>CM075340.1:24558668-27195927 GCA_037788925.1 Mytilus galloprovincialis | reverse complement strand
AACAAACAGGTTGGCTCAGAGAAAGGATGAAGGCTGGTAACTATTAAAACATTGAAACCAGCTGCACTTGTGTGCACCTGTCCTAAGTCGGGAACCTGATGTTCAGTGGTTGTTGTTTGTTGATGTGGTTCATAAGTGTTTCTTGGTTTTTTTTTATATACAATGTAGATTAGGCAGCAACCATTTGATTTTCTGGGGGGGGCTATGGTTTTTTTTTCTGTGCAAACTTTTTTTTTCGCCTTTGGCGAATGACAATCTATTTTTTTAGCGACAAACCGAAGACAATTTTTTTTCTTTCAATTTTAGCATTAGGCAGCAACCATTTGATTTTCTGGGGGGGGGGGGGGGGGGGGGGGGCTATGGTTTTTTTTTTTCTGTGCAAACTTTTTTTTTTCGCCTTCGGCGAAGAACAATCTATTTTTTTAGCGACAAACCGAAGACAATTTTTTTCTTTCAATTTTAGCATTACATATAGTGGCAGCTGAGGGTGAAACAAACAATTTTTTTTACTCAGGGTCCAAAACAAATTATTTTTTTCACCAAAACCTGGAAACAAACTTTTTTTTTCCAAAAAAAACCATAGCCCCCCCCCCAGAAAATCAAATGGTTGCTGCCTTACATATAGTGGCAGCTGAGGGTGAAACAAACAATTTTTTTTACTCAGGGTCCAAAACAAATTATTTTTTTCACCAAAACCTGGAAACAAACTTTTTTTTTCCAAAAAAAAACCATAGCCCCCCCCCCCCCCCCCCCCCCCCCCCCCCCCCCCCCAGAAAATCAAATGGTTGCTGCCTTAGACCATTGGTTTTTCTGTTTGAATGGTTTTACACCAGTCATTTTGGAGGCCCTTTACAGCTTGCTGTTTGGTGTGAGCCAAGGCTCCATGTTGAAGTTGTACTTTGACCTATAATGGTTTACTTTTACAAATTGTGACTTGGATGGAGAGTTGAATCATTGGCACTCATACAACATCTTCTTAGATCTATTGTACATTGTATATTTTCGTCCATACATTTGTGTACTTTTTTTTTATAAATGTTGTCGGCAGGCAGATTTAGTTTTCATCTTCTGCCATATTTAGTGAAAACTTCTTAGAAATAAACATGACAAACAATTGATTATTAATTACAAAAGAAAATAGCAAAAAAAATAACAAACAAGACAAAAAAAAAATGTTTGTCTTTTTTTTTCAAATCAGGACTTTCTAGGATTAGGATTTGATACTTTGTAATTAAAAATATATATTTTTTAATGAAAGTTATGTTCAACTGTATTTTTCAGAAAAAAATTTCTTGTGTTATTTTTGATTTATATAAATAATAATGTGTAAGACAGAACTTTTCATTTGATTCATAATGTGTATTCGCGTATATATCATGTATATTGAAAATTGTTTTTATTCTCGGAGATTTTTTTGTGAATGTTACCTGCAGGGGCCTTATAGGCAAACAGTAACTGTTGAACTTTTGTCTTTTATAAAATTTAAGCTTTGCTGCACACTGTCAGTCGAGCTGATCCAATACATGCTATACAAAGGTGTTGATTTTATTTTGCAAATAATTTATGTTCAATTGAAGTTATGAATTAGAACTTAATTTGCTCTATGATCATGATAATAACTAACACTTACACAGGAAGAAGACAACAGATCTTGCAATGTCTTGTGTGAATGCTTTGAATATGTCTGCAAAAATATCCTTTGGAATGGGTGGTATGCTTTGTTTCCCCAAATAATGGAACGTTTTCAGGTATGAAGACTGGTACTTCATCAGTATTATTGTGCTGTTGATGAAATCATCTACAAACCGTTGACACATCAGTTAAAAGATCACTACAACAGACAAATATCTTTTTAAAGATTTAAATGGAACAGTAAATCTTTAATATCTTTAATTTAAGCACATCTTAAATCAAATCATTACCCCTTATCATAAACCAATCTTATACAGCCAGGGGTAACAGTGGCGGATGCAGGAATTTTCGAAAGGGGGGGTGCTAGCCCAGGGCAAAGGGGGGGGTGCAGGGGGGGTGCAAAACATATGTCCCGATTCAAATGCATTGATCGGCCAAAATAAAGGGGGGGTGCGGACCCCCGGAACCCCCCCTCTGGATCCGCCACTGGGTAATACGTTACTTAAGCATTTACTGCTTTTGTACTTACATGTAGCTCACGTCTGTCATATTTTTTCCCCTAACATGCTTAATGGTTGTACATGTATTCATGGTATTAGGCTGTTGGTATTTTTTATTTTATTTTTATTTTTTCACATTTTTCATCATCTTTATGTCATTATATCTAACTAGCTGACTATCATGACTATACAATTTTTTTTTTTATTTCATTGTTGATGACCATATGATTTTTGATTGAGTTAAGTTATTCCAATTGATGTTTTATACATGAAGTGTATCTTTTTATTTTTAGTTTCTTGTGTAAAATTCAGAGTTTAGTATGATGTCCATTATCACTGAACCAGTATACATATTTGTTTAGAGGTCAGCTGTAGGACACCTCCGGGTGCAGGTGTTTCTCGCTAAATAGAGTCCCATTGGTAGCCTTCAGCTGCTGTCTCCTCTATGGTTGTGTTGTTGTAGCTTTGACACATTCCCTATTTCCATTCTCAATTTTATTCTACATGTATGTTGCGATGTTATACTACTGTTTCAGAAAAGGGAGAAGGTTTGCTACCATTAAAACTTTTGATCCAGCTTTTATCTTTTGCATCTGTCCTAAGTCAGGAATCTGATGTTCGGTGGTTGTTGTCTGTTTATGTGGTTCATAAGTGTTTCTAATTTTTATATAGATTAGACCGTTGGTTTTCCTGTTTGAATGGTTTTATTCTACTAATTTTTGGGGCCCTCTATCATTCTATAGCTTGCTGTATGGTGCGAGCCGTATATAGCTGGGCTCTGTGTTGAAGACCGTACCTTGACCTATAATGGTTTACTTTCATAAATTGTGACTTGGATGGAGAGTTGTCTCATTGGCACTCATACCACATCTTCCTATATCTGTATATCTGTATATGGTGGCCCATATTTACTTATTTAATTTGAACTCTGGAGGATAATCATCTCATTTGTAAAGGTTATTTTCAAATAAATCATTGATGAGAACAGTTTTCTCCCTTACAATCAGAGAGAAGCTCTACTGTGATAGTCGAGTTTGGCATATTTTTACACCGTTATTGCTAGGATTTCAAACTCCTGTGGACGAACATTGGTTTTCTTTTTCCTTTTTCAGTTCTGGAATAAATGTATCAACATTCAAGACGTAACCAATGCCGATTAATTCAGTGATTGAGCAACTGAAACTGACAGAGTTTTGTAAATTTTTCGTAAATTCTTCTTGTCTTTCTGTCAACGGCCCAAACATTCCCGTTTTTGCATGGACAATATCTAAAATGTCAGACGGCAAAGTATGAAAATGATTATTGTAATGAATGTCAATAGATTGGAGGCATAGTAGGTCCTATTCACTTGTTTTTGTAGGCAATGTCCTGTTATCTTCAAAGTCGGATTCATCTGAATCTGAATCGTCTGAAGCCATGCTAAAATTGGATTGCTCAACCCATTCACTTGTCCTGTAATCTTCAACGTCGGATTCATTTCAATCGGAATCCATGCTAGAATCTGAGTTTTTACAAGCACTGAAAAACAGTTGAAGTAAATTCTTCGAATTCGCCGCTGTTTTGGTTGAACGCGGCATACGACAGATTCCAAATAAGAAAGTTGAAAAGTTCCCAAAATTATGTTTAACAAAATCAACACCAATGAAGTTCTGTTTTGGAATATATGTTATACATATATAAGTAAACACTTTTTGACAAAAAATAGATCTATTCACATTATATTTTTTAAATAAAGAACACCTTAAAAAAATGTTGCTATCATAACAGTCTTTGCTTGTGAGTCAAGGCCTATATAATGGTTCACTATTACAAATTGTAATTAGATGGAGAGTTGACTCATTGACACTCATACCGTTTCTTCTTATATCTATAAATCATATATGACATGTAGCTGTTATTTAAAGTCGGCATATGCAAAACAATTACAAACTTAACGCAATATGAAGATCGTACAACTAAATATTGCACAGCAAACAAAAACATATATATCAGGGGATGCTCACCTACAATTGAACATAGAAACCAAAAGTTCAGATAATACATAATTTTATACGTATATATATGCATACCTCCAAAAAAAAACTATCTCGTAAGTGCAATAATCCAAGCAAAACTCTTATAAACAAACCTTCATAGAAAGGCTACATTAGACTTATATAGAGCCAAACTCCAATACCTCCCCCCCCCCCCAAAAAAAAAAAAAAATCGTATAACCATTTGCAAATAAGGGCATACGATACAGTTACAGGGATGGTAATGACGTTGCTAACGTAAAATGTTATTTTCGCGACGTCAAACTATGACATATCGGGAAAAGATGCATTTTTCGACTGATTTTTATCATTCAAACTGATTTAATTTGAAAACGAGTGCATGGACCCCTATTTTTTAAAACAGCAATTTGTTTCATTTTGCAAGGAGATTATGTGACCCAAATTTTATAAAACTGTAAATAGCGCAATTTTTTAAATTTTGATAAACATGCAGCAAAAAATGACGTTTTTTCCTCTATTCATGAACATTTGATAAATATAGAGTTATTTCGGAATAAAAATTACATAATTTTCAATGATACTTATAAAATACAGAAATTACCGATTATTTAACAAAAAACAATTTGTGTTTATCTTTTAAAGCAAAAAAGTTACGTCGTTCTTTCGAAGAAGAAAATACGGACACAAATCTGAATTTTGAGCAAATATACAAAATTTCGACCTCATTTTACTCAAAAAGTAGCACATGAAGGTATATTTTTTATGACATATTTGATTTAATCAGGTAAAAAATAGCCTATATGCAAATTTTCATCAACTTGTAAATACAGGTTCAAAACTGTATCGTATGCCCTTAAACGCAAACCTTTTGCGTTGTAACGCAAACCTTTTGCGTTAAAACGCAAATATCTTGATTTCAACTATTCATTAAGTTTTGTATATATGTCCGTCTGTCATTCATTTCGGATGTGATTTACTAGTAGATAAAAAAAGAAACATACATACAAGGCCAAATCATTAAAATAAATATGCATAGGAATAATGGAATAATTGAAGTGCAATTATACATAAATTAAGACTGATTTGTGCATCAGAAAAGTATATAATTTAACAAGAAAAATAGATATAGTTTAGTATATAGTCATATTAAAATTGAAAGATAAAAAATAATGTCATACAATTGTGAAACCAACCTCCAAGTCAAATAGACAAAATGATCATTCTTTCTAAATGAATTATTAAGGTAGATACATGGTATACCGCCATCTTGAATTCTACAATTACAGTACAAAATCGGTCTAGTTATTTGCCTAAATCTGCAAATTTGGAGACAGATTTGCAATTCAATGGTTAGACTGATTTTTCTATAAAAAGAAAACCTGTTAATTAATTGTATGATACAAAATATTTTAACAAATATTGATTTTTGGGGTTTTAGAATCATTTTTTTCAAATGAGCCATTTTAAGGGTAGATAACTCTTTTAGTACAAAATTTATACTGGACTAATAGGGAAATTTTTTATTTTTACTTGTAGCAAGAAAACAAGTTCGGTGACACCATGTTTTCTTTTTATTTTCTTTAAACATATTATGAAACCTATCTCCTCACAATTTTTTTCAAAATTCTATCTCATAGAATTTTTTTTATGCACACTAATGTGTTTTTTCATGATCAAACTAACCAAATTTTGGCAATTTTCAACGACTCATAGCTTGAAAAATAGCACGGTGACCCATACTTTTTATTAAATTTGTGAAAAGAGCATAGTAAAATCTTCATTTTAGCAAATTATAAGAAAATTCTGTCTCAAAAAATATATACTTATGATCTACCTTAATAAGGAAACATTTTTTTTTAAATCTCAGAATATGATCAAGATTTTTTGATAGAAAGTCATTGAATTTTCATTTCAATATAATGAAGTATTTTTAAGATGCTTGGGTAGCAATTTGAATAGAGAGAACATAATTTTATTAATAAAACATCTTCATTTTATACATTTATTGCCAAAGGGTAGCTTGTTTGAATCTAACCTACTTTACACATTTCTCAAACGAGAGCTTACTTTGGAAATATATTTATATTCGGTTATAGCTATATTACCAGGGTTGATTTTTTTCTTAGGTATAACCTCAATTTACTCAATTTTCTTTGTAATATATAATATACTAGTAGAAACATGGATATCGTTTTTGGGGACCTTTATAGTTTGTTGTTCAGTGTGAGCCAATGCTCCGTGTTGAAGACCGTAATTCGGCCTATGGTGGTTTACTTTTACGAATAGTGACTTAGATGGAGAGTTTTCTTATTGGCACTCATACCACATCTTCTCCCTTGTATACCCAAAGTAAAATCACAAAAATACTGAACTTCAAGGATATTCAAAATAGAAAATCAGTAATCAAATGACAAAATCAAAAGCTCATACACATCAAACGAATGAATCACAACTGTCATGAAATTCCTAACTCAGTACAGAAATATTCTTATGTCAAAAATGGTGGATTAAACCTGGTTTTATAGCAAGCTAAACCTCCAACTTGTATGACAGTCGTATAAAATTCCATTACATCATGTATAGTCGAAACGCATGTCTAGCGTAGAAATTATAAGCCTCGTATTTTTAACGATCTTAATATTAACAATGAACATAACATATCCCAGAACCCGTTACAGTACATTGGGTATTACTGTCGTGTAACAGCTCTCAAATTCCACCATAAAGCAAGCACATTGCTTTCGAAATAATGTGCCATCCCATTTTCTGTCTTCTGCATGGTTAGTACTCATGTTGGTACATGTAGCTGAACCAGGCAAATAAAAACTAGTCGTACGCGATATTACACCACCACGTTTGTGTCTGTATACTAAGAAAATGTGTCTCTGTATATTTGTGTTTTTTGTTTATTTTTGTATTTGTATTTTATAAACTTCAGCTGGTATCATTCCTTTATTGAAATTTACACCAATATTTTTTTTTATTTGATTTGATTTTATCAAGGTAAGCTACCATATCTATCATGGTTATAGAAACACAAAGGATATGCAGTATTCATCCATGACATAAATCAGTACATGTACCACAAAAAAAAAAAAAAAAAACACACACACACAAAAAGCACAGGTACAGCGCTGTTATTACTATTCATCTCAAAAATTCCGCTGATGCCTTCAAGGCTAAGCAAAACAACTCTCACCTCATTGCAAGTTTCAGACGACCCCTTGCACTTGTCTGAGTGGGCTCTATCCGAATCAATAAAGACAAACTTTGGAGACCAAATGAATTGTATTGTTTGTTGTTGCTTTGAATGTACATATTTTTAGTCCAGAGGAATTAGTTGTACGTTGTTGATTGGTGTGGTATGTTTGAAACTTCAATATTTAAGATGGTTCCTGTTTCTCGTTGCATGCATTATTGTACAAAACAACAGATTTATTTAGTGCTGACTCAGAACCAAAAAACACAGCAACACTGGTTACATTTTCGTAAAAACAAATGTATATTGCGTATTACTCCAGAACAGGTATATTAGATAGAAGTGTATGCAATATCAATTGTGTAAAGTTCTTATTAAATTTTAGATGAACCGATCTGAAAATTATGAACTGAAATAAATTAATAAGACGCTTTAAATGTTTCATTTTTTTTTTTTTAGCTTTCCTATACTGATAGTTCCGCACTAAATAGAATCTTGTCTTTTGGTCTATCGATATGTTCCAAATATTTTGTTTTATAGTGCACTCGTTCTATTTGAGCAGTCAAACTGCGTTGACTGTATATTTCTATGTCATATACAGTCACTGACCCGATATCACTTTTCCTCATAAATATTTAAATAGAAGTTGCCGAAATAATATTTAATTATTCATACGACCTCTTCAACCTGTTCTTGTTTCAAATGCATACAACGATGCGTGGAACGACTCAACCTTGTTTCTTTTGCAATGATTGGAAAAACATATATAATATCATTAAATTTTGTTAATATTTTTTGTTTGCAACCTATATTAATCATTATGTTTTATGCTTATGGTTGATATTTAAGTCCATACTCAAACGATTTCGTTCACCATCGAGTGTGGATTTCAACAGGTAAAAATGTACATTTCATTGTGTTGTATATTTCTCCCCGAGCATGATATGAGGCCTTTTTAAAGGGGATTTTCCCCAATATTTAAATCAAATAAATAACCTAAACGCATTAAACAACAATTGAAATGTTGTTTTTTTTTAAGATTGCAGTATAAAGACAATAATAGTGCATGTCGTGCATTGACTTGACATATCAACGATATAAGGATTTAGCCCGAAACGGGGAAATAGCTCGGCAAAGCCTCGCATTTCCCCATTTCTAAGCCTCATCCTTATATCGTTGATGTCTGCTAAGTCAATGCACTATTATTGTCTATATGTACATTCGATCAGTGGCAGCAACTGTATTGTCAGAGGTTACATTCGTATTTTTACCATGGCGCTGTCAGTTTCTTTTCCACTTAGGGAGTTTTGAAAGTCCCCGAGGTATCTTTCGTGTCTTTTGTCAAACATCAATGAGGAAAACAAGGTAAATATATTATAAAATGAGATGAGACAACTATGAATTGTTATATCAAGAGAGATGACATAATACTACTGAAATAAGGGAAAGTGAAAATATAAATGAAAATCTTCTTGTTTATTAAAAACTTTTATTACATCATTCCAGTCAGCTAAGGGGTATTTGAAAAAATAATTCTGCTTTGTCATTTTGTTTGTGTATGTGTTGCTTTGTTTGAATGTAATATATTGTACCTTGTTTTGTGGAGAGGGCTTACATAGGCTATGCCTGTTGCCCAATCCAATTCAATTTATTTGAATAAAATATTGTTTAAACTAATATATATATTATATGTAATATTTTTTGTCAATAATGGAAGACTGTTCCGAAATCGTTATCGCATCATGCATCGCAAACAGCAAACATCTAATGACACATGTTGTCCTTTTATTCAGAGTATTTATCGTTTTTCGTTTTAATGATGTTGATATCTAGGAAATCTATTTTTGAAATCCTCTGAAATGAAGAATAAAAAAACAAAAAGTTATAAATATATGTCAACTTCTATTAGACACTTTAAAGACCATACCTTGCCTGTTCCGTTATGTTGAGAGTGTGGCATCTATGGGGTTTTTTGTATATTAAGTTGAATTTAACCACTATTTTTGTAAGTTCTAGCATTGAATTAATTAAACAAGCAAATTAAAATGTATTGCGTTTATTGAGATTCGGTTTCAAATATATATATATATAATTAAAATAAATCAAAACAAAACATTTCGGAATTTAAAGAATAGAAGAAAATTATAATGTACAATTAAAGAGCTCCGATAAGATCATTAAAAAAAACCAAGAAATAGATCATTTCCTATGGTGTTGTAATCAAAATAAAAGGCGTGCAAAATTTTACCTCGGATATATGATATATACCGTACCTCTTTTTCAGCAGTCTGTCGTCTGTAATTAGCACCAATAAACGCTATATAATGAGAAAAATGAAGTGTTTGTTTAAAATTTATAAAGAAGTGTATAAAATAAGCGAAGCCAAACAAATTAAACCCATGGCGTGTGATCAAAAACATTAAAATACCTTCCCCCCGGCCCCCCTAAAAACAACCAAACAAACTCATAGGAAACTTTCAAACGATCAAATGAGTACTTGAGGATCTATTTGACCTAAACAGACCTATTAGTAATATGAAATAACCAAATCAACTTTAGGTCACCTTTCCTTGATGAAGTTTGAACCTAGTCTTTTTTATAATTTATAATTTTGAACTTAGGTTTAAGAAAGATGAGCTAAAAAAGTAAAGGCTAGGAGATATGACTTCTGAGCTGGTTGTGAATATGTATATTTTAGTAGTCAACCAGTAAAAGTACCGATTAAATGCTTGAAAATGAAAATACACTCTATAAACTAGTATGCCTGAACCTTTTTGGGATTTAATTTTCTGGAACGACCTTGACTAACCGAAAAACGAAAACTTTAGTTCACAAACAGCTCAAAAAAACCCGAAAAGAACACTTCATAACGTGACTGTTTACATCTTTATTATTATTAAAAATCACAATACTTACCCGTTAGAATAGTTCCAAGAAGAAGAAATGAACTGAGTGTAATATTAGCACCAAAAATACTGACTTCATTCATCATTGCACGCATGCTTATAGTGAAAATGATTCCGAAAAGCTGAAGAAGAAATTAATGATGTCGGATAGTAAATCAGTAATGGTTATACATTACAATTTTTTTTTAAATTGACTTCATGGCATTCAAAAAAGATAATAAAGTCATGTTCTTTCATGCGGTGGAACCAGATAAACAAGACCAAATGTAAAATGTGATTATTTAGTCCTTTGTTTTATTTAGCATGGTTGTAATTTGCCTCTATCACTTACAGTATATAGAGCCTTTATACCACTAGCAACTGTCAATATGTAAGCGTATTAAAATTGATGAACTTGTTTTCCTTGTTTTTTAGTTCGTTCAAAACAAATAATAGAGTGAAAATGCTCGAGTCGCACTACTTTCAATAAACAGCTGCGCCATGATCGCATGATACGCCCGACGTCTTGTGTGGAAGATTATGCAATAATCATAAATAGTTTCTGAGAAAGTATTAAGTAATAGCCATTTATTGTTTTTGAGACACGACGGGAATTGTGACCCCCCCCCCCCCCCCACACCCTGTTTTTTTTTTTTTTTTTACAAAAAACTAAATATCACTAAAATAAAATTTTGAATTAAACCAAAAAGTATACAGATCTTTAGATTAATATAACAAAGTGTGTACAGTTTCAAGCAATAATCATAAATTGCTTTTGAGATATGGCGTGACATGTAAAAATAAACAGCTGCAACATGAGCGCATGATACGCCCGACGTCTTATGTGGAAGTTTTATGCAATAATCATAAATAGTTCCTGAGAAAATTTTAAGCAATTATAACCATTTATTGTTTTTGAGACACCCTGCTTTTTTTTTTTTTTTTTACAAAAAACTAAATATATCACTAAAATAAAATTTTGAATCAAACCAAAAAGTATCTAGACCTTTAGATTAATATAAAAAAGAAGTGTGTAAAGTTTCAAGCAATAATCATAAATTGTTTTTGAGATACTGCGGGACATGTAAAAAAAAACATCCCCTTTTTTACAAAATACTCATTCACTCAAAAATAAAATTTTGAGTCATCACCAAAAAGTATACAGATCTTAAGATTAATATAACAAAGAAGTGTGTAAAATTTTCAGCAATAATCATAAATCATTTTTTGAGATACGGCACGAAATGTAAAAAAAACCCTCCCCCTTTTTTACAAAATACTAAATAACTCAAAAATGAAATTTTGAAGCATCACTAAAAAGTATACAGATCTTTAGATTAATATAACAAAGAAGTGTGTAAAGTTTTAAGCAATAATCACAAATCATTTTTGAGATACTGCGCGACATGTAAAAAAAAAACCCCTCCCCCTTTTCTACGAAATACTCAATAACTCAAAAATGAAATTTTGAATCATCACCAAAAAGTATACAGATATTGAGATTAATATAACTAAGAAGTGTGTAAAGTTTTAAGCAATAATCAAGAATGGTTTTTGAGATACGGTGCGACATGTGAAAAAAACATACCCCTGTTTTAGTTACAAAGTGCCGTAACTCAAAAAGTTTAAATCTTTTTTTCACCAAAAAGTATACAGATCATTTGACCATTATAAGAAACAACTATATTAAGTTTCATGAAATTTGGATAAGTCGTTCTCAAGTTACGGTGCGACATGTTTACGCCGGACAGACAGACGGACGGACACCGGACATTTGTATACCATAATACGTACCGTCAAAATTTTGACGGGCGTATAAAAAGCATCCCCTTTTTACAAAATACTCAATAACTCAAAAATAAAATTTTAAGTCATCACCAAAAAGTATACAGATCTAATAAGATTGAAATAACAAAGAAGTGTGTAAAGTTTTAAGCAATAATCATAAATTGTTTTTGAGATATGGCACGACATGTAAAAACCCCTCCCCCGTTTTTACAAAATACTCAATAACTCAAAAATGAAATTTTGAAGCATCAACAAAAAGTATACAGATCTTAAGATTAATATAACAAAGAAGTGTGTAAAGTTTTAAGCAATAATCATAAATTGTTTTTGAGATATGGCACGACATGTAAAAAACCCCTCCCCCGTTTTTACAAAATACTCAATAACTCAAAAATGAAATTTTGAAGCATCAACAAAAAGTATACAGATCTTTAGATTAATATAACAAAGAAGTGTGTAAAGTTTTAAGCAATAATCATAAATTGTTTTTGAGATACAGCGCGACATGTAAATAAACCCTCCCCCTTTTTTACAAAATACTCAATAACACAAAAATGAAATTTTGAATCATCACCAAAAAGTATACAGATATTAAGATTATTATAACTAAGAAGTGTGTAAAGTTTTAAGGAATAATAAAAAAAAAAGTTTTTGAGATACGGTGCGACATGTGAAAAAAAAACACACCCCTGTTTTAGTTACAAAGTGCTGTAACTCAAAAAGTTTAAATCTTATTTTCACCAAAAAGTATACAGATCATTTGACCATAATAAGAAACAACTATATTAAGTTTCATGAAATTTGGGTAAGTCGTTTTCAAGTAACGGTGCGACATGTTTACAGACAGACGGACAGACGGACAGACAGACAGACGGACGGACACCGGACATTTGTATACCATAATACGTACCGTCAAAATTTTGACGGGCGTATAAAAAGCATCCCCTTTTTACAAAATACTCAATAACTCAAAAATAAAATTTTAAGTCATCACCAAAAAGTATACAGATCTTAAGATTGAAATAACAAAGAAGTGTGTAAAGTTTTAAGCAATAATAAAAAAAAAGTTTTTGAGATACGGTGCGACATGTGAAAAAAAAACACACCCCTGTTTTAGTTACAAAGTGCTGTAACTCAAAAAGTTTAAATCTTATTTTCTCCAAAAAGTATACAGATCATTTGACCATAATAAGAAACAACTATATTAAGTTTCATGGAATTTGGATAAGTCGTTCTCAAGTTACGGTGCGACATGTTTACGCCGGACAGACAGACGGACAGACAGACAGACGGACGGACACCGGACATTTGTATACCATAATACGTACCGTCAAAATTTTGACGGACGTATAAAAAGCATCCCCTTTTTACAAAATACTCAATAACTCAAAAATAAAATTTTAAGTCATCACCAAAAAGTATACAGATCTTAAGATTGAAATAACAAAGAAGTGTGTAAAGTTTTAAGCAATAATCATAAATTGTTTTTGAGATATGGCACGACATGTAAAAACCCCTCCCCCGTTTTTACAAAATACTCAATAACTCAAAAATGAAATTTTGAAGCATCAACAAAAAGTATACAGATCTTTAGATTAATATAACAAAGAAGTGTGTAAAGTTTTAAGCAATAATCATAAATTGTTTTTGAGATACAGCGCGACATGTAAATAAACCCTCCCCCTTTTTTACAAAATACTCAATAACACAAAAATGAAATTTTGAATCATCACCAAAAAGTATACAGATATTAAGATTATTATAACTAAGAAGTGTGTAAAGTTTTAAGCAATAATAAAAAAAAAGTTTTTGAGATACGGTGCGACATGTGAAAAAAAACATTCCCCTGTTTTAGTTACAAAGTGCTGTAACTCAAAAAGTTTAAATCTTATTTTCACCAAAAAGTATACAGATCATTTGACCATAATAAGAAACAACTATATTAAGTTTCATGAAATTTGGGTAAGTCGTTTTCAAGTAACGGTGCGACATGTTTACAGACAGACGGACAGACGGACAGATAGACAGACAGACGGACGGACAGACGGACGGACACCGGACATTTGTATACCATGATAAGTCCCGTCAAAATTTTGACGGGCGTATAAAAACATTGAGACCAATTGCATTGGCCGTGTAAGACTCTCCTGCACAAACATTACGCAACATACGGTTCTATTTAAAAAAAATAAAACCAACAACATATCAATCATTTAGAAAATACTTCTGAACATATTACCTGTGCTGAAGCGTTTAAAAGCCCGGATGATGTACCCTCCGATTCTGGATAGGTAATTTCTGCAGCAATTTCAAACCCTACAGGCAAGTAACCAGTCATGAAAAATCTACGTCAACGAAAAAAGATAAAGAAAGGAACGTTTTTTTTTATTATACAAAAACTGCATTTCATGCAAAGCATTATAAAAATAGTGACAGACTAAACTGCTTTTTGAAAACTAAACGCCATTATAGCGAGGCTATAGAATTTATTTTATTTTGTTAAAAAAAAGTGTTCATTCAACTATTTTTTTCTCTACAAAAAAACGTTATCAGTTCTCAAAGCAAGTCACCCTTTACAGTGCTCTTGTGAAAGGGAAAAGATCTCAACATTTATTTCATAGCTGATGGTATCCTGCCGATTAACTTGAAGCGGAACTAATAGCAAGCTGAAATACATACCCTAATATTCCAGCACATAGATATACTACCCATAGTAAGTTTACATTCAGTGTGAAAGTAAATGCCACCATACCAGCTAACGACAGCAAATATATACCAACAGTTGTCCCCCTGCGATAAACAGATAAAGAATTAGAACTACATTTTATCACTGTTTTATATGTTCAAAAAATGAAAAGAGATGTAATTCCATACGTACATAATTGTAAATGAGTCAGCAAGCCAACAAAACAAATTTTCCACTGTGTCACAGTGGGTAAAAAAAACGACTTGTCTATATAACTGTGGCTTTGCATGTCTGATTGTAAATATGTTATTTTTTTTTTGTATATATTAAGTGAATTATCATCTACTGAATCTGATTAAATACAGATCGTCGTGTCTACATTTCTCTTACATGGACCTGACAACATTCCGTTCTACTTTTAAAATGCCCGTTCGGGATCCTCTGGTTAAGTCGAAATTATACACACATTCAAAAATGTGTAGGCAGGAATTTCATTTGCTGGTGTAAACATTACCAGAATTAAAGGTAGAACTAAGTATTGTGTTGTGCTGTTAGGTCCTTGAAAGCAAAGCCTACACACTGGTATATTGGGTTTGGATTTAAATGTATAATTGCTCATAACCTCTGAGATGATATTCTTACTTGAAAGTTTTAGTTTTATCAAGCCATACTCCAGCTAGTATAGCTCCTACTATTCCAGCTATAACAACTGTTAATCCTATTTCTCCAGCTTCTTTTTGGTGACCCTAAATAATTATTAGTGGAAAATACACATGGACTTTTTTGATAACCAATTTTTGAACAGCAGTATTCACATATTCGAGTTTTTATTCTTACAGAAAATATATATAGCATTTTTGAAGTTTTAAGCATTACAAGAACATAACATGGCATGTCACTGCGTTGCATCGATTGAGGTTATATTTGTACAAAGTCTAACTGATGCTGATTTCCCAAACTCTGTTCAATTTTACTGAAAAAATACTCACATCGATAATGATTTAGGATGAAAATTCTACAACTCAGCATTATCAAGCTCCATACCAAATGCAACTCATCCCTTTCCATTTAACCCACGCAAACTTTGACGAAAATTGTCTTTGAACAATGAGTATTGTAAAATTTAAAAATTGAAGGAAACAGCAAGTGGATGCATGATGATGCGGTAGATGTAATTATTGCCGGCTTATACGCTAAAACTTAACATCATCGAGCTCCTAACCAAATACTAAACTATTCGCTGACATAGAAGTGAAGACAAACATTGACAAAAAACTACTCAATGTATTTCGGACGGACAGACTGACAAACGGAATGACAGTATGACTGATCAATGGAGTTGGTCGGTTGTTTGACCTGCTTTTATAGTTGGCCACTCGGGTAGAAATAAAGACATGTAGTGTGATGGCCAAATGTGCACTATCCACTGGTAACCAAAGTATGATCTAATTAATGAAATGATTATACAATCTTCAAGAATGAGCATAAACCATACCATATACATTGTAGCTACATATGAAAGCCCCGACATTTACAAAAATGTGACGCAATTCCAAAGAGAAGCTAGACTAAAGGTCTGATTTCTGCTTATTAACGAAATAAAAACAAACATGGCAAACAACAACGAATGAAAATCACTGAATTATATAAGCTTCTTGATTGGGACAGACACACAACGGATGAGTCTTTCTAGCAAAACTATATTTTTATAAATTTGTAAAACAAATAAATCAATCATTGAAGGTTTTGAAAGATGAAAAGTACATACCGGATAATAGTGCAAAACGACGGGATTCAGTAATGTTGCTATGGCGTAGTAGGATCCTGTGTTTATCCCTAAAAGTACATTCTAGAATGTTTAAAGATATATTCATATAATCGATATCTTTTTTAATTAAATATTTTGAGGAATTTGAAGAGTGCTTTTGACAACAGCGTTAATTTTCATTTTTCATCTTTCTGGATTTTCGTACATCTTTCATTTTATTTTTGAAAACTGATTCGAATTCTTCAAGTTTGTTTGTGTGCAGAAGCTCTACTTTTTGATCTCTGTGGAAAATTGGCTCATTGGCAATAAGATCAATTTGGTTTTTTTCAAATAATCTGTGTTAAACTCTGTAATATTTTTTCCAATTGTTTTTTTTTTTTATTATTAAAATATAGGCTCCGGCATATAACTTTTAAGATGGCGGTTTGAACAGCGACAGCAATTCTAATAAACTTACCTACCATAAGTTAATACCAATAAAAGAAACCCTCTGTTTTTTAGCAGTCTCAGCAGGGATTTACCGTAATGTTGACTGGTAGCATTTCTTACTGCTAACCACTGAGCTCTACTTGGTGGTTGTGGTGGTTCTTTCTTAAAAACTGCAACAGTAGAAAGAAGTTTATTATCTTTGTTAATACTTCCTGTGCAATATGTATCCCAAACTGATTTATTAATCTATATCTTGTTTTTATTTTCTATCCTTTTCAAAAAGTGAGACCTGAATTGTTCTCTGGTGGATGTTGCATTTTTTTGTGATTAAAAAAAGTCGCATTACTGCAAAAGCGTCAATGTAATAAAAATCGCTATCATTAATTAGGACTCGTGCTAATAATCATCATTGCAGTCGGAAGAAGAAATTCACTCGCTCCATTAGTAAAGACTTTTGCATATTTTTTTATTAACACAACATATGTGATTACCTGAATTTATTTTTATCTTATCATTTGGAAATAAAGAATACAACGAGTTATACACTTGAATGCGGTATATTCTGCCCTTTCTTCTTCTGTATGTATAAATTTGTTTTTCATATGCAACCATTCCCTTAATTAAACTTGTTAACAAATTTTTAGAATACACATCAGCGTATGGAATATGTCAAATGTCAAACGCAAACAAGTTAAAATTGGTGGGTTTTTTTTCGGACGGAACTTCACCTCACTCCTCTTCTCCTCGTAACAACACGCCAATGTAATATAATCACGGAAGAAATAAACAACATCATGTTGGTTTTAAATGTGTTCAGAGACATTGAACAGGGACAGAAAGTTGTTGTTTTAATAGCTTAGTTTACTTACTAACTAAAACAAGTAAAAAGAGAACCGTTGTGACACCAGCACCAATATAAAACAAGGTATATAATTGGCTGCTGACCAAATCTATGTCGGGACTATATTTTACCAGGAGCGGAGGTAGTAAAAAGCCAACAGCTGCACCAATCTAAAAAGATGGCAATATAAAAATAGCAATAGTAATCTATACTGTTTAATTTGACGTGGTATCGAATTTAAAATTTCTATTAACCACACGATGGGTGCTCATTAAGAGCGCAAAATGTTATGACAACCGTGAGCAACACGACGGGTGCCAAATTTAGAGCAAGAATTGTTTATAAAGACATCATAATCACGGTAGGTATAGTGTCCGGTTTTTTGAGTGATTTGGTCCATTTTTTTCGAGTGTAGTTCGGGCTTTTTCGAGTGATAAAACATGCGATAAATTTCGTAATTATAACAGTTTTTAACATTAATACCCATCTTATATTGAATTATAATATATGTTTTGATCAACAAAGAAGCTCAATTTCCTTGTATTTAATAAAAAAAAATCAGTGTTTGATATTATTGTCCGTTTTTTTTCGAGAGCAACTGTGAATTCGTCCGGGTTTTTAGACAAATAGTCCGTGTTTTTTACAGAAAAATTTGAAGGTATTCTAGGCTTTAAAAAATTATGTCTAAACGGTGTCTACAAAATTATGCTATTCAAAAGAGGTGACATAATGATCTTAAGTTAAGTACTTTCTTGCAAGCAGACACTCTCTACTACCGATTTTTTTTACGGAAACACAATCACCTGCAAATTGTATACTCGTACATATATTATCATTTTTTGTTGGCTTGGGTGATGTTATATGAATGTTGAAAGTTCACGATAGAAAAAGTGAAGAAATCGTCTTTGATTTGTTTCTCATATAGTCTATTTGAACCCAGTTATTAATTTAAAGCAATGTTAAATAATATACCTGGTTACCAAATACACCTAAAGATGTTGCTGTGGATACTTGGTTTGGACCAAACCATATTGCTGCAAGTCTCGCCGGGATACCAAGTATAAAAATCTGAGCTACCGAACAAACAGACTGACCGAACATCAATAACGCAAAACGATCGGGGTTAACACATGCTACTTTAATCCAAGCGCCAACTGCATTCAGGAAACTGCCGCAAATAATCACAACCCTAAGTCCTTTTTTGTCTAGAAGCCATGTCGATGGAAAGATAAGTGGTATATACGCTAGCATGTACACCATAGAAAGCCAGTCAAGAGCAGTCTCCTGCTGAAATTTGTCCTCTGGTAAACTGGCATTGTAATAGTTAAGTAAAACATCTCCTATTATGTTTAAATGCAACCATTGGAAGTTGTTAGTTAATGAAACAAATGAGAACAGAAACAGTATAATCCAACGTCTTTTGTAGACTTGAGGTAAAATACTATCTTCGGTAACTTTCTGTTTCTTTTCTTCGGTAACTCTCGGTGTCTTATCTTCGGTAACTTTCGATGTCTTATCTTCGGTAACTTTCGGTGTCGGTTCTTCTTGACCATTCATTGTACTGCAATTCAATTAGTCAATGCTTATACGATAATAAGTGCTATTATAAAATTCATGATTTGCAGGAAGAAAAATAAAACTTTATTATATCTTTTTTTAATTCGCACAGTCTGACTAGATAGGCTAAAAAGGGATATGTGTGCTTGAAAATTGTAGTAACCCGCAAAATTAAGTGTCTGTACTATGTAAGAATATTTTACATACAATGTAGTGCTCATGCTGTAGTGTTGTTTGTCTGTATGCAGTTGTATTTTTTTCTTTTTGTGTATTGTTTTATAGTATATTGACATCTTAAACCAATCTTACTCTGAGCACGCAGTACACGTGTTTTTCTTTTTCTAAGAACTGTTCACTCGACACCAAGAGTTGAGGAAACCAAATGTATCGAATAGTCATTTTGCCAATTCCGTTATGAATATTGTAATTATAGCTTCAAATTCATACATACGATTTGTTTGCCCGAGAAGAGACTTACGGTCTGAATAGGGGTCCTTTATTTCTGTATTTTTAATGTTTAAAGTCATGATTTTATTCAATTTTGATAATAATTTCCATGATATTCTTTATTCTTTATATTTCAACACCCTTTTTCACATTCTTTTTTTTTTGGGCAAGTTGAACCCTATTGCTCTCTATTTTTATTTATTTTTTTTTATATATACCGCCCTATTTTTCTTTATTCTGTGTTTTTGTTTCTTTATACTTGTTGTCCTTTATTCTGGATTAATTGCGGACTATTCTATAGTCTGGTAACCCAATGTTAACCTCTTACTTTTAAATTCACAATTTAGAGCTAGCGGAATACGCAAACTAATCTATACGTAATGTGTGCGATATTAACGTTACTTTTCAAATCTTTTCACCACATGTAATCTTCCAATCGTTATTTTCATCTAAAATTGTTTATACTTTACTTTCAACTTATTACGCTTTGCATGAGCAAGCAACCTTTGGCATGTTAAGTTATATCATTGCATAATTTAGCATATGAAAATTCAGTGATAAAGTACATTGTTTTTTAAATCATGTTGAATATTTTAAAGTTCGAGGTTATTCACTTCGACGGTAAAATCCTAGTATTTTAAAATCAAAACAACACATGCAGCTTTATCAGTGATATATGATTGACAAAAAATTGCGGCAAGATCCTTAACTGTAACATCAAATCAATCAGTCAGTTATGATTGAGAAGAAATTGATTTACATCATTCTTATGTTGTTTGAATATTCGTCTTTAACCAATAATATTGTGAGTAAGGCTTAGCACTTGATTTTGAAAACTATGCACTTTTTCTGTCAATTTCAAACAACGACTCAAATATCTTTATACTTTGCGACATGTATTTGATGTGAACATACGATCTCACGATGTTTGTTAAATATAAAGTATTGAAAATTTAATAAACAACACCACTGGTCTCGAGCTCGTGGTAGCGATCTCGCATCGACTTCCAGTGGTCGATCTGATCACCCGTCTTTTCAAAGTAAGCTTAAGACTTGTCAGTTTGAAAGAAAAAAAAAAACAGAAAGCAAGAATTTGTCCGAGATGTAAAGTACTACCTAATATAACTTGCAAGTTTGAAACCTTTTATCGTTTTAGTGCAAAACAAGGTACATGCATTTTCAAATTTCATGAGAATTATATTTGCATGTAATATTTCCCGATGGACGTTAAGCAGCCACCAATTAATTCGGTTCTTCAAACGTAAACATACGTAATCTATAATTACCCAATTTAAGCAAAATTATATAATATTTTGACTAAGTTATATATATTCAAAGCGGGGATACAATCTTTGACATTTATATAATTCAAACTAATTTGTTTTAAAACTATTGACTGTATAATAAAGGAATTTGATTTGTTAAAATACGTCAGTTTCGTCATTCATTTGAAATATCAAACAAGGTGAAACGGAGTTCACTCATGATACTGTTTGAAAGAAGGTCAAATAAATAATGATTGTATGATAATACATATTTAAGAAAATTTGAATAACCTTTATTTGAAACTATAGTTTGACCAGCCGAATGCAATTCGATGGAGGATAATAAAAACAGAAAAGGGGGGGGGGGGTACGTCAATAGTGTTTAAACTTAGATACGCGTGCATAAAATGTTGCTATAGTTTAATCACCTTACGTCAATCATTAAATACAAATTTACGAGTCCGACTCAACATTACCCGTCAAAAACAATAAGTTTAATAGTCAGACTCTGCATTCCGGTATACAAAACAAGATCAGCTGAGCTTTGAACCGATTTAATGTTAGTTATCCAGCAGTATAATTTCTTTGCAGGTGACACATGAACACAATCTTGCAAACTGTTGTGACCGTTTTTGTGTCACATTTCTTTAAGATGATTATATTTCCTATCAAATACAATTTCCTGATTTCAAAAATAGATGTGATATGATTGCGATTATACATCAAAGTTCAAATAAAGTGGACGTCAGCAATTTTAGGCAACCCTACTGCCTTCAACAAGGAGAAAAACCTAAACCGTATAATCTGCTATAAAAGACACTAACATGAAACATATGATCAATTCAAATGAGAAATTGAGAATTGCTTACTAAGATATTTGTCTACTTGTTTGTTAGGCAGCAACCATTTGATTTTCTGGGGGGGGGGGGGGGGGGGGGGGGGGGAGGGGGGCTATGTTTTTTTTTGGAAAAAAAAGTTTGTTTCCATTTTTTTGAGAAAAAAATAATTTGTTTTTGATTCTGAGAAAAAAAAAATGTTTGTTTCACCCTCAGCTGCCACTATATGTAATGCTAAAATTGAAAGAAAAAAATTGTTTTCGACTTGTCGCAAAAAAAAATAAAATAAATTTGTCCAGAAAAAAAACCCATAGCCCCCCCCCCCCCCCCCCCCCCCCCCCCCCAGAAAATCAAATGGTTGCTGCCTTATATGCTGACGATGTACTGTCATGAGCTTATGGCCTGTTAATAAACAGCATTAATAGAATAAACGGTTTCGACTCATCCTATTAAAATGCACATTTAATATTTCGCATTTCGCTCGGTACAATGCGACTCGTGTAAAGTAGTATTTTGTTTATTTTATTTTAAAATGCCTTACCTTTTCATTTTTATTTAGCTTTCCTCATCATTTTCAAAATACACAATACACATGTTAGTTACATCTAAAATGATCTATTAAAATTATAGTAACCTCATTTTCAGTGGGAAATGTCAAGCGTATGATTTGGTTGTTTATTTGATGAATGCTAACGTTACTTTAAAACCTTGAAAGGCATTCTATAGGTGTCACTCGAGGTCGTATCAAATCCTGTTCAAGTGAAAGTTTATTATGGAAAGACCACATAAAAAAGACTGACGTGAAATTTCTGAAAATAATTTGAATTCATCACATATGTATATGAGATTTCTGAAAATAATTAGAATTCATCACATATGTATTTAAGCTTATACATAAGTATGTCATTTTTGTACTAACTTGATATAATGTGTTATTTAAACATAGGTCTAAGGAACATATCTATGTTGGTATATGTGTTATCTACTGATAAATTTGTCTTTGATGAGTTTTAATTTAATTCAAATTATTGTATAATATGTAAGTTTGACAATCATATATTTGACCTTGTCACAGTTTCTATTCGAAATAAGGGGAATTAAGGATACTTAGTAAGACAGGACAAGACAGATACTTTATTATTGTCGCACCTTATGTACATACATATAAAACATTACTTAGTAAGACAGGACAAGACAGATACTTTATTATTGTCGCACCTAATGTACATACATATAAAACATAGACATATGTAAACAACAGCGTATACATCAGCCACTCTAAAAAGAGTTATGGGAGACTGATTGAAACACATATAAATAAAAGAAATGTATAAACAAGCATTAAACCTATTTGGTATACCTACTGATTGTCAAATAATTTAATTTGACCTTTTGGAATGCTCATTGTATGTATCATAAAAATGCTTTTTACTTCTTCTTCTTAAAACGATTCTTCTTAAAATCATTTGAATTCCTTTCGATAAAACATGGACCTATTGTAAACTTTTCTATGTTAATTGGTCATTGGTAGAGAGTTGTCTTATTCTTATTCATACCACATTTTTATTTATTTTTATGTCATATATTTAAAATTATAGCCCTATGGGCAATGAATTCAGAAACAGTCATGAAAGTACACTCCATAAGAACTTAAAAAAGAGTCTTTACTGCTACAATTTAACGATAATAATTACATTAGATGTATGTTTCTTTATAATACGTTATTCTGATTGGCTAATTACACATCACGTGTTATTCCTTAAGCAATTGCATTACACAATAAATCTTATTATTCATGATAACACGAGATCACACAATGAAGTGAATTAAATAAAAAAAAATAATGATAAAATTCGTGTTGTATGATCCTAGCTAAAAATGTAATTATAAGTATTGAATGCTTCTTTTTGTAACTTCACAGGGTTGTAAAAACGTTGACAATGCGTAAATTTTTAGAATGAAGCGCGGTCAATGCTTTTACACCCCAATGAAGTTACAAAAAGAAGCATTCAATTCTTAAATACTGATATTTTTTTCTATTTATCAGCAATTTCCCAACTGATGACTTTTATGCTTTAATCATACGGCAAAAGCAATTACAATAACGGTCAAATAAATATATGTCGGTGTGTTTATATTAGTTTTGAAATAAAACATTCATTTGGTAGAATGAAAATCATTGAAGGGTCAAACAGATCATCTATTTTTTTTAACTGGTTTAGTGCATTACATGTATGTATGGAGCTGCCTCTTGATTAAAAAAAAGCCTATTTCATTGCAGTCTAATAGGGCATTGATACAGGGCCATTGTAAAAAAACAGGGCCATTATAAAAAAAAAACGGGTTCATTATGAAAAAAACATAGGGCCATTACGAAAAAAACAAAGCCTTTATGAATACACTGGACCATTATGAAAACACAAGGCCATTATGCAAAACAAAGAGCCATTACGAATAACCATTGCTATTAAGGATTTTCGTCCTCGGTCAGTACTAATGGCCTCCAAGCAGTAATGTCTCTCATCACTGCCTCGTGCCATTACCAAATCCTCAACCATTATAACAGACCATGCACGAGAGAGAGAGAGAGCCGTGGTGTAGTGGTTATAGTGCATCGGACTACTCACACAAAGGTTCCTAGTTCGATCCCCGTTCCGGGGAGAAAATTTCAGGGACTTAATTTTCGGCACTTTCGTCGAAAGAGAAAGTCAAATCTCTTGCACGTCAAGGACACCCTTGTAGATTTCGAAAAAGAGCAGACTAATGCAGCTACAAGGCAGCACTCGCACCCGCAAAGTGGAAAGGGGTTAATAAGTAAACATAAGTTGCAATAACTTGTTTCTCAATCCACTATAAAAAAATATATTTCAACTAACATACCATGCAGTTTTTACAATGACATATAACAAGGCCAATATAAAAATACCCATTGATTAACATAATATAATAATACATATATATATATACCGATAGGTTCTGAGGAAAAGCCACAAGATGTACATAGTATTATGGTTCAGTTGTAAGCTGGTTCTCTCCTTTGCATTTACGCGTATCTGAACCTCCCTTTTAAACATATGAAGTAGAGGGAACTAGTTTAGGTAGATATGCAACTCATAAAGCAAAACAAGAAATTATAGTAACAGGAAATTGTAACGATGTCCCCAAAGTAAATTCCCAATAAAAATAAACTCCTAGGGACTCACCCTATTATCAATTCAATTCACCGTGTAGTAAATATATATGTGGTTTAGGGGTATATAACGTAATCATTTACAAGATGTTTGCTGTACTGCTGCTTATACTAGAGAGACAATAATAAATGAATATCCGTATCGGTAGAACAAAACATGTATTGATCTTATAATTTAACAATCAATTATTTTAGTACGCGTAAACCACAAAAGCATAAGCCTAGTATCTGTCTAGTTTTCTCTGTGGCAGATTTAAAACAGTATTTACTTCATTAGTTGAAGCCTGGTGAAAATTATATGATATAAACAACATTAATTTTTTTAAACAATTTTCAGATTGTTCCTCCAGTTCCCTCGCTCTACATTTAATTGGAAAATATTGCGTCCTCATTTTGTTTTTAATTTGTTGAAAAGTATACTAAGTACTAGCTAAATTGGGAATGTTTTCTGCTGAAAATTAAGTACATAAATCGCGAAAAAGGTTTATATATTATGTTTAAAATTGAAACAACTTTATCCCTCAGAAATAAATAAATAGTTTTGAATATTATGTTTTAGATTCAAAATATTTTGAGCTATAGCGTTTTCCTATTTATAACAATCAAAATTGCATTATTTGAATTATGCACCGTATCAAATGCATATTTGAAATGTCTTTTTGTATATTACTTCTAAATATATTTGACGCAAACACAAACCACGATATCACATAACTTATGCCACAAAAATAAGATTAAAGGAATGCTCTGTATATGTCATCAACAATTATTTTGGAAATCTATTTCAGATGCACGTGCGTATGTCATATGCCGTGATGATAGTACAATTATGGATGCTATATATAAATGGCATCCTTGGTAATTAACCGTATTACTAATTGCAATCAAGCTACAAGAAATGTAAGTGTATGACTGTATTCTTCACAGATACTGTATATCTGAACGATTTACAAGCATTTTTAGAAGAGTTAGATACAAAAGGTTTACAGTCAATAAGTGCAGACCTAGAAAATGAACTAGATGTGTATCTTAAGATTTTCTTACTGTTATATGCTGATGACACTGTTTTATTAGCGGATAGTAGCACTGAATTACAAAGTATGTTAAAAAAATTTGCCATATATTGTAACAAATGGCAACTTAAGGTAAATGTTAATAAAACAAAAATTCTTGTTTTTGCAAATGGCAGACTTCCACAAAATTTGAATCTTTTTATTAATGATAATGAAATTGAGATTGTTAAAAATTATAAATATTTAGGAATATTTTTTTCTAAAAGTGGTTCTTTTTTACAAACTAGAAAATACTTACGAGATCAAGGAATAAAGGCTATGTATTCTATCTTGAAGAAGAGTAGAATTAATAACTTATCTATTGAATGTCAACTAGATCTCTTTGATAAGGCTGTTGTACCTATTTTGTTATATGGATCAGAGATTTGGGGGTTTGAAAACTTTGACTTGTTAGAGCGAGTACACCTAAAATTTTGTAAACTCATTTTACATTTGAAGCAATCAACCCCAGACTGTATAGTTTATGCAGAACTAGGCAGATTCCCATTATTTCTTTATGCAAAAGTTCGTATGATAAATTTTTGGGGCAGAATTATAAACGGTAAAGAGTGTAAAATTGCTCATGTTCTTTATAAATTATTACTTATAAATTTAAATAACTATGGTTTTGAAAGTAAATGGTTGATTTATATTAAAAATATTTTTAATAATTGTGGAATGTCTAATATTTGGAACCTTCATTTTGCTGACAAATGGGTATCAAAAAGTGTGGAACAAAAGCTTAAAGATCAGTTCACACAATTATGTTTGTCACAGATAGAAACCTTATCTAAATGTCTATGTTATAGAATTTTTAAAAATAATCTGAAATTTGAGAATTATCTCAACATATTGCCTAACAATTTATTATTTGTATACTGCAACTTTAGATGCGGTAGTCACCGTTTACCAATTGAGACGGGAAGATGGCGAGGCTTGTGACGAAACGACAGACTTTGTTATCTATGCAATTCAAGTGAAATCGGTGACGAATATCATTATATAATGACTTGTAAATCTTTAGATTTAGAGAGAAAATTTTTTTTTTACCTGAATATTGCTGTAAAAATCCAAATACATACAAATTTGATAGTTTATTTAATTCAGACAATATTATCATTTTAGAAAAATTATGTAAGTTTATAAAAACAGTACAGGTGAAAGTCAGTCCTCCAAGTTAAGTTACGTTTTGTTTTGTTCACACATGTGCATGCTTATATAATCATATATGTAATTGTAAATATATATTTTCTCTGTAACTATGACATGTAGTTTTGTGAGAATAAAGTTCATTCAAAAAGATGCGATCTAATTAAAATATTGATCGTATAACGAAATCAGAGATCAATATTTTAATTAGATTGAAGATTCAAGATTCAAGATTCAAAGTTTTATTATCCTCAGACACAACAGTGTACAAAAGGTCAATATACATACATACATACATAAATAGACGAAATATCTATACAGTAATTACAATACAACTATGATAAACATGTATATATATATATACGACAACAGGAGCTAACACACAATAAACAATCATGCACGTGATTCTCGTGACACTTTCATATGTATATACAGTCAGTCTATATCATTTGGATTTAACACAATGTCATGAATATGTGAGTTTTTACATATGTATTAAAAAGTGAATAATTATAGATATTTGATAATGTTTTTTAAGAATCTACAAATATTACGATATAACTTTACATTGCAATTTGACAGCATTCCAATCATTTTGATCTCTGCTGGATTTGTATTGTAATAATGTGGGATAAATTTTTTGCGCAGGTTTACGATTTGTGGATATGTACAAGTAAACATATAATGATATTCGTTTCCAATATTAAAGTTACATAAATGACAAATTCTATTATGTTTAGGGAGCTTTGCCCATCTTCCCGTCTCTATAGGAAATTTTAAATTTGAGCATCTTAACTTACACATAGATAATCTATCAGATACAGCCAATCTAAGAAGATATGGTTCCAGTTTAAATTCATGTTTAAAAAGTCCATAAAATTCCCCCCTAGATGAGCTATTAATTTGCGAGAACCAATTTTGAACAAATTGATCAGACAAATTCTGTTCTAGAATAGACTTGAGAATATTCTTATCCATATACATTTGATCATTCCATATAAAACTAAGCCCTGTTTCATCAAAAATAGATTTAACATAAGAAATCCATTTAAAATGTCCTTGCTTACTCTCGTGAAGTTTAAACATAAGTCTATATAAAATACTAGATATTTTGTTACTACTGGATAAAAGGTTGTTCCAAAATAACGCCATTCTCAATTTAATGACAACTTCCATTGGAGAACGTCCAAGTTCTCCATATACCATATAGCTAGGAGTATTGTTTCTTAAATTGAGAATTCTCTTACAAAACTGTAAGTGTAATTTTTCTATACCCTGTTTATTTTCAAATCCCCATACTTCACTTGAGTAGACAAGAATTGGAGTAATAAGTGAATCACACAATTTTAATTGCAAATCTAATGGAATTGACAAATTTCTTATTTTCTGCAGTAAAGCATACAATACTTTATTTGCCTGATCCAATAATTTCTTTTTAGCAGTACAAAAACTACCATTATAATTGAACATAACACCAAGATATGAATATGAATCTTGTACATCAATATTTTCACCATAAATATTAAATACAATTTTTGGTTTAAATTTTCTCTTGCTGAATATTACAATTTTTGTCTTGTTTGTATTAATACGAAGTTTCCATAAATTACAATATTGCTCAAACGCTAACAAGGCCTGTTGAAGACCTTCTTCTGTTTCAGACAGTAGTACAGTATCGTCTGCATACAAGATAATTAGGAGTTTAAGTAGACAAGACAATTCTTCTTCACATTTTGCATAGACCTTTTGTAAACAATCGACATTGTTGTCTAACAAGAAACTTTCAAGGTCATTTAAAAATAATGATAAGAGGAAAGGAGACAAATTCTCTCCCTGTTTTACTCCTACATCACAACTAAAACGCTGAGACTTCGTCTCCTTTCCTTATACATGTTTTAATATTTTGATACATATTATATATAACTTTAAAAATTTTACCCTGAATATTTGATTTTTGCATTTTTTGCCACAGTCCCATTCGCCAGACTGTGTCAAAAGCACTTTTAAAATCTACAAACGAACAAACAGTTTTTTTCCTGCAGAAAAATATAGTGATATAAGGGCATGTAAAATGAATATATTGTCTACAGTTGAGAAGCCTTTTCTAAACCCTGCTTGGGCCTCAGAAATTAATTCAATTTCCTCTGACAATGTGTTTAATCTACAATTCAATACGGCTGTAAATGTTTTACTAAGACAGGAGTTAAGAGTTATACCCCTGTATGCACTAGGATCTAATTTAGATCCTTTATTTTTGAAAATAGGAATCATTATTCCCATACCCCAGCTCTCAGGTACAAGACCCGTGTCTAAAATGATATTAAATAGCGAAATATATATAGGCATCATATCATCTAATGTATTTTTAATATATTCATTTAGTATACCATCTTGTCCAGCAGATTTGCCATTTTTTAACTTCTTTACAACATTTTTTATTTCATCAACAGTCATAGGATCATTCAATAATTCATTTAATTCTGGTGACATATCATTAAGGTTAACATCTATATCATTACTACATTCATCCATATCATTCATATTTAAGTCCTTAAAATAATTGTACAAAGATTCCATAGATATAATGTTTGGATCATCTTTACTCTTTTTATTAAAGTTATTCAAGATTTTCCAGAATTCCTTGCCATTTGTTTGTGCCGTATTTCTAATCTTGCTTTCAAGATTAAATTGATAATCATTGTAAGCTTTATTTGTAATCTGCTTATATTGTTTGCTAAAGTCAAGTAATTTTTTATGATTTGTTTCATTTTTGTGTAAATTGTATTGTTTTCTTGCTTTGTGAAATATTTTTCTAGCATCGTAACACTGTTTTGTATACCATGGTTTCTGGTTAGTTCTTTGTGTTGTGGTGCGTGGTTTTTTAATAAATGTTTCGTTCGCAGATGATACGAGTATTTCGCCAATACTATCAACAACTTTGTCAATTTCGTGTTGAGTACAATGATCACTCGAGTGTAAAATGTGAAGGACGTTTAGTATTGCCGATAACTGTTCTTTTTTGTAATGAACTGTATTGACAAACTGGTTTCGTTTGTTATCATGTCACCTTGTTTTTGGTGTTTGGTCTGACGTAGCAGAGTTGTTTTTATGTGACGTACTTTGTGACTGTAATGTAATGTGTATTGCGCTGTGCACATCAGATAACAGTGGATCAAACTGTTGTATTTCAAATTCTTTGACTAGTGTAAAAAGCTTTGACGATAACAATAAATAATCTACTACACTTGTATTTTTACATGTAGTTTTACCAACACCATTATCTACACCAATTTATACCCATAAGTATTAGGTTGACAACTACACTGTGTCACTCTTTGTAATGGAATATTATAAGACTTAAAATTTTCATAATCTAACATATATGAAATAATTTCGTTGTCAGTGTCTAAGTGAAATAGATCTAAAAGAGTTTCATCAGCTAATACAAAATCATTCAAAATGCCTGTCTTTGCATTAAAATCGCCAATAAGAGCCGTATGTACATCTGATACTTTCTTAAGAGACATCAATTCATTCTCGATTTCATCAAAAGCTTCTAAATTTGAATATTTCGAACCTTCAGGTGGTATATAAATACAGCCTACAATTACATCATTTTGCAGACCAAAAATGCTTTTTGCTACTTTCATCCACTATACAAATTGACTTTCACTTGATACAAATGTTAAACTTGTTTCTAAGCTTTTTTTGAAAATAACTGCTATACCACCTGATTTTTTACACATTTTTTTTTCTATTTTTTGTTTAACCTTTTGGGACATCTAGGACATCTAGATTATCAAGTTTGCTTTCTACAAATATTGAAATATCATAGTTTAGTATATTGTCTGTAAATTCTTTAAATTTCAACTTAGATTTTAAACCACACACATTCAAGTAAAATATATTAAGATCATTTTTCGCACTTTTATTGTTTTTATGAATATCTTTGTTGTCAATGTCACTTCTCGGTCCTCTTGTACATCTGTCTTATTCACCATTTTGGTCCATTGCATCAGAAGGTGGAGGATGTTGTCTGGTTGTCCTAGGATAGTAGCGTTTGTTATCTATATAAAGTCGATCTTCCTTTAGAACTGCCGTGTGTCCTTTAGTTCGGGCATCCTTCAGTATGGGAACTAGTTCTCGCCTCCGCACAATGACTTCGATAGGATATTGTTCATGGACGACAAATTGCTTTTTGTTTTTCAGCTTTTGCATTGCAGCACTAAGCACCATATTCCTGTCTTTTCGTCGCTCAAACTTAGCCACTATGCCCCATGGACTCTTGTCCTGTTTTGGTTTAAGTCTATGGACAACATGAAAATGTATTTCCTCCTCTATTTGAATTTCACTCTTTATAAAATCTTTAAGAATTGCTTCAGTGTCCTCTTCTGGATTGTAATCATCTGGGACACCTTTAAATATCAAGTTTTCCCTCATTGATCTTGACTGTTGTTCTATTACCTTCTCCTTTAATTGTCTTTTTTCTTCAAATAGAAAGTAATTTTGTTCATCCATGTTCTGTACTCTGTTTGACATTTCAATTAGCCCTTGATCAATGTTAATGATAGTGTTAGTATGTGTCTTTATTTGTTCTTTCATGTTGGAAGAATATGTTGTATGAGTGCCAATGAGAAAACTCTCCATCAAAGTCACAATTTGTAAAAAGCAAACAATTATAATATGTCAAAGTAAGTCGTTAACACAGAGCTTTGACTCATGCATTATTTTTTACTTCTTAGTCTGTTCAGTAATACTGTGTACCTTTTTAATGAAAAAAAAATAGGAATTGTCTGTAAGTTTTCATCGTCCCCAGCGCGCCCTTTCTTGGGAAATATAGAAATACCGGGCGTCGTTCATCCGTCCTGTCTTGATATCGCTCTCAAATGTACAATTCTAGCCCGGTTTTTATAAAAATAATAACATCAATTTATATGAGCAATGTTTCAGACGATTTCGAAAATCAGTGCCGCTTAATTTTTTTTTAAAGAGTTGTACTCCTTGGAAGCATTCATTGTATGACAGATTGCATCGTTAGCGTTCTGATGTATACTCTTATTGCAAGATTTTTTTTATTAAACTTATATATTAGGTTTTTATCAGCAATGTCTCGGTCAATTTCGAACATAAGTGCCGATAAAATAATTTTATTGAGTAATATTCACTTGGAAGTATTAAATATTAAATATATCGTAAATTGCTCTCAAGTCTTCAAGAACAAAAAAACATGTTCAGCTATTGCCCTTGCAAAGATAAACTATGTTCAACACAGTGGACATTTGAACTCTGTTCTTCATTTATGTTGATAAACTGTTTCCCATAGAACTGTAAATGTTTTGTAAGACGCCCCCCTGTGCGTGGAGGTAAATTAACCTAAAGTATTGTCTTGTCTTTTCAAAGACGGACAAAAGTATGGAAAATTATACAGACGCAACGCTATGCAGAATACGACAAAGAAAACTGAGCAATACGAACCGTCGAAACCATTTGGAGAGAAATCGGGTATCACAGGACGCTTTTCAGTTTCTGTGTACAGCCACCTGTCGTTTTGTGCAGAAAAAACCCGCTGATAAGTGAAACTTTTCATGGCAAAAATATACTGTCCCTTTAATTCTTAGGTAAAGTTCAGAACATTTCCCAGTAAAGTTAATTTAAAATTATACTTTTACCTATTTTTTTCAGTATGGAAGCAAGACATAGGTAAAGCCTTTTTTTTTTGTTTTTGTTGGCCTACTGTCAGAAAATAGGAAAATCCACAAAAATACCGAATTCTGAGGAAAATTCAAAACAGTAAGTCCCTTATCAAATTGCAAATTTAAAAGTTCAAACACTTCAAACGTATGGAAAACAACTGCCATATTCCTGACTTTGAACAGACATTTCCTTATTTATAACATGTTGGTATTAACCTGGTCTTATAACTAATCAAACCTTTCACTTGAGTACTTTCTCTGCTGTTTTTTAGTGCGTCATAGCCTACACAGGCACATGAATGTCAAATATATATACTGGCCTTTACATAATGAAAACATTTTTTTTTTCAATTCATAGTTAATTTTAAAAGAGAGGGACGAAAGATACCAGAAAGAAAGTCAAACTCGCAGATCGAAAATAAACTGACAATGGCATGGCTAAAAATAAAAAGACAAACAGACAAATAATAGTACAGAAGACACAATATAGAAAACTAAAGACCAAACAACACGAACTCCACCAAAACTGGGGGGTGATTTCAAGTGCTCCGGAAGGGTAAGCATATCCCTTGTGCCATCATTTATGCAACAATACTACACCACATAATGTATAATTAGATTTCTATTATTATTGTTTTAGGTCTTAAAACCTTAAAAATTGGGAAAATTTTAAAACGTGCAAACATTTAGGCAATAATACTACATCACATATTGTAACATAGCATTAGATTGATTGATGTTAGGTTATCATGTTATAATTACGAAGTTGTTTTGAAGTATGTTGATAAGTATACTAAGTACCAGTTAACTTTTGAATATCTTCTGCTGAAAAGTTCAAAAATCGAGAAGAAGATTGTACTGAAATTGAAATTACTTTATCCTGAATAAATAAATCAATTTTAAATGTGTTTTAGATTCAATCATTTGGAGCTATAATAGCGTTTTCATATTTATAACCATCAAAATTGCATCATGGGAGATATGCACCGTATCAAATGCATATATGAATGTCTTTTTTTTTTAAATTACTTCTAAATATATGTGACGTAAACACATGTCACGATATTATATACATGTAACTCATCACACCAAAATTACATGTAGTTGATAGGAATATTTCTAAAAGGTTATATATAGCCCTTGAAAACATGAATTATATGGAAAATGCACCGTTAGCGCTCCAATGTGTACTATTCTTGCCAGTTTCTTTACTGAAACTTATACTTCAGGTTTATGCCAGCAATGTCTCGGACATACCACGATATTGCATAACTTATCTCACTGAAAATAAGATGAAAGTAATGCTTTCTATATGTCTTCTACACTTATTATGAAATCTGTTTTAGCATGTTTGTGCGTATGCCGCGTCTGCTGTAATAAATGTATAACTACGAAAGTTATGTGATATGAACAACTTTTTTGTAACTAACCGTATTATGAATTGTAATCAATCAAGCTAAGTGAATGGCTACATATTCTTCATAGATACGAGTAGATGTTGTATATAAGTGCCAATGAGAGAACTCTCCACCGAAGTCACAATTTATAAAAAGTAAACTATTATAGGTCAAAGTTCGGCGAATAAAGTTCATTTTATACACGGAGCCTTGAATCATGCATTATCGTTCACTTCTTAGTTAGTTCTATAATACTGTGTACTTTTTATTAACTCACAGTAAGTTTTCATCGTCCCCAGCTCGACGCGTTGCGAGGGTATACAAATACAGCTCGCCCATCTTTCTGTCCGGTCTTGTTATATCTCTTACATGTATAATTTTAGCTACATTTTTACAGCAATGTTACACACAGTTCGAAAATCAGTGCCACTAAACTATTTTTTAAAGAGTTGTTCCCCTTCGAAACATTCATTGTATGAAAAACTGCATCGTCAGCGTTCTCATGTGTACTATTATTGCAATTTTATTTTATGAAACTTATATACATGTAATTGGTCTATATGAGCAATGTCTCTGTTAACTTTGTAAATTATATAAGTGCCAGTCAACATTTTTTAATGAGTTAGGTCCCTTGGAAATGACTTACTTGGCTTAATCCACTTCGTCCCAAAGCTGTTCGTTTTGTCTCTTTCCAGGTCTTCCAAGTTTTGCTCAGCTCAGTTGTTAGTCCCCTGCGCTAGGTTTTTTTGGTGTCCTTGGGGGTTCATAACTCATTGTTATATATTTTGTTTGGCCATGTGATGTTGAGGATGTATCTCAAACATTTATTGACGAAAATTTGGATAGATTTGATGGATGCAGCTGTTTCTCTCTAGGTTTCTGATCCGTATATTAAGAGTATCGATTTGACATTGATAGTAAATATCCTTAACTTTGTGCTAGTTCTTAAAGCATTACTCCTCCAAACAGGTTTAAGCATGGGAAATACATGTTGTGCTTTCTTTTTTCTCGCCGATATGTCTTCGTCTGTGCCTCCAGATATTATTAGTTACATAGTGTGCTAGTGACCTATGGAATTTACTGACCCATATATACCATGTATACCGTATTACGTCACTAGCACACTATGTAACGAATTTATCTTACCGACTATCTTATCATGTTTAGACCAGTGACCTATCAACATTAGCAAGTCTTCGATACTGTTAGCATTAAGAAACTAGCTACTTCCATTGATCCTACAAAAACAGATGCCAACAATAACAACATCTTAGTTTTAAATGCGTTTTATGCATATATTTTCATCTTAATCATCAATTTCTTCGTCTGTTGAAACCTTTAAGATATTTTTCTCAGTACCGTTTTGTTTTTATAAAGGGAAGTAACACAACTACTAACCGTGTATGAAATAAGCCCCGCTTCCCTTTTACCTAATATGGAATATAAAGGGACGTAACACCACTACTAACCGTGTATAAAATAAGCCCCGCCTCCCTACTAACCTAATATCAAATATACACGGTCTCCACGAGGACGCTTTTAAACAATCATATTCCTAGAAATGTATAGGAGGTAAGATAAACTGACAATACTTCCAATGTAAGTGAATTGATGTTCATCTTCAACAGTAGAGTCGTCGATCTTAAGACAATCTTTCTGGTTTGTATTTAGCCTTATTGATTTTGTTTTCTGTGTGTTGATGTATAGGTCTGCTTTCCCTTGGAAATATTTGATATCAAATGTATCGTGAACCGCTCTCAAGACTTCAATGCAACAAGATAATTTTTAATAGTTTTAAATAAAGACAAAAACAAATATTGCCCTTGTACAGATAAGATATGTGCAACGCAGTGGACATTGCACTCTGTTCTTTCATTAATGTTGATATTGAACTGTTTCACTTAGAAGTGTATATTTTTGAATGACGTCACCTTTTGTGTCGAAGGGGGATACCTTAAGGTATCGTCTGGCCTTACGAAACGACAACATTATGGCAAATTATACAGACGAAACGCTGTTCAGAATACAAAAAAGAAGACTAAGCAAATAAACTCATCAAAGATACTTTTGCATTTACGCCAGACGGCCGTTTCGTCTACAAAAAACTCATCAGTGACGTTCGAATTCAACAAGTTAAAAAAGGCCAAATAAAATACGAAGTTGAAGAGCATTGATGACCAAAATTCCTAAAATGTTTACCAAATACAGGTAAGGTAATCTATTTCTGAGGTAGAACAGCCTTAGTTTTTCAAAGTTTTACAAAATTTTGTAAAAGGTTAAAGACCTATTGGTGACCTTCTGCTGTTGTCTGTTCTATGGTCGGGTTGTTGTCTCTTTGACACATTCCCAATTTTCATTTTCAATTCTAATTTATAGATATTATCATATAAATGATAATTCATGTCAGCACTTCTGTGCTGACTACTGGGCGGGTGATACCCTCGGGGAATTAAAACTCCACCAGCATCGACCCAGTGGTAGTAAATAAACTCATCCAAGATACGAACCCTGACAACCATGGGGAAATAATTCGGATATCCCATGACAGTATACAGTTACTGTGTACAGCTACATTTTTGTACCTGTCTTTTTGTGCAAGCAAATACCCGCTGATAAGTTGAACTCGACAAGGCAAAAATATACAGGCCCTTTATTTCTCCCACTGATACTAGATATTGATATCCTATAACACATTTGATGAACTTTTCGGGTAAAATACTTTTAAAGTCGAGAACATTTCCCATTAAATTCAAAATGGAAAGTCCCTAATCAAACTGCAATATGAAAAGTCCCTAATCAAACGGCAAAAGCAAAAGCCCAAACACATCAAACGAATGGATAACAACTGCCATATTTCTGACTTGGTACATACATTTTCTTATGTAAATAATTGTGGATTGAACCAGGTTCTATAGCTACTCAAAATCCTCACTTGTATGAGTCAGTCAAATAAATTTATAAATATATTTGAAATGTGTAAACAAAACAAACAGACATAACAGGCAAAAGTGCAAGAACAGGGACAACGAGGATTCTATTTATGGAACCAATGATAAAAAAAAGGAAGGATTTTTTAAAAGTCAATATGAAATGTTTGACCGTTATGAGACATTTTGTCAAATATTGTTTTTGGTTTAAATGCTGCATTGTTTTACACCTGTCCTAATATAAGTCTGGAACCTGTAATTCAGTAGTTGTTGTTTGTTAATGTCATGGTTTAATGTGGTCTTTTATTTGACTAATTAGCTTCATCTATATGCATTTTTGTGCTTCGTTGATATATATTATTCTTGTCTCATTATTTTGCTTATGTGCTTTGTATATATGACTTTTTGTGTTACTTTGATACATATATGACTTGGCTCTGTACTTCTCGTTATTGTGTTACTGTACTTTGGTTAATTTGTGTATTCTTGTCTTCAGTGTTTGCTAATATGCAGGGTCTACATGCCATTTTGTGATTTGTTACATTTTTTTTTATAGCGATTGAGATTATAACAAAATGTTGACTGCTGTACCCACATTTTTGACATTTTTACCTATTATGTCTGTTTGTTTTGTTCACACAAAGTTGTCAATATGATGGAAGTTGATGCGACTGTCATACACATGAGAGGTTCAGCTAGCTTTAAAACCAGGTTTATCAACCATTTTCTACATAAAAAAATGCCTGTTCAAAATCAGGAATATGACAGATGTTATCCATTCGTTTGATGTGATTGAGCTCTTGATTTTGCCACGTGTTACCATAAGGCTAACTTCATACAGGAACTTCGTAGGAAGGAAGATAAGTAGTTAGCGATATCCTGTAACTCTACTTTCCGCTATATAGATAATGTTCTTTCACTAAATAATTCAAAATTTGGTGACTATAGGGAACGCATCTATCCCATCGAACTAGTGATAAAGGATACTACAGATACAGTTAAGTCGGCCTCATATCTTGACTTACATCTAAATATTGACAATGAAGTCGGTTGAAAACAAAACTTTACGACAAAAAAGATGATTTCAGTTTTCCAATTGTGAACTTTCCATTTCTAAGTAGCAACATTTCAGCAGCACCTACATACGGGGTATATATCTCCCAATTGATACGATATTCCCGTGTTTCCATTTCCCATCATGATTTTCTTGATAGAGGGTTGCTGCTCACAAGGAAACTATTAAACCAAGAGTTCCATGGTGAAGTTGAAATCATCCCTTCGTAAATTTTACGGACGCCATCATGAGGTGGTTGACCGTTATGGAATAACCGTTTCATAAATGATATCGGATATGTTCCTTACGTCGTAACTACAATCCCCTTCCCTTTCATGAATGTGACCTACCGAATTAGACTATTTACCGGATTTGTTATCACATAAGCAACATGACAGGTGCCATACGTGGAGCAGGATCTGCTTACCCTTCCGGAGCACCTGAGATCACCCCTAGTTTTTGGTGGGGTACGTGTTGCTTATTCTTTAGTTTTCTATGTTGTGTCATGTGTACTATTGTTTATCTGTTTGTCTTTTTCATTTTTAGCCATGGCGTTGTCAGTTTATTTTCGATTTATGAGTGTGATTGTCCCTTTGGTATCTTTCGTCCCTCTTTTAATCGTTTTTTTTTTCTCTTTTTTAATAGATTATCATTTTCCTGTTTGAATTGTTTTACACTAGTAATTTGGCGGCCCTTTATATCATGCTGTTCGATTTGAGAAAATGTCCAATATTCAAAAGCCGTACTTTAACCGAGAATTGTTTACTTTTTACACATTGTGACTTGTATGGAGAGTTATCTCACTGGCATTCATACCTCAGCTTCTTATTTCTATGTTTATTTTCCCACTCTCATTTAAAAGAGTGCGCGATAACAACGGATGCAACCACCGGAGCATGAACTGCTTCCACTTCAGTTTTGTTGTTAAAATTGCCAGTGGTTTAAGTGGATTCCATGCGGCCCAAAAGCAATCTTCATTTTTTTCAAATTTTATTATTGACCTATAAATATTTGCGAAGGTGTGTTCAGGCCTTTGTCTGACCAAAAGGGAAGCTTGAATCCCAAATATTAATAAAAACATTAATACTACTTTGTTTAAGTATCTCATTTCATTTTTTTTTTAAATCTTATTTCATTTTTCTTTTTATCCTATTCTATGATCTCGTTGTTATTTTTCACATTAGAATAGTTCATTTCATATTCAGATTTTTATTATAATAATTTTTCGGATATTATTTGTAAATATTAGCAAATATAAAAAATTACTATATAATACTACTATACACCTCATAAGGTATCATACCATTTGATTTAATATGTAAATTTAAGTTGGATACAAAAACAATACCAATAAAATGTTATCCAAATATTTCACCTGCAATAAGTATTCCATAAAGACCTCACCGACCAGTATAGTTGTCTTTCTAAGGACATAGCATTACCTGTGATTTGAATAATAAGTACGGAAATTTGCGACTTTCATTACGCCGAGACAGTACATTAGCATAACGGTATACCAATAAACATATGTTCGATCCTCAAATGATTATAAACTTAGAGATATACAAGAACTAATATACTCAAGACTAAATGTTTTTACTGTTAAATCCTTGTATATGAATATTTTAAAATATGACTTACAAGATGAAAGGCTAGTTAACTGCCTATGTTATAAATCACGATCAGAGAACTGCTTTACATTTACGTCATTGACAGACTGCTATACCTTAGAATAGATAATGGTGGTTATATCTTATGATATATTATAACAGATTTAGGCAATTCTACCCTGGAACATATCCGGTCAATTATTCCAAAGTAAAAATGTACATGTTTTTCGAAATTATTTCGGATAGTTCTTACCTAGAACCTCAACTTTTCCGATTCAAGCATTACTGATGAGTTTTTTGTAGACGAAACGCGCGTATGGTGTACATAATGTTAATCCTGATATTTATAATAAGTTTATCTAAAACTTGTCTACAACTGTTTTGAACAATTCTATGAGAGAATATTCTGAAAGTTCTGAAAAGACAAAAATGTAAGAGGTTAGAACTGGTCTCAACTGCAGTTGATAGTAATAATACGCTAAAAAACAAACGTAACATAAATGAAAGATCTACAGATGCATAAATTGAGAATGGAATGAATAATATCTTATATTACGTAAATTATGATTGTCACTTTTCTGTATCAAAGAAAACGTACCGGAGTTTATTAGTCATTTTGGCAGTATGTTATTATGACTGATGACGATCGCAGACTGGCACTATGTCATTTTTCCAGGTTGTTCACAGCAATATTTAAGTTGGAATAAGAAAATTGACGTGGTCGTTCAAATTCTGTGTATACGAAAAGACTATAGTGTTTATAATCATAACTCGCTAATCCATATAAATTGCGTTGTTATTCATATTTTGAAGAAGGGCAGTATTATAACCGAAACTACAGGTATTTTGTTCTTGTAATATAATCGGAAATAACGGACTTAAAATTTACAGTATGGAAAAAATAATTGGATTACAAATTATTGTATTCATGATTGCTAATGTTGCTGGTAACCCCTGTTTGAAGTCCAGTTCAGAATGCCAGGAAATACGAATGCCACTAGTGTCAAACGAACTTAAGGCCCCACTCGTGGCTGAATTAGATATTTCTGCAATGAATAAACAATTAAAATCTTACATAAAAGATGACATTCAATCAACATTTTCCAAGGATATTGAAAACATGGTAAAAAGTGAACAAAATAATTTAAAGACTACAATGTTAGAGGATTACTCGTCTAAAATAAAGGAGACGAAGGAAGGGTATGACATGAAAATATCAGATATTATTCAAAATCTTCAAGCCAAAGAAGGAAAGGTACAAGAAAAAATGTCTGAAGTTTATAAAGATCTAAATGCATCTGAAGCAAACTTTAATGAGAAAATGACAGATTTGTTGAGCGGATTTAAACAAAAACAGGAAAGCCTAAAATTAGAAATGTTATCAGAGTATTCTGCCAAGCTTCAAGTATCACATGACACCAACAACAAACAAATAATTGATCTTGCGAATGATTTAAAATCCCAGTTAGCAAATGTATCGCGAAATATCAAAGATGAAGCAGTGGAAGTTAAATCTTACTTTCAAACCCAAACTAAGGAATTGAACGAATGGAAAACCAAATTAATGGAAACAATCAAAGGTAATGTCATTTAATGATTTTTTATTCAAAATTACATAAATAAAATAACAGAGAAAAAGCAAACATAGTGGACCAGACCACAAACGATTATGAACCGATGCCTACAAACAAACAGTAAAATAACAAAAACAAAATACCAATTTCCGAGGAAAATTCAAAACGGATAGTCCCTTATCAACATGATTAAATGGCAAAATTAAACTCAAACACATTACACGATTTGATAACGACAGTCATAAATCTAGTTATATGACCTTCATCAGTCTTACTAGGTAACCTCTATGGTTAATAAGACGGTGTTCAGACTAAAATGCACAAAAAATCTTGAAAAATATTATCGACTCCGTGCATCGTCAATTGTATATTTTATTCTTTTTATAATTTGAATATACATTTTAGTATGTTATAAGTCGAATATGAGAATTTCAGTCAAATCGGAGAACATTAATTTGAAAGCTTATGCCCCATTAACACAAAAAGAATATGACATTTTCCCAACAATGGCGTCAGATTTATATTGATATCGTAAATTGGAAAATTTTGGCGTCTGGGTATGTTGGCTGCTTTTCTCTCAAAAGACATGTGTTTTATTTTGGTGTGTCTAATTGAAGTCTAATTCGTTGGAATAAAACATCCAGGTTAAATGTCAGTTGACAAATTCACCAGTCATACAGGCTAGATTTTTAAAATAATGTTAATCGGTCACCATATTTTATTTGTATTATTCGAGTAGAATGTTTGTTTTATAGCGATTAAGAAAATAACACAATGTTGACTACCGAAATATATTTACATTTTTACCTTTTATGTGTTTGTTATGCTTACACATTGTTGTCAATATAATGAAGTTTAACGCGACTGTCATACAGGTAAGAGGTTTAACTAGATATAAAACCATGTTTAATTCTTCATTTTGTACACTATGAAATTGCTGTTCCAAGCAGGAATGTGGCAACTGTTTCTATTCGTTTGAGATGTTTGTGCTTTGATTTTGTTATTTGTTGAAGGACTTTTTACTAGGAGTTAAGTATTTTTGTTATTTTACTTTTTAGTTTCACATCTAGAGGGCGAAGTCACTATTCCTTTATTGTCAAAAATGCTATGTTTATCTTATATAAACATCTTTATTGTACTAGTAAAACATACATAATACATGTACTACTTGTGACAAACAAAATAGAAGTTTTATAACAATCTGTTAATCAAGAATCTCGTGTATTTAGTCATGGCATTACTGCGACAGCGTTAAAAAGGAACATAGACTGAATGCCGATCGACAATTTCTTGGATTGGCTATATATTGTTGCTTTTTTTTAAGTAAATTTGGAAATTGTTAGGTCAGTATTTCGAAAATCAATTCAGGATGTAAATGTATCTTACTTTTAATTTCTTTCGCAATGGAAGACAAATTTCGATTTTTTTGTATTTGTATATCTACACAAATCAAGTTCCAGATTCAGATCAAACATTCTTAATTTCGTTATAAGTTTATAGAACTAAAAGTTTGAATGTGAAACTCTCTACAAGTATCTATTTTGAGCTCCTTGTAGTGAAAGAAAAATATATTTAGTTCAAATAATTTATTTATATTAGTTTTATACTTAAAGTTATTTCATACCTACATCCCTAAATTCTCAAGAGCAAAATTTAAAAAAGTACAAATATGCTATTTCCTTTCTGGTATTAATATCACTTAATAAATACAATGTAAAGATCTTCTTGTCCTACGAGCGTAGCCCGAATAAGCAATACGATTTCACTCATGTTCAATTTTTAGAATAGTATTACCATACCCATGAATGTGATAGCTGATATTCACCATGGCATTTAATGATTTAGGTTTACTGAATTTGACCAATTTTGGGGGTATATATTATGCCAGTCACAATTACAAGGTTTCGGGGTTTTTTTTAGCTCATCGGGGCCCATAGGGCCCCATATGAGCTTATGCCATCACTTGGCGTCCGTTGTCGTAGTAAATTCTTTCAAAAATCTTCAAACTTCAACTGAATGTTCTGTATGCTATATAGTATATTAATTGTATCCGAAGTTTTGATCCATCGACAAACATGGCCGCCATGACTAAAAATAGAACATACGGGTCAAATGCAGTTTTTAGCTTATATCTCAAGAACGAAAGCTTTGAGAGCAAATCTGTGTGGTAAAATTATTAAATTGGTCTAGATCTATCAGCCCTGAAATTTTCGGATGAATCGCACAACCCATTGTTGGGTTGCTGCCACTAAATTGGTAGTTTTAAGGAAATTTTGCAGGTATTTTTTATTATCTTGAATATTATTATAGATAGATATAAACTGTAAACAGCAAAAATGTTCAGCAAAGTAAGATCTACAAAAAAAGTTATATTACCAATATTGTCAATTGATCTGTTTAGGAGTTATTGCCCTTTTAAGACAATTGTTCTCGATAGAAATAGATATGATTTTGTTTGAATTGGTAATATTATGGAAAGAAGTTTCTAAGTAAATAGTAAATTACTTTGATTTTTATATTGAATATGTAACAGTAATGTTAGGCATTGTAACGGGACAGGTAACAGTTAAGGGCAAAGTTCACATAATGCATTACTCCAACACTGGTGGTAGCAAACATAAAGTTATTTACAATGATATACCTTGATTTACAATAACATCATTTTCAGCAAATTTACCGTTTGAAACACTCTGAACTTGTAGACAAGTGACCTTACAAAAAAAAAATACTTAACATAATTTCCTGCCATCTCCCCCACAAAAAAGGCTTTGCCCTTTTTTTTATATAGTTAGGTTAAAAGATTATTGCCAAATAGTAACTATCGTCAAGGTTATATAAATCATCAGTTATATTCTATAAATGATCGATGATTGTTTACGTCTAAATCGCAGCTAGAATTTTAATAGGAAAAGTTTTATTATGTGGACGACTTTCGTTTTTCCAACATACTTTTGGCTTCTTTTCTCAACACTATAAGACCCCTTCATGAAAGCATAAGACCCCTTCATGAAAGCCATTCAAAACTATATGTCACCTAGCCGAATCAGACAACTGAACACTATCTTAATTCATTTTATCATCTTCTGCAGGGACCATAAATAGAGAACAGAAAAATTCAGTTCGATTGCTAAATGTCTAAAACAAAAATTGAATTGGATTTTATTTTACTAGGTCATGCGATTCGTAAACACATTTCAAAATGTATGCAAAGGTTTGTCTGTAAACACAAAAAGTTTAGCTAAAAGGCCCATATGAACCTTAATGTTAAGTAGAGTTTATCGTGTCCAATTCAGTTAAATATAGAGATACTTGTGCATCGACTAAGAACAATGTGCACAGTGAAAAGTATGTGATTTTAACTTTCGGGCATACGAAACGATTATGTCCCTTTGTCTTGGTCTAGACCTCCTAAAATTAATTGACAAAAAAATCTTTTAATGAGGAATCTTCAGTATGTTCGACTTAATAATTTTTTTCTGGCTATAGGTATCTTCAAAAGTCTAAGTTGTCAACACACATTTCGATGATGAGTCTTTATCAAAAGATATCTATCACTTGTAAGTTAGACATTATCTTTCGTCCATTTTTGCTTTACAACCCTGCTCAGTGGCTCTACAGTTCTCGTATCACAGCTTTGAGATGTTTTATCTTGAGGATAATTTCTAATCGACGTAGTAATGTGTGAGGAGACGTTATTAAGCTTATTATTTTCAAGCGTTAAACTCCCTTCGGAAAGTGGCAAAGATCAAAAGATTACGATGAACAGATTATCGGATTCTGTAGGTATCGATACCATAAAATATCAGCCACTTGACAAAATCGAAACCCTTGTTCACGTTGTGACTTACGACTGATATTTAACGATATCGCAGAAAATACGATCAACGATAGTTGTAATTTGAACGATCGTCTGTATCTGTCAGCCGATTGCCGATTCATTTGCAAATACAATTCGCCTATAGTTAATTTGCCTTGGTTTATTGATTTTTTAAAGATATTGATAATTGAATTTTTTTTGTAAGATTATTACAAGACATTTTCTAAAAAAAGGTTAACATATATAAATCAAAATATCTATATTTTCTCTTCTCATTCCCGGTATAATGCAAAATTAGTTAAATAAGGATGCAAAAGTAAATAGATATAATTTACATATCAAATAATAGGGACAGCAAGAACCAAAGTAAATTGTAAAAGGTAAGAAACTCACTGTGAAGAAATGTTTTTTTCCAGATACACATGCTCCCCTAAATTTAAAAGACTGCAGTTTTATGCCGAGATGGAACAAACTGACAAGTGGAGTTTATACCATATACCCTAACAATGTCAATGGAACCCAAGCTTACTGTGCTATGACCACTGATGGAGGAGGATGGACTGTATGTATAATTAATATATTGTCAAAGTGAGACATTTCTTGCGTGGTCAATTTAGATATCTTAATACGTGTGTGTAAAGTTGCGTTTAATGAAAAAAAAATTTTATAGAAAAACCTGAAAAATTGACTGAACAGATCTGTATTTTCGGCAAAGCAAATAAATCCCCAACATAGAATTCAGCGTATAGTTCATATCTAATATCGTGTTATTATGAATGTGCTTTAAAGAATTATTCATGTAGAAGGCTTAGCTTACATTATATATTTTTGGTACGTTCCTATGACGTCACCAAGTGTAGGGCCCAAAGAAGAAAACATCTTTTCGTTGAATTTTCTTTAATGGAGATTTTACACTGAAATAATGATTGAAATTTAATTATGAACTTGTTTTGCATTAGAATAGAGATAACTGTATTGTATTTGAAGTTTTACGGACGTCCATCGGTAGTTTTACTGTCGCAAATACCCGTTTACCTGTCTCTGCTCCGCGTCGCCAGGTAAACTAAATTTGCGACAGTAAAACTACCGATGGACGTCCTTAAAGCTTCAAATACAATACAGTTATCTCTTAATTATGAGTCCGCCTTTTTAATCTATGAACACTGTTCACATTCTTTAAAGATTAGTTATGAAAATATTTTCGCGAGTGATTCCATAATTTATAGTGACTGACCTTTGTAAATATTTGTGTATTGATTTTATTTGTGAATGTTGTGTGTTGAATCTTTACTTGTGTGTTTAATTATTATGATGGAATTCATGAATAGCTAGTGCTTACCTTTCAAAGATAGCAGTGCTTGTCTTTTGTCTTTTATGAAAATAAATGTAAGCTTTCTTACCGTAATGATAATTTATTTGCTCAGTAAAGAATAAACTACGTTAACTGTGTTTACATTTTTATTTATATAAAAGAAAAAATACGGAACATATATACACAATCATATATTATCATATCGAAAAAAACACAATGATCAATAAACATGTATCTAGTTTACAGAAATCACATATTGGTATTTCATACATTTCAAACATATGACGTCACACTCGACCTCGGATGAGTCGAACCTCGGATGAGTCGAATACTTTCGTCTGGTCCCTTCGACTTCGACACAACGAGGTTCGACTGTACATCAGTTTGAAAGTAAAAATATTGTATCTGACCATCTCAAATTATACAATAGTCGTTCAGACAATAATTTAACATAAGGCAAAAGCCATAAATACACAATGTATTGCACATTGAGGCTACGTATATTTTACATTGCAATATCTTTCAAGTCATGAAAATAAACATTGTACTATCATTTTTAATTATTGGAAGTTCATATGAATTTCGCCACCATTTATTTACAATTCATTACAATAACGGTACCAATACCACTGTAATTTTAAAACGTGTGATTGTGAATGCATGTTATTGTAGTAGTTGTTGCTGTTATATATGCTATATCTTATTGATAAACCAAAACATGAATTTAGAAGTCGTGAATATTACACTTGCTCAGTATCTATTGTACATTCAATTGTAATTTGCTTAACAGTTGTCATGATAATAAAATTAACAATTGCAATGATAATAATATTAACATTTGTCACGATAATAATATTAACACTTGCCATGATTATTATATTGACACTTGCCTTGATAATAATATTAACAGTATGGATAGGTTTTGATCTTTCTTGGGATATATCAGAATTTACTGAAAACAAACTGTTCAAAACAATCTAACCAAGATCCGTTAACTCTACCATACAACTTCCATGATCAGTTCTGGGTTAGATAAAATAACAACCTTATATATATTTCGGGCACCCAAAGCACTATTAGGAACGCTTAAACGTAAACATTCAAAACATTAGTCGGTTTAAAGACGTTGTAACATAAGCATCTTTTTGATCAAACGAGACCTAACTGTCCAAATATGTTCTACAGTGGTACTATCATAATATGTTATGCATGAACACCTACAAGCATCCCTGGTTTTCTGATCGGGCTCGTGTTACTAAGTCTTCATTTTTCTCTGTTGTTTGTTGGTTATAGTTGTTTGCCGTTATGTCTTTTTCTTTTCTATTTTTTTTTTTTGCCATGGCGTTCTCAGCTAATCTAACGACTTACCGGTATGAGCTTGAATGTTCCTGTTGTATTTTCGCCTCTCTTTTTTATAGCACCGTTCGTAATAAATATAATAAACTCATGACAAATACCAGGATTAAAATTGAGTACTCCAGGCGCGCGTTTCGTCTTCCAAAGACTTTTTATAGACGCTTGAATCAAAACAGTTATAAAGAAATTAGAGCAGATCTATAGAGGAAACGTTTTCTGGATTCTGTTAGGGTAGAACTTTAAGAACCATTTCGAAAATTACTGTAAGAATCAGTTCAATTATAGGATTGTACTGTAAAAAACTGTACTAGTTCAAACCTATTAGAATCGGTTCTAGATCATAACTATCCAAAATTGTGCTTTGTTGAAATTTTTCGTAACTGTTCTAGGATACAACTGCTTTAGTCAGAAACGTTCTACGGTGGCAGGTTCCAGACATATTTCGAAATATTCATAAAGGGGTTATTATTTATCCAAACTGTAAATGAAACAAATGGATAATTCATAACATTAAGTGTTCAATTTAATGCACGGAATGCGCATTTTGACTAACGATTTTTCTTCGATTGGTCGGGTCAAAATATTTGAATGAATACAAACGACGAAAAGCTCATACAATCCAAAAGGATCAAACAAGGAAACAAAGCAATATATAATTCTTGGTTTATGAGGTTTATATTACAAACTGCTGAATGGTAGATTAAACACATCATATATGTTTGTAGGTAATCCAAAGAAGAATAGATGGGACAACAAACTTTGATAAAACCTGGAACGAATATAAAGAAGGCTTTGGTGATGTAGAAAAAGAATACTGGCTTGGTAAGTAATCGTTTAAGTGGTATTTATCATACACATTTATTTTCTATATGTAGACGTCATGCGAATATTACATGTCAGATCAATGAAGTCTTTATATAAAGATTAAATATCAAATATACAAATTAAAACTCATTATTTTATTATTAGTCAGAAAGAATCGGGAAACATTTGATATCATTCATTCATTGAGATAAATATTCTGCTTAAACTACAAAACTGAAAATTATTATTACCCTTATTTCGGATCTTAGGTTTGTCTTACATTTGAGCATTTAATTGTTAAATACAACATTCACAGAAATAAAATTCCTTTGCAAGAGAAAATGTTATTTTATGTAGCCCCACATAGTTAAAAAAAAAAACCGGCATATAACAACAACGATTGAATTTAAAATAATTTTGAAACTGCCCTCACTGTAGTAATGGAATTATTTCAAGACACGTAGAACAATCCAACAGTTACTTCAAAGTTATCCATTCGTTTGATTTGTTTGAGCTTTTGATTTTGCCATTTGATTAGGGGCTTTCCTTTTTTGTTTGAATTTTTCGTTATTTTACTTTTTTGGAAACATGAATGTTTTAGATTTTTTTTATGACAAAAAGTAAAATAACAAAACTACAGAACTCCAAGAAAACTCAACAGAGAAAGTCCTTAAAATGGCAAAATTAAAGTCTCAAACAAAATAAACGAATGGAAAACAAATATCATATTCCTGAATTGGTTTAGGCATTTCCTTTTGTAGAAGATGGCGGATTAAGCATAAACAATTAACGTCACAATAATTCAAAAGAGAAGGTGAGACTTTTTTTTCACAAAATATGTTCACCAAATTTATGTGTTAACAAATAAAGCTTATGAAAATCCATTTGTTTATTTTTAAATCTATTTGAAAAACGTCAAGAAGTATTGTGTTACGCTGAACTGTTCATGCAGAAATAAACATTTTATACAGTACTCGTATCATTTAATCTAAACATATTCACATAGATATTAGTTTAAGTAGTGAAATTATTGCACTCCTGAATTTAAGTATCGTTTCTGGTAGATATTCTTTTCAGAGAATTTTAATTTGGACTGGAAATTAAAAAAAATTCCATTTATCTGTTTTTATCTTGTCTACTGAAATAGAGAAATGTTTGATACATATAAATTCGGTTGGTATTCTGTTGGCTTGTTGTGTCTTTCCACAAAACATCCTGATAGAGCTTACGTGACCAAATTACATATATTTAGATGCTGTATTCGACATGAACAGTTCTGCTTAACTCTATTTTGTTGTCAATTGCTGAAATACTTTAATTACTTGTACTGCATTGAATAGACTATGGATGTATTGCCATACTAATTGTCATTGGCTATTGTTTTGTTTCTCTTTAAAATGAAATATAAAGCAGGACTTTTAGTTTCTTTAAAAATAACGCCTTTTATAAATTTTGGTTTGTTTTAATCGTGCAAATAGGGCAATCTCGTACCTTAGTTTAAATCCTTTTTTTATGCTTCAATCGAATTTGTATAAACTGTGCTTAAATCGAATTTGTTTAAACTATGCTTAAATCGAATTTGTATAAACTATGCTTAAATCAAATTTGTATAAACTATGCTTACCTTATCTTTTATTATTTACCAATGAATATTTCTTCATACAGTAGACCAGTCGGTGCCATGTTCCTTTTCTCGGTGACTTAAGTCGGAATTGTCTATTTTACTTTCCTCTTGTCCTTGCGTATCCAAAGGCGAATTGAAGCTTTCCTTGTGAATTGAATGTTTTCGGATGTACTTTTCTTTGTCTGCATTCACTTTTGGTGGTGTTGCTTCCGAAATGAAATTTTCGGCTTCCGCAAATCTGACGATCGAAGTCGCTGATTTCGTTTTGGGTTGCCCATGTAAACGGGGATAATGTTTAAACGAATCAGTACGAATTCCATTTGACTGGGTATTGGTTTTATTACACTCGTGTAATTTCTTTGTATGTGGTTTCACAACACTGCAAGTTGGATTTGTTTCCTTTGTAGTGAGTTCAAGGTGAACATATATATATGTCATACCCAAATCATCTATTGCGAAACTAGAAAATTTAGATGAACATTCGATTAAAATGTATCTGGAGGTATCTCCGAGGGTCGTAATAAATTGTAAAAAAAAATCTATGTAAACAACTAAATGATCTGACATACACACAATATGCCCATTGAATAACATTTGGAATAATCGAGTACTGTTCTATGTCAAATTTATTTTACGTGATACAATTTGTAAAAGGAAAATAGTTTAACAGAAAAACCACGATATCAATTAAACCTTTATAACTAGGGATGTTAAAATGTTTACTATTTACTCATCGAATATTCAACAGTCACATTTAATAATCATCAAGCAAATATATTTACAAAGGTGTTATATGATAAGAAGTGACCGATATGATGACAGATAGTCCATTTGAACGTTACTTTGTTTATCAGATACTATTTCGCTCTAACATGATACTACATGTTTCGTAAAGTATTGTCGGAAACTTTTTTTCCGAAAACATATGAAAGGTTTTAATGATGATAGTTCAGTGATTTCTTTTGAATTCTCTGATGTTCTTTGGGAAATCAATTTATGAAAAGAAGGGGACACTGTCCTAACTTGAAACCGAATAATTGAGTAATAGGTTTGTATTCGTCAGTCAGTACTAAAGAGCGATACTCGAGTACTCGTTGGCATCTCTATTTTAAATAATAATTCTTATTATATAAGATTAATCAAAATTTCACTTCGACACACTCAGTCAGATACAAACGTATTCGAGGCCAACAACAAAATTATATTACATCATATAAATCAACATATATGACATGATTGCCGTTTGGACATTTACTGAGTTCAAGAAGGTGATGAAGACAACTATATGTCATCTTATGACTTTCAACAATGAGAAATATTGAATACTATAAAGTCAGCTACAAAAGAAAAATATATAACAAAGGAAGCTATGTACTGCTTTAAGAGATTACGTTCTTTTGTTGGAAATAATAGATTGTACATACATTTTGCACAACTCTTTTAAGCCCTTTTAAAAAGTAGTTGATGCATGGACTAAAACAATCCACTTAGTAAATTACGTTGATTTATAAATTTTTGAAATTTTTAAGAAACTAAGTTTTCAACTCCCTCAGGCAAAGTTGATTTAAGATGAATTTGGTTATTTATTTTAGGTATTTTTGTCATATAGCTCTTCAATGGTTTCGGTACTTATTCATTCCAGGATTTCAAATGTTAAGCTTTGAGCGATCCTGATGAAGGTAAATCCCGATAAGCGTTTCGGACGAATGAAATCATATAAAGTGTTGTTTTCCTTTTTTTTAAGTAAGAATCATGTAAATATATGTAAATACCAAAATCTTAACTTCAAGAATTTTACGAAATAGGTAACAAATATCTTAACATCCTGACATCCAGTGGTAAATACGAACTAAGAGTTGACTTGGTTGATACCAATAATAAAAAGACGTATGCAGTTTATAAGACGTTTGTTGTTGGTGATGAAAATTCAAAGTTCAAGTTAACTATTGGTGATTACACAGGAACTGCAGGTATGTAGATACAGACTCATGTTAGTTTAGTTAACACAATTATATTAATAGTGGATTGGGAAAGAAGTTATTGCAACTTATATTATTCCCTTTTCACCTCGCGAGTGCTGCATTGTAGGGTCATAAGCCTGTTCTTTTTCGAATTCGCAAATGGTGTCCAGGGAAAGCCGAACATTCAGTCACTGGCATTTTTATCCAGGAACGGGAATCGAATCAGGAACTTTGTGTTAGTAGTCCGCTAGTTAGTAGTAACCACTACACCACGGCTCTCTCTTTATGTTTATGAATAAGCTAATTTTATGCACGTTCATGGATCTAAAATCTTTCGATTCCCATATCACATTGCACAAGGTCATTTGATGGTTTGCTCTGTGATCTTTTAGCATCCAACTACAAAACATTGCTAACAAAAGTTTGGTATAGTTCACTATGGGCTATCAAAATTATTGTCGGGGAAACTGGAAAATTTTCCGAATATGATTAGGCAATTTGCTGTGTCTATGCAACGAATGGATTTTAAAGATTCCTCCAAATTGTTTTATCAGAATTTGTTTGTTGTTGCTTGTTTTCATATCTGATATGAGAGAAAAAAAATTAAGGGAGCATAGTTAAACATCAATCAGAATATTTGGCTGAATTAAGGCAATAAAAGTTCACCGATGTTGAAATCTCGTTAATCAATGAACAACAAACATACCAAAGTATCAAATAAAAACTGAGGGAATCACATGCACTCAACAAGTAACACGACCGGTTGTGTCGATTTGATTAGTTTCTCCTGTTCTGGGTGCATTATCCGCCATTCGAACTCACACTTAGTCGAACTATTACAATCGGTAAAAGGGTCTTAAAGATTTGCAGAATTGATTAAGTTTCTTGAATTTTGAACCAAGAAACGAAATCGATATAAAAACTGTTTGGGTTTTATCTCTTCTTCGAATTCGTCACGGCTAAAGCTCATTTCTGTACGTTTATGTGTATTTATTGCGTGTTTCGTTTTTGCTATTGGTCTCACAATTATGTAAATGTTTCATTTCATTTCAATACATTTTTGTTAATAAGTCTTGAGTTTGAAGCAGAAAACATGTTGAACGAAAATTAATATTTCATAAATAACCCTCATGGACATTAAACAACTATTAAGTATTAAACTGGCAGAGGACCTTCGGAAAACACCGTCAATACTCACGAGCAAAGCCTATGACCTTACCATCAAATTTGCAAACACAACCATACCATTATTTCACGAACATGTGTGATTAAAATTATTAAATAATTCGTTAATTAGTACAAGTAATAGTCATATATCAAATTTTAGGAAATAGTATGAACTACAACAATGGTAGATCCTTCACCACCAAGGACAGAGACAATGATTCAATTAGTGGAAATTGTGCTTCTCATTATACCCGTGGACCCTGGTGGCACGGCAGCTGCAGTAATGTTTACCTTAATGCTGACTTAAAAAAAGCACAAATGCAATGGCATGCTACAACGTTCATCAAAGCTGTAATGAAGATCAGAAAAATCAATTAAGAGAAATTATGTAAATAAATCAATGAACACTAGATACGAGTTTTGTTAATTTTTTTCTCCGAAAGATTAGATAGAAAGATTGATGAGACAACATTCGCAAGACCTTTTAAATGCATCTTTAGGTTTTTACCTATTGGTTGTTTTTCATTTTTGCAATGACGTTGTCAATTTTCTCGACTGATTTTTTAATGAAGCCTTGGTGTATTCGGGCTCTTTATTACAAAGTACCTGTTTGTTGTTAGTCCCATATTATCAATAGAAAATTCGAATATTAACCTACCGTATTAATCTTTTTAAATATAGTACTGGGTTTATACTTTAAATGGGCAACATGACGGTTTACACATATGGAAATACTCTGCTTTCCAATCTAATTCACATGTGGTCAACCCAGAGTTTACGTGGGGTTCCTGTTGATCAGTGATAAGTTTTCTATGTTGTGTTTTCTATTTTGTTTATTATATCTCGCCGTGTTTAGTTTTTTTCATGGCTTTTTCATGTTGTTTGGACTAGCTTTCAATGATTAGAGATGTCTTAGATTTATTCTTTATGTCGTTTGCCTTTTTAGTTCTTGTTCCGGTGTTTAGTACCTGTCTGATCAATAAAGACATTTAAATTAGATTTTTTACAGTTTGTTCTTTTAAAAGTTGTTTTCTTACACCCACTGGCTTTGTATGGATGCGCATAACCAAGAACCTTTAATCTTATGCTTTTTATCGGCTTGGTTGTTTGACAAGACATTGATCTGCACTCCCTATTTCAAAGACTTCACTTTATACGGTTTAAACAATTATGAGACATGGCAATAACTCCACCTGAACAGGATTTAGGAAAATTGAGCAGAGGATATCATTGTCTTAAGGGCATACGATACAGTTTTGATCCTGTATTTACAAGTTCGTGAAAATTTGGATATAGGCTATTTTTTACCTGATTAAATCAAATATGTAATAAAAAATATACCTTCATGTGCTACTTTTTGAGTTAAATGAGGTCGAAATTTTGTATATTTGCTCAAAATTCAGATTTGTGGCCGTAATTTCTTTTTCGAAAGAAAGACATAACTTTTTTGTTATAAAAGATAAACACAAATTGTTTTTTGTTAAATAATCGGTAATTTCTGTATTTTATAAGTATTCTAAAACATTGTGCATTTTTTATTCAGAAATAACTCATATTAATCAAATGTTCATGAATTGAAGAAAATACGTCATTTTTTGCTGCATGTTTATCAAAATTAAAAAAAATCCTCTATTTACAGTTTTATAAAATTTGGGTCACATAATCTCCCTGCAAAATGAAACAAATTGCTGCTTTGAAAAATAGGGGTCCATGAACTCGTTTTCAAATTAAATCAGTTTGAATGATAAAAATCAGTCGAAAAATGCATCTTTTCCCGATATGTCACAGTTTGACGTCGCGAAAATAACATTTTACGTTAGCAACGTCATTACCTCCCCTGTAACTGTATCGTATGCCCTTAAAAGCGACGAAGATCCATTTAAAAAGTTATTAGGATTTTTTTTTATAAAAGCAGCTAAAAGAAAACGACTTTTGTCTTTTAAATTACCAAGGTCACGTTTCAGTACGTTAGGTATGCATTGTCATATACCATATACCCCCTAACCAGAATCGTAAAATGTTGTATAAAATTCATAAATAATTTTGTTAACAAAAAGAAAACATAAAATGATGCATTCTTATCGTATGATGTTTTAATTATATGTATAGATCACTTCACAAAATATAACCTCTTGATTTTAAGGTCTTTCCTTTAGGCGAGGAAAGACCTTATTGTTTTCCTAATGTTTTTTTGTTTTTTTTTTTTGTTTTTTTTTTTCTTCCAACATTTTTTTTACATGCCCGCCTCTTGTTTCTTTTGAAGTATGAAGACCAAATATAGACCATCGATAGACCTTATCATGAAGTATTACCAGATGACATTGTTAAGAATTTCATCATCCCCTTAAGAAATTATCTCTCTTTTATTATTTTTTTTCCAACATAGTCCCCCTCGTTTTTTTTAAATATTATAACTTTATTAAAAATAGGTAGATCTCATCATGATGTTTTACCATACAAGGCTGAATAGGATTTCATTGCCCCCTTTTACAGTTATATCCCCTTAAAGAAATTTCTTTTATTTGTATTTTTCTCAAAAAATATTAGAGATAGAATCAATTTGAAAACTGAAACATGTACATGAACAATTATTTTTTTATCAACCCTCATAAGGAATTATTTCCCTTGAAAAATTATACACAATTTTTGAAAATTTGTATTTTGAGAACCGGAAGTCGTAAAGACTTAAGATCTTCATCAATAACCTTTAGTTCATGTGACCTTTAATTTGCACCAGGGTCAACGGTCACCGAGTGCAACAAATATTTACGCTGCAATTTCAAGCTTACATATTAAGAAAACGATAAGAGTTTGCTGCATACATACTGTGTATAGATTGTTCCTCTCGACGACCTCTACATTTTATACATTAAGCCCAAAAATGTCCGACCGTCTGTTCAAAAGTTACAACGAGATAATTCTTAAAAGTATAGTATTGTGTGTATATTTTTGAAAAGGTAACAGATATCAACCTCCTATATATAACAAAAGTGATCAGTACTTGAAGACCTTCAATTTGAGGTCAATGTCAGGTCATGATGAAATTTAACCTTGACTTTGAAAGTGTACTATAACCTTAAACTTTTGACATTTGAAAGGTCAAGTGGTGCTGAGTTGAATGATGGTAGTCCCATGTCTTTACAACTTCCGGTTCTCAAGTTTTGTATTGCATCATATATTTGATGATTCATTTGTTCTTTTTTTATTATTATTATTTATTGCATAAAGTCAAGTTACAGATGGAATTTACACAACAGTGTAGGTGAGGTACTGACATCTTCTTACGCCAGGTCAAACGATTTCTTGAAACAGGGCTGCGCATGCATTCTGCCATGCATAGTGCTAAATCAATATAATATCAAATATATCTTCTTACGAACCCCTTTTACGACCATCAATGTTAATTCATCAAACAAATTTATAATGAATCTTTATTTATTAATTCGATAATATTCTATATCTGTTCAATTCACAAATTATATATATCAACGATTTAAAAACAAAAAGTAAAAATGCTTAATTCTATATAATAACTGAAAACTCGTTTTTTTAGATGTAATTCAGTGTTCCTGTTGTTTCTTTGTTGTCCTCTTGTGGTTGAAGTCTTTCCTTTTGTTTCAGTTTGTGACCCGAATTGTGTTTTTTCTCTCAAAATATTTATGACTTTTGAACACCTGTATACTACTGTTGCCTTTATTCGTGTTATATCAGAAAGAAATTTCAGTTATGTTCTTCGACATTGGTCATATCTCTTTATGCAGCTCTGTCTGTGAGCCTCAATCAGCACTAAACAGATTTTTGGTCATTGGTTTGTTTGTCCACACTTGACTTATTATTACATAGCAAAAAAAAAACCTTGGTCTCACATTTGTCGGCTAGCGTCATCAACGTTGATGTCAGCGTCATTTTGACCTTCTGAAACTCCTTTGAGATGAATTACTCGCTGGAATTCTTCTACATGGCATTCTATGTCTGATCCTGCTATTTTGATTCTTAAAAGGGCTGTTATATTTGTTCCCCTTTCAAAAGGGAATTTGTGCTTTCGGTTTATATCAGTGTGTCAATTCGCATTTCTCTTAACGCGGCTTTAGAGAATTCCACCGAATTTGAAGCATTTTACTTAAAACAAAATACAGTTGTACTACTTTTATTTCATGTTTTTTGTATCATTATTATTAAAGCGCTAATTTTGGTTTCCCACATCAAAATATCGAGTTTACATGTTTTTAAATTTTAAATTGAAGAGGAGAGGAAAACGGAGGATTTATTGTATTATCTCAATATGATGAAATAGAGATGTCAGTTAAACATGTTAAAGGTGAACATGTCAGCAATCCATCGATACAAACAACCGATGAAATTATAAAGGAACAATAGGTCTACCTTTCAAGTATGCACTCTTAAAAATTGTGAAAATAACAAACGTTCTATGAATATTGCATGGCAACTAACTTAATTTATAGCTTGTCATGGTGTAAACTATGTAATAAAAATTATCAATTCAATATCTGCAAGCATATCGAAATAAAAATGTTGAACTGCAACTTGTCATGATAAAACTATACACCAATTATTAAATCAATATCTTCAGGAATGACAGTACAAGTGCGAAAAACTGATTTTATAAATAAATTTTCGAAGTCAAAGGACCATAACTGTGCACAAAATCATTTTTTTTTTTTTTTTTTTTTTTTTAAAGGTTAATCATGTTTTATTGATAGTTTTTCACATTTGTTAGTGGATACATCAAATACCGGTACCTTATCCCGGCCTCGTTAACCGTTAGTAGTATATATTAAATTTTGTTAGTACTTGTTAGTTTAATTTGTCTGTAAAACATACATTTATAAATTATAATATAATCCAACTAATTGCTAGTCAATTACAAATAGAAAAAAATACAATATACAGTCAATTACAAATAGAAAAAAAATACAATATAAGCATATATAATTGCAAATCATTCACATTTATAATTACGTAATTTTGTTCCGTATTTGACCTTTACTTTTACATTCTCATTATTGGATACAGTCTACCTGACACATATTGCTCGTTTAGAAAAATCGTGCAAGGTCTTAGTGTGATCAAATAATCGTAACCTGACATGATTGAAGGATAATATAGTTCATGTGTTAATCTTTTCGCTTTTGGATTATTATCAAAAGGTAAGATATCATATGTTTATTATTATCGAAATATGAATTTATTGTCTTTCCCCATAATATGTACCTTATTGTGTTTTGATTTAAAGTTTTAGAATAGGTGTAATTTATGGGTTTTTCTTTACGGCCGCTGAGGTGTCAAATTTAATTTTGCATTTATAGTATTTCGTTTTAAAGATACTTGAGTAAATATTTTGTGCGTTATGTTTCGAAACTATATATGAATATTATGTTTACGTATTTTATAATCTAACAGTTTAAAGAAATTTTTGAAATTTGCGAATTAGATTACTTTTACGTTTTTTTACACATCTGTTAACTTCAAAATATAATTAAAATTCTTTTTTGAAGATGTTGTATATGTCGGCAGATTTTGTTCTTTGTTCTGACGTGTAAAATGATTTGTAAATTGAGAAACCTATCAACGTTATAATAAGATTTATGTCATTATAATGTCGGTCTCCTATTTTATATCCAAAGACTATATCTATTAAGTTAATTTTCTTACAAAAGTTTATGATATTCATTTTTTCTGTTATTTTATTCCACAAGTCTTTTAAAAATTCACGATCGATAAAAAAATGTTGATAATTGTCTGTGCATTTGCATAAAGCACACTCTGACGTATTAGATATTTTCCATTTGAAAAGATTTTCTGTGTTCGGCAATATATAGCTCAATAATTTCCATTTATAAACTTTAAGTTTGTTTGTGTATATTTCTTTGTTTGTAAATGATAGGGAGTGTCTAATTTGTAATGGTTTTACGCCTAATATTCTTTGCCATTTTATTATTCCAATGTTTGGAGTTATTTTGTTTTTTATAAAATGTTGATAGACGGTTTTGTTATCAAGATCTGCTAAATTTATTTCTGTTTCATTCATTCTAATTATTTTTTCGTTAATACTAACTTGAGTTTTAACAGATTTATTTGTTTTCAGGATATCTATCCAACATTTTGGAATAGCTTTTTTTAGTATTGATAGTTCGGCTATCCAGTTGCGTTTTATTTCTAACTTACGCAGTATTGTCTTTTCGTTGATTTGACCGTTTTCGTCAATAATTTCATTAATATAGATTATATTGCTTTTGATCCAATTGAGCATCAATAATGGTTTATTTTTTATTCTTATGTTTTTATTACCCCATATAATTTCTTTGCGTATTTCTCTAAAGTTAGTGGGTGATTTAGTTTGACCTCCACCTGTCCGTATCCAGCAGTTTACAATATCCAGATAAAATTCTGGTAATTCAGTTGTAATTTTAAGTAGTTTTAATTTTTTAAGTTCTAAATTCATTTTGAAGATAAGGAAGTTTTTTCCGTATTTATCAAAAAAAAAATCTCGGAATAATTGACCAATTTTCATGTTTTGACTGCATTAATCTTGATACCCATTTAATTTTAAGTGTATTAAAGTAGCTGTCGATATCTATCATATTGAGTCCTCCTGTACTGTAATCTGCTATGAGAGTTGACCTTTTTAATTTGTCTTGTTTACCGTTCCAAATAAAATTAAAAATTTCTCTTTCTAGATTGTCGCTGTACGTTTTATTTATGACTGTCATACTTGCTAAGTATGTGAATTGTGGAATAATAAGTGATTTGATTATAAGAATTTTACCGATGATAGTAAGATGTCTTTTTTCCCAAGATTTCATGAGTTTTTTTGCTTTTTCAAATTTGTTTTCCCAGTTTAGTTTTGCGCATTCTGCTTTATTTGTGCCGAAATATAATCCTAACACTTTAACGGGTTTATCTGTGAATTTTATATTATCTACTTTATCTTTACAATTTTTCAGTTTTCCTATCCAAATGCCTTCCGTTTTGTTTTTATTTAATTTAAGACCAGAAAATGTGCCAAATATTTTGTTACGGCCAGAAATCGCCTTTAAATTGTAGCCAACAAAAGACACAAATCAATAGTAAAATTTAACAATATTTAATATACAAAAGTTTACAAAAGGTATTACACAAATATTACAGTTAACTTAACTGTCAAAATATGAGTCCAATCTGTTATCTTTATCTGTATCCGGAAATCTTTCGGAATCCAATTTGAATATTACGTTCACTACTAATGTCACAATCCAGTATGATGTTGTTTGTAGAATAAAAGTGCCAATCCAAATGCTGTGAATACTAATGTCTATCAATGTCTATGTCCAAGTTTAATTATGAGAGTTATAACTTTAGTGTCTGTATATATAGTGTTGTCATGGAAAATTCTAGAACACTCTATAATGGAACATTGTGGAAAATCCTGGAAAGTTACAACGGAAGTTTCTGGAATAACGTAGAAGTTTAAATTACGCATCTTTTATAAGGATCATTCTAGAAAGTTCCAATCATTCTGTGATTGTTCCAGTGATTCCTAAACTGCACAGTTATAAGATTATTTGGTAAACAACTATCAGGCCATACAACACAAATTAGGCCAACATAAATAAACATAATAATTACAATATCATAACACCTCCCCCCTTAAAAGAAGTTTTAGTGTAACAAAAACTTATCATGAATAATATGAACAAAAATACATAATATATACAAAGTGATTTAATAAGCTCTAGATAAAGCATCAGCTATTACATTATCTTTACCCTTAATATGTTTTACAATTACATCATATTCCTGTAACAATAAACTCCACCTAGTCAACCTCTGATTCTTGTTTCTCATTTTATGCATGAAGGTGAGAGGATTATGATCAGTATAAACAAGAATAGGATATACAGTGGGATTCAAATATACATCAAAATGTTGAAGTGCTGACAACATTGCAAAACACTCTTTTTCAATAGTTGAATAATTTTTCTGATGTTTATCTAATTTCTTAGAAAAATATGATATAGGTTTTTCAACATTATCATCTGTCTCTTGATATAAAACAGCTCCAATTCCTACATCGCTTGCATCAACCGCAAGTTTAAATTGTTTTTCAAAGTCTGGAGTAATCAGAACTGGACTATTAATTAAAAGTGATTTGCTATTTTCAAAAGCGTTTTGACAATTTTCACTCCAGATAAATTTAGAATCTTTTCGTAAAAGATGAGTCAGTGGTTGAACCACAGTAGCAAAATTTGAACAAAATTTTCTGTAAAATCCAATCATGCCTAAATATCTCATAAGTTGTTTTCTATTTGTAGGAGGAGGAAATTTGGAAATAGCTTCCACTTTAGCCATAATAGGTTTCACTTGACCTTGGCCAACTGTATGCCCTAAATAATCAACAGTGGCCTGACAAAATTCACTTTTAACAAGATTAACAGTCAAATTTGAATTTGACAATTTATCAAAAGTATCATACAAATGTGTTAAATGCTGTTCCCAGCTATCACTACATACAATAAGATCATCAATATAAGCATAACAACAGTCTAAATCTTTTATAACATTATTGATCATTCTTTGAAATGTAGCTGGAGCACTTTTCATGCCAAATGGCATTACAGTATATTGAAATAAGCCATCTGGTGTAACAAAAGCTGATATTTCACGAGCTCTCTGTGTCAATGGAACTTGCCAATAACCTTTCAATAAATCAAATTTGCTCACAAATTTTGCTTGACCAATATTGTCAATACAATCGTCTATCCTTGGAATCGGATAGGAATCAGATTTTGAGACTGAATTTACTTTTCTGAAATCAGTCACGAAACGAAAAGTTTTATCTGGTTTTGGCACAAGGAGACAAGGAGAGCTCCATTCACTGTTACTCGGCTCAATAATATCATTGTTAAGCATATATTTAATTTCTTTTCTCATAACTTCAAGTTTGAGTGGATTGAGCCTGTAAGGATGTTGCTTAATTGGACAAGCATCTCCGACATCAACATCATGACAAACAGCAGTGGTTTTGTTTGGCACATCTGGAAAAAGATTTTTAAAAGAAAATACCAACGTTTTTATTTCTTCTCTACGATCAAAAGACAGATGTGCAAGTTTTGAATCTAAATTTGACAAAATTTCTGAATTTTTCAATCTAACTGTCTCTTCCATAGTTTTACAACTAAAAATTGGTTCAATTACATCTGGTTTGTCATGATTGTTCTCAAATTTAACCATGCCTAAAGTGGCAACTGGTTTACTATCACATAGAACATTAGTACGCTCAAAATATGGTTTTAACATATTAATATGACACACTCTATTTTGTTTGCGCCGACCTGGAGTTTTTACAATATAATTCAAATCATTAATTTTACTCTCTATTGTATAAGGACCACAATATTTAGCCTGTAAAGGATGTCCAGGGACTGGCAAAAATACAAGTACCTTATCACCAGGCTCAAAAACTCTATCCCTGGCATCTTTATCATACCAAATTTTCATCTTGTTCTGTACATTTTTTAAGTTTTTCTGAGCAATTTGACAAGCAGTATACAATTTTTCTTTAAATCTAGATACATAGTCTAAAAGATTCAAGTCAGTATGTTCAGTAAGCCACTTTTCCTTAATCAATTTTAACGGTCCCCTTACAGTATGGCCAAATACCAACTCAAAGGGACTAAATCCAAGGGATTCTTGAACAGCCTCTCGAACTGCAAAAAGTAGAAAGTGAACTCCATCATCCCAGTCTCTGTCAAATTGAAGACAAAAAGTTCTAATCATGTTCTTCAATGTTTGATGAAAACGTTCTAAGGCACCTTGAGATTCTGGATGGTACGCACTTGATCTATACTGAGCAATCCCTAACTGGTACACGACTTGCTGAAATAGACCTGACATGAAATTTGATCCCTGGTCGGACTGTATAGACTTAGGAAGTCCTACTAACGTGAAAAATTTGATAAGAGCTTTGACAATAGTAGGTGTCTTGATATTTCTTAGCGGAATAGCCTCAGGAAAGCGTGTGGATGTACACATGATTGTCAATAAATACGCATTTCCAGTTTTGGTCTTTGGTAAAGGTCCAACGCAGTCAATTAGAACTCTGCTGAAAGGTTCGTCAAAGGCTGGAATAGGCAGAAGTGGTGCTGGTGGTATTTTCTGGTTAGGCTTACCAACAACCTGGCATATATGGCATGATTTGCAGTATTCTGCGTCATCATTTCGAAGTCTTGGCCAGTAGAAATGCTGCAAGATCTTAAGGCAAGTCTTCCTTATACCTAAGTGTCCAGCCAAGGGGATGTCATGGGCAAGACCAATAATTTCTTGCCTATAAACTTTAGGCACCACCACTTGGTATACCACTCTCCATTCCTCCTCTGGGGTAGCATCAGGAGGCCTCCACTTCCTCATTAAAATGCCGTCCTGATGGTAATAGCATTCGGCCACTTTGTCTGCTTCCTCCTGTGGTTGAGCCCGCTGGTTGAGCTGAAGAACCTCAGGGTCTTTATGTTGTTCTTCGAATAAATTCTTTCGGTCTAATGAATGGCTGTTTACGTTTGGCCATGGCATAATAACATTCTTGTTAACACTAGGTGATCTTATTATGGCCTTTTCTGAGCTACCAGGACCTTCAATGTCAGCTAGGAAAGTGTCAGAAAGGTCCATGTAATCAAACTGGTCTTCTTGCAAATTTTCATCTTGTTGTTTTCTAGCCATCGCCCTAGTAATAACACAAGCTGGATACAATTCAGCATCATCTTCAGGTGATTTAACACCCACCACTGGTTCACTGGTAACAATTGGTTCAGCAACCACTTTGTTCCTAGCTAGATCATTTCCTAGCAATAATGTAACACCCTCTACAGGGAGATTAGGACGAACACCTACAATAACTGGTCCAGTTATCAAATCTGACTTCAGATAAATACGATGGAGAGGAACATCTATACAACCTAACTCTACACCTTGTAACAAAACGGAGGCACCAACAGAAGTCTTCTCGGACAAAGGCAACACACCTTCTAACAATAAAGACTGAGAAGCTCCAGTGTCCCGTAAAATCTTAATAGGCTGAAGAGTGGTATCATCAACAATAGAAATAAACCCATCAGACATAAAGGGTTTATATTCCTCCATGTAATCACAAAAACTGGACTTAAAAGCCTGACTCGCAGGACATTCCAACGTACTGGTAATATAAGGTGTCGTACAAGCACTGGACTTCGGCTTATTATCTCGTTCATTCTTCTTCTGGAGTCTAAAACAATCAGCCATCAGGTGACCATTTTTCTTACAATAAGCACAAATCAGTGACTTCTTCTCAAAGGTATCAAATTTTGGACTAAACATATTATAACTGGACTGACTCTTATTCTGTGCAACAGGCTTACTATCAGTACGCTCAGTGCTTTGATTTTTGTAATTTCCACTTGAAGTATTAAAATTTTGACCCTTGAAACTTCTTTTATGTGAAAGGGTATAATTATCTGAAATTACAGCTGCATCATGTATTGTCCCAACAGTTTTGTCGTCTAAATGTGTTTTTAAGTCTAAATGAACACATTGTTTGAACTCTTCTAATAACATCAACTGTCTTAGGTTATCAAAATTGTTATCTGTTTTCTTTGAAGTAAGCCATTTATCAAATAGATCTTCTTTTTCCCGAGCAAATTCCACATAGGTTTGTGAATCAAACTTTTTATAAGATCTAAATTTCTGTCTATATGCTTCTGGTACTAGCTCATAAGCTTTCAAAACTTCCTGTTTCACAGTGTCATATTCGGAACTTTTTTCTGATGGAAGTGCGGAGTATATTTCAGCGGCCTTGCCCTCAAAAACACTTTGTAGCATTGTAGTCCAATATGGCTTTGGCCAATTCAAATTATGAGCAATTTTCTCAAACTGTGGAAAATATTTATCGACTGTTTTTTCACAAAATCTGGGAACCAAACGTATATTTTTTGCTGCATCAAAATATTCTGATTTCTGCTGGACTTTAGTGTTGCTTTCTTCTTTGACCATTTCAATTTTCAGTTTCTCCATCTCTAGTCTTTCCCTCATTTCAAGTTCTTTTAATTTTAATTCATCTTCTTTTTCCTTTTTATCCATTTCCAATCTTTCCTTCATTTCCAGTTCTTTTAATTTAAGTGTATGTTCTAATTCAAGCTGTTTTAATTTAAAGGCGTCAACATTTTCGACCTTAAGATCAAGAGCCTCTTCACCTAAAATTTCTGATTCAACTAATTTGTCTATAACCAAATTTTTTATAACTTGTTTTCTCATAGATACTTTAAAAACTAATTTCAGTTGTTTAGCAAGCAACACTAATTCCTCTTTCTTTAAATTATCAAAACTCTCCAGGTCTGGCGTTTTCAAAAAATTACCAGCATCAAATGCCATTTTGTAGAATTTTGTTGGCTAGTTATAATACAAATACTAAACAAATTTTGAATAAAATATTTTTAAGATCCCAGGACGAGCCCCCAATTTCTGTTACGGCCAGAAATCGCCTTTAAATTGTAGCCAACAAAAGACACAAATCAATAGTAAAATTTAACAATATTTAATATACAAAAGTTTACAAAAGGTATTACACAAATATTACTGTTAACTTAACTGTCAAAATATGAGTCCAATCTGTTATCTTTATCTGTATCCGGAAATCTTTCGGAATCCAATTTGAATATTACGTTCACTACTAATGTCACAATCCAGTATGATGTTGTTTGTAGAATAAAAGTGTCAATCCAAATGCTGTGAATACTAATGTCTATCAATGTCTATGTCCAAGTTTAATTATGAGAGTTTAACTTTAGTGTCTGTATATATAGTGTTGTCATGGAAAATTCTAGAACACTCTATAATGGAACATTGTGGAAAATCCTGGAAAGTTACAACGGAAGTTTCTGGAATAACGTAGAAGTTTAAATTACGCATCTTTTATAAGGATCATTCTAGAAAGTTCCAATCATTCTGTGATTGTTCCAGTGATTCCTAAACTGCACAGTTATAAGATTATTTGGTAAACAACTATCAGACAATACAACACAAATTAGGCCAACATAAATAAACATAATAATTACAATATCATAACAATTTCAATAACGTTTAATGCTGCTATAATTTCATTTTTTGATTTAAGAAACAGAGTGGTATCATCTGCTAACTGGGAAATTTTCAGATTATGTTTTGAATGGTCAAGTTTGATTTCAAAACCTTTAATGTTATAATCATTCCTTAATTTACATGCCATGATTTCAACTGCGATCACGAAGATCATGGAAGAGCAGGGGCATCCTTGACGCACCCCTCTTTTTAGACTAATTGGTGCAGAGATCCATCCATTATTGAACACAGAGCTATTTATATCAGAATATAACGTTTTGATCCAGTTAATAAATGAACTATTAAAGCCGAAATATTCTAGAGTTTGGTACATAAAGGTCCATTTTAAGGTATCAAATGCTTTTGAAAAGTCTAGAAACAAAATTGCACCTTCAACATTGAATTTGTCGGCGTAATCTATGATGTCTTGTATTTGTCTGAGATTAAAGCCAATATATCGTTTTTTTATATATCCTGTTTGGTCTGCATTTATTATTAAATTTAGTACATTTTTTATTCTTTGAGCTAATGTGTAAGATAGTATTTTATAGTCTGAGTTTAATAAGGAGATTGGCCTATAATTTGAAAGATCTAGTGGATCATTCTTTTTGTATATAAGATTGAGAATACTTTGTCTTTGAGAAAATGGTAGCTTTTGCCTGTCGTAGCTTGTATTAAAGATGTTAACAAGGATTGGGCCTAATGATTGCCAAAACTTTTTTATAGAAATTTGTTGTGATACCATCTTTACCTGGGCTTTTATTGGGTTTTAAATTATTTACTGCTATTGTTAATTCTTCTATTGTAACATATCCGTCACACGTCTGACTTTCGTGTTTTGATAATTTATTTTTTACTTCGGTACTGTTAATATATTCCCATGATTGGGCTATGTTTTCATTTTCTTTTGAATATAGTTTTTCGTAAAAATCCTTTTCAATTTGAAGTATTTTACTTTGATCTGTAACAATATTTCCTTGGTCATCTTTTAGTTTTATTATTGTTTTTTTTGTTTGTTTATTTTTTTCTAGGCCTAAAAAGTAAGCTGTATTTTTTTCGCCTTTTTCTACCCAATCTTGTTTCGATCTTAATTGGGCGCCTTTAGCTTTATATTCATAATGTTTTTCTAACTGATTTTCAATTTGATTTATTTTTTGCAAAATATCGTTGTTTTCATTTTTCTGATATTTTTCGGTTGAGATTGTTCAATTTTTTTCCATTTGCTTTATTTCATTATTTTTATTGTAAGCTCTGCTTTTGCAATAATTTATTGTAAACAGTTTAATATCAAGTTTAATCGCGTCCCAAAGAAGATGCACATCCGTAGTTGTGTCTTGCATAATTGTTTTGTATTTTGCAATAATTATTTCTATTTCTTTACAATATTCATTTTCTTCTAAAATGGAATTATTTAATTTCCAGTATCCTGGACCTTTACTCTCGGCCGTTACGCTTTGTAATTTTAGAGACACGCCTTGGTGGTCTGTGCTTTTTATTAGTGCGGGTCTTATGTCGCTTGATTTTGTATTGAGCACAAAATCTTTATTTATTAAAAAGTAATCAATTCTACTAGCTTGACTGAAGTTTTGTCTTTTCCAGGTATACTGTATTTTTTTTAGGATTTAAATATCGCCATATATCGATTAGATTGTGTGTTTTAATTAAAGATTTTAAACTATTTACTGGTTTTATATTTTTGCGTTTTTCATTAGTAAGTTTTCTATCTAGGTTTGATAGTGCATCGTTCATGTCGCCGCCTATTATTACCGTTCCAATTGCATAATTACTTATGAAATCAGACAGATTTTTAAAGAACTTGTTTCTTTCCGTTTCTATGTTTGGTGCATATATGTTAATGAGCGAATAAATTATATTTTCTATTTCTATGTTTAACATTAGTATTCTACCGTCCTTGTCTTTGTTTTCATTGATTACTTTACATTCTAACTTATTATCAATTATAATGGCTACCCCTTTACTTTGGGTTGTACCATGACTAAAATAGATAACGTTACTAGTTTCAGTATATAATTTTTTTTCAAGATTTTCATCAAAGTGACTTTCTTGTATAAAAGTTATAAGACTTTTTTGATTTTTTATCCATTGATAAAATCTTGTTCTTTTCTCTTTATCTCTGAGTCCTTTAACATTCAGCGTACATATGTGGATGTCTTTTATCATATTGATTGTTTTTAAATTTGTTATTTATTTTATTTAAAGTACGCTTGACTGACTCGTAACTACTTTCTTTGTTGATAAATTCTAAAGGTGTAACACGTGACAACCTGATGGTAAAGTTGTTTAAAGCTGTTGGGTTACTTTTAGTGCCATTTATTAAAATTTCAAAGTTGTTTATTAGTTTGATTCTAGTCTTAGGTGGTTTGTGTATTCTTTCCTTTCTTAGTGCACATTTAGTTTTAAAAAGTGAAGATAAAAATGGGCATTGTTTTGTCTTCACACATACACAGTTGTTGTTTATATAAATATTTTTATCTGGGACTTTCAATTTTTTATTTTTTATTTTATTAGCTTTTTTCCTAAATGTGCATAGTTTAGTTAAAGTTTCCGTTAGCCGTATGTGATTGCTTGGCATGTTTGTTCTAACTTTAAATATAAACTTTAAGATGTTTTCTGATCTTGTGTATGTTATAAGATGTTTACATATTATACAATGTATACAATATAGAACTACGAGTACATAACAGTAGCGCAAGCATGCAAGCCATGCGCATACAATGATGGTAACATACAAACTGTAACACATGTATGATAAAAACAGAGAGTACCTATACGTTGTAAGAAAGTCTTTTGGTATCTCTGTTGTGTTCTCGTAACAAATAGTATACAACAAATTACAAATTAACCAATGTATATATAGCTGTAAATGTTCACATTGCGTTATTGTAATAAAAGAAGTTCTAGAACACAAAGTCTTTCGTTTACTACACGATTTCTTTACCGTGTTACATAACTTGTGTTTATGTACCTGAAAACATCTATCTACAAACAGTATCATCATGTACAAATTATATGAAATTTTATTTATATAAATATGTAATACTTTATTTAATTTTATTGATTTATTTTTAGGTGTATTAGACCAGATTTGACAGTTGGTAATTGTCAGAACAGATAATGTAAGTATTACCGTTGTTTTCTTTTCATTGAATACCTTTTGTTGCGATCTTGTTGCATTAAATCTGTTGTTAATAAAGTTTAAATTGTTACTAAAAATAGATATGGGAAAACCCATGTTTGAAAATGTATTTGATTTAATACATTTCTTACAAGTAAGTATGTTGATAAAATACAAAAGTGCTTGTATCATCATAAATGTAGAATACTTCAGATAGCATTTGCTTTTATGTTGATACTGAATGTATGACATATAGAGTTTATATGTGTTATTACACTTTTGTAATAAATGATAACTAAGTATCGAAAAGACTATATACATTATATACAATGACATTATTTTTTTTTATTTTTGTATTAAGATAAAAGATATGATTCAAGTTTTCGATTACATCTTTGAAGCCTTGTTTTCTCTGTCTTGGTCTGGAGGAGTTGGTAGTGTTCTTCCTTTTAGAGTTTCTTGTTTTCTATTTGGAGTGGTAAATCTGTTAATGTCCAATTGTTTCTGACTTGTTTTTTCCTTTGTTTGTTTACTTGTATTGTTGGTTTTTGAGACTACACTATGTGAAAGGCTTTCATTTTTTTCTGGTATGTTTTTCTTTTTTCTTTCTTTTTTCTTCTCTGGGGTTAGATCTTTTTTGTCATCTGTGGTAACTGTTGTGTTCTGTTCAAAGATAGCACTTGATTGAGTAAAAAGATCTGTACATTCATCTGTATTGTCATCTTCTTTATTGTGTTGTTGTGTGATATCTTCTATGTGTTCTTTTTGTTTTGTTTCTTGCATTATGGTGTCAGGTTCTGTTATTTGGTTTTCCTTCTCTTGTTGGTCTTTTGTCTCTTTTTGCTTCATGTTTTCAAAAAATGTTGGACATTCTACTAATTTGTGTCCTGACTTGTTGCAGCCTCTACACATCCATTCATTGGGACAGTCACTTGTAAAGTGGCCATGTTGGAGGCATTTACTACAGATAAAATGAGTGTTTATATCTATCTGGCCAAAGTGTGAGACTCTAGCAAGATATTTTCCAAATTGCATTGTTTTTGGTAGTTGTTTCTCAAATTTCTCACATAAAACCACTCTGTCTCCTGTTTGGCAATCTGTCATTTGATTATCTACTCTCAATCTCTCTCTGTTTATAGATATAACTTTGATGTTTCTCTTCTCTAATTCTCTTTGTATCCGTCCATCATCTGCAGATAATGGCACATTCTTTACCCTGACTTTTTTTAGATTACTTTTATAGTTGGGGTTGTTTGGGTTATGTGGAAGGAGAGGGATGGTCTTTCCTCTGAGGACTACTCCTTCACTTAGAAGTTTAAGCCTGTCTTCTTCTGCATCTAAGTATAATCTCCACATTTTGCCTATTCTCTGAATTCCTTTTATATGTTCACTTTTTATTGACATTGCCATTCCTCTGAATATTTCTAAGTGGGTGAGCCAAAGTTCTTTGGGTGGGTTTGAGGCTCCAAAAACGTCTGTTTCTTTGATAAATATTGGTTTGACACCGTTTGTATCGTGTGTTTTTGTTCCGTTTGTATCTGTGTTAATTGTGAGGTTACCAGCAGTTACTTTTGCATATGTTGGCGCCATATTGTTTACGTTCTCTGTCGAGTCAGATATATTTTGACTCGGTTTTAAGTGCACAAAATCATTAAACCGGAACAAAATTCGAACTTAACCTGTAACTTGTCATGATAAAACAATACGCTAAATATCAGATCAATATCTCAAAGTATTAAGAAAAACGTGTGGAAAACTTATTTGCCGGACTGACGGATGGACAGACTAACAGACAGACATACAGATAAGACAGATTTCGTCAGTAGTGAACAAATTATCAGAACAATCAACATAAATTGTTTTAAAAAGTGAATACCGTGACATAACAAGAAAAAAACAAATTATAAATCAAATATCAAAACGGCAAAGGCACAACACGACAGATGCCACATGTGGAGCAGGATCTGCTTACCCTTCCGGGGCACATGTAATCACCCCAGGGTTCGTGTTGTTTAGTCTTTAGTTTTCTAAGTTATGAATGAATGAATGAATATTTTAAAGTGCAATCTGAATTATAACAAACAATTACATTCATGAATACAATTTTTTGATATTTGTTTATTGGTGATAGATTACACTGTTACCTTATAGAAAGCTCCCTTTCTTGCTATTATTTTCTCGTATGTTATTATATGTCCCTTCTGTGGTATTTGCATTTAAAACTAAGATGACTCTTTAAGAACAGGTCACAATATCATTGATAAGTTCTTACAATATTTTTTACATTGTGATGTATACGAATATCCAGTACTTTGGTTTTCTCCATATAGAGTATGGCAGTTTCATCTCTTCAAACGGATTATTGTTTATTTGACACATTTTCTGTTTCCTTTCACAATCTTAGTGCATGATCTTTTCTTACGTTCTGTAGACTTAATGACTCGTTTGCCATTCCTGTGTTTGTAGTAAAGTTTGATATATCAATTTACGTGATGTATATCAGAATGTCGGAAAACAACTATCAAGAGGGCAAGAAACAAAATAATAACTCAAATAAAAGAGGGACGAAAGATACCAAAGGGACAGTCAAACTCATAAATCTAAAACAAACTGACAACGCCATGGCTAAAAATTAAAAAAGACAAACAGAAAAACAATAGTAAACATGACACAACATAGAAGACTAAAGAATAAACAACACGAACCCCACTAAAACTAGGGGTGATCTCAGATGCTCCGGAAGGGTAATCAGAGCCTGCTCCACATGTGGCACCCTTCGTGTTGCTTATGTGATTATAAATCCGGTAAATAGTCTAATTCGGTAGGTCACATTCATGAAAGGGAAGGGGATTGTAGATACGACGTAAGGAACATATCCGATATCATTTGTGAAACGGTTATTCCATAACGGTCAACCAACTCGTGATGGTGTCCGTAAAATTTACGAAGGGATGATTTCAACTTCACCATTTGGAACTCTTGGTTTAATAGATTCCTTGTGATCAACAACCCTCTATCGAGAAAGTCATGATAGGAAATTCAAGCACGGGAATATCGTATCAATTCGGAGATATATACCCCGTATGCAGGTGCTGCTGGAATGTTGCTACTTAGAAATGGACAGTTCACAATTGGAAAGCTGAAATCATCTCTTTTGTCGTAAAGTTTTGTTTTCAACCGACCCTCATTGTCAATTTGTAGATGTAAGTCAAGATTTAAAGCCGACTTAACTGTATCTGTAGTATCCTTTATCTCTAGTTCGATGGGATAGATGCGTTCCACATAGTCACCAAATTTTGAATTGTTTAGTGAAAGAACATCATCTATATAGCGGAAAGTAGAGTTAAAGGATATTGCTAACTTCTCATCTTTTTTCCTAAGAAGTTCCTGCATGAAGTCAGCCTCATAATAATAAAGAAAAAAGTCGGCAAGTAGAGGGGCACAGTTTGTTCCCATTGGAATGCCAACAGTCTGTTGAAAAAACAGGCAACCGTTCAAATAGAAACACCTGAACAATACAATTATAACAAAACATTACACAGAAAATTGAAGATTGAGCTATACGACCAAAACAGGGATGACCTAAGGTCTTCCGTAAGTATACCTGATACGTGAAATTAGTGCTTAATTATTAGATCGGCGATTTTGTTCCTCTAAATTACTTAAATCCTTTACAAAATAATGTCTAAGATACAAAGATTTGATTTGGAATTCAGTTTTACATTTCATTGCCTGTACAATATCTTGTCTTAGTGACTTCTTTAAAAAAAAAAAAAAAAACAATCGTCATTGCAGTTTCTTTTCCTCGGGCCAAACACCTTTCAGATGAGTGACGATAAAGTCAATATTATAATACCACTCTTCACTAAACATAACTGAAACAAATCTAAGCCACAAACCGAAATTGATAATGACATTTCATTCTCTTTTTCGATGGTTTTTTCTTGTGTTATACTATGTCTGTAAATGACTGTCGTTGTAGTCAGGATTCTGAAATTCAGCAGTTATCATTGGTTGTCATGGATATTTGTGTTTTGTTCATATTGGTAGCGTAAATTGGTCCGAAATTTGTTTCTTTTCATGTCTGACACATTCTAAATACCAAAACAGTGACATGTAATTGTTAGCATGTTCATGATTTGTGTTTTTCATTGGCAGTCATCCTTCATCTTCATGTCCGCATACCATTGAGAATCCTTCCAGGTCTGTGTTACGTTAAAATCCATACAACATACCAATACAGACAATCATGCTACATTGCAGTAAACTTCATTTTGTTAAGACAGGTAAAAAAAGTTCCAGAAGCGTATCATTATCAATGTTATACCAACAAAAAAACGACGAATATCAATTTTAAGAGAGGCTACAAATATGTGTTTTCAAAACCAAGTAATAATATCAAGTAGCTGAAATGATTTTCATTCAATGTGAATTATGTATCTCTATAACTACTTTCTTTCTCATATAAAAAATACTGTATGAAATTATAAGGATACCAAATCTTTATTCATGATAAAAAACTCATCTTCTTTTCCAGTTTGAAGTTCAGTTCATCATCTGCTGTATTTTAGTCATTAAAGTCAGAACTCTTTTTCTACTGTATCCTAATGATTGACCTTTTTACACACAATAACGAAACTATATGCGACTCTCACGTGTGTCATACAGGTGAGAGTGTAGCTAGTCATATACTCAGGTTTAATCCACCATTTATGCAGAGGGAAATGTCTGTACCAAAGACAGGAATATTTTTTAATTCGTTTGAACATGTTGAAGTGTTTGAGAATTTGAGTTTGCCTTCTTTAAAAGGACTTTCTGTTTTGAATTTTCCAGCTGATTCGGTATTTTTGTTATCTAACTTTTATTTTAAAAGAATATCATCATGTCATTATTGTATAAAACATTGTCTTACTTTTCTGTGTACCAAGATGTTTTTCTTTCATTAGATTTACTAGATTTAATTAAATTCAAACTTTTCTTTATACATTTGATTGTTATTTATTTCTATGACATTCTCACAGTTTACCTTCGGGTAAGGAGAGTTACACACAAACGTGTATCTGTTCATCGTATGCTACATTCAAATTGACTTTTTAAAATACCAATTGTAAATTATGCCATACATAAGCTGTTTATATAGTCCTATAACGTTTACAAAAGGCATCATTTATGATTCATTCGGGTATTTCATGGTGGCCAGTTTTGAATATTATACGAACGATCTATCCACATTCGGCAACAAAAATGGCAATCCTCGTCAAAAATGGCAATCCTCGTCATCAATCGTAGTCGAACGCAATCTTCACAAGAAAAGTACTAACCCACATATTTCAATGTAGGTGAACGACTACTGAGTCACATCAATAAGTTTATTACATAACAACAATGTCTTAATATTCTATTAGAAGTGTATTTCCTATATTTATTTCTGAAAATGAATAGAGCTGTGAACAAATTATCCTTATAAAAATTATAATGTCTCGGATTAAGCACAAGCAGCTAAATAAACTTAACACAAAGATATCTGTTATGCACTTTGGTTCCAATGATGAAGTAATTTGTTAACCGTGTGTAACACTGTGAAAGTCCTATAAAACAACACAATGCTATTGAATTTACACGATTGGGTCCAAATCTGAACAAGGTCTGCTTAATTTTCTTGGTGTACATTTGTACCTTTGGTCACCCCTTTTTTGTTGGTGTTGTTGCTGATACTTCCGTTTTCTGTTGTTATACTTTGTTTTTATGAAATCCATTTATTTTCGACTCATTTGTTGCTTCGGTATCTTCCGCCTCTTGTTCACAATTCAATGTACTCAATACTGTGCTTTTATGCGGGTTTTGTTTTCATTGCAGAAAAAAACAATCAATAATGTAAAATTAGTTATATAAACATGGACAATACAAATTCGCGTATACCTGACAATGTAGTATTGGTTTTTTGCATTGGTGAAGGTCGTATGGTTACCTATATTTGTTAATTTTTGTGTCATTTAATCTCTTGTGAAGAGTTTTCTCATTGGCAGTCGTACCACATCTTCATTTTGTTATTCAAAGTTATCTCAAACACATTTTAAAAAAAGAGAAGGATATTATATCACAGCCGTAAGTAGAAGAAAAATAGACAATACCATGACAAAGACGATCAAATGTCGAGAAAAGACTAACAACATTCCGTTAACCACACGAATCCGGACTATAAACCAAGTTGGACATTAGTGGTAATAGTTATCAAAGGTACCAGGATTATAATTTAGTACGCCAGAAGCACGTTTCGTCTGCATAAGACTCGTCAGTGATGCTCATATCAAAATATTTATAAAGCCAAACAGGTACAAAGTTGAAGAGCATTGAGGATCCAAAATTCCAAAAGGTTGTGCCAAATACGGCTAAGGTAATCTATGCCTGTACCGTGGCTTTGCTATTGGCAATCGAAAGATTGGTGGTAAAAAGTAAAATAGAAAACTAAAGAATTCCGAGGAAAATTCAAAACGGAAAGTCCCTTATCAAATGGTAAAACACTTTGGTATCTTTCGCCGCTCTTTTTATGAGTTTTCCTATTTTCCTATTCTTTCCTATTCTTAATAGTTGTATCCAATTTTCTCTGTCCTGTTAACCATATCCAACCCTTCGCTATTTTTAATTGTATATTGAAACTATAAACAAGAGATGTGTTTTTAAATGAATATATACGATATAAACAAAATATAGAGCCAATAGCTCAGAAATGTGATTAATAAAAGGAGATATTGGATATATGTCAATTTGACAGCAACTCAGCAACAACAAAACTATACATCTTATCATTTTTAAGAAGACAACTCCAGGTTTTCAAGTATAGATAAGTGTCTACACAATATGCTCTTGTTTTTTTAGTTAAAAAACAAATTATCAAGGCCTCTCATGATCTATCATCATGACCATCAACGCTTTATTTTTTTTATAGATTTCCCGCAGTGTCCTAATAAGCTTTTCATAATTGAACATGTTTGATATCAGGACACAATATTCAGTAAAGTCTAAATTTCAGCAGTCACCGTACCGGAAAAAAAATCTCACATTAGCATCTCCTTAGAAGACATCCAATGCAAATATATCGCGTTATGGTAAGGCTCCTGTTAGTGTTTGAGAGTTCAAAATGAGGCAATTCAGGAAACTGCCTAATCTAGGCCTAGAATTTGGATAATGTGAAAAACTGGTCAAAACTGGTCAAAACTGTCAAACTTTCATACTGCAGAATTATCGCTCATGAAATCTAAACATGATATGAAACATTTATACAGGTAATACTTTTTGATTTTTTATTAATAGAAATTCCGGCTTGAGCTATATTGTTGTCCTTTTCCTTAACCATACCATATTGACATATTTCAAAAATACGTGTTTGGTTAAACATAATGTTTTATAATTTTCTCTCAATATACAACTTTAAATGTTAGATAAAGGTATGATTTTTTAAGTGTCTCTTAAGTATATTTAGACTGTTCAGAAAAAATCCTTTTGAAATCAAGTGCAGATAATTATATTACGATTTTTTTTATTCTTCAAGAAAATAACACCTTCACCATCTGTTATTTTTCACATAATGAAGGTTTTATCTATGCCAAGCAGTTCTCTCATTGAATCTTACACAATGAATTTGTTTAATGTTTTCTCAGAAAGGAAACACATATTATTGTATAAACATCATGTACACGTAACCCACATAACATGTATAAAATAACTGTGAATTTGTTAATTTTGATTCATTAAAAGAGAAAAAAAATGGGATGACCCCCTTGTATTAAGTTTCTATAAAAGACTATGACCAATACTCCTTAAGCGACTAATATTAGAAAGTTTCATCAATCACAGCGTGTCGTTTGTTAATGAAAAAAGAACTGGTATGCTATCGAGCGTGTTAGATTTTATTTGAAAATTTAAAAAGTAGTTTTTAATATCATATTGCATTTAGCTGCGACAGGTGTAGCAATATATTAACGCTGATATCAAAATTTTAGTTGCACGCAAGCATTATTTTAATATTGTGGTGTTATTTTCGTACGAATCGACGAACAAACATTTGGATCAACACGTTCATGCAGCATGTCGATTTGTTATTCTTTGTTGGTTATAGTCATTACCGCTGTAACTGTACGCTGTTACAACGAGGTTAATGTAAGAGGTAAGCAATTTTGAGTTGTTTTAGTATACCTATACATTATTGTTTATCTAGATTTGTGCAATATGTCATTATGATCACATACGAGAAGGGCTTTTAAAAAAAACTGATAAGGTTTATCTTTATTGCAAAAGCGGGTATGGTCCTCCTACGAGGAAATAAATTATCAGAAAAAAATTCTATAAAGAATGGGTGCTCATGGCAAGGTCGACTTTTTAATAGCAGACTATTCAGTATATAAATGCGTCACTCATACCTCTAATACCAGCAGGTATGCTGATCCTTGCTTTAATTTGTGCAAAGAAATCGAAAGTCGAGTTTGAAATACTCAATGAGATAAAGAACAACCATAAAACCGGTGGTTTTTTTTCTACCAATGCGTGTACAAAAAGTTTTGTGTAATAGATTATAATTTGCAACATAGTTGTTGTTCCCCTTACTTTAAACTACAACAAAAGAGATGACTGCACGAATAATATTGTGGTCTTTTGATTTCAATAGCTGCATACCAATAGCGCGTATGTTATGGGTAGACATTTGTTTTACATAAGGAAGAAATGTAGCCGCCATCATCACGACTTAGATGGCCAGTATTGAGCATTTTGCCGTAAATTGATATATTCAATTTGTCGTGGTGACGATGTTCTCTTTCAAAAAAGGGTTACTATCACATTATTTTTAACTCTGTTGGTAATCATACCATATATTCTCTCTATACACTACATGATAGATGAAACTTGCCAAGCAGCACGTTCATACCCTCCATTTAATCTTAATCCTATAATTTTTGCCGTATGCTTGCACTTTTTCTTTACTTGCATACTTACATGAAAAAGAAAATGATTATAAGCTATTTATGTATAAAATTTAGTTATTATTGATCTAATCATATCATTTTTTTTTTGTGGGAAACTATTGTCAAATGCAAGACGGTTAGTCCAATGACACCAGGACGCTTCGCATATTGATTTTACGAGACCACTAGAAATTTAATGAAACACATACTTTGTTCATCATTTTCATGTCATAGGACATAGTTCAGGATTGAGTAGTGTAGGGAATAATCATGCAAAATCAAAATTCGTGATTCACCATGTCAAAGGCTACAAATGAGCTATAGGCAGAAAATATTAGATATTCGGAATTGGGTTGTTGTTGGGTTCTGCTCAATCAACTCGGTTGTTATGTCAGATCATTTATTTTTTTAACCCTTACAAACATCAAAAGGACAAACCCTATGTTTAGTTATTAAGGGTCAAATTATTTTAGTTATGAAAGTAAAATGAGTAAGGTTGAAATGAGAAAAAATATCTTCTATTGCAAGGATTGATAACTGTCATGCATTTTTTAATTTTAAGAGATATATAAAATATAAGTTGTTATGACGCATGTGTTTTTTGTACAAGGGACTCATGTGTGACGCTCATATAAATACAAAATTGTTTTTTTACATCAGTTACTTTATATAAACAATATCATTTTACGGCTTTCAACTCGAATAGGATTTTGCTTATATTCTACAAAAAGTTGTTTATTCGTTACCATTACTTTTTGGACCTTTTGGATTATAGCTCTTCATCTTTTATATAAGCTTTGGATTTGAAATATTTTGGCCACGAGCATCACTGAAGAGACATGTATTGTCGAAATGCGCATCTGGTGCAAGAAAATTAGTACCGTTAATTTTATTACTGCCACTGGGTCGATGCCTCTGCTGGTGGACTATTAGTCCCCGAGGGTATCACCAACCCAGTAGCAAGTACTTCGGTACTGGCATGAAAACACGGATTTTTTGTGTTATTAAAATTTACTGTTACAAAATGAAAGAAATTATTATAAATTAAGGAATGTATCTCCTTTCACGGATTTGGCTGTACTTTTTGGACCTTTTGGATTATAGCTCTTCATCTTTTATATAAGCTTTGGATTTGAAATATTTTGGCCACGAGCATCACTGAAGAGACATGTATTGTCGAGATGCGCATCTGGTGCAAGAAAATTGGTACCGTTAATTTTATTATATTATCAAATAAAATTAACTTTCAGGGTACTATGTTTGTTTTTAATTAAATTGGTTTATTTTCAATTATATATGCTCCTGTTTTTATTTTACAATTACTAAAAACTTATTACATTATTATAATGTATAAATTTTGCCATTGCATTTTCTTATTTCATATATGTATTAGTTTCCATTTTGTACACGCCTACACGTCTGGTTATCATCACGTTGTCCTTACATTATTTATAAATAAGATATTTGGCTTTTTATAAATATGTTCTTTGTTAGGAACTGTCATTTTTGTGATTTTTGTTACATGAAATTAGTTTGAAACTAAATGTAGGAGCTTAAGAAGTACAAATTTCCATTGTGTTTCTTTTTCATTTTAAAGGTACGCCCCATTTTCTAAAATTCTTGAGCTTGCACTTTTAAGATTACTGCTTTAATTGTGTAATTTTATTTTTATATTATGACCAAAACAGTTAGTTTCTGAACCTGTGACCTTTAATTTTATTACATATAAGTCATTAATTTAGTTTAGTAATAAATGTCTCAATGGAAATCATACAAATCTCTCTACTTTTTTATTGTCTATTAACCAGATTAATGGATCTGGCCATGTGTCATAATAATATAAAATGTTAGTAAAAGGGGGAAAATATACATAATACATTTTTTAAACTTTCATTTTGAGACACAAAAATTCAACGCTTGAATAATCCTTATAAATATAGATTTCATAGTCACATTGACCCTTAATACATATTAATAGTGACTTGTGACTTTTTTATGAGGTTTCAGCGAAACAAAATATCAGTAAACTTTTCAACTCCTCGTCTTTCAGTGGATATATATTAGATAGGAATGACAAGCACACAATAAAGAGTAAAATTATGTATTGACTTCTATGTACAAAAGAAATCCATTGTGGTCATCATAGGGATACAAAATAATAAACATATTATTTTCCTTCAAAAATATGCAATTTAAATATCTCTTTATGTCAAACCTAAGAACAGTGTAAAATTTTAATAACTCATGTCTTTGAGTGGATTGATCTTTTATTCTTGTAATGACTTCAAAATAATAAGAGAAAAAGACATGCATTATATACTAATAAATACTATTCAAATAAGAAATATACATGATATACTAGTAACGGTAGGATTTTTATTTTGTTCAACTATTGTTTGTATATACTTTCAGGAATTTTGTATTTTACAGATATATCTATTAGATATAATGCATGTATTTCTCTCTTATTATTTTGAAGTCATTAAACTATTAAAGATATGTTACTCAATGACATGAATTGTTAAAATTTTATTCTGTTGTTCAGTTGGATATATAAGATATTTATATACCATATTTTTGGAGAAAATTTATTCACATTTTAGACAATATTATTTAAGGAATGACTGTAATATTTTTTCTGTCTATGAAGAAATAACAAAACATTTGGTGCACACTGAATAACGCGCGTAGCGGGTTATTTAACAGTGTGCACCACATTTTTAATGTTATTTTGAATAGACAGAAAAAAAATTACAGTCATTTCTTATAATTTAATTCTAATTTCCATTTTAAACCGTAGAAAACCATGAAAAAACGTTGATGTCGTCCCAATCACGTGACGAAAATATGTCTATGGGCGGATAACAAAATAACGTCAGCCAATCAGAAGACGCTTTACATCCAAAATTAAATTATTCTTATATAATGCATGTCTTTCTCTTTTATTATTTTGAGTTAAAATTATGACTTAAGTAAACCTTTTGGAAGATTATGCTTACCGTATCTAAGACTTTTAATAAATAAATCCTTATTATTTTAAAAGCTGATTTATATATTGAATAACAATTTTATAATTATACAGTTATTCTATGAAGAGATAATTAAACAGAAAACATTTTCAAAATATTGCATTCATTGTAGGAAAAAGGAATAAAGATGAACTATCTGTGGAAGACAGCAAGGTAGACGAATTGATGAGAAAATTGCAAGGTTAGTTTGTTCAAACATATCTGGGTATAGACAAATCTTGCTTATGTAAAAGGTTTTACTTCCAACGTCTATTGTAGAGAGACCTCTCTAAATGACATAAACAAAATTAAATCCAAATAATATAATTGTTTAATCTTCATTAGATTTATTATCTTTCTTGTCATGTCTTTCAAAGGTGAAATTCGAGAAAGTAGATAAACAAACAATCGTTGAAAAAATCAAAACCAAATTCTATCGTTAATAATAGAATTCTTATTGGAATAATTTGTATTCTAATATATTGCATGTCTTTCTCTCTAAGATTGTAAAGTTAACATAAGAAAAGTGTGCATATTACAGTAAATTGCTGTCATCCCATAAAATGTTTCGTACGACTTAATATTAAACCGCACTATTAAAAGGAGTTCATTAAAATTTTATTCGTAGTAAAATGAGTTTATTGATTCAATCTGGATGGAGAGACATGGAAAAATGAAATAACTAGATTTAGCTAAAAAATAATTCAATTTTTTACTTTGCCTTTTCTTCTTTTCAAGCATGTAAAGCGCGGAACAAAAGTATGTCGTTAAAATAGATGAAACCTTTGTGGAACAAATTAAAGCAAATAAAGTGTAATGCTTATCATTTCTCACAGATGTATTTATTTTTGTCACTACGTGACGTGTGTTTGATTTAAAAAAAATTTATAAGAAACTGTACGCAAACAATCTTTCTTTTCTCAGTAAGACTCATCCTTTAATTGGTAATTTTGAGTGACAGCGTGAAAAAAATAAGTATTAAGAGATAAGGAACAAAAAAAGACCAAACACAAACATTGTTTTCTTTCTCTTCAACACATTAAAAAAGAAATGAAAAATAGTTTCATATTCATACAAAATATGTTTACTTATTGTCCATTAAATTGTTGTCTTGCTTTCAATTCAATAAGTGAATTATTTTTTTATATGTAGCATCTCTGTGCTACATGTAATGAAGTTTGACAATACTTGAAAATAATTTGTTTAAAACGACATGTTCCAAAGCAAATTATTCAGTGTATGTAAAGTGCGGATCCTAAAATACCATTTTCACTGTTTATGCCACGCATTTCTGATGTAGAATGGTAAATAAACAGACGAAAAAATTATGATATTTGAAGAAAATGAAGAAAAATAGTTCACATGTAAATGTATAGTAATAAATAATACAAGTTAGACAAAATAAGAGATGGGAACGGGTTTTTATCCCGACGAGAGCCATCCATACGTGAAATATATACCGAAATAGGTAAATATTTAGGACGTTTTACGAACAAATCGTGCAGGTGATTAAAAACTAGCAGGAAAGATGTAGTTGAAGAAAAATATTCATTTCAACACAATTATTAATGTTGTATAACGTAGAATAGCTTTTGTTATTCGGTTTGTCCATATTGTATTGAATTCCACTATGATGCTATCTTTATGCGAGTCATATTTACTGTTGAATAATGATACTTTACTTTCATTTTCACTGTGGAGCGATTCATTAGTATTGTATAAGCGGTGCATTTTCACTGTATGAATTTTATTCATTTTTATGCAATAAATTCCTAATTCAGCCGACTTGCTCAAACAATGATTTAAGTAAGAAAAGGGTTTGATAGTACTGACTTTGAGATGGAAAGTTTAATTGAACACTCCATTTAATTCAATAGAATTAATATTTATTTTATATATAATACATTGCAGTCATGACATAACAACATGTGGATCATTTAAGAGTTGAAAGTGTAACTGTTTTAGATTAAAGAAATATATTTTAAAATGCATGCCAATTTGATAAAATTCATGTTTCTGCAGTAGTCATTTTACGCATGTTCAACTTGAACAAATTTTGAGTATGGGTCTATTTACAAAGCAGAAGAAGCATGTAATAGATTTTTTTTATAATTCAACAGCATCTTTATTTAAAGTACAGTTATATTTATCTAATGCAATGACACTTCATCACTGAATACGTACATCTATCATGTCTATCGAAATAGAATGGTATAAAAAGGGATAAAAAACAACAATGGTTTTCTAATTTGTTTTTATAAATCACTTCTTGACCAATTTCAACGAGGTTTTGACGTAAGATTTTTGATTTTGGGTCCGGTTTTAAATTGGCCCACAGGGTCCAAAATAAAACTTGAGGTTCTTTGGTATGCTGAATCCATACATGATTGAGTTTATTATTTTTTTGGTCCATTTAACAAGTTTGTGAGGTCCTAACTGTCAAGAAATAAATTCTTTTGAATTTCAACAACAATTGAATATTTGGGATACTTTGGCATGCTGAATCTCACCGTGTTTTTAATTTTGGGATTTTGGTATTTTGGGCCAAGTTATCGAAATGGTCCACATTGAGGTCCAAAGGGTCCGATATTCAACATTTTCTTTATTTCATCAAAAATGATGTCTTGCTTAAATGTTGTGTACATACTTGCCCCAAACTGTTCGGGGTTCGACCTCTGCAGTAGTATCAAGGGTGCTCTACAACACGTACATCATGTACCAATGCAACTTTATCAGTTTATATTTTTGACAGAAAAAGTTTGCCCTACACAACTTGACTTGCATTTCACGCTTTGATGACTTTGGATAATTTATATGTCACATGTCGTTTAATTTTATACAGTAAAGAACATGCAAGCAATAATTGAGCTAAAACTAACTTTCCTTCAGAATATGAATATTGAAGCATTTGGGATTCTACAATACGGGAAGCAAGTGAAGATGAACCACAGAACTAAAGTTAAGAAGGAGGGGTCTTCATACCAATGCACTTATTGTCCTTTCAAGACAAAATGGGTAGCTAGTTTTCACAGGCATAAGAAGGTCCACACTAATGAGTTACACAAATGTGATCAGTGTGAATTAAAGTTTTAAGACTTCTCAATGAGCATGAAAGCTGATAGCATGGAGAAGGCCTGATTTGTACTCATTGTTCCAAACACTTCAAAAGCAGAACTGGGTAGTGGCGGATCCAGAACTTTTTGTAAGGCGGACCCCTTGATACGCCTATGCTGGCCTGGATCACCATATGAAGAACAGGAACTTTTAATCACATCAGCTCGTTTTGTAGTTAAACATTTAAAATGCTTCGCTGACCGCAGAGGTCGAACCCTGAACAGTTGGGACAAATTTGGACACAATATTAAAGCTTGATACTATCTGAATTTGAATTGTGAAATGACGTTATATAGGTTTCTGACACAAGGAAAATATGGTCGAAGATTTTACAAATCGTATGTGCAATACTGTGCAACTGAAGGTTTCTTCTTGTAACTTTTCAAAAATTTGAAATTTAAAAAAAAAATAAAAGAGATATGAACCCCTTTAAAAAATTAGAACCCGACCATTACATTTTGTTTTCCGTCTAGGACCAATAACCATTTAACCCAATACCAGTCTTTCCTTTGTGGTAATGAACCTTGTAGTACAATTTTAGAGAGATCCGTACACTTTGTTTTTTGTCCCTTTTTCTGTTCCTTCATTCCTAAACTGTTAGCACCATAACCCCCAAAATGAATCCTAGCCTTCTACTTGTGGTATTGAACGCTGTATTACAATTTCAGAGCAATCAAAATTCTTATACACAAGAAATTATCCTGAAACTAAAAAAATGCTTCTTTCATGCCCCTTTTTCGTAAAAAGATGAAACCATCATCCCCAAAATAATCCCAACCTTCATTTTGTAGTATTGAACCTTCTTTAAAATTTATATAAATCCATTCACTTAAATTGAAGTTGTCCGGAAACCAAATGTGTCTTATGACGACATCCTAGCAATATACGAACCGAAAAAAAAATTGCGGTCGTATAAAAACAACTCTTTGATGGCCAAGTCAACAAGCACCTAAACAACAAGCCCTATAAATTTAAGAAAGTATATTTTTTACAAACATAATTTGTAACAACATGCACCAAGAAAACAACAAAAAGTATCAGTGTAATTTGTGTAATCAGGAATTTGCAACTTCTAAAGACCTAGCGAATTACAAAGCAGGGAAACATGGCAATACAGTTCACACATGTCAATACTGTGGGAAAAGATATAAATGGCCAACCAGTTTTTATAGACACAAACAAGTTATAAATAGATATAAATATTAAAGCAATCTAATAAGTTTTTCATTTGTTGAGTCTAATTATCACATTAATCTACAATAAAAATTCATCTCATCTTCGAAAATTCTACATCAGAAATGAATGCCATACAGTGATAATTCATCGCATCTATAGTGAAAATGGATCGCCTTTAATAATTGATATTCTATATTATGTTGCTTTTATAACACATATTTGAACTTTAATACATTTATTTTACATTAAAAAGACACATCATAATGAAAATATGTTAAAATTTAGTTTCAAATCAATTATTTTGGTAATTTCAAAACGTAAACAAATAATGTTTTCCCATGATCCTTTATTCTACAATGAACATACTCGCATACAACAGTGAAAATGAACTGACTGGATTCGCACTTTATATACACTGATTATTGGTCTTTGTGTTAATGTCAATGATAAAACTCACGCTTATGATATAACTAATAGCATTGTTTGACTCGTTAAAAACTAGCTGTAATGGGCCTTGTTTTTTATTTGTCAAAATGCATTGAAACTAACAAAATCACATTTTCTTTCTATGGGTTGCATATGGGAAACTTAATTTGTTTTAAAAAAATAGAAAAAATAGATTTGGTTAAAATTCACTAGGTGAATTACTTTTCACATATACTTCAAAATGTCAAACAAAAATAGCCTTAATGGGCCTTATTGTTTTGAAAAAATCCACAAAACACAAATTGTTCTATTAAATTCAAAATAATTCTCTGTATTTGATCATCACAGGATACTTTTTTTGTAATTTCAAATACACTAAACTATTGACGTTTTTTTAACACAAGGGTAGGACATCAACCATAATGCAACCGAATTATCCGACTAAAAAAATTGAAGATGTACTTGTATTTATGTTTTTCTTCGTTATAATTGATAAGAACTACCAAAATGATTTGAAACAATTTTTCTCTCATTTATATCAATGGTATGTCTCATTAACCGATTAATTCATCATGTTATAGTCTGTAAATGACATGAATCTGGCAATTAAATGAATACTATTTTAATATCAATTGATCGGTGATTCATTGTCAAGGATGTTAGATACAAACATATAAAAATGAAAGATCAATTTCAAAATCGACGTCTTAACATTTTAATTTTCAAAAAAATATATTCGAACCTATTATTCACCATACAATTATGATTTGATGATTTATAAACTGTTTTTCTTGTATATTGCATTTTTTTTAAAGGAACAGGTCCCGGGTTTTTTTCCGGTATGAAATGTATAAAAAGAATAAATGTTAAGCTGTTTAAAAAAAATCATTGTAGGAAATAAAAGAAATTCAAAGCATAATTCACTGGAAGTGTTTTGAGGTGAAGTCTTGGGAAACTTTTAAAAATATAAAGGATGGTAAAAGTCAGCGGTATTGCAGAATTTCAATTTAAAAAATGCCAAAACAATACAGCACGTTATTATATACGATATGATAAATCAAATCATAGTAATGGGTATGAATGAATTTCATATAATTTAAAATGTGTCTAATGCTAGGAATGTTTATTGAAATTGCAGGTATTTGTGTACATGAAAATCCCGATAAGACTGTTGAACAACTGTTGAAGGATACCGACACCATTCTTAAAAGTATGTACATATCTCATAAATTGTCTCCCCTACTTAATTTCGAATGAACTAATGTTCAGTAATGATTTTTATATATATATAACTTTAGTGAAAAAATTCTTCATTCAAAATTCTTAGATCGATTTATAAGAAAATTCAAGCAAAAAAAAAAGAATTGAATAAACTCCAAAAGCAGTTAGACCAGCGCCGTGAAATGTTTAATTTTTTTTTCTTTATGTGTACATTGTCCAGCAAGCAATTTTTAACACAGCCAAAATGTCACAAATAGGCATAATTCACCGTACAATATGAGCTGAAATCCCTGAACGCTTATTGAAAGCAATTAAATACTAGTTTACTTTTCTTTAAATTATATCTAGTTCTTATTTAATGAGGTAATTAATGAACAAGTAACCCTTTAGTGTAAGCCAAATTGATGATGCAGAATCCCAGGATAGCTGCGTGTTAACCAAATGTTATTGTTTTTGGAATGTTTATGATTGCCTTTTATTTTACTTTTATTGGCATTTGAATTTTATTTTAACTTGTAGATATAAATGTGTATAAAGAGGTCGTGAAGAAGAACAAGATTCTAAGAAAGGAACTGAAGTGGATTATTGAAGGTATTTTAGACAATAAATGTAAATTAGTACGACACAATTTTTAAAGAAAGGTTCTAAAGTAATACAAATATTTGTTAACATAGTTTACACAAAACGCTTTTAGCTGTAAAATGATTTTCATGCAATAACAAAAAGGGCGATATACTATATCTATGTGATAGCCTACCCCGTATTTGGCTGGGGAGTGAGAACCTTATATTTCTCTATAATTTATGAATCTATAACACAAAAATAAGATAGGATTGTTATAAATCATGTCAATACGAAAAGAACAGACTACTCAGCTGATGATACACAGAAAAATTAATAGTCTACCAGCAGTAATATCAACTTAGGTATGTAAAACATAAAAACAACACATTTCATTAGTCTTGACTAGCCTTCACCAGGAAAGCTCTACTCAAAAAGGACCTACAAATAGTAATCAAATTCATCCAAGGTTAACTTTGCCTTAGGGATTTGGAACATCAGTTTCTTTATAATTTCTTAATTAATAAACAGACAACTGTTGTAAGGAATCGTCATGCCTTTTTCCGTTTTAAAAGATTCTAACTATACTAACTGTAAGTATATATTGAATGTCTTGGAATCCTTTATTTTTAGAATCAAAAGGTCAAAGAAAAACTTCCAGAATTGTTGATCTGATCAAAAACGGTGTAAGAGGTAAGTGAACGCGTTCATCAGGAATTCGTTTCATACTACGTGTAGATGATTTCTTATATGCCATTGACTTTAACATTTATTAAAACATTAAAAATTCAAATTCTCTTAAACAATCAATATATGTAGTTACAAAATTATGGGATTTTTTAAAACAGATGTATGTATTTCTAAGAAGTACAAGGACTGTAGTGAAATGAACAGTAAAAGACAGGAAAGTGGAATATATACAATATATCCAGAGAAATCAAAAGGAATTAAGGTTTACTGTGACATGACTGATGGCAAAGGTTGGACTGTAAGTTACTATAATCTATAATTATTAAGATGCATTGATTTTTTGTATTAGAAATGTGTTTTTATACACTTGATCTGTGAGATTAATAATCGGATTGCAGTCTTTTTTATATAAAATAATATATTAAGCGAATCCAGGATCTGATTTTAGGTAGCGATAGGTCCATAAAATCAGAGAACGAAGTGATGCTTTACTTTGATCTTTTGCCAAAAAATATTTTTTAAAGATTTTATGGGAGAGATCAAGATCCGTATCCAGGGGGTTCGAGGGGTTGGTACTAAACCCATTTGAAAACAAATACTAATACATATTATTAAAGTCGAGGTTCTGTTTGATTTGTGAATTTTAAAGTTAAGATTTTGTTTGTCGCAAGTCGATATCAACACCTGCCACCCTTGAAAAATCATGGCTTCGTGTCTGCTTTGAATCCTCTATGCTCTTCAACTTTGTATTGTTTGGCTTTATAACTTTTTTGATATGAGCGTCACTGATGAGTTTTATGTAGATGAAACGCGCGTCTGGTGTACTAAATTATAATCCTGGTACTTTTGATAACTATTTACACCACTGGGTTGATGCCACTGCTGGTGGACGTTTCGTCCCTGAGGGTATCACCAGCCCAGTAGCCAGCACTTCGGTGTTGACATGAATATCAATAATGTGATCATCTTTATAAATTTCCTGATACAAAACTTTGAATTTTTCGAAAAACCAAGGATTTTCTTGTCCCAGGAATAGATTACCTTAGCCGTATTTGGCACAACTTTTTGGAATTTTGGATCCTCTATGCTCTTCAACTTTGTATTGTTTGGCTTGATAACTATTTTGATAAGAGCGTCACTGATGAGTCTTATGTAGACGAAACGCGCGTCTGGCGTACTAAATTATAATCCTGGTACTTTTGATAACTATTTACACCACTGGGTCGATGCCACTGCTGGTGGACGTTTCGTCCCCGAGGGTATCACCAGCCCAGTAGTCAGCACTTCGGTGTTGACATGAATATCAATAATGTGATCATTTTTATAAATTTCCTGATACAAAACTTTGAATTTTTCGAAAAACTAAGGATTTTCTTGTCCCAGGAATAGATTACCTTAGCCGTATTTGGCACAACTTTTTGGAATTTTGGATCCTCTATGCTCCTCAACTTTGTATTGCTTGGCTTCATAATTATTTTGATATGAGCGTCAATGATGAGTCTTATGTAGACGAAACGCGCGTGTGGCGCGCTAAATTATAATCCTGGTACTTTTGATAACTATTTACACCACTGGGTCGATGCCACTGCTGGTGGACGTTTCGTCCCCGAGGGTATCACCAGCCCAGTAGTCAGCACTTCAGTGTTGACATGAATATCAATAATGTGATCATTTTTATAAATTTCCTGATACAAAACTTTGAATTTTTCGAAAAACTAAGGATTTTCTTGTCCCAGGAATAGATTACCTTAGCCGTATTTGGCACAACTTTTGGGAATTTTGGATCCTCTATGCTCTTCAACTTTGTATTGTTTGGCTTTATAACTATTTTGATATGAGCGTCACTGATGAGTCCTATGTAGACGAAACTCGCGTCTGGCGTACTAAATTATAATCCTGGTACTTTTTATAACTACTTTCACACCACCCATTCCTAAAAATATACATTTCCCTAGTAAAATCTTTGTTAATCAATCTGCTCCGACTTCAGCGTTCTTGACTTTTGTTTTGCGTTATCTTTGAAGAAACTCGAAAGGCTTGCATATGTTTACAATTTGTTTACGAAGATTGTTCTTTTAACATTGGTCTCATTTACAATCCTTTTCATTAAAAACGAAATTTCTGGAAATATAATTACGCATGACATTAAACAGAAGAATAGCTCCTTCAAAGAAAATGATATTTATACATGTAATAGGTAATTCAAAGAAGAATCGATGGTTCAACGGACTTTGCCAGAACTTGGAACGAGTATAAGGAAGGATTTGGTGATGTGCGAAAAGAATACTGGTTTGGTAAGTCAATGTCTGTTGGTTAATTTGTATATTAAATAGACATTTCAGAAGTCATTCAGCAGACTATGGCTAAAATCCTCTTTCAAGCTTTGATTTAAAAATTCATACGTTGTTTCGATTATTCAGATCTCCAGAAATTAGGAAAGACATCGTTTCACGGCAATGCAATATAATATTTATTAACGGATGCTGTTAATATTTTCTATCATTAACCACGTTTTCAATAATCTCATTTTTACCATATATATATATATATATATATACAGCTCGTCTAAACATCAACACAACAATGTAAGATCTCTAAATTTGCTTTTACAAATTTTTTGTTCTTCCCTCGTGGGGATTCGAACCCATGCTACTGAGATATCGGTTCACCAAATCGCCAGTACTGTAACCGGCATGCTAAGATTGAGAATGGAAATGGGGAATGTGCCAAAGAGACAACAACCCGACCATAGAGCAGACAACAGCAGAAGGTCACCAACATCTTCAATGCAACGAGAAATTCTCGCACCCGGAGGCGTCCTTCAGCTGGCCCCTAAACAAATATATACTGGTTCTGTGATAATTAACACCATACTAAACTCTAAATTATACACAAAAAACTAAAAGTTAAAATAATACAAGACTAACAAAGGCCAGAGGCTCCTGACTTGGGATAGGCCCAAAAATACGGCGGGGTAGACCAAACGACCACCTGGGTTTCACAAAATGAAGCTTTCAATGGCCGGGTGTTACCTTTCCACGCCAGTTTGAATCTAGCGTCGAACTACAGTACATGCTATTAAAGGCATGAAGATGTTATTTTTACAGATCAGCTAAATTATCTATAGTAAAGGATCATATAAGTTAATGTATACATGTAATATACATATACAACTCGTCTAAACATCAACTCAACAACGTTAAATCTGTAAATTTGCTTTCGCAAATGTTTTGTTCTTCCCTCTCTTGGATTCGAGCTCATGCTACTGAGATATCGTGACACCAAATCGCCTGCACTATATCCGGTGCGCTAGACCATTCGACCACCTGGGCTTCCGGTGGCCGGGTGTTACCTTTTCACGTCAGTTTTTATCTAGCCTCGTACTACAGTACATGATATATCATATAAGGCATGAAGATTGAATAGTTACAGATCAGTTGAAATATATATAGTAAAGGATCTATAAACTAATGTAAGATACAATTACAGATATAATTATATTCATAAGTACGTCTGAATCAGTGACAACTTTACAACAGATTAATCCATCGGATCACTAGCAGTGATGGTGATACCTATATATATATATAAAATGAGGGTACATTTTATATGGCCTTCCAAATACCGTTTCGATCCCTAACATCACTGAAGAGACATTTATTGTCGAAATTCGGATCTGGTGTGCAAAACAAAAGTATATATTGACACCTTATGTTTGTGGCATAACATCGTGGCCACAAGTTAATTGTTTTCTGTTTAGTATTGAGTTTATATTAAGATCCATTTTGTTACATCTTGTGATCAATTTTATTTGGAAATCGCCAATGGCAGTCAGCATGGTTAAAGAAATCAGTTGTTCGACCTGTTAGTCAAATGCGTTTTGTTTAAATATACTTTTTCACTTTTTTGGTCTTTTGGAAAATGTTGTTTGTGCTGTATTTAGTCAATAAATGGATACAGTGCTGTAGATTATGAATTAATAAGTGAAAGTCTCCTGTCCTCAGTGAAATACTTTAAAACTGATGATTTTACTTACTTGTCAGATCATGTACAGATTCAGTTAACATTAAATTGTAATATAAAACAAACTTTTGACCTTAAAAGTCATATAGAAAAAAAATGGAAATATTTTAAAAGATATAAATGGACTGAAAATTCACATAACTTGCTACTTACAGCTCTTATGTCAGAGCATATAAAAAATGATATAATGAAGTTTGAATTAAATGAGTATCAGGAAAATCAAAAAGGGGGTGATGGTGCAACTGAAAATTTAACTAACATTTTTGAAAATATCTCTGATATTACTTGTAAAATTACAAAAAGAATTAAAAGTAAGAGAAAAAAATATAGACAGGCATGGTCAGACAATTGTGTATATGAGACAAAAAAAGAAATAAACAGGATTGGAAATAAACTTAAAAAATGTTCAAATAATCAACTTAAACAGAAATATTTTGAATTGTTAAAAAGTTTTTAAAAAATGGTAAAATTTTAAAAAGCACAATACAGAGAGAAAATATTTAACTCATTAACAGATAGTTTTGATAAGAAACCTAAAGATTATTGGGAAATACTTAAAGGAATGAAAAACAAAAAAAATACTGGTAATGAAGTGCCAGAAATTTTAAAAGATGAAGAAATAATTACGAAGCATATTCAGGACCAAGGAAAACCCACATTTGTAAATATAAAATGGAAAGAGGAAATAGAAAAACAACTTGTTAATATTGAAAAAAACATAATATCTAATAGAGAAACAGATGCTCCAATAAAATACTCTGAAATAAAAAATGTTATTAGTAAGCTAAAAAAAGAAAAAGTGCCTGGGCCAGATACCATTATAAATGAAATAGTAAAATTTAGTAAAAATGTGTCTATCAAAAGTATTGTTAAACTGTTTAACCTTATTTTGAATACAGGTATTTACCCATCAAAATGGAAATACTCATACTTAATTTTATTGCATAAATCAGGAGTAAAAACTGATCCTAATAATTACAGGGGAATATCTCTGATAAGTTGCTTACCAAAATTGTTTAATGCTGTATTAAATGAAAGATTGATTAAACTGATGGAAAAAACTATAAGTAATACTCAATTTGGCTTTAGAAAAAATCACAGAACCTCTGATAGTATATTTGTGCTTAAGTCTTTAATAAACAAATACTTGCACAAAAATAAAAATAAAATATATGCCTGCTTTGTAGATTTAAAAAAGGCTTTTGATTCTGTCTGGAGAAAAGCTTTACTTTATAAACTGTATAAGGCAGGAGCAGGGAAAAAAATATTTAATATTATTAAAGGACAGTATGAGGAAACAAAATCTGCCTTCAAGCATCAAGAGTGGCATTCAGAATATTTTGAAATCACACAAGGGGTTAAACAAGGGGATTCATTGAGTCCTACTTTATTTAATTTATTTATTAATGATTTAGATGCAGAGTTTTCAAATGAAAATAGCTGTCCATTAGAACTAATTGATACTAAAGTAGGATCTTTACAATTTGCTGATGACCTTTTAATATTATCTGAAAATAAAGAAGGACTACAAAATAGTCTGAACAACTTAGAAAAGTATTGTGAAAAATGGCAATTAATTTTAAATATTAATAAAACTAAAACAATGATTCTGCAGCAAAATAATAAAAAAGTGGAAACATCTTTATCAAAATATAAAAATGAAAGTTTGTCAAATGTCTCTGAGTATTCATTTCTTGGAATTCTTGTGAAATCAAATGGAAACTTATTGCATAGCTCTGAAGAGCTTGTAAATAAAGCAAGGAAAGTGATGTTTGCCATTAAAACTTATACTGGTTCCTTAAATAATCTGCCAGTTAAAGTAGCTTGCAGTCTTTTTGATTATTTGTTAAACCAATAGCCACTTATAATTCAGAAATAACTTATATGGATACTTATGTTACAAAATTTAGAGCAGAAAAACGTGCAAATATTTCCAAAACAAATATAGACCCCCTTAATTTTACTGATAAATCAAGTTGAGAAAAATTACATTTGTCTTTCTGTAAATATATCCTCGGAACAAGAAAATCTTCATCAAACATAGCTGTGAGAACAGAGCTAGGGAGATACCCACTAGAGTTGCATATAAAAACTTAAAGCATACTTTACTTATCAAGATTACTAAATTCTGAAATTAATCCATTATTATACGAATCCTTTTTACTTTCTAAAAGTTTAGATAATTCAGGTTGCTATACCTGGTTTACATATGTTAAAAATATTTTGAAAGAGGTAAATATGGACGCATCCATTCTTGAGGAAAACAAAAGAAAAAATTACTCGAAGTTGTTAAAAAAAACCTTAAAACATCAATTCTTAAATTTCTACACAAATATATTTGAACAAAAATTTGAAAAAATAGATAAAAAAAGTAAATTGTATTTATATAAAAGTTTAAAGCAAAATTTAGAAATGGAAAACTACTTAAATTGTAAATCTTTTGAAAAGAGAAGGAACATAACAAAAATGAGAATTAGCGATCATAATTTAATGATAGAAAAAGGAAGACATTTAAAAATACCTAGAGAAAAAAGACTATGCACATCCTGTAATACAATGGAGGAAGAAGCCCATTTTATTTTATACTGCAAAAAAATTGCTAAACTAAGAGATAACTTTATAGGAAATGTAATTAAACATATGCCAGATTTTATGTCCTAGCAAGAAAATGAAAAAATTAAATATCTTCTTTGTCCATCAACCTCAAAAGAAGTAGAAAGCTTAGGGTCCTATTTTAAACAGGCATTAGAACTGAGGACAGGGGACTCTTGATTTATTTATAAAATATATTTATATATATCATATAGATAGATTGTTTTGCTTTTTTGCTTTTTTTGTTTTCATGGTTTTGTTTGTTAAATGTATTTTGTGTATGCTTATATTATTTGTCACAAACTTATTGTTCAGAGTTTATATGACAATAAATATTTGAATTGAATTGTATTTAGACCCTTCTACAACGAAATTTGTTTTACATGCACACGTATAAAAATTGCGGTTTTTATCCAACGCAATCATAGGTTTGAACGTAGTTTTCAATTTAGACTCGTTTATATTTTTTTGTTTGGGCTTGTATCATATTTTCCCTCCGGTTTATATGATCCGTTCATCCTATATTGACTCTTAAAATTCAAGAGTCTATCTAAAAATGAGGATCATTTTATATGGCCTTTTAAATACCGTTTCGATCCCTAACATCACTGAAGAGACATTTATTGTCGAAATTCAGATCTGGTGTACAAAAATATATATATATAGATATTGACACCTTATGTTTGTGGCATAACATCGTGGCCACAAGTTACTTGTTTTCTGTTTAGTATTAAATTTATATTAAGATCCATTTTGTTACATCTTGTGATCAATTTTATTTGGAAATCGCCAATGGCAGTCAGCAGGTTTAAAGAACATCAGTTGTTCGAATTGAAAGTCAAATGCGTTTTGTTTAAATATACTTTTTCACTTTTTTGGTCTTTTGGAAAATGCTGTTTGTGCTGTATTTAGACCCTTCTACAACGAAATTTGTTTGACATGCACACGTATAAACATTGCGGTTTTTATCCAATGCAATCATAGGTTTGAACGTAGTTTTCAATTTAGACTCGTATATATATAATTTTATATATATGTTGATGTTTAGACGAGCTATATATATATATATATATATATATATATATATATATATTAGAGATTACAAATGTGTCGAGGTTTGTGATTTGATAACAACACAGAGATGTCAGTATATATTCAGGAAACTGCCGGGGTATATACGACGTTTTTATCCCCAATTGGAACCTCAAAAAGGTCATCATAACACCGGTTACTTTGTGACGTAGCCATAAGCTATCAGACTGTCAGAGGCTCACAGAGGGAAAATAATGACGTGCTTCAGTCAATAATACATTTTTGATACAAAATCACGCAATTTACACTTTTAATACTTTAATTTAATTTTAAAAGTGTTATTATCAATTATTACATACACGATAAAATTATGCTCACAGCAAATTAGAAAATCCTTCACGTATGCCGAACATATCAGGTTGGGTTTTTCAATATATATACAAATACCTGCACTGGAAAATAATATTAAGTCAGGGGTAATCCGTAATATATTTGTAATTCAGGTCTAAGAAGGGGTATATACTGTGACATTCCCGGCTTAGGGCTTATACCCCCTTCGCTTTCGGCTCAGGGGATATAAACTCTAAGCCGGGAATGTCACAGTATATACCCTTTCTGAGACCTAAATAACATATAATATTCCATCGGATCACCAGCAGTGATGGTGATACATATATATATACATGTATATGTATGTCATACCCAAATACTGTAAATTCAGAAATTATTGCGTGCATTTATTATTGCGATTTTGTCATTTTAGACTTCAATGCGATTTTTATTTTTACGATTTTGAGAAAGGTCCGGTTTAAACCATATAAAATATTTCAAAATGCGAGTTTAAATTATTGCGTTTACAATTCTGTCGCATTATTCGCAATAATAAAAACCTCGCAATAATTTCTGAATTTACAGTAATCTATTGCAAATCTAGAAAATTTAGATTAACATTCGATTAGAATGTATCTGGAGGTATCTCCGAGGGTCGTAATAAATTGTAAAAAAATCTATATTAACAACTTTATGACCTGACATACACACAATATGCCCATTGAATCGACTATAATTGTTCTATGTCAAATCTATTTAACGTGATACAATTTGTAAATGGAAAATAGTGTAACAGGAAAACCACGATATCAATAAATTAAACCTTAATAACTAGGAATGTTAAAATGTACTATTTACTCATCGAATATTCAACGGTCACATTTAATAATCATCAAGCAAATATATATAGAAGTGACCGATATGATGACAGATAGTCCATTTTAATGTTACTTTTCTTTATCAGATACTATCTCGCTCTAACATGATACTACATGTTTCGTAAGTATTTTCGGATTTAGGTTTTAATGATGATAGTTCAGTGATTTCTTTTGAATTCTCTGATGTTCTTCGGGAAATCAATTTATGGAAAGGAGGGGACATTGTCCTAACTTGAAACCGAATAATTGAGTAACAGATTTGTATTCGTCAGTCAGTACTACAGAGCGAAACTCGAGTATTCGTTAGCATCTCTATTTGAAATATTGTATAAGATTAATCAAAATTTCACTTCGACATACTCAGTCAGATACAAACGTATTCGAGGCCAAAAACAAAATTATATTACATCATATAAATCAACATGAACATAAACATATATGACATGATTGCCATTTGGACATAAACTGAGTTCAGGAAGGTTATGAAGACAGCTATATGTCATCTAATGGCTTTCAACAATGAGAAAATTGTATACTATAAAGTCAGCTACAATAGAAAAAATATATAACAGAGGAAGCTATTTACTACTTAAAGAGATTACGTTCTTTTGTTGAAGATAGTAAATTGTACATACATTTTGCACAATTCTTTTAAGCCCTTTTAAAAAGCAGTTGTTGCATGGACTAAAACAATCCAGTTAGTAAGTTCCGTTAATTTATAAATTTATAAATTATTTAGAAACTAAGGTTTCAACCCTCTCAGGCAAAGTTGATTTAAGATGAATTGGTTATTTATTTTAAGTATATTTGTCATATAGCTCTTCAACGGTTTCGGTACTTATTCATTCCCGGATTTATAATGATTAGCTTTGAGCGTTCCTGATTTAGGTAAATCCCTATAAGCGCTTCGCACGCATGAAATTATAAAACGTGTTGTTTTCAATTTGTTTAGTAAGAATCATGTACATGTATGTAAATACCAAAAACTGAACTTCAAGAATTTTACGAAATAGGTAACAAATATCTTAACATCCTGACATCCAGTGGTAAATATGAACTTAGAGTGGACTTGGTTGATGCCAGTAACAAAGAGACTTATGCAGTTTATAAGACGTTTGTTGTTGGTGACGAAAATTCAAAGTACAAGTTAACTATTGGTCATTACACCGGAACTGCAGGTATGTAGATAAAGTCTCATGTTTGGTTTTTTTTACACAATTATGTTAATAGTAGATTAGGACAGAAGTTATCGCAACTTATATTATTCCATTTTAACTTTGCAAGTGCTGCCTGGTAGCAGCATAAGCCTGCTCTTTTTCGAAAACTACAAGGGTGTCTTTTATGTTCAAGAGATATGACTCTCTCTTAATACGGCCAGCCATGTATCGTCCCCTTCCGATGAACTATCAACATGTCCTCGCAAATGGTGTCAAGGGAGAGCCGAAAATTCAGTCACAATCGAACCAGGAACCTTTGTGTTAGTAGTCCGCTAGTTAGTAGTAACCACTACACCATGGCTCCCTCTTTGTGTTTATGAAAAAGATAATTTTATGCACGTTCATGGATCTACAATCTTTCGATTCCTATATCTTGCCAGTGCACAAGGTCATTTGAGTTTATGCTTTGTGATCTTTTACCAAAGTTTGGTATAGTTTTTTATGGACTACCAAAATTATTTTGTCGGGCAAACTGGAAAATTTTCCGAATATGATTAGGCAATTTGCTGTGTCTATGCAACGAATGGATTTTAAAAATTCTCAAAATTGTTTTATCAAAGTTAAACATCAATCAGATTATTTTCTGAACACTGTCCAATTAAGGAAATAAAAGTTCACCGATGTTGAAATCTCGTTAATCAATGAACAACAGACATACCAAAGTATCAATTAATAACTGAGGGAATCACATGCACTCAACAAGTTACACGACCTGTTGTGTCGATTTGATTAGTTACTCCTGTTCTGGGTGCATTACCCGCCATTCGAATTCACACTTAGTCGAAATATTACAATCGGTAAAAGGGTTTTAAAGATTTGCAGAATTTATTAAGTTTCCTGAATTTTGGACCAAGAAACGAAATCGATATAAAAACTGTTTGGGTTTTATCTCTTCTTCGAATTCGTCACGGCTAAAGCTCATTTCTGTACGTTTATGTGTATTTATTGCGTGTTTCGTTTTTGCTATTGGTCTCACAATTATGTAAATGTTTCATTTCATTTTCAATACATTTTTGTTAATAAGTCTTGAGTTTGTAGCAGCAAACATGTTGCACGAAAATTAATAAACAAGTATTAAACTGACAGAGGACCTTCGGAAAACACCGTCAATACTCACGAGCAAAGCCTATGACCTTACCATCAAATTTGCAAACACAACCATACCATTATTTCACGAACATGTGTGATTAAAATTATTAAATAATTCGTTAATTAGTACATGTAATAGTCATATATCAAATTTTAGGAGATAGAATGAACTACAACAATGGTAGATCATTCACCACAAAGGACAGAGACAATGATTCATCTAGTAGAAATTGTGCTTCTTCTTATACCCATGGACCCTGGTGGCACAGCAACTGCAGTTATGTTTACCTTAATGTTGACTTAAAAAAATCAAAAATGAGATGGTCTGATACAAAGTTCATCAAAGCTGTAATGAAGATCAGAAAAATCAATTAAGAGAAATTATGTAAATAAATCAATGAACACTAGATGCGAGTTTAGTTAATTTTTTTCTCCGAAAGTTTAAATAGAAGAATTGATATGAGACAACATTCACAAGACATTTTAAATGTATATCTTTAGGTTTTTACCTATTGGTTGTTTTTCATTGTGCAATGACGTTGTCAATTTTCTCGACTGATTTTTTTAAAAAAAAAGCCTTGGTGTATTCTGCCTCTTTATAACAAAGTACCTGTTTGTTGTTAGCACCATATTATAAAATAGAGAATTCGAATATAAACCTACCGTATTAATCTTTTTAAATGTATTACCGGGTTTGTACTTTTAAGGTGGTACCCAACACTTTCACTAAAATTAATTTGGCTCGTTTAATTTTCATAAAATTTTGTCAAAGTATTTACTTTGACCCTCTTACAAAAATATAAAAATTTCAAAAATGTTGAACCAAACGTTTTATCAGAAAAATTACACTGGTTATATAGCAGTTTGACAAACACCAATTTTGATCATTGAGAAGCTTAATATCCCTTTAACAACACAACGTTATTAAAACGTTTAGCTGATTTTACAGAGTTATCTCCCTGTAGTGTTAGGTACCACCTTAAATGAGCAACATGACGGTTGACACATATGGAAAGGCTCTGCTTACCTATCCAATTCACTTGAGGTCAACCCAAAGTTTACATGGGGTTCCTGTTAATCAGTGATCAGTTTTTTTATGTTGTGTTTTATATTTTGTTGATTATGTTTCTCCGTGTTTAGTTTTTTTCATGGCTTTTTCAGGTTGTTTTCGATTCATATGTTTATTTATTCCTTTTGTATTTTATTACTCTTGTATCACAAATTACTGGTAACATATAAAATACTTTTATAGATATTTCATTGGGTGTAATTGTACTAAAAGATTTGCAAAGGAAATGTCATATTCTAACTGATTTGTGATGTTCTCAGTAGGTCTCATAAATTAAGATAAGGTCCATATAAACTTACTCCAACATCCGAGTGCCACCATTGGGTCTTCAACGCAGCGAGAAACTCCCGCATTAGGAGGCGTGCTTTAGCTGGTCCCTGAACAAACTGTATACTAGTTCAGTGGTAATGGACGTCATACTAAACTCCGAAACATACGCAAGAAACCAAATTTAAAAATCATACAAGACTAACAAGGGCTAGAGGCTCCTAACTTGGAACAGACGCAAAAACTCGCTGTGGTGAACATGTTTTCTGAGATCTCAACCATCGTTTATACCTCTAGCCAATGTAGAAAAAAGCCACAACAATACGCACAGTAAAACTCAGTTAAAATAAATCCTAGACCGATGTCAAATAGGTAACAAAAGAAACTGAACAGAATGACAATGATATATAAACTCGCAATGATTCAGGGTGTCTTAGATTTATTCTTTGTGTCGTTTGCCTTTTTAGTTCTTGTTCCGGTGTTTAGTACCAGTCTGATCAATAAAGACATTTTAATTTGATTTTTTACAGTTTGTTCTTAAGTTGTTTTCTTACACCCACTGTCTTTACATGGATGCGCATAACCAGGAACCCGTGATCTACGGCTTTTCATCGGCTTTTTTGTTTGGCAAGACATTGATTTGCACTCCCTATTTCAAAGGCTTTACTTTATACGGTTTAAACAATTATGAGACATGGCAATAACTTCACCTGAATAGGATTTAAGACAAACTGAGAAGAGCATATCATTGTCTTAAAAGCGACGCAGATCCATTTAAAAAGTTACTAGGATTTTTTTTTAAAAGCAACTTATTGAAAACGACTTCCTCTAATACGACTTGTTAACTCTTTCCATAACTTCTACAATGTTTATATGATTTAACATTCTGAAAATACTGCAATCAAATTGAGGAATACTAACACTTTTGTCTTTTAAATCATCAAGGTCAGGTTCTGCCTTTGGACTGAAGGATTTCATGTTTAAGTAGGTTTTTTTATACATAGGTTCAGGAGTAATTACCCTTAATGTTAAAACATTCATTAGTAACTTGCATGCAGTGAAACTTATTTAACACGTTGCAGTACGTTAGGTATGCATTGTCATATACCATATACCCCCTAACCAAAATGGTAAAATGTTGTATTAAATTCATAAATACTTATGTTAACAGAAAGAAAACATAAAATGATGCATTCTTATCGTATGATGTTTCAATTATATGTTTAGGTCACTACACAAAATATAACCTCTTGATGTTTTGTTCTTTTTTTTAATATTATTATTTATTGCATAAAGTCAAGTTACAGATGGAATTTACGCAACATTTAGTGAGGTACTGACATCTTCTTACGCCACGCCAAATGATTTTTTAAAACAGGATTGCGCATGCATTCTGTAATGCAAAGTGCTTTATCAATATAATATCAAATATATCTTTTACGAACACCCTTTATGCCCGTCAATGTTAATCCATCAAACAAATTTATAAAGAATCTTTATTTATTAATTCGATAATATTCTATATCTATTCAATTCACAAATTATATATATCATCGATTTAAAAAAAGTAAAAATGCTTAATTCTATATAATAACTGAAAACTCGTTGATTTTTTTAGATGTTCTTCGATGTTCCTGTTGTCCCTTTGTTGTCCTCTTGTGGTTGAAATTTTTCCTTTTGTTTAAGTTTGTGACCCATATTTGTTTTTTCTCTCAAAAGATTTATGACTTTTGAACACCTATATACTACTGTTGCCTTTATTCGTGTTATATCAGAAAGAAATTTCAGTTATGTTCTTCGACATTGGTCGTATCTCTTTATGAAGGTCTGTCTGTGAGCCTGAACCAGCACTAAACAGATTTTTGGTCATTGGTTTGTTTGTCCACACTTGACTTATTATTACATAGCAAAAAAAACCTTGGTCTCACATTTGTCGGCTAGCGTCATCGTTCTATGAATATTGCATGGCAACTAACTTAATTTATAGCTTGTCATGGTGTAAACTATGTAATTAATAAAAATTGTCTATTCAATATCTCAAAGCATAGCGAAACAAAAGTGTTGAACTGCAACTTTTCATGATAAAACTATACACCAATTATAAATCTTCAAGAATGACAATACAAGTGCGAAACACTGATTTTATTAATGAGTTTTCGAAGTCAAAGGACCATAAATGTGCACAAAATCATTAAACCGGAACAAAATTCGAACTTGACCTGTAACTTGTCATGATAAAACAACACGCGATTAATATCTCAAAGTATTAAGAAAAAAGTGTGGAAAACTGATTTGCCGGACTGACGGATGAACAGACAAACAGACAGACATACAGATAAGACAGATTTCGTCAATAGTGAAGAAATTATCAGAACAATCAACATAAACTGTGTTAAAAAGTGAATACCGTAGCATCACAGGAAAAAAAAACAAGTTATAAATCAAATATCAAAACTGCAAAGGTACAACACCACAGATGCCACATTTAAAGTAGGATCTGCTTACCCTTCCGGGGCACCTGTAATCACCCCAAGTTTTGGAGGGGTTCGTGTTGTTTAGTCTTTAGTTTTCTAAGTTATGAGTGAATGAATGAATTTTTTAAAGTGTAATCTGAATTATAACAAACAATTACATTCATGAATACAATTTTTTTGATATTTGTTTATTGGTGATAGATTACACCGTTACCTTATAAAAAGATCCCTTTCTTGCTATTATTTTCTCGTATGTTATTGTATGTCCCTTCTTTGATATTTGCATTTAAAACTAAGATTACTCTTTAAGAACAGGTCACAATATCATTGATAAGTTCTTACAATATTTTTTACATTGTGATGTATGCGAATATCCAGTACTTTGGTTTTCACCATATAGAGTATGGCAGTTTCTTCTCTTCAAACAGATTATTGTTTATTTGACACATTTTCTGTTTCCATTCACATTCCATTCTTAGTTCATGATCTTTTCTTACGTTCTGTAGACTTTATGACTCGTTTGCCATTCCTGTGTTTGTAGTAAAGTTTGATATATCAATTTACGTGATGTATATCGGAATGTCAGAAAACAAATATCAAGAGGGTAAGAAACAAAATAATAATAACTCAAATAAAACAGGCAACAGTTCAAATAGAAACGCCTGAACAATACAATTATAACAAAACATTACACAGAAAATTGAAGATTGAGCTATACGAAAAACAACCAAAAACAGGGATGAACTTAGGTCTTCCTTAAGTATACCTGATACGTGAAATTAATGCTTAATTATAAGATCGGCGATTTTGTTCCTCTAAATTACTTAAATCCTTTACACAATAATGTCTAAGATACAAAGATTTGATTTGGAATTCAGTTGTACATTGCATTGCCTGTACAATATCTTGTCTTAGTGACTTCTTTAAAAAAAAAACCAATCGTCATTGCAGTTTCTTTTCCTCGGGCCAAACACCTTTCAGATGAGTGACGATAAAGTCAATATTATAATACCGCTGTTCACTAACTGAAACAAATCTAAACCACAAACCGAAATTGATTCTGTTTTAGATGGTTGTTCTTTTGTTATACTATGTCTGTAAATGACTGTGGTTATATTCAGGATTCTGAAATTCAGCAGTAATCATTGGTTGTCATGGATAATTGTTTTTTTTTCATATTGGTAGCGTAAATTGGTTCTAAATTTGTTTCTTTGTAAGTCTAACACTTTCTTTCTTATATAAAAATACTGTATGAAATTATAAGGATACCAAATATTTATTCATGATAAGAAACTTAAAAATGAAAATGGAAATGGGGAATGTGCCAAAGAGACAACAACCCGACCATAGAAAAATACAACAGCAGAAGGTCACCAACAGGTCTTCAATGTAGCGAGAAATTCCCGCACCCGGAGGCGTCCTTCAGCTGGCCTCTAAACAAATAAATACTAGTTCAGTGATAATGAACGCCATACTAATTTCCAATTTGTACACAAGAAACTAAAATTAAAATAATGCAAGACTAACAAAGGCCAGAGACTCCTGACTTGGGATAGGCGCAAAAATGCGGCGGGGTTAAACATGATTGTGAGATCTCAACCCTCCCCCTATACATCTAGCCAATGTAGAAAAGTAAACGCATAACAATATGCACATTAAAATTCAGTTCAAGAGAAGTCCGAGTCTGATGTCAGAAGATGTAACCAAAGAAAATAAACAAAATGTCAATAATACATAAATAACAACAGACTACTAGCAGTTAACTGACAAGCCAGCTCCAGACTTCAATTAAACTGACTGAAAGATTATGATTTCATCATATGAACATCAGGCACAATCCTTCCCGTTAGGGGTTTAGTATCATACCATCATAACATATATGAGAAGCACATAACCCGTGTCATGCCAACAACTGGATTTTGAATAAATCTTCTTTTCTCGTTTAAGGTTCAGTTCATCATCTGCTGTATTTTAGTCATTAAAGTCAGAACTCTTTTTCTACTATATCCTAATGATTGAACTTTTTCACATAATAATGAAATTATATGCGATTCTCACATGTGTGATACAGATGAGAGTGTAGCTAGCTATATAATCAGGTTTAATCCACCATTTATGCAAAGGGAAATGTCTGTACCAAAGACAGGAAAATTACAATTTTTTTCAATTCGTTTTAACATGTTGAAGTGTTTGAGATTTTGAATTTGTCTTCTTTAAAAGGACTTTCTGTTTTGAATTTTCCTGCTGATTCGGTATTTTTGTTATCTAACTTTTATTTTGCAAGAATATCAACATGCCATTATTGTATAAAACATCGTATTACTTTTCTGTGTACCAAGATGGTTTTATTTCATTAGATGTACTTGATTTAATTAAATCAAAACTTTTCTATATACATTTGAATGCTATTCATTTCTATGACATTCTCATAGTTTACTTTCGGGTAAGGAGAGTTACACGCAAACGTGTATCTGTTTATCGTATGCTACATTCAATTGACTTTTTAAAATACCAATTGTAAATGATGCCATACATAAGCTGTTTATACAGTCCTATAACGTTTACAAAAGGCATCATTTATGATTCATTCGGGTATTTCATGGTTTCCAGATTTGAATATTATACGAACGATCTATCCACATTCGGCAACAAAAATGGCAGTCCTCGTCATCAATGGTAGTCGAACGCAATCTTCACAAAAAGGTACTTCCCCACATATTTCAATGTAGGTGAACGACTACTGAGCCACAATAAGTTTATAACATAACAACAATGTCTTAAAAATTCTATTAGAAGTGTACTTCCTATATTTATTTCTGAAAATGAATAAGGCTGTGAACAACTTATCATTATACAAATTATAATGTCTCGGATTGAGCGCAAGTAGCAAAATAAACTTAACACAAAGAGATCTGTTCTGCACTTCGGATCAAATGATGACGTGATATGTTAACCGTGTGAGGCAAAACACCGTGAAAGTCCTATAAAACAACAACATTCTATTGAATTTACAGGATTGGGTCCAAATCTGAGGCAAGATCTGCTTAATTTTCTGGGTGAACCTTTGGTCACCCCTTTTTTGCTGGTGTTCGTGTTGCTGATACTTCCGTTTTCTGTTGTTATACTTTGTTTTTATGAAATCAATTTATTTCCGACTCATTTGTTCCTTTGGTATCTTCCTCCTCTTGTTATCTATTTATTATCAATACTGTTCTTTTATGCGGGTTCTGTTTTCATTGCTGAATATAAAAAAACACAATCAATGATGTAAAACTAGTTACATAAACATGGACAATACAAATTTGCGTATAGCTTACAATGCAGAATTGGTTTTGCGCATTGATGAAGATCGTACGGTAACCTACATTTGTTAATTTCTGTGTCATTTAATCTCTTGTGAAGAGTTTTCTCATTGGCATTCACACCACATCTTCTTTTTGTTATTCAATGTTTTAACTGCATAGATACCTGCTTTCTTAAGTTATCTCAAGATACACATTAAAAAGAGAAGGATATTATATCAAAGCCGTAAGTAGAAGAAAAATAGACAATACCATGACAAAGACGATCAAATGTCGAGAAAAGACGTACAACATTCCGTTTACCACACGAATCCGGACTATAAATCAAGTTGGACATTAGTGGTAATAGTTATCAAAGGTACCATGATTATAATTTAATACGCCAGACGAGCGTTTCGTCTGCATAAGACTCATCAGTGACGTTCATATCAAAATATTTATAAGGCCAAACAGGTACAAAGTTGAAGAGCATTGAGGATCCAAAATTCCAAAAAGTTGTGCCAAATACGGATAAGGTAATTTATGCCTGTATCGTGGCTTTGCTATTGGCAATCTAAAGATTGGTGGTAAAAATTAAAATATAAAAATAAACAATTCCGAGGATAAATTCAATACAGAAAGTTCCTTATCACATGGTAAAACATTTGGTTTCTTTAGCCGCTCTTTTTATGAGTTTTCCTATTTTCCTATTCTTTTCTATTCTTGATAGTTTTATCCAATTGTCTCTGTTCTGTAAACCATATCCAACCCTTCTCTAATCTTAATTATATATTAAAACTATAAACTAGAGATGTGTACTTAAATGAATATATACGATGTAAACAACATATAAAGCCAATAGCTCAGAAATGTGATTAATAAAAAGAGATTTGGATCTATGTCAATTTGACAGCAATTCAGCAACAGCAAAAATGTACATCTAATCATTCTAAAAAGACAACGCCAGGTTTTAAGGTATAGATAAGTGTCTACACAATTCAATATGCTCAGGGCCTATCATGATCTATCATCATGATCCTCAACGCTTTATTTTTCTTTTGATTTCCCACAGTGTTGCAATAAGACATTCATAATTTAACATGTTTGATTTTAGGACACAATATTCAGTAAAGTATCAAATTTAAGCAATCGCCGTACTGAAAAAAGCTCACATTATCATCTTCTTATAAAACATTGCAAGAAAATAGATCGCGTTAGGACAAAGCTACTGCTGGTGTTGGAGAGTTCAAAATGTGGCAATTGCCTATTCCTAGATTTGTCAAACATCCATACTGCATGATAATCCCGTGAAATCCGAAGATGGTATAAAATTTGATACATTTATACAGGTAATATCTTTTGATTTTTTTATTAAAGAGGTTTGCAATTTCTGCTTAATCTATATTGGTTGTCCTTTTTCTTAACCATACTATATTGACATATTTAACATTGGTTAAACGTAATGTATCATAGTTTTCTTTCAACTTGAAATATTAGATAAACGTATGATTTGTTTGTGTTTTTTAAGTATATTTAGACTGTTCAGAAAAGAAAACCCTTTTGAAATCAAGGGCAGATAATCATATTTGATTTTTATAAGACGATTTGTATTTTTTCTTCAAGAAAATAAAACCTTTACCATCTGTTAATTTTTTATATATCGAAGGTGTTTATCTATGCCAAGCAGTTCCCTCGTTGAATCTTAAACAATACATTTGTTTAATGCTTCCTCAGTAAGGAAACATATATTATTGTATAAGCATCATGTACATGTTACCCACATAACATGTATAAAATAACTGAATTTGTTAATTTCGATTTATTTATATAAAAAAGAAAAGAATGGGATGACACCCTTGTTATAAGTTACTTTAAAAGACAATGACCAAGAAGTCCTTAACAAGTGTTCAAGGAAAATCTAGCGACGAATATTAGACAGTTTCCTCAATCACAGAAGTGGTATGCTATCGAGCGTATTGAATTTTATTTGAAAATTTGAAAAGTAATTTTCAATATCATATTGCATTTAACTGCGACAGGTGTAGCAATATATTTACGCTGATATCAAAATTTCAGTTGCACGCAAGCATAATTTTAATATTGTGGTGTTGTTTTCGTAAGGATCGACGGACAAACATTTGGATCAACACGTTCATTCAGCATGTCGATTTGTTATTCTTTGTTGGTTATAGTTATTACCGCTGTAACTGTACGCTGTTACAACGAGGTTAATGTAAGAGGTAAGCACTTTTGAATTGTTTAAGTATTATACATTATTGTGTATCTAGATTTGTGCAATATGTCATCTATGATCACATACGAGTAATGCTTTTTAAAAATGATAAGGTTTGTCCTTATTGCAAAAGCGGGTATGAGAAAAAAATATCCAATGAATGTTTATATCAATTTTTTTTATGCAGAATAGGTGATCATAGCATTGTAATGACATATTACCTCCGTAGCATACAAATCCGTCGCTCAGGTATGCTGACCCTTGTTGTTATCCAGTCGTTTGATGTGTTTTATCATTTGATTTTTCCATTTGATTAGGGACTTTCAATTTCGATTTTACTTTTGTTTCGTGCTAAGAAATTGAAAGTCGAGTTCAAAATACTCTTTGGGACGAGGAACAGATAAAAAACACGGTTGATTTTTGTCCTATGCGTACACTATGAATTTTGTGTTACATATTATAATTCACAATATCACCTGTTGTTTCCCATTACTTTAAATTTCAACAAAAGAGAAGACTTCAAAATTTACATTATGGAATTTCAATTTTATGTAGCTGAATACCAGAAGAGCGCATGCTTATGCCAAATACGTGTTATGTATAAGGAAAACATATGTAGTCGCCATCGTATGACCAGAACTTGGAAATTTGCCATGATTTAATATTTTCTATGTGTCGTGATCACAGTGTTCACGTTCACAAAAGAATTACTACCACTTCATTTATACCTAGTTGATAGTTGGCAATCATACCATCTCCTCTTATTTTTTACAACATAAAATATGCAACTTGCAAACCATTAATTGCCCACCCTTACATTGCAAATAAATTGTTAACATGTAATTTGTTGATTAATGTTGTCTTTCTATCTTTATGTTTAAGAAGGAGCGTTCCGCTCGACCATATAATTTATTACAAATCCTTACGAGGAACTATTCAAAACGTGTTTATTTTTTTGTTGCGGTTGTAATATCAGCTCACGTATAACAATTGTTAGATGGTAGATCTCTAATTTTAGTTATTTTTTGGCAATGTTGGTGTAGACGAAATGAACAAGTATAATCTCCAATTTATTAGAATGGATAACTCAAATGCATGTTTACACTTTAATTAATTGGGATAAATAGTATATTAATACATGTACGACCGTAATCTTCATGAAAATTATTCTTTTCGTTATATTAAGTCAACTGAAACAAAAACAAAATTTGAAACTATATAATAGTATAAATTACATTAATAAACTCACAATAAATATCAGGATCAACATCATGTAAGTCAGAAGCGCTTTTGGTCTACAAAAGACTCATCAGTATTGCTCTAATAAAAGATAAAAGATAAATTGTGTATTTTTTTAAAGTTTTATAAACATTTAAAATATCATCTTAGGGTTTTCATCAAAATAATCAGGTTTTGCATTTTTCATACTTGGACTCCAAAAACAAAAGCAAAAACTGTGTGTATTTTAGTTACCATTGGCTTATCCATTTGAATTAACTTTCGGGATATGTTTTATATTAATTTAATATGCTCATGTTTCTATTTTACAATAGCTAAATAAATAAATATATTATGATATTATATATATATTTATATATATTTGAATCTTGCAATTGCATTTTTCTCATTTCTAACATGTACTAACTTCGAGTTTTTACATGTCTTTGTCCGTACATCTCATAGTTTTCCTATGATTATTTTTACAAAATATATGATTTTTATTGTGCAATTTTGTATTATAAAAGTAAATCATTAAGAGTTAGAGTAGAACAAAATCCTTTGTGTTTTTTTCATTGCAAAGGTACTCCCCATTTTCTGATATCCTTGAATACGCACTAAGATTACTGTTAAAATTGTGGGATTTCTATATTCTGACAAAAACAATAATCTTATAAACCTGTGACTTTTCTTATAAGTTACATACAAGTCATTATTTTTAGTTTGTGATTCAAAATAGACAATAGACAATACTTTATTATCAAATCAAATTAAATCAAATATTTTATTGTCATATAAACTTTACAGTTTGTGACCAACATAATATTAACACAATAAACATACATATTAAACATACACAATAACAACAGCATCACATTTTTAGCTCACCTGGCCCGAAGGGCCAAGTGAGCTTTTCTCACCACTTGGCGTCCGTCGTCCGTCGTCGTCCGTCGTCGTCGTCGTCGTTAACAATTTACATTTTGAACTTCTTCTAGAGAACCACTGAATGGAATGGAACCAAACATGGCATGAATGTTCCTTATGAGGTGCTGACCAAGTGTTGTTACTTTGTAGCCGATCCATCATCCAAGATGGCCGCCAGCGGGGGACTTAGTTTAACATAGGACCCTATGGGAAATGCATACAAATGACTTCTTTTAGAGAACCACTGAATGGAATGAAACCAAACATGGCATGAATGTTCCTTATGAGGTACTGACCAAGTGTTGTTACTTTGTTGCCGATCCATCATCCAAGATGGCTGCTAGTCGGGGACTTAGTTTAACATAGGACCCTATGGGAAATGCATACAAATGACTTCTTTTAGAGAACCACTGAATGGAATAAAACCAAACATAGCATGAATGTTCCTTATGGGGTGCTGACCAAGTGTTGTTACTTTGTAGCCGATCCATCATCCAAGATGGCCGCCAGCAGGGGACTTAGTTTAACATAGGACCCTATGGGAAATGCATACAAATGACTTCTTTTAGAGAACCACTGAATTGAATGAAACCAAACATGGCATGAATGTTCCTTATGAGGTGCTGACCAAGTGTTGTTACTTTGTTGCCGATCCATCATCCAAGATGGCCGCCAGCGGGGGACTTAGTTTAACATAGGACCCTATGGGAAATGCATACAAATGACTTCCTCTAGAGAACCACTGAATGGAATGAAACCAAACATGGCATGAATGTTCCTTATGAGGTGCTGACCAAGTGTTGTTACTTTGTTGCCGATCCATCATCCAAGATGGCCGCCAGCCGGGAACTTAGTTTAACATAGGACCCTATGGGAAATGCATACAAATGACTTCTTTTAGAGAACAACTGAATGGAATAAAACCAAACATAGCATGAATGTTCCTTATGGGGTGCTGACCAAGTGTTGTTACTTTGTAGCCGATCCATCATCCAAGATGGCCGCCAGCGGGGGACTTAGTTTAACATAGGACCCTATGGGAAATGCATACAAATGACTTCTTCTAGAGAACCACTAAATGGAATGAAACCAAACATAGCATGAATGTTTCTTATGGAGTGCTGACCAAGTGTTGTTACTTTGTAGCCGATCCATCATCCAAGATGGCCGCCAGCGGGGGACTTAGTTTAACATAGGACCCTATGGGAAATGCATACAAATGACTTCTTCTAGAGAACCACTAAATGGAATGAAACCAAACATAGCATGAATGTTCCTTATGGAGTGCTGACCAAGTGTTGTTACTTTGTAGCCAATCCATCATCCAAGATGGCCGCCAGCGGGGGACTTAATTTAACATAGGACCCTATGGGAAATGCATACAAATGACTTCTTTTAGAGAACCACTGAATGGAATGAAATCAAACATGGCATGAATGTTCCTAATGTGGTGCTGACCAAGTTTTGTTACTTTGTAGCCGATCCATTATCCAAGATGGACGCCAGCTGGGGACTTAGTTTAACATAGGACCCTATTGGAAATGCATACAAATGACTTCTTTTAGAGAACAACTGAATGGAATGAAACCAAACATTGCATGAATGTTCCTTATGCCGTGCTGACCATGTGTTGTTTCTTTGTAGCCCATCCATCATCCAAGATGGCCGCCAGCATAGGACTTAGTTTAACATAGGACCCTATGGGAAATGCATACAAATGACTTCTTTTAGAGAACCACTGAATGGAATGAAATCAAACATGGCATGAATGTTCCTAATGTGGTGCTGACCAAGTGTTGTTACTTTGTAGCCGATCCATTATCAAAGATGGCCGCCAGCAGGGACTTAGTTTAACATAGGACCCTATTGGAAATGCATACAAATGACTTCTTTTAGAGAACCACTGAATGGAATAAAACTAAACATTTCATGAATGTTCCTTATGAGGTGCTGACCAAGTGTTGTTACTTTGTAGCAGATCCATCATCCAAGATGGCCGCCAGCAGGGGACTTAGTTTAACATAGGACCCTATGGGAAATGCATACAAATGACTTCTTTTAGAGAACCACTGAATGGAATAAAACCAAACATGGCATGAATGTTCCTTATGAGGTGCTGACCAAGTGTTGTTACTTTGTAGCCGATCCGCCATCCAAGATGGCCGCCAGTGGGGGACTTTTGAATGAAATTAAACATGTTCCTTTCCTTATCAATGAGGTTGTGTTGTCACTTTTAGCCAAATTTTATATTTTTTCATATGATTTCAAAAACCCAAGTAGAATCAGGTGAGCGATACAGGCTCTTGAGAGCCTCTAGTTTTAACAACAAACAAGTTGTTAAGAGTCCCCTGCCCTCAGTTCTAATGACTTTTTCAAGAAGGATCCTAACTTATTTGTTTGTAAAGGCGATGATGAATTTAGTAAATATTGAATTTTTTGTTCTTCATTTAAATTATTAAAGTTATTATTTTCAGTACATATGTGATGAAAAAAATCATCAAACCTCAGACACATGATGTACAAGAGGACATCATATATATACATAAACACATGTCTATTCTTTTTTTCTATTTAGTTTTATAGTTCTACATGACAAAATATTTGATGCTGTTTTAATTTGTATTTCTTTAGTATTACAGTACAATATTGTTGTAAATATTTTTTTTAGGTAGTTTTATTAACTGTTTTTCGACATTTGAAGAGACAATTAAATTCATCTACTACTCCGTTTCCACAGATATCACAAATTCGGTCATTTTTCGGTATCCCAGACAACTTCCCGTTTTTATATAAAAAAAAGGTGTAAATTTGAGTTTCTGCGTTTTGCTAATTAACCTGTCACACGGCTTCAATCTAATCAAAAAGGTTTCGTACGAAATATCTGTTTGTTTTCTGATTAAAAAGCAACTCTTGATGAGTTTTTCATTTAGGAAAACCATTTTTGGATACATTCATCATTCGTTGTCATGAAATTATGTTCTATCAACCCAGGTTATGGGAAGGTTGGGAACCCGCTTACATTTTTAACCCCGCCACATTATGCGGTTTGGGCTTTTCCCAAAATTGGAGGCCGTACAGTGACATATTGTTGTTAATTTCTGTGTCATTTGGTCTCTTGTGGAGAGTTGTCTCATTAATAATCATACCACACCTTCCTTTTTTATTATGCAATGGAAGTTGATCTTGCCAAATAAAAACTAATTCTCTTGATGTCAAGTATGGATTTAACGTACATAATCCATTTATATTATGTGGGATATTGAAAATGTAATTTCAGTATTGATATACGCATAATAAAAGGTAACTTGTTGTTCTCCAATATTCTAATCCAAACAACACCATTTTACTTTTTAAATAGTTTCCAAAGGGAATCTACCATATAACTTGATTGACTGCTTGCTTCTTAAATTCAAAATGTGTTTGCCAAATTGAAAGTGTTTTTTCTCAATTCAATATTTAGTTTCAAATCCAAATACCTCTAAAGCATTTGATAATACAGGACGAACAATAAAGTCAAACAATTTCAGCTGCAAATCGACGGCATTTATAAATTTTTCGTTACAGACCATACAAAGGCTAGATTAAGTAGGGTTTTTTCGTGCAATTCAAAAGCTAACGTTGTTATTAAAACATACACCAAGGTAGTAATAAAAATCAACTTTTTCAATTATTACAAACCAGTAAAATTCTAAATGGCCTATACATTTATCTTTTTGTACTAATTTATACTCGACCAGTATGAATAGGTCTTAATTTTACTGAGATTATATACCTCACCCATTCTCAGATTAATAGAACTGTATTAAGGTGCTTTTTGATTGTTTTTTTGTTGGTTGCTTTTTTAAACTTAATTTTGCTCAATCCTTAATGTTTAAAAACACACATCTACTGACGTAAATAAACCGTATTATAATGCTTCTTGCATCGGATGTCTTTAATTTCGACAAACAATATTTAAATTTTTGTTTTACTTTGGAACACATTCCCTCTTTTACAAAGTTATCAGGGATTGCTATTTAAGTTCTATTATCATGATTATATCAAATTAAATTCTTGGATTTACATACCAAAGGTGTCATTTTTTAGAGTGATGAAGTTGCTTTATATACTATTTTATGTATATTGTTAAATATAAAAAAAATCGCTGTATTACTAACTAAACTCAACTGACACCATAAATCTATACTAGGCTTATACAGTAGATGGTGTGTATTGTCCAGTAAGCATTAAATATCTGAACATACAAAAATGTTGATTAACATTGAAAATATAAGTTGCAATTCAGTTTTGAGATTATTTGATTAGCTTGTTTTATTTTCATTTTAAAGGCGATATACATATGTAAGTGTTGATGACTATGGTGTTGCAGTTATATTTTGTTTATTTTGATATATTTTTTATGATATATTAATTTCATTTTTATTCAAAAACTGTTGTCTAAAATTCTAGCCAGGGGATATAGCTATTGTTATTAAAAGTTCCTAAATTGATTAAATATACTAGATAGAAACAAAAAGTAGGTTTAGGTTACCACTTAGTCGAGTATGGTTCAAACATGGTCAAGTATGGTTCAGATTAGGTCGAGTAGGGTTAAAACAAGGTCGAGCATGGTTCAGACAAGGTCGAGCATGGTTCAGAAACATATAAAATGGTTGAGTTCTGATCGAGTAATGGTCAAGTACAAGTCTATACTGTTAAGTTTAGACCAGACTACAGCCGAGTATTATCAAATAAATTTCAAAATCATTCAGACTAGACAAAGAAAATTAGTTCAGTCGGGTACAGATAAAGTTCATTTCAGACTTTTACTGGTTTTTAGGGGACAAATTCTCTATTTTTCATACAATTTTGATTTCTTTTTACTCTTTTCTTTCTAAAGATCACTGCTTTAGCTAATATTTTCTTACAGTATTCCTCAAAACATACAAGTTTTTTTTTTGTAATCCTTCTGCACAATTAGACGCAGTCAATCATCTGCGTACAGTATTATAAACATTTAAACACAGATTTCTCAATGACAATCATACAAATCTCCATAGTTTTATATATATTAATCAGATTATCATGAATGCTTATTGTCTCATTATCTGGAATATTGATGATATTGGAACATAGATGCCAAAAAGGGCAATATTACTACTGTGTTAACTTAGTTCTTAAACTTTTATTGTGTACACCAACATTATTAATGTTTTTGGGATGTAGAAGTTTAATTAATATTATGAATTATTATTTTTTTTTATTTATAAAATAAATTTTTTAAGAGATACTTAAAAAGAAAACATTTTCAAAATATTGTTTTCATTGTAGGAAAAAGGAACAAAGATGAATTGTCTGCGGAAGACAGTAGGATAGATGAATTGATGGGCATATTACAAGGTTAGTTCAGTTACGCCTCTTTGGGGATACACAAATCTTGCTTTTATAGAAGATTGTAGTGAAACAAAAGTCTATTTAAGAATGACCTCACGAAATGAAAGAAGATTTTATTACAATCCGAATAATACAATTGTTTTATCTTTATAAGCTTTCTTTTTTTAGTTGTCAAGCCTTTGAAAGATGAAATTCGTTGAAAAAAGACCCAATTCTTACCACTACCAATTTATTTTTAATGGGAATAATAGTTATTCTTATATATCTTGAATGTCTTTTTCTCCGAAAATTTAAGTTAAAATAAAAAAAAAGTCTATATATTAAAGCAAATTCCTGCCATCCCACAAAGTATTTCGTTTTTATATATTAAACAGCATGGTTTGAAGTGTTTCAACTAAAATAAGAACATTGATTCAATATGGATTGAGAGACATGGGAAAATAAAATTACTAGATTTAGATAGGTAGTAATTTTCAATTTTCTTTTTCTTCTTAGTAATCATGTCAAGCTGACTGTGCGGCATGGGTTTTGTTTATTGGTGAAACCGTATGGTGACTTATAATTGTTAATTTCTGTGTCATTTGGTCTCTTGTGGAGATTTGTCTCATTTGAAATCATACCACATCTTCTCTTTTATATTTTAAGAAAGTATATCGTTAAAAGGGATGAAAAAATCGTGGGACAAATTTCTCCAACCAAAAAAGGAAATAAAATATAGTAAAACAAACATACAAAATGTTTGTGTTCATTGTCCATTGAATTATCATCTTGCTTTTCTTTTCAAAAATGTTATTATTAAAAGATGTAATGACATTTGAGAAAAATAGGCACACAATTACTAGAATAATATGGTTATTTCACCCGACGTCTTCTAAGGCAAGCTCTTGGATTTTTCTGTTAGATAATAATGATAAAACACAGAGAAGAGATATAACAATTTGGCATTATTTATCTCCATTTACCTATTCCAAAACAATGTAGACTGATGTGTCTAAATGTTAGACGAAATATGTAACTGAAACTTCTGTAGAAGACTTATGTTTCGCGGTATTTTCTAGTTTCAATAAAAAAAAACATCATTGTAACGGGCCTTGTGTTTTCGTCAACATGCATTGAAAGTAAAGAAATCACAGTTACTTGATATCAGTTCAATAGGGAAAAATAATCTATTTCAAGAAATTTTAAACGATATATATTAATGTTCTGTCTCCATTTGCTAGTTTATTCAGCATGTAATATTCTGTAGATAAAATGCATCTGACAATTGTATTATGCGGTTTTTACTCAAATAAGTATTCCAATACATTTGTTTTCAAATCAATTGATCGGTAAATTATTGTCAAGGCCACCACGAAAAAAAAAAATACCAATTTCAAAATTGACGTCATGATATCTCAATTTCAAATAAAATATTCGAATTTATCACCATCTATATATTTTGTGATAATTTTTTTTATAATGCATTATTTGACTGGAAATAAACTCACCATAGATACCAGGACTACAATTTGTATATACGCCAGACGCCAGAACAGGTCCTAGGTTTTTTCTGATATGGATAAAAATAAATAAATGTTGAGCTGTTTAAGAAAAATATATTGTAATAAAAGAAATCGAAGGAATAGTTCAATGGAAGTACTTGAGACGGAGTTAAAAATACAAAACACGTGTTTTGGGGAAATTCTAATTATAGGGGATGGGAAAAGTCAGCGGCTATGCAAAATTTAAATTAAAAAAATGTCCTTATTTATGGTACAGTAAATCAAATCAAATATTGGGTATGAAAGAAAAAAATCACAAAAATACTGAACTCCGAGGGAAATTCAAAACGGAAAGTCCCTAATCAAATGACAAAATAAAATGATTAAACACAACAAAAGAATGAACAACGAAGAATTTCATTTAATTTAACATGTGTCTAATGCTTTGAATATTGATTGAAATTTTAGGTATTTGTGTACATGAAAATCCCGATCAGACGGTTAAACAGCTGTTGAAGGATACCGACACCATTCTTAAAAGTATGTAAAAAGCTCATAGATTGTCTCCATTGCTAAATGTTCAGTAATGTTTTTTGATCTCTAATTTTAATTTCAAAATTAAAAATTAAAAATTAAAAAAAATAAACCAAAAGAATCGAAAAAAGCATTAAGACCAGAGGGGTCGAATGTTAAAACTTTTCTTATCATGTGTGCATTTCCAGGCAAGCAAATTGTAACACAGCCAAACTGTCACACATAGACATAATACGCCGAATAATATGAGCCGTAAATCCATGAACGCTTATATATAATTATTGAAAGCAATTGAATACTAGTCTACTTTTTTTTAAATGAAATCTAGTTCTAATTAGATAAAGGCAACAGTAGTATACCGCTGTTCAAACTCATAAATCCATGGACAAAAAGCAAAATCGGGGTAACAAACTAAAACTGATGGAAACGCATTAAATATAAGAGGAGAACAACGACACAACACTACAATGTAACACACACAGAAACGGACCAAGCATCAGACAAAATCCTACGAGAATAACAAATATAACATCAAAACCAAATACACAAATTTGGGATAATCAAGTACCGTGACACGTCTTATCGCAATGTGAATTTATACTCAAAAATAAGAGAAAACAATCGACGCAACGTTAAAATGTAACACACACCCAAAAACGAACTATAATATAACAATGGCCATATTCCAGACTTGGTAAAGGACATTTTTAAAGGAAAAAAAGGCGGGTTGATCCTGGTTTTGTGGCATGCCAAACCTCCCCTTTTATAGCCATGTGAAATATAACATTAAAATGACAACTCAACACCACAGGACTACAATATAAATAAATTGGAAAATACAATTGACAAAGAAACACACGAACAACAGCCAACAAAAGGCAACAAGTTGAAAATTTTAATACGCCACTAGTGCATTTTATCCACACAAGATCTACTATTGATACCCAGATACAAAAGTTTGAAAGCCGAAACAAGCATCGAGGACCAAAAGATCAAAAAAGATGTGTATAAAATGGCCAGGGTTTTCTGTTAGTTACCAGAACATCCTTATTATTTAGAATAATTTATACTATTGCAAACAGTAAATAAATGAGGTAATTTATGAACAAGTAACTCTTCAGTGTAAGATAAATTGATTAAGTTGAATTAAAGTAAAGCTGCATGCTAACTATGGGGTTTTTTGGCAATGTTTATGATTGCATGTTTGAATTTTAACTTGTAGATATAAATGTGTATAAAGAGGTCGTGAAGAAAAACAAGATGTTAAGAAAAGAGCTGAAGTGGATTATTGAAGGTATTTTTACCTAAACATTGGCATTGGTTCACAACAACTACAATATATTATAGAACGGACCTTTTCAAATTAGAATCTCTTAAATGGTACATGGTTGTGTGTACATGTATATAGTTTAAACAGAAACTCATAAAGCTGTTTAAAAATGCTATTCTTACAATAACAAAAAATGTAGACACACAAGAGAAAACATTGACAGTTTAACTAATATATGTTTCAGTTCTTCTTTTTTATTGGTAAAAATCAACAGTAATAAACACTTTCTAAACGACTGGTTTGCATGTTGAGTACAAACTAAATACATATCAGGAAAAAGAAATAGCTATGTTTTACAGTTATAAAAGAGAGGCGAAAGATACAAGTGGGACATTCAAACTAATAGATCGAAAACAAACTGATAACGACATGGCTAAAATAGAAAAGTTTTTAGACTTAACACATATCCGGAAAGAGAAATAGTTATGTTTAACAGTTATAGGTTTTTCAGACTATATATATACAACTCGTCTAAACATCAACCCAACAATGTTAGATTTGTAAATTTGCTTTCGCAAATTTTTGGTTCTTCCCTCGCCGGGATTATATATATCAGGAAATAGAAATGGTTATGTTTAACAGTTCTAAATTTTTCAGACTCACTATTTTGTGTTATTATCTCTTGGTATCTTCAACCCAGTTTTTACAATATTGAGCTATTTCTTATCAAGTAAATCATATTAAAAAAATCTTAACATCACAAGTTATAAATATCATGCTTTTTTTCTTATTTTCCTTCATCGAAACTGCTCACATTCATTATTTGAAAGCGAAGGATTTAAAATCAGTCTTAGTTTATACATATTTATTTATAGTGGATTTGGAAACAGGTCATTACAAGTAATATTTTTCCCTTTCCAATTTGCGGGTACGAGTGCAGTCTTGTAGCGGCATTATCTTGTTCATTTTCGAAATCTACAAGGGTATCTTTTACGTGCAAGAGATATGGCTCTCTCTTAATGCGGTTCATCCATTTATTGTCCCCTTCCGATGGACTAGCATCGCTTCCTCAAGACTAAACTCGCAAATGGTGTCCAGGGAGAGCCGAAAATTCAGTCCCTGAAATGATCTCCCCGGAGCGGGAATCGAACCAGAAACCTTTGTGTTAATAGTCCGATGGATTTATCACTCTACCTTGGCTCTCCAAGAGATATATGACTGCAAGGGATATAGAATGAAAACCAAATCCATGTAATTTTAATTTTGCCTGATGGAGTCAAAACCTTATTTTTCTTATGATTTATTAATTTACAAACGCAATTCAGAGAGCTTTCTTTATAAACCGTGTCAGTACCAAAGTACTATTAAGCTGAATTATATATCTGGGTGAAATTTGATCTGGTGGAAAAAAAATGTCACAGTAGTTGTTGTTATCTTTTTATCCGGAGGAAAATATTTCCCTAGGATATTTTTTACTTTGACGGGAAATTCTATCTGGGTAGTTAACTTATTGAATAGTAATTAGAAAAAAAAATAATAGTGTATTTGAATTTAAGCTAAATTGTTAAACAAAATTATTATAATGGGGAAACAATTTCACAAATTATCATTGAGAACAATATCCCGAAATATTTAAGTAAACATCATTCTTTTAAAAAGAAAATTATCATGAAACATAAGAAAGAAAACCAGATGTAATTTCAAAGATCATAATTGTGAAATAATATCATGATTGAATAAGGTAAGTGAAATACAGGTAAAAGTGAGTTGTTTTCAGATCTCAGTACTTATATGAATTAGAAATATAGTTGCATTACTATTGTAAACAGTATGATGATATTTTTGAATATATAAATAACTTTGTCTGGGGACAGAGATGTAGTTGTTGATTATATGGAAATCAGATAAATCATAGAATAACAATATATTGGAACAAAAGCAATTTCAACAGCTGGATAGTATTTATCTATGAAATATTATCTGTCTTATTAAATTATTTTTAAGTCATCTTTTTATAGAAATGAATATAAAATATAACATTCAAGGAAAAATTTCACTATGAAATAGATTCAGGAATATATCATATTTATGATCTTTAAAATGTTAATTGCTCATAATTACCCCCCTTTGATTGATTAATTATGCAAACTTGTTCTACCTTTGTGAAACATTTTATAATTATGGTCAGGTATATATAGATTGTGAGAAACTTATATAGTAGTTAATGGGACTCTATTTCACAAATTTATGTGAAATATGGTACGGAAAATATATACCGGAACATACTATCCGCATAACCCAGATAGATTTTCACTCCTCTGGAAAAAATCTACCTGTGAAATACCATGTCCGAAAATTACCGTGACAAATTATCCCCAGGATAAAATATCACTGAGGAAGAAATAAACCGTTTCAATAACACCCACGGCTACTGTAGGTATGCAAGTAGCGATTTGACCCTAGTGATGTTAAACATAAAACAACAAGCTATAAACTTCATTTGTATTTTCTACGTTTATCCTTCCCAGCTGTGCCCGAGAGAGTGGATATCTTGGTTTATTTATAGTTGATTATCATATAAACGAACACGTGTATTTGTCATTTTATAACAATCAAACGAAATGTAAATACATATTGAATGACTTCAAATCCTTTACTTGTAGAATCTAAAGGTCAAAGAGAAACTTCCAGAATCGTTGATCTGATCAAAAAAGGTGTAAGAGGTAAGTGAATAGTTATCAATGGTACCTGGGGTTGAAGTCATGAAACTTTGCTCAGTGCTTGGAGAAACAAAATCATGTTCAAAACATGAAATCAAGCATTTGATTGGTTGATTTTGGAGTATTAGTACAACAAAATTACCCGAAAGTTTTTTGACTGCAAGGTCAGGTTTATAATTTATACGATAGACGCACGTAAGGCTGCATAAGACTCATTAAAGACGCTCAGATCAAAATAGTTAGAACGCCGAACACGTATAGTTGTAGAGCACTGAGGACCTAAATATCAGACTACTGAGCTAATAGTTGTCATCAGAAACTAGGCGGATAGGAGAAAGTTCCGTATAATTATGTTATTTACTTTTTATTTAAATAAAAAAAAAATCATACCAATGAATAGTTGTCTCTTAAACAATCAATGCGCTCAAATATGTATTAACTAAATGGTTTTTTTTTTCAAAACCAGATGTATGTGTTTCCAAGAACATGAAAAAGTACAGGGATTGTAGTGAAATAAGTAGTGAAAGACAAGAAAGTGGAATTTATACAATATATCCAGAGAAACCAAAAGGAATTAAGGTTTATTGTGAAATGACAGATGGCAAAGGTTGGACTGTAAGTCACTTTTTCCTTTCACGCATTCTGTAAATAACATTAACATTTAGTCCACTGATTATATTTCTATGAAATATGTTCGTTTATACATTTACTCATTAGGAATATATATCACATAAAAGTTTTGAAGAAGAAGAAAACAATACGCAGATTCATGATCTGAGGTAAGATTAAGACAGGTTTGGAAAATCGGAGAGCGTAGTGATGCTTTACTTCCAACGTGTTAATGCCAAGATTTCAATTCCGCAATCACCCCCTTCTTGTTGTTGTGAGATTCTTTTGTTTGACATAATCTCCCATCGGACATAATAATAAGTTTAAGTTTTCATAATAATTAAAAAACATTACTGAAATGCTCAGCATTGTTTTAGCATAACATTTTTTATATATATAAAAAAAGACGTTGTTGGTAGAACTGTGCTACTACTCTCTTATTCTTTCAGCTGACCTGCTCAAGTGTTATTGCAAAAGCTCAACGTTGTGCTTTTTATTTATTCTCTTTATCTAATTGTACCCTGCGGATTTACTTGTTTGGTCTGTTCGATATTCTACAATCATGCACGTTAAAAGAAAAGCGAAAGATGCCAGAGGAACAGTCAAACTCCAGACGGATAAGCAGATCCTGATCCACATGTGGCACCCTTCATGTTACTTGTGTTATGATAAAATATTCGTATAAAGGGAAAGGTATTTTAGTTACGAAATAACATATCTGATATCATCTTTGAAACGGTTATTCCATAGCAGGCATTCAACACGTGATGGCGGCCGTAAAATTTACGAAGGGATGATTTCAACTTCACTTTTTTAAACTCTTTATTTAATAACTTCATTCAAGGAAATCATGATAGGAATACAACCCTGGAAATATCGTATTGATTGGGAAATATATACTCCGTATGCAGGGTAGTTAAGGTTGAGTTGCGGTTTAAGTTAATTGCGGTAATGTGTTATCAAGTGTTTTTGATAAACGGATTCACACAAAATACATTTCCGGCTTTGTCTGGCGGACAACATATTTATTATGTACGTAAATTAACCTTTGTCAATAAATTGTTTTCTTGTCAAATATATGTGCTACGAATGTTCAGTCAATTGGTATTACCGTTTCTGTGGTCGCACAACCCCAATTTATTTCGAACAATTCAGTGTTCTTGCCTTTTTCATATTCTTTTCAAATGTATAAGTCATCGCTTTACACAATAAATTCGATAAAATAAACATAATTCTTATTTAAGGAAATTTTTGATATTCTGTAAACCAACTAGGAAGATAGCCATTGTTATATTATTGTTCGTTTCTGTGTGTGTTGCATTTTAACGTTGAGTCGTTTGTGTTTTCTCTTATTTTTGAGATATTGATATCAGACGTGGCACGGTACTTGTCTATCCCAAATTCATGTATTTGGTTTTCTTGTTATATAATTTTGTTATTCTCGTGGTGTTTTGTCTGATGCTTGGTCCGTTTCTGTGTGTGTTACGTTTCGGTGTTATGTCGTTGTTCTCCTCTTGTATTTAATGCGTTTCCCTCGGTTTTAGTTTGTTACCCCGATTTTGTTTTTTGTCCCTGGATTTATGAGTTTTGAACAGCGTTATACTACTGTTGCCTTTATTTAGCGACTTTAACACATATATAAATTGCCGAGAAAAAAAGTTAAAATTGGATTTCGAGAAATTTAGATATATTACGAACATTTGAAAATCGCCGCGCTATGTTAGCAGGGTCCATACGCGAAATAAAGTATCCAGAAAAATAATTTAGGTACAGTATAATAAATTGAGAATGGAAATAGGGATTGTGTCAAAGAGACAACAACCCGACCATAGAACAGACAACAGCAGAAGGTCAACAATGGGTTTCAATGCAGCGAGAAACTCGTGCACCATGAGGCGTCCTTCAGCTGGCCCCTAACAAATATCTATACTAGAACAGTGATAATGGACGTCATACTAAACTCCGAATTATACACAAGAAACTGAAATTAAGACTAACTTAAAGCCAGAGGCTCCTGACCATGAACAGGCGCAAAAATGCGGCGGGGTTGAACATGTTTTTTGAGATCTCAACCCTCCCTCTATACCCCTACCTAATGTAAACAAGAAAGCGCATAACAATACGCACAGTAAAATTAAGTTCAAGGGATGTCAGAAGCGGTAATAAAATAAGTATAATACATGTTTACACAATCATCACAAAAATAAAAGTAATAAAGTTATAATTCCACCTTATTTCTTGGCTGGTTTATTTTGAGGGGATTGTTTATATGTAAAACTTCATCTTATATTTCGAATAGGGTTTTTCTTCAAAGAGAAATTTCAGGAACGCAATTATTGATGATATTTTGCGAAAGGTTGGTAATTAGTTTGTTATATATAATTGCATAGCTCTTCAAAAGAAATGTTTATTAATAGGTAATTCAAAGAAGAATCGATGGGTCTATGGACTTTTTCGGTAGTACTTGGCATGAATATAAAGAAGGATTTGGTGAGGTGGAAAAAGAATACTGGCTAGGTAAGTCAACGGCCGGTAATTTATTCTTTATCACAACTCATCAAAACTCATTCATTAGTAATACATAGAACCAAGTCATCTGACAAAATCTTATTTAAAAGTTTTGACTTTATTTCAAAACTTTGGAACTACAGATACACTGTCAGTTCCTAAAAATAGGAAAAACTGTGTTTCCCGCAAATGTAGTATATTATATGAGGTAATTTTGATTTGAGTAAGCTTTGAATATTTTTTTCCATTCGTAAACTAAATTTTGTGTAATCGGCTCTCTACCAACAATGTGTGATAAACTTATTATATTTTGATAATTATAGATTATCGTTGATCATCTCAACGAGATTGATTTTCTCGCTTGAGCCGGGACGGCGAAAGCGAGATAGGCAATTGAGTTGCGATGAACAATAATAATCTGTTTATCGCTATTTTACCTATGCTGACGTTGTCAATTTTATGTCAATTTCGTTAGCAACGCCGCGTGCCTGCTTAGTTTCTACCGATAATTTTCAATCTCAAACGAGTAGCATGATATGAAAAATTATCACAAAAAAAGATCAAAGGAAAAATGCACAAAATAGCAATAATGAGAAGTAAAATTCTGGTTTAACGAGTTTGTTGATATCGTATCCTGGAAAATATCAAATAGCCGGGTCACCCGATTTTCAATCACAGCTTGTCTAATAAATAAGAAACAAATTAGTTTACGCATAATTTACGCTGTCGATTATATTGAATGTGAAAAATCTCGAAAACGTTCAGAATGACTTTTTTTATGCGAAAAGTTTTATTTATGATTGTCCAGTGATTTCTTTTGAATTCTCTGGTGTTATCCAGCGAACCCGTTTTACAAAGGGGGGCATTGATCTTACATGAAACCGATTGTTTAAGTACTACAGAATAATACGCAAGTACTAGTTGCAATCTCTTTTATTTGAAACACTGTATCAAGATTAATCACAAATGTTTAACTATCGGGGTAAATACAGAATGATATCACATCACACAAATCAACATAAACAAGAAACAAGAAGATGTATGGTATGATTGCCATTGTGACAACAGTTACTGATTCCAAATTGATGAAGGCAACTATAGGTCATCTAATGGCCATCAACAATGATCACAGCTTATACTTTACCATGTTAACAGTCAGCTATAAAAGAAAAAAAGATAACCAGGAAAACTATTGATTACTTTAAGATGTTCTATTGTGGAAAATTATTGAATATACATGAATTTTGTACGGGTCTTGTTTACTCATTTCAAATGCCGCTGATTCATGTACTGATACAATTCAGTTAATTTGCAAGATTCATTTAACTCAATGTAAACTTGACCAATTTTATGAAACAGGTAACAAATATCTGAACATCCTGACATCCAGTGGTAAATACGAACTAAGAGTGGACTTAGTTGATGCCAATAATAAAACGACATATGCAGTTTATAAGAAATTTGGTGTAGGTGATGAAAGTTCAAAGTTCAAGTTAACTGTTGGTGATTACAAAGGAAATACAGGTATGTAGATGTACGTGTGACTTATGCTTATGTAAAAGAATCTTTGTTGCTGCTTTAGGAAAATTTCATATATCCTTCAATGCTTTATTCTCGCTTCAAAAGAACCATCAATCTTAGAATTTTGCACTTGGTGTTCATGGATTATACATTTCATTTTGTTTTAAATAAAAACAATTCAAAAGCAAATAAAACGAAAGAAATACAATATTTTGTTTTGGCAAATTTGATAAATAATCACTTTTATTTTTTTTATTACAAAGATTTTTTTTCAATTTAACTCATCGTCGGAAGTAAACTTTACCATCATTATACTGAATGATATACAATAATTTACCACAAATATGTACGGAAAAGATTTATTTTACTAGTATACATTTACCGCTCTGACTAATATAAAATCTCTTATATAACAATGTATGATTAAGGATAAGACGAAGCATTACATTTAACAACATTGTTAGATTCAGGAATTACATTACAGTGTTTATTTTAAAATCTTACACAACAGAAACACAGACTGAACGGCTAAATCTCTATAATACTCAAGTCTACTGAAGAAAAGATGAAATCTGTGTAATGACGGCTATAGCTGTTTATGTTGATATCTCTTAAATCGACTGAGAAAGGATGAATAAAGATATTAATCAAATAAAGGCAACAGTAGTATACCGCTGTTCGATATTCATAAATCGATTTAGAAAAAAACCAATCCGGGTTACAAACTAAAACTGAGGGAAACACATCAAATATGAGAGAACTATAATATAACAATGGCCATTTTCCTGACTTGCTGCAGGAAATCTTAACAAAAAATGGGGTATTAGCATGAACTACAAAAGGAGTGAGTCGGGGACGAAGCAGTGCGAGTGTCTCCTGTTTTTCATGCATTACACATTCATTCGAAATCTTACAATCGGGAATATGATATTTACGATTTTCTGAAGATTTGAAATTTACCTCAATTCCAAACCAAAAAATGAAATCGATAAATCTGTAGAACATTCACTTACTTTTGGTTTAAGATATTTCCTTGCAAATGTCTGTCGTTCATATTTTTGTAGGAAAATGATGTTTTATGAATTACCGTCGAAATATATCAAGAATTAACGTAACAAATGACAAAAATTTCTTAAATGACATATTTTGCATGTATCATAAATATTTTAGGAGATTCCTTGAGTTACAACAATGGTAAATACTTCAGCACCAAGGACAAAGACAATGATTCCAATGGTGCCAATTGTGCTACACATTACCGATTTGGGCCCTGGTGGAATGGCAGCTGCAGTAATGTTTCCCTGAATCTTGATTTAAAAAAGTCAAAAATGAGATGGTCGGGAAGGAATTACATCCAATCTGTAATGAAGATCAGAAAAATCAACTAGAATAAATGTCTGTGAATAAATTAATAGACACTATGAGCCTGATTACAAAGTTTGTTTTTTTTTCTTATTAAGAAAGGGGGAATGGAAGGGTTGATATGAAAAAAACATTCCTTAGACATTTAAAATGTACATCAGAGATATTCAGTCATTTAAAACAATCAATCGTACGTATGTATCTCGAGTGAAGAAATAAGCATTATGATTTTTTTTGAAGAAAAATCATATCATGCGATCTTGATACAAAACTTTAAATTTTTCATGTTTTCACGCTAATTAAGATTTTTGTACAATCGAATTCGTTCTTTGCTAAATTAACAGGTTATAATGGATCTATTATCACTATAAATATCATCAAATATACAAAGTGAAATTTTTTTGTAATTGAACCCGTAACGTTTGGTATGACAACTTTGTTTTTTTTCAATATCAAATATGAAAAAAATATCATGGCCCTTTGCCATAAAAAAGAAGTTTATCATAAAATGCCATTATATTGACAAGATGTGAGATCTAGGCTAACAGAAATAATAGTTAAAAATGTCAAAATATGGTTACAACAGACACCATTGTGGTGTTATAGTCCTAATCACAATCAAAAATAGAACAAATATGAAAATTACAAAAAGGCATATAGATAAAGCACATAAGTAAAATCGAAAGACAAAATATTACCATAGCAAAACAACACAAATACGGGATGTATATTTACCGAGTCACGTCAAATGAATATCACCAACAATAGACTAAACAGTTGACGTAATATTCAAAAAGACATATAAAAGAATACTAGAATACGCTATAAATACAACGTTAGTACCCAGAATATATACCCCAAGATTGTCGTAATTTATTTGTGAAGTAGATATTTTGGAATAAACATCAATAATGTTTATACCGTCACTAATGAATCTTTTGTAAACGAAACGCGCGTCTGGCGCAAATATTAAATTTCAATTTTGTTATCTATGATGAGTTTCATTGGTATATACCTTCCAATGATCCTTTCAAGAAAAACACGAGACGTTTTTTGACATACCCCTCGTTAATCAATTCTTTGCTCTGACAGTGATGACGTTTCAAAAAGTAATATGAGGCAGGCATTACCTGTAAATGGGGACGAAGTTTGTATGAATTATTTTTTTGTAACTTAAATATTTGTTAAAAAAAACCCGGAAATACCGTAACGTTTCCGATTTTGGTTCTGTTGTAAGGGATTTTAGTTGTGACGTAATTTTAAGTTATGACGTCATATGCAATGTAAACAAAGAAACGCTATCCTCATGTAGCGTTTTTTTTTCATATCAAGGAATTATTAAAAATGAAATTGGTATTGCGTTCCTTCCTATTTTATACTAGACTGATATATATTTATAAGTTTCATACATACGAGACTGGAAAAAGGAAGTACATTGTAGATTTCTGCGCAGATGCGGAAATTCAAAACATGACATCAAACAAATTGAACGATTTTGAGTTCATTAGTACAATGAAAATTTTTTTTTTGATTTTTTTTTTTTTTGATTTTTTTTGATTTTTCTACTGTTATTGGGGACTTCGTCCCCATATTAGTAGCATCAGCAAGCTCTTGAACACTGAGTAAGTTTGAAAATGTATATGTCATATGCAGGTGAAGTTAGTATATCGCTACTAAGTCATATACAGTCTTTGACAAAGGACGCAAGAAATTATTGAAAGTGATGTTTTCAATTTTTTGATAATGTGCACATGTACAATATGTCAATCTCTGAAATCAACAGAGTCTAAAATACTTTATTGCTGATTTATCTTCTTTTTCGTGGGTTTTTTCTTTTATGACCATGGTGTTGTCAGGTTTTCCACGACTTATGAGATTTGAATATATATCTTGATTTTTAAACAGGAGTTGTATCAGTAACGAGTTCTCAACACAAATACATGTATTAAACACCCACATACTTTGTTCCTGAAATAGAACTGCACATCAAGATGGTTCTTTTTATTAATTTTTCAGACATCAAAGTTCCAAACCTTTTAATCTATGTCGGTTAACTAGTAATCTGGACGCAAAAATCCATACAATAATTTAAAACCAATGCAGGAAAAATACTATATCCATTATAACGAAACAGTAGAAAATTAACCAAACTACAAGAACTATAAAATAACATATAATAATTGTATATACTGTGACATAAAATCCTCAAGATATCAGCACAAAAGAAAAATAAAAAAAATACCGGACTCTTATAAAAATTCAAAACGGAAATTTCTTGGTCATATGAAGATTTTAAGAGCTAAAACACATCAAATGAACGTGAAACAACTTTAATAACTTTGACATGGTACAGTTATCAAAGGTACCAGGATTATAATTTAGTACGCCAGACGCGCGTTTCGTCTACATAAGACTCATCAGTGACGCTCATATCAAAATAGTTATTAAGCCAAACAGGTACAAAGCTGAAGAGCATTGAGGATCCACAGCTATTTCTTATGTTGAAAATGTGTATATCTACCTATACCCTATACAACTCGTATGATTGTCACTTTAAAGTCCACTACATTAACAACAATGTTAGAATACTATAGCCACGAAAGCTATAAAACTTTTAAAAAAATCATAAATAGCAAAACATTACACATAAAACTGACATTTGAGCCATACGAAAACAACCAAACATAAGGATGAACTCGGATTCACCGTATGTTTACATGATACGGTGATTAAATATTCGATCGTTATCTCAAACTACTCAAAATAAAACCTGTACGAAATACTGTTGATTTAGACTTTGGTTTTAATTGTAACGATTTTTAACAATTGTATATCACATTGTATGGTTTTTACAATAAGTTGTCCAGGTTGCATTTCTGTAAATGTTGACAATGCAATTTCCCATAGCAACTCCTTTTATGGCTTAAACTGTACAACATGCTACTATGAAGTTTTGAAAAAAATCTCGTTCTAGAATTGAAAGTTCATATGCACTACAATTTTTTTCAAAGGTCATAATATAGGGCTGTGCGGCATATTTTCAACGTTTATATGCCCTGAACTTTTCAGAGTTTAAACTAACACTAATTTTCTTAACTACCCCTACCTTGAATGAAAGGTTACCACAGATTTTAATGTAAACAATATGCAAATTTATATTTACTGGTAACATTACCAAGTTTTGTTTCTATGAGATGGACACAGAGAGCATAACTTGGAACCAGTATGTAAACAAAATTAATTTTCTATGAATATTCTAAATCTCCCCAAAAGAGGCGTGGTTTGAGAAACAGCTGTATTTACGTGCAACCTCCAAGTGACTTTGTACAAAAAAATCGCTCTGATTCAAACAAAAAAATCATTGTAACGGACATTATCAATATGCTTGATTTCGTGATTGACAGCATATTTGTTAAGCTTGGAGGAATTGTTTTTAACAAACACTCGGCATTTGAGATTTTGTTTGGGAATGATGTAAATATAAAGACAACAGTAGTTTACCGCTGTTCGAAATTCATGAAGCGATTGAGAAAAAAAATTCGGGTTACACACTAAAACTGAGGGAAACACATCAAAAATAAGAGGAGGACCACGGCAAAACAGAAACACAACATTAAAATGTAACACACATAGAAAAGAACTTTGATATAACAATGGCCATTTTCCTGACTTGGTACAGTAAAAATAGTACAAAATGTATGTTTCTTATTCAGACTGTTACTAAACATTGTGTTATTTTACCATAAGAACAAATCTGTGTTTGTATATGTGTATATCCGCTTAGCTTTTTTATTATAAGACTTAATTAAATCTAAATCATTCAATATAAATTTGAGAGTTCTTTATTTAAATGATGTTCTTGAAGTAAAAATTTGGGCTAACAGAATTGAACATTCATTGCTTGATTGTTCATCGTCGCCGAAATTGACGTTCGAAACTGGCAATTGTATCATTCAATGTACAGCTCGATATGATAGATCAAAATTCAAAACATTTTGAGAACAAATTTATGTCTGTGTGTGGTTTTTAAAAATAAAAACATTGATTAATTTAAAAAAGATTATTGCATTAATTTTGAAAAGGATTTAACCCGAAGTAAAGGACGAACAGCCATTTCAAGGCACCAGTTTTATTGTTGTAGGAAACCACAGAACCCGGAAAACCTTCAATTCTAGTCATCCAAGATCGTAGTTTAACTTTATTTTATACTATTCAACTCTTGTGATCACTGTAGATTTATTAAAATCAGTCAACCATACACTGTCATTAATCAATCAGTGATAGAAGATCGTTGACAACTTTCAGAAATGAGTATTTTTTTCCTCTGAGTGTATATTATATGTAAATGAAATAAAACTGAAGTTGCAGCTACCTCTGTCAGTATTCGGTTTGGCTGTTCTGCTGATGACGTGTTTGTGTTACTGCTGTCAACCTTGAATCTTAATGGAGACTAATACAACCTGGTAGAAATAGATATATTCTAGTCAATATTATAACAGATTAATGCAAGAAGAAGTAGAATGTATTTCCGTTTAAAAGCAGCTGCTTATTGGCATAAACAAATCATGAGATCGTTTCTAAGCGGTCTACAAACGAACGTATATATAAATAAAGGAAACAGAAGTATACATAGGTCCGAGAACACAGTGCATTTCTTTTAGACAATAAACGAAAAGAAAAAGAAATCCTGCGCTCTCTCATAATATATTTGCAGTGTGTTGTACTACTTTTAGGACAACTCATAGCAAAATTATAGAAAACTTCATTGGTTCCGACTCAAAATATGGACCATTGTGTGTTAAGGGGGTTTTTAATTCTTTTCACGGATTCCGAATTGATAATTGTTAACATTTTTCAGCTAGACCAAACCACTACTTTACTTTCAAAGTCATGACCAAAAGTTTTAACAGTGTAATTCCATCCCCCTACTTGCTAATTGAGGCATAAAACATGAAAAAATACATTTGAAAGGGGTAAACAAAAAATTACAAGTAACACATTGTCCACACTAGGGAGTATATTCTTGTGTTCGCGAGCCATACTTAAAAAATTTATAGTTATCTTTTACTTTTAAAACAACACAAACTGTATTTTTTTCACAACCTTGGAATTTGTTATATAGGTTATTCACTTGTTTGATAATCTTAATAGTTAGGATCTTTTTGATATTGCTGAAATGGTATAAATTGTTTTAAGTATAAAAAAAATTGCATGTAAATTACTAACAAATGCAAACAGCTGTATACATTTTTGTTTGCTAATGTTTACTAGGCTTGGATAACTACCAGTACTAGTTGTTTTCAAACTAACAAATGTACAGTTTCAATAAATATCATAATCTTTCTTATTAAAAAAAAATGCTGTTCGCTGTTTCTTTTGTCTTACTGATCGGTTTTGTTATACTTTTTTTTTAATCTATGATTGTCTTACCAAATGTCACTAAAAAATCAGCCATGCAAATTATTTTGAAACTTGGCTTTTTTTTCAGATACAAATGTTTAAGGGAAAATAGTGGTATTTCATTTTTATAGCATCAGGTTGGCCCTTTGTGAACGCAAGAAGAGGAAGGAAGTTCACTTAGAATTAGGCTGATTGAATGTAAGGGTACAAAGTGTTTTTTTATATGTCTATGAATAACTACGGTGTATATATTTACAATATAAATTGTGAAACCTATTGAAATATTTTCTGGAGAGTAATTAGGAAAGACTACCAAAATTTTATAAATTTTGTGTAAAGTTACTGGCATGCATAACATAAACAAGCTCCGTTTGAAGTTGTCCTTGATAAAATTTGACTTCAATTGTTAAAACAATATAATAAAGAAGTAACAGCACATATAACTGTTTTGTCCCGGTTTTTATTTAAAAAAAAAGTGATAAATTTGAAAGAAAAATATTTTAGTTTTGTCGCCTATGGCCGAATAAATACTACCGTTTTCGGATAATAATTAGACCCGAATTGATTTCGATGATCTTAACCTCCCTTTTTGTTTGAACGTCTTTTAATATCGAAATAAACTTATCATTGAGCTTTTACTAATTCCATGCTTACTAATAGTTAACTGGTAGTCGGCATCAAGCGAAAATGTAAGAAAACAACAATTTTTATTGGATAGATTCATCTCCCATATGAAAATTTGAAGATTGATTTTTGATGCATTCATAGTCACTTTGATTTATGATTTTGTTAATTCAAAGACAAAAAATATCAATTATCGGCTTTTATTTTGTTTTCTTATTCGAAAAATTCTTATTTGTCATATAAAAGATCAATTTACTGCAACAGGTGTAGCGATATATTAATTTGGATATCAAAATTCCACTTGCACTTAAGCGACATACTACGGTGTTTGTTCCTTGTTAGAAACGACGGACCAACATTTGGATCAACAAGTTCGTTCAGCATGTCAATTGCTTTTATTTTGTTTTCTATAATCATTACCACTGTAACTGTGTGCTGTTACAAGGAAGTTAATGTACGAGGTAAGTAAATTTGTATTGTGTTTAGTATACCTTTTAATTTCTGTGGGACAAGATTTGTGTCATCTAGAATCGCATAAATGTAGTAATTTTGAAAAAAAGTAAAATCACAAATACTAAACTCCAAGGAAAATTCAAGACGGATAGTTTCTAATCGAATGGCAAGTTCAAAAGCTCAAACACATCAAATGAATGGATACAATATATAACTGTCATATTCCTGACTTATAATCCTGTTACATTTGATAACTATTGGCACATGTAATTTCTTATGTAGAAAATGGTAGATTGAAACTGATCCTTAAGAGTGAAAATATTTGTCCCACGAATGTTAATCAAAATTTTCTCTTCAATACAGCATATGTGACCATAGAAAGATCAACTTCTAATGACAAATTACCTCCGTAGTTTTTGAATGTGTCGATCATACCTCTTATACAAGCAGGTATTCTGATCCTTACTTAAATTTATACAAAAGTCGAGTTTGAAATTCTGTACTTTATGAGACGAATAACAACCATTAAACCGCTGTGTTGTTTTACAATGCGTGTACTATAAGTTTTCTGTCATAGATTTTTATTCACAGTAGACTTGTTGTTTTTCCATACTTTAAATCAAAAAGAAAGAGATGACTTCATGATTAACATTGTGGGCTGTAGTTATGTAGACACCATCATATGATCAGAACTGGAAATTTTGCAATGAATTAATATTTTCCATGTGTCGTGGTCACAGTGTTCTCGTTCTTAATTGAGTTATTCTCACTTCATTTAAACTTAAGTGGATAGTTACATAACATAAAATTTTCAACTTGAAGAGCAAGAACTGCTTGCCCAATAAAGGCAACAGTAGTATACCGCTGTTCAAACCATGGCCAAAAAACAAAATCGGGGTAACAAACTAAAACTGAGGGAAACGCATTACATATAAGAGGAGAACAACGACACAACACTACAATGTAACACACACAGAAACGGACCAAGCGTCAGACAAACTCCCACGAGAATAACAAATATAACATCAAAACCAAATACATGAATTTGGGATAGACAATGGCAAGTACCGTGACACGTCTTCTCGCAATGTGAATTTACACTAAAAAATAAGAGAAAACAAACGACGCAACGTTAACATGTAACACACACAGAAAAGAACTATAATATAACAATGGTCATATTCCTGACTTGGTACAGGCCAAACATTGCACATGGATTTTAATTCTCTGTTTTATTTTATTTAAATCGTAAAAGTTTTTTTGTTGATTAATGTTGTCTTTCAATCTTTATATTTTTAACAAATATTGTACACACACTGGCGATTACTATTTAACATTGTTTTTCTCCACATCTCACCATCCCAGTAGTCATCACTTCCGTTTTGACATGTACTATCATTGATCGAGTCAAAATTATGAATTAACTGGTTACATACTTTTTCGAAATATTTAGGATTTTCTACCAAGAAATAAATTATTTACCCTAGTTCTTTGAAGACCCTACAATAATACAAATACAACTTGTTTATTAGTTACCATTGGATAATCCATTAAAAATACACTAAGTCGTTATTTTCTTATGCCAGTGTATGTTTGATTTCTATTAATACATGACTGCGTTATATTTTTGTTTTACACTTCAAGCATAATCATGACATTAACTTAACGAATAATGATTGCCGTTCCTTTATTCATTTCGCATATGTATAAAAATTTTCCAGTTTGCACATGTTATTGTCCGTTCATCTTATAGTTTACAAGGATTATTTATAAATTAGATAACCTTTTTAAAAACTTGATAGTAGTTTTGCTTGTTTTCTTTTTGTTAAGTACTATTATTTTTGTGTAATTTTGTAATTAAATTAATAGTCCATTTGAATCTACATGTAACAGCCAGAGAACAACACCTATCATTTGTTGGGGTTTTTTTTTTCCAAAGGTATGCCCCATTTTCTAAAATCTTAAAATTTGAACAAAAATTTAATTGTGAAATCATTTTTATTCTGACCAAAACAATTATATCTGAACCTGTGGACCTGTAAGTGTTGACTTCGAAGCAAGTCATTTGTCATGTGTTAGATTAATAGATGTCTCAATAGCAATCATACAAAATGACCATATTCTTATATCTCTTAACCAGATCTTCTTATGATCAGTGCTCATAACCATAAATGTTAATAAAATTGAAAAAAAGATACAATAAATTCACTGTTACGATGTTTTACTAATGTCTTAAACTTTCATTTAAAAGTTTAACGATTCAATGATCTTTATAAATGTATTTGGCACAGTCACGTTAACCATTAATACATATTATAAACCTGCTCGTGCATTTTTCATTGTTATTCAATGCAAAATAATTATCTAAGAAACCTCGGACGATCTCATCTCACAAAGGATTTCTATTGTCTAGTTATTGTACCTCGAAATTATTTACCCGATGTAGGTCTTTAAGTTGAGGTTCAATTTACTTAAAGTTAATCGGGCATGACAAATTAGATACGTCTTCTTAAATTCAGGGGGTCCGAAATAGGATCGGGAAAAAACACCCAGCAAAATACCTTAATTTACGATTTAAGAATTTGTTTGAATCAAAGTGCTTTTGGTTGCTTTAAATATCAGATCAATAATCAGGCGGTATTTTGTGGAAATAATAACCTGTCCCGAACCGGGAGATGTTGGCTGCAATAGGAATTTATTTATATGAAAAAAAGGCCATATCTCATTTACTTATAGTGGCCGTTATTGATTGTAAATATTCATGCCGTTTTAATTAAGTCTCCCAAACAAAGTTTGGAGACTTATTGTTTTTGCTCAGTTATAATTATTTTTATTATTCTTCTTCTTCTTCCTCTTCTTCCTCTTCCGCCATTTTAAAAAATGAACTTGTCCGCAGCGTTTCTCAAAAACCGCTTGTCAGATTGACTTAGAATTTCATAAAATGGTAGACTAATATTGTAATAACTGGCCAAACGGGTGTCTTTTACTTTGCTGCCACCATCTGTGTTTACAGGTACACAGGGAACCTCAATAGACTAGGATAAGCTAGTCTAAAACAGAGAATGGTTTAAACACGGGTGTTCTTTATATTACCAGACCAACAGGGTTAAAATACTTCTGACACATTAACTTCACTTTATATTTAACAAGAAACTCAAGTTGCAAGAACAATATGGGTAAAGAATATTCAAATACGTAATAATCTGTGTATCTAAACGCACTTTCTATCGTGTAGTTTATAAAACAGCATTACACTGTAAAATAGAGGCTGCACCTCTATAACCTGGAATCGCATATAAACTAACACTCAAGAAGTGGAAACTTCCAGGGCAGTACCATCAGACTATTCCACAAATGAATATTATCTATCTGACAAACGAATAGTCTCTTGTCTCGGTCTAACAAGAAGATCTATTCTCTCACGAGACAGTGTAATGACAACAATCAGAGATCAGTATGGACAACTATGGTGTATTATGTGTTTTCAGCAAGGAAAAGTAAGACAATTGTGAGCATAAAGATGTTTTATCAGTTAATTCACGAATTGTTCAGTAAACAATATTACATAGTTTTTATCTAAATTATTTGCTACAGTGTTCAATCAACTATTAAATATGCTATAACATTAACATATATTATGTCTATGCCATCTTCTAATAAATTATACTTTAAAAATAACAGTACTTTGTTATATTATCTAATAGACTTCAGCCTCCTGGAGTAAGCACAGGAAGACAAACTTCAATCACTGAGATTGAGAGTAGTTAAGCAGTAATTATTCTAGCTTCTTACAATTCTTAGCCTAATAAATATACAGAATTTACAAATATTCTCTCTGAATGCTGGAAAATCTCAGCAAACAGGATACTTAACAAAATGTCCTTAACAAAATGGGAGGGGGAAAGGGGAATGGGGAAGGCATGTAACTTTAATCCGTTTACCTCAAAGAAACAGGTTAGCAAATGAAAGCTAGCCTGAATAAATAGACCAGCTATTTATATGTACGTGTACAATTATATTAAATCCATTTTTGATTCTGATCTAAGGTACTAGAATACTAGATTTATAGTGAACAGAAAACGTCCAAAAAGTTCTAAACTGCAGTAAAACTGCTTAGAATCTCATGAAAATCATGGTAGAAATATAATAAACTTCAGCTATCGACGTTATCAACTGACCGAAAATCTGGCAACATCTCTGTAGGTCTGACTAAGGAGGAAGAGCCCCTGACAAACAGGTGCAAGCTTTTTATACCCCGATGAAGCTATCGGGGTAACGAACGGGGAACTGTGAACGGGCCTGACAAGAACGAAAATAATCCCCGATTGCTAGAATTAAGTACATTAGAACGTAAACAACATGTTTACGGAACATAAAAATCATCTTAGTACAATTTGCAATCACAATCAATATAGTTTTAATACAATAATCTTGTAATAATCGATCTACAACCGCTATAGTATTCGTACACTGTTTTACGCTTGTGGTACATAAAGTTCACCTGAGGTTTCACACAGTTCACCTCATTTGCATAATCAATACACAAAAATCATTGTGCCGGTAATGGCGACTGAAGTGAAAGTGAAAGTTAACTACATAAGTTATCTCAATTATACAACAATAAAAATGGTTTTACGCTTGGAAAACGGATTACAAAAATTGAATCGACATATCCTTCGGCTATCCGGAGTAATAGACATAATAACTTATAAATTTGTTTTACTTATACATGTTGCCCATTTATAAACGTCGTGAAATGGAGAGTTGTCTCATTGGCAATCATACCACATCATCTTTTTGATATTTATTGAAATCAGATCCTAAAAATATCTAATGTTCGAGTTATCTTATTGTTAATAACAGTTTGTCTAATAATTTCGTACAAAAAATGGGATGGCAGTCGATTTAAGGATGTACACCTCTGAGGAGCCAAAAGTTTCTAGAATTAAACTTTTTTTCTTAACCTGATTTTGGGGTTTATAAGACTGTAACAAAATAAGTGGTGAAGAAAAAATCATATGGTGGTGCACTTCTTTTATTGCTACGGCCCTTTGAAAATGCCCAATTTTGATAATTTTCCCATTTTTCATCGATTTTTACCCATTTTTGGGCAATTATCGTGAACAAAATCACAGTTCCACAATTAAACTTTTTTTCATACTTTCTATGAAGATGAAGTGGACCAATCTGAATAAATTTTACTTAAAAAAAACTATAGGTAGGTGTTAATATAAGAAAGTTTTATCATATTTTGAGGCTTTTTTGTGTAAAATTTACTATGCTGTCAATTTTGTATTTTTGTGATTTTTCTCAATTTTAAGAACAAAATGCATATTATTTAAGTTTTTTTGTTATAAATGATTGAAAAAATACATATCTAAGAAATTTGAAAAGACAAAAATGATATGGGATGAACATGGTTCTTGTAAAATAATTTTTTGTACCCCTCACCAATTTTCTCAAAATTTTGGCTAAAAATACAGACTTGATTGGTGGTAAAATTTAAAAACTGGATTACTCAAAAACCATTCATTGTAAATACACAATTTTTTCACAGAGTTATGTTTGATTATAATATTTTTAAAATTCATTGATATTTTCCACTTGTATCACATGTTTTGGAAATAATTCAAGAACGAGATTTCAACGAGACTGAACGAGACTGAAAAGTCAGAAGAATACATCCTTAATTGAAAATGGACTATTTCCTAGGGTCATAATGAATTGTAAATAAATTCTATAGAAACAGAAGGACAAAATGATATGAAATATACGTAATTTGGTCCTCAATGCTCTTCAACTTTGTACTTGTTTGGCTTCATAAATATTTTGATCTGAGCGTCACTGGTGAGTCTTATGTAGACGAAACGCGCGTCTGGTGTATAAATTATAATTCTGGTACCTTTGATAACTTTGCTACATGTTTGTAAAGGATCTCGAAAAAGAAGACTTCGAAACATATTACAAAAGACAAATTTACTCAAACAGATTAAACGTATAAACTATGCTTATTGAGCAAGTACTTAACCGAGAAACATGGAAAAACTGAGCACTACGCTGAGCGATTACATTATTTAGTTGGAAATTATATATACATGAATTTTGTACGGTTTTTGTTTAATCTTTACAAAAGCAGTTAAGATGGACTAACACGATCTAGTTTTTTTTACATTCATATAGACAATTTTAAATTCTAAATATTCATATCTAAATCTTTACTTCTTACGAAAAAGGTAACACCTATTTACACATCATAACATCAATTGGTAAATACGAACTGAGAGTGGACTTGGTCGATAATAATCACAAAAAGACTTATGCAGTTTACAAGAATTTTGCTGTTGGTGATGAAAATTCAAAATACAAGTTAACTGTTGGTGGTTACACAGGAAATGCAGGTATGTTAATGTTCACATATTTATGATAGTCTTAAATGCAACATTGTTTGTTTAAGATATAATTTTCAATTTTAAAATCGGTGTCCCATAAACATGAGTACATGGAATACTGAATGGTATACAATAATATAACAAAGAGTCCGAAATAAAGACCACCTTAATTTTTGCAATCTTGATATAGTTCCAATTAATTATAAGACTACAACTAGCCATTTTTTTACTTTCTTAGAGCATTATATCATCTTCTTCAAAACAGTTAACGATTCGGATTTTTCTCTTTCTAAATTTTCTAAACAATCATATATATCTGCAACCTGATTTTTCATAAAAATAAGATAATAAAGCAGCATGACGGCCAATTTGTACTTTGAAATAAATGTAATCTTTTTATACTCGTAGATTTCACTATAGTTCAGAGGGTTTCCCTCGGATTTAATTTGTAACCATGTTTTGTTTGCTCTCAATCGGTTTATGACTTTTGAACAGCAGTTTACTACGAATGAATTTAGTTAGCGTAATTTACACGTATTTATTTTATGTAAACCATTAAATGAATATGTTAAAAGAAAAACCCTTGTTTGTCATGAAGATACATTTAGATAAAAAAAAAAATAATGTAAGCGAACAATAAAATTAAAGTGAAGTTCCAAAAAATCTTTTTATTAATTAAAGAATCTACGAGTTGATAAGGAAGATAATGCTTCAAAAATAGTCTGAATTGAATATGGCTATATCCTATTCCAGGTTTGTATAATTTTATTTTTGTTTGGTGCCGAATCAACAAAATAATTTTAGCTTTAATAATAATAAGAATTGATATCAAAGTTCTAGCCTATGGTATCACCTATCCAATAGCCTGTATTTTTTTATATAAAAAAAATGGAGACCATTACAAAATGTATCTCTCGCATGCATATCTCCAAATTTATAAATGGACCTTTTGATCTGCTTTGGTGTTATTACTTCTTCAACGTTAAATCAGGTTCAACTTACATGTATATTTTGTGAAGCAAAAGTTAACTGTTGCGTAAATTTTATTTAAGGTATTAAAAAAACATAGACCATCTTATTCGTACAAACATTGTGGTTTGCATTGGTTTTCTTTTCCTTTTTTTGCTATTGACAAACCCATGAACTTGCGGTAAAGAAGTTATGCGCAAATACATTTGTCATTAGCATTGAAGTACATATAAAATTAATGTGGAAGTAGAATTGAGTGTTATAGCCAAACACAAGAACAATTAACAACTCAAATCTGCAATTAAAAACACATTCAAATAAAACGTGTGAGTATTTGTGTGTTTGTGTTTGTGTTGTGAAAGTTCTGAACTACTGATTACATTTCATTTTACTTGTACGTGTTGTTACAATGCAGTCACGTGAACTTTATCTTATTGTAGGGGATTCAATGTCTTACAACAATGGTAAATACTTCAGCACCAAGGACAGAGACAATGATGGATATAGAACCAATTGTGTTGCATTAATCTACCTTGGGCCCTGGTGGAATCTTAGCTGTAGTTATGCATCCCTGAATAACGACTTAAAAAAGTCCAAAATAAGATGGGGAGATCAAAATAAGTATATCAAGGCTGTAATGAAGATCAGAAAAATCAACTAAAAATTATGAAAATATGTCTGTTGATAAATCAATAGAGACCGATTGCGGATTTTGTTATTTTTTTAAGAAATTTGAAATAGAAGGTTGCATACAGGTTAACATTTCCATGATATGCTGAGATTATACTGAATATATAGTTGCTTAATATATAGTTTTTGTTCATAACGTTTGAGTGAAGAATAGAATGCGTTATAACGGATTTATCTTCAATTTATTTGGCATTACTAATAAAAGGCTGACCATGAAATAATATTCCATGCTGTAATGCCATTACAATGGAAAAAGTTCAAAATTTTATTATTGAAAAATTAATCCTTGTTTCAGTAGTTTTTTTTTAGTCATGACAATGGTGATTTTACCAATTTCTTATTTGCTTCAACATAAGACATGTAAGAAATATCGTATTTTTAAGTATGAAATACATCCTAAAACTAATCAAAGGGAATATGACAAAATTTGTTAGAATCTATCACAGTATATTTAAGACAACAAATAACGTTGTTGAATGTTTAAAAAGGAATACATGTTAAATTTATAGTACTTGCATATAATTGTATTCACAAACATGCGGGGTACATGTTAGAGAGACTGTGTTCAGACGCGAAAAACTATAGACATTTGTTTACACATTTACATTATATATAACTCAAAGTTGCACTAAGGTTTTTGAATCATTAAATAGAAACTGTATGTTATAAACACAAAATACTAAAAAACATCCTATATGAATATGAGAAGATGTTATATGAGTGCCAATGAGACAACTCTCTATCCATGTCATAATTTGTAAATAACTGTCTTAATCACGGAGCATTGGCTCACACCGAACAGCAAGCTATTGATGGCTCAAAAATTACTAGTGTAAACCCATGAATTGATAAAAAGCCGTAAGATATACTGTGTCTGTAATAGGATACGCATTTGAACAAATAGAGGCATGTTTTTTCAATTTTATTTTGAAGACGGGAGACTATGAATTTATTGTAGTATCTCAATCTGGAAAAATAAAGAGTTCAGTTGAAGGTTAAAAAGACAGAGACCAATCGATACAAACACCATAAAATATTCTACAGGAACAAAAAAATTTAAATATCTTTTAACAATAAATAGGTCTTCCATCAAATATCAAATTACATGAATTACGTACTTCTAAAAAAGTATGAAAATAATAAACATAAACCATCGACATCAATTGTTTTAAAAAGTGAATATTGTGGCTGTACAAAAAAAAATATAAATCAAATATAAAAATGGCAAAGACAAAGGCACAACTTTATGAATATGAGAAGATGTTATATGAGTGCCAATGGGACAACTCTCTATCCATGTCATAATTTGTAAATAACTGTCTTAATCACGGAGCATTGGCTCACACCGAACAGGCTCAAAAATTACTAGTGTAAACCCATGAATTGATAAAAAGCCGTAAGATATACTGTGTCTGTAATAGGATACGCATTTGAACAAATAGAGGCATGTTTTTTCAATTTTATTTTGAAGACGGGAGACTATGAATTTATTGTAGTATCTCAATCTGGAAAAATAAAGAGTTCAGTTGAAGGTTAAAAAGACAGAGCCCAATCGATACAAACACCATAAAATATTCTACAGGAACAAAAAAATTTAAATATCTTTTAACAATAAATAGGTCTTCCATCAAATATCAAATTACATGAATTACGTACTTCTAAAAAAGTATCAAAATAATAAACATAAACCATCGACATCAATTGTTTTAAAAAGTGAATATTGTGGCTGTACAAACAAAAATATAAATCAAATATAAAAATGGCAAAGGCACAACTTCATGTTATTTTTGTCATATTTTATAGACTTTCTTTATTTTTTATTTCAAATTGAAGTTCAGTATTTTTGTTATACATTCTTTGTTTAGTTTTGTTGATCTGTTATCGATAAAAGGTGGGGAAAAGTGTGAAGAGCTGACGATTACTGAATAGACCCATATAATATATTTCCTAAGTAGACCTGTCAGACGGCAAAATAAAGCAATTACATATATACAATGCATCCATTTTATTTGTTGAGATATTTCATTACAAAGCTTATTTTTAGAATGATTTCATGGAACCACACTAAGTTAACCCAAAGCACAAAATGTCACCATTGCAAAACAATGTTTATAAACCGAAAATAGATAACAATACGTCAATAAACATGATGAAGTAAAATATGTTGTTTGATTTAAATATACAAATATACAAATGAATGTGTGGAACTAAAGTTTACAAGACAAATGATAGAATAAAAAAAAATTGTGCCGCTTTTATTTCTAGGTATATTTCCTTATGCAAAAAGTACTATAGATAACTAGACATGATTGTGTACTTTGTATAAATGAGATGTCTACTTTGAATTATAATTTGTTTATCATAGACTTGTGTTTTATTTCTTAATGGAACATCTAATTTTGTACGCTTTCAGAAATATAAATTAGAGAGTATTCAAAACGGATAAAAGTTCTTTTTTGTTCCAACTCAGTCATTCTTACAAACCATGTTTGGTTATAAATTTTACGACACGATCTTGTAAAGTCAGCTTTAATTTCGATACTGTTCACCAATAATAAAAGTATCAAATAGATTTATGTGAAATATGTTGTAAATGTATCTACAAATTTAATATGCAGAGATATAATGTTGCAGGTTCTTCTCCCACTTTGACAATATTTGAGCCATATGTTTATAGAAAAAAAAATTGTAGGTCGTTTTTTAAATCACTTACATACTTTTCCTTAAATTGATGTGGTATGAATGAGTATAACAATGCTTTAATTTCCCGTTTAAATAGTAAAAACCAACTGCATAGGTATTTTCAATACCCTTATTTTGTCTGGTTTGGAATAATCTAACTTCTTTAAAACAAGGACAAAAACATAACTAAATAGATAAAAAAATATATACATCGTCATGTTAAAACAAACGCACAATCTGTCATGCTTTTAATCATTAAACAATTAAAGATACATAAAACAAATAAACACTTAATTCAAAATTAACAATGTAAAAAACTAGAAATTATGTAACAATAACTTAATTTGGGATGTAACATGTCTTCTGATTGGCTGACAGTGTTTTATTTATCATCTCATAGACATAATTTCATAAAAAAAAAAGTGACCGTGCCCTGACGTCATCAACGTTTTTCATTGATTTACGACGGTTGAAAATGGAATTTAAAATTAAATTATAAGAAATGACTGTAATATTGTTTCCGTCTATTCAAAATAATATAAAAAATGTGGTGCACACTTAATAATATCCTGTTACGCGTGTTATTCAGTGTGCACCACATTATTTATGTTATTTCTTCATAGACTAAAAAAATATTATAGTCATTTCTTAATAATATTAAGGCTTGTCGGAATTCATGACATGTCATGCGTTAATTATTCACCAAATGAAAATTTGAAGGATTGAAAATGATCATATGTATACCTAAAAACATAACACACATTGTGATGAACATTTAGTCTTAAGCATCCAATCGTAACAAGACAGCAAATCGATTTTTGTATTTTACATCTTCAATGGTAATTAGTTTATCAAAAGAATATTTGACATCTTTTGAATATATCTAAAACGCTTTTAAAATCCCATGAAACAAACTCTATACAATAAACGAAACGTCCTTAAAGACACACATTTAAAATTCTCAAAGATGAAAACCTAATATCATTGCTATAATTGTAAAATGGCTAGCAACAAAACAAAGTTGAAATTAAATCGAACATCTCTTTTTCCATGATAAGTTCTCATCGATTTAAGTAACTATTTTTATTCTAATAATTAAAATTTGAATTATTTATGATCTTTAATGTTTACAAATCTGCGAGAAAAAAAATCCATGATGCCATTAAGAAAATAATAAGTTAAAGTAGATTTCCTATCGTACGGTTTTGTTACTGCTTACATAGCTTGTATCAGTTTTTTATAACTGTCTTTACACATGCATGCTTGGAAGACCTTACATCTTAAAGGATCATTTGGCCTCAAAACTGTATAGATGTTGAAATTATATCATCAAAAGCGACATATTCAGCATCTTACATTGTTCACATTATTGTAACACATTACTAGATGTCGCTTAAATAGATTGGTCCGCCATCTGGGATTTTTCATCTACAATGTACTCTAGCTGATCTATTTTTGCCATCATCTACAATTTAAAAGATTTGTTTGATGATAAGTCTGCATTGATATTCATTCTATAAATTGAACAATCATGCATCATGATAACATTTTTAAAAAAGTCTTATTATCCAAGGTGACAATACCTCTGAATCATCTCAAATACTTGTGTCTTTCACTGAAACATCTTCCTAAATTGTATTTTAACATACAAGTTTTGATGGTGTCTTTTTTTGCAAAATCTTAAAACAGATGACAAACGAAAGAGCAGATATAAATGTTCTGTAATGAGGAAAAAAGATACAAAAGTCGACGGGAAAGTCAAATTTATAAGTTCCTAACTTGGTGATAATGTGTTGGATTTTGAATATGCGAAAAAAAAATCATATGGTGTTTGATTCTCTATCTTTAGCTGTCGTGTCATATACAAATCGCGAATAAAATAAAAAATTGCCTATTTTCATATGATGTCACTTTAAATTTGACAAGAAATTATCATTTTTATCATGTTCAATATGTTCAAATACGTTAACAAAATACGAAACAAAAATATACCTCTCTCCCTGCCTCTTGTCTTTTATAATTTGCACCAATAAAGGCTAAAAACATAAAACAAAAATATATATCCTTACATACTTTGAGTACTCTATTGTCAAATAGTATGAATTTAAATCCGGTAACATAGCACTGATAGTCATTCTAATTTCATATGTAATATTCAAAATAATGCAGGTATGTTTCGGTGTTTTCATTCCTTGTTTGACAAAGTCTAAATATATTTTGGGCATTGAACAAGAACTGTATGCGGTGAAAAGTCAGAATATATTCAACCTGTTTAACATATGGTGTCATACAAAGTAAATCATTAGGTTTCATTTCGTAAAAGATAGAGTACATATCATGAAACCACTTGCATATATTTCAGAACTACGTTTAGTAGTTGTCGTGATAATCGTCAAATGCACGGTAAAAACAAGGGGACTTAGAAAATCGATTTAACTCACACTTTCTGTTGAAAATGCATAAACCAATTATTGATGATAATCGTATATGTTATTAGGTGATGTAAAATGTAACATTGATAAATTGTTCCGGCAATGTAAATTTTCATAGACTTATGATCTTTTTTCAACAATGATAAGTGCCCATTTCTCGTCAAATTTTTTAACGAAACCAATGAAATATATTCTTTTTTTTCCAAGAAACCTTACTAAAAAGTAGGGGGGGGTTTAAAATCACGAGTCGAAAATTAACTGACAACGCCATGGCTAAAAAAGAAAAAGACAAACAGGCAAACACAAGAAACAACATAGAAAACTAAAGACTTAGCAACGCGAACCCCACGAAAAACTTGGTCACACAAAAACAAATCAGTCACTTATCACTTGTGCATAGTAAGTCAAAGCCTTACCTGTAATAACTGTACCTATCAGTAGGGCTACACATATAGTTATATTGGCAGACAGAATACTGATGTTGTTCAACATAGCTCGCATACCAATGGTCAGTATAATGCCAAAAGTCTAAAACAAATAGTTCACAACTTGTATTAATTCAGAAATCAATATACGGTTTAATTTACGATACAAATCAACTGAAAAAGACCAAAAAACAAGGGGTATGCAAGCACAAAAAAAATAGAAAATATTTCTCCGATCGAGAAAGGTCGTTAATGTACGACAAGGTCTAAATCATCCACATTTATCAATTTATTAATGAAATCAGTAAAAATGGACTAGAAATGTATGAATACATGAAACCATAAAAATAACATACAAAAACAAACGGGAAAAAAGATATTACAAACATCCTCGTTAACATATTTGATAAAAAGTACCAATATACTAAAGATATTAATTTCTCGTTTGATGTCTATTTTGTCATTACGTTTTATTTTAGTTTTTATACATCCACAAGACCTCTATTATTTGATATGTTCTATGTACGTATCATTTCTCTTGGTCATAAAACTTCACTCTGTACTCGGATTACAAGATGTGAACATCATAACAGAATTTTGAATAGTTAATGTCCGAGTCAGAGTACGAATTTTGCGCTAGAAATTTTCTGATTTCAAGGCCGGATGCACCTGTCAATTCTATAATGCATACAAGTTTTGGAAAAACAATTTACACAACAGTTGTCGTTCTTTTAAATTCAAATATTTTTAAAATGAAATAAATTGCTAGTATTTGTTACTGATTGTGAATGTTGTGTGAAAATATGAAAATTTGCAAAAATTACCGATCAACGACATATTTTTACTTTAAATAAGAATAATTTACCTGTGCAGAGGCATTCAGTAGACCCGAGGATGTACCTTCAGATTCTGGATAAGTTATTTCAGCAGCAAATTCAAATCCAACAGGTAGATATCCAGTCATAAAGAAACTGAACAAATCATAAGAAAGAGTTATAATTATATGAATAAAACAATACACAAACCCTTGGTTATTTTGGTACAAAAAAAAAACCAGAAACTGCGTAGATATTTATTGATATCATTCATATCAAGAATTCTTATTTTAAATAGGATAACTTTTGCATCTCAATTAGGTTATACGTGTATATATATATATTCGTGTATGAGAATAGTCATTTATTCATTATTCTCTTAGCATGTGATACAAGTTATTTCATTTGTCGCTTTTTCTACCATGTCTACAGTAAAGACATACAGATATAGGAAGATGTGGTGTGAGTGCCAATGAGACAACTCTCTATCCAAATAACAATTTCAAAAAGTAAACCTTATAGGTCAATGTACGGCCTTTAACACGGAGCCTTGGTTCACACCGAACAACAAGCTATTCGGTTTTACTAATGTAAATAGTTATCAAAGGTACCAGGATTATAATTTAGTACGCCAGACGCGCGTTTCGTCTACATAAGACTCATCAGTGACGCTCATATCAAAATATTTATAAAGCCAAACAAGTACAAAGTTGAAGAGCAATGAAGATCCAAATTCCAAAAAGTTGTGCCAAATACGGCTAAGGTATTCTATGCCTGGGATAAGAAAATCCTTAGTTTTTCGAAAATTTCAAAGTTTGGTAAACAGGAAATTCATACAAATGACCACATTATTGATATTCATGTCAACACCGAAATATTGACTACTGGGCTGGTGATACCCTCAGGGACGAAACGTCCACCAGCAGCGGCATCGATCCAGTGGTGTAAATGGTTATCAAATGTACCAGGATTATAATTTAGTACGCCAGACGCGCGTTTCGTATACATAAGACTCATCAGTGACGCTCATATCAAAATATTTATAAAGCCAAACAAGTACAAAGTTGAAGAGCAATGAGGATCCAAGTTCCAAAAAGTTGTGCCCAATACGGCTAAGGTAATATATGCCTGGGATAAGAAAATCCTTAGTTTTTCGAAAAATTCAAAGTTTTGTAAACAGAAAATTTATACAAATGACCACATTATTGATATTCATGTCAACACCGAAGTGTTGACTACTAGGCTGGTGATACCCTCGGGGACGAAACGTCCACCAGCAGTGGCATCGACCCAGTGGTGTAAACAGTTATCAAAGGTACCAGGATTATAATTTAGTACGCCAGACGCGCGTTTCGTCTACATAAGACTCATCAGTGACGCTCATATCAAAATATTTGTAAAACCATTCAAACGGGAAAACCAACGGTCTAATATATATAAAAAAACGAGAAACGAGAAACACGTATAAATTACATAAACAAACGACAACTACTGTACATCAGATTCCTGACTTAGGACAGGTGCAAACATTTGTTCATATTGTGTTGAAATGTATTGTGATATAACATCAACAATATATCAATTTGGTGTTGGTTCTTTACTCTAGAATTGCTCAATGTATTTGCTTTTGTTCACGTTTTTATTTCCTTTCAATGTACGCGGACTTCCAAAAACTAGCCAATGAATGTCCATTTAGGATAATCATTTTGACAGTATGATACAAAACTCAAGCGCAAATGCGTGTATGTATGTGTTTATTTATTCATTCATTTGAGTATACCATGTTTACGTACCCTAGAGCTCCAGCACATAGATAAACTACCCATAGAATATCTAATTTCAATGTGAATGTAAATGCAATCATTCCAGCCATCGACAAGAAGTAGATTCCAACAGTTGTTCCCCTAAAAGTAAACATTCATGGTGTAAGAATGAGCACATTGGTATTTGGTTAGAAACATTTTATTTATTTTTTCTCATTTGAACCAGTTTTTTCAAATTTTTTCATATATAATTTGCACACATCAACATCAATATGAGCATTTAATCTTTTTTTTCGAAGTAAAAGAACAAAACTTTGTTCTCAGTTTCAAATCTAGAATTACAAAATTATGTTTTTTTATGTTTATTTGATGCTATCTTGAATACAAACAGGACATCATTTAATATTTTTAAGGAAACAATTAGAGATGTATACAGTTTTACATTTTCGTGCATTGTCAATATAGCTGAGACGGACATCTTTTGCCCCTATCAACCTAATAATTCTAAGAATATTCTTCAAATATTTGAAGATTCTAGATGTAATGCATCCATAGTTGTTTCCTCGATGAACAATACTAGCATTCACATTTTATGAAACCGTAAAATGACAGATAAATGCCTCTGTAAAACGTCACATAAAGAAACAGTTGAACCAAAGAAAACAATCTGTTTTCATTAATCCATATCTTTGTTTTTCATTATTAAAAAAGGGAGAAGTATATACCTGCCTATGATTATAAATGTTTCTAACACCAATCTTGAATGTGAAAACAAGAATGCATTAAAAATGAGTATATGCATTTTTAAGAGGTTTTAAAAAGTATTTCAAGTCTGCTGTTGAGATTCGAAAAATTGGCCATTAAGTTCTTAGTTTGAGCGTTGAAACCTACATAACAATGTTGACATTGTGTATTTATGTGTTTCGCGTATTTAGTTTATACATATTTAAATTGAACACTAACGAAGATGTTTTGACTCGACTTTCATCAAATTGACTGGAGAATTTTCTGGTACAAATATTGAACTAATATTTTGGACCATTTTTTTTTTTTACTCATTGCGAAAAAAGATAGTGTCATAAAGCCACTTTAACATCTTGAATTTAGATTTCATTATCTATCACATGTATATATATGGCGTTTTTTGTTGCTTAATACATAAGTCTGCGAGATATATTTGTTGATTGTCTGGGTTTTTACTAAAGAAATATTTCAAACTGAAAGTCATTATGTGACGTTTTATTCGGGCACATATTATACTAGCTAAATAAATCTTTGTTTGTTATGCAAGCAATGAGATTTTTTGTAGATGTGTGTTCTATATCAAATGCACTTTAACCAATAAAGTATTTAAAATACTGTAAGAAGTTTAAGATATAAGAAGTGTAAGTGGTCCCAATTTAGTCATTATTCAAAAAAGACGAACGATTGATTTCTGTAAAAAAAAAAATCGGTTTTGAAAATATTGTTATCAAATGTTGTTTTTTTTTCCTGAAGACTCTATTAAAAGGTCTAAAAGCACTTTGTGAAGAAAAGAAACAAAATTGTATCTTTAACATGTATAATTGCCTGCGTTTAGGTTTTGCATAAATGTATAAAGTTAAATTGCACTCAATAGGGTTGGTATAATACCAAGCAATTTGTCAAAATATAAAAACATAAAAAATAAGTGTTCCCAGACATAAAATATATATTATGACTGCGCTTCATCATAACAAACAAAGAGTGTATAAAAAAGGACATATGCTTAAAATTGTCAGACAAATAAAAACTAAATAGGGTACTAAGAGGGTTCAAATTGATTTCCAGGAAGGTTTTCTTGTGAATACAACCAAATAGAAAGGTGTGTAATATGCCCATTCATCAAAATCCATGTTTTAGTGCCAAATAATGTGATTGTAGATTTCAATTTTATAAATAGATTTTAAAAGATTTTTTTTTCCAAACCAAATTTCTACAAACTAATTCAATCTACAGTACAAGCAAAAGCAAACATTTATGTTAACCTTAAATTAAAATCCATGACAATTAGAACACCTTGTGATATTTCAAAAGATCTTACAACAAATGTGTTGTTAAAATGATGAAAAATATTTCAACGTATCTAAAATCTGACTTATGATTTTTCATTTTTGTCTGTTTAACTACAATTGTATCACACTTTTTATCTATCTCTTTGCCAAGATGAAAAGTAATAAAGAATGGACTTCCTGTCTAATGACTCAAAACCATTTTGAACCCTCTTTCTATTTAAGCTGAAAAAATAAATATTGTTCCATTAAAGTAAGGTTTCGTTTAATAGAAGCCACCGTGTACGTGTTCTTTAGCCACCGTTTTGAATGGCTATCTTACTTGAACGTTTTGGTCCTGTCAAGCCACACACCAGCCACTATGGAACCAACGACGCCAGCCAAAACGATAGTTAGACCTATCTGACCAGCGTCTTTCTGGTGACCCTGTTGTTAACATTAAACAAGAAAATATCTATTCAGAATTTCCCATTTTAGTAAATATGATCAATATAAAGGCAACTTAATAATGAAAATATCCCACACCTCCCCATTATAATAAGTATGTAACTAAATAAATCCTTTTCGTCAGTAATTAAAAAAAATATGTTCCAACAACATATGAAATACAAAAGTTTGAATTTCTTGTCGTCCTAATCATACCAGCCATTGAAGATGAATATATTATTATATAGATATTAGTCCAATTAAAAATAATTACATGTTGGCAATAAAGTAAATGTTATCATACAATTTATATGAAACCAAACATACATAGCTTAGAGTACCGTCAGCTAAAAAACTATTCGAATGCATTACTTTTTTTACTAAAAACATGTTGGAAAATCAGAAGGGTAACTTAAACAAAAGATCTTGACAAATGTTCATTAGGTTTATCATTTACATACACCAGTTGGTTGAACTCCCAGACATTTAACATAGAATGGTAAATGAGGCTACATGTAATAATTTGTTGAACTGTCAACGATTGACAACATCAGTATATTAAACACATGGGATAATAAATAACATGTTATTAAGGCTAGAAAAAATATGTCCCATTTACTGTACATGAAACTTGTTAAAATAAATAGGTGTCCCAAGTACGCGGATGCCCCATCCGCACTATCATTTTCTATGTTCAGTGGACCATGAAAATGAAATAAAATCTCTAATTTAGCATTAAAATTAGAAAGATCATATCATAAGGAACAAGTTTCAAGTTGATTGGACTTTAACTTCATCAAAAACTACCTCGACCAAAAACTTTAACCTGAAGCGGGACGAACGGACGAACGAACGAACAAAGAGACGAACGGAGGCACAGATCAGAAAACATAATGCTCATAAATGGGGCATAAAGAAAAGAATATTTTCATTTGTTTGATTAAATCAAAACATATTTGAAAAAAAAATATAAGATTTAACTTTAAATACTACAGTAATATCAAACCTAAATATATTTTCAGTGCAGTAGCCAAAACACAAATCAGTATACGACTAAAATGCAACAGATTTTTTATCCGGTCTTATTTAAAAACTTTATATACATATGATATATGTATTACATTAAACCACCATTTGATTGTTTATTCTTACAAAAATATAAACGGTATTTGATTAGTACCCTACAGTGGACTAGTCAACTAAATGTAAGCTGAATCTTTATTTTCTAGTTCATGTATAAGTATTGACAAAATGAAGATAAACTTTAAGGTAATTACGATAAAAATCATATAAAATCTCTAGTTTAAATTATGATGATTAACAAAATATTTCAACGTCGAGGAACTTTTTTTTTATATAAACAAATGGTGATTAATGAAACTTATTTGAGTATTGACATAATACTTAAATTCGTATAACTACTAACCTCAAAATAATACAATACGATTGGATTGAGCAGAGTTGATATTGCATAATACGATCCGGTGTTGATACCTGTAATTGACATAAAACTTCGTTAATATTCCTTGACGAACTGTTGAATTGGTACCGTTATTTTTTTTTAAAAAAGTAAAAAAAAGTGCCGGCTACTGGGCTGCTGATACTCTCGTGAACTATGAACGGTTAAACGTTTGAATATGGATCTGATAATTGAATATAAAAAAACGTTGTATAACAATAAAAACATGAATTTAGACCATCGTTTAATAGGACATTCATTAGCATATTTAAAAAAAAAACAATGTGTTTATAGTACACGAATGTCCACTCGCACTATTATTTTCTATGTTCAGTGGACTGTGAACTTGGGGGTCAAAACTCTAATTTGACATTAGAATTAGAAAGATCATATCATAGGGAACATATGGCCAGTTGATTGAACTTCAAGTTCATGAAAAACTCACTTGATCAAAAACTTTAACCTGAAGCGGAACAGACGATCGGACGAACGGACGCACAGACCAGAAAGCATGTCCCATAAATGAGGCTTAATTAAGCGAAATATATATAGTGTAGTAATAAAATTGAGAAAGGAAATGGTGAATATGTCAAAGCGACAACCACCCGACCATAGAGCAAACAACAGCCGAAGGCAACCAATGGGTCTTCAATGTAGCGAGAATTCCCGCACCCGTAGGTGTCCTTCAGCTGGCCCCTAAAATATGCATAATAGTACAGTGATAATGGACGTCATACTAAACTCCGAATTATACACAAGAAACTAAAATTTAAAATCATACAAGACTAACAAAGGCCAGAGGCTCCTGACTTGGGACAGGCGCAAAATTGCGGCGGGGTTAAACATGTTTATGAGATCTCAACCCTCCCCCTATACCTCTAGCCAATGTAGAAAAGTAAAAGAATAACAATACGCACATTAAAATTCAGTTCAAGAGAAGTCCGAGTCTGATGTCAAAAGAAAATAAATAAAATGACAATAATACATAAATAACAACAGACTACTAGCAGTTAACTGACATGCCAGCTCCAGACCTCAATTAAACTGATTGAAAGATTATGTCTTCATCATATGAATATCAGGTACAATCCCTCCCGTTAGGGGTTTAGTATCATACTATCATAAAATATATGAGAAGAACATAACCCGTGTCATGCCAACAACTGTTTTTTTAGAAATAAATGTGTTTAGTTCCGATGCAAAGACCCTATCAGTGAATCAATGTTAAAGCCAAAATATGCAATCTTTAATGACCTGACAACAGTATCGTAACTATATCCCCTTTTAATAAGTCTATTTAAAGGTTTTGTTAGTTTCTGAGGAGAATACTGACATTTTTGTGCTTTATAAAGAATATTTCCATAAAATTTTGGATGTGAAATACCTGAACGTATAAGATGTCTGCATGTTGAGTTATATTTACGAATTATTTCCTTATACCGGTGATAAAATTTAGTAAATGTTTTGACCAGTTTGTGATATCGAAAACCCTGGTGTAATAATTTTTCAGTAATACATAAATTTCTCTCGCTAAAATCTAATACATTGTTACATACACGAGCGAATCGTACAAGTTGAGATATATAAACACCATAAGATGGTGACAAGGGAACGTCACCATCTAAAAATGGATAATTAACAATAGGAAATGAAAAATCATCTCTTTTATCATAAATTTTTGTATTAAGCTTCCCGTTTATGATATAGATATCAAGATCGAGGAAAGGGCAGTGGTCATTGTTATCATTAGCTTTATTTAAAGTAAGTTCTACAGGATAAATTTCTTTAGTATACATACTGAAGTCGTCATTATTTAGAGCCAATATATCATCCAAATATCTAAAAGTATTGTTAAATTTTTGTATCAAATGTTGTTTTGATGGGTCTTTGCTAATTTTAGTCATAAATTGTAACTCATAACAATACAAAAACAGGTCCGCAATAAGTGGTGCACAGTTAGTCCCCATTGGAATTCCAATAACTTGACGATATACGGAATCTCCAAAGCGAACAAAAATGTTATCAAGTAAAAATTCAAGTGCATAAATAGTATCAAAGCATGTCCAATTGACATAGTTCTTTTGTTTATTGCTACTAAAAAATGATCTAAAAGAGTTTGAACATATGTACTCGCATTCCGACTTTTTAAATGCCCAGTTAATTAGGGATGTGAATTTTTTCTTAATAAGAATATGAGGCAAAGTGGTATATAGGGTAGAAAAATCAAAACTTTGAACAGATTCAAAATCACCAATATATGCATGCAATTTATCAAGTACTTCCAACGAGTTTTTGACACTCCAAAAGTAATTAATTCCACTATTTTCAAAGGCCTTATTTGAACAATTTATTATCAGGTTTTTTATTGTACCAAGTGTACTAGTAAGTAAAACAGACAATTTAGTAGTTGAACAATGGCTGGAAGATGAAATAAATCTATATTTGTAAGGTTTTTTGTGCAGCTTCGGAAGCCAGTACATAGTTGGGACTTTCATTGTGTTTGGTTCTGCTTGTAAAGAAGTAGCTAAAAGTTTATGTTTGTTACAGATGTCGTTTTCTGAAAATGAAGTCAGTTGGAATGTTGGTGAATTCGTGATTTCCTTTTGCAGAACCTCTATATAAAACTCTAGTCATCAACTAAATACAAAAAACAAACAAATAAATATGCATAGCGCTTAGTCATTTAAGGGACTTTAATGAAGGGTAACAGGTTAGTTTTTACTTCCAATATAAGACTGTCACAACATCAAGTACAGTGCAATTATGAAGGTAATGATACATACATGAATACATACATTATTGAAGCCATATAGCCTCAACATTGCAACTTTATCATCTAATTTGTTCCGCGTTTTGGTGTAAAAATCGAAAATACGTAACATAACAAAAATATGGGTTCCTTATAAGATTTATTTTATGAAAAATGCCATAAATGTCTTGTGTACTTTTACTAAGGTTTATCCCGTTATATATAATTTAACATTTAAGTCTAACTACCAATCACTTAATCTTGTACTTACCATAAGTTAATGTCAGCAGTATAAAACCTCTATTTTTGACCAACCGAAGTAACGATTGTCCATAGTGTTCATTCGATGCATTTTGAACTGACAACATCTGTGCCTTGCTCGGTGGCATAGGTGGAGCATTTTTGAAAACTGAAAAAAAAACATTAATTCGTATACAGTCAAATTCTTATTTGGTGATAAATATATATCTTAACATGTATATTAAATAATTATCAAAATTTCTATTTTTGCATAGGACCATATCGATACACAGGTTTAATTATTACTAAAAGAGCAACCGTTATAACTTCAATAAGGAGGAGGGGTAATGGACTTTTTTTTATTTAGATTTTGTTTTTAACGCTATCATTATGTTGTTTTTTTTTTTTAATTACTGACAATAAGATATGGGGGAAGCCTACATTAAGAATATTCTATATTGTAATCTGCTTGACCAGAATATTTTTTTCATCAAATTTGGGATCAGAATTGTTTTTTTACACCCCCCCCCCCCCCCTTAAAGTTTAATTAGAGTTCCCTAAAACTAATTTGATACCAATGAATATGTACCAGCCTTTAAATTGTGTATGCCAGACGTATTGTCTACAAATGCCTTATCAAAGACTCTTGGTTCTACAGATTTTTTAAGACATAAGAAACGAGTGACCGGTGAACAAAGGCGGAAGTAACACTCAGTGTGTGGATCGTTCGATATGAAGGTACATATAAAAATGCAACGATAAGGCATGAGTAATGTTTCAAATCTATCAATTAGATTACTTATATCAAAGACCTTACATTTTAACCATCTGATGAATTCAAGGATGAGCAAATACTGGAATACATGTAGTAGCATTATGCCAAAGGGAAACACACAGAATTGTCAAAGTTTCCCAAGGATAACTTGCCTTAGGGAGTTGGAAACTTGGTTTCAAAACAATTTCAAAATTAGTCAGCGAATTTGAGAAAGGTATGTTATAAAATTGAGAAAGGTATGTTATAAATTATGTAAACAGAGGAATATTGAACATTAAAACATATTAAGTGTACATTTCCTATCAGTACCAATTACAACCTGATAACTCTGTCACAACCTTACAATACATAGCCACCGTGGTAGTCTTGAACTTTAAACATAATGACAATTACCCAACAAATGAATATAGTTTTGACAAAAACACTGATTGCTTATTTAGGTAAATTCGCCTTATATTCATGATCTTTTATACCTTAAAGTGAATAAAACTAATCACATATACCAAGCTTATACCAAGACTCGCAGATGTCTTCTTTTGTAAAAGTGTAGGGCAAAATCACAAAGAAAAGTCAAAACACTTGTGCAAATAAAAATACATGTGCATGAGGTATGCCTAGGCGAAGAAAAATATTTTTCGAGTGATTATATTAATAATGAAAAGTGAATTTTAAGAAAATGAAAATAGTTTCATATCTTTTTTATGTCTAACAACAATAAATACCACTGGGGTGTGAAAGAAACGTCACACTATTAATGTCATTGACCAAGTGCACGTGGTTCTAAAAAAACTTATTTTGCTTACAATTTCTACATCAGACGTTATATGTATCTATTACCATAATATTCAAGATAATTGGTAACTAAATTTTCAGTTCATATGCAGTCAATTGCATGCGTTGTATTTGTTTTCGCATCGATTCCAAATAAAAAATAATATCGTTGGGAAAGTTTCAGTACTGCTACCAGCTAGTTGACTAGCGTATGCATTACGCTCTAACAGGACATGCACTTGAATTGATTGGATACCGTATCCTTTTCTGATACTGAGGGTAGGCGTAATTATTCAGAAGATGTTACATTGCTTTTAAAACTAACAATATAATCGAACACCTATTGGTATCACCCCCACACCATCTGTTGTGTTGAAGGACATTTTATATCTTTACTACCGATATGAAATACATTTTTCTCCCGTTACCATCGTGCACAAACACTTTATTTAAACTCGTTTAGATATTTGGTATCTTATACAATGATCGCCATCAATCCTATCCATTGACACATCTTTATTGTTACCAATTTGTAAATGTGTCTGGTTAATAAACTAAAGAGTTCGGCTCCATATTGTTTTTAAATATTTCATATAAAATTTTATGCGTTCAGTGATGCCGTTTTAACGTTATCCTTGACTAGGTTCTTCAATTTTATGTCACTGTGTAAAACATCGATATACCAAATTGTTGCAAGCATTATTGACTTATTATTGTATTTTTGAAATATAAAGATTGATGTTAATGGATCGTTGTGTTCCTTTTCTAATCAAGTCTTTTCATTTTCATGTTCATAAATCTACTAAAAATTAAAATCACAAAAATATCGTACTCTGCGAAAAATTCAAGATGGAAAGTCTCTTCATCAAATGGCAAAATCAAAAGCTCGAACACGTCAAATGAATGGATAACAATATTCATATTCCTGACTTGGTACAGATATTTTCTTATGTAGTAAATAGTGGATTAAATCTGGTTTTGTAGCTATCTAAACCTCTTACTTGGATGACAGTCGCAAACAATTTCATTATTTTGAAAACGATGTGTAAACAAAACAAACACGCATAATAGGTAAAAATGTCAAAATAGGAGTACAACAGTCAACATTGTGTTATAATCTGCCTATAAAATCAAACAAATATGTAAAAAAGAAACACAAAAGGGCATATAGACAAAGCACATAAGCAAAAATAAAAAAAAACAAACTGAAGAAAAAGTTTTTACGCTTTAAGTGTTTACCGAATCAGTATTTACAAAATCTGGTTATTGATCCATTTTTGAAAGATATTGTAACCATGTTGCAATAAGAGGTGTTCTTCCGTTTGCAGTTCAAGTAATCTTCGCTGTAAGTTTTTTTTTTTTTTTTTTGTTTCAATTTTGAATTAGAAAAAGATTGTTTTATACTTCTTTCATATGGTTTGTCGTTCATATCAAGTTCGTTAATTGGTTTTTGATTCCAACTTCTGGGGAATCTTATTGATTTTAGTCTGCAATGCTCTTCAACTTCTTTCTTTACTATGCATTTCTAACATTTTTTATTCGAGAATCACGGATATGTCGTTTGTAGACGAAACACGTTAAGTCTGGCGTACTGTACATAAGTTTAGACCAGATATCTCTGCTATTTCTCTATATAGATAACTTGCGCGCATTATAATCTTTGGTGAGTTTTATAACCACTGGGTATATGTCATGATCACTGCCGATGAACGTTTACAGTGGCGTAGCTACGTCATTTTTACGTGTACGCCCGAACCTCGTTGAGGGGCCTGAAGGCCCAAGCGGATGCAGGCCAAAGAACCTGTTGGTAGTAGATTAGCGGGGGTGAAGCCTCCGGAAGTTTATGCGTTATCGAGAATGGCATATTACCATTCCTGTCAATGAAAACTCATCAATAACAACATTCTTTAGATTAAAAATTGTTTCTTTTTGATGTTTTATCTATTCATTGTGTTTATTTAGAGTTTAATGACGGTCATTGGCTTATACCAGTTACTTTCAAATATGATTAAAGCCTTAGGGGGCCGTGGGGTAAAGCACTCAATCAACGAAAACACATTTTCATGTGCAAATGTCGTAAATGAGTTGTTCAGGTGAAATATTAAAATTTGTAAAGGGTTCTCTATGGAACCCTGGTTCTCGCCTGGGATTTCTCCAAGCGAAAAATAATTTATCAGTCCATAACAGGATTTAAACAAATCAAATATTTTCATTACATATTTTGTCTTGGTCAGGAATATTAATTTCTGCACAAGTTTCATGACAAACTACGGAGGTTTATACATTTATCACGAAAATTAACTCATCATAGATACCAGCTTTGAAATTTTGTACTTGCGCCAGACGCTCGTATCGTCTACAAAGGACACATCAATGTCGCTCGAAACAAACGTGACAAAAATTCCAGATCGTCTGATTTAAATTGCGTAAAGATATTAAAGTCTGTCTGTCATTATAACAGTTACACGGAAAATTGAACGAAAAAAGTTTGCTTCTGAAATTAACCATAAAAAAACCTTCAATAAATTAAAAGTTTCATTAAATTCGACGAATGTTTAACAAAGTAATTGACATGTAACACATTCTAACCTCAGACTGTAAATGCAAAAAGAAATTCCTTTTATCCATAAATTACGGGAAAACTTACCATATATAATTTCGTCATTATACTCTGGATACTCTATTGACCATCAACAGTTTTTGTCCAGCTACCGTAAAATTTTACGAAGGTTTGACAATTAAAGTTATTAATATCTTAAAACTTTAACAACATACTGAACCTAAATGTACATAGTTATAATATTGGCACCGCTGGCGAAATTTAGGATCGAAATGTCTCGCTTTTGCGACATAAATGGCAATGGCTCGACAAAAAATGAAAACCGCATATCGAATCTTAGCACATAATGAATTGCTTTAAAAAAAGAAAAGGAAAGTGAGTATAGAATTCACGGTATATTAAGACTTTGACAGAAAATGAACAAATATATCATATGATAAAAATGTTTGTCTCTTTTATTCGCAATTACAAGCCATTGAAGAAAGACATAGAAGGTTGATGTACTATTATTTAATTCTTTTAATTTTATTGAGATGATTTTTTTTTTTTTTTTTGCCAAATTCAAGTGTACGCCCGGCCGTTTTGACGTAAACGTAGCTACGCGCATGGTTTAGACCTCTAGGGTTTTATCAGCACAGTAGTTAGTGCCCCTGTTTTAACGAGAACTATTTTGACATGGGGATAGTTAAGTAAATTTTCTGTTTATCATTCAAAACATCAAGGTATGTAACCGTCAGGCACAGATGGCAAAAGCCAGATTTTTAAAAAAAAATTTTCGAAATTGTTGGCTTAGAATGTGCTTTCATTTCGTGAGTGTTTCGGCCTTCCAATCCTTTTAATTAGAGTACATGTCGCTAATGAGTTTATTTAGAAGGATCGTGCATCTGGTGTATTTAACTGTTAGCCTTGTGTCTTCGATTAGTTTTTCCAGTGGTAGATTTTTTATTGACTGTATATAAAAGTTACATTATTGTTAACTGTAACGTTATCACTTTGTCAATACATACTTGTAGATTAATAAACATTTTATGCAAAATTTTACTTGCATTCGCGAGATTTGACACAACCATTTTGAATGGTTAGTTTTCAATGGTCTTCATCTTTGTAAATACTTGTGCACCCTTTGTGAATCTATCGCCATTAAAACGCGTATTATTCCTCAAGTGTAGTAGTTTACACACGTAGTCCAGTAGTAATCAAAAACAAAAGTTATAGAAAGTAGAATTATGTGTTTGTGGACTAACATTGCGGTCACGATAAAGAAAATTTCATTGTTTTTCTGAAGAAAGACCAATGTCATCCATTCTCATTTTTTATGTGATATATTGTGACGAAATATTAATATGTGTTGTCAGAAGTATTCTCATTCATTATTTTTATCTTTCCATGAATATTGAATTATAAATTCTAAAATTTCATGGACTTTTACCTTTTTGGATTGTCCATGGAATTTGGTATTTAAAAAAAAAGATTTACAACTAATGTATTAATTCATCAAACAAATTATCATCGAGGATAGCAGGCGTATAATGTTGGACACCAGACGGTAGTTTCGTCTTCAAAAGTCTAATCAGAGACAATCGAGTAAACAAATTGATATGCCAAAATAAGAACGAAACTGCTTAAAGGTCCAGATTTCCGAAAATTTTGATAAACACAGCTATATGTGAATTTTATGCATGTAAGCTAGACTTACTTAATATAACCATTATGAAGAAGAAAGTAGTTACACCAGCTCCCATATAGAACATGGTACCAATATCTTTTCCTATCTGGTTTAAATCTTCACTGTAAGGTACTAATACTGGAGGCAACAAAAAACCAACGGCACATCCGACCTATATAAGTATAGAATAGAGAAATAATTATTTGTTAAGTAATCCTTTGCACATGTATGTTTACCGAACCTGGTTTCAGCATAAAATACCAATAATTTTGTCATCTTTTTGGACAAAGTTTATAATAGATACGTTAGTTTTTGTCTCATGTTCATTAATAAGAATCATCTCATTTTCAAGGAGGGGCGTAAAGGGGGGTATCTGCAAGGAAGAACGCGAAATAAAATTGCCATTTCACGATGAACGAGCAATTAAAAATGTCTTTCACGTTGATCTTTTTACCACTTTCACGAAACACGGTGAATAACGAACATTTTTCACGGATGTACGTGAAATAAAAATGGTAAAACACGTTGCACGAAAATAACCCTTTACTACTCTCTTCAGGTTGTCTCATGTACTAAGCAATAGGCATACGCAACTCGTTGGAAAGTTGACTTGTCGTATTATTATTATATGCTACAAATACGGAGCATATCCCAAATGCCTCTAACGAATAAATAAAATGAAAATAAAAAATTCCCTTCGTTATTCCACATATTAATGCATGTATCGCGAAAAAAAAAGATAAACAAAGCCTCACCTGATTTCCGAAAACCCCAATAGATGTCGCTGTTGACACCTCATTCGGTCCAAACCACACTGCCGCTAACCTAGCTGGAAGTCCAAGTATAAATATTTGAGCAATGGCACATATTGTTTGAGCAAACATAAGTACTGGGAATCTGTCTGGACTCACACATGCTACTTTGAGCCATGCCCCAAGTGCATTGAGAAAACAACCACAAATCGCAACAACGCGGAGGCCTTTTTTGTTAAGTAGCCACGTGGCGGGAAATATCAACGGTATATATGCTAGCATATAAACCATAGATAACCAGTCTAGTGTGGTTTCCCTTTGAAATTGATCCTCTGGCATGCTAGCATTGTAATATTTTAATATCACGTCGCCTATAATGTTTAGATGTATCCACTGGTATGCGTTACTGAGAGAGTAGAAGGCGAACAAAAACACAATCATCCATCGTCTCTTGTAAACACGTGGTTGCTGATCCAAATCAGATGGGTCTTTTTCTGTTGTAGGAAGAATTGGTTTCGCCTGGACTTCCATTGTTGCTAAATCGCCGCTGCGACTCAACGCTTTACCTAAAAGAAAAGCAAAATTGTCAACACCTTGGCCGATTAAGTATATCGAATGTTTTCTTTTGGTCAGATAACTGATAAAGGTTCACCGTCTTTAGGTCAATGGATCTGTTTGTGTTTAGATAAAAACAGATAAATCTTACCGAAGTTATACAATCGTTTGTTAATATTCCAACCAAATTTATCATTCTGTGTTTGTTTATTTAGTATCTTAAACATTTCTTATACAAACAACATACTAATGGTTACACTGAGGCGAATGCAATCATTTTTGCTTCATATTATGTTCAGCAAATTAATTTCATTTAATGACAGTTTCAGAATCTTCTTAAGGTGGTACCTAACACTACAGGGAGATAACTCTGTAAAGTCGGCTAAACGTTTTAATTACGTTGTGTTGTATAGGGAATATTAAGCTTCTTAATGATCAAAATTGGTGTTTGTCAAACTGCTATATAACCAGTGTATTTTTTCTGACAAAACGGTTGGTTCAAAATTTTTGAAATTTTTATATTTTTGTTAAAGGGTCAAAGTAAATACTTTGTCAAAATTTAATTAAAATTAAACGAGCCAAATTAATTTTAGGTACCACCTTAAAGGGTTTATATTTGAAAGAAAAGTTTAGAACTGAAATCGGGTGTTCACTTGCCGTCTTTGTTCACAAATATTCAAGCACAAAAATAATATCATAATATTGATTAATAAATTGTCATTTACTCATCATATGATACAAAAATAAGGACATGTGATGTGCATGCCAATGTGATAATTTCCAAGACTTACCATATAATTGAAAAACAACTGTTACAGTATACAAAAAAGCTACAAAACAAGTTACTTCCGAATGTTGGCTAGTTTATCATGATTATAGTGTTATATGTCATGTTTTTACTCTGACATTTAAATTTAAATTTAGTGTTTAGTGTCAGCGACTTGTCCTTTGTTATATTTGTATTACTGATTGATACATTTATATTTATAAAGTTGAACGAAAATGTAAGTACATTAAACTTTTGACCTCTAAAGTCATGTGTACTGATTTTTAAAAAGCAATTCATATAAAAGATTTATACCGTTTCAATAGGATTTCTGTTTTTATCCAAGTTAATTTGACTATTGCATTGGTTTGATTAAAATTTGTGTGTGCTTGTTTTATCAAACGATAACCAGTAGAGAGCCGTGGTGTAGTCCTTATAAGGAGTTATTTCCTTTGAAAAAATATACACAATTTAAAAAAAATTGTATTTCGAGAATCAGAAGTCGTAGTGACTTGGGACCTACAGCAATAATCTTAAGTTCATGTGACCTTCAATTTGCACCCAAGGTCAAAGGTCACCGAATGCCAAACAAAATTATGCTGCAATTTCAAGCTTGCATATTAAGAAAACGATAAGAGTTTGCTGCATACATACTGAGAATAAAATGTTCCTCTCGACGAGCTCTACATTTTATACTTAAGCTCAAAAATTTCCGACCGTCTGTTAAAAATTTACATCAACTTAATACTTAAAAATATAGTAACATGCGTTTAAAAGGTGAATGAGAGCCGTGGTGTAGTGGTTAGTGCATCGGACTACTAACACAAAGGTTCCTGGTTCGATTCCCGATCCGGGATGAAAATTTCAGGAACTGAATTTTCGGCTCTCCCATGACACCATTTGCGAGTATGGTCTTGAGGAAACTATGATAGTCCGTCGGAAGGGGATGATAAATGGCTGACCCGTGTTAAGAGAGAGTCATATCTCTTGCACGTTAAAAACACCCTTGTAGATTTCGAAAAAGAGCAGGCTAATGCCGCTACAAGGCAGCACTCGCATCTTCTAAGTGGAAAGGGATTTATATAAGTTGCAAAACTTGTTTCCCAATCCACTACAAATGAATAGGTTTAGATTAAAGTAAATTACCAAAGATGGCTTTCTTCGTTTGGTGTATGCCATTCAATTCTGGTATAACTTTATTCATGTTTTTTTTTTAATTGAACCAGTATCGACGTCACAACTGTTTCGCGGTTTGTTCAAACATTTTATGTTTTGGCTCTCTTAACTTCCGATCGCGAGAGATGAGAAATTTAATCCTGAAGATCGTATGAGAATCATACATTTTTATAAAATCTGTACCTTTGTTATATATACATGTAGTCCAGGCCTCAATACAACGATAGTACTCAACTACGCAGCTTCTTTTGATATGTTCTCTTCAAGTGCTATTAGTTTATAGTTTTATGAACTAACAAAATAATATAGAGATTATATAGTACTTCTGACATTTTGTACTATCTTATTACAAGTACTAGATTTGTACTGCAAAATATGAAGTACTAGATGTGAACCTTCGTTAAATAGTTCTATGAAGATAAACTAATTATATAGTACTATTTTTTCACTATAACTTGACAGGAAAGTTTACTGAAAATTCAATAATATATGGTCATGAACCAAAACCATGTACATTAAATTTACTTTTACTTCACTTTAAAAGTATGAAACCGATACGTTCGATTTCAACATGTTCAAGTGCCAATCCAATACTATGAAATTTTACTATAATTTTGACATGTTTGAAGTACGGAAAAAAGTACTAGAATATCTATAACCGTTTTAAGCAATTGAAAGTGCGCATATTAAAGTACCTGTGTATACAAGTGAAAAATATTTACAACGCAAAACGTGTTAACCATGTTAACCGAATTCTGAAATTATATTTTGTATTTTTTATTTCTATTTTCATCAACACAAATTATTTTAATACGGAGGTTAACATACACAACGTTGTTAAAACATCATGGGAGACGATATGGATTGGCCAATGCTACAGTAATGAATCAAAACAATTGAATAGACAGATAAATAATAGATATACAAATAGAAAATAGAGAAAAAATGGAAACAAATATAAAGTATAGAGAAAAATTACATAAAATATTTTTAAAATAAAAAAAAATACAGAAATGAAGGCTCCCCCCAGTCCATACCCTCATGTGTTAGATAATATACATGAAATATAATCTGCACTGAATTTATAATAAGAAGGTACAAAGTCCATTGAATAAGATATTGTTCGCTGTATATATGTTTGGATAATAATAGAACAAAAGTGCGCGATCAAAAGAACATACTGTCTCCTGCTATTCTTTTCTTTCTATTCTCCTAAACATGCTAAAGGTGCGTGCATTTTCACTCAATTGTTCATTAGAAACGTTTTTGAACGGTAAAACTTACAAAGCACTAGTATGCTTACTAAACGTCAATTATTTTAGTTTGAAATAATAAAGAAAAACCAGATTCATTTTGATCTTTAATAAATATCTTTGAATCATTTCTCTAATTTGAATTATTTTGTGCTCTATCATAATTTATAGAAGTAAAAAAGGAAAAATACTATTCTTATTATTAATGTAAATATCGATATAATTAAAGAACTAAGCTATAAAAGAGGAAATACATAAAATCTATTTGCAAGTTTCTTACCACATGAACTTGGACTTATGATGTATTTTAACTAGATTGGAAAATAAATTATGTTTATAAATGCTATTTTTTCCCGTTAATAATACGTAACATATGTTAAAATGGTTAATTTTTATTAATTCAATAATAAGTATCATGTTAAAATTCAATATAATTATATTAATCGAAGTATCTCTATTTTATTTTAACAGACAGATATTGAAATGTACACAATGGTTGGTCTACATTCACAGTTATACTACAAACAATGCCATAATATAATCAGCGTTGAAATCAGTGGAAGGTAGTCGTCTGTGAGGTTCAAAGTCCATTCGAACACAATGTTCCTAACTAGTACATTTTTGTATTATGACATATAGTTAATACATTGTTTATACCGTGTACTAAAAACATTGTCTGTCTTTTTTGTTTATTCGTATTATGAGGGTCCTTCATTTCTGCATTTTTAATTGTTTCTGTAATTTAAGATTCTTCAAAAACAAAGTTTGACAATTTCTTCATATTTTTGAACCTCAACTACACTTTCCCTCAATATTAACACTTTATCAGAGGCGGATTTAAAGGGGGAGTTCCGGTGCCCCCCCCCCCCCCCTCTCCCCCTTTTGTGCAATTTTGTGTTGATTATAAATGGGAATCACTATATCATGACTGGAGCGGGTCCCTCTTTCGCAATCAGTGCCCCTCTCCCCTGTTATGAGAATTTCTGGATCCGCCACTGTTTATAGGTCACCCTCGGTTTCCGAACCCTTGTCTTGTTCACAGTCCATGCAATAAAAGTACCATGCATTACCGTTTGGTTGTCGCGGCAAGTTTTTCATGTACGCAGTCACGTCCTGTAAGAAAGTAGACGTTTATTCCGATAACTCGTGTAAAAAGATTGCCATATGCTCTCTGTACCTTGAGAACGGTTGAAACAACTCTAAACGGGATCCGTAAATCGCCTGTTGCAATGAAAATTGTTGTCCCTTTCCAATGTAACCTCATATTGGAGTGGCAGTCTAAATTTCTTCGACCTTAACCCGGAAAACCTCTATTACGTGACCTATATCTATTTGTACTTATAGTTCTTGTCTTGATTCTACATGTAATATTTGCCACTGGACGTTAAGCAACCAAAAATCAATCAATCAATCAATCAATCAATCTATCTATCTATCTATCCGTCTACGAAATACCGTTTCTCGTGTTAATTGTCAACGAGTGATATGCGTGACCGGAATATTGCGACTGGATTCTTTAGGATAAGTTTTCAATCGATGATACAAAAAAAAACCAAGCGAGTCTTAGTACAGATCGATGACCCTATAAATAATATAACACCAGGATGGCAGATTTATTAGACATATTTATACAGCTTTGTATTTTAGTTTAAAATATTGATCCGCCTGTGTTTATTTTATTTGACAGAAACATGCACAAAAACCAGTGATAGGTGATACACAGACGAAGTACTTCGACCGAATTTTTGACTACGAAATATAATTGCATGTATAGAATTAGACATATTTATACATCTTTATATCTTAGTTTAAAATATTGATCCTTCTTTGTTTATTTTATTTGACAGACAAATGCACAAAAACTTAAGTGATGTCTGAGACACCGACGAAGTATGTCGACCTAATTTATTACAATGGAGTCCGACGATAATTGCATGTATATGTGCATGTGTTAATTTGCATAAAACTACGAATATTTTCCTGTGTTTTCATTTTATAGTATTAATCAACATTACATAATACACAAATTTTACCTGCTGAATATGACAAAATAGTGGCACATCAATCAGACTAAGCACCAAGGCATATGAGGGCCTGTATGCAGTTTACAGAACATAAAATGGACCATGCAATTATACAGGAAAATAGCATTATAGCAATGAATACAGAGAGAAAAGGGGGAGGTAGAGATAAAGAAAAGAGAAAATGGATAAAGAAAAGAGAAAATGAGTAAAGGAAATAAAGAAAAGAAAAGAGAAAAATAGGTTTTAACAAGAATTTGTCTATAGTACACGGATGCCCCGCTCGCACTATCCTTTTCTATGATCAGAGGTCATGGACCGTCACGGAAATTGATTTCAAAACTGTAATTTGACATTAAAATTAGAAAGATCATACCATAGGAACATGCATGTGTACTTCATCAAAAACTACATTGACCAAAAACTCTAACCTGAAGCGGAACAGACGGACGCACGAACGTGTCGACGAACGGACGAACGGACGCACAGACCAGAAAACATAATGCCCATAGGTGAGACATTAAATAAAATAGAAAACTGAAGACCCCCATTGAGACAATCATATGTATTATAGTTTTCTGTCATTTTACAGTTCAAAGTACAAGTTTTTAAATTTAAAATTAGCAACGGGTCGCAACTTGTGATGCCAATCTATTTTTAATCAATTTCAATGCATGTTTATATTTAAAAACATTATCTTTAAAAAAATAATGAAAGAAAGTAAAAATGCATATATATATACCATGTATACTAATAATTAATTTCTATTTGAAGATAAACATAACGTATATGAGTATAATTTCATATATAAAGTTTTTCTTACCTAGCATTCCTGAATGAGAACTCATTTTGATTAATTATATATTATAACAGTCTTCAAATATATGAAAAATCTACTGCAATACTCTATATATTTTCATCACCCTCCATTTTCTGTTGAAACGTATCACAGATTGGAATCGACTGCTAGTCTAAAGATACGTAGTGGTAGCCATTTTACAATTGTAAACATTGGCAACGCGTTCATTGACCTCGCTGCTGTGTGTTTAGATTGTCGATATAACCTACATCCGCGTCAGTGTGTCAATGCTGAATTAAATACTTTAATCATTTAAATTTAAGTTAGTGTCCATTAAATCTGGTCACGTATATCCTTTTTAAAAATGTATTTTGATTTAATACAGTATAAAATAAATTATACTGTTCAGGAACATTAAGAAGTATAAGTCTTTTGCAACGCTGTCAAGTAGTTGCAAATTTAAGCTGTATTTCAAATAAATATGACATCCCGTTTCAATTCAAAAGTATAATATAAATGAATGCTTATTCATTTTGTACTGTCGCCTCGTAGAAAATTAAATTGTGTCATTTTGTCTCTTAATTTATTCAATGGTTAGAAACAAATAACTATGCCATATTGAGTTATCTTTCTTTGTTTAAATGCCTACAAGAGGGTTCGGAACAGAGAATTCCTTGAGAACATTTAGCAAAAAATACAAAAAAATAGCTGCTAAAGAATATAAAAAAAATGATGGAAAATAAAGAAATAAATAATATAATACAGAGATATTAAAACGATGTACAGAATAAAGAAATTACTAGTACGTAGTATATCATGATCATGAGAAAAAAAATGATAGTAAAATCATTTTTTGGAGAATTTAAAAGAATTAAACGATAAAATTGAATTCCATAAATAATTAAGGAACACGAAATTAAAGACACTCCCTTTTTTCTATTTATACCCTCATACATTACATTCTATTAAAAATTTATTAAAAAAACACGATTAGAAAGGGTTAACTTTTAATATATCTATCATTTCTCGTATGTACAACGAATGTATTTGTTATCTTACATCTAACAAAACACAAAACGTTCAAACTTCACATGTTATATGTTACAATTTAACCTCTTCTATGAACTTTAAAAATATAAATCTAACATGAATGGTTCTTTGCTAACCATTTAGTTGAACCAAAGATACGCAGATAGTTGTAGTCTGAGATTGTAATGAATTAGTTTTTAGAACTTTCAAACGTATATAAAAAACTAGAATATTCATTATTTTTTCAGATTTTTCACTGAAACACATTATTCGAACAAGATCTGTGTAGCCAATTGTTTCTATTGTAAGATATAAGCGGACGATACTATCATGGTGTTAAAACTCTTTTGTCGCAGACAAACCGACAACGCCGCATGGAGAAAAAAAACGACGAAAAGACAAACAACAGTATAAAAACACATACGACATAGATAACAAACTGAGCATCATGTATCCCCATCAAACACCGGTGGTTATCTCTGGTGTTCCGGATTGCATGATAAACATATACAGCTCCAGATTTGGCATCCGTCGTGTTGCTCCTGCATTGGATACGAATTTATGTTCAGGGCATACGATACAGTTTTGATCCCGGATTTAAAGTTTGATGAAAATTTGCATATAGGCTATTTTTTGCCTGATTAAATTAAATATGAAATAAAAATTATACCTTCATGTGCTACGTTTTGAGTTAAATGTCGAAATTTTGTATATTTGCTCAAAATTCGGATTTGTTGCTGTATTTTACCTTTCGAAAGAAAGACATAACTTTTTTGTTGTAAAAGATAAACACAAATTGTTTTTTGTTAAATAATTTGTAATTTCTGTTTTTATAATTATCCTAAAAATTTATGCATTTTTTATTCAGAAATAACTCATATTTATCAAATGGTCACAAATTGAGAAAAAAACATCATTTTTTGCTGTATATGTATCAAAATTACAAAAATTGCACTCTTTACAGTTTTATAAAATTTTGTTCACATAATCTCTCTTCAAAATGAAACAAAATGTCGTTTTAAAAAAAATTGGTTTTCAAATTAAATCATTTTAAATGATGAAAAACAGTCGAAAACATATTCTGTTTGTTTTTAACTAAAGGATTTTCTCAGATAAACTAACTTACTTCTAGGAAAACTTTTTCGCATTTATCTGTTTCCAATTAATGGAATTCGTGACATTTTACCGTTATGCGATTTTCTAACTTTATTGAAACGCCGGTCTATACAAGGGACCTTTTATATCACATATTCACGACGATTTATATTTCGTTATTTTTCATTCGTACAAATCGTAACAATATCGGAAAAAGTTTGGTTTACTGTATTAGCATGCTGAGGCGTTGATTGTAGATCTATGATAGGCTGCTAAATTGGATGTATAAATATAATGACAAGCGATTGTGTATCAATGTGTTTTGCAAATTGTCAAATAAAACTCACCATTAATGTGCCCATTTGATAGGACATCTGGCTGTCTTTTTAATTCTGTGGTATTTTCTAAAATGTTTGTTTTTTTTCTCGGAATCAAAAACCTGTTTGTCACCATCGTCTGTTGGAAAAACTCTGTCGTCATCGTGTTCAAACGCTGCATTGTTTTCCCCATACTTGTCAGTTGGTTCTTCACTGTCACTTTCGAATACTGGTACATCAGTAATTGCACTATCTCCTTGTTCGCTGCTGTCCTTATCGACTATAATTTCGTCATCGACTTTTCCAGCCACTAAACTGTTACTTGGTTGGTAACCATCTATATTTTCTGGAAGTGTTTCAGGGTCTGATATATCGTTCGGGTTCATTATTTTCCAAGGTTTATTTCGAGTTTCTCTATCCTATGTATGCTATTTTTACTCAGGGCATCCTCATCATTTCAAATGTGTGTATTATATATCTTCTTGATTGTCTGTTTTTGTAGACACATTAAGATCAAGATACGATACTGTTAGTCCAAATTTCAGAGGTTTGACCTTGACCAGGGGTTAAATAGATCTACATACTTGAATTCTTTCGCATGCCTCAATCTCTAGTTTGTGTTACGTAACGTAAACATTGCGTTGACCTTGTTCACAAACATTGTGAAGTGCCATGCCATTGATGCTAAGCGGTGTCAGAATTTGGTTTACATATTATAACCTTCGTCATAAAACTGTGGGACCTATTGAGCCACCTTCTGTCATAGATGTACATGTATTTACCTCAATTATACCAAACTGAAGGAAATATTGTTCCATATTTACATTAGAACAATACGAAAATGTGATATGATTGACAGAGAGACAACCAAATGACCGTGGCATAGAAGTTAACAACTATATGTTGCGGAACAGTTCTGAACATATACATTTTGTAGTTTGCAAAACCCATATGCATATAAATATATAGTAAGCTATATAAGGACCCGAAATGACGACTGTAAACAATGCAAACTAACGTACAAAACATAAATATGATAAAATAATCATGAAATAAGCTTTATATAAGAATACGCAAACTAAAGGTATCTACAGAATCAAGCGTGAATTCAGATGGAGTGCATTTGGCGTTCCCCTCCCGTAGGAAAACAAGAAATGTTTTACTAGTATATGCAATGGAGCATCTAATTTTATAAAAAAAAAAAAAAAAAGTCCCCCAATACATTATTCTGAGGAGCCCTAACCCCTAATATCAAATCTTGGATATGCGACTGTGAATGGATTTACGTGAACGATAACTTACCTATACTATGTTCAATTGATGTCCTGGTTATAATAAAAAAAACTGACGTGCTTTTAAATTCTACGGTATGTTCTTATGTGGTGGGGTTTGTGTTGTTCATTCTGTTGTTTTCCATGTTGTGTCATGTGTACTATTGTTTGTCTGTTTGTCATTTTCATTTTTACCCATGGTATTGTCAGTTTGTTTTAGATTTCTGAGTTTGACTGTCCCTTTGGTATCTTTCGTCCCTCTTTCTGAAAAGACAGGTTTTTCTCCAAACTGTTGGTTGTTATTTCATCTTCTGGTACACCGTTTTCGTCATTATGTACAAACGCTGCATTATTTTTCCCTTTCTGGTCAAAATCAAATGGTACTACACAAAAATTATTGTCAATCTCCGCTGCTGTAATGGTAATAGATTTACGGTTTAAATTTTTAACACTATCGTTCATAGAAACATCCATGTCGCATGTTTTAGCTCTCCATACCAAAAGACTGCTGCAGTTAAAATGAAATGCCAGAGTTTTGACTAAATATATATATTACGAAAACCTTGTATTCAGTGACTCAAGCAAAATCAACAGAATTAAATTCATTAGACCACTTTCCTTCAAAGTTAAAGATTAAGATTTACACCCGAAATGCGTCAGACACCTAATTTAATTAATAGTACTATAATCGGGTAATATATCTCGTGACCACTTCCCCTGCCCGCGAAAAAAAAAACAACTCATTTAAAAAAAGGTCACCAGTCAAAATTTAACTGGGATTAAATTTATGCCATCGTTTACAAGATAATGTTAATAGTGTGTGAGATATTATAGTCAAGTAGGGAGGTTATCATTAGTAAAATCTCCCCTTTTCCCTGCCACCCCACCCCTTTAAATATTGAAAATGACCTTAAATTGTAAGGTTCATTGAGTATTGATAAAACCAACATTAGATTTTGTCAAGTGCTACTTTATAGTTGTCCGGAGTTATTTTGAGATTTTTTTTTTAATTAAGAATGATTCTTGAACGATAAATGATTTTGTCATACTGTATTTAAATTTTCTGGAAACCAAAAATCATGACTGAGGGGTATAAATCATTATCCCTGGTGTTGAAACTGTCAAAATAGAACTTGACCTGCATTTGATAGTACTTGTCACATGCACAAGATTTGGTAAAGCGGTTTTTTGTTATCGACATGAAACTAAAATTCTGACAAACGGACGGATTGACGGACGGACATGTGGATCTCGTAAGACATCCTAATGATTAAAAGCGGCAATGTAACTATTGGGTAATTCTGTCGGAGGTAAAAGTAGATTTAAGCAAGCAGTCTGCGTGTTTTACATCCGTTTCGTAAATAATCCAAATTTTCTTATTGCAGTGCATGGTCATTAAGATTTGTACCAAATCGTGTTTGGTTCAATCACGGTAACAATTACAAAACGAATAAGAGTTCATACATTAATGTTAACCCATAAAACATGTAAAAGCCATATAACAAAAATATAATTATTTCAAAAAAGAAAATTTTAAGTAAAAATAGCAGTTGTTTCTTAAGTGTAAGGAGTGTTGCATAATTCTTCATAATAGAAGTGGAATCCATGATCCATGGCACCAGATCAGAATACATGCGCAGCAACAAAAACAAAACACAAAAAACAAGTTATAGCATTTTTATAACAGTCAAAGTGAAGACTGCAACAAAAAGCAACAAAAAAAAAAACTCTCATCTAACTGCAAGTTTATGAGTTAGAAGCCCCTATCACCGGCTTGAGCGGATCTTTGTAAAACTGATTTCGATAGTTTGTATAAGATATAATACCACCTAATCGGGCTCGTTCGAAAAAGGACATGTTAACTAGAACGAATCCAAATAAATCTGTTTTCTGTAAATTAAAAAAAAAAAATTAACTAAAGCATAACATATATTTAAACAGGAGCGGATTAAGCCATTTCAAAAGGGGGCCCAACCCAGAATAAAGGGGAGGTCCCAATCATATATGTCGCCATTCATATGTATTGATCGCCCTCCAAAAAAGGGGGTCCAACCCCTAGAACTCCCCTCTTGATCCGCCACAGTAAAAACAGTATTTAATCTGACTTGTCGTTGTTGTTCAAATGCTGGACATTCCATTAGAAAATGAATTTCATTCTCAATTGAATTTTTAAAAAGAATAAAAAAATACAACTCCTACAAATTTATCTTTGTCAATCTTTGTAAAACGATCCTGCTCAATACCTGTCATGTACTTTCTTGTTTTAAAATTCTTCACAACATTTGGATTTTTTCTTATGAACTGACAACTTTTTTATTGTTTTTTTTTTGCTATTCAAGTTATAATTAACGTTTAAGGTGGTACCTAACACTACAGAGTGATAACTCTGTGAAATCAGCTTAACGTTTTAATTACGTTGTGTTGTAAAGGGAATATTAAGCTTCTCAATGATCAAAATTGGTGTTTGTCAAACTACTATATAACCAGTGTAATTTTTCTGACAAAACGGTTGGTTCAAAATTTTTGAAATTTTTATATTTTTGTTAAAGGGTCAAAGTAAATACTTTGTCAAAATTTTATGAAAATTAAACGAGCCAAATTAATTTTAGCAAAAGTGTTGGGTATCACCTTAATTATCTCATACCGATACGTTAATTCACAGTTAAAAATAGTTTACACAATAGCAGATGCACAAAGGACGTGCTGTGACTCAATTACCCCAGCTCAGCTTCCTGTCTTTGATTGTATATTTACAGTACAATGGATGCAACTACTAATTAGTACAAACGTCTAGAGTGTTTTCTATATACATTCCACATGTTATAGTACTTATAGTTGCATACTTTTAGTACTTGTACTGTAATTTCCGCCCCTTGATACACTTATTTAGTTAGTATTAGTACATCGTTCTGTATGAAGTGAAGGATTTTATCCAATTTTGAATGGTAAGTTATTTAATCAAATTATTATATTCAATTGTAAAGTTAGTTCGAATGATACTTATATAATGTTGATATATTAATGTTTATTGAATAATGCACAGTTATACTCCGATTGGGTTGAAGTCATACGTACACTAATTACGCCATTTTTATCATTTATTCCATCATATACATGTACATATATAAAAATAGAAGATGTGGTATGATTGCCAATGAGACAACTCTTCACAAGAGGCAAAATGACACAGAAATTAATAATTATAGGTCACCGTGCGGCCTTAAACAATGAGGAATATCATACTACATACCCAAAAAGACAAATGTTAAACAATTAAAACGAGAAAACTTACTAATTTATGTACAAAATAATGAACGAAAAACAAATATGTAACACAGCAACTAACAACAATCACTGATTAATTACATATATGCTCCTCACACACAGGTATATACTAGGTTAGTTTTTATTCCAACCATCAGTATACAGCTTGACGTGTTGTTTTTTTTTTCAAAAAAGAGGAATCGAAGGATTAGAAATTAAAATTTGAAAAAAAAATGTCAGCTTTTAAAAGTCTTTAGAGTGTAAGAAATCTTTATTTTAGAAAACATTTCAGAAAAAGAAATATGCAAAAATAAATTGGTAAAATAGAATTTTTTCAAATGTGACAAAGAGAAAAAAGTAAATGTTTAAAATTCATTCGAATATACCAGTGTATGTAAATACGGTGTTGTCGCTTATCATTTATTAGATATGTGCAGGCTGCACAATAATTAATACGTTGATGAGTGTTCATGTTGTTTAACAAAAAGTCCCAACAAGTTAATGTCTCTTCAGTGTTTTTTTACGAGATCTATGCAAACAGTACTTACCAAAGACAATGAAAGTATGTTCCTAAACTGATATAAATCTAAGACGGTCATGCAAGAAATCGTCAGTTGATCATTATTAGAAAAAGTACATCATGATGATGGTTAAAAGCTACGACTTGCAAATGTCATTTTCTGCGATAAATGTTATTTTTTCTGCAACTTGTTTACAGAGCAAGAAGAAACATCAAAAGCACATATATATAATCATTTTCGGTATGTCCTCGACATAATGAAATGTAAATCGCTTATGTACGTACGAAGGCTATACGCGCAGTGGGAAAAAATGCATAACAAGGGCAATAAACTGAAGGTGCAAAATAGATAAAACTTTGAGGTAGTTATGAATTTGACAAGTATCCAGAAATACAAAAACAAATCTGTCATGAACGGCAAATTCTGGAGAGGACAAAAACAAAACTGACCTACAGAGAACAAACAAAAACACAAGGTCATCGTGTATCATCGGTACAGCAGACATAGCTGTATAGGTATTTCGAAGCGTGAAAAGCTATATTCCGTAACTATGCACCGTACATAAGGATTTATGTGGTCAGCTATACACCGTACACAACGCTTCTTTTCGGAATAAAATATCGAAAAATAACATATGTATGAAAGATTTCAATGCCAATTATTGAAACACCTATACATATTACGCACACATAGTGGCCTTCTATCAGAAAAAGAGTTGGAATGAATATAGAATAATATCGGATGAGACGAGCGTCAAGTATTGGCACATGCTTTTAGTTAGCGTTCTAGTTTTGGGAAAATGGTGAGACTTCTCTTATCATCAACCTACGACCAAATCATTTCTTAAAACAACAATTATGTTCAGATTAAAGTACACATTGATATTATACATGTAATCAAAACAAAGATTTTCATCCCGTGTCAGAAGAAAAATCTATCACAACCGCTTGGTTATTTCCTATATCCGCTGTACCGATGATACATTTTTGATACAGGGTGAAGGTAGGAAAGAGGATGACAATATGTTGGGTTTATATATTTAATGTTGCTTTTGCTTCGCTGAGTTACTTCAACTATAACTGAAGGTTGTTTTTTTTTTGTGACAGAGTTGTCTGAGTAGTTCATATACTACCGGGCATAAATAGGCTGTCAACACTGATGTTGTGAGTTCGACTCCCATATTAATTTACTAAGAATGCAAACATCCTTCTGAATATCAGTGGATTTTACTGGATGTTCCCACTCTCTCTATTCATTAAAACTGTTTACATTGTATGTAAAGTTGCGCTAAAACACACAAAAAAACAGGCAATTAATCAACTAGATAAGGAGTAGAACATATGAATTATAGTTTTTGACAAGAATAAAACATGGAAGGTGTGAAATTTGATTTTTTTCTAAACTATATAGCAATGAGCTAAGTTGCGTACTTGAAGAGTTCATGGACAGTTGATTCACTTCCAATGATACCATATCTCCTAATTTGTATACGGGACTTTTAACTTTAAGTGTTCAAAGCATTTGAATGCCGGGTGTATGTACTTAAAAAATACGAACAACAATTAAAAAAAAAACATTATTGTCTTGTGTCACGTCGTTTTTAGCTAGTATCTTAAAGGTATAGAGCGCTCAAACTTTGTGTGTTTTTTCAAATACTACTAGCATTGCCTTAAAATTGTCTTTTGTGATATTAACTGAATTTTTAAGTTATCTTCAATAAACTTGAAGAAAACAATAAAAACACTGCATTCCTATTTAATGTCGTTTGTTTAGAATTTTGAAGGTAAAATCTCCTGACATGTCTAAAGCTATTTACTAGAATTGTCTTTTATACTTTGCTTTTCATTTTTTTTTTAAAGATTTCAGAGATGTATTCATATTGCATTCTTCTTGTGGTCAGTTTGTTATCCGTTTGTAGCGGTATAGAAAACCAGTGGAAAGTACAAGAATTTCCTAACCCAATATACCAAGTAGAAGATTGTGGAAGATCGGCAGATGTTGAAAAATCATGGATATGTGATCCGAACAAAGTAATATCAGAGCAAGACGGTAAGCTTCGCAACTCATAAAATCAATTTACCAAAATCCACGCGAAAGCACGAGTTTACCATAACAACAAGTCAGTGGAATATTTATTTCTTGAATTTGATTGGCTTAACCATAGATATGCAAAGAATTATATCCAGATACTTTCTATAGAAAGCAAAATATGGATAGAGGTTTTGCATTCCAACAGGCTATTTAGTGGTCATTAAAAGCGTTTTCCCCAGGCTTGTTTTAGGGAGCTTCCATTTGATTTTTAGGGGTAAGGGGGGAGGGGGTGCTGGGCTAGAATGAACTTTGAAAAAAAAAGAAGGCAGGATGAGCAACTTGGCAAAACAAAAGGGGACAATTTATGTTAAAAAAAAAAGGTCAGGATGAACTAATGAAAAAAGGCAAGACTGAATAGAGTGAAAAATAAAAAGACAGGAATGAGATAACAACATCCTAGCCCTCTCCCTAAAACATCATATTGAAGCTCCCTTATGTGTTGACAGGATAACATTTTTCCAGAATGACCCACATCGGAATAAATCATTTTAACAGTTTTCCACTGAGGTTTTACATGTGCATGTAAAATACAGTTTGATATTGTATATGAAAAAATATCTTTGACCTTTAGTTGATTTCAATGTATTAAATAGTTATAGAATTGTTTGAATTGATTTATTTGCGTGGGTATCAAAGTTCGTGGATTGAGGAAAAATTGCATTTTCGTGGATATTTGAATTCGTGCTTTGGACAAAGTCTGCATACATGCTTGTAGAACATTTGTAATTCGTTGAATATTGAAATTCGTGGTTCAACTGTATCCCACAAATTCAACGAAAACTGGTGTTCAACGAATAATAATAAATCATGGCCACAGATTTTCAAAGCTAGACCGGCAATAGATCAAGAAATTAATGTTAATATGTTTTCAAAAACTTGTTTTCTACACGACGATTTTGACGCAATTTTACAAAAAAATGATACGAAAGATGTTTATTCGATTTCTTGATAGATATATATGCAAACAGTTTGAGTACAAAATTTGAATTTATTTAATCAGGCACATGTTTTCGTTACAGTTAATGATATAAGCGACAAGCTTGTTGAGATCTATACCAATTCCAGATGTAACTGCGCAATGTGCATCAATAACAGAACCGGATATGTTGTCATGGTTGCCATTATGCCAAAAATGTATAGGATTATCAAGTATGAACACTTTTGAGCCTCTTAGTGGGTTTTTTGATTATGTGATTATCATTATTATGTGGCCGTTTTTATAGTGATTATTCGATTACCAGACCAAATTATATTTCCTGAATTTTTGATTGTTTGATAATCTAGGACTGTCTTTTTGATTATTTGATTATCTTTCAAAAAAACAATCTTAATGACTATGTAACAACTATATTGGCAAACATTGTGATAATGTGATTATTTGGACAACCCCATGAGGAGCCTCAATTTTTACAAATTCATCAAATCGTAACTATGGTTCTCGAAAGCTTTTGACCACCAAAATTCGTAAAAGGACCAACACATTTTTGAAATAAAAGTAGGAACCAGCAAATTTTCTTCATGGACCATCAGGTGGAGATATTTCGAGAACTCTGCTAATCTGTACAGTTTATATTATTCATGAAAATATTTATTTTTGTGTAAATTACATCTTGTTTTTCAAATGAAAATAGTTCTCTATTTTTAGAGATATTAAAGTGTCGTGTGCGAGGACAGAAAGAACTTTTTGCAATGACGGATGTTGATTTTTTTTTTAAAAAGAAAGAAAAAAAAGAAAGAAGAACTGCCCTCTTGTAGTCATTTGTGTAATGTTACTCACAACTGTCAAGAGACAAATTGAATTATAATGGATACATATAAAAACAAAACAACAAAATTTGGGAAATAAAATATAAAGTATTACGACATTTTTATTATTGATGATCATCTTAAGTTAACATATGGTGAAATGTCTTTAATGATTGGCAATTTATTCAGGTCTTGTTGTCAGATAAAAACGCATTTACCCCATCTGAAATATTTTCCGCTGGACGTCATTAATAACAATAATCGATTATTCAAATTCCTATATATAGTGCATTACATATTTAATTTTACTAAATATATTTTATATTTCAGTGCATCAAATAGCATGTCAGATATAATACAAGATGCCAGGGTGTATTCCTATTATCTAAGTATGTACTGGGGATCTTTTGCTACCTGCAAGCAATTGGTCTTGTTGTTGATTTCAAGAGATGATGGTGTGGTATGGTTATATACATTTTAATAAACCTGTATATTGTAATCACAGACTAACAAATACCTCCTACTACAGTCTTATACTAAAAAGATAAATTATATATGTATAGCAATATTTCAACCTCGTCTGTAAATGGAGAACATATATTTTATCTCCCATTTTTTTATACAACATTTCAGAGCTTGCGATTCCTGCCTTGATTTCCTTCATTGCGGGTTGGTGCTAACAAAGACGCTTCTAGATCAAGGGTTACGGCGCGTGTTCAAAATCCCGTCCTCTTTTCCTCGAACAAGACTAATCACCGACTTTGTACTTACATCACCAATTAAAATGGATGTTAAATGTGGTAGCAGGATCTGTCTACCCTTCCGGAGCACCTGAACTGAACAGCATGCAGTTTTAGTTGTGTTCGTCCGTTATTTTTCTTTCGACCATGTTTCGTTTTTGCTATAGCGTTGTCAGTTTGTATTCGACCTATTAGTTTAAATGTCTAGTTTGCATTTTCTGCCTTTATTCTATTTATACATTAAAAAACAGTAATAAAAAACTGTTCACAGACTTTTTTCATGAGCATAAAGTAAGGACAGCCATATTTATGAAAAAAGAACAAAACAAACAATCAAACTAATAACACGTGACTTAATGTTGTAGGTTTATACATTAACGCAGATGGATGCAAGAAGAAAGCTTACAGATGAAATGGTAACAAAAATAACGCTTGATAATCAGAAATACTTTGATGGAAATGACAGAGTCAAGATGGGACAGGGGATCAAGTCAATGATCAATAAATATGGGTAATCTTTTTTGTAACGACTTTATATATTTATTTTCCAAATGTGCTTGTTGTATTGTTATTTCAAGAGATAAGCTTAGTTTCTTGAAACATGGGTATTTTTTTTTGTAACGACATTATATATTTATACATCAAATTTGCTTGTTATATATTGTTATTTCAAGAGCTTAGTTTTTTGAAATATGGGTAACCTTCGCTTTACTCAAATGTAAAAAAAATCTACATTTAAATATTATAATAATATGCCTCAGAACACATTTACATTTTATTTCGTAGTGCATTTATTTGAGACAATGAATGCAACATTTGCATCTGCTCTTTCCCAATGATTTGTTTTACAATCATAGTGTAGTTACATTATTCAACTATGCCAAAATCTTTTTTTAACAATAACAAATAATTTTAAAAAATCTTACAAAAGGCTAGCTATCACAGAACATTGACGGATCCAGGAGGTGTCGGGTGATTGGAACCTCCCCCTTATGAAAATGATATCTCTGCAATATCTGAAGGTCTGAATGGGGTTGACAGAATAGACAATAATCATCTATGAGCAAAATATGCTAATTAAAGGGGACACAATACATTTCAATATAGAGAAAAAATACGCAAAAAAAGAAAGAAAAGAGAATAACCCGGAGTGCTTAAAAATATAAAGAAAAGAGACAAATAGGCATTACGAATAAAGAATAGGAAAAAAGTTATACAAAAAAAAAAGGAAATGAAGGATCCCACATGCAGACCGTCATATCCTGGTTTTATATCCTTGTAATGTATTTAGACTAAAAAAAATAATTATTTTATAGAGAGTTGCTGAGAAAGCCATCAACAGAATAAGAGACCAGTCATTGAAAAAGGGACCTTGAAAAAGGGTTAACACGTGTGTCTTGAAATATCATTAGTTATAGAGACAGTTGTAGTTTATTACAACAAAGAGAGAAAGAGTTTGCATGTAAATAATGTATGAGATTGTGAAATAAAATGTATTTGTTAAAAATGTTTATATTTACATTGTATAATAAAATTTCAAGCTTACTTGTAAAGATTGTCACGCGTTTGATTGACTGCATAATTTTGGGTATATAAAGTCGGGTTGAAAATGTTATTTTTCACTGAAATTGAAATAATACTGCAAAAGGATTTTTTATAACCTGAATCTCAATACCCACACATCGTTGCATTGAAATAAACTTTATAGAAACTGCTTGTACACTATTTCAAATGAAAAAAACTAACAGCCTAATTATGAACAAAACAATTTACGAAAAACAAATATGGCAGACATGAAACAACAACAACCACCGAGCTATTATAGGCTCCTAACTTGGGCCAGGAACATAAATGATGTGTTGGTGTTAAACTTGTTTTGAGGCGCCGATCATCCCCTAACATTGGACAGTGGTGTCTGGCGTACTAAATTATAATCCTGGTACCTATGATAACTAGTGTAACAGTACTAGTACAACGTAAGAACAACCCATAAAAATCAGTTGATATAAGCTTAGCAGTCATCAGATGGATTCAGATAGAAATACATCCAACAAAATAAAGTGGACGTAATTGTTTTAAATTGTTATTTCGGGGCCTTTTATAGCTGACTATGCGGTATGGGCTTTGCTCATTGTTGAAGGCCGTACGATTACCTATAGTTGTTAATGTCTGTGTCATTTTGGTCTCTTGTGGATAGTTGTCTTATTGGCAATCATACCACATCTTCTTTTAAATTTTTATATGTGCACATGTACTTATACATCCCAAATACAAAAAAGACACCAAGTACAGATCTGAGAGTACTGCCAGTTACGGACAGCTAGTACAAAGCCATTTAAATATATATAAAAAAGAAGATGTGGTATGATTGCCAATTAGACAACTCTCCACATAGACCATAATGACACAGAAATTAACAACTATAGGTCACCGTACGGCCTTCAACAATGAGCAAAGCCCATTCCATTAACAAATATGTACCGATATGAATCTGCTGGTTTCCTGTTTGTCAAATGTCAGGTGCTTTTTGTCAAGTGAGCTCGATTAAACAAGTAAAGTCTTATAAAGGCATGTGACATTTCTACTTGAAATACGTATATGATATTCATAAAAGATTTTAATGAGCAGAAACCCCATTGTGATTTTCAAATACCATATATCAAAATATGGTTATATTAACAAAAACAACGAGCATCAGTTTTGCTAAACAGCTACATCCGATCAGAATACGGACACAATCTGGTGTCCTTTAACTTATCTGCACGTTAGAAGAACCAACACATATAACTTTTCGATCTGTCGATATAAGATGTGGTATGAGTGCCAACGGTCTAATCTATATATATATAACAAGAAACGCTTAATTAGAACCACACCAACAAATGACAACTACTGAACATCAGGTACCTTACTTAAAACAGGTTCCAACAAATGCATCGGGTTGAAACGTTGTAATAGGTACCAACCGTCACCGTTTCCTGAAACAATAGTGTAACATCACAATATAGCTACAGTACTAGTAAAATGATTTTCATTTTCGCTTAAGTTTTGTTTTATTCAAGTTAGCGATATCAGATGTTTGGCAAGATCACTAAATGTAGATAATTTAGGGATCATTATAATCCGAAGTTTGGTTAATACCAGTGATGTCAGAAGACGTCCTATGGTTTCAAATGATAAAATGTGATTGTTAAAGACGACCAATGAACGTCAATGACGGTATTAGCTCAAAATGATGTCAGAAAGCAAGGAGAGCTCAAAAGCTAGTATAACAGTCACTACTCCACAATGATGTAGTCTTTCTGATAAGACCGTCCTTTTGCCCCCCTTTTCCCCCCACACAAAGAGTTGAACCAATTAATTCTTGTTGACTCGTGCACAGAGAATAACGTATGTCTCGCATACCCTTGAATATTCACCGTGATAGACTTGGGCATCGAAATGTCAATACTTTAGCATGTAAAGTATTCAAACACATCTTTTTAATGAACAATCATTATGGTTCAGGGCCTTAATAATCTCCGTGGAAATGAGATATGTCAATACTAATACAACCGCATACCAAACATCACGGTCTTATCTCAAATGGTTCCACTTAAACTAACCTAATTATTCTTTAGATGTTTTAGACAAACTACGTGCTTTTAGTGGTCCTTTTGATTTTGTTGAAAGTTTTGGCTTTTCAACTCTTTACACTACACCTCCACACAACTTTTTCTATCTAATTAAATGGTCGTTTGGTAATTCTAAATGCAAATTTATTTGCTGTAACTCATTAAAAGAATTCTTCTCAAATGAGAAAGGTATGTATGCAGAGGCGGATTTAGGGGGGGGGGGGCAGGGGACCCGGCCCCCCCTTTTTGGGAAAAAATTTGGTTGCTTATATAGGGAAACATTGAAGCATGACTGGAGCGGGCCCCCTCTTAGGTCAGTCAGTGGACCCCCACTTATGTAAATTTGTGGATCCGTCTCTGTGTATGCTAGGATGATAAAAAAATCTGCATTTTCTTAGTTGTAGTCTCTGTCCTGATTTTTTATTGTGCATCGCTCTATTTGGTCCTGTCTTTTTCTTTATTAGTATCTCCCTAAACTTGGAATTGATAGTTAAAAGCAAATAAAAGTTATTTGATTATATTTATGTTCTTATAACACAGAAAAATGTGAAATAATTAAAATTAGTAGAAAATAAAAAATTACAGATTTTGGAAAAAAGGGAAGTGCTTAACAAAATATGTCCTGTTTCCAAGTACCACTTGTGATACCTGCGGTACATGGTCATATATCTCTGACTCTTAATAACATATTTAACTAAATCCATTGGATGTTATATGTGTTCTGATTGATATTATAGTTTTAAATAAATTAGGCTGTTAGTTTTCTCATTTGAATTGTTTTAGATTGTCATTTTGGGGCCTTTTATAGCTGACTATGCGGTATGGGCTTTGCTCATTGTTGAAGGCCGTACGGTGACCCATAGTTGTTAATTTATGTGTCATTTTGGTCTCTTGTGGACAGTTGTCTCATTGACAATCATACCACATCTTCTTTTTTATATTAGAAGTAAGATTTTTTTGTTGTTGTTGTTATTGGCTTTGAACTAGCTGTCAGTAACTGTGAGTACTCTCAGATCTAAACTTTGTGCCTTTGTATTGTTGGTTGTACATTTTGTATAAGTACCCTGCAACGTCCTCTATATGTTTTATTACTTGTTTTTGCTTTGTATCGATCTGATGAGTAAAGCCCTTATTTACTGTTTATTTTTAGTTTGTTCATCTGCACTGTTACACCACTTGCACTGTCCAAGATAGGGGAGGGTAGGCAACACCCCCTAACATGTTTAACTCTGCCACATTCTGTATGTGCCTGTCCCAGGTGAGGAGCCTGTTATTCAGTGGTTGTTTGTTGCTGTATTATTTTGTTCTTTAATCAGGTCCATCTATCAAAGCAAATTTATAAATATAAGTATTTTTTTATTGTTCGACATGTTAGTCATATGTATAGATATACATATATTCACTACAAATGTGTATTTAAAAAACACATAAATTGTAAACTTGCAAATTTATTACCTTTATAAAAAAAATGTTACATCACTTTGTACTGTCATGAAAAGTTATGATACATAAAAAGCAAATAAATCTTAAATGTTTAAATGAGTAATTATTCAATGTATAAAAAATTCAGAGTAATGGTTGTTCATGTTGTTTAAACAAAGTTGACAAATCCAAGCATTTTCAATGCTGTAATAATGGAACAAACCAGGAGTGTCAGGAGACCAGCATATGCAAAAACACCTCTCATTCTTTTCTTGGGATCTGCAAAAAGGAAAACAAAATCAGAGAAAAAATAACATTTATACTGAATTTATACACCCTGAGTGTCCATAAAAATTTGTTGTCTTATCAACAATCAACAAGTAACGAAACATAACTTAAATAAAATGAAAACATGATCACCTAATTGCTATGCCAAAGTAAAACAAGGAGAAAATACAAAGAGTTTGTAAAGACCATACCTTACAGAAGGGCATGAGTTGACACACCAAATTAAATTTCAAACCATGTATTCTATAAGTATATTTTTTGTCCATTTTTCATTTTGTATCATTCAATGTGTGCAACATTATAATTAAAAGTATACTTATATCTGCCTCAGACTTTATTTGTACAAAATTAAGCTGTAAAAAGAAATTGACTTTTGTTTTTAAAAAGCACATTTTCCTAACACCTCACATTGACTTGACATTAGCAAAACACGGTACAGATTTAAAAACTTTAAACACAAAAAAGTGATAGTAATCTTAAATATGTAAATTTGTTACCTCCACTGTAGTATCCCAATGCGTAGAAAACACGTCCAACAATCCAAACCATTCCTGCTGCAGCTGATAATTTCTAAAAGTATATGTAAATCATTAAATTGTGAATAAAGCAAATATTTTAGGCATGTTAATCAAGAACACCTTTTTGAAATGTAAAATACATTTAGCCAAACGTCATTAGGCAAAGTTTCCATTCACTCTTTTTGCATCTTGAAAGACTATAACAATTTTTTTTCTGTGACACAATCCTTCTATGCAGGGAGCAGGGAGGTGTCACTGAAAAGAAGTTTAAAGTTGTTCAATAAAAAAAGGCTTTAAAGACGTCAAAATTATTATTTAGACTAAGTTTTTCCTTGAAATTTTCAAAAAATTCTTCCATATCAGAAGCTCTAAGAGCTATTTCGACTTAAAACCTTTTGACTTTCCTGTACAGAAATAAGTGTATGGATAGAGAATCATGTGGTTGGAATAGAAAAGGGGAGATAACTCAAATTTAAAAATAATTGCTACAGTCAAAAGACAGTTGTACCAAAGGTCATAAATGCAAAGGTTTTATTTATTCATTCAGATATTTAGAATTTAAATGAAATTAAACAATTAAAAAGGGATATATATATATGAACAAATTTATACTTTTAAAAGCTTTTAGAAAATCTTGTGTCATGCAGAAATGATATCGGACTATCTTAAAAAATAAACATGTACATGCATATTATCATGTTTTGGCAGCAACTTCTGTAGTATTTTTAAGATGGAATGCTAGGCTAACCATTTGATTATTAGTTGGAAGAATATCAAGTTAATATCATGAACTATTTATTAGAATTAATATATTGCATGGCAATTAACTTTTATTGTCAAAACTTTTAATATTTTGTAGCAATTTGTTATCTGTTTTACTTACTGGAAATGTCAAACCAGCAAACACCAACAAGATCAGAAACTGTGGATAGTTTTCAAGCCTGTAATAAAAAGGATTATTTTAGAAATGAATGATACACAATGAACAATGATGAAGTAAACAAAATATACCTTTTGAATAACAATTTACACAGTTGGTATTTAAAGATTAATTTTCATGTTGCACCGAGTGTATAGCAAATTTAAGCAAATTTTACAATATGTTTCTTCACAAAAACACTTTCAATAAAGACAGGCAGTAGATTCAACATAGTTTACACCAGGGCTGTTTTATAAAAGTTTCTGCAACTCCACTTTGATCTTCACAAAAATTATAAAAAACATGAAAAAGAAAAAAAAATGTTGGAATATATTATCAATTCATTATATATATTCAAATCTTTATTGCCATAAAACTACATATTTATAGTATGTGACACAACATAACAAAATGAAAATAAAAAATAATAAATAACAACAAGATCATTAAGTTCCATAATAAAAGTAAGTCCCCTGTCCTCAGTTCAATAGACTGTTTAAGCTATTTGCACATGTTGATATTCAAATCCAAGTTGATTTCAAAAACTCTATTATTTTCAGTTCCACTTCTTTGAACAAATTATGTATTTTTGTTTTGAAAAATTAAAACTGATCTGTGATGAGTTAGACAAATACTTTGGAAAATGGTCACTTACCTCTTTGACAGGGACTGCCTTGTTCATACTAGACCAGGCTTAAATTAAAATATTGTTTGTTTGCAGTTTACCGACCGACCCTTGAAAATCCTCCCGACTGTGAAAATTTTATTGCTTTAAATTTGAAGAATTTTTTTTTAATACTTCTATTGACGCGATCCGGAACTTTGGGTCCTTTCCCGAAATGATTTAAAGTCTGGGTCAATTACGCATTTCAAGTACGGTTTTTCTTAGCTTCTCGTCAAGCGTTCATGTGACCATTTAACGATAAAGCACATGGAAATAATTTGTTTACAGGTATCCATGAAGTCACAGAGGAGTACTTTACGCTGTCGCACTGTCGTCTCGTGTCAATTTTAAGACAAATAACAAACAAAAAAGTTTATTAGTAAACCGTTTTTACAGATTCAGGCACATGTAATGATGTGTGATGATATCATTGACGATGATGCAGCGGTTATTTATAACTGACACGATAACCATTCTGTCTCAAACAAATCGGGTACAGAATCTGTGGAGCCTGACTTTATGGAACCAATTTCAGTGGTTAAATAATTCAACAGAAGCTTGAAGTATGGCATATTTTTTACAAATCGTTGTGAAGACGACAAAGATGAAACCACTCATCCGTGACTTAAATCTTCATGGATATCTGTAAACATGCCTGTACGGAGGAAGGGCTCATTTGAAATGTTAATGGATATAGATCATGCCAAATCAATAAGAAGCAACCCTAACTACACAAAGATGTAGAGAAAATGAATGGTTAGCTTGAGAAATAAATTTACTCTCTCTATATTAAATCTATCTACTATTGCAATGAGTATGCTCCTTTAGGATAAGGGGAGGCTGCCCCACTCATTGCAATTATTCTCTTTCTTACAATATTAAATATACCCAAACTGTGTGGCCTGTGTGAATTCAATTTAAACATGTCCTTAGGAGCTATTCTGCCAATTTTTTTTATGCATTAAAAACATTTCAGTACAGACCATTTACTTTTAATGGGGTGCTATGGATTTCACCCCAAACTTTAGATTTCTTTGGTTTTCATTAAAGCCTGGCAAAAATATAACCTTATCATATATAATTAAATATTGTTAGAAATATGAAACCAGTCGAATGTCTTAATACTTTTTTTTCAATTGAGGAAGATTCAATGGTTATTTCTTTTTTTTTTATTAAAAATACACTCTTTAATACATTTGTACATTGGAATTGTCTTATAAATCTTTAATATCTACATTTTTCTGATGAAAATACTCTACTCATGAAAACATTCTAGTCAAGAAGCATATGTCTGAATATATTTCTTTAAAACAGTTCTAGTCATAATGACATTCCTTGTTTATAAGTGTTCCAGTATTTAATAATTATACCATATTTTATGTCATAAATTGGATAATGACACTATGTTAAAGTTTCAGTTTTGGTTAAAAAGTTTTTTATCTGAAAATGCCTGTTCATTTGATGTTGGTTTTCAGCATGTCCAGTGTTTGTTGTTTTAAAATGTTTTTTTTTTCTTCACAAGAAACTTGGTTTAGTGTAACTGCTTGTTTAAACTGTATTTTGGCTGATAAAATAAAATATTTTTCCTACCTACTGACCCTTCAGTCTGAAGGTACAGTCGGAAAACTGCAAACAAACATATTTTTAAGGTTGGCCCCATAGAGCAGTATATTTATAACATTAATATTTAAAGTACTGATAGTAATTCTGATTTTTTTTTTAATTTCTGCTGACTTACGTATTTTGATGAGCTCTCTGTACACAGTTAAATCTATCATCATCGCTGTACATCTTTGGATACTGTAAAATAAATTATATCAATTTAAAAAACAAGATATTTTACATAAACATATGCAATATTATGAAAGAATGTGATGTAATTAATTCAGTGGGAAAGCAACTCAGACATAAATGGAGGTCAACCATTGACATTTGTTATGGGGGGTACGACCTTTATCAGACTCTGGGATCGGGTGTTTTTAAACTCAGGATTTTGGTATTGCCCCTTTCGGGACCCAGGAATTCTTTTTTAGAATTTCTGGATGTCGGGACCTCTGGATTTCATGTTTTTAAGCCCCGGATTAAGACATTAGGACCCCTCCCCCTCATTTGTCAATTTAAATGAATGACAAAATGTATGATATTCATCATACCAATATGAATATATTGTTAATTCATGACATTGGTGTATGCTTCTCTACCACATTTACCTTTAGTTTGTAAGCTTTTCCTTCTAATTCATTCATCAGTGGCAAATCCATGGTGGGGTCTGGAATCCCCCCTTTTTTTATGACCAATTCTTTTGAATGGGGACATACAAATGTACATGACATATGGTTGGAACCCCTTTTTAAAATGGCTGGATCCATCCCTGTTTACCATGTTGCTGACATTAAATGTACATGTATTTCTGTAATGACTTTTTTTTTACTAAGTTGTATGTACTGAAGCCATATTATCATGATTATGTATGTTTCATGTATATGACATAATATCTAAGACTATTATACTAATTAATTAATTATAATATTAGCATAATAGTCCCAGATAATATGTTTTATTTATAATTTGTACTTTACAGCAGATGCATGTTTCCATCAAATAAATCAATAGTTTGTTGATTCATGTTTTTGTTAATACTTTGTTTAACTTAACTTTGCTCATTGTTAAAGGCCGTACAGTAACCTATAGCTGTTAATTTCTGTGATATTTTGGTCATGTTGGTCACTTGTGGAGAGCTGTCATTGGCAATCATACCACATCTTTTTTTTTTTATAATTGGGTAAAAATAAGCAGAGGCGGATTTCGGGGGAGGACCCAGCCCCCCCCCCCCCCCTTTGTGGGAATTTTTTTTTGATTATATAGGGAATCACTGAAGCACTGACTGGAGCGGGCTATTTCTGGATTTTTTCAATAAAGACTAATTGTCTCATCATGCTCCTTGCAATGCAGCAACATGAGCAAAGCACGATTATTTGTCATATTAAATGAATGGGCGGGTCTCTATGAAGTAAGGAGTATCAAGGATTTGTAAAGTCTTACTATACAAATCCGTAGGAGTATCAACTTACCGGCACTTCATACTTTTTCCTTGCTTCACCGACCTTAAAACCCTTCCACATCAAAACAAAAATAGAAGCAATAGATGTAAGGATAACATATCCAAAATCTGCGGGAAGAGCGAAAGTTACTGCCATGATTTTCTTGTATCAAGTTATGCTGACTCGACGTTCTAAATCTTGAACGAGGATAGGATTATTGTAAACAACATATAGGTCAAAGTTGAAAGGGCATACTTACCGGAACTCCATATTCGGAGCGAGCTAAAAGGGTCCTCATTTCTAACCAATTCATTAAAAACCATGTTGATGATGCGACTAGAATAACATATCCAAATTCTGGCGAAATGTCAACTAACATAGTTTACCTGTTCAGGTAAAACTCGAACGTAAACATTGGGGAATCTTAAGTTTCAGAACAAATAGTCCGCTTAACCATGAAATTTTTCCGAATTTTTTTTTTGTATACGTAATAAATAACTCAGCCTTGATAATAACAAAAATAAATGGTTTATTCTGCGGTAGTTTGAAAATAAATTATCTGACTTGCAATGTATTGACTGAAATAAATAACTCAGCAGAGTCGAAAGTATGAGATGGCACCAGATTCTTCATAAATTCATCTTTTTTCCCCAAAAAATTTGGAAACACTTCCAAATTTTCTTACTTTAAATGTCTGAAAATTGGTTTCATTTAACTTGAGGTATATTGTCTCAGGAAACCTTACCTCACTTTTATTTTAATTAACATGGCCGTAACTACATAGAGGCAAATCGGTGCATAACCATAACGGCCACTTCTGGCGGAAACGGATACTGCCACCAAAACCTTGCCACTAATGAAAACCAACGGCGACTTTCGGCGTTTTTCCTATGATGGACTCGGACGACGATCCGAATAATGATGATTTAGACAAATCTGTTAGATTGGTGATATAATTGCTGTGTCCACGGAATCCTCGGATGTTTTTTTGTCATCTAGAAACCACTTATCCCAACGAACATGAATTCTACAATCCCGCGTCACGCTTAGACCCCAATGAGACCCACTTGTATTCCTTTTGTAATCTAGTAATTTTGTTATAAAATTGATCATGAGTTTAAAAGAAAAAAACTGCAGCCACAGACTTATGTATGTGAATTCCATTTTTGCTTTATCATGCACATTGGTCTTTTGATGTCCCAAGAAACTTAAGTCTTACACTGAATTTATACATTTTTACTTTGAGACCAAAATATTGTCAAATAAAGGGCTGCGCTTTAGCGCATGATACGCCCGTTGCTCTTTTAACTTGTCTTTTATGCTTTAAATGAATTTTTATGATCAACTAGAAATATATATACAAATCAAAAGGGATGTTACATTAATATATTCACCAAAGTTTCATAAAATCCCCCTTTTTTAAGTATAAAAATTCATTACTTAAGAAAACGTAAAATCTAAAATTTATAAAAAGGAAAGGGAGCTTATGTCAATAGATATAAACAATTTATCAAAGTTGCATACAATTTTGTGAAAGTGTTAGTTATTGTCCAAAAATTGGAAAATCCCCCCTTTTTTAAGCATAAAAATTCATAACACGGAAATGTTAATTCTGAAATTTATAAAAATTGAAAGGGAGCTTACATCAATAGATATAAACAATTCACCAAAGTTTCATGGACATTGGTGAAAGCCTTTTTGAGTTATTGTCCGAAGTGTTGAAAATCCCCCCTTTTTTATGAATAAAGCCCCATAAATCCAAAACTTAAAATCTGAAATTAAAAAAAAAACGAAAGGGAGCTTACGTCAATAGATATAAACAATTCACTTAAGTTTCATGGAAATTGGTGAAAGTGTTTTTGAGTTATTGTCCGAAGTGTGGACGACGGACGGACAGACGGACGGACGGACAACGGTATACCATAATACGTCCCATCTAAAAGACGACGGGCGTATAAAAATTATTAAAACAAAACTTTTCAGATTAAGAAAGGGTCTTCGGAACACCCAGAAAGCATGATTTTGCATCATTTGTTCTAAAGCTTCTTGGGCCATCAGTGGCTCCAAAACCCTTCAAACAAAATTTGCTTTGCTCCGCTCGGCGAAATATGATTTCCAACACTTTTAAAAGACGCATTTAGTTACTAACAAACTTTGATACTATGTGTGTATGCAATACGCAATTTGGAATATAAAAAGATTCATTTTTGCAAAGGAGGAGGATTCATTCTGATTAAATGGTGCATAATGACTTGACTATACATGTATTATTTATGATAAACAAATCATTTAAAAATTGTATGTTTTCGAGCATCATAAATATAGTTGTGAAAATGAATAATCAGTCCCTTGCTTTGATGAAAATAAAAATTCTTGCTTCAATAGTGCAGAAAAAGGATAATCTGTCCTCTTAGTTTACAAAAAAAAAATAACCGATACAAAAAAATCCTCCTGCCCCCCTCCCCCCAGAATATCAAATGGTCGTCCCCTAACAAGGCCCCCATGGCATGCACCTTTTCAAATCCTGGATCCGCATCTGACAAATGTGCCATTATTGAACCCCCTCGTAGAGGAATCCAAGTCAAATATATATACATATACTGTTAAAGGGGCACTAGCTAAGAGATATACAAGTATTAACAAATCTAAAATATTTTTTTTTTGGTTTGTTCAATCATTTATGAAAGTGAAATATGATTCGGTTTTGAATCCGTATCCATGTGGGCTTCAATTTAACCCCTTAGCTAGAGATGTATAACGCATGAATTGTGCGCGTTTACGGTTATTTCATGAAAGGGCAAGAATGTCAACGTTAAAAGTGAAACAAAGGTAAATTCGTCTCCAGAGCAAAAGGATTAAAAAAATGTGTTTCTCATTTTACGGCATAATACGTGTTCTTATGAAAAAGTTTGACATGTAAAGTGACAGTCTGGTATTGCAGTTTGTTTGCATCAATTACTTAATGTTTCAAACTTTCATACCATCTATGAAACTTTGACAAAATCCATTTTTACGATTAAGACTAACCCTAGCTTGATCATGGTAATGTCTATATATACAGCAACATGTTTTGTTTCCTCATTTTGTTTTGTTATTTTACTGATAGTTGGATATTTCGTTTTGCAATTAACTTCTGCTGGACAGTATGGCATTATAAATGATGAATTTGTATAAACATTCATGGATTGTTATGAAACTTCGACAAGCCGAAGCTACATGATATATAATATATGATCTACAAGATCAAGAAATGGCATATGAAGATTTGATTAAACAAAAATATATGTATTTTACTGATACTTTTTACAATTATTATATAATTGATAGACCTTTACATTGATAACACCAATAGCAGGTGAGACACAGGATTTATAGTGGCATTTTTTAGGTATTTAATGTAAACATATTTTATTAATTATATTCAGGTACATACATAGGCATTTACATAATAATACAAGTGAAATAATTAATAGGATCCAGAAACAAGCTCTTAGCTTATATTAATCCGTTTCTATATAATAAGAACATTTCATATTTTAATACTCAAAGGGTAAAATGTTATAAAAAATAACAATGTTACACAAGATGGTATTTGTTATAACATGTATCAGTTGTTATTTGATTTCAAATAACTTTCAGTAACGTACTGCGAGGTCTTTTTGTTATTTTGTGTGTGCGTGTGCTTTGTATCGATCTGTTGAGTCACACCCCTTTAAACTAGTTTAATAGTTTGTTCTTATGTTTTGCTGTTACATCACGTACTGTCCTATGTTATAGGATGGCTAGCTATAGGCCTCGACCGTTAACATGTTAGCCGGCCAAAACGTATGTCACGGTTTGTCCCAAATACAAAGCCTGTAATTCAGTGGTAGTCGTTTGTTGATTTATTTATCTAATTATTTAAATATGATTTTAAATGCGTTTGTTTGTACACGACTGATCAGGCTGTTGATTTTCTCGTTCGACTCATTTTTCACATTTTTGTCATGTCGCTGCTTACAGCTATATGATATACATGCAGTGTTTATTGTTGAAGACTGTTGTATGAATTATACAGTTGCTAGTTGTACCGTCGATTTCACAGGTTTCTGGTGGAGAGTTGTCTCATTGCGGGAGATCATACTACGATCTACTACATTTCCATATTATATCTTGTTGATGTCTTGATTTAATTACAACCAACCCTTATTTGGTTCTCTCAGATTAAATTGCAGCTGTTTCTTTAGATTAAATTACAGCTGTTTCTTTAGATTAAATTACAGCTGTTTCTTTAGATTAAATTACAGCTGTTTCTCAGATTAAATTACAGCTGTTTCTTTAGATTAAATTCTAATAGTGTTTGATCATGTTCATGACCTTTTTGTCATTTAAGATCATGTTTGTTGTTGCTCTGCAGTTTATATGTGGTATCGACTTTGATATGTTTTTATTTGTGAGTTCCTCTGTGATGAATGTTCTTGTGAATGCTATAACTTTGTGTTGTGTTTCTGTCACGTAGTGTTGTCATTTCCGCGATATTTTTGTTTTCATGAACAGTGTCATAAAGCGGGAAGATTGGATAGCCATTAAACCAGGTTCAACCCACCATTAATTTTTAAATGTCCTGTACCAAGTCAGGAATATAGCAGTTGTTATAAAATAGTTCGTTTCTATGTGTGTTGGCGGTTGTTTTTGTTGCATTTCAGTGTCCCGGTTGTTCCCGGTTTGTTTTCCTTTTGATCGATCTATGACTTTTGAACACCGGTATTCTATGGATTATTTTTTTCGCTAAAATGTCCTACGCCCATTCTACTATTGCATTTATTTAAAACTATTTTAAGTTTTATCATCCTTGTATTCTTTGATTTCCTTTCTCTCGTTTATGCCTTTTCCTCTTCTCTAGTTTTCCCAACCCTGCCGTTAAATCTACATTATATTTTTTTTGTGGTGACGAGACTACGCCTATTTTTCACATACATGTTTTTGTAGTTTCAGAGGGGGGACATTTCTAGGACCATGTTAAAAAAAATGACTTCAGAACTCATGATGTAAAAATCAGAGTAAAAAAAATCTTTCAGAAGGGAACTTTCGTTTCTTATACATGCGCACATGCACACAATCAACTGCTAGCATCTGTACGTTGTCAATTGGTCTCTGGTGTCCACATTTGTCATTGACCATCATACCGCCTCTTCTTATTCTATAGATGAGACAATATCTGAAAAAGTATAATTTCCATGTCCCGCCTTTCACCAGCAATTATTTTTTTATTCAGACATCTTTTTGGAAAATTTTAAGTTTTTGCATTTTTAATAAGGGTCTTTTGAATGTTGTCCCCAGGGGTACTTTCCTTCCTGTTACCATTGTTTTTTTTTTTCCACCTATGGACACGTTTGAAAGACTAAAAATCTATTTCTTGTAATGTAATGTGAAGAGCATCATTTCCTGTATGTATGAATCCATTTGATTAGGTGAATAGCAGCCAGTTTAAAAAAACTAAACTCCCCAAAGATCAGAATTTGGAGACAAATAATTGTGTTGTTCTCTCCTGTCACAGCCTTTTTGTGTACCTTCTGAGAATATTTCATTATCAGCACTATAACGGAACATGTGTTTTTATAGTATCTTATCAAATTGATATGTAGATGAAAGTAAACTTCTACGCAATTCGAGTAAATGAACAAAAAGTACTGCGTAATTCCTTTCTGTTACGTTCTGTCATGTTACCTGATAAAAAGTAACAGCATAACCATAATCAGTAACAGGAAGGATTTTCAAGACAATTTCACTGATGAATCAAATAGTTAATCTACTATATGTCAACCATTTCATTTAATATAAGTTATTAATAAATTAAATAAATTTCAAAGTAATATACAGTATATTGAATAAAACTAGAGGCTCTTAAGAGCCTGTGTCGCACACCTTGGTTTATGTGCATATTAAACATAGGACACAGATGGATTAATGCCAAAATTGTGTTTTGGTGATGGTGATATGTTTGTAGATCTTAATTTACTGAACATTCTTGCTTCTTACAATTATCTCTATTTATAATGAACTTGGCCCATTAGTTACAGAGGAAAATATTTTGTTAAAATTTACAAAAATTTACCAAATTTATGAAAATTATTAAAAATTGACTGTAAAGGGCAATAACTCCTTAAGGGGTCAACTGACCATTTTGGTCATGTTACTTATTTGTGGATCTTACTTTGCTGAACACTATTGCTGTTTGCAGTATATCTCTATCTATAATAATATTCAAGATAATAACCCAAAACTGCAAAATTTCCTTAAACATTACCAATTCAGGGGCAGCAACCCAACAACTGGTTGTCGGATTCATCTGAAAATTTCAGGGCAGATAGATCTTGACTTGCAAAACAATTCAACCCTGTCTGAATTGCTTTTAATGCTTTGGTTTCAGAATTATAAGCCAAAATCTACCTTTTTCCCCCTATGTTCTATTGGCGTTCATCTTGGTTGGTTGCCTGGATCACCGCACACATTTTTAAAACTAGATACCTAAATGATGATTGTGGCCAAGTATGGTTAAATTTAGCCCAGTAGTTTTAGAGGAGAAGATTTTTGTAAAAGATTACAGAAATTTACGAAAAATTGGTAAAAAATGACTATAAAGGGCAATAACTCCTTAAAGGGGTCATTTTGGTCATGTTGACTTATTGTAGAACTTACTTTACTGAACATTATTGCTGATTACAGTTTATCTCTATCTATAATAATATTCAAGATAAAAGCCAAAAAATGGCAAAATTTCCTTAAAATTGCCAATTCAGGGGCAGCAACCCAACAACAGATTGTCTGATTCATCTGAAAATGTCAGGGCAGATAGATCTTGACCTGATAAACAATTTTACTCCATGTCAGATTTTCTCTAAATGCTTTAGTTTCAGAGTTATAAGCCAAAATCTACATTTTCCCCCTATGTTCTATTTTTAGCCATGATGGCCATCTTGGTAGGTTTGCCGGGTCACGCCACACATTTTTTAAACTAGATACCCTAATAATGATTCCGGCCAAGTTTGGTTAAATTTGGCCCAGTAGTTTCAGAGGAGAAGATTTTTGTAAAAGTTAACGACGACTGACGACGACGACGGACGACGACGCCGGACGCCGGACTCCATGTGATGAGGAAAGCTCACTTTGGGCCAAGTGAGCTAAAAACAGTTTTTTTGCTTTTGATAACAGCAAAGAACATTGTGCAATTCTAGTATAGTAGATAGTAACAGAAAGGAATTTATTTTAGAATTTTTCATTACCTAGGCAGATTTTTCATCTGGCAAATACAGTTTCAAAGGATAAATGACATTGTATGCTGTTATCTTCCAATTGTGACCAATCTGAAATGATGTATTTTTCTTAAACTATAAAATAAAGCATTTTTTGGAGAAAAAAATCGTTTCTGTTACCAACTCTGTCCTGTTACCGTTGTCCTGTTACTCAAGATTCTTTTCATGTTACCGACATCTCTGACTATATTTTAGTATATTTCTAAACCTTTTGTAATACAAATGCTAAAATCAATAATTGGCATTTACTAAACTATTGCAGTATATACTAGTAAACCACAAATAGTGTCTTAAACTAATTCCTTATTCTCATTAGAAACTTTTTAAAATTGATTTATTTTGGTAACAGGAAAGAACTGGAATTATTTTGTACCATTTTTGAAATTGCAATTGTTACCACATTTAACAATTGTTTGAATTACAGAAAACAGTTCCCAGATCCCCAATGTGTGTTCTTCGATTTGCACTATTAAAATACCGGGTCTAATACTTTTTTTTTGATTTTTTCTTATTGCCAAAAATTGGACTTTTTCAGATATTGTCTCAGATATATTTAACCTGATCATATCCAACTTTAGCAGTCATCGCGTGACTTTGGCGACGTCACGCATCACCGCCGTATCATGCCCAAGTAAAATGTATAGAAATACACAGGGGCTTTCGAAAATCGATTAAATAAATTTCTTTTAGATCATGATACAAAAAGTGTGGACATATATAGTAATTCTTCATATATTTGGAAATATATTTATGCCTTTTGGAAAAGTTTAAATTTTGGCCTTCTCCCTTCCAAATGCTTTTGAAAAAGTGTCTTAATTGTTGCCTCGATACTTCACACTGTTAAATCATACAACTACGATAAATATTGGATTTTCTGCCGTGTTTAACATAACATTGTATTTTATACAAAACAGATGGAAAAATTGTGGTCATATCTGTATCTGTATCTGTATCTGTATGTATACGTTGAAGATACCAATTCTGGCTTTTACTCAACGGGAGAGAGAGACACCTATTGGCGGTGTTGGAGAGCAGCCTTGAAGCTCTCAACTGTATCTGCGCATACAATACGATCCTCTAGTTGGTTCCAATGTAGTACACTCTTGACGAAGAAAGAGTTCTTATATGGATCGGTGTTGCTAGGAATAGTTTCTAGTGCCTTAGAATTGTTCTTCACTGAATTTGTCACTATATTGGCACTTACAAAATTGTCAAATGTTTTAGGTTTGATTTTCCTCTTAGGTTTACTTTTAACAAGAAAATCGTCGGGATTAATAGCTGGGACCAACCCCTCAACCACTTTGTACAGAAATACTAGCCGTTGACTTGTTCTTCTTGTTTGTAGGTTGTCTAGTTCTAACTTGGCTAGCATTTTGGTGACCGACCCCTCTTCTCTAGACCTATAGTCGCCTGTGATGAATCTAGCTGCTCTGCGTTGTATTCTTTCCAATTGATTTATATCATGTTGTGTATATGGGTCCCATATTATGGCACCATATTCCATAGTTGATCGTACTAATGATATATATGCGGTCTTTTTGCAATCTTTTGGGCAGAAGCGTAGATTTCTTCTTAGAAAGCCGAGTGTCGAATTGGCTTTCTTGGCAACATTTGAGATGTGCGTGGTCCATTTTAGGTCTTCTGATATTTGTAAGCCTAGATATGGGTTGTGTTGGACTTGTTGTAGTACATGTCCGTCTAGGCTGTACATCTTCTGGCTTTTATTCTTAATGCTAAGTATATAGCACTTCTTTGCATATGTGCTTATTACTATATTCATAAATATTTGAAATATCGTATATATACAATAGTTTACTTTTTATTATGTCCCTTCCAAATTGATTTGAAAATTATCTATTTTCAGAAAATCTGATAATATTTTTCAAGATGACGTGAATAGTTGCATATGGAAAATTGATATTTCAGAAAAATTCCCGACTTTGATGTTGTTACATCAAGGATTTGTCTAGTAAGACTTACTATACAAATCCTTGGTTACATTAAGGACAAGTAAATTTCTGGCGAGTCAAATTGATATGGCTACTTAATCGGTAAACCAAACTATAGTGTATATATATCTTGTTTAAGTGACATAACAACCAAGTATCATGGTAAATCCTTGCCTAACTAAATAACAGTAGAACACACCCGCGAGATCGCGGGCATTCAGAGCGTAGTTTAAAGTATGTAAAGTGTTGTTGGAAGAATTTTGTAAAATATTGAATGACTGGAGAATTTCAACAAAAGTATCATAAGTCATAGGTTATTGGGGTCAGGAAAATGCTTTTTTTTTATCCCTCCTCCTTTATTTCCAATATTCCCATTTTTTGGTTTTCTATCAATTTCAATATGAACATACATTTAGTATGTTATGAACATTCAGTGGTTGTTGTTTGTTTATGTGTTACATATCATAGATTTATGTGTTACATATCAAGATATAGGTCGTACGGTAACCTATAATTGAGTTTTGAACAGCGGTATACTACTGTTGCCTTTATTTACATATTTGTTTTTCGTTCATTTTTTTGTACATAAATAAGGCCGCTAGTTTTCTGGTTTGAATTGTTTTACATTGTCAGTTCGGGGCCTTTTAAAGCTGAGTATGCGGTATGGGTTGTTGAAGGTCGTACGGTAACCTATAATTGTTAATATCTGTGTCATATTGGTCTCTTGTGGAGAGTTGTCTCAACATGGCAATCATACCACATCTTTTTTTGTAATCAATGAATTTTGTAAAAGATTTAATGAGTGGAGAATTTCAGAAAAGGTATCAAAAGTTCACATGAATATTTTTTGCGCTTATCTGTATATTATGAACATTCATTACTTTATAAATATAGTGTATTTACTTTCAATTCTAAGTTTTACTAATCGATCCATAGTGGTCATTGATATAGTATACAGACCCTCTCTATTTAATAAACTCTGTGACTGCCGTGGATAGTAAACTTGAAAATGATAGCAGATAGAATTCTGAAAATACAAAAAAAAATTCTGAAAAAAGTATACAGAAAAACGCAAACCGGAAGTCTAATCAGACTTAAAATTTCGTCCAATGACGGGACAGTATCCGGATGCCTTTTTTCTCGTTTTTCTCCAAAAATAACTCAATCTGAATAATCATATGAATGGATGACAAATGGCACTATGCACTGTACCTATAGGACACAGAGGTGTGTTGATCAAATAATTGTGGAAAGAAGAGAAGCGACACCCAAAATGAGGTCTTCTCGTTTAATAGTATAGATATTATGACCGTTAAAATGTGATTAGTGAGTAAGCTGGTGTGTAACTGTTCCACACCCTTTGAACTAAAATATTGGCAAAACTGTCAGCATTCAGGGAATTGTGTTTGATTTAATGTAATAAACTGAAAGGAATAGACATAAATAAGGAGGCCTGAGAAAAAGCCAAAGTGAAAACTGCACCCGGAAAGTAGCATTACTAATCCGTCATTGGTTTGAATTAGAAGATCAATTCAACGTCCGGTTTGAAAGCGCCAAATACAATATTTGTTGTTGAATCTAGAGCTTTCTTTGTCGCTATTATTTATATTAAGAATGGCAGAATCGCCACAATGGAAGAAACCTTCAGATATAATGAAGAATATGAGAAAGAAGAAAAGAATTTCCTTGCAAAGAGTTCCATCAAATGATTCATTTTCGAATCCAGTTTTCGGGGACATGACAAACACTTCTTCACAACCAAAAAGACGTAACCCCTTTTCAAAAGACACATCAGATGATACACAACCATCCTCTAAACGACCAAGGAAGTCAGTCGATGAAGACCAACATAATGATTCAGTTGATCAGATTTCTTTCTTTAAAATGTTTAATGAATCGGTATGAACATCACCGCCTTGTCATGTTTTATAAAATTCAATTTTAATCACAATTCACATAATATCTCATTGCAATCACAATAACAGACAGACTTATACAACTCCACAGACAGTCCTAGAATATGCACACACACACTCATACCAAATTCCTTCCTCCAGAACACAAACACGCCAACAATTTGTTTTCCACATAAAAAATAATTAAAATTTGAACAGCCTCACTATAACTTAAGAGTCGCTCAAAGCAACTGTCTCAACATACGCCTATAATCAGTAAATTTATCATGAGTAGATAGTTTAATCTTAATATTAAAATCAGGGGCGTAGCTGAGTTGAAATAAAGTGCAAGCATATATATCGCCGAGTGGAGCGAGGCGAAATTTTTTTTTTGGACCATTTTATGATGAAAATGATAAATACCCTATCTGTTTCTTACTATACCATATTTCAAGAAACGATAGTAACATCCTAGTGGGTTTTGTAATTTGGAAACCCGGGAACAGATAAGACACAAAATGACAAGCAAAAACTTTCAACATTGAAAACTAACTACAGATGAAAAACACGGACCCTGAAAAAATGTGGCGACCTCCGGTGCTCCGAAGGTAAGCAGGTCCTGCTTCTTGCAAGACACCCGTGGTGTTTCTCACGAGGGTCATTTTAAAATCAAATGAGAGGTTTCAACGACAACGGTAGAAGGTCATTTGTAACACAGATACCCTAGGTGAATCAATAGTCTTTTGGACGAAATGACAATGGGAATACGAAATCGAACGGCTACTTTTAAGTCTTGACTTATAAGTAAGGGAAATAAATCTAAGATGTTTTCAAGGTGATTTTATTGAGCCTGTCTAATTAAATGTTAATACTGCATGTAAGACTTAAACTAAAGTATAGACTAGTTAATATCCAAAGTCCATATATCTATTTTTTGCCAAGGCAAATGATCTTTTCAAATCGTCCTGTGAAAATGAAGACCCTCGTGTTCATGTGCAAAATGTAAATTCTTTGTATATACATGTATATCCGAAGCCGACTAAGTTACTACAGAAAGCCAGGAAGGGGTGGGGTATTTATATCATAACATATAAAAGTAATATTGTTTTTTTCATATTCTAATTACCTAGATGGGAAAAAGAGTAGTTTCCATACGAGTTTGGCTCCCATTTTTGCTGCAGTAGGTTGACTTTTGTTTCATGTTTTGACAACTCATCATTTGTTAGGCTAGACATATCAGGATAAGGGGGTCAAACAATGTTATTTTCTTTGCAGTAACGTCTTGTGAAAACGATGTACATGGCTCATTTACATCTTTGCTGGGCTAATTAGATAAAACGTTTTGGCTTTCGTTATCCGCTGCCTTCTTGCTAAAATAAAAATCTAGCTTCTTCATTTTTGTCGAGCCTGCAACTTTTGTTGCAGAAAGCTCGACATAGGGATAGTGATCCGGCGGCGGCTACGGCGGCGGCAACGGCGGCGGCTACGGCGGCGGCGTTAGCTCACTTCTTAAAAGCTTTATATTTTAGAAGGTGGAAGACCTGGATGCTTCATACTTTGTATATAGATGCTTCATGTTACGAAGTTTCCATCAGTCACATGTCCAATGTCCTTGACCTCATTTTCATGGTTCAGTGACCACTTGAAAAAAAAGTTCAAATTTTTTGTAATGTTGAATTCTCTCTTATTATAAGTAATAGGATAACTATATTTGATGTGTGCGTACCTTGCAAGGTCCTCATGCCCGTCAGACAGTTTTCACTTGACCTCGACCTCATTTCATGGATCAGTGAACAAGGTTAAGTTTTGGTGGTCAAGTCCATATCTCAGATACTATAAGCAATAGGGCTAGTATATTCGGTGTATGGAAGGACTGTAAGGTGTACATGTCCAACTGGCAGGTGTCATCTGACCTTGACCTCATTTTCATGGTTCAGTGGTTATAGTTAAATTTTTGTGTTTTGGTCTGTTTTTCTCATACCATATGCAATAGGTCTACTATATTTGTTGTATGGAATGATTGTTAAGTGTACATGTCTAGCGGGCAGATGTCATGTGACCTTGACCTCATTTTCATGGTTCAGTGGTCAAAGTTAAGTTTTTGAGTTTTGGTCTTTTTATCTAATGCTATATGCCATAGGTCAACTATATTTGGTGTATGGAAATATTTTATGATCTTTATGTCAGTCGAGCAGGTTTTATTTAACCGTGACCTCATTTTCACTGTTCATTGCACAGTGTTAAGTTTTTGTGTTTTGGTCTATTTTTCTTAAACTATAAGTAATGTGTCAACTATATATGTTGTATAGAAGCATTGTTAGCTGTACCTGTCTGCCTGGCATGGTTCATCTGACCTGGACCTCTTTTTCAAGGTTCATTGGTCTTTGTTTAGTTATCTTGGTTAATGTAAAGTTTATGTGACAGTTGTAATAAAGCTTAGATTTATACTTAAGACTATCAACATAATATCAATGATTAGTATAGAAGGCGAGACATTTCAGCGTGTGCACTCTTGTTATTTTTATTTCTACCGGGGGTTAAACTTTTGTGTCGTGATTGTAGTTGCAAGTACAGACACCGCCAGACACGATAATCCGGAAAGACTAAAGACTATCCGAAATTCAATTTCAGGATTTTTTTTGATTTTTTTTTTTGTGAAAAACATGCGCAAGCAAATGATTTTTTGCGTAAAGGCAGCTACGCGCCTGAAAATATAAATAGAATTAGAATAGGCACTGCCACTACATGCACTATGCATGGCATGATGCTATGTAAACATGTTATAATCAATTTAGTTTACATGTATATTTATAAAATAGTCAATTTTCGCTTTTATATACATGTACATTAAATAGTGTAAACAATAGTTTTTTGGTTTTTTTAATAGTGTAAACAATATTTTATTATGAATAATACACATGATACATTTACATTGATACAAGTATAATTATATGTACATTTCCAAAAAGCAATGCACACTACAGGTGAGTGAGTGAGGTGACATAAACTTCAAAGTGTCGAAGCAATTATTACAAATAGAAGTTCATGAAGCAGGGCTTCCAAAAAATATTTGAGCCAGCCGAACATTTTATATCTGATCCCGATTTTAATCCCTTAAGACGTAGTCACAAAAGGCAATTATGGTAATCAGATGGCCATTCCAATGATTGACATTACATTAAAAAAAAAAACCGATTTTAAACTTTACTTTGATATGAAATGAATTTGATGATCAGATGTAAACTGTTAAATTGGCAGACGCATCATTCAAAGTGTGCACATCAGCACGCTCATATCTGCCTTAGAATCTTTATTTGTGCAAAATGACATTGTCAAAAACTATTTTCGTTTCTAACCGGATGTTGACTTGACAATGGTAATACATGGACCATAAACGGATACGTAAAGTCCGTGTACGTTTACAAAGCACGACTCTCTTTTCCGAGTTATTTCTTCAACAAAATACTTGAAATGAATGTTAGATACAGGTATCAATGATTTTTTTTAGCATTTTTGAAGAAATGTAGGATACATAATTAAATTTCCCACCTGCGCACACGTGTTCTAGTTCATACGACGTAGTTCTGACGATTTTTCATTTAAAACCTTTTTAAATTTTTCATCAAATCATGTTGATAAACTTATTTCTTATAATTTTAATCTTTTGGACTAAATCAATTAGATACAAACCGCTGAAATGTAAGAAAATAATTCTGAATAAACCGATCAATTTATACGATGTCCGGTACTGAACATAGTTCACCTGTCACCTGAACAGGTAGATTTCAGCTGTCCAACTACTAATTAGCCTTGATTAAGATTATAAAGTATTGAAGTAGGTGTTGTTTTGATAGTAATTAATCATCATGTCACATTTATGACCGGAAATGTGTTGCTGTTAAAGGCAAAAGGTTGGGTCAAAAAGATCGTGAATTATGTTAAAATGACCGAAAAAAACCTTGAAACCTAAAAAGAATATGACCGTTTAATGCTTTGCCCAGCCGGACTTTTACCGGACATTATACAAATGACCGGAATATATGACCGTTTTGGAAGCCCTGACATGAAGTATGAAATATTCTTTTAGTTTTACTTTTCAACGAAAATGCAAAGCTTGTTATATAATTGTAATATGTTTTATGAATTCATATGACAGACTATGAGTAGAATTATAGATAATCTGTAATTGGGGGAAAGATGTGGTTTGAGTGCCAATGAGACAATTCTCCATCCAAGTCACTATCTGTAAAAAGTAAACAATTAGGTGTGGTCTTGGCTCACACCTAACAGCAAGCTAAAAAGGACTTTAAAATGAAGTGTAACACTCCAAAACCAAGGGGTCTATAAATCTATATAAAAAACAAGAAAACACTTATGAACCACATCAACAAACAACAACTGAACAACAGGTTCCTGACTTAAGTTCAAGACAGATGCAAAAATATGCAGTGGGTTTAAACATTTTAACAGTCTATAGACAACATTCACCCTAACCTGAAATAGTAGCTTAACATTACAACATAGAAAGATATTCTATAAAATATCAATTGAAATCCCTTAACTCCATCAAAAAGACATATATATTGCATGTATTGATAAAAACAAGTTTTTAACATAGTGCATGTAAATCAACCAATATATCATTTTATTTCTAGAATGATACGAGCACAGTGTCAGCAGAAAAAGGTATTGAAATAGAGAAGACACCAACTCCAGTTTTTCTAAGAGAGGAAGAGGACAGTCAGTCTCAGTTTGCCTTCATTGAAAAGATTTTCAGTGCAAACAAAAATAAGGTACCTATAACAATGTACAACTGATAGCAGGAATGAATAATTTTCTTTTGACAAGGTTCATCTTTCAACCTTGTCCTCATTTGCATTGTTAATTTTAATCATTTATCAGGCCTATAGCTATATGTCTGTCTGACAGGGTTCATCTGACCTTGATCACATAATTTTACATGGATCATTGATAATGTTAATTTTATAGAATAATTGAATGTAATACCTTTTTCTATTAGGATTTTCCACACACATTCAATATTGATCATTAAAGCAGGCGTGACATTTCAATCTGTGGACTAGTTGCACTCCTGTTAAATTGTATTCTACAAAATGTATTTAAAATATATATACTGTCCAACATACATGTATTAATTCAAGTTGATCATGTCTGTTCTGTTCTGTTTAGGTAATTTCCTCTGTTATACATATATTGGAGCACTCCCACTTGGGATATACATGTATGGTTTTAAAATATTTACACAGATATTTACAGAGTGGTGGACATGGGGTGCTTAGGCCATGGAATATTAATTGTTGGTTTCCCATAACAGGGGAAAATTTAAAGACCCGGCAGGCAGGCTTTTTTTTTTGTAACCATGCATAATTATCTGTGCATTGGAATTCAATGAACTTGTTCCCAAAGTAAACAACTTATCTGACACACATCTCTCCTTCAACTTGGAATGGTTGCAAATCAAGACTCACTCTTATTTCTAACTGTTTTTAAGCATTTCTTGTAGATTTTATACAATTTTGATTGACTGCATTAGTGTTAAACTGTAATGTATATTTTAGGGTACATGCATTAATCATTAAAAAAAAAAAAAATTTTAATTAATTTTTTTTTATATATAAAAAAAATAAAATGACCCGGCGGTATAAAAATGACCCTGTCAGGTTAGGGGAAACCATCAATTATTTTTCCATGGCCTTAAGTTTAAAAAACTTTATATACAGGTAAAACTGTGAATTTTAAAGACAAGTGTCCTGTGTTAAACACTTATTGACCAATCAGATTGGTATGCACATGTAAATTGACACAAACTCCTGAAGGTACTCGAGTCAGTAGGGTCACCCAAGCCATAAGGTATAACATATGTAAATAATAACATACGTAACATATTTACCCTGTTGATTGTTTGATACAAGTAATTTTTATGTATACAAAGACATATATTTCAAAATATAGATTGTAGACTTGCTACATGTCCGATCCTAATTATGTTTTTTTTCTTCAATTTGGTCCCTTTAACAATTTTACTGCTATAACTAGGAGAATACCATTATACTGACATCTGCAGGAGGAAGTCTTTCTCCAAGGGCAATCAGGAGTCTGACAGTTATCAGTAAACATATAAATTAGTAAGAAATAAATAAAAGAAAGGGAATTGTAGCAAGTCTACATTCACTGAAAATTTGCCACCCTGATGAACTTTTTAAAAATTTTGTATATACCTATTAAAGGATGACTACGTCTAGTCTATCAAATCATATTAATCTGAGACAAGTAATTATCTAAGGTCATCCAAGCTGTTGAAGTACGAGACATAATTTGAGAGTTATTAACCAGCATTCATTGAAAATTCACAACCATGAATAAATTTTATTAAACGACAGAAGAATCCAAGAATCACTACATGAAACATTTATCAAATCAAATGTGTTTTTTTTATCTTTCATATAAGAAACCTGTCCCAGTCAGTAAGAAAGAAGTAAAGAAAGAAGAACCAGTCTGTACGTCAACTTTTCCAGTAGACTGGAGTTTAAAGGTCAAAATGAGAGTGGTTTCATCAACCCCACTGACATGGTGTACACAACTGAAGACGATGGAGGAGGCAGTTGGTGTAACACAGTTTACTACTGGTCAAAAACAGGTAATTATATAAACATGCATTAATGTGATAAATATATAAATCATAATCCCAAAAAGGCATACATTTATTTACATTACAATACTGACTGTTGTACCCAATTTTTTTTACCTATATGTGTGATATTGTTTTGTTCACACATTTGGCAATATAATAAATTATATGGCACATTCATACAAATGAAAGGTTAGGCTAGCTATAAAACCAGGTTTAGTTCACCAGTTTCTTCATATAAAAGAAATGTCTGTACCAAGTTGTGTATATATATGACAATTGTTTTCCATTCATTAGAGGTGTTAGAGCTTTTGATTTTGCCATTTTATAAAGGAATTTTCATGTTTAATTCTTGGATTGTTAAGAATAACCTTGTTGACATTAACACTTTTGTATAAAAAATTCATGAACTTCATAAATTAAATTATCTCCACTTGCCAATTCAGTTTAATTTTCAAGGGGAGATAATTGAATTTATAAATGTTCATAAAAAATGGAAAAACAGCAAAGTTAAATAAAAAAAAACAATTTTGAAAGACTGACAACACCATCGAACATTTGAGAAAACAAACCAAACTCATCTACAAACTTATCGGTGACGTGCTATGAAAAAAAGTTAAAAACACCAAATATAGTCCTTAATTGAAGAGCATACAGAAACTGAAATAAAAGTGCATATAACACTAGTTATACAGAAGAAAAAAAATTAATAGGAACCCTGTCACACATGACACAAAATAGGTCATTGACTGATTTTTGTTTGACTTGTATTTTTGATGATGTAACTTTTTAGATTGACATGAAGCATAATATCACAATAATCATAAACATGATGAAATACCAACATGATTAATGAAGATTTATATTGTATAGATATAAGTTATATATTTGGTTTGTTTTGTGTCATACTGTTAATTTATTTATTTTCATGAGTAACAATTTTCGTGTATTGAAGAAACTTTGTTATTTTCCTAGATATTTGATTTCCTGTTTTTGCCAATGCTTGCATACTACAAGCCTATGAAAAAATTTTTTTTTTTGAACATTTAAATTCCTGATACACCTCTCACCACAAAATCCATGAAATTGATATCCCATAAATAATAATGAATCCACAGTACTTATTACCCACACTTTAAAAAAGAGGGGGTATACTGTTTAACCTCTGTCTGTCCATCGGTCGCTCCACACCATGAATAGTTTTCGTCGCATCTTTCTCAGACTCTGGAACTAGATTACAAGGATTTCTAAAACTTGGTTTCAGGGTATATGGACCATAATTTGGTATTCGGCCTTTGGTTTCTTTTTGTATCCTTTTTTATAAGTTCTAAAACTTTAACTTTTATTCTGTGGGTTGTGTTGGTGTTAGAATAGTATTAATGGAACAATTGAGTTTTTCAAGAAAAAAATAATACATTTTGATTCACCGTTTACATGACAGGAAACCAAACAGGAAACCAATCTTTATTTTCTTTATTTTGTACAATATATTTCAAAAGACATAAATGAACACCATTACTAGTGTTACTTGCTTCATGTTAATATTTAAAATTTATTTTCAATGTTTAATTAAAGTTTTTTTTAAACGCGACAGGAAACCATAAGAAACCGAAAGCATTTTTTTAGTTTTATTTTATTGCAAAATCTGCTTAAAATAGTCTGAACAGTATACTTTTTCTTAAAATCCATCTTAAATGTAACAGTATTATAAAACTCCTAAATATGTGCTTGTTTTGAAAACAATTAGTACAATTTATCCAGAAATTTCCATATTTTCTTCATTGATACAGGATACCATAATCGTTGTATCTTGATGTTTTAGCCAAAAAAATGTATTTATATTTGGTTTTGAAATTCCAGTTATATACAATTTATTCCAAATCATTGGCAATGTAAAATTCTTTAAATCCAGTAAAGAAAAAAACTTTTAACTTGGAATTAAAATCTTTAAAATAGGCACCATGTGATATTTGTGACCTGTACACCATCTACATGATTTCCACATTTTAACCTACTTTAGTGGGCTAAAATCAATAAAGTACTTCCTTTCAAGTCATGCATGGAAAAGTTTACTTCTCCTTTGACAAGTTTATTGCGTTTCTGAAAAGTGTTTGCAGAACATGAATAAAAAAAAATAATTAAAAATTGTGACAAAGATACCAACTTTGTACACTCCAAGTGTAACGGTATATTAACATGTAATTTTTATTAAGTTATCTTTATTCACCTAAAATATCCAGTAATATTTACTGCTGAAGCAAAATCAACCCAAGAGCATCGGCACAATGATAAGAGACGTAATGTTGATTGAATTTTCCAAGGACCCTTTACATCGTTATCAGGAAACAAAGTGTGTCATAACGTCTGTCAAATCTGAAATCGATTTTGTCAAGTCATTGGGCATTTATTTTCACACAAGATCGTATGTAACATTATGCACATAGGAAAAACAATAGACCCCCGGTGCAATCTCTTTGAAAATTGTATTTTCCTTTTTTAAACAAGACGAAACAAGTCTACAGATTATGTTTGCTAACATCCCGTTGGAAACAAAAACAATGTTAAGACCTAGTATTTCATACATCCGGCCGTAAGGGCGTGATCACATGTTAGTCACATGTTTCACGTATGACCGGAAATGATTAGAACTTAACGACAAAAACAATTTTAATAAAAAAAAATGAAATAACTGGATTTCTGTTTCTTTTGAAATGTAACGCATAACGATAACGTCATTTTCTAACTTAATTATTACGAAGAACAAAACTAGAATGTAAATCATCTCTCGAGAGTTCATATTTGCATATTGTTATAAAGAATTCTATTACAACAAAGCAGATTACATCATCTAAAATTTGCGTTACGAAATTGGAAACCAAAGTAACTCTAGTGTTCTTACACCTGCTACAGAAATACTTATAGTTCTCGGCATTTTCTTCTGACTATTCTTATTGGTCGATGTTCTTTATTATTTGAAAGCAAAAGTTACGAATTTACCGGTGACGATTATCTATAAATCAGTCAGCGTTATGCACTTTGGAAGCGAAAAGTAACGCGAGAAACGACACAAAAATACTGTCGTATAATCTTTGAAATTTGTTAATTTCAATTTTTTTTCTAGGGAAGAGTAGCATACACTTGTATGTTGATAAAAATAAAGGCATCTTTAGATGTAGTTACAACTTTTCTTACAGTAATACACATTTTTATCACTTTTCTATCGTTATAGGAAACGAGCCCAATAGCTAATTATGGTCCATATATGAATTAGCTATACCGTCAAATGCGTTTTCAGATTCATCATTTAACAACCTTTTGTTTACCTTATACTTTTCATGCTTTTAGTGGGGCAGGAGTATCATAAGGGAGCAGTAGCTCACAGATTACTGATCACAGATTCACTTGTTTAATATTGTTTTTTCAGGTTACTGGCAATGATAAGTCAGAGTTCCAGAGCTGCTGTCTTTACTGGATCTATCCAAGCTTTCCATGGATGAAAATGTTCCCAAGAATAGTACCAGATAATAACATAAAGTAAATACAATCCAAAATACAAAGTTATCATACATAAACCAGTATAAAATACAAATTCATTGAAGAAAAACAGTTGATAAAATCAGTTCAAATCTGTCACATAAACTTATTGAATCGACTGAAGAAGACACTTAATTGTTAAAAAAGTGACCAAAACTTTTCATCAAATGAATCTGAATTGATGCCAAAATCGTCCTTACTGGACCTACTCCTTTAAATATTTAAGGAATAACACATTTTCTATAGGGTTTGTATGCAGAAATTTGTAAACAACGAAATCAAATATCCAGGAAAATAGAGTTTTCCTGTATCAACCAAAATTGATACCCACAAAAAAAATGAACCTAAAGTATATTTTTTTAGCTTTTGTGACAGCTTACACCTTGAAATACAGTCCATTTGTCTTTAGTTTAATCAGATCTTAAATCTGTGTTATATATATATAAATACAAAGATGTGTTAGGCCACACCAATTTAATTTCTTGTTCTACAGATTTTTGGACTCCAAAATTTGGGGCGAGCTAGCGATTTAAAAATTTTAATAAAAAAATATTTAATTTGCAAATTTTTGAGGCGAAGCTTGGAAAGTAAAGGCGAACGATTATAATTCTTTTTTGTAAACATAAAATAGTAGGTTTTGACAATATTAAAGCTTGATTTATCACTTGTACTTTGACATTTCTTTAATTTCTAAGTATTTTTTCCCTGTTCACCAAGAAATAATTAAATCTGGTCTATGTATGTGTGACTGACAATGAGACAATTCTCCTTCCAAGTCAGAATCAGTTTGGGGACAACCCCTTAATGTTATAAATATCCCTTTTACATGTTTTATGAGGGATCAATATAAGTTATAATCATAGGCGGATCCAGGGGGGCTCTGGGGGGCCCGGGCCCCCCCTTTCGTGAGAAAAATTTGGTTGATTATATAGGGAATCATTGAAGCATGACTGGAGCGGGCCCCCCCTTAGGAAAAGTTCTGGATCCGCCACTGATAATATATTTATTGGTACGAAAGGGTTCATATTTTCTCAAAGAACTATATATCTATCTGGTATTAAATGGTCAAAACATGCCCAAGAATTTTGTAATATTCCTGGACTTTAACCATGTTACAAATTTACTTTAACAGTTTAATATTATTCAAAATAAGTAGACCCCTCTTTTAGAAAAAGTTGTTTAAAATATGATGTAACTCTCCTCTTTTTGAGTACAAAATTCTAAGAACTATACAAATCCTTGGTATTTCTATTTTCTTTTCTACATCAGTAAAATGACCCCTTGTCTGAGGGAGGGTTGTTCTCAACCTGATAATAACAAACACAGGTCAAAGTAAGGCCTTTTACACAGGGCTTTGATACAGACCAAACAGCAGGCTATAAAGGACCCCAAAATTATTAGCGTACACAATTCGAACAGGAAAACCAACGATCTAATTTATAAATCATGTATATCCAAACGGGAAAATACCAATGAACAACATCAACAAACGATAACTGCTGAACGACAGGCTCCTCAGTCAATCAGGACAGATGCATAAACATGCACCGGCTATGGATAGTTTTGTTTCGCCAGCCAGACTTGGGGTAATTGTAATTGTAATCGTTAATCAGCTGTAATTGATTACAATTTTTCAAGTAATCAGTGTAATCATTAATCAGCCAAAAATCTGATTACATGTAATTTAATTTAATCAATTACTTTTCAAAATACCCTGTAATCATGATTACTTTTTGATTACATTCTGATTACAATGAAAAAAATCTAAAATTTTGTTTTGGTCAGTAAATGAACCTCTTTGTTCTTCATATTTGATAAATTTTTAACATACTAAAATGGTTTGGTTACTTTAAGCATGTCTACTTCAGTAAAAAATAAACTGTTACAGTATTGAAAAGTCATCATTAGCCTAAGCAGAGACATATAATATAATTATAAACCTTTTATCTTGGTAAAAGATATTGTACATACATGTATATTCATCGTTTTATAATGATCTTCATATTAATATTTGATAATAACTGTTATATATTCAAGTAATACTTTTCTTTAACCCTGAATTATAATCTTTTGTTATTTTTTGTGATTTTTGTCAACTTTGAATTGACAGGTAGGAGACTAATTAAGGTTTGTTTTTATTGCAATTACCAATGAGTATAGCTGTAGGGAAATATATATGATAAAAGATATATCAGACATGAAAATTTATCTAATTAGCACAAATTAAATTTAAAAGTTGGACAAATATGTTGTTTAAATTTTTTTTGTATTTGGACTGGACATGTAAAATGCAATGATTTTTAGTACTTACACATGTTACATATTGTTTACAATTTGATTAAACATTTCTATTAACATTTAACATAGTTTTAACTGGTAACTTTATTTCATCCATATTTAAACTTCCATAAACTGCAACGTGGAATACATATGAATTATGAAAGAGGTCAGAAGACAAACAAAAAAACACTTGATTTTGATATATCTTTATTAAATTTAATTCAAAATAATTCAGAGATCATTGGTGAGAAAGTGTAATGTATATGTATGTAGTGAAATTTGGTGTTTATTTAAAAAGATGAAGTTTAATTTGAAGTTATCATTTTATAATTGAACCAAATAAAATACTTTCTCAAAAATGCTATAGTTATATTGAACGTTTATTCATTCACATCATTCAAAATGTTTTGTTTTTAAATTCATTGTAATCAGATGTAATCATGATTACTTTGCCAATGTAATCATTAATTTAATCAGATACTTTCAGAAATGATGTAATCATTAATTTAATTTAATCGTACAAATGACAAAGTAATTGTAATTTAATCAATTACATTGAAAGTAATCGGACCCATCTCTGTCGCCAGCATACAATATAATTGCAGTTGAAGGCAAATCCTTCAGAAGTTCTTTGTACTTTATTCTAACAACGAACATTTTTTGATAGGGAATATAAGTAAGGGGGAGAGTAACCAATTTTTTGTTCTTTACAGGTATTTCCGCTGTTATAAATTTATATCGGAGCACTCCCGCTTTGGATAAATAGGTTTCATGCTGAAACAAATATTCTCACAGATATTTACAAAGTGTGGTGGGGTGCTTTTATGTTTAAAATCGTTATATACAGGTTAGACTGTGATTTTAAAAACAAATGTTGATATCTTTTTATAATATTTACAAAAAAAAACGGTGCAGGAAATGGACATGATTACTTTTCCGGATGCAGGAAGCGGGAATATAAAAAAAATAAAAAAATTCTGTTTTGAAAAAAATAGAGGCGGGCGGGTCCTTCGAACAAGGAATCAAATTGGTGTGGCCTTAAAACTACATTTAAAACTTTCACGACTTTGTTTCACTACAGCACACCTTTGAACAATGCAGGATAGACCACCTTACATCAGTACATCTGATTTGCACCTGGTGGCAGACTGAATATATGAATTTTGCAATATAAGAATATTCATTACATTCTAAAATGTATGTTTTTATGGGTTTTTTTTTTGTAAAAGTCTAGTGAAAATTTTACCGTCTTTCATATTTTTTATTTTCAGAAGATCATCAATAGATTTGTTACAAGATGATGTTCAGAAATCACTTCAGAATGAATGGTAGGTGTATTGTGTATTGGATCTGTATTTGAAATTTGAATGTTTAGGAGGTCAGATAAATTTAAATACATGTATATTGTGAATACATTTTTTATTTTCATGACATTGTAAATATGATGTGTCACATTGTTAAAAAAAAATTTTCTATCCATTTAGCTAGTAATCAACCATGTATATGATATAATCAAGCCAAAATTTTGATACCTTACAATGAATTTTATATGGGTATTTCAAATCACAAGTAATACACTTTTTACATTTAATTTGAAGACCTTGCTGTCAGACAAAGAGGACATAAAGGTTTACCCTTCTCTGCCTGTAATTATATAACTGTTGCTACAAACTTTGCCTCAACCAATTGTATGAATCTTAAACACTATGCTTATTACGTCCAAACTCAGATCAAGTTCGAATTTGTTCTGCATTGCATCACTTTCACAGTTTATGAGTTATGTCCCTTTATAAATGGATAATTGATGAATTTTCTTTTTGTGCCCTTTAAATTAAGTTTTCTTCAACCAAATATGTTCAAACATTGATTTATAATAATGTAAAACATTTATCCTAACTACCAAAAGTCTAAAATAAACAGTTTACAGAGCATGGGGTAGATAATATGAAGGTTCGTTTCGTGTGTATTTTAGTCCAGACGCCATCTTTTTAACTATCGATTTGACCTCAGATGACCATATAAGCGATGTAAACATAAATAAAGATATGAATAGATTAAACCAACACGTGCAATAGGATTTTTTTTTAGGTCTGTTTGAGTTTATTTTATAGATTAAAAATAAATGTTTCTCATTGTTTTTAACCGTATAAGAGTGATTTTATATGGATCGAATCAGTAATCAAATGATTTACTGTAGTTTCACTTTCATTGTTGACATTCTTTTTCTTTGAATAACCAGTACACATACAATGCATGCGTTGTCAATCTCTAGCAAGGGGTTAAATTGAAGTTCACATGAATACAGATTTGAATGATAAAAGCGAATTATTATTTCACTATTTCACTTTTATTATTGATTGAACAAAAAAAATCTTACTTTAGTTTTTTATATATCTCGTAGCTAGTGCCCCCTTAACTGTTCTAGAGTTACATCCCTTTATAATTGAAAAATTGATCAATTTCCTGTACATCTTCAAGTGTCTTTGTCACTTGGAATCAGGAAATTTGTAAGAATCAATCATATGACTTTTCTACTTATATCTCGAAATTGAAATCCATGGTTTAAAATATTTTCGCTGTAGATTCATTGTATTGGTTTATCAACAAAGGACAGAGATTATTTAAAGTGATAGAGATGTTCTGTAAATGAATTATTGTTATATGAAATGTTCTCTTTTACATCAAGATGTATGTAAAGAATAAATCAGCAGATAGGCTTCAATAACAGTGAGGGTCCTTGATACATTATTCTTTATCCTAATATCCTTAGATGTTGCTGTCAAATAATCATGAAATACATTACAGATTATCTCAATTATATTCTGTTGTTTTCAGGACAGAGAGTTTTTCTTCAGCTTTTCACCAAATGAGAGCTCAGCAATGTCCGTATTTTTATGTGTGCACACATCAATTTTCAGTATTGTTTAGAGCTAAGGGATTAGCAGGAAGTTCCTCTATGTGTGCTTTTCTCACACCAACTACAAGAGGATTGAGAGAATCACTGAAAAATGAAGGCATGTATTCTCATATATCATGTATATTGTGGACAAAACAAATGTTTTGGATGTATTATTATATATTTTTGGTAAGAAATATTCAACAAAATAACAGAAACATTCAAAATCATATCATTCTGCCCGACTATTTTACCCTTCAGATAGATTTCATTCAGCGGAATTTATTTTACTGCTGAGTTTATATTATCACAAAGCTGCAATCTGACCATGTGCCTTGTAAGTGGAAATCCTAATGGTTGCTAGAATGTTAATAAACTTTACACACTCGTAAAACAGTGACTAAGAATAGTGTGCATTAAAGGAAAACAATGCAGGTCCAACATATTAAAGGGGAGATAATCAAACTTTTACTGTTTCTCTGTGGGCACCAGTGATCTTTTTTTTTTTTAAACTGAATCACATTGTTTTAATATCACAAAAATAGGGGATTTTCTTCTGTCAGAACAAATAGTTTTTAAATATATTCAATATTAACTTACATGTATGTAGCTTTTTTTTATTTTTTCATCAGCATATAAAACAGCTCTTTTAATTCTTATATTTGTGTTTTTATTATGCTAATATTTATGAATGTTTTAACAGGCAATGTTGCTAAAATAAAAAAAAACATTAACTTTATGTTAGCAGAAAATTTATTTCTTTTCAAAGCAAATTATGTATATCTTGTTGGCCAGTTGTGAAGTACTTACACAATATTATAATTAAGGGATAATACTTAAATTTTTGATGAATGAAATTATTTGAAGTATATTTCTCCCCTAATTATTATTTTTTTTTTCAGAGATAAACAGTATCAGATACAAATATTTCAATTTTGGTCCTTTTTTATGTTTCAGATATTGAGTTTTCTATGCCAGTTTTAGATAATAAAAAGAGAAAATCAGCAGAAAGTTTGTTGGAACTTGAGAAAGAAAATCAAGAAATAACTGATAAGTATGTAATAGAATGTACAACATTGGTCATATATAAATATTTAACCACTGCATTGTCATATATAAATATTTAACCACTGCAACAAGTGTATTATATAATTTCTCCACTTTAAAATTATATTTTAAGGCAGAGGCTAGCCTCACTTTTTCAATAATTAAATTGAATAGTTGAAAGTTGAGAAATATTGTAAAAATTGAGTTATAGTGGTGGAATCTCTTTCTCTAATGATCTAAATTCTTCCTTTTTAAAAATCCGCAGAAAGTTATGTTCTTTATACATGTATGTGAAATCATCAGGCATGGTAACATTTTTATATAATTTAATTTTGGATGTAACGCGTGTTCTGATTGGCTGACATTATTTTGTTGTCAGCCCATAAACATAATTTAGTCATGTGACCGTGACGTCATCAAGGTTTTTTCATTGTTTTCTACGGTTTAAAATGGAATTTAGAATTAAATTATAAGAAATTACTGTAATATTTTTTCTGTCAATTTGAAATAACATAAAAAATGTGGTGCACACTGTAAATAACCTGCTACACGCGTTATTCAGTGTGCACCACATTTTTAGCTCACCTGGCCCGAAGGGCCAAGTGAGCTTTTCCCATCACTTGGCGTCCGTCGTTCGTCGTCGTCCGTAGTCCGTCGTCGTTAACTTTTACAAAAATCTTCTCCTCTGAAACTACTGGGCCAAATTAAACCAAACTTGGCCACAATCATCATTGGGGTATCTAGTTTAAAAAATGTGTGGCGTGACCCGGCCAACCAACCAAGATGGCCGCCATGGCTAAAATTAGAACATAGGGGTAAAATGCAGTTTTTGGCTTATAACACAAAAACCAAAGCATTTAGAGCAAATCTGACATGGGGTAAAATTGTTTATCAGGTCAAGATCTATCTGCCCTCAAATTTTCAGATGAATCCGACAACCCGTTATTGGGTTGCTGCCCCTGAACTGGTAATTTTAGGTAATTTTTGCTGTTTTTGGCTATTATCTTGAATATTATTATAGATGGAGATAAACTGTAAACTGCAATAATGTTCAGCAAAGTAAGATTTACAAATAAGTCAACATGACCAAAATGGTCAGTTGACCCCTTTAGGAGTTATTAACCTTTATAGTCAATTTTTAACCATTTTTCCTAAATCTTAGTTATCTTTTACAAAAATCTTCTCCTCTGAAACTACTGGGCCAAATTAATCCAAACTTGGCCACAATCATATTTGGGATATCTAGTTTAAAAAATGTGTGGTGTGACCCGGTCAACCAACCAAGATGGCCGCCATGGCTAAAAATAGAACATAGGGGTAAAATGCAGTTTTTGGCTTATAACTCAAAAACCAAAGCATTTAGAGCAAATCTAACGCGGTAAAAGTGTTTATCAGGTCAAGATCTATCTGTCCTGAAATTTTCAGATGAATCGGACAACCTGTTGTTGGGTTGCTGCCCCTGAATTGGTAATTTTAAGGAAATTTTGCTGTTTTTGGTTATTATCTTGAATATTATTATAGATAGAGATAAACTGTAAACAGCAATAATGTTCAGCAAAGTAAGATTTACAAATAAGTCAGCATGACCAAAATGGTCAGTTGACCCCTGAAGGAGTTATTGCCCTTTACAGTCAATTTTTAACCATTTTTTCGTAAATCTTAGTAATCTTTTACAAAAATCTTTTTCTCTGAAACTACTGGGCCAAATTAAACTAAACTTGACCACAGTCATCATTGGGGTAACTAGTTTAAAAAATGTGTGACGTGACCTGGCCAATCAACCAAAATGGCTGCCACGGCTAATAATAGAACATAGGGGTAAAATGCAGTTTTTGGCTTATAACTCAAAAACCGAAGCATTAAGAGAAAATCTGACAGGGTTCAATTGTTTATCAGGTCAAGATCTATCTGCCCTGATGTTTTCACAAGGATCGGATAACCCGTTGTTAGGTTACTGTCCTGAATTGGTAATTTTAAGGAAATTTTGCCGTTTTTTGTTATTATCTTGAATATTATTATAGATAGAGATAAACTGTATACAGCAATAACGTTCAGCAAAATAAGATCTACAAATAAGTTTACATGACCAAAATAGTCAATTGACCCCTTAAGGAGTTATTGCCCTTTATAGTTAATTTTTAACATTTTTCATAAATTTTTGTTAATTTTTAGAAAATATTTTCCACTGTAATTACTGGGCCAAGTTCATTATAGATAGAGATAATTGTAGCAACTAGAATGTTCAGTAAAGTAAGATCTACAAACACATCACTATCACCAAAACACAATTATGTCATGAATTTATCCTTGTCCATTGTTTAATATGCACAAGACCAAGGTGAGCGACACAGGCTCTTTAGAGCCTCTAGTTTATGTTATTTCTTCATAGACAGAAAAAATATTACAGTCATTCCTTAAAGGACGTTACAATAGGAAATTCAGGAGAAAACAATTTGAGCTCATAATTAAATTTTGAATTATCAGATGCAGAAAATAGATATACCACTAGACATCTAGTGAGGAGAACATTTTTTTTCACAATCCGTTTTGAAATCTGAGGGGGACAAAAAAACTAATTTTTATCAACTGCAACATGCGTGTATACTGACTGGTATAGTCCGTATACATGCATGTTGTACTTGATAAAAAAATATTACAATGGTTAATCAACCAAGGTAGTTAAACTATTTTATTGTTGTTATTTTATAGGTAAAGTATGGAAAAAAATTTAAAAAAATATTGTTGTGATTTTAGAAAAAGCTGCATACAGATGTATGTATCAGATATTAAAATGTGAGTTGTTGTTATGGCAATACTCTGCCAGTTGCATAAATAAAATCTCACAACTATTTCTGACTTAATGATATAAAAACATTTTATTGATTCAGATCTAAAAGTACACCTAACCCTAGAGATGAGGAAGAAGAAGATGAAGATTTAATAGATACAGATGAAGGGGCCCACGTCTGGTTAGAAAGTATCGGTTTGGACAAGAAATCTTTTCCATCACTCGATCCAAACAAAGTGAAAATGTATCCTTTAGTCAATATCATAACTTCTAGATAAAATAATGATTGTAAACAGACTTTAGCCAACATTAGGTTAGGCAACTGCCGTTTAGAGATTTTCTAATCTCGGTATCAATCAAGTAGACCAATCAAGATAACAAACACAATGCCATGGACTCTAAAAGTAGTGAGACTGGGTGTGTTGACAGGGTATTTGTCTCCTGCTGTGAATGTTTCACCAGCCATGCAAATCAACACTGTGAAAAATAAATCAAGAAATAGGATACAATCTGTAGAATTACAAATAACATGGCTACTCTAGATCAAATATCTATAGACTTGTCACTAATGAGTTAAGACACAGAAAATCTCATAACATATCATGAATAAACTTTTGTGGTTTTGTAGTATACAGTAATTTGACAATAATACTACAAAACAGGAGAAAAAAAAGTCAAAAGACATATTTAGACCTTTGGTTTTCCTGTTTGAATGGTTTTACTCTAGTTATTTTGGGGCCCTTTATAGCTTGTTGTTGGGTGTGAGCCAAGGCTCTGTGTTGAAGGCCGTACATTGACCTATAATGGTTTACTTTTTATGCCCCACCTACGATAGTAGAGGGGCATTATGTTTTCTGGTCTGTGCGTCCGTTCGTTTGTCCGTTCGTTCGTTCGTTCGTCCGTCTGTCCCGCTTCAGGTTAAAGTTTTTGGTCAAGGTAGTTTTTGATGAAGTTGAAGTCCAATCAACTTGAAACTTAGTACACATGTTCCTTATGATATGATCTTTCTAATTTTTAAGCCAAATTAAACTTTTGACCCCAATTTCACGGTCCACTGAACATAGAAAATGAAAGTGCATGTTTCAGGTTAAAGTTTTTGGTCAAGGTAGTTTTTGATGAAGTTGAAGTCCAATCAACTTGAAACTTAGTACAAATGTTCCCTATGATATTATCTTTCTAATTTTAATGCCTAATTATATTTTTTATCCAATTTCACGGTCCATTGAACATGGAAAATGATAGTGGGAGTGGGGCATCCGTGTACTTTGGACACATTCTTGTTTTAATTTGTTATTTGGATGGAGAGTTGTCTCATTGGCACTCACACCACATCTTCCTATATGTATATAAAGGTCAAATGTGATCTCAACAAAAAGAAGTGTCTCCTCGATGTTTCAATCTCCAAATTGGACCAAGTCTAGTTTTAAAGACCTGATATTGAGGGATAAAATCTAATTTTTAATGGAAATCTTTCAGATATTAAGAAACAGAAAAATGCTTTGATAATCTCAATTTAGCAATCCCAACAATAGTGTGAATAACTGTACATTTGAATGTTTTTCAGTTACTTTATACATTTTTTTGACTGGTATGTTGAGAAGTTTTCAGCAACTCAGATTTTAAATTATACTTCAGTGTTATTTTGAAGATTTTTTTTTTTTACCAAAAATGAACTACATATTGTTTGTTGCCAATTAAGTTTTATAAATAAATTCCAGGAATGTATTATTTTTTTTTTTTCATTTTTATATTAAAAATGTTCCTTAACTGAGACACAGACAAAGAGAAGGTTTCAGAGTGATAGATAATCGTCCAGAATCCTTAGTTTATGTTGAAGGAACCAGTGTGCATGGACTATTTAATTTTCTGCTGAACTGTCGTAGTTGCATAGCAACAAGTGGTCCACAAGCAGGAGTACCACCATCCATACTATCACCTTCATCATTTAAAGGAGCTGCTCTAAAGTCTCATAAGGTGAGAATAGTCTTATACAAATACTAAATGTGTTTTGAAGGCTGATATGCCTTTGACAAATATAAGTTTAGGTAGTTATTGTCTTGATTAGCATGCAAAATTATGTATTAAAATAGCAACAATGCTTAGGGTTGTTCCATAAAAAAATGCATGGGACCCAGTTAAGGTTCTTAAAAATTTCCTCAATGGGTCGGTGTTTATTTACACTGAAAGTGTGAAAGAAATTGAAAAATTGCCTCTTTAAATGGTCCCCCTATTCCGAAAGTGCCTTCCCTGGATACCAAATATGTTTTAATGGAACAGCTCATACTTTTTCAACATAATTTCATGAAAGTCTTTCTAGTCAAAATATACATCTTTGTTTTACATTCACATGGTACAGATGTAAAATGTATATATTGAACATTTTTTTATGTGGATTCATTATTTTTTTTGGGATTCCAACTTTTGTAGACGAAAGTAAATTGAATTTAAATGTAAACAAACTTCAAATATTTTATAAACTTGTATCTTGACTTTAACAAAACCGTGAAATCAAATATCCACCAAAAAATGTTATTTTTCCTCAATCCAGGAAATGTGGTATCCACAAAAAAAATGAATCCACAAGTCTATGTAAACTTCACCAATGCCTTTTAGTCATAATATATATTTCGTTATTTGTTATTACACATTTGAATATCAATATAAGATAAGGACATCAGTTATGATTTCCAATAAAACAACGATCCACTGGAGATCAAATGACATAGATGTTAAACATTGACTATATCAAACTTATATTAAATTCTGATGACCAAAACGATGAAGACTAACAGAAAATTTATCTCGTGCAATTTGTTACAAAAGGAATGCAGGAAATTTATTATATCCATAATATTCTGATATTTGCAGAAAGGCAAAAAAGCAAGATTAATTATTGTAATTTCAGGAAAAAATCTGCATACACTTATAAGTATTAGATATCAGACTGTAAATTCATATTATTGCGACTATCACACAGTCACAATTTCACAATAATAAAAACCTTGCAATTTGAATATTTCTGGACTTACATTCATTTCCAAGAGCTGAGCATCTTACTTGTAATTTAAGCTTTCTCAAAATATATTGCAATTTGTTTTTATTTCTATGCAAACTTTTATGATACGTTACATACAAATGATTTTTGTTTTATAATCAATTCCTGAAAATTCATATTCTTCAGGTTAAACATTCCATAGCCAGACAACCAGATGTTGATGGCAATATACGACAAGTCCACATTTTAGAGGTGGCGGGACCAGTTCTTCCACATCACGTACAAACCATATCATCTCTCTTACATCAGACTCAAAATCAGGACTTTAGTTTGACCTTCAATACACATGAACCTTCTCAGCCATTTAATGTCAAATGTCCACCTGGTGAGGAAAATATCGTTGAAAATTGCAGACGGTCATTTTTAATGGAGGATAATATGTATGATTCATTTTTTAGTAAACAATGTATAGCAGACAGACTTACCTGTATACATGAACTAACTTGTGAAAAAGAAGGTTATACATGGATATCTTGATATATAATTTAATCTGTAGAAATACATTTTTTATATTTGTTCTAGCCTATAGCTATGTAAGGTGTTGCCTTTCATTATTAGGGGCTTTTTATTAGGAAAGTAGGGGTTCACCTGACCTTAGCCTATATTGATGGATCAGTGATCAAGCTTAAAATTATGAGATGAGGTCTCATTGTTATATACCCTAAGCAGTAGATCAACTATATGTGGTGTATGGAATTATTGTAAGGGATACATGTCAGTCTGGCAGGGATCATCTGACCTTGACATTATTTTCATGTTTTATTGGTCAAAGTGAAGTTTTTGTGATTTGATTTGTTTTTCAAATTGCATAAGCAATAAGTAAACTATATTTGATGTATGGAATAATTTATGGTGTACATGCCTGTTTGTTAGGATTTTCTGCCCATGACCACATATTCATGGATCTTTAAAAATGTTTAGTTTATGTGATACTTTCAACATACAATTAGTGATCAGTAAAACAGGGAAGACATTTCAGAATGTGTACTCTTGTTTTTGTCATAAATCTTTCGTTACTTTAAAACGTATTTTCAATGATGACATATTATGACAGACATTAACACTATTTCATTAAGACATCCCTGAAGATTCAAGTAAAGTATTACTGTCCTTACTTCAGTTTTAGTTGGAAGTCCAGTCAAACTAAGTTTAAACCTCAAATTAATTGCAACAGAAAATGTTTTAGTTCTAATCTATAGCATAATGCCCCAAATATATGCAGAAAAGTTAACTTGGGGAAAACTCAAAATTTGCATTTTAAATTTTTTACTGAAGGTAACATTTGAAAGGGAGATAACTTCGCAAAAATGAGTCCGATTTTCTTTAAGTTCATGTAAACTATGATACTTTGATGGGGTTATAAGTTGGTATTTGACTATATTATATAATCTTCTGCTCATGAAATATACAAAACCAATGTGTTATGGGTATTTCTTTTGCATATTTTTCATTAAAGAAATTGTAAATTTATGGCTTTGACCATTTTTAAAAAATAATGTGAATATTTGGTATTGTTTATATATGTAAATTATATTTGTTCAGCATCTACCTTGTTTAAAGAAACTTTAAACCACAAGAAGAAGAATATATGCTTAATTAGTTTTATTCAATTTGAGATTCTTTACCTTGACATGCTGAAAAATCTAATAACTGGTCAACTAATGAATTATAAAATCTGGGTTGTAGCTTGATAAAAGATATAGAAACACCTTTACAGACTTTCTTTGTTATACTCTAAAGATGGCTAAAGTATCAAGAATCAATACATTCTGTTGAATAGAATCGGTAAAGTTATAATTTTGTATCAATTTTTATTGATATTTCTGCCTTTTTTAATGAGTTATCTCCCATATCAATGCAAATCTCCATAGGAATTTTAAAATCATGATTTTTTAGTTATCCTGAAGTTATATTTTATGTGACTTTTTTCTTCGTATATTTGGGTTATAATACTAAAGATTAAAACTTAAAAATCTTCTATTGCAATTACTTCAAGGTTAGGGTCAAATTGATGCTAGATTGACTGGACTACCCTTTATTTGTAATGGACTGTGACTATTATGCAAATTTATTTGTAACAAACATGTTGTTTTTTGCAGAGCCATCAACAATTAAAGCCATAAAAAAGAATAGGTTTGTTTGCCCTAACCCTACCTACCCAGAAAAAACTTTCAATGTCCTGATTTGAAGAAGTTTTTTTTATCAAATAGGCATGAAGACTAATATACATCCGATACTTAATTTATTTCTATGTAAAAAAAAAGAAAATGCCTTCCTACCTGCCTGCTGTCTCAACCTTTGGGTAGGGTTTGGGCAATCCAAAATATTTTTAAGTTTGGCCTAAAATATTGAGAAACTCAGTGGTTGCTTATCCTAAGTCGGTTGAGTCAACGTAATATTTTCTTGAAAAGCTTCTTTGTCAGCTTAACCCTTTCCTCCATAATGACGCTTCTTGACGCCACCCCCTTTACTCCATAATGACGCCTTTTTACGCCTGTGTAGTGCCTCAGTTAAGACGTCTTGCCTAAGACAAATGAAAATCAGACTTAATAAAAGTTGTATCTAATATAAACAGGTTTATTCATTAGAATATCTGACTGGAATTTCATTGATGAAATATTCATTTTAACAATGCATTTTAATACTTTAAACCTGATGATTTTTTTTTATTGAAAAAATCCTATGCGAATCAAGTATGTTAAAAAATAATTTCCATGGAGTAAAGGGTTAAGCTATACTTTTTTGTCCTTTTTGATTTATAAGCTATTTATTTTTTAAATAAGTTTTGGATTTTCAAATAATTTGGCTTGCATCACTGAAGAGACATTTATTGTAAAAAATGTATCTGGTGCACAAACAACGATACCTTTAATGCCTTTTCCTGCATCAGAAGGTGGAAGAAAATGAAATCCCACATTTGGTATACAATATAGTACATGTAAGAGGTTTTTATCTGGCATATATCTCGTCTTTCATCTCATTTCCATACAAATTATTAATCACATGATATATTTTTTTAGTATTGTTGATTAATATATTTGTTATTTTACAATGATCATAATACCATTTACTATTCCTTATCAATTATATTTGGTGAATAGAATGATAATAGATTACTATTCCTTATCAATCATTAATAGAATGATAATAGATACATGTATCTGTCTCACAGAGTTCATCTGACATTCACCTCAACTTCTTGGTCCTTTTGTCAACATTGTTTTTCATGGTTATGTCTGTTAATCTGATACTGTAGTAAATAGGTCAATTATATTTTGTGTAAAAATGAATTTAGTTTATAATGTGTCCATCTGACAGCATTTTTGTGTCCATGACCTTATTTCCATGTATCGTATTTAATGTTCAGTTTGTGTTTTAACTGAAATAAGGCATTGTGCCTAAAGACTTAATAACACAGAATTTAATTAGGTCTCTCCACCTTTCCGTGTGGAAAGACCTATTGATTTTCTTCTGATTATTATTTTTTTTTCTTTCTTCCACCTAAATTTTTTCTTGCGGTGTAAAAATGTTTCAAAGAGTTATCTCCCCAAACACTGTTTTTCTTGTTATGAGATCTCCTCCGCAACCATAAAAGAAAGCGACAAATTTATTTTTCTAAATTGCTCGTTATATCCTCAGGATGTTAGGTTTTATTTTGACCGAAGCTTTACGAAGTCTCCATATGAAAGTTATTTCCCCTTTTGTATTTGATATAAGTGAAATGTATTTTCAACTAAAAAAACATAAGTGATAGAGGCCTAGGGTCTTTTGATTTGAGGTCCTTGGTACAAAAAAATGAAAATGAGGTCAAGGTCAAAGGTCAAGGTCATGTTAAAAATTTCGATTTTGGCTTGTTATCTCTTATTTTCAGAAATCATATAAGATATCGACAAAATATTTTCACACAATTGTGAGTTGCGACATGTCGTAACACGTAAATTTTAGTTTAAAGGGTTTGCTTTTACCTCATATGTATACATGATAAAGACATGGGACTTTTTGCAATTGGTTGCAAGCAATGTGACCTTGTAAAAGCCAACCGGAAGTGAACTTTTGTTTACCGGAAGTAGCTATTTTTATGCCCCACCTACGATAGTAGAGGGGCATTATGTTTTCTGGTCTGTGCGTCCGTTCGTTCGTCCGTCCGTCCGTCTGTCTGTCCCGCTTCAGGTTAAAGTTTTTGGTCAAGGTAGTTTTTGATGAAGCTTAAGTCCAATCAACTTGAAACTTAGTACACATGTTACTTATGATATGATCTTTCTAATTTTAAAGCAAAATTAAACTTTTGACCCCAATTTCAGGGTTCACTGAACATAGAAAATGAAAGTGCGAGTTTCAGGTTAAAGTTTTTGGTCAAGGTAGTTTTTGATGAAGCTGAAGTCCAATCAACTTGAAACTTAGTACACGTGTTCCCTATGATCTGATCTTTCTAATTTTAATATCTTATTATATTTTTTACCAATTTTCACGGTCCATTGAACTTGGAAAATGATAGTGCGAGTGGGGCATCCGTGTACTTTGGACACATTCTTGTTTGTTCTAAATTAATGTAAAAGTATATAGAACCATATATTTTTGGAATCAGTGTCAATTAAACTATCAAACTATACCGGAAATAACATAGTTTGAACCGGAAGTAAACAATTATCTCCCTTATCTATATCTTTTTCCATAGAAACCATACATTTTTGGAATCAGTGTTCAATAAGCTGTCATTTGACGCTACAATTGACATTTAAAACCAAATTTTAATATTTTCATATAAAAAAAAGACCCTTACTGGTGGAAAGACCATCAATGGTTCTCTGAACAATTGGTTTTTAATTATATTTAATAATTATGCTGGCAAGATATTTCATCATGTGTACTATTTATTTCTAATATTGATAAGATTTCAGTATTTATATAAATTGTAAAACCTTATTTTGTTTTTAGTTATTGATTTTATATGTTTTTTTCCTAATTTATTAACATGATATTTTTAGGCTTATTTGCCAGATATAATGTGCTGTTGTTTTATTTAAATAAATTCATCAAATTTATACATTGACGCTTTATTATATTTATTTCACCATATCTCTTGCAACTTTAACCTTGTGTTTGATTCTTCTAATTTAATTTTTAAGATTTCCTATATTGTTCTGTGTTCTGGAGAGAACAACAAAAATATATCTTTCAGTTCGGCTCCGCTAAGTAAGCATGGATTATTGCCCTTAACCTCCATTTTCTATTAGAAAGATCCCTTGCAACATCTCTTTCAGCAGTTGAGAGGTGGATTGTTACTAGACCAAAAGTGTGTCCCTCTAATAAACCTATGTTAAATGACGAAGCTATCTTATTGTTTATTTATACATGTTTGTATATCGATCTGAACATATGTAATATTTGTTGCTGAACATTAAGAATCATCAATCGATCCTATTAGAAATGTGGTCAAATTTGGTCTTAATAGGTTACATTTTAAAAACATATGTTAGGATTTAAGTGTGTAAAACAGATGCCTCTGTGGTGACCTTCATGAAAATATGTGCAATGTCAAATATCTGGAGAGCAAACAATATGTTATGGTTTTTCCCTGAAAAAATATTCTGATCTCCAATTTGATGTAAAAAATATTGTGGTCAAGCAGATGAAAAGAAAAATATCTGAATCTAAATTTTCCCGATACCTTATAATGTAAAATTTTGAAAAAGATAATTTGAATGAAAACTATTAAAAAAGTTCATGCTTTGCTTAAAAAATTCTGACTCCGACAAAAGTCACTGGTTAGTCTTGTGTGGACGAAACGCATGTCTGGCGTATTAAATTTTAAACCTGGTACCTTTTGTTAGCTATTATTCGTGTGTTTCTCTGTCCTATATGTTCTCCCATTTATTTGTATTGCAGTCTTGTCATGTAATGTTGTCATTTTAATGTTATATTTAACATTGCCATTTTTGTCTTAAAATGTCCTGTACCAAGTCAGGAAAATGGCCATTGTTATATTGTAGTTCGTTTCTGTGTGTGGTACATTTTAATGTTGTGTTTCTGTTGTGTAGTTGTTTTCCTCTTATATTTGATGCATTTCCCTCAGTTTTAGTTTGTAACCCGGATTTGTCTTTTTCTCTATCGATTTATGAGTTTCGAACAGCGGTATACTGCTGTTGCCTTTATTTAAATTACCCTCTTGAATTTAGATGGATGTTCCCTAATAATTCAGACCATAGATAGGTTTTTTGTCCAATCTGATTAAAAAGTGATTTTTTTTTGTGAATTTCCATTATACAACTAGACATAATTACAAAGTTGATTTTTTTTTTAGTTCTGATTCCAATACAAGCCAAAAAAAATCTGAAAAATGGGAAGATTTTTTCTATGGTTCAAAGTACATGTATTATAACATTAATAATTGTAACAACTCTGTTAATACATAGCAGTGAACTCATATTAAAATAGGTTTCCCCTTTGGTATTACTATCTTGAAGAACATAAAAACAATTTAAAATACTTAAAAAAACTACGGACCGAGGCATTATTTGTTGAAATTTAATAATTAGTTTAATAACTAAACATACAGATCTAGAGAATACAGCAACAAAACAAACAAAACCAAAGTTGGTTTTGTTAAAGACTGATGGATTTTATTACTGAAGAATAAAGAATGCCCCTTTCTAGTTCTTAACTAATATGAAATAAACATAAATATAAGAACAAAATGTAGATTAAAAAAAATAATCCAAAAACGTGACCTGACAATTGCTGACAATGGCAGGAACAAATAAAATGCTAATAACATTTTTATTTCTCAAAATTGTTCCAAATCTCATCTTTTAATTTCTAGATTTAAGAAAAAATATAGAAATTGTATTTTCATAAGTTTGCGAAAACATGACGGGACCAACCTCGACAATGACAGCTGGCCAAATGAAAAAAATGAAAAGGGGCAGCCCCGTGAATCCAACACCCCAATAGTCCAACACCCCATTGTTCCGACACCCCAATTGTCCGACAACCCAATAGTCCGGCAGAGAATAATTGAAAAATATTTTAAATCAATAATTTTTATTTCAAGAGGATAATCCCATTTGTTAAAACTTATCCTCCTGAGAGTCTTCAAAATAAAAATAATAATAATTATATTCATAAAGGACTTTTTGCTAAATGTCCAGTGGTAATTTTCAAATACCATTTCAATAGACACGTTATACTGTTTTGACTGTATCCGAAACCTAGTCACGTGCACATTACTCTTTATGACGAGGGACTGCACTGCTGATTACATTTCTTTCTTTTTTTTTACAGTAGAATGTGTTCCTTTTTTGTCGAGCCTGCAACTATAGTTGAGAAAGCGAGACATAGCAATCCTACATTCCGTTGGCGTCGTCTACAAATATTCTCTCTGTTGTTAAAGTTTTTGAAATTTTAATAACTTTCTTAAACTATCAAGGATTTGTATCAAACTTGGACAGAAACTTGTTTACGATCATAAGATAGTATCAATTAGTAAATTCTGTAAAAATAAAATTCTATTTTTTCCGTATACACATCACTATAAGTGACCAGTCCCGTTAGTATAGAAAGTCCCTGTTTCCACGGAACCTTTAAGAATTTTTAATAGTAATAGCAGATAGTTGGCAGGATATTATCTACAATGTAGCTGTTTCTCTGATATGCTCATAATAAAGAGTAGTTCAATTACCACGTCAACAACGATTCTACCGGCGAAGGAGTGTCTGGATTTTAGGGTGGTGTAGTCGTTCATTTCTGTAATCTTTGCTTTTTGCACATTATTCTCTAATCTTTATATTATATCAGCACCTCGTCAGTCTCTCTTACTTATTTTTTTGTCCATTATTCTCTGTTCTGTAAAACCCAATCCACACCCGTATGAAGTAGATTTTCTATTCGGTAATTATTCACCTTTGTCGGACTAGTGGGGCGTCGGAATATAGGATTTGCTTCAAATTTATAAAAAAAAAAACACATTAGGATTGAATGATTAAGTTTTTGACAAAAAATACAAATAAAACCCAGTTTATAGGTCTGTGACAAAAACCACGTTATTTGAAAATAAATTCTGTTGTTCTGGTCATCAGCGGATGGGGTTTTCTAACTGTTAACCGGAATCCGCGTGTATACAGGTGTCATACCACCAATTAAAAGTTCCTATCTGTTCAACCAAATTTTGCAATTTTCACAGCTTTCTAAATATTTTACCTTAAGTTTAACTTCATAGAAACCAGGTGTATCCTGAATGGTACATGTATCAGCTTTCTACATGCCAATTTTCAACAGATGTTTAAAATCATATAAAAAAAGGGTCTTCCGAATAGAGGTACCACTAAAAATAACCCCTGGTTTTCTGGAAATCTTAAATTAGTACTAGAACACACCCGTGATATCACGGGTTCGTGATTGAATTAAAGTATATAACTATGCGCAAGCCTTATTTTAGTATTAGTATTGTCATCTGTTAAAGTCGTGCCGATTATAAGATACACAGTTTTTCTCTGCTTTCAAGTCTTTCTGTTTGAACCCGTCGAACTGGAACTTATCAATTATTGGTAATATTAATTATTTGGAAAACAAAAGGTCCTGGAATTGAGTATTTTTTAATCAACAGCATTGTCCTATATAAGTTATAAGTAAAGTTGAATTCTTTGCCTCGCTGTTTTACGTCATGCCCACTAACAAATTGAAAACTGTACCTATACGCCTTATTTTTAGTCCAGATTTTAAGTATTCGTATTGTTATCTTAGAAAGTCTAACTGATTAAAATACTACAATAGGTAACAATTTGACAATTTAGTAGTGTCAACCCTGTGGTTATGACCCGTGTATATAGCATATTAATCCTGAATACAACGTTTGGTGGTGCGCCTGTCAGATGCGGAACGTACAGATAAGTTAATAGGTGACAGGTGAATATACTAGGTGTGTTCTCATTTCGCCTTAGCTGTGAATTCCAGGTAAAAAAGGTAAAAAATATACTAAGGCCAGATGGGAATTGAACTAATATAAGGCGAAATGTGAATTTAGATAAAAATGTTAAATAAACAAATTAAATCTTTGTGCTTTTATAACAATTTGAACAACATGTAATTAGGGAATTGTTTCTCTTGAATTATTATCTTTAATAAAAGTGACAATTTTTATGATTTCAAAAGTTGTGAAATCAGGAAAAATCTACAATAAAAAAAAATGTAGTTGGAAAGTTGCTTCTCTTGAAATATTGTTTGTTTCATATTTAATAAAAGTTGCAACTTTTTTTAATTCATGCAGTTAGAAAAATCAAAATAAAGTAATTTATCCTTTACATTTTGCAACACAAAAAGTTAATAGAAATAAAACCCACATATTTTCCCACAGACTTGTTTAATTGCATAACAGAAACTTTAATAAAATGAATATTAAAAAATCTTCAAAACTGTGCTAATTATATATATTAAGCAAAATCCATGGTATTCAATGACTTGACTTCTTCAAGATTTGAACAAATTACTAATGATTAGTTTATCATGAGATGCACAGACCACTGAGACTGCACAAAACTGCCTTCATTCGAAAGTAGTAGATCAGCACTCTACCAGATAAAACTGCAATCACGTTTACCAAATACTTAACCAAGAATACACACCTTGGAAAACGCACCACAGACTAATGCCTGCACCAAGATAACGTATAATTGTGATATGAAGAGAGGGCAGATACCCACAACCAATCTGGAACCACCACCAGACAGAAGGACCCAGGACAAATAAGCATTTAGAGAGCTGGCATAACAAGCTCAAAAAGAGAGCCAAAACAGCACATCCAAACATTTTTTAAATTATCAATGTGTTCAAGAAAGAGCAAGCAGCTTACGAGGCAAAGAAAGTACAGTGTGCAGCAGGTGGCAAGATGAGAGGAAAATCAAAGAAGTATAGATAAATAGAAGAAAGATTCACCACTTTAAAGGAAACCCTACACAAAGATACAAATGACTATATTCAGTATGGTGATGCAGCATCTTACATCCTCAAACTTGGAAACTAAATTAACCTTGAGCATTCAAATGCGCATATCAGTGCCTTGTACTTGTATGCTATTTGTCTTTATTCATTAAAATATGAAATGTTCATATCCAATTTGTCATCTCTAATAAGACTTTATTTACAAACAAAAAAAAAAAAACACTTTCAGAAAAAAAAAGAGCAACTATAAAAAGTGAGACACCAAAAATTAAAAAAAATATCTTTCCTTTAAAAAGTATTTCATGGTAGAATTTGACATCAAAATAACAAATATCAACTAATTGCAATACAAACAAAACATAACTTAGTAACAATGTTTACAGAAGCTCCCATTTCGCCTTAGTTAATTCTTGTGTACCTGAAAATTTGTACTAAGGCAAACTGGGATTAATTTTCTATATAAATTTTGACAGCTAAGGCGAAATAAGTAAGCCATATACTATTGGTATCGTTAGCGGACTCGACCCGGAACTTCTTCATTATTGGCAATATTAATTACGTGGAAAACAAAAGGGCCTGGAGTGGTGTAATTTTTAATCTACACCTTTGTACTATATTAGTTATATATAAAGTTGAATTCTGTGATTCGTCGTTTTTACGTGATGACGGCTGACAAATTAGACCTCGTAATTTTAGTATTGTAGATTTACGTGATGCCGACGGCTGACAAATTGGACCTCGTAATTTTAGTATTATAGATACTATGGATTGCATTAATCCTCAATTTTGAATGCAAACTCATAAACAAGTAAATTTTAGCTCAAAATGGTCTTTATATATCTTTCTTTCACTAATAGTTTCATTTCTGCCAATTTGTTGGTTAGTTTAGGCAATCAATGACATCAAATGCACTATTTTTTGTCCGAGTAGGCCTACTTTCTTCACGTTCTAAATTGGTAGTACTTCATTTGCCGCAGCGGCTTAACCCGGGTTAGCCCGGTCGACGCTTCCGGTACAGACATCGTCGCTTCATTTGCTGTAAAATCAGCCGCCGGCGCAAATAGGCATACGCCGCCCTCGCCGGTCTTCACTCACCGGCAAGCAATCAGCCGGTCATAAAAGTATGGTGGGAAGCGCAATTTTAGATAAATTGTCGGAATTTGAAAGGTGAAGATTTTTTTTTTTAATCAGACTATAATTATATGATACTGCATTGGTCCACTATGACGATTATAAATTGCCATGCTACATTTTATTTTCAAATTTATAAAAATATCTCGGAAAAACGTTTTTAGGGTGAATAAGACCTCAGAAAACAAGATTGCATATTAAAAATATATATTTATTGTTAACAGGTTCATTTTTATATTCCCTTAGAGAGCAAAAAAAGAACTTCTGTCGCCATCTTCAAAGCAGCCGAATCCACTCGTTTTACTTTTCAACCATATTTAACCCGGTCACGTGATAGGGCGAACCGGGCATAGCCCGACCTTGAACAAATGAAGCAGCCCATTATAAGTAAATAAATTATGTACACCTTCTAGAATGATAAAGGGTGTCTCTCTCTTGCCAAGGTCAACTCAGCGCAAAATTTGTAAATGTACTTTTAAAAATATTGCCAATATAGATCAATATAAAACCCGCCGAAAATAATCATATACGTGTAACATGTGTAAAGAGTTGATATATTGTACTTAAATTTACGACAACAGAGACTATTTTTATTTCACTGTTGTAACAGTTTTACTTTTTGGACAGGGTGTTCTTTTGAGCCCTTTTTTAAAGAACAAATTTTGTAATCATACCGGTACTTGCTAAAGGCTTGGTAATTTATAAGACTTGTTTTTAGCATGAAAGATTCAGATTGAATATTCTACTGATTAAAAGAGTTTGGCAACTAGCCTTTAGTTGCAAAAAATAAACACATCTTTCAATATATTTTTACAAAGGATCGAGGAATAATCTTTATCGTCGGTAATCCGGTGTTTCAATCATGTCAATATTTAATTTACTATATATATCATCCACAGCCCAAATGACCCGCTATAGTGAGCAAAAATGTGCAAAAAATGTTTAACCGTATTCCATATCTTTGTTTGCATTGAATTACTCTCTAATTGACGTTTACCGGCCAACATTTCATATTAATATTATGAACAAACAATATTATAAATGTGAGTGTTTTGACTATTATTTGTTGTATGTTTTACACAATTGCTGTCTCTTTGTGTTTTATTGATGTTTTGTTTTTCTATGTTTTCATGTACATTTTGTATTTCAGCTCTGATCCTTTTGTACCAGATTTTATACTGAATAACAGTAGTTAGTTAGTTAGTTAGTTAGTTAGTTATTATAGAAGAGATTTATTAAAACATTAAATAATTTATTTATTTAAATAGATAATTCAACAATAATCAGTCAGATCAGTCAGTTAACAGAATTCACACTCAAAGTAATCTGGGTCAGATTCTCCTTCTAAAACTCCACACTGCGACAAATTTGCGCACGCTCTGTGGAAGAGACGTTCACAGTTATCACATTTGATTGATAACACCATTACTTCTATTTCACTCTCACATTTATAGCAAGATTTATTTTCCCCATTGTTCGTAGCCTTATTTTTTCGTTTCTTTTTTCCCTGTTTTGGCTTCAAACTTTTCATTTCCTTCTGTCGCTTCCTTTCCTCTCTTTCTTCTTTTCTTCTTTTCTTTTCCCGTTCCTCATGCTCTTTTTTTTTCTTTCCTTTCTGTCAGGATTTTGTTCATCTGCAGACCAGACAACGCTTTAGGCAATGGAACATACGTTTTTTTTCTTGCAGACGTCTCTTTTGCTTTTGGCGACCGTCAAATCTACAATTGACGGTGGCAACTCTTCAACTACAGTACTGTTATTCCTTAATTGTACATGATGAAGCTGTTACATACAAGAAAAATATCCGAACAACAACGAAGCAGACCTATAGATATTGAACACAATAGTTCCTGGCAAAATCCGAACGTGTTTATTTTACCGTAGTATAAATGGTAGTTGAAGTCAGTGCCTGGAGATATATTTATTCTGCATGTTGATTTTTTGTGTGTGTGTGTGTGTGTGTGTGTGGGGGGGGGGGGGGGTCCTTTATAAATGCGATACTAAAATCATGATCAATCATACTCATGATAAAAAATGTCTAAACCCCATTTGAGTTCAACGTGTGAACCCGGGGGTTGGCACCCCAACCCCTTTTCTCTCGTGATCAATCTTGCCTTTTTACACAAGACAAACTTGATGAAAATAGCTTTAATCATCAATGATATTTGCACTAGATTTTTTTTAAATCTACTTTCATTTTTATCATCCATGTCTGTAAATATAGAATTATTTGACACGTGACCTGTATTTCACATTGCATCGAAATATAGGGCAAATCGACTTTTTACTACCATCCAACTAAATATATATCAAAAGGCAGAATAATGCAAATAATTAACTTTTATTGTCATTAATTCATTAATTTATGATTTTGTGGCCGATAATAACCTAAGACAACACAATCAGAAGGACAACTTCGGCCACCCATTTATTTTTTGTTTTCTATGCTGTCGACGATTTTCGGCCACAATAACATATGAGTCATGACCTCTGAGTATGTATAGACCGGGGAATTCCAAAAAATTGACATGTTAAAACGACGTCAAAACTTGCATGTGACCTGGAGATTCTTATAAACATTTTTAAAAATGGCCACGTGTGATACGGGAGGGATAAATATTATTTTTTACCTAAAATTCTAGCTGCAACACAGATTTATTGGATCAGGAATGCGGAATAGGGTATTTCCCTTTTGGGCGGTATTTGTGTTAACTGATTTCCTATTGGTTGTCTAATTATAAAAATAGGCCGAAGATTTCCGACGGCCAGAAATACCCGACAGCATTCTATGCCTTACTATTACTTTTTCAAATGTCTATAACATTATATTATTGTGCGCTACATCTACAAGTCAAGGCCGTAGCTAGGCATCTTATTTTAGTGAGGCAAAATAATTGAGCCGATTGAAGGAGTTTAAATAACAATACAGTTGGACAAACGGACATAATGATAACTATGTCCCCAGCTCCACCAAGCTACGATGAAAGACACAAATACCTTGGCGCACATGCACACGTATACGTAGCAGATTAAAATTTCTATTTACACTTTAAACTAATATTGGTCTCACTCTGCAATGTACCTGTATAACTACCAGGTTCAATTGTAAACAAACAATTTTACACCAGCACAGGTGAAAATTGATAAAATTTAAATCATAATTTAAAGATAAAATTATAAAATCTTACTTTAACTTTGCAAATTGGCAGATCAGACGGAATGCAAATGACAGTATCACTATGAAGAGTTCCTGACAGATGTACATGTCGAATGATAGCCATTCTGGGGGTTTCCATTTTGTATTTATACTCTTAGTTATTTCCCTATTAAATTGAATGGAATTATTTCTTTGATAATATTATGTTTGATCAATCATGATTATTAAAAAAGAGTGATTGGAGTATAGAACTGTTGTACTCATATAGACTTATTATGAGGTGGCATCCATCATGCAATTCGGGGTTGTATAGATACAATGTACATTTATGCATGTTCGTCTAATCGAAATACGGACGTTAAATATGAGAGTTTTGTACAAAAACAACTGATGAACACTGTAACAACACTTCAAGGATTTCGTATGTGGCTTGGTGCCCTAATAAATTTTAATTTTTGCTCTCCATCCCGGTCAACCCACTTTGCAAAACCTTCATTTGAGTAATTATTGTTCAATAAGCTCTAATCCTGAATATGCATACAATATTTGCAAAATATTTAACCAGCAAATTTGTATATATGAATAGTAATAAAAAGAACAACAGTTCTGAGGTAATAAATTCAGGATCTTCTGACTACGTAGATAGGCAAAAGATATCAATGGGACATACAAACTCATAGACTGAAAATAAACTGACAATATATATAGCTATCGTACAACCTTTTAATCATGATATCTATGGTGAAATTATTGTTCTATACCATTTGCCTTGCTCTGCAACTTCTATTTTACCACTAGATTCATTCATTGTAAGTACTTTAGGTTATTTTCAATATATGTGTGTACACTGTACTTGTCCATAATTATGTTCTCGGTCTTTTACAACACTACACCTAGGATAGTAAAAAATGGCAAAACAGAATTTGCTTGTATCTGACAAAACTCTAGTAAAAACTCTAGTCCACTGACATTTAGTAAATGTGGGTACACTGAAAATCAGTTCCTGAAAGGGAGTGAAAGGGGTTTTGAGAGAAGTTCAACCAAAATAAATATTCTTCATTGAAACGGGGAGCATCGATGGCCACAGTGGTCTGAGTAGTTCTACTGAAATCACTAACCAGTCAACACCGAGGTTGCGAGTTTGAACTCCGCTCGTGTGGGTGCACTCGACTCCCACCTTAATTGACTAGGATTTTTAGTTTTCGTATCGAAGGTCGGTGGTTATTGGGGCACACGCCAAGGGTTTCGGTGCACTATAGCTAGGATACTATAGTGTCAGCTGTAAAACTGTTGCAAATTATATAATTTAGCTTTTTACAATGCACAGCTCTATATTTGACAATGACCCCCAACATGCCCAAGGCAATCATTTTATACGATCCTTCGAACCCAAAAAACTTGCAACACAGTGAACTCCCAAAAACATGTTTGCAAGTGGGGTAGACAGTTTGATGATCTTTGATGTACTCGTACATGATGATTTATTCTTTGGAGTTGTCAGGAGGCTGATTTAGAAGGGGACCAGGGGGCTTGCCATCCTTTTCTGGGAAATTTTGTGGGCCTGCACTTATGAAAATTTCTGGATCCGCCACTGGTTGTTGGACCATAATAGTCCCAGTATGGACACAGTGGTGATCAGCAGTCATTATAAAAAAGAAGATGTGGTATGATTGCCAACGAGACAACTGTCTACAAGAGATCAAAATGACACAGACATTAACAACTATACATGTAGGTCACCGTACAGCCTTCAACAATAATCAAAGCCTATACAACACAGTCAGCTATAGAAGGCCCTGATATGACATGTATAACAATTCAAAGCAGAAAACCAAGGCCTTATTTATATACAAAAATGAAGGAAAAATAAATATGTAACACATAAACAAACGACAACCACTGAATTACAGGCTTCTGACTTGGGACAGAAACATGCATAAATAATGTGGCGGGGTAAAACATGTTAGCGGGATTCCGATCCTCCCCCTAACCTTGGACAGTGGTACATGTATAACAGTACAACATAAGAACAAACTATAAAAATCAGTCAAAAAAGGCTTAACTCATCAGATTGCCCATTGATATATCAAAAGCACTGAAAACTTAATTTGATATGTCTGATTTCAATTTATTCACATCATCAGGTCTTACACTTAGTATATTTTTTCATGATGAACATTACTATTTGGTTGATTATGTAGGAAATCACTGAAGCATGACTGGAGAAGTCGCCCCCCCCCCCCCCCCTTATTGTCCCAGCTGACCTGAGAATCTGTCCCATTTTAACCATTAACGTCATACAACAATTACTTTTCCATTGTGGCATCATATATTTTGTATTAAAACATCAAAATTTTACATGGAATATATGTGATGTACATGCATGTACATTTGTACAGTTTGTAATGGCAGACATATACATATTGTAGCAATAAGGTGTATCCAAAGCAAAATAATTAATAATAAATCAACTCAATGGATAGAAGCATACTGGTAAGTCATTTTTTTTTCACACAGCATCTGCATAGAGTGATGAGATATAAATCAGGAGATCAATCACTGGTTTTAGAAGTCAAGAATTTTTATATTTTACTTATTTGGGTAGATACATTTTTGTACATGTACATGTACATTTTTTGTAACACAACATTTATTTTGTCATAATACCTGTACGCTCAGTGTTCTTCATGAAAACTATCACACTGATTTTAAATCATTATAGGAAAGCACAGTGTATAAGCAAACATTTCAGGAGGCAAAGAGTCTATTATAGGCTGACTGCAATAGTCTGTATATTATCTGAAAAAGCTTAGTTCTTGTCAACTTTCTTATTATTTCAAACATTTAAAAAGATGTCTCCCAAATTTGGTGTATTTCTATTAGCTTTTTTTAAAGTCATTTTCATTCATTTTTCAACCCGGCCCAGAAATATGTTTAATATAGCTGATTTAGAGAAAGGCGACCTGGGTCACCTCTAACAAAGGCTATATTTATTGTCACTGCAAACATTTTACCTGTTCAACACCAAATGCTGTCAAGTTTGGGGCCCCTGGCCATGGCTCTTTTTTTTCATAATTCATCTTACATGTACATGTACATCTCCTTTGAATTGTTTGCTTATTTGTTCTATGGTCTATCTATGCATATCTATCTACATGTATATACCACATTTTCATGGTCCCACAAAAATGTTTAAAATGTATACATTTGACTTTTTTCTAGCTTCTCTCATGTGATAGCCATACCTTTTTGGTCACTATTTATGTGTTGCGTTTAAATATGAATTGTAACACTTTACAGTGACTGAACAGGTAAAACAAATACTTCTCAAGAAACAGAAAAAAGAAGACTACTTGGAACAGCACCAGACTACATGTATGTACATGTATGAATAAAAACTCAGATCGGAATAGCATGGAGGATATGATATGTCCTTGTGAATAAGCAAGGAAAGCTTTTAATAATAGTGCCTATTTTTTAATTTACTAGATTTTTCATTCATTATCTGTGCAAATTTCAACATAATTTTAACTTTACTCAAACTTTCAGTGGTGGATCCAGAAATTTTCATAAGCGGGAGCCCACTGACTGCCTAAGAAGGGGCCAACTCCAGTCATGCTTCAGTGATTCCCTATAAAAACAACAAAATTTTTCCTAAAAAAGGGGTGGCCCAGGCCCCCCGAAAATCCCTCTTACTCCACCTCTGACTTTAATTTAATATGACAAGTGTTTCATTCACCAAAATACTGGTGCGTTTCTGTGATAAATATCATGCACAATTTTATAAATGAGAGGGGAAAGAAGATTTACATGTGGTGTACCTGCACATGACAATTGCAAACTGCCCCATTTTTCTTATCACAACCAATCAACTGATCATGCTGATACTGTCAGTGACATTACCAGAGAGTACACATCAAATGAAAAATCACAAATAACTGCGTACACACTTTTCGTCCCCCTCTGGATCCGCCACTGCCTTCTGTTGTTGTCCATTTTGTCAAGTAGTAATCCTCAAAAGTATGTGTAGGTTATATGCTATTTTTATCAAGTTGATTATAGACACAGAATACATTTTATTATAATATCATTCCCAATTTCCATTCTCAATTTTATTAAGTCTCCTTCCATTATAACACGGGTCCACCAATAATACAACAAAAATGACAAATTAGAAGAAAAAAAGCGCTATGTTTTCATATTGCTTGAAGTGCAATATTCCAATAAAAATAAACTACTCACAAACCACTGATCTCAATATAATCAGCTAAAATAAGGCAAGCTTTTTAGAAAAGCTATTACTTGTATTACGATAACTTCGATCACTCCATTCTCCTCGAGAAAAGTAGTGGATAGAGGGCGCTGAATTATTCGAGTTAAGTTATTAATAGTATCGAGACTTGAACTAACGAAAAGACATGCGCCGTTTGCTATTTCGCTATTAATAGTAACAAAAACATTAACACATTTTGAGGTACGGTAAGCTGGTAAGTTGTGAATATCGACTGAAAATATAATTTATTTAGAATTAACAGCTAGGATACGTCTTATTTATTTCAAAATCAACACAACTCGTATACATGTGTAACGTGACGGTACCAAATTGCACACAGGCAAGTCGTAAATAGGCCTAGAGTTACCAGTCGATGGTTACGGTGATAGTGGGTCTTCCTTGAGTAATCTCGGACTTAGTCTCGATCATCCAGACGCTCCATATCCTATATGTAGAGTCTGGATTCAATAGACCACTTTCGAGTTCATCCGTCACCGGCAAAAACTCGTCAATTATGCACGCCTTTATGACGTCATTTACCAGATAGAGGGGGTCGCCTGTATCCCTGCACTATTTACGTTCATCAAGCGTCTTAGTGATCGTCTTTGTGCAGGATAAACTAGAAATAATGGTTGCTCTGTAGGTACTTACTGACAATTCCCTAATGACAGCAGTGTTGTTTGTCAATTTTGAGAATTCAATTTGCCGAATAATTTGTATAATATAGAATTATAGTTTTCCAACCACTCGCTCAACATTGGAAGGGAAGTGACGACGCCCCAAAACGCACAAATGACGGTGATAAAAGCGCGTATAATTGACGAGTTTTTTCCGGTGACGGATGAACTCGAAAGTGGTCTATTTGTTAAGTTGGGGCGTGACAAAATATGCAAATGAGCTAGTTTTAATTTTTCGGAAAGTTTCAAGATTTATCTTCTATTCATGTTAACACTAGATAAAACCGAACAGAGGAAATGGACTATCAATGGACGTGGCATCCAAATCAGCTGAGTCTATCTCAAGTTTATACATTTCTCACTCAGTTGTGCCAAACACATCTCTATGTGTTTCTTGTTCAACAGTTGGTTCAAGAAAGTATCTCATATTATCTAAAAGTGGCTCTGTTGGTTCCGCATTCGAAAACTGTTGTAAATTTTATGAAACTAATCTACAGTGCAAAGAGAACTTTGGCAGTTACGTTTGTCATCAATGTAAATGGTATGTACGAGAGAAGCTCTCCTGTGATAGTGTAGTTCAACTTTTACAGACCCCCAAATTGATAGAATTTCTGATTCCTGTGATTATAGGTGGAGTTTTAGCTGTAACTTCAGGGTACCCAAACGCTCATTCGTCACAGATCGCCCCAGCCTTTTAATTTTTATATAAGATAAGATAAGAAAACTTTAATTTCATTCGGCATGGTTTACAACATACAAAAACATAAGCAGTGGCAGATCCAGAACTTTTCATAAAGGGGGGCCCGCTGACTGACCTAAGGGGGGGCCCGCTCCAGTCATGCTTCAGTGATTCCCTATATAATCAACCAAATTTTTCCCACACAAGGGGGGGCCAGGGCCCCCCGAGCCCACCACCAAATCCGCCTATGATAAGCTCTTGTGAGCTTTTCACCGAATATATAAAACAAAACACAAACATAGAACAGACATACATACATACAGACATAGAATGAATATGATATACGTGCAAGGCAAACAAAGCATACATATTTAAGAATAGCATATAAGCACACACAAAATGAATAGAATAGCACTATGCAAAGCAATCCAAAAAACAATAACCACAATCATGACTAAAGCAACTAAGAAGCAAATGAAAATTTAAAAGCTATGAAAACAAATTAAATATATATTTGGTACTGTTTAATGCTGATCAATGGGAATTTACTCACGAGAGAACAACAAAATAGGTTTTAATTGTCAAGTTGTGTTCCCCTGACTGGCTAAGGCTCCTTGTTGAAGGCCATATTTTACCTATAGTTGTGAACTATTAATACAATGTGACTTGGAAGGAGAGTTGTATCTTGAAAAGAACACAACATATTTTATTTTCAATTAGGGGCACACAAGGATCATACAGAGCATACATTAATAAGGAAAAAGAATATTTATTTGCATAGATACATATATATATCATGTATGTAGATACATACAATTTAAATACAGTTAAAATACAATTATTACATTATTAACTCATATTCTTTTTAATAAATTTACCAACACATTAAAAACCTGATTATCTTCTAATCACAGTTTAAGACAGAAGCACAAACTTTGAAATAGCATTTCAAGTGGTCAAAATTATCTTGAAAAGCACATGTTGAAATTCTATACCTGTTATAGTTCCAATATTATTGAGGGGCCTGATGGATTATTTTCGTTCTTAGTGATTGGTGTATTTTCACTATCGTTACCCGTTTATCTACAGATTTTTTCCCTTATTATATTTTTTTCGTGATCCGTGATCATGGGAATTTATTTTCTGTGAATCATGATTGACAAAAAAATCAACTTGTGAATCGTGATGAGCCCCCCCCCCCCCCCCCCCCCCCCCAATCTGGCCCCTCATTTTTAAACTAATTTTTAGGTGAATGTGAAACTTATTAATTTTTAAAAACACACAATATCTCAAACTTTATGAAATCTTCTCATACAGTTTTTTACCAATATCTCTGAATTATCAAAGGAAAATATTACACCTTTACACATGCTATTTGGAAATGTTTGAAGAACTTTTTATTTATTAGATTTGAAAATTTATATTTTTGCAGAAAGAGGGTTAAAAATTTGTATAATTAACTCCTTTTACAGTTTTCAACTCCATTCTTCAAACACTTCATGAAGATGTCATAATAATAATGAAGTCAGCATGTGTATTTGAAGTGGATAAGGGATACTCAAATGACCATTTTTCATTATTAAATGTAACTTGGAATTTCCTTTTTCAATATAAAATTAAAGAGTCTCAGTCATATTTTTAAAACACCACAAAAATGTATGATATGTTGAAAACAGTACATGACAATTAAGTTTATTTTTGTGGAGAAATTAGGCTAATGACTCACAGTACACTTCTTTAATTTGTAAAACACCATAATAGCAAATTATTGGTAATGGTATGCACAGCTTAGCGCAATGACTACAAATTGTTGCCTCCCTAAAACACACTGATCATGCTGATATGCATTCACATCTAACAATCAAATGTATATGATACATGTACAGTGTACACAAAATAACTATATAGTTCCATAATATAAGTCTAAAAATGTACATACAACATCACCAAATTGTTTTTTATACGACCGAAAAAATTTGCGTTCATATATTGCTATCACGTCGTTGTCGTCGTCGTCGTTGTCGTCGTCCGTAGACACATTGGTTTCCAGACAATAACTTTAGTTTAAGTGTATGGATCTCTATGAAACTTAAGCAAAAGGTTCAATACCACAAAAGGAAGGTTGGGATTGTTTTTGGGGGTAATGGTCCCAACCGTTTAGGAATTAGGGGACAAAAACAAGCATTTTTCTAGTTAACGACTATAACTTGTGTTAAAGTGTATGGATATCTCTGAAATTGTACCACATTTTACAAAAATACAATTTCTTATCAATTTTTTTTTTTGGGGGGTAAAAATAAATCTTTTTGGGGGGGGCACATTTTTTTTTCTTCAAGATTTACGAAATAACCACTTTTTTGGGAAAAAAATTTAGGGGGTAACATTTTTTTTATGGGGGGGGGGGGGGGGGCAATTTTTTTTAATTTATTTTTTTATATTTTAGGTTTTTCTCACAATTTATTTTGCTATTTCTTTGTCTATAGTCTAAAAACAGATTTACTAAGTATTGCACAACAGCGCAGTGTATTGCACTACAGCACAGTGTATTGCGCAACAGCATGAAATTGAAAATAAATTCATATCATTTAACCAATTTCAAGTTCTTTGACTACATTTATTCTGTGACAGAAAACTATTATGTGTCAAATATTTAATTAAAATCCAAATTCAGACCTGTATCAAGCTTGAATATTGTCCTAATTGCCCAAACTGTTCAGGATTGGACCTCTGCGGTCGTATCCAGCTGCGCTTGGCTAAGCACATTTTTTGGTGATGTTGTACATTTATAGACTTGCATTTTATATTTGGTAGTGTACTGCATCATATTTATATGATCTATCGCCTCGTAAGATTTATCATTGGCTATTATTCAAACATTAAATAGTCTCATAATATATATCAGTCAGAGCTCAGACATAAATAAGTCTGAATCTGCTTTTGACTCATAGAGGTCTAAATTTGTAAGTTTTAGGATTTGTCTCCCTTTAATGCAAGACAAAATACGACTTAATTAAGTCAAATATTGTTAAGCAAGAAATAATTGACCAGATTCAAAAAGTTGCAAATATCGACTCCTACAAGTCCATAAGTTACCAAAATTGGTAAACTTCAAGACCCACGCATATTTATAAAAAGGTCATGCATCTAAATCAAATAATGAAACCATTGAAACCCAATGCTTTGTCTTTTAAAGAAAAATATGAATGAGAGTCTAAAAAATCGGAGATAATGTTAATTAACCTTACAATGCAAGCACCTGGAACCACACTAAATGAGGTATAACATCTGTGTTTAGTAAGGATGTTCAATTAAAAAATTAAATATAGATTGCTCAAGTCCTTGTGAACTCTCAGACAGGTTTTTGCTGTCATAGGTGGTGTACTTTGGCCACCAAGTCAAATTAGGTTTTTTCATCAACATAAATAGACCTAAACAAGTCTGTCATTTTGTGACTTAGATAAGTCTAAAATTGAAAACACATTTTTATAATAAATACATGTTTTGACTTCTTTAAGTCAAAAACAGAAATCGACTTGTTTATGTCTGAGCTCTGACTGTATATATAAATTATTTAAAACTTTTAATACATACATTATTTATACTGATAACTTAGTCTGTCATTTGTCTGTTCATTTGGCTACCCATAATTATAAATATGAAATTTCTTTAATATTCAGGTCAATTGAAAAAGCTCTAAATCTATATGCAAAAGCAGACGATTTGACAGAAAAAATAGAATCCAAATCACAGCAGCTGCAAGAAAATGTACCAAGAAAGCGCTTATGTTCCTTACAACAACCATCTGGGAAAAGACACAAATCAGCTTTGCAACATGATGTTAGAGGTAAAAGAAAAAAAAGTTATTGCATGAATATTTTACTAACTGTTTATATAAAGGCAACATCAATTTTTTATTATGGTTATTTGAATTTCAATAAACGTCTTAATGTCAATATCATTACAAACCTCATATTTTTGTACAACATCATCAGAATTATATACCAGTAATAATAGTTTCGATTTAACCAAAATTAAGTTAATTTATGATAAATTATTCACATTTATGAAAAAAGGAATCAGCTTGTTTTTCACTTTTACATACATGTACATGTATCTAAAAATGTTAAGGTTCATCAGAACGAATTGACAATTATACATGTATATACCCCGCAGTTTTTCACATTGCAATTCGACAAATATATATCCATTTTTAATTAATGCATGCAGATACTAAATGAATGTGCAATGGTTAATGTTTGCTCAGGGAAATAAAACTGTTATTAATAATCATAAGAAAGCATTTACATGAATTTTGATGTTGCCTTGGATGTTATTATCATTAGGGTTTTGGCTGTTATGTGTCCGTTGATTGGAATGTCGTCTCTTTGACATACCCATTTTCTATTCTGTATTCTATTTTGCATGTCATCATTTAAAAATTATAACTGCCTAAACTGGATTTTGCTATCCTGAAATTAGGCATTAAAATTTCAAGCAACTTAACTCTCTAAATTACAAATCTTTTTTAAGAAAACATCTAAGATTCTCTTATAAATAATCAAAATTGGAAATGTTAACAAATGAATTTACTTTGTATTTTAAGTGTTGGTGTAAATTTTAGCATGTTTTTTAAAAGGGGGAAAACTACAATGCATATAAAACAACTTTTATTATACAAACTAGTGCAAGAAAAAAACATTTTTTCAGTTCAATAATCACTTTAAAAATCAGAAGTTGTAACTGAATAAATACATTTGTAGTACATTTAATTCATATCAAACTGTTATGATACAACAAATATCCTTTTAATGGGCAATGAGTAAGCATTCTACTTCATAATTGTGTCTTTTTATGTCCCTGCAGCAAGGCAAAGGGTACATTTAAGTGTTACCCTTGTTATCTGTCCATCCTTCGGTCTGTCCTAAGTAGTCCCCTACCAACGAAGTTGAAGGGGACTTTAGGTTTGCACTCTGTCCGTCAGTCAGTCCGTCTGTCAATCCTTCAGTCCGGCAAATCAGCTTTACACACTTTTTTTGTCATGCTTGAAGTTAGTGGTTTGATATTTGGTATATAGTATAACCATGATAACTTACAGATCAAGTTCTAATTTTGTTCCGGTCTGGGGATTTTTTGCAGAGTTATGGCCCTTGGACTTAGAAAAATCACATAAGTAATCTGTTTTCGACACTTTTTTTTGTCACACTTGAAGATATTGACCTCATATTTGCCATATTGTTTAACCATGACAAGTTATAGATCAAGTTAGAATTTTGTTCCGGTCTGATGATTTTTTTGCAAATTATGGTCCTTGGGACTTAAAAAAATCATGCAAGAAATAAATTTTTCACTATTTTTTTTGTCATACTTAAAGAGTTTGATTGATATTTTGTTTATAGTTTTACCATTACAAGTTACAGATCAAGTTTAAATTTTGTTCTGATTTGATGATATTTTGCAGCGTTATATGATCCTTAGACCTAGAAAAATCACATTATTAACCAATTTTCTGCACTCTTTGTTGGTCATGCCTGACTACCGTTATATTGATTTGATATTTGGTATTAATAGTTTTAACATGACAATTTACACATCAAGTTCAAATTTTGTTTTCGGGAAAAATGAATTTTTACTGGTAGGGGACTATGTATTGCCATGCAATACTCTCAGAATGCTGGATACTATCCATGCTGATCTGTGTCCACACTTGTTTCAAATTTTATTAAACTTGTATACAATCCTAACAACTAAAACACTCTGACAGAGTTTGAATATGGGCAGTGAGTAATTTACAGTGCTATTCTGTCATTCCATCAAAACCAAATATGCTCACTTTTTTAAACAACTAAAGATATTTACAGTACTTGATTTTTTTGTTTATTCAGGTCCACTTATAAAACTTACAGATAAAGTTAACGTTTCCATTCTGCTGATCTTGGCCAAAATAACCGGCTTTTGAGTTGTAAAATTTAATTAAAATAATAGTTATACTATAAAATAATAGTTTTTCTGCTGTGCTGATTTATGCTAAAATAACGGGTTTTGGACATGTATTTGTGCACTTGAGAAAACAAATATGTTAATATGAAGTTTTTCAAAATTTCTTAAGATATTGAAGTTATTTTTTTATCTTTGCCTAATATGAAGGTTTAAAGATAGATTACATGTTTCATTCCACTCTGCTAATTTTTGTATAAATAATGGGCCAAGTTGTTAGCTTTAATTAGCCTATGGACACTGTATCAAAATCCCTATATATGAGATATTGTTTACTAAATATAGCAATGCATATCATTTCTTAATGACCACTCTAGTTTCTTTTCAGTTCAAGCACTGCATGTTCACAAAGCTTTTAATACTGGCCATTCTTAAATAGTTATGCATCTGTCAAACTGTTATTTTTAAATATAAGTTTGCAGTGCAGACATTATTTTGAATGAGTCAAATATCAGCAACTTTTGATCAAGAAGCACATTACAAATGGATATTACATGGACAAGAAATGGAATACAAGTTATGAGCAGTAATCTTTTATGTAATATGAATTGCGAGATATTAATATAAATCTTTACTGATCAAGTAAGTACGCTTTATATATTATTTTTTGGAAAAATGTGAACCAGAGCAGGTTGACTTATTTACAAGAACGGTCATAAAACTAGGTTGAAAAACATATTTATCTTCTTGGGATATAAATCTAATCAATGATCTTTTCAATTTACTGAAATCAAATATTTCAACCTTTTTATTCAGCTGGTTATAATGCATAGTATATATTATTATAGGTTTTGAAACAAACAAACAGGAATTAATACCGGAAAAGACTCCACACTGCAAAATAAATCTCAATGTCAACCAGTATTGTCAAACAGAATTTGCACATGATGTTGGAAAATCTTGTCAAGCACCTTCTACAATAGAAAAATCATGTCAAACATTTGAACCATGTCCTTCTCTTGATAAATCTTCAAAGAAGAACCTAACAGGTGAAAATTACAGATATGAAATGGTACAGTACAGATCAGTTAACAATAAAAGAAAATTGTCTAAAACAATTCACCACATTGCAAATGGCAGTGTTTTTTTGGCCGTAAAATCTTTGTTAAACCACCAATCTGAAGACATCAGAAAACAGACCATTACTGGTATATGTAATGTAATTAAAAAGATATGCTCAAATTGTGCAAAAAAAGAAAAAACATGCTTCACAGAACAAATAGAGGATATAGATAAACTGAACTTTAAGAGTATGTCTGATGAATTGCAAAGGGACAATCCTCTGTTTTGGTCTATTTTAAGTTCTGCAGGGATGAATGGGAGAGGTGTTACTAATGAAATCAGAGTAGTAACAGCTGCTTCCATTTTATTTCATACCCGCAATGTTTTTTTGAATTCATTACAAAGATCTGTTGGCATATCCCTGTACAACAACCAACTGCAAAAGAAGGGATACTTTCTGCTTTCAAAGCTTGGTATTTGCAATTCATACAGTACTGTCAATAGAGATTTGCATAAGCTCAAAGTGAAAACCGAAAAGTGTATGCTTGAACTAAAAAAAAATGTTGAGGACAATATAAGATCTTCCATCAATAAAAACCTTTGTAATGATTCTAGCATGGATCATTCATATTCAAGACCTGGCACTGTTTCTTCTACAACTGTCGATACAGATCATGGCTATTCAAAACCAAATGAAACCAAATCGCAAACAAACACCAGTGATTTAAATCCTGCATATAGGTTTAATTTAGACAACTTAGATTTCCACATCAAAGTGCGTAATATGACAGAAGACCATCAAAATGAATCGAAGCATTACATACAATTAATGGCAATTAAAGACAGAGTTATTTGTGAAGACCTTCCTAATGAGAGACCAATTGGAAATTTACAGCATATTCCAATTGGAGATTTTCTGCCAAACTGTGATGACATATCCTCATTAAGGACTGATATGATTCAGGTTACAGCTTCAATTCTAACAAAACACCTTACAAGTTTTATGCCATACCAGAAATGTATACCAGAAGGTTTCTACCACCAATATAGCGAGCAGATGAAACAAAAATCAACAGTGGTAAGGCTTTATACACATACATAATTGAGAACATCTGATATATTAAACATTCAAAATTTATAAAAAAAAGCAGAAGACAATAATAAAAAAATAATTTTTTAAGTAAAATCTACAACAATAAGGTAAAAATGAATAACCCTTCAAAGACAAAAAAATCATTCCGCAAAATACTGCATAGGTAATATAGGAACGAGAAACACCAATGCTACAAAATAAGTTTAAATAACTGGAGTGAAAAGCCAAATATTTGAGTTCACAACAAAAAGGTCCAGCATTAACTGTCTTTGCCATCAACAATGGACACATGACTCTATATATGTCTTGTGGATGCCAGCTAGTCTTATTGGATTTATCTTGGCAAACAGTTGGATTTACATTTTGCACATTCTAAGCTCTACACATTGTACTTCTTACTTTGAAAAATGACAGATATGCTCATATCTAAAAATAGTACCAAATATTTGTCAAGGGCAATATTGTTTCATTGTGAAGTCAGCATGTAAATCCGTAAATGGTCTGTTTGAAAATCAATTACATGCTCTTCCAATATGACACTTAATGTTTAACACCTATTAATCCACCAATTTAAAGACTCAAATATTTATTTTCATTTAATAACAATTGAAAAATGTCTTGACAATAATCTTAACATAAATGAATAATTTTAATTTTAGGTACCACTAGGCATTCTACCCCTCAATGAAAATAAAACAAGTGAAATGATTGAGATTTTGAGGTATCTGCAACAATACGTTCCTGGTACAAGATCAGAAGAAGAACTTGCTAAAGAGGATATAAGGTGATTGCTGCTGCGAATTACAGTCTGGATTCTGTCTAAGTTTAAAAAGAAATGACACATACAGTATAAAAATAATAACACTATGGGCATTGCATTTGCCTTAAAAACTCTTTGTTATAACCAAAATTGAATGTATCCTTTTACAGCCTTAAAGGTTCTATACAATGCATCTATTAAGCTAATATTTACCAATTCATATTTACATGAAGCCTGGTATCCCCTTGCTGTGTAAAGACTTGACAATGTTAATGACCTTTGACATATAATGTTGAAAGATTTAACTCTGTGACCTTTACTTTTGACCTTGAAAATTAAAATAGCTCAAGATTTTTCTAAAGATAAAGTATGTCAAAACTCATTAAAAAATTTAGATTCTTGTGTATTCACAAGGGTGGTAAAGTAAATTGTAAGTACCACTGTGCCACTGACCTATGACCTTGAACTTCAATATAGTTATAGATTTTCATAAGGACTAAGGAATGGACCATTTAACTTGCAGGGGGCAGGGAATGGTTTTTTCGTAAATAAAGATTTTGATTCTGAATTTAGAGAAAATAAATAATTTGGCCAGCAAGGGGACAACAAAAAATAGTGGTCCTATTGTATTTATAAGCAATACCTTCCTAATGAGTGTCCAAAAGTGCAAATAACTGTAATATTTTTACCTCAAAAATAATTATTTTTTAAAACTATTTTGAAGAGATGAAACTAATGCAGGTCTCAGACCTATAGCAGTTGGAGGTGATCAGTTGTCTGTAGAGAGAATTAGGTGTGCTCATATGGCCAGACTAGATGGAGACACCCCAGAGGAAAGATTGGAAGGAGTTTTTGCAATGGTGGAAGATTTCCATGAAAAGATGAACTTTTTGCAGGTTATTTATTTTAGATAGATTGAGTTTTTGAAATTTTTAACCAGGATAAACAATTTTTTATCCAATTCTGGTGAAATAGATTTTTTTTACTACATTATAAATCAGAAGATGTGGTATGAGTGCCAATGAGACAACTCTGTGTCCATGTCACAATGTATTTAAAGTTAACAATTGTAAGTCAAAGTATGGCATTCAAAGTTGAGCCTTATACCTAACAACAAACAGCAAGCTGTAAAGGGCACCAAAATTACCAGTTTAAAACAAATCAAACAAGAAAACCAACTGTCTAATCTATATACACATGAGAAACAAGATACACAAACAAACCACACCCTAAAAACACACCACTGAACAACAGGCTCCTGACATAAGACGGGTACATTTAAAGGCAGTTGGTTTAGATGTATAAAAAGGCGCCACCCCTCACCCTTACCTGAAACAGTGGACCTGTATGAAAAGTTTAGGAAGAAAGATGACAGAGGACAAGTGATAGTATAAAGTACCGGTCAAAAGTTTTCAAGGCATTGGACCAGTGCGAAATTGAATGAGCTATAAAAAAGTTTAAATCACATTGATACTTTGATATACAGATTTTTTAAAAGAGTATATGAAAGAGATACAAGATAAATTTCATAAAAATCAAAGTTGATTTTGAAAAGGTATTTAAAATTTTAAACGTGACCATCTGTATTTTATTCAAACAGAAGTTTGTAGCTTTTTTACTTATTTTTTATAACATAATAGGATTGACAGCATTAAACCAAATACCAAAAAACTTCCCCTGGAAATTTTGCTTTAAAACAGTGGATGTCCCATTCCAATTTGCACTGGTCCCATGCCTAGATAAATTTTAATCAGTCCCTTTAAAGGTTTGTTGCCCTATGGGATTTGCTTTACAAAGGTTTCCCTGTAACATTTCTATGTATCTAATCCTTTATTTTATACATGTATGTGTTATTTATTTCAGGTAATTATGGACAAGTTCTATTTGACTACAAGCTGTAGAGATGCTGGAACTCTATATCAGCTCCGAAATCTGATAAATAGACGAAATGTAGTTACCAAAGTTTCAAAGGATTACCATGCTGATGGTGAATTCATTGATTTAACAACAGAAGCCCATGTAATTGCTGCTGCTTTGAAGCATTTGGAAATGAATGATATGTCCAGTAAGTGTCCAAAACTGCCAAAAGGTTTGCACTTGGCAGATGCCCATACACAAAAACATTACATTTTCCAATTATGTGGACAAATTGTAGATAAATATTTTTTAAATGACATTGAAAGTTCGATTGATAATTTAGAATCAGGGGAAGACACCAACGAATTGCACCAACAGGATGATTATGTTTATAGTTATGCCACTAATTTCTGCAAGCTGGGAATGCTAAGGAAAATATCTATTTTAGCAACCAGATATGGAGATGGAATTAGGATTCTTCGACACTGGAAGTATGCCACACTTCTTTACCATCAGGCACATAAAACTAAATATCGTCTCGAAGGATTTCTTTTAATGGCAGGTGTTAATGCCTTGTACACCCCTAGGCAAAGGCATGAAGTTATCCATAACCGCTTCATTAACCTCAGGGGTGGAGAAGGTCACAACCTAGATGGCGACTATGTTATGGAACTTCTTAATAAATATGCTAAACAAAGAGTAAAGTTACTCGGTCCAAACCATTCAGCAGAAGTGGTAGAAAGAATCGGGAAAACTATGATGGCAATAAATGCCATAGAAGAAAATTTACATTCCCAATTAAAACTTGCACCAGTATCTGCTTTTCACCGTACACAAAAGCTTGACAAAGATAGAAAAACTTTGGTGAAACAGCTGGTAGATGTGAATGTCTTCAAGAAAGTACCAGGAAGGGAGCATTCTGCAATTAAACAAGACAAAAAAGATATGTTTCAAAGTATTGACATTAAGGAATTTCAAACATACATCATCCAAAAAAAGGGAGAGTATGCCTTGCGCAAAAATGCATTTTAATGTCATATCTATATTTAATTTTATAACTACATTTGTAGCTTAAGCATTAAAATATATCCCTATTCTTTAGACAGCTAATATATATAATTCTAAATATAAAGTATAAACAAAATAAATGTTCAAAATTTATTAAATATATAAACAAAAATACAGAAGAGTGAAGACTGATTTTTTTCAAGACTACCAAAATATAAATCTGATTTTAATTATATGAACATAATAAAGGAACATTTAAAATTGTTCTTTGTTTAGTAAGCTACAAAAACTAACATTATTTTGAAATCAAATATCTTTAAAATTGTATAAGTGTAGTTTTTTTCCAATGTATCATTTATAGATAATGAAATGTATATCAAATCAATATCACCTTTTTGAAAACTGATGTGCAGTTTTTGGCCATGAATATTAAGTGAATTGCATGTTTTTTCTCTTAAAATGTAGTTCAAGTTATATAAAACTTAACAAGAGATTCTTATCATTTTTATTATGTTTTTATCTAAAATCAATTTCAAAGTAAAGTATCCAAGAAGTTTTGGAAACTTGTGCAAAAAACAAATTTTATTTTTAATATTTTTTCTAGTTTTACTTCCACCATGCTCATGTTACTAACATGTTGATTATTTAAAGGTTGTACTTGAAATTACTTTTTGAAATTTTATATGATGTTTTATGTTTTTTAGTTATTTGAAAGTGTGGATTTATAAAAGAAAATACAGTATACTTTAGTAGCTATACTAGTACAGTGAAATCTGTCTAAACATAACTTTGTAGGGACCAGTTTTTGTTCAGTTTTGAAATATAATTGGTTTATTCATGTTCAAATTGCATAATATTTGAAATAACTGAACTTAAAAACATGTTTTGTGAAGACATTTTTTTTGTTTATACATTGTACTAGGTTCTGTTTAGACAGATTTCACTGTGTACATAAAATAACATTAATAACATTTAATTACACAAATAAAAGTATTGTTCTTGTACATTAAATACGTTAAATACTATAGCACTTTTAACAAACAATTGACAGTTATTCATAATAGTACATGATAATCTAACTAAAACAATCATGTTGGATTCAATTTGTAAAGAAGGCTATGAACAATACATTTGGAGATTATTATCTTTTTATGTTGTTTTTGTAAAAATAATTTTATAAGTAAAGTAACCTAGAATTTTTGGAAGTGCACCTCCACCACACTCATGTTGTACTGGAAATAACTTTTTAAAATTTTATATGATGCTTTAAAAATGTTATTTTATCTGAAGCTTATATTGGATAATAATCCATACTTTATTTTTGGTATATATTTATGTATGTTGTGCTAGGTATCAGTTTTACTTCTCATTTTCATGAAGAACTTTACCTGTAGATCATTTTACTTCACAACCTGGTTTGCTCTATGTGATTTAGTTTTTAAGATACATGAAGTAGAAAAATGTTTTTATACCTATATTCTATTAAGCAACATCTGTCTTTTTTTATATGAGTTAGAATTAAATTATAAAATGTATACTAGATACACTTACAAACATTCAGTTCAAGTTGACTTGTTATTGTTTAAGTTGTTTGACAGATATTTACAAGTTAAGGAAAATGGAAAATTAAATGTGAAAAATGGTCTTAAATGGGTCAAGTGAAAAAAAGAAAGAATGAAAGATGAGCTAAAAAACAGTCAATGAGTAGTGGGTGGATCTTTCTTCCTTTCATTATTTTATTACAGATGTCTATTTACAATACAGAATCATTCTGATGTTAAAAAAATTCTAAAATGAATAAGAACAAAAAAATAAACTTAACATGTACATATCAATAAAAAAATACATTGTCCAAATTGAGTTAATTATAAAAATTAAAAGCAAAGAATTGTCTTTCATTGAAATAATACTCATTTTATAAATAATTCACTTCATAAATGTGTTTTTTTTCATCTTTGATTATTTTGGCATGATCAGTAAATATAGTTTTTGATGTAGTATTTAATTTTTAGTTTTTATGATAAACCTAATTTTGTCATTCTTTGTTACTTTGATGTTTTTGATTTATACTTGTTATACCACTTGTTGTTTGAAAAAAGTTACCCAAAAAAAATGTCCGTATTCAACTTTTTCACTTTTGGCATTTAAGATGAAAAAATAACGCATTAGTCATCTCTCAGTGACATGGCAAAGTTATTATACTCATTAATTCAGTTAATTTTTTGATTGAGCAGTAAAAAACAATTCTAAGTTTTCAATTAGTTTAATTTGTATTTCAAACATTTACATTGTATTTATCTGTAATAGATCTGTTATTATAATCACAATTATACTATTTCTATTGTCAGAAACTATTTTGTTATTATAACTTATAAAAATCATAACATTCAATCAGATACCTAATAATTATTAGGAGTATGCTTCAATTAAATTATGAAAACCTTCCTTGCTTTTTAGCTATGCCTATAAGAACATTGAAGTTAAATTCTCCCTTGTCCTGCTGTAAAGTATTTCTTATCTAAATACCATTGGCTAAAAATGTGCCTTGCCTAGTGCAGCTAGATATGTCTGCAGATGTCCAATGCTGAACAGTAAGGTCAAAAATGGACACAATATTCAAGCTTGATGCAGGTCTGAATTTGGATTTTAATTAAATATTTTACAAAAAATAAATGTAGTCAAAAACTTGAAATTGGTTAAATAATTTGAATTTATTTTCAATTGTAGTTTTACTCAATACTTAGTCAAACTGTTATATACAAAATGAGTTTTGAGAAAAACCTATAATTTGAAAAAATAAAAATGGCCCACCCCCCATCACCAAAAAAAAAATTTACACCCCAAAATTTTTTTTTATTCAAAGAAATTTTATTTTGTATAATGTGGTACAATTTAAAAGATATCCATACACTTTCACACAAGTTATTGTCTGAAAACTAGAAAAATGTTTCTTTTTGACCCTTTTTTGCCCCTCTTTCCTGAACGGTTTTGGCAATTACCCCCAAAATCAATCCAAACCTTCTACTTGTGGTATTTAACCTTGTGGTACAATTTTGGAGCAATCAAAAAAGAAGTTATTCACAAGATATTGTGCAGAAACCAGAAAAATGCTCGTTTTGGCCCCTTTTCCCTAAACGAGTGGAACCATCACCCCCAAAACCAATCCCAACCTTCATTTTTGGGTATTGAACCTTTTGTTGAAGTTTCATAGAGATCCAACCACTTAAAACAAGGAATTATTTGCATTAGGAATAATTTTGAATTCTGGAAAATTGATAAAAATATATGAAGAAAAGTAATCCAACTAAATAGGGTTAGCCATGCATGCATGGCTAATGCTAATTTTACTTTCACTATTATTTCGGTATGAACTAACCTACCACCCTTAGCCATGCACGTATGGCTAACCCTATTTAGTTGGTTTAGTTTTCATCATAATTTTTGTTCAATTTTCCAGAATTGAAAATTATTCTAGATTCAAATAATTCCTTGTTTTAAAGTAAAGTTATTGTCCGGAAACTAAAATGTCTACGACGACAACGTGATAGCAATATATAAAGGCAAATTTTTATTACACTTATGTTACAAGTTTTTATCATTATACATATATAAATAAGAAGAGGTGGTATGAGTGCCAATCAGACAAATCTCCATCCTAGTCAAAAAGTATTTAAAGTTAAACAATTATAGGTCAAAGTATGCCCTCCAACAAGGAGATGTGGCTCACACAGAACAGGAAGCTATAAAGAGCCCCAAAATGACCAGTGAAACACATTCAAACGGGAAAACCAACACTCTAATTTATTAACAAAACAAGAAACATCTATAAAACATTCAAATAAAATTTTCACTTTTGGCATTTAAGATGAAAAAATAACGCCGTAATTATCAAAGCTTGTTCTTATGTCCTTATTCTGTACTGTTACACCACAGTTCCAGGTTAGGGGAGGGTAGAGCGCTTAACCATGTTTAACCCTTCCACATTTGATATTTGCCTGTCCCTAGTCAGGAGCCTTTACTTGAGTATCCCATCAGATGATCACTTTTTAAAAAAATATTTTTTTAATAAATTAGACAGATAACAATGAATGAATCATACCCTACAACAAGGTCAAGACATCCCCTAGCATCAAGTTTAGTGGTACCATTAATAACCATCAACCAAATTTCACCCTCTTGCTCCACACCCTCTATATAGTGCCAACTTGGGTGATGATTTTGTATGATGGTTCTCCTGTGGAAAGCAAGGTAAATTCAAGAAAAGTGACCTTTTATAGCTACATATGGTATATGTTTTTCTCATGTTTGAAGGCTATATGTTGACCTATAATTGCTTACACTCACTTCATTTGAACTAATGCATAGGCAATCATACAAAATTCTATTATTTTATATTCAAGAGTACAACCCAACAGAATTAACTGAAATGATAACAAATATTATTAGACCTCGGTTTGTGCTTTTTAATAATATGAAAGATGTGAATAAAGGAGTAGGTTCAGTAAGACCCGTTTTTTGCTCCAAAATATAGCAGTTTTACAAAATTGTGAAATTGTAATCTTTTAGCTATTCATTGGAAAGTAGAATGCTTCTGATACATAAATATAGGCTGTTTTTGACAATACAATGTACATATATCAGGTATTAGCAAAATTTAAAGTTATGCTAAATTACTGAAATCTTCACTACATATATGTATTTTAACATTTTAGTTAAATTTAAGATGGTTTCCTTCTTAAATAAAAGTGGTCACATTCGTGTTCATTCATAATACTGAAATGTAAGTTGAATTTGATGATTATACATAACATATATATAAAGGTTGACGATGAACACAGATCATGCAGATGCGGCCACTTTCATTTTTGACAAAAACCATCTGAAAAGTGACATTTTTTGGCATATTTGATATGTTTTTCTTATTTAAGCTTGAATCAGAGCATTTTTAATGACTAAATCTGTTTAAATCTTTCACAAAAATTAATCTAATCAATTGAAATAGACACTTAAGTGTTTACAAAGTGTCCAAAATATTTCGTTAGATGAACCTGAAATTGGAGGCCAAAATTGGCTCTTACCATCTTACCAGACCTACTCCTTTAATAATTTTACAAAATTGTCTAATCACAACTGGTCAATAGTTTCAAAGTAAATAACAAGTTCATTTGAACTGATGGATAGGTGTTTCATTAGCAACATTGTAACAATAAGGCTTTTGTTTGTAAATCAGTCTCTGCTAAATAATTGTATCATTGGCAATACTACCACATCTCTTGCTAATGCAAGTTAAGTTTCAATCTAACTGGGTGTCTATAATATTCAGGATCATATCAGCTATTCTTCTTTCATAAACAAAGTTATCCATCAGATCTGAAATTTCAAAAATGTAATGAATGTTGTTTACAATATCAGATATCATCTGTTTGCTAAAATGGGTTAAAATGTCTACACTCAAAACAGAAAGGTGATCATGTTCTTTGGCTAATTCAGCGACCATTTTCTCTAAATCTATTTGAATTGCATTTCTTTGATCACTAGAGACTTGCCTATAAGGTTTAATACCATCAATTTCGCAAAGCATGTTATCTTCTTTGTCTGTTATAAAATCTTTGTTTAACATTAAACAATCACAACATGAACACTCCTTTATACAGTTATCACAACATGGATGTGAGGTGTTAGATTGAGGTATATCTGGAGAAAAATGTTGAACCAGAATATTTCTCCTACATGCACTTGTTTTACAGTAGTTGATCATTTGTTCATCTGCACTATTTTTTGCTGTATCAACAGGATGATAATAACATACAGATGTTGATGTAATACCATCTCTTCCTGCTCTCCCACTTTCTTGCATAAATCCTTGTATGCTACGGGATGCACCCCAATGAATAACAAATCGAACATCTGGGATATCTACTCCCATCCCAAAAGCTGTTGTTGCAATAACAACACGTGTAATACTGTTTTTTCTCATATTTTCAATAATATTTTTTTTATTTTTGTCTGGTGTGGAATGGTGGAACATGGCAAATAGAGAATTTTTTGCACATGGGGTGCCTATGTATGCTGCTTCACTTAGTTCAGATAAAAAATATAAATATATTTGTGAACATGATTTTATGTTTCTACAATATATAATTGTTTTTGGTGATTGCTCACAATTGTCCCGAAGACTGGAAACTACCCAATGAAAACTGTCATGTAATCTAAATGATACCTTTTGGGCAAAATAGTTTATATTACTCCTATCACAACTTCCCATTACCAGTTTATATTCATTCATCCCAAGTATATGAGCTATTGTCTTTCTTGATGAATATGTCGATGTAGCGGTCAATGCTAATATAACAGCTTTTGGTACTAAACTCCTCAACTCTCCAATTCTATAATAGTCTGTGCGAAACTTGTTACCCCTAAAGAGAATAAATAATTGGTATAATTTAGTCTCTTAAATAAAAGGCAACAATAAGTCATTAATGAAAAAATCAGAGAACAAAATCAATGAACCACTCTTTGTTATTCTTATTGCAACAGATTTGTAAAATCTTAAAACAAAGCCAAATTAAATTCTTTTGCCTAAAATACAGGTTGTAGTTATATCTTTCTGAAGACAAAATTTTATTTATTGAAGTTGAATTTTATAAAAATTCATCCTTTTAAAAGTATAAACTTGTGATGTAATCTAAGTTTTAAAATATTCATTGATTGAATGACCAACATAAAATATCATAACCAAATTCTTTTAATGCAATGATAATTCCAAAGGAATATAAACCCTGGTTTCTCAATCTACTTCAGAAAACTGAATATGTTCTTAGAATGTTACAGATCCCTTTTCCAGCATACATCATTTGTATATGTTTTTATGATTTTTATGTCAACCAGTTGCCCTTATATGTAAATGTTACATGCTTGGTGGAAAGGAATAAAATAAATAACAATCAAATACTTGCGATGATTAAACTATATAACTGTACAACATTTCTGTAAGTCAGCATATGGTGCAAAGATGTCTTAAAATAAATGTTACAATAAGTTAACGAAAATTAGCAGTTGTTTTATAATTTGTGTCCAATGAACAGATGGAGATCTATTGATGTATTGGTAAATAGTGCATTTAAATTGTGTGATATTGTGATTCAATATAAAAGCATGCAACTATCAGAAATGGATACTTTACCTTGTTCAACATCCTATAATGTACTAGAAAATACAAACCATAATTAGTTGGAATGGACTACCAGCGTCCCTAGTTACCTGCACCACCTTAGTGTCATTCAAACCAGGAGTGCAGGGTGTCCAGATATGTAAGATGGCTAAGTGGTTTTTAGCCAGATTTAAATTAAGCACAACTGCACTGTATAAATATGCACGTTCTACACAATGTTTTCCTTACATTGAATATGTAAATATTCAATGTACAATAATAATCTCCTGGGAGGACTGTACTTAACCAGAAGAAGAAGAATACTGTAATTTTTGCTGTCAATGTTGTATCATGATCCTTAGTTGATTAATTTAGCAACTCAAATGATCATACAAATAGCATGTGATTTTAATTTATAACACAAGCTAATCATATAATGCATGAGTAGCTGGTTAGAATCTTCTTAAACATGCATATACATAACCCAATCCCTGTTTATAAACCTGCAAAAAAGTAAGAATGTGCAAATATGATCAGTGTTCTTTATTAAATTAAGGACTGCTTTCTGGGTATGAAGGTACGAAATTTAACTGTATGAGGATACAGACAGAATAAATAAATACTTAAACAATGTAGTGGACACTGATGAGTGTGGACAGTATTATGCATTATGTGAGTATTGCATAAAACTGTGAGTCAACTCACTAAGGATACCCCATCCTATAATGGAAAATACATAATTATAACAGGATGCTGTTACAAAGTCTCCCAAAACAAAGCCCCTGTAATTATAAACCCTGTGGTACTACTCCTATAATTTTTCCCATTATAACTGTCCGATCTCACGCATATAAAGGATTTGATGACAATGAAAATTTGAAATGATTGTATTTTGTGATGAGTTTTGTGGGGATCTAGACTTCAAAAAAGTGTGTGTGTGTGTGTGTGGGGGGGGGGGGATGGTGTGACCCCAGAGACTCCTTATATTTCATTTGATTTGTTTTATTGTCCTATACAAGAATATATATATGGTTTAGGGGTGGGTATCTTTACCATTTAAAAGTTCTCAAACAGAATGGGGTAATGGTGACCCCACGGGGACTCCCCCTTTATTTCATTTGATTTGTTTTATTGATCCATACAAGAATATATATGGTTAAGGGGTGGTGATCTCGAATGTTTACAAGTTATCAAACAGGAGGGGGTGGTGGTAACCCCGAGGGACTCCCCCTATATTTCATTTGATTTGTTTTATTGTCCTAAACAAGAATATATATGATTTAAGGGTGGGGATCTGGACCGTTTACAAGATATTAGAACATTCTCAAATTGAAGGGGATGGGGTTGACCCCTAGTGACTCACCTTATATTGTATTTGCTTTGTTTTATTGTCCTGTGATCATTACTGCACACCGCGTGTCTTCATCACTTCCTGTTTTTAAGTTATAGTCATTTGAAAAATTAAAAAAAAATAAAATCCCATAGGGTTCTATAGTAAACCCCTCTGTTCTTTTGGCCACTAAAAATACCTCTAAATATACCCCAATGCACAAACGAAAGATTGATGGCTCCCCTAGACATATAAGTCTAACATTTTATGAAACCCTAAGTAAATCTGACAAGCGGTTTTGGAGAAGCGCTGTGAATTTGGATTGTGATTAAATATTTAACACAGCATAGTTTCTGACACAGAATGAATGTGTTATTACTATTAATGACTTTTAATAGAAGAAATACATAAACATTTAGATATTGCTATATTCACAATGAAAGAATATTTTAAATAGATACTGATTAGAAATATCTCTGTGTTCATGTGTGAAAAAAATAATAACTACATCTATATAAGTAAGTTAAGCATCTCCTTTTAAATATTTCAGACCAATTATATCTTCCTTTATGCACATTCTCTGGTCATGTACTGGAATTGAGTACAATTAAGTTTTATTAATATTGCTAAAGTCATTAAGAGGAGTTACAAGACCTAATGCCACATATTGTCATCTTTAAACAAAGTAATTTCAATTATCTCCCTTGAAAAAAAATACCAAGAAATATCCTTCATCATGGACATCTTCAGGACATCTACAACATTACAACTGTTAATAATTGTTAGGAGTAGAAAATCTATTTCTTGCATGAATTTTCTATGTCCAAGGACCATAACTCTGCAAAAAAAATCTCAGACCAGAAAAAATTCTAACTTGATCTATAACTTGTCATTGTTAAAGAATGTGGCAAATATGAAGTCAATATCTTCAAGCATGATGAAATTTTTTTTTGGAAAACAGATTATGCGATTTTTCCAAGTCCAAGGACCATAACTCTGCAAAAAAAAATCATCAGACCAGATCAAAATTCTCACTTGATCTATAACTTGTCATGTTTAAAGAATGTGGCAAATATGAATTTCAATATCTTCAAGCATGATGAAAAACATTTTTTGTTAAACAGATTATGTGAATTTTCCAAGGGCCTTAACTCTGAAAAAAATTATGCGACCAGAACAAAATTAGAACTTGATCTGTAACTTGTCATGGTTATACTATATACCAACTATCAAACCAATATCTTCAAGCATGTTAAAACAAGAATGTGTCCATAGTACATAGATGCCCCACTAGCACTATCATGTTCTATGTTCAGTGGACCACAAAATTGGGGTCGAAACTCTAATTTGGCATTTAAATTAAAAAGATCATATCATTAGGAACATGTGTATTAAGTTTCAAGTTGTTTGGCAACTTCATCAAAAACTACCTTCACCAAAAACTTTAATCTGACACAGGACAGACAGACAAACGCACAGACCAGAAAACATAATGCCCCTCTACTATCGTAGGTGGGGCATAAAAAGTTTGGAAAGCTGATTTGCCGGACTGACAGACAGACGGACGGACTGACGGACAGAGTGCAAACATAAAGCCCCCTTCAACTTCATTGGTAGGGGACTAATAACAGCTTGAAAGAGGTTCAGTAAAACCTGTAACATGTAATGCAGGTGTGGACACTATCAGAGTTGGAAAGAAATGTGATAATGGATTATTTTAAAAGGTGACGCCACATAAATTTAAATTATACAAAAAAAAACCAGTTGAAAATTTATTTCTTACATGAATTTTAAGTCCAAGGACAATAACTCTGCAAAAAATCATCAGACCGAACCAAATTATAACTTGATCTGTAAGTTGTCATGGTTATACTATATACTAAATATCAAACTAATATCTTCAAGCATGACAAAAAAAGTTTGGAAAGCTGATTTGCCACACAGACAGATTGACAGACGGATAGAGTGCAAACCTAAAATTCCTTTCAACTTTATTATTATTTTATTTGTTTTTGCATACAACAGTTTTTCTTCATCTTTTAGCTGTACATTTACTTTCTGATAACTTTTTTTTACTTGCCTTTTTAAAATAAGTATGGAGAATATCTTGATATATATTTTATAGTATAGATCTACTTACATTTGTCAAATCCAAAATAGATGCTTGTATCATCATCATTGTTTGGAGACTTCAATACATATACATGTATTTTGTCTTTGTCTTGTCTTTTTCTGAACTATGACATGGTCCTTCTTTCTTAATTGCAGGTGAGTGAGTGGAAAGCATTGGTGATAGTGAATTGATTAAGTGATGATTTTTTTATAGCATTTAAATTATCTTAGAGCTTTCCATTAAAACAGACTTGATACCAGGAAAAACACTTTCAAAAAGGGTAACAATATGATAGACTTGGATTTCTTTTCCATTTTAAATGTAAGTTGAACACGTATCAATGTATGAAACTTTGATGTGTCTTCCCTGTGTTACAAGTATGATTTAATGGAACAGTCCTGAAATATTGTGAAAGTTTCCCTATTTCATTAAAAAAAGTGTGACAATTGTTGGGATTGTAGCTGATAGAACAAGCACATTTTAATTGATTAATTTAATATCTTATATATTAAATAACCAAATTAATATCCCATCAAATGTATCATAATTTTCAAATGAAAAGTGAGAAAAACTTAAGTCTTCATCCTGTTTACTGGCCTAAAATAAAGGCAGGGTGCTGCATATTCTTCAAACATTATTTAATTTATGTATATATCTATGTCTAAGAGATTGACTAAAAATTCTTATAGCAATTTCACCCTCAAATTTCAAAATAAAATCCTATGACAAACAGCTTTTATTTTATTATTATGTCCCTAAGAGAAAGAATCACCCATTGTAACATATTTTGGTGACAATGGTCTCTTTAATTACACAACGCACACACATATATATACAATGTATATATATACAAAAAAGTTTCTTGAGTTGCACAGAATTATATATTAGAAATCAAATACACAAAAATAGTTTTGAAAGCAGCAGTGTATGGTTTTTAAACTGTTTTTTGTGTATTTAATTTTTAAAATATCCTATACTGCTTCTTTGAAAATCAGGAATGAAGACTATAAGTATATAACTAAAAAGTGATATTTTCTTAATGCAAGAGTGATGTTTTAATAACATTATTCCATTATTGAACTAATCTAATAACACACCATTCTTCAACACAGTGAGCTTCATCTATTACAATTGCTGATAAATGACACTGATATACTTTATTTGTCAACAAATTTCTCCATTTACCACTAAATAGACTCTCTGGACTCATTAATAATATTGGTACCAGACCATTCTCTATGTTTTTAAGTTTCACTGAAAAGGTTACAAAAAAACAAATGAATTTATATATAATTGATTGCCCAAATTTGCACATAATCTTAAATCGTTGTGCTGATTAGAATACATGTAGAAATACTTGTATATATATGAATAATCTTTGTAATACAAAAACTTTCAAAATGACAAAACAAGAAAATGTTGTTTGTTTTTCCACATTTCAGTTTGATTGTCTGTCTTGTATTGTGTAGTATAACCAATTCAATTGTTTATTAAATATTTTTAAGTCTTTAACACAGTCAATCTGAAGTCAGTTAAAGCATTTTTAATTAAATTTCATTTTGTGTTTTTAGGTCCACACACAACATTGAACAAGACATAAAATAGAGGTAAACGATTCTTTGAGACCATCAAAATTACTGACATGTTGGAAAACAAAGTAATCATTTTCTTTTGTTATTTTGAAAGTTTTTGTATCTATATATAACTATAAGTATTTTTTTATATACATGCATTGTCATAATACATATTTCTTAAACTATGTTGTGATTTTTCGACAGTCATTTTGTAAAGACAATTACTTCATGACCCCCCCCCCCCCCTTTTTTATTATTACTCCAACGTCGTTATTGTATGGACACATGGTTTTTATTGTTGTATTTGTGCTTTGTCACGAGATGTGTTGTTCTCGTGTTTGTATTTTTTTTTTATTCATATGAATATTTTTGATAGAGTTAAGCCATTTCAATTAATATTTTATAGTGCGTCTTTTATTGTTGTAATGTTGTTCTGCTGTATCAGGTCTAGGGTGAAGGTTGGCGCCAGGTAAAACGTTTAAACCCACTGCATATATTATATGCACCTGTCCTAAGTCAGGAACCTGTTGTTCAGTGGTTGTCTTTTGTTAGTATATTTCATATATGTTTCTCGTTTCTCGTTTTGTAAATAGATTAGACCGTTGGTTTTTCTGTTTGAATTGTGTTACACTGGTTATTATGGGGCCCTTTATAGCTTACTGTTCGGTGTGAGCTTTTGCTCCATGTTGAAGGCCGTACTTTGACCTATAACTGTTTAATTTTTTATACATTGTTACTTGGATGGAGAGTTGTCTCATTGGCACTCATACCGCATCTTCTTATTTATATTGTACATATACATTATAATATGTGTTATAGTTTTTTATAGAATCCATCACAGACTTTATATATGTATACATAAACAAAAGCAAGTGTACAGATCTAACATGGTTGGGCTGTTATTTAGAGTAATTATATAGTCTTATATTATATATATATAATTTTTACTTAGAGTTTTTTTTTAGAGTTGTCACTTGTTCAGACGTACTTATAATTTTATTTTAATATATATGTACCTGTCCCACAAAACAGAAGCCTGTAATCTAGTGCATGTTGCTTAATGGTGTAAAATGTATTTCAAAATTGTTGTGTACACACATTTAAATGTGTCCATTGGTTTACTCATCTGAATTATTTAACATGGTCATTGCATGGTTTATAGCTTGTATTCAAAACTCTGAGTGAAATTTATAAAAAAAATCTAAGACCCATTTTAAATTTCAAATTGGAAGTTAATTTGCAAAATATGAATGATATGAAACAATCTTTTACTTTCAGTCCTGCAATTCTTTTAGAATAGAATCGTTAATGAACATACATAAAAGCAGCAACATATTTTTGTTTATCTAAATATAATTTCTTCTAATATTGCTGTAACCTCAAGTCAAACAGAGATAGATTATGAAATCTATAATGTTTATCTTATACTGCTTGCATGCACATTGTATTTTTAATGTTGTTTATAACAAAAGACTTGTATTCATGTACTTTAACACTTTGTACTGCTTTTGTGATTGACCCAAGTAAGATACCATAAGTGAATAATTTAATTTGTATAGCTTACTGTAAACAGAGACATATATACTGTATATATGTCTCTGCTGTAAACAAAGATTTATTTATTGGTTGGTGTGGGTTTTTTTTAGGGGGGGCGAGTTTGGGGAAGGAGGGCATACATGTATTTACCTTTATCGTCCATGTCACCAAGATAGGCACAGTCGATACCCATAGTGTTGAAAGCGATTTCTTGGTCCTTCATTAAACTAACGAGAGGTGAAATTACAATTATAATAGAAGTATCACGCTCAAGTACAGGTGTAATATTGCTGACAATTGAAAGCTGCTGGTGTATAAAAAATAAATCCGGTAGGACAGTGTAAATAAGGCTTTTGCCGTAGCCAGTTGGCAACATACCAAAAACATCTTTATGTTCTAAAACTGATTGTATGCATTCTTTTTGTAATGTTTTAAGATTATACGTTATATTTCTTTTTCTTAATGCAGCGTTTAAGGCATGGTTAAAGAGGTCTTCCGCCATGTTGATATAAATAAAGATGGGTGTGTTTATAATAATATCATCCAATCCCGTAATAAGAAAAAATTGTTGGGAATCCAACAAGAGGCTCATGAATAATTGAATATTTACATCAACTTCAACAATCGCAACCAGACGTTATAGTTCGCAGTAAGAATGATAACTCTGGTGTAACGAGACTAAATGACCTTGCAGTTTTCCTGTAATGGATACCTGTTAAAAAGGGAAAGGTAGCGATGATACGATGTTTTAACTGTCTTATCAGTTTAAAGATGAATAACCCTGCTAAACTGGAACACATAACAGATAAAGAATATAATCAAACGAATTATATAAATTGAGGAACGGCGTAACAGAATAGCAACAACAGGATGGACTCGTTTATCTTTAAGCGATACATTTTTTTGCGATAGGTATATGTAAAATGTGTATTAATTTCTAAGGTATAAATTACATGTAGATAAATGTGATGTTACCTTAGAGTGAAGATTTGAGTTTTCCTGCTCTTCAGAATTTGAAACATTGGGATTTATTATTTATTATTATTTGTGAGTACCATTAATTAGATTTTTTTTCTAAAATGACGTTCATATATCTGGCATTCAATATAATTTCTATCACCTGATTCATTGCTATTTCTGATGGACTCTAAATGTAATGTTCATTTGATATTCACCCTTGAGGAATTTTCATAAGAATAAAACATAAAACGTGTTGAAATCTAAGTTTGTCTATATTAGTGCGTATGTGTATCTTATATATAATTAAATTATATTGTTATGACGTCAATGTTTAGATGAAATTATATCTACAGTTCGTCAACATCAAATATATTTTGATTTTCAATATTTGTCTAATAAAATGCAAATGAAGTGGAAAATAAAATGCTCCGCAGGGCGCAGCTTGATACGACTGCAAATGTCGAACTCTGAACAATTGGGTCAAGTATGGACACAACATTCAAGCTCGAAACAGCTCTGAATTTGGATTGTGATTAAATATTTGACACAACATAGGTTTCGGACACAGAATGAATGTGGTCTAATGAAATTAAAAAAAAATCAAATTTACCTATTATGGTCAAATATCAGAATCTAAATACATGGATTGATTCAGCATATCAAAGAATCCCAATAATTCATTTTTAATGAAATAAAACAAAGTTTAATTTTGGACCCTTTCGACCGTAATGAAGACCAATTTTAAAACGGGACCAAAAATTAAAAATCTGAAACACAGTTTGATTCGGCATATCAAAGAACCCCAATAATTTAATTTTTGATGAAATCAAACAAAGTTTTATTTTGGACCTTTTGGGTCTCTATCTGGACCAATCTTATAACATTGGGATTTATTATTTATTATTATTTGTGAGTACCACTAATTAGATTTTTTTCTAAAATGACGTTCATATATCTGGTATTCAGTATTATTTCTATCACCTGGTTCATTGCTATTTCTGATGGACTCTACAATGTAATATTAATTTGATATTGACCCTTGAGGAATTTTCATAAGAATAAGACAAAAAAACGTGTTGATCTAAGTTGTCTACATTAGTGCGTATGTGTATCTTATATATAATTAAATTCTATTGTTATGACGTCAATGTTTAGATGAAATTATATCTATAGTTCGTCAACATCAAATATATATTTTGATTTTCAATATTTGTCAAAATGCAAATGAAGTGGAAAATAAAAATGGTCCACAGGGCGCAGCTTGATACGACTGCAATGGTCGAACTCTGAACAATTGGGTCAAGTATGGACACAACATTCAAGCTCGAAACAGCTCTGAATTCGGATTGTGATTAAATATTTGACATAACATAGGTTTCGGACACAGAATGAATGTGGTCTAATGAAATTAAAAAAAAATCAAATTTACCTATTATGGTCCAATATCCAGAATCTAAATACATGGATTGATTCAGCATATCAAAGAATCCCAATAATTCATTTTTAATGAAATAAATCAAAGTTTAATTTTGGACCCTTTCGACCGTAATGAAGTCAAATTTAAAATCGGGACCAAAAATAAAAAATCTAAAAACACAGTTTGATTCGGCATATCAAAGAACCCCAATAATTTAATTTTTGATGAAATCAAACAAAGTTTTATATTGGACCCTTTTGGCCTCTATGTGGACCAATAACGGGGCCCAAAAATAAAAAATCTAAAGACATAGATTTAGAATATCATAAACCCCATTTATTCAATTTTTGTTGAAATCAAACAATTTGAAAGTTTAATTTTGGACCCTAATTTTGACCAACTTGAAAACTGGGCTCATAATAAAAAAAAATCAAAATATATGTTTAGATTCAGCATATTAATGAACCTAAAGAATTCAATTTTTGTTAAAATCAAACAAAGTTAATTTTGGACCCTTTGGACCTTAATGTAGACCAATTTGAAAACGAGACCCAAAATTAAAAATCTAATAACACGGTTAGATTTGGCATATCAAAGAACCTCAATAATTAAAATTTTGATGAAATCAAACAAACAAACAAGTTTAATTTTGGACCCTTTTGGGCCTCTTGTAGACTAATTTAAAAACCGGGTCCAAATTCCATAAACTTAATACATGGTTAGATTCAGCATATCAAAGACCCCAAGAATTCTAGAACAAAACCCTTCTGAGATCGGTCAAGAAATAAGCTATTTATACAAAGTATTAGAAAAGTATTTTTGGCCCCTTATTCCTAAACAGTTTGGGCCATAACCCTTATAATCAGTCCCATTCTTCCTTTTTGTGGTATGGAACCTTGTGGTACAATTTCAGAAAGATCCAAACTCTTACACACAAGTTATTGTCGGGAATCTAGAAAAATACTTATTTTGACCCTTTTTGTGCCACTTGTTTCTACACTGATGGGACCATAACCCCCAAAATTAATCACAACCTTTCTTTTGTGGTTTCAAGCCTTGTGTTAAAATTCCATAGAGATCTATTCACTTGAACTAAAGTTATTGTCCGGAAACTAAGTGTCTTATAAAAACAAGTATGGGGTTCATTTTCATTCAGTACCAGTTTTTTACAGTTTTTTTCTTTCTCTGAAACAAACTCCCGAATACGGGTTCGCATACTACTCTACCCTAATGATGAAGTAAAGGAAAATAGTTCCGGAACGGAAACGATCACTGTCCGGAGTTTGACTGAAAATGCTGAAAAGGAGAAGCGGAAGATACTAAGGGAAGTCAGATTCTGTTTGTATTGTTGTGTGTTTGTTTTTCTACATAATTTGGCTAGAGGTATAGAGGGTGGGTGTGTGAGATCTCACTTAACATGTTTAACTCCGCTGCATTTTACGGCTGTCCCAAGTCAGAAAGCCTCTGGTCCTTGTAAGTTTTGGATGATTTTTTAATTTTAGTTCATTTATATGTTTTAGCTTACTAGTATGACGGCTATTTTCAATGAACTAGTACACATTTGTATTTCGGGGCCAGCTGAAGGGAGTTTCTCGCTGTGATGAAGACCCTTTGGTGCATGGCCTTCGGCTGTTTTCTGCTTCATTGTCGGGTTGTTGTCTCTTTGACAAATTCCCCATTTCTGTTCTCAATTTAAAACTCGTAAGTCGAAAATAAACTGCAACGCCTGGGCTAAAAGAAAAGAGACCAACAGTTCCTGACAAACAACAGGTCATAGAACTTAACATAGAAAACTAGAGACTAAGCAACACGAACCCCAAAACTGAGGTTCTCTGGAAGGTTAAGCTGATCCTGCTCCACATGCAACATTCAGTAATTTATGCATTGAATATAAAAAAAAGATGTCGTATGATTGCCAATGAGACAACTGTCTACAAGAGCCCAAAATGACACAGACATTAGCAACTATAGGTTACCGCACGGCCTCCAACAATGAGCAAAGCCCATACCGCATAGTCAGCTATAAAAGGCCCTGATATGACAATGTAAAACAATTCAAACGAGAAAACTAACGTTCTTATTTATATAAAACAATTAACAAAAAACAAATATGTCACACATAAACAAACGACAACCACTGAATTACAGGCTCCTGACTTGGGACAGGCACATTCATAAATAATGTGGCGGGGTTAAACATGTTATCGGGATCCCAACCCTCCCCCTAACCTGGGACAGTGGTATAACAGTACAGTATAAGAACAAACTATAAAAATCAGTTAAAATAGTCTAGAATCTAGTAATGTTCTTTCAACGACTACAGGGTATATTCCGAAAAAGCTGTAAAAGAGAGGCGAAAATAGATAATTAGATATATATAACCAGGAAGATTTGGACAATCAGGACTTAGATATAAATCAAGTTCAGACAATATATTTTAAGTGCTATAGTGACAATTTATTAATCCGTTTATCAAACCTTTTACATTTCTTTGTGTCTAATTAATTCTATTGTTAAATATATGTTTGTCGTGATGGAAATCACTCTGACCATGACAAGTTAATCCGTTGGACACTAATCCTTTTCTATAGTAACTGTTTTTTTTTATATATGCTTTTGTATGTCATTTTGTGGTCAGTTTAGGTCTTAGGTCTGGTACTGTCCGGACCTTGCTAATAAAGTTTAAAGTATTGGTATTCCGTCTTTGCATCACTATAACACGGAAAACGCCCGGTTATATATTGGTTGAGGTACCCGCGGCACGATCTTGAGCTAGTTCCCCCAAACTAGCAAATGACTACCTTCAGAAGCAACAGTATGGAAGGATCCTGGAATTTCCAGCCTTGCAGAAATGGACATCCGTTTCCGATGAGAAAAGCAGATACCTGTTTGGACTTTCTGTGCAAATATTGCGGTAAGACATTGAATGTTTTCACATACCATCGGTGTTATGCAGTTAACGCTTATTGTTACAAGTGCAGACATCATGGACATTTTGCCCGTGTGTGTAGTTTTCACGTTAAGTCATGTGAAAACCCAAACCCGAAGAAGAAATCAAAGTCGAAATCCAAAATTCAGAGAGATAGTGACCGTATGAGAACGTTTATTGAGAAGAAGCAAATGTCTCAATTTCCGTTTCAAGGACTTGAGGACAAAAAACTCTCCGCTTTTACGTGCTTCATACAGGACGAATCCGCGAAACAACACATTAACAAGTTGAAAGAGTCTAACCGAAACTTCATCAAAGAAATCGCTGTGCTGAAGTGTGAAAATTCTAAATTAGATACAGTAATACAAGAAAACGTGATGTTAAGGAACAGTTTGGACAATTTAAATTTGGAACGTTTAAAACATGTTCGGTTAATACAAACGATCGAGCGGGAGTTAGCTGAACATGCAAGTGGAACTAAAAATTTTGAAATAGAAATAGTGCGTTTGAAAGAGGAAAACCGTAATTTAACCAACGCCAGACAGCGCTTAACAATGGAGTTTAAAAATACTGACATGCACTACAATCGCATCTTAAATGATATGGAAGACGAAATGCAGAGACTGAGGGAAGAGAACGTAAACAGTAGACACGAGATTCAACATCTAGATATAAAACATTCAAACCGAGGTGTGCGTTCGACCCTTGCAATTTGCTCGCATGGCAATTCGCAGCAACATCATCGGCGTGGAGGAGGATACCCACGACGATAACAAAATTCATTCGGCCAACTCGGAGACCGAGTTTAGGTGGAGTAGTGGCGAATATAACCAGGAAGATTTGGACAATTAGGACTTAGATATAAATCAAGTTTAGACAATATATTTTAAGTGCTATAGTGACAATATATTAATCCTTTTATCAAACCTTTTACATTTCTTTGTGTCTAATTAATTCTATTGTTAAATATATGTTTGTCGTGATGGAAATCACTCTGACCATGACAAGTTAATCCGTTGGACACTAATCCTTTTCTATAGTAACTGTTTTTTATATATGCTTTTGTATGTTATTTTGTGGTCAGTTTAGGTCTTAGGTCTGGTACTGTCCGGACCTTGCTAATAAAGTATAAAGTATTGGTATTCCGTCTTTGCATTACTATAACACGGAAAACTCCCGGTTATATATTGGTTGAGGTACCCGCGGCACGATCTTGAGCTAGTTCCCCCAAACTAGTAATGAATACCTCCAGAAGAAACAATATGGAAGGATCTTGGAATTACCCGTCTTGCAGAAATGGACACCCGTTTCCGATGAGAAAAGCAGATACCTGTTTTGACTTTCTGTGCAAATATTGCGGTAAGACATTGAACGTTTTCATATACCATCGATGTTATGCTGTCAACGCTTATTGTTACAAGTGCAGACATCATGGACATTTTGCCCGTATGTGTAGTTTTCACGTGAAGTCATGTGAAAACCAAAAACCGAAGAAGAAATCAAAGTCGAAATCCAAAATTCAGAGAGACAGTGACCGTATGAGAACGTTTATTGAGAAGAAGCAAGTGTCTCAATTTCCGTTTCAAGGACTTGAGGACCAGGAAATCGCTTCATTTACGTGTTCCATACAGGACGAATCCACGAAACAGCACATAAACAAGTTGAAAGTGACTAACCGAAACTACATCAAAGAAATCGCTGCGCTCAAGTCTGAACATTCTAAATTGGATACCGTAGTGAAAGATAACGTGATATTAAGGAAGAATTTGGACAAAGTAAATTTGGAACGTTTAGAACATGGCCGGATAATTCAAAAGATCGAACACGAGTTAGCCGAACATACCAGTAGAACTGAACATTTGGAAAGAGTAATAGTTCAACTGAAAGAGAAAAACCTAAATTTAACGAACGCCAGACAATGCTTAACAATGGAGTTTAAAAATACTGACATGCACTACAATCGCATCTTAAATGATATGGAAAACGAGATTCAGAGACTTAAGGAAGAGAACGTTAATAATAGACACGAGATTCAACATCTAGACATAAAACATTCAAACCAAGATGTGCGTTCGACCCTTGCAATTTGCTCGCGTGGCAATTCGCAGCAACGTCATCGGCGAAGAGGAGGAAGATACCCACGACGATAACAAAATTCATTCGGCAAACTCGGAGACCGAGTTTAGGTGGAGTAGTGGCGAATATAACCAGGAAGATTTGGACAATTAGGACTTAGATATAAATCAAGTTCAGACAATATATTTTAAGTGCTATAGTGACAATTTATTAATCCGTTTATCAAACCTTTTACATTTCTTTGTGTCTAATTAATTCTATTGTTAAATATAAAAATTATGTTTGTCGTGATGGAAATCACTCTGACCATGACAAGTTAATCCGTTGGACACTAATCCTTTTCTATAGTAACTGTTTTTTTTTTATATATGCTTTTGTATGTCATTTTGTGGTCAGTTTAGGTCTTAGGTCTGGTACTGTCCGGACCTTGCTAATAAAGTTTAAAGTATTGGTATTCCGTCTTTGCATCACTATAACACGGAAAACGCCCGGTTATATATATACTATACTATACCTTATTTCATGCGGTAAGTTTTGTGGATAGAAATATTTTTGTAAATTTTCGAAAATGCTGTCAACAACTTGTAATTGGCTAAAAGACACATTAGGTCAGAGAACACAGCTATTGTCTTTTAATTTTCACAAAAACATGTACTGCGCCATTGTTGAACAGTGTATAAACTGGAAAAATTGGGCGGTGAATGTTTAGTGAAGTAGTGATTTGGTCTTATTAAAATAGGCGAAAATTTAATTATTTGAACCTAACAAACTGACCCCTTTAACATAGAATTGTCAATATTTGGAGTTTGAGATGGTATACCTTTTTCTATAGTTTTAATATAATTTGCCCCAAAGGTACTAGTATACTACACTGTAAAAATTCTTTTGAGATAGAGCAGGAGCGTTTTTTTTCAAATTTGCTTCTATTGTTTAAAAGAAATGCACTACGAAAAAACTGTGTATTAGAGTCATTAGGTGTCAAAATCTATCAACATTGCATTTTCGAGGCATCTCTACATGTGGTGATTGGTAATTTGATCACATGACCGGAAACGTGTCAAAATGTTGGATCCAACTGAAAGAATAATTTATTAAAAATTGGTCCTAAGTCTATTTTTTTAATTCAAAGGTTCAAAATGGCTTCCTTTTTTACGTAACTTTATGTGGTAATCTTTGTCTGATCCAGTTGATAATTTCAAAGTACAATGATGGATACATGTGTTTTCCCCGTAACTTGATATAGTATTCTTTTCTCATCACAGTATTATTTGCAATTTTGCCTTTAAAGCTCAGTTTCTTGCTCTTCATTTAAGAATTGAATGCTTTTTTGTAACTTCATTGGGGTGTGAAAGCGTTGACTGAAGTACATTTTGTATGAAGCGCGGAAGCGCTTCCGCGCTTCATTCAAAAAATGTGTGCACGGTCAACGCTTTAACAACCCTATGAAGTTACAAAAAGAAGCATTCAATACTTATAATTTATCTTACATTTTTTAGCTAGGATCATGAAAACACGATTTTTATCAAGTTTTTATTTAATTCACATGTGCACTTTATAGTGGGACCTCGTTTCATCATGAATGATAAATTTTATTGTGTATTGCAATTGATTAAGGAATAACGCGAGATGTTCAGTTAGCCAATCAGAATAACGTTTTATAAAGAAACATACATCTAATGTAATTATTTAATTTTGCACTCTACAAGCACAGGGGAGATAACTTTTAGGTACAGGTGATGTGAAATAGATATTCTAAATTTGCACATTTTTACAACACTAAAATGCAACTTGTACGATATAATTCCTCCATATAAAAATAAGAAAATTTGGTATGATTGAGAAAGAGACACCTATATATCAGAGTTCAAATGAAGTGGATTCTAAGCAATTATTATAATCAACAATTCTTGTATGTTTGACGTACTTTTTCACATTTCTTGAGCGGTGGTATAAAAAAAATTCTCATCACTAGTTTAATATTTGTTCTCAACCAACCTTTGGTCGAAATTGAATCATGATGTTAAATCTTCTGGACTTCTTCTATTGTGACTACCTGAAAAAAGGCGACCATGCCTGATGACTTCACATATATAAAGAAATAACTTCTGAAAATCTTTGTAAAGGAATGATTAAATTTATTAGAGAAACCTCCGATTCTACCACTATAACTCGTGTATATTACGATATTTCTATACTCTCAACAGTTAAATTTTAATTTTTTAAAAAGCTCGGCATTTAACTATTAAAATTGAACTATCTCGAGTGTAGAAATATTGTAACACGCTCATTGCAGTGATCGATGAAATCTATATTTCTCATTTCTGTCTTGAACTATAAAGGCTACAATTACAATGTGAACCTTCTGTCTGTCCCTCTTGTATCTTTCGCCCGTTTTTTTGTCATTTGCTCACTGGAATTCTATTAAAGAATAATTTAATACTTTAATAAAATATACTTTGAACATTGTAGTTAAACAGCTGATAACGGAGATTATCATATTGATGTTATTATGTGAAAATATCTGTTTTTGATCTCATATTCCCAAGAAAGTCATATTTATTAAAACAAAGCGTAGAAAAACAGTTCGTAATTGAGAAAGCAGTTTGATGACGTACTTTATATGAAATTTGATATCAACTTGAATGAAATGAAACTTAAAGATCATACGCAATATTGATGGATTTTTCTTATACTCTTTCGTGTCATTAAGATTATATTTTATGCGCATCAATATTTCTCCATCAGTGTGTTGATTTGATGGAAATGAAAATTTAATTACTCACTCAGACAGCAAGAACGAAAGGCTGTTTTCAACATAGTCTGCAATGCTGAGTACAAATGCAGTCGATTTTGGAGGGGAAAATGTAACTGAAATTTCCATAATTTTGGATAACAAAAACAACCTGAGTGTAACTCCAGATGTGATTGTATTTATGGTTTTAGGAATGACAATATTCATTTTAAATATTTGCTGTCTTGTGGTATTATCGAAGGAAAAAAAACTTAAACAAAAACGCTTTTACATGCTGACTATATTTTTAAGCGTGAGTGATGCTGCAACTGGACTAGTGTTATCAGCATCGAGTTTCCAAGCGATTTATTACATATTGACCGGATATGGATTACCGCCATATTGTTTTTTGAGTGGAATATTCGTTACTACAACTCTCTTGTTTTCTTTACTGCAGACTCTGTGGATTTGTTTGGAGCGTCTGCTAGCGACTTACCCAGCACATCAAACTCTGTGTGAAAAAGTTCCAATCGTTCCTACAACTGTAGTTTTGTATTTGGTCTGTGCATTGTTTGTTGTTCCTGTAAACATAGTTTTTGGAAATTTCTGGTCCAAATCATGTTCCCTTTTTGTAATTTTTGGACAGAATAGAAAAACTGTTTTAAGTATTTTTCAACCGCTTTTTTTGATAATAATAATTGCGGTTTTGATTATCTATGTTGTGGTTATTTTGCGGGTATATAAGTCTTGGAAACAAGTTCATCCAAGTGGTACGAACAATCAAAGACAACAAACTGAACAAGATATGCCCACTATGACTACACAACTTCACAGCATATCAGGAGCAAACTCATACGTAGAACACAACACCAACAACGACAATGAAACCATCAATAGATTACAATGCAATTTACGAGAACCGCAACCTGCAAGCAGTGCGCAGATGTCTACACAGCTTACCGGAAGTATGCAATCAAGTACACACCGAGTCTGGAAAACCTCTGTAACCCTAGGCTTACTGGTACTTGTCATGCTTGTTTCTATTTTGCCGAAGGTATCCATTGGATTAGCCATGGTCAACAGTCGTAACGATGTTAATCTTGCAAAGGCTTTGGGTTTTGCAGACTTATTCTTATTTATCAACCCCTTATTGGATCCTCTTATTTATGTGTTTAGAATACCATCCTTCCGGAAAAGGCTAAAATGCAAATATTGAATTGCTGTTTTTCTTCACCAGCGATTTTTTTTAGATATTCATATGTAATAAAGGCTTGAAATCCTGAAAGCATCTTTTATTGGATATACATTTTGACAGTATCTTATTGCAGAAATTTCGAAATGATAACGCCACATTTAATCAAGCTGAAGGAAAGTATTTTCAAAATATTTTTTTTAACATATTTAGATATAAATAAATTAATAGTCAGTATTTTTTATGTTTGCAGTAGATACACGCAATTCTCTACATGTTTAAAAACAAGCATGCACGAAGTTAGCTTGGAAACGAAATACTGTAACAGATAAATGTAACTTTATGTGGTACATTTTGACTCCAAAATATGTATTATATTTGTTAACATTGGATTAAATGTGTCGCCATGTCCGTTCTAAATTGGTCGAAGATTTATTAGATTACGCTTTATCTCTTTTGACAAAAAAAACAGGGTTCTGATGTGTATCCTACGTGATCTTCAATTGTTTAAACATAATTAAATTTGAAAGCATTTCGAAAGAGTGCACTCATATTATTCCTCTTTCACTAAGAAAATATATATAAAAATCGTAATTCTGAAATAATTTTCCCAATTTTAAACTTTAGGCGTCCAAGATAATTAAAAGATTAATTCATAAATGAGCATATGACACGACAAAAGTAGTGTATTTTACTGTTATTACAAATGTATCTACATTGTACCACAAGGTACAATGTACGCCCACTGATGGTAGAATGTAGTCCTGTAAATAGTCATTCGCTGAATAACCAAGCTGGATCCAACATATTAAAGATATCATAAACTGGTTCCCACCTATCTAAATGTATTAAAGTACAAAATATCTTCTGATTTATAAAAGCAGAATGAGAGATTTTAAAATTAATCAGTATCTTCAGTTATAATTTAATATTAGACAAAATATTGCGTGATCTGAATAAGAACATAATGTTTAATCAACTTCCTGACCAGTTAACTAGAACTGTTATTATTTATCCATGATAATTTTACAGATACCAAATAATTAGCATGCACGCAAGCAGTTATTTCCATACTAAAACAAAATGCTGGTTTCCGGTGCTTGATATCGGTAATTACAGTTTCAATGCCAACTTCCGAAGCAAGGTTGTCTGCTCTCCGGACATTCCCGAAGTCCTGCGTTTAACAATTTGATTGCCGAGTTTATGAGCTTCGGTCCTTGCTTAGAAGTTGTTTCAATGCCTGTCAAATTAAAAGTATTTATCTCTTGAGTGTTTTAATTAGCAGACTAACAAGCAATAAGAGCAGACAAAAATTAAAAGGGGAAGGATGTAAATAGATATAGGAAGATGTGGTGTGAGTGCCAATGAGACAACTCTCCATACAAATAACAATTTAAAAAGTAAACCATTATAGGTTAAAGTACGGCCTTCAACACGGAGCCTTAGCTCACACCGAACAACAAGCTATAAAGGGCCCCAAAATTACTATTGTAAAACCATTCAAACGGGAAAACCAACGGTCTAATCTATATTCTGGATCACATACGCAACTATATTTACTATAAAGTTTATTGGATTGAATTTTCAGACATTCATATTTTCCGGAAATAATCTGGACTTATCCGTATTTTCACTACCGTTTACTTTCTCTTCCTCACCTGTCTATTGCAAATGGATGCCACGACAAATCTGCTCCTGTGGATATTGTGACAAATCACCGTCAATTTACCAAACAATACACACTCTGTAAAACTCCTGTACCATTTCTGGTGGAATTATAATCTACAATCTTCACACACAAGTTGTTATTCTTTATAATTTGCCGAGATTGCGATACAGTCCCATGGTTATACTAGCTGAGTCAGGCTCAGCATAGTAAATTGACGACAACCTGTCTTTACATATCCAGACAAGGAACGACAACCTAACAACGTTCATACCTTTACACTGACAGTGGACTACATAACTTGTGTGTACTAGGCAGCAACCCAACAACGTTGAGTCAACATGGATCCCAGTCATGTGGAACAACAAGAAGAGATACAGCCCCCAGAGGGAAATGTCCCAGATCTAGAACTATTACAAAATCCGTCTAATACCACACATTTAGATGAAAATCCCGAGACTAGGCGAGTACGGGATCTTACCGAAAAAGGTAAAGGAGCCTACACAGAAAAACGTAACAAGTTCTGTGAGGAACTAGAGGCCCTTTGGTCAGATATAACAACCCAGTTATTGGAAATCACCACACCTCCCAATGAACTTCAGCAAGTCTTAACAATTCAGGACAATCTTGTAAAAGCCTGTACAAACTATCGTAGGCTCACAGACGAATATCTGGACTTCCTAAAAAGGACCAGAACGTTAGACAGTCAAAAAGACATAGACGCATGTAACCTCACATTGGATCTTCGTCTGTCCAAAGTGGAACTGGCCATGGAATCTCTACACGAGCATCGCCTTGCCCTTACTAAGGCTAAATCAACTAAAACAAGGACCTCAGGCTCAAAGGGAAAGAAAACCTCACACAGCGGTAGCTCTAACGTGTCAGGCATGTCAAGTCTAGCACGGAGGAAGCGTGCTAAAGCAGAGGCCGCTAAATCAAAAATAGCCTTTGTTGAACAACATTCACTTATCCTACAACAAGAGGCAATGTTAGAGGAACAAGCCCTGTTCAGACAATCTGAAATGGAACAGGAAGCGGCACGCAAAAAGTCTGAGATGGACCAGGAAGCTGCACGCAAAAGAGCTATATTTGAACAAGAAGCAGCACACAAAAAGTCTGAGATGGACCAGGAAGCTGCACGCAAAAGAGCTATAATTGAACAGGAAGCCACACTTAAAAAGGCCGAAATGGAACAAGAAGCCGCACGTTCAAATGCTAAAATGGAACATGAGGCAGAACAAGAGGCCATACGCAGAAAAGCACAAATCAAACAAGAGGCTGCACGTGTAAGCCGTGAAAAAGTCGAGCTGAAGGCCAAGTTAAACCTTCTAGAAGCACGCAGAGAGGCTGCAGCCGCAGAAGCCGAGGCTCGTATCCTGGAATACGATGACAGTCAAGCGTTTAGCGATCTACCTGACGAAAAGGAAGACCCGCTTCAGCGTGTGCAAGATTTCGTCAATAAACTTCCTGTATCAACCTCTGTAAAGGAAGTAACAGGACCTCAAAAGAAAAAACAAATTCCTGTTAAAATTGAGCTGAGTCATGAAGCACCAGCGTTCGTGCCATCCGTGGCGCTGAACTTGCCGTCACAGACATCTGCTGTCTTGCCTTCCGATACTAAATCACCGGAAGTTACCTTTATCCCAGATCTGGGATTAGTAACCGGCATACAAAAAATAGGTCTTTCAGATGAGAGCCCTACTGAACATCAAAAACAGGGTGTTAAAGAAGCGATCCCTGTCTTACGCATAAAACAAGACTTTATAGAAGAGAGCCCTGTTTCACACCAAAAACAAGGCATAGTAGAAGAGATCCCTGTTGCACACCAGCAACAAATCAACTTTACATCAGAGATAACTAGATTCCTTTTACGCAAGGACTTGCTTTTCTCCCGATTAACAAGCTTTAACGATCGGGCAGAGTCATTTCATACTTGGAAAGCAAGCTTCAAGAACGTGACTGATGAGTTACAAGTCTCTGACTCAGAACAGATCGATTTACTGATCAAGTGGCTCGGTCCAGAGTCTGCTAAACACGCCATTAGCATAAGAGCGTCGAACGCTAATAATCCTACCATAAGTATACAGAGATTATGGAAGAGGCTTGACGAGCGGTATGGTGCTCCAGAAATGTTGGAAGCCTCTCTCAAGAGTAAACTTGAAAAATTCCCTACCTTAACAAATAAGGACAACGCACGTCTCTACGAACTGTCTGACATTCTATCAGAAATAGAATATCACAAGGAAAATCCCAAGCTGGGATGTTTGCTAGCATATTTTGACTCCTCGTCCGGGATAAATCCTATTGTTGAAAAATTACCGTACGGACTCCAAGAAAAGTGGACCACAAGGGCTACAAGATACAAGGCTAAATATGAAGTTGCCTTTCCACCTTTCACAGAATTCTCTGCCTTCATCAGGGAAATAAGCAAAACAAAGAACGATCCTGGGTTCATCTTTGGGTCAAAAGCCACACCAAATGCAAAAGGTGCTGCGCCAAGGTCTACGCCTTACCCTAAGACTAAAGTTGGTGCTCATAAAACAGCAGTTGAGCAGCAATCTGGAGACGCCAGCAAACAAGGTCTTTGTATTCTTCACAAAACAAAGCATTCCTTAAATGAATGTCGAGCGTTCCGAGCCAAGTCAATAGAGGAGCGCAAAGGTCTTTTAAAAGAAAACAATGTATGTTACAAGTGTTGTGATTCGACCACACATAGGAGCCGGGAATGCAATGCAAGCATAAGTTGTAAAGAATGTGGAAGTAAACAACACACTACCGCACTTCACATCACTAGACCACAGCAACCTACAAGTTCGCAGTCTAGCTCGCCTAAGCAAGCCTACGGCGGGGAGCCTATAGAATCGGCTGAAACTAAGGCAACCTCAGTTAACTCTACCTGTACTGAGATCTGCAAAGATACATATAGTGGGAAATCTTGTGCTAAAATACTTCCTGTGAATGTTTATCACAAAGATAACCAGTACAAAGTTATTCGCATGTACGCCATCATTGATGACCAAAGCAACCGGTCACTAGCATCGCCCGAATTCTTCAATCTTTTCGACGTCAAAGATAAACCGGAAAACTATACTTTATCAACATGCTCCGGCAAAGTAGTCACTTCCGGCAAAAGAGGAAGAGGTTTCGTCATGGAATCAATCAATGGTAATGACAAGTTTGACCTTCCTGTACTGATTGAATGTGATCATATTCCCAATAATAGGGACGAAATACCTACTCCTGAAGTAACAATGCATCACCCTCATTTAAAAGAACTTAGAGGTAGCATTCCACCAATAGAGGAAAATTGCCGAATTCTTCTCTTAATTGGCAGAGACCTTATAGAGGCACACCATGTCCTCGATCAGCGCATAGGACCACCCAGAACTCCATATGCACAACAATTGAAACTTGGTTGGGTAGTGATAGGAGAAACCTGCATTAACAAGCAGCATGTTCCTCTTGAGTTAAATGTCAAAATAACCAACATTTTGCCTACAGGACAACCTTCAACCTTTCAACCATGCACAAGTAAGTTTGACATCCGGGAAAACTACACAGACCCTGTAACGAAAGACCTACAATCGCCACTCTTTGAAAAAACAAGGGACGATGACAAGCCTGGACAGTCATATGAGGACAAAATGTTCATGAAGCAGATGGACAACGAATTTGTAAGAGACTCGGAAGGAAGTTGGGTAGCACCGTTGCCGTTCCGAGTGCCAAGACAGCCATTGCCAAGCAACAGACAACAAGCTCTTCATCGTGCTAATATGTTAGACATCAGTTTGAATAGAAACCCAGTTAAGCGGGAACACTTTCTTACTTTTATGAGTAAGATCCTGGACAATAATCATGCAGAGCTCGCTCCACCATTGCACGAACATGAGGAGTGCTGGTATTTGCCATTGTTTGGTGTTTATCATCCGAAGAAACCCGATCAGATAAGAGGTGTGTTTGATTCTTCCGCCAAATGTAACGGAGTTTCACTTAACAGCGTCCTGCTTACAGGTCCAGACTTGACCAACGATCTCTTGGGAGTACTGCTGCGTTTCAGGAAAGAAATGATCGCAGTAACTGCAGACGTTCAACACATGTTTCACTGCTTCGTTGTCAGAAATGACCACCGTAATTACCTGAGATTTTTATGGCATAAAGACAATGACCTACAGGAGAACCTTGTCGAATACCGCATGAGAGTTCATGTTTTCGGAAATAGTCCGTCACCTGCTGTTGCTACGCTTGGACTCAGAAAAGCAGCTCAAGCATCAGAACAAGAGTTTGGCAGTCACGTGACTAGCTTTGTTACAAGAGACTTCTATGTCGACGACGGTCTTACGTCATGTCCCACTAAAGAGGAAGCTGTTACGCTCATGAAGGACACACAGCAAGCATTAGCAAGATATGGAAACTTACGCCTTCACAAGTTTGCCTCTAATTGTGCGGAAGTTATGTCTGCATTTCATGCCAGTGATTTGGCTTCAAATCTTAAAGATCTAGACTTAGAATGCGATAGCAAACCCCTACAACGTAGTCTTGGTCTCAGCTGGGACGTAAACACTGATAACTTTTTATTTCAATTATCATCAGAAAACAAACCGATCACTCGGAGAGGAATTTTATCAACGATAAACAGTCTCTACGATCCTCTGGGATTTTTGGCTCCGGTGATTATACAAGGGAAACTCCTATTAAGGAAAATAGTATCAGAAACCGTCGATTGGGACCAACCTCTCACTGATGAGACAGCAGATGAGTGGAAATCTTGGAGAGATACTCTAATTGCTATCGAAACATTGCGCATTCCACGTACCTACGTGCCGTATCTCAGCAAAACCACCACAAAGGAGTTACATGTTTTCTCTGATGCATCAGAAAAAGCCATAGCAGCTGTTGCATATCTACGCACGACCGACAGTAGTGGTGAACCAAACATAGGATTCATTCTTGGGAAAGCTAAAGTTGCACCAACAAGTGGTCATACCATTCCACGCCTTGAACTATCTGCTGCAGTATTAGCAGTCGAGATAACACAGACCATCATGGATAATTTAGATTTACATATAGACACCGTAAAATTCTACACAGACAGTAAAGTAGTCCTAGGTTACATCAGTAACGAGACAAGAAGGTTCTTCATCTATGTCGCCAATCGAGTAGAGAAAATAAGAAAATTTAGCTCTCCAAGTCAATGGAATTATGTATCAACTAACCGTAATCCCGCAGACTCGGGAACAAGGTCCGTACCAGCCCATGCAATTCACAGCAGCGAATGGTTACTGGGACCAAAACAACTTCTTTCCTCAGAACAGAAAAATTCTGAAGACATATACCAGCTAATAGAACCAGAAGAAGATGGAGAAATCCGTGCAACTGTTAATGTTGCAAAAACATTTTCCACACCTGAGCATAAGGGTATCGGAACTGATAGATTCAATCGATTCTCAAACTGGACATCACTTGTGCGAGCGATAGCCTTTTTGGAACGTTTCTCCCGTTTACACGGGTCAAAACAGACAGCACCAGTGACTTCTCTGGAAGGCTTTTCGAATGCCGAAAATTTCATCTTAATATCTGCTCAATATGAAGTTTACGGAGATGAAATAGATTGCATTAAACGTCAGGAACAAATTCATAAGCGGAGTCCGATAGCTAACCTCAATCCGTTTTTGGACGAACGAGGACTATTACGAGTAGGAGGCCGTATCGCCAAATCTGACTTAAACCTCCGTGAAAAGAAACCATTGATCGTCCCTGGACGCCATCATATAGCGACATTATTAGTTCGCCACTACCACAACAAGATAAAACATCAAGGTCGCCATTTCACAGATGGGGCGATTCGATCCGCAGGATTTTGGATCGTAGGAGCAAAACGCTTGATCTCAACTATTATTCACAAATGTGTGACATGCCGCAAACTCAGAGGAAAAACCGAGTATCAAATCATGTCTGATTTGCCAGAGGACCGTCTTGAACCGTCACCTCCGTTTACTAACGTTGGAATAGACACCTTTGGACCCTGGACAATTGTTTCACGTAAAACGCGTGGTGGATACGCCAACTCAAAGCGTTGGGCAATTTTATTCACATGCTTAGTGACAAGAGCTATTCACATCGAATTAATCGAGGAAATGAGTTCTTCAGCCTTCATAAACGCTGTCAGGAGATTCACCGCTATAAGAGGCCAAGTTAAGATTTTCCGATCTGACCGTGGAACGAACTTTATCGGCGCAATCGACGATTTAAAGATTGACTCAATCAACGTTGAAGATGGACCCTTCAAGAACTTTCTGAACAATTCTGGTACAACTTGGATCTTCAATCCGCCGCATTCGTCCCACATGGGTGGAGCCTGGGAAAGAATGATTGGTATCACCAGGAGAATTCTTGATTCTATGCTTCTTAACGCAGCCGGAAGAAGCCTAACACATGACGTGCTCAACACACTAATGGCAGAAGTTTCAGCAATAGTGAACTCTAGACCTCTGGTACCGGTATCAACAGATCCAGAGAATCCGTTAATATTAACTCCGGCTATGTTATTGACGCAGAAAACCGACTACATTTTCACTTCAGACCATCTTGGGGAATTCGACAAACGAGATCTCTGTCTTGCCGAATGGAGACGAGTACAGGCTCTAGCCAGTGTTTTCTGGTCCCGTTGGAGGAAGGAGTACCTGCCGTTACTACAACAACGACGAAAATGGACCGAAGATCGCCGTGATCTCATCGAAGGAGACGTCATTCTTCTAAAGGACAAAAACATTTGCCGTACCCAATGGCCCGTTGGAATTATAGTGAACTCATTTAAAAGTTCAGACGAACATGTCCGAAAAGCAGAAGTGCGAGTAATCGTTAATGGAAAAGCCACAACCTACACACGCCCTATCGTGGACATGATTCTTCTCATAGAGAACACACCTGTGTAATTATATGTATATATTTTGGATTAATATAGTGACATTCACATTTGGAATTATACTTTCTGGAATAGTGATATCAGGTAGATTTCAGACGGGGAGTATTCTGGATCACATACGCAACTATATTTACTATAAAGTTTATTGGATTGAATTTTCAGACATTCATATTTTCCGGAAATAATCTGGACTTATCCGTATTTTCACTACCGTTTACTTTCTCTTCCTCACCTGTCTATTGCAAATGGATGCCACGACAAATCTGCTCCTGTGGATATTGTGACAAATCACCGTCAATTTACCAAACAATACACACTCTGTAAAACTCCTGTACCATTTCTGGTGGAATTATAATCTACAATCTTCACACACAAGTTGTTATTCTTTATAATTTGCCGAGATTGCGATACAGTCCCATGGTTATACTAGCTGAGTCAGGCTCAGCATAATCTATATAAACAAAACGAGAAACGAGAAACACGTATATATTACATAAACAAACGACAACTACTGTACATCAGATTCCTGACTTAGGACAGGTGCAAACATTTGCAGCGGGATTAAACGTTTTAATGGATCCAAACCTTCTCCCTTTTTCTGAAACAATAGCATAACATCACAACAAAGAAAAACATACTATAAAATATCAATTGACAGACTTAACTCAATCAAAAAACGTATGATTAAACAATGAACGAATAAATTTGATCTGCGATATCTGAATACAAATGCACAGTTAATTAAATATTAGAGACAAACATTCATGACCAAAAGCTAACAATCAAATTCAAAAACAGGACATGACTGAGAAATATTTAACCAATCAATGTTCACTTTAGAAAAAAAACGGTTTTTTTATAATCTTGAAGTTTATACAAATGTTGTAAGAATAAGTGAAGATATTACAAATAATCAAAGCTGGTGCACAGACAAGATCCGCACAAATAAAAAACGACAAAAAAGCATTATAAACAGTATCAACAGGTCGAATTAACAAGAAAATACGATTTGAGAGTACTCGCAGTCACTGACAGCTAGTTAAAAGCCAAAACCAATTAATAATAAAAAATCATGCATCAGAGACTAAAATCGACTAAAACACATCACAGGGATTTAGTATTTTAACGTCATTTATAGTCAAAGAAGACATGACTTGTGCAATGCCAAAAATAAATGTATCGACAGGTAGTAGTATAGTGAAGAGCGACTTCTATAGAAATAAAAGTTAACGTGTCTGTGTCTCTATACATCTCGCCTCAAAAGATAATGAAAATTAGTTATGTTTTAATTTGCTAATGACAATATCAATATTAGTGCCAATGTGAACTATATTCAGAGATCTTATTACAATATCGGTACGATAACCCTTACTTATAAGTTTGTTTAAAGGTTCGATGAGTTTACAAGGATCACATAGTGATTTCCTCGCTTTAAGTACAATATTACCATAAAATTTAGGATGTGAAATACCATTTTTAATAAGCTTTCTACAGGTATAGCCAAATTTACTAATCAAATCTTTGTATCTATGAAAGAATTTAGTAAAAGTTTTAAGTAATTTATGGTATCGAAATCCCTGACACAACAATTTACCAGTGATGCATTGATTACGTTCGTTAAAATCTATGACATCAGAACACACACGGGCAAAACATACTTTACATGGGCTTTGCTCATTGTTGAAGGCCGTACGGTGACCTATAGTTGTTGATTTAATGTCTGTGTCATTTTGGTCTTTTGTGGATAGTTGTCTCATTGGCAATCATACCACATCTTCTTTTTTATATTTACATACCAATTGCAACTTAGGTATGTCGAGCTTTTTTTCAGCAACCAAGACCATTCTGATTAGTTTCGTTGCACCTCACATTATTTTATAGCCACTGCATTATAAGGGTCTCGGTGGAGGATCCTTCATTTTTGTATTATTATTATTTCTATGGTAAATTTTCTCTATTCTTTATATGTTTTGCCCCTTTTTCTCTGTTGTTTATATTTGAGCATACAAAGGAAGATGTGGTATGACTGCCAATGAGACAACTCTCCACAAGTGACCAAATGACATATAAATAAACAACTATAATTCACTGTACATGCATCCTTCAACAAAGAGCAAATCCCATACCGCATTGTCAGACTTCGTCACTGGTTTAGAGTTGAAAAGAAAAAGAATTTAAATTAGTCGATATGCACCAAGAGCACTAGAAACGTACTTTCAACATTTACTTTATAATTAATGTGTTTTCTTTCTGTTAGTATTATTCTTGAATTTATTGAACTTTAAGAGTGTCACTCCATTTTAACCTTTAAATATTAATAGACTTTGGTCATAATACAATCATATCAATATAAGAATAGTCTGTATCATTGCTCAGAAAATTATCAACTTGAGACCAGATGAGGTAAATGTAGACGAACGCTACTTTAATTTAACACAAAGACTTTATGATGTCGGATACTCTGCATCGTATGGAAATGAATAATTAATAAAATTGAGAATGGAAATGGAAAATGTGTCAAAAGTACAACAAGCCGACCACAGAGCAGAAAACAGCCAAAGGTCACCAATTGGTCTTAAATACAACGAGAAAATCCCGCACCTGGAGGCGTGCTCAAATTGGCCTCTTAACAAAAATATTTACTAGTTCAATGATAATGGACGTCATATTAACTCCGAAATATATAAATGAACTAAAATTAAAAATCATATAAGACTAAAAATGCGACAGGGTTAAACATGTTTTTGGAGATCTCAACCATCCCCCTTTACCTCTTGCCAATGTAGACAAAAAATTAAAAAAAAACAAAAAAACACAGCAATACGCACAATAGAACTCAGTTTGAATGAAGTCCAAGCATACTAATGCTCCCGCCGATGTAATTTTTTCCCCTTTGTAATGTTCAATTTGTTGTATCTAGTAGGTCATTGAACAATTCACTGAATGAGCTGCAATATATATAGGAATACTACTTGCTTACAATTTGCACCAGAACACATGTTTTTGAAATACAACACAACTTTTCACAGATTGCAGATTAAAGCTTGTATCTTAATTGCCTCTTATGTGATTTTATTTATACAGAATACGTAGTGTTGTGTGTATATATTTTTTTATATTCAATTTGGCTAGAGCGACTTGTAAAGAGGGAGGGTTGAGATATAAAAAGAAAGGTTTACCCCGCCGCATTTTTGCGCCTGTCCCAAGTCAGGAGCCTATGGCCTTTTGAATCTTGTATGATTTTGAATTTTAGTTTCTTTTATATATTTCGGAATTTAGTATGACGTCCATTATCACTTCAAACAAGCATACATTTTTGTTTAGGGGCCAGCTGAAGCACGCCTCCGGCTGTGGTATTTGCATGCTGCATTGAAGACCCATTGGTGGACTTCGGCTGTTGTCTGCTCATTGGTCAGGTTGTTGTCTTTTTTGACATATTCCCCATTTCCATTCACAAAAAAAAAAAGATGAGAAGTTGTACTTCGAAAACGATTTTCTTTTATGTTTTCTCAAAACATAGGGAAAGCGATTGTAGAATATTCGTTTAATGTACTCATTTTTTCCCCTTTTGGTACAGTTCATAATAATATTTTTTGTCTGTAACCTAATTCTACTTCATTGCTGATCTCAATATGATTAATTTAAAGGTTCCTTGCTAAAAAATAAAGTAAAGCCAAATGCTGTACGCACTCAAGAGATTATTACACACAAGATTGTATGTACTGCACATAGCACTTTTATTTAATGATTGTTCTATTATAAAAACTTATTGTCCCTGAAATAGTGCAAACTAGATAATAAAAATGTGATTTCATTTTTTTCATCATTAGTGTTTCTCTACTTCTGGATTTTTGACATGTTAATGAGGCTTTATTTTGAGATGGATTACATTAACAAAAAACGTAGTTTCTTTTCTTTTCTTTATTTCTAAGGCGCGTAGTGATTTAATGCATGTCATGAGCAATACACCATTTTCTCTATTGTTTAGTTTGCTGAGTATATTATATATATGATTTCATCAAATATGTTTTAAATTGGAAATCATTTTTTCCAAAAGAGAAATGGTTAATGGGTTTATATGACAGCTATGAAACGACAAAAATAACTCAAAGAAAACTTGAAGGCACCACATAGTTCTTCAACAATAGACATGTGTCACGGTCTTATAGAATGAAATTCAAAACAGTGTAGCTGTGGCCATTGATTGACAAATTAAATTCATCCATTGACTGGGACAATTTAGGTGAACGTTTGTATGTAACGACCACTGCTCACTATGTACTTTTTATAGACACTAAAACTATGGGGTCACCAAAGGTTCTCAACACCTTAATAAAGTAATTCGAAAAATTAATCAGAAATTACACGATGTTTTAATTTATATCAATTATATAAATCAAAACATAAAGGTTATTCCTGATTAATTTTTCGAATTATTTTATAATTAAAGGCGTTAAGAAACCTTTGGTGACCCCACAGTTTAAATGTCTATCGTAGGTACGTCGTGAACAGTGGTCGTTACAGACAAACGTTCACGTAAATTGTCCCAGTCAATGGATGAATTTAATGTGTCAATCAATTGCCACAGCCACACTGTTTTGAATTTTATTCTATTATAGAATCAATTTGAAATACTTTAAATACTGAACTGAAGAATTATTCAATTAATCACCCCAATGATATTCATAAATATACAGTATCCAACTTTTTTTCTTTTTTTTTTCATTTCTTCGAATTTCTTCGATAGAATTAATTAACATTTTGTACTTCCTGTGAAAAATGTACGTCTGTGTTGGAATATTTTTAATGATGTTTTAATTTTATCCAGCCGATATAGTTTAGTTGCGAATGCATTCTATATTTTATGATGTTTTAAATCAAGAAAGGTTTTAGTTGCGAATCCATTCTACATTCTAGATGTCTATATAATAGAGATGAAATCTTTGCTTTTGACAAATGAACTGGGTTTCAATGCGTTTAGAGAATATAAAACTTGTTTTATACAGTTTATGCTTCTCGTCTTATTGAATTCTCTATTACAACAGCAGTATTAGTGTTTTACCTAAAGCAACATATACGGGAATGTTTATAAAAGAACCATTATGTATACATTATTAATGTGTTATATATGTCTAATACGACAGATTAAAACCGCATAATATTACTATAAAGCAGCCGCCTTCAGGCTTTTGTTTTATAATTTTATGATGTCTATGTATAAATGCTGACTTGGATTTTAAAATGTAATTTCTTAAAGAGAAGACGAGAAGTACGAAAGCCTATTAGGGTCACAAAAAAAATATTTATCTCGTAATTACGAGATAAAACAATGATTATCTCGATTACGCGATAGTTTTCTCATAATTACGAGATAAATATTATTATTTGTGTGTGACCCTAATAGGCTTTCGTAGAGAAGAAACACTATCAAAAGAATAACAACGATCCCTTAAATGGTGTAGTGGCAAAGCAACAATATGGAGAAAAACGGAGGAATTAAAGCATGCCACATATTCCTGTATATATTTTTGTACATGTACTAAGTTTCAAAGCTAACGTTTTATACTTATCATAAATTACTGTGTTATATATCAGGATACATAGAAACGAATTTACAGGTATGTTTGGCATCCACCTACATGTATAAGTCACTCAGTTTGTTAAGGCCTATTCTCAGTTTACAATTTACAAAATAATGCACAACAAAAGCCGAATAAACTTTAAGGGCCAAACGAAAATTAAAGAAGAGAAAACATAGATAAAAAATATTTAGAATAGAGAATAAAAGGCAAAATAAAAACGATAAGAAAAGTTTAATTACTTTTCCGCTTATTTAAGAGTAGGAGCACATACTGGTCGGCTATGCACTTCGATTCAGAAGAATATGTTCGGCCATGGTGACATGTCTTCCTACAGACTGCCATGTTTTGAACTAGCACTACGAAAATCCGAGTCGACGTGTCGGTCTAGTACAAAGTTTGATCAATATTCAAGTGAGAGGTTTAGCTAGCTATGAAACCAGGTTCAATCCACCTTTGTCTGCATAAGAAAATGCATGTACCAAGTCAGGATATGACAGTTGTTATCCATTCGTTTGATGTGTTTGAGCGTTTGATTTTGACATTTGAATATGGACTTTCCGTTTTGAATTTTCATCGGAGTTTTTATTCATATAATATTAGACAATGTTTTTGTCTGGGACATGCATTTGATTCGCCGCTGGACGTTCACAGCCATCAATCATTGTCATCAGTATGACCACATTGTAGTATTGATTGTTTCCATGGTTTCAATGAAAGGTGTCGGATGAAGCTTGTATATGTATTGATATTATTGTATATGTATAAAATATTTTTATTATTATGAGATGTCAAATTGATACAATAGTTATGTAAGACACATGTTGTGTTAGGCTATGATCCTGTCCATAACGAGTATTAGGGTTTTTTTTCAATCATATTGTGCATAATATTGTTGTAAAATGATGCCCTTTATGATTTCTTGATTAGGTTAATAAAATTCTTATCTTATCTTATCTTATTATTGAATGTTGATACGCCCAAATAAAAAAAAATTGTACATTTAAAAACAAAACGTCAATGGCTTTAAATTCTTAAAAAGGAAAATATAAAAAATGAAAAGAGCACATAAAGTATCACGAAAGCATCTGAAGACTTATACAATTGATGAATAAAATTGAGAATGGAAATGTTGAATATGTCAAAGCGACAACAACCGACCAAAGAGCAGACGACACTATAACTTAAGTAAAAACACAAACACACACTGAAGTAAGCACAATAAATATACGATGACATAACTAAACATTTCATAGAGATGATATGTTTTATATAATTAGATCCTATTAATGCCTAGTATTCCTATCTCAATTTTGATCTCAATTTTTTTGGCTAGACTGAACGATTTTCTGGAAACTAAACTCATCATAGATACCAGGACTAAAATTTTGTACATTTTGTAAAAGTTTGCAGACGCGCGTTTCGTTATCAGAAGACCCATCAGTGATGCACCAATCAAAAAGCTGAAAACTCCCAAAAATTCAAACATTAAGGCCTTTACATGAGGACCTAAAACTCCGAAAGTGTTTGCCAAATACAACTAATGTAATCTACTCCTGGTTCAGATACAAAATTTGTTCATTTGCAAAATCCAAAAGGGTTTCAGAATTTGTTTGAAGTCAGGAATAATTATGACAGTTGAGCATGGGAGCACGTTCCTATTAGAGATTTGCAATAAAGTGACATACGTACCTAATTCGACGTACATTTTTACGCACGTAACGGGACCGGTTAATGATTGCTAACCAATTAATTTTGTTAAATGGGTCACTAAAGTTTTGACTAAGTATTCCTAAACTATGAAACCCATTCATTATAAATATCAAATATTACTAAGATGATGAAAAACGAAAGAAATTATGATTTTTATATGTCATATAATTATATATCACGTGATCATGGTGATTATTGAGATTATTGCCTAAACTTCGCTGTCATAAGATCACGTAGATATACGTATCTTCATCTATCATTCGATTCATTTGAGTTGTCTTTCATAGCTTTGACCATGATAACTCAAGTGATACTTTGCAAAATTGAATGAACCTTTTATTATTTGATATTTATATTGCTTTTGTTTGTCGTTATCAGACAATGTCGTTTTTGAATGTTTTATAAATAAATATTTAATTTCCGTGGATATTTATTATAAGATAGATTTTTTTATAGCCATTTTAGAAAAAAATGAACCAAAAGTGTTAATCAGAATGTGTCTCTATTAAAGTTGATAACTGGGATTGCATCATACTTTATTAAGCATCATTTCAAACGTTCTCTTCTTCTGCAGTTAATCTCCTTAATTTACAATCTCCGAAAAAAAAAATTCAACAGGGAAAAAGTACGTCAACGGGAAGTGTATATTTAAAAAAATAATAATATAGGTCTTGTACTTCTTTAAACTTTAATTGTTGACATACTCTTTTCTTTCAAATATAAGTCAAGGAACATTAAAAAAAATGAATATTGTAATTGATAATAATGCATGTAAATAAATGTGTACACCAATTCGTTATATAGATTGTAATTTAGAAGGTGTACTTGATTAGCAAATAATGACTAATAATCTGCATATAAACATTGACCACTGTGGTTAGTAAACTATCAATTTATAATAGTACATTGTAATTGGCTAAAACATCATGTTCTCATGTATCTCAGATTTAAAGCGGATGAGAATGCTAATTTACATAGTTGTTACATTTTTGAGATAACTATAATGTCACTTCAATCTTTACGGGAATTTTCTCTTACTCTTACGTATCCAATATTAATTGGAAGTAGATTCTAAAGCGATCACATATATTGATTGAGTTAGCGAAAAAAAACATTTTATATTCATAATTTTATACTTGTATATGGGATTGACTGGTAGCAGGCTAGCCTCAAATACAGATTCAATTATTTTGTTGGACCCCCTGATCGAATGACTTTAAGACTGTATTTTTCGGCTTCTCCACCAAGCATGATGCATTCAAGAGTAAGAGCAGGTAATGCTTTACTCGTAGAAAGACAAGTGTGTCTTAAAAGTGGTTACGCTCTCTTGTTACCTAGAATATGAAAATGTGACTCTCAGTGTTGGTCATGTATAAAAAGGTATATGCATTTATCATTATCATCCTTAATATATATGTAATATTTGTCGCTGGACGTAAGTACATGTATTCTATATATATTGCTTGAGGCTTCTTCGTCGTAAGTATTATAACTTGAGGCTTAATTCTTATCTGTAATTTAAGCCAATTTATGTTGAGAACTTATTTTACGCATGCATCTCTATGCTACATAGTTCTTATAAATTATGAAATTGTCATGTAACAATTAAAACAGTAAGAAAAAGATTGACTCTTGAAACTGAAACGAAACCTAAAAACAGCAGTTTCTAGTATGTCCAAATAAACTCCTTGTATCGATATCATAGTCAGGAGACTGTAATTCAGTTCTTATCGTTTGTTGTGTTTTCGTTTATTTTTTCGCACTTTAATTTGGCTGTGAGTTTTCTCGTTTTAGTTGTTTTACATTTGTTATTTTGTGGCCTCTCATAGCTGACTATGCTGTATGGGCTTTGCTCACTGTTGAATGCCGTACAGTGGCCTATAGTTGTTAAAATTTCTGTGTCATTTGGTCTTTTGTGAAGAGTTTACTCATTGGCAATCATACTACACCTTGTTGTTTGTAAATATCACAAATTAAGTATAAAAAATGCATAGACAGTCTAGAAAAGCCAGACCTGTTGTCAGGTCAATAGCACAGAGTATCTCTGGGACCATTAAGTGTCATAACTCTATAGCAGAGTATATGTAGTTTCTATGTGTCCATTAGATTACACGTCAGTATCACATTTCTTGGTTTAGTGAGCTTCTAAATAACGGAAAAAAATCAGTATGTGGTCTTAAACTTTTAAATTTCATGCGAGATGCCTAATGTTCAGACATTTTTGTTTTTAAAAAGTATTTATCAAAGTCAAACGACAATCAATTAAGTTTTTTTTTCGTGCAATAAAATTTGTTATTATGGCCGGATCCAGGATATTTCAAAGACTGAAAGAGGGTGTACATTTTGTAGTTCCCGATAATTGAATTTATACTGACGAGCGGAGCGATGCGAAAAATAATTTGGACGATTTATATACGCTAACAAATTTGTATAGATATTGTGGAAAACATGTGATTTTCAAAATTATTAAGCGATCGAAAGGGGGAGTACGCCCTCTACCACTGTATCATCGAATGCACGTTTAGGTATCGATGGAAAACATTAGTATAGGTAAAGACGAAAAAGTACTATTAGATAAAATCAATGATATGAATTTCTGCCCACATTAAATAATCTTCAATTAAATTATAGAATTATTTTTTTAATAGTCGAGTACACCTTCTACATTCGGTGTGTTGGAATCTACTTTAAACTTGAAACTTGTAAAAACAATAAAAAGGCAACCTTCTCGCTTCGGAATTCATTATTTTAATATTTTCATGCTAAATTTGGTTTTGGTAGCTTTGAAAATTCATTATTCGAGAAGAACTAAAATATTGGTCAAGTGAAATGACAAGAAATGACGGGTGTATTTGATTTAATAGAAATTCCCAACTTACTTTAATATTCCATTATAATATTTGTGTCAATAAAATCATTCAAAGTTTAGTGACAAAATATTAAAAGATTAAAAAAAATAATTGGGTTAATTTTTATTAAAGTATATTCCAGAAAACAATGCATGTTAAAAGATCAAAACATGCATGCAGTGTATGCTCCTTTCAGTCATGCTTCAATGCAATAAGACGAAATACGTTGAGTTAGGTCGGTTATAGCGAGTAAAGTCATTTTATTTGAAATCTCTATAACGTAACTAAATACTCCCAAAAATGACAAAGTTAAACTATCTCCAAAAAGAGCAAATATTAAAATACAATCAAAACCCGGACCACATGCACACCTTTGATATATGTATAAACAGACAGCAAAGTAAAAACATCCTAGGATTCTAACTGTAAGAGGAGTTATGCGGAATAACTATATATCCATAATAAGACGGACGGGTGGAAGAAGGGACAGACGGACAGAATGACAGGGGTAAAACAATTTATCTTATCTAATAATCTTACCTCCTATACATTTCCAGGAATATGATTGGTTAAAAGCGTCCGCGTGCAAACCGTGTACATTTGATATTAGGTTAGTAGGGAGGCGGGGCTTATCTCATACACGGTTAGTAGTGGAGTTACGTCCCTTTATATTCCATATAAGGTAAGAAGGGGGTGGGGCTTATTTCATACACGGTTAGTAATGGTGTTATGTTCTTTATTAAAACAAAACGGTACTGAGAAAAAATCTTAAAAGTTCCAACAGACGAAGAAATTGATGATTAAGATTGAAATAAATTCATAAAACACATTTAAACCTTACAATTCGTTATTGTTGGCATCTGTTTTTGTAGGATCAATGGAAGTATTTTCTTAATGCTAACAGTATTGAAAACTTGCTCATTTTGAGAATCACTAGTCTTAATTTCACACGTTCAGATAGTCGGTAAGATAAATTAGTTACATAGTGTGCTAGTGACGTAATACGGTCACTAGCACACTATGTAACTAATAATGCCCCCAAACTTTATTTGCGGGGCATAAAAAATACCATAGGGACTATACAATTATTGCCTTACATATGTATATAAGATTTTGAATGATTGCACATGAGACAAAAATCGACCCGGACCGCTTTCAAATGTGCATAAATAAGCCAAAAAGATAAAAGACAGGCGGGTTGACCAACTACCCCACCTGATCTTTTAGAATTTATATAACTACAAATGTACGAGTTGTGGGAAAACGTTAAAATACTATCATGTGTCCTGTCTTTGTGATTTGTATGTTCGAAAAGCGATTTTAATAAGTCTGTTGACATTTTTTCTTAACATAAAATTGAAAAAAAACGTAATATTTTTATTTCGTTTATTTCGACATGTCAACAACTATTCAGCTGATTTTAATTTAGTGATGGTATACATATGTACACAGAGCCTTCAATGCCTCTAAAGTTTCTTTCCCCGAAGGAATAATCTCTTTCGCCGGAAGTAAGAAGCCATATTGTCCTTTATCTCGAAGCTCTACACCGTACGAATATTTGACCTTTTCAGCTCCATATGTCCAGTCGGCACTACTTCCACTTGCAACATCTACAAACATAAAACAAGTTGCTATAAAAAAAAAAGAAAAGCAACACGCGAACCAAATACCGCTAACTTGTTTTAACTTTCGTTTATATGAAATTGATAATGAAAATGGAAAATGTGTCAAAGAGACAACAACCCAACCAAAGAGCATGAGTATGTATAAAACATTTGTCATCGAGATTTCTGGAATGTTTGATCCTTATGTTTTTGTTATCTTCTACAAAGTTAACCATTTACAACGGCTAGAGTCTAGTCAATTCTGACTAAATTCTGTTATAAACATGGACCCTAAACTGCAAATGTAAGACACATTTATCTTGTCGTTCTCTTTCATTTCAAAAGTCTACTCGAAATTTTGGTTAATTTGCTATAAATTGTGTGTTAAGGGATGACCTTGCTGATCAGCTAAGCTTAGCGTGGATATGAGGCGATGGAACAAACAACAGAAAAGAAAAAGATTCTTTTTATTTTTGCACAAACTTGACCGGTGATATAAGCTCGTGTTGTTCAGTATTCGTTTTTTTTTTATGAAAATGTTTCACATTCTTCTTAATGTTTTCGTCTTTTTTGTTTTTTTTTGGCCATGACATTGTCTCAAGCTTTAGTTTTCTAGTCAACATGTTTGTGTAGGAGCCAGCAGAAGCCTGCATCCGCGTGCGGGATTTTCTCGCTGTGTTGAAGACCCATTGGTGGCCTTCGGTTGTTTTCTGCTCTTTGACATATTCTCCATTTCCGTTCTCAATTTTATTGTACATTTAAAAACGATGCATTGTCTAACATTTCAGTTCTAAAAATGAGCTATTCAAGTATCTATTTTGATAGTTTAACTATTGTATCCGTGAGTCCGGCTCATAATGCAGCGGAAGCTTGCAACTAATGGCATTACACATATGACATATAGACGGGAAACACTTAATACACATATCCATTCAAGCAAACGGTGATTAGGTGTTATGTTACATCCAGGTTCTTTTTTCGGTGGTGGATAGTCGTGTCAATATTAATGCAAATCATTCATCATCTTATTTTCTTAAAGTGCCAATGAGACAACTCTCCATCCAAGTCACAATTTGTAAATTAATGTATTTTTTACAATTATAGGACAAAGTACGGTAATTAACACGGAGCGTTGGCTCACACCAAACAACAAACTATTAAGGACCCCAAAATTAAATTACTAGTGTAAAACCATTCAAACAGGAAAACCAATGGTTTAGACTATATAAAAATCAAGAAACGAGAAACACTTAATATGAACCACATCAACACACGACAGCTACTGAACATCAAATTCCTTGTAAGAAAATGATACTTACAAATAATATTAGCTATGCTACCATGTTCATATTTTGTTCCATAGTCCACTTGTAATGCATCGCACGCAGCCTTAGCTCCTGCATTCTGAAAATGTAAAACACCTCAGTACAATTTACCAAAATTCCGAAAAAAGCGAAAACGAAAACTAATTACTGCTACATCTGTAACGTCAACTTCTGATGATCCATGGTCCGTATAAGTATATTAAAAGAAACTGGCAGTTTCTGAATACCAGTTTAACACGTAATTAAGAAAAAATGTAAAATGATTAAACATGTAAGTTAACATAAAAAAAAATCCAAAAAAAAATCGGCAAACTTGTTTCAGCAGTGGTTTAATTACTAATTTTTATTGATAGTGGAGCACGTGCGCATATTACCAGGAAAGATTAAAAATGAAACTTAATTAGAAAGCCTTCAAAAGTATTTTCACTGTTTTAAAACATTTTTAATCGTGGATATGAAGGTAGACTGTAATTTATTTCATCTCCAAATGATGCCGTAATTGTAAAATGTCATCCCATTTTGTGATTGTCTCGCTATTGAGATTTTTAGAGGAAATTTAAATTGATTGTTAAAATTAAGACCTTATAATGAATAATTGAATCATGGTATGTGTTTGTCTTAATGCCCGCGTCACACTGTCCCGATTTTTACGCCGATGGCAACACGATAATGGAAATTTTCAAAATCGGGACTAATCGTATCCAGATCGGGCTATTCGTAGTGCCATCTTTATCTATCGTAGAACCATCGGCCACTTTTTCTAGCCTTCGGGGACAACTTCGGGAAGGGTTCTAAATTTTTTAACATGTTAAAAAATCCCCGAAGGTGCGTCCGATGTTGAGGGTTCGTATTGAGTTCGTATCACCATCCTCACCATCGTATTGTCACCGGGAATGCATCTTTGCACATCGTATTGCATTCGTGTTTCCGTCGTTTCCATCGGGCAGTTTTGACATTACGATGTCTACACGAATGAATCCCGAAGATACCCGAAGGTCTTACGATGGCAACACGACTTCGTGAAGACCTCGTAATCCCGTCGTGCTGTCATCGAATAAAAGTACGAAGGCGACAAGATGGAACTACGACGGCAATAAATCCAGCTAAATATGAGTTAATTTTCGCGCTAAAATACACTTAAAGTGCCATGCGCGATATGCACTGGTCAGTCTAATACGACAGTTAAGAAAGACGTTCACAAACATGGAGCTCATATCATATAATTCTATGAGAACAAGAAAGGCGACAGCGTTGTTTCTATTAATTCAAATGGAACAAGAAGAGCAGCTATTTATTACAGGCTCAGGATTTTCTTTTACAAGTAAAATATTATTTTTTGTCAATTTTTCATATCAAGTAACATAATGAAAATCATAAACGCGCCTCGTACACCAACACTGCAGGTACGCGTATATAGGGAAACCAACTTTTTCTTCATTATTCTGATTTTTTATGTATCGTCTGAGTTGTTGTCACACGAATGTTTACTCCATAACCATTTTGTTTTCTATATGTCATATTTTGCCGCATTTGTTTCTTTCCCCTCATCCTTCCTTTTGTCTATATTATTATGATATTCTCCTTGAAAGAGCTCTTTTTGAATAAAAGGGATCAACGAACCCATTACCTTACCTTTAATATAGATCAGTAAACATGGGCATAATTATGGGTGATTATTATGGCAAGCCGTTCTCGTCAAAACTATGTTTAAACCCTTTTTTTCGTAAAAAAATACACACTGAGATTTAAAAACCTAAAATAACACACTGAGATTTAAAAACCTAAAATAACACACTGAGAAATCGAAATTACACACTGAGATTTAAAAAAATAAAAAACACACACTGAGAATTCAAAATTACACACTGAGATTTTAAAAAGACACACTGAGATGAAATAAATTAAAAAACACACACTGAGAATTGTTAATTACACAATGAGATTTCAAAAATACACACTGAGATTAATATGCAAATTACTAATGAATATTCATGAGATGAATAATTCAACAGATTAATATCTTGATCTCAAGAACTCTTGTCATTATAATGAAATGCGATTCCTTCAACCAACATTCGTAATAAATTTCAATACTTAAACATCGCTCATATTCATAAGTTTGTTGCCTATAATTCAGATCATTACTACCAGTGTATCGGGATGATTTTTTTTACTTAAAACCGTTGGTCCCTTTTCAAAAGTGTTCCAACTGTTTCCCTGGTTTCGCTAGTTAATCTTTTATATTTTTGTTACGTTTATATGCTATAATAGACACTTGGGTAAAAACTTCACTGCATTCTTTTGCAGATTGTTCCAATGTTTTCTTATGATTTTAATAAAGTTTTTCGACATTTGGTTATATTTTGTAATAAGAGTAAGTGGGTATTTTTCTTGTTCTTGTATTTCTAAAGTTTTTTTATTAATAGTTTGGGACCAAATCGAAGGAATAACGAGTTCTGTCCCCTTGTTGTTTTAAGCTTGTAATAGATTCTGATTAAGTATGCTAATTAGATATGTGCGCATAAAAATTGCGCACAAATCTCAGTGTGTAATTTTAAATTCTCAGTGTGTAATTTCAAATTCTCAGTGTGTGTTTTCAGTTTATTTATTCTCAGTGTGTCTTTTTGAAATCTCAGTGTGTAATTTTCAATTCTCAGTGTGTAATTTTCAATTCTCAGTGTGTAATTTTCAATTCTCAGTGTGCGTTTTTCATTTTTGTAATCTCAGTGCGTCTTTATGAAATCTCAGTGTGTAATTTTCAATTCTCAGTGTGTAATTTTCAATTCTCAGTGTGCGTTTTGAAGTTTTAAAATCTCAGTGTGCTTTGTTGTAATTCTCAGTGTGTAAATTTGCCGAAAAATGGTTTAAACATAGTTTTGACGAGAACGGCTTGTCATAGATTATTCAGACTAGTGCACACATTTTACAGTTTAAACAAGGCAATGCAGCGCGTGGCATCCCCTCGTATGTAACATATTGGGGACAAATATGGACACTATATTTGTATATGACACATGCAGAAAATGGTAAATTGAATATGCATATTTGATACATAAACTATTTTTTTAGAAATCAACCAACACAATCAGTAACTGGAAATACTTTTAATATTGTCTTTAGAACCACCAGGTAAAAAAATGAGCAACCAATTTCCTGTGTATTATGCTATTTCAAGGAGAAAAAACAAGTCCATCTGCATGACCTTGACCTTTGGCCTTGATCGTAAAAAATGTCAGATCATTACAAGGAGGAACAATATACCAAATGTGGTTAAAATCTTTTGAAGCATATTGGTTTTAGAGTGTCCACAAGGGTGATATTGCCTTGTATTACAACTGCCACTGTGACCTTGACCTTTGAACTTTAAAGTCAATAGCGCTTAAGATATTCTTAACGAGTAACACCATAGTTTTACCAAGTTTTGAGCATTTTGGTTCTAGAGTGTCCATAACAATTTTATCTACACGCAACTTACATGTAGTAGGCGAGGGAATAATAAACTAAGTTTTATAAGAATTAGACAAAAAGATCGATTTCCCGCCATGCATGGCAGACTTGTACAGAAACGATATGTTGTCGAAATTCTGTTCGTATCTTTTAGACATCGTATGGCCATCGCGCCATCATCGTAATCCATCGTGTAGCCTTCGTAATCCATCGTGTAGCCTTCGTGATCCATCGTGTAGTCTTCGGCTAATATATGAAGCTTAAATACCCGTCTTCGGTTAACCTTCATATGTCCATCTTTTGCTATCGTATATAATTTCGGCAACATCGTATAGACTTCGTTATTCATCGTACTTGCTTCGGTCACTTTTTGGTATTTTAACGAGATCGGGACCAACTTCGTACGAACTTACAATTTTCGCATTCGGGTGTCCGTCGTATATAAAAATCGGGACAGTGTGACGCGGGCATAAAGAAATCAATATAAAGTCCATCATAAGCTGTTCGGGTCATCAAACACAAAACATTAAAACTACAATAAACAGATAATCGAATGACACGTTTAATAGTCGTCTTTAACATTATACTTCCTTGTAGGGTAAGATTAATTTTCCATTGATGATTAGTATAAGGTTACGTGAGGGGATAGGAGGGGTCCTGACCCCCCGAAATCCCATCATATAGGGGTGTCGAAGTAATAACATAACCACAAATTAGTTTGCAAACATAATCGCATAATCGTAAATCATTTTTTTAAACAAGATAATCCAATAATCAAAATAATACAGTCCAAGATTATCAGAATAATGAAAAAAACACATAATCATAAAATTTTTGGTCTTGTTATAAAATAATCACTATACAAACGGCCAAGTAAACACATAATCAGAAACTCCACGGGGAGGCTCGTTTAAGGGGCACTCATTTAAAAACACCTTTGAAAATTTCATATAAATTACCTGATCTTCGTAATCTGCTGGTAGTTTCTTTGTCCATCCCCAGGGAGTCATCCAGAGTTGGGAAAAACTATGGAAATCAATGAAAGCTTTAATGGTGCCCTTTTGTTCAGTAATAAAATCGGCCACAGCCTTCACCTCTACCTCTGAGAAAGCTGATGGGCCACAGTATGTATCAGAACACGGTTCCTTACTTGCTCCTTCCTCTAAAATAGTACAAATTTAATGAATTTAATGCGACTGTTATACAAGTGAGAGGTTTAGCTAGCTATAAAACCAGGTTTAACCCACAATTTCTACACAAGAAAATGCCTGTACTAAGTCAGGAATGTGACAGTTGTTATCCATTCGTTTAATTTGATGTGTTTGAACTTTTGATTTTGCCTTTAATTTGATTGGAGACTTTCCGTTTGGATTTTTAGTTCTAGTTTTGATAAAAAGTTGGATATTTAATGTACAGTTAGTAAAGAGATCCGTTATATAAAGGCCTCAATTCTATTACAGTAAATTGCCAATGAGACAACTATCCACCAAATTTTATAAAGACATAATTTTTAAATCCCCTTCAAGCTGGTTGGAACATAAATGAATATTCTTATTTCGAAGACCAGTTATTACATACATGTATGGCAATAACGGCATAACACACTAATATATTCATAATTTCGAAGATCAGTTTGTTCATATGACAGTAACGGCAAAACAAACTAATGAATATTCACCTGAAAGACCAGTTTGTACATAGGACAGTAACGGCAAAACAAACTGATGAATATTCATGATTTCGAAGATCAGTTTGTACATAATATGGCAGTAACGGCACAACAAACTAATGAATATTCATAATTTCGAAGACCAGTTTGTACATAACAGAACAACAAACTAAAGCCTTCTCTCTAAAGTCTTGATCCCTTTACAAAAACATTTTTACCTTTTCTGAATCCATACATTAGTGGCCTAGTTTTGCTGCATTACTATATTACAGGTTCTTTATGAAAGTTTAATACTTATTTTGATCAGAGATATAGATGAAAAAAAATCCATTTACTAATAGATTTGTTGTTCTAATAGGATTACGTGGCGACATGAGACTGGCTTTAATCTAACAGTTGAATGTTGAGATTTAAGAACAAAAATGAAAATCATTTGAAATCTCAAATTAGAAGAAAGCTTATTGAGAAGAAAAAATCTTCATTGAGCTTAAGGAAGTTCGCTCCTCAGTTTCAAAATAACGAGCTTTTCATAACACTAGTAAATATTGAATGGGGTTTAATAAAGGAACCAAAAAAGCAAAACAATTATATATAGGTTAATGTGCTTGTTTTGGAAATATTACCTATTGGAATTTCGGCGGAAAAATGTTCTCTCTTGATTTTTCATAGCTTTATCATTGACAAGTTAAAGTTCTCAAAAACTATTAAAAAATAACAAAGATTTTATAAGACTTTTACAGATGGCTTATAATTATACACATAAAAGATTTTTAAATAGAAAAATGGGGTCAATTGGCATTTTTTTTTAAGGCATTCAAATGGATAAAACTAGAGAATTCCCAAAATCTGACAAAAAGTTAACAATAAAAATTATGACATGCGAACATCGTTAATTAAGTGCGGACCTTTTGTCATCATTTTCGCAAAATAAAATTGACCCCTGTGTTCAATAACTCGATATTTCTAACTTTCCAATTTGGTCAGACTCTTTTAATCATATGCATTTGCTTTGTAAATGAATGTTTTTCATTGGACAATTTTATAAACAGATTTTCCTAATTATTATATTTTATGATAAATTGGAATTCAAACTTGTGTATCGTATCTTTTGTTGTTTTGTATACTTACTACACCATTCATAATCCCAGTTCCGGTTAGGATCAACGCCAAAACATGCGCCATGTTTAGATCGAGTCTTCCTCCAGTTTCTATTCTGTCAAAATCAAACACAAATTCTGTTTTATTTCGTTCTTTATTATTGTTTAATTTTCTATTGTTTATTTTTCCAATTTTTTAGATAGTGTGTGAAGGGATATCGCAGAGCGTTGTTTGTTCTTACAAAAAAAAAAAAAAAAAAAAAAAAAAAACACAAAAACCAAGATTTGCATTATAAGCAAATAAGTTTGATTTTGTATGTATGTTTATAATTTTCATGCAAATTTTCAAGTTCGTGTGTGAAGGGATAGTGTATTGTTGTTCTAACAAAATAAGAACAAGATCTGCATTATAAGTTTGATTTTCTATGATGCTTACATAAGTTGTCAAAAAAAGCTATCAATGCTAAGGAAAATTACAATTACATTAGATATACAAATTGAAAAAAACAGTTTACTTAAAAAAAAAAAGGCTAAATATGCTTAAACCTTGAGTTAGCTAGCTTCTTAAAGTACTTTTCACGCTTTGGCTATATAATTAATAAAATAATATACCACCAAAGACATCCTTTATTTCATTGTTCGAGTAAGGGTTAACCTCGTTGGTAGCAGCACTGTGCATTTTGATAGGTGTTTTACTTGTAGTGCATGATGGAAAATTTAAAGTTTGAGATTCGCACGTAAAACTGGGAACACTTATATATATATTGAAACCTATAAGAAAATAATTGCATCTTTTAAAGAGATTTACTATAGGCAGAAATCTTATTTTCAGTGGTTGTCGTTTGTTGATGAGGATCATAAGTTAATGATTTTAATATAGATCAGTCCGTTGTTTTTCCTGTTTCAAATGTTTTACACTAGACTCATTTTGGTGCTCTGTATAGCTTGCTGTTCGGTGAGAATCAATGCTCCGTGTTGAAGGCCGTACTTCGACCTGTAATGGTTAACATGTACCTAGGCTATTACAAATTGTGACTTGATGGTGATTTGTCTCATTGTCACTCATACCACACCTTCTTATATTTATATCTAATAAAACACGAGCATGTCTAACTAAACGTACAGGGGAAACAACTTGTTTGTGTTTTGACAAAATTCTTAAATGCATTGTATTTAACAATTATATGAATTACCGTCGTCCATGTATACTCGTAACCATCCACATTAAACACTGGTAATATGTACCACGTGTAGGAATCAACAATGTCTGTTATCTTGGCGTCTATTCCATATCGGTCTAACATCTAAAATAGAGAATTATATTGTTTATAAAGCTCGCAACTTTAGGAATTGTCATTAACATCTTTCTCTCTGGCCTATTTGACTTCTTGGTCAACCAATGCATTCACTATTAGTGTACATATTAAATGCCAGTTTGCTAATTTATAGTTTGACGAAAAGTAATAATTCATGTTTTTTTTCAAATTTTTCTATATAGCTTTATTACATTTTTTGGCCGCCGAAAATGTATTAAATTTATACATTTGCACACAATTCATTTCTGCATTTAATGTTGCAGAATATTCAATCTTCTCTCGTTGCAAAGTTATTTTTGTTTAGTTCTAATCAGGCCAAGGTATACATTTCCAAAGTCATCCTCCCCTTCTTTCTCCCTTCTCATAAAACCAAATGGTTGTCCCCTAACCTCATACTTTAAATAATATCTTATTACCTGACCAGTCATGTAGATAACGGTAGCCGGCGATATCCATTCCCTGGCATGGATTCCACCCTCCATGAAAAAGCCATCCTTTTGTTTCACTTTCCCTGTATCAATCTATCAATATCAATATCAAACGATCATCGATAGGGATACTACATCAGAAATAATATGGAGCCTCAGATTTAAGTCGTTTTACAAGTGCTTTGGTTTTTTTACAAAAAAATTCTTATTTGTTTTTCCCACTTACAAAACAATAAACTAAGACGATACATATTAACTATTTATAATTATAGTGTGCTGGTGGTTTGTACCACAGGACTGTGTAAGCGTCTAGTGTGGTTAGGGCCATAGACTCTCTATCACCGCTGGCTAGTCTGCTCTGTAGGTGAAAAGAAAGCCGAGTGTGTCAGTCTTTCCTGCCAGTACATAGCCTCTACACTATTCAAGACTTCTACAATGCCTCCCGTGACAGCACATGGTAACTAGGATCGTGCATCCTAGGCATTATTGTAGAGGATCTCGGAGCAACAAGGGCCCTAGAGTTGCAGTGTGTAGGCCCATTGGCGCGTAGAAACGCCCTTGCATTCATCAACCTTGTCCCAACTATGGGTAAATAGTACCACTGCCTTGTGGTTAGATCTAAGAAGATCAAAGGCTATGGGAGCTGACCCAGAAAGAAAAACCGGGAAGATGGAACCCGTCAGCCATGGTTGGCAATCGTTTATGTGAAAGAAAACCCAGGCACCAAAATTCTATCTTGCAGGTAGTAGGTTTCTCGCATGGCTAATCACCAGGCAGAGTAAAAAATAATAAAAAAAAAACTGATTACGGAAACCATAGTGGCCTCATCTGCAAATGCGCACGAAGAGGATTAAGATAAGATAAGATACATTTCAAATATCTTTAATTATAGTAACTGAATTTGATTTCTTTTAAAATACATTAACATTCATTTTAAAGTATTGGTCATTAGAATACATACACAATTATACCGGAGTTATGTGTATGACCTTAAACTAGGATTTTGAACAGAACGCAAAACGGCTTACAAGCTTCTATAACTTGGATATTGTATTTCAAATACCGATGAAAAGATACATGTTATTGGCCTTAAACTAATTTTCAGTTATTGTGAGTATTCATAGATCTGTACTTTGTGTTTGTTGCGTTTCGTTTTCGTTTTTGTGTGCATTGTATCGATGTAATGAGTGCATTCCTTTTCAAATAATTTCACGGGTTGTTCTTATGTGTTACTGGTACAACACTGTACAAGGTTATAAGGATGGTGGGACAGCAAAAAAAGTCCCTTACTGACACATTCTATATGAACCTGGCACTAGTAAAGAGCATGATGTTTAGTGGTTGTCGTATGTTGCTGTATTGCATATGTGTGTTTTGTTTAAGATGTTATTTTTTCGTTACATCGTTGTACATTTATTAATGGTGTCATTTCAGGCATTTTTTTACAATGCAGTATGGGTTTTGTTTTTTATTGTTGCTATACGGGGGAAGAGTTTGGCAATCAAACCAAATTTTCTTGTTTGTTAAAACAATATGCTAGTAACGTTACGCCATTTGATTATTGGTTAAATCTGTTTGCATGACCTAAGTCCATTATGACATATTATAACCTGTCCAGTCTTGCTGTGATCCCTAGTAAACCAAATTTTACATGACTTGTGTTTATCGTTAACACCAGATAGTGAACTTTGAATGGCTTTAATGTCTTTTCGTCGAAATGTACCTAATAAAAGCAATTGTTTGTTTTCTTCATTTTTTTAGACACATTGACCTACTTTTAAAGAACATGCAAACATAATATGTAGGTTGCTAATAAAATTATCTGCTTCTAATCATGTACGTGTATCTTAAATAAACAAAGCCACACATGTTACGATATCAGTTTGTGTGACTTCTGTGTGATTACTTTGAGTATATGTACCTTGATTAAGCGGATAGTCCGGCCTTCAAATGATTTCCCGATTTCTATCGCTTTAGTGATATTGGCGTAGACTGTGGTTACATTCGTTATCCAATCATTTATCTACAACATCCAAATACAAATAAGACAAACTAAATCTTTTATCGTCTATTTTTGTTTGACCTTTTTATTGGGTTGTTGTCCCATTTACATTAACTCTCAAATCTTTCATATGGTCAAATTACAACCTTGTTCAGGAATTTCTAGAAAGCTTGATGTCATTAAATAAAAAGATATCAGGTTGACGAATAATCTTTCTTTGGTCTTTTTATATTTATACTTTTTTAATTTTAAGAACATAATGAGATGGGTTATTACTAAGATTTTAAGTCGATAACACCAATTTCTGGGATTTTATCATTGTTGAAGGCCATTCGATTGAATATTATTGCATGCATCCACTTAATTTGAAGTCTGGAAGATAATTGTCTCGTTTGAAATCATATCACTTCTCCTTAGTTTTTATACAAGTATGTATACGTAAATCAAAACAAAAAAGATAATAAACAATCCGTATAATTTACAAAGTCGTTTGTACAATAATCTTATTAGAAACTTACATCAGCGAGATTATGGTATTCCCCGTAGTTAAATAGTGCAGCTTTCCCTTTTGGAGAAAATTTTAGGTCAACTTGATTTTGCTGGTCAATATAGTGCTGTACATTGTCCATAACTAACCGAGTTTCCATTCCTACCAATCGAAAAGTTCCTATGAATTTACTTTTTGGAGGCAAGGAAATATGAACAGGGATATTAATTCCCCTTGGTGGCACCCAAAAATCTATTTCGTCATGTTTAGATTCTTTGTACATTTCTTGTAAAATACGCAGCTGTAAGCTTGTCTTTGGAACCACATCGTACATTTGAAACCTGCAATCGTAATTATATATTTAACCATTAAACAAAGGCTGTGGATACATTATTATTCGTGGGATATAAATTTTCATAGATTTCATGAGTAAAAATTAATCTCAAATTCAAATGTTCAAACTAATACCAATGTTCTATGGTATTTTATTCAGATTTTGGTAAAACCATGAAACTAAATATCCACGAAAAGCATTATTTTCTCAATCCCCGAATATTGATACCAACATTAATAAATGAACTCATAGCAATTCTTTTTATAAAAATATTTTGTGTCAAACTAGAACGTGTAGAACTGGATTTGGACATACTAACATTGATATCATAGTATGCAATTTGCATCTTTCCAAGTTTTAGCATTTCAAAAGACCGTAGAATATTATCAATTAAAGCTGAAAATAATATTAATACAATAAAATTTAGAATGGAAATGGGGAATGTGTCAGAGAGACAACAACCCGACCATAGAACAGACAACAGCAGAAGGTCACCAACAGGTCTTCAATGCAGCGAGAAATTCCCGCAGCCGGAGGCGTCCTTCAGCTGGCCCCTAAACAAATATATATACTAATATATATACTAGTTCAGTGTTAATGAACGCCATATTTAACTCCAAATTGTACACAAGAAACTAAAATTAAAAATAATACAAGACTAACAAAGGCCAGAGGCTCCTGACTTGGGACAGGCGCAAAAATGCGGCGGGGTTAAATATGTTTATGAGATTTCAACCCTCCCCCTTTAGCTTTAGCCTATGTAGAAAGTATATTAAAACAAACCCGTTGGGTAGGATTTCGAGAAACTCTACTTTTAAAGTCACATGACTATTTTTGTTTGATATATTTACATGATTTCTATACATTTGTACTTGCTTTTGCCTATATTGTAAAAACTTTTTAAAAATATTAATTATTGATTTTTGTTAAAATTGTGAGAAATGAAACGAAAAGTTAAATACAAGCAGGTGACGTAATTATTACACCCTGGTCGACTCATCCTATCTTACTTTCTTTTTGTTTCATGTGTTTTCTCCCGAATATGCATGACATATTTGCCACTGGACGTAAAGCTAAAACGAAAATCAACCAGGAGATGACAGCTGCGTTGTAGAAAACGCTAGCGCTGTCACTATGTGTAAGAATACAAGACTTACCCATGGTAGGATATTTTGGCGTCAGCTAGCGCCCAAACAGCTAAGCACATATAAATTATTATTAGCCTCATTATTAGCCGTTAAAGCTGTTGAAATATATCACAATAACTGATCATCAGTAATCATTTATTAACTTTTGTTATGTAATCTTATTCAAAATTAAATATTTGACAAGGAAGATAATCAAAAGGACGTTGGGAAAAGTCTGAAAAATGTAATTTAATATGATCTGTAAAGTCACGGATATCATCGAATGGTTATAAAAGTATTTAAAAACTCATAGGTAACCGAATGTAAAAGTAAAATAAATTTAATCAGTATTTAAATTCAAAACCAAAAAGGAAGTTTAAAGTAAACCTTCGGAGACCTTTTTTGTTTACCTTGTGACCACGTGTGATTGGTCACAAGATGACAGTAGAAATGCTATCTCATTGATTACATTACTTGAAATACTTCAAACGTTTAATTAATAATTTTATGTTGTTTTTTTCATAAAAAAACACACACTTGTGCAAACATAGTGGCGGATCTAGGGGGAGGGTTCCGGGGTTTCGAAACCTCCCTTTTTGTTTGGACGATCAAAAAAATGCATTCGAATGGTGACATATATAGTTGGAATCCCCCCTTTGTCCTAGGTTGGGACTCCCCTTTTTTAAACGGCTGGATCCGCCCCTAACACATACAGACAAAATGACTTTTACCCAAAAAACGATATAAGGATAAGACTTAGGAATGGGAAAAATCCAAATTTGTGCCGAACATCCTTATGAATTGTGCTGAACCCTTATATCGCTCTGATGTCAAATTGACGGATAGATGAGTCAGGGCTTGAGTGTTGTTTGTTTGCACGTGCGAATAAGTACAACAGTGCCCGTATGCACAAAGCTACTTAAGTTGAGATTTCTCCAGACGGATTTTTTTTAATGTCCTCGATAAATTGGTACAACGATTGGATATTTTAACTAACGTGGTTTTCTGCATATCAGCCCTTAAGTCCAAATAACTTGATTTAGTCTCAGTTTTCAGTCTTTCTGTGAAATATGATACAAGTTGATATCGGCATGAAGTTACGTGTATGCTCCTGTGTTCCTAGAAATGATGAAAACTCGACGTTGACTTTCAATGTAGGTAACGTGTCAAACACAAAAGTAATTCAAAATATTTTAAAGATTTAAATTACCTTTGTATCATATAAAAAAAATCCGTGGGGAATACACATCATATATTACATTATATGTTTCCTTTGGGACACTATCAGGGGACAAGGAGATTGCAAAAAGGAAATAGATCCAAAAGAAAAGAGAGATTACAAATAAGATTATTATACCTCAGTATGTTTTTTTTTCAATATAAAAAATAATGAAATAGTTGTGACAGACTATTTGCCAGTCAATATTTTCAAAGACTATTACCCCGGTTAATAGTTCATTGTTTTTAACCTTAGATATTTTAAATTTGCACCAGCAACAACAATATTGTATTTTAAGAGGGTTACACAGGTAGTTATATAACTTATCTTCTATGAGGCCCTCATCATAGAAAGAACTAATTTAAAAACAACAAATCTTTGAAAAACTAGTTTTCAGACATATACAAGGCAAGCATTAGTATAACAATATATGTAACAGTTATATTCGGTATGACTATACATAGATCATGTGAACCTTCTTTTATAAATTTATTTCGTATACATTTTGCAGATTATCTGGAGATCGACACTTCATGATTTTTTTTTACATAAAATGTCCATAAAACCAATGTGACGCCTCTAGCGTTCAACGAGCCTACATATAAAGTCCACTCGGAAATATATCAGAAAACTTTGTTTCTTGTCACTACACTTGTTGTCGTAAACAAGAAAGAAGTGTTAATTTGATCTCTGCTACCATCCAAATCTTTCATCCAACCAGCACACCGATCCTAAATCTATCATTTGCTTAAATGGGACATTTTTAATTGGTTTCTCTTTAAAAAAGCGCCCTTGAATAAGTTGAAATAATCATTGTTTTTTTATAAAATTTTGTAAAATTAATGGGTCGATCATTGGACACATTGAATAATGTAAGGGACGACATCAAAAGATCGATGTAGGATAAAAAGACTTAAATCAAATAGTTTGGGGTGGGGGGTAAAATTCTGCAAGTTTTGTATATCAAAAATCGATTTTTACATATATCCCTATTGGTAAATCAATTTTTCCCAAATTAAGTTAAGAGGGGGGTTGGGGGGGGGATCAGTGAAAATATATGTGAATTAAGTTTTTTTTATCCTACATTGAACTTTTGATGTCGTCCCTAAGTGGTCTTCGGAATAACATTAACTGATAAAAAATCTATTCTAAGAAAGAAATATACAGGCCATCGCGCCACAAGTAAATCTAACCAATTTACACAAGAGGGACGAAAGATACCAGAAGGACATTAAACTCATAGATACAAAATAAAAAAAAATTCCAAAGACACTGTTTACAATATTATTCTGAAGCTAACTTCAATGGTGATTTAGCTAAATAATTTCAATTACTTTAATAATGACGATCCTTCCGTATTGAAAAAAAAAGCATGCTATACTATGGTACTTATCATTTGTTATATTATTTTTATATTATAATACGAGAAAATTATAATTATGTTACTCATCCTTTGCGCTGTGATTATTTATATGATATTTGATTGTTTGATTTTTTGGCTAATAATATAGGGTTATTGCACGAATATTGGGGAATATTGTCCCGAAAGAATTTTATATTGCACGAGCTTGCGAGTGCAATATATGTTCTACGAGGGACAATCTTCCGCAATATTCATACAATAACCCTTTTATTGTATAGCAATATAATATTTGAAAGTAAAAATTGGTTTATTATAATAAACTAAGATTTAAACGTTGATGACGTCATGAATTTTGAAGATTTAATGCACTAGTGCAATATTAGAATTTATTGCACGCTAACTTTTGGTTACGTTCTGTGGGAAATATTATATTGCTATACAATAGTTAAACTTATTCATTGTTATCAATTTGAGCGTTTTTATTTTAAAACAATTTATAAATCATCTGCAATGCATATAAATGTAAAAAAATACTTTATACTTAATTTTTGTTATCTAAAAGAAAACACACCCGACTTTACCCACAAATAAGCACTGACCACCATGAAACATAACAAGAATGTTAAACAGTATCAATCTATCAATGTTAGAAAACACGAAACATAAAATTTTACATTCAACGGCAGATCTCCCTCTCAAAAATAAAAACAAATCAATCCTAAAAACACAGTTAGACGTACATGTAGTTAAGAGTGTCTTTATATATACATGTAAAATAAGTGTGTGTGTGTGTGTTGGTGTGTGTGTGTGTTGGCGCTTCACTGACTACACGTGACTAGAATGGTAAACACTTTAATTTGTTTTTTTTTGTACTACAGTATTAACAGTATTAATCAATAGAAGTGACCACCCTTTAATCTGCTTCTTTCTAAAAAAAAAATGAATTACTCAAGAATTTTCACATTTTTAATTCATTTAAAGTAAAAAGTTCAATATAATAGCAATAATTGAATTGATAATGATAGCAAAATACCAACACATTTCTTCATAAAAGTTAAACTGCAAGAAATACAAATTAAAAATACCACATCGTACATTGTATCTGTCGAGATAAAATCTTTTAACTTCTTTACACACTATGCTCTTACCTAATGAAGGTTACTGAAGGTTAGATTGCCGATCTTTTCAAGTTTTTGGTACAAGTTGGCAGTGGTGTCCTCTCCGATGGAATGCAATACTGCATTAACCTGACGAAGTAGAACCCAACACTGCCTCAGCCATGACGCCACAACTGTGGTAGTTACATTGTATTTTTGTGGGCTTCAATAAGCTTACAAAAATAAATTTGGAAAACTAGAGTACGAGACTATCATTTCTCGTTCTCTTCATTCTCGTTTACTCTCTCTTTCTCTAACATAAGTATGTCTCAATCCATTCTTTTTTCTTTCTTTCTTTCTTAAAAGTTTATTCTTTCTTTCTTTATTATTTCTTCTTTCTCTCTTTATTCCATTCTCTCTACTTGCTCTACCGATCCCCGCTCTGTTCTGTTACTCTCTCTCTATTCTTTCTGTGCGCGTGATAGAGAGTATAATCGAGAGCAGTGAGGAAGAGAGTGTAAGCTAGTAGCTGTGAGGGACAGTGTAAGCGAGAAGCTGTGAGGGACAGTGTAAGCGCGTAGATGTGAGTGAGAGTGTAAGAGTGTAGGAATAGTAGTGAGAGAGAGTGTAAGCGACTAGTAGTGAGGGAGACTGTGACCGAGAAGCAGGTGAGAATGAATGTGAGAGAGTAGCAGGTGAGGAAAAATGTGGGAGAGTATTAGCGAGTAGCAGATTAGGAAGTAGGTAAGGGAGAGCGTGAGCGACTGTAAGTTGAAGGAGAGTGTGAGAGAGAGTATTAGGTGAGGGAGAGAGACGGACAGTGAGAGAGAGAGGGAAGGGTGAAGGAGAGTGTGTGAGAGAGCAGGTGAAGGAGAGTGTGTGTGAGAGCAGGTGAAGGAGAGTGTGTGAGAGAGCAGGTGAAGGAGAGTGTGTGAGAGAGCAGGTGATCGAGAGTGTGTGAGAGAGCAGGTGAAGGAGAGTGTGTGTGAGAGCAGGTGAAGGAGAGTGTGTGAGAGAGCAGGTGAAGGAGAGTGTGTGAGAGAGCAGGTGAAGGAGAGTGTGTGAGAGAGCAGGTGAAGGAGAGTGTGTGTGAGAGCAGGTGAAGGAGAGTGTGTGAGAGAGCAGGTGAAGGAGAGTGTGTGTGAGAGCAGGTGAAGGAGAGTGTGTGAGAGAGCAGGTGAAGGAGAGTGTGTGTGAGAGCAGGTGAAGGAGAGTGTGTGAGAGAGCAGGTGAAGGAGAGTGTGTGTGAGAGCAGGTGAAGGAGAGTGTGTGAGAGAGCAGGTGAAGGAGAGTGTGTGAGAGAGCAGGTGAAGGAGAGTGTGTGTGAGAGCAGGTGAAGGAGAGTGTGTGAGAGAGCAGGTGAAGGAGAGTGTGTGTGAGAGCAGGTGAAGGAGAGTGTGTGAGAGAGCAGGTGAAGGAGAGTGTGTGTGAGAGCAGGTGAAGGAGAGTGTGTGAGAGAGCAGGTGAAGGAGAGTGTGTGTGAGAGCAGGTGAAGGAGAGTGTGTGAGAGAGCAGGTGAAGGAGAGTGTGTGAGAGAGCAGGTGAAGGAGAGTGTGTGTGAGAGCAGGTGAAGGAGAGTGTGTGAGAGAGCAGGTGAAGGAGAGTGTGTGTGAGAGCAGGTGAAGGAGAGTGTGTGAGAGAGCAGGTGAAGGAGAGTGTGTGAGAGAGCAGGTGATCGAGAGTGTGTGAGAGAGCAGGTGAAGGAGAGTGTGTGTGAGAGCAGGTGAAGGAGAGTGTGTGAGAGAGCAGGTGAATGAGAGTGTGTGTGAGAGCAGGTGAATGAGAGTGTGTGTGAGAGCAGGTGAAGGAGAGTGTGTGAGAGAGCAGGTGAATGAGAGTGTGTGTGAGAGCAGGTGAAGGAAAATATATCAATAACACAATAACACGTATGTCAAAAATTAAGTATAAAGAAGTTATCCATCTAGCAACAATCAATTCTGATATGCTATTGAGTTGTGGCATAGCAGAAATATTTACTGAGTTGGTTTAATAACGTGTGAAAGCACCATGAATAAAAAAATCAAACACGTGAGTAAATGTTTCATTTTTCGTTTGAGTTAGGTTTCACTGTAATCACTTTATTTTGAATTATTGTATCTTTTATTTATATAATATACATAAGGTGTATGAAACACTCATTTAACCGGGTTGCGAATAATGTATCAGACAGAAGAGTAAATGCTTTGTTTTTCTCTCTTGGTTACATCACTCCCGATTGCCTTAGGTTTTACTGTTCACAAACATTTTACAAATATTTTAATATAATAAGTTCTATCTAGCATAAAACATAATTCAAGTTTGGTTTTCACTGTATAGGCATTGTCCAAGCGCTGTTGATTATATGTGTTATGTGAAGGTTGAATGAATGAATGAATTCTTTATTTGCAAAGCAGTAGTTACATGCTATAGCAACACAAACATATTTACATTGTGACACACAATAAACAACAGAGAACAATATAATAAGATATTACAATAGACAAATGATCAGCTTATTAGATGTGATCTAATCTGCCAGGCAGATTTCAAATAATTACATAATTTTCCAACTAAAGATCTAGATTTTGTTTGATACAAATAAGTAAGTTTCGTCACATTTGGCCACGAACAGTACTAATTTGGTAAAAACTGCAGCCGTACATGTCTATACACAGGACACACTAAAGTAAAATGATACTCATCTTCAACACTTTTCATATAACAGGAAGTACATAATCTTTTTTCTCTGAGTATATTTGTATAACACCCCACCTCAACATTTAACTTCATAGTACCACTACGTAGTTTTGTGAAAAAATGTGAATTATAGTTATAATCTACGTTATCTTCAAAACAAAAATCTAATTTTAAAATTCTGTACATTGTAAGTTTCTCACAATCCTGTATAGATGCAAACCAACTTTGAATATATTGATCTTTTAACCTAGCTTTTATTACATCTAATGATATATTTATACCAGACTGCTGGTACCATACAAAGTTTAAACCAATACTAAACAATAGGTCACGAACATTAGAAACCCAATTAGTTTTACCAGTATTTGCATCTCTGAGTAACAATATATAGATATCATACACAATAAGTGGTTTATGAGTTACAATTTTTAACCAGTATTTCAAATCTTTTTGTTTTCTCATTACATTCATTAGCAAACGCCCTAGTTCGCCATATAAAAATACATTTGGCGTACTTTTACCCAGTTTCAAAATAGATCGACAAAAACGGTTATGGATAATTTCAACATCATTTCCACGATGGAAACCCCAAATTTCCGAAGCATAATTTATCACAGACGCAACCATACTATCGAATAAATTACATTTCTTTTTCTTCGTCAAGTATAAACCATTTGTTGAATTATTCAGAGCTGCCAAAGATCGTGAACCTTGTAAGGCTAATCGCTTCTGTGTTTTTAAAAATTTTCCGTTACAGTGTATCAGCATACCAAGATATATATACGAATCGACAATTTCTAGTTCTTCGTTGTTGTAGAAAAATTTTGCAGTTACGGGTTGCCAGCCATTTTTGAATACAACAACTTTCGTTTTGTTAATATTCACTTCTATATTCCATTTATTACAATAGATAAGTAGTTTATCAAGTAGTTCCTGTAGAATTTCAGGAGATTTCCCAAATAATATAGTATCGTCTGCAAATAGTATTAAGTATATCAGAACTTCGTTAATATTAACTATGTCAGCTGAAGGACTAATATTCATGTCTTCAATCAAGTCATTTATAAAAAATAAAAACAGTAGAGGTGATAAGGGCTCCCCTTGTTTTACACCAAGAAAATGTTCGAATGAGTCGGACAGTAAATCGGCAGTTTTACACGCATTTTTACAGATGAATATACTGATCTAACCATAGTCACAAACTTTGAGCTAACACCACTCCGTAATAGTTTATAAATGAGAATCCTCCTGCTAATTTTGTCGAACGCTTTACGGAAATCCACAAACGAACAATAAAGTTTTTGTTTATTCTGAAGTGAAAGTAAAATAAATATAGCGCCTACAGTTGACTTGCCGGGTCTAAATCCAAATTGGTTATCGATCAATGTGTCTTCTTCTTCGGACCAACTGAGTAAACGATTTGTCAAAATAGTAGTATAAAGCTTCAATAAAACACTGATCAATACAATCGGACGATAATTATTAGGATCGGATAGATCACCACTCTTTGGGACAGCAACTACTAGACATTCTGACCATGAATCTGGGTATATTCCCGAACTATAAATGTAATTAAATAGAGCCTTTAATATTGATGCAAATACGTCAGGACAGGCAGAAAACATTTCACTTATTAGTCCATCGTTACCTGAACTTTTGCCGGACTTCATTTTTTTTATTGATGCTACTACTTCGTCTTCAGTTATATCAGAGTCTAATTGTGTAACATTTATATCGCCAAATACCGTATTATCTACGAGATTACGAACTTCTTCACATAGATCCTGCGAATTATCTCCTAGTATTGACTCAAAATGTTTCATCATGGTTTTGTTGTCAATTTTACACTTGTTGTTCGCTTTTCGTTTTAACGACAACCAGAACTTTCGCGGTTCGGTACTAGCTAAGTCGCAGAGTTCGATAACTTTTTGACGTTTGTATTTAAATTGTGCTTTTCGTTTCATTTTATTATAGTTGTTTCGTGAAATAACGTATGCCTTTCGGTTGACGTCTGACGGGTGATGTTGGAAAAGGTTTCTAGCCACATGAAAATCTTTACGTGCAATCGCACAATTGTTATCAAACCACTCGTTGTTCGGCCTAACTTTAGTTTCATCTTGATGTATTAACAAGGATCTACCAAAAACTTTATTAGCACTATTAAATAAGATGTTTGTAAATTCCTTAACAGCATGATTTAAGTTATTTGTATTGGTAATGTTATTAACTATAGACAATAAATTATTTTGTTCTTGTTGGATAATATCTATATATTCATTAGATCTTTGTATATCCCACTTTATGTAATTGCGAATCTTTGGAAACGATAACTCCGGTCTAAAATTTCGGAATTCAAGTTCGAATAGTAATGGTGTGTGATCAGAAAATTCGTTGAAATTCAGCACATCAAAATTCTTAATAAGTTTATAATCGCTAGGTGAAACAAGTAGGTAGTCGTTGACACTCCTGACATTCATTGTACAAAATGTGAATTTTCCAACACGATTTCCGAGTCTTCCATTAGCAATAGTAAGTTCAGTATTATAACATAACTGTAAAAGTTTTCGACCAAATGCGTTAATGGTTTTGTCTACGGAGTGCCTTTTCGGAACAATTGGGGTTACAACGTGGTCTACACTTTCTAAATACAGATCTAAGTTATCATATTTGATAAAACATCATCAATTTCACCAATACGACTATTTAGGTCGCCACACACTAAACATGAACCCTTTTCTTTATACTCTAAACAAATACGTTCTATAATATCATAAAAATCAACATCATATTTGTTATAAAAGTTTGATTTTTCATGTGGTATATAAGAAAAACATATGTAGATATCATTTGCAGTATTAAAAAAATCATGATTTAGTTTAATTATAACAATACCACAGTCTATCTCTCTATCTATAGAAATACCTTCTGATAACTTTGTTTTACAAAAAATAGCTAGTCCACCTTCACTTCGAGTACCAATTTTAACATTTCTATTCAAACATACAAGTTTCACAAAACCTTCTATTTCTATAATATTTTTCTCTTGTAACCAAGTTTCACATAAAAACAAAATTTCGTAAGTATTTACAAAATTCAAAAAAACATTGTCTTCATAACAAGAATTTAAACCATGTACATTCCAACTTAAACATTTTAAATTGCTCAATTGTTCCCTGTGCTGCCCCTATGGGACATACTCTTTACCACCCACAAAAATTTTGTCCTTCACAAAATATGCCTTGATATCCCTGGAGCGCAGTTCCTTCAGTAATGGTAATTTTTCTTTTCTACGTTTTTGTATTTCTCATGGTAATTGTTCAGAAATTCCAAAAGGTGAATCTTTCAAATTCTTTGAACTTTTCTTTACAAGATCCCGCATCTCAAAATTTGCAAACTTTACCAGGATTGGTCTCTTTTTTCCGGCTTATTCTCCCAATCTGAACGAATCAAGTATTGTTATTTTATCTGCAGGGTTTTCAATTTTTAAGTATTTACCACAAAATTCCAAAACCACATCCGAACACAGGTCTGTTTCATTTTCCGGAATATTGTAAAATATAAGATTATTTCTCATAGAACTCATATGGACATCAGTTAACTCATTTTGTAACCTGTCATTTTCCTTTTTTACTTGGTCTATTGTTTTGCTCAACTTTTCATCATTCACATGGTTGTTTTTTAACTGCTTTGCTAATTTGTCAAATTCAGAAGGTTGGGAGATTCCACATGATAGCGTTCCTTTATTGTAAAGTATTATATCTTATAGTTATATAGCATAACTTATATAAAGTGTATCAAAGTTTCATAGGACTGGGTTGCGACGAGTATTTGTAATAAATTGAGCATTATATATGCAGCAATTGAAAAAAATATGGAAATAAACTCATCATAGATACCAGGACTAAATTTGAAACAAACAAAAGTTTGGAAAACAAATCTTTCAATAACTCCACAATAGAAACAGCTCAACGTCTATAGATTTTCGAACTTTTAATTATGTTCTAATGATCTGGTTTAAAAAAAGTTAACATCTTTTAAAAGAAAAGTTTCAAAGTCTGAAAAAATTGAAAAATTCCCAAATATAATTCGATTATAGAAGATTTTCAACTGCTATAATTGTGCATCGATTCTGGTGTGTAAAGCTTTATTCATCTTGATTGTAAAATGTAGTGTAGATAGCACAAGTTTGTCTTTCGTTATTTGTGCCAGAAAAAACCCAACAACTGTGATTCCAAGTTTGGATACAAAAACGGATAAAAATTCATCAGCAACTCTAGACTAGAAGGAGCACAACTTAAACAATTGCGCAACTTTTGTAAAGTTTGACGGAGCTTCATATAAAAAAAACCCGTAGGATGAGCCATTTACACAAAAATGATAATTCCGTTTTTGCTGTCATTAGCCTTCCGAAATCACAGTACTATAAATTAAGGTAATAGTAGTTTAGCAATGTTCCAGTCGGATTTTCAAGTCAGACATGTACAGTTAAATAGACAATAATAGTGTATTGACTTGACATATCAACGATATAAGCATGAGGCTTAGAAACGGGGAAATGCGAGGATGTGCCGAGCTATTCCCCCGTTTCGGACCGAATCCTTATATCGTTGATATGTCAAGGCAATGCACTATTATTGTCTTTATACTGCAATCTAAAAAAAAAAACATTTTCAATTGTTGTTTAATGCGTTAAGGTTATTTATTTGATTTAAATATTGTGGGAAATACCCTTTAAAAAGGCCTCACATCATGCTCGTGGAGAAATATACAACACAATGAAATTTACATTTACCTGTTGAAACCAACACTCGATGGTGAACGAAATCGTTTGAGTGTGGACTTAAATATCAACCATAAGCATAAAACATAATGATTTATAGGTTGCAAACAAAAAATATTAACAAATTAAATATATTTTTTCCAATAATTGCAAAAGAAACAATGTTGAGTCGTTCCACGCATCGTTTTATGCATTTGAAACAAGAACAGGTTGAAGAGGTCGTATGAATAATTCAATATTATTTCAGCAATTTCTATTTAAATATTCATGAGGAAAAGTGATATCGGGTCAGTAACTGTATATGACATAGAAATATACAGTCAACGCATTTTGACTGCTCAAATAGAACACGTCAGGAGGCTAAATGGAGGATCATAAAAGACATGGCAGATACCATTGGGACAATTAAAAGTTACAATTCACTCAAACTATTTATGACCCCCTCCAAAAAAAAAAGCCCCATTATCCCCCCCCCAAAAAAAAAAAAAAAATTAAAAAAATTAAGAATTAAAACGACTTAGAGATAAATATCACACAACACAAAAAAAAGTGACAACACGAACTGCGTCAAAGATTGAGGGTTGATCTAAGGTCCTCCGTTACAGTTGATGTGTCTACTCTTGGCAAACGACGTAACAAGTATAAGACTAATATTGATTTTGTGTTAGTCCTTATTCAATTTTTTCAAGGATCAAAGAAAAATCGTAAAGCTACGGTTTTGTTTATCTCTATGTATCTGTTTGTCTAGAAGCTTCAGTTTCGGATTCATTATGCCTTGAATATTTTTTCCAATTCTATAATTGAGAGGCAACCATAGTTTACAAATATCCATAGTTATAAAATCTATTTGAAAACACAAAACAAGAAAAATATACGTTTACTAGTACACACTTCAAACGGAACAAACACGATACCTACATGTGCATCCAGACTCATTCAAAATTTGTTATTATAGGGAATACGATAAACTGTTTTCCTTTCAAGATTAGAAAACTAACAAATGTATTCTTTTGTACTCATACATGAAACACCAAACAACCATATGATGTGTTCGCAAAGAACAACAGCCAATAGTCCACAATGGTACCTGTGGCCATACACCATATGTATACATGCACATCGACTATTGTCTTGATGGTCGATAGTGTTCCCTTTGAAAACAGTGTAACATGCATTGGGGTAGTCGATGCGGACAACACACACAAATGATGTTTTTGTTTACATTGTTATATTAAATTATACATCATATATAATATATGCATCGTTATTTCAAGTGATAATTATATTTGCTTTGGACTATAAGTTTATTACTATATGGCATTATATAGTTCTTAATTTCAATGCCTGTAGTTATCATTTTGTGCGGATTTGACAAATTTTGAGTCTTTAATGCTTTTATTAGATCTGCGCTGCTGGGGAAGAAACTTCTGACCTTTCTTAATCATCTGTGTTTACCCCAAGTTATTAATATATCAATGTTTAAGTTTCTGAGTATGGTTTTGCTATTATTGAATGTCCTTTTATATGTCGTATGACTTTCCACAAGTATTCATTGAAGTTTAATATTCCAGAAACATGTGTTTTTCGAACGGGAACATTTGCAAATGTCGTTCGTGTCAACGTTATGCTCAATGTACTCACATTTATCATTTACAAAGCATTAAAATAATAGTTTTTGCATATGCGTAAAGAGCGGAAAAAATTAAACATACATTCACAACAAGGCTGATAACCAATATTAACGCATAGGTGATGCCACGTGGCGTAGATGATGTTGGATAATTAGTATGAGTGCGCCCGCACATCGGAAGTTATGATAAAAAAATATACACGTCCATTTCCATTAAGGGCTAAGGTTTATACTAAGACCCCAATATCGGCAAGAGTATAACTATGGAGGTCTCGTAATGAAATCCGGACCGTTAGGGCAAATACCATGTACTTATCTGTATGAAGTAATCGAATACAAGAGAAAGATCTTGTTTACAGAAACATACCGAGTAAAAAACGTCAGCCTTCATTGATTAGATATGTATATTTGGTTAAATCTCAATTTGCACAGAATGGCATATGTCAGTTTACTGTAAACATTTTCTAACGAAGCATACTTTTAATTATCAATAATTATTCTTGCTGAATGTAATCATCTGTAATGTAGTAAGTACTAATACGACGCCCTTTGGTACTTATACTGTTTATATATTCTACCAATCCTAGATAATCATAATACTACAAACGAAAATTACATTACACCTGTTACGATGTACATTTCTTAAATTGGCTAAAATCAAAGGAAACGAAATCAGATTAAAATAAATCGATTGATGATTGACTTCAAATGAACCTTGTAACATAAATATTTTCCGGGGTTTAACTTTCACATGACAGGGCAATCCTATTGTTTGGAAGTAAGGCGGTGATGGATCTGATGCATATGAAACCCAATCAGTAAGAATATTTATTTTCATAGAAGGAAGGACATTTTGTACCCGGTCAGAGGTTAGTTTCATATTCAAGGTGGATAATACGCCTGCATTTTCGTTTCTACTCATATTTTCTAAACTCATGCTTAGTCTCTGATGAAAATTAAAAAAGTAACATTACATCTAAGTTTTAAACGATTCCGTTATTTCAATTTTACGTTTTATTTTTATTCCAGTATAAAATGCATTATCTAGCTATTACAGAATGTGATCGCCGTGACAACGTTTAAATTATTCATACAAAAACGAACGAACATGTTATATCATGCCTGCAGCATACACACGTTATTAATTTCTTTTATTGGATTTTAAAGACGTTGAACATATCTGTAATAATGTGTATCTGCCAACGCTTTCGCGCCAAAAAAAGAAAGCATTCAAATAAAAAAAGGTCAAAGAAAAGTTATAAGGTGTTTATACATAAAGAAAATTTTAAATACAATTCTAGAAAATATAAGATAAAAAATCAAATAAGTACCTTAAAGTATACAATTAAATACAGCAAAGGGAGGATAAATGGAATAGCGTAGTCATGTATCTGTATGGAGTCCTGTTGGTCTCATTGAGACAAAAAACATTAGGAGTTCCGAATATAATAGTGCTGGATTTGTAAAGCTTAGCTCTTATAATCTTAAGTCCAGAGCCTACAAGGTAAAGTTACGGAGCCTTTAATGTAATTAAATTACATTTCAATAAAAGATTCAAAGCTTTCAATGTGAACTCTTGCGCATACTATGTAAAGTTATTTATCAAATAAGATTAATTGCATATTAAGATAGCTGGTACACTAATAAAGATATATTTTAAGCTTAATGATACACCGCATATAACATTATAGTGAATCAATTGTCATAAGAATGCTAAATTGTATGTCTTACAAACTAATATAATATATCTTATCAACAAAAAATATCAAATTACAAATAAATTAAATTATCTTATAAACAAAATAAGATAGCTTATTTGTAAGTATTAAGATTATATCTCCTTACGTATATGTTTTAAAGATATCATCAAAACAAAAGATGACCGTTGTTTCTTTGTTTCCTCTTATAGTTGATGTGTTTCCATTCCATCGGTTTGAGTTTGTAGCCCGGATTTGTTTTTTCTCTATCGATTTATAACTTTTGAACAGCGGTATACCACTATTGCCTTTATTTATAAACAACATAATGATACTCTCAACAACATTATATCAAACTCATTAATATATAGATATAAGAAGTTTTGGTATTGGTGCCAATGAGACAACTCTCCAACTTATCAACTTATTGAGAAATATTTAACATGTTTAATATTAAATAAGATATTTTGTATATTAAACCAGACATATGATAAACTTATTGATATATGTTATAAACTTATTGAGATATGTTATAAACATATCAGATCTGTTATAAACTAACAGAGATGTCTTTTGAACTTATTAAGACATATAATAAAGAATAGAGATATCGTTGACACTATAAGATATCTTTTAAAACTAATAAAGCTATATTTTTAGCTAAATGATATATCTTAAATCTTGAATAAGATATCTTTAAAAACTAAATAAGTTATATAATGTACCATAAAGAAATAACTTTAGATATATCTTAATATGATATTGGGGTATTGTTTCATAAGATATTTCATAAACAAATTTAGATATCTTATATACTAAATAGGATGCATGTTTAATCAAGCATTTCATATATCATGTATAGCTTGTAAGATATTTTTAAAGTACTGAATAAGATATCTTATATACCGAATAAGATATCTTATATACTGAATAAGATATCTTACATTTTAAAAAAGTTATCTTATATACCTTCTTATCCATTCGTTTGATGTGTTTGAGGTTTTGATTTTGCCATTTTATTTGGGACTTCCCTTTTTGGGATTTTACTTTTTTCTGTATCAGTTCGTGTCTTAGCTGTATACAACTGCCCTGTTGACAGACACTACATATGATAAAGATGAAAATGAACTAATTTGTAAGATACATTTGTGTTTCTCTTCAAGACATTTGCTTTGGTACTAAATCTGTTACAGCTATTTAAAAAGTATTTATTGATACAGAGATTTGTAAAACTATAATTCTTTTGTTTCAGATCATTGGACGTGACAGATAAACACACCTGTTAAAGATGAACGTCTACATTACCAGTTTTATCGTCCTCTATGTTAACATATTTGTATTATCGTCTGCGGCATGTACGTATCTATGTAAAAAAAAGATGACAAATTACTTTACTCCTTTTAACCAAGCGTTTAAACCACGATGGACTCTATTCTTAGTACTCATTAAATAATAACCTTTCCGAAATATTTAGGAGACAATGTGCTATCGATCATTTGAAGATCATTATCATTCAAAAAAAAAAATCGCATTCTTTGTCCAACCTCTGAATTTCATTGTTAGTTTGTAGTCTTTATTAAGGTGGTACCTAACACTAAAGGGAGATAACTGTGTAAAATCTTCTAAACGTTTTAATTACGTTGTGTTTCAAGGGAATATTAAACTTCTCAATGATCAAAATAAGTGTTTGTCAAACTACTATATAATCAGTGTATTTTTTCTGATAAAACTGTAGGTTCAATTGTTTTGAAATTTTTATATTTTTGTCAAAGGGTCAAAGTAAATACTTTGTCAAAATTTTATGAAAATTAAACGAGCCAAATGAATTTTAGTGAAAGTTTTGGGTACCACCTTAAATACTGGTAGTCTTTAGAACTGAGGTCGACGTCCCAATGTCAAACAGGTTAATGAAACTCCTTTTTATTGTACATGTATGCACCTAATTTTTTAATTAATGACCTGAATAAAAGGTAACACTTTGCCACAGAAAGCTGAATTACTAGTTCAGTCTAGATTACCGAGGGGTCTAGAGCGATGGACACAGTGCAGACGATGTTTGTCCGATATTCCAATAGCATGACTTCGAATCACGACGAGGGAAGGACAAAACATTTTTTTGGTAAATTTGTAGATTTAACACTGTTCTGCTGAATATTAAGAGTAGTTAAAACTTTTGTTTTTACATGAAATAGAGAAAATATGAAAAATAAGTCATTTCCGATTTTTTTCCAGGGAGGCCGCGAAAATATGGTTATAATCCATGCAACCATTATTCTGGACCTGTTTGTGGAACGAATGGCAAAACATATTACAGTGAATGCCAAGCTTTTTATTCGTAAGTATAATGTAACTTCAGATTTTCGAGTCTTGTTTCATACCCATTCATACAATATAATATAAAAAATAAGATGTGTTATAATTGCCAATGAGACAACTGTCCACATCACATGAGACCAAAATGACACAGACATTAACATCTATAGGTCACCGTGCGGCCTTCAACAATGAGCAAAGCCTATACCGCATAGTCAGCTATAAAAGGCCCCTACAAGACAATGTAGAACAATTCAAACGAGAAAACTAACGGCCTTATTTATGTTACAAAATGATCCTTTTTTGTTATATTTTAACTTTTAGATTTAAAGTAGGTCCACTCTCAAATATGTGGACTTCTATTGGTTTAATTACATCATGTAGTATCTTTACATACATGTATGCTCATTTCGTTTAAAGACATATATCGGATAACATTTTGGAGCATTTCCCTCCACTAACATATTGTAAACAACAGGATAATCTGTTGAAATTATGCCAATACCTCACACTTTTATCATACACACAACTGCTCCATATATAAATGTTGTACTCTTTCATAGATAAAATGATCACTTCCGTGAACGTAGAAAGATTCGCCCTATACAGGTTTGTTTTTATTGTGATTAAATTGATTAACCGTCGGGGTCCATGGAATAATAAGGATTAAGGTTTTTAAAATTAAATCGTATCTTTAATATTGTAGTATTGTCTAATGTTTGTGAATTGCACTGTATTCAGTTTTTGATATTATTGAATTATATATACATATATTTTTCTATATTAGATCAATTTTGATGCTTTAAAACACATTTCGGTATAAGCGTTTGAAAGTCTCCAAAAGTTAAGTTAGTAAAGCTTCTTTCTGATTTATCTGCACAAATACTGCGCTGATTTGTTAAATGTAATTTACTAAACATTTGCTAAAACAGCTTTTTCAACTGTCGTTTTCATTGTCGTAAAGATAAGAATCTACCACGAGCTTGTTAAGATTTGTGTTGTGTCTAGTTTGAAATATATGAAACGTATTCTAAAAATAATCGAAGTTTGATTTGATGGATCTGCGATCAAATTTTTACCACAATAATCTGTGAGACTTAATGTTTAACTTGAAATTTAAGGCGATATCTCAGCATTATGAAAGTACCATAAATAATGATTACCATTTAAACTTACAAAACCCTCTCAGCAACCAACTTGAGAAAGAAATTTTATAAAATAATTGTATAAAGATTAGTGTAAGATGACCAAACAGTATGAAATTTTGGCTTATAATTAACATCGCCATTTGAGGTGAAATGGAAATTGGTATCACCGACAATTATACCGCATCACCCTATTTGTATATACTAGAAAATTTAAGAAAGAACGAATAATACATTTACATAGGAATGTGAAAGTAAATTGCGCCAAGAGATGTCCCTGTAAGGCGCCTTGTGTATGTAGTAAAGTGTACCGTCCAGTGTGCGGATCAGATGGTAAAACATATGGCAATGATTGTATGGCAAAGTGCGAGTAAGTATGACGTTTACAAGGAGTAAGTATGACAAGGCCACATGTATTGCCCTTGAAATCGAACATACACAAACTATTATAAATCCTTCAAATAACATCCTTCAAAATGTCAAATCCTGAAAAGACTCTGTTGGTTATAAGTGTTTATATTTTCGAATTTTGTCATTTATTCTGATATTAGCAACAGCTTAGTATATATAAAGATATTTTGTGAAGACTTTAATGTGTGTAAAATATCATTTTTAAAGCTGTTGCTCGTTTATAGTTTGACCTAAACCTATGCATAAAATGGCAACTATCGGTCAAATATTTAAATTTAAGCATGTTTATAACTACAACGTGACATCACAAGTGACCCTTTTGTTCTAAAGTGACAATATTATATTAACATGTCAAGCCATTCAAAACATTATCAAAATTTTGAAACGCTTTAATTAGTTTAAAAGTTTTGCAATTTCAGGGGCATTCCATGATTCTTATCACTCTTTCTCCGTATTGCAATGTGTGAATGCTTGGCAATTTGTAGGAAGTACGAACGGTAAAACTTATGACAATGCTTGTTTAATACAGCGCAAGTATTTATGAAGGGTGAAGTTATTGCAATGCTTGAATTACAAAGTGCAACTACATACGAAGCGTATTTTTTGCATGGCAAATGCAAGTAAGTACGAAGGTAAATGTTTGTATGGCAATGCGCGAATTATTAAGAAGGGTTACATTCAATTAAGCAAGTTCTGTATGTCTCTTTTATCGAGTATAAATGAGGTCTTATCTTTGCTTCGTGCTTACTTGATGAGTCGATTAATTTGACATGGGGTTTTTACAAATTTTCGTATTTTGTGTTGTTACTTCACTATCCCTTTAATTTGTTTAATCAGTAACATAGTGGATTCATAAACAACTACACCATATCCCCATATTTTAAACTATAATATGATGCTGCTATTTTGTTTAAAATGATTGTGTAAAAAGACATTGGCTCATATTTGTATTTTTTCATATTTTATTATATGTATGAAATGACCATTTTAGGCCAAATACTTCAATTTGAACGTTTTCTAAACCCCTCATTTTTAAGATTAGTGTAATCTATGCATTTGTATGTTTAATCAGCATATGAGTTGTATACGTTTTACACTTTCAAGGGACGAACAATTGATATGATCATATTTCCTGTTTTTATCATTTTATTACAACGTTGTTGGTTTATGTATAAAAAATGATTGTAAGTTGGCTAACATGTAACATTTTTAGATAACAGGGCATGTGGTATTCTATGTTGTGATATTATGCTATTGTTTCAGAAAAAGAGAAAAGGTTTAGTACCATTAAAACGTTTAATCCCGATGCAATTGTTTGCACCTGTCCTAAGTCAGGAATCTGATGTACAGTAGTTGTCGTTTGTTTATATAATTTATACGTGTTTCTCGTTTTTTTATATAGAAAGACCGTTGGATTTCCCGTGTGAACGGTTTTACACTAGTAATTTTGGGGCCCGTTATAGCTTTTTGTTCAGTGTGAACCAAGGCTCCGTGTTGAAGGCCGTGCATTGACCTATGATGGTTTACTTTTTTAGTTGTCTCATTGGCACTCACACCACATCTTCTTATATCTATATATGGACTAATCGATAAAGCTAAGGCTACACAATAACACAATGAAACAAAATTAAGTCATCACCACAACAAAGAGTAATTTTATAATAAATCTTTATCTATGAGAGGTGAACAATGTGTTAACACATGTTACAATACATGCAGTCTTAAATATGTGGTCAATTTATAAAATCAATGTGTTATGCAGTTTTAATTAAAAAAAATAAGATTGATTGGTGTTTGCTTAATGCATAAGAGAAAACATTTCATCTATATCTAGGACTAGCTGAAACGAGATTTGAATTATTATATACAGTGGAAAAACACATTATTAAAACAATGCTATCGCATACATATTAGAACAATCTTAAGATTATATATGTAAAACGTTAATCTTATTCAAACATTTCTGGAATAGTTATATATTATATTGAGGATGACGCAAGTTGTTCAATATTAAACATAAGCAATCAAATAGAAAGGTCATGACCAATCTGCATATATATTGATTTATTTTGCTTGGAAGGATAAGGGTATTCTCATATATAACAGATGTTGTAATTTGAAAATATGTACACATGTTTTGCTCTTGGTTGTGAAATAAAAGAAAATTGCAACAGTCGTTGTCTTTTTGAAAAATGTTATTTATGAATTTGATTTTTTAAATCGGTGTTGAGGTGATACCTTTAACAATAAATACCCAATTAAATGCATGTAAGTTTTCAACTGATTTACAGAAACATAGTATAAACTAAAATTGATTAGGTGATCAAAGTACGTGAATTTATTAAAACGTGCGCTGGAAGTAGTTTTTAATAACTGAAGTGTTATTGATATATACTAGATTAAGATAATAGTGAAAGTCATTTTCTGATGAATTTTATACCTTTGCCTTATATTGGAGTGTTGCATCTCTGTCCTAGGTTTAGAGATGCTTTAGATGTTTAACTCCGCATAATTATAGAATCCACTCTGAAGTGAGGAGGATTTAATTAAGTGGTTGCATCTTATTGGTGTATGTCATATTTGTTTTATATTTGTAGTTTTGTAACGAAATCAGACATTTGTTTTCTTCGTTTATATTGTTTGAACGTTTTGTTATGTTGAGGCATTTTAAAGCTTTTATGCGGTATAACCTACACTTGCTTACTTCTTTCTATGTTACGTTGACTGAAAACATTTCTAGACTCGAGTGGAATTTGAGCTTGTCATAATGTTTAGACACCTGTCTAATGCTAATGACGGTATATTGACCTCAAATGTCTGAAGGTTTTTTTGTTATCCTAAGGAAAGTAAAGGTAAAATGCAACAAGAGGTGTCCATGCAAAAAACCTTGCAGATGTAGCAGATTTAAACGTTTAGTTTGTGGAGCGGATGGTAAAACCTATTGGAACTCATGCAAAGCAAAATGCAAGTAAGATATCAAATAATATTCTGAAAACCATTATTAATGTAAAATAGAGTGGTGATTGGAATAAATGAAACATTTAGAATAATTTGTAATTGGTCAATTAATGTAGTATCATGTTACAATTGAAATACAGGGAGCAATCATATGTGATACTGAACAGTGAGCATTATTTGATTAAATAGCGTTGAGAGACTATATTGTCACGTCGATATGATATGGATCTTTAACGTTTTAATGTACAGAGTAATATAAACTAGAAAACATTGTCATACTGGTTGGGTGGTGTTGTTTATTGAGCCTTAAAAAAATGCGTTAAACCTACTTGAACATGACAAACTGTGACAAGTCTAAAAATAATCTTGTATGATTGACTATTCATTGCTGAATGTTCAATTTGAACTAATCATAGATCTTTTTCATACCTCCTCCTTTGTAATATTATTACAAATGAATAGTGTTTCTGTACACTAATAATATATGCTACTTAGCATGTCATTAGGTTCTTGTGTCTTGGGAAGTCATTGCAATCTCCTTCTAATATAGAATTTTAAGTTGACTAAAGTCCACTGGTAAACACACATAAGACTGAAACGGTCATTTTGGTCTTCATAGCTCTCGAAAGAATGAACAATAAATTATAAGGTCATTTGCATTTTTCAATCACTTTTTTTTTACCAACTGTGGTAGATTAAGTACATTTACTTGTCAGGTAATTCGACTGCAGTCAACTTAGATCAGTTCTGTTCATTTTAAGACTCTTCAGTTGTTTCTTTCCCGTCAAAATTCACAATTAATTGAATTGTTTGAAAAGATACTGAACATTTCTGACTTGACTGCTCGCGAATCGTCTTAACAGTACTACAAATCAGCACTGTTGAATATGACTTAATGAAATATTGTTCAGACTTTTCAAATAAACATAATATTAAATTGACTGTTACACTCCGGTTAAAATTGAACGTTTGTACACTCGGTCAGATTTTATCTGGCAAACTGTTAAGACACCTGTCTTATCATACGTATGTTGATAACCGAAGAATGATGTCCAAATGTGTTCAATTTTGTTTTTTGACCCAAGGAAAATAAAGGTTAAATGCTACAAGAGGTGTCCATGCACAAAATCTTGCAAATGTAGAAGAACTAGAAGATTAGTTTGCGGAGTGGATGGTAAAACCTATAGAAACTCATGCAAAGCAAAATGCAAGTAAGGTGTCAACTGGTATTCAGAAAACAAGTATACACTTTAATTATAGTGTAACTTCGATAAATGAAACTATAAAAAAGAACAAAGACTGAATCAAACTTTTGAAAACCATGATACCATGGACATAATTTTAGAGTAATATATGATAATAAAAAGTGGCATTTATTTGTTAGTGTAATGGGTCAAATTGCATTGAAAAAATAAAAAAATAAAATATTCGGGTCTAATTAGGAAAGGTAACTCCACAATGCATTGACAAATCGATACAAAATTAGTATTAGTTTGAACCGGTGTTCGATTTGCCGTAAAATAAACCTGTTTTAAACCTACATTTGAATGTATCACAGTCTCTGATATATTCCCGAATATGCCTAATATGATTGAGTGTTCAATGATATATCATATATACCTTCTCATTTGTAATTTCATTACACATATATTATTACATGTAAACAAAATGGAATAAATTAGTTGACATGTAACTTTTAAAAAATAACAGAATACGGAGCTCACGTCAACGAGAACGCAACCCAACAATATGATAAATAATGAATCATTAAAACACCCAAAAGTAATTTTAAAATTAATCTAATTTTTTAAAAAGTAACAAAAGCATTTGAAATTAATGCCTTGTCTTCTTTTAAAGTATGCGGTTACCTTATAAAAGCAATGTCCTATGAAATGCAATACTAAAAAAAGACTTCTGATAGTTGATTGCTGAATGTTTAATGGTTAATATGTCATGTTTATCCAGGTCAACTTACACGCCACCAAAATTTATGTTCAGCTTAGAAAAACACAATAATCAACCGAACACTCACAAGCACATTTAAACAAAGCATATAGATGTAAACAATAACTTTGTTCACATTTCCAGACTGGTATGGATTTATAACTTGAAATGTAATATTTACAAATATCTATAGTAATTATTGTATCTTAAACGCCACTTGTTTTTTTTTTCTTTCTCGTCTTTGTGTTGTGTTGCTGCTTTATTGATTTATTCCCCTTATTTGCTTTCATACTATTTGACATTGAGGTGGACACAAGATGTTCAGTATAACACATACGCAATCAAACCAAGACTAACCTGCATATTTTCTGTATAACCATTGGAAGATAATGCATTGTGGTTTAGGTTTATAACACAACATTCCATATAAAACTAGAGATTTTCTTATTTAACAAATATACACCTGTTTTTATTTGCCTCGGAAAATAAAATAAAATACCCAGAGTTGTTGTCTATATTCAAACCTTACATATCTTATATTTTCATATCAGTTTACGGTGAGGATGGTAATACCTTTAGCAATGAATGCATGGCTAAATACAATTAATGATATGATTAGAGTACGACAAATTATAAAAACGTACGCCTAATTAACTTTTGATAACCGTAGAATTGTTGACATACTAATAATAAAGATAACAGGTTCATACAGCTGAATTTAAAAGTTAGTACTTATGTTGTGCTGTTACATTTATAACACAAGTTGAAGGAATCATTCGGTCCCCAAAAATGATAGAAAGAGGTATTTCATATTCCTGTTTTAAGTCAGGAACCTGTAGTTGTTTATGTATATCATATTTTTTTTTACCTAATTCAGGTCGTTGGTTCCCTCGTTCAAATAATTTAGAAAAGAAGTTAAGTCGGGGCTTTTTGCGGCTTCCTATGCAGTATGGCCTATAATTGCTTACATGCACTTCGAGTGCCAGTTGGTCTCAGGTGAACGCAAAATTGCTTGTTTCATTTTAATACAAGCGTTGGTTTTGAGCTTGACATATTTATGATATTTTAGACACCTGTCTTATTTTAATCACCGTATATTGACATCAAAATGGCATTTGTATTTTTGTCGTCTTAAGGAAAGTAAAGGTAAAATACTACATGTACAAGAGGTGTCCACGAAAAAAAATGTGTTTATGTAGAAGATATAAACGTCGTTTAGTTTGCGGAGTGGATGGTAAAACCTATCGGAACTCATGCAAAGCAAAATGCAAGTAAGATGTCAACTAATATTCAGAAATCAATCATACAATTGAACATCGTTAAAAGAGATAGTTAAAATAAGTGAAAACATAAACATACCATTCACAAAAAAAATCACATATAACAATGGAAATATACTAACTATATTCATATGTGATACCGAACACTGACCATTATTTGTATATTCAATGACTCCTATGGCGTAAAAGGACTTATACATACACCTTCACGTCGGTCTGATTAGAATTTCTTAACTCCACAATCAATCTTGAATAATAACAAACAGATATGGTTCTCATGCTGTGTGGTTTGATGTGCCGTATAAAACCGGGTTTTACCCTACACTATAATATGAGAGTCTGCCATATATTCAAGTTCCAAATATTTTTTGCATACTGTGAACGAGAAAAATTAAACAATAGATCTCAGTTCTATAACCAGGATGCATGATTTCAAATGTAGACTCTCAGCAGTTTATCACAAGATTATATTATAGACTCGGATGTATTTATAGCTTGCCATTTTGTGAAGACACACTTCGATAGCTGATTACCATATAGTGATATCTACATGATGTAGATGTATTAAGGTTTTTTTTTTTTTGTTGCTGATAAATTGACTTATAATGGTTATCTCTTTTTCATCTATACTTGTGATGCTTTTTATATATTGACTTAGATGCAATGCGTTTGGTATTACCCGTAAGAAAACACTTGAAATTTTAAGATCATAGCCATCCATAATTTAAACTCTAGTTTTAACAAAAGTCAATTATATTCTTGGCTGTTTCATGATGGAGGGGTGTAAAGTTCATATCTTTTCGTTTGATATCCTATATACATTGTCTTGTGTTGTGTCAAACATGTTTGTTAATGATTATTCATATAGATGATTCTGTTTAGAGTACCCACACCTAGCCTCTGACTGTTGACAATCCTTTTTAAATATTTAAGCATGAACTTGAATATATCTAAGTCAATATGGTTACAAAGAGATGCTTTGTTAAATATGATGCATATTTTTGGCATTTGTTTTTTTTAGGAAAGTGAAAGTAAAGTGCAACAGGAAATGTCCATGTGAAAAACCTTGCATATGTACTAAGATTTTGAAACCAGTTTGCGGAGTGGATGGTAATACATATAGCAATGACTGCACAGCAAAATGCAAGTAAGTTGTCGACTGATATACGGAATATAATTTTTAATTATGATTAAAGCGGTGATGACAAAAAAAGAGAAACTGTCAAAATGTTCACTTTTGTTTGATAACTGTGAATATGACGTATTTGATAGAAAGTGAAGATTACTATGTCATATATCTTTTAAACAGTGGCCATTATTTGTAATGTAATAATTCATATTGCATTAAATTACAGGATTTATTGATACAGATAAACTAGTCGTTTTCGGTATTTCAGCTCTGCTTGACACATTTTACGAGAACAATCCGTTGTCTAGTCCATGCGACCATTTGTCCTTTTGGCCGTCCCGTATCAACTTAAAGAGATGTTTTTAACCAATCCATCATGAGTTGTTGTCCAATCAATATTAGTACACATGTTGATTATGATATGAACGTTTTGAATTTATTTTTTGAACCTCCACCAGATAATATGAACTGACCTTGTTGTCCTATGTAGAATCATTCTTCTCTAAAATTAAAAGTTAGTGCATTTTTAATGTCCTTCGCAAAAAAGTGAAAAGATGCAAAAATCAAGACAAATATTCAAGTAAAATTTTGAAGAAAAAAATCAAAAAATTGCGATCTTGACACAAGACACATACAACAAATGAAGGGAAAATGTAACCTCGTATCAACCAAATCAGGGAGAAACTCAGATGCGCCGGAAGGGCCACTTCCTGTTTCAATTGTCACACTTCTCGTCCTCCATGTATGATAGACCGTGATTAAAAAATACCTGTAGGGTTAGTTAATAATAGCGAGTCCGTTAGTGAAAAAACATACTTAAGCGCCTCTTTTTTTAGCCTGGACAATACACGTGACACATATTACTAATATCGGTATCGGATTAGACCCTGAACGTCTGTAGAATTATTGATAATATTAATAGTGGGGATATTAAAAGGGCCTGAAATGGTTTAATTTGTAATCAACATCGTCAATAAAGTTCTTTTTTTAATCGTCGTTTTAACAATATATATGCCGTCAACAAACTTGACCTCGTCTTTTAGTAGTATTATATATTTCGTCCATCCATGTAGACATTAACTTGTCATGTGTGAAACATTTTTGTAAAAAATGAGAATCTGTATATATTGTTATGTTTAGTTTAAACATATTTATTTATAGTGGATTCGGAAACAAGTTTTTCAACTTATATTAATCCCTTTCAACTTTGTGGATGCAAGTGCTGCCTTGTAGCGGCATTAGCCTACTCTTTTTCGAAATCTACAAGGGTGTAATTTACGTGCAAGAGATATGACTCTCCCTTACACGTGTCAGCCATTTATCGTCCCCTTCAGACGCACTATCATCGTTTACTCAAGACCATACTCGCAAAATGGTGTCAAGGGAGAGCAAAAAATTCAGTCTCTGAAATTTTCATCCCGGAACGGGATTCGAACCAGAGACCGTTTTGTTAGTAGTCCTGTGTACTTTCCACTACACCACAGATCTTACTCTTACTCTTACATATAGCAATGACTGCTATTATTATGTTGAAGGGACCCACACTTAGCCTCTGGTTGTTGGCAATCCTCTTTGAATAAATACATCATCAAACTGAATTTATTTTAGTCAATATGTTAACGAAGACACGCTTTGATAACTAATATTCACACGTTTTGCATTTTTTTTTCAGAAAAGTAAAAGTAAAGTGCAACAGGAAATGTCCATGTGAAAAACCTTGCATATGTACTAAAATTTTCAAACCAGTTTGCGGAGTGGATGGTAATACATATAGCAATGACTGCACAGCAAAATGCAAGTAAGTTGTCGACTGATATACGGAATACAATTTTTATAAATATATATATATTTTGTCCAGCCATAAGATAACCAATCAATGACATAGCAAGACGTAAGGCAGTCTCAAGAAATTAGTTTGTAATAATTTTGGATTCAAATTCAATTCGACTATAACTTCTGAAGAATAAGATTGAACAATATGTATTGCATCACTTCATAAAACTTTCATATTTTTATTTATAGTTTTCACAGCATTTGCTAGCTATATTTGTAAATGTAGTTGTAATTAGATGTCTTTCCGTTTTTTCTGTTCTCAATGCTCCTCAACTACGTGCGTGCCTTCATTTTGCATTTTAACTTTCTGGATTCGAGTTTCGAGTGCATTGCTTTACGAAACGCGCATACCCGTCTGACATACAAATTTATAGGATGGGTACATTTAATGAATCAATTGTGAAACTGGTATCAGGCGTAAATATACACTACAAATAAATTACTTTAAATATGTAGAAAGCAAACGTATACCCAATTCAAAGTCATATAGGATTTAAAGTGCCATAATGGAAAACATATTAATAATAATTTCAAGTTGCATAACATGAATTGGGTCATGTAAACTTTTGGCAAATATAGCATTAAGCACCGTCAGTGTGATGAGACGTAACCGTTACATGTGAATAAAACACATTTTATCTCTATTCATATCATCAGAAACAATCAGTCTTATAACAATTGAAATCTCCATCTTATGTGTTGATGTAAATGTCTTTTGGTTTTACAAGTCTTTGTTTACTCCTTGGTTTTGATTGTTATTGTCTTATTCTAAACAGTCGAAGAAAGGTTTTCTATTGATGTCTTTGTTTATTGTTTTTCATTCTTATTTAGTTTCGTTGTAATCATGCATATAAAGAATTTCATCATTTATCATGTCTCTCTTTTGCTTTATTTTAGAAAGGTCAGAGTAAAGTGTCAAGGTTCTTGTCCTTGTAAACCGCCATGTACATGTCCACGTATATTAGCACCTGTTTGTGGAATTAATGGAAAACAATACGCAAACAAATGTTTAGCAAAATGCGAGTAAGAAATGTCGATTTTTATTCCTTGAATATAAGAATAAAAAGACGTAATATGATTGCAAATAAGACAGTTCTCCACAAGAGACCAAACGACATAGAAGTGAACAACTTTAGGTCACCATGCAGCTTTCGACATTATAAAACGCACCCGCATAATCATTACTCATATAAAAGAACCCAAAATTATATAGCGAAGACGGTTTTGCTCTTGATAAAATTGACAAAACAACTTTTATTTGCAGTTGACACCACATAAGTAAAAGAGGGGCAAAAGATACCAGAGGAACAGTCAAACTCATCAATCGAAAATAAACTGACAAAACGCCTTGACTAAAAATGAAAAATACAAACAGACAAATAACATGAATAATAGAACACAAAAAAAAACCCAACATATAAATTTAAAGAATGAGCAACATCAAAAACGGGGGGTGATGAAAGAGAAATATACCTTGTTTCAAACTGTCCCTATTAATATATTGTTATAAAACTGAAATGAATTTTGAACTTTCCATTTTTCTTTCTTAATTTTTCTGTGCAGTTCAAACATCTTTCTATCCACTGATGATTTTTTTCTTAGTTTTGACCTTTATCTGCAATACTGTGTATTCATTAATTTTCGTGGATTAAGAATATTTATTTGTTTTTTTTTATTTCGTCTTTTATCTTAAACTCGTAATTTACCTTTACCAACAAGATAAACGAAAATATATATCCAACGAATAATAAGAAATACGCCGAAGTGCGATGGTGGTAACGCTGAAGTCCGATGGTCTACACAAACCTCATTTGCTAAGCTTTTCTTGACGATGTATAAGTCAATGTAGATTAGAGACTGACATGGGGAATGTGTGAAAGAGACAATAACTCGACCAAAGAGTAAAAAAAAAAAAAAAACTACCGAAGGCCACCAAACGGTGGTTCATCAACACAGCGAAATAAGCCCACACCTGGAGACTGACTTTAGCTGGTCAATAAACTCAAAAGTGTACTAGTTCAATAAAAATGAACTTCATACTTTACTCCTAATCCTAAAAATGAACTAAAATTTAAAAAACATACAAGACCACCAAAGGCCAGAGGTTCCTGACTTTGCACAGGCACAAAAATATGACGGGTTTAAACATGATTAGTGGAAAATCAACGCAGTTCCCCTATACCTCTAGCCAATGTAGATAAAAAAAAACACATTAATACACACCGTAAAACTCAGTTTAAAAGAAGTGAGTGTCCGATGTCAGAATAAGTAACAAAAGTAACTAATTGTAAAAAAGGACTACTAGCAGTAACTGACATGATACGGGTCTGATAATATTTTAATACTACGCGAAACGTTGAATACGTTTTTGGTGGATAGGGGAAATCTGCAAAGGATTCTGTTTAACGTGCGTGACATTCTCTCAATACATTCGGGTCTGCAGACGAAATTTCTTCATTAAAATGATTATACACGAGGCACTCATAAGAGAAACAACGTGTAGGCCTAGGTAAAATAATAATCTAGAATTATGTCCACATGTAGGAAATCGAAGAGTACGAGCTCATTTAGTATGTAACTGTATTAAAGGACCGCAAAATACAATAATGAAAGTAAATTAAAAAAATAAATATGAAAAAATCTACTTATAATGATAAGTGGACGTCTGTAGAAAGGAGGTTTAACTAGCGATCATGCGTCAAATAGACCATCGCACATCAGCGTACGAACCATCGCACTTCGGCGTAGAGCAACGCACTTCAGCGTGACCGTCGCACTTCCGCATCCCCACCGCACGTTCGAGTCCTACATATATATAAATAAAAGCTTCAGTTAATATAAAAAAAGAAGATGTGGTATGATTGTTAACATGGTCAATGAGACTACTCCTTCACAAGAGACCAAGTGACACAGAAATAAACAATTTGGATTGATATATATATTTTTCAATGTAATATTCTATGAAATCAAAACACCGTAAACATTTTTAATATGAATTTGTCTTCTTCACAATAAATATGCATAATCTACATACATCAATCATCAATCATCAATCCTCGGGTGAGTCCTCTACTCTCCTTAGATGAAGATACGGAATCGGCCGAGTTGTGACGAATGATACACTCATCAATCGTCAATTCTCGGGTGACTCCGCTACTCTCCTTAGATGAAGGTACGGAATCGGCCGAGTTGTGACGAATGATACACTCATCAATCGGCAATCCTCGGGTGAGTCCTCTACTCTCCTTAGATGAAGGTACGGAATCGGCCGAGTTGTGACGAATGATACACTCATCTCATCAAATGTGTGATACTTATTAATGAACTTAAGTTTGTTTTGTTATTTGACGATTTGTTTGTCTTTACAGAAACGTTAAAGTCGATTGTCATGGTAAATGTCCATGCTCTTGTATAAATTACTGTCCCCGTAAAGGGACACCTAGCTGTGGAGGAGATGGCATAACATATATAACAGCCTGCCATGCAAAGTGCGCGTAAGTAAACTAGTAGTGTACAATACTAATGGAACATTACAACCTCATAAGTGGATAAAACTTGACAATACATGTATAACAGCCTGCCATGCAAATACGCGTAAGTAAACTAGTAGTGTACAATACCAATGGAACATTACAACCTCATAAGTGGATAAAACTTGACAACGCCGACGTAAAATCCCAAAGTGTACAAAAAAGACAAATAAGTACATTCAGGACAACAACGAATACTTTATGTGGTATGGGTGTCTTTCTTCATCTTTGATAACAACAAAACAGAGAACTTAGGTCAAGGTTTTCGATCAAGTTATCAAAATTGGATGCAGGAATGCAGATAACGAATGTGAATTTTCATTTAAAAGAACAAAATTTATAAGATTTTAACTTATAAATATTAATATTATACAATTGGTGATTATGTTTGCCTATTTTTTATGTTTTTAAATTGTCATAACTCTGAACTAGTACACTATCTGAAAGATTCTACATGGAATTTTACTATTTTGCATTTCTGAAAGTATTTTTGAAAGCTATCCTCTCGTATTGTTTGTTACAATTCTATAATTAAGTAAAGCTTCGAATTCTAATCACAAAATACATGTTTTCCCCTGTATAATCAAAACAAATTGTGTCATTTTGTAACAATCTGTAGATTGAGAAAATGTTCCATGACCTATCATTTTCAATATATATTTTGAAGAACATTTATTAATATAAAACTATTTTTCGGAAAAGTATGTTCAAATTCTTTTATTTTCTGTTTCTGTAAGCTTAGCTATAAAATGTTATGAAAAGTTTTGAATATTCAAATGTTCCAGACTCTAGAATCTTCAAAGAATAATAAAGAGTGACTTTACCATCAGAAATAGTAAAAACATAATATAAAATAGCCAATAAAATACTCACGCCTTTAGACAAATCGTTTAGATTTGCAACAAGTAGCCAATTGACTACACAATCAACTTCCAATATTGCATTTATATTGTTAAAATACATACTTAAGGATGTACTGCTTTGAAGCGATTCTGCACTTTATTTTAACGGGAAAGCACGTTTCGAAATCGTTTCTGGGCTAGTTTTAATAACATAAGCACGCTATAAATTGTGTTGATCAAATAAAAACAACAGGAGTATATATACAGCTTTTCAAAAGTCATAAATCAATTGAGCATGTTGAGAGAAAACAAATCCGGTTTAAAACAAAAACCGAGGGAAACATATAAACCATAAGTAGTAAAAATGAAACAACAGAAATACTGAAGTGCAACAAAAAAAAAACTATTGTGAATCGAAATGGACAATCATCTTAATCATGATGACTCAATCCAAAAATCGACATACAAAATAGTTCTCAATTGAAACAACTAACCGCGAATATAAAACATTTATTTTAAAAATCTCATGAATCAAAATTAATCTTACAGGTGTGCTGCCTTTCAAAAACTCTGTGTGAATAAAAGTGAGATCCAATTTACAAGGATAAAAAGTACTTTTAAAGTTGATATAAGTCATTTTAAGCTGTCTGACTTATAGTTAGAAATGTAGTATACCCGTGTAATAACATGATTAGTAAACTTTATCAAGTTCTCAAATTATTTTTCATCTATAAAGGGGTCAGAAGATACAATGTACTAAGCCTTGTCCTTGTCAGCCGGTTTGTAAATGTTCCAAAGATTACAGTCCTGTTTGTGGTGAGAACAAGAAAACTTATGTCAATTCATGCGTGGCGAAATGTAGGTAAGTATTTACATAGCGACATAACGTTAATGATGAGTCGTACACTGTGAGAGGTTTAGCGCTATACACCCAGGTTCAATCCACCATTTTCTACATTTGAAAATGCCTGTACCAAGTCAGGAATACGACAGTTGTCCATTCGTTTTTGATGTGTTTTGTCATTTGATTTTGTCATGTGATTAGGGACTTTCCAATTTTATATTCCTCGGAATTTAGTATTTTTGTGATTTTACGTTTTACATTTGTCAACGTCATAATGTTCAATAGAAACGCATGTACCAATTAGAAAACAAACTAATTTTAAAAATCTGCACCGAATCACAGACTACTAAGCTGATAATACCCTCAAAGACAAATAGTCCATGCACTTATAACGATATCGATCCAGTGCAATTGCAGTTGAGGTTTTGTCTTTGACGCATCTTCATATTTCAAACAGACCTCAACAATTTAACCAAATTACCTTATCTATAATCATAAAACTAATTAAAAGCAAACTTTTGGTGATAGTGGTACAAAATTATCCTGTTGAAAAATTGACTACGAATATAGATAAAAGCTATAACATTTCCTTAATATATATAGCTTGTAGCGTGAAATATTTATGACGTGTACTTCTGTAATATATATTCAAAATACCAGGAACATCAGCAACACGTGTGACAAACGATTTCCCTGTAAAAGATTTGGTATCAGAATGGCTGTCTTTCCTTATAAAAGGTTTTGTTCTGATGCATAACGTGAAGAGCTATCGGTAGACCAGTTTGGAAATTAAGATATTTCTATATTACAAATTAACGATAAAAAACGAATATTAACCTATTTCAAACCATCAGTGTTAATCCTTTATCAGACGATAGTTACAGCATATACATGTACTTATAATTCGAAGTAACCATGAAAATATACTTTCTGTGATGTTATTCATCTTGGCAATTGTGAGAGGATCTTAAACGATATAATCAATTACTTTCACACAAGAGCGAGATCAATATTAGACATCGTCTTCGTAATATACCTTGACGACTCCATATCAACAGTGTAGCATTAGCATTTTTTTCATTTGACGTATTGATAAAAAATTATTTTGACATACAAGGGTACAACAGCCTCATAGATACGATTTCTAACATACCATTTACGCCTTCAATTCTCTATTTAAATTGTATTTAAATGTCATAAAGGTTTTAAAATTATTAATTCTGAGGTTAACGTTTCGGACATGTCTGTGAAAGTTGACAATAATTTAACTACTGGCACTTTATTATAAATGTGTAGCATTTGATAAATGGTAGATTTAAAGGTCTCGACTAACCCTCTACTATATCTTATATTATATTTGTTATATATGACTAGTTTGTGAACAGCTTCCAAAGCTTTCTCAATCTGTATCCAAAATTTGAACTTACCTTGTTATAGATATAAGAAGATGTGGTATAAATACCAATGAGATAACTCTCAATCCAAGTCATAACTACATTTGTTTATTAGTAGGCGATAGCAATTGCAGTTAACAAATTGTACTTTGAAGATATGAGAGCAACTTTTTCCACAATGATCAAAATTTTCAGAAAAGTTGCTGTAAAATGTCCCGGCAAATGTCCATGCACGTGTGAAAGACAATGTCCCAAAAATATTCAACCAGTGTGTGGTGTTGATGGGAAAGACTATGCTACTGAATGCCATGCAGATTGCGCGTAAGTGTTAAATACAATATTTTATACAACCAAACACGCATGGGACATCTAATTTATTTTGATCTGTCACTTTCCATTTATATGCCAGTTCAAAAAAGTGATGTGACAGTAATCCTGTTATCTATGATGAGTTTATATATCAATAGTTAATTAATCTCTCAAATGTTTTTATCATCGCTTATCTCTTAACTTATTATTCAATGTGTTTTGGTTCAAATTTTCGTGTTAAGTGTATTCAACTCATCTCGCATGAGTTATTCTGCATAAATGTTAAATTAAATATTTATTCAAAATTAAAGAAAACATTCAACTTTCAGATGAGTGGTTTTATTTGATCATGAAGCTGGGTTATATTATGTTTCAATAATGTCTTAAGGCTTTTTGTCATTCATACACTTATAAGATTAAAACTTCTGAACGGTTAATGACACAACTTGACAGTTATGCTTGAAATAACCAGTATAACAAAGAAAAGAAAAAAAAACAGATTAAGTTATACAACGAAACACTATTCGTAAGATGCAATACCGCCAAATCATTGTCAAATCCGGTTGCAATCGAAAATTTGTCGAAACAAATACTCTTTTCAATTTTGACAGTTTTAGGATATCTATTCAACGTTTCATTGCAGTAAACATTTTCTTAGTCATAAACATTTATCTTGGGTGTTTCAAAGCATTTTTTCTTGTGTTTCTATGAAAAAAAAAATGGAAACTTGATTGTTTTTTGCTACAATGGTATAGATATATAACTTGGTTATCATTTTATGCAGTCCAATAATAAATAAAATAAAACTAACTGCAGATTAATTATTATTCGTTGGATACCAATTATCGTGGTTTTTGTTAATACAGGTGAAACACGAAGTGAAATGTTCAACGAATAACATATTTTCAAAAGGCTTTGTATACAGAGAACGGCAACTCCTCAGAATTAAGGAACCACGAATATGCAAGTTTTCAGCAATCCACAAATGCTGATACCCTTGAAAATAAATGAAATCACAATACAAATTATTTTTCAAAGGAAAGGTCTTGTTCTTGCTCAAATGTTGTAGTATTACAAATTAATCATTAATTAACGTCTAATTAACAATGTGAACTATCTATTTAAAGTTATTGTGGTCAAAAGTAGATCTTAAAATTAAATGAACAATAGTTTAAAATGATAGTAAGATATTGAAACAGTATAGAACTCTGGAAAGTAAATTTGTCGTAAAACTTTTTAAGGAAACCTTTTTTTTCACTCATTTAAATTTGAGCAGACTACTTGCTTGTTTGAACACAATATAGTTATATAGTTTGCAGCATTAAAAAAGAATGCACATTAAAAAAACCTTTTGTCGTAGCTTCCACCTAGAAATTGTTGCAGATGTAAGTCGAAAATAGAACTTTACAACAAAAGCGAAAAAAATTAGTTTCTAAATTTCGTTTCTATGTAGAAAAGTTCAAGCATAATTGATACGATATTCCAGGGCTTACATTTTCTATAACGATTTACTTGATAGATTGGCGCTGCTCAGAATGAACCTCTCAAATCAAAAATACAAAATTGTGAAGTTAAAATCCCCTCTTTGTATATTTTACGGGCGCCATCACGAGTTGGTTTACCGTTTAAGAATATCCGTTTCACAAATGAACAAATGTTCCAACTAAAATTCAGTCAACATTGTCACAAATAGACCTATTAACGGATTTGTACAAGCATGAACTACATGACGGGTTGTCAGTTTATTTTTAACTTGTGCGTTTGAATATAAATGTCCAGTTCTTAACTAAAAAGAAAATAGGTCAGAATAAAAAACAACAACAATTAAATCAGAAACAAAATTAAAACCAGAATGAAAATCTAAGAAATATCTTTTGTCAACTCGATATTATGATATGTTGGCTTCCAATCTTTATATTTGGTCCTCAATGCTCTTCAACTTCGTAAATTATTTGGCTTTTTTAACGTTTTTGGATTCGAGCATCACTGATGAGTGTTTTGTAAACGATATGCGCGTCTGGCGTAAATACAAATTATAATCTTAATATCTATGATGAGTTTATTTCGGATTTTGTCTGGTGCTTCGTCCGTTTCTGTGTGTGTTACATTTTAATGTTGTGTCATTGTTCTCCTCTTATATTTAATGCGTTTCCCTCAGTTTTAGTTTGTTACCCCGATTTTGTTTTTTGTTCATGGATTTACGAGTTTTGAGCAGCGGTATACTACTCTTGCCTTTTTGTATTTCCTTATATTTAAAACAAAAAAATATACACATTATTTATTAGCATATTTGTTGAGCCCGCAGTTGATACATATACATTTATATGGTTGATTATATTGCAGTGACGTTGATGTAGAGTGTCAAGGAAAATGTCCATGTGTAGTCACGTGTGAAAGTAAATGTAAACAGACAGGAAGTCCAGTTTGTGGTGTTAATAAACAGGAGTATTCATCCAGATGTCTTGCTAATTGCGCGTACGTTTCTATCTACTAACGAAACGAATGAGTAATTCTTTTATATGTAAATCAATTAAAGAGTAAAGAGGAAAATCATACGAAACTGTAAATTATCTCTATTAATGTGTACGAGTATTTGAGTATACACATCAAATGATATAGGCAGTGTTTGTTATCTGCCAAAAATGTAGTATAATTATACTATGATCAGATAATCGAGATGATGGGTTACTTGGATACATTTGAATAAATGACATTTTTGGAATACATGGTTAACTAAATGATAGAATTATGAAATGAAATACAAGAAGTTAGCACTCTTGATATGCTCTCAGAAAAACAAATGAAAAAAAGGTCATCTAATGTGTTTAACCAGCTAACAAACTTTAAAAAAAAAAACAATTCTGTTGAAATTCTATCTCCCTTAAATACGAGAATTTAACCCCCCCCCACCCCCCCCACCCCCCCCCCCCCCAAAAAAAGCAACAACAAACAAGCGAACTTACATTTGATATTCGCATTCCTGCATACAACTTAGCAATGTAGACCTATTGTGTTGTGCTATTGTAAGAGAAAGACAGCATTTCACCTTAAATACATGCAACCACATTAATATATATTCTTACTTTGATACCAGTGGATTATCGAATTTATCCAATCGAGATAGTAAACTATCAAGGTCCGAGCCTCGACAAGAACTTTAAAATTTATAATTAACGTATCGAGATTGAATAAATCCGATAATCCACGAGTAAATATGTATAAGATTCTGTTTCTCTAATGGTTATCAAAGAAATTTTCACTTTTTGTTAATCGAAAATCCAATTCAAATGCCTTCCACATTTCACAAAATTGTTAATTTCATTTTTCACCTGTGAGCATATTTTGATTCATTCAGTTACAAAATGTAGCTGCTTAAGATTACGACCCTTTAACTCATTCAATGATCTTCTGAGAACACCGACAACCACACGATTATTTAATCTATTATACAATGAATGCAGAACAAATTGTCAAAGAATTAGAGAACATCTTGTATCTAATGCTTGCACATTGCGCTTTCGGTGGTTTCTTGAATATCGAATGAAGAATGATAAATATTAATATCGCCAGACTGTAAGTCATAAATATATTCATGTAGTTTTAATGTCATTTTTTGCTATAATAAAATACATTGTCTTTGATTAACAAGTAGAAATATGAGAAAATGAATAAATTTTGTCACGCTAAAGTTAAATTTCTTTATATTTTAACATTTTTTATATTATTAAAATTTTTATAACGAAGAGATTACAATTGAAGGAGATGTGGATCATTTCAATGAGACAATAACACAAGCAACAAAGAAAAAAACAAAGAAAGTACGGAGGTCAACACGACTATGTTATAGAGTGTGCTTATTTTAAGTTTTTTGTCGTATAACATGCGTGTGCCTAGTAATGACATACTAATCAACTAAAAAAACTACTTAGATACATAACGGTAGATCAAACGCATGCGCTTGATTTAATGTTGTATTTAAGTGGTGTAAACAATCATACTTGCACATATTTGTAGAAAAGTTGCTGTTAAGTGTACAGGAGTCTGTCCTTGTTCCTGTGAAAGACTGTGTCCCAAAACTAAACAACCTGTTTGTGGTGTTGACGGAAAACAATATGTAAACAAATGTGTTGCGAGATGCGAGTAAGTCTTAGTATTAATAAAACCTCATTGTTTCCTCCATGTCGGACAGTGTTTTTTATTACTATTTACACTCTTCGTAGCTGCGATGGTATATAATAAATAAAGGCAACAGTAGTATAGCACTGTTCGAAATTTATAAATCGATTGAAAACACAAACAAATCCGGATTACAAACTAAAATTGAGGTAAACACGTCAAATATAAGAGAATTACGACACAACAGAAACACAATATAGATTACAACACCCACAGAAACGAACTATAATATAGCAATGGCCATTTTCATGACTTGGTACGGGACACTTTAAGAATTAAATAACCGAGTATTCAAGTATAATATTGTGCATTCAAAAATTCAGATATAAGAATAACTTTTATTCAGTTCGATACAAGTTTTGACTGTTAGCAGAAAAAAACACCCTGAACCGTTGTGTTTTAAGAGGAAGGTCTTAATCTTGCTTTGAAAAATGAAAACGTCATTTTATTAATCATGTGAATATGCAGAGCTTATATGGATTTACCTTCACCAGAACCGCTGTAAGCCGAATATTAAAAAAAAAAACTATTATGCATAAGAAGAGAATCATGTAAAGAACTGTCATACGACTAAAACGGACCTATAAATAACCAATGAAACGAAGGTCAATTGTGCTTTTTTAATCTATAAATGTATGAACAAACATTTTTAGAAAGGTTTGTTATAAATCATGTCAATACCGAAATACTGTCTTCTGAGCTGACGATTCCCTCGGGGACTGATATTCTACCCTCAGCGGTAGCTACCCTAATCCTGAACTAATTTCATCATTCACGACCTTTTAGTAAATATGCTCAGTGTGAAGCTTTTGTTTTATTGGATCGTTGCCAAATTGTCATTGGATCTTCAATGAAACATTGTTGTACCTATTCATCAAATCTAATAACTAAAAACATTGAGATAAACGATATTTGCCCCATTAATTTAAGATTTAAACATATCTATATATATATTGTACTAGTACACGGTTATTTACGATTAAGAAGAAAAAAAAGAATATACCACATGTGGAGCAGAATCTGCGTAACCTGCTGGAACACATGAAATCACGAGATCGCTCATAGTTTTTGGTTTGGTTCGTGTTGCTTATTCTTTCGTTTTCTATGTTGTGTCATGTGTACTATTGTTTGTCTGTTTGTCTTTTTCATTTTTAGGCATGGCGTTGTCAGTTTATTTTAGATTTATGAGTTTGACTGTCCCTCTGGTATCTTTCGTCGTCCCTCGTCTTTTACACTGTTTAATCTAAAATGTATAGCTTTCAAAATGCGATTTCTAAGTAAGAATTATTAAGTCAAAGAAAAGAAATTTCTGCATATAAAGCATTTAAATCACAAAATGTATCACAGCTGCTTGCCTGAAATCTTACTTGTATCATATCGTTATAGTTTTAAAGAAATAATTCAAAATTATTCTTTAATGCAGAAAAGTTGCAGTACGATGCAATAAACCCTGTCCGTGTGATTGTGTAGATAGTTGTACAGATCATAAACCTGTATGTGGGGTTGATGGAACAACGTATAAATCGAAATGCCATGCAACCTGCAAGTAAGATAATACCCATTCAGACCCTTTTTAACGTTGAAGCTATTTAGATATTTGCATTTACATGTAGTTGAATACTAAAATTTACGGTTCATATGTTATCCAGAAAGCAACGAAATAAGATCCGTTGGGATATTTATGAATCCAGACTTTGCAATGTCTTCATCTAAATTGTATAAGAGCTGTAGCAGATTAATTGGTACTTTTAATTCAACTTTTGATCATATATTTTGGTTCCTAAATACAATAGGTTATTTTTATTACCCCGAGGTTCTCTAATAAGAAGCCAAGGTTTTAATACAAATAAGAGGTAGAAAAGTATGTACATTGTATATACTTTCATGTAAATATCATAATTTATGTACTTAATGACTGGTTGAACAAGTACGAATGTAACCAATGGACACAGTAATGGTATATTGTACTCTACATTGACTATCAGTCTTATCTAAGATAGTGTGGTCTTTAAATATCTGGTCATATTAGTAGAGACATGAGGAAAAATGATATAGTTTATACTATACTTTTAAATAATGCCCATCAGATACATTTAAATGATTTATAAAAGCGGATCAAACGTATTTTAAATATGCGTTCTTTTCTTCTGGTGACAATCTTTAGAAAATATTACACTTGATAAAAACTATATATACTACATCAACTGTTTACTTGCAGTTAAACAATTAACAACAATAACTTTTTGCTGGCGTCTTTTTTATAATAGTTTTTATATAAAAAAAGAAGATTTGGTATGATTGCCAATGAGACAACTCTCCACAAAAGACCAAAATGACACAGACATTTTAAAACAACTATAGGTCACCGTTCGGCCTTCAACAATGAGCAAAGCCTATACCGCATAGTCAGCTATAAAAAGTCCCGATAAGACAATGTAAAACAATTCAAACGAGAAAACTAACCGCCTTATTTATGTAAAAAAATGTTTGTTCATTTGAATATTTAAGCCAGTTGTGTTTAATATATATATAGAAAATAAAAGATTTGGTATGAGTGCCATAAGACAGCTCTCAACATAAGATCAAATGAAAGATCATCGAACGGCCTTCAACAATGAGGAAAACCCATTACGCAATATAGCATGAAATGCTCCAAAATCACAAACGTGAAACCATTCAAACGAGAAAATTTATGGCCTGATTCATTTACAATTATCGCTGTTTAATTGTACATATAGTTGGTCTATTGTATATTTTAATATTGTTTTGACTGAGGGATCAGTTCTTGTTCAGTTTCAAATTTCTCTGAACATATTTATATGTAACAAACTAAGAACATTTATAGCTTGCTGTGAACCAAGGCTCAGTGTTTAAGACCGTACTTTTACTCAAAATGGTTTAAATTATAGAAATTGTGGGTTGTCTCATTGGCACTCATGTCATATCTTCTTCTGTCTATATATGAAATCATTCAAATCATTTAAATCTTCTTAATCACAATCATGTCCCCCTTTCACCGAATGTCACGTGATTTGTACTTACAAGAGCAAACGACGGCTGCAGGATCTGCTAACCCTCCAGGAAACCATCAGATCACCCCTGTTTGTAAGTTGATTTCATGTCATTCAGTCTTTAGTATTCTATGTTGTGTAAACTATTGTCTGTCTTCTAGTCTTTTTCATTTTGCGATGGCATTGTTAGTTCGACTTATGTGTTTAAATGTACCTGTTGTTTCTTTCAACAATACTTGACATATTACAAAATGCTTAAAATTAAATAGTATATTTATGTTAACAATGTTTAATTTGTATGTGCTATTGAAGAAAAATAGCTGTGGAATGTAACCAAAAATGTCCCTGTCCGTGTAATTGTCCAGTCGATAACAAACCAGTGTGTTCTACAGACTCAACAACATACAGCAATGCATGTGAAGCTAACTGCAAGTAAGCTGTATAATAAACATCAATATCGAGTTTCGGAATTAAACTAAAAACTGACACCCATTTCCAGACGCTTGACTGGATTAAATTTTCTGAAATATTGTTTTTTTTTTTCTTTAGGCTTCAAATTTTACAATGTATATGACACGATTATAACAAGAAAACGAAGGTTTTTTTATGAAGTCAAAATAAACACTTATTGATCTATAGAACGATTTGATTACAAAGCAATATTATAATGGATTCATAATGAAAGATTAATGTTCCAATGGAAACGGGACATCTGGTGGCAATATTTTAAAGACTCGCCCCGAATCGAAAATAACTACTTACAAAATTGAAATCAGATCTATTCACTTACTCAAAAGAAAATATTTTTTTTAATTTTGGTCATTCAAAAGCTACACCCGCAACAAATTAGGTCTATATAAAAGAAGATACGATTTATTCGGGTTTCATTAATGTAAAAGATACCGATTTTAAAGTCGAATGTTACGCTCTTCTTAGCAACATAATATTTTTCAGTCTGTTCGTCACTTCGTCTATGCGTCACTTCGTCTATTCCGTTCGTCGGTCCATTTGTTCGTCTGTCCCGCTTTAGGTTAAACGTTTTGGTTTAAGTTATTTTGGTCAAAGTAGTTTCTAATGTATTTGAAATTCACATGTTCTCTATTATATTATCTTTATTAGTTCAGTGCCAAATGAGAGTGTTAACACCAGTTTTACGATTCATTGAACATAAAGATAATAGTGTGAGTGGGGCATCCGTGTACTATTGACACCTTCATATTCATATTTTTTTCTATATTTCTCAGTAGACATTGCTGTAAATATCTATTTATTCTACGTGTTTATGTATTGTATTGTTTACAATGTACTTAAGAAAACATAATTTATATCATTATTATTACAGAAAAGCTACAATAGCATGTAAAACAGCATGTCCCTGTTCTCCATGTGGATGTCCTCAACCGAACAGTAACGATTTATTCTGTGGGAAAGACGAAAATGAATACCCTTCCAAATGTTATGCCGAGTGTAGGTGTGTGTGAACTGTACACCAACTTATTTTCGCGGATACTTTATTTTGTGTTTAGCCCTTTCTAACCCATTTCGAGGCGATTTTATTTTTCGATACTCAAATTCACTTGATGTAGTTAAGAGAGAATAACCCCAAGTTTAACATATTTGCAACGATTTATTTTCGCTAAAGTCGCGAAAATAAATCGCTCATTAAAGTTGCAAAAATAAATCGCTCGCTAAAGTCGCGAAAATAAAACGCTCGCAAAAATAAGTGGGTTTACAGTATTTAGATAAACAATCGTATAATAATTTATTATCTATATTTCATAAACTAATAATCTATTTACTTATGGGTAGAATGTACTTAAGGTTTCATTTACATTTTATTAATTGTGTAATTACATTACTAGAAAAATATTCACACAAACAGTTTCACAATTTTGTTTGTCAGTCTAAGAGGTGTTCATCAACTCTTTGACCAAAAGAACAAATGGAATCTGTCTAATTTGCAGAAATACTAATACACACACATATATGCGGGACGGCTACAGTGCAGGCGATTAAGTGTCACGATATCTTTGTAGCATGGGTTCGAATCCCGGCAAGGGAAGAACAAAAAATTTGCGAAAGCAAATCTACAGATATAACATTGTGGGTTGATGTTTAGACGAATTGTATATACATGTATATAATTATATATATATATCATCTGCTTACCCTTCCGGAGCACCTGAGATCACCCCTAGTTTTTTGGTGGGGTTCGTGTTGTTTATTCTTTAGTTTTCTATGTTGTGTCATGTGTGCTGTTGTTTGTTTGTCTTTTTCATTTTTAGCCATGGCGTTGTCAGTTTGTTTTAGATTTATGAGTTTGACTGTCCCTTTGGTATCTTTCGTCCCTCTTTTATTACATCTGAAAAATTGTGCGCACGGACATTTAACTTATCTTGTGTATGATTTTAGTTAATTTGGGGAAGCATATAATTCAAACTATCGTAATCTAGTAAAAAGTATGTACAAAAGTTGGATTTCTGTAATTAGAAGAATTCTTCTGTACCCAACATGTATTTTTTGAAGACTTCAATATCCGAATAAATGACAATGAAGAGTCCAAAATCTACCATAAAAACAACAATTATGTGAATATTTAGGTTTCAAAACATGACCGTTTCAGGAAATTATGAAATTTCAGTTGTAATAAATTTATACCATGTATACGAAGACGACTCTTTGACATGTTTTCTAGAAGAATATTTCAAAGCAATAATTGCCGTTAGTTTTCTCGTTTGAATTGTTTTACAATATCATTTCGGGGCATTTTATAGCTGACTATATGCTATGGGCTTTGCTCATTGTTGAAGGCCGTACGGTGACCTATAGTTGGTAATTTCTGTATCATTTTGGTCTCTTGTTGAGAGTTGTCTCATTGGCAATTATACCACATCTTTTTTTATAAGTGTACGAATGTATTTCGTCAGACCTACAATTATTTTAAATACATGAAGCATTAATATTTTGTTCAGTTAATTATCCGTCGCGATTGTGTTCACTGTTTTATTCTGTTTTGTATATCACGTAATCATTGTTTGCTTATCTTACTATTTCTTTTGGTTTCAGATTTTTTTCTTCTATGTTAATTATTCTGTGCTTTTATGTTCCTTGACATGTGAATGTCAAACCTCTGAACGAAATTATATATCAAACGTCTACATGGTTACTAGTATTTTGGTTGGTATGTGATGTTGCCTTTTAGTCACGTTGAACTAACCGTTGTACTATTCAATATATATATTTCAGTAAAACAGAGATAGATTGTAAAGGTCCATGTCCATGTTCGTGTGAAAGAAGATGTGAAAGTGGTGGCAGTCCTGTCTGTGGTTTTGATGGAAAAGTGTTTAAAACATATCCAAACAAATGCCTCGCTGGTTGCGCGTAAGTTTTAATTCATAGTTCGTATATAACAGTTCGTGTATGGTCAACACAATTAAATTGACAATATACTCACCAAAGTCGGTAGTATTAAAAAATGTACGGCAGACGTGCTTTCCTGCTTCTCGATTCTTACCAGTGACGCTTGAATAAAAATGAATTAAAGGGGCTAATTAAGAAAAAATGAAACAACGTTGATGACACGCAATTCTGAAAGGTGTTTAGTATCACATTTCACAAAGACATTATCTTTTTCTATAGCTAGTGTACATGTATTACTAGATAATTTCCTTAAAATCATTACACATATAAAGATACAAGTTTTATAATTCAATGTATGTCTAGTTAAGACACCTTAGTGGCTCTACAAAGATGCAGACAGAAAAGAATATAAACAGGCGGCTATTTCACCAAAGTTAGATGATTTCAATTTGTTTCCAAAAACTTGAAAATACGCGTAATCTAACTTTACATGTTAAACCCCGCCGCATTGTTACGGTTGTCCCAAGTCAGGGGCCTCAGGCTCTGGCCTTTGTTAGTCTTGTTTGATTTTAAATTTTAGTTTCTCGTGTATGTTTCGGAGTTTAATATGACGGTCATTATTACTAACTAGTATACATTTTTGTTTAGGGGCCAGCTGAAGTAATCCTCCGGTAGCGGGAGTTTCTCGATAGATTGAAAACCCATCAGTGGCCTTCGGTTGTTGTTTGCTCTTTGGTCGGGTTGTTGTCCCCTTTAAACATTCCTCATTTCCATTCTCAATTTTATTTGCTATGAATGTCTTAGGTTAATAGAAACTTAATCTTTCAATTTATTTTACTATTAATCAACTGTAAATTAACAGAAAAAGATAGCATTAAAAATATACTATGCAGGCATATACGATAGGGACAAATAATACCAAAAGGGCAATCAAAATCATAAGTTGAAAACAAACAAATCATGACATTGCAAAAAAATAAAACAAACGACATTCAGTGGTAAACAAAACACAACACATAAACAAAATACTGACCACACGAACTCCATCAAAAACCATGGGTGATCTTAGCTGCTTCGGTAGTGGAAATAAATTTTGCTCCACATCTTACACCATTTAGGTAACTCATTAACTACTATTCATTATTCATGTTATTTGCATTTGAAACAAAAGAACTTGAACCATATTACCAATTGAAGACGATTGACAACCAAAATATTAAAACTGCTGTAAGAAGTTCGATTAAGGCATCTATATATTGGGTAGAACGATTGACTTCCGCTACTTCCATTATCTTGATGAAAAAACTTTCCTAGGACAGAGGCAAAAAACGAAAAGACAGGTCATTTACTATCAAGACATGTAGGTTAACACGTATATACTATACAAATAAACTATTGAAACATTGAAAAGGGGCTAAAATTGAGCATCGGGACTATTTCACTGAAAGCGTAATTGCACGTTTGATGCATTGGCCAGTTTGCATGCGCGATTCCAGTTTTAAATACCATTGGTTATTTTATTTTATTTTCGTTTTGTTTCGACTTGTCTTGATTTTGTTTCTTTTATTTTAGTCGCTTAGAAACCTTTAAGGTTTATTTTAGTAAATTTTAATCTTTAGAAAAGTAGCAGTTAAGTGTTCCGGAAAGTGTCCATGCTCATGTGAAATTCAGTGCGCAGCTAAAGGATCAGGAACAGGAAAGCAGGTCTGTGGTAAAGATGAGAAGACGTACGCATCTGCTTGTCTTGCTGCCTGCGCGTGAGTAGTGTTAAACTTATACGTTATCATATTTTTATGTTGTAATAGAATTATAGATTATCTTTAATCATCACAACGAGATTGGTTTTTCTCGCTTGAGCCGGTACAGCGAAAGTGAGAAAAGCAATCGAGTTGAGATAAACAATGATAATCTGATTATCACTTTTTTTTTACCTATGATGACGTTGTTAGTGTCGTTGACAACGGGCACGTGCATCCTTAGTTCCTAACGATAATTTTTCAAACTATTCTACTGTGATGAGAAAGTAATTTATTAGTCAAAAGAGCAAAGACAAATTTTGTAGAATAGCGATAACTCATTTTAAAATGAATAAATTATGTTCTATGAAAACAACCTCAGCCCACTTTTTCCCCATGTACACCAGTCATTATTTGGGCCAAAGAGAATATTAAAAAACAACGAAATAAATATCGATATAATATCTTTATAATGATTTCTTCAGTAAATGATATTTTTCTGAAGCTCGGAGCAAATTAGAAACACGTTGAGATTACAAAATATCATATAAACGATGAGGAACGGTTTGAATTAAAAAGGAAAATAAAACGGACAAAGAATCGAAGCTATGCATGCGTAATATACAGCCTCAACCTACACACATTCTCTTGAAATTTTATAACATAAATATTGAAATAAAAGAACACCCATATTTTCATGTCACTTCCAAAGTACTGGCGTCTAGGCTTGATAACGTTGAAGAGCTGAAACAAGTAAATAAGGACTTAACACCTGACAGGAAGCCATACCTGATAATAGCATAATAGTTTTGTTATGAAAAATTTAAAATTATAGACAGTTGCATATTTCTGCATGATAATGAATTCAAATATCTGTGTGAACTTTAAATTTTTTTTTATAGTGTATTGAATTTAATGGTTGTACATGACATTGTATCTAACTACTTAAACAAATATAATTGTTTATTTTTTTGTTTTATTTTGCTACAGAGGAACGACTATTCAATGTTACGAAGCTTGTGGTAACTGTCCATGTAACTGTCCAGCAGAAAACAAACCAGTTTGTGGTTCAGACTCAACTACATACAACAATGAATGTGAAGCTAAGTGCAAGTGAGTTAGTAAGCTATTTACGTTTTACAAAAACCAAGTTATATTATGATTATAGTGTTTGTGTGTTATAACTCTTTGCAAATAGTGTAACAAAGAACTATTTTTGTATTCATTATTCTATTTTCAGTAAGGTTACAATTGAATGTAAAACACCATGTCCATGTTCTCCATGTGGGTGTCCTATGCCGACAAGTAACGATTTGTTTTGTGGTAAAGATAATAATATCTACCCTTCAGTGTGTTTTGCCGAATGCAGGTAAGATACTGAAATATGGGAAAATATTATTAACAATGCTCAGTATTGAACGTGTTACACTTCATTGAACATTTTGTGTTTGTATCAGTTTTATTTTCGCAATATTTTTTTTTAATTTTTAAGTGATGCTCAATAACATAAATGTTTTTCTTCAGAAATGATTAATTTTAGATTAACCATCTCAACAATCTCAACAAGACTGTTTCCACTATATTACATGTAAGAGGCTTCTCGAGCTCTTTGAAAAAAAGGGAAAAATCCGAATGTTTTGTAAAGTCTAAAATTGAATTGAACTTTAATATGTCTCTAAACGTTATAGTTTTTAAAATATAATCAATTTGTATTACGATTAAAACAAATTTAAGAAATCCAGACAGGAAAAAAACAATGTCAATGTTTTTTGTTACAGTAAAACTGAGGTACTATGTAAAGGTCCATGTCCATGTTCATGTGAAAGACAATGCAAAAGTGGTGGTGGAAGCCCTGTCTGTGGTGTGATTGGCTCGAAACACAAAACATATCCAAACAGATGTACTGCTGTGTGTGAGTAAGTAAAGATTATTAGTTATATTTAAATACGATATTACAACTTATATAATATATATAACATGTACAATACGACTAAAATACATGCGTTTTATATCACGAAAGCCAGACATTTGAACTCTTTTTGCATTTGTTTCTTTGCAAAATTAAGTAATCTGAATTTTACTGCAGAGTTTTTTCAACAAGAACACATGAAATCATCTTATATAGTCAAACTATAGAGTTAATTGATTTTGTAAAAATATCACAGTGTAGATACTATTCTGTACGCTAACCGGAAGTCGCGATTTTCGAAGCGATGATTTCCAACTGGCTAACAGGACGGTTTTGACTACGGTAACTTTTCTCATCATTTGTTTACTCCTATATCTACAAAGTGCTTTGAACATCTTCAAGGTATATATAGCATCATAAATATGAGTTACTGTAACAAAAACATGCATTAGAATATAAAATATACGTGTGCATCACATCAACTTGGTAGAAAAAAGTGAAATCGATGCACAATTTTGCTCTCGTAGTACAAAGCAAATAATCTTTTATTGCAAATATTTGCATCAGTTTACAGTTAAATATATACTGTTTCAATATTCTTTTCGTATTTAAGTAGAATATTCGTATTTCCCATAAAAAATATGTTTTCCTTGAGGATCTCAAAATAAATTACTGTACGATCAGTCTAGAACGGACTGTATTCTAGAAGCGATTTCATATTTTTTGACTGTATGACCAGTCGTGATTTTGAAGAAAAAACGAACAGCAATTTGAAGGTATATACGTGTATATGTGATATTATGAACTATCCAGGGAACTATAACGTGTAATTACTTTCATCAGAGAATACAAATATATTTCTGATGAATTTTTTAGATGGCAAAATAATTGTATTTTTGTTCCATCAGTCTTAATTTAAAATCAAATGCATAAAAAGTAATTCATGATTCGCTTGTGGACTTTGTAATAGTGTATCGTTACATTTATCTGTTTATAGCTATTACATTTTTAAAGATTATTTACACCGTCCTCCGATGACCAATTGATGATAACATAAATCAAGCTTGTCTCTTTTAAAATAACAAAAAATGGATAAAGACAGTTTTTCGTAGGGGGTTAATTCATGTGATATAATTTTGGTAAGTTTACAGAAATAGAAGGTCCATAATGCATTAATCGAGTAAAAATGGAGCAATTTCAGAAAACTTTAATGATTGGTTTAGGAGGTGTTGGAAATACCTGATGGGTGCCCCCATATAATGCAATGTTCAAGTCCGTATCTTATATAAAGTAACCCCATAAATTTTTTTAACTAAAATTGGAAACAGTCATTATCATTTATGATAAGGAATCCGAATAAGATTAATTAATAGTTATATCAATGACGGAGTCATAAAAAGGGAATCCGGCAGTTTGAAACCATTTTTTTTAACTATCAATGCATTTGTATGGGAACATATATTTGAAATCCCCTTTTCTCCTGGATTGGACCCCTCTCCATTTAAAAATGGCCGAACCCCCAATGTATATAAAGTGGTTTATGAGGAGATGCGCTTACAAAACCGCCGAAAAATATTGTACCGGTCCAACGGACGAACGGAAAGACGGACTTCTTTATCACTATAACCCCCGCTTGACAAAGTGGTGTACAATTGAGTGTCAAAGAGATAGTTCTACATCTTAAACAAAGTGAAGGAACTGTGATCAATTATAGGCTACAGTACGGCCTCGAATGTGTGTAAATACATGCATTTTTATATAACAACTAAATATGTGTGTTTGTACAATTTTAAATATAACGGAGGACATTTCTGAAACTTATATACTAATAAACGTCAAACCTTCCTCTTATTTTAGCAACATTTAAACATCCTTATACTTAATGTATAGTAAGTCGAGTACACCCTATTAAGCTAAAAAAATGTTTCATAAGTTTTCAGAATGTGAATGTATTGAAATATATTTGTGTTATTTAGAAAAATGCCACCTTCTAATGTATCGTAAATAACTTTGAAATCACCACTAGAATACAGTGACATAAAGACTGATCATACAGTTTTAAAATATACAAGCGAGACTGATCGTACAGTGAGAAATTCAAACAAGTGTAATTTTCTTATTTCTGGCTTCAAAGATCTGGTTGAAACTTTTACCACCACTTGAAATATACTTCATTTCGTTAATTAAGTCTGGTTTTTACGTTTATTTGTACACTAAGAGGGTAAAAAGATTGTTTTTAGGTTCGCCGACTGATTTTTCTTAGTGATGCACTTGAACATCTCTTGATTAAGGCAAAGATACGAATAATGAATGTGCGGAATTTAATTCTAGACCATTTGACAATATCGATGTCGGCTGAATTAATCATTAAGCAATGTACAGATGATCAACTTACCGTTTAATTCAGTATACCCAGCAAATTTAAAATGTGATCCAAAAAGTTATCGCTTCGAAAATCGCGACTTCCGGATAGCGTACAGAATAGTATCTACACTGTGAATATTGTCTTTGTATTTTCATATGTATTTCTCAGATTTTCTCTATAATATTCAAATTTTGAATAATTTTTCCTAATTTTTTAATTTGTGTTTTAACAATTGGAACACAGTATAAATGTGTTTCAACACATTTGAAACAGTCTAAACGTGGTCTTTAATCGTTTCCGTACAATTTTAACTCTTCCGTAATTAACCAAAACATTTTCAACTTGAATTTTTCGAAAAACTAAGGATTTTCTTACCCCAGGCATAGATTACCTTAGCCGTATTTGGCACAACTTTTTGGAATTTTTGATCCTCAATGCTCTTCAACCTTGTACTTGTTTGGCTTTATAAATATTTTGATATGAGCGTCACTGTTTAGTCTTATGTAGACGAAACGCGCATCTGGCGTGCTAAATTATAATCCTGGTACCTTTGATAACTATCAACGCACTCTGATAGTGCCGAGGACATTTAAACATAATTTGAAGAATTTGTATAAATAGGAATTCAGAATAACTTGACTGAAAATCAATATTTTTTTTACTTTCCGAAATATTAAGACAAAAGTCATACAAATTTAGTTAAAAAAAATATCATCTAATAAATTGCAGTGTTTTTATACATCAGTTGACATTTTGTTATTTTCGATTAACATACTTTACTTCAACACAAATATGTTTGCAGTAAAAAAAAATAGTGACGAAGTTAACAACTCTGCTCCAAAATGTATATTTTAGAAAAGCAACAGTAAAATGTAATCGTCGGTGTCCCTGTTCGTGCGAGAGTCAATGCCCGAAAGGTGGAAAACAAGTATGCGGTGCAGATGGAGAAGACTATCTCTCTTTATGTCACGCCAAGTGCAAGTAAGTAATGTTATTGGTAGGCACGAAGGAGTACTGTGACCTTTAAAAGGTGAAAAGTAAAATTAATGAAAATATCGTCAAAATGAGCTTTCTTTAGGAAAACTGCCCTTATTCACACTTTTTTGAACTTTTGCATGTTTTGGTCATTAATGCTCTTCAACTTTGTACTTGTTTGACTTTATATCTGTTTTGATCTGAACGTCACTGATGAGTCGACGAAAGGTACATTGTATTCGTATCTTTGAACGATTTATCTCAAGCTTACACTATCATTTAATGATGTTCACTTATCTTTTTTACTCTTTGTCAGATACTCGGAATCCTGTTGTGATATCCATATGGTTCTATTAACAAACAAGACATGTTCGAAAAATCTTTGTTATGTTTTCATTGAGTTTGAAAGAAAACAATTTTATGTGTTTGAAAATACAAAAGAAAAAATGTTGTTAGTTTAGAAGAGAACAACCTGAACATATTCTCGCACAAGGAAATTATATTATGATTTTTGGTCTACAATTGCAGAATTGATCTCGATAATCCATAAACTTATTTGGAAAATATGTTTCATCTCAGTAGTACTTTCACTGAACTACACTTATTAATATAAGTAATTGAAGAACATATTGCGAATTTAGGGAGGTCGACAACGACACACATATTTAAGTTCAGAAACAATAGTTTATGTTTTGAGTATATACATTAACATGTACATTTCATTCTTTTAGAAAAACAACAAAAGCTTGTGATGGAAAATGTCCTTGTCCTTGTACATGTGAAGGGGAACCACATTCACCTGTCTGCGGTGTTGATAAGAAAACGTACAAAAATGCATGTAAAGCTAAATGCAGGTACGCATGTCATTTGATCAAGTTTTAGGGTAGTAAGTAAATCTTCAAAAGCAATACAGATATTGAGTGCTTAAGTTTTGAAGGAGTACTCAGAACATTTTGATACATCAGTTGTTCTATCGCTTTCAGTTTGTATAAGCGGAGTTTTAAACAAAATCTCCAGGAAATAAAATAAATATTTTAACATTAAAATAAAAACAGTTTTGCTAACTGCAAACAAAAGTATACAGGTACTTTATATGCACTATGGAGACTTATCAATTTTAAATCTACAGTGTAACCTGTCTAATCCAACACATGAGTATTCCAACATCCTGCTTTAATCGACACATTTTCATGGTCCAAAAATATGTATATCCTTAGCATTTTAATATTTTATGACTGATACTTTATTTGTTCTTTACACGCTACATATAACTAGTGGGGTGCTAAATCGATTTTGGTATCACGATTTATTTTGGTCTATTATTTTAGCTAATTTCATTATAGAAATCTTCAATTGATAAAATAAATAAAAGATATTCCTATTGATGGAATGTACCGGTTTGGGCAATACCGATTCAAAGATACAGATTATCATATTTCAACTTTGCTTAAAAATCTATTTGAATTTCAGAACTAGTAACGCTTTAAACAAGCTACGTTCAACACTCGTTCATTATTCTGCAAATGTTTTAATATAAAACGAAGATGTGGTATGATTGTCAATGAGACATAACAATTTATATCTATAAAAGTGACTAGGTTTGTTAAACAATATTTTCGTAAAATAGGGATATGCTATCCTGATAAAGTGATTTTTCTACTGGTATAACCAAACTTCCAAACCAAATATATACATAAATGTTCTTCTCATATATTTTATGATAGTATGATATTAAACCCCTAACGGGAGGGATTGTACCTGATATTCATATGATGAAGACATAATCTTTCAATCAGTTTAATTGAGGTCTGGAGCTGGCATGTCAGTTAACTGCTAGTAGTCTGTTGTTATTTATGTATTATTGTCATTTTATTTATTTTCTTTTGTTACATCTTTTGACATCAGACTCGGACTTCTCTTGAACTGAATTTTAATGTGCGTATTGTTATTCTTTTACTTTTCTACATTGGCTAGAGGTATAGGGGGAGGGTTGAGATCTCATAAACATGTTTAACCCCGCCGCAATTTTGCGCCTGTCCCAAGTCAGGAGCCTCTGGCCTTTGTTAGTCTTGTATGATTTTAAATTTTAGTTTCTTGTGTATAATTCGGAGTTTAGTATGACGTCCATTATCACTGTACTATTATGCATATTTTAGGGGCCAGCTGAAGGACACCTACGGGTGCGGGAATTCTCGCTACATTGAAGACCCATTGGTTGCCTTCGGCTGTTGTTTGCTCTATGGTCGGGTGGTTGTCGCTTTGACATATTCACCATTTCCTTTCTCAATTTTATATATACACATGGAAAAAAGTATTGCAACACTGATTTGAAATGTAAATTAAACACACTCTATATTGTTTTGTGATTTAATTTTTTTGAAATAGAACTAGTAAAACATTGTCTAAATCTCTGTTGAGTTTAATCAATAAATGTCGAGTCGATAACTTCTAATCTGCACGTGCAACTACTGTACCCGTAAACAATAAAACAGGTATAGTATTATTATTGTTAAATAAACAAGCTTGTAAAATTATATGATTGAAACCATATACCTGGTCTTCCACAACTCTTAAACTGTAACACGATGGCCGATTATTAGCACGAGAGATGCAAGTATGTCGCTGCGACAGGTGTACGTATTGTTGTTCATCACCATTCAAATATAAATCGTATATTGTTTGGTGAATAAAAATCAATCAACTAATGGGTTAATACACCTTCCAAGATCAGACAAAACCCTATATCATCAGATAGGGAAAACCAAGCCTTATGAAGGTGGGTCAAAAGAACACCCTTTGCAAGCAGTACAGTTCTTAAAAGGGTGTTGTTGTCATACATAGACTTCAAAAAGAGCCGTTTAAAATCTACTCAATGCTTCTTGTCATCGTGCGAGAAGACAAGTTAGGAGACATTTGCTTACGAAAAGACAAAAAGTTGCCCGTATGCAATGACGCAAAGCTCGTCAAAACAGAAATGAAGCGTTTTGGAAGAAGGTCCCTTTGTCCGTTGAAAGTCAGGTTATGTTGCACATGGTTGATAGCCGTGTACGTGAATGGCAACAATCAAATACTGTATATGCTGAAAGGAACATTTGGAGGTGGATCGATTATGGTATGAGGATTTGTGTCACGTGACTGTTGGTTAGATGTTTAAACAGCTAGAGGAAATCGTAATGGCCAAAGATATCAAAGAGACATTCTTCAGCCAAGTGTAGTGCCTGATTTTCATAATTATCCTCTGTGTTTATGGTTTATGTCACACAATTCCAGTGCTATTATTGATTATTAATGTGGCGAAGCAATATAAACTCTTCCTTGGTCTGCTTATAGCCTGGATTTGAATCATATCGGGCATGTATGGGACATTTGTTAGTGCGTGAAAGGACACCGTCAGTTCAGACACTTGATGTATTTAACAATGTCCTTCGTCACGAATGGTTGCGGTTACTGAGCAACACATTTGTTGGTTGATAGCAGACATGACAACACGTTGAGAGGCGTTTATTCGGGTAAATGGAAGCTAAACCAAGTATTGATGCTTTGCCCTATAACAACCAACCATGATATGAAGAATCATTCTAAGATTTATTTTGCAATACCTACTCCGACTAAACGGTTCGAGTACAGTAAAAGTTGTAGAATGCATTTTTGGGTACAGAAATACTTCTTTTTGTTATCAACATTGCTTTTAATTAACACTTTTTTACATACACTTTTAATCTTTTAACGCAAGTGCCATCATTAACAATGTATCAATACCATTATACAAATATGTTATCCTAGTAGGTTTTTTTTGGCCAAAAATCAAAGTGTTGTAATGATTTTTGCCATGTGTATATTTCAGCAATTTCTATTTATCGCGGTATTTCAGACCATCCATAAGCATGACAAATATCTCGAATATGTTTTTATCGATTCATACACATATTGCAGTCACATAATCACATGACAAAAATAATGACCCACTGCAATATGTGTATGAATCGATAAAAACATATTCACGATATTTGTTTATCTTATATCTAATAACTGTATTTTAATCTTACAGTAAAGTCAAAGTGAAATGTCAATCAAAGTGTCCATGTAAAACGATAGAAGAATGCGAAAAATCATGTCCACATTTTCGGTTTCCTGTTTGTGGAGTAATTTCTAAAACCAAATATATGAACCACTGTGTGGCTAATTGCATGTAAGTATATTACTGATATTGAATGATAAAACTAACCACTTATTAAAATTAACCGATTGATAAAATTAACAGATTGATAAAATTAATCGATTGATGAAATTAACCGATTAATAAACCTAATTAACTAAATGATAAAATTAACAGATTGATAAAATTATTCGATTGATAAAATTAACCGATTAATAAACCTAAACACATGATAAATTTAACCGATTGATAAAATTAACCGACTGATAGAATTAACAGATTGATTAGTTTGGTCGGTTGATAATGTTAACCGATTAACTGATTAACTATTCTTTTTATCTGTTTACCATACTTGCAGGCATTGTTGTACGACTTTGCCCCCCGCAGAGCTATAGAAAAACAGTACATTAACGGGTGTTACACGGACTCTTTTTAGACGATACACGGACTCTTTTTAGTTGTTACACGGACACTTTTTATGAATAGAATCACTCGTGCATGCTCAGTGAGTTCATGGGCACTTTATCTTTCAATTAGATTTGAACTTTTTGGTTCACCGACTTATTTCTCGTCTTTTTATTGAACAACATCAATATCTTTTTTTTCAAAAATTTCCAGTTAATTACTATTCACATCAGTACACTAAGGGATTAGACATTTAACTTCAATAGTGGGGGGTATTTTCTCCTAAAATAGATATTTTGGTCCCAAATTATATGAGCAAAAAATTATTATGGTCAAGCAGATGACAAATTAATGTTTTGAATGATTCCTGATTTTCCAAATATCGTTAATAGTGCTCATTGGCGGATCCCAGGGGGGGGGGGGGGGGGTCCGGGGGTTGGAACCCCCTTTTTTGTTGGTCGATCAATGCATTTGAATGGGGACATATAGTTGGAACCCCCCTTTTTAAAATGACTGGATCCGCCCCTGGTGTTAATTTAAACAAAAACATTTGGGTGATGGCGTTGAAAAGTAAATAGTTAATATACTCAAGAAAGAACATACCGCCCCCTTTATGAAGCAAAATATTCGGTCAATAAATGTTTTCTTAAATATATGGACATGAATAGTAATTTGGACAATGCTGAAAGTAAAGAAAGGATGATACTGACGTGAACATTTCAATAAAAAATAAGACAGGAAATAAGTAAATAAAAATCAAATCTAATATCAAAAGATAAAATACCTATCAACTCACCAATGCACGATTGATCCTATAAACAAAAAGTGTTCATGTAATACACGTCCAAATAAGCAGCAAATCTAGAAGAAAATCATTCAACTTGTCATCAATTTTGGGTGGTAAGCTGCGATTGGATCATATGGTAACACGTGTTTAATCCCGATCAACACTTGCAGATCTAGAGACGAGCATGAATTAAAAAAAAAAAATCAAAGTATATTCCTGAATATATATATAATATTAAGACAAAATCCATTTTTTTCATAAATAATTCATTCACTAATGAAGTAGGAAATTCATTCTTTTGATACCTTTATATTGTTATCGAATTTATATCAGTGGCGGATCCATGTCTAAATCCAGAACAAAACAGGGGGGGTCCAACTTTATGTCCCCATTCAAATGCATTGATCTTCAAAAAAAGGGTTGTTCCAACCCGCGGGACCCCCACCACTGCATATTAAATTCATGTATTTGGCAACAAACGCGCGATTTTTACGATTTTTTTAAGGGGGAATGGCGGGATTTAATGGCTCATCCTGCATTTTTTCATCAAATATAAAGATCACAGCCTGTGTATTTTAAAATGAATTAGCCCCCCTCCCCCTCCCCGCTTTCCGTTTTATTCATAAAAATCAAACATTATCTTACTTACCACTAAAATATTCCTTAATATATTACTTTTTTTACGAAGTTGCATTTTAAAAAGTCTTAAATGTGTACAACATTTATATTTTACTTGAAATGGTTCTTTTTTTTTATCAAATTATTAGATTCCTGATTTTTTTTCTTGAAAAAAAATCTCGGTTGAAGGGAAATGAAAAAAAAATGTGTTTATACTTACATTTACTGCTTTATGGCTATCAAAGATTCTCAAATGTTAAGTCTTGCTTAACGTATTATTACTTGAAACGTCGTACAAGTCAGATAAAAAACAAAAGTAACAAAAGAAACAGGCCAGTAACAACCAGCCGAATAGTTTTTCTGCACTTGTAGTCAGGTCAAGGTCCTCGGCTATCGCCTCGGACCTTGACCTGACTACTCGTGCAGAAAAACTATCCGGCAACGGTTGTTACCGGCCTGTTTCTTTGTTACCTTTGTATTTTATCTAATACTTGATACTAGGTTTTTGTATTATCTACTTTATACTTAATTATTTGTTCACTAATAATTCTTAGATAATGGGCTGTTTAGATTTGTCTACGTCAATAAGCAATAAGTATTGGTCGATCTGTGCTTCTTTGTTAAGTATTTGTTTAATTTTGTTCTGATTGAAATTGTAAAACGACAATGATTGCTGTATCCCTATGTTGACTATTTGACCTATTGTGTCTGTTTTGTTTACGCATCGTTGTAAATGTAATGGAATTTATTACGACTGTCATATAAGTGAGAGGTTTAGCGTTATAAAACCAGGTTCAATCCAACATTTTCTTCATTTGAAAATACCTGTACCAAGTCAAGAATATGACAGTTGTGGTCCATTCGTTTGATGTGTTTTATAATTTTATTTTGCCATTTAATTAGGGACTTTCTGTTATGAATTTCCTCGGAGTTCAGTATTTTTGTGATTTAGCTTTTTTACTGTCTACTCCATTAAGGAGGCGGTGATAATAAATTAACCATTATCTCTATAAAACATATGCCAATAAAGAAACACTAACAAATGGATGGTTGAAAACTAAAACTAAGATTAATAACACATTTTTAAGTATAACTGAAAACGGATCCGGAATGGGTGTTTCGCGTCCTATGCCGGCATCACGTTGCAATACAATCTGTACCGAACGAGAAAATAATTCATGATGACGTATTTATTAGGTAGTTTGAATCAAGAAATATAACATCACTAAAGAATATTATACGCTAGAAGTCGGCTATATTTTTTGATGATTTTTTGTTCATAAGTTCTTCATTATGAATACGTATTGGATTTGTTTCATGCAAGTTTTAGCACTTAAATAGAAAGACTTACAAAACTTTGAATTTCTACAGGAGTAGATTACCTGAGCCGTATTTGCCACAACTTTTTGGAATTTTGAATCCTCAATGCTATTCAACTGTGTACTGGTTTGGCTTTTAAACTGTTTTTATATGAGCGTCACTGATGAGTCGTATCTAGACGAAACGCGCGTCTGGCGTATACAATTATAATCCTGGTACCTTTGATAACTATTTAAAGTAATTTGCTGAAACGGTACCATGTATGTCATTACAGCAATATTAAATTACAAACCAGCTTTAATGTTTTATCCAGAGTTGTTTTCTGTATTACCTGCGGTAAATGTAGTTTTCATTTACTAGGTCATTAATGATTTTCAATTTTGATTAAAGATATTTAAATGACTTTTATATAATTTCCAGGGGAGAGGATTTTGAGTTTTGTAAGTATTGATAAATGAAATCTTCTAGTTAACGATACACGTACATGTAAGAACAAGCTTTTTGGGGGGTTATAAAAATTGATATTAAATTGAGAATGGAAATTAGGAATGTGTCAAAGAGACAACAACCCGACTATAGAGAAATATACATGTTAAAAAAATACTAAGACAAAATTAATAGGTTGCTAAGTAAAACCTTTAAATGCAAGGCAAGAACATGATTTTTGTTATCAATGAAATTACAAATAAAACATGTTGCGAGAAAAATATGCGAACAGTTTGTAATGAGAAAACTTCACTAAAAACATATCAAACAATTGTACAGTAATTGTTTAGAGAATTGTTTACAATCAGGGCTTCATACAGTCAATTTTATAATTGTTTTATCAAAATGTGATAAGTTCCTGACTCTATACATTCATAATTTGTTCTGATTAATTTAAAGACTAAAGTTTAGTCTTGACTCGCCGTAAGTACTCAGAAACTACAACATCGTTTTAGGGTATGCAATATGCACTTTTTAAATGTCTGTTTGAAAAAAAAATTGTATTTTCATGAGTTTACAAAATAAGGATCCGGACCCTGTATATAATGTCACACAACAGGCTAATACATTCAGAATTAGCTAAAATATAACAAAATACCAAAAATATACCCAATCAACAACGTGCTGCCACACTGATTCGCAATTTTGAGACACAAAGGCCTTTGTTAGTCTTATATGTTTGTTAATTCCAATTCATTTATATGTTTTTGAAGTTCTGTATGACGTCCAATCTCACTGAACTAGTACATATATTTGTCCATGGACCAGCTGAAGCTCGCCTACGGGTGTAGGAGTTTCTCGCAGTGTTGGAAACTTATTGTTGGCATTTTGTGGTTTTTTTTTTATCTTTTGGTTGGGTTGCTGACTCTAAGACTCATTCCCAATATTCTAAATTTTATTATTTGAAATCAAGCAATAAAAAGTATTTATTAAACAAATACACAAACTTTATAAGAAGTGTATCTCCAAAAATATTTGGAAAACATTTATTATATATTCAAAACTTACGTCTTATGGGGTTATATGGTGTTATCATCACTTATTGTTTTAAGATCAACTGCATAATCATGTTCTATGAGGAAGAGTCGTTTTCAAAGAGAAGAAGGACATTTTTATTTCAATTGGATCATGATGCAAAATTTATTCCCAATAGTCGACAATTGTAGCATCTTTGTCCATTCCTCGTGCTGTATCGTAAATTTTGATATATATCGAAGCTGAGACATTTTCAAAATATTTTCGAAGTACGAATTGAGATTACTTTTTTCAAAAACTAAGCAATCCCGGATGTGTTTCCGCTTCAGCATGTTCAGCACGTGACAATAGCTTATTTTCACTCAGTTAGATTCTCTGGAAATTAGTTCTTAAAAAATCATTTAATTTAATATCCAATTTCACTACATGCATGTTTTTTTTTACATAAATCTATAGTTTGTTTCTTACTTTGAGCCGCATATAGGATTTTGACCAAATTGTATTAGAGTATTCTGATAAAGCATGAATATTGATTAATACATATTTGATCTATTTTAGGTGAAGGAAGATTCTAAATTTGAAGACGAGCAGTAAAAAGGATCCGATAATAAATTTGTACAAACAATACTTTTATTTTATTTTGAAATAAATGGAGTGATGCCATGTTGCGTTTCAATTGTTTGATGAAAAAGGTAAGAAAACTGTTATGTCATAACTGCGTCATAACTGCGTCATTGCATGTTAAGCAACCACAAGAAGCTAAAAGAGACCTTTATCCCGAAGGATGGAGAAATCGAACCGGCCTATTTATCTTCATCGTCCCTAAATAAATATAGTCCGACTAGTCATGTTTAATATTACTTGAGACATTGACAATGTAGACAAAGGTGAGTGTTTAGCTAAATGCTTGATATATTTAATTCCCTAGCTAATGAACCTGAATGAGAATTTTAAGTGTTCTGACGAATAAAGCAGAAGCGTATGCCTGAAAATGGATAAAACGTAAATCACATAAAACAAAACAGGAGACTCTATCAGAATTTACAAAGCTTATCGGTTATTAATTTGGAAACAAAAAAATACGAATTCAAAAATATTAAGGATTGTTTAACATTTTTATAGAATCAAAAGCTTGTGGATGCCTCATCTTCACTTCACAACACATAAGTTCGACTTCCAGAAAATCACCGTATGGTGACCTATATTTGTCATTTGGTCTCTTGTGGAGAGTTGTCACAATTTTGTTTACAAGTTGGCAATCATACCACATCTTCTTTTTTATTTATACAGTCTTGAAAATTTTGTTTTATATATTTATCTTTCTGGTGGTATCGATTTTGACTCGATTGTGAGTGTTGTTTTTTTCGAACCCCATGTGTATCAAACCAAAGAATTTTAAATTTGGATTTGCTACTTCTTTGTTTAAGCACGCCCCATTGCAGAGTATGAGGTACATTTGGCCGGCTCGAGGTTAAAATGTTTACATGTTATCTGGTGAACTATTACCTTGTGAATAGCATTTTAAAACCCCATGCTCAGTATATCAGTCTTGCACAGCACAGATTGTTTTCCCCTTTTCGCTCGTTTTTTTACTTAGTGTATCAAATGTTGATTCCCTAATATCAATCTGACTATAACAGACAAATGAAAATTGATTCTAAGATTTGTAACTGTTGTCGTCCTGTATACCGCATGTTATGAAGAAGTTCCTTGGTCAGCTTTGGATTTGCCGGAAGAGGGTTGGACGGGATGTTGACATCGTGCTCGAATATTATTAATTACATGTAGGTCGTTCGAATTTTCCAGATATTAACAATTATGTGTGTTCTGTTGTTTCATGTAGCTACTTCAAGTTAATAAAATCATTGAATTCTTAAAAAATGGGAAACAACACGTTTAATAATTTCTTGCGTCCGAAGTGCTTTTCTTGATTTACCTTCATCAGGAACGCTCAAAGCCAAACATTTGAAATCCGAAGATGTATAAGTACCGAACATTTGTCTTAAAAAGATATGTACAAAAAACTGGTACACAGGGCATGAAGAATCACATTTTGTAAATAATTATTTTTTTAAAGACTCAAAACCCTGCATTCTGAGCAAACATGAAGATGATTTAGATGCCTGGGAAAATGTAAATTTTGTCCTATTTTTGTTGCTGACTTCTCCATGTTTGCTCAGAATGCATCTTCGTTTGCAGCACCATAAACATATTTGACCTCTTTTATTCTTTACTTACTTTTCCGGAACTCGTCAGTTTTTTTTTATATTTTGTAGGGTACGTATTGTTCGATACTGAATTATTGTTTTCGGACTGGCAATTGCTTCTGATCCTAATAATTAATTTGCTAATTACTGGTTTGATTCTGGTTTAACACTCTTTTGAAGAAATTTACTTCCCTTTGCCAATCGTAGACTGGTTCTAGATCTACACCGAAAAAAAAGGTTTTTGCTCACGCAAAGCATAAAGGAAATATTATATCGTCATTCAAAATTTATATTTAGAAAGTATTTAGCTTTGCAAAAATCTAAATCGAAGCTACAAATGTTAAAAACTGAAAGGTTACAGACATTAAGCTAGCTCTCCATTGGCAATTAAAATTTATGTATCTCTTAAGGGAAAAAACTAAAACAGAAATCTTTAAATATAGGCTCAATTACGGGAATTGAAAAACAAACAAACAAAACAGAAATCTCTAAATATAGAGTCAATTACCGGAATTGAAAAACAGAATAACGGAATTTGTGTTGGCAGATATATAACGACTATATACTTTTTACTCGGCCAGTTCCATATATAGTTTTCTCTCTGTTTTCAAATATAACGTTTTGAGTCAAAAAAATTATGTACCAATGGATGAGCAAACATTTTGAGCAACCGAGTCAACAAAAACGACTGTAATTTCAAAAACAAGACACAAACATTGCCATTTCGATTTATACGAAGACATTATGCAGAAAGTTAAAACGAATTCGATACTAGTATTTATTCACATTGAATGTAAAAACAATTTATAAGGCGACCTAAACATTTTGTTCTTTGTTGAAGGTCGTACAGTAATCTTTAGTTGTAAACGTTTACGTCATTTGGTCTCTTATTGAGATTTCAACTTGTCTCCTGGTCAATCACACAACATCTAGATCTTGGGATTTTTAAAATGAATGGAATGAAATCTTATGTATACGACAGTGACACAGCAACCAGACATGAAAAACATATTACATAGATCTGAATATCAATTTCTAGTTTATTTTTGAGACCGTTGTAAAAAATATAGAATCATTTCAAATCCCCGTAAGTTCTCATACGAAAATATATGACGTCACTGTGCAATATTGAATTAAGCCGAAATAAAACAACCGAAATCGAAATTTGTGTAAAGTTATTCTATGGTTTTTAACAAAATTATTCCATATGTAAAAGTTTGAAATCGTACCGGGTCTTGGTAAATTGCTGATGGATTTTAAAGAAACTATAAAAGACCTGCAAACACTTCCATATAAAGACCCTGGCCAGACCTTGACGATATACCATTAACTTATCTAGGGTATTAAACATATTAACATTTTAAGGTATCTATGATAAATATGTTTTTATTTGATTGATTGGTATGTAACGCCACTTTTAACAATCTTTTACTATTTCAAGGTGGAGGAAGTGTCCGTAGATTACAACCGACCTATGGGAGGCAAACTGACAATCCGAGTCATGTAATATTAGGGTCGAGTGCTCTTGCCAGGTACGGGATTCGAACTTCTAACATCAGTGTGACTGTATAGTGATACAGTAGTCCGAATACTTAGACCACTCGGCCACTTGGACCACCTACCAATTGTTTAAGATCTCATTGTCTCCCATTTCATTTGTCAATCATTTACGGGTGCCACATGTGGAGCAGGATCTGTTTTCCCGTCCGGAGCACCTGGGATCACCCCTAGTTTGTTTATTTTTTTTCGGGGGGGGGGGTCGTGTTGTTTATTCTTTTGTTTTCTATGTTGTGCCATGTGTACTATTGTTTGTCTGTTTGTTCTTTTGGTTTTTTAGCCATGGCGTTGTCAGTTTATTTTCGATTTATGAGTTTGACTGTCCCTCTGGTATCTTAAGCTTTCATCCCCCTTTTATAGAAGAAACGGAACATTGGTAATTTCAGAACGTATAGCAAATACCGGTTTAAAAAAATCACTTGCTTATATATGGTTGATATTGCAGACAACAAAAGGATGTTTAAATGTAATACAAATCATAATACTATTTATTTCAAGAAAACATAAAAATGAAAATTCAATGAACAAAATGCGCAATTTTCCGTAAGGAAAATTAAATGTATAACCTATAAGGGGAGTTATAGTTTATATTCAATCTTTGAATAAGGGTTAATCTCAGGATTTAGGATGAGCCAAACATAACCGTTTTTCACTTCATTCATTCTATCAAACACAGTTCAGGTACCAGTATACTCTCCGAATATGTCGCCTGTTAACTCTGGATCAATCATGGCTCTTAATTTTTAAATATTTAAAAAAAACTTCTTAACAATCAAATATAAAGCAGAAATATGAATTACCAAAATTATTTGCCAGTGTAACGAACAACACCAGCACCCAACAACTGACTCCTTTGAAAAATAAAAATTCAAAACAAAACAAACAACCCTGTCCGGATTACGGTGGACTTAGATGCTAACAAACAACCTAACCCCGCTTTAATATATATCCGCATATCACAATTCATGTACCTGTAATTCAGTGTTTGTCGCTGTTTGCTATCTCTCATATTTGTTTTGTCAAAAATCATACCTGTTTTTTACAAATTGTCAGGTTGAGGTCTTTTATTGATGACTAAACTATATTGATTTTGCTAATGTTTAACAGTCGTAACTCTATAGTGTTGCTTTAATTTAAGTGATTTTGGTCTCATTTAGATAGTTGCCCAATTGACAATCATACTAAGTCTTATTTCTATAAAAGCAACCAACGATATAAGTTAGGAGATGTTGCGTGATTGCACATGAGACAATTGTCAAACAGTGTCCAACATCATGTGAATTAAACAAACAGTAGAATTACGACTTATAAAAAACGGACAGTCGTCAACAAAAAGCATAATCATGACACAATGTGAAAAAAAGAAAAAGAAAAAAAAAAACGGTCTACTCCATGACAAAACAATAGTAAAGCAAAATGCTCTAAAGAGCCTTAATCGCCAACATCTATTTTAGAGAAGAAGATTTTTAAATGTTAGCAATTTTATGAAAAAATTGTGTAGAATTGTAGAAAAGGACAAGAACTCCTTAAGGGGTCAATTGACAATTTTGGTCATTTTATCATTTTTTGTAGATCTTACTTGGCTAAACATTATTGCTGTTACAGTTTGTATCTATATATTCATAATGATATTCAAAATTATAACAAAAAATGAAAAATTTCGTTAAACTACAAATTCAGTGGCAGCAACCCAACAATGGGTTGTTAGATTCGTCTGAAAATTTCAGGGATGATAGATCTTGACCTATTAAACAATTTTACTCCATTTCAGATTTGCTCTAAAAGCTTTAGTGTTTGAGATATCAGCCAAAAAGTTCATTTGACCCATATGTTCAATTTTTAGCCACGGCGGCCATGTTTGTCGATGGATCACAACTTTGGATACAATTTCTAAACTAGATACCCTGAGGAACATTTAGTTAAAGTCTAAAGGTATTTGGCTCATAAGGTTCAAAGGAAAAGATTTTTGAAATAGTTTACGACAACGACAGACGACGATGGACGCCAAGTGATGGCATAAGTTCACATGGGGATCTTCGGGCACTGGTGAGCTAAAAATGAATAATTCAGCCATCAAAATTACGACAACCATCTAATTACTGATTACTGCTTTGTGACAGGGCGATAATATAATAGTACAAAGAATGAAATTCAAAACAGTGTGGCTGTGGCCATTGATTGACACATTAAATTCATCCATTGACTGGTACAATTTACATGAACGTTTGTCTATAACGACCACTGTTCACGACGTACCTACGATAGACATTAAAACTGTGGGGTCAACAAAGGTTTCTTAACGCCTTTAATTATAAAATAATTCAAAAAAATAATCAGGAATAACCTTTATGTTTTGATTTATATAATTGATATAAATCAAAACATCGTGTTATTTCTGATTATTTTTTCGAATAACTTTATTAAGGTATTGACAACCTTTGGTGACCCCATAGTTTAAGTGTCTTTAAAAAGTACATAGTGAGCAGTGGTCGTTGCATACAAACGTTCACCTAAATTGGCCCAGTCAATGGATGAATTTAATGTGTCAATCAATGGCCACTGTTTTGAATTTCATTCTAGTTAACGTGATTGTGAGCACCTAACATATCCTTATCCAGGAGAATTACAACACGACATAAAAAATAACTGTAAAAAACAGTTGAAAATAAAATGAAACTAGCAATCAATGTCATAAATATGTCTTTAATTTGTTTACCGAGTGGAAGGCGGATAATTGTACTGCCACTGGAAACACTTGCGACATACAAATAACGGACCCTTAACAGTTATACGAATTGGTTTAACGCTTCTGTAATATGAAAGAACTTTGACGCATTTCCTATTCGAGGCGGCGGTTTTAGGAAGCGGTGCATATTTATACGAATCACTTACAAATAGCACAGCCTCAGTGTGAATTTTACTAACAAAGCTTAAGAAAAAGAAAGTAACTATTTAAGGGGCGTCAAAAGGCAAACTAATATTTACGTTCCCCTCTCGTAAAAATCGTTTTGTCAGTAGCAAGTTCCCTATAACCCTTCATCAGACGATTATGCTTAGCCTCGTTAATATATGCATAGTTCAAAAGAGGGGGGGACGATACCAGAGGGACATTCAAACTTACATATCGACAATAAGCTGACAACGTTATGATTAAAAAAAGCCCCAAAATACAGAGAGAAAGATAGACAGACAAACAATAGTACACAGAACATAAAACAGAAAAATTAAGACTAAGCAACATAAACCCCACCATACTGGGTGCTCCTGAAGGGTAAACAGATCCTGTTGTTCAAGTTTTCTTTCCAAGAACATAAGCCACTGAACAATCTTTAAAAAAATAATCCAATATACAATCGCAAAAAAAAAGTGGTCATGTATAGGTTTTACATATTACAGAAATGTGGTTTCAGATTTAAGAATTTAATAAACTATCAAACTGAATTAGGAATATTTCCTAAATCTTTTAAATGTATTGTCTGCATACCATACTACTGAATAATAATAAGATTACATGATACGATTGTATATAATACAACCCTCGACTCGGGTTCAAATATACCAAACAACAAGATTTAAAAGGAGCCTGATATGAAACATGCAGTTACTCGTGCTGTGTGGATTTAGTAGAATGTGTCCCCGTGTCTGTAGTGTATGCCCTTATATTTTTACAGTAAGGTTTTTTTTTAATTGTGAGAGAGCTGTTTACTTATTCTATTATCACGATTAATGGTCTCTTGTTGACAGTTGTCTCATTGGCAATCATACCACATCTTCTTTTTTATAAAACAACTCAAACGAGAGAATGATCGTAGTGATTTATCAACAAAACCAGAAACGTAAACAAAAATGATAAATAACAGCAACAAATGAAAATAACTGGATAACAAGCTAATGAATTCTGATGGAAAATTGTCTCATTTTGAATCCTACCATATCTCGCATGCAGATCCACAATTTTAATATTATTCATCGCAATCGTTTGCAGTCAGCAAAAAGACAACCAAACATAACACAACATTCTTTAATCAAATACACAATAAACAAATACATAGTAATTCAAAATTTATTGACAAATGCTTAGGCCTTCTTCCTCGGCTATTAATAAAGTTTATTACCACCATAATAACTTGGACCTATAACAGAAAATAATAATATACATGTAGATATAATTTATCCTAGTATACACACAGTTATCTTAATACATTTTGAAAACATAATTTCTCATTTCCTTCATCACAAAGTTGTCGCTTTGGCATTATTATGCAAGAATATTTGAAGGAAATATGAGATAACTATTTTTAAATATTTTTAACTAGCTGTTGTCTTTATTGCGTTTTTTTTTTATCGAATTCAAGAATCTATTAATACTTATTTTACGACAACAATTTTTTTTTCAAATCGATTTATACGCATCTCATTATTAATCTTATAATTTCCGACTTACGAGTTCATGAGGTTATTGATGAAAATCTCCAGCTCTGACCAGCATATGAGTAAAAGAAAATAGGCCGGGAACGGAAACGATTACGAAGTTTGTTTATGGGTATGCTGGTCAGATAACCAAAGCAATTTCGAGAAAATTTCAATTTGAAATGATTAATTTTAAACTCATATTGTGAACTAAAAATTAGATATACTACTCTTCTTTCACAGTAGTCCTATAGACAGATAAATTATTTGTCAGACTTTTCTTCTCAAAAAAGAAGGTAGCATACTTCACTTAATGATTGCAGGGTTCAGCTAGCAAGCAAGCTATCAAAAGATATTACCTTAACCTACACAATTGTGTACATATTTTCCTAATTTTTTTTTATGAAAAATACATGTTCAAACAAGAGTATTACTTTTGTTTTCTAAAATACATCAATAACCAATACTTACATGGAAAATATCTCTTGCCACTGGATAATATAAAATAAAATATTATGAGATAGAATTTAAAATTAAATTATAGATAAAAATGTTGTCAGAGATTACTTTTACACATAGGGAATCGGTTTATTTTTTAATATTACAATGGCATGACGTAGGGAAAATAGATGATCTTATATTATGATACAGTTGTCTTTCTCCTATCGGAAAACAATATAATATGGTAGCTGTAATAGTTATATCGTATTATGGTTTAATGCATCCTTTATATTAAGGAATTAATACAGACAAGTACTCTTCATAATATCTATAAGACTAAAATAACGAGGTCCAATTTGTTAGCCGTCATGGAGTAAAACCGACAAATCAAAGATTTCAACTTTATATATAGCTAATATAGGACAATGGTGTTAATTAAAAAATACACCACTGCAGACCCTTTGTTGTCCACATAATTCATATTGTCAATAATTTACAAGTTCCGGGTCGAATCCGATACAGATACCAATAGTACATTCACCTGTTGCCAATTTCCTTATCTGTACGTTCCACATCTAACAGGCGCACCACAAAACGGTGTATTTAGGATTTGCTATATACACGGGTGATAATCACAGGGTTGACAGTACTAAATTTAACCATTGTCACATTGTTTCTTATGGTTGTATTTTAATCAGTATGACTTTGTAAGATGACAATAAGAATACTAAATATCTAGACTTAAGATATGGCGTATCGGTACAGTTTCCAATTTTTGACGAAAAACAGCGAATCAAAGAATTCAACCTTACTTATAACTAGTATAGGACAATTCTGTTGATTAAAAATTACACCACTCCAGACCCTTTTGTTTTCCACATAATTGATATTGCCAATAATTCAAACAGAAAGATTTTGGAAGCAGAGAAAACTGCGCATCTTATAATCAGCATGACTTTATCAGATGACAATACCAATACTAAGAATCCAGACTAAAATAAGGCTAACATGTACACATAGTAATATATTTTAATTCAGTTATAAAGAACCTCTCGGTTCGAAGATCATGATAATACTCCCTCTATCCTTTAGTGTTTTGTGGATAGTATATATATATATAGTTCAGATTATATACTTACGAGCATTTGGCAAACATTCATTCGTGTATGTCTTGCAATAGGGTCCATAAACTTTCGGACCTTCTGGCTGGCAGTGTGAACATGGATCACAGGGACATTCTCCAGCACATTGTACGGTAGTTCCCCTATAATGAAAAATTAATTTGATTTACTATACGTATAGGTCTATAGAATGTTAAAACACAGAATGTTTAAGGGTAAGAATATAATATTTCCCCAATAAATTCTGAATTTTACTATAGAATTATACGTTGAATAAATCAAATGTCCAATTTAAAACTTATCTTGTTCGATTTAGGTAAATTCGTTGTAATCATAATATAATAACCATATTTAATTAATAACTGCTCAAAGCAAAAATAAATATCACATCATGGATCGATCTAAATGAAGTTCAAATTGTCATATTGTGAATAATTTGTTGATATTTTTCATATAACGACTGAAAGATATAAACACATGTTATACACATTTTCTCATTAAAAAATAGAAAAAAACAAACACATACACGACCTTTAACCCAAATTCTATTGTTAGCCTCAAATAAATCTAAGTCACGTAATAATTGTATAAATGTGAAAATATCTTTGTATTTGGTGTTCATATTTTTGCATATTGCATATATACTGTATTTAATAAATTGTGAAGCAGTAATCTTGATAACCTAGTAACAATAATTCTAATGGCATCAACGTACTAAAAAGCACGAATTTGATGACAAATGTTAAGGAGGTTCGCTACTCAGTTTTAAAATAACAAGCTTTTCATAACGCTAGTATATATTGATAGGGGATTAACAAAGGGACAAAAAAAGAAAAAAAATATGGAGGTCAATGTGTTTGTTTTCGAGATTTTAGCCATTGAAAATGTTCTCTCTTGATACTTTATAGCTTTATCATTGACAAGTTAATTTAAGTTCTCAAAAACTATTAAAAACTAAAAAAGATTTTATAAAAATTTCAAATATGGTTGACCATGATACATGTAAAAGATTTACGTCCACCTTAAACTGAGGGAAACACATCAAATATAAGAGGCGAACTTCGACACAACAGAAACACAACATTAGAATGTATAATGTAAACAATAAATAAAATAATCAAAAGACAAACAACAGTATACTAAAAACTTATTATTTAACCAGTCAGTCCATTACAGGGGATAAAAACTATTATTTCTTATGCAGCAAAAATACTGCAATCTGATTGGTTGAATATCCCGGTGTAAATAACACCCCACCCTTGTTCACCCGGGGATAAATAAAATTTTGCCAAAATTTAAAAAAAATGAAATTTTGCCAAAAAAAAAATAAAAAATAAAATTTTGCCAAAATAAAGAAAAAAAATAAAATTTAGAAAAAAAAATATTAAGAAAATGCAAAAAAAAAAAAAAAAAAAAAAAAAATTAAAAAAATTAAAAAAAATATTAAGTTTTTTTTTTAACTCAAAAGAACACAAAATTTTTCTGAATTTTTCCAAAAATAAAGTAAAAAAGTAATTGCAGCAACATGGACATTGAAAAAATATTACGCTAGAAAATTTTCATCACCATTTTTACAATTTTACATCCTGATTTCAAATTGAGTAAAGGAATTGTTCATAAGAAATAAATTCGTTATCTTGGTGTAATCAGGGGTGTACGGAATTTTACACCGTTGTTGAAAATTCATACACCCATTCGGCTGCGCCTCAGGGTGTATGAATTTTCAACAACGGTGTAAAATTCTGTACACCCCTGATTACACCAAGATAACTAATAATGTGCTCCGGAAGGGTGAGTTAAACCTGCTCCACATGTTTGCATCTAAATATAATTTAGTTAAGTAAATCAACTAGCTATTCTAAATCAACAGGTAAGTATATTCGTTGAATATAACTTGTGCTGATAAAGTATTATATTTTCAAACACACGTCACATTAGATAGTCGACCAATTGCAACGGAACGTAAATACAGCCTCCAAAGATTGGTTAATTTTACGATGAAAACGTAGGGGGGATAGTATTCCTGAACAAACCATTTGCCTAAGATGTTACTATTTAAAAAAATTTCATGAATATGAATTAAAATATGTGTTTTCTTGAGAGAGAAATAAAAAACCAATTACTTATAAAAAAAGGACAACGTCAACAACTTTTTCACAAGCAAGAAAAATGATAGTGGTCGTATAAACATTTTGTAAAATTTACATTGTTCTCGAATTGTGCAAAAGAATAGACAAATTGTAGATTTGTATTACCTGTTTTCGGAGGGGCTCAAAATGTATAGAGGGAGTATATTGGTATGAGGATATAGGAAGCATTATATATATACAGGCTAATTAATTAATCGATTCCATTTATGACAGCTGTATACAAATTTTGAATATGTAAATGCATCATGTATTACATAAAATCTATAAACATGTATTTCTGCAGAATAAAAGTACGTAATGACCAATTATAAAGAAAGAAATTTGCAATTTATAAATTGTACAGATGTATGACTATTGAAAATTTGTTTAACAATGTATTTTACTCTGTAAAATTATTAGCAATGCTTGGGGTGTATGGTAAAAGTTGATTAGACGAAAAAAAAGACAAAAGACATTAACCTGCACAAACAATCAGAAAGTCTCGACAAATTGTAATATAATTTACTGGAAAAAATTACCCTTGACATTTTTCAAGTTTAATCCATCATTTTCTACATAAGAAAATGCATGTACCACCTTAAGCATATGCAACATATTATCCATTCGTTTAATGTGTTTGAGATTTAGAATTTGCCATTTGATTAGGGATTTTCCGTTTTGAATTTTCCTCGGAGTGTACTTTTCAATATGTTTGAAGAGCATATTTGAGTGTCGAAATCTTTTATTGTTATGTAAAAGGAAAACTTGGTATGGAGAAGTACATGCAGGAAGTATATGAATGCATGCTAAGCACTAATTTAAATAATGACAGCTGGATAAAAATTTACATACAAATGCATTACTTGTTACATAAGTCCATCGAATAGAGTCTTCTTCAAGTTGAAAAACGCTATAAATGAACAAGTACTTTTCACTTGTGGTAACTGAGCTATAATTTGGATCATAGACAAGTGAAGTGTACATTAATTCTCTGTCAGACACTGCACATTTCAGATGTACTCTTGTATTTTAATTCCCGATATACTTGATTAAGCACAGGTAACCACGTTGAACAATCCTCATTGATCCGAAATATGAAATGAATTAGAATTATAAAAGTTCTAAAAGTAGTAAAACGGCTACTCAGTAAAAACGTGATGAATAGGAAATGTCATCTTGCTATTTAAACAAATGCCAGTTCAAACTAGATGAAAAATATAAATGTAATTGCTGGAGAATAAAAACAAAACTGTATAAGAAAATTCAAATTTGATTTAGATATGTTTTTGCTCAACGGATTTCTTTACGACTTATCGAAGATCAAATTTGGTTTATATATTTGTTCGTGGTAGAATATAATGCGGATCACATTAATTTTTTAATGTGTGCCTAACAGGACAATAAGAACATACAGAATGCAATTCGGTTAGATGCAACATGTTTTCAAAATGGTCAATGAATGCAATTGTACTTTCAAGTTTTTCCAAATTACAGGCACAGGAGATTTGGTCAAGGTCATTTCTTTTTTTATTTGAACTAAACTGAAACCATAAAACTGTTTGACATAATTTGTTTTTCAAATTGTACGTTATAACTACTACATTACGACTTTGAGTAACGCCTAAATATTCAAGTAGAAGCCCCTTGATGACTATGCGCACGTTTTCTCCATTGAAAAATACTAAAGTGATTGATTAGATAAATCTATTTCCTGTAAATATTAGAGACAGCGATTTTGAGTTATTTGAGATTCATGATATTTGACCTTAAAAACTAATGTCTAAGCGAAAGTCTTCCTTTCTATGTTTTTCATCGTGCCGCAATTTATTTTCGACCAAAAAAGTAAGACGAAGAAAAAGAGATTGAGTACAATGTTTGAGACATTTTTGTAAAGATTTATAACATTCAGTTCAAACTCATCAAATGTCATTTTACATTTTCTGGTTCTGAGGTTAGAGCTTCATAAAAATAAAATGAATTGACAAGGCGATTGTGTCTTCTATATTTGGATAGAAACTTTTGTTCAATTATGTCATGCAATTATATGTAGAAATCATAAATGTTTTAAATTAACAAAAGTCGATTTATTTCGACACTAGAAGTGAATATGTAGTAAAAGTAGCACATGATATCCTTTTTTTAAGCAAAAATAAATCGAAACGTGGGCATTGTCATCAAGGCGCTTCTGTCCAATTGTTTAGGCGTTAAGACAAGTCGTAATGTAGAAGATGTAGCGTACAATTTGACAAATCATTCTGTAAATCAGTTTGATGGTTTTATTTCAGTTCAAATTATGAAAGAGATTACCTTCACCAGAATAATATGCTCCGGTTTTTAGGAAAAAATGTCAATTTAATTCATAGACCATTTTGACATTTGTCTAACCGATTTGCATTCTGTATGTTCTTTTTGTCCGGTTAAGCATAAATTTAGAATATGATTATCATTATATTCTACCACGAAATAGAATATAAACAAAATTAGATATACAATCAGCCGTAAAAATTCGGTGAGCAAAAACATATCTAAATAAGATATAATATTTGAATTTTCTTCTACATATTTGTTTTTTTAATTTTCAAGAAATTTTTATAATACTGTTCTTATCTAGTTTGAACTGGATTTTTTTTTAAATGTAGATTAAGATTTCTTATAATTCGCGTTTTTACGGAAAAGCCGTTTTGCTACTTTTATAACATTTACAATCATTTTAATTCATTTCATATTTCGGGTCAATGAAGTTTGATCAACGTGGTTACCTCCGCTTAATTAAGTGTATCGGAAATTAACAGGCAAGAGTACATCTGATATGTGCAGTGCCTGACAGAAAGTGAATGCACTCTTATTATCCAAATTATAGCTCAGTTACCACACAAAAATGCTGACTGCGTCATGTGAAAAGTACATGTTAAATTATCACGTTATTTTAACTTGTAGAAGAACATGTTCGATGGACTTATTTAACAAATAATGCATTTGGATGTAAATTTATATCCAGCTGTTATTATTTAAATAAGTGATTAGCTTGCATTCAAATAATTCCTACATGTACTTCTCCATACCAAATTTTCCCTATACATAACTATTAAATATTTCAACACTCAAATATGCTCTTCCAAAATACTAAAAAGAAAATTCACAAAAGTATTGAACTCCGTGGAAAAAGGAAAGTCCTTTCTCAAATGGCAAAAACAAAATCTCAAACACATCAAACGAATCGAAAACATATTTCATATTCCTGACTTGGTACAGGTATTTTATTAGGTATGAAATGGAGGAGTAAACTTGGTTTTATAGCTAGATAAACCTCTCACTTGTATGACATTCGTATACTGTTTCATTATATCGATAATGATTTGCGAACAATACAAACTGACATTAAAATAATACAATCTTCATATGCTCTTACATTTCAAACACCACTGAACACATGAAATGTAATTATATTGACATGACCATTTCTAAAACATGAAAGTTTTATGTGGATGCAGAAAATTATGCTTTCTCATACTGATCATTTTTAATGTTTTCTTGTAAAGGAGAGGTGTGTTTTAAAGATTTAAATTGATTCTAAATCTATGTATAGGGCTGTGAAAACAAAGTTTCGTCATATCTTAAGCATTATTTTCAAGGGTTGGAGTTTAAACATTTGATTTATCATAATGTTAATAATGTAAATATTATTATAAAAAAGAAGATGTGGTATGCTTGCCAATGAGACAGCTATCCACAAAAGACCAAAATGACACAGACATTGATAACCATAGGTCACCGTACAAACTTCAACAATAAGCAAAGCCCACGCCCCATAAGAAAGGATACGATGTGCTTTTGATTATGAACCAATGCAATAATATAATTGTTCAGTTATACCATCAAGACAAAACTAGCTTTTTTACCCTTAATTTTACCCATATTTTTTATAATTATTAATTGAGAAATCGAAATGTCACTAGCGTTTCTTGGCTTTACTAATCAACTGTTAAGTACATGTATGACAGCAATAAAAATATAGAGTAAATGATCTAAAATATAAAAAAGTGGATGATGCAATGGTTCGTGTCATTGCAAGAATTTTATCAAGACGTACACATGGTGAAAACCAGAAGTTGAATAATTTTTAGGCATCTCAAATCTTTGTTACATGTAAGCTTCATGTAATCGTTGTTGAAGGTCGTACGGTGACCTATAGTTGTTAATTTCTGTGTCATTTTGGTCTCTTGTGGACAGTTGTCTCATTGGCAATCATACCATATTTTCTTTTTTTATATTCTGTCTAGTAACTACTGTTAACATATTATTTTTAAACTATGCTTCAAATGATGCTTTTGTAAATTTGTAACTTGCCTGTAAAATACAAATGAATTGTGTTTAACTTTCTTCATGGTTTTTTAATAATTTGGAAGCTTTCGATAAGTCGGAATATGCACGGGGTCTTTTCTCCTATAGTTTTTGATAGAGTGTATGATATGTCAAGACTTACAGATAGTTTTACATTTATCAGTAACCGTGCCCATTCCTGACATAGACTTCTTTATTAATAATAGTAAGAAAATTGTCTGAATGACAAAACATTAAGATTCATCAAAAAGCTTTCATGCCGAATTTCTTTTTTTGGACCTTCAGACATATCATACAAGTTATATTCTTTTGGAAAAAAATACTGTATCTTCTTTGCCTTCACAGACTTTTAGATTACTTGTAGTAAAACTGTGTATAGTCACCACGGCGGTTTTACCTAAATGTTTAGCTGAATACGCCATTAGTACAACTTGATTACAACTTGTGACGTACAATTTGACAAAAGCATTATGAAAGACGATGTAAAAGTTTTTGATAAAATGCGACAAAAAATTCAAAATAAAAAACACGACGTGACCTTAATCTCCAGACAGTTATTTTTAAACGTTTGAAATGACAAACGTATTTGTGTTCCTCATCAAATCACCAGGAATCAAAATATGAACAAAAAACTGATATTCAACAAGTCTTCAAAATCTTGAAAGTACAAAAAAAATATCAAGTCAAATTTAATCACATTTAGTTGGATTTTCTACAGCATGTTACATGTTTTTTTTTTCTCCAGAAATTCCAAATTCTTTTTTATCTAGTTTGTCATTAATTTTGGCTTACACTGTGCAAACGTATTCTTAAAGAATCTAATTTTTACAAAGTAGCCTTTCGCGAATACAAGAACTTTCACAATGCTAAATGTATTTCCTATTTCAGATCAATGAGGTTTGAAAAAAGTTGTTACCTGTAATTGATCAACTTGTCGGAATTTGAATGGCAAGAGTATATTTGATATGTTTAGTAACTATGAGGAAGTGAATGTACTCTAACCTGTCTATTATCCAGACTATAGCTCAGTACCCACACAGACTTTCTGTCTGCGTCATATGGAAATTCGTCTAAGGAGTTTTTATTAACTTGTAGAAAAACATATTTTATGTACTTTTAATTGTACAAATAATGCATGTAGTTGTTAATTTGTATACAGCTGTCATTATTTGAATTAATTATCAACATGCATTTACATACTTCATGCATGTACTTCTCCATACCAATAAAATTTAACACCTACACATATACTTTTCAAATATACTAATATAGTCTTTCTATGCTTTTCTATTTGAATGTAGTTTGAAACAAGCAATGCAATCATATTGAGATGACCAATTTTTTTCTTCAATTTTCAAGATCAACATATAAGTTGCATGCGTATAATTATTCATTTTTTATAATAATCATTTTTAGTGTTTTGATACCAATTTGATGTGTGTTTTAAAAGATTAATTTGATTCTAAATCTATGGACAGGGTAGCGATATTTGAAAGTAGAAAAGGGTAAAACTCGATCAACATAAATCATTTAAGAATTGGTTTGTGCTTTGTTCATTTGTTTATGTTACAATTGTTCGTCTGATGAATATGACGTTTTTTTTAAATACTGCACGTAAATCTAAATTGTAAGAGCAACAATAAATATCAATGTGAAAATTACTAATGGGCGTACGAGTTATTCTGTAATGATTGTTTGGTAAAAATATGTATCTCAAATTTAATATATTGCTAATATTTCAAACGCGGTGGTTGATGAGTTATGCGTAGAATTATAGATCATGAAATTCAAGGGAAATTCGACAATAATGGTCAAATTAAACTGAATTTTGATCACAGAAAAAGATTAACTTTAATGAAAATATTTTTAAAATTATGGTTGATTTTTATTTTGTTTTAAAGATTGTAGTTGATATAAGATGTGGTATGAGCGCAAATGAGACAACTCTAAATTCTAGTCACAATTTGAAAATATTAACCATCATGGGTCAAAGAAAGGCTTTAAACATGGAGCTCACCAAGAACACCAAGCAAGTTTTAAAAGGCACCAACAAGAATCGCTAATTCAAATGTAAAATGTGAAAGTCCAGATAAGTACCGAAAAATTTAGAAGCCTCCATTCACGAACATTATTATCAGATTACGTTCTTTACAAATATATTGATATTTTGTCAGTGACAAACATAATTGAAATTTAATTTAGTTCGATTAGACCCGATTTTTTTCAGGTGATTTGTGTACCTTGATTGAATACCATTAATTATACGCAATATGATTTAATCAAGTTTGCAAATTATAAATCTTTACAGTGATCTTCTAGGCACGTAACAATCTACTTCGTCAGAATGCTATCATAACTAGTTCTGTCTTTTCATCAGTAGAAAAACCTTTTATTTTATTTCTTAAAATGGTTTTCATTCGTCCACCAATTTGTTTCCCAGCGCTATTTTGTTGTTTCACAAGATAATGCTTCGATATTTGGACTCTGATAACTAAAGGCGTATACGCTTGTGATACTGGCATAGCTTGCCCTAATTTTTTTCCTTCTTAACGTTTCCTCACTAAACTCTGTTTTAAGTCAGCTCTACTTCAACCGCAAAAAACCTTGAGACATATAATCCCAAAATTGCTGGATATTTCCGGGGGATATCAAGATTAATCTAGAACACAAAAAAAAACAAACGGGATTCCATATGGCATGTGAAAAATTAGAAAGAAGCATTTGAACTACCAGCATTCCTGTTAAAAACTGCTAAGTGCATTCAATGTTCCCGTTTACAATAGATCCATGTAGAATGGTTAAAACGTAAAGAACATTTTTTTTATCTTTCGAGTTGAAGAAATAAAAGAACATTCAAACATTTAAATATTCAGTAACGAATAATAGGTTTCAATAAGTGGAAACATACCCAAGGTATTTTTTTCCTATAAATTATAATATACTGTTTCGAAATTTAAATATAGTTTCGTCAGGTAGATGTCTTTTGTCTTTTCTATCTAAACAACATTTATAATACACCCCAAGCATTGCTTATAAGTTTACAGAGTAAAATTCATGGTTAAGCAAAATATCAATAGTCATACATCTGTACAATTCATAAAATGTAATTTTTTTTATAACTGGTCATTACGTTAAAGTGCGTATATCTAGTACTTTTATTATGCAGAAATACATGCTTATAGATTTTATGTAATACATGATGTATTTACATATTCAAATTTTTATACAGCTGCCAAAAATGGAATCGATTAGTTAACAAGCCTGCATATATATAAGGCTTCCTTCATCCTCATACCACTATACTCCTTCTATACAATTTGGGTGCCACGGAAACAGGTAATACAATTATACAATTTTGACTATTTTCTTGTAATGAAATTAGAAAAATGTAAAGTTTAACATTATGTTTATAAAGCAACGGTAATTCTTTTTGCATGTTCAAAAGGGTTGACTTTGAATTTTTTTTCAAGTAGTTTCTCTCTTAAAGAACACAAATTTAAAGAGGGACCAAAATACAATGAAGATTGTTGTTAAATTATAATTTCAAGAACATGGAAACGATTTTAATAGTTACATGTTAGACATATGGTTCGTTGAAGAAAACTATCCTCCGACATCTTCATCGTAAAAACGACTAATTGTCCGAGACTCTATTTACGTTTTGTTGCAATTGGTCGACTTTGCAATGTGATGTGTGTTTGGCAATATTATCTTTTTCAGCGTTAATATTTTTCAACGAATATACCTACCTCGTTGATTTCGAATAGCTAGTTGATTTATTTAACTAAATTATATTTAGTTGAAAACATGTGGAGCAAGAAATGCTCACCCTTCGGAGCACATGAGTTCATCCCCGGTTTTTGAGTTGCTAAGTAATAAGTATTCAGTATACTATTGTTTGTCTTATGATCGTTTAAATCATGGTTTCAGCAAGACATTATCAGATTATTTGTTTTCGTTTTCGAATAATGAATTCAATTATCCCTGATGTATTTTTCGTCTCAGTTTCCTACATTGTCCTAATATCAACAACTTCGGTTGATACTTGTGTAGTTTAGGATTAATATTTTCGAATAGAAATTCTGAGGATTAATCATTCATGACAAATTGATAGCCAACTATGAGTTTAATGCTTTTCAAAATAAATGAAAATTAAATTTTGCAATTGATGAACAGGATCTGTTTACCCGTCCGGAGCACCTGAGATCACCCCTAGTTTTTGGTGGGGTTCGTTGCTTATTCTTTAGTTTTCTATGTTGTGTCATGCGTACTATTTTTTGTCTTTTTCATTTTTAGCCTTGGCGTTCTCAGTTTATTTTCCATTTACAAGTATCTTTCGTCCCTCTTTAAGAATGGTGGTTTCAGTTGTTTCTTGATAGTCTCATACTTCATCAAAAGGATAATTGTCTCAAAAACTACGCAGATTCGAACTAAAAAAACGACTAAATTTAATTTACGCTTAGCATCCGACTAAAAACAGTGATGGCATTTTTGGTTTTGCTTTAAAATTGTATACTGCACTTTTATATTTTAATCTAAACATTATTGACAGTTTTAAACATCCATTGCTTCTTCGTCTTTTGCTATAAAATTGAGATGGTAATTTCTTATCAAAGAACCGAATGTGTTTTGGGCGGTGACAAATCTGCAAACAGTTAAATGCATATTTGAATGTCCAAGAACTTAGGGAAGTATCAATAACATGTACTTCAGATTTGAGAAACAAACAAATAAGAACACTTTTACGATTTGAGTTTCCCTTAACGTTCGTTTTTTGTGCGGTTTAACGTTTTCCTGAAATTCATTTTATCATTTAAAAATATCTCTACAATGATAAACGGTTCTCAATCTTTCATTTTATGAAGAAAAAAAATCCTTTAGTATCCTACAGACTTTTATTGTTACACCATGCGGAGGAACTTTAATTTGATTAATATGACCTATATTCTGATATTGTTTTTGTCCAGAGTTGAATGATGTACGGTCACTTTTTTTGCTAGCGAATTGAGTGTATAAGTTTTAATTCATTTTCTATTCAACACATTAGATGCGGTTCTGTTATAGTAATACAGTAATACAAATAACAATTTTCCAACTTTAATTCTTTCGTTTCAGATCATTGAAGTTGAAAGGTGATCACAGCTGAGAAATGAAGAACTTCAGCATTTTATGTGTCGTCCTTTTTAGTTTTATTGTGCTATCGTCTGCAACACCCTGTACGTACTATTTTGATAATACAATATTAGTTTTGTACTGATTCTTGGTAACTGCAACTTCTTTTCATCGCATTTGATGTCCTTACTACCGAAAAGATGAGTCATTCCTTTTATATTGATTTTGAAAGTTGTTCTGATATTGTGCTTTATCACTACTGTCTTAGGTTACAAACATATGTTAACCTTCTTGTTATTTATGTTGCTATAAACGACCAGTAACATTTGATGAAGTGCTTATATTTTGCCTTTTTGTGTTTTTATTTTAATTATATTACATTAAAAACCAAAAGTGTTATAATTAATTCAATTAAGGGAGCCACACCTGTTGTTATCAATTATGGCAGACCTTATTAAATATACAAGAATGTAAACTCACAGCACATGATGACTTAACCTTATTATTATCTAATTTTAAACTTGTGTACGCTAAATACGTGTTTCGTCTTGAAAAGACTCATCAATGACGCTCGAAATAAATTTAAAAAAACAACATTGAAACGTAAAATAGCGTAAGAATTTGAAAAATAATATGGAACCCTGACCTCAAAATAGTATGCCAAATATAGCGGTTAATAGATAATTACACGTATCAATGAATAAGTTACTCCCAAGTATTAAAAAGAATTCAGTTTTTGTTAATAGTTAATATTGATTTAATGATAATTCATGTCAACACAATACGTACTGAGCTGTTGAAGGTTCCAGGTTTTTGCTGATGGTTGTCTGTTTGATTCTGTAGTAGCCTATACAATACACTTTCTAATCGAGTCTATGTAGTTTTTTTTTAGATAGAAACAAATCTGTCGAGGTAGAAAAATCAAGATTCAAGATTTATCTTTCACGCAAAACAGCAGGATTAAAAAACAATAAGTAAACTTTCACTCGAACAAATATATGTATGTTGTGATTTAACATGTGTATAAGGTAAAGAAAAAGAAAAACAATCTTTTTCAGGGAGGCCAGACTCCAATTATAAGCCTTGTGACAGCAATTCTGGACCTGTTTGTGGAACAAATGGCAAGGACTATTTCAATGAATGTCACGCGTATTATTCGTAAGTACAGTTTATTCGGGTCTTGTTTAATTCTTTTTATCGAATCTTCCGCAAAATTATTTTTGCACTTAAAATGGCAGTAAACATTATTTTTCGAATTTGAATTTATATTATTCTTTGTTATGCATATATCCTTCAATATTTTGTATCTATAGACATCGTTTCACTTACGGGCTGTTCTGTTGGCTAAAATTGCGTCACGTTGTGATATCCCAAAGTTTAACAAAGCATACAAATCTAGATCGGAAAAAAACCTGAAATGCACTTTTTAGAGAATTGATTTACTAGCTGAAATTTATAAACGAAACGTCGTGTGTGCATTTAACATGTTTAATGATTTTATGAATTATTACTATTTAGATTTTGATGTAGAACAGATCTACACATCAAGTGCATTACATGTTGATTATTTTTCATTTAATCAGCATGCGATTCGTTTGATCTCTGTTCATTTGTTAAAACAAAATGATTATGTTGCAGGTCGTTCAAAATGTGAATGAAGATCGTCTGCATATTGTCGTAAAATCATAAAAATAAAAGATTCCACTACCAAATTTCGTGCAACACGATATTTTTTCACTCTCAACAGTTTTCTTTCAAATATAAAAAAAAAAAGTTCAGCGAGCCTCATGAGGCTTCATGTTATTTCAAATGTAATTATCTGTAAGTTGATAGGGCTCGTAATACAATCGATCCAGTGGTAGAATCTGTGTATATGTATAGATATATATATTTGCATTATCAATTTTAATGACATTATGAACGTCAAGAGAACTTTCATTGATTTTTTCTATATTTTTTTTTATCCGAATAAGTACGAAGTGTAAAACATGGATGAAGAGGTGATACAACCTGTTAATATTATGTATGGGGATAATTGCTTATTTTGTATTGTTGTTTAGCTTTGTACTAGTTTTCAGCTGATCTTTTGTCTACATCTAAGTCAGGTTTGTGCCTCATGTCGAATTTATAAGACAATACGTTTTAAACTGATGTTTACATTATGTTCTAACTTCTTGTGTTGTACAACCTTGTCCTGTTAAAATATTTAAATCATGTGTCATTTTTATGAAAACCTTCACTACTAAAAATATATATAATTAGATATCAAATTAATGCAATGTATCATTTGGTAATATACATGATATTATTATATTTAAAAATGTGCATCAGATTTTTTTGAGCGATGGTTATCTTGAAGCATTGTGTCCGTTAAACCTAAGTATTTATAGTAAAACAATATATGAGGAAGACATAATCTGTCATTTTCTTTAAGCTCTGAAGCTAACATATCAGTAACTGCTTTTTGTCCTTTGTTAATTTATGTATCATTGTCATTTTGTTTAGTTTCTTTTGTTACCTATTCTAACATCGCACTCGGACTTTTTTAAATTGAGTTTTACTGTGCGTATGTCTATGTGTTTCTCTACTCTTCATTGGTAAGAGGTTTAGGGGAGGGCTGAAATATCACAAAACATTGTAACCCCGCTTCATTTTTGCACCTGTCCCAAGCCAGGAGCCTCTGGCCTTTGTCAGTGTTCTAAGTTCTTTAACTTAGTTCATCTATATGTTTTGGAGTTTATGTGACATCCATTTTCACTGAACTAGTACACAATTTTATTTAGGGGCCAGCTGAAGACCACATTCATGACATATTCCCCATTTTCATTATCATTTTTTTTTAAATTTATTCATATTTGATTATTGCAGACAAGTCAAGGTAGGATGTAATAACAAATGTCCGTGTGGTTGCGCAGAGAATTGTCCTGCAACATATTATCATCCAGTATGTGGGGTTGATGGCAAAGAATATAAATCAAAATGTCATGCGAATTGCAAGTAAGACAAATAACTCATTAATATTAACATTTTTAAACGAATATTTGCTTCTTTAAATCATAAATAATAGGCTTTTTTATCCCATTATCAAAAAGGTTTAAAATATACTGATATTGGAACACAGCATATGTGAAATGTTAGGAATTGTTAAACACCGAGTAAAATGTAGTTTTTGCGCCTGTCCCAGGCCAAGAGCCTCTGGCCTTTTTCAGTGTTCTATGTTCTTTAACTTAGTTCATCTATATGTTTTGGAGTTTATGTGACATCCATTTTCACTGAACTCGTACACCATTTTATTTAGGGGCCAGCTGAAGACCACTTCCATGACATATTACCCATTTCCATTCTCAATTTTTTTTAAAATTTATTCATATTTGATTATTGCAGAAATGTCAAGGTAGGATGTTATAAAAAATGTCCTTGTGATTGCGCAGAGAATTGTCCTGCAACATATTATCATCCAGTATGTGGGGTTGATGGCAAAGAATATAAATCAAAATGTCATGCGAATTGCAAGTAAGACAAATAACTCATTAATCTTAACATTTTTAAACGAATATTTACTTCTTTAAATCATAAATAATAGGCTTTCTTATCCCATTATCAAAAAGGTTTAAAATATACTGATATTGGAATACAGCATATGTGAAATGTTAGGAATTGTTAAACACCGAGTAAAATGTAGTTTTTGCGCCTGTCCCAGGCCAAGAGCCTCTGGCCTTTTTCAGTGTTCTGTGTTCTTTAACTTAGTTCATCTATATGTTTTGGAGTTTATGTGACATCCATTTACACTGAACTCCAACACCATTTTATTTAGGGGCCAGCTGAAGACCACTTCCATGACATATTACCCATTACCATTCTCAACTTTTTTTTTAAAATTTATTCATATTTGATTATTGCAGAAATGTCAAGGTAGGATGTAATAAAAAATGTCCTTGTGATTGCGCAGATGATTGTCCTGCAACATATTATCATCCAGTATGTGGGGTTGATGGCAAACAATATAAATCGAAATGTCATGCGGATTGCAAGTAAGACAAATACCTCATTAATCTTAACATTTTTAAACAAATATTATTTAAATCATAAATAATAGGCTTTCTTATCCCATTATCAAAAAGTTTTACATTATACTGATATTGGAACACAGCATATGTGAAATGTTAGGAATTGTTAAACACAGAGTAAAATGTAGTTTTTGCGCCTGTCCCAGGCCAAGAGCCTCTGGCCTTTTTCAGTGTTCTATGTTCTTTAACTTAGTTCATCTATATGTTTTGGAGTTTATGTGACATCCATTTTCACTGAACTCCAACACCATTTTATTAAGGGGCCAGCTGAAGACCACTTCCATGACATATTACCCATTACCATTCTCAATTTTATTTTTTAAATTTATTCATATTTGATTATTGCAGAAATGTCAAGGTAGGATGTAATAAAAAATGTCCTTGTGATTGCGCAGATGATTGTCCTGCAACATATTATCATCCAGTATGTGGGGTTGATGGCAAACAATATAAATCGAAATGTCATGCGGATTGCAAGTAAGACAAATACCTCATTAATCTTAACATTTTTAAACAAATATTATTTAAATCATAAATAATAGGCTTTCTTATCCCATTATCAAAAAGTTTTACATTATACTGATATTGGAATACAGCATATGTGAAATATTAAGAATTGTTAAACACCAAGTCAAATGCATTTTATGTTAAATATAAGAGGATCTTGTTTGTGCTATTAGTTTTTCAATTGAATTAATATCTTTTCTCTGTTATGCATGTACCCTTCGATCTCTTATACTTGTAGACATTATTTCACTTATGTGCTATTCTGTTGGCTAAAAATTTACGATACAATACGTTTGAAACTGATATTTACATTAAGGTGGTACCTAACACTACAGGGAGATAACTCTGTAAAATCAGCAGAATGTTTTAATGACGTGGTGTTCATAAGGGAATATTAAGCTTCTCAATGATCAAAATAAGTTTTTGTCAAACTGCTATATAACCAGTGTAATTTTTCTGATAAAACGGTTGGTTCAAATTTTTTGAAATTTTTATATTTTTGTCAAAAGGTCAAAGTAAATACTTTGTCAAAATTTTAGGAAAATTAAACGAGCCAAATCAATTTTAGTTAAAGTGTTAGGTACCACCTTAAGTTCTTGTGTTGTACAACCTTGTCGTATTAAAATATTGCTTTACTTTTAAATCGTGTGACATTTCTATGAAAACCTTTACTACTGAAAATATATGTAATTAGATATCAAATTAAGGTAATGACTCATTTGGTGATATGCAATGTATTATTAAATTGAAAAAATGCATGAGATTGTATTTAAGCGATGGCTATCCTGAAACATTTTGTTCATGAAACCTTAATATTTATAGTAAAAAAAAATATGATGAAGACATAATCTGTCAGTTTAGTTGAGGTATGAAGCTGACATGTCAGTAACTGCTAGTAGTCCTTTGTTAATTTATGTGTCATTGTCATTTTGCTTAATTTCTTTTGTTACCTAATCTGACATCGCACTCGGACTTTTTTAAATTGAGTTTTACTGTGCGTATTTCTGTATGTTTCTTTTTTCTGTTTTGGCTAGAGGTATAAGGGGAGGGCTGAGATATCGCAAAACCAGTGTAACCAGGCTCCATGTTTTCGCCTGTCCCAAGCTAGGATCTTCTTGCCTTTGTCAGTCTTGTATGTTCTTTAACTTTAGTTCATCTATACGTTTTGGAGTTTATGCGATATCCATTTTTTACTGTACTAGTACACTGGTGAATTTATGGGTCAGCTGTGGAACACCTCCAAATGCTGGATGTTGAAGACCTGTTGGTGATCTTCTGTTGTTGTCTGCTCTCTGGTCGGGTTATTGTCTCTTTGACCTATACCCCATTTCCATTCTCAATTTTATTTTTTTAATTTGTTTATATTCGATTATTGCAGGAATGTCAAGATAGGATGTAATAAACAATGTCCTTGTGATTGCACAGATGGTTGTCACGGATCATATTATCATCCAGTATGTGGGGTTGATGGCAAAACATATAAATCAAAATGTCATTTGGATTGCAAGTAAGACAAATACCTATTAATCTTAATCTTAACATTTTTAAACAAATATTTTCTTCTTCAAATCATAAAAAATAGGCTTTCTTATCCCATTATCAAATGGGTTTACAGTAGACTGATATTGGAAAAACAGCATATGTGAAATGTTAGGAATTGTTAATTACCCGGTCAAATGTGTTTTATGTTAAATATAAAAAGTTCTAGCTAATGATATAAGTTTGTCAATTTGAAATAAATATTTGAGACTAAAATCTAAAAGTTGATTCAAAGCTTTGACCCATTTATTGTGTTAAGGACAAAAACAACTTTCAACTACATTTCGTAATTACGAATTGTTTTCAAAGGAACGTGCATTAATTTCTGTGTGTAGATCTCTAATGATTTATTTCAATTTTCATTTCGCATTCATGAATGAATGAAAATCAACAATTTTTACTGATTAAAAGTTGGCAATGGATTCAAGAAAATGTTTAACAAAGAAACTAATCTAAACAAAATCAGATATGCGCTTTTAATTATGCTTCAAGAAATTCGTGCGGCGTCAAGATGTTTGTTAGTCTGGGAAAATTCAAATCTTTATTTTTCTAATCAAACAGAAGTACGGGAAGCATGAAAGGAAATGAATATCAGTCATGATCAAATGAAAAACATCAACAAACTTTGTGTTACATTTTTAAAGTCTGTTAGTATAAATCCATGGTCAGGAAGTGCCGTGCAAAATGATAGTTTTATTATACTCTTTACAAAAGTAAGAAGGTCCATTTAGTATAACCTTTTGACATTTAAACCGTTCTATTCTTGATTAAAACATTTTAGGACTTCAAATATAGAAGCAATTATAAAATACCGTTAATTATATTACAGATAAGTTAAATGGCTACGAAGATTTTTTTGAAACAGAAAAAAAAAACATTAATGCCCTAGAACGCGTAGGAACTAAAATCATAATTGAAAATAATAAAATATTTTTTATACAAATTATACACACTAAATATTCTAATAAACAAATGTTTGGTTTCCCTTATTTCGATGACAAAAAAACGTCATCTTTAAAAATAAGATTTAAAACTTTGGTAATTCAAGATTTATATAAACCTTGCTTTCCAATATTTTAACATTTCAGGAAAGTTTCCGAGTGTCCAAAGATCAAACGTCCAGTTTGTGGTAGAGATGAAAAAACATATGACACCAAGTGCGATGCCAAGTGCGCGTAAGTTCATTATTTACAAGTAAATCTTTATCTATAGTCTTGAGGTAAACATGTGCTTGTAACAACAGTTTGAAACCAAATGACATTACATGCTAGTCTTATTCTGTAAAAACATAATCATATTTTCCTTTCGGTCCCCAGAAAAAATCTTATAACTGGAGTAACGCTATGAAAAATGTGATATATGAGATAATATAAATGTATGTAAATAATTGGTTTTAATTTGATTATCTATTGATATTTTGCAAACATATAATTGATTAATATAAAGAGAACTAAGTAAATGTAATAAAACGATATTTAAGTAAAATGAAATTGATGTAAACTCATTTTAACCGATTTGTGCTCAGCATTCATCAGATGTAAGTTTCGTGATACAATGAGAAGTAACACTCGACAAAATAACAAAATAATTTTAATTGTGTTATTGATCTCGACAGTTGCCTGAAGATCTAATACAATGTAATGATAACTTTCATGTTTTAGAAGGATCAAGGCAGTCAAGTTGTCCAAAGCACAATTTGATGACTTAAAATATAGCAGCAACAACAATTTTGGTTTAGGAGTAAAGAAGATTTGCTAAAACAAAAGCAAACATTAAAGCTTAAGACAGTTCATGTAGGGATTGCATAAAAAATTGAGAATAATAAAAATAGTTGCTTGTTAATTTTATTGTTTTCGAATTATACACACAGAAAATAGAAATACAATTGAAATTTATTTTGGCTTTCTTAATTTCCTTAATACGTCGTTTTTAAGATTTGAAATTTTGCTAAATCAGGATTTATATTAACCTCACTCACTTATATTTTAACATTTTAGAAACGTTGACGTACATTGTAACGGGCATTGTCCTTGTGACTGTGTTAAAATGAAGTGTCAAACAGTAGTCAAAAATCCAGTTTGTGGAATTAATAACAGAACATACGACAGCAAGTGTCATGCCATGTGCGCGTAAGTTCATTATTTGAAATGTAAACAGTTATATATTTTTGAGATGAATATGTGGTTGATAGCAAAGGTTTGCAAGGAGATAAAACGGATCAAACATCAAATATTGTTAAATTAAAAATTGTATACATTTCTTCCACAAAAGAATATAAAATAACTTGAGTTACGCTTTGAAAAATTTCATATATGAGATATATAAAAAGTATACAGATGATAAATTTTTGTTAATCTATTCGTTTGTTTCGAACATATTTTTAAAATATATAAAACAAGAATGATATGTAAAAAAAACTGTATATCTAGTGTGTTAGAATTAATATTCAAATAATATACAACGGAGGTTAACTAGTGTTCTTATATATGTGCTGGACATTCATTAAATTTCATGATGAAAAGTAGAGAAGTAACAATCGGCTGGATACTTTCAATGATGTTACTCATCTCAACAGATCATTGTCTATATAATGCTTACGTTTATAATTAAGCAAGATAAAGGAACTAAAATGTCCAGAACACAATGTGAGGACTTCAATTGTAGCAGCAACAATTCAATAACAGAAATTACATTACCATTTTGTTTAACGAGTAGAAAAGATTTGTTCTGTTAACACATATTAACGACCATGATAGTAGGAACATGGCTTATTTGTTGATGTTCAAATCATACACAAAGAAAATAATGTTTCATGTACAAAAAAGAAAATATGTGTTTTTAAATTTCAATTAAAAAAATACGTTAAAATTAATTCAGATTTTAAACTTTGGTAAAGCCATTTCTATATCACCATTGCTCACTAATATTAAATCATTTTAGCAAAGTTCCCATACAATGTTATACAAATTGCCCTTGTTCCTGTGAAGCTGATTGCCTTGATAAGAAAGCAGGTTTAGTTTGTGGAGCTGATGGACACGTATACACAAGCGAGTGTTATGCCAAATGCTCGTAAGTTCATTATTGAAAAGTTCCACTTTATATATTCTTGAGATAAACATGTGGCTGACTGCAAAACTGTACAAGTAATCAAATGACTACTGTTCTGTTTTACATAGACAACATATAATTAACTTGTACTCGATCTAGAGAAAACAATCTTAAAACAGGACTACCGTTATGAGAATTACTATATACATGTATATATGCGATATATAAAAAGTATCCAGATGATTGGTTTTGCAAATTTATTGATTTATGTCGATGGCATTTTGGGCATTTATTAAGCTTGAGTACTCTGTTATGATATAAAAGAAAACGTAATAAGTTACAACTCAATAATCAAATATATTAAAACGAAAGTGAGGCATATTTAAATAATTGTGCTAAACATTCATCAGATGTAAGATACATGGTACTGAAGTAGATACTTTAATTGATGCTATCGTTCTTAATATTTGACTCGAGCTACGTGACGATAGGATGCCTACTGCTATATTTTAACAAGATCAAGTCAGTTAATTTATCTAAAACACAACTAAAGGAGTTGCAAAATAGCAACGATAATTAGATAAAAGAAATTACATGATCAGTGTGTTTTATTGGTAGAGACGGTTTGTTAAGGCAAAAACAGGTATTTACGTCAGGAACTGCAATCAAAAAGGAGAAAAATAAAATTAGTCACATGTTTTGTTTTATTGAGTTCAAATTATATACAAAGATAATATATTTGAGGTATATTATAGAAAATAGAAAAAAAAAAAGTTTTTAGGTTTCAATTCATCAAAATGACGTCATTTTTTAAAATTCAGATGTTTAAACCTTTGTTAATCCAGATCTATCTTAACTTGGCTCACTAATATTTAAACATTTTAGTAACAATGCCGTAAAATGTAAAGGAAACTGTCCTTGTTCTCCCTGTGAAGAGAGATGCGTAAAGACCGGAATTAAAGTTTGTGGTGCTGATAAAAAGACATACGAATCAAAGTGTCATGCCGAGTGCAAGTAAGTAAAACTGTAATGCTCTACAACGTCGTACTCTATTTGGTCTTTTAAACTTTTTTTGGGATTCGAGCATCACTGATTCGTCTTTTGTAGATAAAACGCACGTCTGTCGTAACAAAAAAATTAATGCTGGTATCTATGATAGGTTTATCTAGATATTATTCAACCATACATGTGATTGCTTGCAAAGTTTTGAACGTAAATGAAATACATACATGTCTGATGATTTGGTGATAGCTTAGATTCTTTAAGGATGTTCGCTTGTCATGTTTACGGATTTTTGTCAGATTTTCGGAATCCTCTGTTTTTACCAATTTGAATGCCTTAAAATGTTTACCCATTTTCTTTTGAAAAATCTTTTTCATGTATCATGATAAACCATATTTGAAAGTCTTTTTTTAGTTTTTAATAATTTTTGAGAACTTTAATTAACTTGTCAATGATAAAGCTATGAAGTATCAAGAGAGAACATTTTCAATGGCCTATATCTCGAAAACATTGACCTCCATATTTTTTTTTTTTTTGCTTTTTTTGTCCCTTTGTTAATTTCCTATCAACATATACTAGTGTTATGAAAAGCTTGTTATTTTGAAACTGAGTAGCGAAACCTCCTTAACATTTGTCATCAAATTCGTGCTTTTTAATACGTTGATGCCATTAGAATTATTGTTACTTGGTTATCAAGATTACTGCTTCACAATTTATTAAATACAGTATATATGCAACATGCAAAAATATGAACACCAAATACAAGGATATTTTCACATTTATACAATTATTACGTGACTTAGATTTATTTGAGGCTAAAAATTAAAATTTGGGTTAAAGGTCGTGTATTTGTGGTTTTTTATTATTATTTTAATGAGAAAATGTGTATAACATGTGTTTATATCTTTCATTCGTTATATGAAAATTATCAACAAATTATCCACAATAGGACAATTTGAACTTCATTTAGATCGATCCATGATGTGATATTTATTTTTGCTTTAAGCAGTTATTAATTAAATATGGTTATTATATTATGATTACAACGAATTTACCTAATTTAAAATCTAACGATATAAGTTTTAAATTGGACATTTGATTTATTAAACGTATAATTCTATGGTAAAAGGCAGAATTTATTGGGGACATATTATATTCTTACCCTTGCACATTCTGTGTTTTAACATATTATAGACCTATACGTATAGTGAATGTATAGTGAATCAAATTAATTTTTCATTACAGAGGTACTACCGTACAATGTACTGGAGAATGTCCCTGTGATCCATGTTCACACTGCCGGGAAGGAGGTCCAAAAGTTTGTGGACCCTATGGCAAGATATACACTAATGAATGTTTTGCCAAATGCTCGTAAGTATATAATCTAAAGTATATATACTATCCACAAAACACTAAGAGATGGAGGGAGTATCAGTATGATCTTCGAACCGAGAGGTTCTTTATACGACAAAATTGTCTTGTTCTACATTTAACCTTTCTCGTGCAAATTCAGTCTCGTCAAGAATGATAAAAAAGTAACTTGTACATAAATTTATCAATCAGGGTCTGACTATTAATCAGATGTCTATAGGGGCACAGTTAAAGCTTGTCTTTCTGGGTTTAAGATACTGACACATCGTATCACTGATCAATTTATCAGTAAAACAGATAATAAAACATGCTTAGATTTAACTTAGGTCGTTCTTTTCAATACTACAAATTAACTCATTTTCGCACATACTTTATTTCGCATTTAGCGCATTTTATACAATTTCGCGGTAATTTAATACTGCCCTACTCGGTAAAAAATGTTCTGATTGAAAGAAGGCTGGCAGTTACTTATGTGAAATTACAAAAGAGACATTTTCTAAATCAATATTATAACTCATATTTTATTTTTATCTTATTCAGTGGCAAGAGATATTTTCCATGTAAGTATTGTTTATTGATATATTTTAGACTACAAAAGTAATGATACACTTATTTGAACATGCCTTTTTCATAAAAGAAAAGTAGGTAAAAGTCATACACAATCAAATTTACAGCAAAAGTACTTGAGTGTGTAGAATAATGTAATATCTTTGGGTAGCTTTCTTGCTAGCTGAACCCTGAAGTCAATATTAAGTAAAGTATGCTACCCTTCTTAGAGAGTAAAGTAGTATGACAGGTAACCTATATGTCTATAGGAATACTTCGAAAGGAGTGTAGTATACCTAATTTTTAGTTCACAATATGCATTTAAAAATAATCATTTCAAAAAAAAAAAAATTCTCGCAATTGCTGTAGTCATCAGACTAGCATACCCATAAACAAACTCAGTACAGTGATCGTTTCCGTTCCTGGCCTATTTTCTTTTACTTATATGCGAATCAGAGCTATTCTCATCGGATTTTGTCTAATGCTTAGTCTATTTCTGTGTATGTTACATTTTAATGTTGTGTCGTTGTTCTCCTCTTATATTTAATGCGTTTCTCTCAGTTTTAGTTTGTTACCCCATTTTTGTTTTTTGTCCATAGATTTACGAGTTTTGAACATCGGTATACTACTGTTGCCTTTTTTTTTGTAGTAAAACAAACTAGATTCTCGAATTCGAGAAGAAATAAAATCGTAATAAATACAAAAGCTAGTGAAAAATATTTAAAAAAAAAGACAAAAATGTTGTATATCGGATGAGGTAATCACATATTTCCTTCAAATGTTCTTGCATATTTATGTCAAAGCGAAAAGTTAGTGATAAAAGGAAATGAGAAATTATGTTTTCAAAATGTATTAAGATAATTGTTTATATTAGGATAATTTATATCTACATATATATTATTTTTTTTTTGTGTTATAGGTCCAAGTTATAATGGTGGTCATAAACGTTATTAAGAGCCACAGAAGAAGGCCTTAGCATTTGTCAATAAATTTTGACTTCTAATATATTTATTTATTTATTGTGTATTTGATTTACGTAAAAACTTTGTTGTGTTATGTTTTGTTGTCTTTTTGCTGACTGAAAACGATTGCAATGAATAATAATATACTAAAACTGTGCATCTTCATACGAGATGTGGTACGATTCCAAAAGAGACAATTATCTATCATATTTCATTAGTTTGTTATCCAGAAATTGTCGTTTGTTGCTGTTATTTATCATTTGTGTTTACATTTCTTGTTTTGTTGATAAATCATACGATCATTCTCTCGTTTGATTTGGTTTACATTTTTCATGTCAGGGTCCTTTAAAATCTTGTTATTCTGTGTGCGTATTGCTTATTGTTGAAGGCCATACAATGACCTATAGTAATACTACTTCATTTGGTCTCTGGTGGAGGGTTGTATTATAGGCAATCATACCATGTCATCTAATTTTATTTGGTAGTATGATATGCAGACTTATGAAAGATTTTAGAAATATCTCCAATTAAGTTTGATAGTTTATTAAAGACCTTAATCTGAAACCACAGTTCTATATGTTGAACCCGTATATGACCACTTTAAATGATAGGGCGATTTATTGCGGTTGTTTATTTGGGTTATTATTTAAAGTTTGTTCAGGGGCTCATATTCATGGGAAGAAAACTTGAACAATAGGATCTACTTACCCTTGAGGAGCACCGGTTACCTGCGATTATAAGTATGGTGGGGTTTGTGTTGCTTTGTCTTAATTTTCTATGTTGTGTTTTGTGTAATATTGTTTGTCTGTCTGTCTGTCTGTCTGTTTTTTTGTATTTTAGTCATGACGTTGTCGGTTCATTTCCGATTTATGTGTTTTAATGTCCATCTGGTATCGTTCCTCCTCTTTTGAACTATACATATATCAACTAGGCTAAGCCTAGTCGTCTGATGGAGGGCTATAGAAAATTGCTACTGACAAAACGATTTTAACCAGAAGGGAACGTATATATATGTTATTTTGTCTTTGGACACCCCTTCAATAGTTACTTGCTTTTTCTTTTGGTTAAGATAGTTAAACTCACACTGATGCTGTCCTATGTGTGTGTGGTTCGTATTAATATGCGCCGCTTCCTCAAACCGGCGCCTCAAATAGAAAATGTGCTATAAAAGTGCCTTTATAATACAGAACCGTTACACCAATTCGTATAACTCTAAAGGGTCCGTTAGTTGTTTGTCACAAGGCAAGTAGCAGAACAACTATACAACAAATTAAAGACATTTCCGACATTTTATGACATTTATTGTTAGTTTCAATTTTTCAACTGCTTTTTACAGTTTCTTTTTATGTCGTGTTGTAACATAGCTCTCCCGGATAAGGATATGTTATGTGCTCACAAACACGTTAACTATGCACCATTATATTATCGCCCCGTCATAAAGCAGTAGTCAGTAATTCGATGGTTGTCGTAGATTTGATGTCTGAATTATTCTTTTTTTTTTTAATTTTTTAGTCATGGAGTAGGCCGTCGTTTTTTTCCGTTGTATTTCACATTGTGTCATGATTGGGCTTTTTATGGATGACTGTCCGTTTATTATCGGTCGTCATTCTATTGTTTGTTAAATTCACATGATGTTGGACACTGTTTGATAATTGTATCATGTGCAATCACTCCACATCTCCTAACTTATATCGTTGGTTGATTTATAGAAATATAAGATTTAATAGGATTGCCAATTGGATAACTATATCTAAATGAGACCAAAATCACTTGAATTTAAGTAACACTATAGAGTTACGACTGTTAACCATTAGCAAAATCAATAACGATTAGTCATCAATAAAGGACCATAACATGACAACATGTAAAAAGGGGCGCAAGTTCACATAAGCAACACGACGGGGGCCACATGTGGAGCAGGATCTGCTTACCCTTCCGGAGCCCTAGTTTATGGTGGGGTTCGTGTTGTTTATTCTTTAGTTTTCTATGTTGTGTTATGTGTACTATTGTTTGTCTGTTTGTCTTTTTCATTTTTAGCCATGGCGTTGTCAGTTTATTTTAGATTTATGAGTTTGACTATCCCTTTGGTATTTTTCGTCCCTCTTTTCCATACCAGGAAAGTCGCGTCCCAAAACATCAATATAATAAACAAAATGTAAAAAAAAAAAAAAAAAAAATGCAATTTATGACAATTTTGACAGATTGCAAACAACGACAAACACCTGAATTACAGGTACATGAAATGTGACGTGAGAATATATAATATAGAGGTGTTAGATTGTTTGTATACACCTAACTTCGCCGTAATCCGGACAGTGTTGTTCGTCTTGTTTTTAATTTCCATTTTTTAAAGGAGCCAGGTGTTGGTTGCCGTTGTTGGTCAGTGCACTGGCCAATATTTCTGGTAGTTCATGTTATTTGCTTTACATTTGATTGTGTTAAGAAATTCTTTAAAATATTTTAAAATTAGAGCCATAGATATAGGAAGATGTGGTGTGAGTGGCAATGAGACAACTCTCCATCCAAATAACAATTTTTAAAAGTAAACAATTATAGGTCAATGTACGGCCTTCAACATGATTGATCCAGAGTTTAACAGGATACATTTTCAGAGAGTATCCTTACAAGTACCTAGCTGCTATCAATATCTATGTAGCAGCTAGTCTATAGCTACACGTTCTATAATCAAAATCTACGTAGCAGCTACGATATTGAACGCGACCCAGTACTCTGTTTGATAGCATGAAATGATGCACCGGTTCTTCTATAAATGATTGAGATGAGAAATGAACTGGGAGTAAATGAGAACTTAAACTTGATAGGTAGTCCCAGTGGTCGAGTGGTCTAAGTATTCGAACTACTATATCACTAGCCAGTCACACTGAGGTTAGAAGTTCGAATCCCGTACGGGACAAGAGCACTCGACTCCAATCTTAAATGAATAGGATCGTAAGTTTTCCTTCCGTAGGGCGGTTGTAATCTCCGAACACCTCGGCTTCCTCGACCTTGAAATAGTACAAGATTGTTGAAAGTGGCGTTAAACACCAATCAAAAATTAAAAAACAAATACGTTTTCATAAAAACCTCAAAATGTTGATTTTCTAAGAGCAAGGGAAGACTTTTGAGCTTATCCTGCCTCTTTTCAAACAGGTATAACAATTAGGACATGGGGTTTATTTACCCCTTTATGTCTAACTATTTTGGTTTCAAAATGTTGATGTGTTTATCCATCCTAGATAAGATCAGGGTACATGGTCATGGTCTGGGTCTATAATTCGAAGTGTTTGCAGATCTTTTATAGTCTCTTCAAAATCTACAAGCAACTGGCCAAGACCCGGTACGATTTCAAACTTTACACAATTATGTTATGTTTATATCGATGAAATCCATATCATGGCCTTTACACAAATTTCGATTACCGTTCTTTGAGTACGACTGGCTTTCTTATTGTGCAGATAGCGTTTGCTGAACAACCACTTGCGGCCAGTGACGTCCAATATTTCTGAATGAGACTCAGAACTTACGGGTATATGAAATGTTTTATATTTCTTTCAACGGCAAACAAAATTAAATCGAGATTGGTGTGCAGTTCGTTGTATTCAGTGTTGCATTTCTGGCTGCTGTGACACTGGTGTATACCTCAGACCTCATTCCATTCATTAAAATTAAAAGTTAAAAGTGGTATGACAATGAGACTGCTCTCAGCCGAGACCAAATGACGTAAAAGTTTACGAACTTAGGTTGGCATACGGGTTTCAACAATAAGAAAACTTCATGGACCACCGCCTATATTGTACATATGTATATGCATTACTTGTGAATATATATTGAATTTATTTAAGTTTTAATGTCTTCGTATAAATCTAAAATGAAGTGTTGTTTCTTATCTTAAATAACATCCTTTTTGTTGATTTGGTTACTCAAAATTCTTGCTCGACGACGGGAACAGAATTATTCGACTCAGAACGTTGCAATATATGTTTGATAAGAGATACCTAGAGGTGTGTCTATAGATTATCAAAAGTTATAAAATACAGATAAAGCGTTTTTATAAACATTGTATAGGAATATTGTTCAGCAAACAGATCGTGCATATTGCAGATTAACAAAGCAAATAAACACGTATTGATAATTGATATTTCATATTAAGTGCAGTATTGCGGAGCATGTATGGAACGGATATAAACTCTCTGTCGGAGAATGCAAAATAGCATCCCGCGAAAATCAAAAAACATAATAATCTCACGCAAAAATATCCCATTACATGGTCTTAAAATATTATCATGACAGTTTCTAAGGCAGATAGTATCACAATAATTCTGAAAAATGTCTTCATAGCTGATACTAGCATTGATGATGGTATTTTTGAGAGCATTTTGTTAAAACTTGGCAGACCAAGTAACGTTACGGTGTTTGTATGGACATTTTCGTAATAAATATAATATAATTTTTATCCAGTCTTATGACAAGGTTGAAGGATAATTTCTTAATAAAGTGTATTGGCTCCTCCGTTTTCAAAATATTTTTTTAAATGTTTTTCCGCGTCAATATAATCAATACACACAACTGCCATCTCTCTTATTTGAAAGCATATTGACGCGGAGAAACATTTAAAAAAATATTTTGAAAACGGAGGAGCCAATACACTTTATTAAGAAATTATCCTTCAAGCTTGTCATAAGACTAGAGTTACTTAAATTTATAAAAAAAAAAAAAAAAAAAAAAGGACACGAGTCAAAAATGCAGCACAATTTATAAGAAAATTCACATATACTGCAATCTGTAAAACTGAACAACATAAGACCTGTATGATGTCATCTAAGTCAGATTTTTTTCTAGCTATAAAACCAGGCTGAATCAACTATTTTATCATACGGGAATGACTGTACACAGTCAGGAATATAACAGCTGTTTTCCATTCGCTTGATGTGTTTGAGCTTTTAGTATTGCCATTTGATAAGGGACTTTCTATTTTGAATTTTCCTTAGAATTGGTATTTTTTGTTTTACTTTTAAGTAAAAAAAACCTAACAGTACCTAAGTTAAAAATATTTGATGAAAAAATGAAATCTTTAAAGTTTCCAAACTGTTCTTGTCTAACGGTGTTCTAGTACATATTTAAGAACGGAAAAATGTTTTGGTATATATGTGACTTCCTCTGAGTGCACCTGACTTCAAATCTGAAGAACTCTAAGTTTCTTTCAAATTCACGAATAAGTCAATCAAAATGCTTCAGGAAAACTTTTAACAAAATGAAATATTTATTGTCTTTAATCACACAGAGCATGTGGCTTTAATATAATAGATATGAGTTTTAAAAAATAATAAATTAAAATACTGTAAGGTTTTACAACTATTTAAAACTTAACATCACCTAAGTTCGATTTGAGCACTTTCTTTATCTTCATTGTCACTTTCTTGATTTTTAACACCGTTTTGTTGTGAAATTGTTTTTCTTTCATTTTCCTTTGGAATGGCTTCGTCTGTTTCTGAAAATGAACAATCCGGTGCTTGTGCTAAGCCTTGGATCTCCGAAATAACTGGTATATCTTCTTCCTTAGGTAATACTTGGTCGACTTTTGACCTTTCAGTATTTACACTGTGTTCATTTATAGGAGTTATGCCTGAATATTCAGTATTATTTGGTGGAGCATTAGGAGATTTTATAGCCCCTAGATCAGGCGATGCCAGGCCGCCATTAGCCTTTCGCGTTATTGTAACCTCGCCTTGACCAAACCGAAAGTCGACGGTAGCTATCTCATGCGGCTTCCTTCCTAAAACACCAGAATTAGAATTTTCTAATTCCTTTGAATGTCTATGTTGTGTACGAGCTCTTCTCAAATCTAATTTTACTAAAGGATTTGTATATTGCTCGGCTCCTATAAGTACGTGGTTGTCGGGAAGGACATTCTTGGTTCCTTCAAATACGTCCAAAGTCTTAAATTTTGACAAAGCCGCTTTTGATGTCATCTTTCTTCTTATGTTATCAGAACTTGACGCTGAAGATAAACTTTGATTGTCTCTTCCGTTGGGAAGTTGTATCTGCGCATGCTGATTGAAGTTTTCTTCGTCTTTGTTGGCATCCATTTTGACAACTGACAATGCTTGTCGAAGGTGAGAAGACCTTGCATTTTCTTTTTTCTCTTTGTCTAATCTAATATTTACAATAGATGGATGAGTTTGTGTCTGACTCATTCGAAGCCAATGTTCTTTATCAGCCTTTCGACGAAGAGTTTCTTCGTCTATTTCTTCAATGAATCTATTGTTGTGAACGTTTTGAAGTTGTGCGAATGTAAATCGGTGATTGGGATTTAGGTTGTAGGCATCAACGGCAAATTGATCTAAATTGATTCTTTTTAATCCATTTAATCCTTGACTCTTCGACTTTGTTATGTCTCTACGAGCTGTTTTATTTTCATCGTTTCCATTTTCGTCTGAATGGTTTACGTTTTGAGTTTTGTCTGTTAAATCAAAAGGGTTTTCACACTTTTCAAGATCGTTCATGTCGGTTTTTAGACTTAGTGAAGATTTTTGCTTCATTTTATAATGGCTTAAAGTCAAATCATTTCGACGAGGTTTCGGAGCAGTATCCGCTCTTAATTCCAGGTATTGATGTTGAATTTGATTCAAAGATTTTAGATTGGTATGGCGTCGTTTCATTTTAGAAATCATTTCATCAGACCGGTAGTTGTTCTGGTACGCCGTCATTCGTTCACGAATCATATCCGCCATGATGGCTCTATCCGCTTTGTCAGTCACGTCTGATGGCATTTCTGAAAACCATTTGTCAATTTTATTGCTAAAAGTAACATTCGATTTACTCCTAGGTCCGAGCGATTTAGTGCGTTTTACCTTTGGCTCTGATTTTGCTCCTTTATTAGGGTCGGTATGTTTTATCACAGGGAAAGACACTGGTTCATTCCCAGGTTCATTTACGTTCACATTCCCGGTTTCATTTCCTACTTCATTTAAAGAAGGTAAATTGAAGTTTGTCATCATAGTTTTCTCACGTTCGGGAAGTCTGGCCATATCCTCTGGTCCAAAGTATGGGGCGTTACTATTTAGCGCCGCTAAACTTGGATCTTTCTTTTCCATTAAACTTAAATCCACGTGACTATGAAAGTGATATTTCTTCTGCATTTTTGCATTTGAAGACTTATTTAAATCCTTAAAACTACTACTACGTTGAAGGCGTTCCTCATAATTACTTTTCTGTCCAGAAAAGGACAAGTCGTCTGCAACTTTAGGAAACTTCCGTCTTGACAGGAAGTTGTACATGTCACGTGGGTTGGTGATATCCGGATGCATATTACCAAATAATGCTGGATTACTTTTCACAAGTAAATCTTTTGGTCTGAATTCCTTTTTAAGTAACTTTTTGTCTGCAGTTAACATATTCTCCACGTTTGAAACCAACAGATCGTAATCGATCTCAATACTAGCTTCAATTGCGTGTTCGGGTTCATTTTGACTGTGTGTGTTCCTAGGTGTTTCAGATCCTCGGTTATAAAATCGGCTTAGACCACTAGGTGCAGTCCGCGGCCCTGGATAGTTTGCTACTTCAAGAGCCCTGAAAATAAAAATTACATATAGTAAATTCAAAGTGTAACAAAAATGATATGATAAGTGAGAATTATTTTTAACATAATATTGTCGTACCTGCATTCTGCGTGTGATGTTGTTTAAGACTTTACTGAGTGCAAACACAAAGAAAATTGATGCGAAGTTGTTCAAGACTTTACTAAATAACAACATCAAGAACATTTTATATTACCTATAGACATATTGATATACACAGGAATGTAATGACGTTATAGTATGCATATTAAGGAGTAGTGTTTTATAAATTAAGACATCGTCTTCATGAAAGTAAGATTGCGAATTAATATTAAATTACTTCTTACATTATTAAAATATATTATGAATACAGTAATGCTTATAGGATACAACTATCCTTATAATGAAAGCGTATTGACGCATTTTACGGTATTAGTTATCTGTTTTAGAGCTGCTATATTCTTAATTAAGTATATTGCTGTAATTCCGCGGATCGATTTTTGTATGAACGATATCACAGACGAAAAACAATACTACCGCATTTTCTGATTTATTTATGTTAATTTCACATTCCCAAAAGGCTCTCCTCAAAGTTTTCTATTTATATAGTGTTAATATGTCCGAGATGATATGTTGATTATTAAATATTCAGCTGCAATTTTCACTGCAAGACTCTTTTCAACAGATTTGAAAGGGACAAATTTTGTAAAAATAAGCGTAGGTGTTTCAAATGTAAAATCTGTTCTAGTCGGATTATATATTGTTGTAATACTTGTTAAATGAAGCAATAAGTTTATCGAAATGAGTTCTTCCATGACCATTACATTTTTTTTTCTCTCCCATTCACCCCATTACAAAATAATCCTGAATATTGGAAATGTCAGCGAAGTGCCAGAATAAATGCAAGTTGTTGATGGTACAAATAATAAGACAACAGGTCAAGTAGATGATTAATCATTTACACAGTTGAGCCGAAGAAAAAAAATCAAAATGCCATGTTAAAAAACTAACGAAAAACAGATAAGTCCATAAACGCAACATATAAAATTAATATTGGGCAACATGGACAATTTCAAAAACCGGTTTGAACTCAAGTGTAACCACGTGCATTGACACACAGAACTTCATGTTATGTGGTCCATCGTTTTATGATATTATTGTGACTATATTGTATGTCTCTTTCCTTTGATCATAAAAACTTCCTTCCGTCAACTGATCATTTTGTTAAAAAAAATGTACTTCCGTATGTTCAAAAGTTTTGTAAAAACAGGATGTGGTATTATTGCTAATGAGACAACTGTCCACCAGAGACCAAATGATATAGAAGTTACCAACTACGTAGCTATAATATAGTTTACTGCACGGCCTTCAACAATGAGAAAAACTCGCGCAGTAAGATATAAAAGATCTAGAAATAAAAAAATGTAAAACAATTCATACGTCAAACGAGAAAAACGGTCTGAGTTGTGTACAAAATTATGAACGAAAAACAAATGTGATTTACAGCAACAAACAACAAACAATGAATAGCAGGCTTCTTACTTGAGACAAGTACATACACTACAGAATGTAAGTTCATCATGCCCGTACACAAGATAGAAAATGAAATATGAATATATATATATACCAGCCCACACGTAGGTAAAGCCAGTTTATATATTCAATTTTATCAGATTTAGTACCCCTATATCATTCCGTTAAAGACAGCAAAAATAATTAAAAAAAATAATTAAAATCTTTCACTGGTAATATTTTTATATTTACCTTTATATAATCAACATCAATATCCATCGCTAAGCAATACACACATATTTGATCAACCTCCGTATTTAATTAAACAAACCAGGATTATGGCTGAGCAACTAAATCCTATGTTTTTCTTTTGTAACTGTGCCCAGTCAACTTGATCTTTTCTAAATTATTAATCCCTGTTTAACCATGCTTGGTTTGTTTATATAATCAACAATAAATACTTATTTTTTAAATTAAATTTTTAAATCAACACTCACCTATATACGTATATAGGTTGTTTAAGTTCAAGATGGAAATTCCATCGATAAGTATATAGGAGGATGTGAATGGGGTCCTTCATCTCTGTTTTCCTTTTATTTTTTTTATGCCATTTTTCTCTTTCTCTTTTTCTTTATTTTTTTACTGTTATTCTCTATACTGCATATTTCAACATTCAATTATCCCTTTTCTTTATGTTTTAGCCTATTTTTCTCTTACATTCTTGATTGTTTGCCCTTTTTCTGCCCTTTTCCAAATTATTCTTTTTTATAAAGACTCATTTAGTGCAATCAGTGCATTGAGTACATGTACATGTACATACATTTGTGAAAATTTGGTTTTAACAGAGGCGAAATGAATTAAGATACTGTAACACTTATTAAAATTTCTGCGAGTTTTTTATGCCTTCACATTCTATTTATAGTATAAGCAAGGACGATCGAGTGTCAAATACACGATAATATTATTTTCAACATATACGTAGCTTGCTCTTTTACTGTATATAAGTAAAAATTAATAAGTTAAGAACATTTGGCTTTAGGTGCTTTGATTTTTTACTCGTGTTAATTCTGATCGCTGATTGTTTAACAGTTTTTGATGTGGTCTTTATCTATTCGATTTAGTACTTTTACACTTATGTGCATTTTTCTCGACGCTTTATTTTCTTCTTTACAATATATCAACTTAGAATTATGATATACAGTTACAAACGATATGTTATTTCAGTGAAATTCATTTGAAGCATACATGTATGGTTTTACACTAGTAATTTTGGGGCCCTTTATAGCTTGCTGTTCGGTGTGAGCCAAGGCTCCGTGTTGAAGGCCGTACATTGACCTATAATGGTTTACTTGTATAAATTGTTATTTGGATGGAGAGTTTTCTCATTGGCACTCGCACTACATCTTCCTATACCTATGTAGTGTTCTTTTGTACAAATGTAGGTGTCTATATTAACAACCAAAATATGTGACGTTCGCTAAAAACGTATATAGTTAGAACTTTTAAGTATAAAGAAAGAGTGTTATCAATTAGGCTTGATGTGATAGTTAACCAACACGCCACAAGGCCTTGTAAGTTTCTAAATCAAGTACAATCTATTAATTATATAAATTTCAGAATAAAATTTATTGTTAACTTTATAGCATCTCTTTCCCAATTTTTTTTTTTTTTTTTTTTTTTGCTTATTGCCCGATACATTCATCTACGGAAGCCGGTTAGTGCCACGGTGGATTTTCTAAAAGAATATAAGAATTTCCAACATTGTATCGATCACTTAATTAGCAATGACCTTCCTTGTGAAGTTTAATCGAAATTCTATATTTTCATATTTAAACTAAATTTTAGGTCGTTTAAATGTATTTCGTCACGGAAGCACTATTAAGATAGTAATTATTACAAGTTTGAGTTGTTTATGTATTTATTTGGTCGTAAACAAACTATTTATTGATCATAAAATCAGGTATGCTTAATATATAAATATAAAGAATGCTCTCTTGAACTGTGAAATGTAACAGTCACGTTGTAAATCAGTAGTGTTGGAAACGTGGTGACCACGCGGTAGTCAGCTGTTTACAATACAATAAAAAAATAAATTATATCATGGTTACTCTTAATTTTATCATGTTCAGTAAATACGATTGATTCAATTTGTTTGATTAAGTTGAACGTCCAGTGGCAATTATTTCATGCATATTTAGAACTCGAAAGCATAAACAATTCATACAAATTGGTTGTGCAAGATGGGAAATCAGAGTTGAAAAAAAAAACAGGATACATGAGATAAATATAATACAAAATTGAAAAACAAATATGTAACAAACGACAATCATTGAATCACAGGCTCCTGACTTGGGACAGGTACGTGCATACAGAATGTGGCGGGATCTCAACCTTCCCCCTAATCTAGGACAGTGGTGTCTTTTCTTTATTCATTATTGCGTTTGTAGAGCAGAGCGTTGACCTTTACATGTGCGATTGATAGTTTGTGATTTTGTAAATAGTTATCAAAGGTTCCAGACTTATAATTTGATACGCCAGACGCGCGTTTTGTCTACATAAGACTCATCGGTGACGCTCAGATCAAAGTATTTAGAAAGCCAAACAAGTATATTAAGTTAAAGAGCATTGATGACCCATAATTCCAAAAAGTATTTTTAAATACGGCTAAGGCAATTTATGCCAAGGATAAGAAAATCCTTATAGATTCCAATAATTCATACTTTTGCAAAGAGTAAGTTTATAAAAAAATGACTACATAATTGATATGTTTTGTCTACAAATGACTCTTCAGTGACGCTCAGATCAAAATATATAGAAATTCAAACAATTACCTATTTTGACAAATAACATATCAACTTTATAACGCTGTTTTTTAGTACTTGGATATTTTTTTTTTTATTGTCCGACTCCTGACTTTTCTCAAGCACACACAAATGCAAATTGAAAGTTATGTTATTCCTATAGAAATGGATGAGTTCAGCTATTTCCGAAAGTTCGTTCTTATTTAAGCACTTACAAATTATTTTTGGATGGGGGGGGGGGGGGAGAGATAAGTTCTCTAGAAAGAAACCAATAATTCAGTGGGTTTCTTTGGTTGTTTATTGTCATATTTGTTCTTTGATTGTTTTGAGCAAAAATTGGATGTTCATTTTTCTTTTCGAAATTGTTTTTTTTAATTATTCCTTAATTTTAATTCAAAATGAAATTTATGTAAAGTATGACAATTACAAGATTATTTTTTTTTTATTTTCATTATATTTATATATGAGTTAGATGTCCTGATTTATATAGTCGAAACCAAAAAAAAAAAAATGACATACTGCACATCACAGAAAAGGGAAAGGTAGAACATATATTAGATCTAACAGTGTATTGAAATCAATTTGAATTTTCAGTATACATTGAAGTTTTATTTTTTTTTGTACCAGTTGTTGGACTCTCATATTATACTTATCAAAAGAAAAAGCTCAAAAGAAATGGATGAACTATAATTATATAAAGAATAGGAATACAGCATCGCACCACATAACCTTCCATTAAAAATCTTTTTTTCAATTAAAAAACATAGAAATAATATCGATTACGGTATTGGATTATATGAACATTAAAAGGATAACAATTTAAAGTAGGTTGCAATAAGAATGAAGACCTATTTTAAAACACTTTTCATATAAATCAATAAAGCTTTATATATTTTCAAAAAGATACACGCGTCGTGAGTTGATATAAGATAATATTTGTTTTAATGCTTAAATGCGTTTTAAGAACAAGATCTTCGAATTCTTATATATATATATATATATATATATATATATATATATATATATGACTTTTTGACACTAAAGTTGTACGCTTATTTTATTTGTTTCTTGGTTTTAAACGACATATTGATTAGATGTCACATAAGATTTTGCTATTTAAAAAGTTTGATGCGAATATATGTGTTATATGAAATTATCATTTTGTATCGTCAATTTATAAAAGCACCTCAAGATCGCATGTTACGTATTTATACATTCTTGGTTTTCAAATATGTGCGCTAGAGAATGATGCTGTAGAATAGGTCCACGTTCCTGAAGCATATGCTCTTATACTTTACTTTTAGGGTTATTTTGTTTGTGAGCGAGCTGTCTTCATATTCTATAATTGTCATTATCTAGGTCTCTTGGGGAGAGTTTTCTTATCGGAAATCATACCACATCTTTCGTTTTTTATATTACCTGCATTATTTTTTACTTGTGCTGTTTGGACTCAGTAAATTGTGTCCATATTGGTGTAGTGTATGCCCTTATATTTTACAGTTAGGGATTTCTTTTTGTGAGAGAACTGTTTATATTCCTTTACAGTCACGTTCTAATTCTTTTACTGTCGTCTATCCCGGTTCCCTTCTATGTCTTTTGAAGAGAATTGTCTCATCGGCAATCATATCACATCTTTTTTATTATATTTTATGCAAAAATGTTTACTTGTGATGTGTGGATACAGTATACTATATTCCAGTGCATGTAGTGTATGCCCTTGATTTTACAGTTAGGGTTGGGTTTTTTTTTTTTTTTTTTGTGAGAGAGCCGTCTTCGTATTCCATTACAGTCATTTTCTATGTCTCTTGTGGGGAGTGTTCTCATTTGCAACTACACTACATCTTTTTATTTTTATATAACCCTTGCTTTACTGCCAGTTTCTTAAAAAGTCTTTCATAATTGTTAAGTAACGTGTGGGTGAGATTGACACATTGCGCTCCGACCGGATGTTGTCTGGATAAATATACATACAAAAGCTAGAGCAACGTACAAGTGCTTAAACAAACTCTCCATTTGCATATATATATATAGGAGTGGAGGGTCATACATCACAATTCCATTAAGGTCAACAACACGAAGTTTGAGGTGAGATCGGATATCTATTAACAGAATAGATTTATATATCACAAGTACACACCCGTGATATCGCGGGTCCGTGACTGATTTAAAGTATATAACTATGCCTAAGCCTTATTTTAGTAATTAGTATTGTCATCTGATAAAGTCATTTCGATTATAAGATACAAAGTTTTCTCTGCTTTCAAATCTTTCTGTTTGAACCCGTCGACCTGGAACTTATAAATTATTGGTAATATTAATTATTTGGAAAACAAAAGGTCCTGGCTATCCAGGAATGGAGTATTTTTTTAATCAACAGCATTGTCCTATATTAGTTATCTTAGAAAGTCTTGTTGATTGCTGAATAAAACTACAATAGGGAACAATTTGACAATGATTGGATTTAGTAGTGTCAGCCCTTTGATTATGACCCGTGTATATAGCAAAATCCTAAATACACCGTTTGGTGGTGCGCCTGTCAAATGCGGAACGTACAGATAAGGTAATAGCTAACAGGTGAATATACTACACCCGGAACTTGTTAATTATTGGCAATATTAATTATGTGGAAAACAAAAGGGTCTGGAGTGGTGTCATTTTTAATCTACACCATTGTCCTATATTAGTTATATATAGAGTTGAGTTCTTTGATTTGTCGTTTTTACCCAATGACGGCTGACAAATTGGACCTCGTAATTTTAGTATTATAGATAATGACAATGCTGAAAGTGACAAGAAACTGTTCAAGTTTATTTCACTAGCTCAAAATCCATCTTCATGAAACTCCGCCGCATTTTTGTGTCTGCCCAACGCCTCTGACTTTTGTTAGTTTTGTATGTTTTTTTTTAATTCTAGTTCATTTATATGTTTTGGAGTTTAGTATGACGTCCATTTTCATTGAACTAGAACAAATTTTAATTTAGGGGCCAGCTGAGGCTCAGCTCCGAATGCGGGATTATCTCGCTGCGTTGAATACCCAAATGATGGTTGCATTTGACTGTTATCTGCTCTTTGGTAGAGTTGCCGTCTCTTTGCCATAATTATTCCATATTTTCATTCTCAGTTTAGTGATATATTGACGTATATTAAGAAACAGGTACATATATTTGGCTTTAAGTTAATTTCAGATCAAATTTCAAATACCCAAAAAATGAATAATAATAAGAAAAGGTTCCTGACATTTTTTTCTTCTTTTACAGATTTTTTAAATCTGATCTAAAATTAAAAGGTATCACACCACTTCGAGATTGAACATCATATAATCTAATTGACAAATCACAAATCACAATCGCGAATCGCAAATCACAATCGCAAATCACAATCACAAATCACAATCCAAAATTCCAAACGCAAATCACAATAGTAAATCACAGTCACAAATCACAGTCACAAATCACAATCACAAATCGCAAATCACAAATCGCAGAAGTAAAGAGTTAACGAGTATTGAGGATAAAAAATTCAAAAATATTGTGTCAAATACGGCTAAGGTTTTCTATGCCTGGCATAAGAAAATCCTTAGTGTTTCGAAAAATTCAAAGTTTTGTAAACTGAAAATTTATCTAAATGACCACATAATTGATATTCATGTCAACACGAAAGTGCGGACTACTGCGCTGGTGATATTCTCGGGGACGAAACGAACAACATACCAGGGCTGAAACGCACAAAACTACTAAAGTTAAGATCTGTTCCGAACGGATGGACTTTTCGTCATGTCCTACAATATAAGTACTACGATTCAATATCTTAACTCAAGTGGTTTGATGAATATAAACCCTGAGTACAAGACTAATTAAAGAGTTAGAACTGATATAGTACATCAGTTAAATTGTGTCTTAGTGAAAAGAAAGAGGTACATTTGCAACCTTTATCATTGTAAACACTCAATAACGAGTCAAATGGGAAATATAAATATAGTTGTGTGCTTGCGATTATTTTTTCAGTTTAATTTATAAATTGTACTTTTAAGGCAAACGAACATCCTCTTCTGTGGTATTCAGACGCTCAAGGATAATATATAAATTATCAAAACAGAAAAAAAGCAACACATACTTTAGATGGCAGTCAGTGTCTTCTTAATTTCCCGCTCAAATTCTTACAAACACCAGACGACATCCTCCGTTTTAACAATAATAATGATCAAGTGATGGTTTTATTACAACAAGGGGAAACCAATCTAAGTTCCATGGCTTCCACATTATAATATTGTTTACTTAAGGTGTTTTATGTGTAAAGTGATGTCAATATGCGTAGTTTACTTAAGAATAACTTTCTGGAGTATAACAGTATTTTTCTAACGATATTGTTCAATTTTGACCCGTTTTACAATAAGATTGAAAATATGTTCTTTAATAAAACTATAACCTACTTGATCTTAATATATTAAAATTCAAATTTCTTCTGATTACTTTGCTTTTAGTTTGTTCACTTTTTATATACATAAATAGAGTCAATACACGTAGATTAATGCAGTTGACGGCTTAAAAAATGTTTAAAATTTGAGGGTATCGTTTTCGGTCAACCTTTTTGTCCCAAAGAAAAAGATTATGTCTGCTCAATATACAATGTAGTTCTCAATATATATTCATACATTCAAAAATTGTAGGTATAGCTTTATGAGTGATTATAGCTTAACAATGAAAAGACATGCTTAAGGTTTAGGCTTTTTGTTAGTTTAAACATATCTTATTGTTCAAAAAGGACAAATGGATTAGACACAAGTTTTGCATCTAAGTAACGTCTTCTCCAAGCTTTTTGTTAAAATCAATACTAGACATTTTGATAGTCATTTCAGACGTTTTTATGTGCATTCAGCCTTTACTTTGACAGTATATATATAAAGTCCAGGTATTCAAAAACGGATCACATCTTAAATAATTTATCAGTATCTAGTTCTAGAAAAAAATTAAAACAAATGCAATTTATCTCCCGTTAACCACGTAAACACGTAAAAATTTCACACAATCTAAGAATGACACACATGCTTAAAATTGTAAACACGCTAATTAAACATTACACATATTGGCAATAAACATAACACACATTGGCAATCTAGAAATTACACATGAACTATTTCGTATTGACTTTTATTACAGATACATGTAGATATTTAGAAATTCAAAAATAAACTAAGAAATTAATGTGTTTTTATTGATACAGAGACCCTGTGCCGCTCATACAGCATTAATTAAGTGCAGTAAACATCGAAATATGAGGGGAAAGCTGTTTAAGCTGAAGCAATAATTTGTCTAGACTGCTCTCTGTACTTTATCCGTTTATCTTCCAAACTGATATGACCACAACAATATGGAAAACCAACACTTAAAACGTGAGACGGGCGATTTATAAACGAACAGACACACAGACTAGAAACATAATGCCCCGTCTATCGTACATAGTACATGTAGGTGAGGCATACTAATGAAAATTAATGTCTTACACCTTTTCAAGAATCTATCCAATCTACTTTCCGTTTACCATCTCATTATGCTCTTACCTGGAATTACAGCATGTTTAATTCTCCAAAAAGTATATTCTCATTATTACATGTATATCAACTACATGTATTATAATTTTCCATTCATCAAGCAGTGTCCGTCAAACTGAGTCCTAGATATAACTTCGGAAAAGACACTTTTGTACTGGATATTTTCCTTTCGGTTTTTATGTATTGTCGTTAATGTAAATATTTCAGCTGTGAATTATTCAGTTCAAAATTAATTTTCTTCAAGAGATCGATGGCTATGTTAAAATTTAAACTATTAATTTTACAGGCTCGTAAAATTCCGGATTATCAATGAAATTGTTGATTTTTTTCACATTGCTGTTGATTTTTCACGTAGTTCTGTTTATATTACACCAACACACAATTTAAAGACCATTCATTCTATTTATTACCTAAATCCTTTTTAAATTTGTTAAATTATTCAATTAAAATACAAAAGAGAAACTGTTTGTTTAGTCGCGAAGGTCAGTATATAAAAATAGTTTTGACCCGATAGTACGTCGTTAAAAACCCAAGAACAAAGACTTTTAACACGGGACAAAGTGTAAATATTTTAAAGTCTTTAAAAAAATTTAACAAAAAACTAGACTTGGTATTTAGAAAAAAAGACTGAGTTTTAAATATTTTAACATTGTAACATATATTCGACGTAAATTTTTTAAAACACATATTGAAACTTAATTTGTAATTTGCACACTTGAATCGGTATACTATAGAGTCAACTAAGTACTGATTTTTCATATATTATAATAATAAAATATAAAGATAGATGTACGTTGTTTTATATTGTATGTTCTTTTAAGTTACTTTTGTTATTTCTCTGCATGGTAGGGACAAAAAGGGAGAAGGAAGGAAACCACAAAAATATATATAAATTCTTTAATATTTTCATGTGCCGTACCAAGTCCGGATCTAGGATTTGTGAAAGAGGGCGTAAATCTTAAAAATTGAATTAACATAACAATATATTGTTTAATAAATTTGAATACGCTACATTTATCATGCTTTCGAATAACATATGGTCAAATTGTTGACAGACCTCCTCCTAAATTGTAATTAAAAAGTATCATTCTGCATTGATAACAATCAATAGTTACGAAAAAAAGGTACATTTGAAAAATCAAGGCAATTTGACAGTGTAGAACAGAGTGGTTTGATTTATTTATCAGTTCTGGTGGGTTGGTACCATGAAAACAGCAAATCAGACATTGGTGGTAGACCAGAGAGTTTTGGTAACACGAACAATTTAGGGAGCGACCATTTGATTTTTATGGGGGGGGGGGGGGGGGGGGGGCTAGGATTAAATTTTAAAAAAAATAGGCAGGACAGGAGTTTTGAGTAAAACAAAAAGGCAGGATGAGACACTTACAAACAAAAAAGTCAGGACGACAGTTTAGGTAAAAAAAAGGAAGGACCGTACAGAGTGAAAAATAAAAAGGCAGGACAGATATTACAGTTAAAAAAAATGCAGGACAAGATTTTTCATCCTAGCCCCCCCCCCCCCCCCCCCCCCCCATAAAAATCAAATGGTAGCTCCCTTAGTTGTAGCATTCTACTGCTCTACGAGTGCGCTATGTGATGTAGGAGACATTGATTACGGTGAGGATTTGACTTTTTCGGTTTGATTCTAGATGGGTAACATACCCATTAAAATCTCTCAGTTTTCGTGGCAATCATAATTTCCGGGGCATTACCCTAACTGATCAATCTGTAGAACATCCATGTGTTTGAAATTACCAAATATAGAATATAGGTGATGTTTATCCTGTTTTATATATCATAAGGAATGTTATCCATGACGACACAATTTATTAATGCCAGCTTTCAGCGATGGCTCGAAAACACATTTGTCGTTCTTGGATTTTCGTTGTCTGCCCATAGCGTGGATAGTTTTTCTCATACGACTTCTAATTTCTTTCTATACAAATTGCATGCATAAATAGTAAATTAGTAAGAGGATGCAATTACATGAAAACAAAAATCGGTCATCAATATTTAGGTGAAGTTGTGATTTGGATTTAAATTAGAGCCTTACTCGAACTCTACGTCAAATGGTGACTCAAATTCAAAGTTGAAGTCGAATAGTACCTCGAACTCTACCTTTAAATTTAAAAAGTTCAACTCGAAACTTGGTACAGATGTGGTTGAGAGTTGTCTTATTGGCAACCATACCACATTTTGTATTTCTATATTAGGCCGAGTTGAAAAGGGTAAAACATTAGTATGTCTGAATATATCAAATTGAATCTTGGATCCCCTCAAAACTATATGGTCCTTATTTTGAGTTAGAGCAGGTAGACTTTCCTAAACTTTTAATACCATTTGTCCAAAAAATAGTCCACTTCTCTGTAAAAATCTTTTAAGATAGAGCAGATGCGATTCAATTTCTTAATTTTTATTTAATGTCACAAGAATATATCACGATATAAGTATTCTCGGCCTATAGCTGTTTGGTTAATGGAATGACGTTGATGCTGATATTTCTATAAGTGCATGCATCAGCTGTTTCCGTATTCCAACGCAAATGTATGTTGTAATGTTTGTCACGAATATTTGCGTTTGTTTTTCGTTAGACACCTTCAATATACGACTTTATCTTGTGATCTTTAAAGTTTATAATATTCATTTATACATGTATCAACTTCCATTTAGATGATGCCTTACTTTGTCTCGTAGACGTTTAAAAAAAAAAAGAATTACATTGTTGATTAAAATGCGTTATTATAAATATAAGATTGAGAATGGGGAACGTGTCAAAGAGACAACGTCAACCTTATCGAAGAGCAGAAAACATCAAAAGCCACCAATGGGTCTTCAACAGAAAGCAAAAAAAATCACGCACCCAACTGCGGACTTCAGCTTTCCCTTAAAAAATGTGTACTAGTCTAATGAAATTTGACGTCACACTTACCCCAAAACATGTAAATGAACTAAAATATAAAAAGCATACAAGACTAACAAAAGCCAGACAATGGGCTTGAAAAGCACTAAACATTGTTTAATTTGAACAATTCAGAAATATTTATTGAATATTTCATCTTTTTTGTATAATACAATTATATAAATCATGTACATACATGTATGTGACGTACATGTACACATTGTGCGTTTGCTGTTAACAACAAAAAGATAAAAAAAAAAAAAAAAAACAAACTGCCATATTCCCATCCCCTAAAAAATTGTTTCGACCCATGCATGAAACGACACAATAGTATTGCACCATACATCGTACAATGTTACTGAGACAGGGCCAGGTTATATAATATAAAAGCTGTTTATGAACATACTGTTTAGCGATAGTATACAATCTATGTACTCTTACAAAAGATATTATTTTTAGTAAATACCTATAACCTCGTATTTATGTCGCCCTGAACATGCATGAAATATTAACCACTGGACTCTAAACACCCAACAATCAATAAATCGTATGTATGTCTTTTAATATGACTTGTATTGTCGGGTACAGGTTTTTTATTTTATACCCTACGAAGTTGCCAAGATGTCCGATTTTTTGTTAAATTTGTACATAATCCTGGCTGATGCTTAATCAATTGGTTTAATTGCGATGTATAAAAATCAGCTGCCAAAATGAATAAGCTGCAAACTTTGATTTGAATGTTTGTGTCACAAATGACAAAATCGATTTGTATAAATATATGAAAAGTTCATTTGAACATCGCAGCTAAATTCAGTGACTAATAATGCAATTGTAATTGACATGCATTCATATACAAAGCATTTCCTCCCAAATGAAGATTTAAAGATTGGGATATTCAACCTGCATTGTTACCTAACAATTTCTATATAGAAATTATATATACTAAACTTGAAGTTACATTTGCAATAACGGTTGATTTGACACACAATTGAACAACAATTTATAATTAAAAAAGGCTATTCAAAAAATTCCATAATGTGTCTGCAGCCGTAAATATTTTCTTAAAAGTACATTTTACGTTATTTGAAACCCTTTGAATCTTTATAACAAAATTGATGCTACTGTATGCGGTAATCAAAAAGTTCGTAATTCGTACTATTCATTCCAGTTCTAATGATTACAGCTGATTTCCTAACGCAGGTAAAGCAAGACTTTGGTTTACTTGCTTGCTTTGTATGCGTATTGTACAATTGTGAATGGTTCAGTATAGAAAGATGTCGATGACAGGAAAACATGTTTACTTTGAGTTACTTACAAGCGGTCTCAATCAAGAAGAAACTGAAAACAAACTGACACGTACTTATGTAAATAAATGCTGACGTACATGTTTGATCAAATGAAACCAACATGTTTACCACATCCAAGCCCCTCCCCACCCCCCACCCCTCCAAAAAAAAAAGGACAGGACAAATAGGCAAATGTAACTTTTATTAGTATTCAAAAAGTAAAATCACAAAAATACTGAACTCAGAGGAAAATCAATTCGGAAAGTCCATAATCACATGACAAAATCAAATAACAAAACGCATCAAAAACGAATGGACAAGAACTGTCATATTCCTGACTTGGTACAGGCATGGTACAGAAATGGATGATAAAAGAATCACTGCTAATTGCTTGTATTTTTTTTATGTTAAAGCACCTAGATATTACATACATATAAATTATTATGTAGTTGTTTTACATATAAATTTCATTTTCAAACTGGCATGGTTTCATAAAAAAAAAATTAATAAATATTTATTGTTTCGTAACAAGGAAACTACATTAAGCTTTGGACTAAAATGATTTACTTTGTTGTTATTGAAATGCAGCGTTTTAAGCTTGTCAAAAAACAATTCAATTTTCAAAACTTGATAGCTATGAATACAAAAGAATTAAGTGATTGTAAAATACTCAAAGGGATCGATCATATTTGAAATAAAACTTTGTCTGGTCTCAAGTTTCATAGTACACAATAAAATGTAATTATATACACTACATTCTTAAACACCTGCAGACATGCGTCAAAATTTTTTGAAGTGTTTTAAAAATATGGTTTTCCATTAAAATGGATTTTAAAAGCTTTGTTCAACATATTTTAAGACATAAAATAATATTTTACCGTTATCAATAATTGGAGAGGATATTTTAATTCTTGTTTAAATGTACCCTAATGTTACACGTGGCTGTTAAACATGACAACACAGACATTAAATCCACGCGGTGTTAAAAATATATAGAAATTTCATTGTCCATCTGAAACATGTTCAATACAAAATGCTTTCTTTTAATCATAAAAAAGAAGATGTGGTATGATTGCCAATGAAACAAATCTCTACAAGACACCAACACGACACGGAAATTAGCAACAATATGTCACTGTACGGCCTTCAACAATGAGCAAAGCCCATACCGCATAGTCAGCTATAAAAGGCCCCGAAATGACAATATCAATCAATTCAAACGAGAAAACTAACGGCCTTATTTATGTACAAAAAATTAACGAAAAACAAATATGTATTAAACACATAAACCACAACCACTGAAATACAGGCTCCTGACTTGGGACAGGCACGTATAAACATAATAATCAGTCTACTTCGTCGGTTTGCAAGATAATTATAGAACTGTGTGGTAATCAGGACAATTTTGAGCGTAGTTAAGTGGCGTTTCCAAAACAATTTACATGGAAAAAGGGGGGGGCAATGACTGCCGATGAGGGGATCCGCTCCTGTCATGCTTCAGTGATACCCTAAATAATTAATCAAATTGTTACTACAGAAAGGGGGAAACCTTCCAAATCCGCCTCTGTCAATTTGTTTACTTGTATATTTTCAAACTTGTTATATGTAGCGGAGCAGTATCATCATTAACATTCATGAGTGTTTCTTACCAATACCTTCAATGATACCAACGTAAACAATGAGAATAAAAAAATATTCAATCCTTTCGTTTCTGGCTTAACTTTAGTTTTAGTTTGAGTTTATTTTGATCATTGGGGCTAAATTTTGAAGTAGATTTTTATACATCAACGTCATCAAAAACAATGGGTTGACAAAATTCAAATGCTGCAGTACGAAAAGCCAATGCTAAACAAAAATGCGACAAAGCAAACATTAGTCTTGTTACAGTATTAAAAACGCGAGTTGAAGAAAAATCAAAATATATCAGACGTCACGAATAAATAACTTTCTAAAGAAATCAAATTTCTGAATTTGAAATCGTACTTTACAATATTAGCTCTTCATTTGAGACGGAATTTAATTTGACCAATATAATATCCAGGTCTAATAAAAATACTTTTAAATAACTCCTTTAGTACGATAAATGACTGACCCGTATTAAGAGAGAGCCATAACTCTTGCAGGGAAAAAACACCCTTTCGAAAAAGAGTAGGCTAATGCCGCTACATGTACAAGGCAGCACTCGCACCCGCAAAGTGGGAAGGAATTAATATAAGTTGCAATAACTTGTTTCCCAATCCACTATAAACTAATTCATAAAGTTTTCATGGTAATCAGATTAATGTACAGAATACACTTAAAAAATATGAGCAAAACTAAATAGTGTGAATCTACATTCCACAACATTGCAAAGTTTGAAGTCCAATATTACGGAGTGAAAACCTACAATTTAAGAACAGTAATTTTTGTATTTTCACCCTTTTGGATTTCATAATTATGCGGTTTAGGTTTTCTCACTGTTGAAGACTGCAGAATGTCTTAAAGTTGTACACATCCTCGTTATTTGGTCTCTGTGATTGGTAGTTGTCTCGTTAATATTTTGTATGATGTCAATTTCATCATGGAACACTTTCTTTACAACCAGGAGTCCGTTAAGGGATGAAAATAAGTGTGATATTAGTGTTACGATTGAAAAAGCTATCAGTGTATTAATTTAAGTTGAAGTATGAAAACAATACTAGGTCAATGTCATAAAAATATAGTAGAACCTCGCCCTTCCCCAGTTTCTCAGCCTCATACAAAAAAGTTTATATTTTCCTGACATTGACCTAATATTGTATATAATTATTCTTAAGTTATTTAATAATTGAATGCTTCTTTTTGTAACTTCATTGGGGTGTAAAAGCGTTGATCGAAGTACATTTTGTATGAAACGCTTCATTCTAAAAATGTGTGCACGGTCAACGCTTTTACAACCCTATGAAGTTACAAAAAGAAGCAATCAATACTTATAATTACATTTTTAGTTAGGATCATGAAAACACGAACTTAATCATTTTTTTATTTCATTTACCTGTGCACTTTATTGTAGGACCTCGTGTTATCATGAATGATAAGTTTTATTGAGTGATGCAATTGCTTTAGGAATAACACGTGATGTGCAGTTAGCCAATCAGAATAACGTATTATAATCAAACATATATCTAATGTATCATACATATAGATAAAATTATAAATTGAATTTCAAATATGTTCTCAAAAATAAGATTTTGAAATAAATTGGTACATATATATAATACAAGTTTCAAGCTCTTCAAAAAAAAAAAAAAAAAAAAAAAGCGCAATTATCAAGAAAGACTATGATTCCTCAATACACAGATTTGAAAATTTGATGTCGAATGTTTTCAGTTTTTATTATTGTCATGACATATACAGTGGCGGATTTAGGGGAGGGTTCCAGGGGTTGGAACCCCCTTTTTTGGACGATCAATGCATTTGAATGGGGACATATAGTTGGAACCCCCTTTTTGTCCTGGGTTGGGAACCACCCCCCTTTTTTAAATGGCTGGATCCGCCCCTGATATACTTGTATTTTGTTTACATGCATGAAGGATATGAACGTCTCTGGAATGTAATGTTTGTCATGTTATAAAAAAGATTGGCGTGTCTTAAACAGAACTTTATCCTTTTCCACCTTTAGTAGACCTTTTTCATTGGAAAGTATAAAATAACATAAATAAAATCAGTATTTAGTGGGATAAAAAGATAGACCTTTACATTTTTAACCTTAGTAATTTAAGTCTTATATCAGTAAATAAATCAATGAAATGAAAATTACAGGAACGAAAATCTAACTTTTGAAGTACAGGTCATGTACCAGAAGTAAGACCTTTAAGTAATACTAATAGATAACTAAACCAAGTAAATTGTGTGGCTTATATGAAGTTTTCAGCTAAGTTTTGTCTTCAAATTCAAAAAAAAAAAAAATAACATTTCAATTGATAATATAAGTTTATAAAATGGAATTTGGAAATTTTGAACATAAATCAAAATGAAATTTTTTTTTGAAAATCACAGAAATAAATGGTAAATATATTCTTATACGTTTATTTGATAACTCTTGGAAAACAATATCATTATGAAAATAAAAACTAATACAGTTCTCATAAGTTATAAAAAGAAATATGTGGTATGCTGCCAATGATACATGTACAATTCTCCATCAGAGATCAAATAGCTTATATAGAAGTTAACTACAACAGGTCACTATCATGACGGCTTACATCAATGACCCAATCCCATACCGCATGGTCAGCTGTATAAGACCCCGAAATCACAACTTTAAAACAATTGAAACGCGAAAATTAACGACCTGATTCATGTACCAAACAATGTTTGAAGACGCATGGTGGTCAGGAGTTGATGAATGATTATACCACTTATAAATTTTTTGCGATCGAAGCGCTTTTATGGACTTACCTTCACCTAGATCGCTCAAAAATAAAAGGCTAGGCATGTAAAAACACGTGGACACAAATGGGGCTCTGTTACCATAAGCGTAAGAAAAGCCAAATTCATCTGAGGTCAAATTTTTCTGAGGGAGTTGGAACCGTAGCTTCCTTATATTTTTTGTTATGCCGATGATTATTTTCTTTTTTGAAAACAAATTATCTATAAAAGAATTACCAAAGAAAAAACATCGAAATATTTAATTAATCGACTCAAAACGGGATCATAGTTTTCGGGACTACAGTTGATGAGATAAATTTTCATATTCTGCCGCGCTAACCCAAGATTCAAGTTGTGAAATTTTATTTGAAATAAATAATTTTAGATCAATACCCATTATCTGCCATTTTTAAACATATAACATTTGTGCTCTTGAATTCAATGTTTTCATACATGATTTTAGGGAACTATTTATATGTGATTATTAAGCATACTTACATTGAGTCAATTATCCATCTACAAAGCGTTTGAAGAGACAATCAATTAATCCGTTGATATGGGTAGATTATCGTAATCAAAACACTATTACGTTTTAACTAACAAACATTCAAATTGACAGTGCATTTTAAAAACTTCGAGATTCGATTTTAACAAACTGTCATTCATTTCATAAATTCAAAACAATACTATGTGCATGGGTAAATTTCTATTGTGAACACCAGAATGATCTTTTTGAAATTTGAAAATAAAAAATAATTAGTTATTTAAATGTTGCATTGAGTAGGTAATATAACACTGTGTAAATTAATATCTGAAAAAATATTGACTGAAACGCTTAGATATGAAATTAAATGTCTGTAATTATCTTAAATTTGACATTTTAAACTTCAGAAATGTAATTGATCATTAATCATTAACGGCAGTAGTGAAAAATATAAAGTTCACTTTTCTTGTGATAAATTACCCTCCCCTTTTCGGGAGAGATCCGTTTGCGCCAAAAATGGGTCCTTTTGCGCACAACTTTTTTTCTCCAATGCTACGTTTGCGCCACCTGTTTTAAAATTACATGGTATCATTTGCGCCAAAACTAAAACATACGATTGTGCCAATTAGAAGAAAAATGACTTCCCTCCTCCTTTATTTGGAGGTCGGAGAAACATTGCAAAAACACCATTAGAAACTAGAAACCATTGAGAAAAAAAAACCCTCTTAGAGGTTGGGAAAACATTACAGCAATACTATAAGAGGTCAGGGGAAAATTGCAATAATACTATAAGAGATTGGAATCTATTGAAACAACCCTCTATATACGAGTTTATGGTACATTGCAACAACCCTCTACGAGATTTGGAACCATTGGACAAAAACCTATTAGAGGTTAAGGAAACATTGCAACAACAAGATAAGAGATCGTAAACCATTGAAAACAACCCTCTAACAGGTTGGGGAAACATTGCAAAAACACTATCAGAAATTGTGTACCATTGAAAACAACAATCTAAGGAACATTGCAAGAACACTATAAGAATTTGGGTACCATTGAGACGACCCTCTATATTAGAGGTTAGGGTATATTGCAACAATCCTCTAAGAGATTTGTAACCATTGAAAACAATCATCTAAGGAACATTGCAAGAACTCTATAAGAATTTGGGTACTATTGAGACAACCCTCTATATTAGAGGTTAGGGTGTATTGCAACAACCCTCAAAGAGATTTGGAACCATTGAAAACAATCATCTTAGAGGTCGGGAAAAACATTGCAACAACACTATAAGGTGTTGAAAATCACTGAAACGACCCTTTAAGAGGTTGGGGAACATTGTAACAACACTGTAAGCGGAAAGTTGGTGGGCTTTGGCAGTGCAAATTTTCCGTCACTACCCAACAAACCTTTGGCCTATTTTTCCGGTGGCAGTCAAACTTTTCGTCCTTCATTCCTATTGAATTGCCTTGCGTGCAGTATTGATTTTCAACTTTGTTTTTGTCCCAAACAAGCAGGAAATATTTGCCACTGTACGTTAAGTCAGCAAAAGAATCACTCATTTAATATAAAGTATCATGTACATCAACACTATTAGAGATTGGAAATCATTAAGACAACACTATAAAGGGTCGGGATAAATATTAATCGTATATAATGAAAAAAAAATCATTGTGCATATCTATCTTTTTCAACTCAATTCAGTTTTGATAAATGCACATCCGCCGCGCGAATCAGCGATTTATATATTAATTGTATAACCCTTCATAGAGTCAACAGAATCTCTGTTTTCTAAGTACATGTATGTAATTCTTACACCCTCAGTGTTTATTTAAAGATTTTGTTAGTACTTAACGTTAGGATTAACAGGTGCTAGACAATACACATGTATAATCAATTAATCTCTTATCTAACGTTTTGAAAAGGGTTTACCGGACATAAGCCCTCTGGTGTCCACTATTGACTTTTATTATTTAAGTGTACCAGAGTATGTTACAAGAACAAATTCATTTTGTCCACAAGACACAACACGAACCCCACCAAAAACTGGGGGTGAACTCATGTGCTCCGGAAGAGTAAGCAGATCCTGCTCCACATGTGACACTCGTCGTGTTATTACAAAACCGGTAAATACTAAATAGTATAATTCGGTAGATTACATTTGTAAAATGGGAACGGTATTGTAGGGATAATTCCAACTTCACCATTTGGAACCTGTTACATTGCAACCTGTTACATTGCAAGACCACACCTCTGGTAAGACTAACGTATCTATATCGATGAACATTTGTCTTTTTCTGTTGTACTCGGAAAGTTGTACCAAAATAATTATTAATTACAAACGAAAGTGAACCAACGCCTGGTGAGTCTGAAGTACGGTAGAGTCCATAAAGTGGATACCCGAGGGTATGCAAGGTCGTTATGATAAAAAACATAAAATGTAGAGAGTCTTATAACAACAACACTTTAGGGACTGCTGCAGAAATTTATTGATCGACATGTTTCTGCAGCAGTCCCTAAAGTGTTGTTGTTATAAGACTCTCTACAAAATAATTATTAGTAACAATCCTGCATGGAGTAACACAGTTCTATTTTTCTTGATATGTAAAGCCTCCGATTTTCAAAGAACTCAATCTAACTAATTTACAGCTAGATCCTGTGTCAATACTTACAATCCCCCCCCCCCCCCCACCGAAGAATTCAAATGTGATCATGTGTTTCCTTCAATTCCCACAACCGACATGAATAAAACCTTTAAAGACCATGCTGCTTTTATGATATTTGTCTGTCGGGATTTTTAAAGTAATCCAAATCTGATGATCCGGATACAGCAGACTTTATTGTCTTTAGTGTATACATGTGCTATTGTAATGTATTTTATCGTCTCAAAAACTAAGAAATGTTACAATAACATCCGATTAAAAATAATGATTAATAATAGACACCAATTATTCCCAGCAACCGGATTGTACTGAAATTTTATGTCTTTGCTATGGCAAAAAAAAAAAGCTAAAGATAGAAAAGCACCAGTTATGTCCGCTCTTACGCCATTGATAAATTATATCAGTATTCTAAAAGATGTCAGTTTTGGATTTGAAATTGTCACATGATAATGAATTTCTACATCTGAAACCAAAAAAAATAATTAATTTAAAGATGAAGTACGAGTATTCATAATCCAGATTCAGATTTGCAAAGCAATTTCGGGCAAAGATTTTAGTATATTATAGCAGAGACATATAATACAAGAGATATTGTATTATATGTCTCTGATTATAGTAAGACTTTTCATTTAAATATTTTAATCTCGACGGAAATACTCGTACATGTAGTTGCTTAATAAAGTATCTGCAATGACTCGTCTCTGAAATACTTCTATGCGATATGAATGATCGGATATGCTTTTCGTTCTGTATATTATTGTTATTTTCCGGTATTGCATATCAAATTTATTCGTTCATAGTGTGTTAATTTACTTTTTTTGATTGAGTTAAGCCTTCCAATTGATATTTTATCGTGTGGTTTTCTATGTTGTGATGTTATGCTATTGTTTCAGAAAAAGGGAGAAGGTTTGGTACCATTAAAACGTTTAATCCCGCTGCAAATGTTTGCACCTGCCCTAAGTCAGGAATCTGATGTATGTAGTAGTTGTCGTTTGTTTATGTAATTTTTCCTTTTTTTTTTTTGTTTCTCGTTTTTTATATAGATTAGACCGTTGGTTTTCGCGTTTGAATGGTATTACACTAGTAATTTTGGGGCCCTTTATAGCTTTTTGTTCGGTGTGAACCAAGGCTCCGTGTTGAAGACCGTACATTGACCTATAATGGTTTACTTTTATAAATTGTTATTTGGATGGAGAGTTGTCTCATTGGCACTCACACCACATCTTCCTATATCTATTGAAAGAGAAAGAAATCACATTGAATAGAAAAATTATTAAAAAAGAGGAGGTTGACGATCTTCTAAGCAATTGGACTATACATGTGTTTATATCTTTAAGGCATCTTTAATCTCTCCTATCAAATGTATGCACACTGGCCCCCTTTCCCCGCTTTAAGTCTTCTTATATACCGCCAATTGTATATCCTCTAATACAGTTATACCCACGTCAGTGCTCTTCTGTGCGCAGAAATAACGTCACCGACATCTAGCGGTGGTGCCGCCGGGTGGTGCAGCTAATAAGTCTGAGTTTGTTGAGTCGCATGTCCAACGGCTGTTTTGGGGCCCTTCTGCATGTTCAAGAATCTTTGGCTGTCCAATGAAGAACAGCAATGAAATTGCTTTTCACTTGGGTTGAGTTTTGTCAAATTATATATATTGTTTCATTTTAACCTACAAAAGTTAGCAAGATGCATTGCCAAATTTAACAGTACATTGTTGTGTTTGTTTTATTCAAAGGGTAAACATATCTGAATGTCCGAAAACACATATAAAGTCAGTGAAATTTGATTATTTAACTTGCTAATAGGCCCGCGCCCCCCCTTTTCTTAATACGATTTTGCAGCCGACTATACCCCGTGAAAAAATAATACTGTCATCAAGGGCTAAATCATCGCATTTTAATTCTTATTGATACAATATATAGCTAATTGCATACATTTTCTGTTAAACTTTAATAAGAACACGTTAAATAAGGAAAAACTAATTGAAACATTGAAATATATTTTTATCCAAAAATCTTTGAAAAAGGGGGATCCCCCTTCTTTTTGTAAATATGCTTCAGATTTTTGATACACCATTAGAATCCTGGATCAGACCCCTGTTTGTACACCATGTTGCTTTTATTTAAGAATTGCCTATATCAAAACTTGACTAATAACCCCATTTATATGTTCTTTCGTTAACCGTCAAAACAGGTGGTTGTCCCCTCATTATATTTAATTAATGTGTTTAGTGGCTTGTAACTTTATTGTCCAGTTCATAATAAATCCTGTGGAATGCTTCTGCTCCATTACTGGTACGTGTTCTACTCTATTCTACCATATAGTGACCGCCTTCCCAAACAGAGCGGTAGATAGTTTCAGCCTATACGGATGGTGGGAACAAAGCCCTGTGTCATCAACATATTTGGCTAAAACCTAATCACCAAAGCTTCTATTTTCTTCTCTTTTGGCATATCTTGTAGTAAATATTCACATGGACTGTCTAATGCATTACAAGTCATTTCTCTCCGGATGCTCATTTTCATGGTGAAATATCTCCAACATAGTGATACTTTTTAAGCCAAAAATTAGGACAGGTAAATTGGCGCAAATGAGTTTCGAATATTGGCGCAATTGATACATTTGGAAAACAAAATTTGGCGCAAATGATACCCCTGAAAAACAGTAATTGGCGCAAAAGGACTACTGCCCCCTTTTCTCTCTCTTTCTTATGGCTCTTTCTAGTGTATTTGGTTCTCATATACATGTAATATAAAGCATAACTTTTGGGTGGAAGATTCATCTTTTATCCTTTCCCGCTTGTTAAAGTTCTTTTGTCTTTGGTAGATCGCTTTTATATTCAGATTCTAAAGAATCGTCATGAACGTGTATGAAATATTTGTCAGTGGACACTAATCAAACAATTATGGTTTTAAAGAAAACAGTGGCAGGTATATTAAGATGAGTTATAAAGATAATTCAAATACTTGAAAACACATACACCCGATTGTACAATGTACAAAATCAAGTAATGTTGTATGACGATAAAAAAAATGCTGAGATCACAACAGAACAGTACCGGTTGATCCGGTAAAAATCACACTCTTAAAAAAGGTAAAATTCAAAGCTTGAAATGACAAAATATCAAAATAAAGTAATATATAAATACAAACTTTAGATAACTTTCAATTTTGACATGGCTTTACAATACGCTGAGGTATATGTAAAACTATTATATTCAATTCTTAAAACTATCGCCAAATTCTATCTCGAGTCATAACAATGAATTCATTTTCAAAAATAAAGAATATTAAAAAAAAAAAAACTGGATGTTTGGTTCTTTTTTTTTTATTCTACTACGGACAATATGATTATTTCATATCCACACATAACATCATATCTATATACTTAATAAAAAAAAGATTGTCTTATATACTTCATACATTTAAAAATGCGTTTTACAAAGTCTGAAGAGAAGGTCTGTGGAGTGATATGATAAATTAAAAGATTAATAGAAAAGCTTTATAATTAAAAGTCATAAGTTTATATAGTGACATGCAATAATGCATGTACGTAATCGACGGAAAATATTTAAATTATTTCCCAATTTGAAATAAGAGTAAGGCTGAGCGAAAACATTTCCCCTTTCTATTTTGTTGTATATATATATGACTGTGTATCATATTTAGATGAAAACAAAATCCAACTTCTAGTAGATCAGATTTAAGCTCCATAAGTCACAGGAAAATACAAGATTCACAAGCAGAATGTGAAGAATACTGAATCAGTCTGAAACTAAGAATTAAAGTATTAATAAAACTAACACTTTCATATTCTCAATTCTATTTTTTATTAAAGATTTGAAAATAAAGAACGAGCTTTAACATGTTGAATGAAGGTCTCAATGTCTCAATTGATATACTGGGCTTCTATCCTAATTGAGGATATCTTTGAAACTATGTTTAAAGGAAGATTTTTCTAAACAACAACATACATGTATTTGAGCAACCTCAAAAGGCTTTGTACATGTACTCCATATTTCATTAAGCTTTCCTATTGATCTACAAAATATGGAGTTAAAACAAAATGAAGAAGCTTGATAAAATGTGGAAGTGAGAAACGTCAACTAGGAATTTGAAATACATCACGTGTGAAATTGGGACTTTGACAACAGAATGTCCCTACTCGTCTATTGTACACACGCTAACACTCATAATTACATGTTTATCAGATGCATGGTTCTGTTTCGTTCTGTTATGCTTAAATAGATGACAAATCTTGCGACTATTAATTTTACAAACATATACGGTTTAATAGCTCGACGTTTCTATTGTTTGTCTCATGTTCAGTGTCAACTGTTCCCAATATATATAGGAAGAGAAGCATGATTACCAAAGTTATATTACATGTATATTCCGCCAAAGTATGCCAAGTTGGACTATTAGAATGAAGGATGGGAAAGTTCAGCTATGTTGGATAAATGCAGAAATTTTGAATCGCAACATGTTACCTGCAAAGAGTCTTTATCATGCAGAGAACGCAGTGCTCTTCCTGCACGGAAAACGAAAACCTCAAAGATACCAGTCTAATAATTTTGTGCGTGAATCGCGCGTTTCGTCTACAAACGACTAATCAGTCACGCCCGAATAAAAAAAGGCAATGGCTATTCGTCCGGTTAGCCGGACAAATAGTCAAAAATGTCTATTCATCCGGCAAGCCGGACAAATAGCATTTTTACGGTTTTTCGCTATTTGTCCGACCAAATATATAATGATGAAGATATAACATCGTGTTTTAAAGGTTTTGAATGAAGCACGGGTTGTTTTAAAATATGTTGTCTAACCTCGTTTTATGAAAAAAAACTCATTCTAATAAAAAAAAAAAAAGGCAGTGGCTATTCATCCGGCTAGCCGGACAAATAGTCAAAAATGTCTATTCATCCGGCAAACCGGACAAATAGCATTTTTACGGTTTTTCACTATTTGTCCGGCCATACTGCATATAATGATGAAGATATAACATCGTGTTTTGAAGGAGATAGATCAAGCATGAATAGTTTTAAAATATATTGTCTATCATCGTTTTATGAAAAAGAACTCATTCTAATAAAAAAAAACTAAACTTTACATTTGATTCAGATTTTTTTTAAAGGAACTTTTGGGGAGGGGATTTAGGGGGACAAACATTATTCATTCTTTTGTTGTTCTGCCTATGAATTTCTTGTAAGGTAAATAGACGGGCAAATGATTATTGGCTTCATTAAACATATATGATTCTAAAAGATCCTAAATGTATTGTTGTTGTGAAGTTTGGTTAAAGTAAGTTCCTCAAATGATTATGCACGATTCTTCATTTAAATTGTTCTGCGATTTTTAATTCATAGGAAATCAGAGAAAAGGTTTGGCACGTGTAACCTGTCCCAAAAAGTAGGATTGTGTTTTCGATGGATTTTTTTAAGAAAAAAATGTATATGATACAACAGAAAAAAGGGGGGATACCCCAACCCTGGTATCATATTCCCAGTCCAGGCATATCAGTGCATGTTGATAGATCTTCGTTGTAGTATAACTTAAAAATAATGCATCCAAGCAAGTTTAATATAGTATTTTTTTCCGAATTCGTTTTGCCTCCATAAGGTAAATTGGGGATCATGAAATCCGGCATCAATTTCACTTTGATTGCAAGCTCATTCCTCACAGTTAACATGTATACGCTGTTGTTCTTGAATCTCTTCTATAGAAATTCGTTAAAAGCAAATCACATTCTCTTTTGCTTTCTTTAGGACATTTTTAAATATAAATCACGATCTCCGATTCTCAAAACGTCCATTGCATACGCGCGTTTGTTATCCGACACCTCATCCGGGAGACTTTCCGCGTCACATGACACTTTGATTGATATTGAAGATTTGCGCATGCGCAGACGGATGGCCGGACGAATAGAGGTTTTTAACTATTCGTCCGGCTAGCCGGACAAATAGACACTCCGTTAAATAAACATAAGTAATTATTTACGAAACGCGTCTGCATGCCGTGTTATTGAATTGATTATTGTTTGCTTAACGTCCAATGGCAACTATTTCATAAATTTTGACAAGAAATGTCTCTTCAGTAATGTATGAAGTCAAACTATTTGAAAATCTAGATACTGATAAATACGTCGAAGAGTTCATTAAACCGAAAGGACACACACTATAGCAAAATCCGGACAAATATAACGAGCTTGAACGTGGGAGATAAATAACATCCTTTCTGATCAGACGTGGATGTGTATTTATGCATCAAGCACAACTAAATAGACGCATAGACATACATGTATATAAATCTCTGATGGACGACACTTATAAGAAATGTTACTGCCGAAAGGGAGGTAACGTCCAGTTGACCATGATTTTATACCACTGTTACTGTAATAAACTAAAAATGGAACTGGGGAATGTGTCAACGAGACAACAACCCGACTAAAGAGCAGAAAGCAACCAAAGGCCACAAATGTGTTTTTAATACAGCGAGAAAATCCCGCACACGTACACGTGTAAGAATTAAATTGTCACAATGACCATGATGACATATAAACATGTCATAATTATGATCACCCCAGTTTTCCATTCGGCAATCCTCGGTAGAATCCGCTACTCTCCTTCTATGAGGGTACGGAATCGGCCGAGTTGAGACGAATGCCCAGTTTTCCATGGGGTTCGTTTTGCTCGGTATTTTATGTTGTGTTTTGTTTTAAAATGTTTGTTGGTTGTTTTTTTTTCTTGTTTAGCCATGGCGCTTTCAGTTTATTTTCGACTTATGAATTTGAATGTTCCTTTGGTATCATTCGACTCACTTTTATATCCTTCATCATCTTTAATTTACTAAATTTAAAACTATAACTTCAAATGTATCATGACAAGTTTCATTTTTTTATTCTCTATAATACGATCTCATTGACGAGACTTTCTACACGTTCAAAAGTAGAACTTCAGAGAATCTGGGATTTCCAATTTACTAGTTTATCAATTTGTCCTTTATTTTTTAAAGTAAAAAATTCTTCTCTTTTGATTGAAATGCAATACATTTGTCTCATACTTAAAGCTTACCAATTTTACATGTAAATATGCATTACTTAAATTGTTATGATGTTGTAATTATTGTATTTATTTATGTTGGCCTGATTTGTGTTGTGTGGCCTGATAGTTGTTTACAGAATAATCTTAGAACTGTGCAGTTTAGAAATCACTGGAACAATTACAGAATGATTGGAACTTTCCAGAATGATCCTAATAAAAGATGTGTTATATAAACTTCTACATTTTACTAGAAACTTCTATTGTAACTTTCTAGGATGTTCCATTATAGACTGTTCTAGAATCTTCCATGACAACTATATATATACAGACACTAAAGTTAAACAATCACTCTTGCACTTGGACTTAGACATCGATAGACATTAATATTCATAGCATTTGGATTGACACTTTTATTCTACAAACAACATCATACTGGATTGTGACCGTAGTAGTGAACGTAATATTCAGATTGGATTCCGAAAGATATCCGGATACAGATAAAGATAAAAGATTGGACTCATATTTTGACAGTTAAGTTAACAGTAATATTTGTGTAATACTTCTTGTAAACTTTTGTATAATAAATATTGTTAAATTTTACTATTGATTTGTGTCTTTTGTTGGCTCTAATTTAAAGGCGATTTCTGGCCGTAACAAAATGACTTCGTTTTTCTGCCATCTGATGTTAAGTAGTTGTCGTTTGGTGATGTGTTTCATAAGTGTTTTTTTCGTTTAAAGATTTATACCGTTTGTTTTCTCGTTGGAATAGTTTTATACCAGTCTTGTTTGGGGCCCTTTATACATGTATAGCTTGATGTTCGGTGTAAGCCAATGCACTGTTTTATAGACCGTACTTTGACCTATAATGGTTTACTGTTACAAATTGTGACTTGGATGGAGAGTTGCCTCATTAGCATTCATACCACATCTTCTTATGTCTAATCACTGGAAATATGAGAGCATCACTTATTTCCTGAGCTTGTTTTTTAAGACTTCAGTAATATGTTAAATTAAATCTATCTGGTTATAAGTCATCTTTTTTAAAATCAATATAAAATATTCATTTTGTCTTGCTTGTTGTTGAGTTTTCGTAACATCTGCTATGTAATTATGTGACTTTTGCATCGTATGTTTTTGGTAAGTGTGAAATTGTTCCATGTCATAACCATAATGTACCAGCTGATAATATTTATACAGTGAAAACTAACTAAACTGAATCCTGTATAAACCGAAAACCTGTCTAAATCGAATCCTGCATAAACCTAAAACCTGTCTAAACCAAACATGTTCTTAAGCACTGTCATATCAAATTATATGCGTTGTGAACCTGATAAAACCGAACATCGGCAAATACCGAACACAATCTTAAGTCCCAAAGAGGTTCGGTTTAAACAGGTTTCACTGTACTATTGTAGATCGACACATTTTTTGTGAAAGAAATATTTTGGTATTGTCCAATATGATGTTTTCTCTGTCTGTTAACAACGTCTTCACACTAAATTTAATAAAGGTTGAATGTGTGCAATTTTACTTATTTATGGCTTAGATTCTGATTTTTTAAAATTGTTATTTGATTTTGAACTAGCTTTCAGTAACTGTGAGTACGGTTGTACTCAAAGATCTGTACTTTGTGTCTTTAGTGTTTTTGTTAGTTGTTTTTATGCTTTGTATCGATCTGATGAGATGGATATGTGGCGTGATTGTCAATACGACAGCTATCAACCAATGAAAAAAGTTAAGATGAAATGGATATAAGCTTTTATTGGCAACCGTACGGTCTTCAACAATGAGAAAAACCCATACCGAAAAGTCGTAGATAAAAAATGCTCCGACATGAAAAATATGAAACAATTCAATTGAAAAAACTAACGTCCTAATTTGTAAAAAAGCAATTTACGAAAAACAAATAAGACCTTTTCAACTGAATTTTACAATTTTGAAGTACGGTGTGCCACGACCCCATTAGTCAATGTTATGGTAGGGTTGGGTGCCCGCAAACATGTTTAAGCCCGCTACATTATGTACGCTCCTGTGTTAATTTACCGTCAGGCGTCAAACGGTAATTCTCGGCTATCGTCATATTGGTTAAAATTTTATCGTGATTCTTCGTCTCTAATAATTATCGTTACCGTTATTTTTGAAAATATAACTTGTTTCATCAAAATCAATCCATATTTTTATCGTCTAAAAGACTGTGTACATTTTATCGCCATGCATAAAAAAATACCGTTTACGTCAATTTGCAAGAATTATTTTTACCGTTATTCGTCATTATTCACATTACGACCCTCTGTTAAGTCAGGAGCCGGTAATTGGGTGGTTGTCGTATCTTTGCTGTATATCATAATTGTTTTTCGTGTATTGTTAAATTTGTATATAATTCAACAAGTTTTACATTTTGTCATTTAGTTATTGTTTTTTATTCATCATTACAGCTTATTATGCGATTTATGTTTTCCTCGTTGTGAAAGGCCTTATATATGGTAACCTATTGTTTTCATCATAAGTTTAAGGTGTCTCTTTGACAATCATATCACATCCTATTTTTTTGTTTTTTAGAAAAAGAAAACAGATTTACTAGACTTGTTTTAATAACATATATCATCATACACAGGAATATGTCTGGGAAAGAAACAAAGTACGTGAGGAGGCCTTAAGAGAGGAGATTTGTCATTTCGGTACATTGTAACATAATTGTGGTTGCTAACTTCTACAGTAAAGTTTTTTGGTCTTTGTTGAAGAGTGGTCTCATAAGCAATAATACCATATCTTCTTGTTTTAATAAATGTATAAATTAAATGTCGAAGTTGATTTTAAGTTCATCACTTTAAAACGAAGATTAGTATTATAATTTCTTAGTAATGACGCTGTTAAAGTAGTTTTGGTCATTGTCGATGTTTCATTTTACTTTCTTGTTAAAGCATGATCTGCTTATCCTTTCGGAGTTAGGACCCGCGATCACTCCAGGTTTTTGTTTATCCTTTCGGAGTTAGGACCCGTGATCACTCCAGGTTTTTGTTAGGTTCGTGTTGCTCATGCAGTCTATTTTTCTATGTTGTGTATACCGTTGTTTGTCTTTTGGTGTATTTTGTTTTGCCATGGTATTGTCAATTTGTTAGTCAACGTATGAGTCCTGATGTCCATTTGGTATCTTTCGCAATTTTACATGATTTTACTTCATACTAATTAAGGTTTTCATATTCAAATTCAAAGTAAAATTAAAATACGACACAATGAATTTTCAAAACAAAAATATATTATACACTGAATTCTTAAATACTAGAATTGGTAAATAACTGCCTGTGCCATTGTCATGACCTTCTACTTTTACATGCGTATGATTAGTGTAAATTTCAATTTTTCATTTGAAATATGTGGCCATATGAATTATTTTTCTCCTACAAATTCATAACTCATTGAACAAAATCTGTCCATACGTAATTGATACTTTAAGAATTGTCCTACAGACATGATAAATGGTAATTCCGGTATATGTCCTTGACGAAAATAAGTTTTTTTTTCTCGATCTATAATGTTTCCCCAATTATCAATAATCGAGAGTCTATTCTAGCCATTATTCAAAATGCTAACGAGACTTGATAGCCGCAGGTATGTCGGTCATGGAATTGTTGGTAAAAAATGACGTCTAATATTTTCGTCTTTTTTTTCAATCACACAATCAACCGGAAAAATCACAATTAATGTATAATTATTTATAGGGGTTTTCTAGTTTAGAGTTTTATTCAAAGTCCCCCAAACGTGGTATTGAGCAATAAAAAAAAAATAAAAATACAAAATTAATACAAGTAGTAAAATATGTTTTAAAACACACTAAATTCGAAGTGAACACATCATTGTTAACAACTACTACATGTAAGTAAACAAAGAACTGCAAAGAAATTGTAGTAGTCGGAATTCAAATGTATTGCTAGTAATATCGTATAGCGGGTTATTTTCGTGGGTGTAAAATTTCGTGATTTTCATTGAATAAGGTATACGAAATATTTTGGCAGTTATAATTTTGGCGGATTTGAAACTTTTATCAATACCTTTGCATGTAATATAAAAAAAGAAGATGTGGTATGATTGCCAATGAGACAATTGTCCACAAGAGACCAAAATGACACAGACATTAACAATTATAAGTCACCGTACGGCCTTCAACAATGAGCAAAGCCCATACCTCATAGTCAGTTATAAAAGGCCCCGATAAGACAATGTAAAACAATTCAAACGAGAAAACTAACGGCCTTATTTATATAAAAAAATGAACGAAAAACAAATATGCAACACATTAACAAACGACAACCACTGAATTACAGGCTCCTGAATTACGGGATCCCAACCTTCCCCCTAACCTGGGACAGTGGTATAACAGTACAACATAAGAACGAACTATAAAAATCAGTTGAAAAAGGCTTAACTCATCAAATGGACAAACATACAAGTGGACGTGGCCGGGTACTTCTACATCCCAACACAAAAACAGATCTGCGATTACTCGCAGTTATCTGACAGCTAGCTCAAAACCACTAACAACTAATAAAAAATCATGCATCTAAGAATAAATTATCAATCCGTACACATCCAACATCCAATTGATTTAGTGTAAAGACGTCATAAACAGCCAGAGAAAAATATGACCTTAAGCAATGCCAAGTTACAGGTATCGACAGATTGTAGATCCATGAATATGAATATGTATATAACATACTAGTAATATTTATTTAGCTTTTAATTTACTGATAACAAAATCAATATTTATACCAATAAAAACAATATACACTTTTAAATTGGTGGAATAATATTGTTCTTTCCGCGAAAATATACACCCCACGAAAATAAGTCGTTTTACGGTATAAAGTAAGGTAGAAGGATTGTAAGGGTAACAAACACTTTCTTACAAGTAAATATTAAGTGCTAGCTAGTCTAGTACTAATTATTATCACGAGAGAACCTTTCTCCTGACTAATGTTTCTATGAACAAAATTGAGATTGAGAATATTTTCATACAAAGATCACAAATAAACAAAAGACACGACTAGGTCAGTCAACTTTATAAAAGAAGAAGATGTGGTATGATTGCCCATGAGACAACTCTTCACAAAAGACCAAATGACACAGATATTAACAGATATAGGTCAACGTATGGCCTTCAGCAATTAGCAAAGCCCATACCGCATAGTCAAGTAACTTTAAAAGTCTATTTTCACTATTTTATTTCTCAGATATTACATTCAGTAAACGTTAATTAATTTCCTTTCTTGCTCGTGAGACGTGATGCATATATATGTACAAGTAGCGCTTGGCGCCAATGAGATTGCTTTGTCCAGGCTTGACACCTCAATTCGACGAGAATGGAGATCTAGACATGTGGTCTTCCTCCGATTGGCAGTAAAACCCTTGACACAGTGGGGCATTCGTTTGGCTGTGCGGGATGTAGTGCGCAGACACATCCGGTCACAATAGGGACTGCAATTCGATTATTCGTGTTAAGTGAATGCCGTGCTCTCTGCACGTTAATATCTCTTGCAATAACTCTTTGAGGGATTCGTAGCCGACCTGTAGCAATACTAAATTTTTGTCCCTATTCAATACTCCTTCATTTTGGATCGGCAGTATATATTTCCCCAACTCTCATCCCAGACGGTCTCTATATATTACATGACCTTCTAATTGAATGTATTGTTAATTTGTTTTCGTCCTTAGCATGCATGAAATATTGGCCACTGGACATTAAGCAACAACCAATAATTCAAGCAATGTACATGTAGTTCTCGAAATATAAATCCCCAAGTAATTGGAACAAACACACTTTACCACGGTGTACTACTGGACTGAAACCCTCGCAGTTAGCAGGTCACCATAGAGGAACTCCTTAGACCCCTTCATACTTTATTTAATTGAACAATAAGCAATTGCAAAGCCAATGCTGCATAGTCAACTGCTTATTGACAAATTTTCCTCTGAATATCAGTTCCCTTTTTTAAGTTTTGTATGTTGTTTCAAGTATATTTAAAAACTCCATAAATGCTGACTCAATTTCTAAAAGAAATATTGTGTTTATTATAAAAAATAACTCTGAAATTGTATAGATATCCTACTCTGGTACAAATGTATACAAGTACTTGTTGTTGAGTGGAATATAACAGTCTTTCTGACATAACATTAAATTGCTTTTATCGGTTTGTGAAAATATAATGGTTTGAGACTGTCGTGTGAGTGGGGGTTTAGCTAGCTACATGTATAAAACCAGGTTTAATCCACCATTATCTACACAGGAAAATGTCTGTACCAAGTCAGGTATACATATGAGAGTTTTTATCCATTCGTTTGGTGTGTTTGAACTTTTAATTTTGCTATTTGATTATGGACTTTCTATTTGAGTTTCCTCTGAGCTCGGTATTTTTGTTATTAAACTTTTTTATGTGATCACTGACAGGCCCGGACAAAACGTATCAATGACAATGTAATGAAGATAAGAATTTGAGGTTATTTGGCGTTCCTTGTTGGAGTGTGGTTTGATACTTTCGTTTGTCATTTTGGTATAGTCTATCATATGTAGTTGGTTTGTTAAGAACTTCTTTTGATATTCATGCAGAATCATAATGCATCAAGTTCAAACACAAACTATTTAAGGTGGTACCTAACACCTTTACTAAAATTAATTTGGTTCGTTTAATTTTCTTAAAATTTTGATAAAGTATTTACTTTGAACCTTTGACAAAAATATAAAAATTTCAAAAAATTTAAACCAACGGTTTAATCAGAAAAAATACACTGGTTATATAGCAGTTTGACAAAAATTTGTTTTGATCACTGAGAAGCTTAATATTCCTTTGAGAACACAACGTCATTAAAACGTTCTGCTGATTTTACAGAGTTGTCTCCCTGTAGTGTTAGGTACCACCTTAACTATGAAATGAAGTTTTTATGAAAGACTCGGGACAACTTGTTACTTGGTTTTGTTCTTAATTTAAGTTCCTTTTTAGTTTTTTATGTTATGTTTTGTAGACTTTAAGTTTTGTTATCAGTAAATAATATCAATCTAAATAATTTCTGTATGTACATATGCACATTCATGGCACTGTCAGTACATGTACTAGGTAGGAAATGAAGGTTTTTATGAAAGAGTCAGCTTGTTGGTTTCCGATACCTGTATCTTGACATTGCACAAGGTTATGTTGTTTTCTCTGACTGGTAATTACGTCTTCACACAAAATCCACTGGATGTTGGATGTGTACTGATTGATATTTAAGTCTAAGATGCATGATACTTATAATATTAGTTGCTATTGTCTTTGAACTAGATGCCAGTAACTGCAAGTACCATCAGATCTGTACGTAGTGTATTTTTTTTTTGGTGTTCGAAAGTACACCTTCAATGTTCATTCTTTGTTTTCTGCTAAATGCCTTCTGCTTTGTATCGATCTGATTAGTGAAGCCGTTTTTAACGGATTTTTATATTTACTCTAATGTTGTACTGTTACGCCATATTATGAATATCCCTGTCATAAGTCAAGAGCCTGTAATGCAGTTGTTGTCATTTGTTGCTATATATCCTTTTGATGTTTTCATTGTTCATTAGGTCATTAGTTTTCTCTTTTTTATCAATTGTTTTACATTTGCAATTTTGGGGCCTATCAATTTTCTTAAAATTTTGATAAAGTATTTACTTTGAACCTTTGACAAAAATATAAAAATTTCAAAAAATTTGAACCAACGGTTTAATCAGAAAAAATACACTGGTTATATAGCAGTTTGACAAAAATTTGTTTTGATCACTGAGAAGCTTAATATTCCTTTGAGAACACAACGTCATTAAAACGTTCTGCTGATTTTACAGAGTTGTCTCCCTGTAGTGTTAGGTACCACCTTAACTATGAAATGAAGTTTTTATGAAAGACTCGGGACAACTTGTTACTTGGTTTTGTTCTTAATTTAAGTTCCTTTTTAGTTTTTTATGTTATGTTTTGTAGACTTTAAGTTTTGTTATCAGTAAATAATATCAATCTAAATAATTTCTGTATGTACATATGCACATTCATGGCACTGTCAGTACATGTACTAGGTAGGAAATGAAGGTTTTTATGAAAGAGTCAGCTTGTTGGTTTCCGATACCTGTATCTTGACATTGCACAAGGTTATGTTGTTTTCTCTGACTGGTAATTACGTCTTCACACAAAATCCACTGGATGTTGGATGTGTACTGATTGATATTTAAGTCTAAGATGCATGATACTTATAATATTAGTTGCTATTGTCTTTGAACTAGATGCCAGTAACTGCAAGTACCATCAGATCTGTACGTAGTGTATTTTTTTTTTGGTGTTCGAAAGTACACCTTCAATGTTCATTCTTTGTTTTCTGCTAAATGCCTTCTGCTTTGTATCGATCTGATTAGTGAAGCCGTTTTTAACGGATTTTTATATTTACTCTAATGTTGTACTGTTACGCCATATTATGAATATCCCTGTCATAAGTCAAGAGCCTGTAATGCAGTTGTTGTCATTTGTTGCTATATATCCTTTTGATGTTTTCATTGTTCATCAGGTCATTAGTTTTCTCTTTTTTATCAATTGTTTTACATTTGCAATTTTGGGGCCTATCAATTTTCTTAAAATTTTGATAAAGTATTTACTTTGAACCTTTGACAAAAATATAAAAATTTCAAAAAATTTGAACCAACGGTTTAATCAGAAAAAATACACTGGTTATATAGCAGTTTGACAAAAATTTGTTTTGATCACTGAGAAGCTTAATATTCCTTTGAGAACACAACGTCATTAAAACGTTCTGCTGATTTTACAGAGTTGTCTCCCTGTAGTGTTAGGTACCACCTTAACTATGAAATGAAGTTTTTATGAAAGACTCGGGACAACTTGTTACTTGGTTTTGTTCTTAATTTAAGTTCCTTTTTAGTTTTTTATGTTATGTTTTGTAGACTTTAAGTTTTGTTATCAGTAAATAATATCAATCTAAATAATTTCTGTATGTACATATGCACATTCATGGCACTGTCAGTACATGTACTAGGTAGGAAATGAAGGTTTTTATGAAAGAGTCAGCTTGTTGGTTTCCGATACCTGTATCTTGACATTGCACAAGGTTATGTTGTTTTCTCTGACTGGTAATTACGTCTTCACACAAAATCCACTGGATGTTGGATGTGTACTGATTGATATTTAAGTCTAAGATGCATGATACTTATAATATTAGTTGCTATTGTCTTTGAACTAGATGCCAGTAACTGCAAGTACCATCAGATCTGTACGTAGTGTATTTTTTTTTTGGTGTTCGAAAGTACACCTTCAATGTTCATTCTTTGTTTTCTGCTAAATGCCTTCTGCTTTGTATCGATCTGATTAGTGAAGCCGTTTTTAACGGATTTTTATATTTACTCTAATGTTGTACTGTTACGCCATATTATGAATATCCCTGTCATAAGTCAAGAGCCTGTAATGCAGTTGTTGTCATTTGTTGCTATATATCCTTTTGATGTTTTCATTGTTCATCAGGTCATTAGTTTTCTCTTTTTTATCAATTGTTTTACATTTGCAATTTTGGGGCCTATCAAGACTAATTATGCGTCATGGGGTTTGATCATTGTTAAAGACCATGCGATGACATATCTATAGTAAACTGTTGGTAACTTCTATGTTATTTGTATATGGTCTCAGTCTGATGGAGAGTGGTTTCATTTGCAAGTAGACCACGTGCACACCTTTTCATTTTTATATTGTTTGTCAAAGTTTATTGGTCGATTATTGGGGCTTTTTTTTTGCCACTGCGTTATGACTTCGTTTTTGATTTATGAGCTTGAATAAGCCATTTGTATCTTCACCCTCTCTCCTTAAGGTGGTACCTAACACTACAGGGAGATAACTCTGTAAAATCAGCAGAACGTTTTAATGACTTTGTGTTATTTAGGGGATATTAAGCATCTCAATGATCAAAATAAGTGTGTTGTCAAACTGCTATATAACCAGTGTAATTTTTCTGATAAAACGGTTGGTTCAAAAATTTTGAAAATTTGAAATTTTTGTTAAAGGGTCAAAGTAATACTTTGTCAAAATCTAAAGAAAATTAAACGAGCCAAATTAATTTTAGTGAAAGTGTTAGGTACCACCTTAAGTAAGGCAATATCTTACACATGAAGGATTCATTAGAACAAACTACTAGAATAAATATAGCATCAGTTTTCTGCTTGAATGAGAATTGGTTTGATTAATTATGTGTATAATGGTTGTGTACATGTCTATAAATAACGTCGTACTTACATATCAGAGTGCATGATTGTGTCACTGACATGCCAACTTATAACATTCATTCATAGGTTAACATCTACTAGTAATAGCAATAGTACATAGTGGTAGAAAAGAGGGACAAAAGATACCAAAAGGGACAGTCAAACTCATAAATTGAAAATAAACTGACAAAGCCATGGCTAAAAACACAAAAAAGACAAACAAACAAATAATAGTAGAAAAATACAACATAAAAAACTAAAGACTAAGCAACACGAACCTCACCAAAAAATGCGGGTGATCGCAGGTGCTCTTGAGGGGTAAGCAGATCTTACTCCACATGTGGCACCCGTCGTGTTGCTCATGCTAGACTTCTCTACATGTTGTATACTTGTATGATTTCTTTCACTTTTAGAAACTTGAAATTATTCCTACACGTACATGAATGCGGCATCATATTTAACATCTCTCTTTCGACCGAACAAATGGCCTCAGTGGTCGAATGTTCTAAGTAGGCATACTATACTGGATCACTTTTCTGTCAACATGAAGGATCTGAGTTCGAATCTCACAAGTGGCAGATGCATTTCGTCTTGACTCAAATTGTAATTGAATTCGCCTTTTCAGAATCTAAAGGACTCTAATGGGTAATCCCATTGTTCGTACACCAAAATGAAAAAAAAAAAAACGTTACGTCATTGGTTGTAGTTCCAGTGTTTATCACGTAATTTTAAACCAACCACAACGTTTTGGTGTACGCTTTTAAAAATATTACCCAGAATGCATTTTTTTTACCAAAGGTCGGTGATTTTCTTCGAACACTTCGGTTTCTACCACCAATAAAAAACGAAAATTAGTGCTTAAAATACTGTGAAACATCAACCAATCAATCAATTCAACCAGGTGCATGTATTTATACATCTCGGACAGTCCTTTTTTATACGTTTGGCAGCCAGATTAGAAAAGTCCAGACAGGTTTCCTCTACCAAACCAACCATTGACCGTACAAATAGCTTGTGGTTCAACATCCTTTGATTACGTTTCTCCTATTTTCGCTGTTTCAACATGTACAATCTAAAAAGACAAACCACTTATACCTCTAAAGCACCGAAAAGACTCTCTATCATAGGATAATTTAGAATTTTTAATCAGGATGTCATAAATAACATTTTAGAAAGGGTTATACTTCTAAGCAAAATGTAACATCCAAATATAACTGAATTATTTTCCATAATGAAACAAACTATAACGTAGTCAAGTTGTTATAATATACTAAAAACAAATTTTAGAAATGTTTCAAAAGTTCAATTGTTCACAAATGTTTATACGGGTCCGTGATTGTATATAGTTTCGAGGTGTTCATATCCGAATTGTGGTGGTCAAAAAATTTTTCACGCCAACTCATAGATAGTTCTTTTAGCAATACAAAGACTTTTTTGTTTTTTTTTTTTTTGTTTATCAAATCATGAATTCAGGCTCTCAAATGGTTATTTTTTTAAAAGTGACACCAACAAATAAGCCAGGAATAAAGACTCTTTAACATAGAGGGTTATTCTAAAAAAATAACACATTGATAAACAATGAAGACGAACAGGATTTCTTTTGCTATTCAATTTAGTAATCTCGTCTTCTGTCTCAGAGTATCGACAAACCTAATATATTGTTGCAATATGACTTGCAATACCGATTCGACAAGATCACTGACCCAAAATGTACTTTGGTTTATTTTGAACAAAGAAAGTTATTAAAAGATACGAATATACCAATTACATGTATAATTTATCAATCATATTCTCTTTGGTGCAGAAAATTAAAGCTTCATATTTTATTCTCATAAATTGTTTACGTGTTGGATTCCAACTAATTGCATGACTTGAAGAGAAAAATATACAACGCACTGTACTGACTAAAGATATAGTATGATCAAAGAAATGGGTTAATTTGATTTGATTTTATGTGTTTTAACGCCATTTTTAAGCACCGCTTTTGGGCTATGTCGTGGCGGTCAGTTTTTATTGGTGGAGGAAGCCGGAGTGCCCGGAGAAAACCACCGACCTTCGATAGGAAAACTGACAATCCTAGTCAATTAAGATTGGAGTCGAGTGCACCTGCACGAGCGGGGTTCAAACTCACAACCTCAGTGTGACTGGCTAGTGATTACAGTAGTAACTACTTAGACCACTCGGCCACAGAGGCCACGAAGAAATGGGTTATATTATTTATTAAATTAGATTGAACAATCAATCTAAAAGGCAACCGTGTTTGCATTGTTTAAGGCCGCACGGTACCCTATATGACGGGAAGTTGTCTAATGGCTATCACACCATATTTTCGTATTTCTATAAAAAAAAAAACGGTGATTTATATAATAGTTTACCCAACAGTTAGTTCTATTTGATCACATAAAACTTATAACATACTTTTACACACCCTCGACATCGCGGACCAGTGAATGACGTAAGGCAGCAACCATTTGATTTTCTGGGGGGGGGGGGGGGGGGGGGCTATGGTTTTTTTTTCTGGACAAACTTTTTTTTTCGCCTTGGGCGAAAGACAATCTATTTTTTTTGCGACAAGTCGAAAACAATTTTTTCTTTCAATTTTAGCATGACATATAGTGGCAGCTGAGGGTGAAACAAACAATTTTTTTTTCTCAGGGTCAAAAACAAATTATTTTTTTCTCCAAAAACTGGAAACAAACTTTTTTTTCCAAAAAAAACCATAGCCCCCCCCCCCCCCCCCCCCCCCAGAAAATCAAATGGTTGCTGCCTAAAGCACTTGCTTAAGACTATTTTTTTAGTATTGAATTTCGTGTTGCTACAAAAATGTACATGTACATGTAACTCCTTAAGGGGTCGCTTGAAAATGTTGGTCAAGTTGATTTACTTGTAGATCTTAATTCACTTTGCCAAACATTATTTCTGTTACAGTTTATCTCTATCTATCCTATTATTCAAGAAAATAACCAAAAACTGCAAAAAATTTATAAAACTACCAATTCAGGAAACATTTGTACACAATATTAGAATTGTTTTAAACGCTTAAGTTTCAAAGAAAGCCCCAAAAACGCATTTAACCCCTACATTCTATTTTTAGCTCACCTGGCCTAAAGGGCCAAGTGAGCTTTTCCCATCACTGTGCGTCCGTCGTCCGTCGTCGTTAACTACAAAAATCTTCCCCTCTGAAACTACTGGGCCAAATTAAACCAATCTTGGCCACAATCATCATTGGGGTATCTAGTTTAAAAAATGTGTCCGGTGACCCGGCCAACCAACCAAGATGGCCGCCATGGCTAAAAATAGAACATAGGGGTAAAATGCAGTTGTTGGCTTAAAACTCAAAAACCAAAGCATTTAGAGCAAATCTGACAGGGGTAACATTGTTTATCTGGTCAAGATCTATCTGCCCTGAAATTTTCAGATGAATCGGACAACCCGTTGTTGGGTTGCTGCCTCTAAATTGGTAATTTTAAGGAAATTTTGCTGTTTTTGGCTATTATCTTGATTATTATTATAGATAGAGATAAACTGTAAACAGCAATAATGTTCAGCAAAGTAAGATTTACAAATAAGTCAACGTGACCGAAATGGTCAGTGACCCCTTTAGGAGTTATTGTCCTTTATAGTCAATTTTTAACCATTTTTCGTAAATCTTAGTTATCTTTTCCAAAATTTTCTCTTCTGAAACTACTAGGCCAAATTAATTCAAACTTGGCCACAATCATCTTTGGGGTATCTTGTTTAAAAGATATGTCCGGTGACCCGGCCATCAAATCAAGATGGCCGCCACGGCTAAAAATAGAACATAGGGGTAAAATGCAGTTTTGGGCTTATAACTCAAAATCCAAAGCAATTAGAGCAAATCTGACATACGTAAAATTGTTTATCAGGTCAAGATCTATCTGCCCTGAAATTTTCAGATGAATCGGACAACCCGTTGTTGGGTTGCTGCCCCTGAATCGGTAATTTTAAGGAAATTTTGCTGTTTTTGGTTATTATCTTGAATATTATTATAGATAGAGATAAACTGTAAACAGCAATAATGATCAGCAAAGTAAGATTTACAAATAAGTCAACATGACCGAAATGGTCAATTGACCCCCTAAGGAGTAATTGTCCTTTATAGTCAATTTTTAACAATTTGAATAAAATTTGTAAATTTTTATTAACATTTTCCACTGAAACTACTGGGCCAAGTTCATTATAGATAGAGATAATTTTAAGCAGCAAGACTGTTAAGTAAAGTAATACCCTAGTCCCACTAGGCCACGATCGCACTACGATCTGTGAAAAAAATGCAAATTTTAATGATCGTGGTACGATCGTGTAGGTCGCAGTAAGGTCGTACCACGGTCGTGGTGAGGTCTTCAAGATCGTGAAGAGCGTGGCCAACTTTGAACATGTTCAAAACAATCGTGGTGCGGTCGTGGCGAAATTAGGTCGTAGTAAAAGCGTAGTGAGAGCGCACTAAGATCGTAGGAAGATCGCAAAGGTCGGTGTACAATCGTAGCGAGAGCGTAGCGAAAGCGTGATTCTATTCGGAGAGATTGCGCTACGATCTCACAGCGACGTTATCACGACCTTACGACGACCATCACGTTCTCACCGCGACCCAACTACGCTTCCACTACGACTTTACCACGCTGTTCACGACCATAGTACGATTCTAGCACGCCCTTGCCGTCCTCATCACGCTCTTCTCACGACCTTACTACGTTCACACTACGACCATCGTTTTTATTGTCATTTTCATATAAAATATATAAAAAAAATCCCTAGATTTTGTTTGTCTGAATGTATTTATCCATTTGCTCTAACGGCTCAACCATGCTTCTCGTTTTTATATAGAATAGACCGTTGGTTTTTCCCGTTTAAATGGTTTAAAATTAGTATTTTTTGGGCCCTTTATAGCGTGCTGTTCGGTGTGAGCCAAGGCTCCGCATTGAAGGCCGTACCTTAGCCTATAATGGTTTACTTTTATAGATGTTTACGTTGATGGAGAGTTGTCTCATTGGCACTCATACCACATCTTTCTACATATATTGACACATCTGTGTCATCTCTGCTATCGTTCTCTAAAATATCGTCATTTGAGCTTTATGGACCAGCAATAGGTTGTAATTTAGGTTTGATTGGTCGTTCCGACATCTCTTGATGACAAGTATTATACTACTTATGTGTATAGTATCAGTTTAATTGAAGTCTGGAGCTGGCATGTCAGTTAACTGCTAGTAGTCTGTTGTTATTTTATGTATTATTGTCATTTTGTTTATTTTCTTTAGTCACATCTTCTGACATCAGACTCGGACTTCTCTTGAACTGAATTTTAATGTGCGTATTGTTCTGCGTTGACTTTTCTTCATTGGCTAGAGGTATAGGGGGAGGGTTGAGATCTCTCAAACATGTTTAACCCCACTATTTTTGCGCCTGTCAGGAGCCTCTGGCCTTTGTTAGTCTTGTACTATTTTTGATTTTAGTTTTTTGTATACTATTTGGAGTTTAGTATGGCGTTCATACTTTGCTCCCTCTGCCTCTACATCAACCCCTACCACCACGCCCACGTGTTCTAGTAGATTTTGGTGGCATGAATGTATTGTTTTTGAGAAATCTCCGTTTTAATCAGAAATAGAAGGAATGGAACTATATTAATATGAAACACGATATTGACGGTATTGCTGAGAACGGAGTAAGATCGCGGTTTGAACGTAGTATAATCGTGGTAAGAACGTGCTATAATCGCAGTAAGATCGTGTTGCAATCGGATAACTCGTGGTATGGTCGTAGTGAGAACGTGAAGAGCGTAGAAATATCTTTATAAGCGTAGTGAGGTCGCAAAATAAGCGCGGTGAGAACGTGGTTTAATCGTAGCGGGACTGGGGCTTTATACCCTAGTCCCACTAGGCCACGATCGCACTACGATCTGTGAAAAAAATGCAAATTTTGATGATCGTAGTGCGATCGTGTAGATCGCAGTAAGGTCGTATCACGGTCGTCTTCAAGATCGTGAAGAGCGTGGCCAACTTTGAACATGTTCAAAACAATCGTGGTGCGGTCGTGGCGAAATCAGGTCGTAGTAGAAGCGTAGTGAGAGCGCACTAAGATCGTAGTAAGATCGTTACGGTCGCTGTACAATCGTAGCGAGAGCGTAGCTTAAGCGTGATTCTATTCGGAGAGACTACGCTACGATCGCACAGCGACGTTATCACGACCTCACTACGACCATCACGTTCTCACTGCGACCCAACTACGCTTCCACTGCGACTATACAACGATGTTCATGACCATAGTACGATTCCAGCACGCCCTTGCCGTCCTCATCACGCTCTTCTTACGACCTGACTACGTTCACACTACGACCATCATTCTCATTGTCATTTTCACATAAATATATAAAAAAAGCTCCCTAGATTTTGTTTGTTTGAATGTAATTATTCATTTGCTCTAACGGCTCAACCATGCTTCTCGTTTTTATATAGATTAGACCGTTGGTTTTCCCGTTTAAATGGTTTAACACTAGTAATATTTTGGGCCCTTTATAGCGTGCTGTTCGGTGTGAGCCAAGGCTCCGCATTGAAGGCCGTACCTTAGCCTATAATGGTTTACTTTTATAGATGTTTACGTTGATGGAGAGTTGTCTCATTGGCACTCATACCACATCTTTCTACATATATTGACACATCTGTGTCATCTCTGCTATCGTTCTCTAAAATATCGTCATTTGAGCTTTATGGACCAGCAATAGGTTGTAATTTAGGTTTGATTGGTCGTTCCGACATCTCTTGATGACAAGTATTATACTACTTATGTGTATAGTATCAGTTTAATTGAAGTCTGGAGCTGGCATGTCAGTTAACTGCTAGTAGTCTGTTGTTATTTTATGTATTATTGTCATTTTGTTTATTTTCTTTAGTCACATCTTCTGACATCAGACTCGGACTTCTCTTGAACTGAATTTTAATGTGCGTATTGTTCTGCGTTGACTTTTCTTCATTGGCTAGAGGTATAGGGGGAGGGTTGAGATCTCTCAAACATGTTTAACCCCACTATTTTTGCGCCTGTCAGGAGCCTCTGGCCTTTGTTAGTCTTGTACTATTTTTGATTTTAGTTTTTTGTATACTATTTGGAGTTTAGTATGGCGTTCATACTTTGCTCCCTCTGCCTCTACATCAACCCCTACCACCACGCCCACGTGTTCTAGTAGATTTTGGTGGCATGAATGTATTGTTTTTGAGAAATCTCCGTTTTAATCAGAAATAGAAGGAATGGAACTATATTAATATGAAACACGATATTGACGGTATTGCTGAGAACGGAGTAAGATCGCGGTTTGAACGTAGTATAATCGTGGTAAGAACGTGCTATAATCGCAGTAAGATCGTGTTGCAATCGGATAACTCGTGGTATGGTCGTAGTGAGAACGTGAAGAGCGTAGAAAGATCTTTATAAGCGTAGTGAGGTCGCAAAATAAGCGCGGTGAGAACGTGGTTTAATCGTAGCGGGATCGTTGTAGACGCGTAATTAGGACGTAGTAGCATCGTGAAAGCAACGAAAATTAACATTTTCATGCCGCTCATACCGCGACCTCACCACGATCTAAATTTATTTTAGATCGCGGTGAGCGTGGTGCGATCGTGGTCTAGTGGGACTGGGGCTTTATACCCTAGTCCCACTAGGCCACGATCGCACTACGATCTGTGAAAAAAATGCAAATTTTGATGATCGTAGTGCGATCGTGTAGATCGCAGTAAGGTCGTATCACGGTCGTCTTCAAGATCGTGAAGAGCGTGGCCAACTTTGAACATGTTCAAAACAATCGTGGTGCGGTCGTAACGAAATCAGGTCGTAGTAGAAGCGTAGTGAGAGCGCACTAAGATCGTAGTAAGATCGTTACGGTCGCTGTACAATCGTAGCGAGAGCGTAGCTTAAGCGTGATTCTATTCGGAGAGACTACGCTACGATCGCACAGCGACGTTATCACGACCTCACTACGACCATCACGTTCTCACTGCGACCCAACTACGCTTCCACTGCGACTATACAACGATGTTCATGACCATAGTACGATTCCAGCACGCCCTTGCCGTCCTCATCACGCTCTTCTTACGACCTGACTACGTTCACACTACGACCATCATTCTCATTGTCATTTTCACATAAATATATAAAAAAAGCTCCCTAGATTTTGTTTGTTTGAATGTAATTATTCATTTGCTCTAACGGCTCAACCATGCTTCTCGTTTTTATATAGATTAGACCGTTGGTTTTCCCGTTTAAATGGTTTAACACTAGTAATATTTTGGGCCCTTTATAGCGTGCTGTTCGGTGTGAGCCAAGGCTCCGCATTGAAGGCCGTACCTTAGCCTATAATGGTTTACTTTTATAGATGTTTACGTTGATGGAGAGTTGTCTCATTGGCACTCATACCACATCTTTCTACATATATTGACACATCTGTGTCATCTCTGCTATCGTTCTCTAAAATATCGTCATTTGAGCTTTATGGACCAGCAATAGGTTGTAATTTAGGTTTGATTGGTCGTTCCGACATCTCTTGATGACAAGTATTATACTACTTATGTGTATAGTATCAGTTTAATTGAAGTCTGGAGCTGGCATGTCAGTTAACTGCTAGTAGTCTGTTGTTATTTTATGTATTATTGTCATTTTGTTTATTTTCTTTAGTCACATCTTCTGACATCAGACTCGGACTTCTCTTGAACTGAATTTTAATGTGCGTATTGTTCTGCGTTGACTTTTCTTCATTGGCTAGAGGTATAGGGGGAGGGTTGAGATCTCTCAAACATGTTTAACCCCACTATTTTTGCGCCTGTCAGGAGCCTCTGGCCTTTGTTAGTCTTGTACTATTTTTGATTTTAGTTTTTTGTATACTATTTGGAGTTTAGTATGGCGTTCATACTTTGCTCCCTCTGCCTCTACATCAACCCCTACCACCACGCCCACGTGTTCTAGTAGATTTTGGTGGCATGAATGTATTGTTTTTGAGAAATCTCCGTTTTAATCAGAAATAGAAGGAATGGAACTATATTAATATGAAACACGATATTGACGGTATTGCTGAGAACGGAGTAAGATCGCGGTTTGAACGTAGTATAATCGTGGTAAGAACGTGCTATAATCGCAGTAAGATCGTGTTGCAATCGGATAACTCGTGGTATGGTCGTAGTGAGAACGTGAAGAGCGTAGAAAGATCTTTATAAGCGTAGTGAGGTCGCAAAATAAGCGCGGTGAGAACGTGGTTTAATCGTAGCGGGATCGTTGTAGACGCGTAATTAGGACGTAGTAGCATCGTGAAAGCAACGAAAATTAACATTTTCATGCCGCTCATACCGCGACCTCACCACGATCTAAATTTATTTTAGATCGCGGTGAGCGTGGTGCGATCGTGGTCTAGTGGGACTGGGGCTTTATACCCTAGTCCCACTAGGCCACGATCGCACTACGATCTGTGAAAAAAATGCAAATTTTGATGATCGTAGTGCGATCGTGTAGATCGCAGTAAGGTCGTATCACGGTCGTCTTCAAGATCGTGAAGAGCGTGGCCAACTTTGAACATGTTCAAAACAATCGTGGTGCGGTCGTGGCGAAATCAGGTCGTAGTAGAAGCGTAGTGAGAGCGCACTAAGATCGTAGTAAGATCGTTACGGTCGCTGTACAATCGTAGCGAGAGCGTAGCTTAAGCGTGATTCTATTCGGAGAGACTACGCTACGATCGCACAGCGACGTTATCACGACCTCACTACGACCATCACGTTCTCACTGCGACCCAACTACGCTTCCACTGCGACTATACAACGATGTTCATGACCATAGTACGATTCCAGCACGCCCTTGCCGTCCTCAACTAGCTCTTCTTACGACCTGACTACGTTCACACTACGACCATCATTCTCATTGTCATTTTCACATAAATATATAAAAAAAGCTCCCTAGATTTTGTTTGTTTGAATGTAATTATTCATTTGCTCTAACGGCTCAACCATGCTTCTCGTTTTTATATAGATTAGACCGTTGGTTTTCCCGTTTAAATGGTTTAACACTAGTAATATTTTGGGCCCTTTATAGCGTGCTGTTCGGTGTGAGCCAAGGCTCCGCATTGAAGGCCGTACCTTAGCCTATAATGGTTTACTTTTATAGATGTTTACGTTGATGGAGAGTTGTCTCATTGGCACTCATACCACATCTTTCTACATATATTGACACATCTGTGTCATCTCTGCTATCGTTCTCTAAAATATCGTCATTTGAGCTTTATGGACCAGCAATAGGTTGTAATTTAGGTTTGATTGGTCGTTCCGACATCTCTTGATGACAAGTATTATACTACTTATGTGTATAGTATCAGTTTAATTGAAGTCTGGAGCTGGCATGTCAGTTAACTGCTAGTAGTCTGTTGTTATTTTATGTATTATTGTCATTTTGTTTATTTTCTTTAGTCACATCTTCTGACATCAGACTCGGACTTCTCTTGAACTGAATTTTAATGTGCGTATTGTTCTGCGTTGACTTTTCTTCATTGGCTAGAGGTATAGGGGGAGGGTTGAGATCTCTCAAACATGTTTAACCCCACTATTTTTGCGCCTGTCAGGAGCCTCTGGCCTTTGTTAGTCTTGTACTATTTTTGATTTTAGTTTTTTGTATACTATTTGGAGTTTAGTATGGCGTTCATACTTTGCTCCCTCTGCCTCTACATCAACCCCTACCACCACGCCCACGTGTTCTAGTAGATTTTGGTGGCATGAATGTATTGTTTTTGAGAAATCTCCGTTTTAATCAGAAATAGAAGGAATGGAACTATATTAATATGAAACACGATATTGACGGTATTGCTGAGAACGGAGTAAGATCGCGGTTTGAACGTAGTATAATCGTGGTAAGAACGTGCTATAATCGCAGTAAGATCGTGTTGCAATCGGATAACTCGTGGTATGGTCGTAGTGAGAACGTGAAGAGCGTAGAAAGATCTTTATAAGCGTAGTGAGGTCGCAAAATAAGCGCGGTGAGAACGTGGTTTAATCGTAGCGGGATCGTTGTAGACGCGTAATTAGGACGTAGTAGCATCGTGAAAGCAACGAAAATTAACATTTTCATGCCGCTCATACCGCGACCTCACCACGATCTAAATTTATTTTAGATCGCGGTGAGCGTGGTGCGATCGTGGTCTAGTGGGACTGGGGCTTTATACCCTAGTCCCACTAGGCCACGATCGCACTACGATCTGTGAAAAAAATGCAAATTTTGATGATCGTAGTGCGATCGTGTAGATCGCAGTAAGGTCGTATCACGGTCGTCTTCAAGATCGTGAAGAGCGTGGCCAACTTTGAACATGTTCAAAACAATCGTGGTGCGGTCGTGGCGAAATCAGGTCGTAGTAGAAGCGTAGTGAGAGCGCACTAAGATCGTAGTAAGATCGTTACGGTCGCTGTACAATCGTAGCGAGAGCGTAGCTTAAGCGTGATTCTATTCGGAGAGACTACGCTACGATCGCACAGCGACGTTATCACGACCTCACTACGACCATCACGTTCTCACTGCGACCCAACTACGCTTCCACTGCGACTATACAACGATGTTCATGACCATAGTACGATTCCAGCACGCCCTTGCCGTCCTCATCACGCTCTTCTTACGACCTGACTACGTTCACACTACGACCATCATTCTCATTGTCATTTTCACATAAATATATAAAAAAAGCTCCCTAGATTTTGTTTGTTTGAATGTAATTATTCATTTGCTCTAACGGCTCAACCATGCTTCTCGTTTTTATATAGATTAGACCGTTGGTTTTCCCGTTTAAATGGTTTAACACTAGTAATATTTTGGGTCCTTTATAACGTGCTGATTGATGTGAGCCAAGGCTCCGTGTTGAAGGCGGTATATTGGCCTAAAATGGTTTACTTTTATAAATTGTTACTTTGATGGAGAGTTGTCTCATTGGCACTCATACCACATCTTCCTATATATATTGATACATCTATGTCATCTCTGCTATCGTTCACTAAAATATCATCATTGAGCTTTATGGACCAGCAATAGGTTGTTATTTAGGTTGGATTGGTCGGTCCGACATCTCTGCTTGATCAGGATTCGTTATGACTGTATTGTTTCCGAGAAATCTACGATTTAATCAGAAACAGAAGGAATTGAACTGTATTGATATGGAACACGATGTTGACGTTATTGCTGAGAACGTAGTAAGATCGCGCTATGAACGTAGTATAATCGTGGTAAGAACGTGTTATAATCGCAGCAAGATCGTGTTGCAATCGGATAACTCGTGGTATGGTCGTAGTGAGAACGTGAAGAGCGTAGAAAGATCTTTATAAGCGTAGTGAGGTCGCAGAATAAGCGCGGTGAGAACGTGGTATAATCGTAGCGGGATCTTTGTAGAAGCGTAGAGAGGACGTAGTAGCATCGTGAAAGCAACGAAAATTTACATTTTCATGCCGCTCATACCGCGACCTCACCACGATCTAAATTTATTTAAGATCGCGGTGAGCGTGGTGCGATCGTGGTCTAATGGGACTGGGGCTTTAGGTATACAATAGTCTATCGACATTCGATGATTATATACTGTTAAGCATACGTGGACTAGTCTATTTACAAAACTTTTACCTCAATTTACACAAAATGTATGTTTCTTTCTTATGTTCAATGTATAATATTATATATACATGTATATAGCTTTTATAGCTCACTATGCGGTATGGGTTTTTTTCTCATTGTTGAAGGCCGTATGGTGACCTATAGTTGTTAATGTCTGTGTCATTTTGGTCTTTTGTGGATAGTTGTCTCATTGGCAATCATACCACATCTTCTTTTTTATACATATTTTAAATTGTGCTATAGTTTCGTAATTTTTTATCCAGGCGTATGAACGAATCGTCGACAAGTGCGTTCATTTTTTTAAATCAATATTTCTGGTATGTTCAAATCTGTCCTTCACTTATATTACATTTTCCCAAATTTACCATTGGAAAAAATATGTAAAAAGATTTTTATTTCATCAGTTTTTTTTTTTTTAGGGGGGGGGGGCATTATTTATATTTTTATAAATAATATTCTTTACACCAGAAATGTTATTTAAAACAAGCGTATGAGTTTAGTAATAACTAGTATATTATATCACTTTCAGACACGCAAGACAGAGATGTATATTATACACCTGATAGTTCAAAATGGAAAGTTTAAGTTATCGGCCGTGTACACTGATCAATACATTCAGAAGTGAAACGATGCATGAACTTGCAAGCCCGACAGGAAATCGTTTGAATACCTAGAGGAGTCACCTTACACTCCTCACAATACCTTTTGGAGTAATACCTTAAGCCATGTTGGTGATCAGGTGAAGATCCGAATTTATTTTAATAAAGTTTATTACTTTAAGGAATTATGAACAACTTAGATTTTCGAAAACAATTTTCGCGGAACACTTATTTATGATTTGAACTTTGACTGTTTAACTAATTCCAATATTAACAGTTTAAAAATAACAGACCATGGTTATTTAAAAAAAATAAGAACATTTTCCGTATCAAGTTAGTTATTCGGATAAAACAACACGATTGATAAGATATCGACAAGCAATTACGACTACATCGGTTACTGTAGTTTTGGTCCTTTGTGGTTTATAGACATATAGTGGTTTTTAGAAAAACAAGGTGCCAAAATGGCGGCACGCAGAGGATTGATACTCGAAATTTAAAATCGATGGTGATCTCTTATCTAGCAAAATAAAACTTTAATATCTACGAAGTTGAGTTTTTTTTTTATACAGAATGGACATAATATCAATTTTTGATTTTTTTGCGAAGTTTCCCTTTAAGGGGTCAATTAACAATTTTGGTTGATGTTGACCTAATTGTAGATCTTACTTTGCTGAACATTATTGCTGTTTATCTTTATCTATAATAATAATATTCAAGATAATGACCAAAATCTGCAAAATTTCCTTAAAACTATCCTTAATGGGGTAGGTGCCAAACAAAGGGTTGTCTGATTGGTCTGATTTTGTCAGGGCAGATAAATCTAACCCTAAAAATATTTATATCTGCAGATTTACTCTAAATGCATTAGATTCAGAGATATAAGCCAAGAACTACGTTTTAATGATACCAGTCTCAAGCTAGCAACCAATTCTATCGACCACTTAAGTTAACATTGAGCATAAACACGTAACAGAACCATTTCGAGATATGTCTGAAAATCACAAAATGACATTATACTACAACGTTCTACTAATATTTAATACGTGATGTATCGCTATTGATAGAAAAAATACATACTTAATATGCATTAGAAAGAAAACATTGCAAAGGAAACACCTATTAATTTTGTTTTAATTTTATTTTGGATTCCAACAAACAAACATGAGTAGCGTGTTTGCTTGCTGGAGGCTTAAGATTCTAAATCAGTTATTCAGTTTTTGAAGACTTTATATTACATGGTATTATACATTTATTTCAAATCGAGATTTTTGTTTTAACTAGTCTAAGATATACTGTTTCCAGATTGGATATTTAAAAAAACAACCTTTATGGTCCAAATACCTCATATGGTCCGACCCGTTGATAATGAAACGAGTATAATACTAATATGGTCCAATCATACGCGAACGGTCAGACCATATGAGTATACGTATATGGTCATGACCGCACGCATAGGGTCCAACTACTGATATGGTTCGGGACATATTCGTAAGTATTGTAAAACAGAATAAAAAAGTACAGACGTTCAAATATCAACTTACGGTGAGATAAATAAAATATTTAAGTGAACAAGGAACTAGAAAAATCATGTAAGGGTTTCTATATCCTTGGCATTGTCAAATATTGAGTATTTCCTCAAAACCATTTAGGTTTGAGGGGAGTGGTTCTCGAAACAGTATAATGGGTATAGTCCAAGGCACTTCAGATAATACTGAAAGCAGTAAAACAAATCAAAATATAATTAGAAAGAAAAAACTAAATTTATTCAATGCAACATTCATCAAGTCAAATCATTTAAACTACGTTCAGCCAGATGCATTTTTTTAGATCTTTAATTCAACATTTATATACAACAGATATATTACATATTACTCAAAAATATCACAAGAATTTTTTAACTATAATGACATAAAAATTCAACACGAAAATTAGAAAATAAATGTTATGAATCCTTCGGTGTCTAGTACAACAATGTTGTTCTTTAAAAAGTGTTTCTCAAAAATATTTCTCATACATCTTGCATACACAAGTATTCATACAGAATAGTTATATAATGTTTTATACTGTATAAGGTTACCTCTTAAGTAACTCCATATGCAACTATTCCAGTCATAATTACGTTCGATAACTCTGCATGTTACTAGTTTAATTAGTATTATGTAAAATTTACTGGTTATATATAATTAATTACCCGATGAATGAGGGTTACACTAATGACTGGACCGAATGACAGGACCGAATGACAGGACCAAATGAAAAATGCTAATAACTTTTTCATTTCTCAAAGGATTGATCTCAAATTTGAAATATGATAAGATTTCATCATTTGATAAATAGATTTAAGAAAAAAAATAAAATGTTTTGTAAGAAACTTTAGAAAACGTGACATGACCAGCTCTGATAATGACAGGACCAGCATCGAGAATGACAGGACCAAATAAAAATGCTAATAACTTTTTTATTTTTCAAAGGAATTATCTCAAATTTGAAATATAAAATGTTATGTCATATTTTGAAACCAAAACGTTATAAAAAAAACAGATTTATTTTCAAAAACTTTCAAAAACGTGACATGACCATCGCTGACTGACAGGACCAACCTCGACAATGACAGGACCAGATGAAATTGCTAATTTCTCTTTTATTTCTCAAAATATTTTCCAGAAATTTGAAATATAATAAGATTTCATCATATGATAAGTAGATTTAAGAAAAAAATTAAAAAAAATATGTAAGAAACTTTAGAATACGTGACACGACCAACTCTGATAATGACAGGACCAACTTCGACAATAACAGGACCAAATAAAAATGTTAATAACTTTTTTATTTTTCAAAAGAATTATCTCAGATTTGAAACATGTAATGATTTGTCACATTTTGAAACATTTATGTTATAAAAAATATAGATTTATTTTCAAAAACTTTCAAAAACGTGACATGACCATCGCTGACTGACATGACCAACCTCGACAATGACCGGAACAAATGAAATTGCGAATTATTCTTTTATTTCGCAGAATATTTCTCTGAAATTTAAAATGTGTGAAGATTATACCATTTTATACATAAATATAAGAAAAAGGTATAAAAGTTTGCTGAAATGTGACCTGGTAATTATGCATAACACTTGTCAGAATATTCCTCTCAAATTTAAAATAATGACAATTTAGACCATTGTGCACATCATATAAGAAAAATATAGAAAAAAAAACGTATTGAAAGCTTGCGGTTGTGTGACCTGACCAACATCGGCTATGATCTGGCCGATAAAAAAAATCATAATTTCTTTCTTATTTTACTGAAATTGTTCAATTCTGATCCATAATTAGTAAGATATATCTTATAAATTCAGGAAAATATATTCTATGGTGGTTAAAAATCTTGACCTAGCTACTAAACGTATGTTGGCAGAGAGTCACAGGACATGCAGATTTATTGAATTATCATCATAATATTTCTGGACATCATGAAGCCCAATTTAAGCCAATTTGGAAAGGTATTAAACCTTTTAAAGTAGTCCGTGAAAATGTTTGATCCAGTATATTTTATGAAAATATTTATAACTATCAAGAAATCATGCATAAAAGGGTCGGGCATACTTCAATTAAGAAATGTTTATTTGTTTATTTATTATGAGGGGGAAAAAACTATCAAGATATACCCTGCATATATTCAAGCATACATGGAAATATTTATTTACTGTTCTGAAAAAAAAAAAAAAAATAATAAAACAACGACATGAACTATTATGTGATTTTAATTACTGTCATCACAAACTTTGTTGGATTTATCAACTTATTTATGGCTTATGTCACACCTTTTGTTTGTTACCTTATAATTGTTTTCAGAACCGCGCTGAAGTACGTCCATTATTCATAGTTCATTATTCATTATTCAATAATGAATAATGAAATAGTTCACTATTCACTATTCACTATTGAAAAATGAATAATGAATAATGAAATGGTTTATGTTTCATTATTCAAATTGAAGCGGTGAATAGTGAAAAAAATATAGAAAAAAATTGACTGTGACACAATAGCTATATTTTGATTCGAAATGACCATAAGAGGGTTTACGGAGGACCTAAATGCCACAAAATGCATAAAAATGAGGAAATTTAAAAAAGAAGATGTGGTATGATTGCCAATGAGACAAATATCCAGAAAGACCACAATGACACAGACATTAACAACTATAGCTCACCGTACAGCCTTCAACAATGAGCAAAGCCCATACCGCATAGTCAGCTATTAAAGGTTCCGCAACGAATATTAGAAGTCCTAAATGCCGAAATACGCATGAAAATCAAGAAATAGCCAATTTTGAATAATGAAATGGATATTTTGAATAATGGAATGGAGTGCGGCGACCCTTTAGCCCCTAATTATAGATAAATCTTATACCTCATTCGAAAGCTGATTACAAGACGAACAAAATGTATATAGTCAACATGTTCCGCAACGAATATTTGAAGACCTAAATGCCAAAATACGCGTGAAAATTAAGAAATAGCCAATTTTGAATAATGAAATGGATATTTTGAATAATGGAATGGAGTGCAGCGACACTTTAGACCCTAATTATAGATAAACCTTATAACTCATTCGAAAGCTGATTACAAGACGAACAAAATGTATATAGTCAATATGTTCCGCAACGAATATTAGAAGACCTAAATGCCAAAATACGCGTGAAGATTAAGAAACAGCCAATTTTGAATAATGAAATGGATATTTTGAATAATGGAATGGACTGTGGCGACCCTTTAGCCCCTATTATAGATAAACCGTATACCTCATTCGAAAGCTGATTACAAGACGAACAACATGTATATAGTCAATATGTTCCGCAACGAATATTAGAAGACCTAAATGCCTAATTACTTGTGAAAATTAAGAAATAGTCAATTTTGAATAATGAAATGGATATTTTGAATAATGGAATGGACTGGCAGGACCCTTCAGCCCCTAATTACAGATATATATTGTACCTCAATCGAAAGTTTATCAAGAGAGGAACAAAAGGTATATAGTCAATTTGTTCCGCAACGCATATTAGAGGAGTAACAAAGGACTTAAAGATCGAATTACGCGTGAACATTGAGAAATCGGCAATTTTGAATAATGAAATGGATATTTTGAATAATGAAATGGACTGGCAGGACCCTTCAGTCCCTAATTACAGATATATATTATACCTTGATCGAAAGCTTATTAATAATGGAACAAAATGTATATAGTCAATATGTTCCGCAACGCATATTAGAGGAGAAACGAAGGACTCAAATATCGAAATACGCGTGAACATTGATAAAAAGCCAATTTTGAATAATGGAAGGGACTGGCAGGACCATTCAGCTCCTAATTACAGATATATATTATACCTCGATCGAAAGCTTATTAATAGAGGAACAAAATGTATATAGTCAATATGTTCCGCCCTATTAGAGGAGTAACGAATGACTTAAATATCGAAATACGCGTCAACATTGAGAAACAGCCAATTTTGAATAATGATATGGAAATTTTGAATAATGGAATGGACTGGCAGGACCCTTCAGCCCCTAATTATAGATATATATTATACCTCAATCGAAAGCTTATCAAGAAAGGAACAAACGGTATATAGTCAATATGTTCTGTAACGCATATTAGAGGAGAAATGAAGGACTTAAATATCGAAATACGCGTGAGCATTGAGAAATAGCCAAATTTGAATAATGAAATGGAAATTTTGAATAATGGAATGGAGTGACATGACCCTTCAGCCCCTAATTACAGATATGTATTATAACTAGATCGAAAGCTTATTAATAGAGGAACAAAATGTATATAGTCAATATGTTCTGCAACGCATATTAGAGGAGTAACGAAGGACTTAAATATCGAACTACGCGTGAACATCGAGAAATAGCCAATTTTGAATAATGAAATGGATATTTTGAATAATGAAATGGTTATTTTGAATAATGGAATGGACTGCTATGACCCTTTAGCCCCTAATTACAGATATATATTATACCTCAATCGAAAGCTTATCAAGAGAGGAACAAAAGGTATATAGTCAATATGTTCCGCAACGAATTTTACAGGAGTAACAAAGGACTTAAATTTCGAAATACGCGTGAACATTGAAAAATAACTTATTTTGAATAATGTAATGGACTGCTGCAACCCTTCAGTCCCTAATCAAGGCAAAATTTATACACTAAATTAAAGCTTATTGATAGAGGAATAAACTGAGTATAAACAATATGTGCCGTAATGACCATTAGAGGGTTTACGGAGGATCAAATGCCAAAATACGCGTGAAAATTAAGAAATAGCCAATTTTGAATAATGAAATAGATATTTTGAATAATGTAATGGAATGCTGTGACCCTTTAGCCCTTAATAATAGATAAACCTTACACCTCATTAGAAAGCATTAACGAGAGGAACAAAATGTATATAGTCAACATGTTCAGCAACACATATTAGAGGAGTAACGAAGGACCTAAATATTAAAATACGCTTGAACATTAAGAAATAGCTTATTTTGAATAATGGAGTGGACTGCTGCAACCATTCGATCCTTAATCAAGACATTCTTTGTGGAAGAAAGAAACACACACACACACAAAAAACAAGAGTGCACACGCTGAAATGTCTCGCCTTCTTTACTAATCATTGATATTATTTTGATAGTCTTAAATATAAAGCTTTATTACAACTGTCACATAAACTCAACATAAACCAAGAAAATGAAACATTGATCAATTAACCATGAAAATAATGTCAAGGTCAGATGAACCATGCCAGGTAGACATGTACATCTAACAATTCTTCAATACAACAAATATAGTTGACCTATTGCTTATAAATTAAGAAAAACCGACCAAAACACAAACACATAGCACTTAGCAATAAACCGTGAATATGAGGTCAATCAAATAAAACCTGCGCGACTGACATAATTTTATTATAGATAAGTATGTAAATAATTTCCATACACCAAATATAGTTGACTAAATGCATATAGTATTAGAAAATAGACCAAAACTGAAAAACTTAACTTTGACCACTGAACCATGAAAATGAGGTCAGGGTCAGATGACACCTGTCAGCTAGACATGTACACCTAATAATCAATCCATACACCAAATATAGTAAACATATTGCATATAGTATGAGAAAAATAGACCAAAATTCAAAAACTTAACTTTGACCACTGAACCATGAAAATGAGGTCAAGGTCAGATGACACCTGTCAGCTAGATATGTACACCTTACAATCATTCCATACACCAAATATAGTAGACCTTTTGTATATAGTATAAGAAAAACAGACCAAAACACAAAAAACTTAACTATAACCACTGAACCATGAAAATGAGGTCAAGGTCAGATGACACCTGCCAGTTGGACATGTACACCTTACAGTCCTTCCATACACGAAATATACTAGACCTATTGCTTATAGTATCTGAGATATAGACTTGAACACCAAAACTTAAACCTTGTTCACCGATCCATGAAATAAGGTCGAGGTCAAGTGAAAACTGTCTGACGGACATGAGGACCTTGCAAGGTATGCACATACCAAATATAGTTATCTTATTACTAATAATAAGAGAGAATTTAACATTACAAAAAATCTTAACTTTTTTTCAAGTAGTCACTGAACCATGAAAATGAGGTCAATGACATTGGACATGTGGCTGACGGAAAGTTCGAAACATGAGGCATCTATATATAAAGTTTGAAGCATCCAGATCTTCTACCTTCTAAAATATAAAGTTTTTAAAAAGTAATCTAACACCGCCGCCGCCGCCGCCGCCGGATCACTATCCCTATGTCGAGCTTTCTGCAACAAAAGATGCAGGCTCGACAATAAAAATTCAAAATAGAATAAACACAAATATAAATAATAAATATCAGAGATAGAATACGGCGAAAGAGGTATAAATTCTGAAAAAAAGTGGACGCTGTTATGGCCAATCGAGAACAGCGCTGCAATGACGAGGAAATTCTCAAATGGCAAGGATTAAGGCCGGACTCAACATGGATTGTCAAAGACATTAAAGATGTTGACACGAAGTAAAAGTCTGCAAAATTGTAACCTTGTGCTCGAAAGGGGAAACTATTCGCACATGGGAATGTGAGAGATTAAACAAGCAGCTTTCTACCGTCTTGGCAAAGAGAGAGACCGATGGAGCTGTGCAATTTTTGAGCTATGGGATTAAAAAATCCAGACACACCGGGTACGTTTCACGACTTTCTGATTTTTCATAAGGATGTAGGATCGAGAGTGTTAGGATAGGTTTTGTAGGTCCCAAAACTGGGTCTGAAAAACAGTGAACTGGGGATGGTGTTTTTGGGGTGACCTAAATTGATTTTTTTATTGTTAGGATAAAGACATGAATCCAATAGTGAACATGGAGTTAGTAGTTGAAAACGTGAAAGCCCTGAGAGGTATAGTCAAAATGAACCACCTTCGAGGGTATTCCCGGTTGAGGAAAGATCAGTTGGTTGAGAGGTGATAGAAACGAAGACAAATCTTAAATTTCATCGTCGTCCCAAACCCCACACGAGGAAGGAGATTATCACCCAGACAAAACAACTTGGGTTGAAAGGGGTTAGCAGGCTGTCGATAGATCGACTGCTAAAGAAGGTGCAGGAAAAGATTTGGGAAGATAGGAAGGCCACTGGGGATAACATTGAGGTACATTTGCCGTAGAAAGCCTTTAAAGATGTATTTACTACCTGGAATATGACCCCATCATGGCATGGATGTGCAGACCCCCCTTGAGGTCTCTCGGGTGTCACGTGGGGAACTTATAGAATATGGGCATTGTAAGGGGCAAACCAATGTGATCATGCACTGTACCTTTGAAAAGATTAATCCAACAGGTAAGGCGGATGATGAGAACGAGAGATACGTTCACTCTGGAAACTAGATTTTCACCGTGGCCAAGGACTTGGTTGAAACCCTTGAGAAGATAGATGAAAAGATCGTAGAAAAGATTGCCCGGTTGACCTCTGACAAAACTAGGGAAATGGTGAATACTTCCTCGGTCCAGTGGGGGTGTAATTCTATTAGCTATAAATGGTTTTTGTATTTTTGACGAATACAACCAACTCAGAACGATTTGGCTATCACACCAAAATGTAATTTCTGTAATTCCTAAAATATTTGACACATGTTTAGCTAATTTCGCTCCAACTACGGCGCCCATCAACTCCAATCGCGGCAAAGTAATTACTTTAAGAGGTGCAACTCTGTTTTTAGCCATAACTAATTGCGAATGTTTTCCTTGTACAATGTAGGCGCATGCTCCATAAGCTTGTTTGCTAGCATCGGTAAAAATGTGTAATCTTGCTGTTTGTGGCGATAATCCATCGTTGTTAAGTAGTCTGGTAAATTCAACTGATTTTGTATCTTTAAGATCTGTAGATAAAGTAGTCCATTGCGTAGTTACATCTTCAGGTAAGCGTTCGTCCCATCCAAAATTACGTTTCCATAGTGACTGCATTAGTATCTTAGCTTTCACTGTCACGGGACTAAGTATGCCAAGCGGATCAAAGATTTTAGACGACTGTCGTAATATTTCTCTTTTGGTTACATCTACTATGGTTGAATCTATGTCTACTTCGGCAAATAAAAGTTTGTCGTCCGCAACATTCCAGCGCATTCCAAGTATGTTGACCTCGTTACTGGAATCTAGTACGTTTTCTGTTTCAGCAAGTTCTCGTAGTCTGTTAGAATTAGAGTTCCATGATCTGAGGTTAAAGCCTCCTTTCTGTAATAAACACCTGGAATCACGGTAAAATTGCATTAAGTCGTCTTCGGCAGTAAAACTAGTTAAAACATTATCTACAAACAAGTCTTGTGTAATTCTTGAAGCTGTTGGACTAGGATTCTCTTCAAAGTGTTTTAATAAAGTTGCATTCAGTATAAATGGTGAGCATGTAGCTCCGAATAAGACTGACTTGAAACGATATGTTGTAAACGGACTGGTTGAATCTTTTGGGTCACTTAACCAAAAAAAGCGAGTTACATCACGGTCAGATTTATGAAGTCCAACTTCCTGAAATGCCTTTTTGATATTTGTTGTCACTGCAAACTTCGTGACAGCGGCTCTATTTCCAGCTCGAATACACTTGATTCTCGACGAATCCATCTTTTATCCTGGTCACGGCACCAATCTCGTGATCGTATAATTGTAGTTTGCGTTGTGTTGTATGAATAGAGAAAAAGACGTCTATACAAATGGATGATTTAATGCTGGAATACAATGACGTTTATATATAGCAACCATGACGTTACATATAGAGAGCGGTAACGCGTATAAGTACATGTATGAATCCCGCGTAATGTGATTGTCTCTATTTATCCTCGACAGGGGTGTATCCCTTCTCGAATGTACCTTTCATCTTGGTGATTCGGAAAATCGCGGTGGTTTAATGGGAGGTATGCTGCCGTAAAGGTTCCAATACAACTTCTTTTCATTCTCCTTATGACTTGCGGCAACAGGGACCATCTTGATAGCGGTGCTTGGTGGTATTGCCCTGGCGATCAAGATCGTCCAGGACATCGATATAGGTGCGTGTGGAGTTGGCTGAAAAGTATTTGAACATTTTCTCTTTCATGGTGCGGTTTCAACGTTTGACAATACTCGATTTATCTTCGTTCCCGGTGGAGTAGAGATCGATACCATGCTTTTGAAGCAGCTGATTTACATGTGTGTTGTAAAACTCAGTGCCTTTGTCTGTACATAGCTTCTTGGGCACACCGCTTGGAAGGCATCCCGCACCATCAGCCCCTTCCTGTTCTTGAGTGGTATCAGCCAGTCATATTTCGAGAAGACATCGATAATGCTCAGGATAAATTTATTTCCCTTGATGTCCCTAGAGAAGTCACTCATATCAATGAGGTCGGCCGCCCAGGTCTCATCCACACCACCCACCGCTACACAGCGTTTATGAAACTAACGTCAAACTGGTTTGTGCAACTCCTCAGCTAGCTCATCAGTCCAGCGAACAGTTTTTTAACACCTAGACGGAATCGAACTTTGGTACCGATGATTGGTCCGACGATACTGCAGTCCAAGCGTTCGTGTGTGGTACAGTTGGGAATGGTGTTAAGCGAGGCTAGCATAGCTTCGTCACATATGGTGTTGCGTGCGGTTGCATCATTGTGCTGGGCATAACAAAGATCGTGGAGATATTTGGTCAACTTGAATAATGGGTTTTGACCAAGCCTTCGGGTGCCATCGGGAAGTAGTAGCTTTCTAAGTCTAGTCCCTCGCCCGGTGAAGTTGTGTCCGGGTACATGCAATTCCATGGGTAATCGGTTGATTAGTTTGTTCATGAACCCTGTACCGGTTGTGGCAACGAACTGAGACTTCTTGGCATCGCACACATTGTAGTTGCCAACCTTTCTTCGTCGCCCGTTGCTGGTCATTACCTCGCTAGCGCTTGTGTTAACTGTGTCCGTCTTTCTATGACTTTCACGCAGAAAATCATCTCTATGTTATTTTAATAAATGAACGTTGAAGACATTTCCTACAGTGCCAACGCCCCCGCGAGGAGTAATCACTACCTCCTACTTCAGCGATCGATAAGTCAGTTGATCATTGGGAAATCGGACTGTGGTAAGACGACGCTGCTGAACAACCTATTCCAGCGCGATTGATGGCTGCGACTAAAATCGATTGTACGTCTACGGATAATCGCTTCAACAACCTATCTACCAGCAGTTGGAGCAAGCGCTGGAAAAAAAGCTTCCCTAAAGAAGATATCGAGACCTACTACAGTGCAAAGGCAAGTCACCCTACTCGTTGATCGATGTGGTCAACACCTTATCACCACCACGACACCCGAGTGGTATCGATACTTTTTTCGATCAAGGAAGCGATGTACCAAACCCCCGAGAACTTGATCCCAGCCGTAAGAACCTCATGGTGAACCTCATGGTGTTCGACGACTTGATGCTGAGAAAACAGAACACGTGTAAAGACAACGTCGATTGTTTCTACCTGTGCCAGAACTACTTCACACTGCCCCGCCAGTCGATCCCGGAGAATGCCAACTTCCCCTGCCTCTTTCAGCAGAATGCTAAGAATATCGACCACATCCGACACGATCACTGCAACGATCTCACCAAGGAACAGTACAGTTTGACGCTCTGTGTAAGCATTGCTGGTCCAAGCCCTATGGATTTGTAACCATCGATTTTACAAGCACCAAGGCAAATGGAAAATATGCAAATTAAATGAGTTCTTTGAGGTATAAGATAATATTAATAGATAATATCTGGACACAGAGGAACCCCAGCCCTGCAAGTTCGAATGGCCCTGCAAATGCAATTTTGAGTGGGTTCCATGTTGAAAATGCAGTTGAGTGATCCTTCGACCGATCTACAGCGGTGGAGGTGATTTCAATGCATGGAACTCCACCATTATGGTAAGGTGTAGCGATTTTCTCAACCTCAATGCCCTGCCAAGACGCTTTGAGGCCACCAGTGCACATACCCATGACACTTGAATCTTTCGAAGAAAAGGGATCCGTATCAGCTGTGTAATACCTTCATGCGCAACTCATTGATTAGGGGCGTTCACACCAACGCTTAGGGGCGTTCAACAGCATTCGATCCTATTAGATAAATGACATTTATCAAGATTATCGACCCTAAGCAGCGTCAGGCACTTGTCAGGGAGTTGCAAGACACCAAACGGAAGATTCAAGCCAGTAATATGCAACATCGCCTCTACAAGATTGAACTTAGCCGGGACCTTTACAAGGTGTTCAAGCCTGTGGTTGAGGCTTAGCGAGAGGCAGCTTCACAGATCACCAAAAAGATTGCAGACCTTCCTGCAACAGTGCCAGTACTCCCTCCTCCACCGCCCAAGTTTGCCGACCCACTACTAATTGCACCACCTACAGAAACAGTCCTTGGAGCTCGAGCACAGCATCATTTGCAGCTCAGTATGACTACATCCGCCGACCACACCTTTTGATTGCGATCTGAAAACGATGGTATCTTCATCAGAAGCTGACCAGTTACTTTTGACGGCGATAATTTGTTCATGGATAGTGTAAAGTACAAAGGAACCCTTGGCCTCTGGGAAGTTATGGTGAAAAAGAAACCAGAATCGTTCGAGCACGACGACCTTGACGACTATGCAGAGATCCTGAAAAGTTCCGGTGATATGTATAAAGTAGGGATGGCAACGAGTACTCGAGTACTCGGGTACTCGCTCGGAAGGCCGAGTACTCGAGTACAGTTTTAGTACTCGGATACTCGTTTGCCTGTTATACATTTTGAGATATTTTCTCTTCACATTTCCACTCACTTTAGTTCCGTTGAAATATCCCCTTCGTAATATTAAATAAAATCAATTAAGATTATAGATATGATTATCCTGAGGCTACTATTTGTTAAAGTAGTATCAGCAACGTCCTTTCCTTCCGAGGGAATGTTTTCATGTGCACTACTTGTAACAAAAAATAGAAAGTCAAACAGTCTTTCGTCTGAAATTGTTGACCAGATCATATTTCTAAATAAGAACAAAATCAAAGTGACCGGCGGTGAACCCTACTCAACAGATTAGGGACATTTTTAACGGTGTTTGTATACGGATCAACACTTTCATGGATTAATAATTAACTCGTCACAAGCCATAAAACTCACCTTTGTTTGTTAATCAAGACTTCTATGTAAACGTTATTGGTATGAGATGTACAATTAAATTAATTTAATCACTCTGTATTTTAAACTTAACTATAATTGTTTAATATTAAAAAAAACAAAAGTCGAAAATAAACTGACAACGTCATGGCTTTAAAAAAAAAAGAAAATCAGATAAACGATGGTGCAAAAAGGGAAGACTAAGCAACACAAAACAGTTATTTGAAGTCCAATATTATTGTGGCCAAATTAATGGACAAGTCCTATCATAAAAGATACCAACTCCTCATGAATAGATGATACATATATTGGCTACTTTGTCGGACTTTATATGCAAATATTTTTGTTTTTTTTATTGTAATTTGGTTCATGAACACGTACACAAACTGCTATTATGATAAGTTATTTGTAGAAAACGGCAGTCGGTAATTCATGGCTTAATTGACACAAAAACAGAGGAGCAATGTTTATAGTACGTTAGTTTTATATGTAACAAAACACTGCATCCCACCTTAAATCTCAACTTTTCAATAGACGTTTAAGATTCATCCGAGTACTCGAGTATCTTGACCGAGTATCCGAGTATTAAATTTCAGATCTTTTGACATCCCTAGTATAAAGGCAATTCCATCTTTTCAAGAACCCCGAAAGCGAGTAAGAATTACAAGTGGATGGGAATCGTGTCCCACATCTACCAGAAATATAAGTTTGGCAGTGAGCTGCAAACCTTGTTTTTTTCCAACTTCAAGCAGCTTCTAGATCGCTTGGAACTGTGTGCTGCAGCATACCGAGCAGGAAATAATGGTGTGCGCAACGAAATTGTGTCGATTGTCCATGCTATGAAAAAGGGTAGATATATCAGCATCGAAGAATATATGGCGCTTCATCATAGTATCCTATAATAAATGTTGCAAATCAAGAAAGGTTACGCCTGAAAGTAGGCATACAGTGGTAGAGGACTGTTTGGCACAATTAACAGTTTGGCTGGACGCATGTTTACTTCCTCTGCCACCAAAACCATAGGAAGTAAGACCGTGAGTGCAAACACCAATGAAGCCTTGAGAGGTGTTGAAAAAGGGGCCCCAAAGCCGTCGACCATGTGGTTGATAAAGTGACCCGCCCCCGAAAATGCAGAATGTCCACTCAACAGTCCAATGGTCAACCATCAAACCGCAGCAAATCCAGTTGAACAACCTGATCTCCGGTTCTGGCATTGCTACCAGCCACGACTTTGTGCAGCGCTATAAATAAATACATAATGTCCAACATCCTTATAATCACCGAAGGGTTGATCTACGACGTAAGTCTCCAAAAATATAAGGTTCACGAATACGAACCTCAAGCTGGTGCCAACCTGAATAATTCAGGTGAGATCCGAATCAACATCGAAACCCAAGACTTGTTCCTCCATCCCGCTGAAAGTTATCTCTTGGTAAAGGGGCGACTGTAAAAGAACCACGGTAGTTCATATGCTAATGCAGATCTAGTGTCTCTCATTCACAATGGAATCATGTTTCTCTTCAAGACTATCAGTTACAATTAATGCAAGCTCTCATGCCAGCTGATCGAACATATCAACGACCCAGTCGTTGATATCACTATGCTGGGAATGTTGATTTATCCCAACAATTTCTCCAAATCCCAAGGCCTTAACTAGCTGTGGTACAAAGATTCATCTACCGAAGCCGAGGCCGAAAACACAGGCTTTGCAGCACGTCATGGGTATATTATCACCAAGCCCGCCAATAAAAGGATCGTTTTCATTCACCACACCCCTGAGACATATTTTCGGCTTTGCAGACGATTACAACAAGATTGTGTATGGATTCAAGCACGAATTGTCACTCGTGCGCGACTCGGACGACAATGCCATCCTGCTGCTGCCGTCAACGACGTGGCGAAAATCATCCTGAGTAAGATCTCTTGGTTTGTTCCTCACGTCCTTCCTTCCTTCCGATAAAAAAAACTGCGGTTGTAAAAGACCATCCAAAGCAAGAGTAAGATCGATTTTGGTTCCGAATACGACAGTGTGATTCTACAAGTGCTACCGAAACCTTACAGTTCCACTGGCGTTTGTCTGCCAAGAGCGGTCGGGAGAAACTGAGATACATCATCGTAGCCTTTCAGACCGGTAAAAGTACGATCGGACTTAAAATGAAGCCGTGTTCGACCACTGCCGGTTGCGAACTATCTACGTCACCCTCAACGCAGAACGCTACCTGGCGTTAGACTTCAATGCCAGTTTCACACAAACCAAGATCGCCAGAGAGTACAAGAATGTCGCAGAGTTCTAACTACTTCAACATTGACCGTTTTATCAGCAACTGCAACATTAACCCCTCCGATTTCAACGATCTGTATCTACTGTTTGTCATTGATGTGAGTCACCAGTCCATTTGAATCCGATAGTCAGAAGATGAACGTCGTGTACAAAAAGTACAAAAATGGATAAAATTCACCTACAAGTAACTCCTCTTTGCCAGCCGCCCTGCCGAAGTCTATGCGATCGTTGTGATCAACAACTGAGAAGTATGACGGTATCGAAGAGTGGAAGTAAAAATATGTGATAATGGTGTACCATAAATAAATGGATAACACATGGTTTCAGCAATTGCTAAAATCACCAACCCCAAGCATGGGTTTTCCTTCATCGTTTCTGGAAACGATAGCCAAATTCTTTCCCGGTTCAACCTCCACTGCAACTCAAGGAATCAAAGACCTACGAGATGGCATTGGTAAATCTGAAAACCAATAATTCCACCCCTAACATTCATATGTATACAGGAAACCATTCAATCTGCTACTCTCCCGATGATGGTGCCAACTGGTTTTCCATCGCACTGAGCACAGGTTCCTATGACATCGAAGACATCAACAATGAAATCCAGCGACAGCTACGGCTCAACAAACACAAAACGAAGATCATCATCGATGCCAACCAAGCGACCCTAAAGCAACGCTGACCCTCGCCAAACTCTATCAAGTAGACTTCAAAGTTGTCAATAACATCAACACCGTCTTGGGATCCAAGTGGCAGATTTACACGTTCGGTATGATCACAAACGGTTATACAGAAGGGGAGCACATTGTAAATATCATCAGAATCAACAGCATTCTGGTGAATGGTGATATCAACCATGAAGTTATGTAAATGGTACACAACAGTCTTTAATCTACAGCTTTTTTTTCCCGCAGACGGTCCTGGTATGAAAATCATTCAAACCCCCAAGCACCTTTTGGTAGTATACTTGCTAGGGATCTTGCGAACCAGCAATCGCATGCAAACATATATCAACGATCAAGACGGTAGGCTCATCGATCTCAGAGGTGAACATCTCACTATCCGTTTTCATCTTCTTGCGTTTACACAGTGAATCCCAGTGGCAACGGTCTCTACCTCAAATCCCCAAACGCCCGGATCACCTATGGGTATGGACTCTACTTGGAGCGTGGTCAGCAATTCCATGACGGAGCCGTTCTGATCTTATATTTAGATGCTTACAGTCCCTTCAAAAACATTGCCCTCCTCGGTATGCTCCTATAAAATAAATGAACGATTTAGATTCTTGGTACCGACAATGTGTGTCGAATCAACTCGATGCAGAAATTTGAAGGTATCAAACTACCTTGAATGCCTATAAACGTCTGGACAAAGCTGTATCTGTAGCACTGGGTGCTTGTTCTGTGGTTAGTTTGATGTTAACCAGCAGTACCCTGGGTTCAGCTTTGACCGGTACAGGTCTTATAGCCACCCTTCCTCTGGGGTTTCTAGCTTGATTGAATGCTACCACCGTAATGGATCTCATACTAATTTCTAGGCATGTAACAAAAACAAAACCAAAAAAACACCACGATACCTTGCGATTGCCCCAGTCCAAAGAGTCCTTGTTTGAGCAATGTATCAGATCTGATTTAGCTAATGATGAACTGATCTATGATGCCGAGTTTGGGAAAGTCGTCACCTGCCTCAAAAACTCAATTCAATGGTTTTATACCCGATTTTCAGGCTTAAACAACATATCCTAACACTTCCAATTATACCGTCCTTATCAAAAATATAAAAGCCGTGGTAATCATAGCCGGTGCGCCTGGTTTTTTTTTTCCATCCCATAGCTCACGATTTGCACTGCTCCATCGGTCTCTCTCTTTGCCCCGACGGTGGTCAGCTGATTGTTTAGTCTTTCACATCCCCGGATATTTTTCCCTTTCCAGCACAAGGTTATGATTTTTGCGAACCCACATTTCGTGTCAACTTCGTGTCAACATCTTTAATGTCTTTGACAATCCAGGGTGAGTACTGACTAACTTCTCGCCATTTGAGGGTTTCCTCAGCAGTATTTTCCAAAATTTTGACCTCTTGCGCCATATTCTCTCTCTGATCAGACATATTTGTAATCTCACAATCCATTGTGTTTATTATCTGTGGATTTTTCTTGGTGTGTTTTCTTTCTTCCACAAAGATACATTTTCCCACGACCCCAGCCCCCACTTTTTCTCCTCTTAACCTCGTCAACGAACGTGCAAGATTTTCGAATTTTTCAGTCCGGTCCCAGCAGAACTCCCCTCAAAATGTTCACGCATATTTCGATATTTAAGTCCTTCGTTACTCCGCGGAATAAATTGACTATATACCATGTGTTCCTCTTTTTATAAGCTTCCGAATGAGGTATAAGGTAGATCTGTAATAAAGGGCTGAAGGGTCACAGTATTCCATTCCATTATTCAAAATATCCATTTCATTATGCAAATTGGCTATTTCTTAATTTTCACGCGGATTTTGGCATTTTAGTCCCCCGTAACCCCTCAAATGGTCATTGCGGTACATATTGGTTTTTTTCTCAATTTATTCACGTATTATTTCGACATTTAAGTCCGTCGTTACTCCTCTAATATGCGTTGCAAAACATATTGACTATATACCTTTTGTTCCTCTCGTAATAAGCTTTCGAATGAGGTATAAAGTATATCTATAATTAGGGGATAAATGGTCGCAGCATTCCATTCCATTATTCAAAATACCCAATCATTATTCAAAATTTGCTATTTCTTAATTTTCAAGCGTAATTTGGCATTTAGGTCCTCTGTAATCCCTGTAATGGTCATTGCGGCACATAATTTTTATTCTCAGTTTATTCTTCTATTAATAAGCTTTGATTTGGTGTAAAAAAATCTTGAATGAGAGGCGACGGGTTGCAGCAGTCCATTCCATTATTCAAATATCCATTTCATTATTCAAAATTGGCTATTTCTCAATGTTCACGCGTAATTTGATCTTTAAGTCCTTCGTTACTCCTCTAATATGCGTTGCGGAACAAATTGACTATATACCTTTTGTTCCTCTTTTAATAAGGTTTCGATTGAGGTATAATATATATCTGTTATTACGGGTTAAAGGGTCCTGCCAGTCCATTCCATTATTCAAAATACCCATTTCATTTATTCAAAATTGGCTATTTCTTAATGTTCAGGTGTATTTCGATATTTAAGTCCTTCGTTACTCCTCTAATATGCGTTGCGGAACATATTGACTATATACCTTTTGTTCCTCTCTGAAAAAGCTTTTGATTGAGGTATAATATATATCTGTAATTAGGGCCTGAAGGGTCCTGCTAGTCCATTCCATTATTCAAAATATCCATTTCATTATTCAAAATTTACTATTTCTTAATGTTCATGCGTAATTCGATCTTTAAGTCCTTCGTTACTTCTCTAATATGCGTTGCGGGACATATTGACTATATAACTTTTGTTCCTCTCTTGATAAGCTTTCGATTGAGGTATAATATATATATCTGTAATTAGGGGCTGAAGGGTCTGCCAGTCCATTCCAATATTCAAAATATCCATTTCATTATTCAAAATTGGCTATTTCTTAATTTTCACGCGTATTTTGGTATTTAGCTCTTCTAATATTCGTTGCAGAACATATTGACTATAAGCATGTTGTTCCTCTTGTAATCAGCTTTCGAATGAGGTATAAGGTTTATCTATAATTAGGGACTAAAGGGTCGTCGCAGTCCATTCCATTATTCAAAATATCCATTTCATTATTCAAAATTGGCTATTTCTTAATTTTCACGCGTATTTTGGCAGTTAGCTCTTCTAATTTTCGTCAACATATTGACTTTATACATTTTGTTCCTCTTGTAATCAGCTTTAGAATGAGGTATAAGGTTTATCTATAATTAGGGGCTAAAGGGTCACCGCACTCCATTCCATTATTCAAAATATCCATTTCATTATTCAAAATTGTCTTTTTCTTCATTTTCACGCGTTTTTTGGCTATTAGGTCTTCTAATATTCGTTGCGGAACATATTGACTATATATATTTTGTTCCTCTTGTAATCAGCTTTCGAATGAGGTATAAGGTATATCTATAATTAGGGGCTAAACGGTCACCGCACTCCATTCCATTATTTAAAATATCCATTTCATTATTCAAAATTGGCTATTCCTTAATTTTCACGCGTATTTTGGCATTTAGGTCTTCTTATATTCGTTGCGGAACATATTGACTATATACATTTTGTTCCTCTTGTAATCAGCTTTCGAATGAGGTATAAGGTTTATCTATAATAAGGGGCTAAAGGGTCGCAGCAGTCCATTCCATTATTCAAAATATTCATTTCATTATTCAAAATTGGCTATTTCTTAATTTTCACGTGTATTTTGGCAATCAGGTCTTCTAATATTCGTTGCAAAACATATTGACTATATACATTTTGTTTCTCTTGTAATCAGCTTTCGAATGAGGTATAATATTTATCTATAATAGGGGCTAAAGGGTAGCTGCAGTCCATTCCATTATTCAAAATATCCTTTTCATTATTCAAAATTGACTTAATCTTAATTTTCACCCGTATTTTGGCAATTAGGTCTTCTAATATTCGTTGCGGAACATATTGACAATATACATTTTGTTCTTCTTGTAATCGGCTTTCTAATGAGGTATAAGATTTCTCTATAATTAGGGGCTAAAGAGTCGCCGCAGTCAATTTCATTATTCAAAATTGACTTTTTCTTAATTTTCACGCGTATTTTGGCAATTAGGCCTTCTAATATTCGTTGCGGAACATATTGACTATATACATTTTGTTCCTCTTGTAATCACCTTTCGCATGAGGTATCAGATTTATCTATAATTAGGGGCTAAAGGGTCGCCGCACTCCATTCCATTATTCAAAATATCCATTTCATTATTCAAAATTGACTTTTTCTTAATTTGCACGCGTATTTTGGCAATTAGGTCTTCTAATATTCGTTGCGGAACATATTGACTATATACATTTTGTTTCTCTTGTAATCAGCTTTCGACTGAGGTATAAGGTTTATCGATAATTAGGGGCTAAAGGGTCGCCGCACTCCATTCCATTATTCAAAATATCCATTTCATTATTCAAAATTGGCTATTTTTTAATTTTCACGCGTATTTTGACATTTAGGTCTTCTAATATTTGTTGCGGAACATATTGACTATATACATGTTGTTCCTCTTGTAATCAGCTTTCGAATGAAGTATAAAGTTTATCCATAATAGGGGCTTAAGGGTCGTCGCAGTCCATTCCATTATTCAAAATATCCATTTCATTATTCAAAATAGACTTTTTCATAATTTTCACGCGCATTTTAACAATCAAGTCTTCTAATATTCGTTGCGGAACATATTGACAATATACATTTTGTTCTTCTTGTAATCGGCTTTCTAATGAGGTATAAGATTTCTCTATAATAAGGGGCTAAAGGGTCGCTGCAGTCCATTTCATTATTCAAAATTGACTTTTTCTTAATTTTCACGCGTATTTTGGCAATTGGGCCTTCTAATATTCGTTGCGGCACATATTGACTATAAACATTTTGTTCCTCTTGTAATCACCTTTTGCATGAAGTATAAGATTTATCTATAATTAGGGGCTAAAGGGTCGCCGCACTCCATTCCATTATTCAAAATATCCATTTCATTATTCAAAATTGACTTTTTCTTAATTTGCACGCGTATTTTGGCAATTAGGTCTTCTAATATTCGTTGCGGAACATATTGACTATATACATTTTGTTCCTCTTGTAATCAGCTTTCGAATGAGGTATAAGGTTTATATAAAATTAGGGGCTAAAGGGTCGCTGCAGTCCATTCCATTATTCAAAATATCCATTTCATTATTCAAAATTGGCTATTTCTTATTTTTCACGCGTAGTTTGCAATTATGTCTTCTAATATTCGTTGCCGGACATATTGATTATAAGCTTGTTGTTCCTCTTGTAATCAGCTTTCGAATGAGGTATAAGGTTTATCTATAATTAGGGGCTAAAGGGTAGCCGCACTCCATTCCATTATTCAAAATATCCATTTCATTATTCAAAATTGACTATTTCTTAATTTTCACGCGTATTTTGGCATTTAGGTCTTCTTATATTCGTTGCAGAACATATTGACTATATACATTTTGTTCGTCATGTAATCAGCTTTCGAATGAGGTATAAGGTTTATCTATAATTAGGGTCTAAAGGGTCGCCGCACTCCATTCCATTATTCAAAATATCCATTTCATTATTCAAAATTGGCTATTTCTTAGTTTTCACGCGTAGTTTGCAATTATGTCTTCTAATATTCGTTGCGGAACATATTGATTATAAGCATGTTGTTCCTCTTGTAATCAGCTTTCGAATGAGGTATAAGGTTTATCTATAATTAGGGGCTAAAGGGTCGCCGCACTCCATTCCATTATTCAAAATATCCATTTCATTATTCAAAATTGGCTATTTCTTAATTTTCACGCGTATTTTGGCATTTAGGTCTTCTAATATTCGTTGCAGAACATATTGACTATATACATTTTGTTCGTCATGTAATCAGCTTTCGAATGAGGTATAAGGTTTATCTATAATTAGGGTCTAAAGGGTCGCCGCACTCCATTCCATTATTCAAAATATCCATTTCATTATTCAAAATTGGCGATTTCTTAATTTTCACGCGTATTTTGGCATTTAGCTCTTCTAATTTTCGTTACGGAACATATTGACTATATACATGTTGTTCCTCTTGTAATCAGCTTTCGAATGAGGTATAAGGTTTATCTATAATTAGGGGCTAACGGGTCGCAGCAGTCCATTCCATTATTCAAAATATCCATTTCATTATTCAAAATTGGCTATTTCTTAATTTTCACGCGTATTTTGGCATTTATGTCTTCTAATATTCGTTGTGAAACATATTGACTATATACATTTTGTTCCTCTTGTAATCAGATTTAGAATGAGGTATAAGATTTATCTATAATTAGGGGCTAAAGGGTCGCCACAGTCCATTCCATTATTCAAAATATCCATTTCATTATTCAAAATTGACTATTTCTTAATTTTCACGCGTAATTAGGCATTTAGGTCTTCTAATATTCGTTGCGGAACATATTGACTATATACATTTTGTTCGTCTTGTAATCAGCTTTCGAATGAGGTATAAGGTTTATCTATAATTTGGGTCTAAAGGGTCGCCGCACTCCATTCCATTATTCAAAATATCCATTTCATTATTCAAAATTGACTAGTTCTTAATTTTCACGCGTAATTAGGCATTTAGGTCTTCTAATATTCCTTGCGGAACATATTGACTATATAGATTTTGTTCGTCTTGTAATCAACTTTCGAATGAGGTATAAGGTTTATCTATAATAGGGGCTAAAAGGTCGCCACAGTCCATTCCATTATTCAAAATATCCATTTCATTATTCAAAATTGGCTGTTTCTTAATCTTCACGCGTATTTTGGCATTTAGGTCTTCTAATATTCGTTGCAGAACATATTGACTATATACATTTTGTTCGTCTTTTAATCAGCTTTCGAATGAGGTAGAAGGTTTATCTATAATTAGGGGCTAAAGGGTCGCCACAGTCCATTCCATTATTCAAAATATCCATTTCATTATTCAAAATTGACTATTTCTTAATTTTCACGCGTCATTAGGCATTTAGGTCTTCTAATATTCATTGCGGAACATATTGACTATATACATTTTGTTCGTCATGTAATCAGCTTTCGAATGAGGTATAAGGTTTATCTAGTACATGTATTAGGGTCTAAAGGGTCGCCGCACTCCATTCCATTATTCAAAATATCCATTTCATTATTCAAAATTGACTATTTCTTAATTTTCACGCGTAATTAGGCATTTAGGTCTTCTAATATTCATTGCGGAACATATTGACTATATACATTTTGTTCTTCTTGTAATCAGCTTTCGAATGAGGTATAAGGTTTATCTATAGTAGGGGCTAAAGGGTCGCCACAGTCCATTCTATTATTCAAAATATCCATTTCATTATTCAAAATTGGCTGTTTCTTAATCTTCACGCGTATTTTGGCATTTAGGTCTTCTAATATTCGTTGCGGAACATATTGACTATATACATTTTGTTCGTCTTGTAATCAGCTTTCGAATGAGGTATAAGATTTATCTATAATTAGGGGCTAAAGGGTCGCCACAGTCCATTCCATTATTCAAAATATCCATTTCATTATTCAAAATTGACTATTTCTTAATTTTCACGCGTAATTAGGCATTTAGGTCTTCTAATATTCATTGCGGAACATATTGACTATATTCATTTTGTTCGTCATGTAATCAGCGTTCGAATGAGGTATAAGGTTTATCTATAATTAGGGTCTAAAGGGTCGCCGCACTCCATTCCATTATTCAAAATATCCATTTCATTATTCAAAATTGACTATTTCTTAATTTTCACGCGTAATTAGGCATTTGGGTCTTCTAATATTCGTTGCGGAACATATTGACTATATACATTTTGTTCGTCTTGTAGTCAGCTTTCTAATGAGGTATAAGGTTTATCTATAATAGGGGCTAAAGGGTCGCCACAGTCCATTCCATTATTCAAAATATCCATTTCATTATTCAAAATTGGCTGTTTCTTAATCTTGACGCGTATTTTGGCAATTAAGTCTTCTAATATTCGTTGCAGAACATGTTGACTATAAGCATGTTGTTCCTCTTGTAATCACCTTTCGAATGAGGTATAAGGTTTATCTATAATTAGGGTCTAAAGGGTCGCCGCACTCAATTCCATTATTCAAAATATCCATTTCATTATTCAAAATTGGCTATTTCTTAATTTTCACGCGTATTTTGGCATTTAGGTCTTCTAATATTCGTTGCGGAACATATTGACTATATACATTTTGTTCGTCTTGTAATCAGCTTTCGAATGAGGTATAAGGTTTATCTATAATTAGGGGCTAAAGGGTCGCCACAGTCCATTCCATTATTCAAAATATTCATTTCATTATTCAAAATTGACTATTTCTTAATTTTCACGCGTAATTAGGTATTTAGGTCTTCTAATATTCGTTGCGGAACATATTGACTATATACATTTTGTTCGTCTTGTAATCAGCTTTCGAATGAGGTATAAGGTTTATCTATAATTAGGGTCTAAAGGGTCGCCGCACTCCATTCCATTATTCAAAATATCCATTTCATTATTCAAAATTGACTATTTCTTAATTTTCACGCGTAATTAGGCATTTAGGTCTTCTAATATTCGTTGCGGAACATATTGACTATATACATTTTGTTCGTCTTGTAATCAGCATTCTAATGAGGTATAAGGTTTATCTATAATAGGGGCTAAAGTGTCGCCACAGTCGATTCCATTATTCAAAATATCCATTTCATTATTCAAAATTGACTATTTCTTAATTTTCACGCGTAATTAGGCATTTAGGTCTTCTAATATTCATTGTGGAACATATTGACTATATTCATTTTGTTCGTCATGTAATCAGCTTTCGAATGAGGTATAAGGTTTATCTATAATTAGGGTCTAAAGGGTCGCCGCACTCCATTCCATTATTCAAAATATCCATTTCATTATTCAAAATTGACTATTTCTTAATTTTCACGCGTAATTAGGCATTTAGGTCTTCTAATATTCGTTGCGGAACATATTGACTATATACATTTTGTTCGTCTTGTAGTCAGCTTTCTAATGAGGTATAAGGTTTATCTATAATAGGGGCTAAAGGGTCGCCACAGTCCATTCCATTATTCAAAATATCCATTTCATTATTCAAAATTGACTATTTCTTAATTTTCACGCGTAATTAGGCATTTAGGTCTTCTAATATTCGTTGCGGAACATATTGACTATATACATTTTGTTCGTCTTGTAATCAGCATTCTAATGAGGTATAAGGTTTATCTATAATAGGGGCTAAAGTGTCGCCACAGTCCATTCCATTATTCAAAATATCCATTTCATTATTCAAAATTGACTATTTCTTAATTTTCACGCGTAATTAGGCATTTAGGTCTTCTAATATTCCTTGCGGAACATATTGACTATATAGATTTTGTTCGTCTTGTAATCAACTTTCGAATGAGGTATAAGGTTTATCTATAATAGGGGCTAAAAGGTCGCCACAGTCCATTCCATTATTCAAAATATCCATTTCATTATTCAAAATTGGCTGTTTCTTAATCTTCACGCGTATTTTGGCATTTAGGTCTTCTAATATTCGTTGCAGAACATATTGACTATATACATTTTGTTCGTCTTTTAATCAGCTTTCGAATGAGGTAGAAGGTTTATCTATAATTAGGGGCTAAAGGGTCGCCACAGTCCATTCCATTATTCAAAATATCCATTTCATTATTCAAAATTGACTATTTCTTAATTTTCACGCGTCATTAGGCATTTAGGTCTTCTAATATTCATTGCGGAACATATTGACTATATACATTTTGTTCGTCATGTAATCAGCTTTCGAATGAGGTATAAGGTTTATCTAGTACATGTATTAGGGTCTAAAGGGTCGCCGCACTCCATTCCATTATTCAAAATATCCATTTCATTATTCAAAATTGACTATTTCTTAATTTTCACGCGTAATTAGGCATTTAGGTCTTCTAATATTCATTGCGGAACATATTGACTATATACATTTTGTTCTTCTTGTAATCAGCTTTCGAATGAGGTATAAGGTTTATCTATAGTAGGGGCTAAAGGGTCGCCACAGTCCATTCTATTATTCAAAATATCCATTTCATTATTCAAAATTGGCTGTTTCTTAATCTTCACGCGTATTTTGGCATTTAGGTCTTCTAATATTCGTTGCGGAACATATTGACTATATACATTTTGTTCGTCTTGTAATCAGCTTTCGAATGAGGTATAAGATTTATCTATAATTAGGGGCTAAAGGGTCGCCACAGTCCATTCCATTATTCAAAATATCCATTTCATTATTCAAAATTGACTATTTCTTAATTTTCACGCGTAATTAGGCATTTAGGTCTTCTAATATTCATTGCGGAACATATTGACTATATTCATTTTGTTCGTCATGTAATCAGCGTTCGAATGAGGTATAAGGTTTATCTATAATTAGGGTCTAAAGGGTCGCCGCACTCCATTCCATTATTCAAAATATCCATTTCATTATTCAAAATTGACTATTTCTTAATTTTCACGCGTAATTAGGCATTTGGGTCTTCTAATATTCGTTGCGGAACATATTGACTATATACATTTTGTTCGTCTTGTAGTCAGCTTTCTAATGAGGTATAAGGTTTATCTATAATAGGGGCTAAAGGGTCGCCACAGTCCATTCCATTATTCAAAATATCCATTTCATTATTCAAAATTGGCTGTTTCTTAATCTTGACGCGTATTTTGGCAATTAAGTCTTCTAATATTCGTTGCAGAACATGTTGACTATAAGCATGTTGTTCCTCTTGTAATCACCTTTCGAATGAGGTATAAGGTTTATCTATAATTAGGGTCTAAAGGGTCGCCGCACTCCATTCCATTATTCAAAATATCCATTTCATTATTCAAAATTGGCTATTTCTTAATTTTCACGCGTATTTTGGCATTTAGGTCTCCTAATATTCGTTGCGGAACATATTGACTATATACATTTTGTTCGTCTTGTAATCAGCTTTCGAATGAGGTATAAGGTTTATCTATAATTAGGGGCTAAAGGGTCGCCACAGTCCATTCCATTATTCAAAATATTCATTTCATTATTCAAAATTGACTATTTCTTAATTTTCACGCGTAATTAGGTATTTAGGTCTTCTAATATTCGTTGCGGAACATATTGACTATATACATTTTGTTCGTCTTGTAATCAGCTTTCGAATGAGGTATAAGGTTTATCTATAATTAGGGTCTAAAGGGTCGCCGCACTCCCTTCCATTATTCAAAATATCCATTTCATTATTCAAAATTGACTATTTCTTAATTTTCACGCGTAATTAGGCATTTAGGTCTTCTAATATTCGTTGCGGAACATATTGACTATATACATTTTGTTCGTCTTGTAATCAGCATTCTAATGAGGTATAAGGTTTATCTATAATAGGGGCTAAAGTGTCGCCACAGTCCATTCCATTATTCAAAATATCCATTTCATTATTCAAAATTGACTATTTCTTAATTTTCACGCGTAATTAGGCATTTAGGTCTTCTAATATTCATTGTGGAACATATTGACTATATTCATTTTGTTCGTCATGTAATCAGCTTTCGAATGAGGTATAAGGTTTATCTATAATTAGGGTCTAAAGGGTCGCCGCACTCCATTCCATTATTCAAAATATCCATTTCATTATTCAAAATTGACTATTTCTTAATTTTCACGCGTAATTAGGCATTTAGGTCTTCTAATATTCGTTGCGGAACATATTGACTATATACATTTTGTTCGTCTTGTAGTCAGCTTTCTAATGAGGTATAAGGTTTATCTATAATAGGGGCTAAAGGGTCGCCACAGTCCATTCCATTATTCAAAATATCCATTTCATTATTCAAAATTGGCTGTTTCTTAATCTTGACGCGTATTTTGGCAATTAAGTCTTCTAATATTCGTTGCGGAACATGTTGACTATAAGCATGTTGTTCCTCTTGTAATCACCTTTCGAATGAGGTATAAGGTTTATCTATAATTAGGGGCTAAAGGGTTGCCACAGTCCATTCCATTATTCAAAATATCCATTTCATTGTTCAAAATTGACTATTTCTTAATTTTCACGCGTAATTAGGCATTTAGGTCTTCTAATATTCGTTGCGGAACATATTGACTATATACATTTTGTTCGTCTTGTAATCAGCTTTCGAATGAGGTATAAGGTTTATCTATAATTAGGGTCTAAAGGGTCGCCGCACTCCATTCCATTATTCAAAATATCCATTTCATTATTCAAAATTTGCTATTTCTTAATTTTCACGCGTATTTTGGCATTAAGGTCTTCTAATATTCGTTGCGGAACCTTTAATAGCTGACTATGCGGTATGGGCTTTGGTCATTGTTGAAGGCTGTACGGTGAGCTATAGTTGTTAATGTCTGTGTCATTGTGGTCTTTCTGGATAGTTGTCTCATTGGCAATCATACCACATCTTCTTTTTTAAATTTCCTCATTTTTATGCATTTTGTGGCATTTAGGTCCTCCGTAAACCCTCTTATGGTCATTTCGAATCAAAATATAGCTATTGTGTCACAGTCAATTTTTTCTATATTTTTTTCACTATTCACCGCTTCAATTTGAATAATGAAACATAAACCATTTCATTATTCATTATTCATTTTTCAATAGTGAATAGTGAATAGTGAACTATTTCATTATTCATTATTGAATAATGAATAATGAACTATGAATAATGGACGTACTTCAGCGCGGTGTTTTCAGACGTGTCAGATTATGACCGGTAATTAATATACAAAATATTCTAAATGAATGAATGAATAATCTTTATTCTCATCAAACCAAATACATAGTTACAGAGAAGATATTACAATGATATATATAACATATATAAGATATAGCATTTGTGAAATATCAATTAATATGATAAATATTTACACCAAAGATAAATAAACATATAGTTGTACTAACCAGGAGGATAAACTTTCACAATACACCAATAAAACGTTCAAATAACGCGGTGGGCGTTCGCAGACCTAACGTTTTCCCCAAGTTAGCTTGTTTCCCTTATTTTCTAAAAACTTTTAAATCATTCAATCATAATGTGTGTTTTTCAATTATTATTATTAATTTCAACCAGGATTTCTATAGTAGGAACTATGGTCATTTCACGTTTTCGCAATAAAAAAAATCTAGATTTTATCTTTATTTGATGTATTAAAAGATGAGATCTTATTATATTTTATATCTGACAAATTAAAAAGTAAATAGCATTTTTTATTTGGCCCTGTCCTTGTCGAGGTCTGTCCTGTCATTGTCAGTGTTGGTCAGGTCACATTACAGCAAGCTTTTAATATTTTTTTTCTATATTATTCCTATCTTGGTCATGTCATGTTTAAACTTTCTATATTTTTTATAACATTTATTTTTCAAAATATGACATATTATTTTATACTTCAAATCTCAGAGAATTCCTTTGAAAAATAAAAAAAGTTATTAGCATTTTTATTTGGTCCTGTCATTCTCGATGTTGGTCCTGTCATTATCAGAGCTGGTCAAAAAACAAAACAAAACATTTTAATTCTTTTTCTTAAATCTATTTATCAAATGATGAAATCTTATTATATTTCAAATTTGAGATCAATCCTTTGAGAAATGAAAAAGTTATTAGCATTTTTCATTTGGTCCTGTCATTCGGTCCTGTCATTCGGTCCAGTCATTAGTGTAACCCGATGAATGATTTAAAGAAAATTAAACAATATATTTATTTCACCTTGGTAATTTAATATCCATTCGAGGTCTTTTTTTTTTATAAATATAAAATAATATCGTAATAAATTTCATCGAGAACACTAATTAATCTTCATTGGGTATATTATTTTTCATTATTTACGTATTGTCAAAACTTAAATCGTGATTAGGTGCCAGTGCCCAGTTTCACGAAGCTGTCTTAGGACTAAGACATATCTTAGGATGGTCTTACGACATATCTTAGTCCTAAGTGGGTTTCACAAAACGGTCCTAAATTACGACATCTCTTAAAGTTGGTCATAAAGTTAGGACAACGCGAGAGGTGTCTTATGATGGTCTTAGGATTTTAATTATTTATATAAATTACACTCATTTTTTATATTAATTTTGAAAAAAAATATCTTATTATTATCTAATTATCTATTCTCCTGTTCCTGCTTAAAACATATATACATTGACGGATAATCAGGATTTGTCAACAATGAAAATTCGATGTATTGATATAAAAATTGCACGATTTTATCTCTTAACCTTTTATAACCAATAAAGTCGAAATTGAATTCAACTCACTTGTACCAAAACAATGTCATAATTTTATATTCTTTTTTCTTAATTTTGCATTGAAAATTTCATATTTATATTGATGTTTTGTTTAAAGATAATTTATATATAAATTACTTTTATTTTTTTATATTTATTTTGCAAATTATCTCATTATATTAATCAATACGTTTAGAATAATTTATGGTAAGACATACTACATTTACATGATTTTTTTCCGTAGATCATATTTGAAAATTTGAAGAACTTGCGACAGGTTTAGGATGTCTTAGCTAAGATGATCCTGAGACAGCTTCGAGACGAGGTCTGAGATATGTCCTAGGATAGTCATAAGAGGATCATAAGACATGTCCTAAGATATGTCTTATGACATGTCTTAGGATAGCTTCGTGAAACCGGCCCCATGTTTATATTCGATCTCTGATCACGTTGATGTTATGACTTAATTAGTATCTCCTTTATCTAGCTATGCCCTTGGCTATCATTATAGTGACTATAACATGTCATATTTAATTGCAGTGTTAACAGTGAATTTAAATTGAATTATGTGCATGTACAAAATAAGTGTCGAACATCGTCCACGTTTGAAAATTATTTGGTCGCCATTTTTTTTCTTCAAAATTTCATAAAATAAACAGCATGTAACAGCTTTATCAAAAGGAACCAATGTTTGATTCTATGCTGCTTTAAGGTAAAACAATGACTGAAAATGCGAGCATCCAACTGTTATTTTATTTTCAATGTAACAATCTGACAAAATATATTTTTACCAATGACTGATTTTCAAATCAATTTGGAAGGGACATGATAAAAAATTAAACTATTGCATATACGATATTTCAAATATTTATGAATATAGTAATAAGCACATATTCCCACAATTATTCCATCTGTTTTGTTTAAATCGCAATTTTAGGTTTAACGCGACAGAAAATCCAATATTTATCGGAGTTGAATGATTATATGTCTCTGATCGAGGCAACAAGACAAATTTTCAAAAGCATTTGGAAGGGAGAAGACCAAAATTTAAACTTTTTCAAATGGCATAAATATATTTCTCAATATATGAGGAATTACTATATATTCCAACACTTTTTGTATCATGACTTTAAAGTACTTTATTTTATCGATTCTTGAAAGCCCCTGTGCATTTCTATACATTTTACTTGGGCTTAATACGGGTGATGTGTGACGTCATCAAAGTCACGTGATGACTGCTATAGTTGGATATGATTCCTTCTGTGAAGATACAACTTTTATTTTTTTTCTCGTTTCAACCTTTATTCAGACATTATGTAGCATGTTATTAGGAAAGTGACCGATAAAGACAAAAGAGTAATAAATTGTCTATTGAATATCAATTAGAATGAATAAAATGAAAGTATAATATGATAGGCAAATAAAAAAAAAAACAGTCGAAAATAATTGATAACTGAAAAGGGAAACAATCTCTGTGGACTTTTTATGTATGAAAGTTTTTGTGCAATAAAATTCGTTTTCAGACAGCTGACTACTAATTTAGCCTTCAAAGATGGTTTATAAAAACATCAATGTTATTTTTACAAGTTTAATGGGCTATTTTCTGTTTGACTTTCCGTATTTTCATAGCTATACCAGCCATAGGTCCAGAAATTAATGTAATATTTCTGGTGCACTTTCCCACCCGGGCATTTTCATGAATAAAAGGGTCAGGGACAAGCTTTAAATCCCACTAGGTGTGAGTAAAAACTTTGCCGTAGGGAACTGTACAGAAAGAGTGAAAACATGAGCCCATACCCATTACTGTATAGGTACCTCAGACTTTGGATGGACAGTGAAGTCTTCAGGTGCACTTTCCCACCCTGGAAAAAAAATGTGAAATTGGGTATGGGGTTGTCAGTTTCTGGTGCACTTTCCCACTTTTTTCATGAAAATGCCCAGGTAGGAAAGTGCACCGGAAACTGACAACAACATACTCAATTTCTTATTTTGGTTCATTATGGGTGGTGGCAGCAGTCGGTTTACTCCCATCTCCCTACGGCAAAGTTCTTGACCGCAGGTGGTTAGATTGAAAGCTATTATCCATATCTTCAACTCGTATCAATCCCTGGGTGGGAAAGTGCACCTGAAGACTTCACTGGCCATCCAAAGTCTGAGGTACCTATACAGTTATGGGTATGAGCTCATTTTTCAGTCTTTCTGTACAGTTCCCTACGGCAAAGTTTTTTCCCACACCTAGTGGGATTGAAAGCTTGTCCCAGACCCTTTTATTCATGAAAATGCCCAGGTGGGAAAGTGCACCGGAAGCTGACAACAACATACGCAATTTCTCATTTTGGTCCATTATGGGTGGTGGCAGCAGTCGCTTTACTCCCACCCCCTATGGCAAAGTTCTTGACCGCAGGTGGTTAGATTGAAAGCTATTATCCATATCTTCAACTCGTATCAATCCCTGGGTGGGAAAGTGCACTTGAAGACTTCACTGGCCATCCAAAGTCTGAGGTACCTATACAGTTATGGGTATGGGCTCATTTCTCAGTCTTTCTGTACAGTTCCCTACGGCAAAGTTTTTTCCCACACCTAGTGGGATTGAAAGCTTGTACCAGACCCTTTTATTCATGAAAATGCCCAGGTGGGAAAGTGCACCGGAAGCTGACAACAACATACGCAATTTCTCATTTTGGTCCATTATGGGTGGTGGCAGCAGTCGCTTTACTCCCATCCCCCTACGGCAAAATTCTTGACCGCAGGTGGTTAGATCGAAAGCTATTATCCATATCTTCAACTCGTATCAATCCCTGGGTGGGAAAGTGCACCTGAAGACTTCACTGGCCATCCAGTCTGAGGTACCTATACAGTTATGGGTATGAGCTCATTTTTCAGTCTTTCTGTACAGTTCCCTACGGCAAAGTTTTTTCCCACACCTAGTGGGATTGAAAGCTTGTCCCAGACCATTTTATTCATGAAAATGCCCAGGTGGGAAAGTGCACCGGAAGCTGACAACAACATACGCAATTTCTCATTTTGGTCCATTATGGGTGGTGGCAGCAGTCGCTTTACTCCCACCCCCTACGGCAAAGTTCTTGACCGCAGGTGGTTAGATTGAAAGCTATTATCCATGATATCTTCAACTCGTATCAATCCCTGGGTGGGAAAGTGCACCTGAATACTTCACTGGCCATCCAAAGTCTGAGGTACCTATACAGTTATGGGTATGGGCTCATTTCTCAGTCTTTCTGTACAGTTCCCTACGGCAAAGTTTTTTTCCCACACGTGGCGATGTTGTTTTTTTCGTGTCCAACGTTCATTCTTCCGGCAAGCCTCGCAAGCTCCATACGGTAAAGTACGTTACCGGACATGGCTCAAATAAAAGGTAATAAATCAGAGCAGAGCCCACTGAAATGATTTTTTGGGGGTTAAAACCTTCTGGGAATTGAATCCCACCTACACTTTCTCACTAACATCCAAATATTAAAGAAAAATTCCTTGGCTCTAACTCCAAATGGACAATTTATGTTAAGGGGGTCCTTAAATCTTTTGAAAGCTTCCGATGTGCTATTTTTAAACCTTTTCTAATTAACTGGACCAAATCACTACTTACTCTAAAATTCATGACCCATTTTTTTACAGTGTGCTTTAATCCCTCTAACTTGCTATTTGAGGCGTAAAACATGAAGAAATACATTTGAAAGGGGTATAACAAAATGTCAAATAACACACTGTCCACACTAAGGACTATATTCGTGGACAACGAAAAATCAAAGGACGATAACTGTGTACTCGGACCATTTGAGGATGCCGAATGTATAGAAAGCAATTCTTTCGAACATAAGATATTTCTTATTTCGTTTATTTGAAAGCTTATACAATTTACACAGGAACGAGTTTAAGTCAACTCACATTAAATAGTTATTCTATGCTACGCCTACAACAGTAAAGACCGTATCTGATCTGTAGGTTTGTTCGTTCGTTCGTTTTTCCGTGTATCCATCCATTTATACTGTATTAGATTGAAAGACGACATTGTAGTCAGAGCAAGTAGAAACTAGGTACACATGTTTATTAAAATATGTTCTTTTTAAAATTATTTACGGTTCTCTGAATATGGAAAATAATTGTGCGAGCAAATCATCATAGACAAACACTGTTGTTTTTTTTTCTAATTTAATTCGTTTACTTTTTATTCTCATTTCGTATCCGCAAATTACTCGTATATTATAACTATTATGTCATTGGGGGATATACGATCCGTTTTTAATAGTTTATTTGCAATCCTTGATTTTTGTTTACCATCTCGGTGAAGAAAACGTAAAGAAGACCTCAGGAGTAGGGGCATTAAGGCCTAGTTTTGGCCCAAGAAAATAAAATGTTTGATAACCATTTCAAATTGGCACATATGTTTAGAAATGCATCGGGTCAAGAAATATAAATAAAAAACATAAAAAAAATTATCTGATGACGTCACAATTACGTCATAATATGTACCGTTTTCAGAAAAACAATGACAAAATACAGAATTTATGCAGTTTTCTATCTTTATTTCCGTTGAGGAAACATCCTGCGCAGCCAAGAAACAACAAAATAATTTAACAGAAGCTTTATTATAACTATTGGAATAATCTCACAAAATATAAAGTTGTTTCTTGGATGCGCACATACTTTTTCAATCTAAAATATACTTAAAATTTGATGAAAAAACAAGGTAAATCACGAAATTTGACATAATATGCAAATTAAGTCATGATTTGTTGCCATGGTAACTTGTTCGATGTCAAATTTGTTTTGTTTTTCTTAGTACTTTATACCTGAGTCAAGTATTCAGTTATTTAAGAATATGTATGATAACTTCAAAATTTGCAGTATTTTTTTGGCCAAATAAGGGCCTTATTGCCCCTACTCCTTTAGTATATGCCCTTCTCTATAGAATAAAATACGTAGAGGAGCGCACTTTGCATTCTATAAATACATATATAATAATATAAAGTATGCGTTTGTGTAGGGGAATAAAAATCGTCGCTAAAAAGATTGTTCCTTTGCTTTTTGTGTATTTTGCGCTGTGCATTTGCTGATTAAAGATACCCTATCTCCTTTGTTTTTCTATTGTATACGATATTTTGACTTTTTACGATTTTCTGGGACGTTCTCCCTTTACTGATTTATATTAATGCAGACATTTAGCAAGCAAACTAGTCAGTACATTAGGCTACAGACGGCATTGATGTTGTAGTGTCCTTTCTGACTTGATATGATGGATATCTCTAGTTATTCAAAGGGAAAAAACAATATAAACCGTATTGGTAGCCATATTTTATTTTTAACAGAACGTTGTTTCATTATGTCGTTTTGTGGTTTTCTCATATACCACATTATGATTCTTTGACAAGTTGATTCTCATTGTGTTCTTTAGTGGTCGCTAGATTTGGTCGCTAGCTTGATTGATCGCTAGGATTGGTCGCTAGCTTTAGTCTGGTTTTAATGATATGTTATATGTTTAGCCATAGCGACCAGTTTGGTTGTCTAGCAGGGTCGTAGGACACATTTTTAAACTAGATACCACCAAATTGAATGATGATTGTGGCCAAGTCTGCTTAAATTTGTACCAATAATTTTTGAGAAGAAGATTTTTGTTAATGTTAACGTACGACAATGGACGACGGACGTCAACTGATGAGAAAGTTCACTTTATCCATTGCACAGGAAAAGCGAAGGAACGGCGCTTTTATTGTAGATCTTCATCTCAAAGTCACATACAGGTCTTCAACACAGAGTAAAACAAAACATTCCTCGCTGCAAGTTTAAGACGGTCCCTTACACCGGTATTTTGAGTGGAATACCTTGCAAAATGTTTGGAAAGACTTTGTAAAATGTATCACTACCATATTTGGCCCCGTCATCTAAATACAAGAAAATTATGAAATTCTACTATATTAATATGAATTTCTTATAAATAGTACTCTCAACGGAGTTATTTCTAATGTAACTTCAACCGAACATTGATCAAGATTATCGTTCCGAGTCGTCGATCGACACCCTTGTTCTTAAAGACTTAGTCTACTTCTTAATTAGCCTTGGATAAATTGTTAATTTTTGTTAGCCTATTTATCGGGTTTGTACTAATATGAGCAACACGGAGGGTGACACGTGTGAATCAGGATTTGCTTACTCTTCCGGAGCACCTGCGATCAACTCTAGTTTTTGGCGGGGTTCGTGTTGCTTAGTCTTTAGTTTTCTATGTTGTGTCTTGTGTCTTGTTTATCTGTCCTTTTTAGCCATGGCGTTGTCAGTTTATTTCGATCTATCATGATAAGATATAAGAAGGTGTGGTATGAGTGCCAATGAGACAACTCTCCAGTTCATCTTATAAGTCACATTTTATTAAGTAAACCATTAGTGCGGTCATCAACACGGAGCCTTGGTGATAAAGTGCACCAAAAAATTATTAGTATAAAACATTCCAAATGGGAAAACCAATGGTCTAATCTATATAAAAACAAGAAGCTAGAAACACTTATAAACCACACCAACAAACGACAACTACTGAACATCAGATTATGGTATCTTTCGCCCCTCTTTTATTAATGGTTGAACCAAAAATCAAATTATTTTATTGGTAAAGAATGATTGCTAGACAACTTCATATAGACAAACGACATAAAACTATATCTCGAAGTCAGTATACTGTTTTCTATGGTGACCGGGAAAGGCTATTACGAGTTTTCGCCTTCAATATTCTAAAGGGCAAAAACGCGAAATCGCGAAGTCATACTCGTTAAACGCGAATTCGGAAAAAAATAGTTCGTATTTTCGCGTTTTCGACTTTGCAATTTCGCCCTATAGAATATGAAGGGTGAAAATGCGAAATTGCCTCAACTGGCCACCATAGGTTTCAACAACAGACATCTCTACGTACAGTAAGCCATTATTAAATAAATTTATTAGCAAAAACAATAAAGATCTTCAATCATAATCAAATTTTAATGAAGTACATATGAGCCGCGTCGGATAGAAATCGACCTTATGCAATTCGACGTCAAACCGAGTAACGTTACGATAAAGTTTCACAAGTTTTCATACAGGTAGTTTCTGACGTTATAAAAAAAACATGTCGCTATCTTACAAAGCTACGTTTTTTCAAAAAATTATTGTGGGGACATTTCTGGTCGGATTTTAATGTACTAGGTACCAATAGAAGCAGAATTGTCACAGTTATATTTTTTTATTTGGATAAATTTTTGTTGTAAAACGTTTTCAATTTTTGGTAATATAACCAGTATTGTTTTTGTTCGGAAGTTTCTTATGTATTTCAACGAAATTAAATTGTAAATACTGTTATACATGTTCATAACATGAGAAACAAAAGTAATGGACGACAAAACTATGACAAATTAAACTAGTATACTTTAGACGATTCTGCGTCTTTTAACTCCGTATTTGTGAAAATCCAACATAATATAGCCTTCACAATTTTTTTTTAGTGGGGTTTTATATAAATTTGTAAAAAAAAAATATACGGGGAAACCATACAATGTTTATCTGATTAAATCGGGCCTTTAGCTAACGTATTCCATGCATATAGAACAAAACTAGTATATTATTTCTAATAAGTTTAGTAAAAAATGCCAATAATTTCTTTCACGGAAACCGCTTTATCCGGTCCGACATGAACATTTCCTAATTATCTGGGAACCGTCACCTGCGTGTCGCGTGTCGTCTGCTTTTAATAAAAAAAATTGTTCCTGAATCCTGTCTTTTTCTAAATAGCATATTTCTCAAAAGTATCAGTTTTGGCTAACAGGAATACATTGTTTTGCTAAGGTATGTATTTCCTAATACGTGCTATATATTGAACTATTTTTACGTTCACGATCTATTTTTACATTTTATACAAAGTGAAAGTACTATCTATTTTAGTAAAATTTATTTTCATTTCGTTCAGTGGCATAACACCTGTCTTAAAAAATAATTGTATACAATTCTTAAGCTTAACTAAACTAAGTTAAAAGTAATATTCTGAAAAAAACTATTTCTGGTAGTTTAAAACGAAATTTGTGCTGTATTGCAAAACTTTGCAGTGACACACGCAAAAACAAAATTAAATCAAAAGTTATTCATGAACACTATCATTGTACCGTTGCATTTTGGAAAATCTAAAAAGAAACAACAACTCAAATATACAATATTAAACAAAGACCAAGACGTGCTCTAGGTGGATTTTTTGTACTATTTGCATGCAATTTATCTGTTCTTATCTATTCAGAAATTTGGAAATGATTTGCGTGTAATTTATGTTCAATGGCATTTCTGATTTAGAAATTGAAAGAAAGAGGGAAACATTCGAAAACTAATAACTTTCAAAATAAAACCTTTTAAACCTCCTTTTTCATATCCCGACAACTTTAAAATTAGTATTCGGGCAATAAAATTCACGAACTATGCATCCGTGGGTCTTACAATTTTGCGTCCGTCCGTCCGTCTGCGTGATTAAGGTAACAATTTTGAAAGATGTAAACTGTGATGTCGGATTAATAAATAATAAACCAAAATTTCATCTAAAAAACCCGTTTATTTTGAAATTTGAACTACTATAATTTAAATAGATAGTATTTGAGATTTTGATCTACCTGTCACAAATCACTGGTGAATTATAATGGCGCAAAGCGCGACTACCAGTCGTATAGAAAAATTCTCTTGGTTCAATTTGTCTTTAATTTCATTCCTTTTTAATGTTGTAGTAAATTTCTGAAATGGACTGGTTCAATAACATAGGATGCGAAGAACTAGAAAATGAAGCAGTTGCCTATTTTGAACAATATATAGGGTCAATACCAGAGATTTTGGCATCAAGCAATGTGTCTGATAACAGCGATTCCGATATTGAAAATGACGAATCTGATATTGAAAATACATGTGACACAATTCAAGCTAGGGCCCGGGAATTTTATTCCACTTCCGTCATTCCAGATCAATCGGAAAATACATTTGTTCTTAATCAAAATGATGAATTAGAGGATCCTTCCCGACTTCGAATAAATGCTCTATATGCTAACGACTGTAATTGTACAAAAAAATGTTTTACAAAGCTTTCCACATTCAGAGAACAGGCCTATGATGTATCGTTATCTGTTTGTGAATTTACAAAAGCAGAGCGTGACATATACTTGCTTTCAAAATTAGAAAACTTAGAAATAACAGACTCGGTTTTCAGAGGAGGAAAGAGAGAACGAAAACGATACCGATATTCTTTTCAAGGAGTTGAGATATGCGAGTTCACATGGAGAAATATTTATAACATTGGGAGGAGCGAATTTAAAAGTTTAAAACAGCACTTAAATGCAAATGGCGTAACCCCTCGATCCCATGGTCTTAGTGGAAGAAAATCGAATCACGGACATTCATTTGAAGTGATTGAAAATACAATAAAATTTATCAAGCGGTATGCTGATGAATTTGGTCTCCCTCTCCCGGCTGCGCCTCGGGCAACCGACAATACCCCTCCTATTCTTCTACCTTGTAGCGAGAGCAAGAAATATGTACACTCCAAATATGTTAGTTCCTGCGTTAACTCAGAACAACAATATGTTCAACTAACCGTATTTAAAGAAGTTTGGAATGCATGTGTCCCTCATATTCAATTTATGAAACCAAAGACGGATCTGTGTAAAACGTGCTTTCAGTTGAGGGAGGATATTTCCGGATCTATTTCAGAAGACGCGAAATTAGTGACAACTCAAAAATTAATTGACCATATACAGTCTGCGCGGACGGAGCGTGAGTATTATAAATTATGTACACAAAGATCACGTGATGAATTAAAGTTAGCTGAGTCTCCAATAGGAAAGTATAACACTCCATGTTCAAAAAATTTTGAAAATGTTCATTACACTTTTGACTTTTCACAATATGTAAACTTGCCACATTCGTCTCAACAAGTTGGAGCTCTTTACTTTTTAACACCTCGAAAGGTTCAAATATTTGGAGTTTGCGATGAAAACTTTCCAATGCAAACTAATTATTTGATTGATGAGCAACAAACAATCGGAGAAAATGGAAGTCGGACACATGGACCCAATGCTGTTTTAAGTATGCTCCACCATTATCTGCATGGTAATACTTATGGTGAAAAGGCGTGTCATTTTCATGCTGATAATTCCGTTGGACAAAACAAAAATAAAACTACTTTACATTATCTGTTGTGGAGGTGCGCAAAGGGTTTGCACAAAACTATTAATTTGCATTTTATGATTGCTGGGCACACAAAATGTTTATGTGACGCATGTTTTGGCATGTTGAAAAAAAAATTTAGAAAGTCGGACGTAAACACTGTATCGCAACTGGTTAAAATTGTTGACAATTCTGCCAAATGCAATAGGTCAGAAGTTTACAATGAAAATGACGATGACGAAAACAGCTTAAAGTGGTACAGATGGGATAATTTCTTCACTAAATATTTTAAACCACTCAGAGGTATAGGAAAATTCCATCACTTCAGATTTACCAGTGACGAAGTAGGAGTCGTATTTGCGAGAGAAACTCTTGATCAACCGGAGAAAAGACTGGTCCTCCTAAAGGAAAGCGCAAACCTACCGGAGTTGCTCACGACACTTCCAGAAGTTATTCAGCCAGCAGGGCTGACAGAGGAGAGAAGGCGTTATCTGTACAATGAAGTCCGTCCTTTTGTCCAGTTTAATTTCCGTGACGAATTTTGTCCTCGTGCTTCAGAGGAGTAACATTTTACATATATATACTGGTTAATGTTGGATTGAAAACTTGAGAATCATGTATTGCTTCATTGTAACAATCTTATAAATTAAATTAAATATTGTATACAAATGTATGTTTTCATGTCTCTCTTTATTACGAGAAAAGGACCGATACAGAATAAAATTAATGCACGATAACGTTAATTTCACGACGTTGTCGTGAGATTTGATGTTAAATATATGTATCCGTCAAAACTTTGAAATGGTGAAACTTTTTTAAAAAGAAAGTTACAGTAAAACGGTTTTTTGTATTCAAATTGTATGAATATCAGCAAAATTAATATGAACAAAACTTAAATTGAGATTTTTTTTGCATAAGGTCGATTTCTATCCGACGCGGCTCATATAACAAAAGACAACCAATAAAAAGGTTCATGACTTTTGATAAGCACATGCAGATGTTGCCGCGTTTTTTTAAAGTAGAATTTTCAGATTCCAATCTTCTACGTTTCTTTATCAAAATCATAATGTTCAGAATAGGAAATGCTCCATTAAAATTCGTATACATCTCTTTGTAATAGATAACAAAACAATAATTTCAAACAAGACAATAATTGAAAGCGTTATCAATATATATGAAGATGATGAGATATATTAAATATCGCCGCCATCTCAGTTGCTTTTCTTCCATGTCAGAAACAGCTTGGCATTCTGAAAAATGCCCCGTCTCTGTTACCAAAGAAAGTAGAATTGTGCTATATCAAAATGACGGAAGTAAACACAGTCTTTAATAAATACATGTATAAAAAATGCAGTTTTGGTTAGCACATCGGACTACTAACACAAAGGTTCCTGGTTCGATCCCGTTTCGGGGAGAAAATTTTAGAGACTGAATTTTCGGCTCTCCCTTGGCACCATTTGCGACTATGGTCTTGAGAAACGATGATGGTCCGTTGGAAAGGGACGATAAATGGCTAAGTTGTGTAATGAAAAATCTTATTTTGAGAGGCTACTCTGATTCCAACAAAAAAAAACTATATACACCGAAGATGATATAAAGATGCAAGAGTTTTTATTTTTCGAATTGAAAGTTAAAAAATAAGCTTCATCATTTTTCCTAATTTACCATTTTTTACTCATTTGTTTTTTTTTGTTTTTTGATTTTTTTATTCCTTTTTTGATTTTGATTTTTTACCTGTCCAAATTTACATAATACCTTGCCCGTCAGCATCCCCAATCTAACAGTGATACATGTATCTCCTACACACCACAGCTTTCATTACAACTAAATTTTAGATATATAACATTATAATGACTAAATCTTGATTTTCCATCAAAACAAGTTTTAACATACTCTTAAAATCGGATACATTATCTACAACCCGGCAAAATTTTGTTTGAAATATTTTTTATGGTGAGAAAATTGTATTTATGAGGTTGACGTTCTTCGTTATACAATAATTTGCACTTTATCGCTGAAACAATTATGAAATGCTTAGATATTGTAGCAAATAGTGTCTCATAGTAAATTATGTAACAATATTTTACTATCTGACTGACTGATGCCAACTCGTCTGATTCTGTTGGCTTTATCCAATAGAGATCATAACATTTATGTAATAAAATTTCGCATCACAGTGTACTTTTCTCCAGTAATCTTTTCATAGAATATAGAAATAAGGAGATGTGGTATGATTGCCATGCAATGAGACAATTATAACAACCACAATTTAAAAGAAAAGGATTTATGCAATTATGGCCAATCGTACGGCCTTCAGTAATGAGAAAATCTTATACCGGATAGTCAGCAAAAAATTACGCCGACATGAAAAATATGAAACCCTTAAATTGAGAAAACTAACGACCTTTAATTTTTAAAAACTTTACGAAAAACCAAGATTACAGATATGAACCAACATATTCCATGTTTTGGTAGCGGTGGTAATATTTTTTTATAGAATAAAGGATAGGACTCATTGATGAATTTGGTTGATCAATACTACAATTCATGAAGGAGTATAAATTTAACGGTGAGCAAAAGTGTAAGTCTCGCCGGAGATTTCGTCACGGACAATAATGATACTAGTTTTATGTTTCCGTTATTGCCCCGTTTAAGTCTTCTCCCACTTCCTTACTCGGTAATAATTGAATTCTTGTCTATTACTCCATTCTATTATTTATGTCCCTAACCGCACAGTTAGCACTGATTCGATTTAATGGTATAAACCTAACTTTGAAATACATTGTACATGTAATACTGGCCACTGGATCTTACTGATTATACAATTAATAAACCGTACAGGTTCTTTCGAGGTTAATAATCAGTGAGCACTTAAGATAAGGCAATTGCACATATTTTCTTGTAACCTTTGGAATTGTTTTTACCTATGTTACCTATTTCTTAATATTCTTGGATCCCATGCTTGTTTATAAAAAAAAACCTCTCTCATTGTATATCTGTATATCTTTGATCGTTGTCTCATTGAAGTATGTGTTTTCTTTTAATATACTGTCCTATCCTTAACACACCTCATTTTGCAATGACAGTCAAATATCCCCGATCACCATTTCGGATGACCTATTTTTTGAAGAACGTATACATCTATATTATATTATTTGTTAATTTGTTCTATTGCTAAAATTGTCTGAACCATTTGCTACTAAGCGTAAGGTAACAATCAAACAGCTATACATGTACATACTGAGTGAAATAATTAATATGTAGTATTATTAAATACTAAATAAAAAGCTGAAAATAAGCAAAGCAATTTGTTTGTTGTTTCTTTATTCTGTTTCTTTGTTACAATACTGTATTTATTATCTAGTTTTGAAGTATGATTGATTTTGAAATATGAAATCACATTAAATATAATATAAATTGTCGCTTATCATATTTTCATTCAATGTTTTAAAAATATTAATGATTAACATCTTATACAATTACACGAATGTTTGTGCTTATCATTTTATACAAATATATACACAATGATATTAAAATCACGCTACATGCTTTACATTCATGGCTCTATGGTCTAGCTATTGGACATAGAATCTGGCCTTTATAAACCTACAACATGGAATAAATGACGCACTGTCCTTACAGAAAATTAATTATTGATCTTAAGAAGAGAAGAACAAATGTCGCTTAATTATAAATTATTTGAAACAAAAATTTCACGGATGACATTACAAAAATGGTGTCTTGACCGCCACCTTAACCCGGAAGTAATGGCGGTTAAGGGTACAAACACAGTATAGTTCATTGTTCTGTTATAATCACCGTAGTAGTAAGACACTTAGCGCTTCGTGTTTGTTTTAATATTCTAACTGATCTTTAGAAAGACAAAGGCGCATCAAGTGCCACAAAATAAAAAAAAATAAAAAAACTTTTTATTAAACAGATGATTATTTTTTTATAACATTTTAAAGCCCTCTTCCCCACACACATGCATACATAGAGAAAATTATAAATACATGTACATGCATAAAGAATTACTTATAATTTACAAAATGTTATACAACTGTCATACACATGAGTAGTTTAGCTACAATGTAGCTATGAAACCAGGTTTAATCCTCCATTTTCTAAATAAGAAAATGCCTGTACAAATGTACATTATAAATACAAAATGTACATGTACATGCATGAAGAATCACTTATAATTTACAAAATGTTATACAACTGTCATACACATGAGTAGTTTAGCTACAATGTAGCTATGAAACCAGGTTTAATCCTCCATTTTCTAAATAAGAAAATGCCTGTACAAATGTACCTATAGTCAGGAATATGACAATTGTTATCCATGCATTCAGTTGATGTGTTTAAGCTTTTGTTTTTTTTTCTTCATTTGATTAGGATTGGTTCTTTCCATTTGATTAGGATTGGTTCTTTCCATTTGATTAGGATTGGTTCTTTCCATTTGATTAGGATTGGTTCTTTCCATTTGGTTAGGATTGGTTCTTTCCATTTGATTAGGATTGGTTCTTTCCATTTGATTAGGATTGGTTCTTTCCATTTGGTTAGGATTGGTTCTTTCCATTTGATTAGGATTGGTTCTTTCCATTTGGTTAGGATTGGTTCTTTCCATTTGGTTAGGATTGGTTCTTTCCATTTGATTAGGATTGGTTCTTTCCATTTGATTAGGATTGGTTCTTTCCATTTGATTAGGATTGGTTCTTTCCATTTGATTAGGATTGGTTCTTTCCATTTGGTTAGGATTGGTTCTTTCCATTTGGTTAGGATTGGTTCTTTCCATTTGATTAGGATTGGTTCTTTCCATTTGGTTAGGATTGGTTCTTTCCATTTGATTAGGATTGGTTCTTTCCATTTGATTAGGATTGGTTCTTTCCATTTGATTAGGATTGGTTCTTTCCATTTGGTTAGGATTGGTTCTTTCCATTTGGTTAGGATTGGTTCTTTCCATTTGATTAGGATTGGTTCTTTCCATTTGATTAGGATTGGTTCTTTCCATTTGATTAGGATTGGTTCTTTCCATTTGATTAGGATTGGTTCTTTCCATTTGGTTAGGATTGGTTCTTTCCATTTGATTAGGATTGGTTCTTTCCATTTGATTAGGATTGGTTCTTTCCATTTGGTTAGGATTGGTTCTTTCCATTTGATTAGGATTGGTTCTTTCCATTTGGTTAGGATTGGTTCTTTCCATTTGGTTAGGATTGGTTCTTTCCATTTGGTTAGGAACTTTCCGTTTTGAATCTTTTAATCCTGGTATCTGTGCTGACTCTTTTTTTCGTATTGTATAGTATTAGTTACAAAACACATCCAATGACGTCACGATGTTTCTTCAATTTAAGTAAGTAAGTAAATATTAAAATAAGTGCATGTTTTCATAAGCACATCTCAAACATTCTGTGCCAAACTCCGGACAGTGATCGTTTCCGTTCCGGAACTGTTTTCCTTTACTTCATTAGTGTAGAGTAGTATTCGGGCCCGTATGCGGATCGGAACTGGAACTGCCGGGGAGTTTGATTCTGTGCTACATGTATCGGTCAACGTTGATTATGTTATACCAAAAAGCTTCGCCCTTATTACATATCTTTTACGTGTTTATTACTTCTTCATTGTGTTTTACGCCTTATCGGCTGGTGTATATATTGGTTTCGCCAAAATTTTCATTGTAATAAATGGCGCCATGCATTGTTACTAAATAAAGATTCGCGTTTCCATTTGTTTTTGTTTTACATACTTGAATTCTCATCGGTATCGGCAATATACAGAAAAATTCTGGTTTTATCCATGTATTGCCATTGATAAATTCCCTCCGCTAAGCCTTACTTTTCTTTCCATAAATTTATTATATAAAGTTTATAAAGCAATATTTTGAAAATGCTACATGTATACAATTCTTGTTATTTTTCCATAGTTTTTGAAAGAAAAAGGTTGTCAATGTTAAATGTACGAAAAGTCTAGAGAGAATTATTTCCCGCCAAATTTTCAAAGGCTTCTATCTCGAAAAAAGCACACAAATCCTTTATTTATGTACTATCAATTAATAACAGTCTTTTAAAAAAGCTTCTTATTTTGAAATAGAGTAGCCAACATCCTTAAACGTTGTAATTAATATAAAAGGTATTACTATATGTAGTCTTTAAAAAAATATATACTTATGAATTATACCACACAAAATGAGTTTTGCAACCCCTTCATTCTAATGCATATATAAAAAAGAAGATGTGGTATGGTTGCTAATGAGATAACTCTCCACAAGAGACCAAAATGACACATAAATGATAAATTAACAACTATTGGTCACCGTAATGTGTGTAACGATAATTTGCATTATGCGTTGACAAATATTTCGAAGGGAAAACTTCCACGTTCTACCAAACTAAGTCCATGACTAAGAAAGCCTCCATTTATAATTCCGATTTTTTTGGGGGTACAAATGTATGTAATTTTTCAAAAAATTAACAAGAAAGTCACATGATTGTTCCTCAAAATCTTCTTTTTGTCGATATAAAAACCAGCCAGAAGCGTACAAGTAGTATAAATACGTCTAGTGTTTCTGTTTGACATACCGTCTACGTAACATTTTTTTTGTACGCAATGGATACGGGGCGCCGAATGGGACTCTTGTGGTTTTGTACAAAATTCAATTCTGTCACAACAAAATCATTTTTGTCTTACAAAACTATGTGATACAGACTTGTTTTATGAGAAATTCAATTTTGTCTCACAAAAGTCAATTTTGTCACAAAAGTCAATTTTGTCACAAAAAGACAATTTTGTCAATTTTGTCTCACAAAAGTCAATTTTGTCTCACAAAAGTCAATTTTGTGTCAAAAAGTCGATTTTGTATGCAAATTAGTTCACAGAATCCAAACTAAACTAATTTGCCTACAAAATTGACTTTTGTCGCCCAATTTTCAAATTAGGTACTAACAAAAGTAAAGTCTGTGTTGAAAAAATGAATTGTGTCATGACAAAAGTAACTTTTGTCCACTGAAAGATAATTTTGTATGACAAAATTTTAAATTAGTAGTATGCTACAAATTTTGTTAAACTGAATTCATTTTTGTTGAACAAAACTCACTTTTGTCAGTACAAAATTGAATTTCGAGTACAAAACCATTCCCAGTCCCATTCGGCGCCCCGTAATGCATACTTATATACCCTCAGAGTTCTTTTGGTTTTGGAACATAAACTTTAAATGTTATATTTGTTTATGTTATATGTTTTACGTAACTCTTAGTTTATCTCATATTTTTGTATTGTACATAGTGTTTATTTCTCTTATGTAAGATGTCTTATTTTATAATGTACTGCAACTTTTAAATCTGAAAATGACATATGGATTTTTCTACTGATTACAAAAAGATGTGGTATGATTGCAAATGATACAACTATCAACAAGAGAGCCAATGACAAAGACATTAACAGTTATAAGTCACCGTACGGCCTTCAACAATGAGCAAAGCCCATACCGCATAGTCAGCTATAAAAGGCCCCGATAAGACAATGTAAAACAATTCAAACAAGAAAACTAACGGCCTTATTTATAGTAACAAAAATGAACGAAAAAGAAATATGTAACACATAAAACAAACGACAACAACTGAATTACAGGCTCCTGACTTGGGACAGGCACATACATAAATAATGTGGCAGGGTTAAACATGTTAGCGGGATCCCAACCCTTCCCCTAACATGGGACAGTGGTTTTACAGTACAACATAAGACCGAACTATAAAAATCAGTTGAAAAAGCTTAACTCATCAGATGGACAAAAATACAAGTGGACGTGACCGGGTACTTATACCGCAAGTCCATACTGCATAGTCAACTACAAAAGTCCCCGAAATCACAAATGTTAAACATTTCAAACGATAAAACTAACGACCTAATTAATGTACAAATGTCCTTTATATTTGTCTGTAGTCATTGCATATGCAGTTAAACGCATTTGTGTATACCCCTTTCGCAAGTGCCCCGTAGTAAAGGGGTACTTTTGTTTTGGTAATTTCTACAAATGGAAGTTTTTAACGACCTTGACTGGCTATAAAGCACTTGCACGGTCGGACATATATAAATATATATAGATTTACTTAATCCCCTCCTTTGCAGATCCACCTTGGGGTCACAATGTGAAGGCGATAAACCAATCATACCGTCCCTTATTTACCAGAGGTGCAATGAAGGTGTTTTCTGTGAGTGGCCAAAGCTGAAGATGTACATGTATGAAAAGAAATATTTCTGAATGTTGGACATATATTTGTGCTTGTACTGTATTTTACACACACACAAACATTTGACCCCAAAAAATGGTGTAATATTTTAAATGAGACTAAACGTTTAAAAGACAACATAATCGTGTCAGATGTCACATATGCTGTTACAATTATTTGTAATACAATGTATGACATACATGTATGAGTATATTATACTGTTCTCGAATAAACCAATCCAGGATGTTTACAATGTTGCATACTAATTCCCTAGTATTGACTTTAGAGACTATATTTGTTTTGGGACGATTTTATGCAAAAAACAATTACATTACATGTGTAAGAGAAAAACATAAGATTTGTTTTAGGCAGCAACCATTTGATTTTCTGGGGGGGGGGGGGGGGGGGGCTATGGTTTTTTTTTCTGGACAAACTTTTTTTTTCGCCTTCGGCGAAAGACAATCTATTTTTTTTGCGACAAGTCGAAAACAATTTTTTTCTTTCAATTTTAGCATGACATATAGTGGCAGCTGAGGGTGAAACAAACAATTTTTTTTTTCTCAGGGTCAAAAACAAATTATTTTTTTCTCCAAAAACTGGAAACAAACTTTTTTTCCAAAAAAAACCATAGCTCCCCCCCCCCCCCCCAGAAAATCAAATGGTTGCTGCCTTACTATTTTATAAAAAAAAAAAAAAAAAAAAAAAAAAAAAACCCTGGCCGTACGCCCTCTATGCCCTCTACGCTCAATCCGAGATCCACCGCTGCACTGATGAGCCGTTAGGTTCAAGGTTAACTAATAATTTTAATTCTAATTTCATTCAATCGAATAAGATAATCCAGGGTTCATAGATATAAGAAGATGTGGTATGAGTGCCAATTAGAAATCTTCATCCAAGTCACAAATTTTAAAAGTAAACCATTATAGGTGAAAGTTCGAAGATGTGGTATGAGGGCCAATGAGACAACTCTCCATCCAAGTCACAATTTGTAAAAGTAAACCATTATAGGTCAAAACAAAGATCTTCAACACGGAGTCTTGGCTCACACCGAACAGCTCATTTTCTTGTGAGTTTTGATTGGTATAAAATGTGTGTTTGCATGTTATAAAACACTTCTTTGAATACAATTATAAAAATGTCTGAGTCTGTTATGCTACATGTATATGTACGTTTTATTGTTACCAAATTTTAGCAACACAACATCTGTGTGAAAATGAAGTAAAATAAATCTTGATTTATATCTTTCAAGTTTGTGTATTCTAAATCATCCAGTTTTTCGGTAATAAATAAAAAAAATAAAAAAAAATAAAAAAAGTTGTGTTGTATTTCAGACAGCTACAGTCACTGTTTACTAACGTTAACTTTGGTTATGCTAATCATGGGGTCATTTTTGTGACATTCAATTCTCACTTAAGAATAGGTTCGATAGGCAAGGCTCTGTTTTGTAATATAAAGTCTATAAACCTGAAAGTCTACTGCTTGACCAGTACTATAAAATATTAAATACACGTTTTGTGTGATAATTTTCTTCTTTACTAATTAATGTAAAAAATCTTTAAAAATGCATAAAGGATTTCTCAGTTCAAAGTGTCTAGAAATTGTAAAACATATATATTGTTGCAAAAAATATATTCCAAATTTTATAAAGAAATAAACCAACATAAAACCTTTAACAAATGTACACAAGTAAACAAACTACAGTTAATCTTATGATTGCTAAATGGGTTATTAATGACAGTTCTGAGGGATTATCTCATATCCTATTAAACATAACTGTATTCTATCTAAAGCCGGTAACTATCGTTGATCATAAATTGACCTTGACACGAAACATTCGGCAATGGAAAGCGTTCACTTCAAATTTGACGAGAGAAAGGTGCACACCCATACCGACGCTCCTCGCCCCAATGTGCCCAAAACCGAAGTCCGAGGACGTTCAAATATTTACTTTGGGAAGAATATCTACCCCTGAAATATTACCAGTTTATATAGAAATTCAAAAGAACACAAAAAATAAAAGGTAAGGGCGTTCTTTTATTTTCTTTAGACAACAAAATACTTCGTTGGAGGTTTATATTATCAAGTTTATAATCATGCAAAATAATCGCATGGATAAATGTTATTATTTTCATTACATCACAAGTAAATGCATTTACCATTTTATTTATTGCTGCATTTATAGATTGTAGATTATTTTAGTTATACTTTGTTACTGTGCCCCAATTGTACCTCATTTCTCAGCAGATGATGGTCAGCATTCGGACTTTAGAATATTGTAAATGTATTATATCAGCATGAACTAATTGGTTTCTTAATCTCTTGACCTCGATGTATGTCTTAATCTCTTGACCCTGGTGAATCGACACGTGCCTAGCTAACTGTTACATTATTTGTTAATTGATAAATCTGAATTAATGATAATATAATTGTGAAGACTATGGATACAAACTATACTCGAGTACGTTATGTTGTACTTGATGGTTTAGACTGATAATGACCAACCTTGAGTGACCAACATACAAAAATGGAAACTTTCTAAATACGAAATATAAGGCAAACATGTATATGGTATATGCAGCACATAGAAATTATCAACATACATTAAATGCATCTGTTTATATGAAGAAAATATCAAAACCAATCCTTCAAGTAAAAAAAAAGAATAAATACTGGTAATGAAATTGTATTAACCGACCTGAAATGCAATTATAATTTTTGGGTGGGTATCTAAAATGTTAAATCGAACAATGGGTTTTTGGGAAAAGGGGGGGGGGGTGTCAACAATTGTAAATTAGAAAAAAACATATGTAATGGCATGAATAAGAAAGGAATTAATTTCCTTTTTTATTTAATAGATGTGACTTTGGCATCAAATCTATTAAAATAAAATGTCAAAACTAAAAGCAATTATGGACACCATGAACATTAATTACATTATTGAACAATTTCGTCACAACGACAAAAACACAAGAAAGAGCTGGTTTATTTTCTGCTTTAATTTCCTGCAACACAAAACATACTCTAAGACCATTCACCTCAACAATTAATTTCGACCTTGACCATCGGATGACCACAAGCATTTTGGTTTGATTATAAAAGCATTTGTGGGGTTCACTTGTAGCCTTGAAACGTCTTTATTTTAAGATGCTTATTCTGCAAAACAGATCAAAATAAATTTGTTTACATGCAAAACCAGAAACTAATATCTAATTCGCGTAAACATGCATGCGATCGACGTCTTTTAAGGACATTTGATCTATGAAAAGGAAACGATTTTTGTGCACCAATTGGTATGCTAAAACCATTGTACAGGTTCCTAGCACTGTTGTCAGTTGTTTCATAAGCTTTTCTAAGGTCAATGTTTTAACCCTGTTTTTTCGTCCATCAATAAACCTTACCTTAATTCTGCTGTCTAAAGAAATAAAATAATAATAATAAAAAAAATGAATAGATCAATTCAAATATGAAGAACAAAAAAATATTTGCTTATATTAAACGTTTCAACGGAGAGAAAATAAAAAAATACGAAGCGGGGCAATTCTGCAAAGATTTACCGTTTAGTTTTGATTTCAATGTTTGGGAATCTGTAAGGCACCGTCTATTGATATTTGTGAGGGAGAATGATATTTGTTCTCTTCAGACAAAACATTTTACAAACAACGTAATCAAAAGAAAACTTTTTTTTTCAATGACACGCTTGCCAAAGTATTACTCGAATCATGCTTATTCTCATTGAAATAACAGAGCCCCCCCTCTATACTAACACCCCGGACTGGCCGATTATTTGTTCAACTTCAGCTATTTCTTTGTTAAAAAAAGTTTGATTATTATCTGAGATTTCTTAATGTGAAAATCTAATGCAATTCTTCTTTTATTGTTTTAAATAAAATTTATACAAAACCGCTCGTAAAACTAATGTTTTCACGGTATACTAAAGTCCTTCTAACCTCTACAAACCGAGATGTTTAATGTGAAAAAATCATGTTGCGTTAATTTTTAAAATATGGAATATCAATTGAAAAGTTTATTTTGCCGTTCTTTATTTAACACTAACCGAACATTCATTGCTTATTCAGCTGTTTTGATTTGTTTGTTTATCATATCGATAAATGTCAGTCTGCCCTTAGAATCTGATAATAAACCAGATATATACGTACACCTTTTGATATTAAGCCAAACAAATAATCATTGAGTATAACAAAGATATTGCTTATTTCAGGTCACATAATTTGTATAGTTTTATCATGTTGGGAAGTGGGAAGTATTTTGCTGTTTGTATATAGTTAAAAGTACATTGCTTTAAAATTCGATGAAGAGGTTATCGGTCGATTGAACGCACTATACAAACCACAGGCACTTGTCTCAGAATCCCCCCTTAATATACCTTAATATAACAAAGGTATTATAAAAGTGTTATATCAAGGTACAAATGTATATAGGAAATTTTATTTTCTGATACAAGTGCCTGAAATATAAACTTGGAAGATAGTACTTAGTAAGCTTTTTCAGAGAAGGTTGACACCATACGTAAAATATCAATTCTAATACATGGATTACGTTGACTATGCTAAATGTTGACTTGTTCAAAGATTTTTTTCATAATATGCATTATTTTTTAGTGGACATCCCATGATAAAGACTATATTCCTGGTCAAGTGTTAAACTCAATTAAAAACACAAGATAAAGAGAATTTGACCTAAAAATGTCAATATGTCATTGATATTTGTTAGAATAACCGTCACGTTCATTTCATTCATAATATAACACACCCAAACTATGCACTAAAAGTCTATCCATTTAGATGTCAGAAAACGCAATGTATCTATCAAAAATAAAACATCTGGCACTGTAACATCTATTTATAGAAAAAAGGTCGTGTTCTGCTTTTTTCGTTGGTTTCATATAAAAAATTAAGTTCTCTTCTCAATTACAGAAAAAGGTCGTGCTCTGCTTTTTTCGTTAGTTTCATATATTTTAATTCTCTCCTCAACCAAGATGATAAAAAATTGATAAAAAAATTTCATGCCCATTTTTTTCGTTAGTTTCCTTTATTTAAATTCTCCCCTCAAGTCAATAAGGATGATAAAATATTGAATACTTAGTCTTAAATCAATGCCTCTTCGACAAAATTGATATTTAACATTTTTCAAATGCTTTATATGTCTATTGAATTTAAATTGACGAAAACTCCATTTCAGTTAAGGTCTCCACAACCTTCTTTTTGCTTTGTTTTTTCTAGAGACAAAAATGTTTTGCAATGTTTTAATCGAAATCAAACTTTGATCATTCTTTATCATGCAGGAAAAATGCTTTTTCTGTAGTCAATATTTATGTTTTCTGTGACTGTTTTATTTATTTTAAAAACTTCCAAACTGAAACATGCAATTTAGTTAGATCTTTGTCAATAATGAAATCTGCAGATACCAATTTATTACTATGATTTCAATAAATCATGCTTCAAATAGTAAAGCTTTATTATTTTTGAAAATAGTACATGTAAGTATGGTAAGAGTGTCGATTTTTTGTAAATTGTCTTAAGGTTTTTTTTGCAGAAATTTTGTTTCTGATAAATGTTATACAGTGGTTATTTATTTGAGTAAAATCAGGAAGCTGTCATTCTAGAGGTATTTTGCTCCTCGTTGAAGGACTTACGGTGTGTATAGTTGTTAACTTATATGTCCTTTAGTATATGGTTGAGAGTTCTGTCATTGGAAATCATACCATATCTTCCTATTTGTACATACATGTTGAATATATTATGATTAAATTGAGAATGGAAATGGGGAATGTGCCAAAGAGACAACAACCCGACCATTGAAAAAAAAAACAACAGCAGAAGGTCACCAACAGGTCTTCAATGTAGCGAGAAATTCCCGCACCCGGAGGCGTCCTTCAGCTGGCCCCTAAACAAATATATACTAGTTCAGTGATAATGAACGCCATACTAATTTCTAAATTGTACACAAGAAACTAAAATTAAAATAATACAAGACTAACAAAGGCCAGAGGCTCCTGACTTGGGACAAGCGCAAAAATGCGGCGGGGTTAATCATGTTTGTGAGATCTCAACCCTCCCCTTATACCTCTAGCCAATGTAGATGTAAATTTATAAAATAGATATTTTGGTTTTCTTTATCCAGTTTTGTTGTTGCATGCAATATAATACAATGGAGCTGATAAAACATCCGATTGACAAATGATAATACATTATATCTGCACGAACAGTTGGCTACAAAAAAGATGTCTTCGTTTCCTGCAACATAACGCCCCGTTTACACGTATACATTTAATTCGAATTGAATTTAATTCGCTAATCGCGTTCACACACTCTTCTATTTTAATTCGAATTGATTCTAATGAAACAATGTTTGTAACGTTCATTTTGATTGGATAACGTCACTTATTTACATGGCATCAATAAAATTTGACAATTGATGCTATGGAACGTTCGCGCAAACGGGATAAAGAAAGACGTTCAAAAATATGCTATAATAGTGTGTCTTTGATGTTTATACGGTTTTAGATTTATACGTGAATAGTAATTTTGCAATTGGTCTTGTAATAAGCCAATATAATTGAAATACCTAATGCATCTACCATCTTTTAAAGGGGTGGGAGTTGGGTAGACCTTGGTTCATAAATATAACTCATTAAATCAGTGATGCGTTTGTTAAAGTCAAGTTCCATCAATGTATTTTGAGCATTTACCTGAAACAGATTGGAAATAATATATGCAACCCAGAAGTTTAGAATCTACATGTATTAATAAAAATGGTTAACACAAACTAACTGATGATTTTACGAGTTATTTCCCTTCACCTAGGTCTGCCGTTTTTATTCATTTGTATGTTTTGGAATTCAGTGAAACGTCCATTTTCGCTGAACTCGTATACATTTTTAAAAGGACCAGCTGAATTTTCTCGCTGTGTTGAAGACCCATTGGTTGTCTTAAGCTGTCTTCTGCTCTGGTCTCTTCGATACATTTCCCCGTTTCCATTCTCAATGTTATATATGTTCATACGGAGTTCATCTAGATGCTGAAATATTAATTATTCTTATACTAGCATTGCTCTCCTATATGATCTTTTAAGAATTCTCCAAAAGAATTTTCCCAGGTATAAAAAATTAAGGGTCTTAACGAATATAAAAGTAATAGAAGTTAAATATAGGGAATAAAATAATCTGCCCTCAATAATAATTAAGTTTCATAGAACTATAATTGATGAAATAAGAGTTCCAATTCAAAAATAATAATTACCAGCTAATAAAAAAAAATACAAGTTATCTCAATTAGTTTACACATGAAATTAGTAGTTAAAATCAGATCAGAAAGACGAAGTATAATATCTTTATAATTTTTTAAATATTTCATTGCTTTTGAAAAATTCAAAAAATTGAAAATTCAAATTTAGAAATGTTTCTTGTATATGTAACGGTATATAACGTTTTTTGCGAATAAACGGAATTTACCGTCCGATAATTTATCAATATACTCTGGATTATGAAGTAGAAATTGTGATCTTGTCAGCGCGTGTTTATCAGACACCATTTTTTTTTGTAGAGACCGAGATTAAAAATCATTATGATTAAAAAAAAAAATAGCAATATGACACTTTTTTTTTGCTGTCGTGTTAGGTTTGTCCAATCGTTGATGTCAGTAATTCGGATCGATTTGGAGAGAATTGAAGGATTATAAGCGATGAGTAGTAATTAATGGAAAAGTGTGAGAAAGTATCCCTATCGAATAAATAACGATTGGTGTGTTACAAACCGGTGACAAACTGTACAATAGTCGGGTTTTGTCTGGAAATTGAGGATATTGGAGGTCTTTTTTCCTACATTTGAAATATTCATGGTTTTTATGGGAAATTAAGGACTTCATATGGCTTTATTTATTTATCTGTAAATATAAAGAAAAAGATCTAAGGCACTTTTGCGAACGAGATAAGAACTGTGTTAAAAAAGAAGTTAATGCGACGGACAAAGGCCGAACGGCCGAAGGTATGTACATGTATTCTCTTTCTTTATGCTTTTAAGTTGAGATTCTTAATGTTGGGATTAAATAGGAAAGAATTAACCAACGATTCTTTGAAGTTATCCTTAATTTAAAAAAGTTTTTGTCTGCAAATAGTGTTGTAGTTTTAATTGTATATTGATGCCGTGCCATTTCAGTCTGGTATAGAGAATTTTGTTTAAAGCCTAGCACATTTATTTAATGTTTGTTTTTTTTTCAAAATGTATGCAAATGGTAAAACATAATTTTTTGAATTGTATTTTGAGTTTATAAGGGATATTACCATTAACATGATTATTATTTTTTAATGTTTTATTCGATTACTCAAATTGTTAAGTTTATATCTATCTATAATATATATTAGGTTTATTTGAAGTGTACATCTCAGTGCAATTAATTAACTATATCGAATTATGTAAATGGGTGTCCCGTAATTGATTCAACAAATTAGCACCAAATCAGTTTTACAGTAATTTATGAAAGGTGTCCTACATCATTGATTTTTGCTTACCTTTCACCTTAAAGTAATGGACGACATCAAAAGTTCAATGAAGGATAAAAAACTTAATTCACATAGTTTTTTCACTGACCCCCCACCCCCCTGTTAACTTAATTTGGGAAAAATTGATTGACCCATATGGATATATGTAAAAATCAATGACGGATAACCAAATCTTGCAGCCGTTCAACCCCACCCCCAAACTATTTGATTTAAGTTTTTTTTTTTTTTATCTTACATTGATCTTTTGATGTCGTCCCTAACACCTAAGGAGCTTGGATAATTTGAGTTACAATGACGTAGTTTATCATTCTGAAATTAACCTTCATTTCAAAATGAATTGCAGCATTCATGATTGCAAACGTTTCCACAATAAGGCGCACAGGTAAATAAATGAAAAACTTGATTGTAAACGAGTTTTCATATTCATATCGAAAAAAAAATTAAGTCTTGAATGCTTCATATAGTAATTTCATGGGGTTGTAAAAGCGTTGACCGTGCTCAAAGTGTTAGAATGAAGCGCACGGTTAACTCATCGTTCAGTGGCAAATATTTCATAAATTTTCATGTTGAAATTAGATAAATTTGCTATTGCAAATTATAATATTTTCTTTAAAAAAATCAACGAACGCAGCTAGAAAAAGACTTAAAGACGATGTGTGTTTCATAAGATATATAATGTAATCAACTGTCAACTGAAACATTATTTTCAACTATACCAATTTCTTTTGACCGAAAGACAACAAAAACTTAAGATGGTATTAAAAGATTTTGGTTATGAAATGCTCTAATTTATGAGCAAATTCGAAGAGGTAAAGATTTTTTTTAGTGTGAAGTATTACCCTTTGTGCACGAACGTGTAAAGTTGGCGTTTTTATTTCACACAAAATGCTTTCGTCCACACTAATTATCTAAAAGACTTAATTTTGGTATTAAGACCGTGACAATTTCTGTTGATTTAACAAGTTAGTTGCCTTTTAAATAGTTTTCTTATAAAAATGGCAACACTCCTTTTGCGCCAATTACCGTTTTTCAGGGGTATCATTTGCGCCAAAATTTTGTTTTCCAAATGTATCAATTGCGCCAATATTCGGAACTCATTTGCGCCACTTTACCTGTACACATGTATATCATAAATATTAATGATTAATATTTATTCTTATGTTTGGCTTAAAAAGTTTTATATGTTCGGAGATATATTTCACCATGAAAATGAGCTTCTGGAGACTTGAAGTGCATTAGACAGTCCATGTACAGATTATTTAAGGACAAACGTATTCGAGGGCATTTGCGCCGATTTTTTGAATTTTCATTCTTTCATTTGCGCCAATTTCATTTTTTCATTTGCGCCGATTTTATATTTGCCCCTAATTGGATTTACAGGTAAGTTAATACTTGTACATGTACTATACAGTTAAGGTATATTGGTAAACTCTGGTTAAAAACATAGGTTTTAGTTAATTTTGATTCATATTGTTCTGAACTTTGTGTAACACGATGGACATATATATTGCACATTCAAAGAGCCGAGGAGTCAATTCTTTAACCATCGACGGCTATACACATAATTACGTAAGCCAGACAAATATAGAATAGTCGAAATCACAAGAAAGGAATATATTAGATGTGTCGCCTATAAATACCCAGCAACAACAGATTTATGGTTTTAATGTATTCCGTTTTTATGGATTTGAATGCTGTAAATAGATTTTCAATTCGTCATTTTAGTATAAACCAGATTGTTTTTATCTAAGGATTTTACGTTTTGATTTTAAAGTATGTGAATATATTGTACAACTGGCTAACGGAAGAGTTCTATAATGTTAAATGAAAAATAACATGACTGAATAAAATCTTGAAAAAAAATCTTGGATGGATAGTTGTCTCATTTGCACTCATACCACATATTCTTATGTCTATCCACCTGTAATTAACCTGTAATTTACCTGTAAAAAATCGGCGCAAATGAAAGAAAAAATCGGCGCAAATGAAATGTAGATCGGCGCAAATGCAAAACGCCGGTATTCGATTAAGTAAATTCTTTTAATACTTGATAATTTGATATTTGAGTATGACGTATGTTGCCCTTTTTGCTCGGAGGTGTAAAGATGGCGTTTTAATTAACAAAAAATGAAAATAAAATGTCAACTTATAAAACACCAATTTTCTACAAGTGTTAATTTCGTTAACTTTGAAATGTCAAAGGTTTTGACCGTTAGAGTTTTTCTAAAAATGCTAGTATGTAGGAATTTGTCTAATCAGCAAAATTTTAATAAAAAGTGAATATAGTTTGGTCATACAAAAAATTAATGTTAAAATAAGTATTAATGTTGGCGCAGGTCTAGTAATCGCTCGACTATGTTCATCATAGACACTTTTGGTAGATAACTGTCAATCTTTTCTTTGGATTGAATGATTTGATAGTTGGTATGGAGCTTGCTTATTTTGAGTTTTATCAATTTGTACACAAGTTATGCAACCACTTCCGGTTTAGTAATAATTTGTAATTTTTACAACGCTCACTAAGCAAGTGAAATTTTGTCACTTTTATTTGCTTCTTTGGAGGGAATCTTTAATCATCTGTCGTCAAGAAAGTCAATGATAAGAGCAAGAAATATGCAACCACTTCCGGTTTGGTAATAGTTTGTAATATATTATGGTACTTTCCTTTGAACGAACATCAAGAGAGACACATTGGTTCACTGTAAAACAAGTTTTTGCTGATACAAATCCTCTTATTTATGGACACATTAAATCGATTAACAACAAGTCCAGTAGTTTGATGCCTTATCAGTTATATTTGAGTATGACGTATGTTGTTGCCCCCTTTTTTTGCTTAGGTGTAAAGTGGACGTTTTTATTTCACAGTTTTGACCGTCTGAATCCTATAAGGAAGGAAGTACAAAATGGAAGAAACTTTTATACGTAATTGATAGTCTTGTAGTTTAGTTTCTATATTAAGAGCTAACAGAAATTGTAAGTCACGACATATTACAATAAGGAAAACATACTATTAATATAACTACATCGATGATAATAACAAGGCTTCTATTTCCACATCAAAGTATGATTATTTCATGTGATCATACTGATTTATGAATAGAAGCGAGATAATTACTGTGATCTGAAAATATCAACCTTGGTTTCATTCATACTATTATAGTCTTTTCAATGTTCTTAAGATTGGTACATTTACAGGGCGGATCCAGCCATTTTAAGAGGTGTGTGTGTTCCAACCACATGTCCCCATTCAAATACAAATTCCGACCCCAGACACCCCTGGATCCGCCACTGCTCACTGCTTTATAACGCATGAATAAGTTTTTGATTCGAGCGTCACTGGTGAATCTTTTGTATACTTGGTATAGGCGAAAAACGCGTCTGGTGAACAAAATTTAAGGCTGGTATCTTTGATGAATTTTCCCTCCTTATTTGAGTATCTAATCGATAATTTGAATTTCCAGATGGCTTACGTCTATCTAATCAATCGATCTGTTTTTTCTTCGACTGATTTTTTATGGCCCCGCAACAAAGTTGTCGATATCATATAGTTTTACCCTTGTCCGTCATTCCGCAACAAACCATTATACGGAGTTTTTTATTCAGATAATTGGGCTAACTTTTGGTATGTGAGTTAACCATGATGAGTTACAGATCAAGTTTAAGTTTGGTTCCGCTCCGCTAAGTTTTGCCGAAATTACAGGCTTTGGACTTTGATAAATTGTTGAAAATCACAGTAATACGTAGTTTTTTTCTAAACGCTTTCACATATTGGGATTTTTGGTATGTGAGTTACTCGTGATGAGTTACAGATCATGTTTAAGTTTCGTTACGTTCGGCTAATTTTTGCTGTAATTTCGGGCTTTGGACTTTGAATTTTTTGAAGTTTACAGTTATATGGACCCTTTTTTATACGCCCGTCAAAATGACGGGACGTGTTATGTTATAAATACAAATGTTCGGTGTTGGTCCGTCTGACCGGCGTAAATATTTCGCAGCGTAACTTGAGAACGACTTATCCAAATCTCATGAAACTTACTAAAGTTGTTTCTCATGATAGTCAAATGATCTGTATACTTTTTGGTGAAAATAAGATTAAAACTTTTTGAGTTACGGCACTTTGTAACTAAAACAGGGGGTGTTTTTTCACATGTCGCACCATATCTCAAAAACAATTTAATATTTGCTTAAAAACTTTACACACTTCTTTGTTATATTAATCTAAGGATCTGTATACTTTTTGGTTTTGATTCAAAATTTTATTTTAGTGATATTTAGTTTTTTGGAAGAAAAAAAAAAAAAAAAGAGGGGTTGTTCATATGTCCGTCCGTATCTCAAAAACAATATATGGTTATTGCTTAAAACTTTCTCAGAAAATATTTGATTATTGCATAAACCTTTCACACAAGACGACGGGCGTATCATGCGCTCATGGCGCAGCTGTTTATTCTAACTGCTTTCAGATATTGGGCTGATTTTTGGTATGTGAGCAAACCATGATGGAGTTACAGATCAAGTTCAAGTTTCGATCCGCTCCACTAATTTTTGCCAAAATTAAGGGTTTTCAACTTTGTAAATTATTAAAATCACAGTTATACGGACTATTTTCTATCCGCCTACAGATTTTGAGCTTATTTTTGTTATGTGAGACTACCATCAAGAGTGTGTCCACATGTGTTATTGAAGTTGTAGATTTTTCATATTTTTCAGACGGGGCCATTTGTGTCACTTTGACACATCTAGTTTCATATATCTCTTTGAGACGGGGCCATTTGTGTCGCTTTGACACATCTAGTTTCATATATCTCTATCAGTACATGTACATAACCTGTCATGTAATGTCACTCCATTTGTATGTATCAGTCAATGTAATTGAACATTGGATGCCTGGTTGCACTGGTGTTTTATGATTACACAATTGATGTACAGTATGAATGTACTATTACACTTAGTTGGGCGAAATTAAAAAAAAGAAAGAAAAAAAGCAATAGTAGTATCATGTACAAATTATAAGATTTAGATAACCGGAAGTCAAACCAACAGCTGATTATAGTTAAATGTAGTCAATTACTTTGGCATTGCTTTTTAACCCGGAAGTAAAATGTACATACATGTATACGCATTTTATATATTCAGCCGTTTATAATTTGATTTACTAGTACATGCAGTTACCAAAATGTAAAATATTAGTAGTTAAATGTACATGGTTGGTGTACAAAATTAATACAATTGAGAATGAAATGAAAATTGGGAAGATGTCAGAAAGACAACAACCAGACCAAAAACAACCAAAGGCCCGTAATGGGTCTTGTTGTCCAGTAACGTTACTGAAGTTAAAAAGAATCTTTAAATTTTCTCAGCTCACCTCGGCAATCGTGCAGTATAAATCTCTGGGTCTTGTGTTAATATCTATTAACCGATTTGCATCTGTTAAGATCATTGATAGTATTTATTAGATTATTTTTTTATCTTGTTGATATAATGCTGCTTTGTCAAGTTATTCATTAGACACTCGTATACTGAATTATCCCTTTCATTGTCTATGACAGTAGCGTGAAAATTATGATGGAAACGCAAAGTCTCGCCTACATATAAACGAAATGTACGCTTCTTATTACATAATGTCATTTTTTGTTCAACAATGATCCGACGAGTATGCTTACAAACTTGCATTGAGTTTTATAAAGGACGTAAATGTAATCTTTGCCACTGGATTATTTAAATTTGGACTATATATTGTTTTACACATTGTTCAATAATACAGTTTCCATTCCAACCTGGTTTTCAGGTTAAATTTCAAGGTAGGACACTTTTGTTTATCAATAATACAGTGTATTTAAAAATACCATTGATATAAAAAATTAGAAGTTTTGATATGATTTTCAATGATACAACTCTCTATCAGAGACCAAAATGACATAGAAGTTTACAACTATATAGTACATCATCATTTTAGACCGGTTCATTTTAGAGAACACGTGCAGGTGTTTGTGGCAGTTACTCCGAAAAATAAACAGGGTAATTTGGACGAGTTTATTATTGTGCTTATATCATACATGTATCTATAGGTAATCGTTGATTTTATACGTACATCGTACAATGTAAAAGCGTCCACTTTTACCACGAAAATGAGTAGTCATGCAAACACTATATATTATTGCATAGCAACATAAAATTTCCCACAGAAAGTCGCGAAAAGTCAGCTTGCAATATTCTATCATAGCTGTACATGAAATAAAAGGGCTATTTCATGAATAATTGTGCATATTATCCCTCGTAGTATAAATAAGGCACTCGAATCTGGTGCAGTATAAAAAAAGAATTGGATCAACTTCTTCATTTTTTTATGAAGCTGGAAAGATAACAACGTAATAATATATGTACATTCTTTTATATCAGATGTTTTTCAATGACATTTTTAAACGCGGTGTTTTAAAACACATGACACTTTTCGACACTCTAGAATTAAGCTTTAGATTGCAAATAAAGGCACAATAAAATATCCACTCTCTATTCTAGGATCCTTTGAAAATGAATAACTTTACGACATGGAATGAGAATTATAAGGAAATGAATAACTTTACGACATAGAACATGTGGAATGAGACTTAATTTTGTTAGTTTAATTGATTGTGTCGAGTGCGCCTTATTATCATCTATTATTCGTCTGTATTGAATTTTGACGTAATTAAGTATCTCTTTGAGAGTTTCAGCACAGTTAAGACGTTCTAATCTTGTTGACCTTTCAATATCATTGATCATGGACAAATTGCATCTGTCATTAATCTTAGATGAGACACTGGACATAATTTCTATTTTAACTTAAACCTTAATGAGCACATTATTTAATAATGTCTTATTTATAACGTGTGCATAACTCAGTAATGTTAGACAGTCATAAATATATTGTTCCAATGCAAGATATAATCAAACTATCATAAAGGTACCAGTCTTGTACTACACCTCCAGTTTCCGGTGCCGTTTGCGGTGCATGTCAAAACATGGAGGGAAACAAAATAGTGCATTTTTGTTGATTTTTTTCTGAACTCAATTTTTTCTGTTTGATTATAGGTTTATGCTAAATTCAAACATGTATATAGACTTAAAAAAAATCTTGCATCTTTTGGGGGATATCAATCCAGGAAAGTAGAAGGATATCATGTTTACTTGAAGTGGTGCGGCCTAGTAAAAACAGCAAACAGAAAGTACTAGTAGAAAAAAAAAATGTTTTGACTTCAGGATTACGTAACTTTTTATTCTTCGTGGCATGCCCCACTTTTTCTTCGATTAAATCATAATTTCACATTAGTACATACATGATATGAACATGAAATTTTTTTTCTAGGTATCATTTTTTATTTTTTTATTTTCAAAGATCAGCTGCTTTGCATGTAAGCCTATGGAGCAGTCAATTACAAGACTGCAACCTAAAACACTATTTTTCGCGTTGATTTGTTGAATTAAGTTCCTTACAGCACTGAAGAAAAGTAAATTAATTCCTCATCATGTTTTGCATGTATCATTATATTGAACCGTCTTTACAACTTAGATCGGGATTTATTTCATATAGGTTGGTAATAAGCTTCTCTTATTGGATAAAAAGGGGCCATATGGCATTCATTATTCTTCAGCAATAAATTCCAGCGGTCATTAACAGAACAAAACGGACCAGAAAACCGGTCGTTAACGGTTTTTTTACATGATAATGACCGGTGGAGCGAGGTTTCCGTCTGTTAATGATCGTTGGGGCGTGGTCTCTGTTAATGACCGATGGGGCGTGGTTTATCTGACAAGAGAGATGTCCCTTTTGTTATAAAACATTTTACTGTTTTCAATATTATATTTAAGTTGTTGAATTGTTTACCATATGTTTTGGTAAATTATAAAATAACTTGATTGAGTATTTATATACTGAAAAATTGCACTAAAATGAATAGCAGTTTTACTACAACTTGTCTTCACTCTTTGCCATAGAAATCGTACAACTACTCGAATTTGCTTTGGACATTTTGAATTTATGAGAATTTTTAGAAAAACTTGGTTCCTCAATGAAATAAACATAATAGTTATTGAAGAACTGGTCAGTATCGTGATATATGGACTGCCCGTAGGACAGTAGTATTGACTGTGACAGCGATAATGACCTCGCCTTCGGCTCAGTCATTATCACTATCTTAGTCAATACCACTGTCCTGTGGGCAGTCCATATATCACGATAATGACCAGTTTTTCAAGAACTATTATGTAAGTAATATGATAGACAACTAAACATACTGCTTTCAATGTATGGTTTTCTTATAAATTCAAGATTGTTTTCATTAATACATTTGCGATTGATGTACTAGAGTTTTTACTGATGCCTATTTTGGTATTAATTTAGTACATTTCGTAAAGATTGAACTAGAGTTTTACAAAACTATTTTATAGTAAATCAATGCTATTTTATGCAGTTGCAGGTATTATAAAATCAGTAAGAATTGGTATTGAAATAAATACGAAAATTGGCAGACCCGTATGCAGTGCGAGTCAAGGCGTCAGTCATAATAAATATTATTATGAAAATAAGGTATACATATGTTTTTTTAATCAACAAAGGACTGTGAAGAAAACTCAATTTCAGAGGAACAATCAGAAATCGTGGCACGCAAAACACCAGAGAGAACACATGAAACATTGACCCCAATAAACCTCATCTTCGCTAGCCAAGGGCAACGATCCACTTCCTTCCCCTCCAAGTGGATCGAAACCCTTGGCTAGCAAAGATGACTAAACCTCGGAATAATTTAAATGTTCACTAGGAACAATCTTGAACTTTATATTTTCTATTTTTAGTGCTGCAGGAAGAAAATGAGCATTAGTGGCCTTTGGTCCTACGTTTTATTTGTGATATTGATGCCAATTTCTCCAACGCTGGCCGGGCTTGATAAAACTTGTACGTCAGAGGCACGTGATCACCAAAATGGTTTATGTGGACGAGGACTTTCAGAGACATTACAACTTTTATGTATGGGACAATATAACATTCCAGTGCCAGGAAAACGAGACGTCGACGAAGGTAATATTTTTACATATACTTAGTTGAATGAATGGATACACCATTTTGTCTCTCAAAATTTATAAATAGTATTAATATTGGAATTCAAAATTAAAGATAGCCATTTGTTTCTTTGCACACAGGGGTTTCAATATTTAGAACCGAAAAAAAGACTTGGTGATAGAAAAAAATGCCATCCCTTGAATGTACCCATCTGAGAGTTAAACATTGCGGGATGTATAAGTACACTGCCACGTCTGGTCAGAATTGGTACGTTAAATCTGATGTCTCGTGTTTACAAGAATAAATATACCTCGCCCACTGTACGCTAATGAACCATATCGACACGTCTCTAGGGGTGGAAATGAGTGCCTGAAAAAAAAACACGACCTTTGGTAGGAAAACTCGCAATCACAGCCAATAACGATTGGATCGAACGCACATTCCAAGTACAGATTCGAATGATGCAGTAAACTATAATGGGCCATGAAAATAGTAAGAGGAAAATGGCCTAAAAATCTGAAACGAATATCTTTTCTTTTATATGAACATTTCGTATCCATTCTAAGTTATTTTAATCTTGTGATGGTGATCCCTTATGTTTGACAATGTTTTTTTTTCTCTACATTTCAGATCAATATCCACGAGTTTCTCGATTGCAAGGAATAATTTTAGGAAAAAGAGAAGCATTTTCATATCTTTCTAAGAGATCTTCAGCCATACGATTTCAAGGGATAATTTGTGAATGTTGTTACAATCAATGTGGTTTTGACGAATTACTTCAATATTGTTCGTTTCGTAAAAAGAGAGATTTACCTCATAAATAGATATTACTTATATTTTGTTTCCCTGTGATTCATTTTGATCTCAGTGATAAGAATCTCCTGAGGGGTGATACTAAATGATATTAAATGAACATTATTGGCAGACATGTTATATAAAACAGTTTTTCTTACGGGTACTTTGACGGGTTTTAAGTAATTAATTTAAGATAGATCGGGTGTCTCCCGCCATCTTGGATTGTAAAATAGCAGGAAACAATCGGTCTATGGCAACTGGCAAATTTTAAGAGAATAATGTAAATTTTGGTAAAATTTTTCAACTAAATGAAGAAAACTAATATTTTTTTTTACTTTTTTTTATAGAGCATATGTTTTGTTTGATCTAGTTATTTTCCTCATTTTTGCCACCTAAGGTGAGATAACCCAGATACAAAACTTTTATAAATTTTATGTGATTTTCTATGCTTAAACTGACCTTGTTTTTAAGCCAATCTAATTGGAATGCAAACACAGTTTTTACGAATTTGTGAATTGCTGATCTCATTGTCGGTTTGTTGTCTCTTTGACATTTACCCCTTTTGTTTTTGTACTATAAATTTTACATATTTTGTAATCTTTTAGCAACATATTTGATTTATTAAAAGCAGTTCGAAATAATAGCCCTAAGAATGTTTCTAAAACCTTACATATGTTTTGAAAGCACAGGGCTTTAAAAAAAGGTTTTTAATCAGGCCGTAAATTTTCCCGTGTAAATTGTTTAACATTTGCCATTTCGGGACCGTTTATAAATTTCTATATACGGTATTTTGGGTTTTTGCTCATTGTTGAAAGACGTTCGGTAACTTATATTTGTTAACTTCTATGTCATTTGGTATCAACTGGAGAATTGTCTCATAGGCAATAATTCCAAGCGATATTTTATTTTTTCAATATGAGGGTATGGATGGGATGAGTAGACTTATATATCTAACTGCACTGTATCTGAAGTTTCTGATGTGTGAAAAATGAACAAGAGCAGGATATCAAATGGTTGTATTGTGTAAAAGAAAATGTGCGAAATATCTTTATATTTTCAATAGATAAATGGTGGAGGCACTTTTTAATTCTGGAATATGTATGTTGACTTCTAAATTTCTGTATTCTTTAAAAAGTTTAGTATTTTTTTCTTTATCTTTAATTAAAACGCTGTAAAATTATCTAGAGAATGCTTGTACGATTAAATTTTCATGTAATTTGGTGAATTCTTTATTTTGTAATCATTTCTGTAATCAGTATCGTTTTACCTAAATCTTCATAGTTATTCTATATACATTTGCACCCCATTGTTCTCTATTCTTTATATATTTTGCCCAATTTTCTCTATTCATTGTTTAATTTGACCATTTTTATCTATTCTATAAACCTTACCGAGACCTTTATTTATCATGCGTCTACTTTCAATATCATTGATATCATGCATCTACTTTCAATAGCATGGACATCAAGCGTCTACTTTCAATAGCATGGGCATCATGCGTCTTCTTTCAATAGCATGGGCATCATGCGTCTACTTTCAATAGCATGTACATCATGCGTATGCTTTAAATAGCATGGACATCATGCGTCTACTTTCAATAGCATTGGAATCATGCGTCTACTTTCAATAGCATTGATATCATGCGTCTACTTTCAATGGCATTGATACCATGCGTCTACTTTCAATAACATTGATATCATGCGTCTACTTTCAATAGCCTTGAATCGTGTTTTACGTTCAACAATGCACGAACAATTGTTCAGAAAGTTTGCTCAAGATGAGATATTTTTTTGTGGCAGGTTACAAGTCAAAGGATTCTTTTAAAGGGCATTATTTCAGTTAATAATTAATATTATAATAAAAATGAATATTAGTTGTTCTCTGGCAAATTTATGAAACTGAGGTTTGAATATGAAATCATTATAAGACTTGTTCATAAGATGCATGTATAAGAACATTTTTCATTCAGCTGATGTTTGTAACATCAAGGGTCCAATAGTCCTAAAATTTATGTTGCTTTTTGTAAAATTGTATACCAGCTTGTGTCTTCAAGCATTCATAGAAAAACGAATGCAGTTGTTATATTTGTTACTCGATCTTTTGAGGAAATAAAAATAGAAAAAAGTATGAATTTGTTTATTTGTTTCTCTCACTGCATAAACACTACCCTGTTTAACTTATTAAGCACTCACTCATTCTTGTTTAAGGGTGCTGACTGCTCCATTTTGAAAAAAAGAACTAGCTTTTTCGAAGACTGTTATACATTGAATTTATATAAATAACAGAACTAAACGAGTAGAAAAAAGAAAAGTCAGTGTCCTTGAGATATATTAAAAGCATTGGAAATTTGGCGGCAAATATTTCTTTAGATTTTTTATGCATTTAACATTAATTTTTGCACATTTTTTTCTGTAAAAAACTGCGATAAAGAATCAAGTATTTAATAAGATTTTCAAAAATGACTTTTAAAACTATATGTCATAAAATTATGAAAAAAAGTAGAGGTGAGCGGGTAAGATTTTAAAAGGGAATACATTGATAATACCAGAGGATTCCGAATATCTTTCAAAAACACGATAGTGTTTCATGCAAATGTAGTTCGCTTGTTCAATTATATTGTTTTATGATCCTAACAACAAAGAACCAAAAAAAAAGAAAAAAAGAAAGAAGCAAAGCAGTAGTTTTAAACTGCATTTTAACTACATGTATGAAGGTATCAACAGAACACAAATACAGGTCACCGTACGACCTTCAACAATTATCAATACCCATACAACATAGAAAGCTTTAAGAAGCTCCGGAGTGACAAAATTCGAAAAAAAACAAACAATTCAATAGAAAAAACCAAAGGATCTGTTTAATGCTCAAAATACTAATGGCAAACGGTAATCGACAAAAACTATTGGATAACAGGCTACTGGTATGGTATATTCACAAATATAATTTGTACGACGGGGTTAAATATATTGGAACGTTTAAACTCTCTCACTAATTAATGACAATAGTACAAGAGTACACCAATAGAACAAATTAAAAAGAAATATTTTTTTGAAAACGGGCTATAGAATTATCAGATCTGTACTAAGCACAAAATAGTAAAAAGAATGACGGTATAGACAAAAGATACAAGGTGCCGACCTAAGAGTAATTGTAGTTACCGAAAGCTAGTTAAAAGTAATTTTCAGCTAATGAATATAGTTTGCATTGTCTCCATGCCTGGCATATTAATCAGTACACATCCAAGAATTTAGCGCATTTAAGGTAAATTGGTTATTCTCTATTCTTGCTAAGTTTACATTTCAGTTTCCTTTATATTTCTTCACCAAGATCCGTTGGTAGCTACATATTTATATTTCTGTTTGGAAAATAATCGGACAAAGAGAAAATCCTTTCTCAAGTTTAAAAACATTTTTCCTTTATTGTCTTTTGTTCGTAATTTTGCATTTACAACACCAGAAATAGAGAATGTCAATCAAGGAATGAGAGAAAACGTCAAGGACAACACGACAGACAAATAATTTTCAACATGGAACTACAAAGCATAATAAATTAAAGATTGCCGATGATAATATCAATCTAAAAACGCTGCATTTACCGTTGTTGTTCTTGAACCGAAAGTTGTTTCTTCTTATCCTTTGGTATTAGTAAGTGTTTTTAAAGTTTCTATCAAACTGGAATTCTGCAGTAGCTAATCAATTTCATACTCTAAATACTAAATCCAAAGATTACTGTATTTCCCTGAGTACGACACAAAAGGATAAATACCTTTACGATACCATAAATGCATAGAATTTTTATGAATTAATAAATAATTATGAATAAATTTTATTCGTTTTAAAGAGTAAGTAATGCCTGCATACATTACTTTTTTTAAACAGTAACCGACATTCCTGTGAGAAGCAAATATGATCGTCGTCTTGCAAACTTTATACTTATCGGAGACTCGTAGAGTTCGGTAGGATATGGCCTAATACGACTTTTCTGTATTTGGATTTGGGGAAAAAAAGGTGTATGAACATCAACAGGGTGACGTTATCATTATTCTACATGCTTTATCCGTATTTGGGCTGATTGATATCATTTACAAACTTTTATCTTATCGAAATACTAAGGATCATCACCCTTTAGAATAGAGTACCGTAGCTGTATTAGTGGAAGATATTAGCAAGCAAATTCGAGGGGATTGTGCAAATGATGATACAAGCATGAAAATTACCACAAAGCATCATTATTATACACTTTTTTAAGAAATAACTGCTAGCCATTAAAAAAATTATTTTTTTCAAGATGGCCACGGTCATTTTCAAAAATGGCTGTTTACTTCAGTTTGAAAATACTGTTTTTTCAGGAAAAATTTTCTTTGAACTTATTTTAGTAAAAACCAATTATCAGGTTTGGCGGCTGCCTTCCTTACATCACATATTTATTAAAAAATGAATATTTGACAAATCCAGTATTTGCACATGCGTGAAAATGTTACAAAATTGTTTCAAAAACATTTGAACTATTTACTATATATTTAGTGTTTTTGGATTTCTAATGTTATTATGAATTGGTTTAATAACATTTTTCGAGGTTATGATACACAGTCATGTGTTTAACACTTTTGCGCATGTTCAAACTATTTATAGACATCAATAGCAATTTGTATGCACTACCAGGCAATTCTCAGGTATTCGATGGATAAGGCGAAAATGTGGTGAATCCCGGAGAAACATCAATTGTAACTGCAGATTAGCCACTTTTGGAAATGCCTAAGCAGATTCACTGGGAATGGCCTGATTTTTACGGAAAAGATAAGTTTACCGTCATGTTTGGTGGATTGTACATTGAAATGACTTGTTATAAAACTCTGGGTAATGTATTGCGTGATAGGGGTTGTCTTAATGAATCCAATATTGCAACACCAAGAACGGCAAATTCTTTTTATTTATGTTCAAATGTACCTAGAACTAGACAGGCGCATCAGACAACTGCATGTATTTTGCTTGAACTGTTAATTTCGGATTATGAAAGATTATCTCAGAATGTATAATTATGTCATGACTCTATGACGTTCAATGATTTAAAAGACTGGTTTATAGATCTAGAGTCATCTCGACCACAGTAGTGGAGCGGCGAATGTTGAAAAAGTCGCTTAGTTAACGATTTTAAATTACCTAAATACCTCATGGAATTTTAAGGTCCTAAAATGTTTATCGATTATTCAGCTTTAGAAAAATATTTGTCGTCAATATCAAATGTGGTACAAATGACGTTAAAAATAGCCTTTACTGACGTTACCCAACTTGCATCGCATACCCCACTGCCGATTCGGTAGTCAAATTTCACAACAAACCCGTCCAAAAAAATAATTAATGAATGAAATAGGTAAATAAAGTTATTCGTGAACTTCATACAATGTAAGGGCATTTCCAAGTAGTCCTAAATTTAATGCTTGATGCATCTGAAAATGGTTGAAAATAACACTGTAAAAATCATCGTTTTTCATCTAGCATTATTTGCACGTGCAGTATAGGTATATTTTAAAGGCACAACAATGAAGCCGCCGTATAATACTTCAATCGACCCGATTTACTTTTTGAAGTTAATTCCTAAAAATATAAATATTTGACTAAATATCTGCTTTTTATCCAGATTTCAAGTCCGAATATTTGTCACCGATTTACCGACATTGTTGTGGTTTCTAGTTATAGTCGCACATTCAGCGATTTAGCGAAGGTCATTTGTAGTCATTTTTAAGCATATTTCTTGTTCATTTTATAATTTCCAAAGCCTTGTGATTAATTTATGTTGTTTGGTATTGTTGTATACTCGTTTTTGTTGAATTGAACTGGGAAAGTGAATTTCATTTTCGGGTTCGTTTGGTTTTCAGGTGTGTTTGATTTGTTTTTTTATTCAATCACATGGACAATTTAACAATCTCGTTAAAACGGGTCCCGCTAGATGCCAAAAAAGACCTTATTCTTGACAAAAAGTCTCTTGTTTAATCATCACTTTTGACAAGGTATCAGTCTTTTTTACCTGATAAAATAAGTAAGACATACTGTAATTCCTCTATACATAAGGCTAAACTTGAGAGGTACTACAGGGATGCCATTGCCTTTTTTGCTCAACAAGGACAATATAAATCTAGCATTGTATTTGCTAGCGATATTTTCATTGGAGACGCTGTTAAGACAGCGAATAACATCAAAGCATAATTAACAAGAATGAGTCCAAAGTACACGGATGCCCCACTGGCACTATCATTTTCCATGTTCCATGGACCGTGAAATTGGGGTCAAAAGTCTAATTTGACTTTAGAATTAGAAATATCATATCATAAGCATCAAGTGTACTAAGTTTCAAGTTGATTGGACTTAAGCTTCATCAAAAACTACCTTGACCAAAAACTTTAACCTGAAAATCACACTTTCATTTTATATGTTCAGTTGACCGTGAAATTGGGGTCAAAAGTCTAATTTGGCTTTAAAATTAGAAATATCGTATCATAAGCAACAAGTGTACTAAGTTTCAAGTTGATTGGACTTCATCTTCATCAAAAACTACCTTTACCAAAAACTTTAACCTGCGGACGAACGAACGGACGGACGGACGGACGAACGAATGGAGCCACAGACCAGAAAACATAATGCCCCTGTACTATCGTAGGTGGGGCATAAAAATGGTTGAGATAAAAGCCGACTTAAGTACATGTAGCTCCACCAAAACCAACGACAAATCGGTATGTATGTACTTTATGAAGCAGCCTCAATTTTATGACAAAAAATGGAAAATATTTATATATCTAGGGATTATTATCGTGCAAAGTACAAATGCATATCGTTGGAAATGTCAGAAGCAATGTTGTCAACCTATTTGATAAGTTTTGTTACTTGTCTCTTGACAAAGTCTTTTGAAACATTTTCTTCAGTATCAATGAATATTTCGCATGACATTCGGAGAAAATGTGCTAGTCTCGCAGAGTGCCTGTTGTCAAATTGTAATAACATACTTACTCCATTTAAAGTCTTATTATGCCGGTCGTTCATGCTCTGGGTTGGTGTGACTTCACTTCAAGTTTTTTTTTTGGAATCGGTTAAAAGTCGGTATTCAACCTCTTTAGGACAAAAACAAGCCGTTTCGGTAATCATGTAGCCTTAGGTCACCTTACGGCCTTCAACAATGAGCAAAGCCAAAATGGCCATACCGCAGTCAGCTATAAAAGGCCCCGATAAGACAGTGTAAAACAATTCAACCGAAAAGCTTTCGGCATGTGAATTTGTATTTAAGCATCACGTACTACGTACAATGTGGCAAATCAAAGTTTGGTTGTCGGCAAATCTAGCCAACCGAAGTTATGGCTCCCCATGTGCCTTTGTTGGAAAACTGCGCAACATGACACGTTAGAGCCAGTTTTCTTTGAGGGACAAATGGCATCGGACTTTCTACAAGATCTAATTAGTTCATGTAAGGGGGAAAACATGCTAGGCAGCACGTGTTTGCAAGGAGCAGGGTCTTCCTTGCACTGATTTATGTTTTTGTCAAAATGTAGGTAGTTGTAATGAAATACCATGGAAATAGTTCTTGTAATATTTGGTAACTTTATTTTAATTTGCTATAATGTTTTCGACGTTTCATTTGGTATGAAAATAAACTCATCATAGATACCATAACGGTCATGTCTCAATTTTAGGAATTTGTTCTACAACACGCTTGCACTAATTGAGTAATATATCAAACTTCATTAACTATATTAAATAAAAAGGTATCTTGTATTGAGATAGTTTGAATTCATTTTAAGAAAACTCAGTGACACGTCGAATCCTTGAAAACTGAAACGAATTTTTTCATGGCTGCATATTTGGTTTGATTTATTAGCTATGCATTTCAGATACTCTTTGAAAACTTTTCAACTATTAAAGTATTCAAGAAATGCTATTTGTCGATGTCAATTATCAATGTTAATATGTTCCTGTTATCCATTAGGCATTAAAATTTGTATGTACCATGGACTAACTTTAAAAAAGTTAAATAAAACGTTGTTCTGACGTCATGTGCAAATATGAAAAAGATTTTGTATGAACTAACGTTTTTCTGCATAATACTACTCGTATAATTTATTGAATAGATTATTAATTTTGAAAAATATCAATGGTATTGTTTCTCTAGATGAAAGTAGGATTTTTTTAAGTGATGACCTTTGACCTTGATTTTCGATATTATTGTACCAGATTTGATATTGACGACACATATTTTCAAAAAGTACAGGATTTCAGCTTTCCAATGAGCTATTAAAATCCCATGAGGTATTTAGGTAATTTAAATTTCTAAAATTGTCCTATCCGCCGCTCCACTACAGTTTCATCCCTGGCGTTTAATTATAAATCAAGAACTTCTTCTGATTTTGGTATTATGCTCGTTTCATGAGTAAGATTTCGTACTTTACAAACAGTCCATATAAAGCATGATAGCGTATTGTTTTAGGTCTTGATCGTGTAAATTATGCTCGATCGTTACCGACCCATCTCCAAGATATGACTTCCCTTCCCGAACATCACCCACAGGTGGCAATGGAATTTGAAAATGATAATTTCACTGTACGTAAGGCCAGCAAATGTCTTCCTTGTAACACAATTGATCAGGCACAAAACAGAATAATGCAATTGTGAACGGCGAGATTGGTGTCATAGGATTAACCGAAGATCCAATTTAGACAAAAATGGATGGTAGCTGGACCAGGAGTCAGTATACTAGAAGATGAATTTAAAAGATCTTGTGGTTTGGTTAATTCTATAACAGATTTACGACCTAATGAAGACTCTACGAAAACACAAGAAGATGTCTATAAACAGCATTACCGTTAAAGACTTTGTAAAGTGATGAACGAGTTTGGGAATTCGTTTGTAGAAGAGTCGTCAGATTTGTAAAAAAATTCTCCATTTAGGAAAATGTTGAACAGGTTAGATATGTAAATAAACTCCAAGATATTGTTCCAAACAATACGAAGATCTTTTGAAGCAAATGCAAAACGAAGGAGAACCTGCTTTTTATAACCAAATAAAAAATAACAACTACTTTGTTTGGCCGCAATATCAAACTAGAAACGTCTTTGTCAAAAACAAAGCTAGAGAACCTTAAAAGGGAATGCGATATCTTTTCCAGACTTTTCATTTCTTGTCACAGTAGACAGTTTTACTTGGAATATTTCTTTATCCATAAAAACTAATAAATTTCTACTCCGTCTGTATCTCAGGAGGTTTATAGTGGTTTTCAATCGCTGCAAATGTTTTACTTGAAACATTCTGCGATCCAAATTCGGACGCATTTATCGTTGGTGGGGCATCAATGGTTAATTCCAGGTCATAAAAATATGACGTGATTATGCAAATGATGTCATACTGCCTTACAAAAAATCTTGCATCGATAAGTATTCAAGAGTAGACATTGTATTTGATGTTTACTAAATGAATATTTAAAGGCTGTGAAAAGACAAAGGCAAGGTTTTTGTGTCAGAAGGAAAGGTGTTTGTTCTGGTAGAACACCAATAGGTTGGAGTAGTTTTCTCTGTGCAGATGACACCGAAATTATATTTTTGAAGATTCTTGCTGACAAAATTGCTTCTTAAGAGACTAATAAAAATGTGTATGTTACTAATGGTAAAAATGTTCTTTGCAGTTTCAATAAGGATACTTCCTATCTAACCCTTGTAATCATGAAGAAGCAATTACACGAATGTTTGTCCATGTTCGGCATGATTATGAAAAGTGTTGTAAAATGAAATTTTAGGTAGTACTGACAAAGATGTAATAGTATCAAGAATTACAGTAATCGCAAAACTAGATAAAACACATTGTGGATAGGTTTTGGAAGGAAAAAGACTTTTGATGGCTTCCTGTACGTGACATATCAAATGATGTTGGTCCTTGTGTAACTGCTCTTACTTTCGTCCATGCATTCATTGAATGTGACACTTTGTCGAATGGTCGTGGGAAAGGGAAGAGGTCAGCTTGGCTAAAAATGGAAGGCTTTTCAGATGTAAAGGATGTTTTTTTGGCTTAAGTATGAAGCGAGTTACGGTGTGAATAGTTTGCCAGAAAGCAGCGGCATTTTGATGCAATTCCGCCTACAAGAAGTTCTTTTCCAAAGCACATCAAAAGATTAGTAAATCAAGGAGGAGTTGTTTGGGCTCAGCCTGATTCATGTATTCGACAGGTACATGTACAAAGTTATGAACACTGGGGTTGGATGAAAGAATGAATCAGTGACAGTTGGTAACCGAAATGGACTTTTTTAATGACGGCCGTTGCATCCTCGTGTCAGGAACTTTTGAAATGTGGAGGCAAAAATTCAACTGTGTTGGTAACTATAAATGCTACCGTTCAAGCCTTCCTTGTACGGGTTGTTGTATAGGCAACTGTCAGATAATTATAAGATAAGCAACCTGTCTTTCTTACCAAACTAGGCTTTTAAACTTAACAAAGAGTGTTATCACTTGTTAAGTTGATGGAAATTATAAAAAATATTTTTTACGTATTTGCCTCCATTTTGGAACCGGAAATCACTATTTTCATTCATAAATGTTTTGTTTTGTCATACTTTAGGAACTGTTGTTCACGTTTTATCCAAACTAACATTGGATTATATCTATAACACATCTTTAAAGGATTTACAAACCTTGTGAAGTAGCTTGAAGAATAAAAATTGAAATTTTTTACTTTTTTGCCGGTATTTTGAAACCGGAAGTCACCTTTTGTTTCATTAATGTATTGTCTAGTCGTAATTTAGGAACTGTCATTTACTTTTCATCAAATCTAACATTGGATTTTACATATAACACACCTTTCAAAGGATTAACGAATTATTGCCAATTTGTAATGACGCCATTTTCAAAATGTGTGATGACCATCTTGAAAAAAAGAATTTTTTTTTCTGGCCAGCAGTGGATTTTTTATAAGTATCATTTAGTCAACCTTTATACCAAATTTCATGCTTGTATCACGATTTGCACAATTATGTGTATAATATCTCCCACTATATTGCCAAAACCTTTAACTTCGTACTTTATTTTGCCTTTTTAGAGCGTCACTTATGAGTGTTTTAAAGGCGAAACACGCCTCTGGCGTATACATTCTTACCTTGATATATTTGATGAGGTTATTGATAATATTGACAATGTTTTTGTTTGATTCTTATAAACTAGCTTATTAGCTGGAACGATTTTGATATAAGAGACATTTCGCATCCGCTTATGTGATCATAATAAGGTCAGCCATAAATTTGCAAAGGAAGAGCGTGCACGACGAAGACCGTTAAACGGTAGTTATATTACAGTAATGAAATAGAGCAATTGTTTATTATGTATTGTATACTAATGATCAAATTGAACAGAAAATGTAATGAATAACACCTACATGTAAGTCTCCAAGTACTGTATAACGTAAATAATAAGACGTAAATCTGTGTAATTGTCACGTTGTTTCAACAGTTGCAATTTATTACCCAACTAACATGTTTTTTTTTTACTTTCAGAGCAAGAAGGTTGGATTGTAATGGTAATTTCATAGTCAAACCCGCATCTTAATTAAAATTTGAAACTGGAATTTTTAGATTCATCAAGAATAAAATAACCAAAAAATATATAAAAATGTGATTATTAAAGAATATTTGATTGGGGATTACTTATTTTGATGTTAATTATTCCCAAACAATGTTTGCATGTTAAAAGTACATGGATGTTAGATCTTTCGCCTGAAATGAGTTACAACATCCAAGCTAGACTAAGTGTTATGATGACTATCATCAATACAAGGCTTTGCTCTTGATCTTAAATGTGTCGTTCCAGGTAAGGGAGGAGCTAATGCAAGTCTTTTTTTTGGGTCGGAATTAATAATATTCGAACATTACCTCGATAATTCGAAGCGAATATAACCAGTATAATTATATATTACCTATGGTGTAGTTTTCTACTGTTTTCATTGGATATGACGATCACGTGTTTCATAAGTTTCTTACGTATCAGAAGCGTTGTTTCTATTTTTACGTGTATTGACGCTATTTATCTATGTATAATTTGTATATTGGTGGTCAATTTAAAAAATCCGTTACTAAAATTAGATTCATGACGTCTTGACGTCACACATAATAATCATGAAGGAAGCGCCGCAGCAGTCGAAAAGAAATTTGGAAATTAATCTGTCAGAAGGAGATATCAAGAATTGTATGTTAAATGCAGACGGTGAGAAAAAAAAAAGCTAACGCAACAAGCTATGAATTTGTGAAAAGAACATTGATATTTTCAATAACATTTTAAAATTTTTTGCAAAATACAATTTAAGAATACACAGAAAGCACATTTAGCGCCATTTTCCTAATACATTATTTACATATGTTGTATGAAAATTAATGACTTTCACTCACGCAATACGTCATATATGGACCTTTTATATTATATTGGCACGGACTTCGTCCTCGGTATATAACGTATTGACCTCGTCAAAAGTTCATAATTGATTAATAATTAGTAAAGATACTTAATAATACATTTACACAGTAAACATACTTATTTATACATTTACGCAGTAAAGATACTTATTTACACATTTACGCAACTTGGTCTTACTTCATTGTACGTGAATTTTTGTCTAGAATGACTGCTAGACAGAAATGCGTTATCATGAAATAATAAATGATTACATCGTCTATTCAATGGTTGCTGAATGTGCAACAAAAGATGTATTAACATACGTGACTTCTACTTGGAATCTAATAGACGCACAAAGAGAAGGTGGCGATAGAGCGTGCTTTGTCAACCACAACCTCACATGAACCTAGTAAATGGCATACAAATTCGAAAAAAGTATATACATTTTTTTATCGTTAATCAACGTTAATCTTTATTTTCTTTTTAGCGATGCCATATTCTGTTTATTTTTGACTTTTGAATTTGAATGACCCTTTAGTAACATTACATACTAAAATAAGGTCCGGCCAGAAAGAGCACACAAGAAAGAAAAAACGTATTTACTTTAAAAAAAATATTTCCATAAAAGTTACCTACGTAATATGTCAAATGCTTTTGTTATTTTGGCATACACAGAAGGCTGAAGGACTTATGCTAATTCAACAATTTTTGGCTGATTAAATTGTATAATAGACCAAAATTGCATGGATAGCTTTCAGCAAAAGAAAACTGTATAAAACGAACATTCCGAATACATTTGTTTCAATACCTGACGAATGAGTTTAATGATAACACACTTTGAAGCCTAGTGTTTTGTTTAATAAAATGGTGCGGAACTGTTATACGTTGAAAATTTTGCTATTATTTTAAACGTGCATTGCGACTGTATCTTATAACATGTACATGTACATAACTGCAAACATGATTACTTTGCATATATAAATATAGTAGGTCAAGGAGAAATTCTATCATTTCTTTGTTCTCATTATTTTTTTTTTAACAATTGAGAAATGTGTTATCTGGAGAAATAATTTATGACAACTAAGAAAATAAGCTTTTCTGTACGCTGATGATAGTCTTGAAAATACACATGGCCTACAAATTGAACATTAACGCGTGTAACAAAAAGTGAAAATTTATATTTTTGTTTACAAAAATATAATTTAACATAACGGTATTCATTCAACTTAAAAACATCTATACATCGTATAAGGTGAATTTGATCACTATCCTATTGTTGTAGATATACGAACTAAACGAGGGACGAAAGATACCAAAGGTACAGTCAAACTCAGAAATCTAAAACAAACTGACAACGCCATGGCTAAAAATTAAAATGACACAACATAGAAAACTAAAAAATAACCAACACGAACCCCACCATAAACTAGGGGTGATCTCAGGTGCTCCGGAAGGGTAAGCAGATCCTGCTCCACATGTGGCACCCGTCGTGTTGCTTATGTGATAACAAATCCGGTAAATAGTCTAATTCGGTAGGTCAGATTCATGAAAGGGAAGGGGATTGTAGTTACAACATAAGGAACATATCCGATATCATTTGTGAAACGGTTAATCCATAACGGTCAACCAACTCGTGATGGCGTCCGTAACATTTACGAAGGGATGATTTCAACTTCACCATTTGGAACTCTTAGTTTAAAAGCTTCCTTATGAGCAGCAACCCTCTATCAAGAAAATCCTGATAGGAAATGCAAGCACGGGAATATCGTATCAATTGGGAGATATATACCCCGTATGCAGGTGCTGCTGGAATGTTGCTACTTAGAAATGGAAAGTTCACAATTGGAAAGCTGAAATCATCTCTTTTGTCGTAAAGTTTTGTTTTCAACCGACCCTCATTGTCAATTTCTAGATGTAAGTCAAGATATGAGACTGACTTAACTGTATCTGTAGTATCCTTTATCTCTAGTTCGATGGGATAGATGCGTTCCACATAGTCACCAAATTTGAATTATTTAGTGAAAGAACATTATCTATATAGCGGAAAGTAGAGTTAAAGGATATTGCTTAACTTCTTGTCTTTCTTCCTAAGAAGTTCCTGCATGAAATCAGCCTCATAATTATAAAGAAACAAGTCGGCAAGTAGAGGGGCACAGTTTGTTTCCATTGAAATGCCGACAGTCTGTTGAAAAACACGTCCTCCGAACGTAACAAATATGTTGTCAATCAAGAAATCAAGCATCTTGATAATATCAGTTTCAGAGAATTTTTTGTTTGAATTAGAGTGATCCTTTACAAAGTAGGATTTATCCCTCCCTAAGACAAGATACTTGTATCTACGTTGGCCATTCTTTTTTATGAAGCAAATCAATACCAACTCTTTCAATTTGTCTTTTAGTTTGGAATGTGGAATACTTGTGTAAAGAGTAGAAAAGTCAAATGTTTTAATACTGTTACAAGATGAAAGAAAGTTCGATTGTATGTACTCTAAAAGATCTTTGGAATTTTTAAGTATCCACATCTGATTCACGCCACCTCTAGAATAGGCAGTTTCATAATAACTTTGAAGCCCGTCTTTGATTGCTGATAAAATAGATGTTAATAAATTAGAAAGAGGTTTTCGTGGAGCACTTGGAAGACCCAGCAATATACCGTTGTTTGTAAGGACACTTATGTAGTTTAGGTATCCAATGCAGTGATGGAAGATCCAGTTCTTCATCTTTGGTTGAAATTCCAAAGGAACGTAGAAATGACTTATGATTATCCAGGATTTCCTCTTTGGTAAGTGTCGTGAGGGTATATGTTGAGTTTCCGAGTGAATTGTCAATACCTAATTCGTTTATCAAGCAGTTAATGTAATGAGTTTTACACACAAAAACGATGTTGTTTGGGGCTTTATCTGCGGGGACAACAACATATTTGTCATGGAGGTAGGATAAATGTTTTGCAACATTAGGGTCTTTAAAGATTGACGTAGCATGGGCATTGATAGACCCATTCAGTTTCTTAATTCTGATTTGTATCGACGACCTCACTGTCTTAATCCATTCGGAAAGAGTGTCTACGTCTTCCTTTTCGCGCTTAGCCCATTGCCTGGCAAAATCCTCGACTGAATCCATCAAAATTTTAAAGTTGTATTTCCAATTGATGGATTTAGGCTCACGATATTTCGGACCTTTAGATAACACATTTCGTAGAGAAGTGTTATTAACAATGTTGAGATCACCGGTAATAACGTGGCCAGCAGGATTATATGTGAATTGGGAACTAGCACAAGTGCAATCAGGAGGTTAAAAATACCTCATGGGACTGACTTATTTCTTGAAACCAAATCAATGTTCAGTTTTTTTTCAGACGTCAGCAGAATATGTTCAAACTATAATGTTAATAAAACATGAATCTAATTTCAACAAAAAGATGTTGATGTCTATTGATATACACATGAATGTGAAACACGTACTTTTTGTTAATCAGGAATGAATGAAAAGTGTTATTAAACACTTACTTTTTAACAAATTCTTTAAAAAATTAATTTTCGAGACTAAATTGGAGTTGGAGAAATGTTTAAATATTTTATATTATTTAAAAGTGCTATAATTTTCTGTAAATTCAGAACCGAAATTAATAATAAAAGATAGCAAAACAAAGAAAGACACAATCGACTAAGATAATTATGCAGTAAAATGCATTGTTGTCTGGAATGAATATCAAAGTAACTGTTAACAATTGTCCCCAACAGCATAAGCAGGTTTATTAACCACTTGACTGCCCGTAAGTCATTCCGTCAGAACTCTATTGAATATAAAATTTATTTGGTAAGATATTGTTAACACATTAATGGTTCTACTTGTATATTTAAATATTTGTTAGTCAGGATGTCTGCTTGACATAAACCGATAAAATGTCATGTAATTGATTCATTGGTCTGTCTTGAAATCAGGCTTTACCGGAAACTGCACCTCTGAAGAAAACTATTGCAAAATGCAAATCATAGCTCCGAGTAAGATCAAACAACCTTCAAAATGTTGATTGACGACAGCAATCATTTGATTATCAGTTGTCTTACGGTTTAAAACTAAATCGTTTGTTTATAAAAGTGCTCTAAAACATAGGACAAATATTTAATTGTTTACTCAGCGATAACGTTTATATTGTATTGTACTCTAAGTGTCAAGATGGCCATATTACAGACATTTCAATTTGTAACAATAATATAAACGACTTGACTAGATTCAATAATAATCAATTCTTAAGGTGACATGATGATTGTCTAACGTTTGATAACAACCAATTAACCTATAGCTGTACAATGTAACCTATGGGAGTGCAACCAGAGTATAAATCTCAATAACCGAAAATTATACCATAGCTATCTATGGTATAATTTTCACAATTATACCATAGTTTTGTTGTGTATGATTTTCGAAAAGAAAAACAGAGATGGCAAGACCTGAACGAGGCCGCCTGAATTTTTTAATTGACATATGAACAACAGAGTCAATGTGGGGCCACTAAGCTAAACTGCCCGCTTTGCACCAGCCGATATAAATGAATGCCTAGGGTGGGAATCGAACCCACGTACACCAACTCCGTTGTCCCTATATTTTTAAATGAACAAAAAATTGTCAAGAACAAATTTAAAAAAAGGTACAAATGTGTTAAAATTTAATTATCAAATTATACATTTTTATATAAGTTGATTTTCGGTGATTCAGATGTCTACTTAGATTGTAGTCCCATCGCCTCCACTGTACAGCTACATGAATATATTGCGTAAAAGGTTTTAAAATTGCCGAGGCAGATTTTTTTTGGGTAAAAGGGAGTGGAAGGCACGCCCTTTTCAAGGAGCTTCATGTATGGTTGATGCGTAGTCCTTTTTATGCCCCACCTACGATAGTAGAGGGGCATTATGTTTTCTGGTCTGTGCGTCCGTTCGTTCGTACTTCTGTCCCGCTTCAGGTTAAAGTTTTTGGTTAAGGTAGTTTTTGATGAAGTTGAAGTCCAATCGACTTCAAACTTAGTATACATGTTCCCTATGATATGATCGTTTTAATTGTACTGCCAAATTAGAGGGTTTACCCCAATTTCACGGTCAACTGAACATTGAAAATGATAGTGCGAGTGGGGCATTCGTGTACTGGAGACACATTCTCGTTTTTTTTTTTAAATAAAGTTGACTTGCTAGACCCCTCCCCTTTAAAAATCCTGGATTCTCATCCGATTTGATGTAAATCTAAACTGTTAACGAGGTTGCTAAAGTAATAACAACTATGTTTGAGAATTAAAAATAGATAGGTTCCTTTAAATGAAGCTGAACATAGGTTTCTTTAAATGAAGCTGAACATTTTTTTTTAAATTATCTAGAATATACATCACATGCGATTTTAATCGTGGACATTTTGAAATCCTTGTTAATTAATGCATGACTTGGGATTCTGGTACAAATTAAAACGTGGAATTTTTCATCCAAACTCACTAAAAGGTTCTTGAGATTCAAATTTCCAAAGAATTATAAAATTAATTAACAATAAAAATTTAAACATTTCGAACATTGAACATTTTGATAAAATGAAAAAAATACACTAACCCTTTGCAGTTCAACTTTTAATCTGGGGTTACGGAAAACTTTTTAAATATCTCTTGCAGCCATTTGCAGAACATCCAATTTCTTTTGTCTGTAACGTTACCCGTCACCAATGTAGATGTGCATCCATCGCTGTTGAAAAATCTTGTCTTACTGATGTTCCCGCTGTTTAAGAAGCCCGGGCTTATTTCAGAAAGAAGGCGGAGCTTAATGTGTAAGGTCCAAAAAGGGTAATTTGACTGATTCTTATAAAAGTTTTTTTTAAAGTAAACTAACAAACATATATGAAAAACACATTTTTAAACAGCAATATATGCGATAGGTTAAAACAGATATTTCATATCTTTTGGATAGTTTTGTGGTGTATCGTAAATTATACCATAGCTTTTGTTGAAACCCCTCGGCCGGGGGTTTCAACAAAAGCTATGGTATAATTTACGATACACCACAAAACTATCCAAAAGATATGAAATATCTATAACGTATTAAGATCAGAAATTATATAGGGCAATACGGAAAGTTTACCAGAGACAATCGGTCATTATTCTACATATTGGACAATCAAACGTGGTTAGTTTGAATGTATAAATCAAAATATTCCCACGGAACGAAATATTTTTTAAAGTGATCTAATAATTTGTACGAAACACAGAAAAAAAACACTACAAAACATCATCAAACAAACAAATCAATGCAGACATGTATCACCAGTTTTGGTCGGGTTTGTTTTTGCTCAATCTGTAGTATCAAAGTTGTGGTTGTGTACTATTGTTTGTCTGTCTGTCATTTTCTTTTTTATTAATGGCACTGTCAGTTTATTTTCGACTAATGAATTTTATATCCCTTTGGTATCCTTCGCCTCTCTTTTATGAAGCGTAGGACATATTTTGATAAAATTACTATAGCAAGTATACGAAAGAAAGAACGATAACAAAACAGTATTCAGGCGGACTAAAGCTGTAAAGCAATGCACCAAGATCATCAATCGTAAAATAATCTGTTTTAGGTAAAGTTCGGTTGCAAATATATGACCTGATTAGTGTCCTACTTCTTTTTGCGGTTTCCCTTAGTGTTTTTTGATACCGAGATGTACGTATGAGACTGTGCACTTATTAATATCAATGCGATTTCAAAGGAGTTAAATTTCATGTCATATAAATCTGAATCATAGCTTTATCTGCTGCTAAAGTGATGCGTGTACCATATGTGTCTGTTTTTCTTTTATATAATCTTGATAATGAAGTGTCAAAGAGAGGATATAAGAAAGCCAACTTCGATGCAACCAGTTAAAGTAGAATGAGTGGTAATATCTAATATTTTCATATTAAAATTAGCAAATCTAAATAAATATACATTTACCATTTGTTTGCATTAAAATTGCACCAGTCTAAGAATGGAGGTTAATAGTTGGTAAATTAGATTGGAACATTAAAAAGAGCCTAATGACAGTAGAATTTAATTGAATTGAAATTAAATTCATTCATTGAATTAACATATACGTGTACAGAGACTCGACAAATCAAGTCGTCCTTCCCATGTATTGTTAAGCAAATTTGAGCATGTGATAGTTGAGCAGTAAAAGTTCGTGCAATTTAACGATCTTTTACCTTGAAAACCAAACGGAGTGGACGTTGAAAAATGTAGACCCATCAACTCCCATCCATATAAATTGAACTTTGTTTGTTGCTGGTTTTATATATGTTTCAGATGCTCCAGTCTTCAGACAAATACCCGTCATAGTAACATGCTGAAGCACAGTCACACAATCGGAGCAAAATTTCCTTAATTTTATGCAGACTATGGATAACCCAGCTGCTAATTCTGAAATATTGCTGAATGAACCGCCCTTCAGTACACCAGCTTTGGATCGCCCAGCTGTGATAACATGATTAGTTCAATCGTCATCAAGATTTTATTGATTGACATATATTTTGGTTGTGTATTGTTGTTGTAACAGTTGTTGTTTTTGTTGTTTGAATGAGATTACTATAGCAAGTACACGAAAGTTTTTTGAAAGAATTTTAATTAAATGTTTTCATGCAATTCGATATTCAAACGAAATCAGTGTTTGCTATTTGTTATAGTGAAAAACAGATCAAGGCATCAATGGTGTCTATTAGTCAATTCTGATATTTGGGTAGTTAATATTAAATAATTACTTTGATCAAATGATACATGTATATTCAATAATGCAACATAACTTATTAATTCTGTAACGAGATAAGATAGACAACCAAATATTATAAAAGAAAGACATCATACTGCCAACAAGGTCAGTAGTGAGACTTTTTTTGTCCATTTGATTGTAGCAAAAACGACACATAGATTTAATAATTAGTGGTCGATCAATTATATTGTGACTACTTCTAAAGGGGAATCTTTGTCTTCTCTGGGTCTTTGCATCCTTTATATGAAAACAATATTTATTGCAATTTTCCTTTGATCTTACTGACTAATAATTTCCCTTTTCGGCACACTAGAGTAATTTGAAAGACATGTTGCTAGAACTTAGGGAGCACGTGGTGTTGTCATCGGTAAAATAGCGATTAACAGCTGTACCGACTCGAGCGAAACAAACAGTATCGATAATGTATTAATCTAGTGTATTACAGTTTGATCACCAATATTGAAACCCCTCTTTACATTTTTACACTACACAGCTACATTTGCATAGGTACTATTTCTGTACTAAAAACTGTAGTACTGGAAATCTACTTTTAATATTCAGTACTATTTTGTTACTTTAAAATTATTGTAATATTTAGGTACCTGTATTTTACAGTACTTTATTTGTACTTGAAATTTAGGTAATACAGATTTTTGGTTACTACCGTTACATTTTCAGCATTTTGAAAGTTTTTCTATTTCAAATCTCTCAAAGTTATGATTTTCAAACATGGAATATTGTATTATTAATGTACCAAAATATTTAGTACATATCAAGTACTGTAAAAAACAAGTACCTAAATATTACAATAGTTTTAAAGTAAAGAAATAATACTAAATATCAAAAGTAAATTTCCAGTACTGTACAAAAACAGTATCTATGCAAAAGTAGCTCTGTAGGATTTAATGTTTGGACTAACAATTCATTTTTTCATGAATGTGCATAAACTGCAAATTTTGTTTAAAACCTTTTTTTAAATACAGTTAAAAAAATCACGTTACTATATTATCACAAACGTCATATCATATACAGGATTTCGTACATTAAATAGGTCTGTCAAATCTAAAGTTAAATGTTAATTTGAATACTAATTTGGTTGCCTGTAAGGAATAGAATGTATAAATTGACAATACTATCTCTATTAAATAAAAGAAGAACGACAATCCTTACTTGCTTGAGATGAGAATGATTTCTGTGGATGGGGAACATAGTACTTATTTCTGTCTTTAAAAAAAAACCAAAAAAAAAAAAAAACGACATCTATTCTTAAACTCTAGAAATAAAAATAATAAAAAAAAATAAATAAAGCCTAAACATATTTAAAAAACTCAAGCATGTAAAAAGCCGGGAACATTAACACACTACGTACATGTGAAGTGATATTTCTCTATTGCTGACACATAAAACTTAATGCAAATTAAAAAAGTGCACCAATTAAGGTTTGATCAAGATGTGTATCATACTGCATTTGGTTTCCGTTTTTGAAACAGTTACTTTTGTATGTTGGTCCTGGGGGAATTAGACTAGGACGGATTAAAGGTACATCCTTAAGACAATCTTATTTCAATAACAAAATGAATCTCTTGTACTTGTATACCACAGTGTTTGCTATTATAAGAGGTATCTACAAAAAATGTGTACCAATAACTCCAAATTTATGTTTCAATCTCCTAATTGCACCTGTTCCCGTATATATGCTTGGAAAACACAAAAGTGAAGTTCTAATATACATTTTTGGAACACAAAATCGACAAATAAAGGCAACAGTAGTATACCGCTGTTCAAAACTCTTGAATCCATGGACAAAAAAACAAAATCGGGGTAACAAACTTAAACTGAGGGAAACGCATTTAACGACACAGAATTAAAATGTAACACACACAGAAACGGACTAAGCAATAGACAAAATCCTATGAGAATAACAAATATTAAAACCAAATACATGAATTTGGGATAGATAAGTACCGTGACACGTCTTATAGTAATGTGAATTCAAACAAATAAGACAATGAAGATACTTCTCTGAACGTTCCATATTTTAAACAGAGTTCTAGATACATATAGTACATTGTATATGTAAGGAAGTTATTTTGTTTCTACTGACACAGTCCCAAATAAAGGCAACAGTATAGTATACCGCTGTTTGAAAGTTATAAATCCGAGTTACAAATTAAAATACATCAACTTTAAGATGAAAACAACGAAACAACAGAAACACTGAAGTGAACAAAAAATCAAAATCTAAAATAACAGCATTGCATGACAGGACTACAGTACAAATAAATGCAAAAATATTCGCGACAGAAAAATACGCGAAATAAACATTACAATATGACATTTGAACATGCTGATAGTTATCAAGGGTACCGGGCTAACAATTTAAAATAAACCATACGTGCGCGTCTTCAACATAAGACTCACTAATGACACTCTGATCAAAATAGTAAAGAAAGCCAAACAAGTGCACAGTTGAAGAGCAATGATGACTCAAAAACTTCAAAATGCTGTGCCAAACAGCACTAAGGTTATCTTTGCCTGGATAAGAAAGTCCTTAGTATTTAGAATAAATCTTATTTTTGCAAACAGTAAATTTATAAGAATGACCATATAATTTATGTTTATGTCAACACCGAAGTTGTGACTAACCACAGAATAAAAACGAACACGTAATTCAAAATTGGACAGCACATAAAACTGTTACAGCACAAAAGAACCATGCATCGTCACACGAATTAATAACATAACAAAAGTGACGTCACATGTAAATTTCAAAAATATTTTCAAAATCAGGTTTATAATAATGGTATTTGATTTATAATATAACAATTAAAATTTGATTAATTTAGAATTATGTTAGTGTTTAGATAATTAATTGTATTATCTAGCTATGTCGTTAATTCTTCTAAATCAAACTATATAAAAAAAATCGTGTATGTTAAGTTGCCCCAACATTGCACAATAAATTCTGAAAATTCATTTTGTTACCCTGAGTAATTTTTCAACGAAAAATGCTATGACGAAACAATTACATTTTGGTAAATGTGCCATTTTGAGTTTCAAAACTCAATTCTACTGGATACATAATTTCATAATGAAATAAAATATACATGAGTCTCCTCATAAACAACATTATATTTATTTGTCTGCAAATAATAAAGGTAATTGCATGCTCAAAAGATCTCTTTTTTTGTGATTTTTGCCTAAATCTTTCTCGTTTAATAGTTTTAAAGTATATGCATTTGATATTTTTAACGCTCCCACTTACAACAAACTTTACAAATCGACATGAGTTATGCTCAATGTTGAATGCTGTACGGTGATCTATAAATTCTAACCTCGATGTCATTCTTTGTCTCATTGGCAACCATACCAAATCTTCTAAATATTCAAATTTACAAAATACATCACATGCACACTTTCACAAAGTATCGATCTTAGAGTACTTGCAGCTACGGAAAGCTAACAAGTAATACAAAATCACGTTTCAAAGACAAAATGTAAGTCAGAACACATCAATTTAAAAAAAAAAAACGTACAGACGTCATAGGCAGTTCAGAACAACATAGCCTTGTATACTGCTAAGATATAAGTATCGACAGATTCTATAACCTTATCTAAGTGATAATAACTGACTCACAAAACAAGTTTATTATGTTTTGAATTATAGACAACAAAAGTATTTCTAATACAGAAAAAACAACCAATTTACAAAGATCTAATTACAGTATTAGATTGATACCCTTTTAGAATAGATTGATATCATATTATCCAGTTTTGATCAGGGTTGTGTTGCTTAGTCTTTAGTTTTCTATGTTGTAGTTTGTGAGATATAATTTATCTATTCATCTATTCTTTTTAAGTCATGGGGATGTCAGTTAATTTTCGATTATTGTGAATGAATGTCCGCCTGACATCTTGTACCCACATTGTAGATGCAATCTAAATAAAATAATTGTTAATCCTGGTTTACCGTTATAACCGCTACTTGTTTTTAATAAATTTTCGTCAAGTAATTAACATACATACCTATAACCCCTTTATTTCTATCAATTTTAAAAGTAAAAATTCATATACCAATAATCCATAATTAGGAAAATAATCGATTCGATATGTGAAAATAACATTTAGTTAATTTGCATTTATGAGCATGTTGTTCCAATTAACACGAGTCATGAAATATATCAAGGTTTTATCTTTATGTACGTAAGCATATATGTATATGTATGTTGATATTAATTCAATCCTTTGTACTTTGAAAAAACCTTTTAACCATATTCTACAAGATTACCTGAAAAATGATTAATCAGCCTTTTTTCTGTTAATAGAGTACACGAACTCCTGTATCGGTGATAACTAATTTTACCATAAACGATTTTCAAAGCATCCCTTATGGATGCATAATAGTTGTCTTATAATAGGGTTATCTACTGTAAATCAAGGGTTTCAGTTTTAATTTGTCTACTGCAATAAATCTGTATACAGAATATATCCTTTTTGAAAGTATTTATCAATGTTGCATGACATTCATTTGAAACACATATAAAAGGGAAAGTTAGTGGGCTTTCTTAAAATATTGTCATCATATGTATTTTAGTATATGAAATAAAACAATAAAGAAAAAAATATTTCGATATAACTCTTATATGAAAAAAAAGTAAAATCACAAAAATACTGAACTCCAAGGAACATTCAAAACAGAAAGTTGCTCATCAAATGACAAAATCAAATGATAAAACACATCAAACGAATGGACATCAAATACATTGTACCATTATATTTACAACGATGCGTGGACAAAACAGACATAAAAGGTAAAATTGTCAAATTTGGGGCACTAATACTTCTACGTGATTATTTCCTTTTTTTCTAAGCAAACACGTTAATAATAATAATAAAATACCACCAGAAATAATTTTGCAACCAACTGTGGATTAATTTATTTTCGAAGGTACCAATTTTCGTGGTTTGAGTAAAACTTGCATATTCATGGATATTTAATTTCGTGGTTTTGGCAAAGTCTGCATACATTCCTTCAGAAAATTGGCAATTCGTTGAATATTTAAATTCGTTGTTTATCTGTTTCCACGAAAATTGGTATCCAACGAATATCAATGAATCAACAGTACATAAACACTATTCAAATATCAGTGTGATATGCATGCACAATACACACGAAAAAACCAAACTGTTTAGTTTTAAAATGATAAGGGTTAAGCCAAATTTGATTTCTCAAACCTTAAGGAGGCTCGTGGGTATAAGATTTTCAGAAAAAAATTAAACATTAATTTTTTATTACAAATTTTATTGATTACCTTAAGTAGCTGTTACTTTATCATATGGTACAAAAATCATTCCAAAAAATCAATTTGTGTTGGCCCCAGCGGACTTTTAAAATGTAGATGTCATTGAAAAAGCTTCAAATTACCTCCCTTTGGTGCAAAAATGCCATTTTTTGGAATAAAAATTGAAATATCTTTTTTAACTCATCGGTGACCTATATTTTTTATTGTTGTTTTCGAATAAGCTGTACATAGACTAAATAATTGTAAAATTTTAGTGACTTCTGTAATTTAGTTCTTTTTTTATTTCGATATTGCCGCTATTTCTCCTATTAGTTCAACAGAAAAAAAGGACATTAACAAAAATGTATGCTCCTTTCGAAGGCAGATTGTGAGCGTAAATGAACGGTGACCCCATTTTTTTATTTCATTTTTCTATTAAGTATAAGATAAAGTTCATTTATAGAAAAATATAGAGAAATCCTATATTAAATAAAAAAATTCATTTAGACCCGCGAGCCCCCTTCAGTGTTTCGGACTTTTATTCAGATAGTGAATTTATCGGTATAATTTACCAATCAATACCTTGTACATTTTGTACTTCATAAAACGTTTTGTGTGTGCTTAGGCCTTTTTCCTCATACAAAAAGCTTGTATTACAAATGTTTAAGTCTATTTAGAATGAACGATATGATTGGCTGAATAAATGAGCATGCAGGGAAAGTTATATACATGTATCTCCAATATAATTAACAAATGCTGAAATAAAAAAAAAAATAGGCCGTCAGTTAATAAGACATAATATATAAAAAGGAAAATAACAAAAATACTGAACTCTGAGGAAAATTCAAAACTGAAATTCCCTAATCAAATAGCAAAATCAAGAAATAAAACATACATGTATCAAACGGATGGACAACAACTGTCATATTTCTGACTTGGTATAGGCATTTTCAAATTAGAAAATGGTGGATTGAACCTGGATTTATAGCGCTAAACCTCTCACTTGTATGACAGGCGCATCAAATTCCATTGTATTTACAACGATTATTATACACATTAGGCCTTCTTGTTTGGAAACGAAGAAGCCGCGTTCAATAAATAAAAAAAAAACAATGTGTTTTACTCAAAATAATGTTAACATATGTTTGCTTATCTTTTTTGGTATGCTGATAGAACTTACAGTGATATATCACTATACACAAATAAACCAAAAACATATTTTCGAAGCGTCTGAAGCATCGCAGTATCGTGTATTTTATTAGCAAATTGAAAAAGAAATAAGTGTCTATAAATATGTTAAAGGTTGCACCTTTTTTGGGAGATCTTGAATATTCAAAGAAAATTAATTTTGTTTACATACTGGTTCCCAGTTATGCTCTCTTTGTTCCATCTCACAGAGACATAACTTGGGAATGTTACCAGTAAATATACATGTGCATATTGTTTACATTGAAATCTGTGGTAACCTTTCATTCGAGTTAGGGGCAGTTAAGAAAATTAGTGTTAGTTTTAACTCTGAGAAGTTCAGGGCATATAAAAGTTGAAAATATGCCGCAATGCCCTATATTTTGACCTTTACAGTCCTTGGATGGTGTAAACTTCCCACTAACACCATACACCATTACACCATACACCATACCCAATTACACCATACACCTTGTACCATTACACCATACACGTTACACCTTTGCACCATACACCTTACACTTTACACCATACATCATTCCCCATTCTATCTACACGCACGATCCGAAATTACCCATAATGCAATTAAATTTTAAATATTAAGATTTTTATTATGTTTATGCTTACAATCCGAAAAAATGAAATAAAAAAACTTCGTTTGCAACCAATGAAAGGTCGTACACTATCATTCACACCATTCCCGATCGCACGCTACACAATCACACCATTCCTCATACACCATTACACCATTCCCTTTACATTATACACCATAGCACCATACACCTTACACCATTGCACCATTGCACCATATGCCATACACCATTACACCATACACGTTGTTTTGGGAAGTTTACACCATCCAAGGGCTGTAAAAAAATATGTGGTGCATATGAACTTTTAATTCTAGGATAAGATTTTTTTCAAAACTTCATAGTAAAAGTGGTACAGTTTTACCAGACAAAAGTTGTTTGCTTTTTCGATATTTAAGTCCAAACTGAAACATAATTTTTTTTTCCTCAAAAATTAACCTCAAAATTTTTTGTTCCTCCAAAATGTTTTTCCTCCAAATTTTTTTCACCTCAAATTGTTTTCCTTCATTTCTTATTTGATTTCTATTTCCTAATTTGATTTTCATTTCCTTATTTGGTTTCTGTTTCCTTATTCTATTTTCATTTCCTTATTCGGCTTCTATTTCCTTATTGATTTTCATTTCCTTATTGGGTTTCTATGTCTTTATTGGGTTTCTATTTCCTTATTTGGTTTTTATTTCCTTTTTCGATTTTCATTTCCTTATTCGGTTTCTATTTCCTTATTAGATTTTCATTTCCTTATTCGGTTTCTATTTCCTTATTGGATTTCTATTTCTTTATTCGGCTTCTATTTCCTTATTCTATTTTCATTTCCTTATTCGGTTTCTATTTCCTTGTTTGATTTTCATTTCGTTGTTCAGTTTCTATTTTCTTATTCGATTTTCATTTCCTTATTTGGTTTCTGTTTTCTTATCGGATTTTCATTTCCTTATTTGGTTTCTATTTCCTTATTTGATTTTTATTTTCTTATTCAGTTTCTATTTCCTTATTCGATTTTCATTTACTTATTCGGTTTCTATTTCCTTATTCGATTTTCATTTACTTATTCGGTTTCTATTTCCTTATTCGATTTTTATTTTCTTATTTGGTTTCTATTTCCTTATTCGATTTTCATGTCGTTATTCGGTTTGTATTTCATTAGTCGAAAAACTTCATTGTAAAAGTGGTACAGTTTTAGCCGTAAAAAGAGTTTCTATGGGAAATTGTATTGTCAATACAGAAATGCAACCTAAAGTCATAAAATATGTACTGAAATCGAACAAAAAAAATAATTAAAAAATCAATTAGATATTAGTAATTTGGCATCTTTTGACCACTGACTGCATTACCTTGATGGAGGAACACATTACGGCTTAAATACAACTGCTTTTGCATACATGCTTTTGGTCCATGTTTGGACGATTTGCGCTCAATTTTTGTTAACTTTTTTATTTAAAGCTATTGGTTTATTTCTTTCATCTTTTGCACCATGTAGTATGGCTTAATATGATCATACTGTAAAATGTCATTGGTAGATAATTGTAAAAAAGATAATTATCACCATGTCTTAAGTGAACAACATTTAATTTATTATAAAAATGTTCACATTAATCCGATATTCTCACGGATTTTTACTGACTCTGCATTATGTATTCAATAAATTCTGAATTGATTGCTGCTGAGTCTGCATGTTATGCAAACATAAAAGTGTTATTTTTTTTTTATCATTTAGAGTCGTGAAGAATTATGCGGAAATCATTGTTGTATCGTGACAAGATTCATTTGTTCCACCTACTTATTTTTAAGACATAATGGAAAATGTTTAAAAATATTTTTTACAATTTTATTTATTTGAATAATGCAATTAAAAACCACGTGAAATATACTTCAAGAGCGCAAAATTAAATTTGTAAAATAAGACAATAGCTATTTATTCAAACTCACCATCGGTAAATTGTATACAATAAACTTTTTCATACTATCTGACATTTCACAAGGTAATCGGTTGGATGTATCCGTTACAGCCTTTTTTTTTACTTTGTATTCTATAATTGTTCAGGAAAAATCATAAGTTATTTTCGAAAATGCAGTGAAAATGTCATTGTTTATCAGATTAGGGTTACTTTAAATGACGTGTGAAAGTAATATAGATTATGATTGAACTTGAATACATGACCTGATATACAGTCTGAGACAAAACGAGCGTATAGAAAGCAAGCAATAATGGATTTCACAAAAGCCGACAGTAGCAGCCATTTTCGAGATACAGAATTTTGAAAGTGGATTTTAGAACAAAACCTGGCTGAACATTTGCTCAATAAAGAACAATTATTCTCACAGTATTTTTCAGTCTAATATATACGTTTCTATATCATTTCTAAACCCAATTTGTACTTACCTCCCTTGCCTATCAATTCTGTACCTAAATCTACGTATCTCGTCACAGCGTAGTAAAAGACTTCGCATGCATGTAAGGGCTATTTAAGGTAAATATAATGTTTTGACTCTGGTATAATGCAGACTGGACAGAATATCTAGTAATACAATATAATGGCTGCACACTACGACCTATCAGAGTAAGCTATACTATTAATCATGAATCACATGTTTATACGCACATAAAGTCTAATGGTTTATTGTTACCTTTATAGTTGCATTGTGATAAGATTTCTGAATTTAATTCTTAATCGCATGAAGACTCATGCATCTTTCTATGTTTGACTAAAAAAAGGTGTGAATTTCTAGTAGATATAAAATATTTTAAATTAATAAATTAAAAAAAAAAATAAAACAAATTACTTTGACTTAACTCTTAAGGCATTTTGTATTCTCATTTTTTTGTGTATAAAGCTAAAAAACCAAATCAGTTTGAACATTAAAACAAAAAGGCGTACACTGTTAATAGGCAAGGCAAAACTAGTGTAGCTTTCAGCGAAATTCATAACATCAAACATGTCAAAGATGTACGTTTGCAAATAAAATCAAACATTTATTTGAATATATTTGAAAATTTAAGCCGACTAGTTTGCATACTGGCCTTTTAATAATAACTGTATTATAGTTTGGCGTCAAAAGATGCACTTTTAACCGAATATGATAACGGCAGCAATTGTGAGACATGTGTTATCATTTAAATTAATAAGCGATTATGTTTTCTACACATAATTTGATCTTGTTAAACTACTGCATTACCACATCACTAGAACAATAAATGTAGATCAGGTTAAGTTTACAACAACTTAACTTTTCAAATTTTATTTTTTTTCCAGATACCGAATTTTATCATGCTTACGCATATACTCAAAACATGTCATTCTCATACAAGGTCGGACCATTTTCACTATCAAGTTATTAGATAAAGTAGTTTTGAAATGCACTCGTCCCCAACAAACATAAGCCTGTAATTCAGTGGTTCTCGTTTGTTTATGTGTTACATATTTGTTTTTTGTACATTTTATTTATGCAAATAGGGCCGCTAGTTTTCTCATTTGAATTGTTTTACATTGTCATATCGGTGCCTTTTATATTGACTATGCGGTTTGGGCTTTGCTCATTGTTGAAGGCCGTACGGTGACCTATAGTTGTTAATGTCTATGTCATTTTGGTCTCTTGTGAACACTTGTATCATTGGCAATCATACCACATCTTCGTTTTTATATATATTGTTGTCAGCGAACATTTAGAAAAATAAATTCAATCTAAAAATTAACGATTAAAAATGTGTTGACTTGTTCATATTGAACATCAAATCTATTTTAAATAAAAAAAAAGAGGGGGAAATCATTTGGTAGTTTCTGATAAAACAATTAAAGGTGTATCATTCTAAATTGTCCGTTGATTACTTAAATGATCATAATATATATATTCAAACTGGAAGGAATGTTGAAGATATGTAAAAAAATATGAATTTGTTTACAATTTTAGAAATTAAAAGGATGTTTTTCAAATCTCCATTTTTTAAAGATTTTGCAATGATTTTGCTTAATAATGGATATACATTTTTGAAAAAAAAACCTTTCTGCCAAAAATGCTTCTGAATTAAAATACATATCTGATTTTGTTTGGTTATTAAAATGTACGTCTGCATACCTTTTATTTAAAGAATAAAGATGTTCGCAATTATCATTCATACACAAATTACAAAAATCTCGGAATCATTCGTAGGCATAATGTTTTCTGGAGAAAATTCTAAAATGAGCCAATAATAAAAGGTTATGATTTTAAATCAATATTTAAGCAATATATAAATGAAAGGTAATTTATACTTGAATATAGAAACCTTTCTAACGTCGGAAAATAACTGATAATTATTGGCGTATTGTTTTGCTTTTATTTTCACACTCCTATCTGGATAATAAATATGAATTTATGCTGATATACAAATTATGGTTGATATCGGAAATTAAGCACACTATAGGCTTTACTTAGTTTGTCTGAAGATATAAAAAGGTAAATATATATTTAGTTATTCCTTTATGATGATGCATTACATATGACTAGAAAAAATTCAAAAACAGAAAAAAGAACAGATGAAGAAATTGTCAGGTAAATCGTCATCTATACTATTATATTTTAATATAAACAAGTTTAAAACTTTACGCAACGAATTTTTGCCTTTTGGATGTACTAAAATTTGTTAAACGTCGGAGAAACAGGTTTTTTCCCAGTTTTAATAAAAACCAGACTGAGGTTATATTATAATATGTTAAATGTTACCAGTTGAATTATATTTTGAATCGTTGTTTGACGGTACCATTGACGGGAACTAAGGAATGGTAAAGCTTTATTTCATATGAGTTAATAACTTCTAACACAGTGATGACTGCTGTACCCATATTTTGACTAATTTATTTATTATGTCTGTGTTGTTCACGCATCCTTGTAAATAGAACGGAATATGATGAGATTGTCGTACAAGTGAGAGGTTTAGCGCTGTAAAACCAGGTTCAATCCACCATTTTCTACATTTGCAAATGCCTGTACCAAGTCAGGAATATGACAGTTGTTGTCCATTCGTTTTTGATATGTTTTGTTATTTGATTTTGCCATAAGATTAGGGACTTTCCGATTGAATTTTCCGCGGAGTTCAGTATTTTTATGATTTTACTTTTTTCAAATATAGGAAGAACTTAAATGCATCTACATTGAATTATGGTACCTATTTTACTGTGCCATATGCTCATTCGACTAATAATGTAATGTTCAATGCCATTATACTCGAAAAGTCAACACATAATATAAACTTCCGCGAGCATCGTACGCATTGAATAGTCCTAATGAATTGTATGCGTATCTGGGAAGAATTTTTATTCTTAAAATATTTTAATATATTTCATTTTAATTTAAATTTCAAGTAAACATTATATACACATCGTTAATTTTATAGTTATAAGTTTTCTTCCTTTTGACTTAAATGATGAAAATTTGTAATTATTAATTATTTTTTCTCGGAGTAAGTAAATAAAATAATTGTTTTGAAAAATGTTAACTTAGCTGTATTGGAAATCAAACATCATAGAAGAGAAATTGACATTTATGTCACAAGGACATTGCAGTAACTAAGATCAATTAAACTGAAATAACAATTCATGAATTGGTGAATTCGAAGCACTTTTATTAATTTAACTTCATCAGAAACACAAAAATGTACCATGTAAAATTAAGACGTACAAATGAAAATCCGATTCAACACTTTAAGAATTGAATTAATAATACTACTGATTTGGAACAGGTAATTAGCAATGGCGCGAATTATGTTTAAGAACTCGTTTCTTACAGGACCTTAAATGAAAATAGAACTTTCAATAAAATAAGCATAGTAACAAACGTTAATGTCTTTTCATCGTATTTAAAAAAAAAAAAATATGCATTAAAAAAGTATACAATTTTTATAAAAAAAAACATGTTTGCCGCTACATTGTACTTAGAAAAAGCAGAAAATGATTGAATTAGTTTATGATTATGGATGGTAGGTGTATAGTTAGTACTGCCTTAAAATTTGTAAACATTAAGTTTCAGAACATTGCATTTTGAATCAAAATTACTGAAATATTTGAACGTTTTGTTTTCAGATTAGTTATTTTGTTAATGTTTTACTTTCAGATTTATTTTCTAATATGAGAATTGGTGATCCTTGGTCTTATGTGATTCTTGTTATACTATCAACACAATTGCTTGTACCATTAGTAGTGACAGACAGAATATGCAATTCACAAAGTACTCCTCACCCATTTGGTGTGTGTGGAAGCGAATTGTCAAATATAATGGAACTTATATGTGGAGATCGTGGGTTCAACTCAAGAATGTCAAAACGAGGCGAAGTTATAGAAGGTAGTTCATTTTTATCTTCATTTGTTTGAATCCAAAAGTAGTTTGCGATCTTGTGAGCATACCCAATAATATTTTTGTTTTGCGATATCAGTATCTTCTTACTGACAAAATATATAATAAAGATACTTTTACCATACAAAAGAAGTAGGATTCTCCTTAACTTTTTATCGGGCATGTTTGAGAGCTATAATAGAGAAATACCATTCATGAAGTAAAATAATTAACGTTTGATTCTGTATGTTTCTTAAGATTAGGAATCAAACGCTAAATGCTATGCAATGGTTATTGAAACGATAACTATAAAAAAATTGATATATAATTTTGAAAAAACCAGATCTGTGTAGTCTATAACATTCTTTAACATAGAGTACAATATTCTGGTAGTCGCTGATCAATCAATTTATAACCGCTGTTCAAAACTCAAAAATCCATGGACAAAAAACAAAATCGGGGTAATAAACTAAAACTGAGGGAAACGCATTAAATATAAGAAGAGAACAATGACACAATATTATAATGTAACACATACACACAGAAACGGACTAAGCATTATACAAAACAGTTATTTTAATATAAAAGCTCTTCAGAGATGATTATACATAATCTATAGTAATTTTTAGTACTCAGATTTTTCCGAAGAAAGCAATTTTCCATCACGTATGGTTTCAAAATTTACGAATAATTAATGTTTTCTTATAATAAACTTAGTTATATATAATCTTAAACTATCATTGCTTATCCTATTATACTATTATAGTTCTATCATTTAAATAATTGTTTTCAATAGTAAGTATCACGGGAAAATTTACTCCTTGTTATGGACCAGTTCATTATTATAATTTAAGGATATTCTACTCAAGCAACATGTGTACATAAAAGAAGATGTGGTAAGATTGCTAATGAGACAACTCTCCACAAGAGACAAAATGACACAGAAATTAACAACTATAGGTCCCCGTACACTGTATTTCGCAAAATCTTTCAGAAACCCTCTTCTTAACGCTCTATACTTCATAATTTACTTACTTTAATTTCATTGATGAGCATTGTGGAGACGAAACGCACCTCTGATGTACACAATTCTAATCCTGATATCTATGATGATTTTTTTTAACCTCATCTATTACTGGATTTATTTCACTTGAAAAGGCGGGGTTTAAGAAGTTCGCTTATTCAAGACCAGTCCATCTATAGACATGAGTTTTGGGATAAATTCATTATAAAGTGTCCAGTTATTTGTCCCATATCATACACTCAGTTCTTTTGTATATACGTTTGGTGACACTGATAGCTATAGGTGATTATATTTCAATAATAATTATAACGGCAATCATCCTTATCACACACATCTTCAAATAGACTGTCCTTAACAATTAAGATTAAAACATAAGCTCCGACTGATCAGTTGAAATAACATTAGAAATACTGATCTACAAATAGAAAGTTTGATACTTATAAACACTTATTTGATCAGACTGGTGATGACTGATGTACCCCTACTTTGACAATTTTACCTATAATGTCTGTTTTGTTCACGCAGCGTTGTAAATATAATGGAATTTGAAGCGACTGTCATACATGTGAGAGGTTTAGCGCTATAAACCAGGTTCGATCCACAACTATCTACATTTGAAACTGCCTGTACCAAGTCAGGAATATGAAAGTTGTTGTGTATTCGTTTGATGGGTGTGGTAATTTGATTGTTCAATTTGATTAGGGACTTTCCGTTCTGCATATGCTGAGTGTTCAGTACCGTACTACGAGACTTTTGTAGACGAAACGCGCGTCTGGCGTAAATACAAGACTTAAACCTGGTATCTATGATGAGTTTATTTGTATTCATTCGCTTATCCATTTCAATAAAACATTGTTTGTTATTTCAGATACTACAGACTCACCACTTCATGGAATCATTTTGGGTAAAAGAAAAGCGGTGGCCTATATTACTAAACGACGGACACATATTGTTTGTGAATGTTGTCATAATTCTTGCGAATTCAGCGAAATGGAACAGTACTGCAACTAGGATTGAAACACGAAACAATAAATTAAAATATAGGAAATTAAATAATATTTGTAAAAGTTAACATGCTTAACATATTTTGATATACGAAAATATTGTTTATTTGATTTTTTGTAAAACAAACGGTATATAAAATCTTCTTTCTCCAGAAACTTTCAGCTTTAAAGACAAGAAGCATTTGATTAAAAAAATATACAACAAGACTGTATGAATGATGAATTATTAAACTAACGTAAACATGTAAATCGGTTGGTATTATGATTAATAATTTGTTAACTATCATGAGAGTTGAATACAAAGTGAAAATGCCAATTTGAGTTTGAACATAATTACACAATTGGTCTGTGTTATCATAATACAGACTCGTGCATACATTAACACTACAACTGAACTGTGTAGATAAACAATCGAGATCGTTTTTATTTCGGCCACTATCATTTTATGATTGTATTATCAATAAAAAATAATTGTTTCAAACCTGACTTCTATTCTGTTTAGAGATGTAGAGAACTAATCTATACTCAAATAATTTCTACTCACTCGCAAGATTTTTAATGCCAATTTTTATCGAAGGCGCTGCTGAATGATTAAATGTACAGGTGTGCTCTGCATTCGAACTTCTTGATATTATTGTAATGAATCTTACTTTTTCTACTGTTTATTTTTTTTCGAGGATATACATTTTCTTGGGTAAAAGTAATCTTGCATGGTCTTGGACAAAAATTTGGTTGTTATGAAAACTTCGGTAAACATTTTTACAAGCTTATAGGAATTTGAAATTGACGGAACACTTAAAGTCATGTTTCAACAATACCTATCAAATCAACGAAAAAAAAATATATATGACATGAATGATATTCGATAAAATTTATGGAAAAAAATTGAAAATGAGGCTAATATTTTGAAAGTTTTCATTATATTTATTCAATATATGGTATGATGGGAAAGATTCATGAAATATACACTTTAACATATAAAGTTCATTTTGTATTAATATCACATAGTGTGAACAATCGTTGCAAAAGAGAGAAAATGAGAGTATAAGCTATGCTGTGCTATGTGGCACTGCGACATTATTCTCTGATTTAACCACATGTAAGTGCAGATTCAGTTTGAAATAACGAACGTCCAGAGTAATAATTTTTACTCTCAGTTTATAAATACACGCTGCATTGTCTCATTTATCTTGGAGATACTAACTGTGTAGTAACAATTACATCCTTAGTTTTATGATATAGACATTTGTATGGGTTAATTAATCGTTTTATTAATTGATATCGAAAGTCATGAATTATTCTATCATTTTTGTTTTTTGTTTATCTGAAATGTTCCAGTATTTGCTCAAGATTATTAACTGCTTTGTGTTTTTACATTAGTTTTGTTTTTGCAGTTGCTAATTTTCTTGGGTTCAAATATCTAATAATGAATTAATTTTTTTTAACACTTAACACAGAAGAAAAATACGTATAGTAATCTCTTATGATTGTTCCAGTGGTAACTTTGATGTTTTATCAAATAATAATATTCCTTTTTTTCTTTTAGCTAATGAGAAAACAGAAGTTTCCTAGTCATATAATAATTTGAATTAATCAATTGAGAATAAAATAGCCAGTTACTGTCAATATCTCATTTTGACTTATTGTAATAGATATTGTCCCTTTTGTGCACATTTTACTACTAGTTTTTTTTATGTTTATCTATACAAACAGAGCAAGTATGAGTGTAGCCTGGAAAACATATAACACTGTTGTGAGTCCATGTTAAACATGCTTAGATTTAAAAATGTTCGTGAATGTTATTGTTAACGTAATGAGAATTATATTTGTATTAAAATGTTCTTATTGACATGTTATTATATGGATAAAGTTATTTTCAGTAGATTGATACTTTTTATTTTATTTTGGAACGAAGAAACTCTTTCAATTCATTCCTTTGATACTCTCTGCTCACGTTTAACAATGGTGTACATGGTGTATAAGGGGGACATTTTGTCTGTTTCTGCAGTACATCTAAAACTAGCATCTGGTGCATTAAATTGGTACAGTAAATGCTCTCACATACTGTAACAGAGGGGCAAAAGATACCAGAAGGACAGTCTAACTCGTAGATCGAAAAAAAAAGACAACGCCATGGCTAACAAACCAAAAAAGTCAAACAGACAAATAGTACACAAGACACAACATAGAAAACAAAAGACTAAGTAATCCGAACCAGCTAAAAACATGATATTTCCTAGTTATATTCTATAAAATTATCAGAATGGTAATATTGCTTTAAAGTTTCAATTTTTTGCCAATAAAGTTAATAAAAGATTTAAATAAAGGATATGACTTTAACAGAAAAAGTCAAAATGTCAAAATTGGTCATTAATTTCGATTGTGTTAATTGTGTTAATTTTATTGATGAATATGAGAAAGATGATAATATCTTGACAGTGGAGTTGCAAACAATAACATTTTTTTTTTATTTTCGCTTACGTGTCGAATGTTAATTTGACATTAAATGACCATTTGTTGATATACCTGAGATAGGTAGTTGCGAAAAAAAAACAAAAAAAAAAAAACAATATGATATTTCATTCACATAAACATCCTCTTCTCAAATAAATATTAGCATATGACTGTTAAGGGGGCTCCTGGGTATAAATCAATTTTTTTTTCTAATATAGGATTTCGCTATATTTTTTTATAAATGAACTTTATCGTATACTTAAAAGAAAAATATAATAAAAAAATGGGGTCACCGTTCACTTAAGCTAAAATCGGTCTCTGGAAGAAGCATACATTTTTGTTAATGTCCTTTTTTTCTGTTGAACTAATAGGAGAAAAAGAAGAAATATCGAAATAAAAAAATAACCTAATTACAGAAATTGCTTAAATTTTACAATTATTTAGTTTATGTTAAGCTTATTTGAAAACAATAATAAAAAATATAGGTCACCGATGAGTCAAAAAAGATATTTCAAATTTAATGCCAAAAAATGGCATTTTTGCACCAAAGGGAGATAATTTGGATCTTTTTCAATTTTTAAAGTCATCTGGGGCCAAACCAAATCAATTATTTGGGTTGTTTTTTGTACCATATCATAGAGTAACAACTAATAGTGTAATAAATGAACTTTGTAATGAAAAAATAAAGGTTTATTTTTTTTCTGAAATTTTTGTACCCACGAGCCACCTTAAGAAGATTCGAATTAAGATTATTTTGGCAGTTCTGTAAGACTGAGAATTTGTGCAAATCGAAATAAATAACGTTAACTGTGCCCGTTATACTACAATCGATTCTTATTTCGACAACTTATATCCCATCTGTGAAGCACGAGTCAACAAATCTTTTGAATATCCAAAAGTTACTCAAATATTATTGCTGAAAAAAAACTCATAAAAAGGACAAAAGGTATAGCTGAAGCCAAGCTGTTGCGATCATTGCATGAGGAAGATGTATCCCTCAATATAAAATTACTTCCAAAATTTAGCATTTTTCTAAAACGCAATATCCTTATTTCGTATCAGTATTGATAACTTTATGCCGTGCAAAATCTTATATACAAAATAAAGTTCTTATTGTTTACAGACTGGTTTCATATAAGGCCGTGTTCACACCAAACGCCGTGTACAGTAAACATGTTTAGATTTGGTTTAATGTAATGTACACTAGTTTCACATTAAATTTGTTCACATCTATACACCTTGTTTAGCTACATGTATATAAGATTTGTTCACACTTGTAAACTATATGTCATTTAAATGTTCATTACGTAGAACCGAATTCAAATTTTTGAACAACTTATCTAGCAGTTAGGAAACGACCATTTGAATTTAAAAAAAGAGAGGGGTGAGGGGGGGGGGGGGGTGGGGATTTTTCAACAATTTAATTTTTAAAAAAATCGAGCCATTCAGATGGTTATAGAATGATAAATATTCTGAATCCAAAATGTCCCCATACATTATAGTGTTATATATTGAATTGGTACCATCGAAAGGAAAAAATTAATTATAAACTTTCGGGCAAGAAAAAAGTCTGACTCAGAAACCCCTTCTTTTTTTAAGTAAAGTGGTTTTTCCTATAAGAAAGTCATTTTGGATGATTTGCAGTAGCTTAAAGATGTCTCGACTACCCATTAAAAACGTAGGATCGCCATCAACGTGCTAACAGACGACAAAAAAAAGAATTGCGATGTTAAAGATCACTACATTTCTATCTCTTCTGTTTGTTTCAAATGCCATTTTTTTTTCTCCAAGGAATATTTGGAAAAGGGAGGGGGTAATGTTTTTTTTTTATTTCTAATTGTATTTTAACGAGTCTCAGATACTACACAAACAAACAATTAACCTCCCCCTTTTTTCAGTATTTCATTTAAAGTGAATCGTTGTTTGAGTATAAAGACCAGTGGCAAATATTTCTGTCAATGTGTATGTCTAATCGATTCAGGAAGACCTTTTAAATGAGTTATGTGTTCGGCAATGATGATAGATGAGTCCTGATTAGGGGTAAATAAGGCTACGTAAAGTGTTTTTATAACAAATAAATAAATCACGTTTAGACAAATTTTTCTGTAAAGAAATTTATCAATAAGTGTTATAAGTATCAATTTTATATACAACTTGTTTCTTTTTTAAATAAACATGGGAAAATTAAAGTTCTGAATGCCTAGTTTTGTGTACACCTACCTACTCAAGGCCTACATCGACTAGCGACTGCATGTAGACAAATTATGATTTAAACTACATGTAAACATTGAGCTTTATCAATGAGAACGCAATTATGTTTAGTTTATGTGTGAGTTACACAAACACAACACCGAGTTTAGGTCAATGTGAACACGGCCTAAGTATCTGAATGTGATAATATGCTAATTTGTAATTCTTTGTTTGTATTCAAGTGATTAATGAATAAAAAGTGGCTTTCCTTTCATGCATCAAACTTAAGGTATGACTTTGTGTCCTACGACAGATTAAAACGTTATTTAAAGAAATGAACTGAAATAAAAATGCATAATATTAAATAAATTTCGAAAAGAATATGCAATTTTTTAACTGCCAACAAATTAATTTCCGGTAGCCATACGAGTTCATTACTTGATTTGTAGATTTGATCGTTGTTCTATAGTTTCAATTGAATATTAAAAAATCACACATGCCTCTGCATAAAAAAACCCGCTTAAACTGACCATCGAGAAATTACTTTAGCTAATGACGCTATGATGGTATCAAAACGCAAACCATTCACTACCGATTAAAATTAATATTCATAACCATCTAAATAATATCGACGCTTGAACGCAATCGAACACGACATATCGATCTCTTGACGCACTTTTTTTACATAACATATGCTGTTCAGTTGTGGTGCTGTTGTGACACTGTTTTGTAGAGTTATCCTATAACACTCATTCAAGGTACCAGTAATAGGTTTGAATGTATGACCTAAGCTTTACATTTGAGAATCATTTGTTTGGAGGTCTCGTTGGAAATGTGCTACTTTATTTACAAAATTCTGTCATAGCATAAACGTTTGAATACCTCTCCAGCATTCCCAATTCCATTTGAAAAAGTTCCATTCAATACCAGTTTTAAGTGGGGTTATCAAATACATGTACTAAATAAATTTCAATTTTTGTTCTAAGTCTTAAACCTTATTCTCACTGAAAAGGATTGGCGTACCAAGTTAATTTTAACATCGGCAGATGATGCTGTACGATATATTTTTTTTCTTTGTTTGGTTATAAACATTGTCTTTTTCATTCGATTGTACCGACTTTGTTGAGGTCTTTAACAGCTGGATAAACGCTATATTGTTTACGCTTTGACCTTTGTTTTAGTATTCATACCACATCTTTTTATATCTTGGTGTATACCATTGAGCATTTTTGTAACGATTTGTCTTATGATAAAAATTTAAAAAAATGTGAAAAATGTCTGTATAAATGTAAAACCAATTTTAACTGTAGCAAATGTCATCTGTGACGTCAATCAATATTCCATCAAGTGAATTAAAGGGTTTTCCTAGACTCCGAAAACACGTAACGCATTGACCAATTTTTCCGTAGTGTCGTGTCAGCACAAAAAAGTCATAATGAGACGTGATCACAGAATTAATAGAGTGTTAAAAGTTAGGTATCAAAACGCTATTTTTAGAAAAATGATTGGAACCCATTTCATTAAGAACTCATCGAATATTGTCAGTTTGTATGTACTTCAGTTTCAAACCCTTACCATTTGAATTGTGATAAACAGTTGTATTCAGGCAGATGTGTATGTTTCAGTTTGAACTTTTTTTTACAAAGGTGTAAAACCATCAAAGTAAATTATGTCACATTTGGTGTCACACGACAAAGGAATAAAATATATCGTCTTAGATTTGACATCTTAAGGTCTCTTTGATTTTCGTATTCAAGTGCTAAAATAATAAAAAAAACAGTTGCCTTATCATGTCTTTTCTTTTGTCAAATCACCTTGCTTGTATCACGTAAGTCTTTTCATGTACAAAATACGGTATGACCTCGTTTTATTGCCACAGATTAAAACGTTGTGTAAAAAAATGAACTAAAATAAAATTTTATAAGCATATTTTGACAAGCTTATGTCAATTTCAAACAGCCAACAAATTAATGTATGGTGGCCATACGGGTTCATTCTTTGATTGGAAGGTTCTATTGTTTTTATATAGCTTCACTTGGATATCAAATAATTATATTGTAAATAAAAATACCTCTGACAAAAAAAAACTTAAATTGTCCATAGAGAAATTACTTTTATAGCGACTGACGCTATTGTACTAAGTGTAGGGTACTCCCTGTGGGAACAATAATCCGGACCTATGGAATCTGGGTTGCCAAAAAGGCAATATTGTTCGGATGAGGCCTTAATTTTGCCAAAGGTAAGGGTTTTCTTATCCCAGGCATAGATAACCTTAGCCGTTTTTTGGCACAACCTTTTGGAATTGTTTATCCTAAATGTTCCCCATTCATTTATTCTGATTGGGGTTTCTGATTATTCTGATCTGAAGCGTCATTGACTAGTCTTATGAAGACGAAACTCCCGTTTAGCGTATCAAATTATACCTTTGATAACTATCCTTATGATTCAAGATATTTAGGTTTTGTTTTACCTATCTACGTCTGGCGTATCAAGTTATACGCAAGATTTTCTACATAAAAATACCTGAATCAAATCAGAAATATGACAATTGTCTTCCATTCGTTTGATTTTGCAAACTTTGCCATTTGTAATTTTTTTCCGCTTTGTATTATCTTTGGTGTTCGGTTTTTGTTATTTAACTTTTTTATGCAGATTATAGGAGCTTGACTGTTCGTTACATCAACATGTTTTCCAATGTTCTCATTTTTTTATCTGTCATGATAAGACCTTTGAATGATGATGCGACGTTACAGAAACATAGATTAATTAATCACCTTATGTTTAGCCCTGAGAAAAAAAGTGACATATCTTATAAAAACACTTTCTCTGACATAACTGAGATTAATTGCCGTCAAAAATAGACATTTGCTAGAGATAATAATTACTGTTATGTTAGTTCTTAAATTTTACTGTGATATTTGTCGTTTTCATCAGGAGAAAATTCGTTGGTCGAAGTAGGATCAAATACTGCAGAAATTACCAGATATTTGGTATAAAGTTCCCAACTCATTCGGTTTTCAAGAGCATGCAGCTACTTCTCAGACATTTTAAAATATTTCCAGTGACTAAGAAGGAAGTTGATAAACCATGCTTACACGTATGCGGAAGAACGTTTAACCCTGTTTCCAAAAAAAAAATGTTCATCGGAAGATTATAAGACAACGATGTTAAACATTTCGTATTAATTTCAAAAATAATACACGATGGGCTTGAAGAGAAAAGTCTACGTATTGATGGTGTGTATCATCATAAATTCAATGTCGTAGTGTTATCCGTCTTTGTAAATTTTTATTTTTGATCTATTCCTGATAACATCAACTTTACATGGCTCTGTACTTATACATCCCGTCATTGTGTTTTTTCTATGGTTATTTTTCATTCTTCTGTTTCTTTGTTGAAATATTTGTTTGGTTTACAGTGATAAAAATTTAAACACAAATTTGGCTGCTGTAACCCTATTTTTGACATTTGTATCTATTATGTATGTTTGTTTTGATCACACACTGTTGTCAGAATAATGAAATTTTATGCGACTGTCATACAAGTGAGTGGTTTATCAAACTTATAAACCCAAGTTAAATGTGCATCTTTCTACATCAATACAGGCAACAGTAGTATACAATTGTTAAAAAAAAGAAACATACGATAATGTACCATAAATGAGACAATCATCGTCTAATCGTTAGATGCGTTTGAACTTTTAATTTTTCCATTTGATCACCGAAACTCTTTTTGGAAATTTCCTTTGTAATCGTGTTTTTATATTTTTACATCACTTGTGCTCTCGATGGTACAAAAAAGTCACCCTTAGTCTTGAGTGAAATAGACTTGGTTTGGTTACAATTCGTGTTGCTCAGTCTTGAGTTTTCTATGTTGTGTATTGTCTCTTCTGTGAAGCCAAGGCTAAAGATAATTTCTAAATTAAAAAGCTGTTGATCACAGACCCCCCTGTCATAAAAATATATATTAAAAAAGAGCCGATTAAACAAAAACACAAAAGGGACAAAAAGTACAACTCAAGCCAAGCAAAGGAGAGCATTGCATGAAGGAGATGTCTCAATCTAAAATAATTTCCAAAATGTTGTTCCCGTATTATATTATGACACTATATCTCTATTTCTTACCAGTATTGATATGGCTTATGCTGTAAAACACTTATACAAAAGAAAGTTCACAAAGTTTATGGACTGATTTCCCATAAAAGGTAAGGATTTTCTTATCCCAGGCAAAGATAACCTAAGCCGTTTTTTTGGCACAACCTGTTTTGAATTTTGGCTTTCTGATTATTCTGATCTGAGCGTCATAAATAAGTCTTATGTACACATCAGCACCCAATAGTATTATCGCGACTTATCACAACACATAACAGTTACAAGGACAAATAATCAATTGACAATTATCAGGTTTTAGGTTCTGATTGTGCCATAACAGAGATTTTCCGCTTTGAACTTTCTTTGGTGTTTCGTTTTTTTGTTATGTTATTTTTTTATACAGCTTGGATGTTTGTGACATCAAAATTTAGTACATTGTTCTCATTTTATGATATGTCACGATAAGACCTTTGGATGCTGATGCGACGATATAGAAAAGAAAAAAAAATGATTAATTAATCACATTATGTTTAGCCAGTGAGAAAAACAAGTTACATACCTTATTATTACACCTTCTCTGATATAACTGAGATTAATTGATTGCAAAAATAGACATTTGCTAAAGACAATAATTACTGTCGTATCAGTACTAATTCTCAAATTTCCAATTCTTATATTAGTCGTTTTCATCAGAAAAAAAATCGTTTTAAAAAACCCACTGAAATACAATAGAAAATACGAGATATTGGATATAGATGTCCCAACTCAGGAGCTTGCAGCTACGTCTCAGACATTGTAAAAGTTTTCCGCGTCTGAGCAGAAATTTGATGAATCAGGGTTATTTTGTTCAATGGTATTTTTTTATTCTTGTGTTGACATATTTAATTGTTTTATAATCCTGGTACTTTTGATAACTATTTACAGTGATTAAGATTTAAAGACAACTAGAACACACCCGCGAAATCGTGGGCATTTAATAGAGCTTGGTTGAAAGTATGTAAACTGTTGTAAGGAGTTTTTCTGTTCAATTCCATTATTTTCGCGTTTCTGTATACTATGAACATATATATACTATAATTAAAGTATATTTGCTATCAAATATCAAATTTAAGTTTCTTCTGCTAGTCGATCACTGATATTATATAGAGAGTCTGTATCAACGCGACTGATGACAATCATTGATAATTATTGATAATTATTGATAATAATAGAGCTTGGTTGAAAGTATGTAAACTGTTGTAAGGAGAATTTTTAAAACAGATTTCGTGCCTGGAGAATTTCAGAAAAGGTATGAAAGTTCATAGGTACTTGGAAACAGTTTAAGACCTCTCTCTTTCTTCCAAAATCCGTTATTTTTTTTTTTTGTAAAATTACATTATTTTCGCGTTTCTGTATACTATGAACATATACCCTTGTCCTGGTTCCCGAGTACTCTTGTGAAATTTAGGTGCAAGTTAAAAGCCGGAAGTCCTGTTTGACTTAAAAGCAAACTCGCGGGCATTTTAATCTTGGTTGAAAGTATGTTTACTATTTTTGGATGATTTTTTGTAAAATATTTTATGTCTGGAGAATTTAAGAAATGATATCAAAAATCATATAGGTACATGAAGACAGGACTTTTTTTTTAAAGCCCTCTCTCTTTTTTTTCAAAGTCCGTAATACATTTAATAATTTTGTTTTCTGTAATATTCCATTATTTTCGCATTTCTGTATACTATGAACATACGTATCTATATTATAAATATTTAAGTGTATTTAATTTTCTATTAACTATTTATTCTAAGTTTCTTCTCCATTGAATCACTGCTATATTATATAGAAGTCTTTCACATGATACATCATAGTAGTATATTAATCGTAGCATACATGCATATAAACGCGAAAATAATTGTCCTGTCCCGTCCGAGTACTTTATTATGAAAATTATGATACAAATCATGTGCAAGTTTAAAACGAGGTATAATAGTAGTGGTTCTTACGATCTAAAAACCACGATATGGACAACGCCCTGATTGGCTTATTTATTTTTCGTTTTTGTGATCTATCATACGATTGGTTCTCAACGTTACCTCAGTTTTAATTTGTTACCCCGATTTAGTTTTTTGTCCATGGATTTATGAGATTGAACAGCGGTATACTACTGTTGCCTTTATTTAAAACCGAAAGTCATATATATCTGACTTAAAAGTCGGTTGAATACGGAATCAATATCCGGACGCCTTGATTTTTGTTTTTCTCCCAAAATAATTCAAACTGAATAGTCATAAGAATGGATGACAATTGCGACTATGCACGGTAAGTATAGGACACAGAGGCATGATGATTAATTCATTGTGAGAGGAAGAGAAGCAACACACACAATGAGGTCTTCTCGTTTAATAATGTAGATATGGGCTGCTGTAACTCTGTGTTTGACCTATGTTCCTATTGTGTATATTTGTTTTGATCACAAATTGATCTCAATATCATGAATTTTATGCTACTTACATACAAATGAGAAGTTAATCTAACTAGCAAACCAGTTAAATGAGCCATTATCTACATAAATAATGGCAACAGAAGTAAATCACTGTTCAAAAGTCGTAAATCGATTAAGATAAAACAAATTCAGGTTACCAACTAAAACGAAAGGAAACACATCAACTACAAAAGAAAAACAACGACACAACAGAAATACTCGAGTGTTGTGTTTGTGTACAATTGTTTTTTTTTTCGTTTGCTATGGAGTTTTTAGTTTATGAATTGAAATTCCACTTAGCAGCTTTCGGCCCTTTTGTACATGCTCCAGTTGTTAATGATGTTTTACGCCAACAAAATTTAATATCAAAGATAAAATCATTAAACAAAATGTTTTAAATGGTGCCTTTAGTGCTCATTTCTATTTTCTCTAAAAAGTCCTGTGTCAAGATAGAAATACTCTTTTTTGCATGATTTTGCTAAAGTTAAATTATGATTGCGGTTATATTATCGCGGAGATAGATTAACAATAGAGTAGTTAAAGTAATGGTTGATAACGATATGATGTTTCATTTATAGTTAATTATATAATATTGTTTTCATCAAATAATAAACACAGGTCGATAGTCTCTTTTCTGTTATTGATTTGAATATTTCAAACAATTGGGTTTATTTTTGAATGTTAAAAGGTTTGTTTATCCTTATAAAAATACCATTAGTTCAAACTAGTAAGAGTTATAAAGGACATTTCCTCATTCAGATATAAAGATGGTGTTTTATCTTATTGATTTAGGTCCCCCTTTCTGCAATCAGCATGCAGAATCGGTATCAAAATAGACAATTTTGGCTCAAACCAAAATGTTGTTATGTCTTTTAGACATACTTTGTGTTTGATTTTCTGTTCATTTTGTTTTGCATTAAACTAAACATTTTATATGATTTTTTAAATTGCTACATGGACAATATAAAACATATCTTTTAAAGCTTTCATCGTCATTTGTTTTATATGTTGAAGCGACTATAAGTTCGTTTGCTTGTGCTTTTCGCTGTGCTGGTTGTTTTTTTACATTTTTATGAGGTGTAGTTCTGTCAAGTAGTAATGTATTTTAAGAGATATGTGTTAACATTGACATATAAGCGGGAGTTCTGATTGCTATAAAATCCAACTCAACCTAACATTTGTTCTTAAAATGTCCTGCACCAAGTCATGAATATGGCAGTTGTTATCAAATATTTCGTTTTTAAGTATGTTTGTTTTTGTTGCACTCTAGTTTTTCTGTTGTACCGTTGTTTTACTCTTATAGTTTACGTGTTTTGTTTTCGGTTTTAGTTGGTAATCCGGATTTTTTTACTCTCAAACGACTAATTTTCTTTTGACCAGTGGAATACTTCTGTTGCATTTATTTACAACAAAGTGTACGCTACTTCAAGCCAACAATTCACGCATAGCATACATTTACATCTAACAGTATTAATGATTAATTTCAATTTTAAATACGTGTTAGTTTGTGATCAATATAAAATACCATACCTGTGGTGAAACTTCCCTTTACATATGATAAATGCACAGAGAATGCCAATTGTCCACTTTAGATATTTTTCAAATATGATTTATTTGTCTATATTTAAATCATTTTATTAAACAAATAATGTATTTGCATTATTGTGTCACTGATTATTCCTGATATGGTATCAGAATTGGTAAAGTACTTAAGGATGTACTTAGGTGAGGTTTTGGAATAAATGTCAAATGTTCGGACTCCTCGGTGTTTTTCATACGATACAATGTAAAATATTTTGCCCCATAACACCTATTTATCTTTTAACATAAGACTTAATAATTCATAAAATGTCATTTAACGAAATTTAAGCAGATTCTTGATTTTCTTTCTTTTGATTTGAGACCCAAATAATACCAATGCAAAATTTAGGTAAAAGTCCGAGTCAGCCTTTTCCCGCCATATTTTGTAAATCAAATATCTCGAAAAGAAGCTCCATGACCTATCAATATTTTTAGCTTAGTTTGATCCTTTTCCAATACTCTTCCAGCTTAAAGTATCAATTTTGAATTCTTGATTTATTTAATTTTATCTTAGATCACCTAAGTACACCCTTAAAAGTAATTCTACTGATTTCGGTGAACATGAAAATCCCTAAAAAAAATCAGTGAAATATACAAATTCATCGTAACATATCTACTGTATGTAGTATTTGGCAAAGTAGAAAAACATACACCATACATTTTAAATGACATGTGGTGCAAATTAAACAGTAGTACATTAAGTGTTTTCCCGATTAGCTCGTAAGATTTGGTTGCTATCATAAAAACATATCCTGTTTTTCGTGAAATGATATATACAGTTCCCAACTGAGATATGCAAATTGCATCACTGCTCTGACGAAACCATTCAGCTTTACGATATCCTATAAACTTATGTACTGAAGGTCTCCTACAAATAATAAAAAAAGTCAATTCCCATCTGATGAATAACTCTGCGATCAGACGTAAGCTTCGTTTCTGCCTCTTATCCTACGACGGTATAGAAAGTAAACGGGATGCAAAAAAAATAAATTTGAAGCCAACATATATTTAAGCTCCTCATTCTAAAAGGAAAATGTTCATTTGGAGTTTAACAGAATTCTAGTTCATGCATACAAAGTTTTAAAACCCAATTGCATAGATCTAAAAAGAATACCATATATATACAATATGTTTATTCATTTTACATGGATTTTGTCTATCATTATGAAAGAAACAATCGTTTTACATACACACATAGATATGTACAAATTGTTTCTTTTAACATATCGACTTTGTAGTGCTATGTATAATTAATATTACTTATTGTAGTATAAAAAATACGCTTACTTTTGGATTATGTTGGTTCGTGTTAACTATTTAAGGTAGCACAATACAAAGATTTTTCATCCCCAATCAGACATCTTTAAACTGATGTTATTCCACTCATCTTTCTTTAAATTTTATAAATGAGGTACCAAAAAAAAAGAAGAAAGATTAATCTTTCAAATTGTGATAATTTCATTATGACATAATTATTACATCATTAATTGTTATGTAATAAGTTGCCATATTGTGATGTCTATACTTGAATGAATTTAGCTTCTTTGTTATTCATAGCATCCCAAAATATTTTATAGATTCTTGTACAACACAGCTTGACCTCCAAAACTATGTCTCAGATTTTTCCTATTGTATTTCATTCTCTCATAAATCTTCAATGAAGTTTGCAACATCAATTCATAAGAGACCACATAATTCAATTGGGTATAAAATTTGTTCTATTGATGTTTTTGGAAATCTGAGACACAGTTTTGGAGGTCAAGCTGTGTTGTACAAGAATCTATAAAATATTTGGGGATGCTATGAAGAACAAAGCAGCTAAATTCATTCAAGTGTGGACATCACAATATAGTAACTAATTACATAATAATTAATTATGTAATAGTTATGTCATAATGAAATTATCACAATTTGAAAGATTAATCTTTCTTCTTTCTTTTGGTACCTCATTTATAAAATATAACAAAGGATGAAATGAATTACATCAGTTTAAAGTTGTCTGATTGGGAGTGACAAAATCTTTGTATTGTGCTACCTTAAGCGCACTTGTTTTCTTATGTGTTTTTTTCAAACATAGCAAACAATGACTTAGAAAAGGAAATCGTGTTTCTCTATGACAAAATGACGTTTTAAGACGATTCTATCATAATAATATGATTTCCAAGAACTGTAACTGAATCCATGAGTAGATAAACACAAACAAATAGTATACCTATCTTTGATTAGGGTCTTTCCGTTTTGGATTGTCCTCGAAGTTCAGTATTTGTATAATTTGTTTTTACTTTTTGAAAGCAAAAAGTTTTATTTTGATTTGCACTTGAATACACATAGCAGTAAAATAGTGCACGAGTATATAAAAATATGACCACAAAGAGAAAAACAAAACATCTTTGAGATAATAGAAGAAAAAAAAATGTTTTAGTTTCTATATTTGTGGTTCATCAATTGGTAGAAATCTGTCCCGAATTTGCCTAAGGAAGAATCAATTATTTTTCAATGGAAAACTGAACATTTACTAGCCAGTGTCTGATTTTCCTGTGATGCTATACAAAGCTAAAAGAATAGGACATAGAAAATGTATGAGACATTAATGCAGTAGAATATAAAAAAGAAATACATGTCAATAACATAAAACCAAATGGGTTAATACAAAATGATACGCTGAAAAACAGAAAACAAACATAAAGACCAAAAACGGGCAATAAAAAACCCCATAAAAACATGATTGCGAAATAAAAAACTTCAGAAAAATAAAACAAAGAGGTTAAATTAAGTATTGTCTTTTATTTTTTGAAACATTATATATGGAGAAAATCGTACAGTTGCAGAAGTGTTTCGTAATATCAAGTTTAACCTATAAGCTATTTTAACTAAAGCAGTCCTTCGACTTCTTATTTGAGTTATTGTCCTTAAATGGCTTTTAAACATGTATTCATTTGTTTGATAGCATGTTAGAATACTTTACATGTATTAGATACAGTCGAACAGTACAATAAAATGATAAGCAAATCAAGATCAACAAATAAGTGTATCCCATTTTATCTTACATATTTAAAAATATACAGATCATTATTTTCAACGGAAAATTAACAAACGAAATATGTAACTATTTTATTTATTTGAGAGTTTGTTTCTCTTTGTGTGTAACATTCAACTGGTAGCATATGACGTTTTTCAAGTTTATCTTCTAAGACCCATTGTTGAGTTTGTATATAATGTTATATATGTACCTAGCAACATTCACAAAGCTTTTCAATTAATCAAACAATTACCGAGAATCACGTTAACAGATCAATGGTGTGCACAAAGCACACGACACTAGCTTATTGCTTGAAACCTTAAACCGCAAATTGATCCTATAAAGTGCAAAAACATTATTAATGGACATAGAACGGTTTTGCCTTGCTAACAAAATCATCTGATAACATTTTAAAACTACTATCAACAGTTTACCATGACAAAGATATGTTCAACAAAATAAATGTATACGGTTCTAATGATTTGTTAAACCCATACTTCATAGCAAGCTTTAAAACGCCCGTAAAAATGTAACATAATTCTATTAAAAAACTGTAGTTTAAGTTCAAAACAATTAACAAAAAACAAAATAAGATAGACAGCAAACAACGACAATAATTGAATTACATGCTCTTTACAAAGGCAGACGCATACGAATATGAGGCTGAGAATTATGTTTGCGATCGCTATTTATATTTGATAAATTTTACAACTAGTATTCTATGGTTCATTAAAAAGTAAAATGTTTACATTTTACTTGTACGTGTAACAGTGAGTTAATATGGGGACGAAGTCCCCAATAACAGTAGAAAATCAATAATAATAATAAAATAAAAAAAAAAAAAATCGGAAAAATTTTCCCGAAATTTTCATTGTTCTAATGAACTCAAAATCGTTCAATTTTTTTGATGTCATGTTTTAATTCCCGCAACTGCGCAGAAATCTACAATGTACTTCTCTTTTCCGGTCTCGTTTGTATAAAACTTTGAGTAAATATATATATGTATCAGTCTAGTATAAAATAGCAAGGAACGCTATACCAATTTCATTTTTAATAATTCATTGATATGAAAAACGTTACATAATGATAGCGTTTCTTTGTTTACATTGCATATGACGTCATAACTTAAATAACGTCACAACTAAAATCCCTAACAACAGAACCAAAATCGGAAACGTTACGGTATTTCTGTTTCTTTTTTTTAACAAATATTTAAGTTACAAAAAAATAATTCATACAAACTTCGTCCCCATTAACGGGTAATGCCTGCCTCATCTTAATTCATAACACAAACACCAACGAAACATGTCTAACTTATTGTAATTCACAATTAGCTGTGAGTCACGAGTGGTGATTTCATCAGTCTTTACTTTTACTGTTGTTTTAACACTTAAATTACATTGTGTTTAAAATGCCATAAATCAAATAGTACACTGATTTTTGTTTTGGAAGGGTTTTTTTTTTGTTTGCATAAATAATGGACTATAACAAGGTTATTACTCGTACGTTTATCTCTCAGTTACTGGATAGCATAGTAAACTGTTAATATTTGTCATTAACAATTCCTTAACTTACAATATTGATTGATGTAAAACGGAAATTCAACTAATGAGTGACGTTGCATTTTAAAACAAAGTTTAAATGAGGTCATTGTGAAATTGTTGTTTGTGTTTGTTTGACTGTTTGTTCCCATCTGTCTGATAAGGTGCACTGGATTTGGTTTTTGCATTTTCCTCAGGACAAAGACCTTCAAAAGAAGTGGCATCTACCTAAACGTTGTACATCAACTCAAAATAGATACAATGCTTACAACTTAGAACACCAGAAGCACGTTTTTTTATTTTTAAAACTGACTCATCAGTGATGCTCGATTTAAACAAGATAAAGAAGAAAAATGGGTTCAGTAAAGTATTGAGGACATACATGCCAAACGGTTATCCAAAATGCCTCAAAGGTAATCTATTCTTTGGGTATAAAGATCCTAGCTCTTAGTTTATATAGTTTTGTAAACTGAATACTTATGATCATGACCTCATCAATGATGAGTCATGCCAGCACAGATGAATTATACTGCAAATCTTTGCATTCAAATGACTTTGTAAAACATCAATCAAGTCATTCAAATGCCATAATTATGTCTTTAATGAGCATGAGGACATACAAAGTAGCACATGTCTCATCTAAAAAAGAAAATTAATCTCTAGCTTTCCGAATTATATATATTCACTGTACGTCCATTATATTTAGAAATTAAATTGAATTAACGTCTAATGTAATTGTTCTATTACGAAATTCGTCATAAGATTGTTTTGAAAACAATAGTTCTGGCTTAAAATAAATTTTAAAATTCACAAAACCAAAAAAACGACATCGTTATATTAATATAACAAACACCAATACAGCTAATACCATTTCGATTAAAAAAGTCCTTGAAGTTAAAGGTTAAGCGAAGAACGTATAAAGATTTTTCAGATATGAACATTAACAGCATTAACAAGACCTTTGATTGTCGGTACATGGTACATAAATTTTATCCAATTCTGCAACTATACTCACAGAGTACATATTATAATGGGAAGTATGGTTTACTGTTTATTTGCAATATGCAATTTAAGATAAAACCGTTTGCAAGAACAATCAGTTAGACGCATAAATTCACCAGGACAACCGATTAATGCAATAACGGTTCTCTACAAAAGGTTAAGGTCAAGGATCAGCAACTTGTAGTTCTTAGAAACAAAACCAAATAAAACAGTCCATTTTTTATAATAATGTGACTACACATTTTCTAAAAGTTATGAGTTGTAAAACTAACTTACTACTTATAAATATCACGGTAGGTATAGTGTCCTGCTAGGATCGTGGATTTTCTAGTGATTTGATCGGACTTTTTCGAGTGTGACCACTTTTTCTCGAGTGAATATGATCAAAAATATAAACAAAAAGACTTCTTTTTTAACAAGACGTGATATAGATAGCATGATTTGTTAGTATTTGAGATATAAAGACAGTATCATTCTGACATTGCTTTTTGTTTAAAAGTTAAATTTAGCCTTAGAATAGTTTTATTCCAAAATACCGAATAAAGCCATTTTCTTACACATACCAATGCAAATGTCGACGGAAATGCAAACATGGAATCTACATATCCTTAGATATACAGACACTTTACATAAACTATTGATATTGCATTGAAAACAACATTTTGAGACTAAATTCAGTTTTTCATGTCCGGGATTTTTCGAGAGCAGCCCGGGCTTTTTCGAGTGTGTCCTTTTTTTATCGAGTTAGTATACACATTTCTTATAGCTAAAACTGTTATGTGTTTACGATTAAAAACTATAAAATATAAAGAAATGCAGCGGGTCTAAACGTTTAAATAGGTACCAATATTTACCCTTACCTGAAACAATGATAAAACATTACAACTTAGAAAGACATGCTATAAACTATCAATTGAATAGAGTTAACGTAATCAGAGGACATATTAACGAAAAACATGTGAAAGTACGTTGTACATACAAAATCAATAAAATAAGTGGTTATATGTTAACCAATATAAGAAAGATAACAATAACCTGAATAACTTTAAATAAAATTCCGACAATTAAAATAACGGTAACCGGTAAAAACACATATGTTTGTTGGAAGGTCAACAGTCCTGGAGTACGGAAAAATGTAGTTACAAAATGTATAATTTTGTTGTTCCTGAAATAAGAACAGAAGTGAAAGCTTATAGTCATACCAAACTCATTTGTCGAAACACATCCCTCCTCCGATTTGCTGTATATTTTTTGTTAAGTTGATTTGTAAATTCTTATTCTGTTGTGTAAAGTTTGCGATTTTCCCAGTAGTCAAGACTTCGGTGCTGACATGAGTATCAATATTGTGGTCATTTTTATAAATTTCCCGTTTACAAAACTAAGAATTTGCTTATCCCAGGAATAGATAACCTTAGCCGTATTTGGCACAACATTTTGGAATTTTGGATCCTCAGTGCTCTTCAACTTTGTACTTGTTTGGCTTTATAAATATTTTGATATGAGCATCACTAATGAGTCTTCTGTAGACGAAACGCCCATCTGGCGTACAAAATTATAATCCTGGTACTTTGATAACTATTTACACCACGTTGTCGATGCCACTGCTGATGGAAGTTTCGTCCCCGAGGGTATCACCAGCCCAGTAGTCAACACTTCGGTATTGACATGAATATCAATATTGTGGTCATTTTTATAAATTTCCCGTTTACAAAACTTTGAATTTTTCGAAAAACTAAGGATTTTCTTATCCCAGAAATAGATAACCTTAGCCGTATATGGCACAACTTTTTGGAATTTTGGATCCTCAATGCTCTTCAACATTGTACTTGTTTGGCTTTATAAATATTTTGATATGAGCGTCACTGATGAGTCTTATGTAGACGAAACGCGTGTCTGGCGTACAAAATTATAATCCTGGTACTTTGACAACTATTTACACCACTGTGTCGATGCCACTGCTGGTGGAAGTTTCGTCCCCGAGGGTATCACCAGCCCAGTAGTCAACACTTCGGTGTTGACATGAATATCAATATTGTGGTCATTTTTATAAATTTCCCGTTTACAACACTTTGAAATTTTCGAAAAAAACTAAGGATTTTCTTATCCAAGGAATAGATAACCTTAGCCGTATTTGGCACAACTTTTTGGAATTTTAGATCCTCAATGCTCTTTAACTTTGTACTTGTTTGGCTTTATAAATATTTTGATATGAACGTCACTGATGAGTCTTATGTAGACGAAACGCGTGTCTGACGTACAAAATTATAATCCTGGTACTTTGATAACTATTCAATAGTTTACTAAAAAAGTATAATTGTAGGAATACGTATATGGTGCAGACAAATTGGTACTGTTAATATTATTAAACATGAAAACGGAGGAAAATACCAAAAGGACAATTTGAAATAAACTTATAACGTCAATGCAAAACTTACGTCGCAGACCACTATGGAACGCCACAGCTGTCTTAGGTGGAACTCTGATATTACTTTATGTTGTTTTACTATTACTGGATGATATTTTGTCTTTATATAATATGGTTTTGACATTACTTAATGATGTTTCGATATTAAACGTTATGATTTCGCATTGACTTGATATAGTTTTGTCATTACTCAATATGTTTTTGTCATTACTCAATATGGTTTTGTCATTACACGCTGTGGTTGTGTCATAAGTCAATGTGGTTCTAACATTACTTGATGTGAATGTGACTTAACGTTATGTAATTGTTTCATTACATGATGTGGTTTTGTTATTTCGTAATGATGATTTGCCTATTCTTTATATGGTTTTAACATTACGTAATAATGTTTCAAAATTTGACGATTTTACACTACTTGATGCGTTTGTTGCATTATTTGATGTGGTTATCCCATTACTTGATGAGGTAAAACCACGTGACCAATTAGGAAAAACCTGTTCTATTTTTAGATAGATTTAGTGCCTTGGATGATTATGGCCATCCATCGAATTAGAGTTCATATTAAAGTTAAACTTTGAGTTAGTCTTCGATTTCAAATTCAGGCCATTATTAGAATTAAAGTTCTACTTGGCGTTGAGTTTCGAGCTGGACTTCGAGTTAGAGTCACATTTAAAGGTAGATTTCGAGTTACAACTTTGAATTTGAGTCATGTTTTGAGGTAGAGTTTGAGTGAGCTTTGAATTTAAGTCTCATGTTGATTAATTAAGATTTCGAGTTGAATTCGAGCTATCTTATGAGTTCGTAATTAAAATTTCTATCGCGGACAAGGGCTTTTGCTCGAGCTTCCGAAAAGAGGACTCTTGGGTATGCGTACAAACAATAAACAATGTAACAGTATACAAAACGCAACATAGAAATTGAAATGAAGTTAGATGTGTAAATGCCAATGAGACAACTATCCACCAGAGTTGAAATGCAGTGGATATAAGAAATCATATATAGGCAACCATACAGCCTTCAACACAGCGTATAGTCAGCTACAAAAAGCCATCATGCACCAGGTGAAGAAAATCAAACATAAAAACTTACGGTATAATTTATAGATAAACAATCTACAAAAAACAAATATGACACACATGATACAACGACGACAATTGAACGTCATGCTCCTGACTCGGGCAGGTACATGTACATACAGAAAGTGCACATGGCGGAGTTTAACATGTATGAGACCGATTAATTCTAACCTAACATCGGACTGTTACAGTAATGTAACAGCACAACATGAGAAAAATATGTAAACTAGACAAAGTGATGCCCTTTGCACTCCGCTCTAAAGTAGCAAAGTCAATTTAGGACTTTTTCTGGGATATAATTGTGCTTGGGGGACACAATTGATGCCTTCGCAGATGCAAAGTGTTATTTTTAAATAACTACAACATGTAACCGCTTATACGCTCTATGTTTCGTGTCCCAATAATTAATGACAATTTAGTCATTTTCATTGATTTTTCGTGAAAAATCAATATGAGTACTATTTGTAAGGTCATGAATGACACGGAGGAACGTCATTTTTCAACAAAAAGACACATTTCCTATCTAGTCAAATGTATTAGCAATAATTCATTGTGATATTGGTCGATAAATCTTTAAAAAGCCAAAAACGGGGCCATTTCATTTTAGGAACATAAACTCTTTTTCCAAAAAAATGACAAAGTTCAACTATTTCCTAAAAGAGCAAATATTTATAAAAAAAACACGACCACATGCACACCTTCAATATATGAACAAACAGACAGTAAAGAGAAAACTTTCTATGATTCAAACTCTTGGAGGAGTTACTAGTATGCGGAATAACCATAAACCCATAATAGGTCGGATGGACGGACAGGGGTAAAACAACTTTCAGTTGCAGGGGCATAAAAAAAAACTGTTTCAATTGGCTGACTCAATAGATTGATATGACTGACTGGGTAATATAAATTTATAGGGGGTTGGGGGTGGGTGTGGGGGATCTCTTATTCTTATTTTATAGTATTGATGTTTGTCGCTTAATCCGAGCACAACCGCTCCCCTCCCTCATTTCCCTGTTTACTTTAGTGTGAGTTGATTTTATTAGTGTCTAATTTGTTAACAATAAAGTACAAGTCATTTGATTTGTTTCCTCAATATCAAGAAAAAGCATCTACAGAAAAACTTTTTTATTTTCTCTTTACCGATAAATGTATCGATAAATGTACAGCCGGTCATCATTACGCTTTCGCACTGACATCAACAATATCAGGCGCGACACAGGGTTCCGTGGAATATTTTACAAATTTATTATAATACTTTTCCATTTGAAAACTAAGAGAGAGAAAAACGGCAGTACCAAGTTGTTTGGGAATATCCCAACTAAGCCCGAAATACTGTAATTTTTTTAATACTTTTTTTTCTCAGTTAGTATTGTCTGCCGATCCCCCCTTTTTTATACCAAATAACTCTGAACAACCACTCGAACTTAAATTTAAACTTTGACTCAATGAATAGCGATTACCATCCAAAGCACATTAAACAAAAGAGAGCCGAAAGATACCAGAGGGACAGTCAAACTCATAAATCGAAAATAAACTGACAACGCCATGGCTAAAAATGAAAAAGACAAACAGACAAACAATAGTACACATAACACATCATAGAAGACAAAAGAAAAAACAACACGAACCCAATCAAAAACTAGAGATTTAAACAAACGAGATATTGAAATCTGTTTAAAAATAGAACATATTTTTTTCCGAATTGGTCACGTGGTTTTATCCCATCAAGTAATGGGATAACCACATCAAAGAATGACACGACCACATCAAATAATGAAACAAACACATCAAGTAGTGCAAAATCGTCAAATTTTAAAACATCATTACGTAATGTTAAAAAAATATAAAGAATACGCAAATCATCATAACGAAATAACAAAACCACATCATGTAATGAAACAACTACATAATGTTAAGTCACACTCACATCAAATAATGTTAAAACCACATTAACTAATGACACAACCACATCGAGTGATGACAAAACCATATTGAGTAATGACAAAACTATATCAAGTCAATACGAAACCATATCGTGTAATATCAAAACATTATTAAGTAATGACTAGTCCATATTGAGTTATATCAAAACATCATTACGTAATGTAAAAATCATATTAAGTAATGACAAAATATCATCAAGTAATAGTAAAACAACATAAAGTAATATCAGAGTTCCACACAAGACAGTTGTGGCGTTCCATAGACCACAATCGATTTTTTTTCTAATATTTAAAGAAAACATGATGTATTTTCATGTAAAAACGTGTCTTGGTATTTTATTTTGATCAATTTTAAAGTAACTTAATAAAAATTAAAGCCTTTCCTTGGTGTAAAGGAGTGTAATAGATCTAGCTGTTCCTAATAGTCACGACAGTGCATTGTCTTGAATCTAAAATTCCCCTCATCATTTTTAAATTAAAAAAAATATAGATAGCGTAGAGTACATTTGTATATGGTTAAATAATCCTTTGACAATTCCACTCGAATAATATTTGTTAATGAAATTTACAAGAATGATAAGCATGAAAACAATTGAACCGAATGGTCTCATTAATGAAGTTAAATTCATTTGTATAAAACCGGGAGTAGACGCCTAACCTACTGATAAACCAATTATTGCTCATTTTGAAAATAATTCAATTCTCCAAGTTAACTAATTGTATAGAATATCCGAAAAATATCAATGAATAAGACTTGTTATTTTGTTTCTAATTTATTTTGCAGACGAAACCAAACCTTTGTCTTGAAATTGTCAGAAATGGAAAAACTTTCAGGTTTTATGACAAAAATATAGATTGTGTAGTGGTTGATGCATCGGACTACTAGCACAAAGTTCATGATTTGATGACCGTTCTGGAATGAACATTTCAGGAACTTAATTTTCGGCTCTCCCTAGACACCGTTTGCGAGTATGGTCTTGAAAAAACGATAATAGTCCGTCGTAAGATGACGACAAATGGCTGACCCGTATTAAGAGAGAGCCATATTTCTTGCACGTAAAAGAAATCCTTAGCGATTTCGAGAAAGAGTAGGCTCATGCGGCAGCACTCGCACCCGGAAAGTGGAAAGGAATTAATATAAATTGCAAAACTTGTTTCCCAATCCACAATAAATAAATAAGTTTAAACTAAAAATATAGATTTCAACACTGCAACAAGTGTTCTACGATAATTCTCCACTCGAGAAAATTAAGTTGTATTGTTTCAAGCGCGAATTTGTCGAGATTTTTAAATACTTAAAATTTAACTGTTGGGATAGGCGAATTATCGTAATACACGAGTTATAGTGGTAACATTTGTTTCTTTAAAAATCTTCATCCTTCCTTTTTTAAAATATGAAGAAAGTTGTGTACTTTTTATGTTACGCTATCAGATATAGTCGCCTTTATTTGTGACGTCACAGTAGGAAAATTCAGGAAGAAAACGTGACGTCTCAATTCAATGTTGACCAATCATTTGCCGAGAACAGATATTTCACTTGTGATAAAAAAAAAATTCTCAAACCAATCGAGAAATGTGAAAATAGCACAAAAATTAGAGAAATATGATTACGGTTAATATAAATTTCCCATAAGAAACAGAATTTGTAAGGAATATTATCTTACCTCGTATATATTTATAGAGGTATAATTAGTTAAAGGACTACACGTGGTAACTATGTATATTTGATATAGTGTGTCCAAAAAAAAATTACAGGGTTAGTTACCATAAATTGTTAGTTACCATATGTGGTTTGTAAGGAGTTACTGCCATTTCTTAACAAAAAAGATGCGACAACCCTTTACAAAAACAACACAGCATTGAGGAAAAATCTGAAAGGATTCAGCAGACGAAGAAATTATTGATGAAAGGTTGAAATCGGTTCATAAAACATAATCAAAGCTAACAAGTAGTTATTTGTGGCATAACATAGCTATTTCCCTTTAAAATCAAAGAAATCTGAAAGGATTCAACAGGCGAAGAAATTGATATATGTAATGAACGATGAAATAAATTCATAAAACAAATTTGTATCTAAAAAGTTGTTATTGTTAGCATTTATTTTCCGTATATGCCAATGGAAGAAGGATCTTAATACTGAGTATTGAATACTTTATCACTTTGATAGGCCGCTAGTCAAAATACCACATTTGAAGATAGATTCGTTACACAGTGTGCTAGGGATTCTAGCTTCGCTCTCACTCCATATGGAATTTACTGACCCCATATATATTAGGTCTCTAACACACCATGTAACTAATAATATATTGATGAAAGATTATGAAGTCATCTATTGATTTGTGTATATAGAAGGAGTAAATGTAGGAACAATATTGTCTGAACTCTAAGCAAATTTATGTGACATAACTAAGATCTCTTTTACAACATTAGTTTCCATGCACCAATTAAATTGTTTTAATGATGACTGTTACATTGTAAGTGTTGTTGAAAGAAGAGTTGTTCGCTACTCGGTTGTGAGATACTGACATTAATTTAACCAACATTTCTATTTTCAAACATCGATTGATAAGATTAAATTGATTATTAAAACTAAAGTTCAATCTCCAGAGGGTAAAATTGACCTATATTGTTTTTTGTTTGAGGTACTATTAGGTCATATATCCCCCGGGTCTTAACCAGCCTTGATTTTGAACGTACCTTAAAAATGTAAATCATATAACATGTATAAGCGCTTCCGGTGCAACTTTTTTCATAAAGACATTCAAAACAAAATGTTACGTTTATTAGCGATAATGTGTCCGTTAACAAGAAGTTATTAGATATAGGAAGATATGGTGTGAGTGAAACACATTTGTTTTTCCTTTTTTCATACTTTTCATCAAATCAATAACCTATTTATTAATTCCCAACTCGGGAAAGTTGAAAAATAAAGATTTTACACATGAAAAACCTAAAGAAAGATAAAAACATTATTCAGATCAATTGAATGTCTTAAAATCAATGACAATCATTATGAATCGTTTGAATTAAACAAAATGTGCAAATGCTAATCTGTTTGCGTAATCAAACCGCTTAATTTAGAAATAATCGTATTTACCTGATATTAATGATGCTTTCCAGTCATTTATAAACTCATCATAGATACCAGGATTAAGATTTAAACCTTTCAATCTAGATATATTATCTTAATCGTTTGAAATATTTTAAAAATGTTTTAATTAAATGGTTAACAACCTACTTGTACAAATGTAGTATGTGGAAGACACGTGTAGCATTTGAGATTGAATTTGATTTTTTTTTTATTAATTAAAGTTGAAGTGTGAGTAGTTTTCATTACGTCAAATGCTTTGAACCGTCACGACTAGAGTATTATTAAATAGAAAACAAAGAAAGCGCATATTTATCTAGAAAAATTAGTACTGACAAAAAAAAAACTGTTTAAAGACACAATCCGGAATATTTTCTCATTCTTCGATTTTCCATGTTGTGTTTCTTATGGTAGAGTCGCCTTTTTTAACTCTATATTTTCCTTCTTTAGTCTCGCAGTATGTTTTATATTACGTTGTTATATGTTTGTTTCTGTAGTAGATACTGTTACTTTGCTTGTTTTGTGTTTTGTTCTGAAGATGATTGCTATGCACTTACTTTATCACCATGTATAACGTTGTATCTAAAGAATCAGTAATATGTTTGCTGCTAAACAAGTAAATAGTAGAATCCATTCTTAAAGACTGTAGGTTATACTTTCTATATTGATATTACGTCATAGACAACCTTCAGTTATGACGTGAATTCCGGAAACAATGATATACAATATGATAATTACCCTGATGTTTATATCAAACACCTATAGCATGATTTTCTTGTCTGAATATCATAAAACCCCTAAAATATTTTTGCACATCAACAAGTGACAACAACATTATCGTGTGAGTATTCATAAATACATTTGCAATTGATGACTTAAATCATGAATATAGTTTACTGAAACCTATAACGACAATTTATATAGGTTAACAACAGTAACAATACGTGTGTCATAATTGGACCATTAACTATTATGTTTTATTTGATGTGACTGTCATACCAGTGAGAGGTTTAGCTAGCTATAAAACCAGATTCAATCCACCATTTTCTCAATAATGATATGCCTATGCCAGGTCAGGAATATGACAGTTGTTATCCAATTGTTTAATGTGTCTGAGATTTTAAGTTTGCCTTTTGAGTAAGGACCTGTTTGGAAGTTTTGTGATTCTACTTTTATCGGAGCAAGTGAGTTCGAACCAGTTTTTTTCGTGTTGCTCAATTGTTAGTTCTCTGAGACTGTAATTTGGTTTTATCATTTTTGTTTTTAGTAATAAGGGTGTTTATGACTTATGATCTTTTCAATGCTTGATCATATGTACCTAATAACATATACGCCAAAGACAGCGGTAAATCTACGCGAAATAACAGAGGTAAATTTACGTGTAAAACAGAGATAAAAATGAGATAAAAAAGAAACAACACATTCATTTAGTGTGTCTTTTGTGTAAGGTGCACAATTGCGTTCATACAACATGTACTATAGTTACCATCACATAATACACTTAAATATCTCGAGATAAATCAATTATACAAAAGTTGGTACAAGGACAATATTCTGGTTTTACTAACACTTCTGTCTTCTTATGTAGATAACGAATACCTCTCAGTACATTTTCGATGTTGTAGTCTGCTGTTGTTATGAATCTTTCTTGTCGAAGAGACAGTATTGAGAAAGCTCATCTAGACTGCAATGATTGTAGCAACATTCACACACTATTCCTTGGTACGAACTTCCATAATCATAAAATCTCTTACTCTTTCCAAGATAGGATAGTGCATTTCTTTTACCCAGGATTTGTCCTTGTAGTGGTGAAAACCTTGGGAAAATATCTACAAAATAGAAAATAAGCGCATTACAACGTAGCATGAATTTGATGTGTAAATTTTATTAGTATGATCTGAATATTGTCTCGATTCAATGATGCACGTAATTATTCGCTGTAGAATTTAAATAAAAGAAATTTCAAACTTAAAGCAAACTTTCTAATATCATAAACTTAATGCATTTGTTTTTATTATTTTGTGCTTTTAATTTATTTCATCCAATGTGTCTTGATTATCTCTCTTTATTACAATTACTTTTCTGCGACATCATGTTTATACAAGTTACACTACATAAAATATTGAGAAGGTGATAGGAGAATGTTTCAAAGACACAACGACACGACCAACATGACCAAAGAGAAAAAACGACGAAAACGTGAGAAATGTGTATTAGTTCAGTGAAAATAAATGTCACGCTTAATTTTGAAACAATGTATAAATTAACGTTAAACATTAACAAAAACATTACATGAAAAACTAACGAAGGCTAGCGGCTCCCGACAGACGCACAAATGCGACATGGCTTAACATGTTTTGTGATATTTTAACACGTTTGAAGGGATAAAAGAAGCATACTTATATGTTATCTGGTTTTTGTTTTGAATTAACACGAATAATTTGTATACTAGTCCTCAGAGCAAATACAATTAAGATGGTAATAGGGAATGGGTCAGAGACAAAAACCTGAGCAAAGAACAGAAAAGAGTCGAAAGCTAGACAAAGTATATTCGGATTTAGTTTGAATAAGGTAAGAGTATAGAGAAGTGTCACACAACGGTTACAGGTAAAACGTGTCCGTTGTAAGCATTTTCCTAAAAGCCCTTAAAAACAAGTGGAAACTTTAAACCAAACATAACAGGAACACTGGTACAGGCCAAGACTTTTAGATGATAGTTCCGATTAAAAATTATCAACAATTTGAGACATATCGGTTTTTCAAATATTTATTGTTTGTCCAGTTGAGAACAAATACAAACTCTGTTAGAGCAAAATAACGTACATACTAATGAAGTTTTGTTTTGCAAATTACGCGAAAAGAACAAAATATTTCGTATCAAGAAAATTGTGATGCACACAACATATTTCCGGTTACTGGTAATAACAAACACAATATCAAAAACATGATAACTCTTCTGCAAAGCCCCATAAGCATATACATATATGTTCTCTAAAGGGAATCGTTTAGACTCGGCTATTTTTTTTCTAAAATGCAGAAATTAAATGGCAATTACTGTTGTACTTATTTAGAAATTCGTTAAAATTTTCAAAACTGATTTTTTAATGATGGAGCAATTATAGCATTAAAATATCTTTCTTTTTTTCAAATTTTATGTTCTTTAATTGGACATTGATCTGATGATATTGATGAACGCGCTCTCATCTTCGATTTGTCAGTGTTGTAAGCTGAAGTGAATTAAAACAAAACACTTCTACCTATTTTATCTTAAAAAAAAATTACATATTTGGTCTAACATTGCACCTTTTGGGTGAATATACACTGGCTTACAATTCGTTAGTGTTATATAATTTAATTTTGAATATATTATGTGTTCTGATTGCCTAAGCTCATAGACATAATTTTATCATGTGACTGTGCTTTCATCAACGTTTCTTTTAATGATTAACTCCTTAAAAATCGAATTAACAATACAATTATGAGGATAGACTGTAATATGTTTTCTGTCTATTCGAAATTATCTTGAAATTTGGTGCACACTTTAAAGTAACAAGTTATATGGATTATTCAGTGTGCGCCTTCTTTTTTGTTATTCTTTCAAAAACAGTAAAAAAAAATATTGAAGGTATTCCTTAAATAATGTTTATAAGTGAATTAAAAGCTTCAAAATATTTTTAAATTTTCAGAATAAATATTAGAAAGACTGAATTGCAAATTCTAAAGCTTGATATTCAAAAGTGTTCACAAATTTATTAACAGCTTCAAAACATCCCACATTTAGTTTTAGCACAGTTGATAAAAATACGACTTATATGTAGTTTTTCTTAAAAATTATTCAGTATCATTGCCCCACTTTATTTCATGTAGAATTTTGACCTTAGTTTGCACCCTTTACTATTTCAGATTTTCGTTAAATAAAGCATAGACAATACAAAATGACAAAATCATTTTTCGACCAGACGCCTACACAATTAGACATTGTTTCATATGATTACAGTTGTCAATTTTCTTTCTGTTTAGAAAATTACTTGTCGTTCGATAACCTCGAAAGTGAATATTTTCTTATCGTTAATTATATTTTTTTCCTACTCAATGTAAACGTAACTAGTTATTTTTATAGACTAATGTCCTTATTTTTCGTAATTAAGAATTGAAATGTAATTATTCCTGTTAATGTATGAATATGGGAAACCACCACCCATTTATTGCAAGGTACATGAGAACTTAAAATGACTAGATTTAGTATTTGATCAGTAATGAATATGATTAAGGTTTACATAAATGGACACATTTAAAGCGTTACTGAGATTGAAAACATAAAACAACAATTTATACATAATTACAGATGTTTTATTCATAACATGTTAACCAGTGCAATATGACGTATCGCTTCCTAAAAAATATTTGTTCATGTTAACCACAAACAAAATTTAAAGAACTAAGTCGACTTGGTTTGTATTATTATATGTAGTTACATAATGTGATAGTAACCTAATAGGATATATATTGGAATGGAAATTCCATATGGGGTGAGAGCGAAGCTCTAATGTCCATGTGGAATTTACTGACCCCACATATATCGTATTAGGTCACTATTAACACACTATTTAATGAATATATCATACCGAATATCTTAGCATGTTGTATTTAGACTGGTTTCCTATCAAAGTGATCAAGTCGTCAATACCACTAGTATTAAGATCCTATTTTCATTGGTCTATACAAAAACAAATGCCAATAACAGTCTGTTAATTTTTAATGTGTTTTAAGAATTAATTTCAATTGTGTATTGTCCAGTTCTTCGTCTGCTGAAACCTTTAATAAGTTCCTTCAACGCCGTGTTGTTTAAATAAAGGGACGTAACACCACTCATAACCGTGTATTGAAATAAGCCCCGCCTACTAACCTACTAACATAGTATGGAATATACACGATATTTACGCATTTGCTTTAACAAATCATATTCCTAAAATAACTTACATGATTTCTAATAAGTTATTAAAGTTTAGTTTTATTAAAATTCTTTAAAAAAAGTATCTTCATTTGCATAAATGTATTATTGTGTTAAAGCCTTCCTGTTTCATGCAGTTTCTCGAAGAATAATCGCATTTCAAAGTCGTCATTTACACCGATCAACCTCGGGTAACTCATTCAAAATATGCTGCGTGGGAGTATGATTTAAACAGCCTACACGAATTATGATGTTGAACATCAGCTAAATACACATTATAAACTTAAGATTCTTGCATAAAGCCATTCTTATGTGTCAATGATATGTTGTCTACTATGCAACATATTTATTGACAAGATTTGTTAACTTTGTAAACAATTAGTTCAATAACAACTGTAAACCTCATTAGTTAAATTACTCTTTGAACACACAGGAAAATGGATAAGAAAAACAATTAGTTGTCCTGCCTTTTTTAAAATTCTTTTCTAAGCCATGCTCTAAATATTGCACGTATTATAAGTGAAGTTAGACCTGAACATAGCTGCTCAAATACTTAAAAGAATCGTAATATCATTTTTCGAATATAATTTTGTCAAAGTATATAAGTGCTTTAGCATTAAACATTTGTGACTCGGATTGATAGTTGTCACATACGAATTATTACGACCAATTCTTATTTCTATTAACTGCAATTACGATTATACACGAGGGACGTTAATGTGGATGTGCGGTTTGATACATTCATTAATGTTCATGTATATAGGTGTTAAAAATGTGTAACACAAAACCAGATAATGGAAAAAAAATTCAGATAACTATAAATTCGTTTTATCCTCCACTAGTACACAAATTTTGAAATAACACGGTCTATTATATCTGAACATCAATTGAAATGAAAAACAAATGAATTATTAAGTCATTTTCAGTGTAACAGTTGAGGTTTTATGCATGCACTTCGGCATATAAAAAACTGGTCAGTCAATTTGCTAAAAGTTAATTAATACAAGTACACACCGTGATATCGTGGTCCGTGACTGAATTAAAGTATATAACTATGCCTAAGCCTTATTTTAGTAATTAGTATTGTCATCTGATAAAGTCATGTCGATTATAAGATACAAAGTTTTCTCTGCTTTCAAATCTTTCTGTTTGAACCCGTCGACCTGGAACTTATCAATTATTGGTAATATTAATTATTTGGAAAACAAAAGGTCCTGGCTATCCAGGAATGGAGAATTTTTTAATCAACAGCATTGTCCTATATTAGTTATCTTAGAAAGTCTTGCTGATTGCTGAATAAAACTACAATAGGGAACAATTTGACAATGATTGAATTTAGTAGTGTCAGCCCTTTGATTATGACCCGTGTATATAGCAAAATCCTAAATACACCGTTTGGTGGTGCGCCTGTCAAATGCGGAACGTACAGATAAGGTAATAGCTAACAGGTGAATATACTATTGATATCGGTATCGGATTCGACCCGGAACTTGTTAATTATTGGCAATATTAATTATGTGGAAAACAAAAGGGTCTGGAGTGGTGTAATTTTTAATCTACACCATTGTCCTATATTAGTTATATATAGAGTTGAATTCTTTGAATTGTCGTTTTTACCCGATGACGGCTGACAAATTGGACCTCGTAATTTTAGTATTATAGATGAGACAGGCTTTGGCTGTGAAAGGGGATGAAGTCTATATGATCTTTTAAAAATTTTATTCAAACATATTTTGACTTTAAAATCTTTTAAAACGAAACGGAAGTACCGCAACGTTTCCGATTTTGGTTCTGTTGTTAGAGATTTTAGTTATGACTTTATTTAAGTTATGACGTCATATTCAATGAAAACAAAGAAACGCTATCATCAGGTAACGTTTTTTCATATCAAGAAATTATTAAAAATAAAATTGGTATTGCGTTTCTTCTACATTTTACTAGACTGATGAATATATATATATATATATATATATATATATATATATATTCATTAAATAAAATAATAAAATAAGTAAAAAGTTAACAGTTCCATTCTATCGATTTCATCCTTCCATTGGGACTCTTCAGGATAACTGATGTAGTGTCGCTATAGGCGACGTCGTTAAGGAGGTTTATGACGTTCCGTCATTGTTCGTTATTAAAAGTTCTCGGGATTTAATTTTGATCGGAACGTTGTTATGAAATAACGTTCCATCTCTTTTCTATATGCTTCATCCCGTCTACATTTAAAAATAGGCATTATTTGAAAATGCTTTTTACCTCAAATGTCAAGATGGGCACTAATTGGTGAATTTCTGTATTGTGGGTGTTTTATTTGTTCTTTGTGAACTCGCACCCGTTCACAGAGGCTATTCCCGGTCTGTCCAATATAATTTTCGTGACAACCAGTACATGTGACGCAGTAAATAAGGTTTGTTGTCTTACATGTCATATTGGCGTTCACATGAAATTTTTTGCCATCTTTAAATGATTTCATTTTACCCGTTTCTAAATATTTCGTATCTTGGCCACAAACACCGCATCTTGAATCTCCGCAAGACTTTATTTCAAAGTCATTAACCTTCGGTTCGAACCGAGCTCTGGTTAAGTGTTTCTTTAAGTTTTTAGGTTGTCTTCGGCTGTAGATTAAGTTTTCTTCCGGTATCAATTTTTTCATAGTTTCACTTTCGTGTAGAATCGGAAGGTTTGATTTAATTGTATTAAAAACGTTTGGTAAATACGGGTCATGTGTACTAACAAACGGTATTTTCTTTAAGGTTTCGTCCGTGTGTTTCACTTTCGGGGTTCGTAATTCTTGAAGTGTTAAGAGTTTAGATTTTCGAATTCCACTTTCGATTAAACCCTCTGGGTATAGCTGTTGTGTCAAATAGCCTTTTAATTCCTTCAAACGTACTTCTCGAATGTTATGGTCAGATACTATAGCACAAATCCGTCTTGCCATACAGTAAGGTATATTTCGTTTTGTATGGGACGGATGACACGAATGAAAATTTAAGTATTGATGGGTGTCTGTGGATTTATAATAAATATCCGTTGTTATAAGTCTGCCTGATTTTAAGATGAGGATATCCAAAAATGGTAGTTGTGTGTCACTGGTTTCCATGGTGAATTTAATCGACGGATGTAAGGAGTTGATAAGATCTTTAAATTTATATAAATCCTTTTCTGATCTGCTCCAAAATATTATACAGTCATCTAAATATCTTTTCCAAAATTTAATGACATAATCACAGAAATTTTAATCGAATTGGACAGATATTTGTCGATACATCTGTTGCTCTAAGTATCCCATCACTAAATTTGCGTATGTGGGGGCAACTTTAGTTCCCATGGCTGTACCTTTAATTTGTCTGTATTTGTTTCCGTCGAAATAAAATGTATTTTCTTCCAGAACTATTTTGGTAGCTTCTAGTATGAAGTTTGTTTCAAATCTACTGTCAATTTCATCCCGTTTTTCTTCGATCCAGTATTTTACGGCTGTAAGACCTAGATCATGGGGAATATTTGTGTATAGACTTGTAACATCAAAGCTTGTTAATAGTGTTTCTTCCGGAACTATGGCAGGAATGTGATTTGAAAATTCCATATCATCTTTGATATAACTTGGAATTGACGGACATAGATGTTTGATAACAAGGTCGATAAAATGACTTAGTCTTTGAGTTAATGATTCCGGTCCGGCTATAATTGGTCTTAATTTCAAATCGGCGGGACGGAATGTTTCAACGTAAATATTGTTTTGATCTCGAACAGTATTTTGTATTTGTGCACTTTTATGTACTTTTGGAAGTCCATAAAAATTACTCTCTTTCGGATCAAAGTCACACAAGTACGCTATTTCCTTCTCGGTTAGACATTGATTGTAGTCTTTTATCAGTTTCTTTAATCTCTTTTTAGTTGCTTTATCCGGGTTATTTGTTATTTGTTTGTAGTATTCCTCATCATTAAGCTGTTCCAAAACTTTTTCTTTATAAAAGTCGGTATCCATAATGATGATGGCTCCTCCTTTATCTGCTTCTTTAATGATAATGGAGTCGTCATCTTTAAGACTTTTTAACGCATCCTGTTCATTTCGGGTTAAATTCTGTTTACATTTACGTGTACGGACGGAAAATTTTGTTATTGTCTCAATGTAAGTATCTAGATAATCATCTTTCCCCGATCTTGGGGTGTAAGTTGATTTGTTTCTTACGAGAGATTTATCATGGTCCTTTTTATTTCCGAATTCTTCTTTTAAACGGAGGCGTCTAGAGAAATTGTTGATATCAGCTTTTAATTCCGGAACATTTGAGTATGGGACGGGAGCAAATTTAAAACCTTTTGATAACAAATAAATTTCATTTTCGTTTAATGTTCTTTGTGAGAGGTTTATAATTTTGGGGTCTATCGTCGGTTCGGATGTTGGTTTGCAGTCGAAATCGGGTCGGGTGGTTGCAAGTTTTGGCCTCTCTCTAAAAAAAGGCTGTCGTGCACCTCTTCCTCGACCTCTGCTGTTTCCACCTCTACCACCGCGATTAGAGTTTTCGGTTCTTCCACGACCTCGTCCACGTCTTCCTCCGCGTCCTCTGCCTCTATTATTTACAACTTTCCATTCATCATTATTTTGTTGAAAATTTTCTGGGGACGGATTGCGGCTTTGAGTGTTCGGTCTCTTTGACGATTTATTCCTTAATGCGGTGTTGTCAAATTTCTTTTGAGTTGATTTAGAAGCAACGGCGGCATATGTTCCAGTATTTGTATTCTGTGAATCATTTGGTTGGTTAGGGGTGGTATTGATATTTACATTATTCATGGGTATATCGTTGTTTCCCTTTGTTCTAGCTGGTCGTTGCGGTTTTAGTTTCATTATGGACTCATCGCCATAATTCTTTTCCCAATGGAAGGATGAAATCGATAGAATGGAACTGTTAACTTTTTACTTATTTTATTATTTTATTTAATGAATATATATATCTGCACATGTGAAAATTATTTTTTACGCCTATATATATATATATGAGGCTAAGCGATTGGTGCTATAGTGTATCAAAGGTGTGAGTTCGAATCCCGCTGAGGGACGGACAAAAATTTGTCAGTATAAAATCTAACTCTAACACTGTTTGGTGTAATTTTCAGACTTATATAAATATTTGCATTAACCTTGTATCTATATCACTATTAGATCCAGTGGACATGTATATTGTATGGTTTGTCACTTGTTTAGACTTGTTTGTAAAATATACTTATTTCTAGTGACTGTATAATGAAATGAATCATGATCCTATATGATATATAAAAATTGTTGAGTTAGATTGCTGACAAATGATAAATACATTGTGTATGAAAATAATAATATAACATCTACACACGCTTAAAAAACACGTGTCTCATGTCTATCTCTAGATTCACCTTCCGTGACAAGGTAACACTACGACTATTGAAGTTATATTTTTTATATAGCGGATGTGGTCGAGTGGTCTAGAGCGCTGGACATGAGGCTAAGCGATTGGTGCTGTAGTGTATCAAAGGTGTGAGTTCGAATCCCGCTGAGGGACGGACAAAAATTTGTCAGTATAAAATCTAACTCTAACACTGTTTGGTGTAATTTTCAGACTTATATAAATATTTGCATTAACCTTGTATCTATATCACTATTAGATCCAGTGGACATGTATATTGTATGGTTTGTCACTTGTTTAGACTTGTTTGTAAAATATACTTATTTCTAGTGACTGTATAATGAAATGAATCATGATCCTATATGATATATAAAAATTGTTGAGTTAGATTGCTGACAAATGATAAATACATTGTGTATGAAAATAATAATATAACATCTACACACGCTTAAAAAACACGTGTCTCATGTCTATCTCTAGATTCACCTTCCGTGACAAGGTAACACTACGACTATTGAAGTTATATTTTTTATATAGCGGATGTGGTCGAGTGGTCTAGAGCGCTGGACATGAGGCTAAGCGATTGGTGCTGTAGTGTATCAAAGGTGTGAGTTCGAATCCCGCTGAGGGACGGACAAAAATTTGTCAGTATAAAATCTAACTCTAACACTGTTTGGTGTAATTTTCAGACTTATATAAATATTTGCATTAACCTTGTATCTATATCACTATTAGATCCAGTGGACATGTATATTGTATGGTTTGTCACTTGTTTAGACTTGTTTGTAAAATATACTTATTTCTAGTGACTGTATAATGAAATGAATCATGATCCTATATGATATATAAAAATTGTTGAGTTAGATTGCTGACAAATGATAAATACATTGTGTATGAAAATAATAATATAACATCTACACACGCTTAAAAAACACGTGTCTCATGTCTATCTCTAGATTCACCTTCCGTGACAAGGTAACACTACGACTATTGAAGTTATATTTTTTATATAGCGGATGTGGTCGAGTGGTCTAGAGCGCTGGACATGAGGCTAAGCGATTGGTGCTGTAGTGTATCAAAGGTGTGAGTTCGAATCCCGCTGAGGGACGGACAAAAATTTGTCAGTATAAAATCTAACTCTAACACTGTTTGGTGTAATTTTCAGACTTATATATATATTTGAAATACCCAAGACATATGTTTATGAAACAGAAATGTTTTACTGCAATAAAATGTAGGATTAATAACTATACAACTGTCAAATTCAAGGAAATATTTTGTTCGACTTATTTTCGTATACAACCGGATGTGACGTACCATGATTTGGTATTATTACATTAATTAAGTAAATCACAAAGTTAGTAATTGAAGACGGATAGATATTGAAATGAACCGCTCGATTGACAGAATAAAAAACAACTTCTATCAAGGTTTATCTAAAATGTTGAATGGGTAAAAATTTATTGATTCATTGTTTTTAATTGTAGATAGTTATATAATTGTTGGTGTTATATGCGTTATACTCCTATATACGTAATTCCATAAGCCAGAAACTTGTTCCTTCTCACAAAAACACACATATAGATTATCTAATGCCATGAATTCAGAGATTAAAAACTATTTCAAATGAAGAACGTATGACTGCATCCAAGTAAATGATAAACACATCCTACATTTAGATAGAAGTTTTATTAAACTACAATCCTTTACAAAATGTTACTCCTTAATGGGTATCTCAACAGCTGAACAAACAAATGTTGATTAAGATCTCAAATGTCAACCACTTGTCATTGATTCTAATGTCGTGAAACGGTATCTGGAACATCCTCTAATTGCTATTTTAATTATCAAATAAAAGATTAAACCTATGCAATGCTTGTAATGGCCTTGTTCTAACAGGTTTATTGAGAAGTTTAGATTTTCAAAGCTTGTTAAATTATTTGATATATGTTATTTAGGCGTAATGTTTTTATTTTTAGAAAATTTAATTAATTTGATGGATGGATTGACCTACATGATTTAAAGAAAACTAATGTACTTAAAAATTAATTGATGGAATAAATTTTTATTTTAGATGTACTACAAGATAGGTTGCAATGTGCCGCTTGATAATCTAAAGAACCATTTGTATTTTCATTGTAAGTGACCGGAAATGAAATCACCACACAACGTTGGTTGCATGTATGTTGTTTTTCTAAGTTTTTGGTCAATCACAACATTTATTTGTACTACTTTATAAATCATACCTAGAAAGATATAAGATTCTGAAACGGTGAATTATTTCAATTGAAACACTGCTTAAATTTTGTCAATTTTCTTTATGTAGATTGATTTTCAAACATTTTTTTCCTACTCTGTAGGGTATGAATAAATACAAATTGCTGTTCTTAATACATGTTTAAGGTAATGTAAACTAAACACATGTTTTCAGATATCCCTTCCCATGGATCGAGAAAAGAAACCGGAAATGTGTCAAGTGAAATTGAATGACCAAAGAGCAGAACACAGTCAAAAGTCATCATTTTGGTCATCCACACTGTAGGAAAATACGCACTCGGAAGCAGCCCGAGTCAAATGTTCGATAAGGTAACAGAAGAATGACAACGATGAAGATAAATCAACAAAGGACGACAAGCAGTTACTAACATGCCAGCTCCAGATCTCAAGTGATTCAAAGAGTATGCCTTATGTATTCCTTTTTAGTGAAAATCAAGCACAATTCATCCCTTAAGGGGTTCATAATAGTACTGTCATTAAATATAAGAGAGGAACATAACCCGTACCATGCCAATAACTGGTTTTAGCGCCACTTGAAGATTATTTTTTTTAAAGAGAGTAGACAATTATTGTTTTCAAGCGTTTTTGAATCGATCTTAGTTTTATGGGAAAAGAACAAGTTAACTATATGTCGTTCCTTCAAGCATTATAGCCAAACAAATAAAATGATCCGTCTTGCGACAGGTCAATTTTCTTGCATATCGATTATCATTTCTTTGTTTAGATTATTAACAATTTAAATTTATAGATAGAGGACAATTTACCGATTAACAAATTGTACCGACACTTGTCTGTTGTTGACGTCGGCGTTATATTATCATTTAGTAGTCTACTATATTATTTTCTTAATGTTGTCGTTGGGTTATAGTCTTATTGACGAATATTCCATATTTCCTTATCAACATACGCAAACTTTCTGTCGAAGGTCTAAATAGGTCTCTTCTAGTACTTTGGCTTCCTCCATCATAACAAAAAAATTGACCGTCACAATAACGTCAATAGTGCTGAAAAATGCGTTAAAAACTAACAATCAACTAATCAATCATTTATTTAAGGTGGTACCCAACACTTTCACTAAAATCAATTTGGCTCGTTTAATTTTGATAAAAGTTTGATAATGTATTTACTTTGACCCTTTAACAAAAATATAAAAATTTAAAAAATTTTGAATCAACCGTTTTATCAGAAAAATTACACTGGTTAAATAGCAGTTTGACAAACACCAATTTTGATAATTGAAAAGCTTAATATTCCCTTTACAACACAACGTAATTAAAACATTTAGATGACTTTACAGAGTTATCTCCCTGTAGTGTTAGGTTCCACCTTAAATAAAAAGAGAGTGAGTGTAGATATGTAGATTGAATATTTAATTGACTTGAAAAGGGAAAGAAATTAGTGGTAAACATCATTAAGACAACAACCCAACACTACAGAAAATTAATGTTGTTTGATTGGTTAGTTATTTCGTCATCAGCATACGGTATCTAGCAATTAATTGACCTGCATGGTGACGTCATCATGGTGAACAATATGGTTTCTCCTGCCATCATTGTTATATATATTTTCATTGGCTTTCATAAAGATTCATTCCAATAATTATAAGAGAATTCAAAATGAATAAAAAAAATTCAAAACTAAATTAATCTTGATAAAAAGTAAATAATTTGTTTTCCTAACATTATCATCAATGCAAACCACGCAGAATCCCGTGGGCGAGATTTGAAATTAACCTAATGAGTATGATAGTTATACAACGAAAGATGATATACTGTTATTGAATATTTGTCACGGTAATCAAATCAGATTAATAAAATTATAAACACTAATCATAAAAGCCAGTATGTATTTCCTTAACGTTTTACTTCCTACCCACAATCAGGACGTAAAAGAAATTAAGCTATAAATAGAATGCGCCAGACTAGTTAATATCAATTTATTAACTATAGGCATTAATTTACAGAAAGGAAACACAAACCCAGTTTTCGTTAGACATTTGAGCTATTAAGCTGATTTCCATGCATCAACAAACACGGACCTTAAAAAAGTATTTAGGCAGATGGATGGTCTCACAAGAAAAGAAAACCCAAAGTTTCAGTTTGACTGAAATACAAAGTTCGAATTATAATAATAAAGGTAAAAATACCAAAAGAAAGGGTAAGCATCTTCCATTTCCCTTGCAATAACCATTTATGTGCAACTATAGTCAAATATAACGTTAGCGGTTCATACCATTTAAAGACATGAAGTAAGAAGTGACACATGCCTTGCAATAAGTATAAACAAACAAAACAGTAACAATTGACCAAATGAGTAAAACTAAATGTATATACAAACAAAAACCTTATAATATTAGATCAGTTGAGCTTTTATGTGGTTCGCACTATTTGCTCTCATACTTGAGTCTTTGAACTGACCTCGATAATTACTTTCATTTAGCAAGATAATATAATGCATGGACAAGTTTAAGTTTAAGAAATGTGTACACTGCTAAAAATAAGGGAAAAAATGGGGGGATACTCTGGTATTGCTTATATTTTAATGTATTATAAGCCAAGTTCGAATGGGATAACTATTATACATCCCAGCTATTCTACATTAGATAAACAACCATTTAAACGTCATAAAATCTAGTTAAGAACACCAAACAATCCTTATAATATACTTACTCGATGATTTATCCCTTGCCTTACCTGTTGATTATTTTTATTTATCAACGTTCGGCTCGAGGATTAGGCATTCCCACCAAAATGATACAAAACAAAGGAAAACATGCAAAAGAAGGAACCTCAAACTAGGGCTCAGATCAACCTTGGTAAAACGTAGGAACCAAGATGTACTTTTATGTACGAAATACGGTTTAAAAGTCCGCTTGAATTTAAATATAAATGGAATATATAATCTGTTGGTTGCTTTTATCGGTTATCGGATAACCGTTCCGTTGGTTTTGATTTAGCGTGTTTGACTCCAGTATAGGAGATCGTGAATTGAACACGGGTCGAGTTGAACCTAAAATTCAAAAACTTATTTTCTGTTTTTTTTTCTGCTAAGAAAGCAGCATTAAAATTGTCCAGTTAGTAATCAGAATAATGTGTCCGGGTAGAGTGATACGTCTTGAGAATTTGTAAGTCAAGTCAATAAGATAAAGCAGGGTTAGTATTCATATTTAATGTACATGCTCTATAGTTATGATTATGGAATTGATTTGGGGATGAATATTAGATAAGCATCCATCACAATCATGATCCCCGGGTTTACTGTTTGTTTTGGATTTATTTCTTATTGTTTTGGGTTTCTACGATATTTTTTGGTTAGCTGTACGATTTTCCTATTTTGACTTTTTGCATACCAGTACAAAGCTGAATTTAGAAAATAATAAAACTGATTGTCCTCTGAAATGATAATGACGTACCATTATTGGTTAGTGATTTATAAGAAAGAAGTTACCGATCACAGCCTTTTGATGTATGCTTTGAGTTATGTAAGATGGGCTGGATGAGCTTCAAGGCATCTATAGTAATGGCTAAGATTTGGCTCATAATATTTATGTCACCCTGACGGAGGTCGGGTGACATATTGTTATTGTTCGATTATTTATTATGTCACCCTGACGGAGGTCGGGTGACATATTGTTATTGTACGATTCTTTTTTTCTTATTCTTATTCCGCACTTTTTGTCCAGCTTACTTCTCGGAACTGAATGGACCAATGTTGATGGAACTATAACATAATGTTAATCAGCATGTGTAGTTTTACACCTTACTTTGGAATTAAAAAAATGGCTGCCATTGCCATGGAAACAGCAAAAATGTGAAAAATAGAAATGTGTTCAAATTTATATGAAACTTCTATGACATTAAGAGACTCAGGCACACTTCAACATGGTACATTTTTTTTCAACTGGGGGGTCTCTAGACATAATTTGAGGGGAGTGAATTTTTCATGGAACATTCCAGAACATAAGTGTTAAATTTATTCTAGAGACATTTTAAAAATGGTATATTATGGTATATAATTATGGAGAGATCAATTTGCAGCAGAAGTTAGACTTTGGAATTTTCAAAATGGCAGCCGTTACCATGGAAACAGCAAAAATATGAAAAACTCCAAAATGCTTCAAATTTAATGAAACTTAAAACAAATATTGCCTAGCTAATGTAGACTTGACTTTTGAGTTCGGAATTTCCAAAATGGCGGCCGTTGCCATGGAAACGGCACAATTGTTGAGAACAGAAAAACGTACATAAAGCTATGAAAACTGACAGAAAGATCTTTTGTTATGGATATATCTACATTTACTGATGGAACATTTCGAAATGGCTGTCGTTTAGTGGCAATTTGGGAACCAGGGTGACATCCGCTATTGCTTGCAATGGCAATTCTAGTCTTTTCCTTATTATTATTCCACACTTTTTTGTCCAGACTATTTCTCGGAATTGAATGGACCAATGATGATGGAACTTTACCATAATGTTAAACCCCATGTGCAGATGTGCAATCGAGGGTTGGAATTTCCAAGATGGCTACCGTTGTCATGGAAACAAAAAAAGTGTGAAAAATCGGAAAGTCTTCCGAAATGAATGAAACTTTGGGGAAATGTTACTTGGCCTGCGAAGACATGCCATCCATCTTTGGTATTTTAAAAATGGCCGCCGTTGCCATAGAAACAGTACAAATATGAAAATTTTCAAAATGCTTTAAACTTTCTGAAAATTTGCAAAATGATGTATTGTGAAGTAAATTAAGTTAATTTAAAGATAAAAAAATTTCAAAATGGGTGCCACTTAGTGGAAATTGGTGGACCAGGGTGACATCCGCTATTGCTTGCAATGGCAATTCTAGTTCTTGTTTTTACATAGATTAGATCGTTGGTATTCCCGTTTGAATGGTTACACCAGTCATTTTGGGGGCCCTTATTACATGTAGCTTGCTGTTCAGTGAGAGCCAAGGCTCCCTTTTGAAGACGGTCCTTTGACCTACAATGTATAATGGTTTACTTTTACAAATTGTGAATTGGATGGAGAGTTGTCTCATTAGCACTCTTACCACATCTTCATATATCTTAGCAGTGCAGAATAAAGATAAAATAAACATAAAGAATAGAGAATAATAAAATACTGAAATATGACGAATAGAAAATAAAAGGGTGCTGAAATAGAATGAATAGAAAAACAGGGTTTAAACAAAAGAAAGATTAGAGATGCCCAATAAATGTTATAGAGCAAACAAATGAATACTCTTATCAAGGCTCGCATTCGCATTTAACCAAGTGCAAATGGAAATTGTTGAGTTGCCTTCATATATATATATATTAAACTTGGGTGGAAAGGGGGAACAAAAAAAAAAAAGAAAAGGAAAAACAGTCAAACATACAATAAAAAAACTGAGAAAAAAATGTGACACTAAAAATAATAAGATAGTATTTGTTTTAATTTCAAATTACATGGCCCTCAATTCATACGATTAGTATTAAAATTATCGTTTTTACCGTTGCAGATATACATGTTGTCTGCTCTATAGTCTCTTTGACACATTCCCAATTTTCACCCTCAGTTTTTTACTGAAATGTACATTTGTACGTTATGAAATTAAATTTATTTTCTCTTTCTTTTATTGATTGTTACACAAGATAAAATAGATAGGAAATTAGCATAATTTCTGCAAATAGAAGTCTTTCAAGTACTTACCTTCATTAGAATTTTTATGGTCAACTGAGCGCTTTTTAGGTAGACTAAACTTTCCTTCACACACAAGAGTAACGACAAGCGACAATTCATCTCCACAAATTCCATCTTTATGACCGCCATACCGTTCTGTCTGTGACATACAATACTTTTCAAAACCAGCAAGCACAGGCCAAATGAAAGCATATATCACAAAAACAAAAACAAGAAGCCAAACTGCATATCTGGGCATTTTACCTAAAATTAGAGAGAGAAAAGTATCTGAGAATTAATTTGGGAAAAATAATACGGGGTGATTATAAGGGATAGAAGTTGACAGCTGAGTCTTACTAATTTATACAGTATGAGATTTGTATGATGCTTAGAACAATCTGATTAAGTTACTGTAACTGACCGTACGTGATGTTTGTAATATATACGGATAAAATGTTTGATTCGAGCGTCACTGATGAGTCTTAAGTAGACGTAACGCGCGTCTGGCGTAAATTTAAAATTTTAATTTTGGTATCTATGATGACTTTATTACATTTCAAATACTGAACAGTTATTTGTCTTAATAAAAGTTACATTTTGTTACCGTATATCAAATAATATCTGTTATATTTTGTACTTGATTTATATTCCAATTACTGAAAATTTGTTTGTCTTAATAAAAGTTACATTTTGTAACCGTATATCAAATATTATGTAAGTTCCATTTTGTACTCTTAAACTTTATACAAAATTTTCATTTTTTTTTACTCGTTAATGAAACGAAATCTTATATAATATATATAATGTATTACATGCTTAACTTGAAATATTTCTTTTTTTCATTCTAATTTTATAAAGAAATTATAATATTTTTACATTTCGTAAGGTATGTACCGGCTCATCGGATGTCAATTTTATATATCAGCATTGAACATTCCAGACCGATTCCACATTTTTGGAAATCAACAGGCTCATAATGGTAAAATTGTCAGCGAGTTTGCTTCAAATTTCAAAGTTATAAGGCCTCATCGTTGATACATACTTGCTGCTACTTTTAAAATCTCGAAAAGTACGTCATCAAAGTGTTTATAGTAAGTATTAAATGAGATTTTATTTTTATGCATAAAATTGAGAGTGAATGTATATAAAACATTATTTGCTTAGAGATACCAGTCTTGCTCCAAAGTTAAAAAATTAATAGGAAATGATTGAATATTTTGTAATTTCTAAGTTAAGTCTGATATATTTTTATTGTTATTTCTACTGTAATATCTTTTTTTTTCTTTAGTAACTGGTTTTAGTTGTTAACGTTGTTATTATTTGTTTGACATTGGTTAACGTAATGTTACAAAAAATATGGGTAAATAAAACCAAGTCCAAAGACAGGAGCCTGCAATTCCGTGGTCGTCGTTTTTTGCTTTATATCATATCAGTCTGTTTTTCGTTTATTGCTTTAAATATAAATAGGGGCGTTAATTTTCTCTTTTAAATTATTATATTTGTATTCAGTGGAGACTTGTCTCATTGGCAATCCTACCACATATTCTTATTTCTATATTTAATTTACAAAAAAATAATTATGTTTTAAAATATAAGAATATAACCCATTTTAAGAAGTAAAGCAAGATTTCTCGATACCAGCATTGCCATAATTGATTTATTGATTTGTTTCAGTTAATTCTCCGACGTATCCAATATGTAGTTTAACCAAAGTCTGAAGGCATTGATCATATGTTAAATGACGCCTTTGATCTCTTATATTAAGTTAAATCTCCATTAAATTAATAAATACCGGTTATTTTATGGAATATTAGCTACTTTATCTCGAGCTTAATGTATACCCCTACAAAAGGTCAAGAATGGCATTATCATTATGATTGGCTAATCTCTTCCGTTGATCAACCGACAGATTGTCACTCATTTCTCGAATAAGCTTCCAGTAAAGGTCACAGAATATTTTATAAGTGTCAAGAAAAACTCGTTAGGTCACATGTAATTATGTGCTAGGTTATTACAATTTTCACTTGATTTTAGATATTATAGGTGATCATAGTCACTTATTAATATTCATTTGTACATTAACCGAAAATTGTTTTATTCTTGTGTATTGATTTGAGTTCAGGTTGGGTATTTAATTGTTCTTATTTTACACTATTAACAGCAACAAATGCAATCTACTTTTTTTTCTTCTCTCAAATCGATGTACAATGCCAGGCTTTACAAAATGTAATTTTATGCAATGCCAAATTTGTAAAGAAAAGGTAAGCGAATCATAAAATCGGAAAAGGGCACAGAGTTACAAAAAGTAAAATAGCCAAAATACCCAAATCCGAGGTAAATTCAAAACGGAAAGTCAGTATAAACAGTTGTCATATTCCTGAATTGGTTCAAAATACAGAGCTGTGTTGTATTACAAATTGAACAGATTTATTTTCCGGCTAAGTATGCCAAAATTTAGGACCCGAGTACATATATTAAAATTTAGCTTATAGAATGAAATTCAAAACAGTGTGGCTGTGGCCATTGATTGACACATTAAATTCACCCATTGACTGGGACAATTTAGGTGAACGTTTGTATGTAACGACCACTGCTCACTATGTACTTTTTAAAGACACTTAAACTATGGGGTCACCAAAGGTTCTCAACACCTTAATAAAGTAATTCGAAAATTAATCAGAAATAACACGATGTTTTGATTTATATCAATTATATAAATCAAAACATAAAGGTTCCTGATTAATTTTTCGAATTATTTTATAATTAAAGGCGTTAAGAAACCTTTGGTGACCCCACAGTTTAAATGTCTATCGTAGGTACGTCGTGAACAGTGATCGTTACAGACAAACGTTCACGTAAATTGTCCCAGTCAATGGATGAATTTAATGTGTCAATCAATAGCCACAGCCACACTGTTTTGAATTTCATTCTAAATGTATGCAAAGAAATAACGAATTCAAATCAGACTATGTCCATGTTTAAAGTTATAAGTTTAAATATCGTTGTTTACATCTTGGGTTAAAAAAAATGAAAAATGAAAAAAAATAATTGCGCAGAAACAATTCACCTCTGATTCTTCAAAATGGTTTTGAACTCTGAAATGCATTCGTTTTTTTTTCTTCAAATGATTTGTAAAAAAATTAATTTAAAAGCATTTTTAAATAAGGATCAAAATAAATATTTTTTTTAAAGAATGATTATACAAAAAGAACAACGCACTTACCAATATATGAAGCTACAGAACCTAGTGCACAGAACAACTTTAAAAAAAATTATAACCTCTTAACATTAAAGATTTATATCTTTTATATTGACATCGATTGTATCCAAAAGAACATCTTTTATATGACTAATAAATATCACTGTGTCATCAATTGAAATTATATGTTTTTGTTTCGTTTCTATAGCGATTCCTATTTTCTACGAAGGTACATACATGAAACCTATATTTATCTGATGTCGTATGCTTTTGAAGATAGATAAAATGACAGATTATTTTCCAGTCATATAATTCCAGACCTTAGTTTAATGATATCCTAAACATACATTTGAAATAAATATAACTTTTTTTAAATTGACATAGACATTTTATCCAATATATAATTATGAAATAAAAGCATAAAGCTTTAGGAATTGGAACTATTAATTTTGGAAAATACGAGTCTTTAAAGAATAAGAAACCAAAAAGGATTTTTGTTTGATCATAGGGTTAAAAGGTTTTAAACTTGCCGGTCAGAGTGGGGTTTACAGAATAGACAACAATGGACCAAGAGAACAGGAAATAGGCAAAGACAATGCCAAAACAATATAAAAAAAAAAAGATCGAAAAGACAAAAAAAAAAAAAAAAAGAAGAAAGAAAAATAGAGGCCTTAAAAATATAGGATCGAAAATAATAGTCATTCAAAATAAAAAAAAAAAAAAAAAAAAAAAAAGAGAATAATTATAGACAAACAAAATATGGAAAAGAGAAAAATGGATTACAAAGTTAGAGAATACGGAAATGATCATAAAACCCCATAAAGACCTTCAAACATACTATATCTACAAATGTAACATACTACATTGAATGTCCTTAACCAAATCAATATCAGATATGAGTAAAATGGTGTGTGTGGAATACATCAACTGGACAGTAACTAATCAACACAAGAAAATCAAAAGACGTCAAGAGGAAGAATGTTTTAAAAATTGCGAAAAAGATATTTGATTTACAACGATTATTACTGTAGCAATCATCAAAATGAATGTTATTTTTCAGAGATAAAGATTAAAAACTAGTCTTCATTATATATTTTGCATGCACGAAAATAAGGTTCATTAAATAATAGACTTGTAGTATATTGTGACATGTCTGGTTTGGTACAGGCATTATTACGACACAAACAAACACTTTATAAGGAATTATAGACCAACATGACCTCGGGGCCTTTTATAGCTGACTGTGCGGTATGGTCTTTGCTCATTGTTGAAGGCCGTACGGTGAACGTATAGTTGTTAATGTCTGTGTCATTTTGGTCTTTTGTGGATAGTTGTCACATTGGCAATCATACCACATCTTCTTTTTTATATGACCTAAAATTCTTTAATACAAAAAAGCTATGCATGACTGGGTAATAAGAATTTCGCAAAATAGAAAGAAAAAATAGTAATTAACTACAGGATTGACTATTAGAGCCACCTGAAAGTGAATCGATATAGTTAGATATGAAATTCACAGCGCTTGTTTCCCTTTTAACGTTAAAGTTTCTGTTTCAGTGATAATATATTACAGTATTGTATTGTATTTGTCAAAAAAAAAAAAACAACAAAAAACAAACAAACAAAAAGAAAGAAAAACAGCAGAACGTTTGCGTTAAGCTTGGAACAGAATATCTGAGTGAAAATGTGTTTTAAGACAACTTTAAGCAATCTGCGGTATATGTATATTCCTTCAAATTGTTATTCTCTCTGTATGTATGACCTTGTATTTGCTATGGCCAATATGCCTTAAATTATGACTATAGGACATTCCAACTTATTCGGGGCCATAATGATTATCAACAAAACGCCCTACCTGAGAATCAACTGTCGTTTCCCCTGTTATATATACATGTATATATATTTATTGAGAAACTACCCCTTTACATCGGGGCAAACACCAACAGGGTATACAAAATATAAATACAATACATACAGTGTACATAAATAAAAACATCACTATCATTAAAAATGTCAATATATTCGTTAAACTATTTTAACATCAAACATTTGCAATAAAAAATCATATAAGTGAATAAAAGAAACCGTAAATCGTACGTTGCGATATTCTGAACATTTTTTAAAAAAGATTACACATATATAGACTTTTTGGAAAAAACATATTCACATAAACTTGACACAATTTCAAACTTTCATACATTTAGAATAATTTACCTTAGCCGTATTTGGCACAACGTTTTGGAATTTTGGATCCTCAGTGCTCTTCAACTTTGTACTTTTTTGGCTTTATAAATATTTTGATATGAGCGTCACTGATGAGTTTTATATAGACGAAACGCCCGTCTGGCGTACTAAATTATAATCCTGGTACTTTTGCTATTATTTAGACTTTAATGAGTGAGGTAAGATATTGTTTTCCCATTTCATCAACCTTTTTCCGATATCATTACTGAACAGAAAAGCTATGTCGCCGATATTAAATTGAAGTTTATTAAAGCGAGGCAACTCTGGGAAAAACACGCCGGTTCCTGCATTGATAACGAAATCGTGAAAATCAGAAAGGAAACGTTCTCGAATATCAATATATGCTTCGCATTCTAATAGCACATATAAAACGGATTCTTCAGTACAACACGTTTCACATGCATTACTATCTTTCAATTTCTGTTATAAGCTTTTCTTCATTATATGTCACCACATATAAGAAATCCGATTATTAATAATTCATAAATGGTTTTTGTGCGGTTTTAAGATAACTAGAAAGAAAACTTAACCCCATTTTTTTAAAACTTATTTATTTCATGTCAAACTTTGTGTGATCAGTCGGGTATTATTCTTTCTGTTTCAATCATTTTTATTACCAAGTTCACGGGACTATGCTTTATATGCGAGGCGTTTAGAAAATACATTTAGAAAAAAACTCAAATGACGTTAGATTTAATATACACTGAGCTCGGATCTTCTGAAAGCAAGAACCAATTTGAGATCAAATCCTAGAAACTTAATTATTTAGGAACATGAGATAAAATCAAATTATTTTACTATAATAGAACATATCGGATGACGTTACACGTGTCTTATTTGAATTGCATAACTGATTACTTAATTTGAATAAAACAGTGATTTCGATGAAACATAATACTGTCAATTATCAACGGAAATAAGTAAAAAATAATAATAACTGAAAAAATCATACTGACTTCACCCTCACGAATATTCTCTATACAGACTTTTAGGGTGCATATTCTTTACAGTTTTTATTTAAGTAGCTTCAGTTGATTGTAAGGATTATACTATGACACGCATCGTCAACTCTCAAACAACTAAGCGAACAACCATTTAACTTTAAAAATGGATTTTTTTATGAATAAGATTTTATTTTCGCGCTATCGATCAACATCTTTTTCAAAACTTAACAGGTATTAAGGGAATTTGGATTCAGAATAATTTTTCACCTGCTTGTACATAATATTTTTTTAACAAATAGAGGATCAGAATATATTTTTTTTAGAAAAACCATTACCCCTCCCCCACCGTGCAGTTAAATGGTCGTTCTCTAACAAGACTGCAATATTTGTATTTGTATTCACAGTAAATTTTTATGAATAGGAAACGTACGGAAATCTGAAATTGGTGCCTCTGCGAACACTAAAATTAAACAGTACCTGAGACAATGTGTATTTATATATATAAACAGAATTGTTGCAATATCAAAGGGAACAAGAATGCAGTAAAATGTTGTCAGCAGTCTATCTGAGGGTGTGGATGGGGTTTACAGAATAGATAAAATTGTGCCAAAAAATAAAGAAAAATTAGAAAAACTAAAAAAAAAAGAAAAGAAAAAGAAGAAGAAGAAGAATCAATAATTGAGTGCTAAATATATGAATACAATAAGATATTTGGTTAAATATATACTGATTATAGAAAAGATAATTGTGATTTCAAATGAAAAACGTAAAAATTGTTTGTCGTTTGAAAAACTTTGATGCAGACATTCAAACCTTTAATGTTTTATAGTCCTTTTCAAAAAGTATCACATACAACGTTGCAGCTTTCGATTTATTGACAGCTTTAGGCATTGGGAATGTTTTTGAATGCCGTTTCCTTCAAAAACTATTGGTATTGCGCATGCGTATTTAACCACTGAAACATGTACATTAATACGTTTGTATAACAAATGTTTTTCATTTGTCTGTTGACTTAAATTCATTTGAATTGAGTTTCGAATGTATCAAAGCAATTCTAGCACCAATGCACCGATTGCATTCTCATAATAATTGATACCAATTTTATTTAAATGCATTTTCGTATTGTCACTTTATTTCAAAAGTAACATATTCAGCGCACATGCAATACGGAATAATTACTTCTTTGAAATATAAAACTTGAAGAAAGCTTTCAACTCTAGTTATTCAAATTCGTTTAACAATGAAATAAATTTAGTTAGTTTTACAGTGCCTCGGATTGATCATAAAGTTATATTGTTTCTATTTGTTCTTAAATTCATTGAAATTTGTATTAATGTAAAACTGCACAAAATTGTTAAAGGATGACTAATAAATAGTTCAAATGTAATTTTGTTAATGTTTAAGAAAGTGGGTCAATTTCATAAAAAGGAAATTGGACACACGACTTGCCATCCCACAGAAAATCAATATTTTAATATCCGAATTAATAGAATATCTGAGAATGAATTGTTAGTGAATTTTCATAATATTGCGTAAAGAGTATTTACGTTATTGTAAACGAGGTATTTATCCTTTTTTTGTGAAATACAATGGACCTATACCTTTTAAAAAATGTTAGAAAAACTGCTGACGAATTGGGAAAAATTCATATTGTTTCAACAAAAAAACAAAAACATTAATTATATATTATATAAATTACATTGAGAAGTGAAAGGAGTAGGTCCGGTAAGGACCGATTTTGGCCTCAAACTTCAGGGTCATTGGACGAAAGATTTTGACCACTTTTTAAACACATAAGTGTCTATTTTTTTTGAATTAATTAGTTTATGTGAAAGATTTTAACAGATTTAGTCATTAAAAACTATCCGATTCAAGCTCAAATATGAAAAATCTACCTAATATGCCGAAAATGTCACTTTTCAGATGGTTTTTGGTAAAAATGAAAGTGGTCGCATCCGTGTTCATCCTCAACCTTTATATATGTTAAAATACAACTTACATTTCAACACTAAGGATGAGCACGAATGCGGCCACTTTCGTTTTACACGAAAACCGTCTAAAATTTAACTAAAATGCCAGAATTATGAGGATTTCAGTAATTAAGCATGACTTAATGGTGCTAGTACCGGATATATGTACATTGTATTGTCAAAAACAGCCCATATTTATGTAGCAGAAGCATTCTACTGTCCAATAAATAACTAAAGGTTTACATTTTAACAATTTTGTAAAACTGCTATATTTTGGGGCCAAAAAGGGGTCTTACTGAACCTACTCCTTTGTAAGCATAATTTACTTTTACGAAATCAAACGTGAATAGTGATCGTCAACTTCAGTACCGGGTGCACCACTAGTTGATGGGCCCATTTGCTTCCTATGTTAAATTCCTCCATTTTAAGCAGACACACCTCTTTTGTTTTAAGTAAGTTCAAATAAAGTGGCAATCTTTGCATGTCATTGATAATATATCTGCATGGCAAAATCTATCGTATTTTTTCTTTCTATGATAATGTCTTTGATACTGCTTCCTCTTATGGGTGTACAATTCTCAATAAGTTAAAATGAGAAAAAAGATACCAAAAGGAGAATCCAAACTCATAAGCCGAAGAGAAACCAAGCCGAGTCAGGAGCTAGTAGTTTGTGGTTGTCGTTGGTTCCTATTTGTAATGTTTTTTTTTGTAAGCTGTTTTGTTATAACATAGGGAGTTAGTGTTGTCAAATGAATTGTTTTATATATCCCGTCGGGACCTTTAATACATTTAGCTGACCACACGTATGGGCTTTTCACAATGTTGTATGCCGTATACGGTTGCCTATACTTCTATTTCATTTAAACTTTGGTGGTTAGTTGTCTCATTGGCAATCATTACCGCATATCCTTATTGTTTTAATAACATGATAACATGGCAACAATACAAAAAAAAAACTTCATTGTACAAAACACTATACATGAAAATCCAAATTTCAAATTAAAAATTTTTTTGAAACTTTTTTTTATTGTTCAAGACTATATTTTGGTGATTTGTGGTGTCAGATTGCATTTTCATTTAGTGATATTTCCTACAAAAACAGCAGCCGAACACCAAATAGAACACTATGCATGACAGGTATTAAAGCCTGTGAGCAGGAGCATATTAGTTGTATCGCTGAACAATTGTTGTGACTATGTCGTAAACAGTCATTTATGAAAAAGACAAAGTTTACTCTCAGATCTGTACTTTTTGTGATGGGATGTACAAGTACCCGGCCACGAACACTCTATGTTTTTGTTAGGTGTATTTCTGATTGTATCCATCTGATGAGTTAAACTTTTTTCGACTGATTTTTATAGTTTGTTTTATGTTGTACTGTTAGACCACAGTCCCAAGTTAGGAAGAGGGTTGGTTGCCGGCTTACATTATTTTGTATATAATTTATACCGTTAGTTTTCTCGATAGAAACGTCTTATCTTTTTCATTTCATTATCTATTATAACTGAATATGCGGTATGACTTTACTCATTGTTGAAGACTGTACGGTGACCTATAGTTGTTAATTTCTGTGTCTGTTGGTCTCTAATAAATAGTTGTCTCATTGGCAATCATACCGCATCTTCTTTTTTATAAGCAAAAAATAAAAGTAAATAGTTAGAGAACCCGTAAACATGTAATTAGTCAAAATAGATAAAACGGTGATAGGGCAGAAATAGAACATGACTTTTGTCGTTAAGGTTGAACATATCATCTTGATGCAGAAATTATAAGGTTTCAGTGATACATGTAGTTATGATTTTTATACACAGTGTGAACATTTTTGTTGCAGCTTCCAGTTCATGCGTTTATGCGATGATTTTTTCTGCTGCAGTAGTAGGTTGTGGTACATGAAACATACTAGATCACGCTATGAATATCACAAAAAAAGTTTTATACAGACCATAAAGAGAGCAACATCGTGATTGACAAACACGCTTTTGGTGTACCGAGACACACATTTTTTCCACTACAGGCATTAAATATAGTCCAACTTTAAAGGCTTGTGGACAGAATATATCTGAGAATAATTATTTTGGTCTTTTAAGCTCTGTCATTTATAGTTAAACATGATTTTGTTAAGTTGTACTGGTAGTTTGTGTATTCAAAGAGGAAGCCGTCTGCGGATACAGATTATAGGACTATTGCAAATACAGAAATAGAATAAAGTTCATCGGGTATATTTCTAATTTTGTATATTGGGCAATATGATAATTAATATAATAAAGAAACAAGGTTCCAAAAAATGTAAAAGAGTGAATATGAAATATCCATCGTTAGAAATCTTCAAAAGTATTTTCCAAAAGAAATAACTCAATTCTTATGTTTAAATACAGTTAAAATAGTCATTTAAAATATGTTTACATTCAACTGCCCACGAAGAACACAATTTTATATGTAATAAAACTAATGTAATGACTTATTCCTTTATTCTAATTTTTCTTCTATACATTTGTAATGTTATACTAAAAATTTACAGTTTTATCCCATTAAAGTAATCAGATATTTTAGTTTCAAAATGGATACAAAAGATAGCGTATGCAATAAATTTGTTATGGTAACGATAATCAATTATAAAACTGTCTTAATAACTCAGAAATAACCATTAAAGCATAGTAAATACACTGCTGCACAATTAACAGTTTCTCATAACTATGTGTCACTGCATAAAAACTTACTTTATGCTATCATATATTTGTAGGCGAAAGTGATGAAAGTTTTTTTTTCGATTTTTTTTTCTTGCTATACAATACGCACGCATAGAAACGTGTTTTAACGTGCATGCATTAATTTGGAAATGTCACCCTTTCAAAGTTGTGTAAATTACAACGACTTTTGTAAAATGGCAACCTTGAAGTCAAGTTTGTAAAAAAAAAAAAAAAAAAAAAAGAGGGGGGTTGATGGCAAGAGTGACATCTGAAACCGTAATTCTAATAAACACAGACTGTACAATAAAACATTGTAACCAACAATAAACAAAACAATCAACCGCAAAAAATTACCATTGCATAATTGATTGATGAACTTTTGGTTTTAAACAACACTTTCAGCACTTTTCTTGTTGGCTATTTTGAAATAGGCATTCTGTTAAAAGTTGTGGAAGACGGAGTACTAAGAGAGATCAACTGACTCCCCGCAGGTAGAAATTGCAACCCTTGCAAACTAATATCAGAGTCAACCGCGCTTGTCACGTGCCTGACCCGAACTCATCGCTTAGGTAATGACACTCTGTGATACAACACATAAACTACTCATACCTCTCAGCCACCGAGAACACTAGTACCATAACACACAACACCGAAATCTAACGATCTAGCTACACGAACATAACAAAATACCGGCGGTGAACTGAGGTGCTCCATTAAAGTGGGTTTTAACTTCTCCGGTAGTACCCGTCGATTTGCTCGGGTCAAGTAAAGATTCTGTTATATCTAGTTACTCAATCGGTGGCGTCACAATTAAGGAAACATGAACTTGATTATGTACTACGACACGTGAACACAGACGTGATTACATGTGAACCAGAAATGTTATAACGGTCAAAGAACTATATGAACTAAATGAAGGCACCCATAAAATTTTCAAAAACATTTCTTCGATTTATCTAAAGTTTGATGTTCTACAGCAATCCGTAGAATGTCGGTGTGAATATATTTATTTTTTTACCTAACGAGAAACGTCATATTTCTCGAGAGATGTTGGGAACGTAAGCCTCTAAAGGATAATAAAAAAAATCCAATTGAGGAGGTTACTTAAATATTCAATTGGAAAGCACGGTTTTATTCAATGATCTACTCATAGAGAATCAACAACTTTATATTTAATAAGCAATACTTGAAAACTTTCAAGGGAAATCTTTAAAGTTTCAAAATTGAGAAGTTATCAGACAATTTAAATTCATTTGAATTAAACAATAATTTCACCTTGTTTCGAATGAGAAATTATTTTAATTTAAATTCAGCATTACAATTCCAATAAAAAAATCAATTAAAGACTATTTACGACTTTCAATTACATTCATGCAGTATTTTAATTGTCTTAAATGCACATTTCTAAGAATAGTAAATTGTCTTACCTTACCCTAACTTACGCCTTCTGCCGTTCTAAAGGTTCTACGACACTTTACGTCAGACTGCTTTGCATCGAAATAAAATTAAAACATCTTTTATATTAAGTGTTTTAGTAACGAAATCGCATAAAGTATTTTAATTTCCGATTAAACCAGTCAATAATTTTAAAGGCGAGTAATGTTTTGTTACAAACAGATAAATCTCAGTATGCTTACGACATTTGGCAAAGCAACAAACACTTTTACTGCTTGCTTTTGTGTCAAGCAGATTGACGTATGGGTGGCATCGAGTAGTCGGTTATGATGTCGAAGTGCGTTCTTTTGTTTTATACAAATAGGCGGGAAAATTATGCAAGCCGGAAATGATGTCAGTTTTACAACTTACAACTTCAAGATGTTTTATTGAATTTGCTACTATTATATAACATTCGTAGTTACGTGAAGCTTTATAACTTTTGAATATAATTAAAATATTCTATACTTTTTATAAGGTGTGAAACAAGTATCGTATTTGTTTTCACTCAAATTGTAGAACTCGTGAGAGGAATTGAACAATCTTGCACATGTATTTCAACATAAAAAATATCGAAAATTTTAAAGATACGATAGTAATCTTAACTTAAAGTCTTACACTTAGTCTATCTCGCATTAGGTTCTGTTTAGGGTCAGCAATTAGAGGACCAAATATTTCGCCTTTCCATGTTCTTTCTATTAATTAGTATGGTACTAATATATACAATAAAACAAAAAAAGTACGACAGTTTTTTCGAATACAAAAACTCGAATAAGCTTTAGCAAAAAAAAAAAGGAAGACCTTAGCCGACAGGGGCCGCATCTCAAATGCTAGTCTCTAGTTTTGATTTGTTTCAACAAGGGTTATTAAATAACAAAAATTGAAAAGAAAAAAAAAAGAAAAAAATAAACATTTGACTTTGAGTAGTTATGACTTCAGACTATTAGTCCGGCCGATTGGTGCAGGTATAGAGCAAAATTGCTCACTTGATGAGGAAAGCATGAAACTTTGCACAGTAGTTCTTGGTTATATACCCTTTGATTTTAGCTATGGAGCCACTCTGAAAAATCCAATATGGCTGCCATTTTCAAGATGGCGGAAAAACGTTATAAATTTTAAGATTGTCCGCAGGGTATTCTATATAATTTCAGAAATTAAAGTAATGATTCTTTAAAAATGGTCTCCATGTTCTTGAATTTGTAATCAAATAATTTTTCAAATATAAAAAAAAAAAAATTTTACATTTGCAAATATAGCTGCATATACAAAAAACAAATAGTGAAATTCAAAATGTTAATCAATATGTTACATGTTATTGTAATCGTTCTTTAAACGCTTTAAGTTTTAATGGTTGGGATGAAATAGGTTGAAGCGAGTCGATTGGACGTTGATATAGGTCAGTTAAATGTGGTGAAATATTACATTGTAGGTAACTTTGATGCAGTGCCGAGGGCATCTTGTCTCGTGTCTCGTCAATGCCACGTCTTACGTCACTTATCGCGTTTTCATCTGCCGTACCCACTACATCGTCAATTATTCTATGTAATCAATAGGTGTACCTTTCTGCGGGCGGATAAGACGATTGTCATCCTTTAAATGGTTAAGGGGTAACTATTTCCTTTTCCAACTACGTGCGAAACCAATTCGCTACTAATCAACGAGCATGGTCCTAAAATGCACTCCTGATCAGCACTTTTAATAGTTTTATTTATTGTGTTTATCAGGAGATCTTCCATTGAACTGGTGATCTTCCATGATTATCAGATCAGAAGAACCGAGGTTATATTGATCGGCCAATCCACGGTTATGCTGATTAGTTGAAAGCATAACATCAGCTATTTTTTTACAATTTGTGTGAGGTTATGCACCTCATTTTCCAAAGGACTGCTTATATTTCCTTTATCGGTCGGTGATACTGCGCCATCAGCAAAGTAGATGTGCATAATTGGCACTATTTAATTTATATATCGCCATCTGATTGGCTATTGAGGTTTTCAATTGTTTTAACGCCTTGTTGAATGGTTCTGGGTTCTTCTCTATTACATACCTTGCAGAATATTTGTCTTTACATCCTGGGAGGAATGCTTTGGTTCCAATCTGGTTTGATCGTCTTTCTATCTTGCTGAAGCGCTGCTCAAATGCTTTTCTGAAGGCTTTGAAATTATCATCTGTCTTTACCTTGCGCGCGTACTCAAGGCCAACATCGACCTTGCAATCTGGGAGCCTACACACTGTTTTCCGATTGTCATCTAACGGCAGTTGGTAAATGAACGACTCACAATTCAAGGATCCTCTTCAATGGAGTATTTGCATTTTTGGGAGCTGTGGGCTAAGTCTCCGTTCCCTTGCACCAAGATTTTATTGCCATCGGGTATATTCTCTCTCCAATGAGGAGTCTGAAGAAGAGCTGTTGCCACACTCTTTTAGTTTCCTCTGCCCTTTTCTTGATCGGTCAGTGGAGTCAGCTTGCTGTTATGGGAAGCCTGTTAGAGCTCCAGGAGCTGACGAGGTTGTCATAATTGGTGTAATAAATGTGGGAGGAGGAGTTGCCATTGACTCGACGGGGACACTGTAGTCAGCATTGGAGAAACTTGATAGGATCCACTTGCAGCCAATTGTATGTTCTTAAATGGAGGTTGTTGTTGAATAATTTGAACTGTCTCATGCAAGGCCCTGACATAGGACTTTCGAAGTTGTCACGGTTAATGGTTCATGCGAACTACAATTGGGGAAAGACCGAAAGCAGGGATTTTGTTATTTACTTTTGGTAAACTTGCGTTGTACTGACTAAGGTCAAATTTTGGCTTAGATGATGTGTCCATTGCTGGAATTGTAACTTCTTTATTTCGATTGTCCACTAATTCACTTACAATAACAACAGATGCCAGTTGTTGGAAGGTACCCTGCTGTACAAATGCACTTTTAAATTGAACTGTGTCTCCTTCCTTAGTTGTTGTCAGCTTGTCCATCCATTTCACCACAACATCGAATATCTTATTGGTCTGACCGTCAATTCCACCAAGCAATGAACACTAGCCTTGTGGTCTATTCTGTCTTCAGACTGCTGAAGTTGCTGAGATATTGCTCCCATCTTTTCGTTATATATTCGTTATAATATTCATTGCCATTCATTCTGTTCAGCTTGCCTCGTAATTAGACCGATACATATTTGATCAATTCGCGAATCGCTATGTTTTATATCGCGGTAAATCTGAGCTGTTCTTTGAGCGTTAGATTTCCTATCTGCTAAAACGTCTTTGTATAATTGTTTAATAGTCATTTCTGAAAGCGTCTTCAGCTGGTGGTTTCTCCAGATCCCCAAGTGATTCAGTTTCTGCCATTTCAATGTTCTTGTCCTTGTTGTCCTCAATTCCTGCCATTTCACTGATATGTGTTTAAATGATTCTCAATTCATAGTTTAATATCTCAAATTGCAAAATATTGCGACCCAAGAAATAAGATAGGCACTGAATAATATCTTAGGGCAAATAAATCCCAAATCACAGCTTTTAGGTCTGATCCAAGACAACAAATAGTGCAGCTTTTTATAAAAGCTACTACTGCAGCTTTTTATGAAAGCTACTACGTGGTGGTTGAAATGACAAGCCATACAAAATAAAAAAGGACAGAACTGCGACAGAGACTAAATGACACTATAGATCAATAAAATGCTGAAATTCAGGTTTTATTTCAATAATGAATATTTGCTTATTTTTCAAGGCGGCCATTTTGAAAATAGCCGCCATTTAGAATTTCAAAGATATATCGAAACAAAATCTTGCTAAGTACACCAATTCATTCAAATATATTCATTTTTGTGCTTCCAGCATCAAATCCACTGTGGATTGTTCAATACTGGAAAATATTTTAAAATGTATGGCAGCCATCTTGAATTTGAGGGTGGGTCCATAGCTAGTATTGCTCAATACACAAAAATGTACCATCATGCAAAATTTGGTGTTTTCCTTATTATTTGAGCAATTTTTTCACCGATCGGCCGGACTATATGATATGTCCTAAGATGCGATAAGATGAGAAATTCTACGCATATGTATGTGTAATTCTTGATGCAGATTTATCTAAGACGCTGACTTGCAATTTTAGAATGAAGTTAAAATGTACTTCCTACTTACCATGTAAGGAAAAGAGACAGTTTCGTAATTTTATAATTTTATATAAGATGTTTGATAAGAGCCGTTTTCGATCACTGAAATTGTAAAAATAGATTATTAAGTAACGATGCAATCTCTTCAAAAAAAAAGTCTACATCTTGTATTAATAAATGAAACAGATAACAATTATAGTTCAGACACTTCAGTTTAGAGATATCAGATGTACTTCTGCAAAGATGTCAGACACATGTTTGACCTAATGTAAAGTTAAACTTAAAGCACTCTTTCAACATTTCATCTTATCTATTTGTGTTTCTCAATATAGACAAATTAAATAAAAATAGCATGGGTGATGTTTTTGGTCTTCAACAAGAATTTGAAAAAAAATACACTTATATGTTTTTGATTCAAATTAAAAAATATCTCACGATACTTGTTTAAATATCTTACAGTCTATACTCTTTGGAAACTGACCCTGTTAAGCCGAACACTTTTCTGTGTGAGAGTTATCTCCCCAATACTGTTTTCTTGTTATGGGATCTCCTTCGCAACCATAGAAGAAAGCGACAAATTTAAATTTCAAAATGCGTATTATATCCTCAGGATGTTACTCTTTATTTGACCGAAGCTGTCATGATACTCCATATGAGTGATATTTCCCTTATGCATTTCATATAAGTGATATGCATTTCTAACTGGTTAACCGTAAGTGATAGAGATCTACTAGGGTCTTGTGATTTCAGGTCCTTGGTAAAATAATAGGTCACGATCAGAGGTCAAGCTCATATTCTAAATTTAGAGTTTGGCTTATTTTCACCCTTTTTTCAAAAACCGTAAAGACATCGACAACATATTTCTCTATTTTTTTTAGTTACATGTCGTTACACGGACATTAAGTAAAAAAGGTACGCAAATATTAACTTTGTCAATGAGTTTTCTTCCCTCTTATATTTAAATTTACGTGTATGGTGATATAACTTATTCACCATATATAACAATAGACTAAGTGTCTTTTGATTGAAGGTCCTAGATAGATGACCTTCAATATGAGCCCAAGGTCATAGTTAAATTTGACGCTCTAGACTATAACCTTTGCTTTTACTTCATATGTATACATGGCAAAGCCATGGGACTTTTTGCATTAGGTTGCATGCCATATGACCTTGGAAAGCCAACTGGAAGTGACCTTATGTAAATCGGAAGTATTTATTGTTTGTATTTGTGTAATGTACAAGCAAGGATTTGTATAGTTATAACTATACAAATCCTTGGTATAAGTATATAGAACCACATATTTTTGGAATCCGTAAAAAAAATATAAAATAATATCGGAAGTGACATTTTTCAAACCAGTTGTGACAAGTAATCTGTCTTGTAAAAAAAAATAAAGAAACTATATATGTTTTAACCCTGCGTGCAGTATTTTAAAGCTATCTTTTGACACTGGAAATGAGATTTTAAATAGAATTTTAATATTTTTTGTTTCAAAATAGATATCTTTCGGGTGAAAAGACCTTCAATTGCTATTTGAACAATTGGCCTTTAATAATTATAATGATGGTCGCAAATTCAGTTTACTGGCGACGCGTTAGCAGAGACAGTAAACGGGTATTTGCGACCATCAAATCCCCAATTGATGCCGTCGGAGCTTAAAATACAATATTGTTATCTCCATTCTAATGAAACTGACAGAAAACAACGTTAAAACATGTATTTAAAAACTGTCATATGCCGTATGCGCTTGCGCGTACGTTCCATAGCATCAATTGTCAATTGATGCCTTGTAGATAAGTGACGTTATCCAATCAAAATGAACGATACAAACGTTGTTGCATGATAAACTTATTTATTCAGTTACGCTTCGGCTTCGCCTGGGAAAAAATTGAGAAAAATATATAATGCGACTTCCCTGTAACATCTGCTAAAAACTACGTAATTAAGTCTCTTTTTATAGTGCCACAGTAACAAAGTTTATGTCAACTTGTTTGATAACGCATTTTACAGTTTTCTAACAACCAAACAGTTAAGTAATAAAATTATAGTTACTTTAAATTTATGGTAAAACTGTAGATTTAAGTATGTACTTTTACTTGTGAAGCTTGCATCGGATTTTATTTTTTTACATTATTGTTCGATATATAGTTCTGTACTGGAACAGATTTCCACGTACTGACCTAGAATGGTTCAATCTCTTATATTGAACTGTTGTGTACAAAATCCTAAAGGCATTAGAAAAATTGAAGATAAAGAGAAACAGAATAAAAAAATTGATCATAGAAATATAAAAGATACAAAAAAGGTTCATGAATTCAATTAAGATCGGGGTCGAAAGAACCTTGACGAAGACCTTTCCGAATTGACGACAACCTAATTTTGACAAATTGTTGATGATTTTGTTAATACGAATTTTCGCTATAAGGCTACCATTAATATATGTATGCATGTTATCAACATTGCTACTTTAAATTACATCATTTGATCCAAATGATGAATTTCGACAAAATTATTGACTAGTGGAGAGTTGCCTCATTGGCAATCATACCACATCTTCTTTTTATATAGTGTTTTTTTTTTTTTTAAAGCAATAGGCACATGACACTCACATATACCAATTGTCCGAAGCTATATTTATAGATTATCGTTGATTATCTCAACGATATTTATTTTCTCGCTTGAGGCGGGACAGCGAAAGCCCGAAAAAGCAATCGAGTTCAGATGACCAATGATAATCTGTTTATCGCTATTTTACCTATGACGACGTTGACAATTTCATGTCAACTTCATTAGCAACTCCACCTGCCTCCTTAATTTCTAGCGATAATTTGTCATCTCAAGCGAGTAGTATGATATGAAAAATTATCACAAAAAAAGATCAAAGGAAAAATGCACAAAATAGCGATAGTATGGAATAATTGATTGTTTGATATTCCTGCATGGATAACGTTGGACCTTCTTAATTGCGAGCTATTTAGTAACAGGGCGACCTGTTACAGGACATGGTTGCCTTAATCAGAATGTTTCGCATTCCTTTTCTAATTTGGTTTCGGCGCCGCTGATATGTTTTATGCGTAAAGTGCGGACCAGATTACCAGCCCGATTTCTTTCTCTTTTGATTTCTAATAATCATTCGGTCGATGCTTTTATCTGGTAAACGATTCTGCAAATAGGGTATTACTAGCCTGTTCACATTATTTGAAACGTTCATTTTTTTTTATTATTACACGGTTTATAAAAGACACCGTTCACAAATTTGGTTACCTACGAAAGACATCAGCTTTAGCCTGATTTGGCAACACTTAAAATTGAGTATTGTTTCCAACACTTTTTAAAGGTGACCTACAACAACCATGAGTTCCACTACCCTAAGATCTTATGTAGGCAAAACTGCGAGTTTGGTGTACATGATTATGAACCAAATACATATAATTAGATGTTTATAATATTATCTTTTGTTGAAAACTTTGACTGGATACACTATTAAGGCGTAAGCTTTATTCATGCTTTCGATTGCAATAATTTCCTCTTTACTTGTCGATTGATATTAAGCAGTAACACATACACATGTATATACATGCTTATGGTTACAAGGATAAACTCAATTTCAAAAGAAAACTCAACTTTTAGAATTTCCTGTAAATTATTTGAATGATATTAGTTATCAAAGGTACAAGGATTTTAGTTTAATACACAAGACACGCGTTTCGTATATAAGACTCATCAGTGACGCTCATATCAAAATAGATATAAAGCTGAACAGTACAAAGTTAAAGAGCATTGAGGACCTAAAATTCCAAAAAGTTGTGTCAAATACGGCTAAGGTAATCTATGAGCAAGGAGAACATACAAAGACAGACATATTCTTGACTTTTACGCAGAATTTTAAAAGAGAACATTACAACTTCAAAGTATGTTTTATATATGTACGACTTATGTATGTACTTAAAAAACTCTTCTGAATTTTGGGATATTACCGGCCCAATAGTCAGCACTTTGATGTTGACATGAATATACATTATATGGTCATTTTGATAAATTAACTGTTTGCAAAAATAAACTGAATTGTTAGAATTAATAAGGATATTTTTTTTAACACAGGCATATTTGGAACAACGCTTTTGGAATTTTGGGCCTTCCACCACTTTACATTTGTTTGGCTGTGTAACGATTTTGATCTGAGCGTCACTGATGAGTCTTACAATGTATGTAGTCGACACGCGCGTCTGGCTATCAAATAATAAGCCTGGTACCTTTGATAACTATTTACATAACTTGGTCGATGACACTGCTGGGGTGGACGTTTCGTGCCCGAGGGCATCACTAGCCCAGTAGTCAACAGTTCGGTGTTGGCATGTATATTAAGAATATGGTCATTTTTTGTAAGAATGAACTTTTTTCAAAAGTATGAAATTTTAGAAATAATAATGGTGTTTTTATCCAAGACATGGATTACATTAACCGTATTTGGTACAGCTTTTTTGGGGTTTTGGGTCCTCAATGCTCTTAAACTTTATACTTTTTCGACTTTCAAACTAATTTGATCTGAGCGTCACTGATGAGTCTTATGTAGTCGAAACGCGCGTCTGGCGTATCAATTAAAAGCCTGGTACCTTTGATAACTATGTACACAACTTAGGCGATACACATGATACATGTACCACTGATTGTGGTAATTGCTATTGGTGACTTGTGTTTGAATTTTTACATCATTTCATTTGAACTTTTGTTGTCTAATTGGCAATCATACCAGTCAACATCGCCTGATTTTAACAGTCCTTTTGTTTAATATCGATGGACATTTTGAATACAAATGTAAATAAAATGTATTTTTCTTACGCTTTACTTTATAGTTTTCGTACATTTTGATATTTGCCGAAATATAATCAAATTAGTATGCCTTGTTTTTTTTTAAAACGTTAGTTTGTTTATATGTTTTGGAGTTCAGTGTGACGTCTACTATTCACTGAACTAGTACATATATTTTAAGGGCCAGCAGAAGCCCGTCTTCGAGTGCTGAATTGTTTTCGCTGTGTGGAAGACCCATATTTGATGGCCTTCAACTGTTTTCTGCCAATTGGCCGTGTCATAATCTAATGCATCCTGGGTAATATTTTCAAAAGCGTACACCAAAGCGTTTTGATTGGTTTAAAACGTTATAAACAATGGAAATTCAACCAATGACGTAACGTTATTTTCACTTTGGAGTACGAACAATGAAATTACCCATGATGCTTTAGATTCTGAAACGGCCAATTGTTCGGGTTGCTATCTCTTTGACACATTTGCTATTACAATTCTCAATTTAAAATTGCTGTGTTCGCGTCTGTCGACATTATATGTTATAATAATTAAACTGGACCAAGGACTTATTAATTATTCGGATGCACGTGAATTTAATATTCAAATCAGTATATGTCTGATTAAGCTTTAAGTATTATAATAATTAAAAGAAAAATCACTAGACGCTGAATTAATATCTTGCGACATATTTTCTAAACTTTTGATTGACATTTATTGGACTGTTAGAAGAAAAGATAATATAACGTAGTTCCAATGTAATGAAAAGAATGTAACTTGAGAATTACAATTAATTTTACATTAGTTAAATGGTTTAAAGTAGAATTTAATTAGTTCAAGGTTTTCAACATTGCGTAATTAAAATCTTAAGGCAAAAAAATAAACCATTTTAGCATAGTAGTCATTTTGTTTTTTTATAAATGATTAATGCAATAAACAGAAGATGTGGTTTGATTAATAATGAGACAAGTATCTACCAAGAGACCAAATTAGGACTTTATGTAAACAACTAGAGGGCACTGTATGACATTCAGTAACGAGATAAACCGATCCCTCTAATCTGTTTAATATTGGGATAGGTTGTAAAGTAATAATGAACAAAAGTAATTGAAATGGCAAAACGTGTGTATTCAATTTCGTTTAAAAAACATATTATCTAATGAGCGTATCTTTTTGTGTTTTAATTTTTTTAGTGGAAACTAGAAGAAATAGATATGCAGTAAGATAATTATTCATCGGTGTTCAAATGAAAAGGATAAAGGCAATTGTACGTCATTGCACGACCTTCAACGCTGACGAAAACCTTTACCGTATAGTCATATATAAAAGGACACAACATGAATAATGTGAAACAATCAAAATGGAAAAAACTAAAGGTCTTATTTAAAACGAAATAATTTACTGTTTAACATATTACAAGCATAATTGATTGATAGGTGATCGCTTTACGACATATCAACACAAAAAGGTTATATTGCGGCGAGAGCTATGTCAAATATAATAACAAGACATTTAAAAAAAAAAAAATCAGACAAAATATTTTTTGAATTTACTAAAAGTCTTAGTTTAACGGTTAAAGTAATAATATGCGTATTTATAAAATACAGCAGATTGGGATTTCAATGTTTTCATTTTATTTAGTTTTACTTGCTGTCAGCTTAAAACCAATGTTACTAGAGATCGACTATATGACGTCACAAAGCTTAATTGGTTCCTTTTTGTTTTTTAGCAGAGATGAATTCTTTAAACGTACGAAACAAAAGGACTGATTTATTGAAATATGAATTAGTAACGAAAACGATTTATTAACCTATTCATACACTTAGCTTAAAGAAATAATTTTGGCGGATATCGAATTTTCAAAATTGTAAAGTTGACAAAAAACGATTAGCGATTCAGACACAATTGCTCGTAAAATCCAAATAACATTTTTTCTTTTAGACATACATCAAAGTTAAGAAACTCCCACACCAAACTAAATGTCTAAAGTGTAAAATTGATATTTTTGTCTCTCGGATATTAGTTTCCTAGTTATTTTTTCATCTTTTGGTTTTAGTTGACTGAGATGCGTGATAGGGCAATGCGAAGTCGAAGTAAATAGCATAATTTTGTTGGGTTTACAAAGTTTCTACCTTATTATTGTTAATTTATTATTCTCGTTAAATACCATTTGTCATTCCTTATTGTTTGTTTAAAGTACAGTGGCATGTTTGTCATGTGTGTTTAAAACGAGAACAAGTTAACAATATATACAATAAGTCCTTAAATAGGGGTCGTCTGAGAAATTTGGATTGCCACTTGAAAAGAGTGTGTATTTGATTCGAACATACAGTTTGCTCTGCCTTGCTAATGGCCACCTGAGGATCTGGGAACGATCGTTTTTGCAAGGATCCATAATGTACATTTAGTTAGCTCTTGGCAAGTATGGTCGCGATCGAGCACACATTTTAGTTAACAAGACTCGACATAATATCGGCAATACTTAAAAAGTAAAATTACAAAAATACTGATTTCCGATTGAAATTAAAAACGGAAATTATCTAATCAAATATCAAAACAATTGCAAACACATGAAATGAATGCTTAACCGTACTTAACTGTACTTGACTTAGGTTTCGACTTTATTTAATAAGTCTGCTTGACGACTTGATCAATTTGGTCCGAAAATGGTCTCGAAAAGACTTGAATCCCGTTATTTTGTAAAATCAAAATATAGTTGAGTTAGATGTCTTATTAAGACCAGTCTAGACTAAATTAAAAGGACAAGACGAAGGCCGAAATCGAACAATAAGAAGTCAGACTTGTCAAGACAAATCGAGACTGATCAAGAGTTAGCCGAGACTGGTCCATATCATAATCCACCTGTACAAAATCAATTTCATTTACAATTATTAAGTCAAGACCAAAATCAAGTACAGTCAAGTAAAGTCAAGTAGCTGTACGAGATCAGTCCGAGTCTTGTCAAGTACAATATGTGATCGACCTTACTGCTTGAGCACACAATATGGTCTTGTCATACTCCGAACATTTTGTAGTTTTGTAGTGTATGCAGACTTGGTCAAGTTTGCCGAACACACAACATTTGATTAGTGTTACTCGCGAAGATCATGAATAAACCAACAGTATCCTCCTTGATTCAGACACTCTTTGCGCAGCTTTTAATGATACCACCGAAAGTTTGTAGGATACAATTATATATTTGTTGCTTATCGAATGTTCTAAAAAAATCCGTAAAGAGGATAACCAACTTTTTGAGTACATATATTTGTTAATCAAGAAAACCACAAAAAGGAACAGATTGAATATCCCAACTCCAATCTTATCATCGAGACCAAATGTTAGCGTCCTCCGATATGTGAACCATGATTTCATTTCAAAAAGGGGTGCAATATTTCATTAAACTAAAATATAAAGAAGTAAATGATAAAATTGTTTAATAATTTATTGAAGAAGTAACAATGACCTTTTTTGTGACCTTTGTATTGTTTCAGGCGAATGATGTTGATTAAATGATTATGACAGTTTAAGAGATCTGGACACAATATTCTCAAACTGTCAGTTATGACTTGTTTCTCATTTGAATACGCATTAACAGCCGCATAAAAACCGTCGTTGACAAACGCCTTTATATTATTTAATTAATTCATCAAGTCGAGGTTCATATTCAAATTTTTATTGATGACCATGACCTCTAACATTGACAAGGAAGTCAATGATATGTGTCATAGAGACCAAGTATTGTAAATATCCCAGATTCTAATTCTTTTAAATATAATACTTTTTCATGTAATCAAGTGCTACATTTCTGAAGCTGATGTCTTCATAGCTTGTCAATACAGACACAGAGACACAGAAATGCCAATTGTCTTTCAAAAAAAATATATAAAAAAAAGTGATCCTGTTTTAAAAAGGCACTGGCCATGTCTGTTTGATGCAGACACAGCAAGAATAAAAGTTTTGGTTTATGTAAGACTAGTTATCTTCTTGAGAATTTAAATAATCAGAACATAAGCGCGGTCGTCAGCATAGCAACAACGTACCAGAGACGGTATAAGATATTTGAGCCAGTCGGTTAATCCTTAACTATTGCGTGTTTGGCAGACACATATAAGAGAAAAGCAGTTGGATATTTTGACCTGTAAGCATATTCGATCTACGAGGACACTTTCACAAAACAGTTTGAGATACATGTAGTTTATATTTTTCCTGATTGTATTAGTTGTTGGAACTTAATTTTGGATTTTTCGTGCACAATTGACAAAGAGACAGCCATTTTAAGTTAACGTTGTCTGCATCGTGCTTCAATTATTCAGCTGTTCAATGTTCTAAGAAAATTAAGATAAGCTGTATCATCTTAGCTTTTTATTATCTATATATAGAATGTATTGGTCACGACAGCCTTTATTCTAGACAGTACTAGTTTAATAATACGATATATACATGCTATATGTTACGTTGGATACTAGATCAATGTTACTTCGTGCAAAGAAAAAAAAAGAATTTCCTAAAGCTATGAAATCGTAAGCTTAAAGATAAATATATAACAAGACTTGTCTTCTAACCTATATTCAGTAAAAGCGAAATGTCATTAAATAAGAACAGAATAAACGCACTTCCTATAGGTTAACTAACAATCACATTGTTAAAGGGAAATTAGCGTTCAAGATAAAACGCAATATAAAACAGGAAGATATGGTATGATTACCAATTAGACAACTTCCCACATATACTGTAACGATTTCGTGTGTATCAAGATAAACATTTATGATACCATTTATGTGTTGGTCCTTTTCGTTGATTCAATGTGTCGTCTGTTTTTATTCGATGTAAGATTTTTTTATATACATATTTTAGTCTTCCTCTTTTCGCAGCGATTTTGTCAGACATAATTAAAATATATTATTTATATCTGACAAGCTTATATCTTTTAACATCAAATAAAAAGTAAACGAAACAAAAATACCAAACTCTAGGGAAGTCCACAACCCAACGGCAAAACCAAAAGTGCAAACAGATCAAACGTATGGGTAAATGTAACATGTCATATTCATGTCTTGGTACAGGCATTTTCTAATGTAGAAAATGGTGGATTTAACCTGGTAAATGTAAGTTGATATATCTTTTAAACATTGTTATTATAGGCATCAAGGGGTCGGACGTTCTTTTAGGGAAAAATAATATATTATATATATATTAGTTTAAAGTTGAGAGCTTTGCACATCCCCAAAATTCAAATATTGTTTTAAACCATTATTGGCTTGAATATGAGGGATCATGTGTTAAATATGATTGTAAGTGGTTTTATATAATCTAGGTTTCGTAATTAGAGTTCACTTATTGATAGACATTGTTTTGAACAGTACCTGCCTTTTCTTGTTAAAAATGTATTGCTTCATAGTGTTTGCAAACAAGTTTTAAGGGAAAACACACTGACATCTAAGTATGCTACCTTCAATGAAATGTTTTCGTGGTATCAATGATATCAACAAGCGTTATAGTTATACTTTACTCCTTTTCATTTATTAGATTTCTGATGGAGACCGGTAGTCTTCAACCACAAAAACATGTGTCCAGGCAATATGTCATTTATATACTGTACAGAATTATGCAATTTCAAAATGCTATCAAAATATGGAATATCGGTTCTTTACCTGTATCATTAGCCATTATTAATCAATTTTGAACTAACCAGTACAAAAAGACTAAACTGGTACACATTTTTATTATGGGGCCAACTGAGACCCACCTACAGATGCAGATTTTTTTCGCTACGTTGACGACCCATTAGTGGTCTTCTGCTGTTATCTGCTCTTTGTTTGCATTGTTGTCTCTTTGACATGTTCCCCATTCTCAATTTTATTAACAATTTCCTACTGAATTAAGTAAACATCTCATCATATAAATACAGAATTCTCCACCTCGGTAAATCAATATTGTTTAAACAAATTGCTGATAGTCATTTAGATCTGTTCATATTGAATTAATGGACTGTTCAGTAGATATTATTAACATGAACAAGACAACAACATAATGAATTTTCTGAACAACTACTAAACAGTACGTGATTGAATGTTTGAATGTCTTTACACGATTAAACGATTATGGTTCAAACTTTTCAAACAACGTTAATATGAAATAGACCGTTTGAATTAAAAACAACTAGTGAGCAATGGAAAGATTGGTGAGACTTTATATTCGGATAAATTAAGGCAACAGTAGTCTACATAGTAATCAAACCAAAGATACCGGGCTTATAATTTGATACGTCAGACGTGCGTTTCGTCTACATAAGAATCATCAGTGATACTCAGATCAAAATAGTTAGAAGGCCAAAACAAGTACAAAGAGGAAAAGCAATGAGGACTCACAGCTGTCTAAACTCAGAACAAATGTTTATATGTATTGCTATTATTTGATTAACTTTAGATGAATTGAAAATAGTAATTTAGAATATAAGATAGCTGCCAAAGTTATTGGATTAAGATTAAACAAAAAAATGTACAAATATGTAGACATTGTATTTTCCTCGCTGACTAATTATAAGTTATCGCTTGTCCTTTATTGAGATAATGTTTACACGGGCGTTAGTTGCAGATGATACATAATCAAAATCACATGATAGTTTTAGTTGTATATAATTAGGGTCATCAACAAATTTAAGTTTTCTTAAAGTCATATGAAACGAGTGACTAGTGAAAAATAATGTGAATCCAATTCTTGAACCAATGCATGTATATATCTTGAACTGAGGCTTATGTGTACGATTTTATAATTTTTTACGCATCCATGCATTGAACCTTAAAATCATAAAAATAATTTCTCGGTCAATTGTGACGTAAAAATATGACAGCTACTTAATTGTCGTGTTTTGAAGCCATAGTTTAACCCTTTTCACCTTTATAATAAACAATAAAAAATAAAGCATGGATATTGAGCACGTGTATAACATGAACAATAAGATAATAGTTAATTTCAATGACAGATATTGTTTATTGGAATCACCAGCTTTTTACGAAAAAGGTCACGTTGAATTTGCTGCAATACGGAAAACATATTGGTGTATTATTTACTGGAAGCAATCAATTGAAAAAAGTAATTCCTTCTAAATTTGTAAACATTATAGAGTTTTCTTGAGAAAAAAGTTTATTTACATAAGTTTAATAATAAAAACTAACCATTTAGTTATAAAATCATGTTTTTTTTTATTTGAAGTTTCATATGAACTTTTAAAAGTAAGAAAGTACCAAATTCTGAAAATACATGTAAGGAATATGTTTATTTTTAACGGTTCCGTTGGTTGTGTTTGTTTAGCTTAATGTTCTGGTAATGAAGTTCCCCTTTTTGAACTGACCTGACGACATATGTTTTATAAATGCAAAAATGTTTTTTTTTCTCTCACTCTACGTACTATTCAGTTCGTAATCACTTATATCTTTGCAGAACTCAAACGTGTTTTTCTTCAGTATACAGATTCGCTCAAAAACCTTTCTTTCTGTTTTTTAAAAAGAAATTAATTATTTGCAATTATAGTAAAATAGTATACTATTTTAAGAGTTTAATAACTTACATTGATTTATTTATTTATTATTATAAAATCAAGATTCATTTATATTTGCTCATTTTATTAACGATAGTATTGCTCTAAAAATGGGTAAACAAAAGTGTATTACGTTTTTCACTGTTTTTAAAGTACATAAAATTTATATATTCTTATTTTGCTTTTGATATAAAAAAAAAACCAAAACATTTCAAGTAATATACAATAGAAATGATACTTACCTTACCGTACCTATATACCATACGCATCCACCTGACTAACAAATTATCAAGTTAATGTTTTAATTGTTCAGCAGAAAACTTTGCGACAGAAATTGATTTTGAAAATCTTTGATGACAAACTTTTATGAACGATTTATTCTAAATCAATGGCATAAAACGTTGAGTACTAATTATAGTTTTCTTAGTTGGGACACTTTAATTTGTTAATGACAGTTGTGTAATACCTTTAACTAGATCGATGTCTACCTACTGTCCCACGCCCTAACATATGATAACACAAATTCGCTTATATCTGGATATATCTGTTGTACATGTAACAGGCTCAGTTATAGTGCAGATGAGCATTTGTTCGAATAAACATAATAAAAGCTTATTTACCGAAAAAAACAAGGCAAGATTTTAGTTGATATACCCTTTAAGTATTTAACTTATTTAAGTGCTCTTATGTTAATCTATACAATTTTACAATATTAATAGTGTAGTCTGAAAATTTTGTGTATTTATTTTAAAATATTTGCCTCTGTAATATATTCGAAATGATTTTTATCGTTCATCATGATTCAAATAATTTCATTTGGATTCACACAGAACATACGTTTGACCTCTTTAATACACTAGTCGAAATAATAGCTTCTAATGCGTGAAAATATGCAATTTCTGCAAAGCTAAATGATTGCATATATAAACCACTAGCAGAATTAAAAAAAAAATAGCATTACGCATGTTAGTGGCATCCCAACCCGTCCCTAACCTAAGACGATTGTACAACAGTACAACATAAGAATCAACGGAACTATAAAGATCAATTGAAAAAGGCTAAACTCATCAGATGTATAACAATAGAAATACATATAACAAAAACATAAAGGGACGTGGCCGGGTACTTGTACCTGCACATCGTAACAACCAAAAGACTCTAAGTAAAGATCTAAGAGTACTTGCAGTAACTGACAAGCGAGTTCAAAGTCATTAATTTCTAATACTAAAAATCCTTCATCTAAGAACAAATTATCAACCAGTACACATCCAACATCCAACGGCAATGGATTTAGTAAAAAGACGCCACAAACAGTCAAATAATTTACTGATATCAAAATCAATATCACTACCAATAAAACAATATTCAAGGATCAAATGACAGTGTTGCATTGGTAACTTTTAAGAATAAGTTTGTTTAATGGATCGATAAATTCAGTAGAACCGTTTCTAAATTTGAGGGCACGATAAACAAGATCTCCGTAAAAATGAGGATGTGCTATCCTATTTCAAATAAGTATAACTTCGAAGTCACATCTTGATATCTTTGAAAGAAGTTAGTAAACGTTTTAAGTAATTTGTGGTAACGAAATCCCCCAATTTATCAATATAACATGAATAACGTTCATTAAATTCTAAAAAGTCACGACAGACCCGGGTATAGGGCACGAATTGTGAAATATAAACACCGTTAGATAGTGCTTAAGGAACACAATATCATACAAAAAAAGGAAAATAAACATTAGGGAAGAAAAGTCGTAAACTTAAGTCTTGAATTTCTCGTGTAAAACTGAAATAAATAAACCTAGAAAAAGACAGTATGAGCGTTTAAATCGATAGATATTTCTAGATTATTTAACAAAAAAATATATCATCAAGATCACGGTAAGTGTTGATGAATTTATCAGTTAAATGCAATTTGGACGGGTTTTAACTGAGTTAGGTCATAAACTGTGATTTATAAGAGTACACACAAAAGTCTGCTATTAAAAGGGTGCAATAGTATCATTAGAATACATACAATCCGTCGATAAACCTTGTTGGCGAAACGTACATTAATATCACCAAGAAAATAATTAACAACTACAGTCATCTCACCACACGGCCAGTAACTTTACTCATTAGAAAAGAAGGGTAAAATAAATTGCAGTAAATATATATTTGCAATCAGATAAACCAAACGACCATTTAATTAAGAAGAAAAGTCAAAACTGTCAATGGAATCAAAAGGACAATCAACAGCACGTAATTGATGTAAAACATCCAAAGAAATTTTGCACGTCAAATATAGTTAATTCCTTAATTTTTATATTTTGTATAACAAACGAATTTGATTGTAGTTAAGGAATTTGTCTCATAGGCAATTATACCACAGGTCCTTTTGTTAAAGTTAAAAGCAATGGGAGATAATATGTAAAACACTAACTAGTTGCCGAAATGAAAAGATAGTTAACTGGTTTTATGTGTGATTATGTAACCTATACATAGCAGGGACTTTCAAATGTTCAGAAGAGGCATTAAGCTGTGATGTGGTTATGATATTTTGTTTACTATATGACTATCTTAAAGCGCACGGAATTCTATATGGATTGAAAATACATTTCATTTTTTAGAACGTCCGTGTAGTATTTACGGCATACCAGCACCCAATTCTTGTCTGATTAATCGGCGGGTAAAAACATAAACCGGTTTGAAAGTTCTTGAATTTAAGTATTTATAAATAAATTTATGCTTTATTATCATATTTTTTTACTTTTATCTTAAAATGTTTTGATAAATAAGTGTATATTCTTTTATATTTGACATATTTTTGCATCCCCGTACATATGTTCATTGAAAACATGATGTTATTTATTGTAGTTTGAGGTTTCTAATCAATCTGTGTTATTGAAAAAAATCATAAAGATATAAAACAGACCTTTTAGTTTTGGTAGTTTTCTTATCTCTAGCTTACTGAATTAGACCGTTTAATTTGTTTGATATTTGTCATCATTATCCATAAAATTAGATTATTAACTGATGTTGCATGTGTCTCCTCGATAACATCTTAACTATCTTATACATGTTATACCAGATCTTTCACGATCTAATCGCAATACTAGATCACCATAACTTATTTTTTCAGGATTACATTTCTCGATATATAGAATGACAGCTGTGTCAACATGTTCTTCAAATCCCACATCAAATTAAGCGGAATTATTACATCTTAACCTGTTACCCTGATTTATTTTTGTAATTATCTGTAATATGAATCGAATATTGTCCACAGAACGTTCGGCAAATAACAGTCATCGTAAAATGATGCACAAAAATAGACAAGATCGTTTGGCTAACTACTTGAAATAAATAGTATTGAGAACAACACAAAAACTCCTAATAAAAGAAGACAAAATCGACAATTCATTTATATTATATTGTTCAGAGATTAGAGCTAGTATTTATAGATCCACCGTATTTGTAAGTCAATCCTGTTCAGCAAAATATCGATACCGATAAAGTTTTTAAAGTCTAAAATAAAATCTACTACGTCATCGTCAAATAAATCTGTAATTTCAAGCTCATAATTGCGTATTGATATTGAGACCAACTTTTACCGTTCCTAATTCCAGTACGTTATATGTTTTTTCTTGATCAATATATTTTTGTATATTATATATCATAGAAAACTTGAATTATATTTGCACAACACCTAAAAGATTATTCCTGTGATATTATATGTGTGTGCGAGAGTTTGTGTATTTATACATGTTATACATCCCGTCATTGTATAATTGTATTATTGTGCAATGGTGATTTTTTTGTATTCTTTCATTTTGTTAATGTGCTTTGTCTATATATAGATACAAGAAGATATAAGAAGATTATATATGAGTGCCAATTAGACAACACTCCATCCAAGTCACTATTTGTAAAAGTAAGCCTTTTGTGTTTCTTTCTTACATATTTGCTTGTTTTTATAGCGGTTAAGATTAAAACACAATGTTGGCTGCTGGACCTTTATTTTGGACATTTTCACCTATTATGTCTGTTTTATTCACACGTCGTTGTAAATATATACTAGTGAGGTGTTCAACTAGCTATCAAAGTAGGTATAATCCACCATTTTCTACATTAGAAAATGCTTGTACCGAGTTAGGAAAATGAAATCTGTTATCCATTCGATGGATGTATTTGAGCTTTTGAATTAGCCCTTTGAATACAGACTTTCCGTGTTGGATTTTCCTCGGAGTTCGGAATTTTGGTTATTCTATTTGTTTGTTATTGATTTGTAATGCTTTGTGAACACTTTTCAGATAGACATATAAGGAAATGTTCAAAACTTCGGTATTTCAACGACCCTTGCTTTTTGTTTATACTATACAAAACGTTTGAGTGATTTATTTGTCTTTCTGTAGCTAGCCTTGTCTAACATTTATAAACAAAACATGGTAAATGCATGTTACATGTTACATTTCTGGTAATGTTGGTTATCATTCAAGACTCAACGTTCAACTGTGAGATATATATGAGTAATGACTGAAATAATAGAAAATATAAATCTTTGGATGGTCTACCATCAGAGAACAAATATGTAACCCTACACCAGTTTTTAATGCATAGACGTATGTGCATATCATACGAGAATCGTGTAAATATTCATTTTTTTATTCTTTGGGTCAATACGGACGTTAAGGGAAACGACATATACCAACTTTCAATTGTCAAACATGTTGCCACAAAAGCTATTATTACGTATTCGAATGTTATTCCTATTATGAACCCTGATAACCGACATAAATTGCATTTTTATTATACTATATAAATTCAAGACGTTTTGATTAAAGTAGAAAACGGGAAATTATTTCATAAGATGCTGTGCACCAATAATCTGATAAATCATCGCTTTATTGTTTTACACTTCGTAACACTGGCTTTATGGTCTTACTCCACAATTTCAGTTCAATGTCTCATAAATTAATGGCATGTGCAGTCAAATCCTTGCTTTTACAAACATGTATATTGATTCATCTACTAATGCAATAAACTTTATCACTACGTACATTTACTCGTTTTTTAAAAAGAGTTTTTACTAGCATTATTTTTCATGATTTTCTCGACATTTGTAACTGATAGATAAAGCTGTCATGAGTAATTTAAGAAATGCATGCAATTTAAAAAAATAATATCTATTTAGAATAGCCATTACTTATCAATTAAAAGCGGTTAACAAAATGGCAAGACGAGAACTTGTGATAATTTACTGTAGTGGACTCCGTACATGTATACGAGTGAATTTTTGACCGGTTTTATTTTAAACTTTCAATTAAGTCGTATATCGTGTACATTTTCACTAAATTTTATATGCATATATTCATTGATTCTAGATCAAAATCCGTTTTATTCTATGAAGAGTTTAATGATTGTCAAGCTATCTAAGATGCAAGTCATGTAATACACCTTTTATTTTAATGATTATCAAGTGTATGATCATGGGTTCATTAATCTAACAACAAAGTATTTGAATATGTATGAAAAATCTTGGATTAAGAACTAACGGAATATCAAATTGCATTAACGACAATAAGATTACACATTTATGTCTTTCAACTCATTTTACTCTGCATTTAGACCATAGTGCAGACTTGTATGATGTGACAAGGAGAATGAATAATGTATAAAAATAACTAGTTTTAAACTATTTGTACTCTTTTAGATTAAGCTGTATGTCATTAAGAATTATAATTATTTTCCTTTATGTACGTCTGTCTGATCGCAACAGGGATGGGCAAAACTTCCTAGGGAACATTCATGTCATGTTTGGTTTCATTCTATTCAGTGGTTCTTTAATTTCATAGTAAATAACCTAATTGAGAGAAAAAACATTTGTTGGCTAACACAGATTCATATTTTAAACAACTTAAATTATCCTTCGGGGCTCCAATAAGTTGAAAATATGATGATTTATTATCATTCCTTAAAAGAAAACTTGAAAATCGTATTTAATTACGTAGAAACTTTTCAAGTTTATTCGCGATAAATATTTCCAAATTTGAGAAATTAGTTCATTTGAGAAAAATATTTCATTTTTTATTTAAGAAAAAAACTTAAAGTTCGTCCTTGTCCGTGTTCTCAGTGTCTTTAGTTTTGTTCTCATCAAGAGATGCATTACCCACTGTTTTATAACTTATAACTTTGTGCATTTGAAATGAGTGGTAAACATATGATCTCGAAACATGAAAGTTCTATTACGTCATAACACTTCCGGTATTAGATGAGATAGTACTGCACAACTGCAACCTCAATGTGTTGCTAACTTTGCTGTCGAGCGGACGTGGTTTGTCTCGATGCGCAACCTCTAACTAAAGATTTCCTTAAAGATATATTAAGTCAATGTGATTGACTTGTACATATATTTTATTTATATTAAATAAAAGTATATGTCTAAAGAGATTTTTAACGCAAGTAAAAATGTTATAAATATTTTACTATTTATATATTACTAGTACTAGTTATATTGAAACTTGTTACGAGGAAAACAGTGAAAAATTTTTTTTTTAATATTTATTAAGTTATGTTGGCTGACAGACCCTGTTATAATATCCACCATTTAGCATTATAACTGATATTATTGAAATGAAATAATTGAGATTGGATTTTTTCACTATGTACAATGTACATGTAACTAGTTAAAAGTGTATGCTAATTCGGTTTACAAAACTTGACCTTGAAAGAATTTTGCTATCAAATTTGGTTTTGATGTACCTACATACTTTTTTTTTTGATTTGTTTTTGGCTTCGTAATCGCCTGTGGCGAACATATCCGGTGAAGGTTGATCTCTTTATTACAATTACGTTCCGTTATATCAACTTCTATGGCCTGCAGATGATGCTGAATGTAAAATTGGGTGTAAATTAGATATTAGATAGGAAAAAAGACCACCGCATAGGTTTATTTATAAAAGTATCCTAGTTGTAACCGTGAATCTCAATCATTGGATTAACTATAACATTGTATCAGTGTGTTATTCCTTTGACATTTTATAAAAAAATTAAAACATTCTGAATGCATAGTATATACATACAAGATATACGTGTGTCATGAAAGTAGCTTAGACATCTATTATATCCTTGTCAGCCGTTGTTTTATTTTCAAATTGTCTTTAAGAAATCATGCTAGGATACTAACTTTTTTCTTTCACATGAGGCGGACCTAATGAAAAAGCTCAAAGTCATCCCTTCAAAAAATGTATGACCAACACCACGAGTAGGGTTATAGTTATGAAATATCTGTTTCACAGTGGACGACAAAGATGATCCAATTATCGTTTTCCTTTATTCGAATGTGGCATCACATAATAATACTTATCACCGAGTGTGTTTTCTATAAACAACACGACATATAGATCAGAATATGGTTACATTTCCGGACTTGGATTTTTTTCTCGGATTCTTGCTGCTCTTTCATAAGATTTCTTTTTCATGTAATTGTTTTTTTTTTTTAATTCTGTTGTTTGACTATTGGTCGTTAGTTGACATGGTGTCGTCAGTTTATCATCAATTAGTTTGAATATTTCTTTGGTACCTTCCGCCTTTCTTTTTGAAAAAAAATACTGCGTTTTATTGATAATTCATCATTAGCAGTGTGGATTCACATGCTGGTTAATACTTGCACAACAGGAAACGCTACCATTATCAACACATCATGCCTCGCTCTTATTATTTGTTTACATTGATATGTCTTTTCTCATATGATTTACCTGACTGAACAATGCTGAACACCAGCAAACTACTTTCGACATACAATATTACTATAAAAAAATAATGAAAGTATCAAAAGTCACGACCAAACGGCCGAAAATGATAAATATTGTAAAAGTTGAAATGAGAAACAAAACTTGATTTATAGTTGGAGACATTTATTTTAATGAGACAGTAACAAACACAGAGGTTATCCTGCTTAAGTAGTGGCACTTGCTACATTGTAAATGTAAAATGAAAATCTGCTGATAAGACAAAGAAGATCATAACCTAACTATTTTCTTTAAGTAAATACATCAAGTTTTCAATAGAAAGCTGTAACAAACCTAATTTAAGCACATACAGTTATATTTAAGTCAAAGGATTTGAAATAAAAAAAATAATAAATGCAAACAAAAAGTAATTCATACTTAAACAATTTACAGAGTAAATGTTCACCAAAATAAATGTGCGCTTTTATGCTGTTATTATTCACTGTAGGGTCCATTGTAATTAACTTCCTCGTAATGAAAAGAAGATCCCAATACCAACAACTATGATCATCAAATTGGTAAAACACATGGATCCATCTCCCTTAACGCCTGAAAATATAAGTTTAAACTACGGATAATTATAGTATGTTCTATGTCACTGGTACTTTTTTTTTACCAAAGTTTAAATTTCATAAATATATATCAAGTAGTTATAAATTCAGGTAAAACATATGAACTCTGAAGGGAGACTTTTTACGTCTACGGAAAAGGCTTCTGATGCTGTTCATGCATATCCTTCATGCGAATCAATACTTCTTCAAATGTTTAATCAGAAAAAGAACCCCATCGGAAAATTTATAGGTTAGTCTGGTATCTTATGCCAATATTGTGGTGGTAAATTAACACAAATACACTTGGAATTGTGTACTCCGTGCTCTTAAACTTTGTTTTTTGTTGCCTTGTTTTCATTTTTGATCCAAGAGTCAGTAATTGATCTGTTGTGGACGAAACGCGTATCTGGCATACACAGTCTTGATTCTAGTATCCTTGCTGATTTTATAAGATACATCGTGTGTGTCAACTAATTCGTGTTGGTGACCATGACCCTAAGAAAACATCAACTTCAGTCGTTCTTTTTCATTGGTCTTTTGGGACAGTTTTTATGTACGCTCCATATTCCTAATAATGAAGCCTGTATCCTATAAATATACACGTGCGTTCTTATAACTTTAAATATATAAATGCTATACTAGTGAATAATACTCTACATGTACATGTATATCAGTACAAAATTTATTCAGTCGGACACTGCGCGCCATACTTACGCATTTTAATATCTATAACAAAGACGATGTGGTATGCTATAACTCTCCACAAGAGTCCAAATGACACAGAAATTAATAACTACATGTCAGCGTACAGCCTTCAACAATGAGCAAACAACATGCCGCATAGTCAGCTATAAAAGGCCCTATAATGACAAATGTAAAATAATTCAAACGAGATACTTACGGCCTAATTTATGTACAAAGTTGTCAAAGGTACAAGGATTATAATTTAGTACGCCAGACGCGCGTTTCGTCTACACAAGACTCATCAGTGACGCTCATATCAAAATATTAAATAAGCCAAACAAGTACAAAATTGAAGAGCATTGAGGATCCAAAATTCCAAAACATAAATGAAAAACAAATATAACATATTCAATCAAACCAACGAAAAACAGAACCAATGAACTGCTATGAAAACAGACACCAGCGTACATAGAAACTATTTGATAACTGATTTTTTTTATAACAACTGTGAATAAAAATTTACAATCGGGAATGTTGGAAGTTTTATTCCCTATTTGATTCAGCGTGGCTTCCCTAAAGGAAGATCTTTAATGACCTGAAACATTTGTATCTTCTTTATAATTGTTATAAAAGTTAATTGTACTTAACAATCCAAAGTGGTCAACGGAGACCTTGTGACAACACAACTACAAGTATTGTACATAATTATTACATTTCGTTGCGATGACATATGCAAATTTACTTCTAATGATTAAGTATTTTCTCCATGGAAAACACGTTTGCTTTGTAAAAACAGAAAACAAAATTATTGGCAATAATATGTATCAGTCACCAGTGATTATATCGATATGAATCACGGTTGCAAAGTTTTTATTGCCTATGTATATACATGATATACACTTGCGTTCAAAATAACCTTAAATATATAAACGCTATAAAAGTGAATGCTACTTTATATAGATATAAAAGATGTGGTATGAGTGCCAATGAGACAATTCTCCATCAATATAAAACTAATTCAATCAGAAGCAGCGCACAAATGCACAATACGTTCGCATTGTTGTACTTTGTAAACGTTTAATCAGTGATCAATAAGACCGGTATTGTGGTCATTTTTATAAATTTCCTGTTTACAAAACCTTGAATTTTACGAAAAACTAAGGATTTTCTTATCCCACGCATAGATTACCTTAGTCGTATTTGGCACCACTTTTTGGAATTTTGGATCCTCAATGCTCTTCAACTTTGTTCTTGTTTGGCTTTATAAATATTTTGATATGAGCGTCACTGATGAGTCTGATGTAGACGAAACGCGCGTCTGGCGTACTAAATTATAATCCTGGTACCTTTGATAACTATTGTACATGACGTTGACATTTTGTTGCAGTGACATATTCAAATTTACCTCTACACTGTTCTACTTATCAGGTATTTTCTTGTTAGAAAACACCTTTGCTCTGTAATAAACCTAATGATAAGATTCAATTGTCAATATAAATGTGGTGCATGCTTTTTCTAACATATTTAGTGCAACTAGATGTCGTTTATTAAGAAGTGATGAGAATAAAATAACGTCTTTTAGAAAGAGTTTTAATAGATAACTTAGTTTGGTCATGTCATAAACAACAATTCTTCACAGGATGCAGATGCAGACAAGACGTACCAATGGACCATAGGACGGTTGGACGTTTGAAAGGGTGCCCACCCCGCTTTATATTGAACGCGATATACAAGTATATTCTGTTTCGGACCTAACTAGCTTACTATTTTTTTGTGAAAGGTTGTACGGTTACAACGAACCTATATGCGTTATTTCATTTTTTCATTGAGTTAAGCCTTTCAATTGATATTTATAATATGTCTTTCTATGTTGTAATGTTATGACTATTATTTCAGAAAAGGAAGAACGTTTGGAATCATTAAAACGTTTAATCCCGCTGCAATTGTTTGCACCTATCCGAAGTCAAGATTCTGATTTTCAGTGGTTTTCGTCTGTTTGTGTGGTTCATAAGTTTTTCTTATTTTTCGTTTTTATATAGATTAGATCGTTGGTTTTCCTGTTTGAATAGTTTTACACTAGTATAGGTTGTTGTACGATGTGAGACAAGGCTTCGTGATGAAGGTCGTACCTTGGCCTACTATGGTTTACTTTTTAAGTTCTTACTTGGTTGGAGTGTTGTCTAATTGGAACTCATACCACATCTTCCTTTATCTACCTTTAGTAATTTACACATATGTCTATAGACTTTGGTAGATAGATGTCCTATTAGCAATCCCTCAAGTAATTCTCATTTTGTAAGGCTAAAAAGAAAAATCATATATTGCTCAACACTTACTAGATGTCAAGATGAAACGATTTTCGACCGTGTTAATTTGGTGTATATTAAAGGTAAAAAATAAATATCGGGGAATGTCGATTGATCACATGAGGCTTTAAGCTGATATGTAGTAAGTATATGATCATGATGACTGTCTACTGTTTGAAAACATCGAATGTATAAATTATCCTTGAATATAGAAAAAACAATAATTTTATTCGTTTGTAATTTTGTTTAGAGTCTTATTCATACTAATACAACAGCGCTGGATGTATTGAAGAATCGATTGAGCCGAAAGTCCGTGGATATGTATTTTTATATAAAATATGTGTATGAGAAAACTTTTCAAAATAGTTAATATGACGTGAATTTAAGCAACTATAGATGGTAACCGTTCGAACTTCAACGATGAACGTAATACAAAGTTGATGAGCATTACGCACAAAACTAATCTGACTTTTTTTTTAAAGGGCTACGGCAATCTATTACTGGGGGTGAATAATCGTGTTTCGTAGTTTTATATATTTCAAAATTTGATAAGCACATCTGAAGAATAGGAAAATATCAAGGATAATTCGAGTCAAATTGTAAAAAAAATCAAACACGACTAAAAACCAAACAAAAAACGTATAATAAAGACATACCACCGAATGACAGGCTCTGAATTCTGTTATCAAACGCGAAAATAAATCTAGGTTACGTACTATTTTTTTTTGTCCCATACCACACACAATGTGAACAATTTAATCGTTCAAACAGAGCTGTTTGAATTATTTTGAAATTTCGGTTTGAGATGAGCTTTATAAAATTTATCAAATGCTAACCTTTTTTCGAATATCTTCAAAATAAGAATGCTGCGATTTTTTTTTCGGATCTAAAAATGGTATTTGCTGCTAACAATTATATCGAGAGATTGTTGAAAAAATCAGTAAGCATGATTAGAAGTGGCGGGTTTTTCAGTCGTTAGTATTTATAAATCTATGCACACACATTTATTTACTATCTATTCTCGTAAATTCATTCAGTAGTAAAAGAACACACGGATATTTTAAAATCCACGAGTTTAATTTCTCTCTCAGTTATCAACATATTTACGACAAAAGTCGACATTTATTACAATTTGTTTGTTCGTCTGTTCTCGTTATAAAAAAAAAATCGGTTATCTCTTTTTTGAAGTATACGTTTCGTCTACTCGAGTTTCATCGTGTCTCCTTTAATGAAGTCAAGGGTATAAGATAACACCTCGCATTTTTAATATATGTAACAAATCATTTATTATCACTCGACCTGTTGCGGGCTATTGAGAGATAAGATAAAATAATCATTTCAATAGTTCCTTGTATTTTTACGTGCGACTCATTAAAATATAACATGAAATGAAACAAGGTGTCACATCTTAATTGCAAAACGATATAGATTTCTATTTTACATTTTGTGGATTTTTTCGTTTTTATGTTTTGTGCTCACTTCCTATATGTAATGAGTGGTAGGGATGAGCCGCTGGAAAAGGTCACTATTTCATGCTTCATGATAAATGAAAAGGGTGAGAAATTCAGATTAAGTATATCAATACGTTGATATTATCACTTGCTAGATTAAACCATAAGAATCTGAAACAAATCAAATGTCCGTATTTATTTTTGATGCGGTTAAACCACAGTCGTAAATGTTTCAGCTATTTGTCAAACCAATTAAACTCTATTTATTCAATGTGGTATTTCCACTGAGGATAGTTATAGATGCAATAAATCCGATCATTTTGACATTTGCACCTAATTAACATTCAAAGGTGTGTATACATGAAACACAATACCAATTATTTGAAGAAATTCCATATGAATTTAATAAATTATTATTGTATTGTATTATTGTATGAAAGTGTCATCGTCCTTCAAGAAGGGACAGCTGATGTAACTGTTTATCAGTTTTTAATTAAAGTTAAACTCAGTAAAAGTGATACTCTGTGGAGTATTACTACATTTATTTGACAAAACATATTTTATTGTCCAAATTTTGAAATTGAAATTTCTTCATAATTAAAGATATAAAAGGCAAATAAAGAAAAGTGTTTAAGATGTAACGAATTTATTGGAAAAGCAAAGTGTGATTATTGCGACTGCGTTGCTTCTAAACAAGAACGTGATAATGATCGGGACCTCCAATTTTTATTTTATATACTAATGTACTAGAAGATGAAAAATATCAAAATATATCTATAGATAGTTATCAAAAGTACCAGGATTATAATTTAGTACGCCAGACGTGCGTTTTGTCTACATAAGACTTATCAGCGACGCTCATATCAAAATAGTTATAAAGCCAAACAAGTACAAAGTTGAAGAGCATTGAGGATCCAAAATTCAAAAAAATTGTGCTAAATTTGATTTTTGTCAATGAATATATGACAAGGTATATAGTTTTGATAAACAAAATATATGAAAAGGGTGGGATACTTGATGTCTCAGCTGCCCACCCCTAGCAAAAAAGTTTGAAGTGCCTCCCCCACCCCCGAGGTTTTGTGTATTGCCCTGACTTTGTTAATAGCCATAACGTAATTATTTATTTCATGCGATCTGTAATACAGCAGTTGTCTTTGGCTGGTGTCTTCTATTATTGTTGTAGTATGAATAAATTGTGTCGTAGGTCTTTTATAGCATAAATACAACATGAGTTTGTTCATTGTTGAAGGCTATGTGATAATCTGTATTTTTTTTTTACCTTTTAGCATTAGGTGTTATTTGTTGTTTTGTCAATCATGCTATATGTGCTTGTAATACTGAATGGGGAATATACTATAACATGATATGTTGCTACAATAACATACCGTTATCATTTACAGTTACATTGAATAACAATGTTTCACAGCTTGCATCTAAGCATCCTTGTGATGATAGAATCTTGAAAGAAAACCCGTCTATGTTGCCATTGAGATCGCCCGTTTGTGTCATTTCCTTTAACTTGTTTACAGTAGTGTTAAGATTGGATGGTACAGTTGTGTTTTTGACGTCTAGATCATAAACATTTCGGTCAGTTAGAAAGATATCGATATATGTTTCGCTTGAAGCAGAAATGTTCGAGTTAATTTCAGGGTCAGAAAACCAAAGAACCTCCTTTTCCTGCCAGTTAAGTGTGTACGCCATGGAATCTACAAAATCATTTATAATTTTCATTTTATCATCCGAATTTGATCGTCGACGCCTACCAAAAATAAAGAAATATTTCAACTTCAGTTTAACTAAGCGAACGGGTCCATCAAAACTAAAACTTGGAAGGAAAGACACAGTGCATTGTTTTAAAGTTTCGAACATGCTTCTGATTGTACGAAGTGACGAATCGGTCGAGGTTTTTAAGCTGGATTGAATTGTCCAAAATACAGAGAAGTAATCTGATGCATCTAAATTGCAAACGGAAATTGCAGGAGACTCTGGAACTGGTTTCACATAACATGGCGTGTGAGAATCAAACTCTATTCGCTTCACATCCTCACATGTGAAAGGTAAGTAAGGACGGAGAGTTTGCACTAAGGAAACTTGCAGACATTTTCTGACGGCATCTATCCACTGTTGTCCGTCCTGTGAAAAATCTGGATAACTTTGTGAATACAAATTACAAAATTTTGTAGCAAACGCCATTGCATAGTCGTCGTCTGTTCCACTGCATTTAAACTTTCTCTCTAAACAGTCTCGATACCAAGAGCAGTCTGCTCCTGAAGGACTGTAACATCGCGAGGGTAAGGTTAAATTAGACTCTGTATATTCCTGGCCATTTTCACATTTGCAATCATCATATACTGGACCGGACTCCACGTCATGAAGTTCTAACATGCATTGATAATAACAATATGTTCTTGTGCTATCTCTGCAATGATATTTTCCTCCCGACTTTTCTTGCATATATACATTTGTAATACATGTTCCCCACTGATACTCTTTATAATACGAAGAATCTAGAAAACATTCAGTTACTCCACTCGGACCAGTATCGCGATCACAATTCCCGTTTACAACACGTACAAATGACAGGAAAAGTATATAATAGAAATATGCTTGCGTAAACATGTTAAACAAAGTTACTTGATGATCATTGACAGCCGAGCCAGTCTACAAATAACATAAATATTCAGAATTCAAACTTAAATTTATCTTGTTGGAAAATCCGAAAAGATAACCTATGACAAATCATAAATATGATAACGCTTTATCAAAAGAAAACTAAATTAAACACATAATTGTTTTTGTATTACAAATTTACGCGTCTTACGTTAAAACATACATTCAAAGATGACGTAGCATTGTTATTGCATGTACGATTTTTTTTATATTTCTAGCTAAATGTTTATCACCGAATGCGTTCGATATTGGTTCATTTTAAATATTCCGAAGACAAATTATTTGAATGACTTGTAACGTCCTCGCTTAGTGCGTTTAATCAAGAATGCTATGTTATGGTCTTGATTTTAACGAAAGTAATGGTTGGCTTATTATTCTTCATATATGTACCCGGCAACTTCCTATTTTTATAGTATACTATTTTAATTCTGGATGTAACGCGTCTTCTGATTGGCTTACGTTGTTTTGTTGATCATCTTATAGACATAATTTATTCATTGAGTCATCAACGTTTTTTCATGATTTACTTCGGATAAAAATGGAATTAGGAATTAAAGTAATGGTTGGCTTATTAATCTTCATACATGAACTAATTCTTAAAGGTGAATAACACTGTCTTGACAATTTTAGTCATGTTAGAATATTTGAAGATATCAACGTGCCTATTATTTACCTTTTTGAAAATTCTATTTAACTACAAAAAAAAAAATCGACATAACATGAATATAATATTTAAAGAGTAATATTTTGTAATTCCGGCTTTGTTGGCGAGGTCACCGTACACATTTTAGAAATTTTATACCATAATGATGATTGTGGCTAAGTTTGGTTTTATTTGGCTTGTTGTTTCAAAAGTGAACGTGTTTTGTAAAATACTAATCTTAAAAGAGGAAATGGTAAAATTTGTCTTAAAAGGTCAATGACTTCGGATCCAATACGGAGTCGTCTGATGATTTCTGCCATGTGAAATGTGTGTGTATATCTTATCTGTCTGATTATTTGTCCTTATACAGTTTATCATTATGGTTTTTAATATAATAGACAAATATGAAAAAAAGTAATCGATAAAGTCAACATCCGCGGAAAATAAATCTTTCAAAGAGTCATCTGACAGTTTTGACATGAACGGACAGCTGAAATCATCTCTTTTGTCGTAAAGTTTTGTTTTCAATCGACCCTCATTGTCTATTTCTACATGTAAGTCAAGATATGATGCCGACTTAATTGTATCTGTCGTTTCCTTTATCTCTAGTTCAATGGGATAGATGCATAGTCACCAAATTTTGAATTATTTAGTGAGAGAACATCATCTATATAGCGGAAAGAAGAGTTAAAGGATATTGCTAACTTTTTATCTTTCTTTCTAAGAAGTTCCTGTATGTTGTCAGCCTCATAATAATAACGAAACAAGTCGGCAAGAAGAGGGGCACAAGTCGTTTCCATTGGAATGCCGATAGTCTGTTGAAAAACACGTCCTCCGAACGTTACAAATATGGTGTCAATCAAGAAATCAAGCATCTAGATAATGCCAGTTTCAGAGAATATTTTGTTTGAATCAGAGTGATCCTACAGAAGTGTTTTAGAATACTGATATATATGTTACAGTAAATAGGTGAAATTAGGAATTACATGTAATTACTAAAATTTAGGAATTACATGTAATTCCCGATGCACTTAGTAAATACCAGTAATTCCTAAAACTGCCCAGTTATTACCAGTAATTACTAATTTTTAAATGATTTTTTTACACCTATTTACTAACTGTTAAAACAATGTTGTAATATGGTCAGCTGATCAAAAGTTATGGTAATACCTACTATATATCTTTATTCTCATAAACTAAAGTACAATGGTACAGAGACATATACAAATAAATTAACATAGTATAAATTTTAAATACAAATGTAAAATAGAGACATAAAAGTGATTACCCAGGAGATTCTAGGCATTTAATAATAATTCTTATAAACTTGCACAGATTGTTTAGTTCAGACGGGTTGCTACTATTCATTAGACCTTGAAATTTTAAAATATTTGGTCTGTTTATAAAATGATGCTTTAGTAGCAGTTGTCTACTATCGTCTATTGCCGAGCATTCTAAAATATAATGGAACTCGTCGCCAATGTCACCGGAATTGCACAAAGTACAAATACGATTTTCTCTCTGAATGTTTTGCCATCTACCAATTTCGATAGGAATTAATGTGTTCAACGTTCTAAATCTACAAAAAGAAGAAATGTTTTTGTCATTTAAAATATCAAAGTAGGTTTCGAAAGTTATACTTTTTTTGAATAATTTATAATTCAGAGCTTTTGGAGAATTCTGTACAGTAGCATACCATGTCTGTCTGAACTGGTCAGTTAATCTTAATTTAACAGTATCATACAACCAGTTTTTACTTATAAAATATTTAGTGTTCCATATATTTCATAGCCCACAATTATCAAGCACAGATTTTACATTCTTACACCAAGCTATATTTCCATTATAACTACCAGTAACAAGATTGTATAGAATAACAGAAAGTTTCTTATTTTCCCCAGTTACAAGCTTTTCCCAATAATTAATAGTACGTAATTTAATAAAAATATCCAGTGGGAATCGGCCAAGTTCCCCATATATCATATAATCAGGCGTTGATTTTTTAAGATTAAGCAGTCATTTACAAAATTTTAGATGAACACGTTCTATAACAGAGGTGTTGCCCATTCCCCAGACTTCACACCCGTATAATAATATAGGCTTAACTACTTTGTCAAATAATTCTAGTTGACATTCAAATTATGTAATCTCCCCTTTTTAAGAATATCGTACATAGCCCTTGTTGCTTTATCAGCCTGTGCCGTTTTTGCTTTTGTGAAACTTCCTGTTCTAGAAAATAATACTCCAAGATATGTAAATTCTTCTACAATATCTAACTCAATATCAGCATATTTAAAACTAACATTTTGTAGTGGTCTACTTTTAGAAAAAAATACTATTTTGCTTTTAGGGACATTGACTTATAATTTCCATGTATCACAATATTCTTTTAAAGCGTCTAATTGTTTTTGTAGATCTGCTTGTGTTTCTGACATAAGTACAGTGTCGTCTGCGTACAATACAACAAACAGTTTTAAATACATACTTAGTTCGTTCTCTATTTGATCTGATAAAGATTTCAAACCATTTACATTTTTGTTCTGAAAAAAGCTTTCTAAATCATTTAAATAAATAGAAAAAAGTATGGGAGATAAATTTTCTCCCTGTCTCACACCTACATTACATGGAAAGTAGTCTGAATATTCCCCATCACTAAAGATTCGTGATTTCACATTTTTATACATATTAAATATAGTGTTATACATCTTCCCATTCACTGTGTGTAAAATGAGTTTTGACCAAAGACCAGATCTCCAAACTGTATCGAAAGCTTTAGCAAAATCAATAAAAGCACAAAAAAGTTTTTTCTTTTTTTGTCTCAGTAATTCAAATAAAATATGCAGAGTAAATATACTGTCTAAAGTGGAATAGCCCTTTCTGAAACCAAACTGGTTTTCATTTAACAACAAATATTCTTCCAAAAAGTTACTCAGTCTTAAATTCATAATTGACGTAAAAAGTTTACCCATACAGCTTAATATCGTCGCTGGGCTTCTAAAATGTTGTAAATTACGATTTTTTCAAGAAAAAAATTTCTCACAAACAGGCTTTGAAAATTTTGGCAAAATGCATGCTTCCAAAATGTCGTATGTGAACTTGAACATTTTTGTAAATAGCAGTGAAATAAAAACGTTGACATTTCTGGATTAACCAAGAACTTAAATTATTTTTACAGAAATAAAGAAATGTACAATTATTTTTTTCCCAAAACCATTCTACAACGATTTTCAAGTTTTCATACAACATTTTGGAAGCAAACTTTACAAACAACTGACATTGGCAATTTTGTAATATGTCTTATGTCACACATTTTGATTGGTCTAACTGTATACTATTTTGTGATAACAAAGATTTCCTCCCGCCCAGACCATTGGTGTCAAAAAGTATTTTTAGCCAAAAAAGTCATATACGACATTTCAGAAGCCCAGCGACGATATAGTTATTGGTCTGTAGTTTGTGGATCTGACTGGTCACCTTTGTTTTTATAAAAAGGTATAACATTAACAACAAGCCAAAGTTCAGGCACTTTTCCAGTATCAAATACAATATTGAACAGTTTTACATAGATTGGCATGAAAATCTGAGTGGTGCTCTTAATATATTCATTAATGACGAAGTCATCGCCACAAGTTTTGCCATTCTTAAGATTTTTGATGCATTTAAAAATTTCATTTTCCGTAATAGGACTGTTTAATAGTGAATTAAGTTCGTTATTCTCATCTATAATAATTTCTTCACCAGCGTCAGGATCTGACGAATTTAAATTTTTGAAAAATTCAAAAAGTATATCAACAGGAATATTATTCCTTTTTTTTTCTTTATACGAGTTCAATATCTTCCAAAATTCTTTAGAATTACTATTTTTTAAAACATTCATCTTTTTTCTCATGGCTTTTTTATGCTTGTTAATAGAAATGTTCATTTGCCTCTTCTATTCACGTTCTGTATTCTTCATCTCCTCTCTTTTTAAACATGTTTTATTGTATTTATATCTTCTTTTTGATATTCGAAAGCACCGCCTTTTTTCCCAACATATTTGGTCAAACCAAGGTTTAATAACTTTTTTTCGACATTTCTTTTCATGTCGTTTACAAGTAAAAGATCCAAACACATTTTCGGCTGAATCCAGCATTAAACCATTTACAGATTCAACTATTTTATTAATATTTTCTTGAGCCAGTATACTGGTATTCAGCATAGTTAAATCATTATTTAATTGATCGATTTTATTTCTATCGATATTTCTCAAAAATTCGGCTTCTTTTTCACAATCCCATTTTTTGAAGCCTTTTCTTTCATGACATGTCAAATCGTTTATTAAAATGTCATCGCATTCGACGATGTTATCAATCGAGTTGAAGACTAGCTTACAGTTCAGAGGCGAATGAACATAGAAAAAAAGAGCAGAAAAATCAAGTACAGACATATTTACAACACATGATAACAAATTGTATGTACAAATAAAATAGTCAACCACACTAGACTGGCGACAAGTAAATAAACCTTCTTTATCGCCATCAACCCTTCCGTTTAAAATAAACAGATTGTTATTTCTGCACATTTTTAAAAGTAGATTTCCAAAGTGTTTTTTTGTCTTGTCGCAACTATTTCTAATACGTAGCATATGAAACTTGTGTAAATTGTTTGAAAAATCAATATTAAAATTATCCGATGTGTCATGATTGGTATTTTTCATTCCATAGAAGTCTAAATTGGCAGCAGTTCTGCTGTTAAAATCACCAGTAAGCAAAATAGACTCATGGTTGGCTGAAAATTTTAGAAATTCTTGTTCAATTATATTTATTGAATCTGGTACCTTATAAGTAGAATTTTCGGGTGGTATGTACACTGTACCAATCATAACATCTTGTTCTGTTTTTAAATAATTGGCTGAAATTTTAACCCAAAATACTAAATTACTCTCGGATTCTATTGTTTGCACATAGTTTTCTAATTCATTTTTATATCCAAATGCAATACCACCTGATTTGACTTTTGATTTACTAGAAGATCAGTGAATACTCTTTGAAAGTGATCAACCTAAAATGTTCTTTTTTGTTATTGGTGCATTAGCTATACGAAATATATAGCAAATTAAATATGATTTTTGTGTTGTTAAGACTTAGTCATTAATTATAATGAAATTAGAATTCACTTTTAGCAGGCAATCTCACTTGTTCTATTTTGTTAAATATGCTGAGAAAAAAAATTTAGTCGCTGCTGACGGAACATAGGTTGGTTCGCTATGTCTTGTGTTTTTGCGATAAAAGTCCCATGCATGCTCGACAAAAATGAAAATAATGTCAACAAAAGCGGTGAAATTTTATGGTGACTTATTCAATCCACAAAAAGATTAGAATCATCACAAATGTCCGACATACGAAGTCATTGTTGTCGCTTTGACACATTCCTCATTTCCTTTCTCAATTTTATAGTTAATAGATATAGGAAAATGTGGTATGAATGCAAATGAGAAAACTCTTAATTCAAGTAACATAATTTTTTTTAAAAGTAAACCATTGTATGTCAAGGTATGGCCTTCAATACTTAGCCTTGACTCACACCGAACAGCAAGCTATAAAAGCCTCCCAAAAATACTAGTGTAAAACCATTCAAATGGGAAAAAGAACAGCCCATACTAGGAAAACTGATGAACTATTTAGAAAAAGGAATTTAACTTTTGTCATTGGGCAACTTGAAAATCAAAATTATAAAATATAATATAAACAATAGACTCTCAAGATACTGAATCGCTCACCTGATTTAATTAACTCAATTTATTCATCAATCATGTTTTATATTTTTGAGTTATAATGTATATCAGTGTTTGCTTTAAATTGCTTTTTTTTGTCATATATGCCACAATATGAATATATAAGTTATGTAGAAAATCATCAGATATAAACAAAATTTGAACTTGATCTGCAATTTGTCAACTTAATACCAATTCTGAAATCAATTTTTTACAAGCAAAAGGGGTAAGTTTGGAGATAATTGTCAAAGTTCAAGGACCACAACTCTGCCTGAAACAAAAGTCCAACTTCATCTATAACTTGTCTGGATAAAACTTTTTACCAATTTTCAAATCAATATCACTTCAAACTTCCCACAAATGTCTTATCTAAATTTTGGATTGTTATCAATGTCTTGCAAGCTGATTTTTAGGGAGTTTCAAAACGTATTAAACCACCATTTTCCAGTTTCGATTCACAATTAGCTCTAAAGAGTATGCACTTTTGATAAGCCCTAAAAATCCCTATCCCTTTACTTTCTTGTTTGGTATCTTGAATTATGTCTTTAATTTTAAAGCAAAAAAATCAAGTCAGTAAATAGCTGTAAAAATGACAAAAATAATCAGTAAATACCAGTAATCACTGAATCAACTAGTAAATACATGTAATTACTAAATTGGCTAGTGATTACAGGTATTTACTGAAATGTTTAGTAATTACGTGTAATTCCTAATTTCACCTATTTACTGTAACATATATATTAAATGCATGTCAATTTGATAAAATTCATTATTCTACAGTAGTCAATATACGCATGTGCAAACAAATGCTATTAGATGTAGAGCATGGGTTTATTCACAAAGGGAAAGACACACGTCATATAATAGTGGTTGTGGTAAAGCTGTTCAAGTTTGTAGTGGAGTCTATTTTTTTCAAGTGTTAAATTATTTTGTCCAAAGACCAAAAACAAAATAGACGCTAGCTACTTCATTAGAAAATATTAAAATTACGCTTCAAACATTTAAAACGTCCTACGAGATTACCTTCACGAGTAACCCCCCCCCCAAAAAAAAAAAAAACATTAAAAAAAACAAAAATATGTAAGAACAGAAACACGCGACGAGCATTAAGTCATTAGGGAACATATGAATTGTTTGATTGTTTAACAGACAGTTACAAAAGTGTATGTTGTAAAATAAAATCAGTACCGAGATAAAAATTTCTAGGTTGATGAAACCTGCGGGGAATAAAACCACATCCAGTAGAGGAATATATCCGGTGCTATAAAATGATTTCAAATTAACCTCAAGTGTACCAATATAACGGTTCCAAAGTTCGTCTCTAAATTAGAACGGCATACAACCATGAACAAGAAAACCTAGGATGTATAAAAACAATACAGGCGAAGATAAAAATGGACATAAATATTCAATATTAGCTTTACCTGAAGGAGTTAAGATAAAGTTAAAAGTATCCAAGTGAACAGATGATTCAAGACTTAATGAATTTCGTGAGGTTGGTCAAGGGATATTCACCGATCATCTATGATACCAAATCTTTTATGATTATAACAAATGAACGTTATTATTAACACGACAAGTTGCACTTGTGCATGAACTTATGATATAGTTTGATCATTTGAAGGCTGCAAATCAAAATTGATAAAACGATGGGCTTCGGTTATTTACATGACAAGCATGATATCACTATTGTCGTGTTCAATTTTTTAAATTGAAGCTTGTCCGTTGTGTTTAGGCAGAAGCTGACTATATTCCGTTTTTTTTGTCATGAATGTGTCTTTCAAACTTATATGTGTTATGTATTTCCATTTTGAACCTTTTATTTCAAACAAAATTTATTTGAAAATTATCACAAAAACTATTAGACACAAGATAGTCTTATTTAGGTTGTCTTCATCATCAATATCTTCATAAAAGCTTACAGTGAAGGGTTAGTCATATTTTGAATCTAATGTTTCGAAAGAAAATATGTTACAAGTGTTACTTCATGCTTTACTTGACGGGAAAAAAAGGGGGGGAGAATACACAATAAGTAATTTGCATGATTCAGAGTTATGAATATCTACATTTTATTTTCCAATTGCGAAATTTAAAATTTTAATAAATATTTGTTATCATTGATCCATTTGCATTACACTTACTTCTATTATATCAAACATACTTTGATGATCTCGAAATGATATGTTTTAATTCGATCAGCATAAAGATAATGAGAATAGAATGTCATTTGGAAATACATGAAATACATGAAATTATAAAATTGTTTTGTTCAAATAACTTTAGTAACGGTTCAACTGCATACAATTCTATTTATATCAAAAAGGTTTTATTGAATAATGTAAAATTGAAACATGCTACATAATTAAGCGTTGATAAACAGTGTGTTTTTCATATATTTGTTTATTCATATCTTTCAAATACACTTATTACAAATACAAAATTAGTTAAAAATATATATTTTTCTATAAGATAAAAAGTATCTATATATCTATCTTCTAACATAATTGACAATTGATTATGTCCCGTGATATAAAACAACTTTCGGTTTCGGTATTAGACGGACAAAATGACGTTATTCATTTTGTAAAATGTATCATATGATATGTTTTTTTTCATCTATTATCATTTTAAATAAAGACATGACGTAATGACTATAATTCATATATATATATATATATATATATATATATATATATATATATATATATATATATATATATATATATATATCAATTATTGGCGTAAAAGTCAGCATTTCGTGCGTAAAAATGACCACCAAAGTAGGCACGGGGTTTAACTATGCATTTCCCTGCATACCTAAACTGTAGCGATATATTTCTCTATGAAAAACTTATTTGTTCATTGAATTACGGTATTAGTCTTAAAGGCTTTTACATTATCTTCCACATGCACCAAAAATTAGCTCAATTGCGTTTATTTTCGTGAAATGCCGACACTTCGAAATTTCAAGACGTATATATGATGACTTATGCGCTTGCTTCAAACATATAACTTAAGAGTGCACGGTCTTTAATCATATATTTCTCATTTAAACTGATGTATATATTGCTTTTTATTTATGAAATAGATAAAGTGTAAAATACCTTAATTTTTGGTTAAATTATATAAAGCCAACTTTCTTAGTTAAAAAGATATATTTAATAAACCGATATATACGCCTCGTTAAAAGGGTTTTCTTTTCTAGCAATGAATCTCACGTGATTAAATACGTCACATGTAATGTGAAGGACATTTGATATCATGTACAGTCTGTAGAAAATGGAAGTTATATATTTTGAGATTTACACTATATTACCAGTTTATCAAGGTATGAAAATTCCAAATAGGATTTTATTTGTATTATTTGTTTATTGTCAGTATAATAGATATAATAGATAGGTATTAAATGCATTTAGTTGTTATTTTTGGCTAGATGAGCTCTTGACCTACTTAACGTAATAAATAACAATAGCTTATTTACATTTAAATTTATCACAGACCCTGGCGGATCTAGAAATTTTCATAAAGTAGGAGCCCTCTCTAGTCAACTTTCAATGATTCCACAGTGGCGGATTCAAAAGCGGTAAGATTTTGTGTTCCCTATATAATCCCCCCTTTTTTGTCCTGGGTTGGGAACCCCTTTTTAAAATGGTTTGATCCGCCTGTGTTCCCTTAATATTTAACCACTTTTCAGAAATAGAACCCTGCGCCCCCTTAAATCTACCTCTGGGCTCTGGGTTATATCTCCAATTGAGATCATATTAGAGAAATCAGGTGTACAAACACCAAAGTAGGCACGGGGTTTAAGTATGCATTTCCCTCTATACATAAACTGTAACGATATATTTTTATATATGTATTGCTTTTTATTTATGAAATAGATAAAGTGTAAGATACCTTAATTTTTTGTTTAAATTAAGTAAAACCAACTTTCTTAGTTTAAAAAGATATATTTAATAAACCGATATACGCCTCGTTAAAAGTTTTTTTTATAGCAATGAATCTCACGTGATTAAATACGTTATTACAATGATTTTTATAGTTGTTACAATAATGAAACAATAATGACACAAATCTTAAACATGAATTTAACTATTTATTAGATGTTAATCTACAACCAGATCAGAGCCATATACATAAAAAGGCACAACAATACATTTATTAGCTAGATGAGCTGTTGACCTACTTAACGTAATAAATAACAATAGCTTATTTAGATTTAAATTTATCACAGACCCTGGCGGATCTAGAAATTTTCATAAAGTAGGGGCCCTCTCTAGTCATTATTCAGTGATTCCACAGTGGCGGATTCAAAAGCGGTAAGATTGTGTGTTCCCTATATAATCCCCCCTTTTTTGTCCTGGGTTAGGAACCCCTTTTTAAAATGGCTTGATCCTCCTGTGTTTCCTTTATATTCAACCAATTTTTCAGAAATAGTTCCCTGCACCCCCTTAAATCTACCTCTGGGCTCTGGGTTATATCTCCAATTGAGGTCATATTAGAGAAATCAGGTGTACAAACACCAAAGTAGGCACGGGGTTTAAGTATGCATTTCCCCTCTATACATAAACTGTAACGATATATAATTATATATATATTGCTTTTTATTTATGAAATAGATAAAGTGTAAGATACATTAATGTTTTGTTCACATAAAGTAAAACCAACTTTCTTAGTTTAAAAAGATATATTTAATAAACCGATATACACCTCGTTAAAAGGTTTTTTTATACGCCAGTCAAAATTTTGACGGGACGTATTATGGTATACAAATGTCTGGTGTCCGTCCGTCTGTCCGTCCGTCTGTCCGTCTGTCCGGCGTAAACATGTCGCACCGTAACTTGAGAACGACTTATCCAAATTTCATGAAACTTAATATAGTTGTTTCTTATGATGGTCAAATGATCTGTATACTTTTTGGTGAAAATAAGATTTAAACTTTTTGAGTTACGGCACTTTGTAACTAAAACAGGGGTGTGCTTTTTTTCACATGTCGCACCGTATCTCAAAAACGTTTCTTGATTATTGCTTAAAACTTTACACACTTCTTAGTTATATTAATCTTAATATCTGTATACTTTTTGGTGATGATTCAAAATTTCTTTTTTGAGTTTTTGAGTATTTTGTTAAAAGGGGGAGGGTTTTTTTACATGTCGCGCCGTATCTCAAAAAACGATTTATGATTATTGCTTAAAACTTTACACACTTCTTTGTTATATTAATCTAAAGATCTGTATACTTTTTGGTGATGACTCAAAATTTTATTTTTGAGTTATTGAGTATTTTGTTAAAAAGGGGAGGGTTTTTTTTACATGTCGCGCCGTAGCTCAAAAACAATTTATGATTATTGCTTGAAACTGTACACACTTCTTTGTTATACTAATTTAAAGATCTGTATACTTTTTGGTTTGATTCAAAATTTTATTTTAGTGATATTTGTAAAATAAAACAGGGTGGGAAGGGGGGGGGGGGGGGGGGTTCACATGTCCCGCCGTGTCTCAAAAACAATAAATGGTTATTGCTTAAAACTTCATCAGAAACTATTTATGATTATTGCATAAAACTTCCACACAAGACGTCGGGCGTAAGCTGTTAATTTTTTTTATAGCAATGAATCTCACGTGCTTAAATACGTTATTACAATGATTTTTATAATTGTTACAATAATGAAACAATAATGACACAAATCATAAACATGAATTTAACTATTTCTTAGATGTTAATCTACAACGAGCCATATACATAAAAAGGCACAACAATATATTTATTAGCTAGATGAGCTGTTGACCTACTTAATGTAATAAATAACAATAGCTTATTTAGATTTAAATTTATCACAGACCCGGGCGGATCTAGAAATTTTCATAAAGTAGAGGCCCTCTCTAGTCATTCTTCAGTGATTCCACAGTGGCGGATTCAAAAGCGGTAAGATTTTGTGTTCCCTATATAATCCCCCCCCTTTTGTCCTGGGTTAGGAACCCCTTTTTAAAATGGGTTGATCCATCTGTGTTCCCTTTATATTCCACCAATTGTTCAGAAATAACACCCTGCTCCCCCTTAAATCCACCTCTGGGCTCTGGGTTATATCTCCAATTGAGGTCATATTAATGCAGTTTTCATCACTTATTTTTCAAGATTCATCATAACACAAGTTCTTTATCTAATAATGTATATGGCTGAATCCGCCCCTGTAGAAATTATCTTTCTGAAACACAAAATGCATTTAACTTTTACACATCTAGTGTATGACAGATCTTAAAACTTTTCCAACTGAAGCCAAAAGCCAGAAAACTTTTTATTCTCATAGTGGTGTGAACATGATTGTTGTTCCCATAATACTTGTTCCCCCTGGAACAAGTCTTTGAATGGTAATAAGTTCTTTGGAACAAACATAACATAATTTTATTTCCACCTTCTTAAGATATTTTCCTGGAACTAAAATGTTATATGGTTTCATAATATCTGTTCTTTTAGAGAGAGTGTCATTTGATTTTTTATACTTGATCACACCTTAGTTGATATTCACCTCACATTTCATTTACCTGGACATGAAGTACATACAAAGAACATGAAGAGTGGGCAAGAAAAGGGGAACGTGAACCCTGGAACACATATTTTTTTTTTAAATCTCCGGACTGACTTTAAATTTAGTCCCTGTTTATTTTTTAATAGACTGTGAGAGAAATCAGGTGTACAAACAAGAAACACGAGGCCGGGATAAGGTACCGGTACTTCATGTATCTCTAACAAATGTAAAATTCAAAAAAAATATTATAACACTAAAAAAAAATTATAAAAAGAGATACTGAAATGTTTTATTTAGTGTATAAAGTGTTTTTTCAAAACTAATATATTTTCTCGTTTCAGCTGAAAGTACCTCTCTAATAACTGTTTATGTGCTGCTTAAAAATATATTGCAGCACTTCACAGTTGCTTGAAAGGTTGAAAATGTCATCATGCAGAAATTAGAGCAGATTCCTCAGATTAAAATCATTGAAAATGGATAGATGCACTGGTCCTGGTGGTATACATCGATACAATTAATCTTAATTACATTTGGAATGAAAATTGTCTTCTTTTTTGGTTTTTTGCACGATAAAACCAATATTTAAAGTGAGTCACTCGTTAAAAGTAATGTTTATCCCATTCTTAAACCAATGCATGTATATCATCAACTTAGTCTTCTGTGCATTTCTAATGCAAAATAAGGCAAAATGTTTGGTCCGATTTGATTCTGTTATTACAAACTTTTTAAACAAATTACTTCCCTTTGTTAATCTGAGACTGGTTCCATACCGGACAATTTGGCTTTTGCCAATGCAAAGTATGATGGATTGAAAATGATGTATCGGCGGTTAAACTAATTTTGTATGAAAAATAATTTCTGATGCCGTAAGTATTTATCTAAACAACAAGAGGGACGAAAGATACCAAAGGGACAGTCAAACTCATAAATCTAAAACAAACTGACAACGCCATGGCTAAAAATGAAAAAGACAAACAGAAAAACAATAGTACACATGACACAACATAGAAAACTAAAGAATGAACAACACGAACCCCACCAAAAACTAGGGGTGATCTCAGGTGCTCCGGAAGGGTAAGCAGATCCTGCTCCACATGTGGCACCCGTTGTGTTGCTTATGTGATTACAAATCCGGTAAATAGTCTAATTCGGTAGGTCACATTCATGAAAGGGTTATTCCATAACGGTCAACCAACTCGTGATGGCGTCCGTAAAATTTACGTAGGGATGATTTCAACTTCACCATTTGGAACTCTTGGTTTAATAGCTTCCTTGTGAGCAGTAACCCTCTATCAAGAAAATCATGATAGGAAATGCAAGCACGGGAATATCGTTTCAATTGGGAGATATATACCCCGTATGCAGGTGCTGCTGGAATGTTGCTACTTAGAAATGGAAAGTTCACAATTGGAAAGCTGAAATCATCTCTTTTGTCGTAAAGTTTTGTTTTCAACCGACCCTCATTGTCAATTTCTAGATGTAAGTCAAGATATGAAGCCGACTTAACTGTATCTGTAGTATCCTTTATCTCCAATTCGATGGGATAGATGCGTTCCACATAGTCACCAAATTTTGAATTGTTTAGTGAAAGAACGTCATCTATATAGCGGAAAGTAGAGTTAAAGGATATTGCTAACTTCTTATCTTTCTTCCTAAGAAGTTCCTGCATGAAGTCAGCTTCATAATAATAAAGAAACAAGTCGGCAAGTAGAGGGACACAGTTTGTTCCCATTGGGATGCCGACAGTCTGTTGAAAAACACGTCCTCCAAACGTTACAAATATGTTGTCAATCAAGAAATCAAGCATCTTGATAATATCGGTTTCAGAGAATTTTTTGTCTGAATCAGAGTGATTCTTTACAAAGTATGATTTATCCCTCCCTAAGACAAGATACTTGTATCTACGTTGGCCATTCTTTTTTATGAAGCAAAGTAATACCAACTCCTTCGTCTTTTAGTTTGGAATGTGGAATACTTGTGTAAAGAGTAGAAAAGTCAAATGTTTTAACACTGTTACAAGATGAAAGAGAGTTAGATTGTATGTACTCTAAAAGATCTTTGGAATTTTTAAGTATCCACATCTGATTCACGCCACCTCTAGAATAGGCAGTTTCACAATAACTTTAAAGCCCATCTTTGATTGCTGATAAAATAGATGTTAATAATTTAGAAAGAAGTTTCGTGGAGCACTTGGAAGTTTTTAACAATAATTTCTGATGTCGTAAGTATGTATCTAAACAACAAATTAATGTAATTAAAAGATTTCAAAATCTAAGATTACGCACAGGTTAATTTGCTGTTCCTGCTAGCTCTCCATTGTAATAAAAAAAAATGAATGTCCCTCATAATGGAGACAACTAAAAAAAGGTATCTAATTACAGGGTCGGGAATTGGCAAATGGACTATAATAATGCTTTTTTTCTGCTTATCATGTTTGTGGCTTTGATCTTGTTGTACGTGGTTTAACATGATGATGATGGAAGTGTTTAACGACATTGACTGGATATACATCCCGCGGGCAATTGGTGAGCTTTAGATATTTTCTGCAGTTGGTATCACAAGGATTTGTATAGTAAGACTTACTATACAAATCCTTGGTAATCAGCAACAGGTTGAAGGCCGCTATTTTGGTGCGCGGCCATCTTGGTTATGCTGAGTTATTTTTGGTTTGTTTACTCTTTTGATGTTTCTTTTGTACTTCACAACGGCTACTTTCAGGCCCAGGTTGGTTAGCTTGATAGCCCGCTAACAACGATGATGGCGTACTAGTCTACGAGTTTCTGACGTAGTAATAACGATGACAGGTAGCATAATCAGTACCAAAGTCGTGAGACAGTTAAATGAATGTCCATTATTCAACACCTCGGTTACAGCTCTCGAGCGTTTGTCGTCATAACACTCCCCCATCAAAAATGAATTTTGGAGTGTATGCTGACGCGGGTTGGTTTCTGTCAACGAAAGAAGTTAGTCGTTAATACATCTAATAATAAAAATTCCTAATTTTTGAAGCAAGAATAAAACTAAAATTTTCATCGCACGAAATTGAAATAAAATATAGTGTACGAAAATCCATACAAATAAAATATTAAATAACGATATGTTTTGTTTCTATTAGGTTAATGAAATTAAATGAATAGACAACTTTCGAGTTCGATGCATTTCCGTCAAAAACTCTAGTTTTAGTGAACGTCATTTGTGCGTTAAGGGGCGTCGTCACTTCCATTCCAATATTGAACGAGTGGTTGGAAAACTATACTTCTATATTGTACGAATTATTCGGCAAATTGAATTCTCAAAATTGACAATCAGCACTACTGTCATTCGGAATTGTTATTAAGTACCTATATAACAAGCATTATTTCTAGTTTATCCTGCATAATGACGATCACTAAGACGCTTGATGAACGTTAATAGTGCAGGGATACAGGCGATCCCCTCTATCTGGTAAATGACGTCATAAAGGCGCGTATAATTGACGAGTTTTTTTCCGGTGACGGATGAACTCGAAAGTGGTCTATTGAATTAAAATTTCCAAACTATATATGTAGATTTCCTATATTTCTCGACTGTCTTTAATTATTGCAAACAAAAAGAAAAATGTTTATTTAGCGGGTTTTTTCTAAAACAATATATCTTCATTGTTTTTTGATATTTCAAAAGACATCTTATTTTGTTTGTTTGCCAAGTTTACTTGTATGCGGTTAGTACCATCACTAATAACTCCTAACTATCAAAGACCAAATGACCTAATAAACAACAACAAATGGAAGTTTTTAACGACCTTGACTGGCTAGGCAAAATAAACCTGATAATTGGTAATCAATATATATAATCCTAGGTCATGCCTGACATATTTCACAAAAACGGCCGATGAAAACTTCGATAACTCCTTAAATGTTAAAATGTTAAAATGATTTTATCAAAACAAAAATTATTAGATGAAGAGTTATATTATCTATCGAATGCATACCTTCACAACACACTAAAACATATATTTCATGTCCTGAGTGCAGTTTGTATGTCCTGCGTGCACTCAGGACGTCCTGAGCGGTGTTTAGACGTACCGGTGTCTTTTGTTTAAGTGTTTCATTTTTTTACATTGTCATTTTGGTGCCTTTCTTAGCTGACTATGCGTTATGGGCTTTGCTAATTGTTGAAGGCCGTACGGTGACCTAAAGTTGTTAATTTCAGTGTCATTTTGGTTTCTTGTGGAGAGTTGTCTCATTGCATGGCAATCATACCACATTTTCTTTTTTATGTTTGTAAAAGTTAACGCACGACAAATGATGAGAATTATTCACCTAGCCCTGGTGTCAGGTGAGCTAAAACATTTGCATTCAAGTATGACTACATATTTTGGAATCAAAACCAGGACACTATTGACTATTGGGCGCGGTTTTTATATAATTATCCTTAAAAGTGTTTTGTGTATGTTCAGTGGAAAATATTACAGAGTAATGAAATGGAGTTTTGAAAACGATCTGTAAAATGTCGAAACATATACAAGAAAAACATACAATCTTCACGCTATACAATAATTTCTACGGAATTGGCTTGTACAATTTCTTTCGACAGGCTTGTAAAATTCTTCTTTACCAGTCAACAGAATTATAATATACAGTGTTAATTTCCATTGTTTAACGCAAGCGTACATTGTAGATAAATAAATTAAATTGTAGTGACCTGGGGTCGTGTCATCGAAGGTGTCTTAGGACTAAGACATGTCCCAAGACCATCGTAGGAGATTTTTTTGCTCTAAGCCATGTTATTGAAACGATCTTATTTTAAGAGATGTCCTAATGGTGGTCCCAACTTTAGGAGTACTACTAAGGTCTTAAGGACATTTTCACTTTAAGGATAACTTTATGAAGTCTTAGCATATAAAATTAAAGAACCTTAGTGAGCACGCTCACATACCCCACGTCCCCACATTGTCACTGGAGAAATTGAATAAGTGTAAGAAAACAAAATTGTATAAGAAAAAATAATGACTAATAATTTCCTGTCAATATGCACATCTACATACAGTGAAACCTGGGTAAACCGAACCCTGATAAAACCGAATTTCAGTTTAAACCGAACAATTTTCAAAGTCCCACACAATTTCCCTATTAATTAACGTTAATCTAACCTGAAAAAACCGAACCCTGTCAACACCGAATTCCGAACGCTTTTTGAAGGCTCGTTAGTAAATTTGTATCTAAAAATTACCTGTCAAAATCGATCAATACCAATCAAAACAATAAAATATAATTAATTATTTGCATGATTTAATTAAACAAACACAGGGTGGCAGAGTATCCCCGAAGGTATTTGAGGTTTAATGAACTTGTGAGTTGTTATTACAAACTAATTAGCATGTCTGTGTGTATGTATAAAGTGATTTTTTCGTAAAGAAACGTTAAACTGGTCAGTTACCCCCATCGCCGATAATGACAAGAAAGGAACTTTCCCTCAGATCAATTAAATGAACCTTACTCAAATAATTACGGCCCCAAAATCGAAACTGCCATTCTGTAGCTAAACTGTTTAATTAAATAATAGTTTGAAAGCCTTTTACCGGATTAAGAAGTCGTGCAACACAACAAGGTCAATGGATTTCGATTTCTGGATTCCCATTAGAGGCCCTATATATTTGATTTGAATGCTCCCGAAGACTTCCGTTAGTTATTTAGCAACGATAAAGTCCGAAAATAAACTGGACCCCTGCTGTTGTTTCACTGTTATCGTGTGCCGAAGTATCAATCAGCGGGTGACCAGTTTAGTCCGACAACTCGTGTGTACAATGACATTCCCGATTCAACTACGGAATCGTCATATGACAGTGACTGTGAATCTGAATTGGTCAGTGAATTAACGGATGAGAAAATAATTATAAAAAGCAAAATCGCTCCACGTCGGACATCTCCCAACGACGAGCGTGATTGACGGAGTGGCGTTTGTTTATCAACAAAAATGTAGCAATAGTTATCAAAGGTACCAGGATTATAATTTTGTACGCCAGACGCGCGTTTCGTCTACATAAGACTCATCAGTGACGCTCATATCAAAATATTATATAGCAAAACGTCTATCTTTTATCTTCTTTTATTTTCACATTTACATCTAAATCAACACAAAAATAAACTGTCGGCTGTTGTGTCACAATGTAGTATGTCCTTATTATCTACATAATTTCATGAAATACTGTTGTGTGGTTTCAGAGGAGTTGAGATGACAAACTGTTGCAGAAGTACATTGAAACAAATAAGTTCAAAGGGGCCTAACTCCTAGAAAAAAAATGAATCGTAATTTCCTGTCAATATGCACATCTACGTAGTATGTCCTTATTATCTACAAAGTTTCATGAAATTTTGATGTGTGGTTTCAGAGGAGTTGAGATGACAAATTGTTGAAGTAGTACCTTAAAGCAAAAAAATTCAAAGAGGCCTAACTCCTATAAAAAAAATTGAATCACAATTTCCTGTCGATATGCACATCTACATAGTATGTACTGATTATCTAAAAAGGTTTCATGAAATTCTGTTGTGTAGTTTCAGAGGAATTGCGATGACAAACTGTTGCAGTAGTACATTTAAGTAAATAAGTTCAAAGGGGCGTAACTCCTAGAAAAAAAATTGAATCGTAATTTCCTGACGATATGCACATCTAATAGTATGTCCTTATTATCTAAAAAGGTTTCATGAAATTCTGTAGTGTAGTTTTAGAGGAGTTGCGATGACAAACTGTTGCAGTAGTACATTGAAGCAAATAAGTTCAAAGGGGCGTAACTCCTAGAAAAAAATTGAATCGTAATTTCCTGACGATATGCACAACTACATAATATGTCCTTTTCATCTAAAAAGGTTTCATGACATTCTGTTGTTTGGTTTGAGAGGAGTTGCGATGACAAGAAACAGGACTGACGGACGGACTGATGGACTGACGGACGGACGGACGGGTCAAAAAAATTATACCCTCCGCAACTTCGTTGCGTGGGGTATAAAAATGAATCCTGCAATTAGCCAACTATTGTACAAATAACAGGTACATACAAATAAATGTTTGCATTTTTGTACTTGTCCTGTTACCCCAATTCCACGTTGAGCAAGCAGTAATATGAACATTTCTGTTTCCAAACCAGTTCATTTTGGGGTCCTCTTCGCGGTCCGTGTTTCAACGATGTCGATTTTGTGAAATTAGAGACAATGATTTTGATTTTATAACTAAAGTTTCAAGTGTTGGGAGTAATTTCAGGATTCCTCTTATATGCGTTGCGGAATATATCGACTGTATACCTTTTGTTCCTCTGTTAAAAAGCTTTCGAATGAGATATAGGGTATATCTATAATTAGAGCTAAAAGGTCGCAGCAGTTCATTCCATTTTTCAAATTATTCATTTCATTATTCAAAATTTCTTATTTTTCTTAATTTTCACGCGTATTTTGGCATTTAGGTCCTCCGTAACCCCTCTCTGCACATATCGTTTATACTCAGTTTATTCCATTACCAATAAGCTCTCATTTGGTGTATTAATTTTGTCTTGATTAGGGGCAAACGGCTTGCAACAATCCATTCCGTTATTCAAAATAAGCTATTTCTTAATGTTCAAACGTATTTCGATATTTTGTTCCTTCTGTACTCCTCTAATATGCGTTGCAGAACATATCGTTTATCCTCAGTTTATTCCTCTATCAATAAGCTTTAATTTGTATACAGTTTGCCTTGATTAAAGGCCTAGGCCTTGCATCAGTCCATTTCATTATTTAAAATAAGCTATTTCTTAATGTTCGAGCGTATTTCGATGTTTAGATCCTTCATTACTCCTCTAATATGTGTTGCTGAACATATCGACTATTTATCTTGTTTTCCTCTCTTGATAAGCTTTCAAATGAGGTATAAGGTATATCAATAATTAGGGGCTAAATGGTGGCAGCAGTCCATTCCATAAATCAAGTGTATTTCGATGTTTAGGTCCTTCGTTACTCTTCTAAAATGCGTTGCGGAACTTATCAACTATATATATTTTGTTTCTCTCTTAATAAGCTTTCGAATGAGGTTGAAGGTATATCTATAATTAGGGGCTAAAGTCTCGCAACAGTCCATTCCATTATTCAAAATATTCATTTTATTATTCAAAATTGGCTATTTCTAAATTTTCACGCGTATTTTGGCATTTAGGTACTCCGTAACCCCTTATGGTCAGTACGGCACATATCGTTTCAACTAAAATTATTCATCTATCAACAAGCTTTAATTTAGTGTATTAGTTTTGCCTACATTAGGGACTAACGGCTTGCAGCAGTTCATTCCGTTATTCAAAATAAGCTATTTCTTAATGTTCAAGCGTATTTCGATGTTTAATTCCTTCGTTACTCCTCTAATATGCGTTACTGAACATATCTACTATATATTTATTTTCATCTATTCATAAGCTTTTGAATGAAGTATAATGTATATCTATAATAAGGGACTAAAGGGTTGCACCAGTCCATTCCATTATTCAAAATATCCATTTCGTTAATCAAGATTGGCTATTTCTTAATTTTCACGCGTATTTTTGAAATTAGGTCCTCCGTAACCTCTCTAATGGTCATTACAGCACATATTGTTTAAACTAAATTTATTCCTCTATCAATAAGCTTTAATTTGGTGTATTAACTTTGCCTTGATAAGGGGCTAACGGCTTGCAGCAGTCCATTCCATTATTCAAAATAAGCTATTTCTTAATGTTCAAACGTATTTTGCCGTTTTAAGGTTCTTCGTTATTCCTCTTATATACGTTGCAGAACATATCCACTATATATTTTTTTTCCTCTCTTAATAAGCTTTCGAATGAGAAGGTATATCTATCATAAGGTACTAAAGGTCGCAGCAGTGTATTTCATTATTTAAAATATCCATTCATTATACAAAATTTGCTAATTCTTAGTTTTCAAGCATATTTTGGCATTTAGGTCCTCCATAACCCCTGTAATGGTCATTGCTGCACATATCGTTTATCCTCAGTTTATTCAATTATCAATTATCTTTAATTTGGGGTATTTTTTTTTTGCCTTGAATAGGCTCTGACGGCTTATAGCAATCTATTCCGTTATTCTAAATAAGCTATTTCTCAATGTTCAAGCGTATTTCGAGGTAAAGTTCCTTCTTTATTCCTCGAATATGCGATACGGAATATATCGACTGTATACCTTTTGTTCCTCTGCTAAAAAGCTTTCGAATGAGATATAATGTATATCTATAATTTGAGCTAAAAGATCGCACCAGTCCGTTCCATTATTGCAATCATTCATTTTGTTATTTAAAATTTCTTATTTGTCTTAATTTTCAGGCGTATTTTAGCATTTAGGTACCCCACAACCCCTTTAATAGTCAATGCTGCACATATCGTTTATACTCAGTTTAATCCATTACCAATAAGTTCTCATTTGGTGTATTTATTTTGCCTTGATTATAGGCTAAAGGCTTGCAACAGTCCATTCCGTTATTCAAAAAAAGCTATTTTTTTTTTTTATGTTCAAGCGTATTTCGATGTTTAGGTCCTTCGTTACTCTTCTAATATGCGTTGCGGAACTCATCGACTGTATATATTTTGTTTCTCTCTTTATAAGCTTTCGAATGTGGTTGAAGGTATTTCTATAATTAGGGACTAAAGTCTTGCAACAGTCCATTCCATAATTCAAAATATCCATTTCATTATTCAAATTGGCGATTTCTACATTTTCACGCGTATTTTGTCATTTAGGTACTCCGTAACCACTCTAATTGTCAGTACGGCACATACAGTTTAAACTAAATTAATTCCTCTATCAATAAGCTTTAATTCCGTGTATCAATTTTGCCGAAATTAGGGGCAAACGGCTTTCAGCAGTCCATTCCGTTATTCAAAATAAGCTATTTTTTAATGTTCTAGCGTATTTCGCTGTTTAATTCCTTCGTTACTCCTCTAATATGCGTTGCTGAAAATATCGACTATATACCTTTTGTTCATCTCTTAATAGGTTTTCGAATGAAGTATAATGTATATCTATGATTAGGGACCAAAGTCTCGCAACAGTCCATTCCATTATTCAAAATATCCATTTCATAATTCAAGATTGGCTATTTCTTAATTTTCACGCGTATTTTGGACATTAGGTCCTCCGTAACCCCTCTAATGGTCATTACGGCACATATCATTGATACTCATGTTATTCCTCTATCAAAAAGCTTTAACTTGTTGCATTAATTTTTCCTTGATAAGGGGCTAACGGCTTGCAGCAGTCCATTCCGTTATTCAAAATAAGCTATTTCTTCATGTTCAAGCGTATTCCGATGTTTAGTTCCTTCGTTACTCCTCTAATATGCGTTGCAGAACATATCGTTTATAATCAGTTAATTGTTTTATCAATAAGCTTTAATTTGGTGTATACTTGCTGTATTGATTACAGTCTGAGGGCTTGCAGCAATCCATTTCATTATTCAAAATAAGCTATTTCTTAATGTTCAAGCGTATTTCGATGTTGAGATCCTTCGTTACACCTCTAATATGTGTTGCAGAACAAATCGACTATATATCTTTCTTTCCTCTCTTAATAAGCTTTCGAATGAGGTATAAGGTATATCTATACTTCAGGCTAATTGGTGGCAGCAGTCCATCCCATAAATCAATATCCATTTCATATTCAAGATTGGCTATTTCTTGATTTTCTTATGGCCATTGTCGCACATATCGTTTATACTCCGCTTATTCCTCTACCAATAAGCTTTAATTTGGTGTATAAATTTTGCCTTGATGAATTTTGGCTAATGACTTGCAGCAGTCCTTTCCATTATATCAAAATAAACTATTTTTTTTATGTTCAAGCGTATTTCGATGTTTAGGTCCTTCGTTACTCTTCTAATATGCGTTGCGGAACTTATCAACTATATATATTGTGTTTCTCTCTTAATAAGCTTTCGATTGTGGTTGAAGGTATTTCTATAATTAGGGGCTAAAGTCTTGCAACAGTCCATTCCATTATTCAAAATATCCATTTCATTATTCAAAATTGGCGATTTCTACATTTTCACGACTATTTTGGCATTTAGGTACTCCGTAACCACTCTAATGGTCAGTACGGCACATATTATTTAAACTAAATTTATTCCTCTATCAATAGGCTTCAATTCCGTGTATTAATTTTGCCAAAACAAGGGGCTAACGGCTTACAGCAGTCCATTCCGTTATTCAAAATAAGCTATTTCTTAATGTTCAAACGTATTTTGATGTTTAATTCCTTCGTTACTCCTCTAATATGCGTTGCTGAACATATCGACTATATACCTTTTGTTCATCTCTAAATAAGCTTTTGAATATATTATAATGTATATTTATGATTAGGGACTAAAGTCTTGCAAAGTCCATTCCATTATTCAAAATATCCATTTCATAATTCAAGATTGGCCATTTCCTAATTTGCACGCGTATTTTTGACATTAGGTCCTCAGTAACTCCTCTAATGGTCATTACGGCACATATCATTAATACTCATTTTATTCCTCTATCAATAAGCTTTAATTTGTTGTATTAATTATTCCTTGATAAGGGGCTAACGGCTTGCAACATTCCATTCCGTTATTCAAAATAAGCTATTTCTTAATGTTCAAGCGTATTCCGATGTTTAGTTCCTTCGTTACTCCTCTAATATGCGTTGCTGAAAACATCGACTATATACCTTTTGTTCATCTCTTAATAAGCTTTCGAATGAAGTATAATGTATATCTATAAGTAGGGACTAAACGGTCGCACTAGTCCATTCCATTATTCAAAATATCCATTTCCTTATTCAAGATTAGCTATTTCTTAATTTTCACGCGTATTTTGGACATTAGGTCCTCTGTAACCCCTCTAATGGTCATTACGACACATATCATTAATGCCTGATATTCATATGATGAAAACATAATCTTTTTATCAGTTTAATTGAGATCCGGAGCTGGCATGTCAGTTAACTGCTAGTAGTCTGCTGTTATTTATGTATTATTGTCATTTTATTTATTTTCTTTTGTTTCATCTTCTGACATCGGACTCGGACTTCTCTTGAACTGAATTTTAATGTGCGCATTTTTATGCGTTTACTTTTCTACATTGGCTAGAGGTATAGGAGGAGGGTTGAGATCTCATAAACATGTTTAACCCCGCTGCAATTTTGCGCCTGTCTCAAGTCAGGAGCCTCTGGCCTTTGTTAGTCTTGTATGATTTTTTATTTTAGTTTCTTGTGTATAATTCGGAGTTTAGTATGACGCCCATTATCACTGTACCAGTATACATATGTTTTAAGGGGCCAGCTGAAGGACGCCTACGGGTACGGGAGTTTCTCGCTCCAATGAAGACCCATTGGTGGATTTCGGCTGTTGTCTGCTCTATGGTCGGGTTGTTGTCGCTTTGACACATTCCCCATTTCCTTTCTTAATTTTATCAATTGATTCCTCTATCAATAAGCTTTAATTTCGTGTATTAATTTTGCCTTGATAAGGGGCGAAAGGCTTGCAGCAGTCAATTCCTTTATCTAAAATAAGCTATTTCTTAATGTTCAAACGTATTTCGATGTTTAGTTCCTTCGTTACTCCTCTAATATGCGTTGCAGAACATATCGTTTATACTCAGTTAATTATTCTATCAGTAAGCTTTAATTTGGTGTATACTTGTTGCATTGATTACAGACTGAGGGCTTGCAGCAATCCATTTCATTATTCAAAATAAGCTATTTCTTAATGTTCAAGCGTATTTCGATGTTGAGATCCTTCGTTACTCCTCTAATATGTGTTGCAAAACATATCGACTATATATTTTTCTTTCCTCTCTTAATAAGCTTTCGAATGAGGTATAAGGTATATCTATAATTAAGGGCTAAAGGGTGGCAGCAGTCCATTGCATAAATCAATATCCATTTCGTATTCAAAATTGGCTATTTCTTGATTTTTTTATGGTCATTGTCGTACATATCGTTTATACTCCGCTTATTCCTCTACCAATAAGCTTTAATTTGGTGTATAAATTTTGACTTGATTAAGGGCTAATGGCTTGCACCAGTCCTTTCCATTTTTCAAAATAAACTATTTTTTCATGTTCAAGCGTATTTCGATGTTTAGGTCCTTCGTTACTCTTCTAATATGCGTTGCGGAACTTATCAACTATATATATTTTGTTTCTCTCTTAATACGCTTTCGATTGTGGTTGAAGGTATTTCTATAATTAGGGGCTAAAGTCTCGCAACAGTCCATTTCATTATTCAAAAAATCCATTTCATTTTTCAAAATTGGCGATTTCTACATTTTCACGCGTATTTTGGCATTTAGGTACTCCGAAACCACTCTAATTGTCAGTACGGAACATATAGTTTAAACTAAATTAATTCCTCTATCAATAAGTTTTAATTCCGGGTATTAATTTTGCCAAGATTAGGGGCTAACGGTTTTCAGCAGTCCATACCGTTATTCAAAATAAGCTATTTCTTCATGTTCAAGCGTATTCCGATGTTTAGTTCCTTCGTTACTCCTCTAATATGCGTTGCTGATAATATCGACTATATACCTTTTGTTCATCTCTTAATAAGCTTTCGAATGAAGTATAATGTATATCTATAAGTAGGGACTAAATGGTCGCACCAGTCCATTCCATTATTCAAAATATCCATTTCATTATTCAAGATTGGCTATTTCTTAATTTTCACGCGTATTTTGGACATTAGGTCCTCCGTAACCCCTCTAATGGTCATTACGACACATATCATTAATGCCTGATATTTATATGATGAAAACATAATCTTTTTATCAGTTTAATTTAGGTGCGGAGCTGGCATGTCAGTGAACTGCTAGTAGTCTGCTGTTATTTATGTATTATTGTCATTTTATTTATTTTCTTTTGTTTCATCTTCTGACATCGGACTCGGACTTCACTTGAACTGAATTTTAATGTGCGTATTTTTATGCGTTAACTTTTCTACATTGGCTAGAGGTATAGGGGGAGGGTTGAGATCTCATAAACATGTTTAACCCCGCCGCAATTTTGCGCCTGTCTCAAGTCAGGAGCCTCTGGCCTTTGTTAATCTTGTATGATTTTTTATTTTAGTTTCTTGTGTATAATTTGGAGTTTTGTATGACGTCCATTATCACTGTACTAGTATACATATGTTTAAAAGGGCCAGCTGGAGGACGCCTACGGGTACGGGAGTTTCTCGCTCCAATGGAGACCCATTGGTGGATTTCGGCTGTTGTCTGCTCTATGGTCGGGTTGTTGTCGCTTTGACACATTTCCCATTTCCCTTCTAAATTTTATCAATTGATTCCTCTATCAATAAGCATTAATTTCGTGTATTAATTTTGCCTTGATTAAGGGCTAATGACTTGCAGCAGTCCTTTCCATTATTCAAAATAAACTATTTTTTTTATGTTCAAGCGTATTTCGATGTTTAGGTCCTTCGTTACTCTTCTAATATGCGTTGCTGAACTTATCAACTATATATATTTTGTTTCTCTCTTAATAAGCTTTCGATTGTGATTGAAGGTATTTCTATAATAAAGGGCTAAAGTCTCGCAACAGTCCATTCCATTATTCAAAATATCCATTTCATTATTCAAAATTGGCGATTTCTTCATTTTCACGTGTATTTTGGCATTTAGGTACTCCGTAACCACTCTAATGGTCAGTACGGCACATATCGTTATATATATACAAGTCTATATATATATTCTTTTATATGTTATCTCATCCGAAATTTTGAATTTTATGCATTTTTAATGCATTTTTTATTTTTATGTATACTATTTTTTTAACTTCTCTGTAACCTTTGTACTTGCATGGTTTTATGAGAATAAACTATCTATCTATCTATCTTTAAACTAAATTAATTCCTCTATCAATAAGCTTTAATTCCGTGTATTAATTTTGCCAAGATTAGGGGCTAACGGCTTTCAGCAGTCCATACCGTTATTCAAAATAAGCTATTTCTTAATGTTCAAGCGTATTCCGATGTTTAGTTCCTTCGTTACTCCTCTAATATGCGTTGCTGAAAATATCGACTATATACCTTTTGTTCATCTCTTAATAAGCTTTCGAATGAAGTATAATGTATATCTATAAGAAGGGACTAAATGGTCGCACCAGTCCATTCCATTATTCAAAATATCCATTTCATTATTCAAGATTGGCTATTTTTTAATTTTCACGAGTATTTTGGACATTAGGTCCTCCGTAACCCCTCTAATGGTCATTACGACACATATCATTAATGCCTGATATTTATATGATGAAAACATAATCTTTTTATCAGTTTAATTGAGGTGCGGAGCTGGCATGTAAGTTAACTGCTAGTAGTCTGCTGTTATTTATGTATTATTGTCATTTTATTTATTTTCTTTTGTTTCATCTTCTGACATCGGACTCGGACTTCTCTTGAACTGAATTTTAATGTGCGTATTTTTATGCGTTAATTTTTCTACATTGGCTAGAGGTATAGGGGGAGGGTTGAGATCTCATAAACATGTTTAACCCCGCCGCAATTTTGCGCCCGTCTCAAGTCAGGAGCCTCTGGCCTTTGTTAGTCTTGTATGATTTTTTATTTTAGTTTCTTGTGTATAATTCGGAGTTTTGTATGACGTCCATTATCACTGTACTAGTATACATATGTTTAAAGGGGCTAGCTGGAGGACGCCTACGGGTAAGGGAGTTTCTCGCTCCAATGAAGACCCATTGGTGGATTTCGGCTGTTGTCTGCTCTATGGTCGGGTTGTTGTCGCTTTGACACATTTCCCATTTCCCTGCTAAATTTTATCAATTGATTCCTCTATCAATAAGCTTTAATTTCGTGTATTAATTTTGCCTTGATTAAGGGCTAATGACTTGCAACAGTCCTTTCCATTATTCAAAATAAACTATTTTTTTATGTTCAAGCGTATTTCGATGTTTAGGTCCTTCGTTACTCTTCTAATATGCGTTGCGGAACTTATCAACTATATATATTTTGTTTCTCTCTTAATAAGCTTTCAATTGTGGTTGAAGGTATTTCTATAATTAGGGGCTAAAGTCTCGCAACAGTCCATTCCATTATTCAAAATATCCATTTCATTATTCAAAATTGGCGATTTCTACATTTTCACGCGTATTTTGGCGTTTAGGTACTCCGTACCACTCTAATGGTCAGTACGGCACATATCGTTTAAACTAAATTTATTCCTCTATCTATAGGCTTCAATTCCGTGTATTAATTTTGCCAAAATAAGGTGCTAACGGCTTACAGCAGTCCATTCCGTTATTCAAAATAAGCTATTTCTTAATGTTCAAGCGTATTTTGATGTTTAATTCCTTCGTTACTCCTCTTATATGCGTTGCTGAACATATCGACTATATACCTTTTGTTCATCTCTAAATAAGCTTTCGAATGTAGTATAATGTATATTTATGATTAGGGACTAAAGTCTCGTAAAGTCCATTCCATTATTCAAAATATCCATTTCATAATTCAAGATTGGCTATTTCCTAATTTGCACGCGTATTTTGGACATTAGGTCCTCCGTAACTCCTCTAATGGTCATTACGGCACATATCATTACTACTCATTTTATTCCTCTATCAATAAGCTTTAATTTGTTGTATTAATTTTTCCTTGAAAAGGGGCTAACGGCTTGCAGCAGTCCATTCCGTTATTCAAAATAAGCTATTTCTTAATGTTCAAGCGTATTCCGATGTTTAGTCCCTTCGTTACTCCTCTAATATGCGTTGCTGAAAATATCGACTATATACCTTTTGTTCATCTCTTAATAAGCTTTCGAATGAAGTATAATGTATATCTATAATTAGGGATTAAAGGGTCGCACCAGTCCATTCCATTTTTCAAAATATCCATTTCATTATTCAAGATTGGCTATTTCTTAATTTTCACGCGTATTTTGGACATTAGGTCCTCCGTAACCCCTCTAATGGTCATTACGGCACATATCATTAATGCCTGATATTCATATGATGAAAACATAATCTTTTAATCAGTTTGATTGAGGTCCGGAGCTGGCATGTCAGTTAACTGCTAGTAGTCTGCTGTTATTTATGTATCATAATTGTCATTTTATCTATTTTCTTTTGTTTCATGTTCTGACATTGGACTCGGACTTCTCTTGAACTGAATTTTGATGTGCGTATTGTTATGCGTTAACTTTTTTACATTGGCTAGAGGTATAGGGGGAGGGTTGAGATCTCACAAACATGTTTAATCCCGCATCAATTTTGCGCCTGTCTCAAGTCAGGAGCCTCTGGCCTTTATTAGTCTTGTATATGCTTTTTAATTTTAGTTTCTTGTGTATAATTTGGAGTTTAGTTTGACGTCCATTATCACTGTACTAGTATACATATTTTTAAGGGGCCAGCTGAAGGACGCCTACGGGTACGGGAGTTTCTCGCTACATTGAAGATTCATTGGTGGACTTCGGCTGTTGTCTGCTCTATGGTCGGGTTGTTGTCGCTTTGACACATTCCCCATTTACTTTCTAAATTTTTTGAATTTATTCCTCTATCAATAAGCTTTAACGTCGTGTATTAATTTTGCCTTGATTAGGGACTAAAGGCTTGCAGCAGTCCATTCTTTTATTCAAAATAACTATTTCTTAATGTTCAAGCGTATTTCGATGTTTAGTTCCTATGTCATCCCTTAATATGCGTTGCGGATCAAATTGACTTGATAACTTTAGTTCCTCTCTTAATAAGCTTTCGAATGAGGTATAAGGTATATTAATAATTAGAGACTAAAGGGTCACAGCAGTCCATTTTATTATTAAAAAAATCCATTTCATTATTCAAAATTGGCTATTTCTTAATTTTCACGGATTTGAAGGGTTTTTCAGGCCCGTGCCCCCACTCTTATCGAGATATATATATATAGTGAAGCGCCGTAAACACACACAGAGTTGAGTTTTTCAAATGCAAATAATGAAGTTTAAAGATCTTATATATGTGGTATTTTACTTTATTTCTTTAAAGACTGCCAGGTATATTACTGTAAATTCTTAAATTATTGCGAGGTTTTTAATTATTGCGAAAATTGCGACAGAGTTATAAACGCAATAATAAGATTCGTAAAAGTTAAAAATCGCATTTAAGTCTAAAATGACAAAATCGCAATAATAAATGCACGCAATGATTTCTGAATCTACAGTAAGTAGTTATATAAAATCCATAGTCCAAGTTTAAACCATTTTCACTCATCACACCATTTGTTAATAAACAAACAAATAGTTAAAACCCAAAAGTTTTGTGTTGTTAGATTGCTGTCTCGTCGATGTATACTCACACCACCTATTATTCAGATCTCTAAGAGATATAAATATGCTAAAAGGTCATGTGTGTGAGAAGTCACCTTAAAACAAATGTCTAAATATTAAAAGAAATAAGAAATGCATGCATCTATTTGTTTTAATTATATTATAATTGTGCAGATCAGAAGATCTTTCTATATAATGATATTTCCCAGTTCAAAGTCTTTTATTAAAACCATATATTTAACACCAAAACGAAATTGTTCTCCAAATTAATACTCAGATACATGTACAAACACTTTGGTTTGTTTTGAGACTAAGAAGGAGCGGGAAATGTAACTGTAAGCTATACATTATAAATCAGCATGTGTTAACCCAACTAACATGTTTATTTAGATAGTGTCCAAAATTGTTAAATGATGATAGGGCGAATGAAGCGGGAAATATAACTGTAAGCTATTATACATAACATGCTGATTACGCATTTCTCACGGATATTTGATACAGGGAAGGTCGTTGTTTTATCATCTCTACCACAAGTACACATTCCATCCTCTAGTTTCCGCTGCAATTTATAATTAATCTGACAGTGCTCGACATCATTCTAAAGTATTTTGCTTCACCGATAAAGGATTAAATATAAAAAAGAATCAAAAAATTATTAATATGATACTTTAAATTGCAACAGTCTTTTTTTAACTATTTTTAAACATCGACCATCTTTTCATTTATAAAAGGAACCATGTATATTGAAAAAAGGGAATATGTTAGTTTGTTCCAGGGCGTTTTATCCTTCGATTTGGAAAACAAATGTTTGTTCCGAGCAAACATAACTATACCCCCTTGAAAAAATGAATGTTGGGGCTAAACAAATATTTGGTTTTCATTTAGAAAAAAAAATAATTATCAAATTCATTTCATGATTCAAAATAAGCTATTTTATAATTTTTACCCGTATTTCGATTTTTAGGTACTTCATTACTCCTCTAATATGCGTTGCGGAACATATTTATTGATCATCTTTTAATAGGCTTTCGAATGAGGTAAAAGGTATATTTGTATTTGGGGGCTGAAGTGTTGCAGCAATCTAATCCATTATTCAAAATATCCATTCCATTGTTCAAAATTGGCTATTTCTTAATTTTCACGCGTATTTTGGCATTTTGGTCCTATGTAACCGTCTTGAACGTAATTGTGGGTTTTCTATCAATAGCTTTCACATGGTGTATGTAAAGTTTTTCTTATTAAGGGACTGAGTTACTGCCTCTAAATAAAGTTTTATTACTGACGAGTCACAGCAATTCATTCTTTTCTTAAAAAGAACTATGTCTTAATTTTTATATAAAAAAGAAGATGTGGTATGATTTCTAATGAGACAACGGTCCATAAGAGTTTTAAATGACACATAATATGCATTATGTATTTTTCGACATGTTAGATCCTCCGTTTCTCCTCTAATATGCGTTGCGGAACATACTAACTACATATATTTTGTTCTTCTATTGATAGGCTTTCGAATGAGGTATCATGTAAATATATAAGTATGGGTTGAAGGGTCGCAGCAATCCCTTGCATCATTCAAAATTGGCTATTTCTTAATCTTCACGGTTATTTTGGCATTTATGTCCTCCGTAATCTCGATCTCTCTGATGGACATTGCGGCACATATTATTTATAACCTAAACCATTTTGTTTCTCGATCAATGAACTTTCAAATGGTTATAACGTTTTCCTTAATTAGGGGCCGACAGTCTCAGCAGTCCATTTCATTATTTAAAATAAGCTACATTTGTACTTCTTAATGTTCACATGTATTTCGATTTTTAGGTACTTCGTTACTCATCCGCGTTGCGGAACATATTAGCAATATACATATTATATACCTTTTGTTCCTCTATGATTAAGCTTTCGAATGAGCTTGAAGTTATTTCTGTAATTATAGGGCTGAAGGGTCACAGTAGTTCATGTCATTATTTCAAAATATTCATTCAATTATTCAAAATTGGCAATTTCTTTCTTTTCACGCATTTAAGTCCTCCGTTACCTCTTTTATGGTCATTGAGGGACGTATTATTGATACATTTTGTTTCTCTATCAATGAGCTTTCACGTGGTGTATAAAGTTGTCCTTCATAAGGGGCTGACAGGTCGCATCAGTCCATTCCATTATTCAAAGTAAGCTTTTCCATAATGTCCACCCCCATTTCGATTTTTAAGTCCTTCGTTACTCCTCAGATTTGCATTGCAGAACATATTGACTATATATCTTTTGTTCCTCTATTAATAGGCTTTCGAATGAGATATAAGGTTCATATGTAATTAGGGGCTGAAGGTTCACAGCAGGCCATTGCATTATTCAAAATATCCATTCCAATTTTCAAAATTGTCTATTTCTTAATTTTCACGCGTATTTTGGTATCTAGGTCCTCCGTAACCCTTCTAATTGTCATTGGGGCACATATTATCAATAAAAATGTTGTTCCTCTATTCATAACCTTGCAAATGGTGTATAAAGTTTTCCTTAATTATAGGGCTTATGGGTTGCAGAAGTTCATTTCATGATTCAAAATAAGCTATTTTATAATGTTCACCCGTATTTCGATTTTTTGGTACTTCATTTCTCCTCCAATATGCGTTGTGGAACATATTAACTATATACCTTTTGTTCCTCTTTTAATAGGCTTTCGAATGAGGTAAAATGTTTATTTGTAATTAGGATCTGAATTATCGAAGCAATCAATTCCATTATCTAAAATTGGCTATTTTTATTTTATTTTCACGCGTATTTTGGCATTTTTGGTCCCCTGTAACCCTATTAAACGTCATTGTGGTTTCTCTATCAATAAGCTTTCACTTTGTCTATAAAGTTTTCGCTAATTAGGGCCTGAGTTACTGCCTCTAAATAACGATATTGTTACTGACGAGTCGCAGCAGTCCATTATATTATTAAAAAAGCTATATTTCATAATGTTTATGCATATTTTGACATTAAGATCCTTCGTTACTCCTATAATATGCGTTGCGGAACATATTAACTACATACATTTTGTTCTGCTATTAATAGGCTTTCTAATGAGGTACTAGTATTATGTATATCTGTAATTAGGGGTTGAAGGGTCACAGCAATTCATTCCATCATTCAAAATTGGCTATTTTTAAATCTTCACTGTTATCTTGGCATTTATGTCCTCAACCTCTTTAATGGTCGTTGCTGCACATATTATTTATAATCTAAACCATTTTTGTTTCTCTATCAATGAACTTTCAAATGATTACAACGTTTTCCTTAATTATGGGCTGATGGGGCGCATTCATCCATTTCATTATCTAAAATAAGCTACAATTGTATTTCTTAATGCTCACATGTATTTCGATTTTTTGTCTTTCGTTACTCCCCGCATTACATTTTAGCTATATACTTTTAGTTCCTCTATAAATAAGCTTTCGAATGAGGTTAAAGGTATTTCTGAAATTAGGGGATGAAGGGTCACAACAGATCATGTCATTATTCAAAATATCCATGCTATCATTCAAAATTCTTTCTTTTCACGCATATTTTTGTCATTTAGATCCTCCGTAATCCTTCTAATGGTCATTGCGACAGCAATGAACTCTCAAATGGTACATAAAGTTTTCCTGAATTAAGGGATGAAATGTCGCAGCAGTTCATTTCATCATTTAAAATAAGCTATATCTTAATGTTCACGCGTATTTCGATTTGTAGGTACTGTTACTCCTCTAATATGCGTTGTGGAACACATTAACTATGTACCTTTTGTTCCTCAATAAATAAACTTTCGAATAAGGTATAAAGTATATCTGTAATTAGTGACTGAAGGGTCGTTGTAGTCCATTCCATTACTTAAAATATCCATTCCATTACTTGAAATATCCATTCCATTACTTAAAATATCCATTCCATTATAATCAAAATTGGGCATTTCTTCCTTGTCTTGCGTGTTTTTGGTATTTAGGTCCTCCGTAACCAATGTAGTAATCATTGTGGCTCAATCGACATGTTTTATAATCAGGGGATAAATAACAGCAAATACATAAATAAAAATAACCTTAATCATATGGGCACAGGACGTTTGCGCTTTTTCACCTGTAAAACGATACGACATTTGCGCTTCAAATACTATGGACATTTGCGCTTTAAATTTTGATTCACCAGTATTAAATTGACCGGACATTTGCGCTTTTGCACCTATTGTCGGCTATCTGTAATTTTAAAGAGAAGTAATTATTGCGTAAATAAGTTTAACTTATATTTGGCATTAGTACGACACATGGTCCAGAATCATTCCCTGTACATTATAATGAACAGTTCTACTCGACTCATCCTGATATTTTTATCTTTTTAAAGAGCATCATTGAACAACAGTATGTGAATCACATTAGATTCGTTATATTGATGAACAGGCACCCCTGTAAAGAATTGGGAAAGAGAATATTGAATATATATTTGAAATGTGTGCGAAATGCCAGTCTGAACAGATAAACAGAGCTAAATTTGTCCAATCCTTGGTCTTCATATATCAAGCGAAAACTGACCTGTGATGACTGTACGTGTTTTTAGGTCTTTAGAATGTTTACCTTTAGCTCAGTGTATATAGACTTTTAAACACATATCAATGTGCTTTGAAATGAATGTGCTATGAAATGTGCTATTAAATGATTTTTTTAAACCTTTAACCATAAAGAAAAAATATTATTCTGCCAGTATTAAAGAGGAAGATATGATAGTCATAAAAATCAAATATTGCAAAAGGGCAAATGTCCTATGTTAACAGCGCAAATGTCCTTTTTTTAAAAAGCGCAAATGTTCTATGATTTGAAGCGCAAGTGTCCAAAAAAATAAGCGCAAATGTCCTATGAAAAAGCGCAAACGTCCCGCGCCGAATCATATATATGTCTTGGTTTTCAGGTTGTCCATACATTGAACCTTCACTTTTTATCTTGAAAACAGAAATACAAACTATATATCATTATTCAATATACATCACTTAACATTGAATTTTGACTACTGAAAAATTAATAATGGACATACATCAGTGCAATGCTTTCTGTTCTTAAATTGTCTTATCTAGCCAAGAATTCCTTGCTAAAAATTCTGTGGACCTCCTACGGCACCTATTAGTAGTTAAAGATTTGTTTTTACTAAACAAATTAATTTAATGTATGATCTGCATGTACGTATCGCTTAGAAAACGGCCATATACCATACGGCGCGGGACGTTTGCGCTTTTTCATAGGACATTTGCGCTTTTAATTTTGGACACTTGCGCTTCAAATCATAGGAAATTTGCGCTTTTTAAAAATGTACATTTGTGCTTTTTACATAGGACATTTGCGCTTTTGCAATATTTGTTTTTATGACTTCCTTCCTCTTTTATACTGGCTTGGGACCGACAAGTCATATTTTTTTTAAATGTTTAAAAGTTTATATACAGCTAAAAGTTAACATTTTAAAACACATAAAACACGAACAGTCATCACAGTTCATGTTTCGCTTAATATCTGAAGCCTAAAGAGTCGAAATAAGTAGCTCTTGTTATCTATTCTGACTGGTATTTTGTCCACATTTCAAATACAAAAATCAAGTTTTTCTTTCTCAGTTCTTGACTGGAATGCCTGATCATCAATATAATGAATCTAAATGTAATTCACTGAGTGTTGTTCAATGATACTCTTCAACAAGATAAACATAGCAGGATGAGTTAAGTAAATCGTGATTCAATTGTCACATAATTTTTGCAGATAGTCTGCAAATTTGGAACATCCAAGTTCACTTATACAAAGGTAAAACGCGCAAATGTCCAATCAATTTAATACAGGTGAATCAAAACATAAAGCGCAAATGTCCATAGTATTTGAAGCGCAAATGTCCTATCGTTTTACAGGTAAAAAAGCGCAAACGTCCTGTGCCCATACCATAAGGTCAATATTAATCATCGATGTAATTTGCTCTATTGGATGTTTGAAATTTCAACGGAGGCAATTTCTTGGCATGACAAGCCAGCCTCTTAGCGATAAAAGAATATTTTTGAAAGAACTTAGCATTTTGCTACCTTTTTATTCTTCAGTTCGTTTTTAAAACCTCTTTGTTTCTCCAATTTGAAAAATTCAAATAAAACGAAAACTGAATTTTCTTTCATTAGTGAATTCGAAAAATACTGCTTCATTACTTATTTCAGAGTTTGAACACTTGGTGCTTAGTTTCACTTCATTCGTAGTTGACAAGGATGGACAGATTCCATGTCGAAGGTCAGTGTCTCTCTCCAGGCGTCCCAGTTTTTCTCTACATGCCATGAAATAGCGAATAATGATAAAAGTGGCGTTAAAGACCAACAATGAACACACCAATCATTATGTATCCTTCACGTTTCACAAACAGATCATAGTTTTGTTAACCATAAATATTATTATTTGAAATTGAATTTGACAATAGAAATTTCCCCGAATCGTTTAATAGTGAATCCGGATTACACTGTAATATGTGCCGCTGGATATGAAAAAGCTCAAACTCTAATAATTTTGAACAACTAGTGGAATAGATAATTTTAAAGCAAAACTATCTTAATATTGTGTCAGCTACCTTAAGGGAAAACAATAAGTAATGAGAAGATATATAACATTTCCAAGGATAAGGTTACATTCCTTACTTAAAGTCGACACCTAATAATGTAGAATATCTATTTCCAATAGAAAAGAGTAATTCTGAGAATAAAGAGAGCAGTCGCTATACAAAAGGAGCATGTTTGGAGGGTTGAGATCTCTAAAAACATGTTTAACCCCGCCGCAATTTGCCCCTGTCCCAAGTCAGGGACCTCTGGCCTCTGTTAGTCTTTTATGATTTTTAGTATTAGTTTCTTGTGTATAATTCGGATTTTAGTATGACGTCCATTATCACTGAACTAGTATACATCTTGTTAAGGGACCGGCTAAATGACACCTCCGTGTGTGGAAGTTTCTCGCTACATTGAAGACCCATTGGTGGCCTTCGACTGTTGTCCGCTCTATGGTCGGGTTGTTGTCGCTTTGACACATTCTCCATTTCCATTCTCAATTTTATGTCTTTGACAAGCAATGCTTTAAACCACTGACAGTCTCTTTAACGATCCCATGCACAAAAAATGACAAAACTGAATAGTGTAGGTTTCAGCTCGAGAGTTCCCACTAAAGGCATTTCGTTTTTTTTTTAGATAAAAAGATTTGAGATACCCAGTCTACAAAATTAAACAAAAGTTCAAAATCTGACTCTCGTCTGTACTAATTGTTTCATTGGCAATTTTACTACATTTTCTCATTATTATGTTGCTTCATAAATGTCTTTAAAGATGAAACTTCTGTTGGTGGTTACGGTTCGGAGATGGGCTGTTCTGTCCTTGTCAGATTTCTCATACATGTTTTTCTATATTAATACTCTAGTTAGAAGAAAATAGCTTGCAGTTATCCGCTATCTCAAGAAGTTTAGATATTTGCTTTAAATAACATGCGATGAAATAAACACTTGAAATGAGTGAAATTCTAAAGATGGCGTAGACATATTGATTTATTAATTGATTAGGATAAGATATCTTGGTTTTCAGTTGATTGCATCCGTTTCGTTCTCTCACAAGTACAAATGAAGATCTCGATCATTGATTATACTGTTCTGTTAATTTCTGTGTCATTTTGTCTCTTGTGGAGAGTTGTCTCATCGGTAATCGTACCACATCTTCGTTTTACAAGTACAGAAAATTTTGGAAAGCTCATTTTTAATTATTTTATTTTTTTTAATCGAATATTCCAATCGTTACACCATTTTCCAAGGTCATGAATGCTTGGCGCCTTTAACATGATTTAACCCTGTCACATTATGTATATATATATAAATATATATGCCTGTTCCTACTTAGGAGCCTGTAAACCAGAGGTTGTCATTTGTTGCTGTATATCATATTTGTTTTCCGTTCATTGTTTTAGTACATATTTCATTTTTTCATTTGTCATTTTGAAGCCTTTTATAGTTGACTATACGATATGGGTTTTACTCATTCTTGAAGCCCGTGCGCACGTGGCGACCTAATGTATATCTGTAGAGAGTTGTCTCATTGGCAATCATACCATGTATTCATTTTTATATTGATACCAGTTTATAGGTATTCAATTGCACCAGAAAAAACTTAATATGGGGAACCTTTAACCTATTTTCAATACAATTAAGAAAGGGAGCTTCCCGTTTTGATAAGATCTGTATTAGATATTTTTTTAATTATTTGTTATTGACTTTGAACTAACTGTTAGTAACTGCGAGTAACGTTATGTGTCTGTTGTTGTTGTGGGGTTGAATAAATCCCTGGCACGTCCAGGATGTGTTCTGTTAGTTGTTTTGTGCTTTCGATCAATCTGATGAGTTAAGCCCTTTTCAATGATTTTTTTTATAGTTTGTTCTTATGTTCTATGTACTAGTTCACCATGCACTGTCCCAGGTTATCAGGGAGTTCTTGAGGCAGCAAACTAGTTTAAATCCGCGTCATTTTAAATGTGCATGTAGCAAGTTAGTAGCCTGTATAAATCTGTATGCTTGCATTTATTGCTATATATCATAATATTTTTCCGCTGTTGTTGTACATAAGTCAGGCCGTTAGTTGTTTTATATTTGTCATTTGAGGCCTTTCATAGCTTGCTATATGTGGTTTGGGTTTTGCTCATTTTTGAAGACCGTGCGTTAACTAATAGTTGTATAATTCTTGTGCATTTGTTCTCTGACCATGTGGAGATTTGTCTCATTGGCAATCATACCAAATCTTCCTATATTTATATATATAAATATACTAGTTAAGCATTTTTTGTAAGGGAAACCCCGAAAGATTACACGATTAAATAACTGGTGAAAAACTTCATTGATTGTAGAGTAAAATTATCTCAGTGAATTGAGATATGTCGATGTTAATCCAATTGCGTACCATATATCATTAATATAAGGGACCTATAATCATGATAATCATAAATTAAATCGTGTCAGTACCATAGAAGAAAAGTTCCAGTCGGTGAACAGTCCATTATGCGGACTGTGGCGACTGGGCAGGCGCGGATCCAGAGGGGGGTTCCGGGGGTTGGAACCTCCCTTTTTTTTGGACGATCAATGCATTTGAATGGGGACATTTAATTGGAACCCCCCCCCTTTTGTCCTGGGTTAGGACCCCCCCCCCCCCTTTTGTCCTGGGTTAGGAACCCCCCTTTTTAAAATGGTTGGATCCGCCCCTGCTGAGCCATGTACTATGCGGCAAAGAAATGAGATGTTCTAATATTATTACACCTGCATACCAAATATTAAGACTGAGCAGCTTTATATGGGTCCATCTTTGATTGACAGACATTCCATCACAAACTTCAACATAGATAGTATATATAATATATAAGCAAAAGTTTCAAAGTCGACCATGCATTCATATAATATTCATAATATAGCTCATGCCAGTGGAGTGCATGCATATAGTGTTTATGCCTGTTTTATTTTGCTTTCATTTTTTGTGTGACTATATGATTTGTGCAATCTTATTATTAACTTGTGCTATGTTTTTAGTGTACTATATGCTTTTAACTTATATATGTCATTTATGGTATCTTACTATGCATTATATGTTTAAAATTGTGTTGTTTTTCATGACTTTTGTATGTGTGTATTGTATTGTGTATGTGTGTATTGTATTTTGTTAGTAATTTAAGTCGATTTGAAAAGCTCACTAGAGCTTGTGTTATGTAGTTTATTGAATATCGACTCTAAATAAAACTTTGAATCTTGAATCTTGAATCACGGATATGAGTTTTGCTAATGCTAATACAACTGAGTGTTTTTGTTAATTAGTATCGTCCTGAATATCATGAAATATTGTCCATTGGACGTGAAGCAAACAACTTATATCCATACATTGTTTTTGATGTTTGGTCTATTATATCATAACGCAGGAAAACGAAACCATCCAAATTCATGTTTTCGGTATAAATCTTAACGTCATTCTTGTGTTGGTTACAGTTTGACATTATTACATTGAAAAAAACAAAACAACAAAAATTAATTAAGTTAATTAATTAATTAAGTCTCATTGTAGGTTATTAGAAAAAAATGAGTATGGTTAGATTATTAAATGCATGTAAACCTAATATTATATGTAAAACTGAAGTTTCTTTTCAATTTCCTTCATTCTTTTTAATGCATTAAATGTATGTGTATAGATAATCTGTCAAAGTTGTCCCATTTCTAGAACATGTACTATATTTTCTATCTTTGAGTGGTTATTAGAAAATCCCAAAACCTTAGAACTTGTTGTTTTAGCATGTTATTATCTGCATGCCATAACAGATTAATAGCTTTATTTTGCCTTTTTATAACTGAGAAAAAAATCTCCACGGCTTAGATCATGCAGGACTGTATCCTACTGATGTAAAGTTTAAAAAAAAATACAAATCATAATACTAAATTACAACTTTTCGCGCCTTTTGATAAAACTGTTGCATATAAATGTTTCACTCAATTGATGTATTTACTTTGGCGTTGCTAATGATATAAGTGCGAGAACTATTAGACGGTGCATCATTGAACTGAATTGACCTGCGTAGGCGTAGGTGCAATAAAGTTGTCATTTCACTTATCAAGCTTTTAACCACATAACAGTAACCAACTCATCATGCATGCTGATTTTGAGCACGCGTCTAATCGTTTCAGTCCCTTTAACAAATACCGCTGTTATGAAAGACCTTTAATAGATACTTTCAGCTTCCTTTTTTTAATCATTAATTAAAATATTAATTCTTCCGACTTGGGTATCTTGTTATTTAAAAAGATGCCTTTGGTCTTTGTTTTAGATTGCATTTCTGTAATAAATAGGATTTTACCGAAAAGCACTAAACTTAAATATTTTGATATACGTAATTCCAGAAACATCTCTTATTATCATATATATGGGATGTGATATGACTGTTGTTTCTCTACTATCTGATACTATCTAATATTTGAGACCATTCAGGTAAATGGTATTTTTTTCAATCAGATTATTAATCGGTTTTGTCTAAAACTACTACATATAAATTCAACATATAAAAATACAAATCATAATACTAAATTGCATCTTTTCGCACCGTTTGATAAAACTGTTGCATATAAATGTTTCACTCAATTGATGTATTTACTTTTGCGTTGCTAATGATATAAGTGCGAGAACTATTAGACGGTGCATCATTGAACTGAATTGACCTGCGTAGGCGTAGGTGCAATAAAGTTGTCATTTCACTTATCAAGCTTTTAACCACATAACGGTAACCAACTCATCATGCATGCTGATTTTGAGCACGCGTCTAATCGTTTCAGTCCCTTTAACAAATACCGCTGTTATGAAAGACCTTAAATAGATACTTTCAGCTTCCTTTTTTTAATCATTAATTAAAATATTAATTCTTCCGACTTGGGTATCTTGTTATTTAAAAAGATGCCTTTGGTTTTTGTTTTAGATTGCATTTCTGTAATAAATAGGATTTTACCGAAAAGCACTAAACTTAAATATTTTGATATACGTAATTCCAGAAACAACCTCTATAAAATTATCTAAATAATCGAGGTCCCGAATTTAAAGAAATTTAATTCCCGACATCCCGAAATTAGAAAAAATAAATCTTGGATCCCGAAAGGGTCAATCCCGAAATCAGGCCCGAGCTTAAAAACACCCGATCTCGACGTCCCGAAAAAGTCCTGCCCCTCCCTCTGCCATGTAGTTATCAAAATTTTCGTGTTTATGCTGCATACATCAGATTTTTTTTTTCTTTCTCGATACTCAATCAAACAACTCAGACTAAATGATCTTATTAAACATATTGCGGATAGCCATTTAATAAAAAAAAGTATAGAAACTAACTAACTAATTTTATTCAGTATAAAACCCAGCACAAAAGGATCATCGCTGAAAAACATGAGCACATATCATACAAAAAATTATCAGTTTCCCTTTATGAGGGGGGATAGGAGGGGTCTTGATCCCAAAATCCCGGACTTGAAAAAAATCCCGAGGTCCCGAATTTAAATAAAGCAAATCCCGACATCCCGAAATCCGAAAAAAAGGATTCCCGGATCCCGAAAGGGTCAATCCCGAAATCCCGAGTTTAAAAACACCCGATCCCGGAGTCCCGATAAAGGTCCTATTCCCCCTCCTTTATGATCCTTATGTATCCATACCAAAATTGTAAAAAAACAAAACACAGTTCTTTGATTTGCAAAGAACGACAATAAATTCTAGGTTATCATTATTTGAACTGAAGAAGGTTATAAAAAAAAACAAAAAAAAAACAACACTGTAAGTCAGAAAAATAGTCGTGAAACATTTTCTGATTATCTGAAGGGTGGTTTGCATTCGACAATCCTCGGTAGAATCCGATACTCTAGCTCCTTCCTAGATGAGGGTACGGAATCGGCCGAGTTGAGACGAAGACAAGTTTTTAAGTTTTAGATCTAAGTAAATAAAAACATGACAATTGGCTTTACATATACAGTGCGTGCCTAGATCGTAAACGTCACACAAAGTGCTAATATTTAGATACGATGAAATCTTAAAAACCTTTTTATTAGATGTTATGATGTAAAACGACAAATTCTATGCGTGGATTAAGTATGTTGACACTATGAACGTTTTATTCGATTTTAGTTAATGAAAACAGAGTCTCTGATGAAAAGAAGACAAAGTGTTTTAGCTTTTAGATCCTTAGTCTATATTGTGAAAAGCGAACTATTTTTAGATTTAAATGCTGCAAGCTTGTTATTCTTTTTACCCGTGTGAATGTGAGTGAAGTAATTTATTTTACAACATTTATCTTTTACTATTTTACTACGTAAACATATATAACCCATAGGCGGATCCAGGGGGCCTGGGGGCCCGCCCGTCTTTTGTGTGGGAAAAATTGGTTGCTTATATAAGGAATCACTGACGCATGACTGGAGCCCCCCTTAGGTCAGTCAACGGGCCCCCTTATGAAAAGTTCTGGATCCGCCACTGTAATCCCCCCTGTATATATGTCCGGTAACTAGCCTAACAATTTTTAACGCAACTAAAAATGCATACTACAAGCTATGTGACCTACCGAATTAGACTATTTACTGGATTTGTTATCTCATACGCAACACGTACGACGGGTGCCAAATGTGGAGCAGGATCTGCTTACCCTTCCGGAGCACCTGAGATCACCCCTAGTTTTTGGTGGGGTTCGTGTTGTTTTTTCTTTAGTTTTCTATGTTGTGTCATGTATACTTTTGTTTGTCTGTTAGTATTTTTCATTTTTAGCCATGGCGTTGTCAGTTTGTTTTAGATTTATGAGTTTGACTGTCACTTTGGTATCTTTCGTCCCTCTTCTATACGTCCTCAATCCTCAATCTTATGGCCTGTTGGCACGAATTGTCCCAATGTGCAGTTTTCCTCTCTGGTGCGTTTTCCTCGACGTATTTTCTCAAGTTCTCTGTGCTTTAAATTTGGTATTCAAATTATAGTGTAAATATATTCCTACTTGTATGGTGGTGGGTTTTGTTTTATATGCCTTAACGGTGTGGTTGTCCTACAAAGGATGTGAAGATTTGGAAGAAGAAGAAGAAGGTATGCGCTGGTTAAGATACACCTTATCGCTATTTGTCCGCCATTGCTGGAAATCACACAGGTTCCCGTAAAATTTTGACGTCATAAAACAAAATGTCTGACGCCACAATGGAAAAGTGATTGTTGTTGACGTCAAAAGTTCAAGCGGACGGGTCAGCCGGGAATAGCGATAAGGTGTATTGGGATTGAGGAACAGCAGTATTAAATCTGCCCGTTCTGTGCAACTAGAAAGTGATCCTGTATATATTAGTGGAGGATATCATTATTCAATATATAGTGTACATATTATATTCCTACATTCATGGTGGTGGGTTTTGTTCTACACGCCGTAACGGTGTGGTTGTCCTACAAAGGATGTGAAAATTTGGAAGAAGAAGAAGTTTACCTTATCTCCCTTTAGAACTATTTATAGATGGCGCTGTATACAACATGGATGCTGTAACATTATCAATTTATGTTTTATGTTTACATCTTCATGGCACACATTTAGTAAAGTTGTTTGATTGCCAGGGGGATGTTACATCACATTTCAAAAGGTTAGGACTGAAATGTGGACAGAGACGAGATTTTACAGCCGAAATTCTGTCGGAAGGCAATTTATAATGGGTACAACTTCAACAGTTCAAGTCAAATCGGCACCTGCCCTGGTCAAATCGGCACCTTGTTAAATCGGAACTAGTCAAATCAGCACCTATTTAAAGTCAATTCGGCATCCTATAATATTTGATAAAATAAATATAAATAATTCTAAAAATGTATAAATTCATGATCTATTATGGGGGTTGGATTTTAGCTAGTCCAAATAATTATGACGTCTGGCAAGGCTATTTTAATTTTTTTCTGGGACGCTTTCCTACGACGTCATAACGCCGAAGCCATTTTTTACATCTGGAGTTTGAGAGCAAATTTTGGGGAGAACTTTGACACCTAATTTTAGGAAGTCGTCCCAGAAAAAAAATAAAATAGCCTTGCCAGACGTCATAATTATTTGGACTAGATTTTAGCATGCATTAAAACGCATCAAGCAGCTAGAATGCAAAAGTTTATTATCCAAAGTTTTCCCAACATTCTATGACTGACGTTTTGATAATTTTTCTTTTCAGGTAATTAATAACATAGTTACTTCAAAAACTTCATAAGAAACAACGAAGCCCTGCAATAATTAATGAAAAAATATTAACTACTTCCTGTAGGTCGTGACGTTTTCGCCTGGTTTTTGCATGCTGGGATTTAAAATACAATCATTAAAAGTCTTGGCTTTTAATCATATTTTAACATAATTGTAAGCAATGACTTATGCTTTATCTAATAACCATCTGATAATAAGAAGATAAAACACACAGACGTGCAATTGTACACATTCATGAGATAAATTTTCTATGTAAAACGTATACATTTGAATTATTTTTGTAGACAACACAAAAAGTTATAAATTTATTTTTAATTAATGCATTTTCGGACTAATTAAGTGAATAAATTAACGTACAATAATCTGTTAAGACAATATGTTGGTGTACTCTTATTGATACACCTTTTACTACCTCTGCTTAGTAATTTACAAAACTTTTACCCAAATTTACACAAAATGTATGTTCCTTTCTTATGTTCAATGTATACATGTATATATTTTAAATTACGCTATAGTTCCGTAACTTTCTATCCAGGCGTATAAACGAATCGACAACAAGTGCGTACATTTTTTAAATCAATATCTGGTATGTTCCAATCTGTCCTTTACTATTGACAACGAAAAGTGATCATAATTGGCTTTAGTTTACGTTTAATCCATTTAATCCATTAAAAGCGTCATTCATTCCCAATCTCTTGTTTATTGTTGGACTCATTTTTGTTAAAAAAAAATTTGGCTGCCATTGCACACTACGGTTCGGAACCGGACCAGATATGACAAAAATCCGCATTTTCACGATAGAGAACTACGCATAAAAAGACTATTTTTCTGAAAACTTTGTCAAAAATATATATATCATTTTGATGTAAAGATTAGAAACAACTGGAACTAAATCATTGGCCCAATTGGGTACCTTGAAACAATGAATTTCATAGACATGATGAAGAAAAAAGTTTTTAAATTGAGATTTTTTTTGCTATTTATAACACTTTCTTTACTCTTTTGCAGGCCATTCATTAAGAGGCGGTACCCGGTACTTTTACCCTCCTATGCTTCTGATAAGTACCGCCTGAATTCAGGAATTTTTATATAAGATGTGTATTGAATACATTGCAAAGTACCACCTACAAATAGGAATGTACCGGTCAACACGAAAGATAATGAAACCCCTGCTTTTGATATAAAAAAAAAGGTTCCTTTTTTGTACTAGATATTTATATGTTTATCATTGTATATATATACAAGTTGCACTATGATAAATCATTCATTCATTTTACTTTCATCATGTTCATGACTTATAGTAACTGAAACCACATATATATAATTCAGTGTTCCAGCTAGGTTTTCAAAAGGGCAGGGTGCCAATCCTGAAAAAGGGCATTTAACGCGCGATATGATAATATGAAAAGGGCATATTTTAATAAAAGATGTTAATCAAACATTTGTGTTTATTCGTTGAATCACAGGTTATACAAGAACAACATCTTTAGCCCATATAGAACTCTATCTTTCTACTTTTAAGGCTGAAAAACTTGTCAAGCAGCTTGTCACACAAGTTTTTTTTTATCATTGCTTGGCACAGTTGAAATATGGACAGTTTTTGTTATTTTCGTATCAAAAATGAAGGCAGTCAATGACAAATACATCTGAATTTTCTGTTTATTTTACAGAAAAAAAGTAAAACAATGTCTTCAACGAGTTTATAATGGTTTTCCAACTTTCTGTCATTACGTTTCTTCCATGAAACTACGGTAAACATCGCAAATTGTGCCCAAGTTGTTGTATGCACATTTCTTCAAAGATGATTGCCGACTGACCGATTCTATTTGAACGAATTAATGTTGATGATCATTAATGACCCATCCGATAGCCTAGCTGGAACACTGTATAATATTTTTATTTGGCACAAGAGGCAAAAAATAATTCTGTAACTATAAATGAATAAATAAAACAAACTGAAACAACTGTATTCATGGTATTAGTGATTAGTCTAATTGTATTCTCAGTAATGAATTGAACAATATAAACATATACATGTATAACATAAAGGAAATCAATGGAAATAGAGCATCGCTGAGACGCGACAAATGACACAGTTAATTTTTTTTTACGCCAAATGGGATGCTATCTTCTGGGGATAACACTGCACTTGTAAGAAAGGGACTTCAGGATCAGCCTTTCTGAGATCCATAAATAATTGTACTACAAATGTAGCTATTTCTTCATAATATAATAGTGAAAAAAAAACTATTATTAATGTTGTTTTAATCATAAATATGAATCCAGCTGTTCACAATCTTTTTACCGATTTACTCCTATCACAATTTTATAGTATTGAACACAATCATGACAATATACATGTATACACATAGACATACATGTTCATGTATGTAGTATATATGCACATGGGTAAAACATTTTTTGATGAACTGAACATGATAGATATATTTTTTTTTAATTTCTACTTCAGGTGGAAAATATTAGCTGCAGTTTATCATTGTTTATTATGATTTTCAAATGTTTGCATAACATGGACAGCTTATGACATATGATTTTTTTCTTCAATTTGCACAGGATTATGTATAGTCTGCTACAACATATACAAGAGATGCAGTCAAAAGAATGCTACATGTATGACTGAGGAAGAGAATTTACCAGCTCAGCTACATTGTACAAGTACCACCGGAGCCATTAATAGATGTATGTACATGTACAAACAAAACTTTTAAAAAAAATGTTCTTAGTTCATGTAGCTATAAACATGTACATGTAATGTATACTTTATACATGTACATGTAGTTCATTATGATTGTCTAGTCCAGTACATGTAAGTCATGAAAAAAATCTAATATATCAAAAATGTAAAGTTCTTACATTTTTATGGTCTACTACCTACGATAGTAGAGGGGCATAATGTTTTCTGGTCTGTGCGTCTGTCCTTCCGACCGTCCGTCCTTCCGTCTGTCTGTCTGTTCGTTCAGGTTAAAGTTTTTGGTCAAGGTAGTTTTTGATGAAGTTGAAGTCCAATCAACTTCAAACTTAGTACACATGTTCCCTATGATATGATCTTTCTAATTTAATTGCCAAATTAGAGTTTTGACCCCAATTTCATGGTCTACTGAACATAGAAAATGATAATTCGAGTGGGGCATCCGTGTACTATGGACACATTCTTGTTAATACTTTGCATGCTTTGATTAAATATTCATGTTTTAATTTGTCAATGATCTGGAAATGATCAAATAACCTTGATTGGCATAAATGAAAACTTGGCCGAAAAGGACTTAAAATGAAATTGAAAAAAAATGATCTGCCCGAAAAGCATGAAAAGGACTTCAAATGATTTTAAAATTTTTTTTTATGTAATGATCTGTAAATAGAACTGTGTTAACTCTAAAAGTAGGAGCTATATTGTGTCACTCCATTTGTCCTTGGCCAGTTGGTCCTAAAAAATTCAGTGACTCAATTTCAGTCACATGTTTCTCTGAAACTACTTCTTATACTGACTATTTTATGTATGAGCTTCACAGTGATAACTTGTAATATTTGAGCACTTTTCAGATCTATCAAACACCTACACAATGTACATGTACTGCCTGTAAGCAAAAAATTGGAACTACAAGGGGGATAATTGGTATTTGTAATATGACATTGCATGCCTTCTTGTTAAAATTTCATAATTTTTGCAGGAAAATCAATTTGATCCAGAGAGTCATTACAATACTAGGAAAAGAAAATATGTTTATGCATCTCAAACCAGTGATAAGGTAATTATGGACAATGATGGATAATAACTTCAACTGCTTTGTGAGCTCTTGTTGGATGAGTAGCAGCTGGCATTTTTACATCTGCTGTTCTTCAAATTACATCTTTCAATCTTCTCCTCTCAAACTGAATAGCCAATAAGAAGTACATATATATTGAAGTACAAGTAATTCATGATAAAAAAAATCTTTAAAACTTTATCCTCTGAATTTCTGAGCCAATCAGGACAACACTTGTGAAATGGTCCATAGATGATCCTCTTTGAAAACTAATGTACATGAGGTGACCATTTGGATTCCTGTAATGTATTTGAATTTTGAAAATTTGGCCTTACTTTTAAATTGGTCCACATTGAGCATGTTGAGGTCCAAAGGATCCCAAATTAATCTGTGTGATTACACCACAAACTAATTATTCTGGTACTACGATATATATGCTTATACTAACTGCATTAAGATTTTTTATTTTTGAACCAATTTAAATTAATCCATATTAAAGTCCAAAAAGTCCAATATTATAAAAAAAAGAAGATGTGGTATGATTGCCAATGAGACAACTCTCCACAAGCAATGACGACAAAGAAATTAATAATAATTGCCTTTAGATTAGTTCACATTTAGATCCAAAGGGTCCAAAATTAAACTTTGTTTGATTTTAATAAGAAGATAAAATGAAATTTGTATCCATATTTTAGTGTTTGTGTCCAGTTTTCAAATTTTCTTAAATTTCAGAGACCAATTAAATTTCGTTCGATTTCAATAAAAATTAATCATATTGGCTATATTTAGATTTTGATTTTGAGCCTTTGTATCAAATTGGTCCAAATTTATGTTCAAATTAAGCTTTGTTTGATTTTATCAAAAATTTAATTCTTGGGGTTTTTGATATGCTGAATCTAACCATGTGTATTTAGATTTAGAATATTGGGTAATACAGAAGGTAATGTATTGTCATACATGTCATATATTAAGTTCTTTGATCAAATTCTTTAAGTCAGGAACTTTTGATGTGTCAAATATTTAATCACAATCCAATTTTAATATAATTTTATATAATTTAAATTTTTATAAAATTATTGTTGATTAGAAATTTAGGATAGATACAGTAAGTCTCACAGCCATCCAATATCATGAATATGATGACAATTAGCATGTTCATGTAGCCTAAGATAATACCTTAATATTGGTTTATTTGAGAAATTTAAAACATAGAGTTTTATATACCTTCAATACTTGCAAACATCATGAACATTATAGGATTAAACACATTTTTCTAGAGGTTATTGCTGTAATGGCTGTGTAAACCGGGGCGATTAACTCACAAACTAAATATTCAGATTTGTATATATATGTCAAGTTTGTGAGCAGGGTTTCCCCTGGGTCAATCATTAATTTTGCCACCTCTTTCGCCAGAACAATATATTTTTCGCCACTTTATTATTTTATTCGCCAAGTATCATAAATATACTGTTTGTTTGAAATTTCCCTTCTTTCTATCTTCCCCCCCTCCCCCAACCAAAATGAGTTTGCCCTATTGTTGTCTATAATTATTCTCAAACTCATCTTTTAGTTTACATTGTAAATTGTAATGAAGAAACACTAAACACTACTTTTTATACGATGGCAAAAATTGAAAATTTTTTGGTCGTTTATTGGTATCACGTTGGGGTCAGCGTCGTTGTCGTCGTCCGAATACTTTTGGTTTTCGCACTAAAACTTTAGTTTAAGTAAATAGAAATCTTTGAAATTCAAACACAAGGTTTATGACCATAAAAGGAAGGTGGGATTGATTTTGAAAGTTTTGGTCCCATCAGTTAAGGAATTAGGGGCCAAAAAGGGCCCAAATAAGCATTTTCTAGGTTTTCGCACTATAACTTTAGTTTAAGTGAATAGAAATCAATGATATTTTGACACAAAGTTTATGACCACAAAAGGAAGGTTGGGATTGATTTTGGGTGTTTTGGTTCCAACTGTAAGGAATTAGGGTAAAAAAAGGGGCCCAAATAAGCATTATTCTTGGTTTTTGCACAATAACTTTAGTATAAGTAAATAGAAATCATTGAAATTTAAACACACGGTTATCAACACAAAAGGAAGGTTGGGATTGATTTTGGGAGTTGAGATCCCAACAGTTTAGGAATTAGGGGCCAAAAAGGGGCCCAAATAAGCATTTTTCTTGGTTTTCGTACCATAACTTTAGTATAAGTTAATAGAAATTTATGAAATTTAAACACAAGGTTTATGACCATGAAAGGAAGGTTGGGATTGAGTTTTGGTCCCAACAGTTCAGGAATAAGGGGTCCAAAGGGTCCAAAATTAAACTTTGTTTGATTTCATCAAAAATTGAATAATTGGGGTTCTTTGATATGCCGAATCTACAAAAAATGTTACTGTGTATGTAGATTCTTAATTTTTGGTCCCGTGTTCAAATTGGTCTACATTAAGGTCCAAAGGGTCCAAAATTAAACTTAGTTTGATTTTAACAAAAATTGAATCCTTGGGGTTCTAGGTGTAATACCACCAAATCATGGTATGTCACATCCGGTTGTATACGAAAGTAGGTCTAAAAAAATATTCCCTTGAATTTGACAGTTGTAGGTAATTAATCCTACATTTTATTACAGTAAAAACATTTCTGTGTCATAAACATATGTCTTGGGTATTTCAAAACACCATTATTTTTTATTTTGGATTTCTATAGAAAATTTTGTAATCTTGAGGTTACATGGTGACTAAACCTTGTACACAGATAAAATAAGGGGAGACATTTGATTGATTAACTTCCAATGATGGTTATTTTCTTATATGTAATTAAATGTTATGTGAATTTTTTTCTATAGTACTGGACAGGATAAAACTTTACTCATGCCAAGTATTTCTTTATTTGAAACAAAGCTAAATTCTGCACATTTTTTTGAAAAGTGCAAATTTAACAAAGACTAATAGGGGAAAATCAATGATGGTATTACACCTTGATATGCTGAATCTAAAAATGTACTTAGATTTTTGATTATTGGCCCTGTTTTCAAGTTGGTCCAAATCAGGGTCCAAAATTAAACTTTGTTTGATTTTAACAAAAATTGAATTCTTGGGCTTCTTTGATATGCTGAATCTAAACATATACTTAGATTTTTTATTATGGGCCCAGTTTTCTAGTTGGTCCAAATCAGGATCCAAAATTATTATATTAAGTATTGTGCAATAGCAAGAAATTTTCAATTGCACGTACAGTATTCAGCAATAGCAAGAAATCTTCAATAGCACAGTATTGTGCAATAGCAAGTATTTTCAATTGCACAGTATTGCGCAATAGCAAGAAATATCTAATTGCACAATATTGCGCAATAGCAAGAAATTTTCAATTGGAGTTATCTTTCTTTGTCCAGAATAGTAGTTGAATCAACTTAAATCATTGTTTTATACAATATACAATGTATATTCACTTTTACTTATACTACCAACTGATAAATTAAAACAATCTTTACCATTCAGTGATAACAAGCACTTTTTTTACATTTTAATATTTTATGATGTATTTAAATGAGTAGTTATTGTTGCAAACTCCATTAGAAATTTGGATTGAGATCAGTTTTGGAATAAGGGAAAGGGAGATGTGAAAAAAAAATTGGGGGGGAAGGGGGGGGGGGGGTCAATTTTTCTCATTTCAGATTTCATGAATAAAAAGAAAATTTCTTCAAACATATTTTTGAGAGGATTTATATTCAACAGCATAGTGAATTGCTCAAAGGCAAAAAACAAATTTTAAGTTTATTAGACCACATTCATTCTGTGTCAGAAACCTATGCTGTGTCAACTATTTAATCACAATCCAAATTTAGAGCTGAATCCAGCTTGAATGTTGTGTCCATACTTGCCCCAACCGTTCAGGGTTCAACCTCTGCGGTCATATAAAGCTGCGCCATGCAGAGCATCTGGTTTAAAATAAGCTCTTTGCTTTTTTAGCTTATAGGGAAGGGGGGATCCATTATATTTGGAACAACTTACCTTAAAGAGGGGTCCACTTACTTTCACTTTTAAAGAAGAGATACAAGTTCAGGAAGAAAATAAATTCCTGGACATGTCTGACCTTATAATTGCAGATAGATGTAAAGCTCTTTAGGAAAGGTTTCTTATTTTTTTAAAACAAAACAAATTTTGTATCACTTTAAATGGATCCCTCATTACATTTGTAGTAAAAAAAAAAAATACATTGAAGGGTTAACATGCATTTGAGTTGTTGATCTCAACCTGTTGAATATATTCCTTCATCCGGACAGTTTTCTATTCCAAACCAATGATATGAAAAAGTTGACGTAAAAATATGAAAAAGTTGAGACGTAAAAACTATCCTTGAAACACATGCATCGCCAAAACGACTTTAATGAAAAAAGACCATTTCAAATCAATTATCTATATCAAAGCCAAAAGTTGGCTTTAAACACGTGCGACGCAAAGTGGTAAAATCCTTTATGTGACATGTGACATATATGTCATTTAATCATATCATTTTGTCAAACAATACAATTAACACCTTCATCGATTAGTTCTTTGTTGCTTATAGCTATTTTAAAAGGTGGTACCCAACACTTTCACTAAAATTAATTTGGCTCGTTTAATTTTCATAAAATTTTGTCAAGTATGTACTTTGACCCTTTAACAAAAATATAAAAATTTCAAAAATTTTGAACCAACTGTTTTGTCAGAAGAATTACACTGGTTATATAGCAGTTTGACAAACACCAATTTTGATCATTGAGAAGCTAAATATTCCTTTTACAACACAACGTAATTAAAACATTTAGATGACTTTACAGAGTTATCTCCCTGTTGTGTTAGGTACCATCTTAAATGCAATCACCTGATTATTGATTTTTTGTCAAAATTTTAACAAGCTTAAGGTCAATTCAGAGTATTGTCTGATCAGGTAAAGTCTGAGAAACTCAAAACAAACCAAATAAACAAGATTAAATTCTTTTGCAAATGATGGAATTTATTCACCACAATTATTATTTTTTCAAAATACGAAAATGGCAACTGTCAGCGTAAACCCTGTTTGTGAGTAAGAGACCCAGTTTACACATCAATAACCTCTAGAAAAAATGTGTTTAATCCTTATAATTCTTCAGGCAATCATAAGCGATTATTAATTAACATCATTTAATTGATGACTACTATATTTACCACCAAAAGCACAATGGAATATTGTAACTAAGGAGTATGCCACCATCTTTACTTTCTAAAAACCATAAATGTCCGATAAATGCAACAGGATTTAAAAAGAAATAGCACTTACCTCAAAAACTTCATTTTAACTAGATATAAACTGAATTTGAAGTGTACAAGTAACGAAATAATCTTCCCTTTGAAAGTTTTCTATCGTATGACATTGTGTTTTGCCGAAATTGCCATGACGTAAATTCACCAAATCATTCATGAAATTTCCCGGAATTGTGTATGAATCTTAATTTTATACAGTTATACATTTTTAAATAAAATTGAGAATGGAAATGGGATATGTGTCAAAGAGACCACAACAAGTAAAAACAACAGCAGAAGGTCACCAACAGGTCTTCAATGTAGCGAGAAATTCCCGCACCCAGAGGCGTCGTTCAGAGTGCCCCTAAACAAATATATACTAGTGCAGTGATAATGAACGCCATACTAATTTCCAAATTGTACACAAGAAACTAAAATTAAAACATGTAAAATAATACAAGACTAACAAAGGCCAGAGGCTCCTGACTTGGGACAGGCGCAAAAATGCAGGCGTTTTTGCGCCTGTCCCAAGTCAGGAGCCTCTGGCTTTTGTTAGTCTTGTATTATTTTAATTTTCTCAACCCACCCCCTATACCTCTAGCCAATATAAAAAAGTAAACGCATAACAATACACACATTAAAATTCAGTTCAAGAGAAGTCTGAGTCTGATGTCAGAAGAAAAACCAAAGAAAATTAAAACAATTGAAAGTCTTTCCACAACAAAGAAATTTTGATAAAAAGATAGTTTCTTCATACTGATGCAATTAATAATGGTTTAATTATATTTTTGAGAGATATAAGGGAGATAATATGCTACTTCCGGTGAAATGAATGTCACTTCCGGTCTCATATGAGAGCTTTTTTCACACTGATTCCAAAAATATATAGTTTCTATATACTATTGTATGTAGAATGGGAGATAATTAGCCACTTCCGGTTTGTTGGAAGTCATTTTTAGTCGTCAGTAATCAGTTTATGTATCTATATGACGAAATATATGGATTCTGAGTACTTTTATATGTAAAAATTGCAAAAAAAGCTACTTCCGGTTTTCTCAAGGTCACTTCCGGTAGTCATTTTTCAAGGTCATTTGTCATTTAACCTTTTGTACAAGGTCAAATGCCTTTATAATGAACTTAGTTGAAGTTATAATGAAATAACGTCATATCAAGACATTTCAGGGGCACCAACTCCTATAAGATGCCATTCAATTGTATAAGTCTAAATGTAGCATATCTTCATTACAATAAAGCAGACATTTTGCACTTGTTCTTTTATATGTATCTTTCAAAGTGTCAGAGAAAATGCAAAAACATGCAAAAGTCACAAATGAGAACTTGACCTTGACCTTTGACCTTGACCTCAATTTCTAAGTTAGTACCTAGGGGACTCATATAAAAACATTCCGTACGGTTAATGGTTTATAAGTTAAAAATACATTCCGACAAATTTATTTTGTAAAGGTAGATAACTCCTATAAAATTTCATCAAATTGCTTTGATCCAAATTAGCCAAATATTCCTAAGGATGTAACGAACAATTAAGAAAAAGAATTTTGTAGATATCTTTTTTTGTTACGAAGGAGATGCACACAAATGATAAACAGTGAATAGGGAGATAACTCTTACAAAGAAAATTGTTCGTCTTAGCAGGGTGAGATTTAAAGCCGTATAAACTATACGATACAATATACAAAATATCTAAGCGACATATTGTGAAACAAAAATTTTAGAATGTGGCGGAAAAAAAAAAAATAATAATAATCAGAACAAATACAATTAAAAACCAATTGTTCAGAGAACAATTGAAAGTCTTTCCACACCAAAGAAATTTTGATAAGAAGATAGTTTCTTCATACTGATGAGATAAATAATGGTTTAATTATGTTTTTGAGTGATAAAAGAGAGATAATATGCTACTTCCGGTGAAATAAATGTCACTTCCGGTCTCATATGATAGCTTATTTCACACTGATTCCAAAAATATATAGTTTCTATATACTATTGTATGTAGAAGGGGAAATAATTGGCCACTTCCGGTTTGTTGGAAGTCATGTTTAGTCTCCAGTAATCAGTTTATGTATCTATATGACAAAATATATTGATTCTGGGTACTTTGAGATGAAAAAATTGCAAAAAAGGCTACTTCCGGTTTTCTCAAGGTCACTTCCGGTAGTAATTTTTCAAGGTCATTTGTCACCTAATCTTTTGTACAAGGTCAAATGCTTTTATAATGAACTTAGTTGAAGTCATAATCAAATAACCTCATATCAAGACATTTGAGGGGCAACAACTCCTATAAGATGCCATTAAATTATATAAGACTAAATGTAGCATATCTTCATTACAATAAAGCTTACATTTTGCACTTGTTCTTTAGTATGTATCTTTCAAAGTGTCGGAGAAAATGCAAAAACAAGCAAAAGTCACAATTGAGAACTTGACCTTGACCTTTGACCTTGACCTCATTTTTTAAGTTAGGACTTAGGGGACTCAAATAAAAACATTCCAGGGTTATACGGTTAACTGTTTATGAGTTAAATGAACATACCGACAAATTTATTTTGTTAAGGGAGATAACTCCATAAAAATTTCATCGAATCGCTTCGATCCAAATAAGCCAAAAATTTCTGAGGATGTAACGAACAATTTGTAAAAAGAATTTTGTCGATATCTTTTTTTGTTACGAAGGAGATGCACACAGATGAAAAACAGTGAATAGGGAGATAACTTTTACAAAGAAAATGGTTCGGCTTAGCAGGGTGACAGTGTTCTCCCCAGGCCGTTTTAGCGTTGCGGTACCACGACGCTATATTTTTTCACCGTGATGCTATAATAATTCCCGCGACGCTATAATTATTTTGAAGATGCTATTTTACTTGTCCTCAATTTTGAACTTTCATCTATTATCGATTATAATCATAAAAATTAAATCACCTTTAATTGTAATCCCTTTAAGTCGGACACTAAAGGCAATTAAGAGATTGAATAGCCAGGTGTTAATTGCCCTCAGGGTGATAACTGTTTGGATGCGAATATCCCAAGCTGACACTTGCCACGTGTCTGCAATCACCAAATTCGACATGGAAAAATTCAATTACAAAAACAATTCGAAATCTATGTTTTGTATTACGAAATTTCAAAGATTAAAACGATTTTTTAATTTTTTAAAAGGTCGTTTATTTGTGCAACTCGAGTCTCCAAAAAATACTTTCTTTCTCTTCCGGTAATACGAGAGCGAGAATTTTGGTTTTGAGCTAAAATAAGTTTGATACTTCTTTAAAAAGTGATCCTAATTGGCTTAAGTTTATGTTTAATTCATTTAATGCATTAAAAGCGTCTTATTCATTCACAATCTCTTGTCAAACAATGTTTATTCTCGGACTCATTTTCGTAAATTTTTCTACGGCCGCCATTGCACATTTTTTGTGTAAACTACGGATCGGAACCGGACCAGATATGACAAAAATCCGCATTTTCACGATAATGACAACAGACGGACGGTAGACAGAAAAAATATACCTAGAGAAAACTACGCATTAATAGACTATTTGTTAGATAACTTTGTTAAAAATACGTATCATTTTGATGTAAAGATAAGAAATAACAGGGACTAATTCATTCAGTGCCATGAAACAAGTTTTTAAATTGATATTTTTTTTGCTACTTTTACTACTAGTACTTTATCTTTACTTAATATAATATAAAAAAATAGTTAATTTTTTGTACTAGATATTTAGTTTTGTATATATACAGGTTGCACTTTAATGAACCATTCATTCATTTGACTTATTGTTGGGTAACTGAAAGCACATATCTATTTTTATTTGGCACACTAGGAAAAAAATTAATTCTGTAACTATAAATGAATAAAGAAAAGTTTTTGGTCAAGGTAGTTTTTGATGAAGTTGAAGTCCAATCAACTTGAAACTTAGTACACATATTAACTATGATATGATCTTTCCAATTTTAATGCCAAATTAAAGTATTGACCCCAATTTCACTGTCCAGTGAACATGTAAAATGATAGTGCGAGTGGGGCATCCGTGTACTATATATGGACACATTCTTGTTTTTTTCTGTTATATGTGCATTAAATAGAAAAAAGTCTACTGTTATGTTTATTTGTTTTTCAATCTCAATTTAATGAAAATCCTGGGATCCTTTTATGCATGTGTATTGCGCATGAATAGATCACTGAAGTTTATGAAAGTGGTTTCAGAAACATGAAATCAGGAGCCTGTAATTCAGTGGTTTTACGTTTGTTTATGTGTTACATATTTGTTGTTCGTTCATTTTTAACCGGATTTTTGTGACAAAAATGTCGGTTATTGATTTGGGGATGTACAGCGGGCAACCGGTCGGGCGGGCGGCCGGGCAGCAACTAAATATTGTCCGTGCATTTACTCATGAACCGTTCAACCAAAGCTTTTCAAATTTTAATATGTTGTTACAGACAACAAAATGAAGGTCAAGTCCAATAATTATGATTTTGACTTTAACGTTCAGGAGTTATGGTTCTTGAAACATTGAAAAATGGCTTTTCCAGTCGTGTCTGTGCATTTACGCATGAACTTATCAACCAAAGCTTCCCAAATTTTAATATGTTGTTACTGATGACAAAATGGAGGTCAAGTTTAATTATGACGATTTTGACTTTTACCGTTCAGGAGTTATGGTTCTTGAAAGATTGAAAAATGGCTTTTCCAGTCGTGTCCGTGCATTTACCTATGAACTGTTCAACCAAAGCTTTTCAAATTTTAATATGTTGTTACTGATGACAAAATGGAGGTCAAGTTCAATAATGACGATTTTGACTTTTGCCGTTCAGGAGTTATGGTTCTTGAAAGACTGAAAAATGGCATTTCCAGTTGTGTCCGTGCATTTACACATGAACTGTTCAACCAAAGCTTCTCAAATTTTAATATGTTGTTACTGATGACAAAATGGAGGTCAAGTTCAATAATGACGATTTTGAATTTTACCGTTCAGGAGTTATGGTTCTTGAAAGATTGAAAAATGGCTTTTCCAGTTGTGTCCGTGCATTTACTCATGAACCATTCAACCTAAGCTTTTCAAATTTTAATATGTTGATACTGATGACAAAATGGAGGTCAAATTTGATATTGACGATTTTCATTTTCACCGTTCATCAGTTATGGTTCTTGTGATATTGGCAGGATACAAATAAATGTTAATAAATTTGGTTTGCTGTTGTTGTGACAGCCTCTTGTTTTACATAAATAGACCGTTAGTTTTCTCGTTTGAATTGTTTTACATTGTCTTATCAGGGCCTATTATAGCTGACTATGGGGTATGGGCTTTGATCATTGTTGAAGGCCGTACAGTGACCTATAGTTGTTAATGTCTGTGTCATTTTGGTCTTTTGTGGATAGTTGTCTCATTGGCAATCATACCACATCTTCTTTTTTATATTTATTGGAGTGTAAACCAAGGGGGAATAATGAAATTGACCAATCCTGTTCAAGTATTTATTGATATATGCAAATCATATTATTATAAGAATTATTAATGTATCATTTTCCCGTTTGAATTGTTTTACATTGTCTTATCAGGGCCTATTATAGCTGACTATGGGGTATGGGCTTTGATCATTGTTGAAGGCCGTACAGTGACCTATAGTTGTTAATGTCTGTGTCATTTTGGTCTTTTGTGGATAGTTGTCTCATTGGCAATCATACCACATCTTCTTTTTTTATATTTATTGGAGTGTAAACCAAGGGGGAATAATGAAATTGACCAATCCTGTTCAAGTATTTATTGATATATGCAAATCATATTATTATAAGAATTATTAATGTATCATTTTCTCGTTTGAATTGTTTTACATTGTCTTATCGGGGCCTATTATAGCTGACTATGCGGTATAGGCTTTGATCATTGTTGAAGGCCGTACAGTGACCTATAGTTGTTAATGTCTGTATCATTTTGGTCTTTTGTGGATAGTTGTCTCATTGGCATTCATACCACATCTTCTTTTTTATATTTATTGAAGTGTAAACCAAGGGGGAATAATGAAATTGACCAATCCCGTTCAAGTATTTATTGATATATGCAAATCATATTATTATAAGAATTATTAATGTATCATGTTCATAGATATCTGTTAATTGTATTCTTTTATTTCAGGGATCTATTACAGATTCACAGATATCAAATTGGAGTCAGACGTCAGAATTTTTGTGGCACAGGGAAGTACATGTACTGATCATCAACTTGGTAATGTTAATAACTGTTTGACACTGATCTCAAATAATACTGTGAGTTCCTTAAAATTGCAACTAAAACAACTTGGAATAGTACATCAGACTGCACCAAAAGATACTATACACGAAAAAAACTGAGGAAGTTGTATCACACATATTTGAATTGCACCTGGCCAGTCTGATGAATTTAAAAGAAAGCAAAACTATCTTCTGGAATTACAACTTCATTACCTGAAGGATTTATATTAACATTAGTTAAGATGAACATACAGACTGAAAACAATGTATTAAAGTAGCAACTGCTGGCTGTTCTGTCCAAAAAATACACAAAGTCAGATATAAACAGATACATACCTAACATTTCAAGCTACATGTATTATCAGTCTAAATATTAGATATTGAAACCACAGGATTAGTTGACATGGTCAAAGAAAAATACCCCAGAAAAAGGATGAACACTGTCAAATTAAAACATTCTATGGCATTCTTAACTGACTCCTGTTTTGTTCAATCAGTTAGTTAAATGTATGAAACACCAGATATGAAATTGGACTCTGTGGCAAAAGTCTAAGTATTCCAGATGTAGTCAGAACAGTATGTCTTTCACAGATGGTTAATATATATATGATATATATCTTTCTTATTGTGAAAATACTGACTTTACTCCATTAAGAAAATCATCCTTGTATAGAATCTTACAAACATATGCAGCTTCAAAAAGAACAAGTTTACAAGGTCTAGACAATATTGCAGCAGATGAAAATGACACATTTACACGACTTGAAGAGATGATTGAAGAGCTTCATAATAAGGGATCCACATGTATGTCAAATGAACAGCCCAAGTTTTGTAAGAATAAGCTTTCTGCAGCAAAGCAGTGCCTTAAAATTGATTTTAAACTACGTCATGTACATTGTGCATCTCAGAGTAGACATGCAGACCATTGCATTACTTGACTTCTCAGTTACCCAAAAAGGCTAGAATTATACTCAGCATGTGATCATGAGCAGTGTCAGCTGATTCGAGATGTTGAAAATGTTACAGTGTGCTCAGTTCTGTGAAGATTCAGGAGAGAAAATTAACTGTATCAAACCATGGATCAGATGCATGTCTGGAAGAGACATATAGTCTGAACAATCAACTAAGACCAATCACAACTGGATATCCTAAAGGACCTCAAGCCTCAGCAGATTTTAATAATCATGGAGTTTGCAATGAAATTCCTGCCATAAAAGGTATATAACTATTCAAATGCATAAAATTTAGATTTTTATACGACCGCAAAATTTGAAAAATTTTTCGTCATATATTGCTATCAAGTTGGCGTCGTCGTCGTCGTCGTCCGAATACTTTTAGTTTTCGCACTCTAACTTTAGTAAAAGTGAATGGAAATCTATGAAATTTTAACACAAGGTTTATGACCACAAAAGGAAGGTTGGTATTGATTTTGGGAGTTTTGGTCCCAACATTTTAGGAATTAGGGGCCAAAAAGGGCCCAAATAAGCATTTTCTTGGTTTTCACACTATAACTTTAGTTTAAGTTAATAGAAATCTATGAAATTTTGACACAAGATTTATGACCACAAAAAAACGGTTGGGATTGATTTTGGGAGTTTTGGTTTCAACAGTTTAGGAATAAGGGGCCAAAAAAGGGCACAAATAAGCATTATTCTTGGTTTTCGCACAATAACTGTAGTTTAAGTAAATAGAAATCAATGAAATTTAAACACAATGTTAATGACTACAAAAGGAAGGTTGGTATTGATTTTGGGAGTTTAGGTCCCAACAGTTTAGGAATTAGGGGCCAAAAAGGGACCCAAATAAGCATTTTTCTTGGTTTTCGCACCATAACGTTAGTATAAGTAAATAGAAATCTATGAAATTTAAACACAAGGTTTATGACCATAAAAGGAAGTTGGTATTGATTTTGGGAGTTTTGGTCCCAACAGAATAAGGGGCCCAAAGGGTCCAAAATTAAACTTTGTTTGATTTCATCAAAATTGAATAATTGGGGTTCTTTGATATGCCGAATCTAACTGTCATGACTGTGTATGTAGATTCTTAACTTTTGGTCCCGTTTTCAAATTGGTCTACATTAAGGTCCAAAGGGTCCAAAATTAAACTTAGTTTGATTTTGACAAAAAATGAATCAGTTAGGTTCTTTGATATGCTGAATCTAAAAATGTACTTAGATTCTTGATTATTGGCATTGTTTTCAAGTTGGTCCAAATCGGGGTCCAAAATTAAACTTTGTTTGATTTCATCAAAAATTGAATAAATAGGGTTCTTTGATATACCAAATCTAACTGTGTATGTAGATTCTTCATTTTTGGTCCTGTTTTCAAATTGGTCTGCACTAAAGTCCAAAGGGTCCAAAATTAAACTTAGTCTGATTTTAACAAAAATTGAAATCTTGGGGTTCTTTGATATGCTGAATCCAAAAATGTACTTAGATTTTTTATTATGGGCCCAGTTTTCAAGTTGGTCCAAATCAGGATCTAAAATTATTATATTAAGTATTGTGCAATAGCAAGTCTTTTCAATTGCACAGTATTGCGCAATGGCAAGAAATATCTAATTGCACAATATTGTGAAATAGCAATTTTTTTTTTAATTAGAGTTATCTTTCTTTGTCCAGAATAGTAAGCAAGAAATATCTAATTGCAAAATATTGTGCAATAGCAAGATTTTTTTTTAATTGGAGTTATCTTTCTTTGTCCAGAATCAACTTAAATCTTTGTTATATACAATATACAATGTATATTCACTTTTTACTACCAACTGATAAATTAAAATAATCTTTACCATTCAGTGATAACAAGCAGTTTTTTTACATCTTAATATTTTATGATGTATTTAAATGAGTAGTTATTGTTGCAAACTCCATTAGAAATTTTAATTGAGATTAGTTTTGGAATAAGGGAAAGGGGGATGTGATTAAAAAAATTGGGTTCAATTTTTCTCATTTGAAATTTCATAAATAAAAAAGAAAATTTCTTCAAACATTTTTTTGAGAGGTTTAATATTCAACAGCATAGTGAATTGCTCTAAGAGAAAACAAAAATTTTAAGTTCATTAGAACACATTCATTCTGTGTCAGAAACCTATGATGTGTCAACTATTTAATCACAATCCAAATTTAGAGCTGAATCCAGCTTGAATGTTGTGTCCATACTTGCCCCAACCGTTCAGGGTTCAACCTCTGCGGTCGTATAAAGAAGGAGCTCACTTCTTTCAATGCATACATACACATTCTCAGTCAAATTCAGTGTATACAGTCAAATATGCCAGATTACATGTACATGTATATAATTTATTTGTTAAGCATGAAGGATTATGATACAAAATGTGAATTGTATGCAATTATTCATATTTGCTAGACAAATAAATAAGCTTATACTGCAAAAGTATCTGTTTTCACCACATAAATGTCATTATGGTGTCATTTGTTTACATCACAACACCATTTGTATTTATATACTATACATGTAGATAGTGTAAAAAAAATAAAACTCTGGAACGATGAACAGAAAATGGAACATTAACAATGATTAAAAAAAAAAATGGTATTTTTACCTAATAGTGATATGATAGTGGGATTTTGTATTGACAGTTTTTATGGACATTTACTTTTAGATATACCTTGGAGTATGGAACATATACCTTTGTTATACATGTATCTTTCTTTTTTGTTACAGTATCGAGAAAAACAGAGTGATTGGTTTGGTCAGCATGGTAAGAACTGACATGTGACAGTTTGCATCATGGGGGATCCTAATGGAAAATTGTGTGTAAGTAAAATAAAATCTCTTATGTCTGAGATTTTTATTTCATGTACATTAATTATAACCCATGGATCAAAGTTCTGTAGGGTATAATGTTTTTGACTTTGTCCATCAGTCCTGTTCTAGTCATCCCAACTCCTCTGAAACCACTCAACAGAATATTATAAAACTCTGTAGATAACAAGAACAAAATATGTAGATGTGTTTATCGACAGAAAATTACGATACACTGTTTTTTCTTTCATTACAATACATTGCAATATTAAAAAAAAAAATGTCAGATTTTTATAAATAAGCAAGTTATAATATAACTTCTGAATGAATTAAAATAAATCTTACACAATCGTCTTTGGATGCGTTATATGTGGGCACACTGTGACCATGTGATTGTTTCAAATCATCAATCATTTGATTCAAATGTCATGAATGTGGGAGATTAATAAATGATGTAAAAAAATCTGTAAACACATAAACATGATAAAGACAAGAAAAAGAATTTACAATTTGCAAATCCAAAAACAAACAAAATTTGCAGAATTTTCTCCAGCTGGGATGCGTTGGTTTTTATTGAGTCCTAAGTTAAATTATGACCATATTTGTTGACCATTGTAACAACTAGATATGGCTTTTTATTCCCTCTATGTCATGTGTGCGTTTTTGAAATTTGCATGTGAATATTAACAGAACTTCTCATTATTACCATGTAAATATTTTTTGTAAAAAATGCAAAATAACTTCAAAATGTATGTACACATTATACTTATGATACTTTTTTTTCTTGTAGCACAGAACCTTTACTCATTTGTTTAAATCCGAGAAATAAGATTGGTTTACTGTGGCATCAATTCTAGAAAACACCTTTTCCACTGTTAAGCTACAAGTTCCAAATATAAGAGATACTTTTGTCATCCTACTTACACCTGAAATATACTTTTATTAATTGTTGCAATGCCAATGGCGTCTTTGCAGGGTTACTCACACTAACAAAGAAATTCACTTATGTTAAATCAGGGTACTCACCATTTGACCATGACCTTAGGATGAAAGACAACAGCCAAAGCACCGTTCCTTTGCTTTTCATTTTTTTCCCCAATAATACATGTACATGTATGATTTTGTATACATTATTGTTCTTCTAAAACTTCATGCAATGATAATACATGTAGCATGAAATATATGCTTTCAAAATGTTGCTAAACATTTCTTTGTTCATATCTTGCAAAAGTGTAATTATCTTCTTTTCATACTGGAACCATTCACATGTGCTTCGATACAATGACCATATTTCTGGCGACTACATGATGTTTGGCTAATTAAAATGATTAAAATCTTTTTGTAAGTGCTGTTATACATAACAAAAAAAGTAGAATAACAGAAATACTGAAATCCAAGAAAAATCCTACAACAACCATGACAACTGACAAAATCTAATCACCAAATTCATCAAGCAACATAATCCAACGTTAACAGTTCTGAATATAAGTTACACAATACTTTACAATTGTTAAGCACTGGTTATGTTTCATGCTATTTAAAATCCTAATAATTATAAACAACCTTGGCTTATGTAGTTAGGATTAATTTCTGCAAGCACTTAGTATAATAAACATACTGCCCTCAATTGATGCAATTCTGGGCTGGCAAACAACTGCATTCAGAAATATTAATTCAACACTTGCAACTTCGTCTTAATGTTAGATTTATTTTTCTTTATTGGATATTGTACCTCAACACTTAAGACAGTATATATATTTACTACATATTTATTTTTGTATTTTTTTTCTTTTCTAGATCAGATAACACAGGATGTTACCACTGTGGTATGGCTATCAATTCATGGCATTAGTGAGCCGAAAGGTTTGTAAATATTGTAGCTTTGCCTTTTATTTTTCAACCTTTTATTTTTAATTTTGTGTTAAATGAGGTCTTAATTTCCATTTAAGTTAAATATTTCTATACAATTATGGAAACAATGCTGAATTTTCTGTTTCCATTCTCTAACTGAAGTTTGCATCAACCAAATAATATAAAAAATGTATACACAATGCTTATTCACACAAATTTTTAATGAAGCATGAATTTGGGTACATTCACTTTTAACGTTATGGGTTTATATGTCCGTTTGATACAACCGCAAAAATAATTAAAAAAAATTTAGTTGATATTTGTTATACGTTGTTGTCATCTGCCTTGTTGAGCGTCATCCAAGACCAATGATTTCAGGATAATAACTTTAGTATGTATAAGTAAATAGAAATCTATGACCACAAAAGGAAGATTGGGATTGGTTTTTAGAGTTTTGGTTCCAACAGTTTAGGAATGAGGGGCCAAAAGGGTCCAAAATTAAAATTTGTTTGATTTCATCAAAAATTGAATTATTGGGGTTCTTTGATATGCCGATTCTAATCGTTTATTTAGATTTGTGATGTCTGGGCCCCTTTATCAAATTGGTCCACATTGAGTTCTAGAGGTTCCAAAATTGAACTTTCTTTGATTTCATCAAAAATTGAATTGTTGGGGTTCTTTTTAAAATATGCTGAATCAAATCATGTATTTAGATTTTGTATATTGGACCATAGCAGGTAAATGTCCAATTTAATTTTTTTAAGTTCTAACACAACACTCATTGTGTGTCAACTAGCTATGTAGGCCAAAAATTAATTATTGTTTGTTTCCCTTTCCACGACTAACCCTGTAAAATCACTGCAACACGAAAAATTTTATTGGCCATTCTTGTCCAAATTTTTTTTTTTTATGTTGGTTTTTAGTGATATCTTTCCGATGCGTTGGTTTTTTTTTTTATACCTTTCTGATGCTGCAGTCATCAAACGTTTTAAATCAAAGCTTTTTTGCTTTGAAGCTTCTATATGATTTGGAATCAAGAAAAACAAACATAAAGCCTTGCCACATGATTTGTGTTGTGTGCAAGGGTGATCTTAAATCTGAAGCATCTTTCAACCCACTGAGTGCACCTTGATTGGATTTGTCTTTAACCTCTGTTCCTGTTTAAAGGATAAAATCTTTTGAGTAAAAATAGTCTGAGACGTCTGAACAGGTTGAGCACAAGTCAGGAAATATATTTCCTGCTTTCAGAGAACGTCCCTGATTTCTGGTGTAAAAAAAAAGTTTAAATGTGATTTCATTTTTATGCCCCACCTACGATTGCCCCACCTACGATAGTAGAGAGGCATTATGTTTTCTGGTCTGTTCCTCCGTTCGTTCATTCGTTAGTTAGTCCATCTGTGTGTCCGTTCGCTTCAGGTTTAAGTTTTTGGTCAAGGTAGTTTTTGAAGAATTTGAAGTCCATTCAGCTTAGTACACATGTTCCCCATGATATGATCTTTCTAATTTTAATGCCAAATTATAGTTTTGACCCAAGTTTCATGGTCCACTGAACATAGAAAATGATAGAGCAAAGTTCAGGTTAAAGTTTTTGATCAAGGTAGTTTTTTAGCTCACCTGGCCTAAAAGGCCATGTGAGCTTTTCTCATCACTTGGCGTCCGTCGTCGTCGACGTCGTTGTCGTCTGTCGTCGTTAACAATTTTTCAAACATCTTCTCCTCTGAAACTACTGAATGGATTTGAATGAAACTTAATATGATTGTTCCTTAGTATATCCTGCACAAAATGTGCGCTTCGATTTTTGATCCGTCAAAAAACATGGCCGCTGTTACTTAAAATAGAACATAGGGGTCAAATGCAGTTTTTGGCTTATATCTCAAAAACGAAAGCATTTAGAGCAAATCTGACATGGTGTAAAAATGTTCATTAGGTCAAGATCTATCAGCCCTGAAATTTTCAGATGAATCAAACAAACCATTGTTGGGTTGCTGCCACTTAATTGGTAATTTTAAGGAAATTTTGCAGTTTTTGGTCATTATCTTGAATATTATTATAGATAAAGATAAACTGTAAACAGCAAAAAAGATCAGCAAAGTAAGATCTACAAATAAGTTAAAATGACCAAAATTGTCAATTGACCCCTTAAGGGGTTATTGTCCTTTAATGACAATTTTTCACAATTTGTTCATCATATTTGCTAACTTTAAAAAATCTTCTCCTCTGAAACTACTGAATGGATTTGGTTAAAACTTAGCATGATTGTTCCTTAGATTATCCTGCACAAAGTGTGTGCTTTGATTTTTGATCCGTCAAAAAACATGGCCGCCGTTACTTAAAATAGAGCATAGGGGTCAAATGCAGTTTTTGGCTTATATCTCAAAAACGAAAGCATTTAGAGCAAATCTGATATGGAGTAAAAATGTTCATTAGGTCAAGATCTATCAGCCCTGAAATTTTCAGATGAATCAAACAATTCATTGTTGGGTTGCTGCCACTTAATTGGTAATTTTAAGGAAATTTTGCAGTTTTTGGTCATTATCTTGAATATTATTATAGATAAAGATAAACTGTAAACAGCAAAAAAGATCAGCAAAGTAAGATCTACAAATAAGTTAATATGACCAAAATTGTCAATTGACCCCTTAAGGGGTTATTGTCCTTTAATGACAATTTTTCACAATTTGTTCATCATATTTGCTAACTTTAAAAAATCTTCCCCTCTGAAACTACTGAATGGATTTGGTTAAAACTTAGCATGGTTGTTCCTTAGATTATCCTGCACAAAGTGTGTGCTTTGATTTTTGATCCGTCAAAAAACATGGCCGCCGTTACTTAAAATAGAACATAGGGGTCAAATGCAGTTTTTGGCTTATATCTCAAAAACGAAAGCATTAAGAGCAAATCTGATATGGAGTAAAAATGTTCATTAGGTCAATATCTATCAGCCCTGAAATTTTCAGATGAATCAAACATCCAATTGTTGGGTTGCTGCCACTTAATTGGTAATTTTAAGGAAATTTTGCAGTTTTTGGTCATTATCTTGAATATTATTATAGATAAAGATAAACTGTAAACAGCAAATATGATCAGCAAAGTAAGATCTACAAATAAGTCAATTTGACCAAAATTGTCAATTGACCTCTTTAGGAGTTATTGCCCTTTAAAGACTTTTTTCACAATTTGTTCATCATGTTGACTTACTTTAAAAAATCTTCTCTTATGAAACTGCTGTATCAATTTCAGCCAAACTTAGGCTAAATGAGTTTCAGAGTTTCAGAGTATCTAGTATAAATTTTATATTTCATTTCCTTGTATGTCAAGAAACATAGCTCCTATGGCTAAAATAGAACATAGGAGAAAATGATTTTTTTTTGCTTTTGAAGAAAATAGGACGATTCAAAGAACATTTAAATAAATTGAAAAGCCAAAATAATCATTGATGAGAGATTAAACCAAAAAAATTCAGGTGAGCGATTCAGGCTCTTGAGAGCCTCTTGTTAACTTTAACGTTCTTAAACTATCCTGAGTTTGTACCAAACTTGGACAGAAGCTTGTTTATGATCATAAGATAGTATCCAGAACTTAATTTTGTAAAAAATTAAATTCATTTTTTCGGTATTTTTCGGGCGTCAATCAAATGTTGTCCGTGCATTAACTCATGAACTGTTCAACCAAAGCTTTTAAAATTTTAATATGTTGTTACTGACAACTAAATGAAGGTCAAGTTCAATAATGGCGATTTTGACTTTTACCGTTCAGGAGTTATGGTTCTTGAAAGATTGAAAAATGGTTTTTCCAGTCGTGTCCGTGCATTTACGCATGAACTGTTCTACCAAAGCTTCCCAAATTTTAATATGTTGTTACTGATGACAAAATGGAGGTCAAGTTCAATAATGACGATTTTGACTTTTACCGTTCAACTTATGGATTGAAAGACTGAAAAATGGAGTTTCCAGTCGTGTCCGTGTATTTACACATGAACTGTTCTACCAAAGCTTCCAAATTTTAATATGTTGTTACTGATGACAAAATGGAGGTCAAGTTCAAAATGACGATTTTGACTTTTACCGTTCAGAAGTTATGGTTCTTGAAAGATTGAAAAATGGTGTTTCCAGTCATGTCCGTGCATTTTCTCATGAACCATTCAACCAAAGCTTTTGAAATTTTTATATGTTGTTACTGATGACAAAATAGAGGTCAAGTTCAACATGTTCAATAATGACGATTTTGACTTTTACCGTTCAGGAGTTATGGTTCTTGAAAGATCGTAAAATGGCGTTTCCATTCACTTTATTGCATTTACTCATGAACCATTCAATCTAAGCTTTTCTAATTTTAATATGTTGTTACCGACAACTAAATGGAGGTCAAGTTCAATAATGGCGATTTTGACATTTACCGTTCAGGAGTTATGGTTCTTGAAAGATTGAAAAATGGTTTTTCCAGTCGTGTCCGTGCATTTACGCATGAACTGTTCTACCAAAGCTTCCCAAATTTTGATATGTTGTTACTGATGACAAAATGGAGGTCAAGTTCAATAATGACAATTTTGACTTTTACTGTTCAGGAGTTATGGTTCTTGAAAGACTGAAAAATGGAGTTTCCAGTCGTGTCCGTGTATTTACACATGAACTGTTCTACCAAAGCTTCTCAAATTTTAATATGTTGTTACTGATGACAAAATAGAGGTCAAGTTCAAAATGACGATTTTGACTTTTACCGTTCAGGAGTTATGGTTCTTGAAAGATTGAAAAATGGTGTTTCCAGTCATGTCCGTGCATTTTCTCATGAACCATTCAACCAAAGCTTTTGAAATTTTTATATGTTGTTACTGATGACAAAATAGAGGTCAAGTTCAACATGTTCAATAATGACGATTTTGACTTTTACCATTCAGGAGTTATGGTTCTTGAAAGATCGTAAAATGGCGTTTCCATTCACTTTATTGCATTTACTCATGAACCATTCAATCTAAGCTTTTCTAATTTTAATATGTTGATACTGATGACAAAATGGAGGTCAAATTTGATATTGACGATTTTCCCTTTCACCATTCATCAGTAATGGTTCTTGTGATATTGCTAGGACACAAATAAATGTTAATAAATCCGGTTTGCTGTCGTTGTGACAGCCTCTTGTTTTCCTTTTTTTTGTTCAGCCTGCGATTAACAGCAAAAGTAGGTGAGACACTGGGTTCCGCGGAACCCTTACGAATTTTTTCATTACAAATTTTATTCATCACACTATTAGTTATTGCTTTATGATATGGTACAAAAATCAACTAAAAAAATCAATTTTGTTTGCCCCCAGGTGACTTTTAATATGTTTATAGCATTGAAAAAGCTCCAAATTATCTCCCTTTGATGCAAAAATACATTTTTTTGGCATTAAAGTTGAAATATCTTTTTTAAATCATCGATGACCTATATTTTTAGCTCACCTGGCCCGAAGGGCCAAGTGAGCTTTTCCCATCACTTGGCGTCCGGCGTCCGTCGTCCGTCATCCGTCGTCCGTCGTCCGTCGTCCGTCGTCGTCGTCCGTCGTTAACTTTTACAAAAATCTTCTCCTCTGAAACTACTGGGCTAATTTCAACCAAACTTGGTTACAATCATCATTGGGGTATCTAGTTTAAAAATTGTGTTCGGTGACCCCGCCAACCAACCAAGATTGCCGCCATGGCTAAAAATAGAACATGGGGGTAAAATGCAGTTTTTGGCTTATAACTCAAAAACCAAAGCATTTAGAGCAAATCTGACATGGGGTAAAATTGTTTATCAGGTCAAGATCTAACTGCCCTGAAATTTTCAGATGAATTGGACAACCCGTTGTTAGGTTGCTGCCCCTGAATTGGTAATTTTAAGAAAATTTTTGCTGTTTTTGGTTATTATCTTGAATATTATTATAGATAGAGATAAACTGTAAATAGAAAAAATGTTAAACAAAGTAAGAATTACAAATAAGTCAACAGGTCCAAAATGGTCAGTTGACCCCTTTAGGAGTTATTGCCCTTTATAGTCAATTTTTAACCATTTTTCGTAAATCTTAGTTATCTTTTACAAAAATCTTCTCCTCTGAAACTACTGGGCCAAATTTAACCAAATATGGCCAAAATCATAATTAGGGTATTTAGTTTAAAAATTGTGTCCGGTGACCCGCACAACAAACCAAGATGGCCGCCATGGCTAAAAATAGAACAAAGGGGTAAAATGCAGTTTTTGGCTTATAACTCAAAAACCAAAGCAATTAGAGCAAATCTGACAGTATGAAAGTTGTTTATTAGGTCAAGATCTAACTGTCCTGAAATTTTCAGATGAATCGGACAACCCTTTGTTAGGTTGCTGCCCCTGAATTGGTAATTTTAAGGAAATTTTTGCTATTTTTGGTTATTTTCTTGAATATTATTATAGATGGAGATAAACTGTAAATAGAAAAAATGTTTAGCAAAGTAAGATTTACAAATAAGTCAACAGGTCCAAAATGGTCAGTTGACCCCTTTAGGAGTTATTGTCCTTTATAGTCAATTTTTAACCATTTTGTTTTGTAAATCTTAGTTATATTTTACAAAAATCTTCTACTCTGAAACTACTGGGGCAAATAAAAGCAAACTTGGCCACAATCATCATTGGGGTATCTAGTTTAAAAAATGTGTCCAGTGACCCAGCCAACCAACCAAGATGGCCGCCATGGCTAAAAATAGAACATAGGGGTAAAATGCAGTTTTGGGCTTATAACTTAAAAACCAAAGCATTTAGAGCAAATCTGACAGTGGAAAAAATTGTTTATCAGGTCAAGATCTAACTGCCCTGAAATTTTCAGATGAATCGGACAACCCGTTGTTAGGTTGCTGCCCCTGAATTGGTAATTTTAAGAAAATTTTTGCTGTTTTTGGTTATTATCTTGAATATTATTATAGATAGAGATAAACTGTAAATAGAAAAAATGTTAAACAAAGTAAGAATTACAAATAAGTCAACAGGTCCAAAATGGTCAGTTGACCCCTTTAGGAGTTATTGCCCTTTATAGTCAATTTTTAACCATTTTTCGTAAATCTTAGTTATCTTTTACAAAAATCTTCTCCTCTGAAACTACTGGCCAAAATCATAATTAGGGTATTTAGTTTAAAAATTGTGTCCGGTGACCCGCACAACAAACCAAGATGGCCGCCATGGCTAAAAATAGAACATAGGGGTAAAATGCAGTTTTTGGCTTATAACTCAAAAACCAAAGCAATTAGAGCAAATCTGACAGTGGAAAAAATTGTTTATCAAGTCCAGATCTATCTGCTCTAAAATTTTCAGATGAATTGGACAACTCGTTGTTAGGTTGCTGCCCCTGAATTGGTAATTTTAAGGAAATTTTGCTGCTTTTTGTTATTATCTTGAATACTATTATAGATAGAGATAATCTGTAAACAGCAATAATGTTCAGAAAAGTAAGATTTACAAATAAGTCAACGTGACTGAAATGGTCAATTGACCCCCTAAGGAGTTATTGTCCTTTATAGTCAATTTTTTAAAATTTTCATAAAATTTATAAATTTTTACTAACATTTTCCACTGAAACTACTTGGCCAAGTTCATTATAGATAAAGATAATTGTAAGCAGCAAGAATGTTCAGTAAAGTAAGATGTACAAACACTTCACCATCACTAAAACACAATTTTTCATTAATCTATCTGCGTCCTTTGTTTAATATTCACATATACCAAGGTGAGCGACACAGGCTCTTTAGAGCCTCTAGTTTATTATTGTTTTTAAAAAGCTGTACATGAACTAAATACTTGTAAAATTTAAGCGATTTCTGTAATTTAGTTCTTTTTTTATTTCGATATTACTTCTTTTTCTCCTATTAGTTCAACAGTAAATAAGGACATTAACAAAAAATTATGCTTCTTTCAGAGGCAGATTGTTAGCGTAAATGAACGGTGACCCAATTTTTTTATTTCATTTTTAGCTCACCTGGCCTAAAAGGCCATGTGAGCTTTTCTCATCACTTGGCGTCCGTCGTCGTCGTCGTCGTTAACAATTTTTCAAACATCTTCTCCTCTGAAACTACTGAATGGATTTGGATGAAACTTAGCATGATAGTTCCTTAGATTATCCTGCACGAAATGTATGCTTCGATTTTTGATCCGTCAAAAAACATGGCCGCCCTTACTTTAAATAGAACATAGGGGTCAAATGCAGTTTTTGGCTTATATCTCAAAAACGAAAGCATTTAGAGCAAATCTGACATGGGGTAAAAATGTTCATTAGGTCAAGATCTATCAGCCCTGAAATTTTCAGACGAATCAAACTAACCATTGTTGGGTTGCTGCCACTTAATTGGTAATTTTAAGGAAATTTTGCAGTTTTTGGTCATTATCTTGAATATCATTATAGATAAAAATAAACTGTAAACAGCAAAAATGATCAGCAAAGTAAGATCTACAAATAAGTTAAATATGACCAAAATTGTCAATTGACCCCTTAAGGGGTTATTGTCCTTTAATGACAATTTTTTCACAATTTGTTCATCATATTTGCTAACTTTAAAAAATCTTCTCCTCTAAAACTACTCAACCAAATTCAACCAAACTTCAACTGAATGATCAGTAGGGTGTATAAAATAAAGTTTGTGTTTTATTTTCTATTTTGTCTAAAAACATGGCCGTCATGGCTAAAAATAGAACACAGGGTAAAATGCAGTTTTTGGCTTATATCTTAAAAACTCCAGCATTTAGAGCAAATAAGACTAGAAGTTAAAATATTTATTAGGTCAAGGTCTACCTGTCCTGAAATTTTCAATTTGCAATTTGCAAAAAAAATAATTTGTTGTGCTACTTCCAAAAAATAGAAAATATTCTGACCAGAAAAAAACCAATGTCCCCCTACAAGTTAAATGGTCCATGCCTAACTGTTATTAATGAAATCATTTAACTGTTTTGCTGTTATTGGAGCCCCTTGCCCCTTCTCAGCAGTGGAATAAATTCAAATCATGAATGAAGAAATTCGAAAGAATAACAATTTAATAATGTAACAATAACAATTTTATTGTTAAAATTCTTTTATTGTAACTATAATGTAATAAAAGTAACGTCCTGCCGCTCTTCTTGTATGCATATTATATTAGAAGGAAACGTGTAAACATGGTAGAACTTGTATTTCTAATATTGAAGAATTGTTAGCTGTACATGTTTGCCTGGCATGGTTCAATATGTTCAATAAGGCATTATTTACCAGGTGAGCGATTCAGGCTCTCGAGAGCCTCTTGTTCTATTAACCCTTTCGTACCGAAATTATCCTTTTGGCACCCTCGAGCGCGAGCCGAAATTATCCTTTTGGCACCACGGAGCTGAGGGCGAAATTATCCTTAAGGATACATAGATTTCTATTTTAGACGGTCACAGTGCAAACAGTAAAAATAATGTTTAGACATGTTTCTTGGTGCAGTTGCTCCATAGATGTTACGATAAACATCAAATGCATTCTATATTTTAGTATCGGGCGTAAAAACGCTGTCAAAATATGTTTTTTTCAAAGATTGTTGAGAAGAAAAAACCTCGTGAAAAACAAAATGGCGGAATCATAAACAATCGTGGTCAGGAGTTTCATTTCGAGTTGAAACATTTAGAAAACTTAACCTGCGGTCATAAAAGTCGTTGAACTTGTACAAAAGTAATGTATGAACGTAGATTTTGGAGTGGTGAGAAGCTTATTTGTAAAACAACTTGAAATCGAGACTTTGATGGTCGTTATCAGGTGCACGACTGTAAATTATTATTTCTCGCTGCCGTTTGACAGTCAACCTTTCATTATCGATTGAATCAGAGTCTTTTATCATCGTTTTAGACACTCCCAGGAGTCTGTAGTGCTACGGATTTTATTTCTTTTCATTGAAAGGCTGTACTGCAGTATGTAGGTCGACAAAACGAAAGTCCACTTCCATTAAAAATAGAACCGGATATTGACAAAATGGAGTGTCTATAAATAGTGCGGTTCATAAAAACACGTGTTGTCACATCTCATAGTTTTTTTTATTTAAAAAGAAAAGTGGTTTGGAAAGATGAGACAACATTCTGCAATCTTATTCGTATTTTAATCGAGTGTAAATTATTTTCCACGATGTATCTCGTCTTGTAACAGAGGTTTTTAAAAGTCTGGTTCAGCATACAAAAATTTTTTAAGGTTTATGTACCCTTCTGTAGCCATTTTTGTACGAACTTTTCAAACTGCAATTGTATCAAAACTACAGATATAATGAATAATAGAGATAGGCCATTTTGTACATATTCCAAGGGGAAACTTGATGCAAAGCATTATTTTTTACTGTTCCATTGCATTTAATAGAAAAAGAGGATTTTGTGGCAAATAAATCAAGATTTTTATAGAAAATCCACAGCCTTTATCCTTGTACTCTCATATTTTGCAATTTGATGACTGATAGATATAGGATTATTGCATGCAGTGCTAGCATTGATTTCCTTAAAACAAGTTTATAAATGTAGTTATTGGTTAAGACAAGTATAAATATGGCAAAAATCAAGTACACCTTTTAGGGTGCGCTCGACTTAAGTGACTCAGCACGAGGTGTTTTGGAATTTACAGGTTACTTAGAACTTTTTGTAAAAAATAAACACTAGCACATCATAGAAAATCAAGTGAGTAATTTATGTTTCAAATTTTATAACAAAAATCTCTGTATTAAAGGCTGTGGATTTTCTATAAAAATCTTGATTTATTTGCCACAAAGTCCTCTTTTTCTATCAAATGCAATGAAACAGTAAAAAATAATGCTTTGCATCAAGTTTCCCCTTGGAACATGTACTAAATGGCCTATCTCTATTATTTATTATAACTTTAGCTTTGATACAATTGAGGTTTGAAAAATTCGTACAAAAATGGCTACAGAAGGGTACATAAACCTTAAGTTGTTTTGAAAAACAAATTCTGTTGACAGAGAGTAAAACAACTGAAAGATGCCAAGATGATTATTTTTATGTAACAAATTGTTTTATTCTCTTTTTTTTTTTTAAAGAAAACATTGTCAAAGAAGGGAAGTGACAAATAATATTTATTTAAGAAGGGAAGGGAAAATTACTTGTTTTTTAGAATTGAAAAATAATTATTTTTTTTGCTGAAGGGAAGTGATTTTTTTTCCAAAGTGAAAAACATAACGTGTTGTTTGTTTCTACTGATTAATTTTAAGATGGCATTATTTATTATTGTAAAATAGTACTGATCCTGAAAACAATAGGGGTTCAATTTTTTTGTTTTGAAAATTATGTGGAACATAATAAATTACTCCCCCCTCATGTTGCATACAAACACAAAAGATGAATGACCAGTGTGGCAGACTCAGTGCCTATTGTTATTGTAATTTGTAATTCTCATATAAACAACCATTTTTGCACTAGGAAACACCTCTTGTATTCAAAAAGAGACTTCAAATGGTATTGAAATTGCTGCTTCTCTTAGAAGCCAAGTCATATAGAACTCTAAAGAGAAAAGACAGATTAAATTGGAAATGGTATAATGGGACCATATTAGGGTCTTGTGGCTGTTACCTTGTAAGTCAGCTTCTTAAATTAACACTGTTTATGGGACTATAATGTAAGCAGGATTTTCATACCACATTAATATATATATAGGCTTACATGTATATGTAAGTAACACTTGCTACTGGATGTAATACTAGATTAATCAATAGACTGGTAACATTGGTTATAGTATAACAACCTCACTCAAGTTATTTTTATTTACCTTTTGACAAACCATTCCATTAAATATCCAAACAATAGCCCAACAACATAAATAGAAAATTAAAAAAAATAGTTTCCATATGTCCTCACTCAATTTAAAAATTAGAATTTATGATATGAATCCTCCTATTCAAGGCAGCATAATAAACTGAAAATAAAACAAATTTCATAGCTTCCAAATGTTGACAATGTTATTACAAACTATATCAGCTCCCTGATGTAGCTTTCCATCAATGAATTTTAAAACTGCATTCTGCAGTAAAACATGTATTTTAATCCCTTTTTTTTCAACGACTTGCATCTGTGTGTGCATATCATGATTTTAAGTAAAACAGTACCCAGTAGTTGTCTGCATATAATATGATCTTCTTTGTCTGTACTTCATGTGATTAATAAATTAAACTATGATGAAAATAAATTTAAAATATTAATTGTCAGCTTTTGGTATTTATTTGTGCTGCTTTAACAAACATCAGTGGCTCATTGAAATAGCATTTTGAAACACACGTGTGCATAAGAAACGTTGTCGAATGTAAGTGAAAGTGATATATGATACGCAATGACAAAAATTATCTTCTGACTCAATCAATCTACGTTATCGACACGCGTTTTTAAGGTAAACAGCTTCTTTCTCTATGAACAGTCTACGGACGCTCAACCTATGATATTTATCTACATTTTATCAAAATTTGACCGCACAACTCGCTACGGTTCCCGAGTTTTCAATGACCGAAACTACGAGGTCGTTTTTGCTGTAGCACATGTCAAATTAATCCCGGTCAGGCAAACGGCTCGTGCAAATAAATTTCAGTAGTGAAAGTGTTAAGTATATAATAAAGTTCATTTATCATGTTTATAGAAAAATATAAAGAAATCATATATTAGAAAGAAAAAAAAGATTTATACTGGAGAGCCCCCTTAATATAAACATATTTTATTTGTAATCATCAAAGGGAATGAGACACAAGCTAAGACTTATGATGTCTTCTTTGGTATCTTTTCTTGTCTACATGAAATTTTATTTTGCTGTTATCACAGTCCAGGCAATTACTGAAAACTGTAATATTACTTTTTTATATAATATTACAAGTAAAAATGTAATATTACAAAAAATAGTAATATAATTCTTATATTACTAAAACCTGTAATATTGTTATATTACTGAAATGTGTAATATAGTCTCCATATTACATAAAACAGTAATATTACTAGAAAATGCCTATATTACATAGAACTGTAACATAAGGCTAAAAATCACTAGGTTTTCATACTTTAATTATTATAATAATTTAGACGTATGATGATAATAAATTAATTATTAAACAATTCCAAATAATAATAATAATCCAATTAAAGTACATAGTATCAATTCAAAATAAAAAATCCAAAGTAAAACTATTTTCTCCTTACAATGTAAAATATAAAATAAATGCCAAATTTACTAAATCATAAAATGAACTTAATCTCAAAATCAAAATATAAAAGTCTTAAAAGTATTTTCTAAAATTAAATTATGATTCAGAGATAAATTTTGTCTCAACACTGCACAGTCAACTAGTAGACTGGTAAAACAATCTTTTAGGTCTAGTATAATGACATGAGCATGACGAGTAGTGTGAGGTTACGCTTCCAGAACACTGACTGCTATCTTAAAATATTCTCAAAAATAAAAGGGGAGTCAAAAAATACATTTTTGTCCAAACACTACAAAGTCAACTGGAAGACTGATCGTCAGTCCTACAGGTCCAGTATAATAGACTTTAGCAGTGCAAGTTTGGGTTTCGGTAGGGTGACTGCTCTTCCAAAATTTTGCAACGATATTTATACTAAAACACAAAATAACTCAATTTATCCCGACATGTTAATATTACTCTCATTAGCAAAAATAGACTTTAATTAACAACGCCTAATCATATAATGTTTTGATAAAATCTGTGGATGCTAATTGTCGAGCCTGCAACTTTTGTTGCAGAAAGCTCGACATAGGGATAGTGATCCGGCGGCGGCGGCTACGGCGGCGGCGGTGTTAGCTAACTTCTTAAAAGCTTTATATTTTAGAAGGTGGAAGACCTGGATGCTTCATACTTTGTATATAGATGCCTCATGTTACGAAGTTTCTGTCAGTCACATGTCCAATGTCCTTGACCTCATTTTCATGGTTCAGTGACCACTTGAAAAAAAAGTTCAGATTTTTTGTAATGTTGAATTCTCTCTTATTATAAGTAATAGGATAACTATATTTGATATGTGCGTACCTTGAAAGGTCCTCATGTCTGTCAGACAGTTTTCACTTGACCTCGACCTCATTTCATGGATCAGTGAACAAGGTTAAGTTTTGGTGGTCAAGTCCATATCTCAGATACTACAAGCAATATGGCTAGTATATTCGGTGTATGGAAGGACTGTAAGGTGTACATGTCCAACTGGCAGGTGTCATCTGAACTTGACCTCATTTTCATGGTTCAGTGGTAAGTTATATTAATGTGAAGATCTGTTTACTTTTTTGTGATGATTCTTTATCTTATTTTAGAGTGATCATGTTTATTAAAAATACATGTTGTGCCGTATCTCAGAAACTATTTATGATTATTCCATAAATCTTCACACACTTTTTAGTTATATTAAAACCACAAAAGGAAGATTCAGATTTTTTTTTTGGTGGTGATGGTCCAAACTGTTTAGGAATTACGGGCCAAGACCAGTATTTTTCTATCTTTATCTATATAGTCAATCTAGACTTCAAAAAAAGAGTGACGAAAGATACCAGAGGAACAGTCAAACTTATAAATCAACTAAAATAAATTGACAACATGCACCTGGCTAAAAATAAAAAAGACAAACAATAGAACACATGACACAACATAGGAAAATAAAGAATAAGCAACACGAATCCCATCAAAAATTGGGGGTCATCTTAGGTGCTCCGGAATGGTAAGCAGATTCTGCTCCACATGTGGCACCCGTCATGTTGCTTATGTAATAACAAGTCCGGTAAATAGTCTAATTTGGTAGGTCACATTCATGAAAGGGAAGGGTATTGTAGTAACAACATAAGGAACATATCCGATATCATTTGTGAAACAGTTATTTCATAACTTCAACTTATTAATACCTCAAGTAGAAGGTTGCATTGGGATTTTCACACCAAAATGTATGTCGCTTGAAAAATGTCTCACTGAGTCATGAAATGTTTACAGATATGGTGTGTCTGAATGATCTTGATGTGAATGTTTCTTTAAATTTAATTTCTTATTGTCTGTTGATAAGTTTATCTTGCTGTTAAAAAGTGTTATACAATAGTATATATACATTCTAATTGTCTAGTTTATTGAAATATTTTCTTCTTTTTTCACTTTTTTTATAATTTATTGTCTTAGTTCACTTTTTTGAAAATTTTGCTTTTCAATGTTTTATATACTCATCCTCTAATGCTGTTTTATTTGATATTTTAGCAATCCATGGTGAATTTAAGTCACCCAGAAATACTGACAATAAAGAATGTAACAAAAGATAATGCTGGATGGTATGGTTGCTTGATTTCTATTCCACTTGGTAGATATTACCAGACTGCCTGGCTAACAGTTTTAGGTAAAGGCTTAGATAAGAATGAGAAATGTTTGTTTTTCACCAAGAAATAATACGTCTTAGAGCAAAATATTCACATAAAAATGATTTAATCGTTTGGAGAATTTAATTATCAATTTTCGATTACATCATTATCAATAAATTTTTTATAGACTGTCATAAAAATAGGAGGTTTGGCATCATGAAAATTGGAAATGTACAGTTTTTTCTTAAAAAATTAATTCTTTTAATGCCGCCACAACTGAAACGTCATATTATTTTACCCCTGTCAGTGTCTCTCTGTATGTCATTCCCATTATGGGTTTACAGTTATTCCACTTAACTCCTCCTACAGTTTGAATTCTAGGAAGTTTTCACTCTGATGTCTGTTTGTAGTCTTTGTACATGTATTGAAGGTGTGCATGTGGTCAGGGTTTTGATTTTGTTTAATATTTGCTCTTAATCATTTTTTGTAGTAGTTACTTGCATAAGGGGAGCTTGCATACAGATAATTGTCCTACAGTTTTATGCTAGGAAGTGTTCACTTAGTTGGTGGTTTTTCCATTTTTTGTGCATGGGGTCAGGATTTTGATTCTTATTTATATTTGCTCTTTTGGGTGATAATATAATTTACCTTTGTCATATTTAAGGTAAAGTGTTAGACAGTTATTTTTAAATAAGACTTTGCATCTGCAGGGGCATCATTTGTGTCTGTCAAAGAAATCCAACATTGACTTTGCTATAAAACAGTTTCAGAGTGAAGTGTGGCCAGGGATTTCACTTAGTCTAGTTTGTATTGTGTAATAATTAAATTTTGTATGTCATACATGTGATTCTTCCGATGGGAGTCGAAATCTCTTGTTTTTCAGACCCTCTTCCATCCCTCCCATTAAAATTTGAAATCTACAACTTTTGAAAATGTCAACATCGAAAAAGTTTCAGTAAACATTTTTGTTTACAGAATTAAAACTGACAGGGTAAAACTCTTGAGAAACTCGAAATTGATATCGGAAAAGTCTGTAAAAACAGAAGGTCACCATTTCTTTTTCTTGTTTTTGTGTCGTAAGGTAAATAGCTTCCAGTAATCAATGAAGGTGTTTATTATTAGACTATGTATACAGCAATAACAAATTATTGGCAATTACCTGGTCATCAACTAGCTAGTTTAAGACACACCCCTCATGGAAAATTGGTGGCTGAATATTGTCTGAATTATTTCTGAATTTTATCTGAATAATCGTCTGAATAGGTCTGAATGTTGTATTTGTGTCTATTTCTGAATATTGACTGGATTTCGGACTATTCAGCCAGTATTCAGAAACAGAAATATTCAGAAACTAAGAAATATTCAGAAAATTTATGGTTTAAATGATGCTGTATTAAGAAATATTCAGCCATTTTTTAAGACATATTCAGCAATATTCAGAAATCTTCAGCCAACATTCTTCCAATCTTCAGCCATACTAAGAAATATTCAGACATATTAAGAAATATTCAGACATATATTAAGAAATATTCAGACATTAAGAAATATTCAGACATTAAGAAATATTCATATATATATTCAGAAATATTCATATATATATTCAGAAATATTCAACCATATTAAGAACTATTCAGACAAATTCATGCAATCTTCAGCCTTATTAAGACATATTCAGCCATAATAAGATAGCATGAAATGGAATAAAAACCCCATTGTAACTGATTTGATCTTCCAATTAAGCCCAAGGTTTATCACTTTTTCTAAGAAACACAAAATATAGTGAGTGCTTTGATCATAGATTCAAATATTTAAATAAATAACATTCTTAACATCCTATCCATGAAAAAAATGGCCTGCATGGTTTGCATAAGAATAAAAACAGTAACTATGGTCAGCTTAAACCTCACTCACAAACTGATTAACTAATATAAAAATTATGTGTCAGATATAAACTTCTCTTCCTTTCTGTAATTTAAAACTTGCTGTCTCTGTACTTCAAACTTGAATTGCTGAATAAAGGTATTAAAATGGAGTCTGCATAAAATCTGTTTCATATCATTGCTGGCAGCTCATATTTAATCCCCTAAAAGTACAAAAATATCCACAAAGAATCAATTGTTCTTGAGGTTATGAAGCAATAAATTCAATAGAAACATTATTGCATTATGCATTTGTACTGTATCTTACATTGGAAGCCTAAACTCAAATTAAGACCCCCCCTTTTTATCCCTTGAAGATAAAATTGGTGACTTATAGTTTTCACTAAGTTTGTTCACCCAATTTAATGTAGAAAGTGGTAGTGCATTTTTTAAGTTATTGACTGCAGATTAACCTAGTTACTATTTGTTTTATGAATGTGACAACAAATTTTGAACAATATATATATTCATTACATTAATTGTCTGCCAAAATTTTCTGATGTTTTCTCAGATTTAAATCCTAAATGTTTTATAATAGTGCCTCAACAAATTGCATTTTATAATAATTACAATTATCATATGTTCAATCAAAATACTTATCTGAAAACATTTGCGTTTGGATTCTCCATTTTGTTTATCCAGCGTAATCTTTGATGACGTATGCCAGTGCGTTTCAGTCAAGGTGTCAATCTCGCCCCATATCATATCGGCCCGAAATTGATTCGTCCCCGTAACGGTGTTTCAGTGAAACTTCTCAAAACATGCCGCCGGTCAGGTCACAAATTACGGCCAATTTGCAGGGTTTGCTGGTTAGTTGAAATTTTAAATTTCGAAGAGTAACTTCCCCTTAATATGGGTGTTTGAGAAATATTTAAAAATGTATTTGATCTTATTCAAATATACGTTTTCCTTTGTGAATTTTAGTTTTGTGAATAATTTCTATTGTAAAATACTGCTACAACTTGTATTTCATCTTATTTATTTTTTTTATTTTGCAGGAATAAAAAATAAAAAACACCATACACTAACGATTTTTCCCTAATAATTATATGAAATTTGTAAACAATGTAACCAGAGACATATAAATATGAACACTGGAAATTGCCGGTAATCACTATTTGTAAAACATTGGGATAATGAAAATAAATTGACAAGCTGAACAGTGCTCACAGTTTACTGTCTTTATGATACATAACAATGTTATAACTAATCAGTGATATTAAGATGACAAGGCCCGTTTATGAGGTTGAATTATTATGATTTTAATTATTCAAATACAAAAATGACACTTGCGTAGTATCCGATTGAAAGGAATCATATGGCCAGTTTTGTAAGGTTAAATGACCATTTAATGTACGGGTCTACTTGATTTAGCCGGTATGGTGGGAGAACTGTATTTAGAGAAGTTTTAATGTATAAGAAACATGAATTCCTGGTGTTGCATTAAAAACATTTCCCCACTGAATGGTTATTTTATTGTCGGCTTTGCACCTTGCTGCAAAAGGTGTCAAAGCTAAAATTAAATAGCCTTTCAAAACGTCATAATTATTTGGACTAGGTACAAATAAATTGTACTGATAATAACTGTTAGAATTTAATATAAGTACCTTTTCTACCAAAATTAATGCCCATGCACCAGTATATCCAATATCTTAATGATAATAAAGCACTACTGCTTTAATTTTCAAAAACACAATATTTTAAAGTGAACAAGTGTTTGTTCAGTTTTTCATCACTAAATGATCAAACTACTCATGAGTTTTTTATTATGTACACTTGGTTCTCCAAAGTATTTCATAGTTATATATCAATGGGTTTAAACTGATGACTGTAACTGCATTCACGGTCATCCCAAAATGTTAGATGAAAAATAGGGGGGATTATTATTACCCCGGGATCGGGTGTTTTTAAGCTCAGGATTTCGGGATTCACTCTTTCGGGATTAGGGAATTCTTTTTTGGGGATTTCGGGACGTCGGGATTATGGGATTTCGTTTTTTAAGTCCGGGATTTCGGGATTAGGACCCCTCCTATCCCACCTCAAAAATAAGGTCAGTAGCTATATTGCCTTGGGGAAAACACTGTAAGATTCTTGCACTTTTATGTTGATGAGCCAGATGAAGGATTTCAAAATTTTTGTAATCAGGGAAATTAATTCTTGCTGTTATTTGTACATTTTCAAAATATTTTATTTTATGTAGTTTTGTTGGTGAAACTTATTCACATGACATTCAGACTTTTGAAGAATTATTTTTTATGTTTCCATTTATGTGTTAAAATTAAATAACTCAGTGTAATTCAGATCTATGACTTATTTCTAGTTTTCTGAATTTTGTCTAACTTCTGAATGATTTAGAAAACTTCAGACAATATTCATTTCTATGAGATTATAATTTACTTATTTCCAGTTTTCTGACTTTTGTCTGACATAACTTCTGAATGATTTTAAAAAATTCAGACAATATTCAGATCTATATATTAGAATTTACTTATTTCCAATTTTCTGAATTTTGTCTGACATAATATCTGAATGATTAAGAATAATTCAGACAATATTCAGATATTTAGGGGTGTATTTAATTAATTTTTGGTTTCTGAATTGATCTTACTGCTGTTTCTTAATAATTCAGACAAATAAGACAGTATTCAGAAGTTCTGAATATGTCTGAAACTTTTTCTGACTAAATAAGAAGTATTCAGACAAAATTCAGAACTATAAGACAATATTCAGACACCATCAATAAACAGGTCAGACAGGATTCAGACACCTGATTTGTTCTAAGACACATTTCAGCCAAAATTCAGAAAATTTCAGCCACATTCAGCTAATATTCAGAAATTATGGTTCATGAGGGACGTCTGGATGATTAAAAGTGAAATACTGACAATGGATTAAGATGTAAAAAAAAAGACTTTAATTTGATGCTGTTGAAAACATTGAACAGTTATAGTACTGAACCTCAAAGACAAATGTCTTAATGAAATCAAATACGATATTTATGGCTTGTTTTCTATCTAAACCAATGGAATACCTAAGTATAAGTATGTTTGTCTTTGAAAATTCTAAATTTTTATAATTTGATGAAATGCAAACTATGTTATCCCATAGACATATAATGTATTATACATGTATGTCTCTGTTATTACCAAATACCCTAGCAGCAAATTAAAAACAACCAATTATCTAGCCATATTTTTTCTGCCTGGAGATCTGATTTTAAATTGTACAAGTCCAGTGCCATTGGGTCAAGATCATGCTTACTACACTTCTTGCCAAGCTGACTATGGTGACCCTAATGACTTTATTAAACATATTGAGACAGCTACCTACCAGAAAGCCACTGCTCAATAGTGTTACCAAAGTTGACATTATGTAGCTTAAGCAGAGATACTTTTTACCAACTATATATGATGGCTGATCACTTTATCTTAACTTTATATATGTAATAAATAAATATTTGAAACCCCCTTATCTTATATTTCTATCAAGTAAAAATGGCTATGCAGGTGCTTAAAGTATAGAACACTTACAAAAAAGGAGAATAAGCAGTTTTAACACCAAAAATAATCATGGCGTTCATCGTTAAAAATGTTGAATTTGATACACACTTTAGAGTAACTTATGTAGTGGGTTATTCAGTGTGCACCACATTTTTTTTAATGATATTATTCCTTCATAGACATGATAGACAGAAAAAAATATTACAATCATTCCTAAAATAAAGACTTTTAACAATTAAAAGTTTGATGAGGAGGAAAAAAGGATTGAATTGGTTATAAATATTGTAGATAAGCCAGCTATTGAGCTGACACATATTTACCATTTCCTTTCAAACATATTATTTCATCTTTTGAAAACTTTTTAATTACAAATACTTTAATTGCAGATGAACAAGCAGAAGCAGTAGACATTAGGTCAGGAGGAACAAACGATAAAGAGCAAATAGTAATCTACATTATCGGTGGTGTCGCATCAGTAGTTGTTCTCTTCCTGTTACTCCTGATATTTATATGTTATAGACGTTACAAGAGGGTTCAGTCCAGCAAATATAGAAATGTCAAGAGAGTAATTGTCATGACACAGGCTAGTTTCAATATTCAAACATATTTTATTACTGATAAGTTCAAATACAAGTGCACAAAAAAGAATATGTTTGACTTATTCGGTTATAATTAGGAAATGAAGTTTTATGAGGAAGTTGTCTTTATATGGTGTAAAAGTTACAAAGTAAGTCTTAAGAAAGGAAGATTATTGAGATTCATTAAATGTTCATCAGTAATGTTTAGATTATGAAAATAGAGATATTCAATCTAGACAGAATCTAATTTAGTTTTAAGGAAGTTTTTGTCAATTTTAGATTTGAATATTTATAACAGCTTTGCATCTGGACTTGCTTCATTTATTATTAGCGATAGTCTGTGTGCTCTTCAAACTTTTATGATGTTTATTTCTATTACAAAATCATGATAATTAAAAAAATGACATGGATTTGCACACAAATTTGAAACAGGTATACATTTTAATTTCATATCAGAATGTTTTGCATCAATTCCAGAATGAGAATTACCATCCATACAAATCTTATGATGGTACACAACCATTTGTTTTACCCACAATCAGAATTGAACCTGGTCCAAGAAGACGCTTGTCATCTGATTTGACCATGATGTCAGAGTATGATCTCCCTCTGGACAAACACTGGGAATTTAGACGGGAACAGTAAGTTAAAGCATAACATTGACCATTCCATGAAAGTTATCATACTGTAAAGACATATATATTGACTCATGACAACATTTTAACTTATATCTGTCGACCCACAAATAGCATTGCTCACTGTTTCTGACATCCAGATTGTTTCTTTGGTTAAAAGCTGTATAATGACCTGATATTTGATTGGTTGTATCAATTTTCAGATGAATTCAATAGATATTGTAACCACTGTAGTATGAAATAAAACTCTTTTTTTCCAAGGTTTAACATTTTCTCATATATATACTGGAATCATTAGGGCTCAACAATAACACTTGTCTGATTGTCTTGTACTGGAGGATAAAAAGGTCAGACAAGTAAAAGCTATATCAATATTTAATAATTTAATTTAACAGGTTTATATGCTCTTATAATATACTAGATTATGGAGTGTGTGTCCGAGCTGGAATATTTAGTCAGACGTCAGTCGCTACCCTGATATACCCTATCTTTTTTGGGTAATTAATACAGATAGCGTTTGACATCTTTAGCTGAACAGATTTTTCATTTTTTCATAACTTAATTCATTGTATGCTGGTTCATATACTGGACACCAGTCTTTGCTCCTTTCTAATATAATTCACAAACAAAAAACAAATAGGAAGCTTAGAAATGGAAAAATATTAAATACTTATCTCGTTCAAAGGGTAATTACACGTCTCAATCTTCAAAATCGCCTATCTAAAAAAAATACCATCGCTAACATTTTTAAAAATAAAAATCGTGGTTACCCTTCTATCGATAAGTGTCATGCCAAAAAATGAGTAACATGTCCCTGTGTTTCCACCAACAATACGGTAAGGTCCACACTTAATGGTCGCTCATTTTCTTTAAAATTTGAAACTGATATAACTTGAAAAACAAACAGTCTTATTTATTTACTCACATGAAACAAACCAGGATGCGGTATTCAGTACGTAGGTTAAACTGGTCGATATTTATCTAAACGCACTCAAGAAAATAACCCAATAGATTCAAAAGTATCATTTATCAACACCTTAAGAAGCACAGTCATCTTATCAAATATTTAGCAGTTCAACCTTTGGAAGAAGTAAATAAGCAGCCTGGTGAATCTCATTCAAAGTTTGTACAATCACGGAAAATAATTGAATTAAATTAGATTAAAAAATATCAAGAACCGATACTGTTAACATTTTGGATATTGTTTCTAAAACTGTTCGAAAAAAAAACATTCTCATGGTCGTAGAAAAAATCACAATCAAAGAAAATTTCGGACCAATCACACCAATATTTCGGACCTAATTTCTATTTCAAAAAACAACAGCAGACATTATCTGTTAACAAAGCTCTGTTCATTACCGATTAATAAGTTAAATAAAATTTTAGAGGATTGCAACACAATTTCATATAGCAGTCCTAAGTACGAAATTGTTCAAATTATAATGGCATATTGTTATTCTAAACTGTTTCCTAAAATTGATCGTCCTGAAGATCATAAAAAACATTTTATTAAAATAAAGTATGTCAATAAAGGTTTTGATTTTGTAAATATTGTTGGTATTTTTAACAACCATTCTGTTAAAGAACAAATTCCTGGATATTTTGATAATACTGAGCTCCCTCTTATTTGTTATATTTACAAGAAATCTACATGGAAATTTGTGTTAAATTATAGCCAATTGTGTAAAGATTTTAATATCAGTGAAAATACACCTACTTCATGTAATTGCAGTAATTCCAAATACATTTATGGACCAATTTCCCATGTTATAACAGGAGATCTTAACATATTTCAAGACGGAGAGTTAAAATAATTCCTCAGTAAAGGACCTAATTATCTTCCCCAGTCAATTATAAATTGGAATGAGTGTCGTAATATCATCCATGACTCACTCTGTACTTACTGTATGAAATGGATAAAACTGGAAAAAGCTGACAAAAAATTCGACTTTAAAATAAAAACAAGATACAAATCCAATGAATTTACATTGACATGCCTATCAGACGGTGCCTCATATGCAAGTCTGATTTGACTTGGCATTGTTAAAAAGTAGATCCTAAGTTCTGTGACATGACTAGTTTCAGTTTTTCTTGACTCATAATTTTTGAAAAATATTTCAAAAGATATAAAACTAACTTCTGTTCTATTGTTTTAAATTTCTTTTGTTCCTTGAATCAACTTATAATGCAAAGTCCTCCTAAACAAGTTGAAAAAAATGTTATTGTAGAGGTCTGATCATGCAATACAATGTGAGAAACTTGATTTTCTGGTAATTTTTTAAAAGAGCAAATATAACATTCTCACATTACCTAGATAAAAAAAAACATGTGTCTCGGTACAAAATTGTTCAAAAACACTGAAAATTGTAAATCATTAGTAATAAATGGTTTAACCCATTAAAACATTTAATCCATCACTGCAAATGTTTGCACCTGTCCGAAGTCAGGAATCTGATGTACAGTAGTTGTAGTTTGTTTATATAATTTATATGTGTTTCTCGTTTCTTGTTTTTAGCTCACCTGGCCCGAAGGTCCAAGTGAGCTTTTCTCATCACTTGACGTCCGTCATCCATCGTCGTTAACTTTTATAAAAATCTTCTCCTCTGAAACTACTGGGCCAAATTTAACCAAACATGGCCAAAACATTATTAGGGTATCTAGTTTAAAAATTGTGTCCAGTGACCCGGCCAACCAACCAAGATGGCCGCCAGGGCTAAATATAGAACATAGGGGTAAAATGCAGCTTTTGGCTTATAACTCAAAAACCAAAGCATTTAGAACAAATCTGACATAGAGTGAAATTGTTTATCAGGTCAAGATCTATCTGCCCTAAAAATTTTAGATGAATCGGACAACCTTTTGTTGGGTTGCTACCCCTGAATTTTGCTGTTTTTGGTTATTATCTTGAATATTATCATGATTATAATAGATAGAGATAAACTAAACAGCAATAATGTTCAGCAAAGTAAGTTTTACAAATAAGTCAACATAACCGAAATGGTCAGTTGACCCCTTTAGGAGTTATTGCCCTTTATAGTCAATATTTAACCATTTTTCATAAATCTTAGTTATCACCAAAACACAATTTTGTCATGTCCTTGAATATTCACATAGACAAAAGTGGGCAACACAGGCTCTTTAGAGCCTCTGGTTTTATATAGATTAGAACGTTGGTTTTCCCGTTTGAATGGTTTTACTCTAGTAATTTTGGGGCCCTTTATAGCTTGTTGTTCAGTGTGAGCCAAGGCTCTGTGTTAAGGCCGTACATTGACATATAATGGTTTACTTTTATAAATTGTCATTTGGATGGAGAGTTGTCTCATTGGCACTCATACCATATCTTCTTATATCTAAGAAAATGTGTACAACTATTAGAATTTTATTTAGTTATATATATATGGTTACATCAATCAGTATCTCAATATCTAAATGAATATGAGATGAAATAATTTATTTATTGTTATAGGTTATCACTTGGTGAACCTCTTGGGGAAGGAGCATTTGGTAAAGTTTTTAAAGCAGAAACTGTTGGTTTAAATAAAGCTCCAACAACTGCCATAGCAGTCAAGATGTTGAAGGGTAAAATTTACTTATATATTTTAGATCAAAAATCAAATAGTATTAATGAAAACTGGATTTATGCTTAGGTTTTCTTTTTTTATTAGACAAGCATAAAATTTTGGGAAATAAGAATTGAATTTTTTCCATCTTTTTTATCTTTATTGAAAAATTTGCATTGTTATGGCCCTGCAACGAATATGGCCCGCAACAAAGATGTCGGTGCCATATAGTTTTATCCATGTCCGTAATTCGGTCATTCCGTAATTCTGTCATTCCGTCATGCCATCATTCTGTCATTCCCTAATTCCACAACTAGGAATTGTTAAGTTTCAGTTTTGTTCCGCTTGGCTCATTTTTGCTATAATTATGGGCTTTGAACTTTGATAATTTTTTGAAAATCACAGTTAAAAGGATGAATTGTTTGAGTATAAAGGACAAGATTATAAATATCCAATTAATGTTCTGATTCAAACAATAAAATAATTACAAATCAATTAATGTCATTAGTGCTGTAATGAATTGTTAAAATCTCAATACTTTTATTTTTTGTTTGATGATTCTAGCTGTTAATCTGGATTATCCCACCTCAATCAACAGGCCTTGAAGTAATAAATATTTGAGTCAGTTTTTTTGTACTTAAACAAATAAAAACCAATCAAAATGCTGGGTTTTATGTTTTGAGCAAGATTTTTGTGCTCCGAGCACTGAGCAAAGTTTTATGACTTCAACCCCAGGTCTAATGAATGTCAAAACAAATCAGTGACAGGTTGACCTTGTTCCTAATTAAATTTGTTCAGGTTACAATTATGTGATAATCATGTTTTCAATCATAATTTCTTGAAAGGTTTTAAACAGTTGTTTAAAATGTTGAAAAGTTACAAAGTAAAAACGTATTTATAAAAATAAACTTCTCATAGAATAAATCATCACTTTACAATATTATGTCACATGACTGACCAACATGACTTGTGATCACCTGATATATTATATGGTTTATCTTTTCAAAATGAGTGTTGTTTATTCAATTTTCATACACTTTTCTTCAACTCTTCACATACAAAACAATAAGTTATGACAACAAGGAACACAACTCTAGGCTGATTTAACCAATAACAAAAGCTTTATTGTGTCTTCAATATTAAGACAATTGGCAAATTTCCGGATTGCAAAACATATTGACAAATTTACACGAAAAACGTAACAACAAAGATATAAAATGTATTTTATTTGAATAAAACATGACAAATCAAGAATATTAATATTATAACACATAAAAAACAATCAAGGTTTGAGCAAAAAAAAATCCTTACTTTTCACTTCAATTGGAAATTTCTTGGTCCAATTTTGGACCTGAAAAAAAACTAAGAAAATATTTGTAGTCATGTATAACACACAGGGTATAAATGTAAATGTGTTCGTTATACATACCAAAAGACAGTACTCCTTATTACATAAACATGGATAGTTTGTAGGATCGATTAAAACCCATTTTAATGTCCCATTTATTATGCCCCATTTTGGTGCATTATGTTTTCTGTTCTGTGCGTCCATTCATTCGTTCTTTTGTCTGTCCATTTGTTCATCTGTCCATCCATTGGTTCGTTCTTCCGTCCGTTTGTCCTTCCGTCTGTCTGTCCCGCTTCAGGTTAAAGGATTGGTTAGTTTTTGGTAGAGGTAGTTTTTGATGAAGTTGAAGTCCAATCAACTTGAAACTTAGGGCTCATGTTTTCTATTTTATAATCTTTGTAATTTTTATGCCAAACTAGAAATTTTCCCCCATTTTCAAGGTCCACTGAACATAGAAAATGATAGTGTGGATGGGCTATTCATGTACTGGGGACACATTCTTGTTAGCTATAACCATTTGAGCTTATGTTATCACTAATGACTTGGCGTCCATCATCATCTGTTGTTAACTATTTCAAAAAACCTTCTCTGAAACTACTGGGCCAAAGATTTCAAACTTTAACAAAAAAAAATTTCCTTAATTATCTGGTATCTTGCTTATAAATTGTATCCGAAGTTTTGATCCATCGACAAACATGGCTGCCATTGTTGGGTTCCTGCCACTAAATTGGTTATTTTAAGGATTTTTTTTAGTTTTTGTATGAAATTAATTAAAGATAAAGATAAACTGTAAACAGCAAAAAATGTTCAGCAAAGTAACATCTTCAAAAATGTTTTTTATGACAAAAATTGTCAATTGACCCGTTACGGAGTTATTGACCTTTAAGGAAAATTACACAAGTTGTTTTATTTTTTTTTTAACTATATAAATCTTCGCAAATGAATTTAGTATAAATTTGTATTTTATTTCCTTGTACTTCAAGAAACAAAGACACTATGGTTAAAATGGAACAAATGGGTAAAATGCATTTATTTGCTTTTAATGAAAATATGACAGATACAATGAACATTGTATTGGCATTTGTAAGCCTCTTATTATTAAATATAAATTGAAAAGCAAAAACAGTCATTGATGAAAGATTTAAGCAAAAAAACAAACTTGTGAGCAATGCAAGCTCTGCTTGTTCTATTGGGGATCCAAGGCAGTGGCGTAGCCAGGGTTGAAATGATGTGGATGTTTTGCCGAGTCGAGCGAGCCGAAAAATGTTTTGGACCTTTTTGTGCAGAAAATATTTTTTATTTAAGCACATGTACTCCCCCAGAATCGACACTAGTTAGATTTTTGTTTAAATTCAAAATACCCACCAATTCATATATATTTATATTTTTAACCAAATTTTATTGTTTTCTTGAAACTACCATCATTCAATTCATAAATATTTGATGTAAAGTTTCCCCCCCAATCTTCTATTTGACATTTCAAAAACCGTTTAAACGGACTCCATTACAGCGGCACTTCTGTATAATTTAGGAACTTCTGAGTATAGGAACTGAAGTGACTTCTCTTTCCAGGAATTTGAGTCTACAACCTTTGATTTTTTATTACTGAGCTAAACGCATGCAGGAGACATAAAAATACCGGGCGTCCGATCGTCCGGTATTGTTATCACTCTCATGTGTACAATTCATGTCAGATTAAGTGAAACTCATATCATAAGCAATGTCTTTGACAATTTTGAAAATAATTCGTAATCAAATATTTTTAACTAGTAATGTCCCTTTGAAATATAAATTGTAATGGAAATCCCATTTCATTTGCTGTGAAGCTTTTATTTCTTTTTAGATATTAAAAATAAAAAAGAAAAAGAAATAAAAGTTTTTTTTAGTTATTCCCTTGTTCCTTGGCCTTTGATAGATAAAATATGACATGTAATGTGCATGGCGGGGAATATTGGATCTTTGTTCTTTACTGAATAAAAATAAAATTAGTATTTGAACCTAAATAGAAACGGGAATTCATAAGCCTAGGACTTATCACGATCTATTACAAATTGATTTGTTTTATCACGTCGTTTACAATGTCGCAAGAAACGATATCAGGATATGGTGTTTTAGTTGTTAGTTACTATAGTCAAATGAGAAGCCATCCCTCCACTAGGTTCAATTTCAGATGAAACATGTCCACGGGTCTGCGTATTAGTCCTCTCCGCTTGCCTTAGCTGATGACATAGACTATTTATACGAAGAAAAGTTAACTTGAAACACTATTCTGCGATTCATGTATCAAACTAAATTATCCTAAATGAAAGACCAGGCATACTGCTTCGAAAATGACTGGATGTTATCCTCATATCCTCAGCCTTGTTACATTTTGATACTTCCGAGTTAAACTGCTGTTTTTTTTATTTTTGTTTTGTCAAAATGATGTGGATGCTTGAGCATCTGAGCATACATGCAAGCTATGCCACTGCAAGGGGAGGGTTCCTGATCAATGTTTTTGAATGGGGACATATAGTCCTGGGTTGGGACAAATTACTTTTGATTCATTAACATTAGTTTGATACAAATTTTCGTGGGTACAGGTGAACATTGAATTCAAATGTTCATTGAATAACATATTTTGAATAGGCTTTGAACATGTTGAATACAGAGATTGGAAAAATTACAAAATCAAATATCCACGATTATGCAAGTTTTAAGCAATCCATGAAAATGAATGAATCCACAGTATTCTTTGAATGTGACCAATGGTTTTATCCATTAATAATTGTCAATATTATTTAAATATTTTAGAGGATGCAACCGATAGAGAATTGACAGATTTAATGCAAGAAATGGAAGTGATGAAATTAATAGGATGCCATGAAAATATTATTAATTTCCTGGGATGTTGTACACAAAATGGTAAGTGGTGTACTTTAAGGGTTAAAAACGATCTTGGTCCAATGGGCAGCACTTGTTGTCTGTCGTCCATATTAAATGTCCGTTAACTTTTAAAAAATCTTCTCCTCGAAATTACACAGGACCCATGCTCTGAGAAAACCATCAACTGCCCCCTGTCTGATTTGCTCCAAATGGTTTAGTTTCAGAGATATATACAAAAATCTGCATTTTACCCCTATGTTCCATTTTTATTCATGTGGGCCATGAGGGTTGGAAGGTGGGGTCATCTGATACATTTTTTAAAGAAAAAACATATTAATTATTATGGTCAAGTATGGTTAAATGTGTCTCAGTAGTTTCATAGAAAGAAGATTACCCACACATGTCAGATTTGCTCTAGGTGTAATACCACCATTGATTTTTATACGACCGCAAAATTTGAAAAATTTTTCGTCGTATATTGCTATCACGTTGGCGTCGGCGTCGTCGTCGTCGTCGTCGTCGTCGTCGTCCGGCGTCCGAATACTTTTAGTTTTCGCACTGTAACTTTAGTAAAAGTGAATGGAAATCTATGAAATTTTAACACAAGGTTTATGACCACAAAAGGAAGGTTGGTATTGATTTTGGGAGTTTTGGTCCTAACATTTTAGGAATAAGGGGCCAAAAAGGGCCCAAATAAGCATTTTCTTGGTTTTCGCACTATAACTTTAGTTTAAGTGAATAGAAATCTATGAAATTTTGACACAAGGTTTATGACCACAAAAGGAAGGTTGGGATTGATTTTGGGGGTTTTGGTTCCAACAGTTTAGGAATTAAGGGCCAAAAAAGGGCCCAAATAAGCATTATTCTTGGTTTTCGCACAATAACTTTAGTATAAGTAAATAGAAATCAATGAAATTTTAGCACAAGGTTTATGACCATAAAAGGAAGGTTGGGTTTGATTTTGGGAGTTTTGGTCCTAACAGTTTAGGAATAAGGGGCCCAAAGGGTCCAAAATTGAACTTTGTGTGATTTCATCAAAAATTGAATAATTGGGGTTCTTTGATATGCCGAATCTAACTATGTATGTAGATTCTTAATTTTTGGTCCCGTTTTCAAATTGGTCTACATTAAGGTCCAAAGGGTCCAAAATTAAACTTAGTTTGATTTTAACAAAAATTGAATCCTTGGGGTTCTTTGATATGCTGAATTTAAAAATGTACTTAGATTTTTAATTATTGGCCTAGTTTTCAAGTTGGTCCAAATGGGGGTCCAAAATTAAACTTTGTTTGATTTCTTCAAAAATTGAATAAATGGGTTCTTTGATATGCCAAATCTAACTGTGTATGTAGATTCTTAATTTTTGGTCCAGTTTTCAAATTGGTCTACATTAAGGTCCAAAGGGTCCAAATTAAACTAAGTTTGATTTTAACAAAAATTAAATTCTTGGGCTTATTTGATATGATTTATCTAAATATGTACTTTGATTTTTGATTATGGGCCCAGTTTTCAAGTTGGTCCAAATCAGGATTCCATATCAAGTATTGTGCAATAGCAAGACATTTTCAATTGCACAGTATTGCACAATAGCAAGAAATATCTAATTGCACAATATTGTGCAATAGCAATTAATTTTCAATTGGAGTTATCTTTCTTTGTATAGAATAGTAGTTGATAATATATGTTGGAAATTTGCCAGACATGACTATGATGTCATTTTCTATTTTTATTTGCCAATAACTTTATGTAAATAACTTCATTGGAAATTTGCCAATATAAAATGTTGCTGATGAAGCTTTTTTTCCTTATCTTATCTAAAATGTTTTAGATAATGTATGTTGGAAATTTGCCAGACATGACTATGATGTCATTTTCTATTTTTATTTGCCAATAACTTTATGTAAATAACTTCATTGGAAATTTGCCAATATAAAATGTTGCTGATGAAGTTTTTTTTATTGTTTTATACAATAAACAATGTATATTCACTTTTACTACCAACCAATCTTTACCATTCAGTGATAACAAGCACTTTATTTTACATTTTAATATTTTATGATGTATTTAAAAGAGTAGTTATTGTTGCAAACTCCATTAGAAATTTGAATTGATATCAGTTTTGGAAAAAGGGAAACAGGGATGTGAAAAAAAGGGGGGGGGTAAATTTTTCTCATTTCAGATTTCATAAATAAAAAGAAAATTTCTTCAAACATTTTTTTGAGAGGATTAATATTCAACAGCATAGTGAATTGCTCAAAGGCAAAAAAAAACTTTTAAGTTCATTAGACCACATTCATTCTGTGTCAGAAACCTATGCTGTGTCAACTATTTAATTTTAGATTTAAATAAGAAGAAATCTTTAATTGATTTGTAAAATCTTGACATTTGTTTTGTGTAAAAAAACCCATGTAATGTCAAAAATTTGATCACAATCCAAATTCAGAGCTGTATCACGCTTGAATGTTTTGTCCATACTTGCCCCAACTGTTCAGGGTTCGACCTCTGCGGTCGTATAAAGCTGCGCCCTGCGGAGCACCTGGTTCCCTATTAAAATTGAAAAAGGAAATGGGGAATGTGTCAAAGCGACAACATCTCGCCCATAGTCTTTGTTAAATTTGCACTTTTAGAAAAAATGTGCACAATTTATCTTTGTTACAAATAAAGATATACTTGGCATGAGTAAAGTTTTATCCTGTCCAGTACTATAGAAAAAATTTAACATAACATTTGATTGCATACAAGAAAATAACCATCATTGGAACTTAACCAATCAAAGGAGTAGGAGCAATAAGGCCCTTATTCGACCCAAAAATTACTGTAAATTAAAAAGTTATCATACATATAGTAGATAAGATGCACACAGATATACAGATTATGTGACGTCATTTAAATATATTGGTAGATAAGGTGTACATCGTAGTTACAAAGCGAGTTAAAGTGGTTGTGAATCGAAATATATATATATATTATTGTGGAAATTCCAATACGTCACAAAGCAATATGGCGATTGTTTACATCAATGTTGACAATGAGTTGACAATGAGATGATGCGTTGAAACACGAAAAGGAAAATATCTCTCGAATGTGAATAAAATGCATGCAAACGTAAGTGAATCTATATATCAGATATTTTATTTAGTATAAAAGAATGCAGTATTATTCGATTTTGTTTTATAAAGAATATCAATTGTGGTAAATATAAATAATGTGTGTTGCATGAATTTAATATTTGAAATTTCAATATTTTCACAACCATAAAAGAAATTGTGTTTATTTAAATATTATGGAATCTAACATCTGAACAAGAATTTGTGTATTAATATTCATGTCACGTGATAAGATAGGCACGATAGTAGATAAGGTGCACACAGATATACAGATTATGTGACGTCATTTAAATATATTGGCAGATAAGGTGTACATCCGAGTTACAAAGCGAGTTAAAGTGGCTGTGAATCGAAATATATATATATATTATTGTGGAAATTCCAATACGTCACAAAGCAATATGGCGATTGTTTACATCAATGTTGACAATGAGTTGACAATGAGATGATGTGTTGAAACACGAAAAGGAAAATATCTCTCGAATGTGAATAAACTGCATGCAAACGTAAGTGAATCTATATATCAGATATTTTATTTAGTATAAAAGAATGCAGTATTATTCGATTTTGTTTTGTAAAGAATATCAATTGTGGTAAATGTAAATAATGTGTGTTGCATGAGTTTAATATTTGAAACTTTAATATTTTCACAACCATAAAAGAAATTGTGTTTATTTAAATATTATGGAATTATACATTTGAACAAGAATTTGTGTATTAATATTCATGTCACATGATCAGATAGGTACATGGTAGATTAGGTCCACACAGATATACAGATTATGTGAGGTTATTTATATATATTAGTAGATAAGGTGTACATCGTAGTTACAAAGCGAGTTAAAGTGGCTGTTATTCGAAAATATATATATTGTTGTGGAAATTCCAATACGTCACAAAGCAATATGGCGATTGTTTACATACGAATAATAAAATTCTTTATTTAACGAAGGTAAAACATTTAACAATTACATGTTAATCTTCAAAAACTATCAATACAAATAAAAAACGTACAAAAATACATACAATATAAAATACATAATACAGTTAAATAAGCACATATGCATTCAGTAGAAGAAGAAAAAGAAATACATTAGTTTCATGCATCTTTATTCTGTTCAGTTAGAAAATAGTTTGAACAGTTGGTCATAAATGTATCTAAATTATCTATTTCTTTAATATTATTTGGTAAATTATTCCAGGTAATAAGACCAGAATATTTAAATGTTCTTTTCAAAAAATCAGAATTAGGTCTTGGTAAATGAAGAAGTGGCATGTTCACTTCCTTAATATATGCATATTTATTTGCCACTTGACTTTAAGAAGCCATCCTTTAACATATTTGGTCGGGTTCTTGTCTCTTTGACATATTCCCCATTTCCATTTTCAATTTTACCATCAACTAAAAAGTAAAACAAGACAAAGAAAATTTGCCTGTCTGTAAGTGTAGGAACTTAATTTCACACAGTGGCAATTTTCACAAATAAATTTATATTCTCGCTCTATCATTTACCAAAATTGACGAAATACCTATTTGCTGTGACGATGTTTGATATTATACAAACTAAAGGCATGTAGAACAAAATCAGAAAACTTTTCCAAAGCCCGAAGTTTTTTTATTGTTTTTATTTTCTTCTTCAAAAGTTTGACAATGGAATTTGATACACAAATCCGAACATTTGAGTTTAATAAAGCATATTACACATAGAGTTTGTTCTAGAACGGGAGCCTGTCGTGAATTTAAAAGTGATGCAAAAGACGTCACACTTCTTCTGATGTCAATCGAAGTAAAACCGTTAAATATTTTAAACTAAACACTGGTGTTGTCACCATAACTAATTATGGTTTATTTCATACAACACAAACGATTTAAAATGGGCCGTGGCATTTTTGAGAAATAACTTTAAGGCCAAAATATTGGCCATGTGGCACAGATTTTCTGAATACCATTAAAGTCAATGAGGCTATCAGTTTTTACAAATACTAATAAATTGCAATTAACACCAATTAAAAGACTGATCAAATATAAAAAAAAACACAAATACAGTAAAAACATTCGACACTTGAGAGTGATAAATGAACGAAGCAGACATACTGTGGTGTCATCACACGAGCAATCATATACAGGTACCATGCAGAATAGCATGACGTTATCAATTGTTGTCAGGGTTGCCATGGCGCTGTTTGATAAAGTTCGAAGCCAGGCCGATTCTTAGCAGTCAAAGGTAAAACGTTTTTCAATGCCATGGCAGTCAAAGGGTCAATACTCTATGATAAAACCACAAAAACGTAAAACGCTTCAAATTCTACAAACTGGCATGTAGACTCCTGCTGTCCTTTTGTAGCTAAGTACAAAAAATGTACAAGGAGAAGACATCATATCTAAGTTTTATTTATCCGGTTGGGAACAAACCCTCTATATGGTGTTTATACCTGTATAGAGGGATAAAATTATTGCTGGTGCTGGAAAAATATAAAATATGTTATTTTTGTGAAGTCATGAAAGGCTATTTTATTTCTTGCCTTGATCCCTTTCTGCGACAGGAAAGTGTCACAGCAAGAATAAGCTTTTGGGTCGATCTGGCCCCACGTAGATCCGGCCCAAGTCGATCCAGCCCAACGTCGATCCATCCCATATGTAAAATCGATCCGGCCCCAATAAAAAATATATTTATCATGTATATAAGAAATAAAAATAAAGATATATATTAATTGTAATTCATAAATTTTTATGATTTTTATTATACGACCGCAAAATTTGAAAAATTTTTCGTCGTATATTGCTATCACGTTGGCGTCGTCGTCGTCCGAATACTTTTAGTTTTCGCACTCTAACTTTAGTAAAAGTGAATGGAAATCTATGAAATTTTAACACAAGGTTTATGACCACAAAAGGAAGGTTGGTATTGATTTTGGGAGTTTTGGTCCCAACATTTTAGGAATTAGGGGCCAAAAAGGGCCCAAATAAGCATTTTCTTGGTTTTCGCACTATAACTTTAGTTTAAGTTAATAGAAATCTATGAAATTTTGACACAAGGTTTATGACCACAAAAGGAAGGTTGGGATTGATTTTGGGAGTTTTGGTTTCAACAGTTTAGGAATTAGGGGCCAAAAAAGGGCCCGAATAAGCATTATTCTTGGTTTTCGCACAATAACTTTAGTATAAGTAAATAGAAATCAATGAAATTTTGACACAAGGTTTATGACCACAAAAGGAAGGTTGGGATTGATTTTTGGAGTTTTGGTCCTAACAGTTTATGAATTAGGGGCCAAAAAGGGGCCCAAATAGGCATTATTCTTGGTTTTTGCACCATAACTTTAGTATAAGTAAATAGAAATCTATGAAATTTAAACACAAGGTTTATGACCATAAAAGGAAGGTTGGGTTTGATTTTGGGAGTTTTGGTCCTAACAGTTTAGGAATAAGGGGCCCAAAGGGTCCAAAATTGAACTTTGTGTGATTTCATCAAAAATAGAATAATTGGGGTTCTTTGATATGCCGAATCTAACTATGTATGTAGATTCTTAATTTTTGGTCCCGTTTTCAAATTGGTCTACATTAAGGTCCAAAGGGTCCAAAATTAAACTTAGTTTGATTTTAACAAAAATTGAATCCTTGGGGTTCTTTGATATGCTGAATTTGAAAATGTACTTAGATTTTTAATTATTGGCCTAATTTTTAAGTTGGTCCAAATGGGGGTCCAATATTAAACTTTGTTTGATTTCATCAAAAATTAAATTCTTGGGCTTATTTGATATGCTTTATGTACTTTGATTTTTGATTATGGGCCCAGTTTTCAAGTTGGTCCAAATCAGGATTCCATATCAAGTATTGTGCAATAGCAAGAAATTTTCAATTGCACAGTATTGCACAATAGCAAGAAATATCTAATTGCACAATATTGTGCAATAGCAATTAATTTTCAATTGGAGTTATCTTTCTTTGTATAGAATAGTAGTTGATAATATATGTTGGAAATTTGCCAGACATGACTATGATGTCATTTTCTATTTTTATTTGCCAATAACTTTTTGTAAATAACTTCATTGGAAATTTGCCAATATAAAATGTTGCTGATGAAGCTTTTTTTCCTTAGGCCAGGGTTTTTTAATTTGTTGGTTTACGGATTTTCCCCATGAAAAAGTCGGGTCGGTCGGTCGGGAAAAAAAAGAAAAAAAATATCTTTCAAGACAGAAAAATATGCAAATAAATATATATTTCACCTTTCTGACAATATGTTTGTTATGCTATTTTGTCATCATTTCTTAGATTTTTGTTCGATGAAATTGTATTGCTCAGCTGTCATAAACATCGCATGACATTCTAATAATTTTCCGTACAAAAAGGGGGGATGCATGGAAAAGACGAAATTAAATTGTCATTTCACAAACAAGAAAAACAGATTCGCGTAGCTCTTTATCAACTCCAGAAAACTTGTTGAAGTATGATCTTCAAGCACGAAAACTGATTAAGAACAAAATGTAAAAATGTTATACGAAAATAAGTTTCAACACACGTGTCAAAAACGAAATAGACTCCTCCACTGGAAAAACGAGAATATCGGGTTAATCTGTTGTCATGCATTCCCGTTTTTTTATCCAAATGGACGATATTTTTTTATTATCTATAAAACAAGAAAATTCAAAATGATTATCTAATATTCAGTACTTTAACTTGATGTCTTCCACCTGTGTACATTTGGACAAGTCTATTTCTATCAGATGATGCATCTTACGGACTGATTACAAATACGGGAAACGAACTCATTGTGTAGTTGGTTTTAAACACAGGTTTCGTTTCGCAAAATTATTTCCGCAAACGACATTTCAAGGTCATTTATAATTGATTTGTCAATTGTTAGAAACGTAAACTGGAAGTTTTATTTTTTCACTACAGAAAGTGTTATCAATTTTGTTAGTGATTAAAGCATTTCATTTCATAAAAAAAAGATTGTTTAATTATTTTTCAGGGATAATGCATTTGTTAAGGTCGGCGGGAATGAAAAAGCATGAAAGTCAATTTTATTTTTATTCTGAAAATCGGCAAAATCGGGTCGGCGGATCCGTAAACCAACAAATTAAAAAATTCTGGCCTTATCTTATCTAAAATGTTTTTAGATAAGGTATGTTGGACATTTGCCAGACATGACTATGATGTCATTTTCTATTTTTATTTGCCAATAACTTTATGTAAATAACTTCATTGGAAATTTGCCAATATAGAATGTTGCTGATGAAGTTTTTTTTATTGTCTTATACAATAAACAATGTATATTCACTTTTACTACCAACCAATCTTTACCATTCAGTGATAACAAGCACTTTATTTTACATTTTAATATTTTATGATGTATTTAAAAGAGTAGTTATTGTTGCAAACTCCATTAGAAATTTGAATTGATATCAGTTTTGGAAAAAGGGAAACAGGGATGTGAAAAAAAGGGGGGGGGGGTTTAAATTTTTCTCATTTCAGATTTCATAAATAAAAAGAAAATTTCTTCAAACATTTTTTTGAGAGGATTAATATTCAACAGCATAGTGAATTGCTCAAATGCAAAAAAAAACTTTTAAGTTCATTAGACCACATTCATTCTGTGTCAGAAACCTATGCTGTGTCAACTATTTAATTTTAGATTTAAAAAGTTTGAAGAAGAAATCTTTAATTGATTTGTAAAATCTTGACATTTGTTTTGTGTAAAAAAAAACCCATGTAATGTCAAAAATTTGATCACAATCCAAATTCAGAGCTGTATCACGCTTGAATGTTTTGTCCATACTTGCCCCAACTGTTCAGGGTTCGACCTCTGCGGTCGTATAAAGCTGCGCCCTGCGGAGCACCTGGTTATAATGTCAATAAATGTAAAAGGTGTACGGTAAAAAAATAAAAAAGGCCTTTGAAAAATATCTATTTTAGATGAGTATAAAACAACTAGGTTGATTATGTTTTTATTGCAAGTTTTCTAGATTATTGGGTATATTCATATTATAACGTATATAAAAGAACTCAAACATCAACATTAATCAGCAGTAAGGCCCTGGGTTCGTTCTCCTTACTTTTATCAAGGACGCATAATACTAAAATATTAATATTATGGGTATTTAAGTTAAATAAACCTTTTCAGATATTTAAATGGTATAAATTCTCGAAATTCACGAAAACACATGAAAATAATTAAAAGTTAATGGCTTGTTTTGGAGCATTAATAGGTCATAATAATAATTCTCACTGATTGTTGTTATAATTGCCTTTGATACATTAATAATTGGAATAATCCGAATGAAACAACTGGATTATTCGGGTTAATCTTAATCAAATTGGTTACGCTTCTGCGCATGTGCACCATTAGGAAATTTAATTGTGCATCCGAAAGTTTCAAAATAATGATATCATTTATTCATACAATCCATCTCGTGTTAAATTCAAGTATGTACGAGGTGAGTATGACTTCAAATCAATTATGCTTGAACAAAAATATATGGATTTAGTCATGTTAGTGTTTCTGTCTGTGTTCAGATCTTTAACGCAATCAAATCATATTCCAGTTTTGGACATGTGTTTTTTAGAACGAAGGTTAAAATATTTTATGTCAAAGAGAAGATGTGGTATGATTGCCAATGAGACTACTCTCCACAAGAGATCAAATGACACAGAAGTTAACAACTATAGGGCACAGTATGGCCATCAACAATTAGCAAAGCCCATACCGTATAGTCAGCTATAAAAGGCCCCGAAATGACATTGTAAAACAATTCAAACGAGAGATCTAACAGTCCAATCTATCAAAAACAAATATGTAACACATAAACAAAGGACAACCACTGAATGACCGACTCCTGACTAGGGATAGAAACATACATACAGAATGTTGCGGGGTGAGACATAAGAGGTGTGTTCATATTTTTTTTTTATTTAAGCGTTCATCCTGAGATTGCGGTACCTTTTTGGTCACTATTTATGTGTTGCGTCTAAATATGAATTGTAACACTTTATAGTGACTGAACAGGTTGAATTAACTTCCTCAAGAAACAGAAAAAGAAGACGAATTCAATGGAACAACTCTAGACTATTTAACATGCAAGCTGATTATAGATAGATTTATAAGGATAGTAACGTAAGTTATCAATAGATTGAATAATAATGGGAATAACCAACATTTTTATGCCGCAGCCTTAGCTATGGATGTTATAGTTTGACTCGACCAAATGTTTGAAACTTATACACAATGCTTATTATGCAAAACACGGATTAAGTTTGAATTTTAGTGGCATAACTTTAACCTTTCTAGAGAAAATGTATAGTACTATCAAACACTTATCAAAGCTGGTATATAGACCAGTTACATCCCTGAATAAGTAAACATTAAATAACTAAAGAGCATTACAAATAGTATCAACAGGTCAAATAAACAAGAAAGTACGATTTGAGAGTACTCTTAGTTACTGAAAAGCCAAAAACAATTAATTAAAAAAAAATCATGCATCAGAGACTAAAATCAACTAAAACAGATCCCAGAGATTTAGTATTTCAACGTCATGAACAGTCAAAGAAGACATGACTTGTGCAATGCCAAAAATAAATGTATGCTTGTTAACATATTGAAAAATTGCTGAATTTTTCGTCGTTTTCTTTCTCAAACTTAAGTTTCCCTCAACCTAACGTTATAAAACTTATACACAATTCTTATTGCAACAAAATACAGATGAAATTCAAATTTTGATGGTGTTACTATTACTTTTCTAGAGTTATGCCCCTTTACAAATGAAAAAATTACTGAATTTGTTAGTTGGTCTATCTTTTGAAACATGCTTGGTATAATTGGTTTTTATTGTGTAGAAAGATAGTACTATTATGTTAGATGGTCTATCTAATGAAACATGCTTGGTATAATTGGTTTTAATTGTGTAAAAAGATAGTACTATGATGTTAGATGGTCTATCTAATGAAACATGCTTGGTATAATTGGTTTTTATTGTGTAGAAAGATAGTGCTATGATGTTAGATGGTCTATCTAATGAAACATGCTTGGTATAATTGGTTTTTATTGTGTAGAAAGATAGTACTATGATATTAGTTGGTCTATCTTTTGAAACATGCTTGGTATAATTGGTTTTTATTGTGTAGAAAGATAGTACTATTATGTTAGATGGTCTATCTAATGAAACATGCTTGGTATAAATGGTTTTTATTGTGTAGAAAGATAGTACTATGATGTTAGATGGTCTATTTAATGAAACATGCTTGGTATAATTGGTTTTTATTTTGTAGAAAGATAGTACTATGATGTTAGATGGTGTATCTAATGAAACATGCTTGGTATAATTGGTTTTTATTGTGTAGAAAGATAGTACTATGATGTTAGATGGTCTGTCTAATAAAACATGATTGGTATAATTGGTTTTCATTGTGTAGAAAGAACGTACTATGATGTTAGATGGTCTATCTAATGAAACATGCTTGGTATAATTGGTTTTTAGTTTGTAGAAAGATAGTACTATGATGTTAGATGGTCTATCTATTGAAACATCCTTTGTATAATTGGTTTTTATTGTGTAGAAAGATAGTACTATGATGTTAGATGGTCTATTTAATGAAACATGCTTGGTATAATTGGTTTTTATTGTGTAAAAAGATAGTACTATGATGTTAGATGGTCTATCTAATGAAACATGCTTGGTATAATTGGTTTTTATTGTGTAGAAAGATAGTACTATGATGTTAGATGGTCTATCTAATGAAACATGATTGGTATAATTGGTTTTTATTGTGTAGAAAGATAGTACTATGATGTTAGATGGCCTATCTCATGTAAGATGCTTGATATAATTGGTTATTATTGTGTGGAAAGATAGTACTATGATGTTAGATGGTCTATCTAATGTAACATGCTTGGTATAATTGGTTTTTATTGTGTAGAAAGATAGTACTATTATGTTAGATGGTCTATCTAATGAAACATGCTTGGTATAATTGGTTTTTATTGTGTAGAAAGATAGTACTATGATGTTAGATGGACTATTTAATGAAACATGCTAGGTATAATTGGTTTTATTTTGTAGAAAGATAGTACTATGATGTTAGATGGTGTATCTAATGAAACATGCTTGGTATAATTGGTTATTATTGTGTAGAAAGATAGTACTATGATGTTAGATGGTCTATCTAATGAAACATGCTTGGTATAATTGGCTTTTATTGTGCAGAAAGATAGTACTACGCAGGTAGGTTAATGCTGATCGAGAGTAAATTGGCTATTTATTCATATAAAAATCAATGAAATTTGAAATTATTTAGAATTTTTGTCTAGAAACTTTCATACCCAGAACTTATTTTTATCATCCGTAATATTATCCAAAGTTTTAATTTCTGGTGTCTCAGAACCCTCCATCTGGTTGCCATGGTAACGGGCAGCATTCAAAGATGGCGTGTGAACGTCCAACTTCAAGAGCCTGGCACACCCCATAGAACTAGACAAATGAATAAAAATAAAGTTGTATTTGGTTGACAAATATGTTATCTTTCCCGTAACAGCTGTTTCATTCTTTAAATGTGCCCTTTTATAATAAGAAATAACAGAAATGACATACAATCCAACCATGGCCCCACCAAAAGTCAACTATTTTGCCAATTTTAGATATGTTATATTCATTTTAAAAACAAGAAACAGCAATCTTCGTATTCATGAGCTTTTCAAGAATAAATATGCCAAGTTTTAAAGAGATCAATAAATGTTAACGGGGTGTGCCAATGCGATCTTTATAGATGAATGATATTCAAGTCCTTACTCGGCGACATTTAAACAGGCCCAAGACCACAATTAATGACCTCGCTTTTCGTTGTTCACGAATATAGTTCCCTTTAATTTAAGTGTATTTCTTCTTAAATTTTTTTCTTTCCTTTTCTCAAACATTTCTTAGCTTTTATAAGGTGGAAATGAAAGAAGAAAGGTGAAATAATTTTTTAGATGTTTTATTTTAACTGATTTTGATATGGAAAGAGTGATTAGGTCAGGTGCAAAAAGGTGATATTTACAGTTTTCGGAACATCTCTTGACTTGTCCATAGGGGTATGATGTGTATTGGCTAAATTTGTAAGTTGTAAACATGCAATGTTTCTGAAACTTGGACATATTTTTGGACTTGTACTGTACATTACACACACAAAAGATCTGCCAAAAAGAACAGTTCAATTTTTTTTTATGAGACAAAACGTTATAAAGAACTAATAGAGGAATTAATTGTGGTCTCGGGCCTAAGAGGTGCATTTCAGCAAATTTTGAATTTATATTTTGACAACTTCTCTGAATGATCTATTGGTATTGATTTGTCAAACTATAGGAGAAGAAATGATTTCCACTTTTATTTGATAGAAATTTGTAAAAAAAAGTCACTTTTCAGCCAATATGCCCAAAAAGTAGCTTTTTCACTTTTTTCAATATTTTTGCAAAATCAGCATCCTTAATTTTTCTCTGACAATTTTTTTCTGATATCTATTTGTGTTTGTGGTATTTATTTCATGTGCTTTACACATTTGTGAACTCTGAACACAAAGAAAAGTGGATAAAAGCGTAAAAAGAGTATAAAATGAGCTGTTTTAATAGTCTAGGTCTAGCGGTCCGTACGAAGCAAGTGAAATATGAAGTTCTATGCACTTTAAAATTGTATTTCTTTTAACAGATTGCACTGAATCTATATGAAAAGCACTTATTATTGGTTGTTTAAACTTGTCTGTTTCACAGAATACCTTTATTTTCTTCTGTTGGATGGCTGGTGGTTAAAATATTGGCATTTTAAGACTGAAATTCCATGCAGGTTTTAAACAGTAAATTGAAAAAACTTTGCATCAGACCATACTTTCTACATATACAATTAAAAGCAACAGTCTTGTTACATCCAGGCTTCAAATTTGATCATATCTCAGCAAGAATTTTGGCAAAAAGAAGCATATTTTCATCTCCAATATCATTTATATGCAATTAAATATGGAAATATAGGGAACGGCCAAAATTGACAACTTGTTATTTTAAGCTTGACATTGCTTAATACCATGTAAAACTCATGTGTTATGCTTTTTGAAACTTATATTTACATGAAAAGAACATTTATGATATGTTAAATGTTTTGTTTTAACTTAGAAACTTCAGAAAATTGTTGTAAGTGGAAAATATTACATTTCATATAAGGCCTCGCTTCATTTGAAAACCTCTATTTTTTGGCATAGGCACATATAAAATTAACTTTTGTCAAATTTTTATAAGTCTCATACATTAAGTATGCTATCATTAACTTTGAATATATAATATCTTATGCATTGAGACATAAAAAAGTGCAATTTGGTGTTTCGGGGGATTTTTGAAGCGAAAATTTGAAAGTTGAAATTTTTCTATTTCAACGTCACAATTCAGCAACCAAAGTTGAGATATAAAAAATGCCACATTTTCTATAATATGTATCATATGGCTTTGAAACTTTGTAAACTGACTCATAATACACTAAGCTTAAATCATGCCAAGTTTTATTGGAATTGGTCAAGTTTTTGGCCCCTAATAGGCCCAAGACCACAATTAATGACCTCGCTTTTCGTTGTTCACGAATATAGTTCCCTTTAATTTAAGTGTATTTCTTCTTAAATTTTTTTCTTTCCTTTTCTCAAACATTTCTTAGCTTTTATAAGGTGGAAATGAAAGAAGAAAGGTGAAATAATTTTTTAGATGTTTTATTTTAACTGATTTTGATATGGAAAGAGTGATTAGGTCAGGTGCAAAAAGGTGATATTTACAGTTTTCGGAACATCTCTTGACTTGTCCATAGGGGTATGATGTGTATTGGCTAAATTTGTAAGTTGTAAACATGCAATGTTTCTGAAACTTGGACATATTTTTGGACTTGTACTGTACATTACACACACAAAAGATCTGCCAAAAAGAACAGTTCAATTTTTTTTTATGAGACAAAACGTTATAAAGAACTAATAGAGGAATTAATTGTGGTCTCGGGCCTAAGAGGTGCATTTCAGCAAATTTTGAATTTATATTTTGACAACTTCTCTGAATGATCTATTGGTATTGATTTGTCAAACTATAGGAGAAGAAATGATTTCCACTTTTATTTGATAGAAATTTGTAAAAAAAAGTCACTTTTCAGCCAATATGCCCAAAAAGTAGCTTTTTCACTTTTTTCAATATTTTTGCAAAATCAGCATCCTTAATTTTTCTCTGACAATTTTTTTCTGATATCTATTTGTGTTTGTGGTATTTATTTCATGTGCTTTACACATTTGTGAACTCTGAACACAAAGAAAAGTGGATAAAAGCGTAAAAAGAGTATAAAATGAGCTGTTTTAATAGTCTAGGTCTAGCGGTCCGTACGAAGCAAGTGAAATATGAAGTTCTATGCACTTTAAAATTGTATTTCTTTTAACAGATTGCACTGAATCTATATGAAAAGCACTTATTATTGGTTGTTTAAACTTGTCTGTTTCACAGAATACCTTTATTTTCTTCTGTTGGATGGCTGGTGGTTAAAATATTGGCATTTTAAGACTGAAATTCCATGCAGGTTTTAAACAGTAAATTGAAAAAACTTTGCATCAGACCATACTTTCTACATATACAATTAAAAGCAACAGTCTTGTTACATCCAGGCTTCAAATTTGATCATATCTCAGCAAGAATTTTGGCAAAAAGAAGCATATTTTCATCTCCAATATCATTTATATGCAATTAAATATGGAAATATAGGGAACGGCCAAAATTGACAACTTGTTATTTTAAGCTTGACATTGCTTAATACCATGTAAAACTCATGTGTTATGCTTTTTGAAACTTATATTTACATGAAAAGAACATTTATGATATGTTAAATGTTTTGTTTTAACTTAGAAACTTCAGAAAATTGTTGTAAGTGGAAAATATTACATTTCATATAAGGCCTCGCTTCATTTGAAAACCTCTATTTTTTGGCATAGGCACATATAAAATTAACTTTTGTCAAATTTTTATAAGTCTCATACATTAAGTATGCTATCATTAACTTTGAATATATAATATCTTATGCATTGAGACATTAAAAAGTGCAATTTGGTGTTTCGGGGGATTTTTGAAGCGAAAATTTGAAAGTTGAAATTTTTCTATTTCAACGTCACAATTCAGAAACCAAAGTTGAGATATAAAAAATGCCACATTTTCTATAATATGTATCATATGGCTTTGAAACTTTGTAAACTGACTCATAATACACTAAGCTTAAATCATGCCAAGTTTTATTGGAATTGGTCAAGTTTTTGGCCCCTAATAGGCCCAAGACCACAATTAATGACCTCGCTTTTCGTTGTTCACGAATATAGTTCCCTTTAATTTAAGTGTATTTCTTCTTAAATTTTTTTCTTTCCTTTTCTCAAACATTTCTTAGCTTTTATAAGGTGGAAATGAAAGAAGAAAGGTGAAATAATTTTTTAGATGTTTTATTTTAACTGATTTTGATATGGAAAGAGTGATTAGGTCAGGTGCAAAAAGGTGATATTTACAGTTTTCGGAACATCTCTTGACTTGTCCATAGGGGTATGATGTGTATTGGCTAAATTTGTAAGTTGTAAACATGCAATGTTTCTGAAACTTGGACATATTTTTGGACTTGTACTGTACATTACACACACAAAAGATCTGCCAAAAAGAACAGTTCAATTTTTTTTTATGAGACAAAACGTTATAAAGAACTAATAGAGGAATTAATTGTGGTCTCGGGCCAACACTGAATTGATTCGGATCGATTATTCCCCTTTTCGGTGTAAAAATGCAGGGAAAGAAATAATCGACATTTTGATAGTTTCTGACTAGAGATAAAAACATTAAAGATGTAAAATAATGTTTTTTTTCTCACATTTTCATACTTGAGTTGTTCATGAATCTTTAAAGAATCACCATGCATACGAAGAGAAAAAAGGGGGATACTATGACGTTATACTTTGTGAGGGTTTTCGTAACCAAATGTTCATTTCTAAACATAACGTTATGTATGTATGCCATATCTGCCGATTGGAAATAATATTATCTTGGCTTCCTTCCTTAAATTTGAATATCATAGGGTCTTTACGACTTTTAGATTAATTACCAAGGTTTAGCATAATGAAATAACGTGATGACGAACGGCATAACAGTATTTCTAAAACAAAATGATTCTCCTGATAGGGAAAACACTTTCTTTTCATGCATATATCTAATACTGCCCCCATATCTGGTTACAAATTGTCTAATAATTTCCTTGTGTGTGTTGATCTTCATAAAAAAGAAGTGGTCACTCTTTTCCTCTGATAACTTTTTTCAAATTTCAGTTAGGCTATTATAGTTAAAACTAACATGTATGAGACCATTACCTCCAAGTCATCTTCATGCATGTACTGAAAAAAATATGTAAACCATTAATGGCATTTAAAAGTAATTGGTATTCATATTATGATACAAATAGAAAACTTCAGTCAAAATTGTCACATTTGTGTATTCCTTAATTATTATTGAATTAAAAGAAAACTTGACACAAAGTTTAATTGATGAATTGTCTGTAAAAGTACAATAAAGTTTGTAAGTACAACTTCCTTTAACTGACATTTACCCATCACATTGCTTTGCCAACTTGTTATTAATAATCAATATGACTTAATCAAGATTGGGTGAGTGTGACTAAATACACCAGATAACTTATATATTCACATAAACTGAGGGTCTGGATGGTGTTTACAGAATAGATACACCAATCATGTACTAATCCCCTATATGGGCAAAAGTGCAAAATTTAAAGGCTGAGACATTGAAGATTAAGAAAACACTGATAATAAAAGAGAATGATGGTGTGTTAAAATACAAAGAATAGATAATAATGAGCAAAACAGATAAAGATTATAGAAAATGGTATATAAAATATAGAACTGAAGGGAATCATTCATTATAATACAATTAATACTTACATTTAATTGTGTAGACCTCATATCATAGAAACTACACTCTTTATGCATTAACAGTCAACTTATTAGTGCCAGTTGTAAATCAATCTGCAAAAGAAGTTACAATAATTACACAATTAAGATTGATCTGTTGATGTAAATTGTTTTATAACAAGTGTGTCAAAATTTGAAAAGATTTACACAAACACACATATACTTCAGATACACATTATTAAAGTTAATCAATATTAAAAGTACATATTTAATTTAATCTTATGTCTATATAAAAAAAAAAAGATAAGACAAAAAATTAATAAAGACAAAAAATTCAAATGTACACTAAAAGGGATGATTTAAGAATAATACTATAATGACTTAGCATCAAATTTAAAACCATAAATGAAAACTTTAAGTTGTTAATAAATTATGGCCATGATAATAAATAATATTTCTCACATATAACATCTCATGTGAATGCTTACACAATTTTACTAAATACAGACTGAGGCATAAGTATGATGCACAGAGTCATGCATGCATATAATTTGAATAATTCTTTGTTTTACTTCTACAATATGTTATAAATTGGAATAAGGAATGATTTAACATGCGATCAATTTTAAGATTCAGGTACAAATATACCTAATAAATATTTAAAGAAAATGTTAAAGTGTTTGCATACGAGACTAATTAAGGGGGGGGGGGGGTGATAAAGGCATAGGTGAAAGGTGGCGGGCCTCAGCCGGCATGTTGTTCGGACATTTTAACAAATTCTACTGCTTACGTTGCATGGTTGATCATTGTTTCTGACCATCAAGATCCCAAATTTAAACATTTGACCCGCATGAATGCATCCCTGGTCAGTCTGCAAACTGTCGACGTGAAACTATTTTTTTTATAAAGTCAATAGCTAATAAAGATTGGATTGTTTATAAGCAAGTAAAATAGTGTTAACGTGAAAAATTAATTCAAAGAAAGTTTCAACAGACTGCCCACATCATGCTGACAGCGAAACTTGTAAATAACCACATTTTTTAGTAAACATGCAGCTTTCTCTTCAGACTACATTAATAATCGTGAATGAAATTAATATCCAAGATCCTCGGAAGAAGGCTAAAATAATTTAAAACTAACGTACCTCAAAATATAAGCAGCCCACATCTATATTAACGTGTTGTTGTCGAACTGAAGACACTGACTTCTATCATAACAAGGTGCCCGATCAGCTGTTGGTGACAAGCTCAAATCTGACGTCGACGAAACGTTCTAGCCAATCACGTGTCGAATAGTAAGGGAAATGACGTCAGATTTAGATTGCGATGCAAACACCGAAAATCATTGCTAATTTTTTTCAAACTGCATTAACCTGCCTGCGTATGATGTTAGATGGTCTCACTAATGAAACATGCTTGGTATAATTGGTTTTTATTGTGTAGAAAGATAGTAATATGATGTTAAATGGTCTATCTAATGAAACATGCTTGGTATAATTGGTTTTTATTTTGTAGAAAGATAGTACTATGATGTTAGATGGTCTATCTAATGAAACATGCTTGGTATAATTGGTTTTTATTGCGACATAAGATACTACTATGATGTTAGATGGTCTATCTAATGAAACATGCTTGGTATAATTGGTTTTTATTTTGTAAAAAGATAGTACTATGATGTTAGATGGTCTATCTGATGAAACATGCTTGGTATAATTGGTTTTTATTGTGTAGAAAGATAGTACTATGATGTTAGATGGTCTATCTAATGAAATATGCTTGGTATAATTGGTTTTTATTGTGTAGAAAGATAGTACTATGATGTTAGATGGTCTATCTTATGAAACATGCTTGGTATAATTGGTTTTTATTGTGTAGAAAGATAGTACTATGATGTTAGATGGTCTATCTAATCAAACATGCTTGGTATAATTTGTTTTTATTGTGTAGAAAGATAGTACTATGATGTTAGATGGTCTATCTAATGAAACATGCTTGGTATAATTTGTTTTTATTGTGTAGAAAGATAGTACTATGATGTTATATGGTCTACCTAATTAAACATGCTTGGTATAATTGGTTTTTATTGTGTAAAAAGATAGTACTATGATGTTAGATGGTCTATCTAATGAAACATACTTGGTATAATTGGTTTTTATTGTGTAGAAAGATAATACTATGATGTTAGATGGTCTATTTTTTTTTAAATGCTTGGTATAATTGTTTTTTATTGTGTAGAAAGATAGTACTATGATGTTAGATGGTCTATCTAATGAAACATGCTTGGTATAATTGGTTTTTATTGTGTAGAAAGATAGTACTATGATGTTATATGGTCTATCTAATGAAACATGCTTGGTATAATTGGTTTTTATTGAGACATAAGATAGTACTATGATGTAAGATGGTCTATCTAATGAAACATGCTTGGTATAATTGGTTTTTATTGTGTAGCAAGATAGTACTATAATGTTAGATGGTCTATCTAATGAAACATGCTTGGTATAATTGGTTTTTATTGTGTAGAAAGATAGTACTATGATGTTAGATGGTCTATCTATTGAAACATGCTTGGTATAATTTGTTTTTATTGTGTAGAAAGATAGTACTATGATGTTAGATGGTCTATCTAATGAAACATGCTTGGTATAATTTGTTTTTATTGTGTAGAAAGATAGTACTATGATGTTAGATGGTCTATCTATTGAAACATCCTTTGTATAATTGGTTTTTATTGTGTAGAAAGATAGTACTATGATGTTAGATGGTCTATCTAATGAAACTTGATTGGTATAATTGGTTTTTATTGTGTAGAAAGATAGTACTATGATGTTAGATGGTCTATCTAATGAAACATGCTTGGTCTAATTGGTTTTTATTTTGTAAAAAGATAGTACTATGATGTTATATGGTCTATCTAATGAAACATGCTTGGTATAATTGGTTTTTATTGCGACATAAGATAGTACTATGATGTAAGATGGTCTATCTAATGAAACATGCTTGGTATAATTGGTTTTTATTGTGTAGCAAGATAGTACTATAATCTTAGATGGTCTATCTAATGAAACATGCTTGGTATAATTGGTTTTTATTGTGTAGAAAGATAGTACTATGATGTTAGATGGTCTATCTAATGAAACATGCTTGGTATAATTGGTTTTTATTGTGTAGAAAGATAGTACTATGATGTTAGATGGTCTATCTAATGAAACATGCTTGGTATAATTTGTTTTTATTGTGTAGAAAGATAGTACTATGATGTTAGATGGTCTATCTAATGAAACATGCTTGGTATAATTGGTTTTTATTTTGTAGAAAGATAGTACTATGATGTTAGATGGTCTATCTAATGAAACATGCTTGGTATAATTGGTTTTTATTGCGACATAAGATAGTACTATGATGTAAGATGGTCTATCTAATGAAACATGCTTGGTATAATTGGTTTTTATTGTGTAGAAAGATAGTACTATGATGTTAGATGGTCTATCTAATGAAACATGCTTGGTATAATTGGTTTTTATTGTGTAGAAAGATAGTACTATGATGTTAGATGGTCTATCTAATGAAACATGCTTGGTATAATTTGTTTTTATTGTGTAGAAAGATAGTACTACGATGTTAGATGGTCTATCTAATGAAACATGCTTGGTATAATTGGTTTTTATTTTGTAGAAAGATAGTACTATGATGTTAGATGGTCTATCTAATGAAACATGCTTGGTATAATTGGTTTTTATTGCGACATAAGATAGTACTATCATGTTAGATTGTCTATCTAATGAAACATGCTTAGTATAATTGGTTTTTATTGTGTAGAAAGATAGTACTATGATGGTAGATGGTCTATTTGATGAAACATGCTTGGTATAATTGGTTTTTATTGTGAAGAAAGATAGAACTATGATGTTAGATGGTCTATCTAATGAAACATGCTTGGTATAATTGGTTTTTATTGTGTAGAAAGATATTACTATGATGTTAGATGGTCTCACTAATGAAACATGCTTGGTATAATTGGTTTTTATTGTGTAGAAAGATAGTAATATGATGTTAGATGGTCTATCTAATGAAACATGCTTGGTATAATTGGTTTTTATTTTGTAGAAAGATAGTACTATGATGTTAGATGGTCTATCTAATTAAACATGCTTGGTATAATTGGTTTTTATTGCGACATAAGATACTACTATGATGTTAGATGGTCTATCTAATGAAACATGCTTGGTATAATTGGTTTTTATTTTGTAAAAAGATAGATAGTACTATGATGTTAGATGGTCTATCTAATGAAACATGCTTGGTATAATTGGTTTTTATTGTGTAGAAAGATAGTACTATGATGTTAGATGGTCTATCTGATGAAAAATGCTTGGTATAATTGGTTTTTATTGTGTAGAAAGATAGTACTATGATGTTAGATGGTCTATCTTATGAAACATGCTTGGTGTAATTGGTTTTTATTGTGTAGAAAGATAGTACTATGATGTTAGATGGTCTATCTAATCAAACATGCTTGGTATAATTTGTTTTTATTGTGTAGAAAGATAGTACTATGATGTTAGATGGTCTATCTTTTGAAACATGCTTGGTATAATTGGTTTTTATTGTGTAGAAAGATAGTACTATGATGTTAGATGGTCTATCTAATGAAATATGCTTGGTATAATTGGTTTTTATTGTGTAGAAAGATAGTACTATGATGTTAGATGGTCTATCTAATGAAACATGCTTGGTATAATTGGTTTTAATTGTGTAAAAAGATAGTACTATGATGTTAGATGGTCTATCTAATCAAACATGCTTGGTATAATTTGTTTTTATTGTGTAGAAAGATAGTACTATGATGTTAGATGGTCTATCTTTTGAAACATGCTTGGTATAATTGGTTTTTATTGTGTAGAAAGATAGTACTATGATGTTAGATGGTCTATCTAATGAAATATGCTTGGTATAATTGGTTTTTATTGTGTAGAAAGATAGTACTATGATGTTAGATGGTCTATCTAATGAAACATGCTTGGTATAATTGGTTTTAATTGTGTAAAAAGATAGTACTATGATGTTAGATGGTCTATCTAATGAAACATGCTTGGTATAATTGGTTTTTATTGTGTAGAAAGATAGTGCTATGATGTTAGATGGTCTATCTAATGAAACATGCTTGGTATAATTGGTTTTTATTGTGTAGAAAGATAGTACTATGATATTAGTTGGTCTATCTTTTGAAACATGCTTGGTATAATTGGTTTTTATTGTGTAGAAAGATAGTACTATTATGTTAGATGGTCTATCTAATGAAACATGCTTGGTATAATTGGTTCTTATTGTGTAGAAAGATAGTACTATGATATTAGTTGGTCTATCTTTTGAAACATCCTTGGTATAATTGGTTTTTATTGTGTAGAAAGATAGTACTATGATGTTAGATGGCCTATCTCATGTAACATGCTTGGTATAATTGGTTATTATTGTGTAGAAAGATAGTACTATGATGTTAGATGGTCTATCTAATGAAACATGCTTGGTATAATTAGTTTTTATTGTGTAGAAAGATAGTACTATTATGTTAGATGGTCTATCTAATTAAACATGCTTGGTATAATTGGTTTTTATTGTGTAGAAAGATAGTACTATGATGTTAGATGGTTTATTTAATGAAACATGCTTGGTATAATTGGTTTTTATTTTGCAGAAAGATAGTACTATGATGTTAGATGGTGTATATAATGAAACATGCTTGGTATAATTGGTTTTATTGTGTAGAAAGATAGTACTATGATGTTAGATGGTCTATCTAATAAAACATGATTTGTATAATTGGTTTTCATTGTGTAGAAAGAACGTACTATGATGTTAGATGGTCTATCTAATGAAACATGCTTGGTATAATTGGTTTTTAGTTTGTAGAAAGATAGTTCTATGATGTTAGATGGTCTATTTAATGAAACATGCTTGGTATAATTGGTTTTTATTGCGACATAAGATAGTACTATGATGTTAGATGGTCTATCTAATGAAACATGCTTGGTATAATTGGTTTTTATTGTGTAGAAAGATAGTACTATGATGTTAGATGGTTTATCTAATGAAACATGCTTGGTTATAATTGGTTTTTATTGTGTAGAAAGATAGTACTATGATGTTAGATGGTCTATCTAATGAAACATGCTTGGTATAATTGTTTTTTTTTGTGTAGAAAGATAGTACTATGATGTTAGATGGTCTATTTAATGAAACATGCTTGGTATAATTGGTTTTTATTGTGTAAAAAGATAGTACTATGATGTTAGATGGTCTATCTAATGAAACATGCTTGGTATAATTGGTTTTTATTGTGTAGAAAGATAGTACTATGATGTTAGATGGTCTATCTAATGAAACATGATTGGTATAATTGGTTTTTATTCTGTAGAAAGATAGTACTATGATGTTAGATGGCCTATCTCATGTAACATGCTTGATATAATTGGTTATTATTGTGTAGAAAGATAGTACTATGATGTTAGATGGTCTATCTAATGAAACATGCTTGGTATAATTGGTTTTTATTGTGTAGAAAGATAGCACTATTATGTTACATGGTCTATCTAATGAAACATGCTTGGTATAATTGGTTTTAATTGTGTAGAAAGATAGTACTATGATGTTAGATGGTCTATCTGATTAAACATGCTTGGTATAATTGGTTTTTTATTGTGTAGAAAGATAGTACTATGATGTTAGATGGTCTATTTAATGAAACATGCTTGGTATAATTGGTTTTTATTTTGTAGAAAGATAGTACTATGATGTTAGATGGTGTATCTAATGAAACATGCTTGGTATAATTGGTTATTATTGTGTAGAAAGATAGTACTATGATGTTAGATGGTCTATCTAATGAAACATGCTTGGTATAATTGGTTTTTATTGTGTAGAAAGATAGTACTATGATGTTATATGGTCTCACTAATGAAACATGCTTGGTATAATTGTTTTTTTATTGTGTAGAAAGATAGTAATATGATGTTAAATGGTCTATCTAATGAAACATGCTTGGTATAATTGGTTTTTATTTTGTAGAAAGATAGTACTATGATGTTAGATGGTCTATCTAATGAAACATGCTTGGTATAATTGGTTTTTATATTGTAAAAAGATAGTACTATGATGTTAGATGGTCTATCTAATGAAACATGCTTGGTATAATTGGTTTTTATTGTGTAGAAAGATAGAACTATGATGTTAGATGGTCTATCTAATGAAATATGCTTGGTATAATTGGTTTTTATTGTGTAGAAAGATAGTACTATGATGTTAGATGGTCTATCTAATGAAACATGCTTGGTATAATTTGTTTTTATTGTGTAGAAAGTTAGTACTATGATGTTAGATGGTCTATCTATTGAAACATCCTTTGTATAATTGGTTTTTATTGTGTAGAAAGATAGTACTATGATGTTAGATGGTCTATTTAATGAAACATGCTTGGTATAATTGGTTTTTATTGTGTAAAAAGATAGTACTATGATGTTAGATGGTCTATCTAATGAAACATGCTTGGTATAATTGGTTTTTATTGTGTAGAAAGATAGTACTATGATGTTAGATGGTCTATCTAATGAAACATGATTGGTATAATTGGTTTTTATTGTGTAGAAAGATAGTACTATGATGTTAGATGGCCTATCTCATGTAAGATGCTTGATATAATTGGTTATTATTGTGTGGAAAGATAGTACTATGATGTTAGATGGTCTATCTAATGAAACATGCTTGGTATAATTGGTTTTTATTGTGTAGAAAGATAGTACTATGATGTTAGATGGTCTATTTAATGAAACATGCTTGATATAATTGGTTTTTATTGTGTAGAAAGATAGTACTATGATGTTAGATGGTCTATTGAATGAAACATGCTTGGTATAATTGGTTTTTATTGTGTAGAAAGATAGTAATATGATGTTAAATGGTCTATCTAATGAAACATGTTTGGTATAATTGGTTTTTATTTTGTAGAAAGATAGTACTATGATGTTAGATGGTCTATCTAATGAAACATGCTTGGTATAATTGGTTTTTATTGCGACATAAGATACTACTATGGTGTTAGATGGTCTATCTAATGAAACATGCTTGGTATAATTGGTTTTTATTTTGTAAAAAGATAGTACTATGATGTTAGATGGTCTACCTAATGAAACATGCTTGGTATAATTGGTTTTTATTGTGTAGAAAGATAGTACTATGATGTTAGATGGTCTATCTAATGAAATATGCTTGGTATAATTGGTTTTTATTGTGTAGAAAGATAGTACTATAATGTTAGATGGTCTATCTTATGAAACATGCTTGGTATAATTGGTTTTTATTGTGTAGAAAGATAGTACTATGATGTTAGATGGTCTTTCTAATCAAACATGCTTGGTATAATTGGTTTTTATTTTGTAGAAAGATAGTACTATGATGTTAGATGGTGTATCTAATGAAACATGCTTGGTATAATTGGTTATTATTGTGTAGAAAGATAGTACTATGATGTTAGATGGTCTATCTAATGAAACATGCTTGGTATAATTGGTTTTTATTGTGTAGAAAGATAGTACTATGATGTTAGATGGTCTCACTAATGAAACATGCTTGGTATAATTGTTTTTTATTGTGTAGAAAGATAGTAATATGATGTTAAATGGTCTATCTAATGAAACATGCTTGGTATAATTGGTTTTTATTTTGTAGAAAGATAGTACTATGATGTTAGATGGTCTATCTAATGAAACATGCTTGGTATAATTGGTTTTTATTTTGTAAAAAGATAGTACTATGATGTTAGATGGTCTATCTAATGAAACATGCTTGGTATAATTGGTTTTTATTGTGTAGAAAGATAGTACTATGATGTTAGATGGTCTATCTAATGAAATATGCTTGGTATAATTGGTTTTTATTGTGTAGAAAGATAGTACTATGATGTTAGATGGTCTATCTAATGAAACATGCTTGGTATAATTTGTTTTTATTGTGTAGAAAGATAGTACTATGATGTTAGATGGTCTATCTATTGAAACATCCTTTGTATAATTGGTTTTTATTGTGTAGAAAGATAGTACTATGATGTTAGATGGTCTATTTAATGAAACATGCTTGGTATAATTGGTTTTTATTGTGTAAAAAGATAGTACTATGATGTTAGATGGTCTATCTAATGAAACATGCTTGGTATAATTGGTTTTTATTGTGTAGAAAGATAGTACTATGATGTTAGATGGTCTATCTAATGAAACATGATTGGTATAATTGGTTTTTATTGTGTAGAAAGATAGTACTATGATGTTAGATGGCCTATCTCATGTAAGATGCTTGATATAATTGGTTATTATTGTGTGGAAAGATAGTACTATGATGTTAGATGGTCTATCTAATGAAACATGCTTGGTATAATTGGTTTTTATTGTGTAGAAAGATAGTACTATGATGTTAGATGGTCTATTTAATGAAACATGCTTGATATAATTGGTTTTTATTGTGTAGAAAGATAGTACTATGATGTTAGATGGTCTATTTAATGAAACATGCTTGGTATAATTGGTTTTTATTGTGTAGAAAGATAGTAATATTATGTTAAATGGTCTATCTAATGAAACATGCTTGGTATAATTGGTTTTTATTTTGTAGAAAGATAGTACTATGATGTTAGATGGTCTATCTAATGAAACATGCTTGGTATAATTGGTTTTTATTGCGACATAAGATACTACTATGATGTTAGATGGTCTATCTAATGAAACATGCTTGGTATAATTGGTTTTTATTTTGTAAAAAGATAGTACTATGATGTTAGATGGTCTATCTAATGAAACATGCTTGGTATAATTGGTTTTTATTGTGTAGAAAGATAGTACTATGATGTTAGATGGTCTATCTAATGAAATATGTTTGGTATAATTGGTTTTTATTGTGTAGAAAGATAGTACTATGATGTTAGATGGTCTATCTTATGAAACATGCTTGGTATAATTGGTTTTTATTGTGTAGAAAGATAGTACTATGATGTTAGATGGTCTATCTAATCAAACATGCTTGGTATAATTGGTTTTTATTGTGTAGAAAGATAGTACTATGATGTTAGATGGTCTATCGTTTGAAACATGCTTGGTATAATTGGTTTTTATTGTGTAGAAAGATAGTACTATGATGTTAGATGGTCTATCTAATTAAACATGCTTTGTATAATTTGTTTTTATTGTGTAAAAAGATAGTACTATGATGTTAGATGGTCTATCTAATGAAACATACTTGGTATAATTGGTTTTTATTGTGTAGAAAGATAATACTATGATGTTAGATGGTCTATTTTTTTTAAAATGCTTGGTTTAATTGTTTTTTATTGTGTAGAAAGATAGTACTATGATGTTAGATGGTCTATCTAATGAAACATGCTTGGTATAATTTGTTTTTATTGTGTAGAAAGATAGTACTATGATGTTATATGGTCTATCTTATGAAACATGCTTGGTATAATTGGTTTTTATTGAGACATAAGATAGTACTATGATGTAAGATGGTCTATCTAATGAAACATGCTTGGTATAATTGGTTTTTATTGTGTAGCAAGATAGTACTATAATGTTAGATGGTCTATCTAATGAAACATGCTTGGTATAATTGGTTTTTATTGTGTAGAAAGATAGTAATATGATGTTAAATGGTCTATCTAATGAAACATGCTTGGTATAATTGGTTTTTATTTTGTAGAAAGATAGTACTATGATGTTAGATGGTCTATCTAATGAAACATGCTTGGTATAATTGGTTTTTATTGCGACATAAGATACTACTATGATGTTAGATGGTCTATCTAATGAAACATGCTTGGTATAATTGGTTTTTATTTTGTAAAAAGATAGTACTATGATGTTAGATGGTCTATCTAATGAAACATGCTTGGTATAATTGGTTTTTATTGTGTAGAAAGATAGTACTATGATGTTAGATGGTCTATCTAATGAAATATGCTTGGTATAATTGGTTTTTATTGTGTAGAAAGATAGTACTATGATGGTAGATGGTCTATCTTATGAAACATGCTTGGTATAATTTGTTTTTATTGTGTAGAAAGATAGTACTATGATGTTAGATGGTCTATCTAATCAAACATGCTTGGTATAATTTGTTTTTATTGTGTAGAAAGATAGTACTATGATGTTAGATGGTCTATCGTTTGAAACATGCTTGGTATAATTGCTTTTTATTGTGTAGAAAGATAGTACTATGATGTTAAATGGTCTATCTAATTAAACATGCTTTGTATAATTTGTTTTTATTGTGTAAAAAGATAGTACTATGATGTTAGATGGTCTATCTAATAAAACATACTTGGTATAATTGGTTTATATTGTGTAGAAAGATTATACTATGATGTTAGATGGTCTATTTTTTTGAAAATGCTTGGTATAATTGTTTTTTATTGTGTAGAAAGATAGTACTATGATGTTAGATGGTCTATCTAATGAAACATGCTTGGTATAATTTGTTTTTATTGTGTAGAAAGATAGTACTATGATGTTATATGGTCTATCTAATGAAACATGCTTGGTATAATTGGTTTTTATTGTGTAAAAAGATAGTACTATGATGTTATATGGTCTATCTAATGAAACATGCTTGGTATAATTGGTTTTTATTGTGTAGCAAGATAGTACTATAATCTTAGATGGTCTATCTAATGAAACATGCTTGGTATAATTGGTTTTTATTTTGTAAAAAGATAGTACTATGATGTTAGATGGTCTATCTAATGAAACATGCTTGGTATAATTGGTTTTTATTGTGTAGAAAGATAGTACTATGATGTTAGATGGTCTATCTAATGAAATATGCTTGGTATAATTGGTTTTTATTGTGTAGAAAGATAGTACTATGATGTTAGATGGTCTATCTTATGAAACATGCTTGGTATAATTGGTTTTTATTGTGTAGAAAGATAGTACTATGATGTTAGATGGTCTATCTAATCAAACATGCTTGGTATAATTTGTTTTTATTGTGTAGAAAAATAGTACTATGATGTTAGATGGTCTATCGTTTGAAACATGCTTGGTATAATTGGTTTTTATTGTGTAGATGGTCTATCTAATTAAACATGCTTTGTATAATTTGTTTTTATTGTGTAAAAAGATAGTACTATGATGTTAGATGGTCTATCTAATGAAACATACTTGGTATAATTGGTTTTTATTGTGTAGAAAGATAATACTATGATGTTAGATGGTCTATTTTTTTTAAAATGCTTGGTATAATTGTTTTTTATTGTGTAGAAAGATAGTACTAAGATGTTAGATGGTCTATCTAATGAAACATGCTTGGTATAATTGGTTTTTACTGCGACATAAGATAGTACTATGATGTTAGATGGTCTATCTAATGAAACATGCTTGGTATAATTGGTTTTTATTGGGTATAAAGATAGTACTATGATGTTAGATGGTCTATCTAATGAAACATGCTTGGTATAAGTGGTTTTTATTTTGTAGAAAGATAGTACTATGATGTTAGATGGACTATCCAATGAAACATGCTTGGTATAATTGGTTTTTATTGCGTAGAAACATTTTACTATGATGTTAGATGGTCTATCTAATGAAACATCCTTGGTATAATTGGTTTTTATTGCGTAGAAAGATAGTACTATGATGTTAGATGGTCTATCTAATGAAACATGCTTGGTATAATTGGTTTTTATTGTGTAGAAAGATAGTACTATAATGTTAGACGGTCTATTTAATGAAACATGCTTGGTAAAATTTGTTTTTATTGTGTAGAAAGATAGTACTATGATGTTAGATGGTCTATCTAATGAAACATGCTTGGTATAATTGGTTTTTACTGCGACATAAGATAGTACTATGATGTTAGATGGTCTATCTAATGAAACATGCTTGGTATATGATGTTAGATGGTCTCTCTAATGAAACATGCTTGGTATAATTGGTTTTTACTGCGACATAAGATAGTACTATGATGTTAGATGGTCTATCTAATGAAACATGCTTGGTATAATTGGTTTTTATTGTGTAGAAAGATAGTACAATGATGTTAGATGGTCTATCTAATGAAACATGCTTGGTATAATTGGTTTTTATTGTGTAGAAAGATAGTAGTATGATGTTAGATGGTCTATCTAATGAAACATGCTTGGTATAATTGGTTTCTATTTTGTAAAAAGATAGTACTATGATGTTAGATGGTCTATCTAATGAAACATGCTTGGTATAATTGGTTTTTATTGTGTAGAAAGATAGTACTATGATGTTAGATGGTCTATCTAATGAAATATGCTTGGTATAATTGCTTTCATTGTGTAAAAAGATAGTACTATGATGTTAGATGGTCTATCTTATGAAACATGCTTGGTATAATTGGTTTTTATTGTGTAGAAAGATAGTAGTATGATGTTAGATGGTCTATCTAATGAAACATGCTTGGTATAATTTGTTTTTATTGTGTAGAAAGATAGTACTATGATGTTAGATGGTCTATCTAATTAAACATGCTTTGTATAATTTGTTTTTATTGTGTAAAAAGATATTACTATGATGTTAGATGGTCTATCTAATGAAACATACTTGGTATAATTGGTTTTTATTGTGTAGAAAGATAATACTATGATGTTAGATGGTCTATTTTTTTTAAAATGCTTGGTATAATTGTTTTTTATTGTGTAGAAAGATAGTACTATGATGTTAGATGGTCTATCTAATGAAACATGCTTGGTATAATTTGTTTTTATTGTGTAGAAAGATAGTACTATGATGTTATATGGTCTATCTAATGAAACATGCTTGGTATAATTTGTTTTTATTGTGTAGAAAGATAGTACTATGATGTTAGATGGTCTATCTAATTAAACATGCTTTGTATAATTTGTTTTTATTGTGTAAAAAGATAGTACTATGATGTTAGATGGTCTATCTAATGAAACATACTTGGTATAATTGGTTTTTATTGTGTAGAAAGATAATACTATGATGTTATATGGTCTATCTAATGAAACATGCTTGGTATAATTGGTTTTTATTGTGTAGAAAGATAGTACTATGATGTTATATGGTCTATCTAATGAAACATGCTTGGTATAATTGGTTTTTATTGCGACATAAGATAGTACTATGATGTAAGATGGTCTATCTAATGAAACATGCTTGGTATAATTGGTTTTCATTGTGTAGAAAGATAGTACTATAATGTTAGATGGTCTATCTAATGAAACATGCTTGGTATAATTGGTTTTTATTGTGTAGAAAGATAGTACTATGATGTTAGATGGTCTATCTAATGAAACATGCTTGGTATAATTGGTTTTTATTGTGTAGAAAGATAGTACTATGATGTTAGATGGTCTATCTAATGATACATGCTTGGTATAATTGGTTTTTATTGTGTAGAAAGATATTACTATGATGTTAGATCGTCTATCTAATGAAACATACTTGGTATAATTGGTTTTTATTGTGTAGAAAGATAGTACTATGATGTTAGATGGTCTATCTAATGAAACATGCTTGGTATAATTGGTTTTTATTGTGTAGAAAGATAGTAGTATGATGTTAGATTGTCTATCTAATGAAACATGCTTGGTATAATTGGTTTTTATTGTGTAGAAAGATAGTACTATGATGTTAGATGGTCTATCTTATGAAACATGCTTGGTGTAATTGGTTTTTATTGTGTAGAAAGATAGTACTATGATGTTAGATGGTCTATCTATTCAAACATGCTTGATATAATTTGTTTTTATTGTGTAGAAAGATAGTACTATGATGTTAGATGGTCTATCTTTCGAAACATGCTTGGTTTAATTGATTTTTATTGTGAAGAAAGATAGTACTATGATGTTAGATGGTCTATCTAATGAAACATGCTTTGTATAATTTGTTTTTATTGTGTTAAAAGATAGTACTATGATGTTGGATGGTCTATCTAATGAAACATACTTGGTATAATTGGTTTTTATTGTGTAGAAAGATAATACTATGATGTTAGATGGTCTATTTTTTTTAAAAAATGCTTGGTTTAATTGGTTTTTATTGTGTAGAAAGATAGTACTATGATGTTAGATGGTCTATCTAATGAAACATGCTTGGTATAATTGGTTTTTATTGTGTAGAAAGATAGTACTATGATGTTAGATTGTGTATCTAATGAAACATGCATGGTATAATTTGTTTTTATTGTGTAGAAAGATAGTACTATGATGTTAGATGGTCTATCTAATTAAACATGCTTTGTATAATTTGTTTTTATTGTGTAAAAAGATATTACTATGATGTTAGATGGTCTATCTAATGAAACATACTTGGTATAATTGGTTTTTATTGTGTAGAAAGATAATACTATGATGTTAGATGGTCTATTTTTTTTAAAATGCTTGGTATAATTGTTTTTTATTGTGTAGAAAGATAGTACTATGATGTTAGATGGTCTATCTAATGAAACATGCTTGGTATAATTTGTTTTTATTGTGTAGAAAGATAGTACTATGATGTTATATGGTCTATCTAATGAAACATGCTTGGTATAATTTGTTTTTATTGTGTAGAAAGATAGTACTATGATGTTAGATGGTCTATCTAATTAAACATGCTTTGTATAATTTGTTTTTATTGTGTAAAAAGATAGTACTATGATGTTAGATGGTCTATCTAATGAAACATACTTGGTATAATTGGTTTTTATTGTGTAGAAAGATAATACTATGATGTTATATGGTCTATCTAATGAAACATGCTTGGTATAATTGGTTTTTATTGTGTAGAAAGATAGTACTATGATGTTATATGGTCTATCTAATGAAACATGCTTGGTATAATTGGTTTTTATTGCGACATAAGATAGTACTATGATGTAAGATGGTCTATCTAATGAAACATGCTTGGTATAATTGGTTTTCATTGTGTAGAAAGATAGTACTATAATGTTAGATGGTCTATCTAATGAAACATGCTTGGTATAATTGGTTTTTATTGTGTAGAAAGATAGTACTATGATGTTAGATGGTCTATCTAATGAAACATGCTTGGTATAATTGGTTTTTATTGTGTAGAAAGATAGTACTATGATGTTAGATGGTCTATCTAATGATACATGCTTGGTATAATTGGTTTTTATTGTGTAGAAAGATATTACTATGATGTTAGATCGTCTATCTAATGAAACATACTTGGTATAATTGGTTTTTATTGTGTAGAAAGATAGTACTATGATGTTAGATGGTCTATCTAATGAAACATGCTTGGTATAATTGGTTTTTATTGTGTAGAAAGATAGTAGTATGATGTTAGATTGTCTATCTAATGAAACATGCTTGGTATAATTGGTTTTTATTGTGTAGAAAGATAGTACTATGATGTTAGATGGTCTATCTTATGAAACATGCTTGGTGTAATTGGTTTTTATTGTGTAGAAAGATAGTACTATGATGTTAGATGGTCTATCTATTCAAACATGCTTGATATAATTTGTTTTTATTGTGTAGAAAGATAGTACTATGATGTTAGATGGTCTATCTTTCGAAACATGCTTGGTTTAATTGATTTTTATTGTGAAGAAAGATAGTACTATGATGTTAGATGGTCTATCTAATGAAACATGCTTTGTATAATTTGTTTTTATTGTGTTAAAAGATAGTACTATGATGTTGGATGGTCTATCTAATGAAACATACTTGGTATAATTGGTTTTTATTGTGTAGAAAGATAATACTATGATGTTAGATGGTCTATTTTTTTTAAAAAATGCTTGGTTTAATTGGTTTTTATTGTGTAGAAAGATAGTACTATGATGTTAGATGGTCTATCTAATGAAACATGCTTGGTATAATTGGTTTTTATTGTGTAGAAAGATAGTACTATGATGTTAGATTGTGTATCTAATGAAACATGCATGGTATAATTGGTTTTTATTGTGTAGAAAGATAGTACTATGATGTTAGATGGTCTATCTAATGAAACATGCTTGGTATAAATGGTTTTTATTGTGTAGTAAGATAGTACTATGATGTTAGATGGTTTATCTAATGAAACATGATTGGTATAATTGGTTTTTATTGTGTAGAAAGATAGTACTATGATGTTAGATGGTCTATTTACTGAAACATGCTTGGTATAATTGGTTTTTATTGTGTAGAAAGATAGTACTATGATGTTAGATAGTCTATCTAATGAAACATGCTTGGTATAATTGGTTTTTATTGTGTAGTAAGATAGTACTATGATGTTAGATGGTCTATTTTATGAAACATGCTTGGTATAATTGGTTTTTATTGTGTAGAAAGATAGTACTATGATGTTAGATGGTCTATCTAATGAAACATGCTTGGTATAATTGGTTTTTATTGTGTAGAAAGATAGTACTATGATGCTAGATGGTCTATTTAATGAAACATGCTTGGTATAATTGGTTTTTATTGCGTAGAAAGATAGTACTATGATGTTAGATGGTGTATCTAATGAAAAATGCTTGGTATAATTGGTTTTTATTGCGTACAAAGATAGTACTATGATGTTAGATGGTGTATCTAATTAAACATGCTTGGTATAATTGGTTTTTATTGTGTAGAAAGATAGTACTATGATGTTAGATTGTCTATCTAATGAAACATGCTTGGTATAATTGGTTTTTATTGTGTAGTAAGATAGTACTATGATGTTAGATTGTTAATCTTATGAAAGATGCTTGGTATAATTGGTTTTATTGTGTAGTAAGATAGTACTGTGCTGTTAGATTGTCTATCTATTGAAACATGCTTGGTATAATTGGTTTTTATGGTGTAGTAAGATAGTACTATGATGTTAGATGATCTATCTATTGAAACATGCTTGGTATAATTGGTTTTTATTGTGTAGTAAAATAGTACTATGATGTTAGATTGTCTATCTAATGAAACATGCTTGGTATAATTGGTTTTTATTGTGTAGTAAGATAGTACTATGATGTTAGATTGTTTATCTAATGAAACATGCTTGGTATAATTGGTTTTTATTGTGTAGTAAGATAGTACTGTGCTGTTAGATTGTCTATCTATTGAAACATGCTTGGTATAATTGGTTTTTATGGTGTAGTAAGATAGTACTATGATTTTAGATGGTCTATCTATTGAAACATGCTTGGTATAATTGGTTTTTATTGTGTAGTAAGATAGTACTATGATGTTAGATGGTCTATCTTATGAAACATGCTTGGTATAATTGGTTTTTATTGTGTAGAAATGTCTCTGTCGTGGTCACTACAACAAAAATATAAAATGATAGTGATTTTTACCCCCTGTTAGAAGTCCTAAAGGTGTTTTTTAAGTACAAATGAAAAAGCAAGATAGATCACAGTAGTCAATATAAAAATGAGAAGATGTGGTATGATTGACAATGAGACAACTCTCCTCAAGAGACCAAATAACACAGAAATTAACAACTATAGGTCACTGTATGGCCTTCAACAATATGTTACACAGGAACAAATGACGACCACTGAATTACAGGCTCCTGACTAGGGACAGGTACAAACAGAATGTTGGATGTTAAATTAGTTTAAAGGTGCCAATCCTCCCCCTAAGACTACCAAGAGTGCACATGCTAAAATGTCTCACCTGTTTTTACTGAGCATTGATTTTATGTTGATAGTCCTAAATATGAAGTTTTACTTCGTGTATCACATATATAAACTTAATTTGATCCAAGAAAATGAGGGCATACTCAGATAAATCAAGCCAGAAATACATTACACCTTACAATCATTCCATACATATCAATCATATTTGACCTATTACTTACAGTAAATATACAAGAAACAGACCAAACCTTGAAAACTTCATATTGACCAATGAAACAAGGTCAAGGTCAGATGAACCCTGCCATACAGACATGTCACCTTACAATCATTCAATAGATCAAATATAGTTGCCCTATGGCATATACTATTTAAGAAACAAACATAACCAGGAAAACTTAACATTGACCAATGATCTTTGAAAATGAGGTCAATATCAGATGACACATTCCAATCAGACATGTACACCTTACAATCATAATTCGCTTTAAGCAGCCAGTTTGGTTCAATTTTGTCAGAATATGCTAAGAAAGATTGCTGATGAATTATTAACTTGCAAGTGAATAATTTTACTTTATTTAATCCATATTCATGTGACCTTCAATTTAACCCCTTATCTAGAGATTGGTTAAGCAAGAATGAGGTGTGTTTTGTTATTAAAAGGAAAAGAATGTCAACATTAAATGTGAAACAAGGATAAATCATTTGATTGACTGATTCGATCCACAAAATCTCATTCTTATACAGGTAACAAGAGTGCATACACTGAAATGTCTCGCCTTCTTTACTTATCATTGATATTATGTTGATAGTCCTAAGTATAAAGCTTTATTGAAAACTGTCACATAAACTTAACATTAACCAAGATAACTAATCAAAGACCAATGAACCATGAAAATGCGGTCAAGGTCAGATGAACCATGTCAAGCAGACATGTACAGCTAACAATGCTTTAGTAAAACAAATGTAGTTGACCTATTACTTATAGTTTAAGAAAAATAGACCAAAACACAAAATCTTAACACTAAGCAATGAACCATGAAAATGAGGTCGAGGTCAAATAAAACCTGCGCAACTGACATATAGATCATAAAATATTTACATACACCAAATATAGTTGACCTATAGCATATAGTATTCTAAAGATAAAAAGACCAAAACTCGAAAACTTAACTTTGACCATTCAACCATGAAAATGAGGTCAAGGTCAGATGACATCTGCCAGTTGGACATGTACACCTTACAATCATTCCATACAACAAATATAGTAGATCTATTGCATAAAGTATGAGAAAAACAGACCAAAACACAAAAACTTAACTATAACCACTGATCCATGAAAATGAGGTCAAGGTCAGATGACATCTGCCAGTTGGACAAGTACACCTTACAGTCCTTCCATACACCGAAAAATATACTAGCCCTATTGCTTATAGTATCTGAGATATGGACTTGACCACCAAAATTTAACCTTGTTCACTGATCCATGAAATGAGGTGGAGGTCAGGTGAAAACTGTCTGACAGGCATTAGGACATTGCAAGGTACGCACATACCAAATATAATTATCCTATTACTTATAATAAGAGAGAATTCAACATTACAAAAAATCTGAACTTTTTTTTTCAAGTGGTCACTGAACCATGAAAATGAGGTCAAGGACATTTGACATGTAACTGACGGAAACTTCGTAACATGAGGCATCTATATTCAAAGTATGAAGCATCCAGGTCTTCCACCTTCTAAAATATAAAGCTTTTAAAAAGTTAGCTAACGCTGCCGCCGCCGGATCACTATCCCTATGTCGAGCTTTCTGCAACAAAAGTTGCAGGCTCGACAAAAATGATGATTAACATATATTTTTAATCTATAATATGAAATCAAACAAACCTAGAAAAAATCAAACTGCACAGGTTTGCTATCTATTTATATCTATATTTATATCACGTTATATGACCGTCGCCAGACTTTGGAGGTTACCTCAATAGTTAATCAGATGGGGTCTATACTGAAATACACACAAAATGCCCCTTTAACAGTAGTGAGCCAAGTTGCTTGATTTTATCTAGAAGAAAAGGAACCAAAGAGGCACACAAAAACCATGAAAACAGGTCTCCTCTCTTATTATTATTATACATTCTGAAAAAGGCAGTTCAGATGAGTGAAGAATCTGAAATATTGTATCACACACTTGAGCATGTTCACATAAAGCTTCTAAAAATTGTTTACATGCTACAAATCAACATTATCAATTTCCAGACCAAATATAAAATTGCCTCCTTTTATAGAAGCCAAAACAAGTTAGAAAGTTTTCTACAGAAGGTTATTCAGATGTACATACGTACAGACAAACTGAATGATGTGCAAAGTCAAGGGGTTACTAGACCTCTTTTAACATTGGTGATGCAGGTAAAAAGAACTAACAAAATCACTAAAGACAAAAGTTAAAATATGCTTAATCAAGTTCAAAAATAATTTATACACACTTCATCCCCTTTTACAGGTAACTCCTGCCTCATATTAACATAATAGATCATGATAAGCAGATTATACATGTATTTACTTTGCATCAACTAACAAAGAATACAGCAAAGAAACTGGTTTTTAAATATCATACACAAATCAATCTGTTTCTTTGTTGGTGATGAACTCAACTTTAAGCACTCTCAGCTATATTTCGGTAGCCATTTTTTATTGGTGGAAGAAGCCATACTATCTGGAGAGAACCATCAATGAGTATTGACCTTCAACAGCAAAAATGGTAATCCTTGTCAATTTTAAAGATATCCGTCAAATGCACCTCATAATCTCACAATCTCAGTCATTGTTAGTGTTGACAAGCTATTTATCCCTGTAGATAAACTACTTAAACCACTTGACCACCAACAACCCAGTATATCAATCTGTGTTATTAATTTCATGTAGTTATCCATACATGTACCTGCTTTATAAGCATTCCCATGCTTATGCTGCACACAAAGGTTTTTCACCCATGTGTACAGCTTATTTCTCTGTTTCTTCTCTCTGTGACCATACCTGTCACCTTCCTTCAAAATTGGCAGGTCATACTCGGAACCAACAATCTAATAATAAAATTGAAAATTAAAATTTTAAATACATTTTACAAAATTGCCTCACTGTCTCAAAACACATTATCACAACTACTTAGTACATGCAGTATAACTAGAGATTCAGTGTATATAATGTGCGAATCCTGAAATACCGTTTTTACTGTATCCGTTATGAATTTTTAATGTAGAATGATAAATAAACAGACGACAAATTCAAGATTTTTGAATAAAATAAGAAATAATATATAATATATACTGTTTTAATAAAGTCATGATATATTTCAGAGATGCGGACAGGTTTTCATTGCTTATACTGCATGATCCAGGTTTAAAATTGATACACAAATGTACCTTTTAACATAATTATTAATGTTGTATAACTTAAGGTATCACAATACAAAGTTTTTGTCATTCCCAAACAGACAACTTTAAACTGATGTAGTTCATTCCATCCTTCTTTATATTTTATAAACGAGGTACCAAAAGAAAGAAGAAAGATTAGTCTTTCAAATTGTGATAATTTCATTATGACATAATTATTACATAATTAATTATTATGTAATTATTGTTACAGGATAAATCATCTGACTGTGATAGATTGACTCTGACACTATGTCTATTGGCCAAAGTACCACTAGTACAGGATAAATCATCTGACTGTGACAGATTTACTCTGACGCCATTTCTATTGGTCAAGGTATCATTATTGTTATAGGATAAATCATCTGACTGTGATAGATTGACTCTGACACCATGTTTATAGGTCACAGTATCATTATTATTACGGGATAAATCATCTGACTGTGATAGATTGACTCTGACACCATTTCTATTGGTCAAGGTATCATTACTTGTACAGGATAAATCATCGGACTGTGATAGATTGATTCTGACACTATGTCTATTGGCCACAGTACCACTAGTGGTACAGGATAAATCATCTAACTGTGATATCTTTACTCTGACGCCATTTCTTTTGGTCAAGGTATCATTATTGTTACAGGATAAATCTTCTGACTGTGATAGATTGACTCTAACACCATGTCTATAGGTCACAGTATCATTATTGTTATAGGATAAATCATCGGACTGTGATAGATTGACTCTGACACCATGTCTATAGGACACAGTATCATTATTGTTACAAGATAAATCATCTGACTTTGATAGATTGGCTCTGACATCATGTCTATAGGTGACAATATCATTATTGTTACAGGATAAATCATCTGACTGTGATAGATTGACTCTGAAACAATGTCTATTGGCCACAGTACCACTAGTGGTACATGATAAATCATCTGACTGTGATAGATTTAGTCTGACGCCATTTCTATTGGTCAAGGTATCATTATTGTTACGGGATAAATCATATGACTGTGATAGATTAACTCTGACATCATGTCTATAGGTCAGAGTATCATTATTGTAACAGGATATATCATCTGACTGTAATAGATTGACTCTGACACTATGTCTATTGGCCACAGTAGCACTGGTGGTACATAATAAATCATCTGACTATGATATGTTTACTCTGACGCCATTTCTTTTGGTCAAGATATCATTATTGTTACAGGATAAATCATCAGACTGTGATAGATTGACCCTGACACCATGTCTATAGGCCAGAGTACCATTATTGCTACAAAATAAATCATCGGACTGTGATAGATTGATTCTGACACCATGTCTATAGGTCACAGTAGCATCATTGTTACGGGATAAATCATCTGACTGTGATAGATTGACAATGACACCACGTCTATAGGCCACAGTACCATTTTTGTCACAGGATAAATCATCTGACTGCGATAGATTGACTCTTACACCATGTCTATATGTCACAGTATCATTATTATTACGGGATAAATCATCTGACTGTGATAAATTGACTCTGACACCATGTCTATAGGCCAGAGTACCATTATTGCTACAAAATAAATCATCGGACTGTGATAGATTGATTCTGACACCATGTATATAGGTCACAGTAGCATTATTGTTACGGGATAAATCATCTGACTGTGATAGATTGACAATGACACCACGTCTATAGGCCACAGTACCATTTTTGTCACAGGATAAATCATCTGACTGCGATAGATTGACTCTGACACTATGTCTATAGGTCAAAGTATCATTATTGTTACAGGATAAATCATCTGAATGCGATAGATTGACTCTGACACTATGTCTGTTGGCCACAGTACCACTAGTGGTACAGGATAAATCATCTGACTGTGATAGATTTACTGTGACGCCATTTCTATTGGTCAAGGTATCATTATTGTTAAAGGATAAATCATCTGACTGTGATAGATTGACTCTGACACCATGTCTATAGATCACAGTATCATTATTGTTACGGGATAAATAATCTGACTGTGATATATTGACTCTGACACCATGTCTTTAGGTCACAGTATCGTGATTATTACGGGATAAATCATCTGACTGTGATAGATTGACTCTGACACCATTTCTATTGGTCACAGTATCATTATTGTTATAGGATAAATCATCTGACTGTGATAGATTGTCTCTGTCATCATGTCTATAGGTGACAATATCATTATTGTTACACGATAAATCATCTGACTGTGATAGATTAACTCTGACACCATGTTTATTGGTCACAGTATCATTATTGTTACAGGATATATCATCTGACTGTGATATATTGACTCTGACACTATGTCTATTGGCCACAGTACCACTAGTGGTACATGATAAATCATCTGACTGTGATAGATTTACTCTGACGCCATTTCTTTTGGTTAAGGTATCATTATTGTTACAGGATAAATCATCTGACTGTGATAGATTGACTCTGACACCATGTATATAGGTCACAGTATCATTATTGTTATAGGATAAATCATTGGACTGTGATAGATTGATTCTGACACTATGTCTATAGGTCACAGTATCATTATTGTTACAAGATAAATCTTCTGACTGTGATAGATTGACTCTAACACCATGTCTATAGGTCACAGTATCATTATTGTTATAGGATAAATCATCGGACTGTGATAGATTGACTCTGACACCATGTCTATAGGACACAGTATCATTATTGTTACAAGATAAATCATCTGACTTTGATAGATTGACTCTGACATCATGTCTATAGGTGACAGTATCATTATTGTTACAGGATAAATCATCTGACTGTGATAGATTGACTCTGACACAATGTCTATTGGCCACAGTACCACTAGTGGTACAGGATAAATCATCTGACTGTGATAGATTTAGTCTGACGCCATTTCTATTGGTCAAGGTATCAAAATTGTTACGGGATAAATCATATGACTGTGATAGATTAACTCTGACATCATGTCTATAGGTCAGAGTATCATTATTGAAACAAGTTATATCATCTGACTGTAATAGATTGACTCTGACAGTATGTCTATTGGCCACAGTACAATGGTGGTACAGGATAAATCATCTGACTATGATATGTTTACTCTGACGCCATTTCTTTTGGTCAAGATATCATTATTGTTACAGGATAAATCATCGGACTGTGATAGATTGACCCTGACACCATGTCTATAGGTCACAGTATCATTATTGTTACGGGATAAATCATCTGACTGTGATAGATTGACTCTTACACCATGTCTATAGGTCACAGTATCATTATTATTACGGGATAAATCATCTGACTGTGATAAATTGACTCTGACACCATGTCTATAGGCCAGAGTACCATTATTGCTACAAAATAAATCATCGGACTGTGATAGATTGATTCTGATACCATGTCTATAGGTCACAGTATCATTATTGTTGCGGGATAAATCATCTGACTGTGATAGATTGACTATGTCACCATGTCTATAGGACACAGTACCATTTTTGTTACAGGATAATTCATCTGACTGTGATAGATTGACTCTGACACTATGTCTATTGGCCAAAGTACCACTAGTACAGGATAAATCATCTGACTGTGACAGATTTACTCTGACGCCATTTCTATTGGTCAAGGTATCATTATTGTTATAGGATAAATCATCTGACTGTGATAGATTGACTCTGACACAATGTCTATTGGCCACAGTACCACTAGTGGTACAGGATAAATCATCTGACTGTGATAGATTTAGTCTGACGCCATTTCTATTGGTCAAGGTATCAAAATTGTTACGGGATAAATCATATGACTGTGATAGATTAACTCTGACATTATGTCTATAGGTCAGAGTATCATTATTGTAACAAGTTATATCATCTGACTGTAATAGATTGACTCTGACAGTATGTCTATTGGCCACAGTAGCACTGGTGGTACAGGATAAATCATCTGACTATGATATGTTTACTCTGACGCCATTTCTATTGGTCAAGGTATCAAAATTGTTACGGGATAAATCATATGACTGTGATAGATTAACTCTGACATTATGTCTATAGGTCAGAGTATCATTATTGTAACAAGTTATATCATCTGACTGTAATAGATTGACTCTGACAGTATGTCTATTGGCCACAGTACAATGGTGGTACAGGATAAATCATCTGACTATGATATGTTTACTCTGACGCCATTTCTTTTGGTCAAGATATCATTATTGTTACAGGATAAATCATCGGACTGTGATAGATTGACCCTGACACCATGTCTATAGGTCACAGTATCATTATTGTTACGGGATAAATCATCTGACTGTGATAGATTGACTCTTACACCATGTCTATAGGTCACAGTATCATTATTATTACGGGATAAATCATCTGACTGTGATAAATTGACTCTGACACCATGTCTATAGGCCAGAGTACCATTATTGCTACAAAATAAATCATCGGACTGTGATAGATTGATTCTGATACCATGTCTATAGGTCACAGTATCATTATTGTTGCGGGATAAATCATCTGACTGTGATAGATTGACTATGTCACCATGTCTATAGGACACAGTACCATTTTTGTTACAGGATAATTCATCTGACTGTGATAGATTGACTCTGACACTATGTCTATTGGCCAAAGTACCACTAGTACAGGATAAATCATCTGACTGTGACAGATTTACTCTGACGCCATTTCTATTGGTCAAGGTATCATTATTGTTATAGGATAAATCATCTGACTGTGATAGATTGACTCTGACACAATGTCTATTGGCCACAGTACCACTAGTGGTACAGGATAAATCATCTGACTGTGATAGATTTAGTCTGACGCCATTTCTATTGGTCAAGGTATCAAAATTGTTACGGGATAAATCATATGACTGTGATAGATTAACTCTGACATTATGTCTATAGGTCAGAGTATCATTATTGTAACAAGTTATATCATCTGACTGTAATAGATTGACTCTGACAGTATGTCTATTGGCCACAGTAGCACTGGTGGTACAGGATAAATCATCTGACTATGATATGTTTACTCTGACGCCATTTCTTTTGGTCAAGATATCATTATTGTTACAGGATAAATCATCGGACTGTGATAGATTGACCCTGACACCATGTCTATAGGTCACAGTATCATTATTGTTACGGGATAAATCATCTGACTGTGATAGATTGACTCTTACACCATGTCTATAGGTCACAGTATCATTATTATCACGGGATAAATCATCTGACTGTGATAAATTGACTCTGACACCATGTCTATAGGCCAGAGTACCATTATTGCTACAAAATAAATCATCGGACTGTGATAGATTAACTCTGACATCATGTCTATAGGTCAGAGTATCATTATTGAAACAAGTTATATCATCTGACTGTAATAGATTGACTCTGACAGTATGTCTATTGGCCACAGTACAATGGTGGTACAGGATAAATCATCTGACTATGATATGTTTACTCTGACGCCATTTCTTTTGGTCAAGATATCATTATTGTTACAGGATAAATCATCGGACTGTGATAGATTGACCCTGACACCATGTCTATAGGTCACAGTATCATTATTGTTACGGGATAAATCATCTGACTGTGATAGATTGACTCTTACACCATGTCTATAGGTCACAGTATCATTATTATTACGGGATAAATCATCTGACTGTGATAAATTGACTCTGACACCATGTCTATAGGCCAGAGTACCATTATTGCTACAAAATAAATCATCGGACTGTGATAGATTGATTCTGATACCATGTCTATAGGTCACAGTATCATTATTGTTGCGGGATAAATCATCTGACTGTGATAGATTGACTATGTCACCATGTCTATAGGACACAGTACCATTTTTGTTACAGGATAATTCATCTGACTGTGATAGATTGACTCTGACACTATGTCTATTGGCCAAAGTACCACTAGTACAGGATAAATCATCTGACTGTGACAGATTTACTCTGACGCCATTTCTATTGGTCAAGGTATCATTATTGTTATAGGATAAATCATCTGACTGTGATAGATTGACTCTGACACAGTGTCTATTGGCCACAGTACCACTAGTGGTACAGGATAAATCATCTGACTGTGATAGATTTAGTCTGACGCCATTTCTATTGGTCAAGGTATCAAAATTGTTACGGGATAAATCATATGACTGTGATAGATAAACTCTGACATCATGTCTATAGGTCAGAGTATCATTATTGTAACAAGTTATATCATCTGACTGTAATAGATTGACTCTGACAGTATGTCTATTGGCCACAGAAGCACTGGTGGTACAGGATAAATCATCTGACTATGATATGTTTACTCTGACGCCATTTCTTTTGGTCAAGATATCATTATTGTTACAGGATAAATCATCGGACTGTGATAGATTGACCCTGACACCATGTCTATAGGTCACAGTATCATTATTGTTCGGGATAAATCATCTGACTGTGATAGATTGACTCTTACACCATGTCTATAGGTCACAGTATCATTATTATTACGGGATAAATCATCTGACTGTGATAAATTGACTCTGACACCATGTCTATAGGCCAGAGTACCATTATTGCTACAAAATAAATCATCGGACTGTGATAGATTGATTCTGATACCATGTCTATAGGTCACAGTATCATTATTGTTGCGGGATAAATCATCTGACTGTGATAGATTGACTATGTCACCATGTCTATAGGACACAGTACCATTTTTGTTACAGGATAATTCATCTGACTGTGATAGATTGACTCTGACACTATGTCTATTGGCCAAAGTACCACTAGTACAGGATAAATCATCTGACTGTGACAGATTTACTCTGACGCCATTTCTATTGGTCAAGGTATCATTATTGTTATAGGATAAATCATCTGACTGTGATAGATTGACTCTGACACCATGTTTATAGGTCACAGTATCATTATTATTACGGGATAAATCATCTGACTGTGATAGATTGACTCTGACACCATTTCTATTGGTCAAGGTATCATTACTTGTACAGGATAAATCATCGGACTGTGATAGATTGATTCTGACACTATGTCTATTGGCCACAGTACCACTAGTGGTACAGGATAAATCATCTAACTGTGATATCTTTACTCTGACGCCATTTCTTTTGGTCAAGGTATCATTATTGTTACAGGATAAATCTTCTGACTGTGATAGATTGACTCTGACACCATGTCTATAGGACACAGTATCATTATTGTTACAAGATAAATCATCTGACTTTGATAGATTGACTCTGACATCATGTCTATAGGTGACAGTATCATTATTGTTACAGGATAAATCATCTGACTGTGATAGATTGACTCTGACACAATGTCTATTGGCCACAGTACCACTAGTGGTACAGGATAAATCATCTGACTGTGATAGATTTAGTCTGACACCTTTTCTATTGGTCAAGGTATCATTATTGTTACGGGATAAATCATATGACTGTGATAGATTAACTCTGACATCATGTCTATAGGTCAGAGTATCATTATTGTAACAAGTTATATCATCTGACTGTAATAGATTGACTCTGACAGTATGTCTATTGGCCACAGTAGCACTGGTGGTACAGGATAAATCATCTGACTATGATATGTTTACTCTGACGCCATTTCTTTTGGTCAAGATATCATTATTGTTACAGGATAAATCATCGGACTGTGATAGATTGACCCTGACACCATGTCTATAGGTCACAGTATCATTATTGTTACGGGATAAATCATCTGACTGTGATAGATTGACTCTTACACCATGTCTATAGGTCACAGTATCATTATTATTACGGGATAAATCATCTGACTGTGATAAATTGACTCTGACACCATGTCTATAGGCCAGAGTACCATTATTGCTACAAAATAAATCATCGGACTGTGATAGATTAACTCTGACATCATGTCTATAGGTCAGAGTATCATTATTGAAACAAGTTATATCATCTGACTGTAATAGATTGACTCTGACAGTATGTCTATTGGCCACAGTACAATGGTGGTACAGGATAAATCATCTGACTATGATATGTTTACTCTGACGCCATTTCTTTTGGTCAAGATATCATTATTGTTACAGGATAAATCATCGGACTGTGATAGATTGACCCTGACACCATGTCTATAGGTCACAGTATCATTATTGTTACGGGATAAATCATCTGACTGTGATAGATTGACTCTTACACCATGTCTATAGGTCACAGTATCATTATTATTACGGGATAAATCATCTGACTGTGATAAATTGACTCTGACACCATGTCTATAGGCCAGAGTACCATTATTGCTACAAAATAAATCATCGGACTGTGATAGATTGATTCTGATACCATGTCTATAGGTCACAGTATCATTATTGTTGCGGGATAAATCATCTGACTGTGATAGATTGACTATGTCACCATGTCTATAGGACACAGTACCATTTTTGTTACAGGATAATTCATCTGACTGTGATAGATTGACTCTGACACTATGTCTATTGGCCAAAGTACCACTAGTACAGGATAAATCATCTGACTGTGACAGATTTACTCTGACGTCATTTCTATTGGTCAAGGTATCATTATTATTATAGGATAAATCATCTGACTGTGATAGATTGACTCTGACACAATGTCTATTGGCCACAGTACCACTAGTGGTACAGGATAAATCATCTGACTGTGATAGATTTAGTCTGACGCCATTTCTATTGGTCAAGGTATCAAAATTGTTACGGGATAAATCATATGACTGTGATAGATTAACTCTGACATCATGTCTATAGGTCAGAGTATCATTATTGTAACAAGTTATATCATCTGACTGTAATAGATTGACTCTGACAGTATGTCTATTGGCCACAGTAGCACTGGTGGTACAGGATAAATCATCTGACTATGATATGTTTACTCTGACGCCATTTCTTTTGGTCAAGATATCATTATTGTTACAGGATAAATCATCGGACTGTGATAGATTGACCCTGACACCATGTCTATAGGTCACAGTATCATTATTGTTACGGGATAAATCATCTGACTGTGATAGATTGACTCTTACACCATGTCTATAGGTCACAGTATCATTATTATTACGGGATAAATCATCTGACTGTGATAAATTGACTCTGACACCATGTCTATAGGCCAGAGTACCATTATTGCTACAAAATAAATCATCGGACTGTGATAGATTGATTCTGATACCATGTCTATAGGTCACAGTATCATTATTGTTGCGGGATAAATCATCTGACTGTGATAGATTGACTATGTCACCATGTCTATAGGACACAGTACCATTTTTGTTACAGGATAATTCATCTGACTGTGATATATTGACTCTGACACTATGTCTATTGGCCAAAGTACCACTAGTACAGGATAAATCATCTGACTGTGACAGATTTACTCTGACGCCATTTCTATTGGTCAAGGTATCATTATTGTTATAGGATAAATCATCTGACTGTGATAGATTGACTCTGACACCATGTTTATAGGTCACAGTATCATTATTATTACGGGATAAATCATCTGACTGTGATAGATTGACTCTGACACCATTTCTATTGGTCAAGGTATCATTACTTGTACAGGATAAATCATCGGACTGTGATAGATTGATTCTGACACTATGTCTATTGGCCACAGTACCACTAGTGGTACAGGATAAATCATCTAACTGTGATATCTTTACTCTGACGCCATTTCTTTTGGTCAAGGTATCATTATTGTTACAGGATAAATCTTCTGACTGTGATAGATTGACTCTGACACCATGTCTATAGGACACAGTATCATTATTGTTACAAGATAAATCATCTGACTTTGATAGATTGACTCTGACATCATGTCTATAGGTGACAGTATCATTATTGTTACAGGATAAATCATCTGACTGTGATAGATTGACTCTGACACAATGTCTATTGGCCACAGTACCACTAGTGGTACAGGATAAATCATCTGACTGTGATAGATTTAGTCTGACACCTTTTCTATTGGTCAAGGTATCATTATTGTTACGGGATAAATCATATGACTGTGATAGATTAACTCTGACATCATGTCTATAGGTCAGAGTATCATTATTGTAACAGGATATATCATCTGACTGTATTAGATTGACTCTGACACTATGTCTATTGGCCACAGTAGCACTGGTGGTACAGGATAAATCATCTGACTATGATATGTTTACTCTGACGCCATTTCTTTTGGTCAAGATATCATTATTGTTACAGGATAAATCATCGGACTGTGATAGATTGACCCTGACACCATGTCTATAGGTCACAGTATCATTATTGTTACGGGATAAATCATCTGACTGTGATAGATTGACTCTTACACCATGTCTATATGTCACAGTATCATTATTATTACGGGATAAATCATCTGACTGTGATAAATTGACTCTGACACCATGTCTATAGGCCAGAGTACCATTATTGCTACAAAATAAATCATCGGACTGTGATAGATTGATTCTGACACCATGTCTATAGGTCACAGTAGCATTATTGTTACGGGATAAATCATCTGACTGTGATAGATTGACTATGTCACCATGTCTATAGGACACAGTACCATTTTTGTTACAGGATAAATCATCTGACTGTGATAGATTGACTCTGACACTATGTCTATAGGTCAAAGTATCATTATTGTTACAGGATAAATCATCTGACTGCGATAGATTGACTCTGACACTATGTCTGTTGGCCACAGTACCACTAGTGGTACAGGATAAATCATCTGACTGTGATAGATTTACTGTGACGCCATTTCTGCTGGTCAAGGTATCATTATTGTTAAAGGATAAATCATCTGACTGTGATAGATTGACTCGGACACCATGTCTATAGATCACAGTATCATTATTGTTACGGGATAAATAATCTGACTGTGATATATTGACTCTGACACCATGTCTATAGGTCACAGTATCGTTATAATTACGGGATAAATCATCTGACTGTGATAGATTGACTCTGACACCATTTCTATTGGTCACAGTATCATTATTGTTAAAGGATAAATCATCTGACTGTGATAGATTGTCTCTGTCATCATGTCTATAGGTGACAATATCATTATTGTTACAAGATAAATCATCTGACTGTGATAGATTAACTCTGACACCATGTTTATATGTCACAGGATCATTATTGTTACAGGATATATCATCTGACTGTGATATATTGACCCTGACACTATGTCTATTGGCCACAGTACCACTAGTGGAACAGGATAAATCATCTGACTGTGATAGATTAACTCTGACGCCATTTCTTTTGGTTAAGGTATCATTATTGTTACAGGATAAATCATCTGACTGTGATAGATTGACTCTGACACCATGTATATAGGTCACAGTATCATTATTGTTATAGGATAAATCATTGGACTGTGATAGATTGACTCTGACACTATGTCTATAGGTCACAGTATCATTATTGTTACAAGATAAATCATCTGACTGTGATAGATTGATTCTGACACTATGTCTAAAGGTCACAGTATCATTATTGTTACAGGATAAATCATCTGACTGTAATATATTGACTCTGACATTATGTCTATAGGTAACAGAATCATTATTGTTACAGGATAAATCATTTGACTGTGATGGATTGACTCTGACACTATGTCTATTGGCCACAGTATCACTAGTGGTACAGGATAAATCATCGGACTGTGACAGATTTACTCTGACGCCATTTCTATTGGTCAAGGTATCATTATTGTTACAGGATAAATCATCTGACTGTGATAGACTCTGACACCATGTCTATAGGTCACAGTATTATTATTGTTACGGGATAAATAATGTGACTGTGATAGATTGACTCTGACACCATGTCTATAGGTCACAGTATCATTATTATTACGGGATAAATGATCTGACTGTGATAAATTGACTCTGACACCATTTCTATTGGTCAAAGTATCATTATTGTTACAGGATAAATAATCTGACGGTGATAGATTGAATCTGACACCATGTCTATATGTCACACTATCATTATTGTTACGGGATAAATCATCTGACTGTGATAGATTGACTCTTACTCCATGTTTATAGGTCACAGTATCATTATTATTACGGGATAAATCATCTGACTGTGATAAATTGACTCTGACACCATGTCTAAAGGCCAGAGTACCATTATTGATACAAAATAAATCATCGGACTGTGATAAATTGATTCTGACACCATGTCTATAGGTCACAGTAGTATTATTGTTACGGGATAAATCATCTGACTGTGATAGATTGACTATGTCACCATGTCTATAGGACACAGTACCATTTTTGTTACAGGATAAATCATCTGACTGTGATAGATTGACTCTGACACTATGTCTATAGGTCAAGGTATCATTATTGTTACAAGATATATCATCTGACTGTCTATTGGCCAAAGTACCACTAGTACAGGATAAATCATCTGACTGTGACAGATTTACTCTGACGCCATTTCTATTGGTCAAGGTATCATTATTGTTACAAGATATATCATCTGACTGTGATAGATTAACTCTGACACCATGTTTATAGGTCACAGGATCATTAGTGTTACAGGATATATCATCTGACTGTGATATATTGACTCTGACACTATGTCTATTGGCCACAGTACCACTAGTGGTACATGATAAATCATCTGACTGTGATAGATTTACTCTGACGCCATTTCTTTTGGTTAAGGTATCATTATTGTTACAGGATAAATCATCTGACTGTGATAGATTGACTCTGACACCATTTCTTTTGGTTAAGGTATCATTATTGTTACAGGATAAATCATCTGACTGTGATAGATTTACTCTGACGCCATTTCTTTTGGTTAAGGTATCATTATTGTTACAGGATAAATCATCTGACTGTGATTGATTGACTCTGACACCATTTCTATTAGTCAAGGTATCATTATTGTTACAGGATAAATCATCTGACTGTGATAGATTGACTCTGACACCATGTCTATAGGTCACAGTATCATTATTATTACGGGATAAATCAACTGACAGTGATAGATTGACTCTGACACCACGTCTATAGGTCACAGTACCATTTTGTTACAGGATAAATCATCTGACTGTGATAGATTGACTATGGCACGATGTTTATAGGCCACAGTACCATTTTTGTTACAGGATAAATCATCTGACTGTTATAGATTGACTCTGACACTATGTCTATAGGTCACAGTATCCTTATTGTTACAGGATAAATCATCTGACTGTGATAGATTGATTCTGACACTATGTCTATAGGTCACAGTATCCTTATTGCTACAGGATAAATCATCTGACTGTGATAGATTGACTCTGACACTATGTCTATAGGTCACAGTATCATTATTGTTACAGGATAAATCATCTGACTGTGATAGATTGACTCTGACACTATGTATATTGGCCAAACTACCATTATTGGTACAAGATAAATCATCTGAATGTGATAGATTTACTTTGACAATATTTCTATTGGTCAAAGTATCATTATTGTTACAGGATAAATAATCTGACGGTGATAGATTGAATCTGACACCATGTCTATATGTCACACTATCAGTATTGTTACGGGATAAATCATCTGACTGTGATAAATTGACTCTGACACCATGTCTATAGGCCAGAGTACCATTATTGCTACAAAATAAATCATCGGACTGTGATAGATTGATTCTGACACCATGTCTATAGGTCACAGTAGCATTATTGTTACGGGATAAATCATCTGACTGTGATAGATTGACTATGTCACCATGTCTATAGGACACAGTACCATTTTTGTTACAGGATAAATCATCTGACTGTGATAGATTGACTCTGACACTATGTCTATAGGTCAAAGTATCATTATTGTTACAGGATAAATCATCTGACTGCGATAGATTGACTCTGACACTATGTCTGTTGGCCACAGTACCACTAGTGGTACAGGATAAATCATCTGACTGTGATAGATTTACTGTGACGCCATTTCTATTGGTCAAGGTATCATTATTGTTAAAGGATAAATCATCTGACTGTGATTGATTGACTCTGACACCATGTCTATAGATCACAGTATCATTATTGTTACGGGATAAATAATCTGACTGTGATATATTGACTCTGACACCATGTCTATAGGTCACAGTATTGTTATAATTACGGGATAAATCATCTGACTGTGATAGATTGACTCTGACAACATTTCTATTGGTCACAGTATCATTATTGTTATAGGATAAATCATCTGACTGTGATAGATTGTCTCTGTCATCATGTCTATAGGTGACAATATCATTATTGTTACAAGATAAATCATCTGACTGTGATAGATTAACTCTGACACCATGTTTATAGGTCACAGGATCATTATTGTTACAAGATATATCATCTGACTGTGATATATTGACTCTGACACTATGTCTATTGGCCACAGTACCACTAGTGGTACAGGATAAATCATCTGACTGTGATAGATTTACTCTGATGCCATTTCTTTTGGTTAAGGTATCATTATTGTTACAGGATAAATCATCTGACTGTGATAGATTGACTCTGACACCATGTATATAGGTCACAGTATCATTATTGTTATAGGATAAATCATCGGACTGTGATAGATTGACTCTGACACTATGTCTATAGGTCACAGTATCATTATTTATACAAGATAAATCATCTGACTGTGATAGATTGATTCTGACACTATGTCTATAGGTCACAGTATCATTATTGTTACAGGATAAATCATCTGACTGTAATTTATTGACTCTGACATCATGTCTATAGGTAACAGAATCATTATTGCTACAGGATAAATCATCTGACTGATGGATTGACTCTGACACTATGTCTATTGGCCACAGTATCACTAGTGGTACAGGATAAATCATCGGACTGTGACAGATTTACTCTGACGCCATTTCTATTGGTCAAGGTATCATTATTGTTACAGGATAAATCATCTGACTGTGATAGACTCTGACACCATGTCTATAGGTCACAGTATTATTATTGTTACGGGATAAATAATGTGACTGTGATAGATTGACTCTGACACCATGTCTATAGGTCACAGTATCATTATTATTACGGGATAAATCAACTGACAGTGATAGATTGACTCTGACACCACGTCTATAGGTCACAGTACCATTTTGTTACAGGATAAATCATCTGACTGTGATAGATTGACTATGGCACGATGTTTATAGGCCACAGTACCATTTTTGTTACAGGATAAATCATCTGACTGTTATAGATTGACTCTGACACTATGTCTATAGGTCACAGTATCCTTATTGTTACAGGATAAATCATCTGACTGTGATAGATTGATTCTGACACTATGTCTATAGGTCACAGTATCCTTATTGCTACAGGATAAATCATCTGACTGTGATAGATTGATTCTGACACTATGTCTATAGGTCACAGTATCATTATTGTTACAGGATAAATCATCTGACTGTGATAGATTGACTCTGACACTATGTATATTGGCCAAACTACCATTATTGGTACAAGATAAATCATCTGAATGTGATAGATTTACTTTGACACCATTTCTATTGGTCAAAGTATCATTACTGTTACAGGATAAATAATCTGACGGTGATAGATTGAATCTGACACCATGTCTATATGTCACACTATCATTATTGTTACGGGATAAATCATCTGACTGTGATAAATTGACTCTTACTCCATGTTTATAGGTCACAGTATCATTATTAATACGGGATAAATCATCTGACAGTGATAAATTGACTGTGACACTATGTCTATAGGCGACAGTAGCATTATTGCTACAGGATAAATCACCAGACTGTGATAGATGGTTTCTGACACTATGTCTATAGGTCAAAGTATCTTATTGGTACAAGATAAATCATCTGACTGTTATAGATTGACTCTGACACTATGTCTATAGGTCACAGTATCCTTATTGTTACAGGGTAAATCATCTGACTGTGATAAATTGATTCTGATACTACGTCTTTAGGTCACAGTATCATTATTAATACAAGATAAATCATTTGACTGTGATAGATTGACTCTGACAGTATGTCTATTGGTCACAGTATCATTATTGCTACAGGATAAATCATCTGACTGTGATAGATTGACTCTGACACTATGTATATTGGCCAAAGTACCATTATTGGTACAAGATAAATCATCTGACTGTGATAGATTTACTCTGCCACCATTTTTATTGGTCAAGGTATCATTATTGTTACAGGATAAATCATCGGACTGTGATAGATTGATTCTGACACTATGTCTATAGGTCACAGTATCATTATTGTTACAGGATAAATCATCTGACTGTGATGGATTGTCTCTGACATCATGTCTATAGGTGACAGTATCATTATTGTTACAGGATAAATCATATGATTGTGATAGATTGACTCTGACGCCATGTCTATAGGTCACAGTATCATTATTGTTACAGGATAAATCATTTGATTGTGATAGATTGACTCTGACGCCATGTCTATAGGTCACAGTATCATTATTGTTACAGGATATATCATCTGACTGTGATATATTTACTCTGACGCCTTTTCTTTTGGTCAAGGTATCATTATTGTTACAGGATAAATCATCTGACTGTGATAGATTGACTCTGACACCATGTCTATAGGTCACAGTATCATTATTGTTACGGGATAAATCATCTGACTGTGATAGATTGACTCTTACACCATGTCTATAGGTCACAGTTTATTACGGGATAAATCATCTGACTGTGATAAATTGACTTTGACACTATGTCTATAGGCCACAGTATCATTATTGCAACAGGATAAATCACCTGACTGTGATAGATTGACTATGACACCACGTCTATAGGCCACAGTGCCATTTTTGTTACAGAATAAATCATTTGATTGTGATGGATTGACTATGACACCATATCTATAGGCCACAGTACAATTTTTGTTAAAGGATAAATCATCTGACTGTGATAGATTGACTCTGATACTATGTCTATAGGTCAAAGTATCATTATTGTTACAGGATAAATCATCTGACTGTGATAGATTGATTCTGACACTATGTCTATGGGTCACATTATCATCATTGTTACAGGATAAATCGTCTGACTGTGATACATTGACTCTGACATCATGTCTATAGGTCACAGTATCATTATTGTTACGGGATAAATCATCTGACTGTGATAGATTGACTCTTACACCATGTCTATAGGTCACAGTTTATTACGGGATAAATCATCTGACTGTGATAAATTGACTTTGACACTATGTCTATAGGCCACAGTATCATTATTGCAACAGGATAAATCACCTGACTGTGATAGATTGACTATTACACCACGTCTATAGGCCACAGTGCCATTTTTGTTACAGAATAAATCATTTGATTGTGATGGATTGACTATGACACCATATCTATAGGCCACAGTACCATTTTTGTTAAAGGATAAATCATCTGACTGTGATAGATTGACTCTGATACTATGTCTATAGGTCAAAGTATCACTATTGTTACAGGATAAATAATCTGACTGTGATAGATTGATTCTGACACTATGTCTATTGGTCACATTATCATCATTGTTACAGGATAAATCGTATGACTGTGATACATTGACTCTGACATCATGTCTATAGGTGACAGTATCATTACCGTTACAGGATAAATCATCTGACTGTGATACATTGACTCTGACACTATGTCTATAGGTCACAGTATCATTATTGTTACAGGATAAATCATCTGACTGTGATAGATTGACTCTGACACTATGTATATTGGCCAAACTACCATTATTGGTACAAGATAAATCATCTGAATGTGATAGATTTACTTTGACACCATTTCTATTGGTCAAAGTATCATTATTGTTACAGGATAAATCATCGGACTGTGATAGATTGATTCTGACACTATGTCTATAGGTCACAGTATCATTATTGTTACAGGATAAATCATCTGACTGTGATGGATTGTCTCTGACATCATGTCTATAGGTGACAGTATCATTATTGTTACAGGATAAATCATATGATTGTGATAGATTGACTCTGAAGCCATGTCTATAGGTCACAGTATCATTATTGTTACAGGATAAATCATATGATTGTGATAGATTGACTCTGACGCCATGTCTATAGGTCACAGTATCATTATTGTTACAGGATATATCATCTGACTGTGATATATTTACTCTGACGCCTTTTCTTTTGGTCAAGGTATCATTATTGTTACAGGATAAATCATCTGACTGTGATAGATTGACTCTGACACCATGTCTATAGGTCACAGTATCATTATTGTTACGGGATAAATCATCTGACTGTGATAGATTGACTCTTACACCATGTCTATAGGTCACAGTTTATTACGGGATAAATCATCTGACTGTGATAAATTGACTTTGACACTATGTCTATAGGCTACAGTATCATTATTGCAACAGGATAAATCACCTGACTGTGATAGATTGACTATGACACCACGTCTATAAGCCACAGTGCCATTTTTGTTACAGAATAAATCATTTGATTGTGATGGATTGACTATGACACCATATCTATAGGCCACAGTACCATTTTTGTTACAGGATAAATCATCTGACTGTGATAGATTGATTCTGACACTATGTCTATGGGTCACATTATCATCATTGTTACAGGATAAATCGTCTGACTGTGATACATTGACTCTGACATCATGTCTATAGGTGACAGTATCATTACCGTTACAGGATAAATCATCTGACTGTGATACATTGACTCTGACACTATGTCTATAGGTCACAGTATCATTATTGTTACAGGATAAATCATCTGACTGTGATAGATTGACTCTGACACTATGTATATTGGCCAAACTACCATTATTTGTACAAGATAAATCATCTGAATGTGATAGATTTACTTTGACACCATTTCTATTGGTCAAAGTATCATTATTGTTACAGGATAAATCATCGGACTGTGATAGATTGATTCTGACACTATGTCTATAGGTCACAGTATCATTATTGTTACAGGATAAATCATCTGACTGTGATGGATTGTCTCTGACATCATGTCTATAGGTGACAGTATCATTATTGTTACAGGATAAATCATATGATTGTGATAGATTGACTCTGACGCCATGTCTATAGGTCACAGTATCATTATTGTTACAGGATATATCATCTGACTGTGATAGATTGACTCTGACACTATGTCTATTGGCCACAGTACCACTAGTGGTACAGGATAAATCATCTGACTGTGATATATTTACTCTGACGCCTTTTCTTTTGGTCAAGGTATCATTATTGTTACAGGATAAATCATCTGAATGTGATAAATTGACTCTGACACCATGTCTATAGGTCACAGTATCATTATTGTTACGGGATAAATCATCTGACTGTGATAGATTGACTCTTACACCATGTCTATAGGTCACAGTTTCATTATTATTACGGGATAAATCATCTGACTGTGATAAATTGACTTTGACACTATGTCTATAGGCCACAGTGTCATTATTGCAACAGGATAAATCACCTGACTGTGATAGATTGACTATGACACCACGTCTATAGGCCACAGTGCCATTTTTGTTACAGAATAAATCATTTGATTGTGATGGATTGACTATGACACCATATCTATAGGCCACAGTACCATTTTTGTTAAAGGATAAATCATCTGACTGTGATAGATTGACTCTGATACTATGTCTATAGGTCAAAGTATCATTATTGTTACAGGATAAATCATCTGACTGTGATAGATTGATTCTGACACTATGTCTATGGGTCACATTATCATCATTGTTACAGGATAAATCGTCTGACTGTGATACATTGACTCTGACATCATGTCTATAGGTGACAGTATCATTACCGTTACAGGATAAATCATCTGACTGTGATAGATTGACCCTGACACCATGTCTATAGGTCACAGTATCATTACCGTTACAAGATAAACCATCTGACTGTGATAGATTGACTCTGACACTATGTTTATTGGCCACAGAAGCACTAGTGGTACAGGATAAATCATCTGATTGTAACAGATTTACTCTGACGCCATTTGTATTGGTCAAGGTATCATTATTGTTATAGGATAAATCATCTGACTGTGATAGATTGACTCTGACACCATGTATATAGGTCACAGTATCATTATTGTTACGGGATTAATAATCTGACTGTGATAGATTGACTCTGACACCATGTCTATAGGTCACAGTATCATTATTATTACGGGATAAATCAGCTGACTGTGATAGATTGACTCTGACACAATTTCTATTGGTCAAAGTATCATTATTAATACAGGACAAATCATCGAACTGTGATAGATTGCTTCTGACACTATGTCTATAGGTCACAGTATCATTAGTGTTATAGGATAAATCATCTGACTGTGATAGATTGTCTCTGACATCATGTGTGTAGGTGACAGTATCATTATCGTTACAGGATAAATCATCTGACTGTGAAATATTTACTCTGACGCCATTTCTTTTGGTCAAGGTATCATTATTTTTACAGGATAAAACATCTGACTGTGATAGATTGACTCTGACACCATGTCTATAGGTCACAGTATCATTATTGTTATAGGATAAATCATCGGACTGTGATAGATTGACTCTGACACTATGTCTATAGGTCACAGTATCATTATTGTTACAAGATAAATCATCTGACTGTGATAAATTGATTCTGACGCTATGTCTATAGGTCACAGTATCATTATTGTTACAGGATAAATTATCTGACTGTGATAGATTGACTATGACAGTATGTCTATAGGTCACAGTATCATTATTGTTACAGGATAAATCATCTGACTGTGATAGATTTACTCTGACACCATTTCTATTGGTCAAGGTATCATTATTGTTACTGGATAAATCATCGGACTGTGATAGATTGATTCTGACACCATGTCTATAGGTCACAGTATCATTATTATTACGGGATAAATCATTTGACTGTGATAGATTGACTCTGACACCACGTCTATAGGCCACAGTACCATTTTTGTTATCTGACTTTGATAGATTGACTCTGACACTATGTCTGTTGGCCACAGTACCACTAGTGGTACAGGATAAATCATCTGACTGTGATAGATTTACTGTGACGCCATTTCTATTGGTCAAGGTATCATTATTGTTAAAGGATAAATCATCTGACTGTGATTGATTGACTCTGACACCATGTCTATAGATCACAGTATCATTATTGTTACGGGATAAATAATGTGACTGTGATATATTGACTCTGACACCATGTCTATAGGTCACATTATTGTTATAATTACGGGATAAATCATCTGACTGTGATAGATTGACTCTGACACCATTTCTATTGGTCACAGTATCATTATTGTTATAGGATAAATCATCTGACTGTGATAGATTGTCTCTGTCATCATGTCTATAGGTGACAATATCATTATTGTTACAAGATAAATCATCTGACTGTGATAGATTAACTCTGACACCATGTTTATAGGTCACAGGATCATTATTGTTACAGGATATATCATCTGACTGTGATAGATTGACTCTGACACTATGTCTATTGGCCACAGTACCACTAGTGGTACAGGATAAATCATCTGACTGTGATATATTTACTCTGACGCCTTTTCTTTTGGTCAAGGTATCATTATTGTTACAGGATAAATCATCTGAATGTGATAAATTGACTCTGACACCATGTCTATAGGTCACAGTATCATTATTGTTACGGGATAAATCATCTGACTGTGATAGATTGACTCTTACACCATGTCTATAGGTCACAGTTTCATTATTATTACGGGATAAATCATCTGACTGTGATAAATTGACTTTGACACTATGTCTATAGGCCACAGTGTCATTATTGCAACAGGATAAATCACCTGACTGTGATAGATTGACTATGACACCACGTCTATAGGCCACAGTGCCATTTTTGTTACAGAATAAATCATTTGATTGTGATGGATTGACTATGACACCATATCTATAGGCCACAGTACCATTTTTGTTAAAGGATAAATCATCTGACTGTGATAGATTGACTCTGATACTATGTCTATAGGTCAAAGTATCATTATTGTTACAGGATAAATCATCTGACTGTGATAGATTGATTCTGACACTATGTCTATGGGTCACATTATCATCATTGTTACAGGATAAATCGTCTGACTGTGATACATTGACTCTGACATCATGTCTATAGGTGACAGTATCATTACCGTTACAGGATAAATCATCTGACTGTGATAGATTGACCCTGACACCATGTCTATAGGTCACAGTATCATTACCGTTACAAGATAAACCATCTGACTGTGATAGATTGACTCTGACACTATGTTTATTGGCCACAGAAGCACTAGTGGTACAGGATAAATCATCTGATTGTAACAGATTTACTCTGACGCCATTTGTATTGGTCAAGGTATCATTATTGTTATAGGATAAATCATCTGACTGTGATAGATTGACTCTGACACCATGTATATAGGTCACAGTATCATTATTGTTACGGGATTAATAATCTGACTGTGATAGATTGACTCTGACACCATGTCTATAGGTCACAGTATCATTATTATTACGGGATAAATCAGCTGACTGTGATAGATTGACTCTGACACAATTTCTATTGGTCAAAGTATCATTATTAATACAGGACAAATCATCGAACTGTGATAGATTGCTTCTGACACTATGTCTATAGGTCACAGTATCATTAGTGTTATAGGATAAATCATCTGACTGTGATAGATTGTCTCTGACATCATGTGTGTAGGTGACAGTATCATTATTGTTACAGGATAAATCATCTGACTGTGAAATATTTACTCTGACGCCATTTCTTTTGGTCAAGGTATCATTATTTTTACAGGATAAAACATCTGACTGTGATAGATTGACTCTGACACCATGTCTATAGGTCACAGTATCATTATTGTTATAGGATAAATCATCGGACTGTGATAGATTGACTCTGACACTATGTCTATAGGTCACAGTATCATTATTGTTACAAGATAAATCATCTGACTGTGATAAATTGATTCTGACACTATGTCTATAGGTCACAGTATCATTATTGTTACAGGATAAATTATCTGACTGTGATAGATTGACTATGACAGTATGTCTATAGGTCACAGTATCATTATTGTTACAGGATAAATCATCTGACTGTGATAGATTTACTCTGACACCATTTCTATTGGTCAAGGTATCATTATTGTTACTGGATAAATCATCGGACTGTGATAGATTGATTCTGACACCATGTCTATAGGTCACAGTATCATTATTATTACGGGATAAATCATTTGACTGTGATAGATTGACTCTGACACCACGTCTATAGGCCACAGTACCATTTTTGTTATCTGACTTTGATAGATTGACTCTGACACTATGTCTATAGGTCACAGTATCCTTATTGTTACAGGATAAATCATCTGACTGTGATAGATTGACTCTGACAGTATGTCTATAGGTCATAGTATCATTACTGTTACAGGATAAATCATCTGACTGTGATAGATTGACTCTGACACTGTGTGTATTGGCCAAAGTACCATTATTGGTACAAGATAAATCATCTGACTGTAATAGATTTAATATGACACCATTTCTATTGGTCAAGGTATCATTATTGTTACAGGATAAATTATCGGACTGTGATAGATTGATTCTGACACTATGTCTATAGGTCACAGTATCATTTTTGTTACAGGACAAATCATATGAGTATGATAGCTTGACTCTGACGCCATGTCTATATGTCACAGTATCATTATTGTTACATGATATATCATCTGACTGTGATAGATTGACTCTGACACTATGTCTTTTGGCCACAGTACCACTAGTGGTACGGGATAAATCATCTGACTGTGATATATTTACTCTGACGCCTTTTCTTTTGTTCAAGGTATCATTATTGTTACAGGATAAATCATCAGACTGTGATAGATTGACTCTGACACCATGTCTATAGGTCACAGTATCCTTATTGTTGCGGAATAAATCATCGGACTGTGATAGATAGACTCTTACACCATGTCTATAGGTCACAGTTTCATTATTATAACGGGATAAATCAACTGACTGTGATAAATTGACTCTGACACTATGTCTATAGCCCACAGTACCATTATTGCTACAGGATAAATCACCTGACTGTGATAGATTGACTCTTACACCATGTCTATAGGTCACAGTTTCATTATTATTACGGGATAAATCAACTGACTGTGATAAATTGACTCTGACACTATGTCTATAGGCCACAGTACCATTATTGCTACAGGATAAATCATCTGATTGTGATGGATAGACTATAACACTATATCTATAGGCCACAGTACCATTTTTGTTACAGGATAAATCATCTGACTGTGATAGATTGACTCTGACACTATGTCTATAGGTCAAAGTATCATTATTGTTACAGGATAAATCATCTGACTGTGATAGATTGATTCTGACACTATGTCTATGGGTCACATTATCATCATTGTTACAGAATAAATCGTCTGACTGTGATAGACTCTGACACCATGTCTATAGGTCACAGTATTATTATTGTTACGGGATAAATAATGTGACTGTGATAGATTGACTCTGACACCATGTCTATAGGTCACAGTATCATTATTATTACGGGATAAATCAACTGACAGTGATAGATTGACTCTGACACCACGTCTATAGGTCACAGTACCATTTTGTTACAGGATAAATCATCTGACTGTGAAAGATTGACTATGGCACGATGTTTATAGGCCACAGTACCATTTTTGTTACAGGATAAATCATCTGACTGTTATAGATTGACTCTGACACTATGTCTATAGGTCACAGTATCCTTATTGTTACAGGATAAATCATCTGACTGTGATAGATTGATTCTGACACTATGTCTATAGGTCACAGTATCATTATTGCTACAGGATAAATCATCTGACTGTGATAGATTGATTCTGACACTATGTCTATAGGTCACAGTATCATTATTGTTACAGGATAAATCATCTGACTGTGATAGATTGACTCTGACACTATGTATATTGGCCAAACTACCATTATTGGTACAAGATAAATCATCTGAATGTGATAGATTTACTTTGACAATATTTCTATTGGTCAAAGTATCATTATTGTTACAGGATAAATAATCTGACGGTGATAGATTGAATCTGACACCATGTCTATATGTCACACTATCAGTATTGTTACGGGATAAATCATATGACTGTGATAAATTGACTCTGACACCATGTCTATAGGCCAGAGTACCATTATTGCTACAAAATAAATCATCGGACTGTAATATATTGATTCTGACACCATGTCTATAGGTCACAGTAGCATTATTGTTACGGGATAAATCATCTGACTGTGATAGATTGACTATGTCACCATGTCTATAGGACACAGTACCATTTTTGTTACAGGATAAATCATCTGACTGTGATAGATTGACTCTGACACTATGTCTATAGGTCAAAGTATCATTATTGTTACAGGATAAATTATCGGACTGTGATAGATTGATTCTGACACTATGTCTATAGGTCACAGTATCATTTTTGTTACAGGACAAATCATATGAGTATGATAGCTTGACTCTGACGCCATGTCTATATGTCACAGTATCATTATTGTTACATGATATATCATCTGACTGTGATAGATTGACTCTGACACTATGTCTTTTGGCCACAGTACCACTAGTGGTACGGGATAAATCATCTGACTGTGATATATTTACTCTGACGCCTTTTCTTTTGTTCAAGGTATCATTATTGTTACAGGATAAATCATCAGACTGTGATAGATTGACTCTGACACCATGTCTATAGGTCACAGTATCCTTATTGTTGCGGAATAAATCATCGGACTGTGATAGATAGACTCTTACACCATGTCTATAGGTCACAGTTTCATTATTATAACGGGATAAATCAACTGACTGTGATAAATTGACTCTGACACTATGTCTATAGCCCACAGTACCATTATTGCTACAGGATAAATCACCTGACTGTGATAGATTGACTCTTACACCATGTCTATAGGTCACAGTTTCATTATTATTACGGGATAAATCAACTGACTGTGATAAATTGACTCTGACACTATGTCTATAGGCCACAGTACCATTATTGCTACAGGATAAATCATCTGATTGTGATGGATAGACTATAACACTATATCTATAGGCCACAGTACCATTTTTGTTACAGGATAAATCATCTGACTGTGATAGATTGACTCTGACACTATGTCTATAGGTCAAAGTATCATTATTGTTACAGGATAAATCATCTGACTGTGATAGATTGATTCTGACACTATGTCTATGGGTCACATTATCATCATTGTTACAGAATAAATCGTCTGACTGTGATAGACTCTGACACCATGTCTATAGGTCACAGTATTATTATTGTTACGGGATAAATAATGTGACTGTGATAGATTGACTCTGACACCATGTCTATAGGTCACAGTATCATTATTATTACGGGATAAATCAACTGACAGTGATAGATTGACTATGACACCACGTCTATAGGTCACAGTACCATTTTGTTACAGGATAAATCATCTGACTGTGAAAGATTGACTATGGCACGATGTTTATAGGCCACAGTACCATTTTTGTTACAGGATAAATCATCTGACTGTTATAGATTGACTCTGACACTATGTCTATAGGTCACAGTATCCTTATTGTTACAGGATAAATCATCTGACTGTGATAGATTGATTCTGACACTATGTCTATAGGTCACAGTATCATTATTGCTACAGGATAAATCATCTGACTGTGATAGATTGATTCTGACACTATGTCTATAGGTCACAGTATCATTATTGTTACAGGATAAATCATCTGACTGTGATAGATTGACTCTGACACTATGTATATTGGCCAAACTACCATTATTGGTACAAGATAAATCATCTGAATGTGATAGATTTACTTTGACAATATTTCTATTGGTCAAAGTATCATTATTGTTACAGGATAAATAATCTGACGGTGATAGATTGAATCTGACACCATGTCTATATGTCACACTATCAGTATTGTTACGGGATAAATCATATGACTGTGATAAATTGACTCTGACACCATGTCTATAGGCCAGAGTACCATTATTGCTACAAAATAAATCATCGGACTGTAATATATTGATTCTGACACCATGTCTATAGGTCACAGTAGCATTATTGTTACGGGATAAATCATCTGACTGTGATAGATTGACTATGTCACCATGTCTATAGGACACAGTACCATTTTTGTTACAGGATAAATCATCTGACTGTGATAGATTGACTCTGACACTATGTCTATAGGTCAAAGTATCATTATTGTTACAGGATAAATCATCTGACTGCGATAGATTGACTCTGACACTATGTCTGTTGGCCACAGTACCACTAGTGGTACAGGATAAATCATCTGACTGTGATAGATTTACTGTGACGCCATTTCTATTGGTCAAGGTATCATTATTGTTAAAGGATAAATCATCTGACTGTGATTGATTGACTCTGACACCATGTCTATAGATGACAGTATCATTATTGTTACGGGATAAATAATCTGACTGTGATATATTGACTCTGACACCATGTCTATAGGTCACAGTATCGTTATAATTACGGGATAAATCATCTGACTGTGATAGATTGACTCTGACACCATTTCTATTGGTCACAGTATCATTATTGTTATAGGATAAATCATCTGACTGTGATAGATTGTCTCTGTCATCATGTCTATAGGTGACAATATCATTATTGTTACAAGATAAATCATCTGACTGTGATAGATTAACTCTGACACCATGTTTATAGGTCACAGGATCATTATTGTTACAAGATATATCATCTGACTGTGATATATTGACTCTGACACTATGTCTATTGGCCACAGTACCACTAGTGGTACAGGATAAATCATCTGACTGTGATAGATTTATTCTGACGCCATTTCTTTTGGTTAAGGTATCATTATTGTTACAGGATAAATCATCTGACTGTGATAGATTGACTCTGACACCATGTATATAGGTCACAGTATCATTATTGTTATAGGATAAATCATCGGACTGTGATAGATTGACTCTGACACTATGTCTATAGGTCACAGTATCATTATTTATACAAGATAAATCTTCTGACTGTGATAGATTGATTCTGACACTATGTCTATAGGTCACAGTATCATTATTGTTACAGGATAAATCATCTGACTGTAATATATTGACTCTGACATCATGTCTATAGGTAACAGAATCATTATTGTTACAGGATAAATCATCTGACTGATGGATTGACTCTGACACTATGTCTATTGGCCACAGTATCACTAGTGGTACAGGATAAATCATCGGACTGTTACAGATTTACTCTGACGCCATTTCTATTGGTCAAGGTATCATTATTGTTACAGGATAAATCATCTGACTGTGATAGACTCTGACACCATGTCTATAGGTCACAGTATTATTATTGTTACGGGATAAATAATGTGACTGTGATAGATTGACTCTGACACCATGTCTATAGGTCACAGTATCATTATTATTACGGGATAAATCAACTGACAGTGATAGATTGACTCTGACACCACGTCTATAGGTCACAGTACCATTTTGTTACAGGATAAATCATCTGACTGTGATAGATTGACTATGGCACGATGTTTATAGGCCACAGTACCATTTTTGTTACAGGATAAATCATCTGACTGTTATAGATTGATTCTGACACTATGTCTATAGGTCACAGTATCCTTATTGCTACAGGATAAATCATCTGACTGTGATAGATTGATTCTGACACTATGTCTATAGGTCACAGTATCATTATTGTTACAGGATAAATCATCTGACTGTGATAGATTGACTCTGACACTATGTATATTGGCCAAACTACCATTATTGGTACAAGATAAATCATCTGAATGTGATAGATTTACTTTGACACCATTTCTATTGGTCAAAGTATCATTACTGTTACAGGATAAATAATCTGACGGTGATAGATTGAATCTGACACCATGTCTATATGTCACACTATCATTATTGTTACGGGATAAATCATCTGACTGTGATAGATTGACTCTTACTCCATGTTTATAGGTCACAGTATCATTATTAATACGGGATAAATCATCTGACTGTGATAAATTGACTGTGACACTATGTCTATAGGCGACAGTAGCATTATTGCTACAGGATAAATCACCAGACTGTGATAGATGGTGTCTGACACTATGTCTATAGGTCAAAGTATCTTATTGGTACAAGATAAATCATCTGACTGTTATAGATTGACTCTGACACTATGTCTATAGGTCACAGTATCATTATTGTTACAGGATAAATCATCTGACTGTGATAGATTGACTCTGACACTATGTATATTGGCCAAACTACCATTATTGGTACAAGATAAATCATCTGAATGTGATAGATTTACTTTGACAATATTTCTATTGGTCAAAGTATCATTATTGTTACAGGATAAATAATCTGACGGTGATAGATTAAATCTGACACCATGTCTATATGTCACACTATCAGTATTGTTACGGGATAAATCATCTGACTGTGATAAATTGACTCTGACACCATGTCTATAGGCCAGAGTACCATTATTGCTACAAAATAAATCATCGGACTGTAGTAGATTGATTCTGACACCATGTCTATAGGTCACAGTAGCATTATTGTTACGGGATAAATCATCTGACTGTGATAGATTGACTATGTCACCATGTCTATAGGACACAGTACCATTTTTGGTACAGGATAAATTATCTGACTGTGATAGATTGACTCTGACACTATGTCTATAGGTCAAAGTATCATTATTGTTACAGGATAAATCATCTGACTGCGATAGATTGACTCTGACACTATGTCTGTTGGCCACAGTACCACTAGTGGTACAGGATAAATCATCTGACTGTGATAGATTTACTGTGACGCCATTTCTATTGGTCAAGGTATCATTATTGTTAAAGGATAAATCATCTGACTGTGATTGATTGACTCTGACACCATGTCTATAGATCACAGTATCATTATTGTTACGGGATAAATAATCTGACTGTGATATATTGACTCTGACACCATGTCTATAGGTCACAGTATCGTTATAATTACGGGATAAATCATCTGACTGTGATAGATTGACTCTGACACCATTTCTATTGGTCACAGTATCATTATTGTTATAGGATAAATCATCTGACTGTGATAGATTGTCTCTGTCATCATGTCTATAGGTGACAATATCATTATTGTTACAAGATAAATCATCTGACTGTGATAGATTAACTCTGACACCATGTTTATAGGTCACAGGATCATTATTGTTACAAGATATATCATCTGACTGTGATATATTGACTCTGACACTATGTCTATTGGCCACAGTACCACTAGTGGTACAGGATAAATCATCTGACTGTGATAGATTTACTCTGACGCCATTTCTTTTGGTTAAGGTATCATTATTGTTACAGGATAAATCATCTGACTGTGATAGATTGACTCTGACACCATGTATATAGGTCACACTATCATTATTTATACAAGATAAATCATCTGACTGTGATAGATTGATTCTGACACTATGTCTATAGGTCACAGTATCATTATTGTTACAGGATAAATCATCTGACTGTAATATATTGACTCTGACATCATGTCTATAGGTAACAGAATCATTATTGTTACAGGATAAATCATCTGACTGATGGATAGACTCTGACACTATGTCTATTGGCCACAGTATCACTAGTGGTACAGGATAAATCATCGGACTGTGACAGATTTACTCTGACGCCATTTCTATTGGTCAAGGTATCATTATTGTTACAGGATAAATCAACTGACTGTGATAGACTCTGACACCATGTCTATAGGTCACAGTATTATTATTGTTACGGGATAAATAATGTGACTGTGATAGATTGACTCTGACACCATGTCTATAGGTCACAGTATCATTATTATTACGGGATAAATCAACTGACAGTGATAGATTGACTCTGACACCACGTCTTTAGGTCACAGTACCATTTTGTTACAGGATAAATCATCTGACTGTGATAGATTGACTATGGCACGATGTTTATAGGCCATAGTACCATTTTTGTTACAGGATAAATCATCTGACTGTTATAGATTGACTCTGACACTATGTCTATAGGTCACAGTATCCTTATTGTTACAGGATAAATCATCTGACTGTGATAGATTGATTCTGACACTATGTCTATAGGTCACAGTATCCTTATTGCTACAGGATAAATCATCTGACTGTGATAGATTGATTCTGACACTATGTCTATAGGTCACAGTATCGTTATTGTTACAGGATAAATACACTATGTATATTGGCCAAACTACCATTATTGGTACAAGATAAATCATCTGAATGTGATAGATTTACTTTGACACCATTTCTATTGGTCAAAGTATCATTACTGTTACAGGATAAATAATCTGACGGTGATAGATTGAATCTGACACCATGTCTATATGTCACACTATCATTATTGTTACGGGATAAATCATCTGACTGTGATAGATTGACTCTTACTCCATGTTTATAGGTCACAGTATCATTATTAATACGGGATAAATCATCTGACTGTGATAAATTGACTGTGACACTATGTCTATAGGCGACACTAGCATTATTGCTACAGGATAAATCACCAGACTGTGATAGATGGTTTCTGACACTATGTCTATAGGTCAAAGTATCTTATTGGTACAAGATAAATCATCTGACTGTTATAGATTGACTCTGACACTATGTCTATTGGTCACAGTATCCTTATTGTTACAGGGTAAATCATCTGACTGTGATAAATTGATTCTGATACTATGTCTTTAGGTCACAGTATCATTATTAATACAAGATAAATCATTTGACTGTGATAGATTGACTCTGACAGTATGTCTATAGGTCACAGTATCATTATTGCTACAGGATAAATCATCTGACTGTGATAGATTGACTCTGACACTATGTATATTGGCCAAAGTACCATTATTGGTACAAGATAAATCATCTGACTGTGATAGATTTACTCTGCCACCATTTTTATTGGTCAAGGTATCATTATTGTTACAGGATAAATCATCTGACTGTGATAGATTGATTCTGACACTATGTGTATAGGTCACAGTATCATTATTGTTACAGGATAAATCATCTGACTGTGATAGATTGACTCTGACACTATGTATATTGGCCAAACTACCATTATTGGTACAAGATGAATCATCTGAATGTGATAGATTTACTTTGACACCATTTCTATTGGTCAAAGTATCATTACTGTTACAGGATAAATAATCTGACGGTGATAGATTGAATCTGACACAATGTCTATATGTCACACTATCATTATTGTTACGGGATAAATCATCTGACTGTGATAGATTGACTCTTACTCCATGTTTATAGGTCACAGTATCATTATTAATACGGGATAAATCATCTGACTGTGATAAATTGACTGTGACACTATGTCTATAGGCGACAGTAGCATTATTGTTACAGGATAAATCACCAGACTGTGATAGATGGTTTTTGACACTATGTCTATAGGTCAAAGTATCTTATTGGTACAAGATAAATCATCTGACTGTTATATATTGACTCTGACACTATGTCTATAGGTCACAGTATCATTATTGTTACAGGATAAATCATCTGACTGTGATAGATTGACTCTGACACTATGTATATTGGCCAAACTACCATTATTGGTACAAGATAAATCATCTGAATGTGATAGATTTACTTTGACAATATTTCTATTGGTCAAAGTATCATTATTGTTACAGGATAAATAATCTGACGGTGATAGATTGAATCTGACACCATGTCTATATGTCACACTATCAGTATTGTTACGGGATAAATCATCTGACTGTGATAAATTGACTCTGACACCATGTCTGTAGGCCAGAGTACCATTATTGCTACAAAATAAATCATCGGACTGTGATAGATTGATTCTGACACCATGTCTATAGGTCACAGTAGCATTATTGTTACGGGATAAATCATCTGACTGTGATAGATTGACTATGTCACCATGTCTATAGGACACAGTACCATTTTTGTTACAGGATAAATCATCTGACTGTGATAGATTGACTCTGACACTATGTCTATAGGTCAAAGTATCATTATTGTTACAGGATAAATCATCTGACTGCGATAGATTGACTCTGACACTATGTCTGTTGGCCACAGTACCACTAGTGGTACAGGATAAATCATCTGACTGTGATAGATTTACTGTGACGCCATTTCTATTGGTCAAGGTATCATTATTGTTTAAGGATAAATCATCTGACTGTGATTGATTGACTCTGACACCATGTCTATAGATCACAGTATCATTATTGTTACGGGATAAATAATCTGACTGTGATATATTGACTCTGACACCATGTCTATAGGTCACAGTATCGTTATAATTACGGGATAAATCATCTGACTGTGATAGATTGACTCTGACACCATTTCTATTGGTCACAGTATCATTATTGTTATAGGATAAATCATCTGACTGTGATAGATTGTCTCTGTCATCATGTCTATAGGTGACAATATCATTATTGTTACAAGATAAATCATCTGACTGTGATAGATTAACTCTGACACCATGTTTATAGGTCACAGGATCATTATTGTTACAAGATATATCATCTGACTGTGATATATTGACTCTGACACTATGTCTATTGGCCACAGTACCACTAGTGGTACAGGATAAATCATCTGACTGTGATAGATTTACTCTGACGCCATTTCTTTTGATTAAGGTATCATTATTGTTACAGGATAAATCATCTGACTGTGATAGATTGACTCTGACACCATGTATATAGGTCACAGTATCATTATTGTTATAGGATAAATCATCAGACTGTGATAGATTGACTCTGACACTATGTCTATAGGTCACAGTATCATTATTTATACAAGATAAATCATCTGACTGTGATAGATTGACTCTGACATCATGTCTATAGGTAACAGAAGCATTATTGCTACAGGATAAATCATCTGACTGATGGATTGACTCTGACACTATGTCTATTGGCCACAGTATCACTAGTGGTACAGGATAAATCATCGGACTGTGACAGAATTACTCTGACGCCATTTCTATTGGTCAAGGTATCATTATTGTTACAGGATAAATCATCTGACTGTGATAGACTCTGACACCATGTCTATAGGTCACAGTATTATTATTGTTACGGGATAAATAATGTGACTGTGATAGATTGACTCTGACACCATGTCTATAGGTCACAGTATCATTATTATGACGGGATAAATCAACTGACAGTGATAGATTGACTCTGACACCACGTCTATAGGTCACAGTACCATTTTGTTACAGGATAAATCATCTGACTGTGATAGATTGACTATGGCTCGATGTTTATAGGCCACAGTACCATTTTTGTTACAGGATAAATCATCTGACTGTTATAGATTGACTCTGACACTATGTCTATAGGTCACAGTATCCTTATTGTTACAGGATAAATCATCTGACTGTGATAGATTGATTCTGACACTATGTCTATAGGTCACAGTATCCTTATTGCTACAGGATAAATCATCTGACTGTGATAGATTGATTCTGACACTATGTCTATAGGTCACAGTATCATTATTGTTACAGGATAAATCATCTGACTGTGATAGATTGACTCTGACACTATGTATATTGGCCAAACTACCATTATTGGTACAAGATAAATCATCTGAATGTGATAGATTTACTTTGACACCATTTCTATTGGTCAAAGTATCATTACTGTTACAGGATAAATAATCTGACGGTGATAGATTGAATCTGACACCATGTCTATATGTCACACTATCATTATTGTTACGGGATAAATCATCTGACTGTGATAGATTGACTCTTACTCCATGTTTATAGGTCACAGTATCATTATTAATACGGGATAAATCATCTGACTGTGATAAATTGACTGTGACACTATGTCTATAGGCGACAGTAGCATTATTGCTACAGGATAAATCACCAGACTGTGATAGATGGTTTCTGACACTATGTCTATAGGTCAAAGTATCTTATTGGTACAAGATAAATCATCTGACTGTTATAGATTGACTCTGACACTATGTCTATAGGTCACAGTATCCTTATTGTTACAGGGTAAATCATCTGACTGTGATAAATTGATTCTGATACTATGTCTTTTGGTCACAGTATCATTATTAATACAAGATAAATCATTTGACTGTGATAGATTGACTCTGACAGTATGTCTATAGGTCACAGTATCATTATTGCTACAGGATAAATCATCTGACTGTGATAGATTGACTCTGACACTATGTATATTGGCCAAAGTACCATTATTGGTACAAGATAAATCATCTGACTGTGATAGATTTACTCTGCCACCATTTTTATTGGTCAAGGTGTCATTATTGTTACAGGATAAATCATCGGACTGTGATAGATTGATTCTGACACTATGTCTATAGGTCACAGTATCATTATTGTTACAGGATAAATCATCTGACTGTGATGGATTGTCTCTGACATCATGTCTATAGGTGACAGTATCATTATTGTTACAGGATAAATCATATGATTGTGATAGATTGACTCTGACGCCATGTCTATAGGTCACAGTATCATTATTGTTACAGGATAAATCATTTGATTGTGATAGATTGACTCTGACGCCATGTCTATAGGTCACAGTATCATTATTGTTACAGGATATATCATCTGACTGTGATATATTTACTCTGACGCCTTTTCTTTTGGTCAAGGTATCATTATTGTTACAGGATAAATCATCTGACTGTGATAGATTGACTCTGACACCATGTCTATAGGTCACAGTATCATTATTGTTACGGGATAAATCATCTGATTGTGATAGATTGACTCTTACACCATGTCTATAGGTCACAGTTTATTACGGGATAAATCATCTGACTGTGATAAATTGACTTTGACACTATGTCTATAGGCCACAGTATCATTATTGCAACAGGATAAATCACCTGACTGTGATAGATTGACTATGACACCACGTCTATAGGCCACAGTGCCATTTTTGTTTTAGAATAAATCATTTGATTGTGATGGATTGACTATGACACCATATCTATAGGCCACAGTACAATTTTTGTTAAAGGATAAATCATCTGACTGTGATAGATTGACTCTGATACTATGTCTATAGGTCAAAGTATCATTATTGTTACAGGATAAATCATCTGACTGTGATAGATTGATTCTGACACTATGTCTATGGGTCACATTATCATCATTGTTACAGGATAAATCGTCTGACTGTGATACATTGACTCTGACATCATGTCTATAGGTCACAGTATCATTATTGTTACGGGATAAATCATCTGACTGTGATAGATTGACTCTTACACCATGTCTATAGGTCACAGTTTATTACGGGATAAATCATCTGACTGTGATAAATTGACTTTGACACTATGTCTATAGGCCACAGTATCATTATTGCAACAGGATAAATCACCTGACTGTGATAGATTGACTATGACACCACGTCTATAGGCCACAGTGCCATTTTTGTTACAGAATAAATCATTTGATTGTGATGGATTGACTATGACACCATATCTATAGGCCACAGTACCATTTTTGTTAAAGGATAAATCATCTGACTGTGATAGATTGACTCTGATACTATGTCTATAGGTCAAAGTATCATTATTGTTACAGGATAAATCATCTGACTGTGATAGATTGATTCTGACACTATGTCTATGGGTCACATTATCATCATTGTTACAGGATAAATCGTCTGACTGTGATACATTGACTCTGACATCATGTCTATAGGTGACAGTATCATTACCGTTACAGGATAAATCATCTGACTGTGATACATTGACTCTGACACTATGTCTATAGGTCACAGTATCATTATTGTTACAGGATAAATCTTCTGACTGTGATAGATTGACTCTGACACTATGTATATTGGCCAAACTACCATTATTGGTACAAGATAAATCATCTGAATGTGATAGATTTACTTTGACACCATTTCTATTGGTCAAAGTATCATTATTGTTACAGGATAAATCATCGGACTGTGATAGATTGATTCTGACACTATGTCTATAGGTCACAGTATCATTATTGTTACAGGATAAATCATCTGACTGTGATGGATTGTCTCTGACATCATGTCTATAGGTGACAGTATCATTATTGTTACAGGATAAATCATATGATTGTGATAGATTGACTCTGACGCCATGTCTATAGGTCACAGTATCATTATTGTTACAGGATAAATCATATGATTGTGATAGATTGACTCTGACGCCATGTCTATAGGTCACAGTATCATTATTGTTACAGGATATATCATCTGACTGTGATATATTTACTCTGACGCCTTTTCTTTTGGTCAAGGTATCATTATTGTTACAGGATAAATCATCTGACTGTGATAGATTGACTCTGACACCATGTCTATAGGTCACAGTATCATTATTGTTACGGGATAAATCATCTGACTGTGATAGATTGACTCTTACACCATGTCTATAGGTCACAGTTTATTACGGGATAGATCATCTGACTGTGATAAATTGACTTTGACACTATGTCTATAGGCCACAGTATCATTATTGCAACAGGATAAATCACCTGACTGTGATAGATTGACTATGACACCACGTCTATAGGCCACAGTGCCATTTTTGTTACAGAATAAATCATTTGATTGTGATGGATTGACTATGACACCATATCTATAGGCCACAGTACCATTTTTGTTAAAGGATAAATCATCTGACTGTGATAGATTGACTCTGATACTATGTCTATAGGTCAAAGTATCATTATTGTTACAGGATAAATCATCTGACTGTGATAGATTGATTCTGACACTATGTCTATGGGTCACATTATCATCATTGTTACAGGATAAATCGTCTGACTGTGATACATTGACTCTGACATCATGTCTATAGGTGACAGTATCATTACCGTTACAGGATAAATCATCTGACTGTGATATAGTCCAGTCGATTTGTGAAACAATTGCTCAGATTGTGGTAAAAGCATAAAATTTGGCAGAGTGTTAGTTGAGGTCAAAACTAACATTTATAGCTTTGGACCCAATTCAGAAAATCAAAATGGCGGCTCTGGGCGGCCATTTTGAAATCATGTCCAAAAAATTAATAAAAATTATTAAAAAAAATATGAAAAATATATTACTTTACCAATTTTGATAAACTGTCGTATATCTTATGACAAAGGATATCACCTGAGGACTATTGAGGTATTAGGTGGCCATCTTGAATGGTGGCCATTTTGGAAACGTAAATTTCAAATGTATCATTATTCGCTATCCTAAATTGTTTTTGGAATTAATTCTAAGTTTTATATGCATTTAGAACTAGTTTTTCTTATCAGTTATTTATATGACTGTTGCTATTCATATAGGATATATTCACCAAGTGATGAAATAAGGCATGCATATGTTAACTAATAAATGTGTTTAAAAAATATGCGTAAATTCTTTTAATTGCAGTTTAGCATGTAGGGCTTAGTTACTTTTTGACCACCAAAAAATGCGTATATACACTGACATACATATGACCACTGTATGTTGAAAAGGAATAATACATAGATATTAAGTCAATGGAGCTGAAAAAATAGTAAATAGACTGGAAAGAATTCCGTAACGCCAAGAGAGGACATATGAGGATTTACAATGTCAATCAAATACAAAAAGAGCAGACATAGACATTTGAGCTGGTAATAAGTCATTTTCTGTAAGCATACAACTGTTCCAAGTTGATGGAGGCAATGTAATGACGGAATCACAAGGCAAAAGGTACTTATCCTGTCAAAACAAATCTTAAGATCAAAATATATTTTGTCAGGAAAAACGAAAAAAGTCTGAGATGAGTCACGGATTGAAAATAACAGTAAAATAACCAGCCACGGTTGTGATGAATTAACAAGAACAATATGATTGCAGGAATTTTTTCTTTCATTCTGATGAGGTATCTGACTATCATCAGGAGGCTCGACAATAGAGTATGTGACTGTCACTGTTCTTTTAGCAAGACAGTGCTGGAGATTAGTATTTCAAGAGCAGATATCATGCTAAATGTTTGTTTAAACTGCACGACATGGCAATTAGACAGAAATCGAGACACAGAAAAAAAAGTCAAGAATCTGTTATCCATGGAATCGGGCTCGCCAAATTGATAGAAAACAGTGACGGCTCACACTATGGAACAGATATTGTTTTAATATTTGAAATTAATAATATTGTTAAATTGTACAGTAAACGTTCTTAGTAAATATTAGTTGTCATGGAAGGAATGATTAATACAAGCTGCCATAGATGATATGCAAGCACACATGAAAGGTTGCGTTTTTCTCCGGATTCTCAACGAATATGTTGGGGAAGTTCTGAAACAGGCCATGTCTTTTAGTCGTGATGATGAAGGCCTCTTCATAGTCAAAGTAACTAGAAAAGTTTGAAGAGTTAAGCTTGTTACTATAAAAAGGTACATTCAATGTAGGCTTTCCAAATGAATCAGTTCCACACTCGTTGAGACATCTTACTCTCTATCTGAGGACTGATAAGTTGCAGTTGTATCCTTTCAACGACGGAGTTGCACAATTGAACTTTTATAGCTGAGAAATGGTAAGTCTTGTCTGCCACTCAATGATATTTCTGGACTGTGTCTTGATGTTTGGCCATCCTGTATCATTTTTACTAAGGAAACTTATGTCTGTTGAACTGATTCATATCAACAGCTGTTATTGAGTGTCCCTGTAAAATTATTCTTAGTATCAAGCATATATTTTGTCTTCTATGGCTATGGTGATGCCTTCATTTTTACTTTTTTTTTATTTGGCCTGTTTTAGAGCTTCACGATTATATTTGTTGAAAATCAAGAGTACTAATTTATCTTGCTTGTATGCGTATAGATATCCTATAGCAGCTACATTCCAATTTTGTTAACTGTGTTGTATCAGTTCTTCCTTTCATGATAACTCTAAGATCTTCCAGGCGTTTACTGTACAATTTAGCGTGATCTGCAAGCTTGGAGATTGGTACAATACTTCTTCAAGACCGTGTGCCATCAATGTATTTCATTATTTAGGAAAGCACAACCACAAGGATAAAAGATTCCTGGCTTTCTTTCTGTGTCTTTTATTCTGCCTATTTGCTATGTTGTCAAGTTTCATCAATCAACAAGCATGATACTAGTGATTTGACATCTCCAGCTCTTACTTTGGCTAAGGGAATATGTCTTGTAGTACAAGTACACAGTCTCGCCCTATTTTTGTCGATTTGAAAATGTCTATGGATCATGGAGATCTTCAGATACATCACCACAGAAAAAAATACATTGCAGTCATTGTTCTTTTTGATCCAGTTCCACTTTACAGTGTCTGGTTACTTATTGTTTCCTTTCAATTGGCAACTTATCTTCAACATCAGAAGTATGTTTTCCCTTTTGCTGATAAAGTATTTTGAGGTCTGAAAATTTGTTTGACATGGTTTGTGTCATTTTGCCTTGTGATTCCTGAGTGCTTCTGCAGTTCCATAGCCCTCATTCAACTGTTTCGAATTGAGCGAAAGGAAAACCAATTCAAGACCCAACATCTTCGTATGCTTGCATCAAAAGAGTGATTGCCAGCTCAAATGTCTATGACTGTTCTGTTTGTATCTACTTGGCATTGCAAACCCTTACATGTCCTCTCTTGCCGTTTCACACATTCCTTCCACTCCAATTGCCCATTATGTTTTAATTATATCTAGTTCCAGTGTTTTCGAAATCTATTTTGATCTTTTCCAAAAAAAAAGCTTTCGGTCATAAATTATATAATATATACGTAATTTCAGTTTTAAAAAGTTACTTGTAAGTAACAGAAATTTTGATACTGATATCTTAATTTTGTAAACATGTGCATGCCTTTTCTGACCTCTTTTTGAATATCCAATATAAATTAGTAAAACAAGTACGAATGCAAACAGTGAATTAATAAGATTAGCGAATAATGATATACCGGAAATTCATGTTTTCAAAATGGCCATCATTCAAGATGGCTACCAAAAAATCAATATATATATATATGAAGTCCTCAGATGACAGTCCTTGTCAATTGTGATGAATATACCATTTGACTATATAATAATTTCCTACAGCAAGCGCTTAGCTTATAAGTCAAAGTGAACACAGATACTAAGGAATTGCAAATGTGAAAAGGCAGTATTAAGTTGTACTACTCTATGTTTATGTGGAGGACAATGTGATAGAATATGATAAACAGAGTGTGGTTTGACAAAACATGTATATGTACATTTCATTTATTGTTAGATATTGTTAACGTCAATTGAGAACATTTGAGCAGTTGACGTTCTTATAACATTACGTGTATGATATAAAATTCATTATAAAATTGAGAATGGAAATGGGGAATGTGTCAAAGAGACAACAACCCGCCTAAATAAAAAACAATAGCAGAGGGTCACCAATTATGTCTGCAATCAAGGTTTTTGAAAATTGTTTCAAATGAACAACACTATCAACAAAACGAATTATCCAGTAATCAGCCAACTATTATAAAGAACAGGTATACAAATATTTTCTTGCTTTATTTCTCCGTATACAATAAAATTCTCCTGTTATTCTATTTTGAACAAGCGGTTGCACGAATAATGCTTTCAGAGTAAAAGTTCATTTTATGATCCACTTCGTGTCCGCGTTTTAATGCTTTTGTACCCGCTACAAAACAGAAGAATAACTCGGGGGAGGGGGATAGGCTAGCTTTTAGTCCTGTTTATCTAGCTCAAACAAATACATTTGTATATATCTTCCACAATGCATTTTTTTTTATTGTATCGAATAATGACTACATATTTTGGCTTAACAAACAGATTTTTCAAGATGGCCGCCATTCAATATGGGTAATATATCCAAAACTTTTGTTCTACAAGACAATTGGATCCAGCACTGTTATTCTATCAACTATATTTCAAGTCAATATCTTCTCTAACATCATTTTCATGATTTTCTATTATTAATCTATTGAGATCAAACGACCGCCATTTTAAAATGGCCACCTCTTCCGCCAATTTCGATTTTCAGATTGGGTCCATAGCTTAAAATGTTGTCCATGACATATACTACTACTATGCCAAAATTCATGCTTTTACCACAATCTGAGCAATTTTGTCAAAAATATGCACAAATCGACTGGACTAATACATTGACTCTGACACTATGTCTATAGGTCACAGTATCATTATTGTTACAGGATAAATCATCTGACTGTGATAGATTGACTCTGACACTATGTATATTGGCCAAACTACCATTATTGGTACAAGATAAATCATCTGAATGTGATAGATTTACTTTGACACCATTTCTATTGGTCAAAGTATCATTATTGTTACAGGATAAATCATCGGACTGTGATAGATTGATTCTGACACTATGTCTATAGGTCACAGTATCATTATTGTTACAGGATAAATCATCTGACTGTGATGGATTGTCTCTGACATCATGTCTATAGGTGACAGTATCATTATTGTTACAGGATAAATCATATGATTGTGATAGATTGACTCTGACGCCATGTCTATAGGTCACAGTATCATTATTGTTACAGGATAAATCATATGATTGTGATAGATTGACTCTGACGCCATGTCTATAGGTCACAGTATCATTATTGTTACAGGATATATCATCTGACTGTGATATATTTACTCTGACGCCTTTTCTTTTGGTCAAGGTATCATTATTGTTACAGGATAAATCATCTGACTGTGATAGATTGACTCTGACACCATGTCTATAGGTCACAGTATCATTATTGTTACGGGATAAATCATCTGACTGTGATAGATTGACTCTTACACCATGTCTATAGGTCACAGTTTATTACGGGATAAATCATCTGACTGTGATAAATTGACTTTGACACTATGTCTATAGGCCACAGTATCATTATTGCAACAGGATAACTCACCTGACTGTGATAGATTGACTATGACACCACGTCTATAGGCCACAGTGCCATTTTTGTTACAGAATAAATCATTTGATTGTGATGGATTGACTATGACACCATATCTATAGGCCACAGTACCATTTTTGTTACAGGATAAATCATCTGACTGTGATAGATTGATTCTGACACTATGTCTATGGGTCACATTATCATCATTGTTACAGGATAAATCGTCTGACTGTGATACATTGACTCTGACATCATGTCTATAGGTGACAGTATCATTACCGTTACAGGATAAATCATCTGACTGTGATACATTGACTCTGACACTATGTCTATAGGTCACAGTATCATTATTGTTACAGGATAAATCATCTGACTGTGATAGATTGACTCTGACACTATGTATATTGGCCAAACTACCATTATTGGTACAAGATAAATCATCTGAATGTGATAGATTTACTTTGACACCATTTCTATTGGTCAAAGTATCATTATTGTTACAGGATAAATCATCGGACTGTGATAGATTGATTCTGACACTATGTCTATAGGTCACAGTATCATTATTGTTACAGGATAAATCATCTGACTGTGATGGATTGTCTCTGACATCATGTCTATAGGTGACAGTATCATTATTGTTACAGGATAAATCATATGATTGTGATAGATTGACTCTGACGCCATGTCTATAGGTCACAGTATCATTATTGTTACAGGATATATCATCTGACTGTGATAGATTGACTCTGACACTATGTCTATTGGCCACAGTACCACTAGTGGTACAGGATAAATCATCTGACTGTGATATATTTACTCTGACGCCTTTTCTTTTGGTCAAGGTATCATTATTGTTACAGGATAAATCATCTGAATGTGATAAATTGACTCTGACACCATGTCTATAGGTCACAGTATCATTATTGTTACGGGATAAATCATCTGACTGTGATAGATTGACTCTTACACCATGTCTATAGGTCACACTTTCAATATTATTACGGGATAAATCATCTGACTGTGATAAATTGACTTTGACACTATGTCTATAGGCCACAGTATCATTATTGCAACAGGATAAATCACCTGACTGTAGTAGATTGACTATGACACTACGTCTATAGGCCACAGTGCCATTTTTGTTACAGAATAAATCATTTGATTGTGATGGATTGACTATGACACCATATCTATAGGCCACAGTACCATTTTTGTTAAAGGATAAATCATCTGACTGTGATAGATTGACTCTGATACTATGTCTATAGGTCAAAGTATCATTATTGTTACAGGATAAATCATCTGACTGTGATAGATTGATTCTGACACTATGTCTATGGGTCACATTATCATCATTGTTACAGGATTAATCGTCTGACTGTGATACATTGACTCTGACATCATGTCTATAGGTGACAGTATCATTACCGTTACAGGATAAATCATCTGACTGTGATAGATTGACCCTGACACCATGTCTATAGGTCACAGTATCATTACCGTTACAAGATAAACCATCTGACTGTGATAGATTGACTCTGACACTATGTTTATTGGCCACAGAAGCACTAGTGGTACAGGATAAATCATCTGATTGTAACAGATTTACTCTGACGCCATTTGTATTGGTCAAGGTATCATTATTGTTATAGGATAAATCATCTGACTGTGATAGATTGACTCTGACACCATGTATATAGGTCACAGTATCATTATTGTTACGGGATTAATAATCTGACTGTGATAGATTGACTCTGACACAATTTCTATTGGTCAAAGTATCATTATTAATACAGGACAAATCATCGGACTGTGATAGATTGCTTCTGACACTATGTCTATAGGTCACAGTATCATTAGTGTTATAGGATAAATCATCTGACTGTGATAGATTGTCTCTGACATCATGTGTGTAGGTGACAGTATCACTATTGTTACAGGATAAATCATCTGACTGTGAAATATTTACTCTGACGCCATTTCTTTTGGTCAAGGTATCATTATTGTTACAGGATAAAACATCTGACTGTGATAGATTGACTCTGACACCATGTCTATAGGTCACAGTATCATTATTGTTATAGGATAAATCATCGGACTGTGATAGATTGACTCTGACACTATGTCTATAGGTCACAGTATCATTATTGTTACAAGATAAATCATCTGACTGTGATAAATTGATTCTGACCCTATGTCTATAGGTCAGAGTATCATTATTGTTACAGGATAAATTATCTGACTGTGATAGATTGACTATGACAGTATGTCTATAGGTCACAGTATCATTATTGTTACAGGATAAATAATCTGACTGTGATAGATTTACTCTGACACCATTTCTATTGGTCAAGGTATCATTATTGTTACAGGATAAATCATCGGACTGTGATAGATTGATTCTGACACCATGTCTATAGGTCACAGTATCATTATTATTACGGGATAAATCATTTGACTGTGATAGATTGACTCTGACACCACGTCTATAGGCCACAGTACCATTTTTGTTATCTGACTTTGATAGATTGACTCTGACACTATGTCTATAGGTCACAGTATCCTTATTGTTACAGGATAAATCATCTGACTGTGATAGATTGACTCTGACAGTATGTCTATAGGTCATAGTATCATTACTGTTACAGGATAAATCATCTGACTGTGATAGATTGACTCTGAAACTATGTGTATTGGCCAAAGTACCATTATTGGTACAAGATAAATCATCTGACTGTAATAGATTTAATATGACACCATTTCTATTGGTCAAGGTATCATTATTGTTACAGGATAAATTATCGGACTGTGATAGATTGATTCTGACACTATGTCTATATGTCACAGTATCATTATTGTTACATGATATATCATCTGACTGTGATAGATTGACTCTGACACTATGTCTTTTGGCCACAGTACCACTAGTGGTACGGGATAAATCATCTGACTGTGATATATTTACTCTGACGCCTTTTCTTTTGTTCAAGGTATCATTATTGTTACAGGATAAATCATCAGACTGTGATAGATTGACTCTGACACCATGTCTATAGGTCACAGTATCCTTATTGTTGCGGAATAAATCATCGGACTGTGATAGATAGACTCTTACACCATGTCTATAGGTCACAGTTTCATTATTATAACGGGATAAATCAACTGACTGTGATAAATTGACTCTGACACTATGTCTATAGGCCACAGTACCATTATTGCTACAGGATAAATCACCTGACTGTGATAGATTGACTCTTACACCATGTCTATAGGTCACAGTTTCATTATTATTACGGGATAAATCAACTGACTGTGATAAATTGACTCTGACACTATGTCTATAGGCCACAGTACCATTATTGCTACAGGATAAATCATCTGATTGTGATGGATAGACTATAACACCATATCTATAGGCCACAGTACCATTTTTGTTACAGGATAAATCATCTGACTGTGATAGATTGACTCTGACACTATGTCTATAGGTCAAAGTATCATTATTGTTACAGGATAAATCATCTGACTGTGATAGATTGATTCTGACACTATGTCTATGGGTCACATTATCATCATTGTTACAGAATAAATCATCTGACTGTGATAGATTGACTCTTACACCATGTCTATAGGTCACAGTATCATTATTGTTACATGATATATCATCTGACTGTGATAGATTGACTCTGACACTATGTCTATTGGCCACATAACCACTAGTGGTACAGGATAAATCATCTGACTGAGATATATTTACTCTGACGCCTTTTCTTTTGTTCAAGGTATCATTATTGTGACAGGATAAATCATCTGACTGTGATAGATTGACTCTGACACCATGTCTATAGGTCACAGTGTCATTATTGATACGGGATAAATCATCTGACTGTGATAGATTGACTCTTACACCATGTCTATAGGTCACAGTTTCATTATTATTACGGGATAAATCATCTGAATGTGATAAATTGACTCTGACACTATATCTATAGACCACAGTACCATTATTGCTACAGGATAAATCACCTGACTGTGATGGATTGACTATGACACCATATCTATAGGCCACAGTACCATTTTTGTTACAGGATGAATCATCTGACTGCGATAGATTGACTCTGACACTATGTCTATAGGTCACAGTATCATTATTGTTACAGGATAAATCATCTGACTGTGATAGATTGACTCTGACACTATGTCCATAGGTCAAAGTATCATTATTGTTACAGGATAAATCATCTGACTGTGATTGATTGACTCTGACACTATGACTATTGGTCACAGTACCACTAGTGGTACAGGATAAATCATCTGACTGTGACAGATTTACTCTGACGCCATTTCTATTGGTCAAGGTATCATTACTGTTATAGGATAAATCATCTGACTGTGAAAAATTGACTCTGACACCATGTCTATAGGTCACAGTATCATTATTTTTCCGGGATAAATCATCTGACTGTGATAGATTGACTCTTACACCATGTCTATGGGTCACAGTATCATTATTATTACGGGATAAATCATCTGACTGTGATAAATTGACTCTGACACTATGTCTATAGGCCACAGTACCATTATTGCTACAGAATAAATCACCTGACTGTGATCGATTGACTATGACACCATGTCTATAGGCCACAGTACCATTTTTTATAAAGGATAAATCATCTGACTGTGATAGAATGACTCTGACAATATGTCTAAAGGTCAAAGTATCATTATTGTTACAGGATAAATCATCTGACTGTGATAGACTGATTCTTACACTATGTCTATAACTCACAGTATCATCATTGTTACAGGATAAATCATCTGACTGTAATAGATTGACTCTGACACTATGTCTATTGACCACAGTACCACTGGTGGTACAGGATAAATCAACTGACAGTAATAGGTTTACTCTGACGCCATTTCTTTTGGTCAAGGCATCATTATTGTTACAGGATAAATCATCGGACTGTGATAGATTGACTCTCACACCATGTCTATAGGTCACAGTATCATTATTTTTCCGGGATAAATCATCTGACTGTGATAGATTGACTCTTACACCATGTCTATAGGTCACAGTATCATTATTATTACGGGATAAATCATCTGACTGTGATAAATTGACTCTGACACTATGTCTATAGGCCACAGTACCATTATTGGTACAGAATAAATCACCTGACTGTGATCGATTGACTATGACACCATGTCTATAGGCCACAGTACCATTTTTTATAAAGGATAAATCATCTGACTGCTATAGATTGACTCTGACAATATGTCTATAGGTCAAAGTATCATTATTGTTACAGGATAAATCATCTGACTGTGATTGATTGACTCTGACACTATGACTATTGGTCACAGTACCACTAGTGGTACAGGATAAATCATCTGACTGTGACAGATTTACTCTGACGCCATTTCTATTGGTCAAGGTATCATTACTGTTATAGGATAAATCATCTGACTGTGAAAAATTGACTCTGACACCATGTCTATAGGTCACAGTATCATTATTTTTCCGGGATAAATCATCTGACTGTGATAGATTGACTCTTACACCATGTCTATGGGTCACAGTATCATTATTATTACGGGATAAATCATCTGACTGTGATAAATTGACTCTGACACTATGTCTATAGGCCACAGTACCATTATTGCTACAGAATAAATCACCTGACTGTGATCGATTGACTATGACACCATGTCTATAGGCCACAGTACCATTTTTTATAAAGGATAAATCATCTGACTGCTATAGATTGACTCTGACAATATGTCTATAGGTCAAAGTATCATTATTGTTACAGGATAAATCATCTGACTGTGATAGACTGATTCTTACACTATGTCTATAACTCACAGTATCATCATTGTTACAGGATAAATCATCTGACTGTGATAGATTGATTCTGACACTATGTCTATAGGTCACAGTATCATCATTGTTACAGGATAAATCATCTGACTATGATAAATTGACTCTGACACCATGTCTATAGGTCATAGTATCATTATTGTTACGGGATATATAATCTGACTGTGATAGATTGACTCTGACACCATTTCTATTGGTCAAGGTATCATTATTGTTACAGGATAAATCATCTGACTGTGATAGATTGACTCTGACACCATGTCTATAGGTCATAGTATCATTATTGTTACGGGATAAATAATCTGACTGTGATTGATTGACTCTGACACCATGTCTATAGGTCACATTATCATTATTATTACGGGATAAATCAACTGACAGATATAGATTGACTTTGACACCACGTCTTTAGGCCACAGTAACATTATTGTTACAGGATAAATCATCGGACTGTGATAGATTGATTCTGACACTATGTCTACAGGTCACAGTATCATTATTCGTATAGGATAAACCATCTGACTGTGATAGATTGTCTCTGACATCATGTCTATAGGTGACAGTATCATTATTGTTACGGGATAAATCATCTGACTGTGATAGATTGACTCTTACACCACGTCTATAGGCCACAGTGCCATTTTTGTTACAGGATAAAGCATCTGATTGTGATGGATTGACTATGACACCATATCTATAGGCCACAGTACCATTTTTGTTACAGGATGAATCATCTGACTGCGATAGATTGACTCTGACACTATGTCTATAGGTCAAAGTATCATTATTGTTACAGGATAAATCATCTGACTGTGATAGATTGACTCTGACAATATGTCTATAGTTCAAAGTATCATTATTGTTACAGGATAAATCATCTGACTGTGATAGACTGATTCTTACACTATGTCTATAACTCACAGTATCATCATTGTTACAGGATAAATCATCTGACTGTAATAGATTGACTCTGACACTATGTCTATTGACCACAGTACCACTGGTGGTACAGGATAAATCATCTGACTATGATAAATTGACTCTGACACCATGTCTATAGGTCATAGTATCATTATTGTTACGGGATATATAATCTGACTGTGATAGATTGACTCTGACACCATTTCTATTGGTCAAGGTATCATTATTGTTACAGGATAAATCATCTGACTGTGATAGATTGACTCTGACACCATGTCTATAGGTCATAGTATCATTATTGTTACGGGATAAATAATCTGACTGTGATAGATTGATTCTGACACCATGTCTATAGGTCACATTATCATTATTATTACGGGATAAATCAACTGACAGATATAGATTGACTTTGACACCACGTCTTTAGGCCACAGTAACATTATTGTTACAGGATAAATCATCGGACTGTGATAGATTGATTCTGACACTATGTCTACAGGTCACAGTATCATTATTCTTATAGGATAAACCATCTGACTGTGATAGATTGTCTCTGACATCATGTCTATAGGTGACAGTATCATTATTGTTACGGGATAAATCATCTGACTGTGATAGATTGACTCTTACACCATGTCTATAGGTGACAGTATCATTATTATTACGGGATAAATCATCTCACTGTGATAAATTGACTCTGACACTATGTCTATAGGCCACAGTACCATTATTGCTACAGAATAAATCACTTGACTGTGATAGATTGACTCTGACACCACGTCTATAGGCCACAGTGCCATTTTTATTACAGGATAAATCATCTTACTATGCAATAAAACCAATTATATCAAGCATGTTTGAATAGATAGACCATCTTACATCATAGTACTATCTTACTACACAATAAAAATCAATTATACCAAGCATGATTCAATAAATAGACCATCTAACATCATAGTACTATCTTATTACACCAGAAAAACCAATTATATCAAGCATGCTTCAATAGATAGACCATCTAACATTATAGTACTATCTTACTACATCATGAAAACCAATTATACCAAGGCTATTTCAATACGTAGACCATCTAACATCATAGCCCTATCTTACTTCACAATAAAAACAAATTATACCAAGCATGTTTCAATAGATAGACAATATAACATCATAGTACTATCTTATTAGACAATACAAACCAATTATACCAAGCATGTTTCAAAAGATAGACCATCTAAAATCATAGAACTATCTTACTTCGCATTAAAAACCAATTATACCAAACATTTTACAATAGATAGACAATATAACATCGTAATACTATCTTACTACACCATAAAACCAATTATATCAAGCATGCATCTATAGATACACAGTCGAACATCATAGTGCTATGTTAATACACAATAAATAGTTGATTGTGTTCGACTAGGATGTCACAAATGCCTGACTAGGGTGTTAAAAGGGCATGAGTGGGGTGTTAGATAGGACATTATAAAAAAAATATGTGATAGATCCAATAGAACAATTATTACAAGGATATGATGTCTGTATGTATCATATAGTTGATTGTGTTCGACTAGGATGTCACAAATGCGTGACTAGGGTTTTACAAGGGCATGACTTGGATGTTAGATGAAGACATTATAAATGAAGGTGTGGTCGATACAATAGAACAATTATTACAAAGATATGATGTCTGTATGTATTAAATAGTTGATTGTGTACGACTAGGATGTCCCAAATGCCTGATTAGGGTGTTACAAGGGCATGACTGGTATGTTAGATGAAGACATTATAAATGAAGGTGTGATTGATACAATAGAACAATTATTAAAAAGATATGATGTCTGAATGTATTATATAGTTGATTGTGTATGACTGGGATGTCACAAATGCCTGACTAGGGTGTTAAAAGGGCATGAGTGGGGTGTTAGATAGGACATTATAAAAAAAACATGTGATAGGTCCAATAGAACAATTATTACAAGGATATGATGTCTGTATGTATCATATAGTTGATTGTGTTCGACTAGGATGTCACAAATGCCTGACTAGGGTGTTACAAGGGCATGACTGGGATGTTAGATGAAGACATTATCAATGAAGGTGTGATAGATACAATAGAACAATTATTACAAAGATATGATGTCTGAATGTATTAAATAGTTGATTGTGTACGACTAGGATGTCCAAAATGCCCGACTAGGGTGTTACAAGGGCATGACTGGGATGTTAGATGAACACATTATAAATGAAGGTGTGATAGATACAATAGAACAATTATTACAAGGATATGATGTCTGTATGTATTATATAGTTGATTGTGTATGACTGGGATGTCCCAAATGCCTGACTAGGGTGTTACAAGGGCATGACTGGGGTGTTAATTGAAGACATTATAAATGAAGGTGTGATAGATACAATAGAACAATGATTACAAAGATATGATGTCTGAATGTATTATACAGTTGATTGTGTACGACTAGGATGTCACAAATTCCTGACTAGGGTGTTATGAGGGCATGACTGGGGTGTTATATGAAGACATTATAAATGAATGTGTGATAGATACAATAGAACAATTATTACAAAGATATGATGTCTGAATGTATTATATAGTTGATTGTGTATGACTGGGATGTCCCAAATGCCTGACTAGGGTGCTATGATGGCATGACTGGGGTGTTAGATGAAGACATTATAAATGAAGGTGTGATCGATACAATAGAACAAAGATTACAAAGATTAGATGTCTGTATGTAATATATAGTTGATTGTGTATGACTGTGATGTCCAAAATACCTGACTAGGGTGCTATGAGGGCATGACTGGGGTGTTATATGAAGACATTATAAATGAATGTGTGATAGATACAATAGAACAATTATTACAAAGATATGATGTCTGAATGTATTATATAGTTGATTGTGTATGACTGGGATGTCCCAAATGCCTGATTAGGGTGTTACAAGGGCATGACTGGGGTGTTAGATGAAGACATTATAAATGAAGGTGTGATAGATACAATAGAACAAGTATTACAAAGATATGATGTCTGAATGTATTATATAGTTGATTGTGTACGACTAGGATGTCACAAATTCCTGACTAGGGTGTTACAAGGGCATGACTAGTGTGTTATATGAAGACATTATAAAAGAATGTGGGATAGATACAATAGAACAATTATTACAAAGATATGATGTCTGTATGTATTATACAGTTGATTGTGTATGACTGGGATGTCCCAAATGCCTGACTAGGGTGCTATGAGGGCATGACTGGGGTGTTAGATGAAGACATTATAAATGAAGGTGTGATTGATACAATAGAACAATGATTACAAAGATATGATGTCTGTATGTATTATATAGTTGATTGTGTATGACTGGGATGTCCCAAATGCCTGACTAGGGTGCTATGAGGGCATGACTGGGGTGTTAGATGAAGACATTATAAATGAATGTGTGATAGATACAATAGAACAATTATTACAAATATATGATGTCTGTATGTATTATATAGTTGATTGTGTATGACTGGGATGTCCCAAATGACAGATTAGGGTGTAACAAGAGCATGACTGGGGTGTTATATGAAGACATTATAAAAGTATGTGTGATAGATACAATAGAACAAGTATTACAAAGATATGATGTCTGTATGTATTATATAGTTGATTGTGTATGACTGGGATGTCCCAAATGCCTGCCGAGGGTGCTATGATGGCATGACTGGGGTGTTAGATGAAGACATTATAAATGAAGGTGTGATCGATACAATAGAACAAAGATTACAAAGATTAGATGTCTGTATGTAATATATAGTTGATTGTGTATGACTGTGATGTCCAATATGCCTGACTAGGGTGCTATGAGGGCATGACTGGGGTGTTAGATGAAGACATTATAAATGAATGTGTGATAGATACAATAGAACAATTATTACAAAGATATGATGTCTGAATGTAATATATAGTTGATTGTGTATGACTGGGATGTCCCAAATGCCTGATTAGGTTGTTACAAGGGCATCACTGGGGTGTTAGATGAAGACATTATAAATGAAGGTGTGATAGATACAATAGAACAATTATTACAAAGATATGATGTCTGAATGTATTATATAGTTGATTGTGTACGACTAGGATGTCATAAATTCCTGACTAGGGTGTTACAAGGGCATGACTGGGGTGTTATATGAAGACATTATAAAAGAATGTGGGATAGATACAATAGAACAATTATTACAAAGATATGATGTCTGTATGTATTAAATAGTTGATTGTGTATGACTGGGATGTCCCAAATGCCTGACTAGGGTGCTATGAGGGCATGACTGGGGTGTTAGATGAAGAAATTATAAATGAAGGTGTGATTGATACAATAGAACAATGATTATAAAGATATGATGTCTGTATGTATTATATAGTTGATTGTGTATGACTGGGATGTCCCAAATGCCTGACTAGGGTGATATGAGGGCATGACTGGGGTGTTAGATGAAGACATTATAAATGAATGTGTGATAAATACAATAGAACAATTATTACAAATATATGATGTCTGTATGTATTATATAGTTGATTGTGTATGACTGGGATGTCCCAAATGACAGATTAGGGTGTTACAAGGGCATGACTGGGGTGTTATATGAAGACAGTATAAAAGTATGTGTGATAGATACAATAGAACAATTATTACAAAGATATGATGTCTGTATGTATTATATAGTTGATTGTGTATGACTGGGATGTCCCAAATGCCTGACTAGGGTGCTATGAGGGCATGACTGGGTTGTTAGATGAAGACATTATAAATGAAGTTGTGACCGGTACAATAGAACAATTATTACAAAGATATGATGTCTGAATGTATTATATAGTTGATTGTGTACGACTAGGATGTCACAAATTCCTGACTAGGGTGTTATGAGGGCATGGCTGGGATGTTATATGAAGACATTATAAAAGAATGTGGGATAGATACAATAGAACAATTATTACAAAGATATGATGTCTGTATGTATTATATAGTTGATTGTGAATGACTGGGATGTCCCAAATGCCTGACTAGGGTGCTATTAGGGCATGACTGGGGTGTTAGATGAAAACATTATAAATGAAGGTGTGATCGATACAATAGAACAATGATTACAAAGATTAGATGTCTATATGTAATATATAGTTGATTGTGTATGACTGTGATGTCCAAAATGCCTGACTAGGGTGCTATGATGGCATGACTGGGGTGTTAGATGAAGACTTTATAAATGAAGGTGTGATCGATACAATAGAACAAAGATTACAAAGATTAGATGTCTGTATGTAATATATAGTTGATTGTGTATGACTGTGATGTCCAATATGCCTGACTAGGGTGCTATGAGGGCATGACTGGGGTGTTAGATGAAGACATTATAAATGAATGTGTGATAGATACAATAGAACAATAATTACAAAGATATGAGGTCTGAATGTATTATATAGTTGATTGTGTACGACTAGGATGTCACAAATTCCTGACTAGGGTGTTACAAGGGCATGACTGGGGTGTTATATGAAGACATTATAAAAGAATGTGGGATAGATACAATAGAACAATTATTACAAAGATATGATGTCTGTATGTATTATATAGTTGATTGTGTATGACTACGATGTCCCAAATGCCTGACTAGGGTGCTATGAGGGCATGACTGGGGTGTTAAATGAAGACATTATAAATGAAGGTGTGATTGATACAATAGAACAATGATTACAAAGGTATGATGTCTGTATGTATTATATAGTTGATTGTGTATGACTGGGATGTCCAAAATGCCTGACTAGGGTGTTAAAAGGGCATGAGTGAGGTGTTAGATAGGACATTATAAAAAAAATGTGTGATAGATACAATAGAACAATTATTACAAAGATATAATGTCTGTATGTATTATACAGTTTATTGTGTATGACTGGAATGTCGCAAATGCCTGACTAGGGTGCTATGAGGGCATGACTGGGGTGTTAGTTGAAGACATTATCAATGCAGGTGTGATCGATACAATAGAACAATTATTACAAAGATATGATGTCTGTATGTATTATATAGTTGATTGTGTATGACTGGGATGTCCCAAATGCCTGACCAGGGTGTTACAAGGGCATGACTGGGGTGTTAGATGAAGACATTATCAATGAAGGTGTGATAGATACAATAAAACAATTATTACAAAGATATGATGTCTGAATGTATTATATAGTTGATTGTGTACGACTAGGATGTCACAAATTCCTGACTAGGGTGTTATGAGAGCATGACTGGGGTGTTATATGAAGACATTATAAAAGAATGTGGGATAGTTACAATAGAACATTTATTACAAAGATATGATGTCTGTATGTATTATATAGTTGATTGTGTATGACTGGGATGTCCTAAATGCCTGACTAGGGTGCTATGAGGGCATGACTGTGGTGTTAGATGAAGACATTATAAATGAAGGTGTGATCGGTATAATAGAACAATTATTACAAAGATATGATGTGTGTATGTATTATATAGTTGATTGTGTACGACTAGGAGTCACAAATGCCTGACTAGGTTGTTCGAAGGGCATGACTGGGGTGTTAGATAGGACATTATAAAAAAATTGTGTGATAGATACAATAGAACAATTATTACAAAGATATGATGTCTGTATGTCTTATATAGTTGCTTCTGTATGACTAGGATGTCACAAATTCCTGACTAGGGTGTTACAAGGGCATGACTGGGGTGTTAGATGAAGACATTATAAATGAAGGTGTGATCGATACAATAGAACAATGATTACAAAGATTAGATGTCTGTATGTATTATATAGTTGATTGTGTATGACTGGGATGTCCCAAATGCCTGACTAGGGTGCTATGAGGGCATGACTGGGGTGTTAGATGAAGACATTATTAATGAAGGTGTGATCGATACAATAGAACAATTATTACAAAGATATGATGTCTGTATGTATTATATAGTCGATTGTGTACGACTAGGAGTCACAAATGCCTGACTAGGGTGTTAAAAGGGCATGAGTGGGGTGTTAGATAGGACATTATAAAAAAAATGTGTGATAGATACAATAGAACAATTATTACAAATATATGATGTCTGTATGTATTATATAGTTGATTGTGTATGACTGGGATGTCCCAAATGCGTCATTAGGGTGCTATGAGGGCATGACTGGGGTGTTAGTTTAAGACATTATCAATGAAGGTGTGATCGATACAATAGAACAATGATTACAAAGATATGATGTCTGAATGTATTATATAGTTGATTCTGTATGACTGGGATGTCCCAAATGCCTGATTAGGGTGTTACAAGGGCATGACTGGGGTGTTACATGAAGACATTATAAATGAAGGTGTGATGGATACGATAGAACAATTATTACAAAGATATGATGTCTGTATGTATTATATAGTTGATTGTGTACGACTAGGAGTCACAAATGCCTGACTAGAGTGTTAATAGGGCATGAGTGGGGTGTTTGATAGGACATTATTAATGAAGGTGTTATCGGTACAATAGAACAATTATTACAAAGATATGATGTCTGTATGTATTATATAGTTGATTGTGTGCGACTAGGAGTCACAAATGCCTGACTAGGGTGTTAAAAGGGCATGAGTGGGGTGTTAGATAGGACATTATAAAAAAAAATGTGTGATAGATACAATAGAACAATTATTTCAAAGATATGATGTTTGTATGTATTATATAGTTGATTGTGTACGACTAGGAGTCACAAATGTCTGACTAGGTTGTTCGAAGGGCATGAGTGGGGTGTTAGATAGGACATTATAAAAAAAATGTGTGATAGATACAATAGAACAATTATTAAAAAGATATGATGTCTGTATTTCTTATATAGTTGCTTCTGTATGACTGGGATGTCCCAAATGCCTGACTAGGGTGCTATGAGGGCATGACTGGGGTGTTAGTTGAAGACATTAGCAATGAAGGTGTGATTGATACAATAGAACAATGATTACAAAGATATGATGTCTGAATGTATTATATAGTTGCTTCTGTATGACTAGGATGTCACAAATTCCTGACTAGGGTGTTACAAGGGCATGACTGGGGTGTTAGATGAAGACATTATAAATGAAGGTGTGATCGATACAATAGAACAATGATTACAAAGATTAGATGTCTGTATGTATTATATAGTTGATTGTGTATGACTGGGATGTCCCAAATGCCTGACTAGGGTGCTATGAGGTCATGACTGGGGTGTTAGATGAAGACATTATTAATGAAGGTGTGATCGATACAATAGAACAATTATTACAAAGATATGATGTCTGTATGTATTATATAGTCGATTGTGTACGACTAGGAGTCACAAATGCCTGACTAGGGTGTTAAAAGGGCATGAGTGGGGTGTTAGATAGGACATTATAAAAAAAATGTGTGATAGATACAATAGAACAATTATTACAAATATATGATGTCTGTATGTATTATATAGTTGATTGTGTATGACTGGGATGTCCCAAATGCCTCATTAGGGTGCTATGAGGGCATGACTGGGGTGTTAGTTTAAGACATTATCAATGAAGGTGTGATCGATACAATAGAACAATGATTACAAAGATATGATGTCTGAATGTATTATATAGTTGATTCTGTATTACTGGGATGTCCCAAATGCCTGATGAAGGTGTTACAAGGGCATGACTGGGGTGTTACATGAAGACATTATAAATGAAGGTGTGATGGATACGATAGAACAATTATTACAAAGATATGATGTCTGTATGTATTATATAGTTGATTGTGTACGACTAGGAGTCACAAATGCCTGACTAGGGTGTTAATAGGGCATGAGTGGGGTGTTTGATAGGACATTATTAATGAAGGCGTTATCGGTACAATAGAACAATTATTACAAAGATATGATGTCTGTATGTATTATATAGTTGATTGTGTGCGACTAGGAGTCACAAATGCCTGACTAGGGTGTTAAAAGGGCATGAGTGGGGTGTTAGATAGGACATTATAAAAAAAATGTGTGATAGATACAATAGAACAATTATTTCAAAGATATGATGTCTGTATGTATAATATAGTTGATTGTGTATGACTGGGATGTCCCAAATGCCTCATTAGGGTGCTATGAGGGCATGACTGGGGTGTTAGATGAAGACATTATAAATGAAGGTGTGATAGATACAATAGAACAATTATTACAAAGATATGATGTATGTATGTATTATATAGTTGATTGTGTTTGACTGGGATGTCCCAAATGCCTGATTAGGGTGTTACAAGGGCATGACTGGGGTGCTAGATGAAGACATTATAAATGAATGTGTGATAGATACAATAGAACAATTATTACAAAGATATGATGTCTGTATGTATTATATAGTTGATTGTGTATGACTGGGATGTCCCAAATGCCTGATTAAGGAGTTACAAGGGCATGACTGGGGTGTTAGATGAAGACATTATAAATGAAGGTGTGATAGATACGATAGAACAATTATTACAAAGGTATGATGTCTGAATGTATTATATAGTTGATTGTGTACGACTAGGATGTCACAAATTCCTGACTAGGGTGTTACAAGGGCATGACTGGGGTGTTATATGAAGACATTATAAAAGAATGTGGGATTGATACAATAGAACAATTATTACAAAGATATGATGTCTGTATGTATTATATAGTTGATTGTGTATGACTGGGATGTCCCAAATGCCTGACTAGGGTGCTATGAGGGCATGACTGGGGTGTTAGATGAAGATATTATAAATGAAGGTGTGATCGATACAATAGAACAATGATTACAAAGATATGATGTCTGTATGTATTATATAGTTGATTGTATACGACTAAGAGTCACAAATGCCTGACTAGGGTGTTAAAAGGGCATGAGTGGGGTGTTAGATAGGACATTATAAAAAAATGTGTGATAGATACAATAGAACAACTATTACAAGGATAGGATGTCTGTATGTATTATATAGTTGATTGTGTATGACTGGGATGTCCCAAATGCCTCATTAGGGTGCTATGAGGGCATGACTGGGGTGTTAGATGAAGACATTATAAATGAAGGTGTGATAGATACAATAGAACAATTATTACAAAGATATGATGTCTGTATGTATTAAATGGTTGATTGTATATGACTGGGATGTCCCAAATGCCTTACTAGGGTGCTATGAGGGCATGACTGGGGTGTTAGATGAAGACATTATAAATGAAGGTGTGATAGATACAATAGAACAGTTATTACAAAGATATGATGTCTTTATGGATTATCAAGTTGATTGTGTATGACTAGGATGTCACAAATGCCAGACTAGGGTGTTTTATCATATTTTAAACTAGATACCCCAATGATGATTGTGGTCAAGTTTGGTTTAATTCGGCCCAGTAGTTTCAGAGGAGAAGATTTTTGTAAAAGTTAACGACGACGGACGACGACAACGACGGACGACGGACGCCAAGTGATGGGAAAAGCTCACTTGGCCCTTTAGGTGAGCTAAAAAAGAGACATAGGGATCCTACATTCTGACGTTGTCATCCACAACTACTGACCATGTGGTTAAGGTTTTTTAAATTATAATGACTTTCTTAAACTGTCCTGAATTTCTGCCAAACTGGGACAGAAACTTGTTAATGACCATAAGATAGTATGTAGGAGTAAATTTGAAAAAAAATATCCTGTTTTTTTTCATATTTAACTAAAGTGAACATATATTTTTCTGCCACGAAGCATTTCATTCACTCACCTGTTTAGGATCATAAAAATATCAAAAATAAAATTTTGTAAAATTTTTTCATTTTTTCCGTATTTTTTCCTTATAAATCGACTTAGTTTTTCTCCTAGGAAACATAACATTCACTCTGCGTTTAAAGTCTTTAAACTTTTAATAATTTTCTAAAACTATCTTGTAATTATACCGGACTTGGCCAAAAGCTTGTTTATGATCCGTAGCTATTACCTAGCAGAACATTTTTGTTCCTGGTTTGCTGTATTTTACTTATAAATTGACTTAGTTTTTCTTCCAGTTAGCATTACATTCAGTCTTCAGTTAAAAGTTTTTAAAACATTTATTTGATTCAAAATCTATCCTGAATTTTTACCAAACTTCTTACAATCAAAAGATACCCTATAGCTGTTTATTTTATTTTTTGGGGGTGGGGGTTATTTTCGCTTTTTTTGGAGAGCATACTTTTGTTATTTTTTTAATTCTTTATTGAAAAGCACTTTACACCCATATGGGCCAATGGCTTAAAACATGATACAATTTACATATATAAAACAATGAAAATAAACAATGTAGACACTTTGAACTATACTCCTTGTCTTTCTTTAAATCAATATATATATATATATATATAAGAGATTCAAATTATATCAAGGACTCCCTGTCCTCGGTCTTAGTGACTTTTTTAAGAAGGAGCCTAATTTGCAAGTGTCCTGTTTTGTTTCAGGATTGAGGATATGTTTTAATTTATCTATATCATTTAAGTTATTATATTTATTTTCATTTAATAGTTATAGTGTCTGTCGGTTGGTCAATAACAGTATAAGCTTAGTTTTGTACAACATAAACAGCTAGAAGCCCTAAAGAGCCTGTGTCTCTCACCTGTATTGACTGATGCTTTGGAAATCATGTAAAATAAGGTTAAAATCATAGTTTATAGTATTAGATATAATAATATCTAAGATAATAGCTAAAAACTGCAAAATTTCGGTACAAGTAATAGCTTTTCTCAAAAAGCTTGTCCCTTTTTCTCGCTTATTACGCTGTAAAATGATTTTTAATTTTGTACACTCATAGGACAAAAGTGAGTTCTCATTCCAAAACTGTTCTACCATTTTACTAAAATCCATATGTACAAAAATATATTACTAATTCTAATATGACGTGTTTCTTTCACTTTGTATACAAAAAATCTATACTTATGATATACATAATAATGGCTGTAACAATATACTTCCCATGTAAATCCCCATTAATTGGGACATATTTGCAAACCCTTTGCCGATTTAATTGTTTTAAAAATTGAAATTAAATAAAGATATAATAACTTTTATTATTGCACCCCAACAGGTGACGTATTGTTATTCAACGTTTCTTTTTATTTTTTTATGTCACCCTGACGGAAAAAATTGTTATTGTACGATTCTTTTTTTAATTTTTATTATTGAACACGTTTTTGTCCAGACTATTTCTCGGAATTGTATGGACCAATTATGATGGAACTTTACTATAATGTTAACCCTCTTGATGCCAGATTTAAAAAAAAAGTTTAATTGAGATATAATATAAATGATTAAAGACCGTGCACTCTTAATCTAGATGTTTGAAGCAAGCATAGGTCATCATATATACGTCTTAAAATTTCAAAGTGTCGGCATTTCACAAAAATTAACGCAATTGAGCTAATTTTTGGTGCAGCTGAAAGATAATGTAAAAGCCTTTAAGGATAATACCATAATTCAATGAACAAATAAGTTTTCTTCATAGAAAAATATATCATTAAAGTTTATGTATGCAGGGAAATGCATACTTAAACCCCGTGCCTACTTTGGTGAAATGCTGACTTATACGTAATTAAGAAATGTATCGGTTGTTCTAAAAATAGAATAATCTAAAAATATGCAATTCTACTTTCTACTTACAATATAGTATATGTGTAAGACGATGATAATCCAACATCTTTTCGCCCTAGGGACCAAACTGAGCATATTATTGGTCTATACAAGGTGTCATTTTCATCGTAAAGGCCTTGGCTAACTTTATGGGTAGTTGCCTTTATGTTGGTCTTCTAGGCTTTTATGATGGTTTATCGTGTTTTCCGCTTAATAAAGCACGTATTTATATTGAAAAACACATGTTAAAGTTAGCCAAGGCCTTTACGATGGAAATGACACCTTGAAAAGACCAATAATATAGTCAGTTTGGTCCCTAGGGTGAAAAGATCCGGGGTTGGTATGGTCAATACTGGAGTCTGGATTTTAAAATTGGGGATACGGGTCGATTAAACATTTGGTTGGCCTATGTTCCCATATTTTAGTATAAATACAGATTCAGGCATGTAGTAGACACCCTAAGCATTAGTTTGAGCTAGAATATACTCCAATGGCATGCCTGGGCGGCGCTGGGGAAAGATTTTCACTCTTATGGGTAGTTGCCTTTATGTTGGTTTTCTAGACCTTTATGATGGTTTACCGTGTTTTCCGCTTAATGAAGCACCTATTTATATTGAAAAAAAACATGTGAAAGTTAGCCAAGGCCTTTGCGATAAAAATGACACCTTGAATAGACCAATAATATGTTCTGTTTGGTCCCTAGGGTGAAAAGATCCGGGGTTGGTACGGTCAATATTGGCGTCTGGCTATCAAAATTGGGGGTAAGGGTCGATTAAATATTTTTTTGGCTTACGGTCACATATTTGAGTATAGGTAAAGATTCAACCATGTAGTAGACACCCTAAGCTTTAGTCTGAACTATACTATTCCCCTATGCCTTACCTAAGCGGTGCTGGAGGGAGATTTTAACTCTTGTCGGTAGTTGCCTTTATGTTGGTTTTCTAAGCTTTTATGATGGTTTAATGTGTTTTCGGCTAAATGAAGCACCTATTTATTTTGGAAACACATGTTATAGATAGTCAAGGCCTTTACGATGAAAATGACACCTTGAATAGACCAATAATATGCTCAGTTTGGTCCCTAGGGTGAAAAGTTCCGGGGTTGGTACGGTCAATATTGGCGTCTGGCTATCAAAATTTGGCGTAAGGGTCGATTAAATATTTTTTTGGCTTACGGTCACATATTTGAGTATAGGTAAAGATTCGAGTATGTAGTAGACACCCTAAGCTTTAGTCTGAGCTATACTATACCCCTATGCCTTGCCTAAGCGGTGCTGGGGGGAAATTTTAACTCTTGTGGGTAGTTGCCTTTATGTTGTTTTTTAGGCTTTTATGATGGTTTAAGTGTTTTTGGCTAAACGAAGCACCTATTTATGTTGGAAACACATGTTATAATTAGCAAAGGCTTTAACGATAAAAATGACACCTTGTATAGACCAATAATATGCTCAGTTTAGTCCCTAGGGTGAAAAATCCTTGGTTGGTATGGTCAATATTGGCGTCTGGATATTAAAATTGGGGGTAGGGGCCGATTAAATATTTTTTTGGCCTATGTCCACATATTTTCGTATAAATACAGATTCGGGCATGTAGTAGACACCCTAAGCATCAGTTTGAGCTAAAATATTCCCAAATGGCATGCCTGGGCGGTGCTAAGGGAAGGTTTACACTCTATGTGTAGTTGCCTTTTTGTTGGTTTTTCCAGGCTTTTATGATGGTTTCATGTGTATTCCGGTGAAGGAAGCACCTATTTCTGTTGGAAACACATCTTAAAGTTAGCCAAGGCCTTGACGATGAAAATGACACCTAGAATAGACCAATAATATGTTCAGTTTGGTCCCTAGGGCGAAAAGATATGGGGTTGGTATGGTCAATACTGGCGTCTGGATATTAAAATTGGGGGTAGGGGTCGATTAAATATTTTGTTGGCCTATGTTCCGATATTTTAGTATAAATACAGATTCAGGCATGTAGTAGACACCCTAAGCATTAGTTTGAGCTAGAATATAACCCTATGGCATGCCTGGGCGGCGCTGGGGGGAGATTTTCACTCTGATGGATAGTTGCCTTTATGTTGGTTTTCTAGACTTTTATGATGCTTTATCGTGATTTCCGCTTACTGAAACACCTATTTATGTTGGAAAACACATGTGAAAGTTAGCCTTTACGATGGAAATGACACTTTGAAACGACCAATAATATGCTCAATTTGGTCCCTAGGGTGAAACGATCCGCGGTAAGCATGGTCAATATTGGCGTCTTAATATTAAAATTGGTTGGTAGGGTTCGATTAAATATTTTTGTTGGCTTACATTGACATATTTTCTTATAAGTAAAGGTTCAGGAATTTAGTAAACACTCTTAGCATTCGTTTGAGCTATAATATACCCCAATGGCATGCCTGTGCGGTGCTGGGGGAGATTTTTACTCTGATGGGTAGTTGCCTTTATGTTGCTTTTCTTGGCTTTTATGATGATTTATCGTGTTTTTCGCTTAATGAAGCACCTATTTATGTTGGAAAACACATCTTAAAGTTAGCCAAGAACTTTTTGATGAAAATGACACCTTGTATAAACCAATAATGTGATCAGTTTGGTCCCTAGGGTTAAAAGATCCGGGTTAGTATGGTCAATAATGGCGTCTGGCCTTCCAAATAAGGGCAAGGGTCGATTAAACATTTTGTTGGCCTCCGTCCACATATTTTAGTGTAAATAAAGATTCTGGCATGTAGAAGACTCCCTTAGCATTAGTTTGAGCTATAATATATACCCAACAGCATGCCTGGGCGGTGCTTGTGGAAGACTTTCACTCTTATGGGTAGTTGCCTTTATGTTGGTTTTCTAAGCTTTTATGATGGTTTATCGTGTTTTCCGCTTAATGAAGCACCTACTTATATTGAAAAACACATGTTAAAGTTAGCAAAGGCTTTTAAAATGAAAATGACACCTTGAATAGATCAAAAATATGCTCAGTTTGGTCCCTAGGGTGAAAAGATCCCGGGTAAATATTGCCAATAATGGCGTCAGGCTGTCCAAATTGGGGGTAAGGGTCGATTAAACATTTTGTTGGCCTCTGTCCACATATCTTAGTATAAATACAGATTCTGGCATGTAGTAGACACCCTAAGCATTAGTTTGAGCTAGAATATACTCCAATGGAATGCCTGGGCGGTGCTGGGGGAAGATTTTCACTCTTATGGGTAGTTGCCTTTATTTTGGTTTTCTAGGCTTTTATGATGCTTTATCGTGATTTCCGCTTAATGAAGCACCGATTTATATTGAAAAACACATGTTAAGGTTAGCCAAGGCCTTTGCAATGAAAACAACACCTTGTATAGACCAATAATATGCTCAGTTTGGTCCCTAGGGTGAAACGATCCGTGGTATGGTCAATATTGGCGTCTTAATATTAAAATTGGTTGGTAGGGTTCGATTAAATATTTTTGTTGGCTTACATTGACATACACTACAAACTGCTCATAGTCTGAATTGACCAGTTTTTGTGCTCGACCAGTAAAATCGAGAACACATTTTACTTGACTAGTCTCGACATTGTCTCGACTGTACTTAACTGTACTTAAGTGTACTCGACTATGTCTCGACTTTACTTAATTAGTCTGATTCAGTACTTGATGATCTTTGTGTAGTCTGAAATGGTCTTGACCAAGGCTCGACCTGTCTCGACCTGTCTTGACTAGTCTCGACCTGTCTCGACTAGTCTTGACCTTCAAATTTAGTTTTGACTGGTGAAAATCAGCCCATCTAACTAAATTAAATATTGATCTTACAAAATTCAAGCTTATTAGGTAGTTTGATTTATTGCTGTCAAATGAAAGAATTTAATTTTACAATAGGTAAAAATAAAAATTATTATATAAATTCAGATAGGCATCTTTATTTTTTTTTTTAGCTTTTTCAAATCATCTTTGATTTTCATCAAACTATGCAGCTATTTCAGAGATATATTAAGCTTACTGAATCCCATGTCATTTACTTTTTTGTTGTATTGCTGTAAAATTTAAGAATTAGAATAATCTTGGTAAAAAAGTTAGGATTTGCAATTCGGACAAAACAGAGATAGTACACTTTAATTTTTTTAATAACTTTTTTCAAATCAACTTGGATTTTCATCAAACTATGTAGCTATCTTAGATATATATTAAGCTTACTAAATCCCTGGTCATTTTTTTTTTTTTTGTATTGCTGTCAAAATCAAGAATTAAATTAATCTAGGTAAAAAAAAATAGAATTTTCAGTTCGGACAAAATAGAGATAGTACACTTTAATTTTTTTAATAACTTTTTCAAATCAACTTGGATTTCCATCAAACTATGTAGCTATCTTACATATATATTAAGCTTACTGAATCCCAGGTCATTTTATTTTTTATTGTATTGCTGTCAAATTCAAGAATTAAATTAATCTAGGTAAAAATAGCTAGAATTTGCAGTTCGGATGAAATAGAGATCGTACACTTTAATTTTTTTAATAACTTTTTCAAATCAACTTGGATGTTCATCAAACTATACAGCTGTCTTACATATATATTAGGCTTACTGAATCCTGTATCAATTAGTTATTTGTTGTATTGCTGTAAAATTTAACAATTAAAGTTATCTTGGTAAAAAAAAGCTAGGATTTGCAATTCGGTCAAAATAGAGATAGTACACTTTAATTTTTTTAATAACTTTTTCAAATCAACTTGGATTTTCATCAAATTATGTAACTATCTTAGATATATATTAAGCTTACTAAATCCCTGGTCATTTTTTTTTGTATTGCTGTCAAAATCAAGAATTAAATTAATCTAGGTAAAAAAAATAGAATTTGCAGTTCGGACAAAATAGAGATAATACACTTTAATTTTTTTAATAACTTTTTCAAATCAACTTGGATTTTCATCAAACCATGTAGCTAATTTAGATATATATTAAGCTTACTGATTCCCAGGTCATTTTATTTTTTGTTGTATTGCTGTCAAATTCAAGAATTAAAGTTATCTTGGTAAAAAAAAAGCTAGGATTTGCAATTCGGTCAAAATAGAGATAGTACACTTTAATTTTTTTAATAACTTTTTCAAATCAACTTGGATTTTCATCAAATTATGTAGCTATCTTAGATATATATTAAGCTTACTAAATCCCTGGTCATTTTGTTTTTGTCTTGCTGTCAAAATCAAGAATTATATTAATCTAGGTAAAAAAAAATAGAATTTGCAGTTCGGACAAAATAGAGATAATACACTTTAATTTTTTTAATAACTTTTTCAAATCAACTTGCATTTTTATCAAACTATGTAGCTATCTTAGATATATATTAAGCTTACTAAATCCCTGGTCATTTTTTTTTTTTTGTATTGCTGTCAAAATCAAGAATTAAATTAATCTAGGTAAAAAAAAATAGAATTTTCAGTTCGAACAAAATAGAGATAGTACACTTTAATTTTTTATTAACTTTTTCAAATCAACTTGGATTTCCATCAAACTATGTAGCTATCTTACATATATATTAAGCTTACTGAATCCCAGGTCATTTTATTTTTTGTTGTATTGCTGTCAAATTCAAGAATTAAATTAATCTAGGTAAAAATAGCTAGAATTTGCAGTTCGGATGAAATAGAGATCGTACACTTTAATTTTTTTAATAACTTTTTCAAATCAACTTGGATGTTCATCAAACTATACAGATGTCTTACATATATATTAAGCTTACTGAATCCTGTATCAATTAGTTATTTGTTGTATTGCTGTAAAATTTAACAATTAAAGTTATCTTGGTAAAAAAAAGCTAGGATTTGCAATTCGGTCAAAATAGAGATAGTACACTTTAATTTTTTTAATAACTTTTTCAAATCAACTTGGATTTTCATCAAATTATGTAACTATCTTAGATATATATTAAGCTTACTAAATCCCTGGTCATTTTTTTTTGTATTGCTGTCAAAATCAAGAATTAAATTAATCTAGGTAAAAAAAAATAGAATTTGCAGTTCGGACAAAATAGAGATAATACACTTTAATTTTTTTAATAACTTTTTCAAATCAACTTGGATTTTCATCAAACCATGTAGCTAATTTAGATATATATTAAGCTTACTGATTCCCAGGTCATTTTATTTTTTGTTGTATTGCTGTCAAATTCAAGAATTAAAGTTATCTGGGTAAAAAAAAAGCTAGGATTTGCAATTCGGTCAAAATAGAGATAGTACACTTTAATTTTTTTAATAACTTTTTCAAATCAACTTGGATTTTCATCAAATTATGTAGCTATCTTAGATATATATTAAGCTTACTAAATCCCTGGTCATTTTGTTTTTGTCTTGCTGTCAAAATCAAGAATTATATTAATCTAGGTAAAAAAAAATAGAATTTGCAGTTCGGACAAAATAGAGATAATACACTTTAATTTTTTTAATAACTTTTTCAAATCAACTTGGATTTTTATCAAACTATGTAGCTATCTTAGATATATATTAAGCTTACTAAATCCCTGGTCATTTTTTTTTTTGTATTGCTGTCAAAATCAAGAATTAAATTAATCTAGGTAAAAAAAAATAGAATTTTCAGTTCGAACAAAATAGAGATAGTACACTTTAATTTTTTATTAACTTTTTCAAATCAACTTGGATTTCCATCAAACTATGTAGCTATCTTACATATATATTAAGCTTACTGAATCCCAGGTCATTTTATTTTTTGTTGTATTGCTGTCAAATTCAAGAATTAAATTAATCTAGGTAAAAATAGCTAGAATTTGCAGTTCGGATGAAATAGAGATCGTACACTTTAATTTTTTTAATAACTTTTTCAAATCAACTTGGATTTTTATCAAACTATGTAGCTATCTTAGATATATATTAAGCTTACTAAATCCCTGGTCATTTTTTTTTTTTTTTTTGTATTGCTGTCAAAATCAAGAATTAAATTAATCTAGGTAAAAAAAAAATAGAATTTTCAGTTCAGACAAAATAGAGATAGTACACTTTAATTTTTTTAATAACTTTTTCAAATCAACTTGGATTTCCATCAAACTATGTAGCTATCTTACATATATATTAAGCTTACTGAATCCCAGGTCATTTTATTTTTTGTTGTATTGCTGTCAAATTCAAGAATTAAATTAATCTAGGTAAAAATAGCTAGAATTTGCAGTTCGGATGAAATAGAGATCGTACACTTTAATCTTTTTAATAACTTTTTCAAATCAACTTGGATGTTCATCAAACTATACAGATGTCTTACATATATATTAAGCTTACTGAATCCTGTATCAATTAGTTATTTGTTGTATTGCTGTAAAATTTAACAATTAAAGTTATCTTGGTAAAAAAAAGCTAGGATTTGCAATTCGGTCAAAATAGAGATAGTACACTTTAATTTTTTTAATAACTTTTTCAAATCAACTTGGATTTTCATCAAATTATGTAACTATCTTAGATATATATTAAGCTTACTAAATCCCTGGTCATTTTTTTTTTGTATTGCTGTCAAAATCAAGAATTAAATTAATCTAGGTAAAAAAAAATAGAATTTGCAGTTCGGACAAAATAGAGATAATACACTTTAATTTTTTTAATAACTTTTTCAAATCAACTTGGATTTTCATCAAACCATGTAGCTAATTTAAATATATATTAAGCTTACTGATTCCCAGGTCATTTTATTTTTTGTTGTATTGCTGTCAAATTCAAGAATTAAAGTTATCTTGGTAAAAAAAAAGCTAGGATTTGCAATTCGGTCAAAATAGAGATAGTACACTTTAATTTTTTTAATAACTTTTTCAAATCAACTTGGATTTTCATCAAATTATGTAGCTATCTTAGATATATATTAAGCTTTCTAAATCACTGGGCATTTTGTTTTTGTCTTGCTGTCAAAATCAAGAATTATATTAATCTAGGTAAAAAAAAATAGAATTTGCAGTTCGGACAAAATAGAGATAATACACTTTAATTTTTTTAATAACTTTTTCAAATCAACTTGGATGTTCATCAAACTATGCAGCTATCTTACATATATATTAAGCTTACTGAATCCTGTATCAATTAGTTATTGGTTGTATTGCTGTAAAATTTAAGAATTAAAGATATCTTGGTAAAAAAAAAGCTAGGATTTGCAATTCGGTCAAAATAGAGATAGTACACTTTAATTTTTTTAATAACTTTTTCAAATCAACTTGGATTTTCATCAAACTCTACAACTATCTTTGCAATATATTGATCTTACTGAATCATAGGTTGTTATTCTTTTTTGTGTATTTCTGTCAAATTTAATTAATCTAGGTAAAAAAGCTGCGATATTAGAAATACATCTTTCCTCATTATTTGGGAAAAAGTATATATAATTATTTAATAATTTATTCCTTTTAATATATATTATATAAATATATCAAATAGTGATGAAACATTAAAGAAATTATTAAAATAGTTTTTCTGATTTGTGGTGATTTAAAAAGCAATACCTTTTGCTTGGGGCAAACTTATTAAAAAGATCACATCTACCAGTGTTTTAAATTCTAAATAACATTAATCAAAGTTGCAACATCCTGTTAAATCTAAATCGCAAGGCTTTTTTAATATTAGATAAGTAATACACAAGTTTAAGAAAAGAAGGGCTTTCTATTTACCTGTAAAACTCACATGTACTGATGTAATTAAACCATGTATAGTGCCATGTCATTAAATTTGACCAAAATAATATTTTAAGATTTGATTTAAATAAAGTTTTACTGTAACTTTGAAACACATTTCTTTTTTTAAAAGGTTATCAAGGATTGATATGAAAGTTCATGATATTAAATTTTTGTTTTAACAAAAAAAAGGTGTTATTTGGTTTAAGCTGATTTGAAAAAAATTATGAAGTCTTAAAAAAGACACTTTTTTTTTGTTGTTAAAACAAAAATTTAATATCATTTAATATATCAGGAAAGATATATTTCTAATACCGTAGCTTTTTGACCTAGATCAATTAAATTCTTAAATTTGACAGAAGTACACAAAATTAAATAAAAACCTATGAATCAGTAAGATCAATATATGGCAAAGATAGTTGTAGAGTTTGATGAACATCCAAGTTGAATTGAAAAAGTTGTGAAAAAAATTAAAGTGTTCTATTTTTTTTACCTGGATTAATTTAATTTTTAAATTTTATAGCAATACAACAAAAAACTAAATTACATGGGATTCAGTATTAAAGCTTGATATATATCTGAAATAGCTGCATAGTTTGATGAAAATCCAAGTTGATTTGAAAAAGTTATAAAAAAAATTAAAGATGCCTATCTGAATTTATATAATAATTTTTATTTTTACCTATTGTAAAATTAAATTCTTTCATTTGACAGCAATAAATCAAACTACCTTATAAGCTTGAATTTTGTAAGATCAATATTTAATTTAGTTAGAGGGGCTGATTTACACCAGTCAAAACTAAATTTGAAGGTCAAGACTTGTCGAGACAGGTCGAGACAGGTTGAGCCTTGGTCAAGACCATTTCAGACTACACAAAGATCATCAAGTACTGAATCAGACTAATTAAGTAAAGTCGAGACCTAGTCGAGTACACTTAAGTACAGTTAAGTACAGTCGAGACGATGTCGAGACTAGTCAAGTAAAATGTGTGCTCGATTTTACTGGTCGAGCACAAAAACTGGTCAATTCAGACTCTGAGCAGTTTGTAGTGATATTTTATTATAAGTAAAGGTTCAGGCATGTAGTAGACACTCTTAGCATTCGTTTGAGCTATAATATACCCCAATGGCATGCCTGTGTGGTTCCTGGGGGGAGAGATTTTTACTCTGATGGGTAGTTGCCTTTATGTTGGTTTTCTTGGCTTTTATGATGATTTATCGGGTTTTTTGCTTAATGAAGCACCTATTTATGTTGGGAAACACATCTTAAAGTTAGCCAAGGCCTTTATGATGAAAATGACACCTTGTATAAACCAATAATATGATCAGTTTGGTCCCTAGGGTGAAAAGTTCCGGGGTTGATATGGTCAATATTGGCGTCTGGCTATCCAAATTGGGGGTAAGGGGTCGATTAAATATTTGTTTGGCCTATGTTCCGATATTTTAGTATAAATACAGATTCAGGCATGAAGAAGACACCCTAAGCATTAGTTTGAGCTAGAATATAACCCTATGGCATGCCTGGGCGGCGCTGGGGAAGATTTTCACTCTTATGGATAGTTGCCTTTATGTTGGTTTTCTAGACTTTTATGATGCTTTATCGTGATTTCCGCTTAATGAAGCACCTATTTATATTGAAATACACATGTTAAAGTTAGCCAAGGCCTTCGCAATGAAAACAACACCTTGTATAGACCAATAATATCCTCAGTTTGGTCCCTAGGGTGAAACGATCCGGGATTGATATAGTCAATATTGGCGTCTGGCTATCCAAATTTGGGGTAGGGGTCGATTAAATAATTTTTTGGCTTACGTTCACATATTTTGTTATAAGTAAAGATTCGAGCATGTAGTAGACACCCTTAGCATTAGTTTGAGCTATAATATACCCAAATGGCATGCCTGGGCGGTGATGGGGGGAGATTTTCACTCTTATGGGTAGTTGCCTTTCTCTTGGTTTTCTAGGCTTTTACAATGGTTTATCGTCTTTTTGGCTTAATGAAGCACCTATTTAAATTAAAAAAAACACATGTCAAAGTTACCCAGGACCTTTACGATGAAAATGACACCTTGTATATACCAATGATATGCTCAGTTTGGTTCCTAGGGTGAAAAGATCCAGGGTCAATATTGTCAATAATGGCATCAGGCTGTCCAAATTGGGGGTAAGGGTCGATTTAACATTTTGTTAGCCTACGGCCACATATCTTAGTATATATAAATATTCAGGCATGAAGTAGACACCCTGAGCAGTAGTTTGAGCAAGAATATACCCAAATGGCATGCCTGGGCGGTGCTGGGGGAAGATTTTCACTCTTATGGGTAGTTGCCTTTATGTTGGTTTTCCAGGCTTTTATGATGGTTTATCGTGTTTTCCGCTAAATGAAGCACCTATTTATATTGAAAAACACATGTTAAAATCAGCCAAGGCCTTTACGATGAAAATGACACCTTGTATAGACCAATTATATTCTCAGTTTGGTCCCTAGGGTGAAAAAATCCAGGTTTCGTATGGTCAATATTGGTGTCAGGCTATTCAAATTGGGGGTAAGGGTCGAATAAACATTTTGTTGGCTTACGTTCACATATTTTCGTATAAATACAGATTCAGGCATGTAATAGACACCCTAAACCTTAGTTTCACGCTGAAATAATCCCAAATGGCATGCCTGGGCGGTGCTAGGGGAAAGTTTTCACTCTATGGATAGTAGCCTTTATGTTGGTTTTCCAGGCTTTTATGATGGTTTAATGTGTTTTCCGCTAAATGAAGCACCTATTTATGTTGGAAACACATCTTAGAGTTGGCGAAGGCCTTTACGATGAAAATGACATCTTGTACAGACCAATAATATGATCAGTTTGGTCCCTAGGGTGAAAAGATCCGGGGTTGGTATGGTCAATAATGGCGTCAGGCTATCCAAATTGGGGGTAAGGGTCGAATAAACATTTTGTTGGCCTACGTCCACATATTTTAGTAAAAATAAAGACTCAGGCATGTAGTAGACACCCTAAATATTAGTTTGAGCTAGAATATACCCCAATGGCATGCCTGGGCGGTGCTGGGGGAAGATTTGAATTCTTATGTGTAGTTGCCTTTCTTTCGGTTTTCTAGGCTTTTTTGATGGTTTATCGTGTTTTCCGCTTAATGAAGCACCTATTTTTATTGAAAAACACATGTTAAAGTTAGCCAAGGCCTTTACGATGAAAATAACACCTTGTATAGACCAATAATATGTTCAGTTTGGTCCCTAGGGTGAAAAGATCCGGGGTTGGTATGGTCAATAATTGCGCCAGGCTATCCAAATTGGGGGTAAGGGTCGAATAAACATTTTGTTGGCCTACGTCCACACATTTTAGTATAAATAAAGATTCAGGCATGTAGTAGACACCCTAAGCATTAGTTTGAGCTAGAAAATACCCCAATGGCATGCCTGGGCGGTGCTGGGGGAAGATTTGAATTCTTATGTGTAGTTGCCTTTCTTTTGGTTTTCTAGGCTTTTTTTGATGGTTTATCGTGTTTTCCGCTTAATGAAGCACCTATTTTTATTGAAAAACACATGTTAAAGTTAGTCAAGGCCTTTACGATGAAAATGACACCTTGTATATTCCAATAATATGCTCAGTTTCGTCCCTAGGTCCAGGGTAAGTATGATCAATAATGGCGTCAGGCTATCGAATTTGGGGGTAAGGGTCGATTAAAGATTTTGTTGGCCTACGGCCACATATTTTAGTATATATAAAGATGCAGGCATGAAGTAGACACCCTAAGCATTAGTTTGAGCTAGAATATAGCCCAATGGAATGCCTAGGCGGTGCTGGGGGAAGATTTTCACTCTTATGGGTAGTTGCCTTTATTTTGGTTTTACAGGCTTTTATGACGGTTTATCGTGTTATCCGCTTAATGAAGCACCTTTTTATATTGAAAAACACATGTTAAAGTTAGCCAAGGCCTTTACGATGAAAATGACACATTGTATAGACCAAAAATACGCTCAGTTTTGTCCTTAGGGTGAAAAGATCCAGGGTAAGTATGGTCAATATTGGCGTCTTGATATTAAAATTGGTTTACATAAGAGTCAAACAACTGGATTAACACATAGAAACAGTAATATGTCCACATGAAAACCTGTCAGATAGAAAGTCAGAATGCCACTTAGTCATCAAAATTGAAAAAAAAGGTCTGTAATGCTTATTTTGACCATATAATTCCAAAATTGGTAATTTGTGCAGAATTTCTAATAAGTGAAAGTTTAAATCCTTTAGTTTCTTTCTATTTGACAAATTGACACCGTCAAATCATTCAGGGAAGTTGCCAAAGTACAGATTCTATATTTACTGATTTCACCTCTTAAAAAAGAAAAAATTGACCAATCTTTATAAAACTAGTTATGACCAAAGCTTAGTTACTTATGAGACTGCTTACAAATTTCATGACAATAGGATATATATTACATACAATATGTTAAATTTTAAATTTAATTTGCGTGTTAAATTTAGACGTTAAATTGGAAAATTTCAACTATCAACATTTGGGAGTTTAAAAATTAAAATGTTGCAAAAAAAATACTTCTTAAATGCTTAACATATAATATATCAAATATCAAAAGCAAAAAAGGACTCATTTGAGTAATCAGAGGTAGCACAATTATTCAAAAGTCAAATTTGTATGAGCCTGTGGTTTAAAATTAAGGTTTTATAATAAAAGGGTGTCTTACATAAAGATAAAGTATTTTCCAGCAATTTTAAATTTTAGGAGTATTTAAAAAAAAGAAAGAAATGAGGCATATAACATATCATATTAGTTTTAAAGGGTGTTAGGCCAAGAAAGACTGCAAAATATTTATTATTTTTGACATGTTTGGTTCAGTGATTTTGTAAGCCGTTAATTTATAAATATATGATTTTTTTTATAATAAACACATAGTTTTTGATTGACTTAATTAAACTAAAGTTTCATATTATCATCGTCTTACGCAGTTACTCTATTGCAAATAGAAAGTAGAGTTGCGTATTTTTAGATTATTCTATTTTTAGAACAACCAATACACAGAAGAGCACTATTTATAAATTCCGTACAAGTCAGCATTTCACCAAAGTAGGCACGGGGTTTAAGTGTGCATTTCCCTGCATACATAAACTTTAACGATGTATTTTTCTATGAAAAACTTATTTGTTCATTAAATTATGGTATTATTCTAAAAGGCTTTTACATTATCTTTCAGATGCACCAAAATTAGCTCAATTGCGTTTATTTTAGTGAAATGCCGACACTTCGAAATTTGAAGATGTATATATATATATGATGACCTATGCGCTTGCTTCAAACATATAACTTAAGAGTGCACGCACGCAAGCATGCATATATAAAGTACGAAAACATTGATATGATCACATGTGGGGAAGAATTTAAAACTCTTCAATACTACCTGTCAATTAATAACATTCAATTGTATAAAAGAAACCCAGAATATATGCATGCTTTAGAAAATAGAAGACTATAGATGTAAGGGGACGGGTTTAAATTACATCTACATTATGTAGAAATGAGACAATTCTCCACACGAGACCAGATGACCTAGAAATAAACAACTAAAGGTCACCCCGAGCAGCATTTAACAATGAGCAAAGCCCATACCGCTTAGTCAGTTATAATATATAAATGTACATTATGTATAACGTTTGTTACAATGCAAATATTTTTATAATATAGCCGTCTAGGTTTTTAAAACGCGTATCATATGTAGAACAAGATTGTATGATTAAGAAATTAATGCTTATTTTAATAATTTGATTGAGTTGTAAAAGTGTTGACTGGAGCATAACTTGTACGAAGCGGTTCGTTCGAAAAATATTCACACGATCAACAATATAAAATCCCCCTTCTCTTTTCCCGTCAAAAAAATATACATAAAGAAGCATTCATTTCTTAAAACTATATTTCTATGCTGATAAGACAAAACAAAAAGTTGGATCAAGTTTTTCTTTTATATACCAGTGCACTTTTTTTTGCAGCACGTATCAATTCGAATTTAACATATTATTTTGATATTCCTTATGTATTAATTCAATTTCAGACAAACTACTCGTAATTTCTTGAAAGTTTTTAATTACATTTCATTTTTTTCTACAAAATTTTAATATAACTTCCTTGCCAACAGAACTGCCGTTTTGTTTGTTTATTAACAAAGACTTCCGAAAAGAAATGTTATTCTTATCCTTAATATATACGCTGACTTTAACGACCTTATACTTGTTTAAATACAAAATCAAGAGATGTTCCGGTGATTGCGACTTAAGTAGTAATTTAACAATATTTTTTTTTTTAAATTGTATAAGAAGGCACAAAATTTAAAGTAGGCACGTATACATTGTGGAGGCCGAGTTTACACATTTCCCGATTTTTTATTGAGTTTAAAGTAACATATTTATCTTAAATTGTTATAAAAAACATATTGTACGTCCAAACAATATTAATATAACATCAAGATTTTCGATAATAACCGATTTCTTAAATTCTTTGAAAATGCTGAATCATGCTTACTTTAGTAGCTGTTTTAACGCATCGGGACTTTGGTAGCAATTAGTTAGTATATATATATATATATATATATATATATATAAACAAAATGGCGAATATATTGAAAGAAAAGTTGGATGAATACTACTTAAAACTACTAAAGAAAACTGAGTACATGACTAAAGAAAATATGCACTACTTTTCGCATTGTACTCATTTATCAACAAAGAGAAAAATCAGTGACAGTGGCAAATTACTTGGAAATAGCACAGTGATGCCACTTAGAGCACCACTTGCAGGCAACAAACGTATAAAAGGAGTATGGTTTGAAATGCAACCAAAACAGTTACCAAAATATTCACCTTATGGAACTAAAAGATTAATCATTCCAGCTGATAAATTTATGTTACATATGTGCACAAAGAATTCAAATGGATGCGTGAAAGATGCACATCAATATTCAGACGACAGCAACGACGAAGATGATGATGATGATATTAATGAATATGATGATGAACCTTTTGAGAAAGATATGAATGATAACAATGACACACTTTTTTATCCGCAGTGAACACCATTTGAATTTAGCACATACTTTGCACGTAAAAGCTAAACAAATGAACGAACTTCAGGGATTACATGAAACATTAGAAAAATAAGCAAGACATATTTATTGCAGAAGAGCTAACAGGTATTATACATGTTATAGGTAAATTGTAATGTAAGATAATAATAATCATTATCAAATTTATCAATATATTAAGAGTTGAATAGTGCATGTCCATTATGCAATAAGGGCAAACTAAAAACATTAAAAAAAGATACAATCAATCTCCATTAGTTCTTAAAATAAATTATCAAAATTGTTACAAAAGATATCGACAACGATTATAAATCCATTCACACGTTTTTATGTATTCAAATTGATTTTACCTTATTACCTTATTTTTAGCTGAAATATGAACCGCTTACCTTTTACGTTAACCATGTATATTGTATATACATTTAAATTTATATTGTAAATGATTCACATTTCATCAATATGAGATTTTATTTTGTTGAACAGATTTTTTAAGTAAATAAATGTGAATTTTGATTACAGACACGTAACATATATTACAGTAAGTTTATAAATTAATTCAATTTGTTAAAAAATAGGTCATTAATTTTCTTAATTGAATTGGTTCATACTTTGCATGTTGAGGTCTGCCATAGCTTACTATACGGTATGGATTTTTCTTATTATTGAAGGCCGATAATATTGTACATTGACTTCTACAACTTCAATAGATAGTTGTCATATTGGCATCACCAGCCCAGTAGCCAGTATTTCGGTACTGGCATGAAAATACGGATTTTTTGTGTTATTTAGATTTGATGTTACAAAATATTAGAAATTATTATAAATTAAGGAATGTATCTCCCTCATGCAAAGCTCTGATTCCTTTCACGAAATTTACTATACTTTTTGGACCTTTTGGATTATAGCTCTTCATCTTTCATATAAGCTTTGATTTTCAAATATTTTAGCCACGAGCATCACTGAAGAGACATATTTTGTCGAAATGCGCATCTGGTGCAACAAAATTGGTACCGTTGATTTTATTGGCAATCACACCAATTATCTTTAATTGTAAAGTATAAGTAAGGTTCGTGTTTATCAATATACAGGTTTATGACTACTCGTTGTTGCATTTTAGATTGTTATGTTTGTTTATTGGGCCCCGTTTTTTATAATTGTGTTATATCTTTGTCATACTTTGACTTATAATTTCGGTTTGTTCTGATGAAATAGGGACATAGAATAACTTTAACTTTAAATAACTAGCTAAATTTATATGACTGAATTGTAAGAAAAATAGTTTAAAAGGTTTATTCTCATTATCAGTTATTTTCCTCAAATTAATGCAGTTGAAACACTGCATGAAATGATGCATTTAATATAAAATTAAATGCATATGTTATGCATATTAAATTTCAAATTACAAAAAATATTATGCATTTACTTTGCTGGAAAATTTCTAATTTAATATAGATTTAAACTAAATTTAATATTGCAAATAAATTCCCAAATTTCAACCTAGTTTAAAGGTATTTTTAAATCTAAATAAATTTCAAATTTAAAGAATTTAAGTATAGACTAAATTTGAATAAATTTCTAATTTAAAGAAATGTTTATGTAAATTAAATTTGAATAAATTTGAGATTTAAAGAATTTTTAATAGAAATTAAATTTGAATAAATTTCAAATTTAAAGAAGTTTTGATATAATTTAAATTTGAATAAATTTGAGATTTAAAGATCTTTTAATATTTATAAATTAAATTTCAATAAATTTCAAATTTAAAGAATTTTAAATATAAATTAAATTTAATTAATTATGTAATTTAAAGAATTTTAAATATAAATTAAATTTAATTAATTATGTAATTTAATTACATGTAAATTCAAATAAATTTCTTGTTTATGACTTATTTAAATTAGAACTTCCATCAAATTTAATGCAATTTAAAGTCAATATAATCCTGTATAACTACTTACAAAAAAATAGTGCAAATGAATAATAATGAAAAGGCAGAATTTTTCCCTCTGCTTTTTGGAAAAGGGATGTTGGGGATTTGTTTTTACTTTAACCCAAATATCTGGTTTGAAAATATCTAATTAAATAAAAAAACAAAAATTAGGAAAAATAGGAATTTTTAATGGTGATAACTTTGTAGCTACTGTACATATAAAATTGATCCTCCAACTTTTCTTATCCATGTTTACAAAGTATTAGACTTGAAAGGCATGGATTGCTGCTCTGTGTATTTACAGTAGAATAATATTTGTGGTTTCAAACGGCAATGTGCAAATGTATAATTTGTCAGAAAACATTGAAGACTGTATTTTTCAGATGAAACTTAAACAATAATCCAACGAATACATGTCACTCATTTGCAAAGCTCAATACCATTTTGTAAATATGCCTTTACCTATATGTAAAGAATGGCAATGCATCTGAATTTATATAAGAACTTGAAGAGTTAGAATCTAAGACATACAAAAAACACAAACACCAGATATAAACTATAGGACAAGGCTATCTATGTGTGATTTGGATTTTGACAATGGCAGCAATATACAATACAGGAGATAACAAAAAATTTTGGACAAAGCATAACCATACACAACAATTTCTAGCATTTTCTTATTGTCATCCTGTCTAGGGCATAGTTATTTTTATCACTTCTAATCGGGTCAGAATAATAAAAAAAACCAATTTTGAGTTATCTCCCTTTGTATATACTTCAATAAAAGAAACAAAGTATCTAACAAATTAATTTTATTCAGATACTGTCAGACAAATTAGAGTTGTTTTGGTGATAAATTAAAATAAAATGTCAAAAAGTTTGTTATACAATTTTAAAAACATTTAAAACAAATAAAAAAACACTTTTGTTTAAAAAAAGTCAAGTTCTACATCAAAGAACCTCATCAAATTCAAACTAATTAATAAAATAATGGTTATTGACAAATTAACATGCTAACTTGTATAGATTATTTAAGAATCATAACAATTGGGTTATAACAAATAGCAAACATAGGCACCTCTAAATTTCAAGTTTGGCATCATAAAAATATTAATGAATAATCTCCCCTGCTAGCATTATTTGTCAATTTTAAAAACTTCAAAAAGCAAAAAACAAAAAACATAACATTATTTACATGATTAACATAATTCGTAAATTCACAAGAGTGCACACACTGAAATGTCTCGCCTTCTTTACTTATCATTGATATTATGTTGATAGTCCTAAGTATAAAGCTTTATTAAAAACTGTCACATAAACTTAACATTAACCAAGATAACTAAACAAAGAGCAATGAACCATGAAAATGAGGTCAAGGTCAGATGAACCATGCCAGGCAGACATGTACAGCTAACAATGCTTCCATACAACAAATATAGTTGACCTATTACTTATAGTTTTAAAAAATAGACCAAAACACAAGAACTTAACACTGAGCAATGAACCGTGAAAATGAGGTCGAGGTCAAATAAAACCTGCGCAAATGACATATAGATCATAAAATATTTCCATACACCAAATATAGTTGACCTATGGCATATAGTATTAGATAAAAAGACCAAAACTTGAAAGGTCAGATGACATCTACTCGCTAGACATGTACACCTTACAATCATTCCATACAACAAATATAGTAGATCTATTGCATATAGTATGAGAAAAATAGACCTAAACACAAAAACTTAACTATAACCACTGAACCATGAAAATGAGGTCAAGGTCAGATGACACCTGCCAGTTGGACATGTACACCTTACAGTCCTTCCATACACCAAATATACTAGCCCTATTGCTTATAGTATCTGAGATATGGACTTGACCACCAAAACTTAACCTTGTTCACTGATCCATGAAATGAGGTCAGGTCAAGTGAAAACCGTCTGACGGGCATGAGGACCTTGCAAGGTACGCACATATACCAAATATAATTATTCTATTACTTATAATAAGAGAGAATTCAACATTACAAAAACATTGTTCTTTTTTTAAAGTGGTCACTGAACCATGAAAATGAGGTCAAGGACATTTGACATGTGACTGACGGAAACTTCGTAACATGAGGCATCTATATACAAAGTATGAAGCATCCAGGTCTTCCACCTTCTAAAATATTAAGCTTTTAAAAAGTTAGCTAACGCCGCCGCCCGATCACTATCCCTATGTCGAGCTTTCTGCAACAAAAGTTGCAGGCTCGACAAAAAAACATCCTGCTGCTCGAACATTGATTAAAATTTCATTCCAAATGCTGTATGCAAGAATAAAAATAATAAGGTGTAATGAAATACTTCAAATATGTACAATTGAATAAAATAGCACACAAATAAACTTTTATCAACAAAATTATGTAATGTCAAGCAAAAAATTATCAATATTGAATATGTACTTGGACAATTGAAGAAAATAATAAGTTTATATGCTTATAAATATATTTGGTGTATTGACTGTCTCCTGATTAGTTAAATTTTTTTAGTTTTATTTTCATTTTTTTTTGTTTACAAATTTTATGTAGTCAACATGTGCATGATGTGTGTACTTTGTTATTATTTATATAAATAAAATAAAAAAATTCTTTGAGCCTTATTTTTGATAGAAATTTATTTATAATGAATGGCAATAACTTATTTTGATTTTATTGAACCATAAAATTAATTTTCAACTTTTTACATTTTACATAATCCTCTTCGCAGATTATCTAATGTGAAGATTCAAAAAGTTATCTCCCTTTGACCAAGCGATTATAAATAATGTGAAATCTTACAGGAAAAATCTTGACAGCAAATACAAGACACTGAAATGAGCAACACTCAAATTATTATTCAGCATTTAATTAATTAGAAAAGGCAACAGAAAGTTTAAGTAAAAAGAAATATGTAGCTTAACCAAACACATTAACATAATCTGATGTCACCGATATGCTGCACTTGTAAATAATTTTAATAAAAAATGCAAATGTTGAAATAAAAGAACAGTAATTCATTTTTTTACTTTAAAAAATAATCAATTCAATAAACCAAACCACTTCATTTTAAGGGTTCCCCCCTTAAACTAAAAACTGTCAACTATAATTCAAAAGTAAACATGAAGGTATTTTTGTTCTTGCAAATTCCAAAAGTGTACCTTTGAATTGGTCCTTATTAAAATTTAAAGACATTTTTATTGATATCTCTCAATTTTGTGTCATATGCCCTTAAGTAAAAATCCATGCAAGTTCTGTACATTTCTTGTGACAAGGCCTCTCTGATTTACTTGGACCTCAGCTCTTTGCCCTGTGCATTCAGCTGTCTCTGGTATTTACAGTCTAGTAAATGACTTTAGTTTATCCATGTAAGATTTAAAATCTTGTGACAGTCAAATCCCAGTTGTGATCAGGCGAGTTTATCTACAGAATCACTATCCCAACTTGACATTAAATCAATTTGCATGGCCTTTCTAAGTTTGTCCTTTTCTGACACTGGCAGTTTCTTGGCTTAAAGGGCCTTAGCTCTATTTTGTAGCTTCTGTAATAAAGTAATAAAAAAAAATGTTTAATTTTATTAAATTGACAAGTGATATATATGTGACAAAAGCAATAATTTTCTGCATGCAATTATTCTATCTTAATGCAGTTGTAATCAAAATCATATATTTAAAAGATATTCTAATGAGTGACCCAAAAATATCTCGTGGAATAACTCTATAAAAAGAATAGCTAGAAGTTGTGATAAATTTTCTATTTTCAATGGACCATGAAATTGGGGTCAAACCATTAATTTATCCTTAGAAAGATCATAACATAAGGCACATGTACATTTATTTTTAAGTTGATTGGTCGTTAACATCATTAACAACTATCCTGACCAAAAACTTGAACCAAAACTTGAATCTAAAGCAGAACAGATGAAAGAATAAACAAACAAAAGCATGGATCATTAAACATAAACCCCTTCTACTATTGTAGGCTGGCATAACAATTTATTACACATTGTGATTTATTTATCAACATCAAAAAAATTATTGATTTGTATCAGTTTAGTTTTTCAATTATATTTTAAAACTAACTCCTTGCATAACATGAAACACTTTCCCTGGCGATGCACCCGGTCTCCTTTTAGAGTTAAAGCAATTCCCATAGACTTGTTTGTTAACCTTGGTTTGTATGTTCGGAATCAGATAAGTAAATTGATAAACAACTGTTGTATTTAGTTTAATTTCTACTTTCCATCAAATGACCTTTAGTGTTGATCTCTATATATTTAAAAAAAAATATAAAATACAAATAAAATATTCAATTAAAAACTGAATTAATACTAATTAAAAAAAATTAAATTTAAAAACAATGAAAGGTAAAGAGTAAATAATCCATTTTGACAGGAAATTGCGGAAACGTTTTAAAGATGATTTAGGTGATTAAAAGACCGATTATAACCTATTTGCAAAATAATTGGATTACCATGTCTATTAGCAATTAGAAAAACAAGTCGTCACTAAGAGACGTACATTATAAGGAAGAACACCGTTGCAAATAACCCAATGAAAAAAAAGAAAGAAAAAAACCCAATATGAATATACGAGGAACTTAAGTTGACACCAATGGGACATCAACACAAACACAGAGATAGCTATATAATGGTCTATCTTCAGTCTTCAACAGTAGACAAAACTCGTAAAGCATATAATAAAAAAAAAAACTTATTCAACTTAAAACTTAACCTGACCCAAACCACATCGGAAAGAATGCACTATATGTTATCTAGATAGGGAAACTGATCATACAGGAAACCTTCAGATTAGAAATTAATATAAGGTGGTTAGGGAATGGTAATTGTTACGTGCCAAAATCATACATACTCGTAGGAAACAAGTTGAAAAGTACAATAAAAGATACAATAAAAACAGACTCACCTTTGATTCAGTAATGGACGAAGTACTCTATGATGATTAGTATATTTAACATTGAATATTTATATGAAGAAACTGCATCTACTGACCAATAGATATACCTGTTTTATGAATGTAGGCGAACAGATGACTCTCCCTATCTAATTATTGATTCGTTGATGCAACCTTTTTATTTCTGTTTCATACATCACGAAACTGTCTGTGTAAAAAGGCAAATTTTGATATTATTTGTGTATTAGACATAACCAGAACTTTGACCGTGACACTTGTAATCTTAAATATTTTCATAGCATCTGAATGAATCCTAAAGAACTGTCGCAATTAATAGGTGCTGTCTATCTATGGCCATAAGGATGCCTCTGTAGAGCAATTAAAGTTTCTGAATATTTTAACTCGATTAACATTCAAAGATAAAGTTGTAATACCACCAAATCATAGTACGTATCATCCGATTTCATACAAAAAAGGGTCGAAAAAAATATTCACTTGAATTTGACAGCTGTAGAAAATCAACCCTGCTTTTCATTGCAGAAAATAATTTCCGAGTCATAAACATATATCTTGGGTGATTCAAAGCACAATAATTTTTTATTTGGTGTTTATGTATAACATGTATAATATTTTGGAAACTTGAGATGACATGGTTACTTAAGCTTGTTAACAGGAAAACAAGGGGTGAAAAGTTGATTTGTTTACTTCCAGTGATAGTTATTATCTTTTATGCAATGAAATGTAATGTGAAATTCTCACTGTAGTACTGGACAGGATAAAACTTTACTTATGCCAAGTGTTTCTTTATTTGAAACAAAGATAAGTTTTGCACAAATTTTTGAAAAAAGACAATTTAACAAAGACAAATAGGGGGAAAACAATTAAGGTATCACACCTAAATATACTTTTGATGTATATTCTGGTCAATTTTAAGGTTGTTGGTCGATGTGAAAAGTTTATTGCACGTTTGCAATATATATTAATATTGTATATTAACTCGATGTTGTCTTTTTCGTTAATATTGAGGTGTTACATACACAGTGGCAGCGAAACAGGATTAATTAATTTAAGGTATTAATCATTATGTAGTAAATTATAAGCGTAATTTTCAGTAAGGGATATAAAGCTGATAACAGTCCATTCTGTAAAATATTGGACAGGTCTGAGGCCGCAGGCCGAAGACCTGTTCAATATTTTACAGAATGGACAGTAAGAGGCTTATATCTTACTTAAAACATTGTTTAACACGTCGAAAAAGGTAAAACAAAAGAAAAAGCAAGCACAAATTTATTTTCAGCAAGTATGAACATTGTTTTGTGAATAAACTTTCTATACATTAAAAAATATCCTACATGTTGGCCCCTTTAAACAGTAGCTCAACTTAAAAAAAAGACAGACAAAAAGAAAGTACAGCTGAAGGTAAACAACATGTATTGCTAAATGAAGAATAAGACACAGGGTATGTGTATCATGATTTTTGCATGCGCAAGGACCACTCATATGTTCCGCTCATAGTTTCCGTGAATATCTTTACATGTGTTTTGTGTTTCAAAATGGATAAAGTGATGAAAGTATATTCTTAATGCAAAAACGAAGAAAAAGATGTCGTTATTAGTGATTGTGTTGTTTCAAACTTTGGATATAGTCAAAGCAGCTAATGATGGCACGTTTTATATATATTATATTTCCAAATGTAGCCCTCTCCTATTAGTTTCTCGTTTCTTCTCGGGTTTTATTTTTTACTAGGTGAATGAGAAAAAAAGAATAGCATACGAAGACAGGTTCTTGTTGAACAATATCGAGTGCACCGCAGTCGATTTTATTTCAAATATATAATTAATATGAACAAATGAAGAGACAACAACATGTAATCAGTTATATTCTTTTGTTGGAATTTTCAAGAGACTTTTATTGTTTACCCAAACGGTACCACCTGAATACCCCCTCCCTTTTTCTGTTTTTTTTTCTTTCTGCAAGATCGTGTCGCTCTTTTCTCGTTTTTTTGTGTATTGAGTCCCTAGTGTTTTTTTAAATGTTACCGAAACGTAATTTTGTTTCGATTTTCTTTTAAAAAAAACTTTATAAAACGATCACTGAGAACAAAGTGCGAATCGGACACACGATTGGTTTGTTTGACAGATATAATGCGGTAATTTCTTCCTTTATTCTGCTTCCCATATTCACTTTCGTTCATAAGCGAAGTGTTGCATTACATTCATATTTAAGCAATGAAATCAGACTTAAAAAACAACAACTTGTAAATCAACGCCGAAACCTGAAAATTATAAAAACTATTATAGACCCCTTTGTACACAGGGTAAGGTTTAGGTTGTTCATGGCCCTTGTATTCCGGCATGATCTATCAAATTTAAGAAGCATTACTTTATTGCTTTTTTCATTTTAATTGTAGTTGAAAATTATGTTAGGAAGAGCAACACCAGAGGTCAATTTTGATAACCTAAAGACGGAAGAGGATAAATCTTTTGAAAAAAGAAATTCATAAAAGCAACAAAAACAAGACTTACAACGAGCATTCTCAACTTATTGAATTGGTGCTAAAAGAGACAACCCAAAAAACATGAGAAAAATGGCTGTGAAATAAGTATTGGTAGTGTTAAAAATCAATTTGAAAGTGATTTTTTCCTCAAGCAACCGTTTTGATGAGTGACAAAATTATTGTATTGGAAGATGACTTTAATAAAATGGGTTTTTTAACTGTCATTTTGTTCTTTGGTTGTATTTTTGTTTACATGATGAAAACAATTGGGGTAATTAATAGTTTTTTTATTTCAGTGGTTGAACTATCATTTACCTGTAAGAATCAGTTATGCTACCTTTAGCTGTCCAATAGTTGTAAGAAAGAGGAGCGCTATTCTTAAAAATATTGAACAGCTAAAGGTAACATAATGGTTTCTTACAGGTAAATGATAGTCCAATCACTGAAATAAAGAACGGGTAAAACAATAGAATGACGTCACAAAAATGTTTTAATAAAGGATATAGGTGCTATCATAGGACTACTGCTTATGTAGCTGATGAGATTTATCAGTGATTATTGCGATTGGATGACATATTGCATATGTGTGCCGTTAACCTGGCCTATATCCAGCTGTGTGATTCAGTGATTAATTGGATAGCTATACTATTAAATGAGAAGACCTCATTTTGTGTGTCGCTTCTCTTCCTTCCACAATAAATTAATCATCATGCCTCTGTGTCTAATAGGTACCATGCGTAGTCGCATTTGTCATCCTCGTTCGCTTATGATTATTCATTTTGGGTTATTTTGGGAGGAAAACGAAAATAAAGGCGTCCGGATATTATTTCTGTCATCGGACGGACTTTTAAGTCATAGACAGACTTCCGTTTAGGACTGTTTTAAAATTACACATAATTTTCATAAGTACTTGGGGACAGGACAATAATTTTCGCGTTTTTCTGTATACTATGATCATACGACTCTCTATATAATATACCAGTGACCACCGTGGATAGTAAACTTGGAATTGATAGTAAATAGCAAATGCACTTTATTAATAGTATATGTATGTTCATATAGTATACAAAAAAAAACAACAGAAAACATGAAAAACGGACTTTGGAAAAAAGGGGGAGGGCTAAAAAATATTGTCCTGTCCCCAAGTGCCTTTGACTTTTGATACCTTTCCTGAAATTCTCCAGTCATAAGATCTTTTACAAAAATTCATCCTACAACAGTTTACATACTTTCAACCACGCTCTAAATGCTCGCGAATTCGTGGGTGTGTTCTAGTGATAATTGTATTTAGTTATTTTATTGGATATATGTGATTCTGTATCTAGAATATATCTGACTGTTGATTCAGCGTAACTTTGGATTTACCGAGCGTATATTTTAAGCCTTAACTCACTTTCGTTATATTTGCGTTAATCATAGGATTATTTTTTTAGTGTTACTATCCGTAATGGCAGAAGAAGGTGTATGGGAAGATGGCAGCATAGCAAAAAATCGTCCAAGAAGAAATATAAATGTAAATTAAATGTAATTTACAGATGCCGAATATGCAGATGAAAGCGACGTGCCAGTTGAGGAAAAAGTATTTCAAAGACCAAAAACTCCAACGCCAAACAAATCAACAATAACAAGAGTTAGATATCGAAAGGAAAAAGCTAGCCATCGAACGTGAAAAACTCGAAATCGAAAAAGAGAAATTAGAAATCGAAAGAGAGAGAATCCGTTTACTGGAAGAAAACCTCCTTATACTGATAAGCATCAGTCACTACCATTCAAAGTAAAATTGCAACCGTTTGATCCAAAATTCGACGACATCTTAACATTTATTTCGGAATTCGATGAAGTAAGTGGTCAAGCAAATTGGTCTAATGACATTAGGATTGTACAGTTAAGAACAGTGTTGACAGATGAAGCAAGACATTTTTCTTCACAAGCGTCCACTTCGTACGACGATCTAAAACGTGCGCTTATCGATCGATATGGAAAGAGACCCAATGATTATTTTGTTGACTTAGTTAATGTTAGAGAGCTTTGAAATTACAAAATTAAGCCTCTTATATAAAACAAAACAAGTTTCCATTGGACAAAATCAAACATTTGATTTCATTTATATATATAATTACACGAAAAGTCTCACAAATAAAAAAAAAAAAAATTCAGCATCAAATCTGATAATTTCAGTTATAAAAACTCGACCAAACAATTGCAGTAATTTGCAAGCATAAATCAATTTAGACCCCGATCGACTTTAAGCAGTTTGTGATGCATTTTGTTAATGTTTTTTGTTGTTATTTTTAGTTAAAGACCTAAGGTTTTAAATCTGTATTTATGGCCAATCGTAAAAATTGAAATTGTCTAAACAACTATTGCAGAAGAAATAACGAAAGGCCACATCATGAATACAATACATTTTTTTTCCTTTTTTCCACATGCCTATGAAAAAACTGACATGATAATAATATTAAAATGTATGTAGGTTTTATCCATTCCATTTCTATGTTCCGAACAATAAATGTGTTCTTAGCCAATGGCAATACTTTCTTTTGTATTATTAATAATTAATAATAATAAAAAAAAATGATAAAAAAGGTTTTATTGCATTTGTCCTGAAATAAAAAAAGAAGAATGCAAATTTTTTTTTTAAATCCACAAGATGGTCTTTTTTCGATATGCATTATGTTCCTGTATGGAATATACTTGAATAAACAAATGTGGGATGTTTGAACGCAAGACGGCATCCTTCCTTTATCAGCAAGATAATCCAGCCCCCGGAGGCGTGTCACTTTTTATATGATATCTATATTTTGTATTGTTAAAATGTAAGTCTGTATTTTTTGTTATATATGTACATGTATTGTTTACATATGGTTCATTGTTCATGTGTATCTATATTATTATATTTGTGTACTACTTACAATGTACTTATTGAATGCGACTGCGAGTTTCTATATATTTCTTTGGTTGTTTTGGGTAGGGTTTTGTTAAGGAGGGGGGATGGAATTAGAAAAGTCCAAATTAAATATATACATATTTTGTTTTCTGTATGCTGTCGAACATTGTTTGTTTTTTATTAAAGTAAAAAGAAGTTTAGTCCAATGATTTTCTCAGACCTAGTCCTATAACATGACCTCTGGTTTTAATTATTGTATGCTAATATGTTCATCCTCTGTCTTGTTGGAATCAGGGTTTCACATTGATAATAAAACAGCAAATAAGAAGTAAAGAATAACATGAATTACAAATAGTAAAATAACAAAAAGAAAACTGTCGGAAAACAAACAGTTAATGAAAATGCTGCCCCCTATGTCATATGTTTTAGGACTACCAACTCTAAACAATCGTTCTATTTATCAAGTGTACGTTCAAAGTCCTAGAGTTATGACGACTTTTAAGTCTACAGCAGCGTCACAATAGGCAAAACAGGATCGAAATGTTCAGAATATTTCAGAACGTATGATTAGTGCATTTTCTACGTTTTGTATTTCCTCCCATATTGACTTTCTGCACACACGATTCAATCGTTCTGCACATGTTTATGTTGCCAAAAATTTCCATTTCAAAGTTGTGAGTGAGTCGACTTGATTTTGGAGTTTATTTTCAAATGAATGATGTGTAAAATGAACGTTTGAGACTTAATTGAGGTTAAAAATGGGATGCTCATTTAATAATCGGTAGGAGAAGGGGTAGCTAGGGGATACCTGTATAACATAACCTTGGCAAAGACAGGATAAAATAAATGTTCTATCCTACAATATGTAGGACTATGCAGGATCTAGTTGTCGATAAAAGTTTAAACATATTTTCGCATGATATAAAAAATCCGTTTTTTCAACAGGTGTGGATTGAATACTCCATCTACCAAACATTCTCCTGACCCCTCTAACCCTAATCCAACATCACAGTGAATATCAAATGGCCTCTCCTTAAAGGCTGTTCAAATTCAATTGTTTTATTATAATTTGGAAAGCAATAATGACAGTTGTTAAAATAGCTCGTATATCCCAAGACTTTTTCAATTGTATGTTGACATCAATCGAATTTGCAACTTTTATTGATGTCGTACATATTTTTGTGTCAATCATTCCTATATTCTGGTTCTTTTCAGGTACACAGTTACCTTAATTTGTTCATACTTTATTATCAGAGCTAGAGTTGTCTATATGTACATATTGTACTCTCATTTCAGTTGTTTTGCTATTCTTACAGTATGGATATTTCAAGACATGACCATCTGCAAATTTTCTTACTTGATTTTTCTATTTCAAAATTATCTTTTGCAGATGCGGCATTCAAATGTACTTGTTGATTTTTTATCTCTATTGTGGTAATATTTGCCGTAATTTGTATTTTTCTTATGTCAACAACCACATTTTTCGATGAAGTCGCGAAACTTTGTCCTGTTAACGTTGTTAGGATAGAGGACTACACATGACTAATATTATATATACCCTCCCTCAAAGCGTGCATCGGAGAAGCTTTGCCTTTAAAATAAAATTTCAATAAACAAAAACCAGTGGTCATTGACATTATCAATAAAAAAAAAACGATAATTACAATTACTGGTAAAAGAGGAACAAATACAAAAATATATCCCCATATACACCAGAAGGTCTACAAATCTCAATGAATTCGATGCGAGGTGGTAGTATCGTTCCACACAACGAAAGTATAAACACTACACATAGCTCCACCAATTTATGCAAATTTGTTCCTATCAAATTTTTGACTAGTTCCAAAGTTAAACGACCTCACAACTAAGTACCGTTGTAACAAAAGAAGAAATATCAAACAATAGTTTGATTTAAAATCTAAATGTAACAAGAAATATATGCAGAAAACATGACCCAACGTGGTTATGTTTAATTACAGATCCTAACGAAAATTGTGCCGATGAAATCCCCAAAGTAATATCGCTAAAAAACAGAATCAAAATTGTAAGATGGTGGAAAGTTATCTTCAGAGCATTAAAGCAAAGAATGATATAAGTGGTGTCAACTAAAATTGTCGCTGATGCTTATGACGTTAATAGAACTGTTACTGCATTATCAACATGAGCATCCTATAGTATGGTACCTGTTTCCTGAAAAAGTAAAATAAAATACACAAAAATACCTTCTTTTGCTTTATATATTTTCCGAATTCGTTTGCTATGTACGTAATTGACGTAACGTTTTAGAATTAAATGAATATTAACAAAATATAACCAGTTAGTTGTCAGGGATTTCATTACCACAAATTACCTTACACTTTGTTTAGAATGTTCCATGGCTACAAAGATTTGATTAAGAAATTTGAATTCTTATTGAACAATGTTGAAAATGGGTTATCACTTTTAACTTTAAATGAGATGTTGTTTATAGAGCACGTACATTAGAATACGATGCATGCATACTTGACTATCATCTGAATAAACTCATTCTTATGGGTTATTAATGTAACACTCTTTGTTATTCATTTTTGTAAAGTAAATTTTAATTAATATTTCAACTTATAAAAGCTAGCAACTACCAAAACATATAGTATATTTAGTATGAAAACAAGGAGCAGTTAAATAACTTGAGCAAATAAATGTACTAAATAGTTGGAGGTGTAAATAAAAATGTCATATAACAAAGCAATTGTTGACTTTTGTTATCAGTTGATACTATTAGTTATCTTGGGGTAATCAGGGGTGTACAGAATTTTACACCGTTGTTGAAAATTCATACACCCTGAGGCGCAGCCGAATGGGTGTATGAATTTTCAACAACGGTGTAAAATTCCGTACACCCCTGATTACACCAAGATAACGAATTTATTTCTTATGAACAATTCCTTTACTCATTTTGAAACCAGGATGTAAAATTGTAAAAATGGTAATAAAAAGTTTGCAGCGTAATATTTTTTCAATGTCCATGTTGCTGCACATTGTCAAATACTTTTTTACTTTATTTTTGACAAAAGTCAGAAAATTTTTGTGTGTTTTGAGTTTACAAAAAAAAAAAAAAAAAAAAAAAAAAAAATATTTTTTTTAAATTTTTAATTTTTTTTTTTTTATATAATTTTTTTTAGCATTTTCTTATTATTATTTTTTTTTTCTAAATTTTATTTTTTTTTCTTTATTTTGGCAAAATTTCATTTTTTTTTATTTTTTTTTTTGGCAAAATTTCATTTTTTTTAAATTTTGGCAAAATTTTATTTATCCCCGGGTGAACAAAGGTGGAGTGTTATTTACACCGGGGTAGTCAACCAATCAGATTGCAGTATTTTTGCTGCATAAGAAATAAAATGATTTATCCACCTCATCAATGGTCTGAATAAACTTATTCTTATCAGCTATTAATGTAACACTGTAAAATCGTAAGATATTGTTATTATCTGTACTCACATTGATTTTGCTTTTGATAGATTGGTACACAAATAAAAATTGATTCTTTTACAGTTATGAATTCTTATTATCCTACATCCTTTTGGTCTATATACATATAGTTTGACATTGCATACGGTCATCCTTTTTGACCGACTGTTGTTGACGTCTTTATACTAAATCCATTTAATGTTTACGGATTGATACTTCAGTCTGGGAAAACATGATTTTTGCATTAGTTCTGAATGCCTTAGATTTCCGAGTTTGTATTTTTTTACATTTTGTATTGTCGTGGCCTTTTATAGCTCAGTATACGGTATGGGTTGTGCTAATTTTTGAAGGGTAACATATAGTTGCTTTCATCTGAGTTTTATAGAGTATGGTGGATAATTGTCATATTATTAATCATAACACATTCTAAACGAATCGATACTGCACAAAGGCGGACCGCAATTAAAGATACCAAAACAAACTGTGACAGGTTTTTTAATCTAACTCTATTTTTTATTTAATCTTAGATTATACTTCCTCGATACAAAGCGATTGATAATTTTTTGATAATCGTTTGAACTCAGTTTTTAATTGGTAAAAATTCAGTTATGACGTCAAATGTTCTTGCTTTTCTCTGAATTTGCAAGTATGACAAAAGGCGATAATGCTTGATAACGTCGTTAAAAAAGACACCTTTTCCTCATTTACATGTGTTAGCAGATCATTAAAAAAGAAATGTAAAGTGCCTACATATCTTCTAAAAATCACTAGAGAAACAGATTCCACCAAAACATCTCGTACAATCTGATATTCTTGATATTTAAATTCTCATTATTTAAAAGGATCGGCAAGCCTTTGGTTTGATATTTGAAAATTTAACCGTCTCGAGCGTAGAAATATTGTATCATACACATGCACTCGATGTATGTACAGTGTTAGAATCTATATGTTAAGAATAAAACCTGGGCTTTGACGAATATAAACATGATAAATGTATACTTAACATGCTTAACGGATATTGCAAATGTTTATTTTCACACCTGTATTTGTATAGTAAGCTGAAAAATCACGGGATAAAACAATCAATGATATTGTCGTACAAATCCTCTCGATGCGAAGGGCATATTGCCGTAGGTTTTATATGAAAAATAGTGTATAAAACTTTGAATGATATTTTAAGTTACGAAACATTTTATTTTAGTTGCGTCAGTAAACATACCAGGCATGCCTTTTTCGAATGAAAACAGTTGAAAGGTCAAATCAGAAACGAAGTTAAAGAGTTAAAGAGTATTCAAAACCAAAAATTTCAACTAGTAATGCCAAATCTGACTAAGGACATATATATTATTTAATTTTCTATTTAATGTTTGCTTTAGTAAAATGGAAAAAATACTAAAATACTGATTCATATGTATTTATTATTGTATTTGTTTAAAATAATGTCTGTTAACAGCGGTATTATTTTTCTAAAGCAGACGGGGAATCTATATCAAAAGCATTGGAATGTTTTTATAATTTGCAATCATGTAGTTTATATCATATTAGTAAATGACAATACAACTTCTCTTTACTCATTGGCAAAAGCATCCGGAAACTTCTTTGTTAAAAAATTATGTTCACCGCGGGAAAACTCAGGAGAGGTTCATATCATATGATTTGGAACAGCCAACGTTTACCTAAATAGTTATGACCGCATTCAAGTTCTCTTTTTTAACTTCTTTTTTTCGATGTTAATTTTTTTTAAAGTACATTCTATTGAATATTTCAACTTATAAAAGATAGCAATTACCAAAACAGAAACAATATTTAGTATAAAAACAAGGACCAGTTAAATGTCTCGAGCAAGTACTAGAAAACTGGAGGTGTACAAAAAACGTCATATAACAAAACAACTGTTGATTTTTGATATCAGTTGATACTATAAGATTATTACATGGCATTTTTCATATCGCATGTATTATCAGCCCTAGGTTCAATATCAGCCCAAGAGTCGCATGGCTCGAGGGCTGATATTGACCGAGGGCTGATAATACATGCGATATGAAAAATGACATGTTATGATCTTTTTATCATATGCTTCAATAGTAGAGAAAAATAACAGATTCATATATTGATCCTTCTACGTGGTTCCCGAAAAGAAGTTGAAAGAGTAAAAAGTTCACGGACGTTGGACCCAAAATTTGATACATTCAATATGAAATCTTTCTTTCATATGCCTGAGGAAAAAAAATCATTTAAATATTGACGAATCGACAAAAAATAATTCAACAACATACATAATGAACATTGTTTGGAAAAGTCAACTTTTTTAAAGTAACTTTCTAAATTATGTTTCAGAAAAACTTAAAAACTGCATTTATTTAATATATTTTTATTTTTAATTTAATTTAATCATTTTACACAATATATTTTCCACAATTCAAATAATTGTTTTGTACACTACTTTGTAATGTTTTCCACTGAAAACGTAGCATTGAGGTGTATTTTCCGGAATTTGCCGAGTATCACCGGAATGCCATGTGATAACGTTACGGAAAGGCATGTGATAACAATCGAAGCATGTGATAAACTTTTCATATCAGCCCGCTAAGCACCAATTCGGAAAATATGGAAAATACTTTAATTTAATGCTATTATCATACGGTAATAATCATATGTTATTTAGTCTAAGTAATGATAAAATGATTTATCGACCTAGTCAAAAGTCAATAATTGTATAATATTGTCAAAATTATGATAAAAAAGGGTCACCGAGTTTTTTTTAAGTTAAAGTTTAAACAAAAATGTCTGATTTGTTTTAAGTATGTACTATACATTGAAAAGTCAATTTTTATGAGTAGAAATATAACTGAACGATAGCATTTTAAATTAGATATAATAAGGTCTCACTTACAAAGCGCGTTCAGAAAATATTAATAAAAATATGGTCGTTTTCTTGCTATACAACACAATAGCATGAATAGGTAAAGGAGTAGGTTCACGAAGGGTCGATATTGGCCTAAAATTCCATGAAAATTAACCAAGTAAGTAATTATAAAAAAACATCTGATTACAAAATATATAAAATTATCAGAGAATACAAAATCAACTAGCTCGGGTTTATTTCTTTAGCAATGATGTCAGTATGACTTCATAGATGCGCACTTTTTTGCAGAAAATCATAATTTTTACTATTTGTTGGCAAGATTTTGATAGTTTTTGCTACAGACGATATTGGCCACACAGATGGAGCATCATGTCTTCGTAGAATGTGTATATCATCCTTATACATCTTCAATCAACAAACTTATATTGGAAAAATTGCAAGGTGAATGTTTTTTCAAAAGTAAATGTACCTTAAAAATGGATTTAAATAGAGAATATGGCCACGTACATTTAAATAATTATTTAAAATAACATTCTATTAAATGTGTCAACATTATCTTAAATAAATATTAGACAGTATAAAAACTCTATTTTACCTCTTTGTGCATAATTAAGATCATTAATATTCATTTTTAGATATGATATTACATAGTCTTTTTTCTGCGAAACTTAAAGATGCGTTTGCTAAGTTATTTCTCCTGATATTAAAAAAAATTAGTGTTTTTTTTTATAAAAAATAAGTTACCATGGGACAAAATCACATAACTGTTTTCATTTATATATATAATCACACGAAAAGTCTCACAAATAAATTTCATTTCTTAATCAAATTTCCTATTTTAAGTAATAAAAACTAGACCAATCATTTGCAGGTATTTGCATGTATAAATTAATTTAGATCCCCGATCAACTTTAAGGAGTTTGTGATGCATTTTGTTGATGATTAATTGTTGTTGTAATTTTTCATTAAATACCTAACCTTATTTTCTTCAGCTGACGAGGACAAAAACCTGATAATATTAAAAATATTACAATGTATATTGGTTTTATAAAAAAATGTTTTGTTTCTGCAATAACCTCCATTTCTATGTTCCAAAAAAAAAAAATGTTTTAAGCCAATGTCATTGCATATTACAAAATACATTTCAATATTCTGTATAATTAATAATTAAAAAAAAATGATTATTTCTACTTACATTCATAGTGTTGTTATGTTGTTATTTCAATATTCTGTATAATTAATAATTAAAAAAAAATGATTATTTCTACTTACATTCATAGTGTTGTTATGTTTTCCTATGGCATTTGTCCTAAAATTAAACAAAAGAATACATGTTTTTTTTTAATTGGAAGACAGCATCATAACTTTCTATATGTGAGTCGAGTTTTCGGTCATTTAAAGCACATTTGTTTTCTTGCAGATATAATTGAGTTAAGAACAGTCGTCAACTATAAAAGATTTTTAATTGTTAGTTTAAGGCCACCATTTAATTTCTTATATTTTTTGTCTATTTTATCATGTTGTGAAATTAAAGTTATTATGTTTAAACGTATATAGCAACTGTTCTCATTAGCTTCATTTAGCTTTAGTTTTTTTAGGATATATCTGCGGCATGGTAATAAATATAAATAAAAAGAAATGTGGGTCATACTTCAATGACACATCAACCAAACAAACAAAAACAAAAAAAAAAAAAACAAAAAAGGAGTTATTAAGTTTTCTCACCAGTCCCACACTGACTTTGACTGATACATAGTTCTTCTCTTTGGAATCATGTAAACATTTTATTCATTATGACAATATATATTTAATGGAATATGAAGCTAATAGTATATGAACCTATTGTAAAGAATTGAGGTATGTCAGATATATCCATTTAAGGGGGTATATAAAACCTACGACAGTTAACTTTTTAAAAATCAGCTCAACGTTTAAATCACGTACTATTAGCATTTGAAAGAGAAAATAAGCTTCTCAATGATCAATATGAGCGTTTTACAAACTACTATATATGCAATGAAATAATTTCGGTGAAGTGTGTTTCAAATTTCTTGCAATGTTTATATTTTTGTCAACAGGGCAAATTAAATATTTTGTCAAAGTGTGATGAAAATTAAACGAGCCAAATCTATTTTAGTCAACGTGTTGGGTAACCCCTAAATAAATGAAAAAAAAATTAGTTTGTTAATTCCAAAGAATTAACCTTAACATGAACACTCAAACTGAAAATTGTAAGCCAGTGAGGTATTGAGACTTACAGATCATTATATATTTTAACTTCCTTTGACAGTGAATAAAAGTTGGTCACTGAAAAGCTTGTTATTTAATTGTTGCATGTTTACGTCAAGCATCATGTAAAACATGTTTAAAATCATTTACTGTGTAATACTGGGATTAATCTATAATTAATTTGCTGGAAGCCTGCTATGTAAGAGTGTTAAACTCGTTGGTTTAATTTTGGATATACAGGTTATTTTGATGTTTCAATCACACCTTTGGAACCTTGTATGTGTGAATACGTATGATTAATGACGTATCGATTGCAAATTGTCTTAATTAGTCGGTCTTGTGACACCTATAGTTACATATATCATCATCATGCAGTATAGTTTCATGATTCAATATCTCCTTGTACTTTCACTTGATGCAATCATATACTCATTCATTAAAGTACACATAAATAAATCAAAATATTTGCAATTATGCCACAGTCTTTTTATATGTAACCAAAACTGGCATACTTCGACTACGCCAAAAACTTAATTCCTCGTACTACACTATATATATAAGAACCCATTAGTAAATAGATGTATGGTCTATTATTAGTGTCCAACGTTCCCATTATGTATCAATTATCAACATGTATATTTGGACTTGTTTGTTGTGTTCTAACAGTATAAGTATTATTCAGGATATCTCTATTTTATATTAATGAAATGTAAGTATGTGTTTTGTTGTAGTATATGAAAACGTATTGTATAACTATGTTTCATTTTTGATGTGTATCTTTTTTAATATTTTTTTTGTGTGTGTGTGTGGGGAAGGGGGGGGGGGGGTGTTTGGAATCAAATAAAATTCTGGATTAAATATATTTATATATATATTTGGTACGAACTGAAGTGAAATAAGGTGTTATTCTATTGACAATTAGGCATAGGGATTTATTATTGAGTTTTTCAAAAAAATGACTGTATGTTGTTGAAAATTGTTTGTTTTTATTAAAGAAAGAAACAAGGTTTGTCCGATGATTTCCCAACCCCTAGTCCTATAACATATGACTTCCTTATTTATTTTTTAAATGCTCATATTTTCATTTTTTATCTTTCTTTTTTTAGTAAGGGTTTCACATTGATAGTAAAACAGCAAATAGAAAGTAAAGAATATCATGAATAACAGATAGCACAATTAGTAAAAGGAAGAGTTAGATAACAAAGAAAATGTTTTCCCGAGGTCATATGTTATAGGACTACCAACTCCAAAACAAAACATGAATGTTCAGTGCCTATTACAATCGTTCTATTTATTTATTGTACGTTGAGAGTACTAAAAATATGACGATTACACAGGCTACAACGGCGTAAAAATAGGCAAACAAAGGATCTAAATGTTCAGAATATTGCAGTACGTATGATTAGTGCATTTTTTAACGTTTTTTATGTCCTCCCATTTTGACCTTCCTTTGCACAGACTATTCAATTGTTTCTACCCATGGTTCTGTTGCCATACACTTTAAATTTCCCAAGTTAAAAAGGAAGAGTTAGATAACAAAGAAAATGTTTTCCCGAGGTCATATGTTATAGGACTACCAACTCCAAAACAAAACATGAATGTTCAGTGCCTATTACAATCGTTCTATTTATGATTAGTGCATTTTTTAACGTTTTTTATGTCCTCCCATTTTGACCTTCCTTTGCACAGATTATTCAATTGTTTCTACCCATGGTTCTGTTGCCATACACTTTAAATTTCCCAAGTTTATGAATGAGTCGATTCAATTCGGGAAGACATTTTCAAATGAATGATGTGTATAATGAATGTTTGTAGTTTAATCGGGGTTAATAAGGGTGTGACATTTGATACCCGGTAGGGTAAGGGATAACTGAAAATATAATCTTGGCAAAGATAGGATGAAAGAAATGTTCTATCCTACAATATCATGAATATGTAGAACAATGCAGGATCTAGTTGTGGATAAAAAGTAAAAATCAATTTTCGTATGAATGAATAAGCCACACTTTCAACTGGTGTGAAATGAATACTCAATCCGCAAAACATTATCTTGACTTCTCTCCTACCCCAACTCAACCCCCAGAGGAAATTAAATGGTCTCTCCTTATAAGGCTATTTGAATGATATTTTTTAATAACTGAGCAATATTTGAGTTTTGAACATATAAACTGGTATATGACTTAATTCATAATATTACAATTTTCATTTTAAACAATAAATCCTTCTACATTTACATATTCATAATTAACTTTTTGAATTTCTAGTTGTATGTACACTTAACTTGCACAAGGCCTACATTAACAATTAACTACCGACAGCATGTATCAAAACCTGATTTAAATTTTATGAACGTAATGAAATTTAGTTTAAGTGATGAGGACATCAACATAACAACTATTTTAGCTGAATGAGAATACGGCTTGAGTATAACAAAGCTAATTAAAATAAGAATAGTGTTTTTCTTTAAGTTATAATCCAAATACTAAGATGGTCATTTAAATTTTTGTCAGGTTATTGTGGTATATATACTGTTAAACTATATAAGAAATAATTTCTCACATGGACTTCCCCTTTTTGAATTTGCCATTGACTTCGATATTTTTGTTTAACTTTTTTTTTTCAAAAGACAAAGTTTAAAAGTTTTGAAATACAACAACCCTTAAATAGTTTGGATTAGATTCTTGTTCTACCTTAATTAAGATTTGAATTAATATTTTTGTTATTTGTAATGGAGTTTAAAACCGTTCACTGGTGTACAATTTGCATGCAGGATTCTTTTAGAAGAGAGGCGAAAAATACCAAAGGAATATTGAAACTCATAAGTCGAAAACAAAATGACAATGCCAGGACAAAAAACAACAACCCCAAAAACGACGAAAAGAGGGGTGATCCTGTTCCACATAGTTTAGTTGTTGTTTTTACCAAAGTTCCTACAAAATTGAAAGGTTTTACATACTGTTATTTAAAAAAACGGAATCAAATCAAAAGCCGGACGAAATACAATCATTTGATAATTCACTTGTCATTTTCAAAAAAAATTTCTGAAAATTTGAAGTGTTTTATATTAAAAGTTATCTTGCGAAAGTCTTACTCAAATCAAAATCCTGAAAAAATAAATATTTGTTACTGGTACTGGTAAACTGTCAATAAATAGATTATATGACATGAACACTGTAAAAGGAGACTTATTGTGAGAAAAACAGGTCAGCCTATATTTTTACTAATAACCGATAAGATATTCAATATGGTTATATAATATTCGACAAAGATATATCATGTATGAAATTAAAGGTTTCAAAACGAGTGAAAATGGGATATAGATTGACATCAACTTGAATTATCTAATTTCAATATAATAATAAACGAGTCATGTGTGATCCAGGTTGGTCTGCATTTTCATTGAGCTTAACCCATTTCTCTGACGTGTGGATTATTTTTCAAGAATCCATTGTCCCCCGAAATTAACTGGTATTCTAACTTGTAACTTGTAACTTTTAACTTTCAAACTGTTTACCTCTCCAAAACGTTCACCGTAGAACGTTCGAACTTGCGAGCATTTTCGGTTTGCCTTGATGATCGTTAACGAATCCACTAGTTCTTATAAATTCTCTAATACTAAATAGATTATCTTGTTTTTAATGTATAAGTCGAAAAAGCAAGTGATTTTTTAATTTTAATTATTTAACCTTGACAGTTTCTCGTTTTATTTCATTTTCGATAAGACAAATGTGCTGTATTTATTTATGAAATGCATTGTAGCAATATTGAAACACGTTGTCAAATTAAGCATTTATTATTTTCCTTTCCCTAGCTTTTGGATTCTAATATCTTGAAAATTGTTCGCCTGTCAACAAGAGTCATCTCTTAAAATTATACTCTAACTTCTTCCTAACATTTTTTATCATCCCCAAACAGTATAATTTCAAATAAAAGACGCCTGAGATAAGCACAATCAGCATTATATCAAATAACAGACATAAGTAACACAAAATCAAGAAATATGAAATGAATCTGATGGTTCCATCGGACAAAAAATCACTAAGTTTTAAATGTCAAACAACCGTATTGCGATTAGATCGACTGCAAAAAAGACGACCAATAAACTCCCCACAACATTTACAGCAAATTGTAGATTGAATAATAAGAACTCCAAAACATACAGGAATTGAGGTAACCCAGGTGCTCAGAAGGGTTGGCAGGTCTTGTAAAATAACATTTAAATAAGACAAAACAATATCACGTGTTACATAGACATAGAAAAACCTTTTAAAAAATACAATTGCAAAAAAAACAGGGTACATGTATAACATAAATAAAAGATTGAAAAATAGTAAATAAATCATCAAAAATTACGCAATGAAAAATGATTTACCTTATATTTATTCAAGTTTTGACCAAACAGTCTGTGATTCATTATTTTAGAACGTTGCATTTTACTTTTAATAACTGTAATTTTGAGCAATTACAGACCTGTTTTGATAACTTAGGCGTTAACAGGACAAAATTAATATTTGTATATTAAATTAATATTATGTAAAATACACAAATTCATTTATTTAACACCAGTTTAAGCTCTATTATCAACATAATTGCTAATGATACAACGTGAAGTAATACTTAATCAATATTATAGTCTTTTGTTTAATCGTTTCAGGTCAAAATTGGTTTACTATAAAAACAAGGAGATGTGGTATGATTAACAATGAGACAACTCTCCACCAGAGACCAAATGACATCGAACTTAACAACTATAGGACGGTCACCGTACGGCCTTTTAACAACCAGAAAGCGCATACCGCATAGTCAGCTATAAAAGGCTCAAGAAATGTCAAATGTAAAACAATTCATACGAAACAAATTTCGGACAAATTTATGCACAAAACAATAAACGAAAAACAATTACTAGCCTTATTTCAAGTTAACAGGAGAACATGAGATGAATGATCTGACTGAAAAGAAGGTTATTGAACTAAATGAGCATCTGAATGTGAACAAAGTTTGCGATATGCCATTGGCTTTGTACAACAGGAAGTGTCCAAGCTGCAGTTTGACACTTTTTAAAACAAGGGTCTACCGATATTTAAAGTGAACGTTTTGCTGAATATATAAAAGTTAACATAAGTAATGGAGTTACTTTCAGTAACATGATAAGTTTTTTTTCACATAAAAATGTTCATGGTGGCATTCATACTAGAATAATCATGAACAATATAATTATTGCAAATAATTGACAAACTAGTTTCCATTCCAGATGTCGGCTGGAATACATAAACTTTTCATGCACTCCTTTTCAGGTTTGTTTTCCTTTATTGTAAAATTTGCATATGAAGTATATAATAGTCACTGGCTACGGGTACGTTATATTATAAGACAACATGAAACAACCTCACATGTTTCCAACAAAAATATCAGACGAAAATACAAACATCGCAAGAGTAAAAAAATATGTTTCACCTAAAGCATAGCAGACATTGAAAGTTGCTTTAACTTCAAAAAGGTAAAGTGCAGAATGGACTTGTACAGTATGCAATACAGACATGCACATTGCTGCATAACTCATTCGTGATGACTGCTTAGACATCATGTTAGAGTGGTTTCACCAAAAATGCGTCGGACTGCAACATGCTCCCAAAACAGCAAACTGGATTTGTAGAAACGGCCATTGTTGATATAACTATCTAAAAAATTGTATGCAATATTGTAAAATTCAAATAAAAGTTTTCAAGTTTTATTTTAATACATATTACTATAATCGTAGACACAAATATTATTGTTACATTCGTAATTAATCGGTTCCTTATCCAACCCTGCATTCCGACATTTAGTCTCCAATGTAACAATAACTTGTTTATTATTGTTACATTTCAATGTAACCGTAGCCAGTGTGTATATAAAATGCAAAATGTTCAGTCTTGTATGGTGCAGTCCGGTGTATCCGAGCATCTAAGACTTTTGGCTTCACTTTGGTAAACCTCATAAAATCAATAATCGGATACTAATTCGTGAACAAATTCATGACACACTTTTATGTCATGAAATCCTCTTATTGTATTATTTCACCCTTATAATAAGATTTTGTGTAATGTGTGTCCAAAATTTGGGAAACCCCTGTTACGGCAGGTCTTCAAAGGTCCGGTTATTTTGTACATGCCTTCTTAAAATAGTTAATTCCGAATAAAGGATGAATTTTATAATATGAAATACTGTTCAGTTTGAACCAAACAGACTGCCAAGGATGCGGATCAAAAGGTTTTTTAGTTTGATAAAACTTGCCGTCAATTGAAACCATTTTTTTCTAATAATGTCATAATTTTTATATGGAAATTGTTAAATATTGTTAATCATGGGATAACAATTATGAATTTATGCTTGAACTTATATAAATTTTCTTTTCTGTCCTTTCGGAAGACTAAAACAATTAAAAGAACGATTTTATTTATGTAACATTGTTAATATGACGAAATCAGGTAATGCACAATCACAGGCCACGAGGATGGAAAACCAATATATATAAGACCACTTCCTGAAATCTATGTGTCTACTAATTTAGATTTGCAATAATCATATCTGAGTACACATTTATGTTCCATTACCTTATGAAAACGTTCTTGTGTTGCTCCACTGTAGTTTTATACACTATGCAGTGGAATTTGTTGTAATTTTTTCATTAAGTCGAGACATAGAATAGTTATCAAAAGTACCAGGATTATAATTTTATACGCCAGACGCGCGTTTCGTCTACATAAGACTCATCAGTGACGCTCAGATCAAAATAGTTAAAAAGCCAAATCAATACAAAGTTGAAGAGCATTGAGGATCCAAAATTCCAAAAAGTTGTGCCAAATACGGCTAAGGTAATCTACTCCTGGGGTAAGAAAATCCTTAGTTTTTCGAAAAATTCAAGGTTTTGTAAACAGAAAATATAAAAATGACCATATAATTGATATTCATGTCACCACCGAAGTGCTGACTACTGGGCTGGTGATACCCTCGGGGACGAAACGTCCACCAGCAGTGGCATCGACCCAGTGGTGTAAATAGTTATCAAAAGTACCAGGATTATAATTTTATACGCCAGACGCGCGTTTCGTCTACATAAGACTCATCAGTGACGCTCAGATCAAAATAGTTAAAAAGCCAAATCAATACAAAGTTGAAGAGCATTGAGGATCCAAAATTCCAAAAAGTTGTGCCAAATACGGCTAAGGTAATCTACTCCTGGGGTAAGAAAATCCTTAGTTTTTCGAAAAATTCAAGGTTTTGTAAACAGAAAATATAAAAATGACCATAGAAGGGAGACAACTGTATTTTCACAAACGGCAAAGTACAAAGTATAGGTTGCAGTCTTGTAATTGATTGCTCCATAGGCTTACATGCAAAACAGCTGATCTAAAAATTTATTCAAAAATGCTACATAGAAAAAATGTTTAGTCCATATATCATGCATTTAGTAATGTTATACTATGATTTCATGCAAAAAAATGGCATCTTGCCACGAAGAATAACAAGTTAATCAACCTCAATGTCAAAACTCCATTTTTCTACTTTCTGTTTGCTGTTTTCATCCGACCGCACCACTTCTAGTAAACATGAAATCCTTCCACCTTCCTGTTTTAATTTCTGAAAAAAAGATGCCATATTTTTGTTACATTTAAATAGTACTTTCAATTCATCACAAAGTTTTAATTAAACAGTTAATAGGCAGTGCAGAAAAAAATTCAGAAAAATTGGGACTATTTTATTACCCTCCATGTTTTGACATGCACCGGAAATTGAAAATGTAACACAAGACTGGTACCTATAACCGATTCAACATTGCTCGGAAAATTACGAAAAAAAATTTTAAGAAAGAAGAACCATATTCTGACTTGTATGCCAAATTATTTTTGTATGACTATTAAATTGCGGCTTAAATTACATTTTTTAGACTTGTACCCTTTTTGGGATATTTCAGATTTTTTTTTCTTTTTTTAACTATAGGGTCAACTCTAGTTTTTGCTTATAAATTTTTTCTATAGGAGATTTTAAGCTCAATGTGTGATATTTTTGTTCATTATACATTGATCTTACTAATTATTAAAGAAAAAAACTGTATATTTTAATATTATGTAATTTTTATGTATTTATAATTACTGTATTGTAAAAAAGTTGCTTTTTATCAAATAAAAGTTAGATTGTTTTCTTGGTGTTAGTTTTAATTCTTCATTATTAGATGACTCTGTGTAGCAGAATGTGTGTAGGTTCTTTTGACTGCTTGATGGTTTTATGGTACTTCACACCTAGGTTAGAATTGGGTCTTTAATGTCATGTGGTGGAATTCTATTGAATTGTCATTATCATCCCTAAGGTTCTAAGAGGCTGTAATATCTGGCATTTATATGCAATCAATTACATTTTTGTGGTGTTTTGACTTTTGACACAGTTGATTGATGATGTTGGAAAAGTATAAATTCAGAAGTATTTTCAATATAGGCATCAGAGTTCAAAGATTAAATATATTTACAAACGGCATAGTGCAGAGTCTAGTACTGTGTTTCTTATAATTAAATATATTCACAAACGGCATAGTAAAGAGCCTAGTATTGTGTTTCTAATGATTAGATATATTTACAAACATTGAATTAAAGAGCCTAGTATTGATTTTCTTATAATTAAATGTATTTACAAACAGTAAAGGAAAAAGCCTAGTATTGTGTTGCTAATGATTAAGTATATTTACAAACTGTATAGTACAAAGCCTAGTACTGTGTTTCTTATGATTAAATATATTTTCAAACCTTTAAGCATAGAGCCTAGTACTGTGTTTTTTTAATGATTAAATATATTTACAAACAGTAAAGTAAAGAGCCTAATTGTGTTTCTAATGATTAAATATATTTACAAACAGTAAAAAAACGAGCCTAGTATTGTGTTTCTTATAATTAAATATATTTTCAAACAGTAAAGCAAAGAGCCTAGTATTGTGTTTCTAATGATTAAACATATTTACAAACGGTAAAGTAAAGAGGCTAGTACTGTGTTTCTTGTGATTAAATATATTTACAAACATACTATGTTTCTTATAATTAAATATTATTGTGTTTTTAATTATTAAACATATTTACAAACGGTAAAGTAAAGCGGCTAGTACTGTGTTCCTTATGATTATATATATTTATAAACATACTGTGTTTCTTATGATTAAATATATTTACAAACAGTAAAGCAAAGAGCCTAGTATTGTGTTTCTAATGATTAAACATATTTACAAATGGTAAAGTAAAGAGGCTAGTACTGTGTTTCTTATGATTAGATATATTTACAAACGGTATAGTACAGAGCCTAGTATTGTGTTTCTAATGATTAAATATATTTACAAACGGTATAGTACAGAGGCTAGTATTGTGTTTTTTGTGATTAAATATATTTACAAAGCAGAAAATAAGATAAACATACACTTTCAATGCTCTTCAACTTCGTTCTTTATTTGGCCTATTTAACTTTTTTGGATTCGAGCGTCACTGCTGAGTCTTTAGTAGACGAAACGCGCGTCTGGCGTATAAACAAAATTTAGTCCTGATATCTATGATGAGTTTATTTTCATAGATTTGTATTAAGCTTACATTTCTTTGAATTATAAATCATATTATCACCAACCCAGTAGCACGTATACGTACTTGGATGAAAATTCGGATACTGTGTTATAAAATTTGCTGTTGAAAAAACTTTGGAAATTATTAAGAATTCAGGAATAAATCACCCTCATGCAAAGCTCAGGTTCCTTGTCCGGCTTTGTCTGATTTTTTTCCTCAATTTTGGTTTATAAAAAAATTTGACCTCGAACATCACTGAAGAGACATATAATGTCGAAATGCACACCTGTGCAGAACACATTGGTATTGTTAATGTTATTGCCAGCTGTATCTGAAGTTATCGTTTAAAACTGTCTTTATTCAATAAGACATCCACCAAACGCCAAAAAAAGAAAAAAGAAAAAAAAGAAAGGCGTACGGAGCTAAAAAGATAAAAGACAATAGAAAGTACACTTTTTTAATCACTGAAATCGATCATTGTCTAAATCGTTTTGAATTATTCAACAAAGGTTATCAAAACAATTGCATCACAACAAAGCCCAATTTGTAAAGAATATTATCGAAACTTATCATCGAAATTGTACTTACATGAGAAACATGACGAGTAGAGCAGAGTCTGCTAAACCTTTCCGGTTCACATGTTATCATGTTTTGGTGACGTTTGTGTTAAATTGCTTGTCTTGATTTGTCTTTTCCTATAGATTTGAACACCGGTAAATGACTGTTATCTTAATTTGACATGATCTAGATACACCACTGGGTCGATGCCACTGCTGGTGGACGTTTCGTCCCCGAGGGTATCACCAACCCAGTAGTCAACACTTCGGTGTTGACATGAATATCAATAATGTGGTCATTTTAATAAATTACCTGTTACAAAACTGTTAATTTTTCGAAAAACTAAGGATTTTCTTATCCCAGGCATAGATTACCTTAGCCGTATTTGGCACAACTTTTTGGAATTTTGGATCCTCAATGCTCTTCAACTTTGTAATTGTTTGGCTTTATAAATATTTTGATATGAGCGTCACTGATGAGTCTTATGAAGACGAAACGCGCGTCTGGCGTACTAAATTATAATCCTGGTACCTTTGATAACTATTGTATCAAACGATTAAAAGGATCCCCTGTACTTTTCAATTAAAGATACAATAAAAAGTCGTCATAATATCTATCTTACACAATTTAACTCGGATGTTAACTCGGTATTTTTTCAAATATCAAAAAATCAGGACTTTATAGCAGTAGACACATCTTTTGCTATATAATTCATTCTGGAGTATAAAACATGAGCAATTATAATACCAGTACCGGGACTTCATGAGAGAGATAGAAAAAGAAATATTGGCAATGTCTTTGTCAAAACAAGGTTAATTAGTAACCGTTGACTTACAAACTTTTTGAAATAATCCATTATTTGGTGCCAACCGAACAGAACTAAAATGCCTGTCCAAAATTTTAAAGGAGGAAAAAATAAGAGCCTATTTTTGTGTTTCCCACAAAATTTCAGAAACCAAAGACTCAGACTGTATGCAAAGTAATCCATCATGAGGTACCAAAATAGCAGTGTTTCAATGGTAGTACATACTAAAACAATAAATCTTAAGGTACCAAAGAAAATTATTTTGATTCTAGAACAAGATTACAAAGAAAACATTTAACATTGGCAATTTAAGTTATTGCTGACAAAATATTTCAGTAACTACAGACTTAGATAGTTCAAAATGTGTGTATAAGATAACAATCATTCTTAAATTAATTATAAATTATTGAAAATACTGAGTTTTTCTTTATTTGAACTAATTACTTTAATAGCAGATCAAGCCAAAATTTCAACGCAACCAGTGCAGATGGATTAATGTTTGTCTTTAAACCCATGGTGCTTTACAGCATGTAATGGTAATAACATATAGGAATTCTATGTATGATAAAAGAGCATTGCGTTTTGAAAAATAAATGAAAATGTGATACGAACATTCCTAGAGCCTACAAATCAAATATTCCAATACTTTAAAATGTGTTAACTAGGTTTAAAGAGACCAAAGGAGTTTTACTGGATATTGGACTTTTCGTTATTGATACCAGATGAAATGAATGCACAGATACAGTTCATAACCATCGACAAACCCTTTTGGTTTTAATTATTTTAAAAAGACGACAAAATAAGTCGAATGCTGATCCTGGGGGAACAATGTTTATTCAATCTGACCAAAATTATGGAAAATACATTACATTTATTACATTAGATGAACAAAACATTAAACATGAGATTCCGATACACAATATCAAAAGACACATTTTAACCTTATTCAATGTGTTGTAAGTAAAGGTAAACTCGAATTAGACCACAATGCATTGAAGTTCATTTTGTCGAGTGGTCAGTTTCTCAAAGGTATGTTTATATTTTGCATTTAGAAAATTACTATGCAAATGATTACTGACGTTAGAACTCATTCATTAAGAAGTCTCGGCCTGTTAAATATCTATATTTGCATCGAGCATCACTGTAGATACTTTTATTGTTATTCAGTAAAACTGTTAAACAAACATAAAAAAATATCCAGCCTCAGGTATTAAAAGTCTTCAATTAATATGTCAGTACATGTATGGTATGAAAACAATTTTTATTCTCTTATTGACTTTTCTATATCATTTGTATTTCGTTTGTTTGTCTTCAGATTACACAGAAGAGTCAGCATGTTTTTTTTATATACATTTAAACATTTGAATCAATTAAAATTATTTGTATATTTCAATAAACATGCATTGTTTTACTTATTAATCATAAAAGACATATCTTATCATGCATGCACATACCCCTTTTATCTATTCTAAGACAATGTAATTAGATCATTTCATTTTCACTAATCATGTTGATCGGACTCGGTACTCAATCTGATGGACTCAATCAATTCTCCAATGGGACAATACTTTTGCGAGATATTGCCTCATTGGAACGTTTCTCATATTTACACAGGTCACTAAAGGCAAAGTCTGGAACTTCTACGAAGAGTTTTTCGGACAAGGAACATTTTAGTTTTGAAGAAATAGATTGCATTCGCAGACACCAATCGATTCCTATGCAACGCCCGATAGCATATGTCGATTCTTGGTTATTTTGACATACAAACACTACTGTTAGAAGAATGCCGTATCGTTAAATCTGACTAGAGTCTTAGTGAAAAAGAACCAGTGATCATTTCTGAACGTCAACATATAGAAACGCTTTTATTGAAACAGTTTTAGGACATGATCAAACATATTGTTGCCACTTCACCGATGGAGTAGCCAGAGCCGCAGGATTCTGGATAGTTAGGGCGAACCGCTTGATTTTTTTTACAAATGTGTGACGTTTTGCAAACTCAGAAGAGGACCTAGTATTAAATACCTTCGAATTAACCAGAGGACTATTGCGAATTGTTACCGACGTTTATCAAAGCTGGAGCGAAAGTTCCTACCTTTACAACAACAATGTAAATAGACTATGTATGGATCGAAGAAACTCCGTACTGGTGATGACAATAGCTTTGTCGTACCCAGTTTTCCATGGAATAAATTGCGAATTCATCTCCGAAATTTAAAAATGAAACTACCAACAGTCGTAAATGTTGAAGCCAACGTCCTTGCGACCAATCGTGGACATGATTCCTGTTCTCATTTATGTGTTCATGTTGGGAAACAATCGAATAATAAATGATTTATATATCTTACATTCCTATATATTTTTTTTTACACAATAGTGCTTTCTGATAGATATCAGATGCGGGGGTATTCACATCCACCTTAAGTATTACCAATAAGCAGTACTAATGATCATTTTGGGTATAAAATCCATCTTGATAAATGAATCTTGCAAGTGGAATATATAGAAGGGTGTTGTTGAGGTTACAAAAAGGGGATGTTGGATATAGGATTATAAAAATTCGGGTTGTGAAATCAAGGGGACAACAAAGGTGGGATCTGGAGAACCAACAAAAAAAAAAAAAAGAATTTAGGAAAAGGCGCACACCGAGACACTCCGACCTCAATCACGTGAATGAAATAAAATTCCATCTGTAATGTCGGAATGAGATTTTAGTGTTGTTAACTTTTTTTTGAGGGGGAGGAGGGGCGGGCATTATGGGAAGATCTCCCGTCTCTGACTCAAAATATGGATAATTTTATGTCAAGGGTTTTATAATTCTCCCTGACAGCTTCAGACAAAATAATTTTGTATCTTCTATCTTTTTAAATAGACAATACACTTTTCTAAAATTGAGAATGGAAATGGGGAATGTGTCAAAGAGACAACAACCCGACCATAGAACAGACAGCATCAGAAGGTCACCAATAGGTCTTCAATGCAGCGAGAAACTTCCGCACCCGGAGGCATCCTTTAGCTTGCCCCTTAACAAATATATATATACTAGTGATAATGGACGTCATGCTAAACAAATTAAACACAAAAAACTAAAATTAAAAAATAAATGAAGACCAACAAAGGCCAGAGGCTCCTGACTTGGGACAGACGAAAAAATACGGTGGGGTTAATAGATATAGGACGATGTGGTGAGAGTGCCAATGAGACAACTCTCCATTCAAATTACAATTTAAAAAAAAGTAAATCATTATAGGTCAATGTACTGCCTTCAACACGGAGCCTTGGCTTTCACCGAACAACAAGCTATAAAGGGCCCCAAAATTACTAGTGTAAAACCATTCAAACGGGTTAAACATGTTTTTGAGATCTCAACATTCCCCCTATAGCTCTGGCCAATGTAGAAAAGTAAACGCATAACCATATGCACAGTAAAATTCAGTTCAAGAGAAGTATGAGTCCGATGTCAAAAGAGGTAACAAAAGAAAATAAACAAAATGACAATAATACATAAATAACAACAGACTACTAGCAGTTACTGACATGCCAGCTCCAGACCTCAATTAAACTGATTGAAAGATTATGTCTTTATCATAGGAATACCAGGCAACTTCCGTTAGGGGTTCAGTATTATACACACAACATATTTAAGAAAAGAACATAACCTGTGTCATGCCAACAAATGGTTTTTAAATAAATGTGTTTAATTCCGATGTAAAGAACCTATAAGTGAATCAATATTAAAGGCAAAATATGCAAACTTTAATGACCTCATCCTGACAACAGTATTGTAAGTATATCCCTTCTTAATAAGTCTGTTTAAAGGTTTTGTTATCTTTTAATGTTCCTTGTTGTCGATTGTTGATGTCACTCATAAGTGTTTCTCGTTCTGTATATAGATTAGACCGTTGTTTTTCCCGTTTGAATAGTTTTACATTAGTCATTTTTGGGACACTTTATAGCTTACTGTTTGGTGTGAACCAAGACTCTGTGTTGAAGACCGTACTTTGATCTATAATGGTTTTTATTTTAAAAATTGTGACTGAGAAGGCAAGCTGTCTCATTGGCACTCATACCACATCTTCTTATATCTAGAGAAACGTAAACTAGCTTCACATTTGAAGTTCATTTTTAACTGAAATGCCACCTTACGTTCATTCCAAATAATAGAAAATGTGTCTCAAAATGAACAAAGTGATCAGCAATATCAGTCTCAAACCTATTTTGACTATACATTTACCAAATAAACCATACAATAAATATAAAAGATCACAGGAAAAATTATACACCTAAATTTTCAAAACTTGTCTCCTAGAGACAGTCGTATCTAATTCCACCAAGCAATGACTCAAATGTCTGCTTCATTCCTGATTATTTTTTTCCAAAATAAAGTATTTCAGTTAAAACAGAAAAATTGCTGTAAAATTCAACATCAACCTCGAGGGACCAAAATTTAGCATGGGTAATTCTGATTGAGATTCGGAGATGTGGACCACAGCTTGTTCTAGTTTTAAACAGAGACGATGGATGCCAAATGTTAAAGCACTATTGGTACAGTGTATCTAAATAGCTATTTAAGTAAATAAAAACCAAAAACAGTGAAAACATTATATTATTCATTTTATCTAGTTAAGAAATGGAGCATTCAATGACTTCCAAAATAAGCCGTATTTAGAAGGAATATGGCATACTCATCAACCTTATACAGGGAGATTTGGAAAGGAACAGCTGTCCTAGGTGTTGTTGTTATCTTTACTCCTTTTCTAGGTTGTCAACGAGGGTATAACCAAACCCGTAGCCAGTGCATGCAAGTACGAAATTTTATGTTAATATAATTTCATGTTGCAATATTTTTTTTTATTTACTTTACATTTGGGAATAACTTTCTCGGCTTCAGTAGAATTTTTCTCTCGTTGAGGGCTTTGTAAGGCTCATTGTTAAGGCCTCAACACAAACATGATTTTTTTTATCTTTATTCAATTATAGCATGATGATGTTTTGATCAACATAGATGCTGCTCAGATCTTATATTAAATGTACACTAACTTTTTAAAGAAGTTTACAAATGTTTAAGCAACGATACAAGTACTAAACTTGGGAGTTGAAATAAATATCTTTATCAATGAATTCAACATACCAATATCTATTTAATTTAATATACAACTCGTCTAAACATCAACCCAACAATGCTTTTTCAAATTTTTTGTTCATCTCTCGCCGGGATTCGAACCCATGCTACTGAGATATCGTGAAACCGAATCGCCTGCACTGTATTCGGAGCGCTAGACCACACGACCACCTATGCTTTATATATAATAAAGCTTTCGGTGGCCGTATGTTACCTTTCCTCGTCAGTTTTAATCTAGCGTCGTAATACAGTACATGATATATAAGGCATGGAGATGTTATTGTTACAGATCAGCTCAATTATCTTTACCCGGTGAGGTAAGAACAAAAAAATTGCGAAAGCAAACTTACAGATCTAACATTTGATGTTTAGACAAGTTGTATATACATAATGAACACATCCATGTATCACCATCATTGCTGGTGATCCGATGGATAAATCTGTTGCAGAGTTGTCACTGACTCAGACGTACTTATATTTGATTTAATATATATAGAGAGAATATTTAGTTAACCTGAATGTTAATAATAAAATAGGGAAATATAAAATTCATGGTTTTAAACAAGGGAAATAGAATTTGCATAATAATCCTGCGCCACATCACAGAATTTTGCTGGTGCGTTGTTGTTTTCCTATCTTTTCGGGGTAAGGTAATAAATGTGTATAAACGGGTTCACACATACACACATTATTATATTTAAAGCATAAAAACAAAACTTCTAAAGTGTAAACAATGAATGAAAATATAATTTGATAATCTATTTTTCAATATCTTTGATTGAAAAAATTGAAAATGTTCCACACAAAAACATTTTCATTTTTGAGAAAATTTCCTAAAGATGAAAATTCAACCAATACGGGACATTTTTCATTTTTCAATATTTAAAGGCAAATTGAAAAATGCTCCACGTTTAAGCATTTTTCATTTTTCAATATTTTAAGGCAAATTGAAAAATGCTAAAAGGTTAGCAATTTCAAAATTTAGTTCTTTAGAAGGATATTGAAATTTGTTTTTTTCCAAAACAATCAAATTCAAATGTTTTTATTTATTCAAACTGTTGATCAGATGAAATCATTTAAAGACAAACTTATCATTACTTTTTATATTATCCTCGTGAAATCAAATAACTTAATCTCATAAAAATTACAAATTTCAAATTTCATAACGAAATTGATTTTTCAGAAGTGACTTCAACAGATTTTTGTTACATTTATCAAACTAATTAACTTTAAAATTTGTAGAGTCTTTTGCAAAATCTATTTTTCAGCATAAAATGAAAAATGTTTCACGTAAATATACACAGTCTTAAGTATTACCGTTTAATTCGAGTGTATCTACCGTAGGTTTTATTTTCAGGAATTGAATCTGGAATTTACTGTATTATGCACTAATGGAGAGCACATAATTTACTCCTTTATTCAACAGTCATGCACGTTTCAAATTTATAATAAACTGTAACCACAATTTCGTTAAGTTGACGTCCAAGTTTTTTTTAACTGTTAATTGTTGATATCAGTCAATTGAACTGTAAATTCTTCTTTCGTTTTTGACCTGATATTATAGAATATGTTGGTTTTTTTTGGTTTCTTTCAATTGTTTTGTTATAAATTAGGCTGTTAGTTTTCTCTACTGAATTGTTCATATTTTTCATGTAGGGACCTTCATATTTGACCATACGGCATATGCGGTATGTGTTTTCTCATTGTTGAAGGCCGTACGGTTATCTATAATTTCTTACATCCACTTCATTTGAACTTTGGTGGATAGTTGTCTCATTGGCAATCATATCACATCTCCGCATTTTTATATTATTCATTTTAAGTATATACAAGCCAGATAATTAATAAATATGCATGTATACCTCATTTGTCTCAGAAATGTTTTATTGTACCTGCACAATGTTTTTTCTCTCAAATTGGGAAATTGTACCTGTACACTTTCTATAGTTCTATAGGCTTTGTTTATAAAGTTTCTACGGTTTTTAATATATAATTGATTCTGGTATGTTCTATGAATTGATATCAGATCGTTTATTCATAAGTTAAATTTTTTTTTTATTTTCTATCTGGACATTCTGTAAAAATGTATATTGATAATTGCGTTAAATGTACTCAGAGATATAGCCGGCAATTGTAAGAAGGCTTGGTGTCTATATCAAATGTTGAGGACTTTGTGCTTGTTTCCAGTAACTTCGAGAATTTCTCAATACATTATGATTTAAATTGTATATGTGTTTGTTTATAATGATGGAGTAATAAACTTATGTTTTTACCACTTTATCGATGGTTTCATGATACCGTACTCTCCACAAGTGCGGGAGGTACTGGGTTCGATCCCCGGTGAGGTCGAACGAAAAACTTGAAAAATGGAATTTGTTTCTTCACTGCTTAGCACGCATCATTTAGGAGTAAAAGCAAAGACTGGTTGGACCGGAGCCAGAAAATGTGTCCATAGTCTGACATGTTTTCCTACGGAAAGTTACCCCGTGAACTAGCGCATTAAAAATCTGTCTCAGTGTGTCAGACTAGTACAAAGTATAATCAAACTCATCAGTCTGACAAACCGAAAACGCAATGGCGAAAAATGAAAAACGACCAAAACACAAACAACAGTATACAAAACACAACATAAAAATCTAAATACTAAGAAACACGCCCCTCCTAATTAAATAACACAACACCGGAAAGGTATGAAGATTAGGTTCCACATCAGGCACACGTCTGTCAAACCGGTTATATATTAAGATCAAAAAGGTCAAGGACCACAGATGATACAATGTTATTGACAAGTATATCTAGTACATGACATTGTGCATATTTACAAGGCAACACTTTAATGTAAATGATAATTTCTCTCTGAACTACATCCACTTAATTGAGTGTTGTTTTGTTTCAGTTTAATCAATTATTTATTCTAAAGAGCTTCTTGAACTCGTGTCGAATTTCGGGGATTCTCCATGCATATATAAAAGGGTTGGATATGCAGTTGATCAAATATGGGATAAAGAGCAGAAGTCGAAACTGTATTGTTAACGGCGCATTGGAGAACGCCTCTATCCAAAACGACGCTACAAAAGGTCCTGTTAATGTTATAGTTTGGAAAGCAATTATGATAGTAGTTAAAAATGCTCGGATCTCCCAGGACTTTTTCAACTGTTTACTTGCATCAAATGAACGGCCTTCGTTAGCATGGTTAGTTGATGTAGTAAAGGGGTTTCTATTTTTATAGTGTTTCAAATCAACCATTTCCTTGCTGGTCTCCTTATGTGTGAAATTATTTTCCTTTGAGCTTGAACTTTCTGATTTTTTTGACACTGTTTTCCGTACTTGAAACGAGTTTTTTTTACCCTGATTTGCTGATATTTTATTATCATCCGTTGAGCTGTAAGAGTGTTTCTTATTGTCCGTCATCGTGCTATTCGTACAATGTGTGCAACTCAAGTCATTGCAACTCTGACTGGAATTCATCTTACGTGGTTTTCGAATCCCTGATCTATCTCCATTGACTTCAGTGTTTGAAGTAACAATTTGAATTTCTATATCCGATATTTCAATATCGCTCTCCTTGTATTCATCTTGTATTTTGTTGTCAGAAGCATAGCTATGTGATTTGTGAGAACATTGATTTGTTTTCGAAAAAGACGACTGCATACGATCAGAAATGATTGTACCATCTCTAATTCTTTGAATCGGTGCAATTGCTCCTTTGAAATAAATTTTCCATAAACGAAAACTTGTGATTATTGACATTGTCAATAGAACAATAAGAATCACAGTTATGGGTCCATAGATAATAGTTACAAATATATAAAAACTATCTCCAAATACGACAGCAGCTGTACAAACCTGTAGATATTCAGCTTTTGAAGTCAGTATGAATCCAAGTAAGGTAAATATGAACGAGAGGAAGATAGCTACCCCGATGTGTAAAAATTTGTTCTTATCAAATCTGTCATTCGTTCCAAAGTTCCTGGACTTCACCACAAAGTACCTCTGTAAGCACAGCAGGAATATGAAACAATAGTTTAATTGAATACCAAAGCAAAAAAGAAAGCTCTGTACTAGACAAGTTCCAATGAATTCGTGTTTTATTACTGAACTTAAAGAAAAAAGTGCTGATGATATCCCGAGAATACTGTCGCTGAAAAGAAGACCTAAAATCATAAGATGGTGGAAATTTTTTTTCAGAGCCTTAAAACAGACTATGATATAACTGATGTCCACTAAAACTGTAAGTCCAGCTAATGCAGTAAATACAAGTGTCACTGTATGATTAACTTTTGCAGCCGGTGGTATGGTCACTGTTGCCTAAAAAGATACGAATAAGTTAGTTTATTATATGAACTGCTCATTTGTTATTGAATCCAGCTCGTGGCAGGTGCGCTCGAATAATATCTTGATTGACTAGGATTGTTAGTTTTCCAACCGAAGGTTTGTGGTTTTCTCTCGGCACTCCGGCCTCCTCTACCAATAAAATTTATCACCACGAAAAAACCAACAGTGTTGGAAGCTTCCTTAAACACCAACCAATCAATCAGATCAATACGTTTTTTTTTATTTCAGATTTGCATTACCTTTTTTGTTACATCGATCGTCTTTGATGGAAACAATTGTAGAATTTGATGACATCATGCAATGCCTGTATCTTTTTAGTGGATCATTTTGCGATTTAAATATACAGAATAAAAGAAATATCACATGTTATCCAATAAGTATACGACATACCTCTATTTTGCGAAAAGCATAATGTGTTTGTATGCACTGTTTCGTGAAGAACACAATTATACCTACTATTTTCATCCTGATATTTTTCGTTAATTTCAGATAAAAAAGAAGGGATATAGCTTCCTGGGCGATACATTATTTCAGGACTTGCATTTCCTTTATAGGGCTTGCTCATTGTAAGTAAGTTATTACGTCAAAAATAGTAAATTATAAAATATATTTCAATTTTTTAATAATCACGGATATGTTTCACTTGTTTAAGCTGCGATCCCGTTCATCTTTCCATGTTTTTTTTTACATCAACGATTGCAAGTTTTCATCGACAATCGATGAACAATATGAACAATATGAATGATGCCACAAGCTAACATTGCACGGCTAGCCCTTTTGGAGAACGTAAGTTTAGTCTATGCCGTGTAAGGGTTCATGGATGCCAATTTTCATGTGTTCAGATTTGTTGAAATTTCGTCTTTTCGTCATTTTTCTGTATCATGTTTGTGGTACATGTGCTGTCTGACATTTTTCGATTTATGGATTTTATTGCGCTTTTTTGTGTCTTTAAAAGGCTTCGTTTTTTAATTCAATTTGTTTCTTTTCGTATTGGTCGGAGTATATATTGTATCAACATCGACTTTGAAAAAAAACCCCACAAAAAACCGCTTCAAAACCAATTTTAGTCTGCTCTAAATAGAAGCAAGATTAATATATAAAAATAACATGCGGAAGATTGCCAATGAAACAACTCTCAACTACGGGTTCAGTGAAAAGTAAAATAGCAAAACGGAAAGTCCTTTATCAATTGCCTTTCTTTATACACAGAGTTAACTATTAAAATAGGGAAAAGGTACAAAATTGGACTTTTAATGCAAATTGACATCTTTTACCAAATATATCTAACGTGTAAAGATAAATATCCGCTTAAAAAAACATATTTGCGATGTTACGTTTCAAAATTTAGACATAGATATATCGAAAAATATTCACTTTTATCTATCAAAGTCGCGCATTCTCGTAAATGAAGTTTGGGCAATTACTTGTATCCAAAAGTGATATATTGATTTAAGGCAAGACCATTTATGAAGTGAATGCTTTACACTGTATTTTTTCAAGAAATTACTATAACGAATTTCGAGTCATATCATATTGATTATATGAGGGATCCTGCATTATTTTATCTGTAGCACTCCTGAAACTTTATCATGAACGGTCGCTCATTATCTTTTGATACGGTGTGTGAAAGGGAAACACATACAATGTATATTCATATCATGTTCTAAAAACTTTAATTGTTTCAACTTACATTCATTGTTTCCCTACTTTGTAAAGGTCTCACTATTGTTTTGGCCTGAAATAAATTAAAAAAAAAAACACGAAAAACATCAATATCAAACTAAGTTAAAATCTCATGGTTTTCATTTTGACTTCACATTAATTGACGCCGTTCCTATACATTTTCATAATTCTCTAAACTTCTATCTTAACATTTTGACTCAGTAGACTTATTCTTAAAAGTTACAAATCTTGATTTTATATATTAAAACTAGTATATATGTTTATGAGAATAAACTATCTAAATATTTGCTTTTATTATTAAAAACATCTCTCAAGTTGTGTTTTGTAGGATTTATGTGAAGCTTTGTGATTAATTTATGTTTATATAAGTAAAGGAATTAATCTACGATAAGAGATGCAAAATAGACTTCAAAGGAAATACAGCATACTTGTAGATATTTATTTCTCACTGTACGTAAATACTTTCAACTAAAATTAACTGCTTTAATTTTTCAATGAAAGGTAGATTTTCCATTGTTACATCTGTCCTTCCGGTAATTGTGCGTTGATTAACTATATTATTAATTCATTCTAAATAAAAATAAGATTTCTTTAACGCGGTATTGATGTCTCCACTAATCTTGTATTGTAAAATAGCAAAATACAATAGGTCTAGAATTGTCATTAAGTTTATTCGACGCAGGAATGCAATTGACTAATGAAATTTTTCATTTATATAAACATGTTGAGTTAAAAGAAGTTTACAGAAGTAGAATAGTTTTGCTTTATTTCAAGTTTGTGAAACATTGCGTATTAAGGGGAGGTTACTCAGAAAATGCATAATTTACTATAGAATCTTCAGGAAATTTCTATTTCGTGTAACAGCAGGAAAAAATGAAGGTGACTATTTTTCTTTGATATTCTGAAAGCATTTTATAAGAACTGTCTTCTCATATTTTTTACTCAATATTTTATCATTTATTTTACCTTCTATTCACATTAAGATGCCTTTTCTCTGTATAATCCATACAAAATGTGTCATTATTTTCCAAGCTGTAGCTTGAAAACAACTCGGGGGACCTATATTTTTTTTTAACATATCATAATGCATACTACATTGTGGCAATGTTTGAAACAATTCTATCCTTTTGTTTATACTCCCATACCACCTTAAAAGTGCTCAGTAGCCAATACTTCGGTATTGACATGATTTATAACAAATCGCTCTAAAATTGTCCGTTTATAAAGTTTGAAAATATTAGGAAACTAATATTTGAACTCCATCATGCAAAGTTGGCCTTAGTTAGATTTTTTTTTATTGTTGTAGGTTAATTTTTGTCGTATATCTCTTCAACTAAATCAGTTCTTAAACATTTTTGAATTTCAAATTTTAACTATTGAGCGTTCCTGGTTTAAGTTAATTCAGAAAAACGCTTTGGACGCATGAAATTAAAAAAAAAGTTTTGTTTTTGACACTGTGTCGATACCGCTGCTGCTGGACTATCAGCCCCCCAGGATATCATCATCTCAGTTGACAGTACTTCGGTTCTCTTGCATACTTGACTTTTAAATATTTGGCTTTGAGCTTTCCTGATGAAGTTATATTCCAGAAAAGCGCTTCGGACGCATGAAATTTATGTCAAAAGACATTTGTCTGCTATTGAGGACAGTAGGTTGGTATCTAGATTCATCTTATTTAATTTTTTCATCGTTAAATAACTGGTGCAATTACATTTACTTTACGTTTTTAAACTCATACCGTTAATCGACATGGGTTTTTTTTTGGGATAAATATTTTTTTAATCAAAAACATATAGTGGTTAATTTTTTTCTTTTTTTTTAAATTTTAGTATTTTGCGTCAAAAACATTATGTTTTTTTTTTAAATATAGAGTTCGTTGTTCAAAAGAATACTGCGTTGACGCTGAAATAAAACATACAGAAGCGTCAAAGGCAAACATTATTATAATAAAAAATTGAAATAGCTAATCTTAAAATTAGAGCATACTATATTGCCATAATTTGGCATTAAAACTGAGGAAAGATTAACTTAAGTTACATTTCTCAATTCAAGGTTTTGTAGCATTATTTGATTATTCTTATAATATGTTGTGATTCTTGTACTTTGCTGTCTGGTATCTTCAGAAATGCTAGTTGCCATTTTATAAATTCTTCGTGTCTTCCGAAAGAAAAGAAATTGGCTAAATGCAACTGTTGGTCCCATAACACACGAGGGGGAGAGAAGTGTTATAAAAAGGAGTAATTTAAACTAATTGCATCACAAAAATAATATATTCTTATGTTTTTCCACATGTATTTCCAAGACCTGAATTTAGATATTTATTTAATCTATTCAAAACATTAAAATTCGCGGTTATAACCTAATGAAGTATTAAGAATTTAAGGTTCCAACTCCGTCTAGCAAAGTTGACCTTAAAAGAAGATGGATAATATCTTTTATTTCCATTAGTTCATATTTCTCCTAACGTTGCTACGTATGTATACATCAATTGCTTTCAAATGTACATGTTTGAGCTCACCAAATTAAGGTTAATCTATATTTTTTTTAATAAAACTGGGTTGATACCACTAAGTGTGGACTGAAAGTCCACGATGGTATCTTCTGATTTGTTTTGAGTGCTTCGCTAGCGATATGATTTTTAAAATACTTTCCTAAAATAACCGCTGATTATTTAGCAAATAAAAAAATATAAGGTTCCAAATTTTACGTATTCATTCATCCCTGCATTTTAAATGTTAAATTTAAACATTCAGGATGAAGATAAATAGAAAAAAAGCTTCGAAACACAAGGGTTCTAAAATAATATGTTCATATACAGTATTTTGCGATATTTCGGGACTCTTAATTTCTAGCTAATAACAATCGTGTGCTATCTGGATTGTTATTAGCACCCGTCTTCTCTGAAACAAAACCATATAAATACACACACATACACATCAATTATTTAACATATTTCGCTCAATTAACTTTTTGAAATTGCTACAATGGTCATCCTTCTTCCGAACGTCTTATTTTCCCGCCAAAACATTTGATGATCTGTTAATTTACCGATTATGTCCTATTGATATTGATACATTTTGACTGAGTGTGGATTGTCGCGGCGAGTAAAGTATGCATAACACGTGACATTTCACCTGTCGATGCACCCGGTCTCCTTTTAGAGTTAATGCAATTACTTTAGACTTTTTTATTTTTTTTAAACTTTGGTTTGTATGTTCGGAATCAGATAAGAAAATTGATAAACAACTGTTCCATTTACTTTTGCCTCTTATGATATTTCAACTTTCAATCGAATGACCTTTAGTGTTAATCTCTATATATTTTTTTAAAATATAAAAATACAATTAAAATGAAAATGAAAAGTTAACAGTAAATAATAGATTTTAAGAGGACATTTCGGAAACATTTTAAAGATGCTAATCTCTATGTATTTTTAAACATTAAAAAAAGACAGTTTAAAGTCATATGAAACGAGTGAGTGGTGAAAAATAATGTTTATCCAATTCTTGAACTATGCATGTATATATCTTAAACTTAGTCCTCTGTGCACGAACTTATCATTATTTACGCATATATATCGTTTAATCGTCAACTTTTTCTCTGTCTGTTATGATTTAACAAATATGGCTGCTCATTAAATGCCGTGCTTTGAAGCTGAAGTTTACCAATTGTCACCTTATAGTAAACAAATAACAAAAATCATGGGTATTGAGCACGTGTTTAACATGTACAATCAGATATTTGTTTATTTTAATGACAGATCCATGCGTATTGCGATCACCGGATTTTTACCAGGAGGGTTACGCTCAGGTCACTATGCATACGGAAATTATGTCAGCGAATTGCTTCCTGGAAGGAGGCAATTAAAAATAAGAAATCTCCTTTTAAATGTGGACAAATTAAAGAATTTTCCTCAGAAAAAAGTATATGTAAATAGGTTGTATAATGAAAACTATCTATTTAGTTATAAAAAGCATATGCATAATTTTTTTTTTAATTTGAGGTTTCTTATGACTTTAAAAATACATTACAATTTTTTTTTTATCAAATAATTAAAAAAAAAAAGAATTAAATTTAAAAGCAATGAAAAAATAAAGAGTAAATGATAGATTTTGACAGGAAATTTCGGAAACGTTTTAAAGATGATTTAGGTAATTGAAAGACGGATTATAAACTATCTGCAAAATAATTGAATTACTATGTCTATTAGCAGTTAGAAAAAAAGTCGAAACTAAGAAACGTACATAACCATACGATTTATAAGGAAGAACACGCTTGCAAATGAAAAAAAGAAAAAAACACAATATGAATATATGAGGAACTTGAGTTTACACCAATGAGACATCAACCCAAAAAAACAAATAGCTATATAATGGTCGATCTTCAGTCTTCAACAATAGACAAAACTCGTAAGGTATATACAAAAAAAAACTTATTCAACTTAAAACTTAACCCGATCCAAACCAAATATCGGAAGGAATGCAAAATATGTTATCTAGGTAGGTAAACTGATGCTGCAGGAAATCTTTAGATTAGACAATTAATATAAGGTGGTTAGGGAATGGTAATTTTTAATTTTTAAATGATACAATAAAAACAGACTCACCTTTGATTCAGTAATGGATGAAGTACTCTATGGGGATTACTTTATTTAATGTTTAATATTTATATGAAGTAACTGCATCTACTGACCAATAGAGATACCTGTTTTCTGAATGTAGGCGAACAGGTGACTCTCCCTAATTCATTATTGATTCGTTGGTGCAACCTTTTTCCTTCTTCTTCATACATCATGACAGTGTCTATGTTAAAAGGCTAATTTTGATATTAAATGTGTTAGGATCTGAATGATTTCTCAAGACCTGTCACAATTAATTAGTGCTGTTTATCTATGGCCATAAAGTTGCCCCAGAAGAGCAATTAAAGTTTCTGAATATTTTAACATGTTAATATTCAAATGAAAGATGCCCAAGATATGCACAATCATCGTTACGTCAAATTAGAGAGATAAAGTAACACACAAGTGAGGGATACCAATTACTGTAATTCAGTTTTGTTAACGGTTATATATTGAGCAATTTTCTAACAAATATATGTTTTTGGCATGTATATATAAAATTTGTTGGTAACCAACATCATAGGCTAATAAAAAGGTTTATTTTGTATTGAATGAATTAAATGACCATTGGGAAAAGACAAATTATGTTTAAAATGTCATTCAGCACTGTTGCAATTAGTTCGAAAGTAAAATTGACGACCAATAGAGTTTTCAAAATAATTCTTAGAAAAGATTTTATTGAATATCACAAACCCCAAAAATTACCGAAAATGAGGTACCTCAAGTGGCTAAAGGGGTGGAGAGGTCCTGTTAAAAAAAAACATTTACATGAGACAAACAAAAAATAAATAAAATAGCACGTGGTAGACATCGAAAAAAGGGAACAAATTGTAATTGCAAAAGACAGGGTGTAAAATAAAAAGCAGACTGAAAATTAGAAATACAAATTTTAACATTTGCAATGAAATAAAGCTTACCTTAAATTCATACAAGTATTATCCAGACAGTGAGTGTGTCTTTATTTTTCAATTAACTATAATTCTGACCAATTATTTATCTGTATGGATTGCATAGGCGTTAACATGTGGACATCTTTACTAATTGTATAATAAAGTGACTACACAAAAGAGACTAAAATATTTCTTTACATCCTTTTCATCTCTATCCTATACAGAATTTACTATGATACAATGGAAAGAAACACATATGGTAGTCAATAATACATCCTATAGTTATTTTATATGTCTATGATTATCTAATCAGTTATACATCCCTAATTAAAATGTTAACACAAAAACATATTTTTTCATCCTTTCATAAGAGCGAGGCTGCAGTAGATCCATTACGAAGGTATGAGTCAATATACAAAACACAAACTGAGGGTCTAACATGACCTTTAAAAGGGGCGAGAGCGAAAGAATTGACTATGTAGCGTCTCCTGCTATAAATGAATATACATTTATCACCTGCCATGCGAATCCACGTCCAGTCAAACATCACAGTCGGGAATAGGACTATTCTGTTATATACAGACATAAGACTACGAAAACATGTGACTAGTCAGGTAAGACAGAGACAGATCGTATAAGCCTACCAATTCGTGATGATGACCGTCAAACTTATTGAATCTAGAGTTTAGTAGTTTTTCCTCATAACTCTTGGGGTCAGTTTTTTTGTGTCAGGATAACATGTCCATCAATAAATTACGTTAAGTATGAACATGCACCCAGCGTAACGTATCGAATGAGATATGTATACCCCATATAATTGTTACTTCTGAAACAAGGGATTCTTGCTCGAAGTGGTCCATTTGTGTCAATATCGAGAAAAAAAGACCAAGATATGAAGCAGACCTTATAATTTTGGTGGTATCGTTTATCTCAAGTTCACTGGGGTATATGAGATGTATGCACTCATGACATATCGGTTATTGAATTCAATGAACATCTGATTGTGTAGAAATTTTGTGATATGAAATTAGTTTTGTAGAACAGGACGTTTCCCAGCAGAAGTATCAATCTTTTTAAAGCAAGGGTGTTCTCTTTCGATATTTAAAGTGAACCTGTTGCTATATTATCACAGTTTACATACAGTGCACAGTAGAAATGAACACGAAAACATGTGTTATTTTTGTGGTTTGATTGATGTCTAATTGGTGCACACCCAATCATCTTCTGTTATTATTTAAAAGACAGCTCTACGTGCTTCAGTTAGGCCATTGATATAAATAGTCTATCTCTATTATGAAGATCACCCTAGTTTTTGGTGGGGTTCGTGTTGTTTATTCTTTAGTTTTCTATGTTGTGTCATGTGTACTATTGTTTGTCTGTTTGTCTTTTTCATTTTCAGCCATGCCGTTGTCAGTTTATTTTAGATTTATGAGTTTGACTGTCTCTTTGGTATCTTTCGTCCCTCTTTTATACCAAATACTATATCCGAAAGTGTATGTTTAGAATATAAAATATTTAGGAACAGTACAGATGAAATAGCATATATAAGGCAAGTGTTTGCCTAACGTGTTTTGTAATACCTCTTCTATATGTAATGAAGTGAAATATAGGAATGGCTTCGCTTTGTCAAATCATATGTAAGGAAAGTCTTTGACAAATTTCTAAATTTTAGCGGGAGGGGTGAGCAAATGTGAGATGAACACTTACTTACTAAACTAATGGCTAGTCAAATTAAGATATTCGAAAAAATATTACCAAGAACATGATGATAGAATTGTAGTTATAAAAACCTGATAGTAATGTTCTACTAAAAGTATTTTCTTCACTTTTTTTCAAAAGTTTTACGAATTTTTAGGCTTTTTGCAATTCTAAAGAATTTTTATATCATTAATTTTTCTTATTTAAATCATACTTTCTACGGGATGAATTATAAACTAATCTAGGTTTTTTCCAAACATATACGGTTAAATTGCCAAAACAGTAAGCTTTACAAGATATATTGACTTTCCAAAACAATCTAAAACAACGGTATGCGTATCATGCAGCCAAAGATGTCAGATCAACAGGGTGTAACTATTGACTTTAACGGGATTTAGTCCCTGCTTTTGAGGTCTTTAATCTGATCTTGGCTCTCTTGACTTTTAACCAATTCTGAATACTGTCAGGATTTACCCTCCTCCTATTTTTACAAAAATTCCTGAAAGGAGTTATAGCCTTTAAATGACGACTTTTGGATTATTTTCATTACTTGTTAAAACATTAAAAGATACGTAGAAACTGTACAAAAATTGTGTTTTGGTTGAAGTCGTTAGCAGAAAGAGAGACACTGTAAAAGAGAGACGAAAGATACCACAGGGACATCCAAACTCATAAGTTGAAAAAAAAATTGACAACGCCATGGCAAAAACGAAAAGGACCAAAAGACAAACAATAGTATGCAAAACACAACATAAGGAAAAAAACAAAATATTTTAGTCACGAATTATATGCTTGTCTATAATGTTGGAGAGTTGCCATAGCTTTACTGTTATGTACATTTATCAGTCCGTTATGTTCTTCCTTTGAATTGTTTTACATTTGACATTTCGTTGCCTTTTATAGGTTGCACTTTGTAAATACAGCTGTTTCACAAACCACGCCTCTTTTTGGGGAGATATATAATATTTATAAATAATTAATTTAGTTTACGTACTGATTCCCAGATATGATCTCTATGTTTTATCTCGTATAGACATAACTTGAGAATGTTACCAGTAAATATACATATGCATAACGGTCAAATTGAAATCTGTGGAAAGTCAAGGCAGGGGTAGTACAGCATGTTAGTGTAAGTTTAAAATCTTAGAAGTTCGGGGCATATAAACGTTGAAAATATGCCGCACAGCCCTATATTATTTTGACCTTTGAAAACAAATAGTAGTGCATATGAGCTTTCCTATCTTATCTATATATTTTTTTTTCAAAACTTCATAGTAAAAGTGGTACAGTTTTAGCCGTAAAAGGAGTTCCTGTGGGAAATTGCATTGTCGATATTTAAAGAAATGCAACCTATAGCTGACTATGCGGTATGCGCTTTTCTGGTTGTTAAAGGCCGTACGGTGACCGACCTATGATTGTTAAGTTCTATGTAACTTGGTCTCTGGTGGAGAGTTGTTTTATTGGTAATCATACCACATCTTCTTATTTTTATAGTAAACTAATTTTGACCTGAAACGATTAAACCAAAGACTATACTATTGATAAAGTACTACTGGATGACACGCCGCCCAGGATAAAAAGGTGTCAATCGGCTGTTGTCAAGGACACAACAACACCAATTTTCTCAGGTGTCCCCTGGATCATCTTAAATGATGTAATGAAACTGACACATGTGCAGTCTCTGGATCCTCATTGTACTATAAAAATTCAGACAACTTTGTATATATTCGGCCCTGTACTGTTCAACTTTCAGATATTTTAGATTTCAAGGACAACCACTAATATTGCTCTATTTCCAAATGTAACCGTAAAAGTTGTAAAACCTGTTATATACTAATAACTGATACCCACTTTCAAAGTAATTAAACCACCAAAAGTTACAATATACACAGTCATGAGGATTTGAATTGCACCGCTTCCAATGCTTCCAATATTGTGTACGGTATTGAATGTACTATTTAAGGATTGATCTACGTCGGGTAAACTCGACAAAGACTCAATTTTAGAATGATTGATCATCGGTCTAATGTAAATGATCCTAATAACAACACATTTCTCTATAAACATTTCAATCAGCCTGACCATTCTATTGTTTCAATGAAAGTCCGGATTATAGAGAAAATATATCATTCAACAAATGACCCCATATTGACTACACTATATGGTTTACAAAGAGAAGACTTTTGGATAAGAGAGTTGGGAACAGCCATTTCTATGGAACGCCGGATCTGTCTTACATGTATAGTGTAAATATTTAATGTGTTTTGTCGCTTTGCCTTTACGTCCTGTCATTTCTTCATTGTGTTATGTGCAGGAGCCTTTATTTCCTGACACTGCATCTCTGTGTTATGTCAAATTAATTAGTTGTTTGGTCAAACAATTGTATGATATGTCATTGCTAAACTTTGTTGTGTGCAAAAGGCATTCCATTATGCTGTAACTACTATATATTATGTGAATACCTCCAAACTGATCAACCACCTTTACATTATTTCATATGTTCACTGGGTTGTGTCTATTCTTCCTTTTAGTAAGTCAGTAAATAACTGAATCCTGTCACAAATGAGTAATGTAGATTATATAAACATTAATACATTATTCTACATGATTGCTCAACATAGAAGCGGTAACAGGAGATTTTATTTACAAATAAGCAAAACATTATTTGTGTACCTGCTATTTGTATAAAATAACAAGTGTGGACACAGATCGGTGTGGGTAGTATGTTCAGATGTTTGTATACAATAACTAGCTGATTGCAGGATAAAGTCGATTTATCTAACTGTTACCTTTTTAAAAAATACTGTTGAAAAAATGAACTTGAGTATAAAAATAAATATATAAGCTGACTATGCCGTAGGTGTGTTTTGTTGAAGGCCATACGGTGACCTATACTTATTAATCTCTGTGTGTGTCTTTTGATCTCTTCTGGAGAGATATGCGAGTATGGCCAGTGAAGGTGACACAAGGATAATAAACATTTTATTCAGAAAAATAGGTGTATAATGCGTCACTTTTGTGGACTACAGGATAAGGCAGTTTTTAGTATGAAAAAAAGTTTTAAGAGAAAATGCAGCTTTTTGATATACCCTCTACCTGTTCTGTACATTTTTAATCAATAACAAAAAAAAAAAAAAAAAATCGGACCAAATTTGAGGTACGGCCAACTTCCCCTGATATTTTTCACAGAAAGACCCCCCCCCCCCCCGAAATTTAAGAATAGAATTTATGATAAAAACAAGAAATAAAAATATTTCTAAGTCAATATCTCGATTTTTTTTCTTTTTCTGTAATGATATGTCTGGAAAATAGTTAATTTACCCCCCCCCCCTTCCCCCCCACCACCCCCCCCCAAATTTAAGAATAAAATTTATGATAAAAACAAGAAATAAAGATATTTTTAGGTCAGTATCCCGATTTTTATATATAATGATATGTCTGGAAAATAGTTAATAAAAATTACAAAAAGTTTTGTTTTTGTTGTTGTAATTTATACAACTTTTTCCCTCAAAATTGAAATTGGTTTAGTGTGTCCTTGATACAAACTGGAACTTCACTAAATTTTACCTAATATAGCTGCTTAATATCTAATTTGTCTTCAAGAGTCGCCATGGCTTCATCAGTAGCGCTTTTAACTGTGAGTAACGGATTGTTGTTTAAATGGGGTTCAAGTCTCACGTTATTTTTCTTATTTTTTGGGTTGAAATATTAAATTGTTATGTTTCTATCTCATTTTTTTCGGATGTTTGTTTAATTTAAAGGGTCACACTTAAGAAGGTGCTTGTACATAAGCTATAACACGAGAATTGATCGTATACAAATTGTAGCTATGAAGCTTTTTTTTTAAGCCATAGCGGAAACAATTCAAAAAAACAAAAATATTGTTTCTTATAATCTTGAACAAGAATGTTTTAGAAAATGGCATGATATGTAACAAATGCAGACAGTAAGTATATCGCAAATTCACCAACTTGAAACCTAGTACACGTGATCCCTATGATCTATGATATAATCTTATTAATGTTAATGCCAAATTACGGATTTTGCTCCACTTTCACGGACCACTGAACATAGAAAATAAAAGTACGAATGGGGCATCTGTGTACTATGGACACAATCATTTTTTGAGTAAAATAAAGCTTTGAAACACACAAAACTACGGAAGCCGATAAGGGCTATTAAAAAAATATATATATTATGTCGTAATTACGACATACATTATGTAGCATCTCGTAATAACGACACCACTGTGTCGTAATTTCGACATAACATGTCGTTATAACGACATCACTATGTCGTAATAACGACATCCTATTGTCGTAATAACGACATCAATCGTTATATATATATATATATATATATAAGAATATGTATTATGCATTTTTGCGCCTGTCCTACGTCAGGAGCCTCTGGCCTCTGTTAGTCTTGTATTATTTTTAATTTTAGTTTCTTGTGTACAATTTGGAGTTTAGTATGGCGTCAGTAAAGGCAAAGTTTGTAGCGTAAACAAATTCATCTTTTTTTTTTAGAGAATAATGAATACTATATCCAATCAAGCTTAATTAAAGCTATTTACTTGCACCTCGAGACTTGCACATAAGAGAAATTTGTTTAAAATCAAGTCAAATGAGACCCAGTTGAATAAGGAAGCAATTCAAGCTCCTTAGAGCCTCTAATTATGTTTGGCATGTACAGATTTGTGTAAATTATGAAGTCCTCCATTTCAATTGAAAGTTCAGAATAAGATGAATTATAAGCTTTTCTCAAGAAAGACTAATATGTTAAGCTTTTGACTCACAGTAGTCAGACCGACGGACCTCTGTACCTTCATTTGTACACAATTGAATCTTAATGTACTACTGAGACTTGATGCAAATTATAACTGCATTGCTATTGTTGGTTCTAAATGAGATTCTTCAAGCGTCCTCCCCATTGAAGCCTTATTAAAACTTTGTACCCCAACTTCTGTTAACCACTGTTCCCCAGGACAACTATTCCTACAAACTTAGGGGGAGGGTTTGGATCCCGCTAACATGTTCAACCCCGCCACATTCTTTATGTATATGTCTGTCCCAAGTCTTTAATTTAGTACATAAAATAGGCCGTTAGTTTTTCTCGTTTGAATTGTATTTCATTTGTTATTTCGGGTTCTTTTATAGCTGATTATGCGGTATGGGCTGTGGTCATTGTTGAAGGCCATACGATGACCTATAATTGTCAATTTATTTGTCATTTGGTTTCTTGTTGAGAGTTGTCTGTGTAAAATTCTTTCAAAGTTAGTTTGATTTTTCCGTAAAGAATGTTTCCTTTACAAAAGGCGTGCGTCGATTCTTGACCCCTTAAAAGCACAGCCGCTGTTACTAACTTGAAAAATAGGATAGAATGGGCACACATTAGTTTTTTTTATAATATCTCGAAAACAGTTACATTTATACCAAATTATGTCGAAATTACGACATATTGATATCGTTATTACGACATGCTATTTCGTAATTACGACATAATTTTTTTTAACGGCCCTTATCGGCCTCCGTACGAAACAGATGTACGCTGCAATTCATCTATCAATTAATTTGACATAACACAGAGATGCAGTGTCAGAAAATAAAGACATTTGCGCATAACATAAAGAAGAAATGACAGGACGTAATGGCAAAGCGACAAAACACATTACATATTTACACTATAAGACAGTTCCGGCGTTCCATACATTTCCTATGGATCCAATGACAAAATTGAAGGTGTAGGTATTTTGTCTAGTACAAGGTGTAGTACTGTCAATACATTACAATTATTTAATACTTCTGCTCGACGAAATAGAAGTCATGGTCACAGAAAATATATACCACCTGCTGTGTACACCGTGACAATTGATAGTCTGCTAACGTCTGTTGAAAAACCTTTAGGAATTCATCATATCAAAACTAAATTAGACTCCATTCCATTGTCAAAACTTTCTTTACTATTTCAAGAGGCCCAAAATACTTTCGTTACTGATTCTCGTTCTGTTTTGCATAGATTAGTTGAAATAATCATGACATTGATAACCATAGACTATTCAAACCCGTATCGACTACATCCAATAATGAGGAAAAACGTTATTTTTTTAAGGTTAAATTCGCCAATTAAGGTTTAGATGCTGTAAATATTAGCAATATTTTCCATCAGAAATCTGTACAACAAACTATACCTAATTACTTCAAAATAAAGCTGCACCTGTTATTTCCTATACTTACACCAAGTCTATTGCATCCAAGATTTTTAACCACAAGAGAGTTTTAGAGGCCTTTAACCTCAAAGATGTGAAATTCAAGCCTCCGGATTGCTCATGTTCATCGTCACAATACAACTATAGTCCAGCTGGTCATGTTATTACTGGTGACCTTGGCATCGTTACCAATGAACAACTAAGAGAGTTGTTAGCCAAGGGACCAACATATAGAATTCCCCAGGCCATCAACTGAAAAAAGAACTTCAAGTTACTGATTGATGCAGTTGAGGACTATGCAAGAAAATGGGTAAAGCGCGAACCATACGAACCAGAACTGGACACTTTGTCTGAATGGATCAAAGCTATTCGATCATGCATTCAGAAGCGCATTCAAAAACTACGATGCAATATGAGTACAAGAGTTACTAACCCTTTCAAGAATCCGGATGTTGTGGATGCTTTATTCTCTTTGCATGACAAATATGTCGTTGTTCCAGCAGATAAAGCCTCCACAATATTGTCTTCATATGTAAAAACCATTATTTGCAATGTCTCACAACAGAGCTTGGAATAAATAAAACTACTGGTAACCCTACATATTCTTTAACATCATTTACCAAGGACGAAATTTTACACAATCATAAATCTGTCCTTCTTTCTGTTGGTATCAACATCAAAGTAAACGAAGAAAATTTACCATCATTATACTGGATACCTAAATTACACAAAACTCCATATAAAGAACGATACATAGCTGGGTCTTCAAAATGTTCGACTAAACATCTTTCTAAAGTACTGACTACTAGTCTTTCTACAGTTAAAGATGGGCTTCAAATATATTGTGATGAGATATATATTCTACCAGTGGTGTTAACCAGATGTGGATTTTCAAAAGTTCGAAAGATCTACTGCTTAATCTTCGATCACAATCTTTGCAATTTTGCAGCAACATAAAGACTTTTGATTTTTCTACGCTTTACACTACTATACCCCATGCTCAGTTGAAATATCGACTTCACCATCTCATTAAACAAAGCTTTTTTTTCTATAAAAATGGGAATCGTAGATACAAATTTCTTGTTTTGGGTTACAATAATTCATATTTTGTGAAGAACCACACTGAATCTACCAGAAAACATACTGAAGATGATATTATCAAAATGCTGGACTTTTTGGTCGACAATCTATTTGTTGAGTTTGGAGGATTTTTATTTCAACAGACACTCGGCATTCCAATGGGTACTAATTGTGCACCCCTGCTGGCCGATTTGTTTTTGTACTCGTATAAATCAGAATTCTTTCAGAACCTTCTAAAAGACAAAAAGTAAAAGCACCTTGCGAAATTCTTTAATTTCACTTTCCGGTATTTTGATGCTGTTCTATCATTGAATAACCCATATTTCAGACAATACTTACATCTTATATATCCCAATGAACTTGAAATTAAGGATACTACTGATACTAGAAGGACTGCTTCAAACCTTGATCTTTTCCTCAACATTGACGCAGATGGACTTAACACAAAAATCTATGATAAACGGGACGATTTCAACTTCCCAATTATCAATTTCCCATTTCTTAGCAGTAACATACCCTCTGTCCCTTCGTATGGTGTGTACATATCTCAATTGATACGTTATTCTCGTGCTTTTTTACACTATACGGACTTCATATACAGGAGTATGCTCCTTACGCAGAAAGTGGTCCAACAAAGTTATGAGGAGGACAGATTAAAATTGACACTCCGTAAATTTTACGGACACCATCACGAATTGGTTGATCCATGTGATGTGTCTTTGTTCAAACTAGCTAAGGACATTTTTACCACGTGTTAGATTGTAGTTTGTCATTACGTCGTCTAATCTTTTAATTACCGAACGTGACTTATTCCCGATTGTTTGTTTTTTTCCAGGCATTGTCATTTTGTTTTCGACTTATGAGTTTCAATATTCCTTTGGTATTTTTCGCCTCTCTTCTAAAAGAACCCTGCTTGCAAATTGTACACCAGTGTGATAAACTGTGATATAAAAGGATATTAAGACAAAAGAAGAAACATACTAAAGAGGAGAGTGAGAAATTATTGTTTATATAGTTTGACAGTATATATACCACAATAACCTGAAAATTTTTTAAATTACCATCTTGGTATTTGGATAATAACTTAAAGAAAAATACCATTCTTATTTTAATTAGCTTTTTTATACTCAAACCGTATTCTCATTCAGCTAAAATTGTTGTTAAACTAAATTTCATTACGTTCATATAGTTTAAATCAGGTTTTGATACATGTTGTCGGTAGTTAATTGTTAATGTAGGTCTTGTGCAGGTTAAGTGTACATACTACTAGAAATTCAAAAAGTTAATTTTATTATGAATATGTTAATGTAGACGGATTTATTGTTTAGAATGAAAATTATTATATTATGAATTAAGTTATATACCAGTTTATATGTTCAAAACTCAAATATTGGTCAGTTATAATAAAAATCCCATTCAAATAGCCCATTCGTCTACACTCGGCCGATTCCGTCCCCTCATCTTACGAGAGTAGCGGATTCTACCGAGGATTGTCGAATGTCAAATAGCCTTATAAGGAGAGAATATTTGATTTCCTCTGTGGGTTAAGTTGGGGTCGGGGAGGAGTCAAGATAATATTTTGCGAATTGAGTATTCATTTCACACCAGTTGATAGTGTGGCTTATTCATTTATGCGAAAATTGATTTTTACTTTTTATCCACAGCTAGATCCTGCATAGTCCTACATATAGTAGGATAGAACATTTATTTCATCCTGTCTTTGCCAAGATTATATTTTCAGTTATCCCTTATCCTTCCGGTTATCAAATGGTCACACTATTATTAACCCCGATTAAAACTACGAGCATTCATTATACACATCATTCATTTGAAAATGTCTTCCTGAATTGAATCGACTCGTTCATAAACATGGGAAATGAAAAGTGTATGACAACAGAACCATGTGCAGAAACAATTAAATAGTCTGTGCAAAAGAAGATCAAAATTGAAGGACAAAAAAAAACGTAACAAAATGCTCTAATCACACGTCCTGCAATATTCTGAATATTAAGATCCTTTGTTCGCCTATTTTTACGCCGTTGTAGTCTGTGTAATCGTCATATTTTTAGTACTCTCAGTGTGCACTAAATAAACAGAACGATTGTAAAAGGCCGAACATTCATGGTTTGTTTTGTAGTTGGTAGTCCTATAACATATGACCTCGGGAAAACATTTTCTTTGAAGTCTAACTGTTCCTTTTACTAATTGTGCTATCTGTTATTCGTAATAGTCTTTACTTTCTATTTGTTGTTTTACTATCAATGTGAAACCCTTACTACAACAAAAAGATGAAAAATGAAATTATAAGCATTTAAAAAATAAATATGGCAGTCATATGTTATAGGACTAGGGGTTGGGATATAATCGGACAAACCTTGTTTCTTTCTTTAATAAAAACAAACAATTTTTAATAACATACAGACATATTTTTGTAAAACTCAATAATAAATTCCCAAAACTCAATAATAAATTCTCATGCCGAATTGTCAATAAAATCACACCTTATTTCACTTCAGTTCGTACCAAATATATATATATTTAATCTGGAATTTTATTTGATTCCACTCCCCCTCCCCCCCACCCAAAAAAAAAAATTGTTTTTAATAATTCATTAAAGTACACAGAAATAAATCAAAATATTGGCAATAAAGCCACAGTCGTTTTATATGTAACCAACAATCTACGCCAAAAACTGTGGCTTTATTGCCAATATTTTGATTTATTTCTGTGTACTTTAATGAATTATTAAATAAGATTCACATCAACAATGAAACATAATTATACAAAACGTGTTCAGTTACTACAACAAACCACAGACTTTCATTTCATTAATACAAAATAGAGATATCCTGAATAATACTTATACTGTTAGGACAAAAGAAGTGACAATATATATTTACATATGGTAATGGTTTACATGAATTCCTTATAATATATGTTGATAATTAATACATAATTGGAACGTTGGGCAATGATAATAGACCATATATCTATTTACTAAGGGGTTGTAAAATATATAGTGTAGTACGAGGAATTAAGTTTTTGGCGTAGATTGTTGGTTACATATAAAACGACTGTGGCTTTATTGCCAATATTTTGATTTATTTCTGTGTACTTTAATGAATCTATGTTTGTATGAAGTGAAAGTACAAAGAAATATTGAATTATGAAACTATAATGCTGACGTTATTAAAAACTACAGGTGTGACAAGACCTACTAATTAAGACAATTTCCAATGCATACGTCAGTAGTTATACGAATTCACAAATACAAAGTTCAAAAGATGTAATTGAAACATTAAAATAACACGTAACCTGTATATCATTTATTAAACCAACGAGTTTAACACTCTTACAAAGCAAGCTTCCAGCACATTGATCATAGATTAATCCAAGTATCACACAGTAAATGATTTATGACATGTTTTACATAATGCTTGACGTAAACAGACAACAAACTTTCCAAAAACCAACTTTGATTAACCGTCATAAAGGAATTTGAAATATATAATGATCTATAAGTATCAATACATCACTTAATTTTCACTTGATTTTTAGTATGAGCGTTCCTGGTTAAGGATCATTTTTAAATGCACTTCAAAATCAACAAAATAAAAGTGTTTCTTTTTTAAAATCTATTTAGAGGTTACCCAACACTTTGACTAAAATAGTTTTGGATAGTTTAATCTTCGCACAATTTTGACAAAATATTTGCTTTGACCTTTTTTACAAAAATATATAAATTTCAAGATACTTGAACAACAAAATTAACAGGAATATATAGCTGTTTGAAAAATACTAATTTTTATCAATGAGAAACTTCATTACATTTTATTAATAGTATTTGATTAAAACGTTCAGCTGATTTTTAAAGAGATAACTGCCCAAGTTTAAACATACTAACTGTTAATTCACAAAATAACAACTTGAAAAAAATATAATATAAAAAATAATAGGGTGACCTAAAACTTACAATTAAAGCCTTTTATACTTCTACCATTACGCGACCACCATCAATAAACTGATTATAGTTGAGGACTTTTTTTAACTAAATTATATCGACAAGAACAAAAGTATGCTTAAAATGACTGAAAACGGACTCAAATATTAAACGTTATGATGCTGATCAAGAAATTGTGCCGTCTTGCGTTCCAACATCCCACATTTTTTTATCCAAGGATATTCCATATTGGAACATAATGCATATTGTAAAAGGACAAGCTTGTGGATTTAAAAAAAACTTGCATTATTTCTTTTTTAAAATTTCAGGACAAATGCAATAGGAAATTTTTTAGAAAGATAACGACACTATGAATGTAAGTAAAGACAATCATGTTTTTGTTTTTCATTAATGATTAATTATACACAATAAAGTATTGACATTGGCTTAAAATAAATTTATTGTTTGGAACATAGAAATGGAAATTGTTGCAGAAAAATATTTGATAAACCAACGTACCTTGTAATTTTTATTGATATTATCAGTTATTTTTCCTGGTCAGGTGGGAAAATATATTGTATTTTATATTAAGGCCTTTTGTGATTTATTCTGCAATAGTTGTTAACAAAAATGCTTCACACACTGCTTAAAGTCGATTTGGGGTGTAAATTAGTTCATTCCTGCAAATAACTGCAAATGATTGGTCTAGTTTGTATAACTAAAATTAGAAAATTTAATGCAGAAGTGAAATTTTTAGGGAGACTTTTCACATATTCATTTAAATAGATAAAAACATTAAACATGATTTTGTCCCATGGCAACTTTGTATTTTGCATTATCCAGAAAAATAACTTAGCAAATGCATCTTTAAGTTTGGATAACTAAAATCAGCAAATTTGATACAGAAGTGAAATTTTTGGGAGACTTTTCACATATTTATTTAAATAGATAAAAACATTGAACATGATTTTGTCCCATGGCAACTTTGTATTTTGTATTATCCAGAAAAATAACTTAGGAAATGCGTCTTTAAGTTTCGCGAAAAAGGACTATGTAATATTATATCTAAAAATGTATATTTATGGTCTTAATTATGAACAATGAGATAAAATACAGTTTACTGAAGATATTCAATAAAGTTTTTATTTTATTTAAATGAACACCGAAAAAAGGAGAACGAAATAAACCGAGAGTTTGCATGTCGTCATAGCTCTACGTCATTGACGTTGCATAGCAAAATAACTATTTAGGTAAACGTTGACTTTTCCAATCATATATGAACCTCTCCTGATGTTTCCCGCGGTAAGCGTATATGCTTTAAGCCAATGAGCAAAGAGAAATTTTATTGTCATACAATAACATGATATAAACTACAGCAAATGATAAAAACATTCCAGCGTTTTTGGTTGAGATTCCCCGTCTACTTAGATACATAATACCGATGTTAACAGATATTGTCAAAAAACATATATATATATGAATCAGTATTTAAGTATTTTCCCATTTTTCTAAAAGAGAAAATAAAAAGGAAAATAATTAATATAGATGACCTCAATCCGATTTGGCATTACTATTTGATATTTTTGGTTTTGAATACTCTTTAACTCTTTGACTTTTTTGTAAGAGTTGATCTATCAACTGTTTTCATAAAAAGAAAGGCATTTCTGGTATGTTTGCTGATGCGACTTTATGAAAACGTTTCGTTATTTGAAATATCATTCAAAATTATAAAACCTATGGCAATATGCCCTAAGCATCAGGAGGAGCTTCACGACAATATCAATGATTGTTTTATCCTGCAATAATTCGGCTTACTTTACAAATACAGGTATAGATATAAACTTTTGCAAAATCCGCTAAGTATATATTTATAGGCGTCAAAACCCTGGTTTTATTCTGACATAAATATTTTAATACTGTACAAACATCGAGTGCATGTGTATGGTACGATATTTCATCGCTCGAGACGTTTAAATTTTCGAATATAAAACCTAAAGATTGCCGAGCGTTTTTCATATTTACAATTTGACTACCAAGAATTGAGAAATATCAGATTGTAAGGGAGTCTTTGATGGAATATATTTCTCTAATGATTTTAGAAGATATAAAAGCACTGTACCTTCCCTTTTCAATGATCTGCTAACACATGAAAAAGATACGTTTTTTAAAACGATGTTATCGAGTATGGTCGCCTTTTGTTCATAATGTCATACTAGCAAATTCAGCGAAAGCAAGAACATTTGACGTCATAAGTGAATGTTGACCAATTAAGAACTGATATCAATTAAACGAACGAGTCACACGTTTATTAACAAAAGAATTATCAATCGGTTGGGGAGGTATAAGTTAAGATCGGCTAAGAATTAGAGTTAAATTGAAATGCCTGTCACAGTTTATTTTGATTTCTTTTTCGCGATCCGTCTTTGTGCAGTGTCCATTCGTTTAAGATTAAAGGGAATTGTAAAACTAATTAATGATCAAATTGAATTTTAAATTGAAGGATGTAACAATATAATTATATTTGCTCATAACGCTTTACTTTCTGTTTTTCGTAGAATTAAATGATTTTTTTTCCGAATAAATTTATAAAAATAAAAAACTGAATAATAGAATGCATAGCATACATTCATAAAAAGCATACTTTAGTCCTGCAAAGACGATGTTTAAAAGTGGAGCAGAATGTTTATTAAAATTTACTTAATGAAAGGTACAAATTAACAGAATATAAAAATATGGAAATGTGTTATAATTACCAATATGAAAATTATCCAAATTGTCCTTAAAACTCAGATGTTTTCAACTATATGAGCACAACCCATACCGTATAGTAAGCTATACAAGACAACTACATGACAAAATGTAAAACAATACAAACTCGGAAATCTAAGGCATGATCTTTTTACAAAACAAATACCGAAAAACATATTGAACAGATATATAACCCAACGACAACCAATGAAATACAAACACCAGATTTTGGACAAACACATAAAACATGTGGTTGATTAAATATATTGTTTAGCGCTAAATCCTCTTCCTAACCTAGGACATTGGTCGACCTCTTTGTATAATATTGTATGGTGCATATTTTATAATGATACCCGTACATTATCAGATCATTATAGCAAACAATTTACATTATGTTGGTTTTTTTTAAAACTGTGATACAAAAGGTAACTATTATACCACATCTTAAATTAAACTCAGACGACTATATCAAATAAAATATGAACATCTGGTATTCAATGACTGGAATGATACTCCATCCGCGTATTATAGCTACATCCCATGTAGTTTTATATGAAGGATGCACTTAATAGGTGAAATTTTAAAAAAAATCAAGAATTTAAAAAAATTGTTACTATACGTTGGATGAGCATGGATGAAACACAAAATAAGCTTAAAATATTGATAGGTCATGAAAACCTTTTCGAGATATTTGATATCGAGATATGGCGGGAAAAGCTGACTCGAAATTTTACCTTATATTTGTATTGGTACTATTTTGGGTGTCAAATCAAAAGAAAAAGTCATGAATCTGCTTAAATTTTGGTAAATGACCTTTTATGAGCAAATAAGTTTTGCATGTATTTGAAAAACATATTAGGTGTTATTGGACAATACATTTTACCTGAAAACCTATTTTTATTAAAACCGAGAGTCCGAAAATCTGACACAAACTCCAAAGCCTCACCTCTTTACATCCTTTACTTCTTTTTATGATGGTTTACACATATGCAGAGGAACATGTGTATGTACCTAATTGCAATAAATTTTTAACAAAAAACTGATTAAACATTTTCTGTAGTAGTAGTCATGTTTTAAGAAATGTTAATTTTCTATAGGGACAACTTCAAGGGTATTTCGCGTTGAAATTGATACTTAAATGTCCCTCGTGTCCATATGTTATGTTTGACCATGCAATTTTAATGAGAAAATAGTACACTACTATTTAAATAAATACTTGATTAGAAATGGAGTAAAAAAATATTAAAGTGAAGTAAACGGTTCAAGGAAAAATCCGGGGTGCATGTAATGTTCAGCAGTTCATGCAGTTCATGTACTACATTTCTGATCTATAAATCAAAATCGGAGAGTAGTATTGTGCACCCAACAGGTATTTCTAAATAAAAATAGATGAAACACAAACAAAACAAAACACCCTAATATTTATGCTTTATTCTCGGACGAGGCTGCTAAACGCAAATGTCTACGGACTTGAAAAACAGAAATTAATATAAACTTACATTTTAATTTTAATGGATTAGAATTCATCTTATGGTTCTTCGAATAATAAATCATCTATTCACTAGAATAACAATGTTTCAATGGTAGTACACCCTAAAACATTAAATCAAAATATAGAACATAAATATGATTTTTGTACATGAATTGAAAGAAATAATAAAACATTGGAACTTAAGGATGTACTTAGGTGATCTTAGGTAAAATTCAATAAACCAAGAATTCAAAATTGATACTTTTAGCTGGTAGAGTATTAGTTAAGGATCAAAATAAGCTTAAAATATCAATAGGTCATGGCGCTCATTTTCGAGATATTTGATTTATAGAATATGGCGGGAAAAGGCTGACTCGGACTTTTACCTTATATTTGCATTGGTATTATTTGAGTCTCAATTAAATGAAAGAAAATCAAGAATGTGCTTACATTTTGTCAAATGACCTTTATGAGCTATTAGGTCGTATGTTAAAAGATAAAAAGGTGTTATGGGGCAAAATATTTTACCTTGTATCGTATTGAAAAACACTGAGGAGTCCGAGCATTTGACACTTATTCAAAAAACCTCACCTAAGTACATCCTTAAAGTAATCGCTGACAAAGATTCCGGTAAATACTGACTAATAGATCATAATTTTTTTATAACATGTATAAGATAACATTTATTCTTGAATTGATTATACATTATTCAAAACATTTTTTTTTTCGATCCAATTCCCTTTACAGCTGACTAAGACTAAAAATTCAAAGATGAATTAATGTTTGTCTTTTATTCTATGTTGATCTACAGCATGTTAGGGTTATAAGATATAAGGTTGCTATGCCATATTTTCTACGATTGATAAAAAAACATAGACAGGTGAAATGAACGCACAGATACAGTTCATAATATCCAGTGTAGCAGGATCTCTTCTCCCTTTCGGAGCAACTGAGATCGACCCCAGTTAGTGGTGGGGGTCGTTTTGCTCAGTCTTTATTTTTCTATGTTTTGATTTGTGTACTTTTGTTTGTCCGGTTGTCGGTTTGTCTCTTTTAACCATGGCGTTGTCAGTTTATTTTCGATTTCTGAATTTGAATGTTCCTCTGGTATTTTTTGCATCTCTTTGAAAACCACAAACAAACCCCTTGTTTCAACATACTTTTAAAAAAAAAGAAGATAAGTTGAATACTGAATCTAGGAGAATATTTATTTGATATAAGCAAAGTAACAAAAGATGCATTACATTTACTCCATAAGATTAACAAACAAACATGAGATTCCGATTCACAATATTAAAACAATACACCTTCAACCTTATTCCATGTTTTTCAAGTGATAGTAAACACTTATTAGACCACAATGTATTCAAGACAATTGGTTGAGCTGTCAGTTTCTCAAAGTTTTTTTTAGAAAATAACTGTGAACATTTTTTTCTGTCGTTACTTTTCATTCTAATGATATTGATCTGTTAAATACATGTATATAATTATGTTGCATCAAGCATCACTTCAAGGACAAACTCAGCTATAAGTCTTTTCAGCAATTTCACATTCGACGAATGATATGCGTCGGCATCTGTGCAATTGAAATGCCATTACGTTAGACCAACAAAAATGGTTATATATCAAGAATAAAAAGTTCAGGAACCACAGATTATACAATGTAAATGACATTTAAAGGGGAGATAACTCTGCAAAAAGAGTCTTTTTTGTCAGTTTTTTGGTTGATTTTCTTAAAATTTATGCTAATTGTGATACTTAAGTTTGATGTTGATAAGTTTGTATAATTATATGATCTCCTGCTCATGAAATGTACAAAATCGAAATGTAATGGGTATTTTGATTTTTTTTGTGCATTTTACATAAAAGAAATTTCAAATTTGTGGCTTCGTGACCATTTTGAAAAAAATAATGTGAAAATTTGGTTTTGTTTATATCTGTATATTATATTTGTTCAGCATAGACCTTGTTTAAAGAAACTTTAAACCACAAAAAGAAGAATATATGCTTAACTAGTTTTATTAAATTTAGAGATTCTTTACCTTGACATGTTGAAAAATCAATAAATGGTCAACTAATGAATTAAGAAATGTAAATTGAAGCTTGATAAAAGATATAAAAACACCTTAAGAGTTGTTGGTTATACTCTAAAGACGGCTAAACTATCAAGAATCAATATATTCTGTTGAATAGAAGCGGCAAAGTCAAAATTTTGTATCAATTTTATTGATATTTCTGCCTTCTTAGCTCACCTGGCCCGAAGGGTCAAGTAAGCTTTTCTCATCACTTGGCGTCCGTCGTCGTCCTGCGTCCGTCGTTAACTTTTACAAAAATCTTCTCCTCTGAAACTACTCGGCCAAATTTAACCAAACTTGGCCACAATCATCATTGGGATATCTAGTTTAAAAAATGTGTCTGGTGATCCGGCCAACCAACCAAGATGGCCGCCATGGTTAAAAATAGAACATAGGGGTAAAATGTAGATTTTGGCTTATAACTCTGAAACCAAAGCATTTTGAGCAAATCTGACAAGAAGTTAAATTGTTTATCAGGTCAAGATCTATCAGCCCTGAAATTTTCAGATGAATTGGACAACAGGTTGTTGGGTTACTGCCCCCCAATTGGTAATTTTTAAAGAAATTTTGCTGTTTTTGGTTATTATCTTGAATATTATTATAGATAGAGATAAACTGTAAACAGCAATAATGTTCAGCAAAGTAAGATCTGCAAATGGTCAGTTGGCCCCTAAGGAGTTATTGCCCTTTCTAGTCAGTTTTTAACCATTTCCATTAATTTGGTAAAGTAAAGTAAGAACTTCATACACATCACCATCACCATGATCACCAAAACACAATTTTGTCATGAATCCATCTGTGTCCTTTGTTTAATATGCACATAGACCAAGGTGAGCGACACAGGCTCTTTAGAGCCTCTAGTTTACAGAGTTATCTTTCTTTTTCAATGCATATCTCTAAGGATTTTTTAATCGTGATTTTAAAGTCTTCCTCAAGTAAGATTTTCTGGGACTTTTGTCCGTGTATATTTTGGGAATAATGCTAAAGATTAAAACTTAAATATCTTCTGTTGCATTTACTTTCAGGTTTGGGTCAAATTTATGCTAGATTGACTGGAGTATAAATTGAATGCTGTTGCTTTCAGTCTGATCAATTGTTTATTCTAAAGAGCTTCCTGAACTCGTGCCGAATTTCCGGTATTCTCCATGCATATATAAAAGGGTTGGATATGGAATTGATCAAATTTGGAATAAATAGCAGAAGTCGAACCTGAAATGTTAATGGTGCATTCGAGAACACCTCTATCCAAAACGACGCTACAAAAGGCCCTGTTAATATTATAGTTTGGAAAGCAATTATAATAGTAGTCAAAAATGCTCGGATCTCCCAAGACTTTTTCAGCTGTCTACTTGCATCAAATGAACGGCTATTGTCAGTGGATGTAGTTAGGGGATTTCTATTACTATAGTGTTTCAAATCAATCATTGCATTGCTGTTCTCCTTATATGAGAAATTATTTTTCTTTGAGCTAGAACATTCCGATTTTCTCTGCACTGTTTTCCGTAGTTGAATGATGTTGTTTTTACCCTGATTTGCTGACATTTTATTATCATCAGTTGAGCTGTAAGAGTGTTTCTTATTGTTCGTCATCATGCTATTATTACAGTGAGAACTAGTCAAGACATTGCAACTCTGACTTAAAGTCTTTATAAATGGATTTCGAATCTCTGATCTATCTCCAGCGACTTCGGTGTTTGTAGTAACGTTTTGAATGTCTATATCACTTAATGCAATAATGTTCTCCTTGTCTTCATCTTGTTTTTTGTTTTTAGAAGCATTACTATTTGATATGTGAGAACATTGATTTGTTTTCGACGACTGCATACGATCAGACATGATTATATCCTCTCTTACTCTTTGCTTCGGTGCAATTGTTCCTTTGAAATATATTTTCCATAAACGAAAACTTGTGATTATTGGCATTATCAATAGAACAATGATTATCACAGTTATGGGTAGAAAGATAACAGTTACAAATATATAAAAGCTATCTCCAAATACGACAGGAGCTGTACAGACCTGCATATACTCAGCTTTTGGAGTTAGTATCGATCCAAATAATGAAATTATGAACGAGAGGAAGATAGCTACCCCGATGTGTATAAATTTGTTTCTATTAAATCTTTCATTCGTTCCGAAGTTAAATGAGGTCACTACAAAGTACCTCTGTAAACACAGAAGGAATACCAAACAATAGTTTAACTGAATACCAAATGAAAAAAGAAAAATCTGTACTAGGCAGGATCCAATGAATTTGTGTTGTATTACAGAACTTAACGAAACGAGTGCTGATGATATCCCAAGAAAACTGAAAAGACCTAAAATCATAAGATGATGGTAAGTTTTTTTCAGAGCCTTAGAACATACAATGATATAGCTGATGTCCACTAAAACTGTTAGTCCAGCTAATGCAGTAAATAAAACTATAACTGCATTGTTGACCTTTGGAGCCAGTTGTATGTTCACTGTTGTCTAAAAAGATACGAATAATATAAGTTAGTTTATAACATAAACTGCTCATTTATAATTGAATCCCGCACAAGGCAGGTGCGCACGACTAAATAAAGGTAACAGTAGTATACCGCTGTTCAAAATTCATAAATCAATAGAGAAAAAACAAATTCTCTAGGATCTAAATACCAGGCTAGAATGAACTTTTAACATTTGATTAAATATTTTAGACATTATGTGCTATATTTTAATGGACATCATAGGTTTTACATTGTGAGGTCTTGAGTCGGTTTAAGTTTTTTATTTATTATACTAATTATACTATAATGGGTTCAAACTATTTCGCTAAAATGGGCTTTGACAATTTTAATTTTCGCCATAATGGGTTAAAAAATCAGGCGCTACAATGGGTTCTACTTTGGCGCTAAAACGTCCGATGTTTTTCGCTCAAATGTTCTACCAATGCGCTAAATGTCCTCCGCCGAGATAACTATAACCCGTTTGTTGTTTTAACCATTTTCAGGTTGTTTTTGTTTTTATATTTTATAATTTAGGAAAATTTATTAAAACAAAGACATTACCCAAGCTACTATTTAAGCCACGCACAACTGAGAGAGAAACAAATTCGATGTTTAGATTTTTTTTTTAAAAAGCATGTGCAGTTGTCATAGAAGTTCCATTGTATTATATAAGTTCCGATAGGAACAGATATTATGGCATTGTTCATAGTTCTATTTTCAAAGGAGCTTATGTTGTGCGTGACAAATAAATATTGACATCTCGAATGAAAATATGGTGAAAAAATATTGAAAAAACGGAGTCTTCAATAGTTTACTTACAAAAATAATCATGGTAATCATGGGTGCCGAGAAAACTACCTTAGGTGCCGAATAAACCAGGTCCTGATTTGACAAGATGCAGAATTGACTATACTCGTGCCGATTTGACCAGGTGCCGATTTTACCAGGTGCCACAGTGAATTAGTCACCCTACGGCTTATGATCTACTAAACATACCAATATGAAAATGAGCATTCGTACAACTATATAAAAAGGGTTAACAATGAAGGACAAATTAAATAGTTTTGATACAGTTTTAAATAAAAATGTTAACTGAAATGAGATTAAAATGTGAAGAAGTGCATTCTTTTCGCGAAATAAGGATACAGTGTACTCGTGGTCCTATCATGAAGAACACTTGAAAATATCGATCATAATGATAAGTTATAGATAAAAACTAGTACTGCAAGATTATATATACGATAAATTAGTCAAAAATTTTACGTTATTGTATTTGAAAATAAAATTAATGATAAATTCTGGAAATATGATTCCGTCTACAGGATTTGATAGTAATGACATATCACTTATCGATATCAAAAACCGAGATATTTGAGGTTTTAAAAAATCCTCAAAGAACGCTACATGCATCTTGTCCAAAGTCGAAGTCTGGTTTATCTGGTACGCATTCATTAAAACATTTGAAACTCAAGGAATTATAAATAATTGAATACTGGAGCAGCTATGTGACCAAAAGCGACCTAAAAAAATGTCTTAACCCACCTAACATGTCAACGACTAAATTTTTGTTATTTTAGGATAATCAGCTGTAATATGTAGTGGATTTGACGTAACCTCTATGGTATTACTTGTTGTTGGGTTGCTTTCTCATTGTCGTACACCACTTCCCCTTTGATATAAAATACACAAAGTAAACGTTTGAAATAGGGAAGAGGAAAAAATCCGACAAATATATCTAACGTGTAAAAAATTATATGGCCAAATTGGATACATGAACGATATCTTGCTGTCTGGTAAACTGTTTGATAAGTTGATATCGATTTAAAGAAGCTAAACAATTATGAAGTTTGGACAAATCAAAATACATGTATTCAAAATTGAGATACGGTGCAGTCCGGAATATCCAAGCACCTAAGACTTTTGGTTTCATCTTAAGACTTTGTGTAATTTGTGCTCGAAATCAGGGGAATCCCTGTTTTGACCGTTTTTCAAATGTCCAATGATAGCACACATGCCATAAAGGAAAGATTTTATACTACAAAATATAGTTCAGTTTGAACCAAACAGAATGGCAAGGATGCGAATCAACATTTATGTCATTTTGATCAAATTTTACTTAAAATTAAACCAGTGTCGTAGGTTTTTTTTTTTATGGAAAATTGCTAAATTTTGTTAATTAATGGGCTTGCAATCATACATTTCTGCTTGAACTAATGATTTAATATTTTTTTCGGTACCTTTTGAAGACTTAAAAAATTAAAAGAACGATTTATCTGTGTACATTGCGGATATCTCGAAATCAGGTAATGCGCGATACCACCGGCCGCGCGGATACTGTGGACTCCACTATTGTTTCAATTGTTTTGTTGTTTCAAATTAAGACTATGTATAAAGTGAATGCTATCGTTGTATTTTAAAGAAATTACTCAAATTTTTTTTTCAAGTCAGATCGTATTGATTATGAGAGTGATCGTGTGCAATTTTCTTTGTAGGACTCCTGAAACCTTATCTTAAGGTGGTACCCAACACCTTCACTAAAATTTATTTGGCTCGTTTAATTTTCAAAAAATTTTGACAAAGTATTTACTTTGATCCTTTGACAAAAATATAGATATTTCAAACATTTTTAACCAACCATTATATCAGAAAAAATACACTTATATAGCAGTTTGATAAACACTAATGTTGATCATTGAGAAGCTTAATATTCCATTAACAACACAACGTAAATAAAACGTTTAGCTGCTTTTACAGAGTTATCTCCCTGTAGTGTTAGGTACCACCTTAAGGTAGCACAATACAAAGTTTTTTTTACTTCCAATCTCCAGCCTTTAAACTGCTGTAACTTTCTTTAGAATGTATATGAATTAATAAAAAAAGTATGCATAGAAATGCGGATACAGTGTTTTTGTGGTTCTATCCTGAAGAGCACCGGAAAATATCGAACCTTCGTAAGTTCATCAGGTACGCTCTAATCAAAAACTGTGAAAGTCAATGATGTATAAATGCTTGAATACTAGAGCAGCTTTGTGATTAAAAGTGACCTCAAAGGAAAGTCAATTCCACCTAATGTCAACGATTTAATTTTTATTATTTTGGATATTCATCTGTTATATGATGAGGATTGTACGTAACCTCTTTTTTATTCCTTGTTCTTGTGTTTCTATCTCATTATCTTACACCATTTCTACCTTAATATAACATATCCTGTGGTGTTTGTCGTTGATGGAATATGTTCGTTGTTGTTTTGCAGTTTGCATGTTGTGTCGACTATTATATTATTTGTTTGTGCGTTTCTCTGTGATGAATGTTCAAGCATGTGTTTGTGTTGTATTTCTTTCACGTAGTGTTGTCATTTTAGCGATATGATTGATTTTAACATAGCCATAAAGCGGGAAGTTTGGCATGCCATTAAACCAGGTTCAACCCACAATTTTGTCTTAAAATGTCCTGTACCAAGTCAGGAATTGGCGTTGTTATCGTTAGTTCGTTTCTATGTATGTTGGTTTTTGTTTTTGTTGCACTTCAGGGTTCCTGTTGTTCCTTTGTTTTCCTCTTATAGTACGTGTGTTTCCCTCGGTTTTAGTTTGTAACCAGAATTTGTTTTCTCTCAATCGATTTATGACTTTTGAACACCAGTATACTACTTTTAAAATAAGGAAAAGGTACAAAATTTTACTTTTAATGCAAATTGACATCTTTCACCAAATATATCTAACGTGTAAAGAAATATATATCCGCTTAAAAATCATTTTTTACGTTTCATAATTTAGACATAGAGATATCGAAAAACATTCACTTTTGTCTATCAAGGTCGGGCATTCTCGTATATGAAGTTTGGGCAAATCAAAATACTTGTATCCAAAATCGAGATATTGATTTGAGGCAAGATCATTTATGAAGTGAATGCTTTACACTGTATTTTCCAGAAATTACTTTAACGAATTTCGAGTCATCTCGTATTGATTATGAGAGGGATCCTGCATTATTTTGTCTGCAGCACTCCTCAAACTTTATCATAAACTGTCGTTCATTATCTTTTGATACGGTGTGTATATTCATATCATGTTCTTAAACCTTTAATTGTTTCTACTTACATTCATTGTTTTCTACTTTTTAAAGGTCTCACTATTGGTTTGGACTGAAATGAAAAAAAATTGAAAAACATCAATATCAAACTATGTCAAAATCTCATGGTTTTCATTTTGACTTCACATTAATTGACGCCGTTCCTATACATTTTCATAATTCTCTAAATTTCAATCTTAACATTTTGACTCAGTAGACTTATTCTTAAAAGTTACAAATCTTGATTTTATATATTAAAACTAGTATATATGTTTATGAGAATAAACTATCTAAATATTTGCTTTTATTGTTAAAAACATCTCTCAAGTGTTTTGTAGTATTCATGTGAAGCTTTGTGATTAATTTATGTTTATATAAGTAAAGGAATTAATCTACGATAAGAGATGCAAAATAGGCTTCAAAGGAAGTACAGCGTACTTGTAGATATTTATTTCCAACTGCACGTAAATACTTTCAACTTAAATTAACTGCTTTAATTATTGTTAATATGTTTTTAATGAAAGGTAAATTTTCCATTGTAACATCTGTCCTCCCGGTAATTGTGCGTTGATTAACTATATTATTAATTCATTCTAAATAAAAATAAGATTTATTTAACGCGGTATTGATGTCTCCACTAATCTTGTATTGTAAAATAGCAAAATACAATAGGTCTAGAATTGTCATTAAGTTTATTCGACGCAGGAATGCAATTGACTAATGAAATTTTTCATTTATATAAACATGTTGAGTTAAAAGAAGTTTACAGAAGTAGAATAGTTTTGCTTTATTTCAAGTTTGTGAAACATTGCGTATTAAGGGGAGGTTACTCAGGAAATGCATAATTTACTATAGAATCTTCAGGAAATTTCTATTTCGTGTAACAGCAGGAAAAAATGAAGGTGACTATTTTTCTTTGATATTCTGAAAGCATTTTATAAGAACTGTCTTCTCATATTTTTTACTCAATATTTTATCATTTATTTTACCTTCTATTCACATTAAGATGCCTTTTCTCTGTATAATCCATACAAAATGTATCATTATTTTCCAAGCTGTAGCTTGAAATCAACTCGGGGGACCTATATTTTTTTTAACATATCATAATGCATACTACATTGTGGCAATGTTTGAAACAATTCTATCCTTTTGTTTATACTCCCATACCACCTTAAAAGTGCTCAGTAGCCAATACTTCGGTATTGACATGATTTATAACAAATCGCTCTAAAATTGTCCGTTTATAAAGTTTGAAAATATTAGGAAACTAATATTTGAACTCCATCATGCAAAGTTGGCTTTAGTTAGATTTTTTTTTATTGTTGTAGGTTAATTTTTGTCGTATATCTCTTCAACTAAATCAGTTCTTAAACATTTTTGAATTTCAAATTTTAACTATTGAGCGTTCCTGGTTTAAGTTAATTCAGAAAAACGCTTTGGACGCATGAAATTAAAAAAAAAGTTTTGTTTTTGACACTGTGTCGATACCGCTGCTGCTGGACTATCAGCCCCCCAGGATATCATCATCTCAGTTGACAGTACTTCGGTTCTCTTGCATACTTGACTTTTAAATATTTGGCTTTGAGCTTTCCTGATGAAGTTATATTCCAGAAAAGCGCTTCGGACGCATGAAATTTATGTCAAAAGACATTTGTCTGCTATTGAGGACAGTAGGTTGGTCCCTAGATTCATCTTATTTAATTTTTTCATCGTTGAATAACTGGTGCAATTACATTTACTTTACGTTTTTAAACTGATACCGTTAATCGACATGGGTTTTTTTTTGGATACCTAATATTTTTTAATCAAAAACAAATAGTGGTTAATTTTTTTCTTTTTTTTTAATTTTAGTATTTTGCGTCAAAAACATTATGTTTTTTTTTTTTAAATATAGAGTTCGTTGTTCAAAAGAATACTGCGTTGACGCTGAAATAAAACATACAGAACTGTCAAAGACAAACATTATTATAATAAAAAATTGAAATAGCTAATCTTAAAATTAGAGCATACTATATTGCCATAACTTGGCATTAAAACTGAAGAAAGATTAACTTAAGTTACATTTCTCAATTCAAGGTTTTGTAGCATTATTTGATTATTCTTATAATATGTTGTGATTCTTGTACTTTGCTGTCTGGTATCTTCAGAAATGCTAGTTGCCATTTTATAAATTCTTCGTGTCTACCGAAAGAAAAGAAATTGGCTAAATGCAACTGTTGGTCCCATAACACACGAGGGGGAGAGAAGTGTTATAAAAAGGAGTAATTTAAACTAATTGCATCACAAAAATAATATATTCTTATGTTTGTCCACATGTATTTCCAAGACCTGAATTTAGATATTTATTTAATCTATTCAAAACATTAAAATTCGCGGTTATAACCTAATGAAGTATTAAGAATTTAAGGTTCCAACTCCGTCTAGCAAAGTTGACCTTAAAAGAAGATGGATAATATCTTTTATTTCCATTAGTTCATATTTCTCCTAACGTTGCTACGTATGTATACATCAATTGCTTTCAAATGTACATGTTTGAGCTCACCAAATTAAGGTTAATCTATATTTTTTTAATAGAACTGGGTTGATACCACTAAGTGTGGACTGAAAGTCCACGATGGTATCTTCTGATTTGTATTGAGTGCTTCGCTAGCGATATGATTTTTAAAATACTTTCCTAAAATAACCGCTGACTATTTAGCAAATAAAAAAATATAAGGTTCCAAATTTTACGTATTCATTCATCCCTGCATTTTAAATGTTAAATTTAAACATTCAGGATGAAGATAAATAGAAAAAAAGCTTCGAAACACAAGGGTTCTGAAATAATATGTTCATATACAGTACTTTGCGATATTTCGGGACTCTTAATTTCTAGCTAATAACAATCGTGTGCTATCTGGATTGTTATTAGCACCCGTCTTCTTTGAAACAAAACCATATAAATACACACACATACACATCAATTATTTAACATATTTCGCTCAATTAACTTTTTGAAATTGCTACAATGGTCATCCTTCTTCCGAACGTCTTATTTTCCCGCCAAAACATTTGATGATCTGTTAATTTACCGATTATGTCCTATTGATATTGATACATTTTGACTGAGTGTGGATTGTCGTGGCGAGTAAAGTATGCATAACACGTGACATTTCACCTGTCGATGCACCCGGTCTCCTTTTAGAGTTAATGCAATTACTTTAGATTTTTTTATTTTTTTTAAACTTTGGTTTGTATGTTCGGAATCAGATAAGAAAATTGATAAACAACTGTTCCATTTACTTTTGCCTCTTATGATATTTCACATTTCAATCGAATGACCTTTAGTGTTAATCTCTATATATTTTTTTAAAATATAAAAATACAATTAAAATGAAAATGAAAAGTTAACAGTAAATAATAGATTTTAAGAGGACATTTCGGAAACATTTTAAAGATGCTAATCTCTATGTATTTTTAAACATTAAAAAAAAGACAGTTTAAAGTCATATGAAACGAGTGAGTGGTGAAAAATAATGTTTATCCAATTCTTGAACTATGCATGTATATATCTTAAACTTAGTCCTCTGTGCACGAACTTATCATTATTTACGCATATATATCGTTTAATCGTCAATTTTTTCTCTGTCTGTTATGATTTAACAAATATGGCTGCTCATTAAATGCCGTGCTTTGAAGCTGAAGTTTACCAATTGTCACCTTATAGTAAACAAATAACAAAAATCATGGGTATTGAGCACGTGTTTAACATGTACAATCAGATATTTGTTTATTTTAATGACAGATCCATGCGTATTGCGATCACCGGATTTTTACCAGGAGGGTTACGCTCAGGTCACTATGCATACGGAAATTATGTCAGCGAATTGCTTCCTGGAAGGAGGCAATTAAAAATAAGAAATCTCCTTTTAAATGTGGACAAATTAAAGAATTTTCCTCAGAAAAAAGTATATGTAAATAGGTTGTATAATGAAAACTATCTATTTAGTTATAAAAAGCATATGCATAATTTTTTTTAATTTGAGGTTTCTTATGACTTTAAAAATACATTACAATTTTTTTTTTATTAAATAATTAAAAAAAAAAAAAAATTTAAATTTAAAAGCAATGAAAAAATAAAGAGTAAATGATAGATTTTGACAGGAAATTTCGGTAACGTTTTAAAGATGATTTAGGTAATTGAAAGACGGATTATAAACTATCTGCAAAATAATTGAATTACTATGTCTATTAGCAGTTAGAAAAAAAAGTCGAAACTAAGAAACGTACATAACCATACCATTTATAAGGAAGAACACGCTTGCAAATGAAAAAAAGAAAAAAACACAATATGAATATATGAGGAACTTAAGTTTACACCAATGAGACATCAACCCAAAGAAACAAATAGCTATATAATGGTCGATCTTCAGTCTTCAACAATAGACAAAACTCGTAAGGTATATACAAAAAAAAAAAAACTTATTCAACTTAAAACTTAACCCGATCCAAACCAAATATCGGAAGGAATGCAATATATGTTATCTAGGTAGGTAAACTGATGCTGCAGGAAATCTTTAGATTAGACAATTAATATAAGGTGGTTAGGGAATGGTAATTTTTAATTTTTAAAATGATACAATAAAAACAGACTCACCTTTGATTCAGTAATGGATGAAGTACTCTATGGGGATTACTTTATTTAATGTTTAATATTAATATGAAGTAACTGCATCTACTGACCAATAGAGATACCTGTTTTCTGAATGTAGGCGAACAGGTGACTCTCCCTAATTCATTATTGATTCGTTGGTGCAACCTTTTTCCTTCTTCTTCATACATCATGACAGTGTCTATGTTAAAAGGCTAATTTTGATATTAAATGTGTTAGGATCTGAATGATTTCTCAAGACCTGTCACAATTAATTAGTGCTGTTTATCTATGGCCATAAAGTTGCCCCAGTAGAGCAATTAAAGTTTCTGAATATTTTAACATGTTAATATTCAAATGAAAGATGCCCAAGATATGCACAATCATCGTTACGTCAAATTAGAGAGATAAAGTAACACACAAGTGAGGGATACCAATTACTGTAATTCAGTTTTGTTAACGGTTATATATTGAGCGATTTTCTAACAAATATATGTTTTTGGCATGTATATATAAAATTTGTTGGTAACCAACATCATAGGCTAATAAAAAGGTTTATGTTGTATTGAATGAATTAAATGACCATTGGGAAAAGACAAATTATGTTTAAAATGTCATTCAGCACTGTTGCAATTAGTTCGAAAGTAAAATTGACGACCAATAGAGTTTTCAAAATAATTCTTAGAAAAGATTTTATTGAATATCACAAACCCCAAAAATTACCGAAAATGAGGTACCTCAAGTGGCTAAAGGGGTGGAGAGGTCCTGTTAAAAAAAACCCATTTACATGAGACAAACAAAAAATAAATAAAATAGCACGTGGTAGACATCGAAAAAAGGGAACAAATTGTAATTGCAAAAGACAGGGTGTAAAATAAAAAGCAGACTGAAAATTAGAAATACAAAGTTTAACATTTGCAATGAAATAAAGCTTACCTTAAATTCATACAAGTATTATCCAGACAGTGAGTGTGTCTTTATTTTTCAATTAACTATAATTCTGACCAATTATTTATCTGTATGGATGACGTAGGCGTTAACATGTGGACATCTTTACTAATTGTATAATAAAGTGACTACACAAAAGAGACTAAAATATTTCTTTACACCCTTTTCATCTCTATCCTATACAGAATTTACTATGATACAATGGAAAGAAACACATATGGTAGTCAATAATACATCCTATAGTTATTTTATATGTCTATGATTATCTAATCAGTTATACATCCCTAATTAAAATGTTAACACAAAAACATATTTTTTCATCCTTTCATAAGAGCGAGGCTGCAGTAGATCCATTACGAAGGTATGAATCAATATACAAAACACAAACTGAGGGTCTAACATGACCTTAAAAAGGGGTGAGAGCGAAAGAATTGACTATGTAGCGTCTCCTGCTATAAATGAATATACATTTATCACCTGCCATGCGAATCCACGTCCAGTCAAACATCACAGTCGGGAATAGGACATAGTTTGTAAAGACTATTCTGTTATATACAGAGATAAGACTACGAAAACATGTGACTAGTCAGGTAAGACAGAGACAGATCGTATAAGCCTACCAATTCGTGATGATGACCGTCAAACTTATTGAATCTAGAGTTTAGTAGTTTTTCCTCATAACTCTTGGGGTCAGTTTTTTTGTGTCAGGATAGCATGTCCGTCAATAAATTACGTTAAGTTTGAACATGCACCCAGCGTAACGTATCGAATGAGATATGTATACCCCATATAATTGTTACTTCTGAAACAAGGGATTCTTGCTCGAAGTGGTCCATTTGTGTCAATATCGAGAAAAAAAGACCAAGATATGAAACAGACCTTATAATTTTGGTGGTATCGTTTATCTCAAGTTCACTGGGGTATATGAGATGTATGCACTCATGACATATCGGTTATTGAATTCAATGAACATCTGATTGTGTAGAAATTTTGTGATATGAAATTACTTTTGTAGAACAGAACGTTTCCCAGCAGAAGTATCAATCTTTTTAAAGCAAGGGTGTTCTCTTTCGATATTTAAAGTGAACCTGTTGCTATATTATCACAGTTTACATACAGTGCACAGTAGAAATGAACACGAAAACATGTGTTATTTTTGTGGTTTGATTGATGTCTAATTGGTGCACACCCAATCATCTTCTGTTATTATTTAAAAGACAGCTCTACGTGCTTCAGTTAGGCCATTGATATAAATAGTCTATCTCTATTATGAAGATCACCCTAGTTTTTGGTGGGGTTCGTGTTGTTTATTCTTTAGTTTTCTATGTTGTGTCATGTGTACTATTGTTTGTCTGTTTGTCTTTTTCATTTTTAGCCATGCCGTTGTCAGTTTATTTTAGATTTATGAGTTTGACTGTCTCTTTGGTATCTTTCGTCCCTCTTTTATACCAAATACTATATCCGAAAGTGTATGTTTAGAATATAAAATATTTAGGAACAGTACAGATGAAATAGCATATATAAGGCAAGTGTTTGCCTAACGTGTTTTGTAATACCTCTTCTATATGTAATGAAGTGAAATATAGGAATGGCTTCGCTTTGTCAAATCATATGTAAGGAAAGTCTTTGACAAATTTCTAAATTTTAGCGGGAGGGGTGAGCAAATGTGAGATGAACACTTACTTACTAAACTAATGGCTAGTCAAATTAAGATATTCGAAAAAATATTACCAAGAACATGATGATAGAATTGTAGTTATAAAAACCTGATAGTAATGTTCTACTAAAAGTATTTTCTTCACTTTTTTTCAAAAGTTTTACGAATTTTCAGGCTTTTTGCAATTCTAAAGAATTTTTATATCATTAATTTTTCTTATTTAAATCATACTTTCTACGGGATGAATTATAAACTAATCTAGGTTTTTTCCAAACATATACGGTTAAATTGCCAAAACAGTAAGCTTTACAAGATATATTGACTTTCCAAAACAATCTAAAACAACGGTATGCGTATCATGCAGCCAAAGATGTCAGATCAACAGGGTGTAACTATTGACTTTAACGGGATTTAGTCCCTGCTTTTGAGGTCTTTAATCTGATCTTGGCTCTCTTGACTTTTAACCAATTCTGAATATTGTCAGGATTTACCCTCCTCCTATTTTTACAAAAATTCCTGAAAGGAGTTATAGCCTTTAAATGACGACTTTTAGATTATTTTCATTACTTGTTAAAACATTAAAAGATACATAGAAACTGTACAAAAATTGTGTTTTGGGCGAAGTCGTTAGTAGAAAGAGAGACAATGTAAAAGAGAGGCGAAAGATACCACAGGGACATCCAAACTCATAAGTTGAAAAAAAATCGTCAACGCCATGGCAAAAACGAAAAGGACCAAAAGACAAACAATAGTATGCAAAACAGAACATAAGGAAAAAAACAAAATATTTTAGTCACGAATTATATGCTTGTTTATAATGTTGGACAGTTGCCATAGCTTTACTGTTATGTACATTTATCCGTCCGTTATGTTCTTCCTTTGAATTGTTTTACATTTGACATTTCGTTGCCTTTTATAGGTTGCACTTTGTAAATACAACTGTTTCACAAACCACGCATCTTTTGGGGAGATATATAATATTTATAGATAATTAATTTTGTTTACGTACTGATTCTCAGATAGGATCTCTATGTTTCATCTCGTATAGACATAACTTGGGAATGTTACCAGTAAATATACATATGCATAACGGTCAAATTAAAATCTGTGGAAACTCAAGGTAGGGGTAGTACAGCATGTTAGTGTAAGTTTAAACTCTTAGAAGTTCGGGGCATATAAACGTTGAAAATATGCCGCACAGCCCTATACTATTTTGACCTTTGAAAAAAATAGTAGTGCATATGAACTTTCCTATCTTATATATATATATATATTTTTAAAACTTCATAGTAAAAGTGGTACAGTTTTAGCCGTAAAAGGAGTTCCTGTGGGAAATTGCATTGTCGATAGTTACAGAAATGCAACCTATAGCTGACTATGCGTAATGCGCTTTTCTGGTTCTTAAAGGCTGTACGGTGACCGACCTATGGTTGTTAAGTTCTATGTAACTTGGTCTCTGGTGGAGAGTTGTCTCATTGGTAATCATACCACATCTTCTTATTTTTATAGTAAACTAATTTTGACCTGAAACGATTAAACAAATAACTATTCTATTGATAAAGTACTACTGGATGACACGCCGCCCAGGATAAATGGTGTCAATCGGCTGTTGTCAAGGACACAACAACACTGATTTTATCAGGTGTCCCCAGGATCATCTTAAATGATGTAATGAAAATGACACATGTGCAGTCTTCTGAATCCTCATTGTACTATAAAAATTCAGACAACTTTGTATATATTCGTCCCTGTACTGTTCAACTTTCTTATATTTTAGATTTCAATGACAACCACCAATATTGCTTTATTTCCAAATGTAACCGTAAAAATTGTAAAACCTGTGATGAACTAATAACTGATACCCACTTTCAAAGTAATTAAACCACCAAAAGTTACAATATACACAGTCATGAGGATTTGAATTGCACCGCTTCCAATATTGTGTACGGTATTGAATGTACTATTTAAGGATTGATCTACGTCGGGGAAACTCGACAAAGACTCAATTTTAGAATGAATGATCATCGGTCTAATGTAAATGATCCTAATAACAACAAATCTCTCTATAAATATTTCAATCAGCCTGACCATTCTATTGTTTCAATGAAAGTCTGGATTATAGAGAAAATATATCATTCAACAAAATTTAATGACCCCATATTGACTACACTATATAGTTTACAAAGAGAAGACTTTTGGATAAGAGAGTTTGGAACAGCCATTTCCTATGGATGCAATGACAAAATTGAAGGTGTAGGTATTTTGTCTAGTCCCAGGTGTAGTACTGTCAATACATTACAATTATTTAATACTTCTGCTCGACGAAATAGAAGTCACGGTCACAGAAAATATATACCACCTGCTGTGCACACCGTGACAATTGATAGTCTGTTAACGTCTGTTCAAAAACCTTTAGGAATTCATCATATCAAAACTAAATTAGACTCCATTCCATTGTCAAAACTTTCTTTACTATTTCAAGAGGCCCAAAATACTTCCGTTACTGATTCTCGTTCTGTTTTGCATAGATTAGTTGAAATAATCATGACATTGATAGACTATTCAAACCCGTATCGACTACATCCAATAATGAGGAAAAACGTTATTTTTAAGGTAAAATTCGACAATTAAGGTTTAGATGCTGTAAATATTAGCAATATTTTCCATCAGAAATCTGTACAAAAACTATACCTATTTACTTCAAAAATAAAGCTGGACCTGTTATTTCCTATACTTACACCAAGTCTATTGCATCCAAGATTTTTAACAACAAGAGAGTTTTAGAGGCCTTTAACCTCAAAGATGTGAAATTCAAGCCTCCGGATTGGTCATGATCATCGTCACAATACAATTATAGTCCAGCTGGTCATGTTATTACTGGTGACCTTGGCATCGTTACCAATGAACAACTAAGAGAGTTGTTAGCCAAGGGACCAAAATATAGAATTCCCCAGCCCATCAACTGAAAAAAGAACTTCAAATTACTGATGGATGCAGTTGAGGACTATGCAAGAAAATGGGTAAAGCGCGAACCATACGAACCAGAACTGGACACTTTGTCTGAATGGATCAAAGCTATTCGAACATGCATTCAGAAGCGCATTCAAAAACTACGATGCAATATGAGTACACGAGTTACTAACCCTTTCAAGAATCCGGATGTTGTGGATGCTTTATTCTCTTTGCATGACAAATGTGTCGTTGTACCAGTAGATAAAGCCTCCAATAATATTGTCTTCATATGTAAAACCATTATTTGCAACGTCTCACAACAGAGCTTGGAATAAATAAAACTACTGGTAACCCTACATATTCTTTAACATCATTAACCAAGGACTAAATTTTACAAAATCATAAATCTGCCCTTCTTTCGTTTGGTATCAACATCAAAGAAAACGAAGAAAATTTACCATCATTATACTGGATACCTAAATTACACAAAACTCCATATAAAGAACGATGCATAGCTGGGTCTTCAAAATGTTCGACTAAACATCTTTTAAAGTACTGACTACTATTCTTTCTACAGTTAAAGAAAGGCTTCAAAAATATTGTGATGAGATATATATTCTACCAGTGGTGTTAACCAGATGTTGATTCTCAAAAGTTCGACAGATCTACTGCTTAATCTTCGATCACAACCTTTGCAATTTTGCAGCAACATAAAGACTTTTGATTTTTCTATGCTTTACACTACTGTACCCCATGCTCAGTTGAAAGATCGACTTCACCATCTCATTAAACAAAGCTTTTTCTATAAGAATGGGAATCGTAGATAAAAATTTCTTGTTTTGGGTTACAATAATTCATATCTTGTGAAGAACCACACTGAATCTACCAGAAAATATACTGAAGATGATATTATCAAAATGCTGGACTTTTTGATCGACAATATATTTTTTGAGTTTGGAGGATTTTTATTTCAACAGACAGTCGGTATTCCAATGGGTACTAATTGTGCACCCCTGCTGGCCGATTTGTTTTTGTACTCGTATAAAGCAGAATTCATTCAGAATCTTCTAAAAGACAAAAAGAAAAGGCACCTTCGAAATTCTTTAATTTTACTTTCCGATATATTGATGCTGTTCTATCATTGAATATAACCCATATTTCAGCCAATACTTATATATCCTGGTGAACTTGAAATTAAGGATACTACTGATACTAGAAGGATTGCTTCAAACCTTGATCTTTTCCTCAACATTGACGCAGATGGACTTAACACAAAAATCTATGATAAACGGGACGATTTCAACTTCCCAATTATCAATTTCCCATTTCTCAGCAGTAACATACCCTCTGCCCCTTCGTATGGTGTTTATACATATCTCAATTGATACGTTATTGTCGTGCTTTTTCACACTATACGGACTTCATATAGAGGAGTGTGCTCCTTAAGCAGAAACTGCTCCAACAAAGTTATGAGGAGGACAGATTAAAATTGACACTCCGTAAATTTTACGGACACCATCACGAATTGGTTGATCCATACGATGTGTCTTTGTTTAAACTAGCTAAGGACATATTTACCACGTGTTAGATTGTGGTTTGTCATTACGTCGTCTAATCTTTTAATTACCGAACGTGACTTATTCCCGATAATTTTTTTGTTTTTTCCCTGGCATTGTCATTTTGTTTTCGACTTATGAGTTTCAACATTCCTTTGGTATTTTTCGCCTCTCTTCTAAAAGAACCCTGCATGCAAATTGTACGCCAGTGTGATTAGCTGTGATATAAAAGGATATTAAGAAAAAGGAAGTAACATACTAAAGAGGAGAGTGAGAAATAATTGCTTATATAGTTTGACAGTATATATACCACAATAACCTGAAAAAAATTTAAATTACCATCTTGGTATTTGGATAATAACTTAAAGAAAAACACCATTCTTATTTTAATTAGCTTTGTTATACTCAAATCGTATTCTCATTCAGCTAAAATTGTTGTTAAACTAAATTTCATTACGTTCATATAGTTTAAATCAGGTTTTGATACATGCTGTATGTAGTTAATTATTAATGTAGGTCTTGTGCAGGTTAAGTGTACATACAACTAGAAATTCAAAAAGTTAATTTTATTATGAATATGTAAATGTAGAAGGATTTATTGTTTAGAATGAAAATTATTATATTATGAATTAAGTTATATACCAGTTTATATGTTCAAAACTCAAATATTGGTCAGTTATAAAAAATCCCATTCAAATAGCCCATTTGTCTCAACTCGGCCGATTCCGTACCCTCATCTTACGAGAGTAGCGGATTCTACCGAGGATTCCCGAATGTCAAATAGCCTTATAAGGAGAGAACATTTGATTTCCTCTGGGGGTTAAGTTGGGGTAGGGGAGGAGTCAAGATAATGTTTTGCGAATTGTGTATTCATTTCACACGAGTTGATAGTGTGGCTTATTCATTTATGCGAAAATTGATTTCTACTTTTTATCCACAACTAGATCCTGCATAGTCCTACATATAGTAGGATAGAACATTTATTTCATCCTGTCTTTGCCAAGATTATATTTTCAGTTATCCCTTACCCTACCGGTTATCAAATGGTCACACTATTATTAACTCCGATTAAAACTACAAGCATTCATTATACACATCATTCATTTGAAAATGTCTTCCTGAATTGAATCGACTCGTTTATAAACTTGGGAAATAAAAAGTGTATGGCAACAGAACCATGTGCAGAAACAATTGAATAGTCTGTGCAAAAGAAGGTCAAAATTGGAGGACATAAAAAAACGTTAAAAATTGCTCTAATCACACGTTCTGCAATATTCTGATTATTAAGATCCATTGTTCGCCTATTTTTACGCCGTTGTAGTCTGTGTAATCGTCATATTTTTAGTACTCTCAGCGTGCATTAAATAAACAGAACGATTGTAAAAGGCCGAACATTCATGGTTTGTTTTGTAGTTGGTAGTCCTATAACATATGACCTCGGGAAAACGTTTTCTTTGAAGTCTAACTGTTCCTTTTACTAATTGTGCTATCTGTTATTCGTGATAGTCTTTACTTTCTATTTGTTGTTTTACTATCAATGTGAAACCCTTACTACAACTACAAGATGAAAAATGAAATTATAAGCATTTACAAAATAAATATGGAAGTCATATGTTATAGGACTAGGGGTTGGGAAATCATCGGACAAACCTTGTTTCTTTCTTTAATAAAAACAAACAATTTGCAACAACATACAGACATATTTTTGTAAAACTCAATAATAAATTCCCATACCGAATTGTCAATAAAATCAAACCTTATTTCACTTCAGTTCGTACCAAATATATATATATTTAATTCGGAATCTTATTTAATTCCACTCTCCCTCCCCCCCCCCCCCCCCCAAAAAAAAATATTATTAAATAAGATTCACATCAAGTATGAAACATAATTATACAAAACGTGTTCAACAACAAACAACAGACTTACATTTCATCAATACAAAATAGAGATATCCTGAATAATACTTATACTGTTAAAAGAAGTGACAATATATATGTAAATATGGTAATGGTTTACATGAATTCCTTATAATATATGTTGATAATTAATACATAATGGGAACGTTGGGAAATGATAATAGACCATACATCTATTTACTAAGGGGTTGTAAAATATATAGTGTAGTACGAGGAATTAAGTTTTTGGTGTAAATTGTTGGTTACAGATACAACGAGTGTGGCTTTATTGCCAATATTTTGATTTATTTCTGTGTACTTTAATGAATCTATGTTTGTTTGAAGTAAAAGTACAATGAAATATTGAATTATGAAACTATACTGCTGACGTTATTAAAAACTACAGGTGTGACAAGACCGACTAATTAAGACAATTTCCACTGCATACGTCAGTTATTATACGAATTCACAAATACAATGTTCCGAAGATGTAATTGAAACATTAAAATAACACGTAACCTGTATATCATTTATTAAACCAACGAGTTTAACACTCTTACAAAGCAAGCTTCCAGCACATTAATCATAGATTAATCCAAGTATCACACAGTAAATGATTTATCACATGTTTTACATGATGCTTGACGTAAACAGACAACAAGCTTTCCAAAGACCAACTTTGATTAACCGTCATAAAGGAATTTGAAATATATAATGATCTAGAAGTATCAATACATCACTTGATTTTCACTTGATTTTTGGTATGAGCGTTCCTGATTATTTTTAAATGCACTTCAAAATCAACAAAATAAAAGTGTTTCTTTTTTTAAATCTTTTAGAGGTTACCCAACACTTTGACTAAAATAGTTTTGGCTCGTTTAATCTTCGTACAATTTTGACAAAATATTTGCTCTGACCTCTTTTACAAAAATATATAAATTTCAAGAAACTTGAACAACAAAATTAACAGGAATTATTTCATTGAATATATAGCTGTATGAAAAATACTAATTTTGATCAATGAATCTTCATAACACTTTATTAATAGTATTTGATTAAAACATTCAGCTGATTTTTTAAGAGGTAACTGCCCAAGTTTAAACATAATAACTGTAATTTCACAAAATAACAACTTGAAAAACATATATATAAAAAATAATATGGTGACCTAAAACTTACAATTAAAGCCTTTTATACTACTACCATTACGCGACCACCATCAATAAACTGGTTATAGTTGAGGACATTTTTTTAACCAAATTATATCGACATGAACAAAAGTATGCTTGAAATGACTAAAACGGACTCAAATATTAAACGTTATGATGCTGATAAAGAAATTGTGCCGTCTTGCGTTCCAACATCCCACATTTGTTTTTATCCAAGTATATTCCATATTGGAACATAATGCATATTGAAAAAGGACAATCTTGTGGATTGAAAAAAAAAACTTGCATTATTTCTTTTTAAAATTTCAGGACAAAAGCAATAGAAAATTTTTTAAAAAGATAACGACACTATGAATGTAAGTAAAGACAATCATGTTTTTGTTTTTCATTACTGATTAATTATACAAAATAAAGTATTGACATTGGCTTAAAATAAATTTATTGTATGGAACAAAGAAATGGAAATTGTTGCAGATAAATATTTGATAAACCAACGTACATTGTAATATTATTGATATTATCAGTTATTTTTCCTGGTCAGGTGAAAAAAAAAAAAAATTAAAAATATATTGTATTTATATTAAGACCTTTTGTGATTTCTTCTGCAATAATTGTTTGAACAATTTCAAATGTTACGATTAGCCAACAATGTATATCAATAAGGTAAGTCCTTTAAGGAAAAATTGCAACATCAAAAAATCATTAACAAAAATGCATCACACACTGCTTAAAGTCGATTGGGATGTATATTAATTCATTCTTGCAAATAACTGCAAATGATTGGTCTAGTTTGTATAACTAAAATTAGCAAATTTGATGCAGAAGTGAAACTTTTTGGGAGACTTTTCACATATTTATTTAGATAGATAAAAACATTGAACATGATTTTGTCCCATGGCAACTTTGTATTTTGTATTATCCAGAAAAATAACTTAGCAAATGCGTCTTTAAGTTTCGCGAAAAAGGACTATGTAATATTATATCTAAAAATGAATATTTATGGTCTTAATTATGAACAATGAGATAAAATACAGTTTATTGAAGATATTCAATAAAGTTAACTTTAATTAAATGAACACCGAAAAAAAGGAGAACAAAATAAACCGAGAACTTGCATGTCGTCATAGCTCTACGTCATTGACGTTGCATAGCAAAATAACTATTAGGTAAACGATGACTTTTCCAAATCATATATGAACCTCTCCTGATGTTTCCCGCGGTGAACATATATGCTTTTAGCCAATGAGCAAAGAGAAATTTTATTGTCATACAATACATGTAACATAATATAAACTACTGCAAATGATAAAAACATTCCAGCGTTTTTGATTGAGATTCCCCGTCTACTTTAGATACATAATACCGATGTTAACAGATATTATTAAAAAAACATATATATGAATCAGTATTTAAGTATTTTCCCATTTCTCTAAAAGAGAAAATAAAAAGGAAAATAATTAATATAGATGACCTCAATCAGATTTGGCAATACTATTTGATTTTTTTGGTTTTGAATACTCTATAACTCATTGAATTTTTTTTATAGTTGATCTATCAACTGTTTTCATAAAAAGAAGGGCAATACTGGTATGTTTGCTGATGCGACTATATAAAAACGTTTCGTTATTTGAAATATCATTCAAAATTATAAAACCTATCGCAATATGCCCTTAGCATCAGGAGGATCTTTACGACAATATCAATGATTGTTTTATCCTGCAATAATCCGGCTTACTTAACAAATACAGGTGTAGATATAAACTTTTGCAATATCCGCTAAGTATATATTTATAGGCGTCAAAACCCTGGTTTTATTCTGAACATAAAGATTTTAACACTGTACAAACATCGAGAGCATGTGTATGGTACAATATTTCATCGCTCGAGACGGTTAAATTTTCAAATATAAAACCTAAGGATTGCAGAGCGTTTTTTGATATTTAGAATTTAACTACCAAATATTGAGAAATATCAGATTGTAAGGAATATATTTCTCTAATAATTTTTAGAAGATATGTAAGCACTGTACCTTCTCTTTTCAATGATCTGTTAACACATGAAAAAGATATGTTTTTTAAAACGATGTTATCGAGTATGGTCGCCTTTTGTTCATAATGTCATACTAGCAAATTCAGCGAAAGCAAGAACATTTGACGTCATAAGTGAATTTTGACCAATGAAAAACTGATATCAATTAAACGAACGAGCCACACGTTTATTATCAAAAGAATTATCATTCGGTTGGGGAAGAATAAGTTAAGATCGGCTAAAAATTAGAGTTACATTGAAATGCCTGTCACAGTTCATTTTGATTTCTTTTTTGCGATCCGCCTTTGTGCAGTGTCCATTCGTTTAAGATTAAAGGGAATTGTAAAACTAATTAATGATCAAATTGAATTTTAAATTGAAGGATGTAGCAATGTAATTATATTTGCTCATAACGCTTTACTTTCTGTTTTTCGTAGAATTAAATGATTTTTTTTCCGAATAAATTTATAAAAATAAAAAACTGAATAATAGAATGCATAGCATACATTCATAAAAAGCATACTTTAGTCCTGCAAAGACGATGTTTAAAAGTGGAGCAGAATGTTTATTAAAATTTACTTAATGAAAGGTACAAATTGACAGAATATAAAAATATGGAAATGTGTTATAATTACCAATATGAAAATTATCCAAAATTGTCCTTAAAACTCAGATGTTTTCAACTATATGAGCACAACACATACCGTATAGTAAGCTATACAAGACAACTACATGACAAAATGTAAAACAATACAAACTCGGAAATCTAAGGCATGATCTTTTTACAAAACAAATACCGAAAAACATATTGAACAGATATATAACCCAACGACAACCAATGAAATACAAACACCAGATTTTGGACAAACACATAAAACATGTGGTTGATTAAATATATTGTTTAGCGCTAAATCCTCTTCCTAACCTAGGACATTGGTCGATCTCTTTGTATAATATTGTATGGTGCATATTTTATAATGATACCCGTACATTATCAGATCATTATAGCAAACAATTTACATTATGTTGGTTTTTTTTAAACTGTGATACAAAAGGTAACTATTATACAACATCTTAAATTAAACTCAGACGACTATATCAAATAAACTATGAACATCTGGTATTCAATGACTGGAATGATACTCCATCCGCGTATTATAGCTACATCCCATGTAGTTTAGTATGAAGGATGCACTTAATAGGTGAAATTTAAAAAAAAATCAGGAATTTAAAAAAATTGTTACTATACGTTGGATGAGCATGGATGAAACACAAAATAAGCTTAAAATATTGATAGGTCATGAAAACCTTTTCGAGATATTTGATATCGAGATATGGCGGGAAAAGCTGACTCGAAATTTTACCTTATATTTGTATTGGTACTATTTTGGGTGTCAAATCAAAAGAAAAAGTCATGAATCTGCTTAAATTTTGGTAAATGACCTTTTATGAGCAAATAAGTTTTGCATGTATTTGAAAAACATATTAGGTGTTATTGGACAATACTTTTTACCTGAAAACCTATTTTTATTAAAACCGAGAGTCCGAAAATCTGACACAAACTCCAAAGCCTCACCTCTTGACATCCTTTAATTCTTTTTATGATGGTTTACACATATGCAGAGGAACATGTGTATGTACCTAATTGCAATAAATTTTTAACAAAAAACTGATTAAACATTTTCTGTAGTAGAAGTCATGTTTTAAGAAATGTTAATTTTCTATAGGGACAACTTCAAGGGCATTTCGCGTTGAAATTGATACTTGAATGTCCCTCGTGTCCATATGTTATGTTTGACCATGCAATTTTAATGAGAAAATAGTACACTACTATTTAAATAAATACATGATTAGAAATGGAGTAAAAAAATATTAAAGTGAAGTAAACGGTTCAAGGAAAAATCCGGGGTGCATGTAATGTTCAGCAGTTCATGCAGTTCATGTACTACATTTCTGATCTATAAATCAAAATCGGAAGAGTAGTATTGTGCACCCAACAGGTATTTCTAAATAAAAATAGATGAAACACAAACAAAACAAAACACCCTAATATTTATGCTTTATTCTCGGACGAGGCTGCTAAACGCAAATGTCTACGGACTTGAAAAGAAGAAATTAATATAAACTTACATTTTAATTTTAATGGATTAGAATTCATCTTATGGTTCTTCGAATAATAAATCATCTATTCACTAGAATAACAATGTTTCAATGGTAGTACACCCTAAAACATTAAATCAAAATATAGAACATAATTAAAAAGTCAATTGTTCATGAACAATTGAATGGTCTTTCCTTTTTTCTTTTATTAATTGCCTTCTTAGTTAAAAAATATATGGTTTCTAAGGACTTTTATGTTCATAAGTGGTTGCTTAGGACAAAAATCATTCCTAAGGATAAATATATTAAAATAAGTTATTAAAAATGTCATATGTACTATTCATAGTTTTTAAAGTTAAAAAAATAAGTGATTGCTAAGGACTTGTATGTCGTTGCTAGGGACAAAAATGTCATTTCCAGTATTAAAAATGTCATTTTTATATTACTCATAGCCTTCTAAGTTCAAAAATATATGGTTGCTAAGGTGTTTTATGCCGTTGCTAGGGACTTGACCTCTGACCTTGACTTTACGTTGTAGATCTTATTATGCTGATCATTTTTGCTATTCAAAGTTTCTTTCTATCTCTAACCACTTTTGAGTTATAAGCAAACAATCATCATTTCGGACCCCAAAAACAGTTTTGGTGCCCTAGTTCCATAACAGTTGGTCCAATGATTTTCAACCTTACACAACAAATGTAGATCTCGACAAGACACATATTTTCTTCGTTACATTTTATCAGCCATCTTTTACGGTTATTTAGTAAATCCGATAACAAGCTAAGGTCAAAAACTAGGTCATGACCTTGACCTTTGACCTTAGGTCAGTTTTCATGTTCATGTAAATTAATGATCATTGGTGATAATCCTGGGTGGCTACAACTTACAGTTTTTGAGTTTTAGTAGCCAACCGACATTTGTTAATTTTCAAAGGGGCATAACCCTACCAATGAGTCGTTGAATCTTTTCGATTCAAATGTAACGAAGCACCAGGGTCAGGTCCTGAACAAATTCCACCCTTTGTTTTTTTTCTACCTATTATGGTTATGGAGTTAGAATGATAACAAGTTTTTCGGTGTTAGGGGAGATAACCCCTAAAAAGGAAATGTTACGGGGTCGTGCCCTCACCACAAGATAGCTTTTGGTCAACCGATACTAAATACCTAATATCATTTCAACATGTCGCGTACTTTTTTGGGGAAATTTCGTTAAAGTTTGGCGGAAAGAATAATAATAATAATTAAAATGTCAATTGTTCTTGAACAATTGAGAGGTCTTTCCTTTTCGTAATGTAAAATACATGTTCCAATAGTCGTAGAATGCATTGAAAAGCTCTCAAACACACATAAAACCGTTAAAATATGACAAAAACAACAAATTCGCTTTTTAGGACATGACCTTGACTTTTGACCTTGTGACCTTTGTAAAGGTCATTGGTCCACGATGTCATTATATAAGACCCCATGGGTCTAGGACCTTTGGTTCAAGAGTTAAAGCTAATTTTGTCTTTTCAGAAACCGTTAATAGGGGTTATGCCCCTTAAGGGTATGTCAAAGCTCTTCGGTCAAAATGTAAAAAAGTTGCGCCTTAGTCAACTCAACATTTATCACTATTTACTATTCTGTAAGTATAATCGTTTTTGAGATATCCAATAAAAAGTTGAAAGGTCAAAGGTCAAGGTCAACCTTAAAATGCTTGAAAACACACTAAAAATCCTTTATATAAGGTTAAAAACACTAAATTCGCTATCTGGGACATGACCTTGACCTTTGACCTTTTGACCTTTGTCAAGGTCATTAGTCCCCAATGTCATTGCTGAAGACCTCATGGGTCTAGGACCTTTGGTTATGTAGTAAAAGCTGATTTTGTCTTTTGAGAAACCTAAAACAGGGGTTATGCCCCTTACAAAAAGGTCAAATATCTTCGGTCAAAATGTAACAAAGTTGCGCCGTAATGACCCAAACATTTTCCACTATCTAAAACTTCTGTAAGTATAATGGTTTCTGAGATTATCCCATAACAAGGTGCTAGGTCAAAGGTCAAGGTCAACATACAAATTTGACCTTGAGGTATTTTTCAAAGATACATGAATTGATGATGATTGGTGAAGATCCTAGGTGTCTACGACTTACGGTTTCTGAGTTTTGGTGGCCAACCGACACCGGTTAATTTTCATAGGGGCATAACCTACCAATGAGTCGTTGAATCTTTTCGATCCAAATGTAACGAAGAACCGGGGTCTGGTCCTGAACAAATTTCACCCTTCGGTTTTTTTCTACCTATTACGGTTATGGTGTTGGAACGATAACAAGGTTTTTGGGTTTCGGAGGGATTACTCCGAACCAACAAAATATTTCGACTCACAGGGTGAGTTCCAAATAGGTATTCATGACACCGATACAAAGTGTGAACATGAAAGCGACATGGTTTACGGTTACGGAGGTTTATTTTGTCAAAGTTTGGCGGAACAAAAAGAATAATAAATATAAATCAATTGCTTTCAAAAAGCAATTGTAAACGGTCTTTCCCCCTTTGAAACATAGATTGATTGGGGGGGGGGGGGGTTGTTTGTTTTGTTTGTTTGTTTGTTTGTTTGTTTGTTTCGGTAAGGAGTCTATAGTATTGTGTTACCGGAGAAGTTTCATGTTTAGTTTGGAAAGTTTTTAATTTATTTTAGGTACAGCGCGCGCGCCAGATATAGGAGACATCACGTGACGCGGGTTTATATTAAGAAAAACTTAGTCTTTTTATTTCTCTTTAGGTCGGGACGTTGGACAGACAACATCTATAGAGATGGAATGTACACAATGTAATTTCTTTTGTCATTGTAGGAAATTGACATTTTGCACACAGGTCACCAGCAGTGCATGATTTGGATTTAATTGATCCGGTGTAACTTTAAAACACGTTTAAGGATTATTTTCTTAAAATGTACATTTTTCAGCACAAGTTTTGTAACAGATAAGTTTTTCAATCCAGGAGCGGACATTTTTATTGTAGGATTTCACTGAGATTTACGGACCTAGCAAGCGATTTTTACGGCATTGCCATTTTTTTTCTCTAGGAAAAGCTTTGAGAGATATCTGCACCAAATGTTTTTATAAACTTTTAGTACATGTATGCCCTGCTGACTGCAAATTTTGAGGTCGATTGTACTTGTAGTTTCAGAGTACATGTGGATTTTTTTTCAGAAGTGACGCAAGAACAATATTAAATTTCAATGTTTCATGAAACATGATTGATTGATCATGATTGATCATGATTGATTGATTGATTGATTGATTGATTGATTGATTGATTGATTGATTGATTGATTGATTAGTTGGTTGGTTGGTTGGTTGGTTAAACGGTTAAACACGTTGGATAGGGTCAATTGAAACAGCGAAAAAGAAACAAAGATCTTGGACCCTATATTAAGCACATGAGACTGAAACATGATTGATTGATCATGATCATGATTGATTGATTGATTGATTGATTGATTAATTGATTGATTTGTTGGTTGGTTGGTTGGTTGGTTGGTTGGTTGGTTAAACGGTTAAACACGTTGGATAGGGTCAATTGAAACAGCGGAAAAGAAACAAAGATCTTGGACCCTATATTAAACACATGAGACTGAAACATGATTGATTGATCATGATCATAATTGATTGATTGATTGATTGATTGATTGATTAGTTGGTTGGTTGGTTGGTTGGTTGGTTGGTTGGTTGGTTGGTTGGTTGGTTGGTTAAACACGTTGGATAGGGCCAATTGAAACAGCGAAAAAGAAACAAAGATCTTGGACCCTATATTAAGCACATGAGACTGAAACATGATTGATTGATCATGATCATGATTGATTGATTGATTGATTGATTGATTAATTGATTGATTAGTTGGTTGGTTGGTTGGTTGGTTGGTTGGTTGGTTGGTTAAACACGTTGGATAGGGTCAATTGAAACAGCGAAAAAGAAACAAAGAAGATCTTGAACCCTATGATAAACACATGAGACGGAAACATGATTGATTGATTGATTGATTGGGAAACATGATTGATTGATTGATTGATTGATTGATTGATCATGATCATTATTGGTTGATTAATCATGATCATGATTGAGTGGTTGGTTGGTTGGTTGGTTGGCAAACACACATAAAACTCTTCAAGTAGTGCCCCAAATCACATATGTACATGACCTTGACCTTTGACCTTGTAACCTTTGTCAAGGTCATTGCTTCACAAAAGACCCTATGGGTCAAGGTCATTTGGTTTAAGAGTTTTGTCTTATAATGGCTTTATATAAACCATCAATGGGGATTATGTCCCTTACACAATGGTAAAACCAATACAGTCGAAATGTAACAAAGTTGCCCCTTGAGGTACCAAACATTTTTCACTATGTAAATTTTCTGTATCTATAACCACTCCAAAGTTATAGGGAAATCAAAGACCAATAAAAATCTAAAATACGACCTTGACCTTTGACCTTGACCTTATTTTAATTTTTTTGGACCAAGGATCTAAAATCAAAATACCCTAGGTCTTTATCACTTATGGTTTTCCAGTTTAAAATACATTTCAAAATTTCAAAAACAAAAGGGGAAATAACTCTCATATGGAATCTCCATACGACTTCGGTCAAAATAAAACAGAACATCCTGAGGATGTAACGCGCCATTCGGAAAAATAAATTTGTCAGTTTCTTATACGGTTGCGAATATTAAGCGATAACAAGAAAAACAGTGTTTGGGGAGATAACTCTTACATTGAAAAGATTTTGGGTACGCGGTGTCAGTTACAAAAGCGTAATAACTGTTCGATATCATATACCATATGTCTAAGCGACATCTTGCCAAACAAAAAAAACTGTGAAGGAAAAAAAAGTTGGCGGAAGAAAAAAAATAATAATAATCAGAAGAAATCCAATAGGTCTTTCCACGGAAAAGTGGAAAGACCTAATTAAAAACCAATTGTTCAGAGAACCATTGATGGTCTTTCCACCAGTAAGGATCTTTTTTTATGAAAATATTAAAAATTTGGTTTTAAATGTCAATTGAACCGTCAAATGACAGCTTATTGAACGTTGATTCCAAAAATGTATGGTTTCTATGGAAAAAGATATAGATAAGGGGGATAATTCTTTACTTCCGGTTCAAACGATGTAATTTTCGGTATAGTTTGATAGTTTAATTGACACTGATTCCAAAAATATATGGTTCTATATACTTTTACATTTATTTAGAACAAAAAATAGCTACTTCCGGTAAACAAAAGGTCACTTCCGGTTGGCTTTTACAAGGTCACATTGCTTGCAACCTATTGCAAAAAGTCCCATGTCTTTATCATGTATAGATATGAGGTAAAAGCAAAGGTCAAAATCTAGAACGTTAATTTTCCCAATGACCTTGAGCTCAATTTCAAGGTCATCAACCAAGGACCTCAAATCAAAAGACTCTAGGTCTATACTTTATATTGTTAATGAGTTATACTACCATACGACTGATATAAGATATTAAAGGGGGGAAAACTCGCATCAAATGTTTACGTACCCTTTCGACTAAAATTTATGTGTAACGACATGTTGCGACTAACAATTGTGTGAAAATATTTTGTCAATATCTTATAAGATTTCTGAAAATGAGAGATAACAAGCCAAAATCAAAATTTTGAACATGACCTTGACCTTTGACCTTGACCTCATTTTCATTTTTTTGAACCAAGGACCTCAAATCAAAAGACCATAGGCCTTTATCACTTATGGTTTTTCAGTTAGAAATACATTTCACTTATATCAAACAAAAAAGGGGTAATAACTCTCATATGGAGCCTCCGGATAGCTTCGGTCAAAATAGATCAAATCATCCTGAGGATATAAAGAGCAATTTGGTAAAATAAATTTGTCGGTTTCATATACGGTTTCGACATATAAGTAATAACAAGAAAAACAGTGTTCGGGGAGATAACTCTTACATGGATAAGATTTTGGTTACACGGTGTCAGTTTCAAAAGCGTATTAATTGTTCGATATCATATACCATATATCTAAGCGACATCTTGCGAAACAAAAAAATTGCGAAGGAACAAAAAGTTGGCGGAAGAAAAAAAATAATAATAATAATAATAATTAAAAACCAATTGTTCAGAGAACCATTGATGGTCTTTCCACCAGTTAAGACCTTTTTTTATATGAAAATATTAAAATTTGGTTTTAAATGTCAATTGTACCGTCAAATGACAGCTTATTGAACGCTAATTCCAAAAATGTATGGTTTCTATGGAAAAAGATATAGATAAGGGAGATAATTGTTTACTTCCGGTTCAAACGATGTTATTTCCGGTATAGTTTGATAGTTAAAGTTACACTGATTCCAAAAATATATGGTTCTATATACTTTTTCATTAATGAAGTACAAAATATAGCTACTTCCGGTTTACAAAAGGTCACTTCCGGTTGTCTTTTTCTAGATCACATTGCTTGCAACCTAATTTAAAAAGTCCCAAGTCTTGATCATGTATACATATGAGGTAAAAGCAAAGGTCAAAATCTAGAACGTTACATTTACCTATGACCTTGAGCTCAATTTCGAGGTCATCAACCAAGGACCTCAAATCAAAAGACTCTAGGCCTCTACTATATATAGTTAATGAGTTGTATTACCTTACAACTAATATTAGATATAAAAGGGGGCAAAACTGGCATCAAATGTCTACGTACTCTTTCGACTAAAATCTACGTGTTACCACATGTCGCAACTAACAATTTAGTAAAAATAATTTGTCGATAAGTTATACGGCTTTTGAAAATGAGTGAAAATAAGCCAAAATCAAAATTTATAATATGACCTTGACCTTTGACCTTGACCTTATTTTCATTTTTTTGGACCAAGGACCTCAAATCAAAAGACCCTAGGTCTCTATCACTTATGGTTTACCAGTTAGAAATGCAAATTCTTATATCAAACATAAAAGGGGGGATAACTCTCATATGGAATCTATATACGGCTTCGGTCAAAATAAAACAGAACATCCTGAGGATATAACGAGCAATTTGGAAAAATAAATTTGTCGGTTTCTTATACGGTTGCGAAGCCTTAGAGATAACAAGAGAAACAGTGTTCGGGGAGATAACTCTTATTTGGGAAAGTATTCGGTTAAAACGAGTTGGTTTCAAAAGCGTATAAACTGTTCGATATCATATTCCAAAAATCTAAGCGACAACTTGCGAAACAAAAAAACAGCGAAGGAAAAAAATTAGGCGGAAGAAAAAAAAAAAAAATTAAACTGTCAATTGTTCTTGAACAATTGAGAGGTCTTTCCTTTTGTAATGTAAAATACATGTTCCAATAGAAGTAGAATGTATTGAAAAGCTTTATTACACACTAAAAACCCTTTCAATAAGGTCAAAAAAACATAATCCGCTATTTGGGACATGACCTTGACCTTTGACCTGTTGACCTTTATTAAGGTCAATAGTCCCCAATGTCCTGAACATTTTGCACTATTTACTATTTCTGTAAGTATAATAGTTTTTGAGATATCCAATAAAAAGTGAAAGGTCAAAGGTCAAGGTCAACCTTAAAAAGCTTTAAAACACACTAAAAATCCTTCATATAAGGTTTAAAACACTAATTTGCTATCTGGGACATGACCTTGACCTTTGACCTTTTGACCTTTGTCAAGGTCATTAGTCCCCAATGACATTACTGAAGACCCCAAGGATCTATGACCTTTGGTTATATAGTAAAAGCTGATTTTGTCTTTTCAGAAACCTAAAACAGGCTTTATGCCCCTTAAAAAAGGTCAAATCTCTTCGGTCACAATGTAACAAAGTTGCGCCATAATGACCCAAACATTTTCCACTATTTAAAACTTCTGTAAGTATAATGGTTTCTGAGATTATTCCATAACAAGGTGTTAGGTCAAAGGTCAAGGTCAACATACAAATTTGACCTTGAGGTATTTTTCAAACATACATGAATTGATGATGATTGGTGAAGATCCTAGGTGTCTACGACTTACGGTTTCTGAGTTTTGGTGGCCAACCGACACCGGTTAATTTTCATAGGGGCATAACCCTACCAATGAGTCGTTGAATCTTTTCGATCCAAATGTAACGAAGAACCGGGGTCTGGTCCTGAACAAATTTCACCCTTTGTTTTTTGTCTACCTATTACGGTTACGGTGTTGGAACGATAACAAGGTTTTTGGCTTTCGGAGGGATTACTCCGAACCGACAAAATATTTCGACTCACAGGGTGAGTTCCAGATAGGTATTCATGACACCGATACAAAGTGTGAACATGAAAGCGACACGTCTTACGGTTAACGCGGCTAAATTTGTTAAAGTTTGGCGGAAAAAGAATAATAATAATAATTAAAATGTCAATTGTTCTTGAACAATTGAGAGGTCTTTCCTTTTGTAATGTAAAATACATGTTCAAATAGACGTAGAATGTATTGAAAAGGTCAAGGTCGACCTTAAAAACATTTAAAACACACTAAAAATCCTTAAAATAAGGTCAAAAACACATAATTCGCTATCTGGAACATGACCTTGACCTTTGACTTTGTGACCTTTGTCAAGGTCATTAGTCCCCAATGTCATTGCTGAAGACCCCAAGGGTCTAGGACCTTTGGTTATATAGTAAAAGCTGATTTTGTCTTTTCAGAAACCTAAAACAGGGGTTATGCCCCTTATAGAAAGGTCAAATCTCTTTGGTCAAAATGTAACAAAGTTGCGCCATAATGACCCAAACATTTTCCACTATTTAAAACTTCTGTAAGTATAATGGTTTCTGAGATTATCCATAACAAGGTGTTAGGTCAAAGGTCAAGGTCAACATACAAATTTGACCTTGAGGTATTTTTCAAAGATACATGAATTGATCATGATTGGTGAAGATCCTAGGTCTCTACGACTTACGGTTTCTGAGTTTTGGTGGTCCACCGACACCGGTTAATTTTCATAGGGGCATAACCCTATCAATGAGTCGTTGAATCTTTTCGATCCAAATGTAACGAAGAACCGAGGTCTGGTCCTGAACAAATTTCACCCTTTGTTTTTTTTCTACCTATTATGGTTACGGTGTTGGAACGATAACAAGGTTTTTTGGTTTCGGAGGGATTACTCCGAACCGACAAAATATTTCGACTAACAGGGTGAGTTCCAGATAGGTATTCATGACACCGATACAAAGTGTGAACATGAAAGCGACACGTCTTACGGTTTAGGCTGCTAACTTCGTCAAAGTTTGGCGGAATAATAATAATAATAATAATAATAATAAACAGAAGAAATACAGTAAGGTCTTTCCCTTTTGTAAAAGGAAAGACCTTAATTAAAATGTCAATTGTTCTTGAACAATTGAGAGGTCTTTCCTTTTCAAAATGTAAAGTAAATGTTCCAATAGGCGTAGAATGCATTGAAAAGCTCTCAAACACACACAAAACCGTTAAAAAATGACAAAAACAACAAATTCGATAATTTGGACATGACCTTGACTTTTGACCTTGTAACCTTTGTGAAGGTCATTGGTCCACAATATCATTGTAAAAGACCCCATGGGTCTAGGACTTTTCGTTCAAGAGTTAAAGCTAATTTTACCTTTTCAGAAACCGTTAACGGCAGGTATGCCCCTTAAGAATATGTCAAATCCTTTCGGGCAAAATGTAAAAAAGTTGTGCCTCAGTCACCTTAACATTTTTCACTGTTTACTATTTCTGTAAGATTAACCGCTTTTGAGATATCGACTAAAAAGTTGAAAGGTCAAAGGTCGAGGTCAACCTTAAAATCATTTAAAACACACTAAAAATACTTAAAATAAGATCAAAAACACATAATTCGCTATCTGGGACATGACCTTGACCTTTGACCTTGTGACCTTTGTCAAGGTCATTAGTCCAGAATGTCATTGCTGAAGACCCTATGGGTCTAGGACCTTTGGTTATATAGTAAAAGCTGATTTTGTCTTTTCAGAAACCTAAATCAGGGGTTATGCCCCTTACAGAAAGGTCAAATCTCTTCGGTCAAAATGTAACAAAGTTGCGCCATAATGACCCAAACATTTTCCACTATTTAAAACTTCTGTAAGTATAATAGTTTCTGAGATTATCCCATAACAAGGTGTGAGGTCAAAGATCAAGGTCAACATACACATTTGACCTTGAGGTGTTTTTCAAAGATACATGAATTCATGATGAATGGTGAAGATCCTAGGTGTCTACGACTTGCGGTTTCTGAGTTTTGGTGGTCAACCGACACAGGTTAATTTTCATAGGGGCATAACCCTACCAATGAGTCGTTGAATCTTTTCGATCCAAATGTAACGAAGAACCGGGGTCTGGTCCTGAACAAATTTCACCCTTTGTTTTTTTTCTACCTATTATGGTTATGGTGTTGGAACGATAACAAGGTTTTTGGGTTTCGGAGGGATTACTCCGAACCGACAAAATATTTCGACTCACAGGGTGAGTTCCAGATAGGTATTCATGACATCTATACAAAGTGTGAATATGAAAGCGACACGTCTTACGGTTAACGCGGCTAAATTTGTCAAAGTTTAACGGAAGAATAATAATAATAATTAAACTGTCAATTGTTCTTGAACAATTGAGAGGTCTTTCCTTTTGTAATGTAAAATACATGTTCAAATAGACGTAGAATGTATTGAAAAGCTTTAAAACACACTGAAAAACCTTTAAATAAGGTTAAAAACACCAAATTCGCTATATGGGACATGACCTTGACCTTTGACCTTTTGACCTTTGTCAAGGTCATTAGTCCCCAATGTCATTGCCGAAGACCCCATGGGTCTAGGACCTTTGGTTATATAGTAAAAGATGATTTTGTCTTTCCAGAAACCTAAAACAGGTGTTATGCCCCTTAAAAAAAGGTCAAATCTCTTCGGTCAAAATGTAACAAAGTTGTGCCGTAATGACCCAAACATTTTCCACTATTTAAAACTTCTGTAAGTATAATGGTTTCTGAGATTATCCCATAACAAGGTGTTAGGTCAAAGGTCAAGGTCAACATACAAATTTGACCTTGAGGTATTTTTCAAAGATACATAAATTGATGATGATTGGTGAAGATCCTAGGTGTCTACGACTTACGGTTTCTGAGTTTTGGTGGTCAACCGACACCGGTTAATTTTCATAGGGGCATAACCCTACCAATGAGTCGTTGAATCTTTTCGATCCAAATGTAACGAAGAACCAGGGTCTGGTCCTGAACAAATTTCACCCTTTGTTTTTTTTCTACCTATTACGGTTACGGTGTTGGAACGATAACAAGGTTTTTGGGTTTCGGAGGGATTACTCCGAACCGACAAAATATTTCGACTCACAGGGTGAGTTCCGGATAGGTATTCATGACACCGATACAAAGTGTGAACATGAAAGCGACACGTCTTACGGTTACGGAGGCTAACTTCGTCAAAGTTTGGCGGAACAAAAAGAATAATAATAATAATTAAACTGTCAATTGTTCTTGAACAATTGAGAGGTCTTTCCTTTTGTAATGTAAAATACATGTTCAAACAGACGTAAAATGTATTGAAAAGGTCAAAGTCAACCTTAAAAAGCTCGAAAAAACACTAAAAATCCTTTATATAAGGTTAAAAACACTAAATTCGCTATCTGGGACATGACCTTGACCTTTGACCTTTTGACCTTTGTCAAGGTCATGAGTCCCCAATGCCATTACTGAAAACCCCAAGGGTCTAGGACCTTTGGTTATATAGTAAAACCTGATTTTGTCTTTTCAGAAACCTAAAACAGGGGTTATGCCCCTTAAAAAAAGGTCAAATCTTTTTAGTCAAAATGTAACAAAGTTGCGCCATAATGACCCAAACATTTTCCACTATTTAAAACTTCTGTAAGTATAATCGTTCCTGAGATTATCCCATAACAAGGTGTTAGGTCAAAGGTCAAGGTCAAGATACAAATATGGCCTTGAGGTATTTTACAAAGATACATGAATTGATGATGATTGGTGAAGATCCTAGGTGTCTACGACTTACGGTTTCTGAGTTTTGGTGGTCAACCGACACCGGTTAATTTTCATAGGGGCATAACCCTACCAATGAGTCGTTGAATCTTTTCGATCCAAATGTAACGAAGAACCGGGGTCTGGTCCTGAACAAATTTCACCCTTTGTTTTTTTTCTACCTATTACGGTTACAGTGTTGGAACGATAACAAGGTTTTTGGGTTTCGGAGGGATTACTCCGAACCGACAAAATATTTCGACTAACAGGGTGAGTTCCAGATAGGTATTCATGACACCGATACAAAGTGTGAACGTGAAAGCGACACGTCTTACGGTTAACGCGGCTAAATTTGTCAAAGTTTGGCGGAAAAAGAATAATAATAATAATAAACAGAAGAAATACAGTAAGGTCTTTCCCTTTTGTAAAAGGAAAGACCTTAATAATAATAATAATAAACAGAAGAAATACAGTAAGGTCTTTCCCTTTTGTAAAAGGAAAGACCTTAATAATAATAATAATAATCAGAAGAAATCCAATAGGTCTTTCCACGGAAAAGTGGAAAGACCTAATTAAAAACCAATTGTTCAGAGAACCATTGATGGTCTTTCCACCAGTTAAGACCTTTTTTATATAAAAATATTAAAATTTGGTTTAAAATGTCAATTTTAGCGCCAAATGACAGCTTATTGAACGCTTATTCAAAAAATATATGGTTTCTATAAAAAAAATATATTGAAAAGGGAGATAATCTTTTACTTCCGGTTTAAAAAGTTTACTTCCGGTATTGTTTGATAGATTACTTGACACTGATTCCAAAAAATATGGTTCTATATACTTTTACATTGATTTAGTACAAAAAAAAGCTACTTCCGGTTTACAAAAGGTCACTTCCGGTTGTGTTTTTTAAGGTCACATTGCTTACAACTTAATGCAAAAAGTCCCATGGCTTTATCATGTGTACATATGAGGTAAAAGCAAAGGTCAAAATCTAGAACGTTTAATTAGCATATGACCTTGAGCTCAATTTCAAGGTTATAAACCAAGGACCTCAAATCAAAAGACTTTAGTCCTCTACTTTATATTGTTAATGAGTTATATTACCATACGTATGATATTAGATATAAAAAGGGGGAAAACTTGCGTCAAATGTCTACGTACCCTTTTGACTAAAATTTATGTGTTACGACATGTCGTAACCAACAATTGTGTGAAATTATTTTGTCGATATCTTGTATGATTTCTGAAAATAAGAGATAACAAGCCAAAATCAAAAGTTTAATCATGACCTTGACCTTTGACCTTGACCTCATTTTGATTTTTTTGGACCAAGGACCTCAAATCAAAAGACCCTAGGCCTCTACCACTTATGGTTTTCCAGTTAAAAATGCATATCACTTATATCAAATATAAAAGGGGAAATAACTCTCATATGGAGTCTCCGGATAGCTTCGGTCAAAATGAATCAAATCATCCTGAGGATATAACGAGCAATTTGGTAAAATAAATTTGTCGGTTTCTTATACGGTTGCGAATTTTAAGCGATCACAAGAAAAACAGTGTTCGGGGAGATAACTCTTACATGGATAAGATTTTAGTTACGCGGTGTCAGTTTCAAAAGCGTATTAATTGTTCGATATCATATACCATATATCTTAGTGACATCTTGCGAAACAAAAAAATTGCGAAGGAACAAAAAGTTGGCGGAAGAAAAAAAAAAAAATAATAATAATAATAATCAGAAGAAATCCAATAGGTCTTTCCACGGAAAAGTGGAAAGACCTAATAATCAGAAGAAAACCAATAGGTCTTTCCACGGAAAAGTGGAAAGACCTAATTAAAATGTCAATTGTTCTTGAACAATTGAGAGGTCTTTCCTTTTGTAATGTAAAATACATGTTCCAATAGACGTAGAATGTATTGAAAAGGTCAAGGTCAACCTGAAAAAGCTTTAAAACACACTAAAAATCCTTAAAATAAGGTCAAAAACACATAATTCGCTATCAGGGACATGACCTTGACCTTTGACCTTGTGACTTTTGTCAAGGTCATTAGTCCTCAATGTCATTGCTGAAGACCCCATGGGTCTAGGACCTTTGGTTATATAGTAAAAGCTGATTTTGCCTTTTAAGAAACCTAAATCAGGGGTTATGCCCCTTACAGAAAGGTCAAAACTCTTCGGTCAAAATGTAACAAAGTTGCGCCTTAATGACCCAAACATTTTCCACTATTCAAAACTTCTGTAAGTATAAGGGTTTCTGAGATTCTCCCATAACAAGGTGTTAGGTCAAAGGTCAAGGTCAACATACACATTTGACCTTGAGGTATTTTTCAAAGATACATTAATTGATGATGAATGGTGAAGATCCTAGGTGTCTACGACTTACGGTTTCTGAGTTTTGGTGGCCAACCGACACCGGTTAATTTTCATAGGGGCATAACCCTACCAATGAGTCGTTGAATCTTTTCGATCCAAATGTAACGAAGAACCGGGGTCTGGTCCTGAACAAATTTCACCCTTCGGTTTTTTTCTACCTATTACGGTTACGGTGTTGGAACGATAACAAGGTTTTTGGGTTTCGGAGGGATTACTCCGAACCGACAAAATATTTCGACTCACAGGGTGAGTTCCGGATAGGTATTCATGACACCGATACAAAGTGTGAACATGAAAGCGACATGGTTTACGGTTACGGAGGTTTATTTTGTCAAAGTTTGGCGGAACAAAAAGAATAATAATTAAAATGTCAATTGTTCTTGAACAATTGAGAGGTCTTTCCTTTTATAATGTAAAATATATGTTCAAATAGACGTAGAATGTATTGAAAAGCTTTAAAACACACTGAAAATCCTTTAAATAAGGTCAAAAACACATAATTCGCTATATGGGACATGACCTTGACCTTTGACCTTTTGACCTTTGTCAAGGTCATTAGTCCCCAATGTCATTGCTGAAGACCCCATGGGTCTAGGACCTTTGGTTATATAGTAAAAGCTGATTTTGTCTTTTCAGAAACCTAAAACAGGATTTATGCCCCTTAAAAAAAGGTCAAATCTCTTCTGTCAAAATATAACAAAGTTGCGCTGTAATGACCCAAACATTTTCCACTATTTAAAACTTCTGTAAGTATAATGGTTTTTGAGTTGTTCTGATAACAAGGTGTTAGGTCAAAGGTCAAGGTCAACATACACATTTGACCTTGAGGTATTTTTGAAAGCCTCATGAATTGTTGATGAATGGTGAAGATCCTAGGTCTCTACGATTTACGGTTTCTGAGTTTTGGTGGTCCACCGACACCGGTTAATTTTCATAGGGGCATAACCCTACCAATGAGTCATTGAATCTTTTCGATCCAAATGTAATGAAGAACCGGGGTCTGGTCCTGAACAAATTTCACCCTTTGTTTTTTGTCTACCTATTACGGTTACGGTGTTGGAACGATAACAAGGTTTTTGGGTTTCGGAGGGATTACTCCGAACCGACAAAATATTTCGACTCACAGGGTGAGTTCCAGAAAGGTATTCATGACACCTATACAAAGTGTGAATATGAAAGCGACACGTCTTACGGTTAACGCGGCTAAATTTGTCAAAGTTTAACGGAAGAATAATAATAATTAAACTGTCAATTGTTCTTGAACAATTGAGAGGTCTTTCCTTTTCGTAATGTAAAATACATGTTCCAACAGACGTAGAATGTATTGAAAAGGTCAAGGTCAACCTTAAAAAGCTCGAAAACACACTAAAAATCCTTTATATAAGGTTAAAAACACTAAATTCGCTATCTGGGACATGACCTTGACCTTTGACCTTTTGATCTTTGTCAAGGTCATTAGTCCCAAATGTCATTGCTGAAGACCCCATGGGTCTAGGACCTTTGGTTATATAGTAAAAGCTGATTTTGTCTTTCCCGAAACCTAAAACAGGGGTTATGCCCCTTAAAAAAGGGTCAAATCTCTTTGGTCAAAATGTAACAAAGTTGCGCCATAATGACCCAAACATTTTCCACTATTTAAAACTTCTATAAGTATAATGGTTACTGAGTTGTATTGATAACAAGGTGTTAGGTCAAAGGTCAAGGTCAACATTCAAATTTGACCTTGAGGTATTTTTCAAAGATACATGAATTGATGATGAATGGTGAAGATCCTAGGTGTCTACGACTTACGGTTTCTGAGTTTTGGTGGCCAACCGACACCGGTTAATTTTCATAGGGGCATAACCCTACCAATGAGTCGTTGAATCTTTTCGATCCAAATGTAACGAAGAACCGGGGTCTGGTCCTGAACAAATTTCACCCTTTGTTTTTTTTCTACCTATTACGGTTACGGTGTTGGAATGATAACAAGGTTTTTGGGTTTCGGAGGGATTACTCCGAACCGACAAAATATTTCGACTAACAGGGTGAGTTCCGGATAGATATTCATGACACCGATACAAAGTGTGAACATGAAAGCGACACGTCTTACGGTTACGGAGGCTAACTTCATCAAAGTTTAACGGAAGAATAATAATAATAATAATTAAACTGTCAATTGTTCTTGAACAATTGAGAGGTCTTTCCTTTTGTAATGTAAAATACATGTTCAAATAGACGTAGAATGTATTGAAAAGCTTTAAAACACACTGAAAAACCTTTAAATAAGGTTAAAAACACCAAATTCGCTATATGGGACATGACCTTGACCTTTGACCTTTTGACCTTTGTCAAGGTCATTAGTCCCCAATGTCATTGCCGAAGACCCCATGGGTCTAGGACCTTTGGTTATATAGTAAAAGATGATTTTGTCTTTCCAGAAACCTAAAACAGGTGTTATGCCCCTTAAAAAAAGGTCAAATCTCTTCGGTCAAAATGTAACAAAGTTGTGCCGTAATGACCCAAACATTTTCCACTATTTAAAACTTCTGTAAGTATAATGGTTTTTGAGTTGTTCTGATAACAAGGTGTTAGGTCAAAGGTCAAGGTCAACATACACATTTGACCTTGAGGTATTTTTGAAAGTCTCATGAATTGTTGATGAATGGTGAAGATCCTAGGTCTCTACGATTTACGGTTTCTGAGTTTTGGTGGTCCACCGACACCGGTTAATTTTCAAAGGGGCATAACCCTACCAATGAGTCGTTGAATCTTTTCGAATCAAATGTAACGAAGAACCGGGGTCTGGTCCTGAACAAATTTCACCCTTCGTTTTTTTTCTATCTATTACGGTTACGGTGTTGGAACGATAACAAGGTTTTTTGGTTTCGGAGGGATTACTCCGAACCGACAAAATATTTCGACTAACAGGGTGAGTTCCGGATAGGTATTCATGACACCGATACAAAGTGAGAACATGAAAGCGACACGTCTTACGGTTTAGGCTGCTAACTTCGTCAAAGTTTGGCGGAAAAAGAATAATAATAAACAGAAGAAATACAGTAAGGTCTTTCCTTATAGAAAAAGGAAAGACCTTAATTAAAAACCAATTGTTCAGAGAACCATTGATGGTCTTTCCACTAGTAATGATTTTTTTTATATAAAAATATTAAAATTTGCTTTTAAATGTCAATTTCAGCGTCAAATGACAACTTATTGTACGCTGATCTAAAAATATAAGGTTTATATACAAAAAGATATAAATAAGGGAGATAATTTTCTACTTCCGGTTCAAAATATGTTACTTCCGGTACTGTCTTATAGATTACTTGACGCTGATTCCAAAAATATATGGTTTTACATACTTTTACAATAATTTATACCAAAAATTAGCTACTTCCGGTTTGCAAAAGGTCACTTCCGGTTAGCTTTTTCAACGTCATATTGCTTGCAACCTAATGCAAAAAGTCTAATAGCTTTAACATGAATATATATGAGATAAAAGCAAAGGTCAAAATCTTGAATATTAAATTAACATATGACCTTGAGCTCAATTTCAAGGTCATAAACTAAGGACCTCAAATCAAAAGACTCTAGGTCTTTACTTTATATTGTTAATGAGTTATATTACCATACAACTGATATTAGATATAAAAGGGGGGAAAACTAACATCAAATGTTTACGTACCCTTTTGACTAAAATTTATGTGTAACTACATGTCGCGACTAACAATTGTGTGAAAATATTTTGTCGATATCTTATAAGATTTCTGAAAATAAGCGATAACAAGCCAAAATCAAAATTTTGAACATGACCTTGACCTTTGACCTTGACCTCATTTTCATTTTTTTGAACCAAGGACCTTAAATCAAAAGACCCTAGGCCTATGTCACTTATCGTTTACCAGTTAGAAATGCAAATCAGTTATATCATATACAAAAGGGGGAATAACTCTCATATGGAGTCTCCGGATAGCTTCGACTAAAATTATTCATTTCATCCTGAGGATATAACGAGCAATTTGGTAAAATAAATTTGTCGGTTTCTTATATGGTTGCGACATATAAGTGATAACAAGAAAAACAGTGTTCGGGGAGATAACTCTTACATGGAAAAGATTTTTGTTACGCGGTGTCAGTTTCAAAAGCGTATTAACTCTTCGATATCATATACAAAATATCTAAGTGACATCTTGTGAAACAAAAAGTTAGCGAAGCAAAAAAAATTAGGCGGAAGAAAAAAAATAATAATTAAAATGTCAATTGTTCTTGAACAATTGAGAGGTCTTTCCTTTTATAATGTAAAATATATGTTCAAATAGACGTAGAATGTATTGAAAAGCTTTAAAACACACTGAAAATCCTTTAAATAAGGTCAAAAACACATAATTCGCTATATGGGACATGACCTTGACCTTTGACCTTTTGACCTTTGTCAAGGTCATTAGTCCCCAATGTCATTGCTGAAGACCCCATGGGTCTAGGACCTTTGGTTATATAGTAAAAGCTGATTTTGTCTTTTCAGAAACCTAAAACAGGATTTATGCCCCTTAAAAAAAGGTCAAATCTCTTCTGTCAAAATATAACAAAGTTGCGCTGTAATGACCCAAACATTTTCCACTATTTAAAACTTCTGTAAGTATAATGGTTTTTGAGTTGTTCTGATAACAAGGTGTTAGGTAAAAGGTCAAGGTCAACATACACATTTGACCTTGAGGTATTTTTGAAAGTCTCATGAATTGTTGATGAATGGTGAAGATCCTAGGTCTCTACGATTTACGGTTTCTGAGTTTTGGTGGTCCACCGACACCGGTTAATTTTCAAAGGGGCATAACCCTACCAATGAGTCGTTGAATCTTTTCGAATCAAATGTAACGAAGAACCGGGGTCTGGTCCTGAACAAATTTCACCCTTCGTTTTTTTTCTATCTATTACGGTTACGGTGTTGGAACGATAACAAGGTTTTTGGGTTTCGGAGGGATTACTCCGAACCGACAAAATATTTCGACTAACAGGGTGAGTTCTGGATAGGTATTCATGACACCGATACAAAGTGTGAACATGAAAGCGACACGTCTTACGGTTAAGGCTGCTAACTTCGTCAAAGTTTGGCGGAAGAATAATAATAATAATTAAACTGTCAATTGTTCTTGAACAATTGAGAGGTCTTTCCTTTTGTAATGTAAAATACATGTTCAAATAGACGTAGAATGTATTGAAAAGTTTTAAAACACACTGAAAAACCTTTAAATAAGGTTAAAAACACCAAATTCGCTATATGGGACATGACCTTGACCTTTGACCTTTTGACCTTTGTCAAGGTCATTAGTCCCCAATGTCATTGCCGAAGACCCCATGGGTCTAGGACCTTTGGTTATATAGTAAAAGATGATTTTGTCTTTCCAGAAACCTAAAACAGGTGTTATGCCCCTTAAAAAAAGGTCAAATCTCTTCGGTCAAAATGTAACAAAGTTGTGCCGTAATGACCCAAACATTTTTCACTATTTAAAACTTCTGTAAGTATAATGGTTTTTGAGTTGTTCTGATAACAAGGTGTTAGGTCAAAGGTCAAGGTCAACATACACATTTGACCTTGAGGTATTTTTGAAAGTCTCATGAATTGTTGATGAATGGTGAAGATCCTAGGTCTCTACGATTTACGGTTTCTGAGTTTTGGTGGTCCACCGACACCGGTTAATTTTCAAAGGGGCATAACCCTACCAATGAGTCGTTGAATCTTTTCGAATCAAATGTAACGAAGAACCGGGGTCTGGTCCTGAACAAATTTCACCCTTCGTTTTTTTTCTATCTATTACGGTTACGGTGTTGGAACGATAACAAGGTTTTTTGGTTTCGGAGGGATTACTCCGAACCGACAAAATATTTCGACTAACAGGGTGAGTTCCGGATAGGTATTCATGACACCGATACAAAGTGAGAACATGAAAGCGACACGTCTTACGGTTTAGGCTGCTAACTTCGTCAAAGTTTGGCGGAAAAAGAATAATAATAAACAGAAGAAATACAGTAAGGTCTTTCCTTATAGAAAAAGGAAAGACCTTAATAATAATAATAATAAACAGAAGAAATACAGTAAGGTCTTTCCCTTTTGAAAAAGGAAAGACCTTAATAATCAGAAGAAAACCAATAGGTCTTTCCACGGAAAAGTGGAAAGACCTAATAATAATAATAAACAAAAGAAATACAGTAAGGTCTTTCCCTTTTGTAAAAGGAAAGACCTTAATAATAATAAACAAAAGAAATACAGTAAGGTCTTTCCCTTTTGTAAAAGGAAAGACCTTAATAATAATTAAAAACCAATTGTTCAGAGAACAATTGAAGGTCTTTCCACCACTAACAATATATTTTGATAGGAAAACAAGATAATTCAGTTTAAAATGTCAGTTCCTATTGCTTTATAATGTATAAATATGAATTCAAAGCAAAGGTCAAAATCTAGAACGTCTTATTAACCAATGACCTTGACCTCTATTTCTAGGTCATAAACCAAGGACCTCAGATCAAAAGACCATAGGTCTTTAATATGTATGGTTAATGAATTTTATCACTTTACGCATAATTCAAAATATAAGAGGGGCGAAAACTCCCATTTATTGTCTACGTTAGAAATACATTTCACTTATATCAAATAAAAAAGGGGAAATAACTTTCATATGGAGTCTCCGGATAGCTTCGGTCAAAATTGATCAAATCATCCTGAGGATATAACAAGCAATTTGGTAAAATAAATTTGTCGGTTTCTTATACGGTTGCGAATATTAAGCGATAACAAGGAAAACAGTGTTTGGGGAGATAACTCTTATATGAGAAAGTGTTCGGTTAAGCAGGGTCAGTTTCAAAAGTGTATAAACTGTTTGATATCATATTCCAAAAATCTAAGCGACATCTTGCGAAACAAAAAAAACAGCGAAGGTAAAGAATTAGGCAGAAGAAAAAAAAAATAATAATAATCAGAAGAAAACCAATAGGTCTTTCCACGGAAAAGTGGAAAGACCTAATAATAATAATCAGAAGAAATACAGTAAGGTCTTTCCTTATAGAAAAAGGAAAGACCTTAATAATAATAATAATCAGAAGAAGAAATACAGTAAGGTCTTTCCTTATAGAAAAAGGAAAGACCTTAAATATGATTTTTGTACATGAATTGAAAGAAATAATAAAACATTGGAACTTAAGGATGTACTTAGGTGATCTTAGGTAAAATTCAATAAATCAAGAATTCAAAATTGATACTTTAAGCTGGTAGAGTATTAGTTAAGGATCAAAATAAGCTTAAAATATTAATAGGTCATGGCGCTCATTTTCGAGATATTTGATTTATAAAATATGGCGGGAAAAGGCTGACTCGGACTTTTACCTTATATTTGCATTGGTTTTATTTGAGTCTCAATAAAATGAAAGAAAATCAAGAATGTGCTTACATTTTGTCAAATGACCTTTATGAGCTATTAGGTCGTATGTTAAAAGATAAAAAGGTGTTATGGGGCAAAATATTTTACCTTGTATCGTATTGAAAAACACTGAGGAGTCCGAGCATTTGACACTTATTCAAAAAACCTCACCTAAGTACATCCTTAAAGTAATCGCTGACAAAGATTGCAGTAAATACTGCCTAATAGATCATAATTTTTTTATAACATGTATAAGATAACATTTATTCTTGAATTGATTATACATAATTCAATACATTTTTTTTCGATCCAATTCCCTTTACAGCTGACTAAGACTAAAAATTCAAAGATGAATTAATGTTTGTCTTTTATTCTATGTTGATCTACAGCATGTTAGGGTTATAAGATATAAGATTGCTATGCCATATTTTCTACGATTGATAAAAAAACATAGACAGGTGAAATGAACGCACAGATACAGTTCATAATATCCAGTGTAGCAGGATCTCTTCTCCCTTTCGGAGCAACTGAGATCGACCCCAGTTAGTGGTGGGGGTCGTTTTGCTCAGTCTTTATTTTTCTATGTTTTGATTTGTGTACTTTTTTTGTCCGGTTGTCGGTTTGTCTCTTTTAACCATTGCGTTGTCAGTTTATTTTCGATTTTTGAATTTGAATGTTCCTCTGGTATATTTTGCATCTCTTTGAAAACCACAAATAAACCCCTTGTTTCAACATACTTTAAAAAAAAAGATAAGTTGAATACTAAAACTAGGAGAATATTTATTTGATATAAGCAAAGTAACAAAAGATGCATTACATTTATTCCATAAGATTAACAAACAAACATGATATTCCGATTCACAATATTAAAACAATACACCTTCAACCTTATTCCATGTTTTTCAAGTGATAGTAAACACTTATTAGACCACAATGTATTCAAGACAATTGGTTGAGCTGTCAGTTTCTCAAAGTTTTTTTTAGAAAATAACTGTGAACATTTTTTTCTGTCGTTACTATTCATTCTAATGATATTGATCTGTTAAATACATGTATATTATTATGTTGCATCAAGCATCACTTCAAGGACAAACTCAGCTATAAGTCTTTTCAGCAATTTCACATTCGACGAATGATATGCGTCGGCATCTGTGCAATTGAAATGCCATTACGTTAGACCAACAAAAATGGTTATATATCAAGAATAAAAAGTTCAGGAACCACAGATTATACAATGTAAATGACATTTAAAGGGGAGATAACTCTGCAAAAAGAGTCTTTTTTGTCAGTTTTTTGGTTGATTTTCTTAAAATTTATGCTAATTGTGATACTTAAGTTTGATGTTGATAAGTTTGTATAATTATATGATCTCCTGCTCATGAAATGTACAAAATCGAAGTGTAATGGGTATTTTGATTTTTTTTGTGCATTTTACATAAAAGAAATTGCAAATTTGTGGCTTCGTGACCATTTTGAAAAAAATAATGTGAAAATTTGGTTTTGTTTATATCTGTATATTATATTTGTTCAGCATAGACCTTGTTTAAAGAAACTTTAAACCACAAAAAGAAGAATATATGCTTAACTAGTTTTATTAAATTTAGAGATTCTTTACCTTGACATGTTGAAAAATCAATAAATGGTCAACTAATGAATTAAGAAATGTAAATTGAAGCTTGATAAAAGATATAAAAACACCTTAAGAGTTGTTGGTTATACTCTAAAGACGGCTAAACTATCAAGAATCAATATATTCTGTTGAATAGAAGCGGCAAAGTCAAAATTTTGTATCAATTTTATTGATATTTCTGCCTTTTTAGCTCACCTGGCCCGAAGGGTCAAGTGAGCTTTTCTCATCACTTGGCGTCCGTCGTCGTCCTGCGTCCGTCGTTAACTTTTACAAAAATCTTCTCCTCTGAAACTACTCGGCCACAATCATCATTGGGATATCTAGTTTAAAAAATGTGTCTGGTGATCCGGCCAACCAACCAAGATGGCCGCCATGGCTAAAAATAGAACATAGGGGTAAAATGTAGATTTTGGCTTATAACTCTGAAACCAAAGCATTTTGAGCAAATCTGACAAGAGGTTAAATTGTTTATCAGGTCAAGATCTATCAGCCCTGAAATTTTCAGATGAATTGGACAACAGGTTGTTGGGTTACTGCCCCCCAATTGGTAATTTTTAAAGAAATTTTGCTGTTTTTGGTTATTATCTTGAATATTATTATAGATAGAGATAAACTGTAAACAGCAATAATGTTCAGCAAAGTAAGATCTGCAAATGGTCAGTTGGCCCCTAAGGAGTTATTGCCCTTTCTAGTCAGTTTTTAACCATTTCCATTAATTTGGTAAAGTAAAGTAAGAACTTCATACACATCACCATCACCATGATCACCAAAACACAATTTTGTCATGAATCCATCTGTGTCCTTTGTTTAATATGTACATAGACCAAGGTGAGCGACACAGGCTCTTTAGAGCCTCTAGTTTACAGAGTTATCTTTCTTTTTCAATGCATATCTCTAAGGATTTTTTAATCGTGATTTTAAAGTCTTCCTCAAGTAAGATTTTATGGGACTTTTGTCCGTGTATATTTTGGGAATAATGCTAAAGATTAAAACTTAAATATCTTCTGTTGAATTTACTTTCAGGTTTGGGTCAAATTTATGCTAGATTGACTGGAGTATAAATTGAATGCTGTTGCTTTCAGTCTGATCAATTGTTTATTCTAAAGAGCTTCCTGAACTCGTGACGAATTTCCGGTATTCTCCATGCATATATAAAAGGGTTGGATATGGAATTGATCAAATTTGGAATAAATAGCAGAAGTCGAACCTGAAATGTTAATGGTGCATTCGAGAACACCTCTATCCAAAACGAAGCTACAAAAGGCCCTGTTAATATTATAGTTTGGAAAGCAATTATAATAGTAGTCAAAAATGCTCGGATCTCCCAAGACTTTTTCAGCTGTCTACTTGCATCAAATGAACGGCTATTGTCAGTGGATGTAGTTAGGGGATTTCTATTACTATAGTGTTTCAAATCAATCATTGCATTGCTGTTCTCCTTATATGAGAAATTATTTTTCTTTGAGCTGGAACATTCCGATTTTCTCTGCACTGTTTTCCGTAGTTGAATGATGTTGTTTTTACCCTGATTTGCTGACATTTTATTATCATCAGTTGAGCTGTAAGAGTGTTTCTTATTGTTCGTCATCATGCTATTATTACAGTGAGAACTAGTCAAGACATTGCAACTCTGACTTAAAGTCTTTATAAATGAATTTCGAATCTCTGATCTATCTCCAGCGACTTCGGTGTTTGTAGTAACATATTGAATGTCTATATCAGTTGTTGCAATAATGTTCTCCTTGTCTTCATCTTGTTCTTTGATTTCAGAAGCACTACTATTTGATATGTGAGAACATTGATTTGTTTTCGACGACTGCATACGATCAGACATGATAATATCCTCTCTTACTCTTTGCTTCGGTGCAATTGTTCCTTTGAAATATATTTTCCATAAACGAAAACTTGTGATTATTGACATTATCAATAGAACAATGATTATCACAGTTATGGGTAAAAAGATAACAGTTACAAATATATAAAAGCTATCTCCAAATACGACAGGAGCTGTACAGACCTGCATATACTCAGCTTTTGGAGTTAGTATCGATCCAAATAATGAAATTATGAACGAGAGGAAGATAGCTACCCCGATGTGTATAAATTTGTTTCTATTAAATCTGTCATTCGTTCCGAAGTTAAATGAGGTCACTACAAAGTACCTCTGTAAACACAGAAGGAATACCAAACAATAGTTTAACTGAATACCAAATGAAAAAAGAAAGATCTGTACTAGGCAGGATCCAATGAATTTGTGTTGTATTACAGAACTTAACGAAACGAGTGCTGATGATATCCCAAGAAAACTGTCGCTAAAAAAAAGACCTAAAATCATAAGATGATGGTAAGTTTTTTTCAGAGCCTTAGAACATACAATGATATAGCTGATGTCCACTAAAACTGTTAGTCCAGCTAATGCAGTAAATAAAACTATAACTGCATTGTTGACCTTTGGAGCCAGTTGTATGTTCACTGTTGTCTAAAAAGATACGAATAATATAAGTTAGTTTATAACATAAACTGCTCATTTATAATTGAATCCCGCACAAGGCAGGTGCGCACGACTAAATAAAGGCAACAGTAGTATACCGCTGTTCGAAATTCATAAATCAATAGAGAAAAAACAAATTCTCTAGGATCTAAATACCAGGCTAGAATGAACTTTTAACATTTGATTAAATATTTTAGACATTATGTGCTGTATTTTAATGGACATCATATGTTTTACATTGTGAGGTCTTGAGTCGGTTAAAGTTTTTTATTTATTATACTAATTATACTATAATGGGTTAAAAATATTTCGCTAAAATGGGCTTTGACAATTTTAATTTTCGCCATAATGGGTTAAAAAATCAGGCGCTACAATGGGTTCTACTTTGGCGCTAAAACGTCCGATGTTTTTCGCTCAAATGTTCTACCAATGCGCTAAATGTCCTCCGCCGAGATAACTATAACCCGTTTGTTGTTTTAACCATTTTCAGGTTGTTTTTGTTTTTATATTTTATAATTTAGGAAAATTTATTAAAACAAAGACATTACCCAAGCTACTATTTAAGCCACGCACAACTGAGAGAGAAACAAATTCGATGTTTAGATTTTTTTTAAAAAAGCATGTGCAGTTGTCATAGAAGTTCCATTGTATTATATAAGTTCCGATAGGAACAGATATTATGGCATTGTTCATAGTTCTATTTTCAAAGGAGCTTATGCTGTGCGTGACAAATAAATATTGACATCTCGAGTGAAAATATGGTGAAAAAATATTGAAAAAACGGAGTCTTCAATAGTTTACTTACAAAAATAATCATGGTAATCATGGGTGCCGAGAAAACTACCTTAGGTGCCGAATAAACCAGGTCCTGATTTGACAAGATGCAGAATTGACTATACTCGTGCCGATTTAACCAGGCGCCGCAGTGAATTAGTCACCCTACGGCTTATGATCTACTAAACATACCAATATGAAAATGAGCATTTGTACAACTATATAAAAAGGGTTAACAATGAAGGACAAACTAAATAGTTTTGATACAGTTTTAAATAAAAATGTTAACTGAAATGAGATTATCATGAAGAGCACTTGAAAATATCGATCATACTGATAAGTTATAAATAAAAACTAGTACTGCAAGATTATATATACGATAAATTAGTCAAAAAGTTTACGTTATTGTATTTGAAAATAAAATTAATGATAAATTCTGGAAATATGATTCCGTCTACAGGATTTGATAGTAATGACATATCACTTATCGATATCAAAAACCGAGATATTTGAGGTTTTAAAAACTCCTCAAAGAACGCTACATGCATCTTGTCCAAAGTCGAAGTCTGGTTTATCTGGTACGCATTCATTAAAACATTTGAAACTCAAGGAATTATGAATAATTGAATACTGGAGCAGCTATGTGACCAAAAGCGACCTAAAAAAATGTCTTAACCCACCTAACATGTCAACGACTAAATTTTTGTTATTTTTGGATAATCAGCTGTAATATGTTGTGGATTTGACGTAACCTCTATGGTATTACTTGTTGTTGGGTTGCTTTCTCATTGTCGTACACCACTTCCCCTTTGATATAAAATACACAAAGTAAACGTTTGAAATAGGGAAGAGGAAAAAAATCCGACAAATATATCTAACGTGTAAAAAATTATATGGCCAAATTGGATACATGAACGATATCTTGCTGTCTGGTAAACTGTTTGATAAGTTGATATCGATTTAAAGAAGCTAAACAATTATGAAGTTTGGACAAATCAAAATACATGTATTCAAAATTGAGATACGGTGCAGTCCGGAATATCCAAGCACCTAAGACTTTTGGTTTCATCTTAAGACTTTGTGTAATTTGTGCTCGAAATCAGGGGAATCCCTGTTTTGACCGTTTTTCAAATGTCCAATGATAGCACACATGCCATAAAGGAAAGATTTTATACTACAAAATATAGTTCAGTTTGAACCAAACAGAATGGCAAGGATGCGAATCAACATTTATGTCATTTTGATCAAATTTTACTTAAAATTAAACCAGTGCCGTAGGGTTTTTTTTATGGAAAATTGCTAAATTTTGTTAATTAATGGGCTTGCAATCATACATTTCTGCTTGAACTAATGATTTAATATTTTTTTCGGTACCTTTTGAAGACTTAAAAAATTAAAAGAACGATTTATCTGTGTACATTGCGGATATCTCGAAATCAGGTAATGCGCGATATCACCGGCCGCGCGGATACTGGGGACTCCACTATTGTTTCAATTGTTGTTTTGTTGTTTCAAATTAAGACTATGTATAAAATGAATGCTATCGTTGTATTTTAAAGAAATTACTCAAATTTTTTTTCAAGTCAAATCGTATTGATTATGAGAGTGATCGTGTGCAATTTTCTTTGTAGGACTCCTGAAACCTTATCTTAAGGTGGTACCCAACACCTTCACTAAAATTTATTTGGCTCGTTTAATTTTCAAAAAATTTTGACAAAGTATTTGCTTTGATCCTTTGACAAAAATATAGATATTTCAAAGATTTTTAACCAACCATTATATCAGAAAAAATACACTTATATAGCAGTTTGATAAACACTAATGTTGATCATTGAGAAGCTTAATATTCCATTAACAACACAACGTAATTAAAACGTTTAGCTGCTTTTACAGAGTTATCTCCCTGTAGTGTTAGGTACCACCTTAAGGTAGCACAATACAAAGTTTTTTTTACTTCCAATCTCCAGCCTTTAAACTGCTGTAACTTTCTTTAGAATGTATATAAATTAATAAAAAAAAGTATGCATAGAAATGCGGATACAGTGTTTTTGTGGTTCTATCCTGAAGAGCACCGGAAAATATCCAACCTTCGTAAGTTCATCAGGTACGCTCTAATCAAAAACTGTGAAAGTCAATGATGTATAAATGCTTGAATACTAGAGTAGCTTTGTGATTAAAAGTGACCTCAAAGGAAAGTCAATTCCACCTAATGTCAACGATTTAATTTTTATTATTTTGAATATTCATCTGTTATATGATGAGGATTGTACGTAACCTCTTTTTTATTCCTTGTTCTTGTGTTTCTATCTCATTATCTTACACCATTTCTACCTTAATATAACATATCCTGTGGTGTTTGTCGTTGATGGAATATGTTCGTTGTTGTTTTGCGGTTTGCATGTTGTGTCGCCTATTATACTATTTGTTTGTGCGTTTCTCTGTGATGAATGTTCAAGCATGTGTTTGTGTGGTATTTCTTTCACGTAGTGTTGTCATTTTAGCGATATGATTGATTTTAACATAGCTATAAAGCGGGAAGTTTGGCATGCCATTAAACCAGGTTCAACCCACAATTTTTTCTTAAAATGTCCTGTACCAAGTCAGGAATTGGCAGTTGTTATCGTTAGTTCGTTTCTATGTATGTTGGTTTTTGTTTTTGTTGCACTTCAGGGTTCCTGTTGTTCCTTTGTTTTCCTCTTATAGTACGTGTGTTTCCCTCGGTTTTAGTTTGTAACCAGAATTTGTTTTCTCTCAATCGATTTATGACTTTTGAACACCAGTATACTACTTTTAAAATAAGGAAAAGGTACAAAATTTTACTTTTAATGCAAATTGACATCTTTCACCAAATATATCTAACGTGTAAAGAAATATATATCCGCTTAAAAATCATTTTTTACGTTTCATAATTTAGACATAGAGATATCGAAAAACATTCACTTTTGTCTATCAAGGTCGGGCATTCTCGTATATGAAGTTTGGGCAAATCAAAATACTTGTATCCAAAATCGAGATATTGATTTGAGGCAAGATCATTTATAAAGTGAATGCTTTACACTGTATTTTCCAGAAATTACTTTAACGAATTTCGAGTCATCTCGTATTGATTATGAGAGGGATCCTGCATTATTTTGTCTGCAGCACTCCTCAAACTTTATCATAAACTGTCGTTCATTATCTTTTGATACGGTGTGTATATTCATATTATGTTCTAAAACCTTTAATTGTTTCTACTTACATTCATTGTTTCCTACTTTTTAAAGGTCTCACTATTGGTTTGGACTGAAATGAAAAAAAATTGAAAAACATCAATATCGAACTAAGTTAAAATCTCATGGTTTTCATTTTGACTTCACATTAATTGACGCCGTTCCTATACATTTTCATACTTCTCTAAATTTCAATCTTAACATTTAGGCTCAGTAGACTTTTTCTTTAAAGTTACACATCTTGATTTTATATATTAAAACTAGTATATATGTATATGAGAATCAACTATCTAAATATTTGCTTTTATTGTTAAAAACATCTCTCAAGTGTTTTGTAGGATTCATGTGAAGCTTTGTGATTAATTTGTGTTTATATAAGTAAAGAATAAATCTACAATAAGAGATGCAAAATAGACTTCAAAGGAAATACAGCTTACTTGTAGATATTTATTTCCAACTGCACGTAAATACTTTCAACTTAAATTAACTGCTTTAATTATTGTTTATATGTTTTCAATGAAAGGTATATTTTCCATTGTAACATCTGTCCTTCCGGTAATTGTAACATATGTTCTTCCGGTAATTGTGCGTTGATTAACTGTATTAATTCATTCTAAATACAAATAAGATTTATTTAACGCAGTATTGATGTCTCCACTAATCTTGGATTGTAAAATAGCAAAATACAATAGGTCTAGTAATGTAATTAAGTTTATTCGACGCAGGAATGCAATTGACTAATGAAAATTTTCATTTATAAAAACATGTTGACTTAAAAAAAAATTTTGTTTACAGAAGTAGAATAGTTTTGCTTTATTTCAAGTTTGTGAAACATTGCGTATTAAGGGGAGGTTACTCAGAAAATGCATAATTTACTATAGAATCTTCAGGAAACTTCTTTTTCGTGTTACAGCAGGAAAAAACGAAGGTGACTCATTTTTCTTTGATATTCTGAAAGCATTTTATAAGAACTGTCTTCTCATATTTTTTACTCAATATTTTATCATTTATTTTACCTCCTATTCACATTAAGATGCCTTTTCTCTGTATAATTCATACAAAATGTATCATTATTTTATAACCTGTAGCTTGAAATTTCTTTTTTTACATATCATAATACATACTACATTGTGGCAATGTTTTAAACAATTATATCCTTTTGTTTATACTCCCATACCACCTTAAAAGTGCTCAGTAGCCAATACTTCGGTACTGACATGATTTATAACAAACCTTTCTAAAATTGTCCGTTTATAAAGTTTGAAAATATTAGGAAACTAATATTTGAACTCCATCATGCAAAGTTGGCCTTAGTTAGAATTTGTTATTGTTGTAGGTCAATTTTGGTCGTATATCTCTTCAATTAAATCAGTTCTTAAACATTTTTGAATTTCAAATTTTAACTATTGAGCGTTCCTGGTTTAAGTTAATTCAGAAAAACGCTTTGGACGCATGAAATTAAAAAAAAGTTTTGTTTTTGACACTGTGTCGATACCACTGCTGGTGGTGGACTATCAGTCCCCCAGGGTATCATCATCTCAGTTGACAGTACTTCGGTTCTCTTGCATACTTGACTTTTAAATATTCAACTTTGAGCTTTCCTGATGAAGTTATTTTCCAGAAAAGCGCTTCGGACGCATGAAATTTATGTCCAAAGACATTTGTCTGCTATTGAGGACAGTAGATCGGTCCCTAGATTCATCTTATTTAATTTTTTCATCGTTGAATAACTGGTGCATTGACATATACTTTACGTTTTTAAACTCATACCGTTAATCGTCATGTTTTATTTTTGGGATACCTAATATTTTTTAATCAAAAACAAATAGTGTTTAAATTTTTTTTTTTTTAATTTTATTATTTTGGGTCAAAAACATTATGTTTTTTTTAAATATAGAGTTCGTTGTTCAAAAGAATATTGTGTTGACGCTGAAATAAAACATACAGAAGCGTCAAAGACAAACATCATTATAATAAAAAAATTGAAATAGCTAATCTAAAAATTAGAGCATACTATATTGCCATAATTTGGCATTAAAACTGAGGAAAGATTAACTTAAATTACAATTTCTCAATTCAAGGTTTTGTAGCATTATTTCATTATTCTTATAATATGTTGTGATTCTTGTACTTTACTGTCCGATATCTTCAGAAATGATAGTTGCCATTTTATAAATTCTTCGTGTCTTTCAAAAGAAAAGAAATTGGCTAAATGCAACTGTAGGTCACATAACACATGAGGGGGAGAGGAGTGTTGAAAAAAGGAGTAATTAAACTAATTGCATCACAAAAGTAATATATTTTTATGTTTTTCCGCATGTATTTCAAAGACCTGAATTTATATATTTATTTAATCTATTCAAGACACTAAAATTCGCGGTTATAACCTAATGAAATATTAAGAATTTTTAGGTTCCAACTCCGTCTGGCAAAGTTGACCTTAAAAGAAGATGGATAATATCTTTTGGTTTCATTTGGTCATATAGCTCCTAACGTTGCTACGTATTTATACATCCCTGGCTTTCAAATGTACATGTTAGAGCTTACCAAATTTTAAAAGGTTAATCTATTATTGTTTAATAGAACTGGGTTGATACCACTAAGGGTGGACTGAAAGTCCTAGATGGTATCTTCTGATCTGTATTCAGTGCGTCGGTAGAGATAAGATTAAAAAAAATACTTTCCTAAAATAACCGCTTATTATTTAGCAAATAAAAAAATATAAGGTTCCAAATTTTACGTATTCATTCATCCCTGCATTTTAAATGTTTAATTTAAACATTCATGATGAAGATAAATAAAAAAAAGCTTCGAAGCACAAGCGTTATAAAATGACATTTTCATATACAGTATTTTGCGATATTTCGGGACACTTTTAATTTCTAGCTAATAACAATCGTGTGTTATCTGGATTGTAATTAGCGTCTACCTTCTTTGAAACAGAACCATAAAAAAACACACCCATTAATATCAATTATTTAACATATTTCGCTCAATGAACCTTTTGAAATGGCTACAATTGTCATCCTTCTTCCGAACGTCTTATTTCCCCGCCAAAACATTTTATGATCTGTTAATTTACCGATTATGTCCTATTCATATTGAGACATTTTGACTGAGTGTGGATTGTCGTGGCGAGTAAAGTATGCATAACATGAAACACTTTCCCTGGCGATGCACCCGGTCTCCTTTTAGAGTTAAAGCAATTCCCATAGATTTGTTTTTTAACCTTGGTTTGTATGTTCGGAATCAGATAAGTAAATTGATAAACAACTGTTGCATTTAGTTTAATTTCTACTTTCCATCAAATGACCTTTAGTGCTGATCTCTATATATTTAAAAAAAAATATAAAATACAAATAAAATATTCAATTAAAAAATGAATTAATACTAATTAAAAAAAAAAAAATTTAAAAACAATGAAAAGTAAAGAGTAAATAATCGATTTTGACAGGAAATTTCGGAAACGTTTTAAAGATGATTTAGGTGATTAAAAGACCGATTATAACCTATTTGCAAAATAATTGGATTACCATGTCTATTAGCAATTAGAAAAACAAGTCGTCACTAAGAAACGTACATTATAAGGAAGAACACCGTTGCAAATAGCCCAATGAAAAAAAAAAGAAAAAACCCAATATGAATATACGAGGAACTTAAGTTTACACCAATGTGACATCAACGCAAACACAGAGATAGCTATATAATGGTCTATCTTCAGTCTTCAACAGTAGACAAAACTCGTAAAGCATATAATAAAAAAAAAAACTTATTCAACTTAAAACTTAACCTGACCCAAACCACATCGGAAAGAATGCAATATATGTTATCTAGATAGGGAAACTGATCATACAGGAAACCTTCAGATTAGAAATTAATATAAGGTGGTTAGGGAATGGTAATTGTTACGTGCCAAAATCATACATACTCGTAGGAAACAAGTTGAAAAGTACAATAAAAGATACAATAAAAACAGACTCACCTTTGATTCAGTAATGGATGAAGTACTCTATGATGATTAGTATATTTAACATTGAATATTTATATGAAGAACCTGCATCTACTGACCAATAGATATACCTGTTTTATGAATGTAGGCGAACAGATGACTCTCCCTGTTTAATTATTGATTCGTTGATGCAACCTTTTTATTTCTGTTTCATACATCACGAAACTGTCTGTGTAAAAAGGCAAATTTTGATATTATTTGTGTATAAGACATAACCAGAACTTTGACCATGACACTTGTTATCTTAAATACTTTCATAGCATCTGAATGAATCATAAAGAACTGTCGCAATTAATAGGTGCTGTCTATCTATGGCCATAAAGATGCCTCTGTAGAGAAATTAAAGAATACACAAAATTTCGACCTCATTTTACTCAAAAAGTAGCACATGAAGGTATATGTTTTATTACATATTTGATTTAATCAGATAAAAAATAGCCTATATGCAAATTTTCATCAACTTGTAAATACAGGTTCAAAACTGTGTCGTATGTCCTTAATAGGTGCTGTCTATCTATGACCATAAAGATGCATCTGTAGAGCAATTGAAGTTTCTGAATATTTTAACTCGATTAACAGTCAAAGATAAAGGTGTAATACCACAAAATCATAGAACGTATCATCCGATTTCATACAAAAAAGGGTCGAAAAAAAATATTCACTTGAATTTGACAGCTGTAGGAAATTAACCCTGCTTTTCATTGCAGAAAATAATTTCCGAGTCATAAACATATATCTTGGGGAATTCAAAGCACAATAATTTTTTTTCTTTGGTGTTTATATATAACATGTATAATATTTTGGAAACTTGAGATGACATGGTTACTTAAGCTTGTTGACAGGAAAACAAGGGGTGAAAAGTTGATTTGTTTACTTCCAGTGATAGTTATTATCTTTTATGCAATGAAATGTAATGTGAAATTCTCACTGTAGTACTGGACAGGATAAAACTTTACTTATGCCAAGTGTTTCTTTATTTGAAACAAAGATAAGTTCTGCACAAATTTTTGAAAATAGCCAATTTAACAAAGACAAATGGGGTGAAAAAAAATTGTGGTATCACACCTAAAGACACAGTTGGTGTATATTCTGGTCAATTTTAAGGTTGTTGGTCGATGTGAAAAGTTGATTGCGTGTTTGCAATATGTATAAATATTATATATTAACTCGATGTTGTTTATTAATTAATATTGAGGTGTTACATAAATGGTGGCAGCAAAACATGATTAATTAATTTAAGGTATTTATTATTATGTAGTACATTATAAGCGCAAATTTCATAAAGGATGCTATCGTAGGACTACTGCTTATGTAGCTGATGAGATTTATCAGTGATTGTTGCGATTGGATGAAATATTGCGTATATGTGCCGTTAACCTTGCCTATATCCAGTTGTGTGATTCAGTGATTAATTGGATATCTATACTATTAAATGAGAAGACCTCATTTTGTGTGTCGCTTCTCTTCCTTCCACAATAAATTAATCGTCATGCCTCTGTGTCCTATAGGTACCATGCATAGTCGCATTTGTCATCCTCGCTAATGATTATTCAGTTTGGGTTATTTTTGGATGAAAACGAAAATACAGGCGTCATCGGACGGACTTTTAAGTCTTAGACAATAGTTCCGTTTAGGACTGTTTTAAATTACACATAAATAAGTACTTGGGGACAGGACAATAATTTTCGCGTTGTTCTGTATACTATGATCATACGACTCTCTATATAATATACCATTGACCACCGTGGAAAGTAAACTTGCAACTGATAGTGAATAGCAAATACACTTTATTTATAATATAAGTATGTTCATTACACAGAAAAACAGAAAACAAAAAATAACGGACTTTGGAAAAAAGAGGGAGGGCTTACAAATATTGTCCTGTCCCCAAGTACCTATGACTTTTGATACCTTTCCTGAAATTCTCCAGTCATAAAAACTTTTACAAAAAAAATCATCCTACAACAGTTAACATACTTTCAACCACGCTCTAAATGCCCGCGAATTCGCGGGTGTGTTCTAGTGATAATTATATTTAGTTATTTTATTGGTTATATGTGATTCTGTATCTAGAATATATCTGGCTGCTGATTCAGCATTAACTTTGAATTTACCGAGCGTTTTAAGCCTTATCTCACTTTCGTTATATTTGCGTTAATCATATGATTAATGTTTTTAGCGTAACTATCCGTAATAGCAGAAGGAGGTGTATAGGAAGAAAGCAGCATAGCAAAAAATCGTCCAAGAAGAAATATACATGTAATGTAATTTACAGATGCCGAATATGCAGATGAAAAAAGTAAAATCACAAAAATACTGAGGAAAATTCTAAACGGAAAGTCCCTAATCAAATGGCAAAATCAAAGGATAAAACACATCAAACGAATGGACAACAACTGTCACATTCCTGACTTGGTACAGGCATTTTTAAATGTAGAAAATGGTGGATTGAAAGCGACGTGCCAGTTGAGGAAAAAGTATTTCAAAGACCAAAAGGGAAAAAGCTTGCCAGCGAACGTGAAAAACTCGAAATCAAAAAAGAGAAATTAGAAATCGAAAGAGAGAGAGTTCGTTTACTGGGAGAAAACCGTCTTTATACTGATAAGTATCAGTCATTACCATTCAAAGTAAAATTGCAATCGTTTGATAAAAAATTCGACGAAATCTTAACATTTATTTCGGAATTTGATGAAGTAAGTGGTCATGCAAAATTGGTCTAATGACATTAAGATTGTACAGTTAAATAAAGGCAACAGTAGTATACCGATGTTCAAACTCATAAATCCATGGACAAAAAACAAAATTGGGGTTACAAACTAAAACTGAGGGAAACGCATTAAATATAAGAGGAGAACAACGACACAACACTACAATGTAACACACGCAACAGACAAGATCCCACGAGAATAACAAATATAACATCAAAACCAAATACATGAATTTGGGATAGACAAGTACCGTGACACGTCTTATCGCAATGTGAATTTACACTCAAAAATAAGAGAAAACAAACGACGCAACGTTAAAATGTAACACATACAGAAACAAACTATAATATAACAATGGCCATATTCCTGACTTGGTACAGGACATTTTTAAAGAAAAAAATGGCGAGTTGAACCTGGTTTTGTGGCATGCCAAACCTCCCCTTTTATAGCCATGTGAAATATAACATTAAGATGACAACTCAGCACCACAGGACTACAATATAAATAAATTGGAGAATACAATTGACAAAGAAACACACGAACAACAGCCAACAAAAGGCAACAAGTTGAAAATTTTAATACGCCAGAAGTGCATTTTATCCAAACAAGATCTACTAGTGATGCCCAGATACAAAAGTTTGAAAGCCGAAACAAGCACAAAGTCGAACAGCATCGAGGACCAAAAGATCAAAAAAGTTGTGCCAAAAGCGGCCAGGGTTTTCTGTTAGTTACCAGAACATCCTTATCATTTAGAATAATTTATACTTTTGCAAACAGTAAATTTATAAAATTAATAAACAAAAGCTGTACATGATAGAACTGAAATATTAACTAATTACAGGAAACAACTGAAATACATTACATAACCAGACATTTGCAACACAATATGTAGACACATCCGAATATGTTTAAATCTCAACGCCAAGTGACGTCATATTTGAAATTTGTAAAACAGATCATCAAAAAATGAAAAATGACGTCATTTGAATGAATAAGATAGAACTAGGACTGACCCAAGATTACATTTGAACTAAATACTGACATTGCACTTAATAATAATGCACATTTCAATATTTATTAATAGCAAACTAAGGCAGCAATTAACTATATTATAAAGCTATGTCCGGTTTGTTTTGAATCTCACTTCAAACGTAAAATATCGCACAGATTACGTTGAACAAAATGAAATCTAATAAATGAATGCGGTGATTAATATTATTTACCCTAACACATAAATTTAATAGAAAAGAAGTCAACACATTTGACAAAATCCGATGAGAATTACAAATATAACATTAAACATTTAAACTAAATACATGAACATTGTTGACAGGTAAAGCAAGACATTTTTCTTCACAAGCGTCCAATTCGTACGACGATATAAAACGTGCGCTAATCGACCGATATGGAAAGAGACCTCATGAATATTTTTTTGACTTAGTTAATGTTAGAAAAGCTGAAAATAAAACTTACAGAGCTTTGATATTACAAAATTTAGCCTCTTATATAAAACAAAAGAAGTTTCCATTGGACAAAATCAAACATTGATTTCATTTATATATATAATTACACGAAAAGTCTCACAAATTTAAAAAAATAATTTCAGCACCAAATCTGATAATTTCAGTTATAAAAACTCGACAATTGCAGTTTTTGCAACCATTTATTAATTTAGACCCCGATCGACTTTAAGCAGTTTGTGATGCATTTTGTAAATGTTTTTTGCTGTTATTTTTCGTAAAAGACATAAGTTTTAAAATCTGTATTGATGGCCAAAAGTAAAAATTAAAATTGTTTAAACAACTGTTATAGAAGAAATAACGAAAGGCCACAAAATAAATACAATATATTTCTTTTCCTTTTTTTCACATGCCTATGAAAAAACTGATTATAATAAGAACATTACAATGTATGTAGGTTTTATCCATTCCATTTCTATGTTCCGAACAATAAATGTATTCTTAGCCAATGCCAATACTTTCTTTTGTATTATTGATTTTTAATATTACTGTATTTTGTTGTTGTATAGGTACATGTATTGTATACCTATAGTTCATTGTTCATGTGTATCTATATTATTATATTCGTGTACTACTTACTTATTGAATGCGACTGCGAGTTTCTATATATTTCTTTTGTTGTTTTGGGATGAGTTTTGTTAAGGAGGGGGAGCGGAATTAGAAAAATCCAAATTAAATACATACATATTTTTTTTCTGTATGCTGTCGAACCTTGTTGGTTTTTTTATTAAAGTAAAAAGAAGTTTAGTCCATTGATTTTCACATACCTAGTCCTATAACATGACCCCCGGTTTAAATTTTTGTATGCTTATCTGTTCACCTTTTGTCTTGTTGGAATCAGGGTTTCACATTAATAATAAAACAGCAAATAGGAAGTAAAGAATAACATGAATTACAAATAGCAAAAAAACAAAAAGAAAAATGTAGGAAAACAAACAGTTAAAGAAAATGTTGCCCCCTTTGTCATATGTTATAGGACTACCAACTCCAAAACAATCGTTTTATTTATCAAGTGTACGTTAAAAGTCCTAGAGCTATGACGATTATTCAGTCTACAGCAGCGTCACAATAGGCGAAAATAGGATCAAAATGTTCAGAATATTTTAGAACGTATGATAAGTGCATTTTCTACGTTTTGTATTTCCACCCATATTGACTGTCTGCACATACTACTGTAAATTCAGAAATTATTAGGAGGTTCACATTAATGCGAAAAATGCGACTGCATGAGTATCGCAATAATAAAAACTTGCATTCTTATATCTGATTCATATAATTTTATGCAGATTTTCCGGCAATCGCAATAATTAATCTGGCATTTTAGTCAATTCTACAAAATTCGCAATAATAAATGCACGCAATAATTTCTAAATTTACAGTATTCAATCGTTCTGCACATGGTTATGTTGCCATAAACTTTCCATTTCCAAAATTGTGAGTGACTCGGGAGGTTATTTTCAAATGAATGATGTGTGAAGTGAATGTTTTCAGACTTAATTGTGGTTAAAAATGGGATGATTATTTTTTAATAATATGTAGGAGAGGGGGTAAGGGATAACGTAAAACATAACCTTGGTAAAGACAGGATGAAATAAATGTTCTATACTACAATATGTAGGACTATGCAGGATCTAGTTGTGGATAAAAGTTTAAACATATTTTTGCATGATATTAATATACCGTACTTTCAACAGGTGTGAAATGCATGCTCCAAACATTCTCCAGACTCCCTTACCCTAACCGAACATCACAGAGAAAATCAACAGGTCTCTCCTTATAGGCCATTCAAATTCTATTTTTTTATAGCTTGGAAAGCAATAATGACAGTTGTTAAAAAGGCTCGTATATCCCAAGAGTTTTTCAATTGTATGTTGACATCAATCGAATCTGCAACCTTTATTTATGTCGTACAGATGGTTGTGTCAATCATTCCTATATTCTGGTTCTTTTCAGGTACACAGTTATCTTAATTTGTTCATACTTTCTTATCAGAGCTAGAGTTGTCTATATGTACATATTGTACTCTCATTTCAGTTGTTTTGCTATTCTTACAGTATGGATAATGACCATCTGCAAATTTTCTTACTTGATTTTTCTATTTCAAAATTATCTTTTGCAGATGCGGCATTCAAATGTACTTGTTGATTTTTTATCTCTATTGTGGTAATATTTGCCGTAATTTGTATTTTTCTTATGTCAACAACCACATTTTTCGATGAAGTCGCGAAACTTTGTCCTGTTAACGTTGTTAGGATAGAGGACTACACATGACTAATATTATATATACCCTCCCTCAAAACGTGCATCGGAGAAGCTTTGCCTTTAAAATAAAATTTCAATAAACAAAAACCAGTGGTCATTGACATTATCAATAAAAAAAAACGATAATTACAATTACTGGTAAAAGAGGAACAAATACAAAAATATATCCCCATATACACCAGGAGGTCTACAAATCTCAATGAATTCGATGCGAGGTGGTAGTATCGTTCCACACAACGAAAGTATAAACACAATACACATAGCTCCACCAGTGTATGCAAATTTGTTCCTATCAAATTTTTTACTAGTTCCAAAGTTAAACGACCTCACAACTAAGTACCGTTGTAACAAAAGAAGAAATATCAAACAATAGTTTGATTTAAAGCTAAATGTAACAAGAAATATATGCAGAAGACATGATCCAATGTGTTTATGTTTAATTACAGATCCTAACGAAAATTGTGCCGATGAAATCCCCAAAGTAATATCGCTGAAAAACTGAATCAAAATTGTAAGATGGTGGAAAGTTATCTTCAGAGCCTTAAAGCAAAGAATGATATAAGTGGTGTCAACTAAAATTGTCGCTGATGCTTATGACGTTAATAGAACTGTTACTGCATTATCAACATGAGCATCCTGTAGTATGGTACCTGTTTCCTGAAAAAGTAAAATAAAATACACAAAAATACCTTCTTTTGCTTATATATTTTCCGAATTCGTTTGCTATTGTACGTGTTTGACGTAACGTTTTAGAATTAAATGAATATTAACAAAATATAACCAGTTATAACAGTCAGGGATTTCATTACCACAAATTACCTTACACTTTGTTTAGAATGTTCCATGGCTACAAAGATTTGATTAAGCAATTTGAATTCTTATTGAACAATGTTGAAAATGGGTTATCACTTCTAACTTTAAATGTGATGTTGTTTATAGAGCACGTACATTAGAATACGATGCATGCATACTTGACTATCATCTGAATAAACTCATTCTTATGGGTTATTAATGTAACACTCTTTGTTATTCATTTTTGTAAAGTAAATTTTAATTAATATTTCAACTTATAAAAGCTAGCAACTACTAAAACAGATAGTATATTTAGTATGAAAACAAGGAGCAGTTAAATAACTTGAGCAAATACATGTACTAGATAATTGGAGGTGTAAATAAAAATGTCATATAACAAAGCAATTGTTGACTTTTGTTATCAGTTGATACAATGATTTATCCACCTCATCAATGGTCTGAATAAACTTATTCTTATCAGCTATTAATGTAACACTGTAAAATCGTAAGATATTGTTATTATCTGTACTCACATTGATTTTGCTTTTGATAGATTGGTACACAAATAAAAATTGATTCTTTTACAGTTATGAATTCTTATTATCCTACATCCTTTTGGTCTATATACTTATAGTTTGACATTGCATACGGTCATCCTTTTTGACCGACTGTTGTTGACGTCTTTATACTAAATCCATTTAATGTGTACGGATTGATACTTCAGTCTGGGAAAACATGATTTTTGCATTAGTTGTGAATGCCTTAGATTTCCGAGTTTGTATTTTTTTACATTTTGTAATGTCGTGGCCTTTTATAGCTCACTATACGGTATGGGTTGAGCTAATTTTTGAAGGGTAACATATAGTTGCTTTCATCTGAGTTTTATGGAGTATGGTGGATAATTGTCATATTATTAATCATAACACATTCTAAACGAATCGATACTGCACAAAGGCGGACCGCAATTAAAGGTACCAAAACAAACTGTGACAGGTTTTTTAATCTAACTCTAATTTTTATTTAATCTTAGATTATACTTCCTCGATACAAAGCGATTGATAATTTTTTGATAATCGTTTGAACTCAGTTTTTAATTGGTAAAAATTCAGTTATGACGTCAAATGTTCTTGCTTTTCTCTGAATTTGCAAGTATGACAAAAGGCGATAATGCTTGATAACGTCGTTAAAAAAGACACCTTTTCCTCATTTACATGTGTTAGCAGATCATTAAAAAAGAAATGTAAAGTGCCTACATATCTTCTAAAAATCACTAGAGAAACAGATTCCACCAAAACATCTCGTACAATCTGATATTCTTGATATTTAAATTCTCATTATTTAAAAGGATCGGCAAGCCTTTGGTTTGATATTTGAAAATTTAACCGTCTCGAGCGTAGAAATATTGTATTATACACATGCACTCGATGTATGTACAGTGTTAGAATCTATATGTTAAGAATAAAACCTGGGCTTTGACGAATATAAACATGATAAATGTATACTTAACATGCTTAACGGATATTGCAAATGTTTATTTTCACACCTGTATTTGTATAGTAAGCTGAAAAATCACGGGATAAAACAATCAATGATATTGTCGTAAAAATCCTCTCGATGCGAAGGGCATATTGCCGTAGGTTTTATATGAAAAATAGTGTATAAAACTTTGAATGATATTTTAAGTTACGAAACATTTTATTTTATTTGCGTCAGCAAACATACCAGGCATGCCTTTTTCGAATGAAAACAGTTGAAAGGTCAAATCAGAAACGAAGTTAAAGAGTTAAAGAGTATTCAAAACCAAAAATTTCAACTAGTAATGCCAAATCTGACTAAGGACATATATATTATTTAATTTTCTATTTAATGTTTGCTTTAGTAAAATAGAAAAAATACTAAAATACTGATTCATATGTATTTATTATTGTATTTGTTTAAAATAATGTCTGTTATCAGCGGTATTATTTTTCTAAAGCAGACGGGGAATCTATATCAAAAGCATTGGAATGTTTTTATAATTTGCAATCATGTAGTTTATATCATATTAGTAAATGACAATACAACTTCTCTTTACTCATTGGCAAAAGCATCCGGAAACTTCTTTGTTAAAAAATTATGTTCACCGCTGGAAAAATCAGGAGAGGTTCATATCATATGATTTGGAACAGCCAACGTTTACCTAAATAGTTATGACCGCATTCAAGTTCTCTTTTTTAACTTCTTTTTTTCGGTGTTAATTTTTTTTAAAGTACATTCTATTGAATATTTCAACTTATAAAAGATAGCAATTACCAAAACAGAAACAATATTTAGTATAAAAACAAGGACCAGTTAAATGTCTCGAGCAAGTACTAGAAAACTGGAGGTGTACAAAAAACGTCATATAACAAAACAACTGTTGATTTTTGATATCAGTTGATACAATGATTTATCGACCTAGTCAAAAGTCAATAATTGTATAATATTGTCAAAATTATGATAAAAAAGGGTCACCGAGTTTTTTTTAAGTTAAAGTTTAAACAAAAATGTCTGATTTGTTTTAAGTATGTACTATACATTGAAAAGTCAATTTTTATGAGTAGAAATATACTGAACGATAGCATTTTAAATTAGATATGATAAGGTCTCACTTACAAAGCGCGTTCAGAAAATATTAATAAAAATATGGTCGTTTTCTTGCTATACAACACAATAGCATGAATATGTAAAGGAGTAGGTTCACGAAGGGTCGATATTGGCCCTAAAATTCCATGAAAATTAACCTAGTAAGTAATTATAAAAAAAAACCATCTGATTACAAAATATATAAAATTATCAGAGAATACAAAATCAACTAGCTCGGGTTTATTTCTTTAGCAATGATGTCAGTATGACTTCATAGATGCGCACTTTTTTGGAGAAAATCATAATTTTGACTATTTGTTGGCAAAATTTTGATAGTTTTTGCTACAGACGATATTGGCCACACAGATGGAGCATCATGTCTTCGTAGAATGTGTATATCATCCTTATACATCTTCAATCGACAAACTTATATTGGAAAAATTGCAAGGTGAATGTTTTTTCAAAAGTAAATGTACCTTAAAAATGGATTTAAATAGAGAATATGGCCACGTACATTTAAATAATTATTTAAAATAACATTCTATTAAATGTGTCAACATTATCTTAAATAAATATAAGACAGTATAAAAACTCTATTTTACCTCTTTGTGCATAATTAAGATAATTAATATTCATTTTTAGATATGATATTACATAGTCTTTTTTCTGCGAAACTTAAAGATGCGTTTGCTAAGTTATTTCTCCTGATATTAAAAAAAATAGTGTTTTTTTTTATAAAAAATAAGTTACCATGGGACAAAATCACATAACTGTTTTCATTTATATAAATAATCACACGAAAAGTCTCACAAATAAATTTCATTTCTTAATCAAATTTCCTATTTTAAGTAATAAAAACTAGACCAATCATTTGCAGGTATTTGCATGTATAAATTAATTTAGATCCCCGATCAACTTTAAGGAGTTTGTGATGCATTTTGTTGATGATTAATTGTTGTTGTAATTTTTCGTTAAATACCTAACCTTATTTTCTTCAGCTGACGAGGACAAAAACCTGATAATATTAAAAATATTACAATGTATATTGGTTTTATAAAAAAAAATGTTTGTTTCTGCAATAACCTCCATTTCTATGTTCCAAAAAAAAAAAAAATGTTTTAAGCCAATGTCATTGCATATTACAAAATACATTTCAATATTCTGTATAATTAATAATTAAAAAAAATGATTATTTCTACTTACATTCATAGTGTTGTTATGTTTTCCTATGGCATTTGTCCTAAAATTAAACAAAAGAATACATGGTTTTGTTTTAATTGGAAGACGGCATAATGTCTTTATCAGCATCATAACTTTCTATATGCGAGTCGAGTTTTCGGTCATTTAAAGCACATTTGTTTTCTTGCAGATATAATTGAGTTAAGAACAGTCGTCAACTATAAAAGATTTTTAATTGTTAGTTTAAGGCCACCATTTAATTTCTTATATTTTTTGTCTATTTTATCATGTTGTGAAATTAAAGTTATTATGTTTAAACGTATATAGCATTGACTGTTATCATTAGCTTCATTTAGCTTTAGTTTTTTAGGATATATCTGCGGCATGGTAATAAATATAAATAAAAAGAAATGTGGGTCATACTTCAATGACACATCAACCAAACAAACAAAAACAAACAAAAAAGGAGTTATTAAGTTTTCTCACCAGTCCCACACTGACTTTGACTGATACATAGTTCTTCTCTTTGGAATCATGTAAACATTTTATTCAGTATGACAATATATATTTGATGGAATATGAAGCTAATAGTATATGAACCTATTGTAAAGAATTGAGGTATGTCAGATATATACATTTAAGGGGGTATATAAAACCTACGACCGTTAACTTTTTAAAAATCAGCTCAACGTTTAAATCACGTACTATTAGCATTTGAAAGAGAAAATAAGCTTCTCAATGATCAATATGAGCGTTTTACAAACTACTATATATGCAATGAAATTATTTCGGTGAAGTGTGTTTCAAATTTCTTGCAATGTTTATATTTTTGTCAACAGGGCAAATTAAATATTTTGTCAAAATGTGATGAAAATTAAACGAGCCAAATCTATTTTAGTCAACGTGTTGGGTAACCCCTAAATAAATGAAAAAAAAAATTAGTTTGTTAATTCCAAAGAATTAACCTTAACATGAACACTCAAACTGAAAATTGTAAGCCAGTGAGGTATTGAGACTTACAGATTATTATATATTTTAACTTCCTTTGACAGTGAATAAAAGTTGGTCACTGGAAAGCTTGTTATTTAATTGTTGCATGTTTACGTCAAGCATCATGTAAAACATGTTTAAAATCATTTACTGTGTGATACTGGGATTAATCTATAATTAATTTGCTGGAAGTCTGCTATGTAAGAGTGTTAAACTCGTTGGTTTAATGTTGGATATACAGGTTATTTTGATGTTTCAATCACACCTTTGGAACCTTGTATGTGTGAATACGTATGATTAATGACGTATCAATTGCAAATTGTCTTAATTAGTCGGTCCTGTGACACCTATAGTTATATATACCATCATCATGCAGTATAGTTTCATAATTCAATATCTCCTTGTACTTTCACTTTATGCAATCATATACTCATTCATTAAAGTACACATAAATAAATCAAAATATTTGCAATTATGCCACAGTCTTTTTATATGTAACCAAAACTGGCATACTTCGACTACGCCAAAAACTTAATTCCTCGTACTACACTATATATATAACAACCCATTAGTAAATAGATGTATGGTCTATTATCAGTGCCCAACGTTCCCATTATGTATCAATTATCAACATATATAAATTCATGTATATTGGGACTTGTTTGTTTTGTTCTAACAGTATAAGTATTATTCAGGATATCTCTATTTTATATTAATGAAATGTAAGTATGTGTTTTGTTGTAGTATATGAAAACGTATTGTATAACTATGTTTCATTTTTGATGTGTATCTTTTTTAATATTTTTTTTGTGAGTGTGTGTGTGTGTGTGGGGGGGGGGGGGGGTGTTTGGAATCAAATAAAATTCTGGATTAAATATATATATATATATATATTTGGTACGAACTGAAGTGAAATAAGGTGTTATTCTATTGACAATTAGGCATAGGGATTTATTATTGAGTTTTACAAAAATATGTCTGTATGTTGTTGAAAATTGTTTGTTTTTATTAAAGAAAGAAACAAGGTTTGTCCGATGATTTCCCAACCCCTAGTCCTATAACATATGACTTCCTTATTTATTTTTTAAATGCTCATATTTTCATTTTTTATCTTTCTTTTTTTAGTAAGGGTTTCACATTGATAGTAAAACAGCAAATAGAAAGTAAAGAATATCATGAATAACAGATAGGACAATTAGTAAAAGAAAGAGTTAGATAAAAAAGAAAATGTTTTCCCGAGGTCATATGTTATAGGACTACCAACTCCAAAACAAAACATGAATGTTCAGTGCCTATTACAATCGTTCTATTTATTTATTGTACGTTGAGAGTACTAAAAATATGACGATTACACAGGCTACAACGGCGTAAAAATAGGCAAACAAAAGGATCTAAATGTTCAGAATATTGCAGTACGTATGATTAGTGCATTTTTAAACGTTTTTTTTATGTCCTCCCATTTTGACCTTCCTTTGCACAGACTATTCAATTGTTTCTGCCCATGGTTCTGTTGCCATACACTTTAAATTTCCCAAGTTTATGAATGAGTCGATTCAATTCGGGAAGACATTTTCAAATGAATGATGTGTATAATGAATGTTTGTAGTTTAATCGGGGTTAATAAGGGTGTGACATTTGATACCCGGTAGGGTAAGGGATAACTGAAAATATAATCTTGGCAAAGATAGGATGAAAGAAATGTTCTATCCTACAATATCATGAATATGTAGAACAATGCAGGATCTAGTTGTGGATAAAAGTAAAAATCAATTTTCGTATGAATGAATAAGCCACACTTTCAACTGGTGTGAAATGAATACTCAATCCGCAAAACATTATCTTGACTTCTCTCCTACCCCAACTCAACCCCCAGAGGAAATTAAATGGTCTCTCCTTATAAGGCTATTTGAATGGTATTTTTTAATAACTGAGCAATATTTGAGTTTTGAACATATAAACTGGTATATGACTTAATTCATAATATTACAATTTTCATTTTAAACAATAAATCCTTCTACATTTACATATTCATAATTAACTTTTTGAATTTCTAGTTGTATGTACACTTAACTTGCACAAGGCCTACATTAACAATTAACTACCGACAGCATGTATCAAAACCTGATTTAAATTTTATGAACGTAATGAAATTTAGTTTAAGTGATGAGGACATCAACATAACAACTATTTTAGCTGAATGAGAATACGGCTTGAGTATAACAAAGCTAATTAAAATAAGAATAGTGTTTTTCTTTAAGTTATAATCCAAATACTAAGATGGTCATTTAAATTTTTGTCAGGTTATTGTGGTATATATACTGTTAAACTATATAAGAAATAATTTCTCACTATCCTCTTTAGTATGTTACTTCTTTTGTCTTAATATCATTTTATATCACAGTTTTAATGGACTTCCCCTTTTTGAATTTGCCATTGACTTCGGTATTTTTGTTTAACTTTTTTTTTCAAAAGACAGAGTTTAAAAGTTTTGAAATACAACAACCTTTAAATAGTTTGGATTAGATTCTTGTTCTACCTTAATTAAGAATTGAATTAATATTTTTGTTATTTGTAATGGAGTGTAAAACCGTACACTGGTGTACAATTTGCATGCAGGATTCTTTTAGAAGAGAGGCGAAAAATACCAAAGGAATATTGAAACTCATAAGTCGAAAACAAAATGACAATGCGAGGACAAACCCCCCCCCCCCAAAAAAAAAAACGACGAAAAGAGGGGTGATCCTGTTCCACATAGTTTAGTTGTTGTTTTTACCAAAGTTCCTACAAAATTGAAAGGTTTTACATACTGTTATTTAAAAAAACGGAATCAAATCAAAAGCCGGACGAAATACAATCATTTGATAATTCACTTGTCATTTTCAAAAAAAATTTCTGAAAATTTGAAGTGTTTTATATTAAAAGTTATCTTGCGAAAGTCTTACTCAAATCAAAATCCTGAAAAAATAAATATTTGTTACTGGTACTGGTAAACTGTCAATAAATAGATTATATGACATGAACACTGTAAAAGGAGACTTATTGTGAGAAAAACACGTCAGCCTATATTTTTACTACTAACCGATAAGATATTCAATTTGGTTATATAATATTCGACAAAGATATATCATGTATGAAATTATAGGTTTCAAAACGAGTGAAAATGGGATATAGCTTGACATCAACTTGAATTATCTAATTTCAATATAATAATAAACGAGTCATGTGTGATCCAGGTTGGTCTGCATTTTCATTGAGCTTAACCCATTTCTCTGACGTGTGGATTATTTTTCAAGAATCCATTGTCCCCCGAAATTAACTGGTATTCTAACTTGTAACTTGTAACTTTTAACTTTCAAACTGTTTACCTCTCAAAAACGTACACCGTACAACGTTCGAACTTGCGAGCATTTTCGGTTTGCCTTGATGATCGTTTACGAATCCACTAGTTCTTATAAATTCTCTAATACTAAATAGATTATCTTGTTTTTAATGTATAAGTCGAAAAAGCAAGTAATTTTTTAATTTTAAATATTTAACCTTGACAGTTTCTCGTTTTATTTCATCTTCGATAAGACAAATGTGCTGTATTTATTTATGAAATGCATTGTAGCAATATTGAAACACGTTGTCAAATTAAGCATTTATTATTTTCCTTTCCCTAGCTTTTGGATTCTAAAATCTTGAAAATTGTTCGCCTTTCAACAAGAGTCATCTCTTAAAATTATACTGTAACTTCTTCCTAACATTTTTTACCATCCCCAAACAGTATAATTTCAAATAAAAGACGCCTGAGATAAGCACAATCAGCATTATATCAAATAACAGACATAAGTAACACAAAATCAAGAAATATGAAATGAATCTGATGGTTCTATCGGACAAAAAATCACTAAGTTTTAAATGTCAAACAACCGTATTGCGATTAGATCGACTGCAAAAAAAGACGACCAATAAACTCCCCACAACATTTACAGCAAATTGTAGATTGAATAATAAGAACTCCAAAACATACAGGAATTGAGGTAATCCAGGTGCTCAGAAGGGTTGGCAGGTCTTGTAAAATAACATTTAAATAAGACAAAACAATATCACGTGTTACATAGACATAGAAAAACCTTTTAAAAAATACAATTGCAAAAAAAAAACAGGGTACATGTATAACATAAATAAAAGATTGAAAAATAGTAAATAAATCATCAAAAATTACGCAATGAAAAATGATTTACCTTATATTTATTCAAGTTTTGACCAAACAGTCTGTGATTCATTATTTTAGAACGTTGCATTTTTACTCTTAATAACTGTAATTTTGAGCAATTACAGACCTGTTTTGATAACTTAGGCGTTAACAGAACAAAATTAATATTTGTATATTAAATTAATATTATGTAAAATACACAAATACATTTATTTAACACCAGTTTAAGCTCTATTCTCAACATAATTGCTTATGATACAACGTGAAGTAATACTTAATCAATATTATAGTCTTTTGTTTAATCGTTTCAGGTCAAAATTGGTTTACTATAAAAACAAGGAGATGTGGTATGATTAACAATGAGACAACTCTCCACCAGAGACCAAATGACATAGAACTTAACAACTATAGGACGGTCACCGTACGGCCTTTTAACAACCAGAAAGCGCATACCGCATAGTCAGCTATAAAAGGCTCAAGAAATGTCAAATGTAAAACAATTCATACGAAACAAATTTCGGACAAATTTATGCACAAAACAATAATAAACGAAAAACAATTACTAGCCTTATTTCAAGTTAACAGGAGAACATGAGATGAATGATCTGACTGAAAAGAAGGTTATTGAACTAAATGAGCATCTGAATATGAACAAAGTTTGCGATATGCCATTGGCTTTGTACAACAGGAAGTGTCCAAGCTGCAGTTTGACACTTTTTAAAAACAAGGGTCTACCGATATTTAAAGTGAACGTTTTGCTGAATATATAAAAGTTAACATAAGTAATGGAAACGGAATCTTTTGGTTTTTTTTGTGGTTTGGTTGCTGTCTTATTGGCGCACCCAACATCTCCTTTTATTCATTTAAAGACAGTTTAATGTGCTTATTTTTTTAATAATGACAGTTCCAATTAATATATTGTGATAATTACGTATATAAGATATGTATGGACAGCACAGATGAAATAACAAGAAATAGTCCATTGGAATGATAAACTCTGCAATCATCATAACCAAACTTCTGTATCTTCTCCATTTATTGTAAAGCTTGTAACACCTAAAGGCTCTAAAGAGCCTTTGTTACTCAACTCGATCTATGTCATCTTCAACTATGGCTACTGTCCAACATTATAGACAAGCATATAATTCATGACTAAAATATATTGTTTTTGTTCCTCGTGTATTTATTATCATTTTTCCTGTTTACAAAAAAATAGGTTTACCCTTCTAGAGCACATGAAATCACCTCCAGTTTTTGGTAGGGTTCGTGTTACTCAACATTTAGCTTTTTATGTTATGTTGTGTGTACTGTTGTTTGTCTTTCGGTCCTTTTCTTTTTTGCCACAACGTTCTCAGTTTATTTTCGACATATGAGTTTTAATGTTCCTGTGGTATCTTTCGCCTCTCTTTTACAGTGTCTCTCTATCTGCTAACGACTTCGCCCAAAACGGGAAAAAAATATTATATTAATCAAGAGCAAATATTTAATTTTGGAACAGTTTCCACGTATCTTTTCATGTCCCAGGTAAGAGGGGTGAGATCGACAAAACAAGAGTTATCCTGCCATATTCTGTTTGTTCCTATGCTAGGTTAGGAGTCTATAATTCATTGGTTGATTGCAAGCTAAATGTTACAAGAAATATATGCAAAAGATATGATCCAATGTGTTTATGTTTAATTACAGATCCTAACGAAAATTGTGCCGATGAAATCCTCAAAGTAATATCGCTGAAAAACTGAATCAAAATTGAAAGATGGTGGAAAGTTTTCTTCAGAGCCTTAAAGCAAAGAATGATATGAGTGATGTCAACTAAAATTGTCGATGATGCTTATGACGTTAATAGAACTGTAACTGCATAATCAACATGAGCATCCTATAGTATGGTACCTGTTTCCTGAAAAATTTAAATAAAATACCCCAAAATACCTTCTTTCGCTGTATATATTTTCCCAATTCGTTTGCTATGTACATATTTAAAATTTAATGAATATTATCAAAATATAACTAGTAAGTTGTCAGGGATTTCATTACTACAAATTACCTTACACTTTGTGTAGAATGTTTCATGGCTACAAAGATTTGATTAAGAAATTTGAATTCTTATTGAACAATGTTGAAAATGGGTAATCACTTCTTACTTCAAAGATGATGTTGTTTATAGAGCACGTACATTTGAATACGATCCATGCATACTTGACGATCATTTGAATAAACTCATTCAAGTGGGTTAATAATGTAACACTGTTTGTTCATCATTTTTTTAAAAGTAAATGTTAATTAATATATCAACTTATAAATATTAGCAACTTCCAAAACAGATAGTTTATTTAGTATTAAAACAAGAATCAGTTAAAAAAAACTTTAGCAGATACACGTACTAGAAAATTGGAGGTTTAAAAAAATGTCATATAACAAAGCAAGTTGAGTTGTTGACTTTTGTTATCAATTGATACAATGATTTATCCATCTCATTAAAAGTCTGAACAACATTGTTCTTATGAGCTACTAACCTAACACCGTAAAATCGTTAGATATTGTTATTATTGTACTCACATTGAATTTGCATTTGATAGATTGGTATATAACTATATATTGATTCTTGTAAAGTTATGAATCTATTCAGGTAATCAATTTTAATCTGATTTTTACAGTTTGTTCTGATGTTGTGCTGTTACACCAATGTCCTAGGTTAAGAAAAGGATTTAGCGATAAAAAATATATTTAATCAACTTCATGTTTTATGTGTTTGTCCAAAATCTGGTGTTTGTATTTCAATGGTTGTCGTTGGGTTATTTATCTGTTCAATATGTTTTTCGATATTTGTTTTGTAAAAAGATCATGCCTTAGATTTCCGAGTTTGTATTGTTTTACATTTTGTCATGTAGTTGTCTTGTATAGCTTACTATACGGTATGGGTTGTGCTCATATAGTTGAAAACATCTGAGTTTTAAGGACAATTTTGGATAATTTTCATATTGGTAATTATAACACATTTCCATATTTTTATATTCTGTTAATTTGTACCTTTCATTAAGTAAATTTTAATAAACATTCTGCTCCACTTTTAAACATCGTCTTTGCAGGACTAAAGTATGCTTTTTATGAATGTATGCTATGCATTCTATTATTCAGTTTTTTATTTTTATAAATTTATTCGGAAAAAAAATCATTTAATTCTACGAAAAACAGAAAGTAAAGCGTTATGAGCAAATATAATTACATTGCTACATCCTTCAATTTAAAATTCAATTTGATCATTAATTAGTTTTACAATTCCCTTTAATCTTAAACGAATGGACACTGCACAAAGGCAGATCACAAAAAAGAAATCAAAATGAACTGTGACAGGCATTTCAATGTAACTCTAATTCTTAGCCGATCTTAACTTATTCTTCCCCAACCGAATGATAATTCTTTTGATAATTAACGTGTGGCTCGTTCGTTTAATTGATATCAGTTTTTAATTGGTCAAAATTCACTTATGACGTCAAATGTTCTTGCTTTCGCTGAATTTGCTAGTATGACATTATGAACAAAAGGCAACCATACTCGATAACATCGTTTTAAAAAACATATCTTTTTCATGTGTTAACAGATCATTGAAAAGAGAAGGTACAGTGCTTACATATCTTCTAAAAAATTATTAGAGAAATATATTCCTTACAATCTGATATTTCTCAATATTTGGTAGTTAAATTCTAAATATCAAAAAACGTTCTCCAATCCTTAGGTTTTATATTTGAAAATTTAACCGTCTCGAGCGATGAAATATTGTACCATACACATGCTCTCGATGTTTGTACAGTGTTAAAATCTTTATGTTCAGAATAAAACCAGGGTTTTGACGCCTATAAATATATACTTAGCGGATTTTGCAAAAGTTTATATCTACACCTGTATTTGTTAAGTAAGCCGGATTATCGCAGGATAAAACAATCATTGATATTGTCGTGAAGATCCTCCTGATGCTAAGGGCATATTGCGATAGGTTTTATAATTTTGAATGATATTTCAAATAACGAAACGTTTTCATATAGTCGCATCAGCAAACATACCAGTATTGCCCTTCTTTTTATGAAAACAGTTGATAGATAAACTATAAAAAAATTTCAATGAGTTGAAAAGTATTCAAAACCAAAAAAATCAAATAGTAATGCCAAATCTGATTGAGGTCATCTATATTAATTATTTTCCTTTTTGTTTTCTCTTTAAGAAAAATGGGAAAATACTTAAATACTGATTCATATATATGTTTTTTAATAATATCTGTTAATATCGGTATTATGCATCTAAAGTAGACGGGGAATCTCAATCAAAAACGCTGGAATGTTTTTATCATTTGCAGTAGTTTATATTATGTTACATGTATTGTATGACAATAAAATTTCTCTTTGCTCATTGGCTAAAAGCATATATGTTCACCGCGGGAAACATCAGGAGAGGTTCATATATGATTTGGAAAAGTCAACGTTTACCTAATAGTTATTTTGCTATGCAACGTCAATGACGTAGAGCTATGACGACATGCAAGTTCTCGGTTTATTTTGTTCTCCTTTTTTTCGGTGTTCATTTAATTAAAGTAAACTTTATTGAATATCTTCAGTAAACTGTATTTTATCTCATTGTTCATAATTAAGACCATAAATATTCATTTTTAGATATAATATTACATAGTCCTTTTTCGCGAAACTTAAAGACGCATTTGCTAAGTTATTTTTCTGGATAATACAAAATACAAAGTTGCCATGGGACAAAATCATGTTCAATGTTTTTATCTATCTAAATAAATATGTGAAAAGTCTCCCAAAAATTTTCACTTCTGCATCAAATTTGCTAATTTTAGTTATACAAACTAGACCAATCATTTGCAGTTATTTGCAAGAATGAATTAATATACATCCCAATCGACTTTAAGCAGTGTGTGATGCATTTTTGTTAATGATTTTTTGATGTTGTAATTTTTCCTTAAAGGACTTACCTTATTGATATACATTGTTGGCTAATCGTAACATTTGAAATTGTTCAAACAATTATTGCAGAAGAAATCACAAAAGGTCTCAATATAAATACAATATATTTTTAATTTTTTTTTTCACCTGACCAGGAAAAATAACTGATAATATCAATAATATTACAATGTACGTTGGTTTATCAAATATTTATCTGCAACAATTTCCATTTCTTTGTTCCATACAATAAATTTATTTTAAGCCAATGTCAATACTTTATTTTGTATAATTAATCAGTAATGAAAAACAAAAACATGATTGTCTTTACTTACATTCATAGTGTCGTTATCTTTTTAAAAAATTTCCTATTGCTTTTGTTCTGAAATTTTAAAAAGAAATAATGCAAGTTTTTTTTTTAATCCACAAGATTGTCCTTTTTCAATATGCATTATGTTCCAATATGGAATATACTTGGATAAAAACAAATGTGGGATGTTGGAACGCAAGACGGCACAATTTCTTTATCAGCATCATAACGTTTAATATTTGAGTCCGTTTTAGTCATTTCAAGCATACTTTTGTTCTTGTCGATATAATTTGGTTAAAAAAATGTCCTCAACTATAATCAGTTTATTGATGGTGGTCGCGTAATGGTAGTAGTATAAAAGGCTTTAATTGTAAGTTTTAGGTCACCATATTATTTTTTATATATATGTTTTTCAAGTTGTTATTTTGTGAAATTACAGTTGTTATGTTTAAACTTGGGCAGTTACCTCTTTAAAAATCAGCTGAATGTTTTAATCAAATACTATTAATAAAGTGTTATGAAGATTCATTGATAAAAATTAGTATTTTTCAAACAGCTATATATTCAATGAAATAATTCCTGTTAATTTTGTTGTTCAAGTTTCTTGAAATTTATATATTTTTGTAAAAGAGGTCAGAGCAAATATTTTGTCAAAATTGTACGAAGATTAAACGAGCCAAAACTATTTTAGTCAAAGTGTTGGGTAACCTCTAAATAGATTTTAAAAAAGAAACACTTTTATTTTGTTGATTTTGAAGGGCATTTAAAAATAATCAGGAACGCTCATACTAAAAATCAAGTGAAAATCAAGTGATGTATTAATACTTCTAGATCATTATATATTTCAAATTCCTTTATGACGGTTAATCAAAGTTGGTTTTTGGAAAGTTTGTTGTCTGTTTACGTCAAGCATCATGTAAAACATGTCATAAATCATTTACTGTGTGATACTTGGATTAATCTATGATCAATGTGCTGGAAGCTTGCTTTGTAAGAGTGTTAAACTCGTTGGTTTAATAAATGATATACAGGTTACGTGTTATTTTAATGTTTCAATTACATCTTTTGAACTTTGTATTTGTGAATTCGTATAATTACTGACGTATGCATTGGAAATTGTCTTAATTAGTAGGTCTTGTCACACCTGTAGTTTTTAATAACGTCAGCATTATAGTTTCATAATTCAATATTTCTATGTACTTTCACTTCATACAAACATAGATTCATTAAAGTACACAGAAATAAATCAAAATATTGGCAATAAAGCCAAAGTCGTTTTATATGTAACCAACAATCTACGCCAAAAACTTAATTCCTCGTACTACAATATATATTTTACAACCCCTTAGTAAATAGATGTATGGTCTATTATCATTGCCCAACGTTCCAATTATGTCCAATTATCAACATATATTATAAGGAATTCATGTTAACCATTACCATATATACATATATATTGTCACTTGTTTTGTCCTAACAGTATAAGTATTATTCAGGATATCTCTATTTTGTATTAATGAAATGAAAGTCTGTGGTTTGTTGTAGTAACTGAACACGTTTTGTATAATTATGTTTCATTGTTGATGTGAATCTTATTTAATAATTCATTAAAGTACACAGAAATAAATCAAAATATTGGCAATAAAGCCACAGTTTTTGGCGTAGATTGTTGGTTACATATAAAACGACTGTGGCTTTATTGCCAATATTTTGATTTATTTCTGTGTACTTTAATGAATTATTAAAAACAATTTTTTTTGGGTGGGGGGGGGGGAGGGGGAGTGGAATCAAATAAAATTCCAGATTAAATATATATATATTTGGTATGAACTGAAGTGAAATAAGGTGTGACAATTCGGCATGAGAATTTATTATTGAGTTTTGGGAATTTATTATTGAGTTTTACAAAAATATGTCTGTATGTTGTTAAAAATTGTTTGTTTTTATTAAAGAAAGAAACAAGGTTTGTCCGATTATTTCCCAACCCCTAGTCCTATAACATATGACTTCCATATTTATTTTGTAAATGCTTATAATTTCATTTTCATCTTGTTGTTGTAGTAAGGGTTTCACATTGATAGTAAAACAACAAATAGAAAGTAAAGACTATCACGAATAACAGATAGCACAATTAGTAAAAGGAACAGTTAGACTTCAAAGAAAACGTTTTCCCGAGGTCATATGTTATAGGACTACCAACTACAAAACAAACCATGAATGTTCGGCCTTTTACAATCGTTCTGTTTATTTAATGCACGCTGAGAGTACTAAAAATATGACGATTACACAGACTACAACGGCGTAAAAATAGGCGAACAATGGATCTTAATGTTCAGAATATTGCAGAACGTGTGATTAGAGCATTTTTTAACGTTTTTTATGTCCTCCAATTTTGACCTACTTGTGCACAGACTATTCAATTGTTTCTGCACATGGTTCTGTTGCCATACACTTTTTATTTTCCAAGTTTATAAACGAGTCGATTCAATTCAGGAAGACATTTTCAAATGAATGATGTGTATAATGAATGCTTGTAGTTTTAATCGGAGTTAATAATAGTGTGACCATTTGATAACCGGTAGGGTAAGGGATAACTGAAAATATAATCTTGGCAAAGACAGGATGAAATAAATGTTCTATCCTACTATATGTAGGACTATGCAGGATCTAGTTGTGGATAAAAAGTAGAAATCAATTTTCGCATAAATGAATAAGCCACACTATCAACTCGTGTGAAATGAATACACAATTCGCAAAACATTATCTTGACTCCTCCCCTACCCCAACTTAACCCCCAGAGGAAATCAAATGTTCTCTCCTTATAAGGCTATTTGACATTCGGGAATCCTCGGTAGAATCCGCTACTCTCGTAAGATGAGGGTACGGAATCGGCCGAGTTGAGACGAATGGGCTATTTGAATGGGATTTTTTATAACTGACCAATATTTGAGTTTTGAACATATAAACTGGTATATAACTTAATTCATAATATAATAATTTTCATTCTAAACAATAAATCCTTCTACATTTACATATTCATAATAAAATTAAATTTTGCATTTCTAGTTGTATGTACACTTAACCTGCACAAGACCTACATTAACAATTAACTACCGACAGCCTGTATCAAAACCTGATTTAAACTATATAAACCAGAGATGGGTCCGATTACTTTCAATGTAATTGATTAAATTACAATTACTTTGTCATTTGTACGATTAAATTAAATTAACGATTACCTCATTTCTGAAAGTATCTGATTAAATTAATGATTACATTGGCAAAGTAATCATGATTACATCTGATTACAATGAATTTAAAAACAAAACATTTTGAATGATGTGAATGAATAAACGTTCAATATAACTATAGCATTTTTGAGAAAGTATTTTATTTGGTTCAATTATAAAATGATAACTTCAAATTAAACTTCATCTATTTAAATAAACACCAAATTTCACTACATATATATACATTACACTTGATCACCAATGATCTCTGAATTATTTTGAATTAAATTTAATAAAGATATATCATAATCAACAGCTTTATTGTTTGTCTTCTGACCTCTTTCATAATTTATATGTATTCCAAGTTGCAGTTTATGGAAGTTTAAATATGGATGAAATAAATTTACCAGTTAAAACTATGTTAAATGTTAATAGAAATGTTTAATCAAATTGTAAACGATATGTAAGTACTAAAAATCATTGCATTTTACATGTCCAGTCCAAATACATTTTTATAAATTTTAAACAACATATTTGTCCAACTTTTAAATTAGTTTGTGCTAATTAGATAAATTTTCATGTCTGATTTATCTTTTATCATATATATTTCCCTACAGCTATACTCAATTGGTAATTGCAATAAAAACAAACCTTTATTAGTCTCCTACCTGTCAATTCAAAGTTGACAAAAATCACAAAAAATTAACAAAAGATTACAATTCAGGGTTAAAGAAAAGTATTACTTGAATATATAACACTAACAGTTATTATCAAATATTAATATGAAAATCATTATTTAAGAATTGAATGCTTCTTTTTGTAAATTTATTGGGGTGTAAAAGCGTTGACCGAAGTACATTTTGTATGAAGCGCGGAAGCGCTTCATTCTAAAAATGTACGCACGGTCAACGCTTTTACAACCCTATAAAGTTACAAAAAGAAGCATTCAATACTTATAATTACATTTTTAGCTGTGATTATGAAAACACGAATTTTATATATTTTATTATTTAATTCACCTGTGCACTTTATTGTTGGAGCACGTGTTATCATAAATGAAAAGTTGTATTGAGCAATGCAACTGCTTACGGAATAACACGTGATGTGCAGTTAGCCAATCAGAATAAAATATTATAATGAAACATTCATCTAATGTAATTATAAAACGATGAATATACATGTTGTATGTTCAATATCTTTTACTAAGATAAAAGGTATATAATTGTATTATATGTCGCTACTGAAGTAGACATGCTTAAAGTAACCAAACCATTTTAGTGTGCTAAAAATTTATCAAATATGAATAACAAAGAGGTTCATTTAATGACCAAAAACACAATTTTAGATATTTTTCATTGTAATCAGAATGTAATCAAAAAGTAATCATGATTACAGGGTATTTTGAAAAGTAATTGATTAAATTAAATTACATGTAATCAGATTTTTGGCTGATTAATGATTACACTGATTACTTGAAAAATTGTAATCAATTACAGCTGATTAATGATTACAATTACAATTACTCCAAGTCTGATATAAACGTAATAAAATTTAGTTTAACAACAATTTTAGCTGAATGAGAATACGGTTTGAGTATAATTAAAATAAGAATGGTGTTTTTCTTTAAGTTATTGTCCAAATACCAAGATGGTAATTTAAATTTTTTTCAGGTTATTGTGGTATAAATATTGTCGATCAAAAAGTCCAGCATTTTGATAATATCATCTTCAGTATATTTTCTGGTAGATTCAGTGTGGTTCTTCACAAGATACGAATTATTGTAACCCAAAACAAGAAATTTGTATCTACGATACCCATTCTTATAGAAAAAGCTTTGTTTAATGAGATGGTGAAGTCGATCTTTCAACTGAGCATGGGGTACAGTAGTGTAAAGCATAGAAAAATCAAAAGTCTTTATGTTGCTGCAAAATTGCAAAGATTGTGATAGAAGATTAAGCAGTAGATCTTTCGAACTTTTGAGATCAACATCTGGTTAACACCACTGGTAGAATATATATCTCATCACAATATTTTTGAAGCCCATCTTTAACTGTAAAAAGAATAGTAGTCAGTACTTTAGAAAGATGTTTAGTCTAACATTTTGAAGACCCAGCTATGCATCGTTCTTTATATGGAGTTTTGTGTAATTTAGGTATCCAGTATAATGATGGTAAATTTTCTTCGTTTTCTTTGATGTTGATACCAAAAGAAAGAAGGGCAAATTTATGATTTTGTAAAATTTAGTCCTTGGTTAATGATGTTAAAGAATATGTAAGGGTTACCAGTAGTTTTATTTATTCCAAGCTCTGTTGTGAGACGTTGCAAATAATGGTTTTACATATGAAGACAATATTATTGGAGGCTTTATCTACTGGTACAACGACATATTTGTCATGCAAAGAGAATAAAGCATCCACAACATTCGGATTCTTGAAAGGGTTAGTAACTCGTGTACTCATATTGCATCGTAGTTTTTGAATGCGCTTCTGAATGCATGATCGAATAGCTTTGATCCATTCAGACAAAGTGTCCAGTTCTGGTTCGTATGGTTCGCGCTTTACCCATTTTCTTGCATAGTCCTCAACTGCATCCATCAGTAACTTGAAGTTCTTTTTTCAGTTGATGGACTGGGGAATTCTATATTTTGGTCCCTTGGCTAACAACTCTCTTAGTTGTTCATTGGTAACGATGCCAAGGTCACCAGTAATAACATGACCAGCTGGACTATAATTGTATTGTGACGATGAACATGAGCAATCCGGAGGCTTGGATTTCACATCTTTGAGGTTAAAGGCCTCTAAAACTCTCTTGTGGTTAAAAATCTTGGATGCAATAGACTTGGTGTAAGTATAGGAAATAACAGGTCCAGCTTTATTTTTGAAGTAATTAGGTATAGTTTTTTGTACAGATTTCTGATGGAAAATATTGCTAATATTTACAGCATCTAAACCTTTATTGGGGAATTTTACCTTAAAAAATAACGTTTTTCCTCATTATTGGATGTAGTCGATACGGGTTTGAATAGTCTATATATGTCATGATTATTTGAACTAATCTATGCAAAACAGAACGAGAATCAGTAACGGAAGTATTTTGGGCCTCTTGAAATAGTAGAGAAAGTTTTGATAATGGAATGGAGTCTAATTTAGTTTTGATATGATGAATTCCTAAAGGTTTTTGAACAGACGTTAACAGACTATCAATTGTCACGGTGTGCACAGCAGGTGGTATATATTTTCTGTGACCGTGACTTCTATTTCGTCGAGCAGAAATATTAAATAATTGTAATGTATGGACAGTACTACACCTGGGACTAGACAAAATACCTACACCTTCAATTTTGTCATTGCATCCATAAGAAATGGCTGTTCCCAACTCTCTTATCCAAAAGTCTTTGTAAACTATATAGTGTAGTCAATATGGGGTCATTAAATTTTGTTGAATGATATATTTTCTCTATAATCCAGACTTTCATTGAAACAATAGAATGGTCAGGCTGATTGAAATGTTTATAGAGAAATTTGTTGTTATTAGGATCATTTACATTAGACCGATGATCATTCATTCTAAAATTGAGTCTTTGTCGAGTTTCCCCGACGTAGATCAATCCTTAAATAGTACATTCAATACCGTACACAATATTGGAAGCGGTGCAATTCAAATCCTCATCACTGTGTATATTTTAACTTTTGGTGGTTTAATTACTTTGAAAGAGGGTATCAGTTATTAGTTTATCACAGGTTTTACAATTTTTACGGTTACATTTGGAAATAAAGCAATATTGGTGGTTGTCATTGAAATCTAAAATATCTGAAAGTTGAACAGTACAGGGACGAATATATACAAAGTTGTCTGAATTTTTATAGTACAATGAGGATTCAGAAGACTGCACATGTGTCAGTTTCATTACATCATTTAAGATGATCCTGGGGACACCTGATAAAATCAGTGTTGTTGTGTCCTTGACAACAGCCGATTGACACCATTTATCCTGGGCGGCGTGTCATCCAGTAGTACTTTATCAATAGAATAGTCATTTGTTTAATCGTTTCAGGTCAAAATTAGTTTACTATAAAAATAAGAAGATGTGGTATGATTACCCATGAGACAACTCTCCACCAGAGACCAAGTTACATAGAACTTAACAACCATAGGTACGGCCTTTAACAGGTCGGTCACCGTACGGCCTTTAACAAGTAATGAAAATAATCCAAAAGTCGTCATTTAAAGGCTATAACTCCTTTCAGGAATTTTTGTAAAAATAGGAGGAGGGTAAATCCTGACAAATTTGAGCGTTTATGCACTGTCAGATTTTCTCTATCTATACTGGTTTTCAAGATATAAACAATATTAACATGACCAATGCATTTTTAGTAATGGCGGTCGTGATTGTTAATGACCGACATAAAAAGCACACAATTTTACAAGATATTCTATGAACAATGTATCCCAAGTTTAATCAACATTGGTTCAGTAGATTCGGGAGAGAAAATCTTTGAAAACTTTACGATAGACACGAAAAGTAGTCAAAAATCGTTGTTTGAGGGCATTAATTCCTTTTAAAGTATTTCAATGGTTTCATTAGTAGAAACATTTTGTAAATATTCTATTGCAGATAATTTTTGGTGTTTACATATTGTACCTATATATGGTTGCAGCACACATTTTATTTACTTACTGTTGTTCATATGTAATATTCATTCTGTATCATTTAGTTAATTTAGACATTGTTATGATAATGTAACTATCATGTGTATCTTGACCTTATTGTTTTGTATGGCCTTATACGATGTTTACATAATTGGGTTAAAGTTTTAAAAAAATATAATGTTATAATTGTGCAGTTTTAGAAACCAATGGAACAATCGTAGATAATAATGGAATGATTAAAACGTTCTATTTGACTTGCATAATAATTCCGGAATGATCATAATCGACGTATTATCTAAAAGGACATATAAGTTTTTTGCCACCACGAAGCATTCGTCGTCGTTTGTTGTTTGTCGTCTATCTTAATCTTTTCAATGATTGTATCCTTCATAGTCGGCGTTAGTAGATATTGTGGTCTATTTTACTGCAAGGTACATTTTGCGAATTTTTATATCCCTTTTATGCATTATTTCATTTTCTTTAATACATAAAAATGGTAACGGGAATCATAGAAAAACAGACAGTACAACAAGTCTTATTAACCACAAACTCTGACTCCTCCCGAAAAGAACAATACATGTACATACAATTAAAGACAATCAAAAACACATGGAGGCTTGATATAGTCACACATTACAATGCGTTAGTGTAACACCAGTTTTCTTTCTCATTCTTCCCCTGTCTATCTAGACTGGTGCTCACTAAACACACTTTAAAATCCAGCACAGTCCAGCTACCATGAGAACGACTCATTACTTGACCAAGAAATAAATAATGGCACACAATTACGCAATCAGGGTGACAAATACTTTAAGACTTTTAATAAAAAAAACTGCTATTAAATTTTATTAAAAAAACCCCAAAACGAATCATTAGAAATCGAACTGTGTAAACAACAAAGGCGTATGTTATCCTGGATTACCATGCATTTCATACATTTGATAGATATTTTTTTATTGTAAATATTGAACATAAATGTGTTCTCTATACCTATGTAAATGGATTATTAAGGAATAGATTTTTGCAGTGTACTAAAAATTAAATTTCAAATTTGATAATATTATTAATTTTTGTACATATGCCTAACATAATACTAGAATTAACTGATCATAAGTAATCTTCAGTCCCGACTGTCCTATATTTATTATTATTATTTTTGTCGCGTTCAAAAATATTTGATATGCTGATCTTTTGGGTTTATAGGAACAACTAATATTCAGAATTTGTTAAAAGTCAAGAGAGCCAAGATTAGATTAAAGACCTCAAAAGCACGGACTAAATCCAGTTAAAGTCAATAGTTACACTCTGTTGATCTGACATCTTTGGCTGCATTATACGCATACCGTTGTTTTAGATTGTTTGGGAAAGTCAATATATCTTGTAAAGCTTACTGTTTTGGCAATTTTATCGTATATGTTTGGAAAAAACCTAGATTAGTTTATAATTCATCCCATAGATATTATGATTTAAATAAGAAAAATAAATGATATAAAAATTCTTTAGAATTGCAAAAAGCCTAAAAATTCGTAACACTTTTGAAAAAACAGTGAAGAAAATACTTTAGTAGAACATTACTATCAGGTTTTTATGACTACAATTCTATCATCCTGTTCTGGGTAATATTTTTTTTCGAAACACATTAGGCAAAAAAATGTCTTAAATATATTTGTTATTTCATCTGTACTGTTCCTAAATATTTTATAATCTAAACTATCACATACACTTTCGGATATAGTATTTGGTATAACGGAGATAGACTATTTATATACAATGGCCTAATTTCAAACTGAAGCACGTTGAGCTGTCTTTTAAATAATAACAGAAGATGATTGGGTGTGCACCAATTAGACATCAATCAAACCACAAAAATAACACATGTTTTCGTGTTCATTTCTACTGTGCACTGTATGTAAACTGTGATAATATAGCAACAGGTTCACTTTAAATATCGAAAGAGAACACCCTTGTTTTAAAAAGATTGATACTTCTGCTGGGAAACTTCCTGCTCTACAAAAGTAATTTCATATCACATATTTTCTCCACAATATTATTGAATTCAATAACCCATATTTCATGAGTGCATACATCTCATATACCCCAGTGAACTTGAGATAAAGGATACCACCAAAATTATAAGGTCTGCTTCATATCTTGGTCTTTTTTCTCGATATTGACACAGATGGGCCACTTCGAGCAAGAATCCCTTGTTTCAGAAATAACAATTCTATGGGGTATACATATCTGATTCGATACGTTACGCTGGGTGCATGTTCATACTTAACGTAATTTATTGACGGACATGTTATCCTGACACAAAAAAAACTGACCCCAAGAGTTATGAGGAAAAACGACTAAACTCGAGATTCAATAAGTTTGACGGTCATCATCACGAATTGGTAGGCTTGTACGATCTGTCTCTGTCTTACCTGACTAGTCACATGTTTTCGTAGTCTTATCTCTGTATATAACAGAATAGTCTTTACAAACTATGTCCTATTCCCGACTGTGATGTTTGACTGGACGTGGATTCGCATGGCAGGTGATAAATGTATATTCATTTATAGCAGGAGACGCTACATAGTCAATTCTTTCGCTCTCGCCCCTTTTGAAGGTCATGTTAGACCCTCAGTTTGTGTTTTGTATATTGATTTATACCTTCGTAATGGATCTACTGCAGCCTCGCTCTTATGAAAGGATGAAAAATATGTTTTTGTGTTAACATTTTAATTAGGGATGTATAACTGATTGGATAATTACAGACATATAAAATAACTATAGGATGTATTATCGACTACCATATGTGTTTCTTTCCATTGTATCATAGTAAATTCTGTATAGGATAGAGATGAAAAGGGTGTAAAGAAATATTTTAGTCTCTTTTGTGTAGTCACTTTATTATACAATTAGTAAAGATGTCCACATGTTAACGCCTACGTCATCCATACAGATACATAATTGGTCAGAATTATGGTTAATTGAAAAATAAAGACACACTCACTGTCTGGTTAATACTTGCATTAATTTTATGTAAGATTTATTTCATTGCAAATGTTAAAATTTGTATTTCTAATTTTCAGTCTGCTTTTTATTTTACACCCTGTCTTTTGCAATTACAATTTGTTCCCTTTTTTCGATGTCTACCACGTGCTATTTTATTTGTTTTTTGTTTGTCTCATGTAAATATTTTTTAATAGGACCTCTCCACCCCTTTAGCCACTTGAGGTACCTCATTTTCGGTAATTTTTGGGGTTTGTGATATTCAATAAAATCTTTTCTAAGAATTATTTTGAAAACTCTATTGGTCGTCAATTTTACTTTCGAACTAATTGCAACAGTGCTGAATGACATTTTAAACATAATTTGTCTTTTACCAATGGTCATTAAATTCATTCAATACAAAATAAACCTTTTTATTATCCTATGATGTTGGTTACCAACAAATTTTATATATACATGCCAAAAACATATATTTGTTAGAAAATCGCTCAATATATAACCGTTAACAAAACTGAATTACAGTAATTGGTATCCCTCACTTGTGTGTTACTTTATCTCTCTAATTTGACGTAACGATGATTGTGCATATCTTGGGCATCTTTCATTTGAATATTAACATGTTAAAATATTCAGAAACTTTAATTGCTCTACTGGGGCAACTTTATGGCCATAGATAAACAGCACTAATTAATTGTGACAGGTCTTGAGAAATCATTCAGATCCTAACACATTTAATATCAAAATTAGCCTTTTAACATAGACACTGTCATGATGTATGAAGAAAAAGGAAAAAGGTTGCACCAACGAATCAATAATGAATTAGGGAGAGTCACCTGTTCGCCTACATTCAGAAAACAGGTATCTCTATTGGTCAGTAGATGCAGTTACTTCATATAAATATTAAACATTAAATAAAGTAATCCCCATAGACATGATAGAGTACTTCATCCATTACTGAATCAAAGGTGAGTCTGTTTTTATTGTATCATTTTAAAAATTAAAAATTACCATTCCCTAAACACCTTATATTAATTGTCTAATCTAAAGATTTCCTGCAGCATCAGTTTACCTACCTAGATAACATATATTGCATTCCTTCCGATATTTGGTTTGGATCGGGTTAAGTTTTAAGTTGAATAATTTTTTTTTGTATATACATTACGAGTTTTGTCTATTGTTGAAGATTGAAGATCGGCCATTATATAGCTATTTGTTTTTTTGGGTTGATGTCTCATTGGTTTAAACTTAAGTTCCTCATATATTCATATTGTGTTTTTTCTTTTTTTCATTTGCAAGCGTGTTCTTCCTTATAAATCGTATGGTTATGTACGTTTCTTAGTTTTGACTTTTTTTCTAACTGCTAATAGACATAGTAATTCAAGTATTTTGCAGATAGTTTATAATCCGTCTTTCGATTACCTAAATCATCTTTAAAACGTTTCCGAAATTTCCTGTCAAAATCTATCATTTACTCTTTATTTTTTATTGCTTTTAAATTTAAATTTTTTTTTTTAATTATTTAATTAAAAAAAAAATTGTAATTGTATTTTTAAAGTCATAAGAAACCTCAAATTAAAAAAAAATTATGCATATCTATACTATTAAACGAGAAGACCTCATTTTGTGTGTCGCTTCTCTTCTTTCCACATTAAATTAATCAACACGCCTCTGTGTCCTATAGGTACAGTGCATAGTCGCATTTGTCATCCATTCATATGATTATTCAGATTGAGTTATTTTGGGAGAAAAACGAGGAAAAAGGCATCCGGATATTGTCCCGTCATTAGACGAAATTTTAAGTCAGATTAGACTTCCGGTTTGCATTTTTCTGTATACTTTGAACATACATATACAAAGAATAAAGTGTATTTTCAGAATTCTATCTGCTATCATTTTCAAGTTTACTATGATATCCACGGCGGTCACAGAGTTAATTAAATAGAGAGAGTCTGTATACTTTATCAATGACCACCATGGATCGATTAGTAAACTTAGAATTGAAAGTAAATACACTATATTTATATAGTTATGAATGTTCATAATATACCGATAAGCGCTAAAAAATATTCATGTGAACTGTTGATACCTTTTCTGAAATTCTCCAGTCATTAAATCTTTTACAAAATTCATTGATTACAAAAAAAAGAAGATGTGGTATGATTGCCATGTTGAGACAATTCTCCACAAGAGACCAATATGACACAGAAATTTACAACTATAGGTCACCGTACGACCTTCAACAACGAGCAAAGCCCAAACCGCATACTCAGCTTTAAAAGGCCCCGAAATGACAATGTAAAACAAACCAGAAAACTAGCGGCCTTAATTATTTATGTACAAAAAATGAACGAAAAACAATATGTAACACATAAACAAACGACAACCACTGAATTACAGGCTCCTTACTTAAATGTTCATAACTTACTAAATGTATGTTCATATTGAAATTGATAGAAAACCAAAAATTGGGAATTTTGGAAATAAAGGAGGAGGGAGAAAAAACATTTTCCTGTCCCCAATAACCTATGACTTATGATACTTTTGCTGAAATTCTCCAGTCATTCAGTATTTTACAAAATTCTTCCAACAACACTTTACATACTTTAAACTACGTTCTGAATGCCCGCGATTTCGCGGGTGTGTTCTAGTGCTTTTTATAACTAAATAGATAGTTTTCATTATACAACCTATTAACATATACTTTTTTCTGAGGAAAATTCTTTAATTTGTCCACATTTAAAAGAAGTTTTCTTATTTTTAATTGCCTCCTTCCAGGAAGCAATTCGCTGACATAATTTCCGTATGCATAGTGACCTGAGCGTAACCCTCCTGGTAAAAATCCGGTGATCGCAATACGCATGGATCTGACATTAAAATAAACAAATCTCTGATTGTACATGTTAAACACGTGCTCAATACCCATGATTTTTGTTATTTGTTTACTATAAGGTGACAATCGGTAAACTTCACCTTCAAAGCACGGCATTTAATGAGCAGCCATATTTGTTAAATCATAACAGACAGAGAAAAAATTGACGATTAAACGATATATATGCGTAAATAATGATAAGTTCGTGCACAGAGGACTAAGTTTAAGATATATACATGCATAGGTTCAAGAATTGGATAAACATTATTTTTCACCACTCACTCGTTTCATATGACTTTAAACTGTCTTTTTTTTAATTTTTAAAAATACATAGAGATTAGCATCTTTAAAATGTTTCCGAAATGTCCTCTTAAAATCTATTATTTACTGTTAACTTTTCATTTTCATTTTAATTGTATTTTTATATTTTAAAAAAAGATATAGAGATTAGCACTAAAGGTCATTCGATTGAAAGTTGAAATATCATAAGAGGCAAAATTAAATGGAACAGTTGTTTATCAATTTTCTTATCTGATTTCGAACATACAAACCAAAGTTAAAAAAAATACTCTAAAAGGAGACCGGGTGCATCGACAGGTGAAATGTCACGTGTTATGCATACTTTACTCGCCACGACAATCCACACTCAGTCAAAATGTATCAATATCAATAGGACATAATCGGTAAATTAACAGATCATAAAATGTTTTGGCGGGAAAATAAGACGTTCGGAAGAAGGATGACCATTGTAGCAATTTCGAAAAGTTAATTGAGCGAAATATGTTAAATAATTGATGTGTATGTGTGTGTATTTATATGGTTTTGTTTCAAAGAAGACGGGTGCTAATAACAATCCAGATAGCACACGATTGTTATTAGCTAGAAATTAAGAGTCCCGAAATATCGCAAAATACTGTATATGAACATATTATTTAATAACCCTTGTCGAAGCTTTTTTTTCTATTTATCTTCATCATGAATGTTTAAATTTAACATTTAAAATGCAGGGATGAATGAATACGTAAAATTTGGAACCTTATATTTTTTTATTTGCTAAATAATCAGCCGTTATTTTAGGAAAGTATTTTAAAAATCATATCGCTAGCGACACACGCAATACAAATCAGAAGATACCATCGTGGACTTTCAGTCCACACTTAGTGGTATCAACCCAGTTCTATTAAAAAAATATAGATTAACCTTAATTTGGTAAGCTCAAACATGTACATTTGAAAGCAATTGATGTATACATACGTAGCAATGTTCGGAGAAATATGAACTAATGGAAATAAAAGATATTATCCATCTTCTTTTAATGTCAACTTTGCTAGACGGAGTTGGAACCTTAAATTCTTAATACTTCATTAGGTTATAACCGCGAATTTTAATGTTTTGAATAGATTAATAAATATCTAAATTCAGGTCTTGGAAATACATGTGGAAAAACATAAGAATATATTATTTTTGTGATGCAATTAGTTTAAATTACTCCTTTTTATAACACTCCTCTCCCCCTAGTGTGTTATGGGACCAACAGTTGCATTTAACCAATTTCTTTTCTTTCGGAAGACACGAAGAATTTATTAAATGGCAACTAGCATTTCTGAAGATACCAGACAGCAAAGTACAAGAATCACAACATATTATAAGAATAATCAAATAATGCTACAAAACCTTGAATTGAGAAATGTAACTTAAGCTAATCTTTCCTCAGTTTTAATGCCAAATTATGGCAATATAGTATGCTCTGATTTTAAGATTAGCTATTTCAATTTTTTATTATAATAATGTTTGTCTTTGACGCTTCTGTATGTTTTATTTCAGCGTCAACGCAGTATTCTTTTGAACAACGAACTCTATATTTAAAAAAAAAACATAATGTTTTTGACCCAAAATACTTCAATTAAAAAAAAAGAAAAAAAGTTTAACCACTATTTGTTTTTGATTAAAAAATATTAGGTATCCCAAAAATAAAACATGTCGATTAATGGTATGAGTTTAAAAACGTAAAGTAAATGTCAATGCACCAGTTATTCAACGATGAAAAAATTAAATAAGATGAATCTAGGGACCAATCTACTGTCCTCAATAGCAGACAAATGTCTTTTGACATAAATTTCATGCGTCCGAAGCGCTTTTCTGGAATATAACTTCATCAGGAAAGCTCAAAGCCGAATATTTAAAAGTCAAGTATGCAAGAGAACCGAAGTACTGTCAACTGAGATGATGATACCCTAGGGGACTGATAGTCCACCAGCAGGGGTATCGACACAGTGTCAAAAACAAAACTGTTTTTCTTAATTTCATGCGTCCAAAACGTTTTTCTGGATTAACATAAACCAGGAACGCTCAATGGTTAAAATTTGAAATTCAAAAATGTTTAAGAACTGATTTAGTTGAAGAGATATACGACAAAAATTGACCTACAACAATAAAAAAAAATCTAACTAAGGCCAACTTTGCATGATGGAGTTCAAATATTAGTTTCCTAATATTTTCAAACTTTATAAACGGACAATTTTAGAGAGATTTGTTATAAATCACGTCAATACCGAAGTATTGGCTACTGGTCACTTTTAAGGTGGTATGGGAGTATAAACAAAAATATAGAATTGTTTCAAACATTGCCACAATGTAGTATGTATTATGATATGTTAGAAAAAAAAGTCCCCGAGTTGTTTTCAAGCTCCAGGTTGTAAAATAATGACACCTTTTGTATGGATTATACAGAGAAAAGGCATCTTAATGTGAATAGAAGGTAAAATAAATGATAAAATATTGAGTAAAAAATATGAGAAGACAGATATTATAAAATGCTTTCAGAATATCAAAGAAAAATAGGTGACCTTCGTTTTTTCCTGCTGTAACACGAAATAGAAATTTCCTGAAGATTCTATGATAAATTTTACCTTTTCTGAGTAACCTCCCCTTAATAGGCAATGTTTCACAAACTTGAAATAAAGCAAAAGTATTCTACTTCTGTAAATAAATAATATTTTTAACTCAACATGTTCATTTAAATGAAAATTCTCATTAGTCAATTGCATTCCTTCGTCGAATAAACTTAATAACAATTTCAGACCTATTGTATTTTGTTATTGTACAATCCAAGATTATAGTGGAGACATCAATACCACGTTAAATAAATCTTATTTGTATTTAGAATGAATTAATACAGTTAATCAACGCACAATTACCGGAAGGACAGATGTTACAATGGAAAATCTACCTTTCATTGAAAACATATTAACAATAATTAAAGCAGTTAATTTTAGTTGAAAGTATTTACGTGCAGTGAGAAATAAATATCTACAAGTAAGTTGTATTTCCTTTGAAGCCTATTTTGCATCTCTTATTGTAGATTAATTCCTTTACTAATATGAACACAAATTAATCACAAAGTTTCACATGAATCCTACAAAACACCACTTGAGAGATTTTTTAACAATAAAAGCAAATATTTAGATAGTTTATTCTCATAAACATATATACTAGTTTTAATATATAAAATCAAGATTTGTAACTTTTAGGAATAAGTCTACTGAGCCAAAATGTTAAGATAGAAGTTTAGAGAATTATGAAAATGTGTAGGAACGGCGTTAATTAATGTGAAGTCAAAATGAAAACCACGAGATTTTGACATAGTTTGATATTGATGTTTTTCAATTTTTTTTCATTTCAGTCCAAACCAATAGTGAGACCTTTAAAAAGTAGGAAACAATGAATGTAAGTAGAAACAATTAAAGGTTTTAGAACATGATATGAATATACACACCGTATCAAAAGATAATGAACGACAGTTTATGATAAACTTTGAGGAGTGCTGCAGACAAAATAATGCAGGATCCCTCTCATAATCAATACGAGATGACTCGAAATTCGCTAAAGTAATTTCTGGAAAATACAGTGTAAAGCATTCACTTCATAAATGATCTTGCCTCAAATCAATATCTCGATTTTGGATACAAGTATTTTGATTTGCCCAAACTTCATATACGAGAATGCGCGACCTTGATAGACAAAAGTGAATGTTTTTCGATATCTCTATGTCTAAATTATGAAACGTAAAAAATGATTTTTAAGCGGTTATATATTTCTTTACACGTTAGATATAGTTGGTGAAAGATGTCAATTTGCATTAAAAGTAAAATTTTGTACCTTTTCCCTATTTTAAAAGTAGTATACTGGTGTTCAAAAGTCATAAATCGATTGAGAGAAAACAAATTCTGGTTACAAACTAAAACCGAGGGAAACACACGAACTATAAGAGGAAAACAAAGGAACAACAGGAACCCTGAAGTGCAACAAAAACAAAAACCAACATACATAGAAACGAACTAACGATAACAACTGCCAATTCCTGACTTGGTACAGGCATTTTAAGACAAAATTGTGAGTTGAACCTGGTTTAATGGCATGCCAAACTTCCCGCTTTATGGCTATGTTAAAATCAATCATATCGCTAAAATGACAACACTACGTGAAAGAAATACAACACAAACACATGCTTGAACATTCATCACAGAGAAACGCACAAACAAATAATATAATAGTCGACACAACATGCAAACCGCAAAACAACAACGAACATATTCCATCAACGACAAACACCACAGGATATGTTATATTAAGGTAGAAATGGTGTAAGCTAGTGAGATAGAAACACAAGAACAAGGAATAAAAAAGAGGTTACGTACAATCCTCATCATATAACAGATGAATATCCAAAATAATAAAAATTAAATCGTTGACATAAGTTGGAATTGGCTTTCCTTTGAGGTCACTTTTAATCACAAAGCTGCTCTAGTATTCAAGCATTTATACATCATTGACTTTCACAGTTTTTGATTAGAGCGTACATGATGAACTTACGAAGGTTCGATATTTTCCGGTGCTCTTCAGGATAGAACCACAAAATCACTGTATCCGCATTTCTATGCATACTTTTTTTATTAATTTATATACATTCTAAAGAAAGTTACAGCAGTTTAAAGGCTGGAGATTGGAAGTAACAAAACTTTGTATTGTGCTACCTTAAGGTGGTACCTAACACTACAGGGAGATAACTCTGTAAAAGCAGCTAAACGTTTTAATTACGTTGTGTTGTTAATGGAATATTAAGCTTCTCAATGATCAACATTAGTGTTTATCAAACTGCTATATAACCAGTGTAATTTTTCTGATATAATGGTTGGTTAAAAATGTTTGAAATATCTATATTTTTGTCAAAGGATCAAAGTAAATACTTAGTCAAAATTTTTTGAAAATTAAACTAGCCAAATAAACTTTAGTGAAGGTGTTGGGTACCACACATTACACAAAGTCTTAAGATGAAACCAAAAGTCTTAGGTGCTTGGATATTCCAGAGAGCACCGTATCTCAATTTTGAATACATGTATTTTTATTTGTCCAAACTTCATAATTGTTTAGCTTCTTTAAATCGATATCAACTTATCAGACAGTTTTCCAGACAGCAAGATATCGTTCATGTATCCAATTTGGCCATATAATTTTTTACACGTTAGATATATTTGTCGGATTTTTTTCCTCTTCCCTATTTCAAACGTTTACTTTGTGTATTTTATATCAAAGGGGAAGTGGTGTACGACAATGAGAAAGCAACCCAACAACAAGTAATACCATAGAGGTTACGTCAAATCCACAACATATTACAGCTGATTATCCAAAAATAACAAAAAATTAGTCGTTGACATGTTAGGTGGGTTAAGACATTTTTTAAGGTCGCTTTTGGTCACATAGCTGCTCCAGTATTCAATTATTCATAATTCCTTGAGTTTCAAATGTTTTAATGAATGCGTACCAGATAAACCAGACTTCGACTTTGGACAAAATGCATGTAGCGTTCTTTGAGGAGTTTTTAAAACCTCAAATATCTCGGTTTTTGATATCGATAAGTGATATGTCATTACTATCAAATCCTGTAGACGGAATCATATTTCCAGAATTTATCATTAATTTTATTTTCAAATACAATAACGTAAAATTTTTGACTAATTTATCGTATATATAATCTTGCAGTACTAGTTTTTATTTATAACTTATCATTATGATCGATATTTTCAAGTGCTCTTCATGATAGGACCACGAGTACACTGTATCCTTATTTCGCGAAAAGAATGCACTTCTTCACATTTTAATCTCATTTCAGTTAACATTTTTATTTAAAACTGTATCAAAACTATTTAGTTTGTCCTTCATTGTTAACCCTTTTTATATAGTTGTACAAATGCTCATTTTCATATTGGTATGTTTAGTAGATGATAAGCCGTAGGGTGACTAATTCACTGCGGCACCTGGTAAAATCGGCACCTGGTCAAATCGGCACGAGTATAGTCAATTCTACATCTTGTCAAATCAGGACCTGGTTTATTCGGCACCTAAGGTAGTTTTCTCGGCACCCATGATTACCATGATTATTTTTGTAAGTAAACTATTGAAGACTCCGTTTTTTCAATATTTTTTCACCATATTTTCACTCGAGATGTCAATATTTATTTGTCACGCACAGCATAAGCTCCTTTGAAAATAGAACTATGAACAATGCCATAATATCTGTTCCTATCGGAACTTATATAATACAATGGAACTTCTATGACAACTGCACATGCTTTTTTAAAAAAAATCTAAACATCGAATTTGTTTCTCTCTCAGTTGTGCGTGGCTTAAATAGTAGCTTGGGTAATGTCTTTGTTTTAATAAATTTTCCTAAATTATAAAATATAAAAACAAAAACAACCTGAAAATGGTTAAAACAACAAACGGGTTATAGTTATCTCGGCGGAGGACATTTAGCGCATAGGTAGAACATTTGAGCGAAAAACATCGGACGTTTTAGCGCCAAAGTAGAACCCATTGTAGCGCCTGATTTTTTAACCCATTATGGCGAAAATTAAAATTGTCAAAGCCCATTTTAGCGAAATATTTTTAACCCATTATAGTATAATTAGTATAATAAATAAAAAACTTTAACCGACTCAAGACCTCACAATGTAAAACATATGATGTCCATTAAAATACAGCACATAATGTCTAAAATATTTATTCAAATGTTAAAAGTTCATTCTAGCCTGGTATTTAGATCCTAGAGAACTGTAATGGGCTCTGGATATACACCTGCACAATACTGTTGATTTGCACTAGGAACTATTCTTTCTCTTTATCCTATCTAGATTGTGATAAAGTTTTTGTTCGCAATTTGATAATAGTATCAAGAAAAACGTAAATAGCTGGGTGACAACTATAACATTGCTCAGTATAATGGTAATGGAATGACTCTGGACCATTATTTACTCTGGACCATTATTTGTTCCCTTTGTATTACACTGAACTTTGCCCAAAGCTTAGTGAGTATTTTTCAACCAGGTAAGTTTTCGCTAAAATGGGCTATCGAAAATACAGATAATCCGGCACTAAAATGGGCTCTAATGTTGGCGCTCAAATGTCCCCTAGTAGCTGATGATAAAAAATCATCAGTCTAATTCGGTAGATCACATTCATGAAAGGGGAGGGGATTGTAGTTACGACAAAAGGAACATATCATTTGTGAAACGGTTATTCTATAACGGTCAACCAACTCGTGATGGCGTCCGTAAAATTTACGAAGGGATGATTTCAACTTCACCATTTGGAACTCTTGGGTTAATAGCTTTTTTGTGAACAGCAACCCTCTATCAAAAAAAAATCATGACAGGAAATGCAATTGGGAGATATATACCCCGTATGCAGGTGCTGCTGGAATGTTGCTACTTAGAAATGGAAAGTTCACATTTGGAAAGCTGAAATCATCTCTTTTGTAAAGTTTTGTTTTCAACCGACCCTCATGGTCAATTTCTGGATGTAAGTCAAGATATGAGGCCGACTTAACTGTATCTGTATTATCCTTTATCTCTAGTTCGATGGGATAGATGCGTTCCACATAGTCACCAAATTTTGAATTATTTAATGAAAGAACACCATCTATATAGCGGAAAGTAGAGTTAAAGGATATCGCTAACTTCTTATCTTTCTTCCTAAGAAGTTCCTGTATAAAGTCAGCCTCATAATAATAAAGAAAACAAGTCGGCTAGAAGAGGGCACAAATTGTTCCCATTGGAATGACGACAGTATGTTGCAAAACACGTCCTCAGAACGTAATAAATATGTTGTCAATCAAGAAATCAAGCATCTTGATAATGTTAGATTCAGATAATTTTTTGTTTGAACCAGAGTGATCCTTTACAAAGTAGGAATTATCCCTCCCTAAGACAAGATACTTGTATCTACGTTGGCCATTCTTTTTTTATGAAACAAAGCAATACCAACTCTTTCAATTTGTCTTTTAGTTTGGAATGTGGAATACTTCTGTGAAGTGTAGAAAAGTCAATTGTTTTAATACTATTACAAGATGAAAGAGAGTTAGATTGTATGTACTCTAAAGGATCTTTGGAATTTTTAAGTATCCACATCTGATTCACACCACCTCTAGAATAGGCAGTTTCACCACATCTTTTAAGCCCGTCTTTGATTGCTGATAAAATAGATGTTAGTACTTTAGAAAGATGTTTCGTGGAGCACTTGGAAGATCCAACAATATACCGTTCTTTGTAAGGACACTTATGTAGTTTAGGTATCCAATACAGTGATGGAAGATCTAGCTCTTCGTCTTTGGTTGAAATTTCAAAGGAGCATAGAACAGACCTATGATTATCCAGGATTTCCTCTTTGGTTAGTGTCGTGAGGGTATATGTTGAGTTTCCAAGTGATTTATCAAGACCTTATTCGTTTATCAAGCAGTTAATGTAATGAGATTTACACACAAAAACGATATTGTTTGGGGCTTTGAGCAACACGACGAGTGCCACATATGGACAGGATCTGTTTACTCTTCCGGAGCACCTGAGATCACCCCAAGTTTTTTGTGGGGTTCGTGTTGCTTATTCTTTAGTTTTCTATGTTGGGTCATGTGTACTATTGTTTGTCTGTTTGTCTTTTTCATTTTTAGCCATGGCGTTGTCGGTTTATTTTCGATTTATGAGTTTGTTTGTACCTCTGGTATCTTTCGTCTCTCTTTTAAAGATATCTAAAGAGTGCAATTAAATCCATAAACCGAAGAGTTACTGACAAAACATGTACTTTAAAGAAAGCAAACAATCAGAATAAAGATTAACACATAATAATTAGCACCCGTTTAATCCCGATTAAAAAACATGGAAAAAGTAAAATCACAAAAATACTGAACTCCGAGGAAAATTCAATCGAGAAGTCCATAATCACATGGCAAAATGAAATGACAAAACACATCAAACGAATGGACAACAACAGTCATATTCCTGACTTGGTACAGGAGAACGGGATTGTAAACTGAAACATATCCGTGATTATTAAGAAATGAAATACTTTTGACAATTAACTATTCCTGACGCATCGACCAGGAAATTATTTTCCATCTGTTTAATATGAGTTAAACGAAAAATACCAGGCTGAAAATAGTGGGTATAATTGTGTTCTTCACGTATAAACAGGATCGGATCGGGTGAGCATTCCTTCATTTCTAAAATGTATACAAACAAATTAATTTTCCATAAAATAGACGTATATCGTATACTTATGAGATAACATGTGATTTTATTTATCTAAATCCAAAATGATGCAATAAATAATGCTGACATTGCATGACGTCACCAAATTCTACAATTGTTTCAATTAAAGATGATCGATGTAACAAAAAAGGTAACGTAAATCTGAAATCAATTAAACGTATTGATTGATTAGTTGGTTTTTTGGTATTTGATGCCACTTTAAGCACTAGTGGCTATTTCGTGGTAGTCAATTTTTCACTGGTTGAGGAAACCAGAGTGCCCAGAAAGAACAACTGACCTTCGTCAATCTAGATTTTAGTTTTATCATGTAGATCTATTATATAGTCATTTTATAAAGTTTACTGTTCACAAAAGTATGAATTATTCTAAATTTAAAAAAAAATAATGATGTTCTTGTCGCAGGCGTATTGGTTACATTTTCTTTTGGGACTTTGGTCCTCAGTGCTTTTCAACTTTTTACTTGTTTTGGCTTCCAAACATAGCGTCACAGGTTAGTCTTGTTTGGACGTAACGCACGTCTGGCGTATTAAATTTTTAACCTTGTACCTTTTTTCAGCTATTATTCATTTGTTTTCCTGTCGTGTAATATTGTTATTTTAATGTTATAAAAAACATTGCCATTAAAGCGGGAGGTTTGGCATGCCACAAAACCAGGTTCAACCCACCTTTTTTATTTTATTTTAAAATGCTCTGTACCAAGTCAGGGAAATGGCCATTGTTATATTATGGTTCGTTTCTGTGTGTGTTACACTTTATTGTTGTATTTCTGTTGTGTCGTAGTTCTCTTGTATTTGATGCGTTTCCCTCAGTTTTAGTTTGTAACCCGGATTTGTTTTTTCTCTATTAATTTATGAATTTCGAACAACGGTATACTACTGTTGCCTTTATGTAGTCGTGCGCACATGCCTTGTGCGGGATTCAATTACAAATGAGCAGTTTATGTAATAAACTAACTTATATTATTCGTATCTTTTTAGACAACAGTGAACATACAACTGGCTCCAAAGGTCAACAATGCAGTTATAGCTTTATTTACTGCATTAGCTGGACTAACAGTTTTAGTGGACATCAGCTATATCATAGTATGTTCTAAGGCTCTGAAAAAAACTTACCATCATCTTATGATTTTAGGTCTTTTTTTTAGCGACAGTATTCTTGGGATATCATCAGCACTCTTTTCGTTAAGTTCTGTAATACAACACAAATTCATTGGATCCTGCCTAGTACAGATATTTCTTTTTTCATTTGGTATTCAATTAAACTATTGTTTGATATTCCTTCTGTGTTTACAGAGGTACTTTGTGGTGAGCTCATTTAACTTCGGAACGAATGACAAATTTAATAGGAACAAATTTATACACATCGGGGTAGCTATCTTCCTCTCGTTCATAATTGCATTATTTGGATCGATACTAACTCCAAAAGCTGAGTATATGCAGGTCTGTACAGCTCCTGTCGTATTTGGAGATAGCTTTTATATATTTGTAACTGTTATCTTTTTACCCATAACTGTGATAATAATTGTTCTATTGATAATGTCAATAATCACAAGTTTTCGTTTATGGAAAATATATTTCAAAGGAACAATTGCACCAAAGCAAAGAGTAAGAGAGGATATACTCATGTCTGATCGTATGCAGTCGTCGAAAACAAATCAATGTTCTCACATATCAAATAGTAGTGCTTCTGAAATCAAAGAACAAGATGAAGACAAGGAGAACATTATTGCATTAAGTGATATAGACATTCAAAACGTTACTACAAACACCGAAGTCGCTGGAGATAGATCAGAGATTCGAAATCCATTTAAAAAGACTTCCAGTGAGAGTTGCAATGTCTTGAGTAGCTCACACTGTAAGAATAGCATGATAACGAACAATAAGAAACACTCTTACAGCTCAACTGATGATCATAAAATGGCAGCAAATCAGGGTAAAAAACACATTATTCAAGTACGGAAAACAGTGCAGAGAAAATCGGAAAGTTCCAGCTCAAAGAAAAATAATTTCTCATATAAGGAGAACAGGAAGGAAATGATTGATTTGAAACACTATAGTAATAGAAATCCCTTAACTACATCCACTGACAACGGTCGTTCATTTGACGCAAGTAGACAGCTGAAAAAGTCCTGGGAGATCCGAGCATTTTTAACTACTATCATAATTGCTTTCCAAACTATAATATTAACAGGGCCTTTTGTAGCGTCGTTTTGGATAGAGGTGTTCTCGAATGCACCATTAGCATTGCAGATTAAACTTTTGCTATTTATTCCAAATTTGATCAATTCCATATCCAACCCTTTTATATATGCATGGAGAATACCGGAAATTCGACAGGAGTTCAGGAAACTCTTTAGAATAAACAATTGATCAGACTGAAAGCAACAGCATTCAATTTATTGCATGTAGTTCAAAGGGAAATTATCATTTACAATAATATTGCCTTCTAAATAAGCACAATTTTATGTAGTAGATATACTTACAAAATGTCATTTACATTATATAATCTGTGGTCCTTGAATTTTTTATTCTTAATATATAACCATTTTTGTTGGTTTAACGTAACGGAATTTCAATTGCACAGATGTCGACGGATATATTATAATTGCCGTCACCACAATTCCATCGTCATACCTCGAATGCGAAATTGCTAAAAAAAACTTATAGCTGAGTTTGTCCTTGTACATGTTGTAGTGATGCTTGATGCAACATATATACATGTATTTAACAGATCAATATCATTAGAACAAATGTAGAATGAATAATAACGACAAAAAAAAATATTCACAGTTATTTTCTAAAAAAAACTTTGAGAAACTGACAGCTCAACCAATTGTCTTGAATACATTGTGGTCTACTATGAGTTTACTATCACTTGAAAAAACATGGAATAAGGTCGAAGGTGTATTGTTTTAATATTGTGAATCGGAATCTCATGTTTGTTTGTTAATCTTATGGAATAAATGTAATGCATCTTTTGTAACTTTGAGTATATGAAATAAATATTGTTCTCCTAGTTTCAGTATTCAACTTATCTTTTTTTTTAAAGTATGTTGAAACAAGCGGTTTATTTATGGTTTTCAAAGAGATGCAAAAAATACCAGAGGAACATTCAAATTCAGAAATCGAAAATAAACTGACAACGCCATGGTTTAAAGAGACACACTGACAAACGGACAAACAAAAGTACACAAATCACAACATAGAAAAATAGAGACTGAGCAACACGACCCCCACCACTTACTGGGGGTGATCTCATTTGCTCCGAAAAGGAGAAGAGATCCAGCTACACTGGCATGACTGGATATTATGAACTGTATCTGTGCGTTCATTTAACCTGTCTATGTTATTTTTTATCAATCGTGTCGAAAATATGGCATAGCAATCTTATATCTTATAACCCTAACATGCTGTAGATCAACATAGAATAAAAAACAAACATTAATTCATCTTTGAATTTTTAGTCTTGATCAGCTGTAAAGGGAATTGGATTAAAAAATATGTTTTGAATTATGTATAATCAATTCAAGAATACATGTTATCTTATACATATTATGATCTATTAGTCTGTTTCAACCAATGCTCATCCGACGTATAGTAACAATTTTTAATTCTTAGATTTTTAAAATTTTGCCTTCATGGGATGTAGCTACAATACGCGGATGGAGTATCATTCCAGTCATTGAAGACCAGATATCGATTTTATATTTGATATAGTCGTCTGAGTTTAATTTAAGATGTTGTTTAATTGTTACATTTTGTATCACATTAAAAAAAATAATCAAAATTTGAATTGTTTGCTGGCAAGTCGGTATCCGTGTGATGGAGATTTTCCCTATTATCAGTATACTAAGTACCTGTAATATAACTATCACGTTTTCTCAGTAATACATTATAATAACCTGATATTGTACGGTTGTCATTATCAAAATATGCACCATGCAATAATATACAAAGAAATTAGAACCTTTTACAAAATTATGCTATTTACTTTTTTTTTTTATTTGAAATATATGAAAACTAAAACTAAAAACTTAATTATTATTTAAAAGAAAATATTGAAATTATATGAATTGATTTATAGTTACATACATTGCTAATGTGCTTATTAAAACCAAAGCACAGAAACAAATAGTTTGTTGTGAAGACGAATTACAGCACAATGGCCTCCCGCAACATTCTGGAACACATTTTCCATTTGCAAGATTCCAATCACACACAGTATTGTTTTTCGTACAGCAATCACTAGGACAATTTTGTTCATCTTCTCCTTGATCACAAATTTTATCAAAGAACGAATCAGGTACCGATCTTTTTTTCCGGGTTTTCTCGTAATACTTCTTACATGTGTCTTCGAAACAATTTGTAAATACCCAACATAAACCCTTATGATTTGCTATTGACTTGGCGCATTCGTCATAAACTCTTTGTTGGCCTCTGCAGCCTCCGCACTTAAAAGCTTCCATTCTTTTTCCGTTTCCAGTTCCATCTTTTCCATACTCATTACAATATGATCTGGAAGAAGCAGTGTGATAGGTTCTGTTATTGCATGAATCTTCACTGGAGCCACAATTATTACAACAGCTATAATAGTGTAGTCTACTCATTCCTCTTCTGTTGAAACCGAAACATCTTCCTGGAGAAGGTTGTTGTCCAGTTTTTCGTTTCTCACGTTCATGTGGAACTTGTTGTATGGAAATTTGGCATACAACATAAATCAGATACAAACTGAACCAAGGCTTGAACATATATATATAAAAAAGTAACTATAATGAATACCAGGTAACCCGTTTATGTTTCAGGATCAAACTGTAATGTACTGATTTTTTAAAAATCTATAAGCCATTAAAAGGAGGTAGACCTAGGTTAAGGGAAATAACTCTTAAAATCATCAGTACGTTTGTGTAAACCATTTTCATAAATATATTGTAAGCTTCTAGGTTACATAGATTATTTCCAATCTGTCTCAGGTAAATGCTTAAAAAACATTGATGAAACTTGACTTTAACAAACACATAACTGATTTAAAGAGTTATCTCCATGAACCAAGGTCTACCTCCTTGAGATACAAACTAATCAAATAGATGCAAACACAGCTAATCTTTGGGTGGTATTTCATTTGTTAATCAGTTATATCAATTAAAATTTTGATAATATAAAGAGGCCTGTATCGTCTCTGAGCCATATATTTCTTAATAAGTTACATTAAATATTGCAGATAATCTCTCTTGGCCAGCATTTATAAGTACTTAAACGTCTTATGATTGAGTTAGGCCTTCCAATTAACATTTTATTGTGTGTTTTTCTATGTTGTGATGTTATTCTATTGTTTCAGAAAATGTTAGAGTGTCCTAATTCAGAAATCTAATGTACAGTAATTGTCGTTTGTTTATGTAATTGATACGTGTTTCTCCTTTCTCGTTTTTAATATAGATTAGACCGTTGGTTTTTCCGTTGGAATGGTTTTACACGTCTAGTAATTTTGGGGCCCTTCATAGCTTTGTTCTCGGTGTGAGCCAAGGCTCCGCGTAGAAGGCCGTACATTGACCTATAATGGTTTACTTTTATAAATTGTTATTTGGATAGATAGTTGTCTCATTGACACTCATACCACATCTTCCTATATATATGTTCGTCTATGGTTTGAAGGATCATTATCAATGTACTTACAACACTTAATTATGTATATGTTACCTGTGTCTGTTTGCCAATTACCGATTTCATTCTTATTTTACACATTTTTTAAAACAAATTACTTTCCTAAGTCAATAGTAGACTAGTTCCATACCGAAATTGGCTTTTGCCAATGCAAAGCATGATGAATTGAAAGTGATGTATCTGCGGTTTAGCTAATTTTTCATGAAAAACAATTTCTGATGTCAAAAGTATTTAGCTTAACAACATATTATTGTAATTACAAGATTTCAAAACCTTATTGATTACTTACATTACGCTCAGGTAAATGCTCTTCCTGTTAGCTTTCCATTTTAAATAAAAATTAATGTCCCTCAGAAGGGAGACAACTAAGAAAGAGATCTCTCATTACAGAGTAAATTTCGGGAATTGGCAAATAGCCAATTTAACTTTAGTATTCATTTAAATGGGTCTTAAAATACTTTTTATCCATTGAATGAACTTCATTAATTAATTGAAATATCTTGTCATTACATTTATTAAATCAACTAAACTTTCAATTCATAAACAATATATGTATTTCCTAAAATAAAATAGTTTTTTTTCAGAACGTACATAAAAATATTTACGATATTCATTTTTTATCTGGAAAACTCTTCATTGATACCAATTCGTAATAAACTTGAGGGTCAATAGGGAAAACATGAGATAAGAAAATAATACAAAATGATAATTAATAAATGGGTTTAGGGCTACATAAAAATATATAAAACTAATCTAATAACATGTCGTTGTCAGTTTATTCTCGATTTATGAGTTTGACTGTTTCTCTGGTATCTTTTGCCCCTCTGTTATCAATTATAAATAACCGTATGCCCATTCAACAATTAACCCTTTGCGTAAAGTCGGCTCTTAAAGGCCTGCCATGAGAAAAATATCAAATAATTAAAAAACAATTGTTTAGAGAACAATTGGAGGTCTTCCCCCCCAAACAAAACCCATGTATTTTGATATGAAAATATTGAAATCGAGGTTAAAATTTCTTTTCAAGAGTCGGTTGACATCTGACTGTGGGCTAAATCCGAAAATATTTTATAAATAACCATTACCTTAAAAGAGGGACGAAAGATACCAAAGGGACAGTCAAACTCAGAAATCTAAAATAAACTGACAACGCCATGGCTAAAATGAAAAAGACAAACAGACAAATAATAGTACACATGACACAACATAGAAAACTAAAGAATAAACTCAACAAAAACTAGGGTTATCACAGGTGCTCCGGAAGGGTAGGCAGATCCTGCTCCACATGTGGAACTCGTCGTGTTGATCAAAGCCCCAAACAACATCGTTTATGTGTGTAAATCTCATTACATTAACTGCTTGATAAACGAAATAGGTATTGACAATTCATTTGGAAACTCAACATATACCCTCACGACACTAACCAAAGAGGAAATCCTGGATAATTATAGGTCTGTTCGGTAGGTCACATTCATGAAAGGGAAAGGATGTAGTTATGACGTAAGGAACGTATCAGATATCATCTGTGAAACGGTTATTCCATAATTCCATCAATCAACTCGTGATGGCGTCCGTAATTTTACGAAGGGATGATTTCAACTTTACCATTTGGAACTCTTGGTTTAATAGCTTCCTTGTTAGTAGCAACCCTCTATCAAGAAAATCATTATAGGAAATACAAGTACGGGAATATCGTATCAATTGGTAGATATATATCCCGTATGGAGGTGACGGAATGTTGCTATTTAGAAATGGAAAGTTCGCAATGGGAAAGATGAACTCATCTCTTCAGTCGTAAAGTTTTGTTTTCAACCGACCCTCATTGTCATTTTCTAGATGTAAGTCAAGATATGAAGCTGACTTAATTGTATCTGTAGTATCCTTTATATTTAGTTCGATGGGATAGATCACACATAGTCACAACATTTTGAATTATTTAGTGAAAGAACAATCGTGCTATATCAAAATTGGACAATAAACCTCAAAGGATCACTAGCTGTCAAATTCATGTTCACAGATTTGACTCATATTCTCATATTTTATTTATAACCATGTATAGCATATATTCAAATTACAAAAAGTGTAAATAATTTACAGGGATTGGGCCCGATAATAGTTAGCTTCGTTTAGTCTGTATTTAATTCTTAACGCCATCTAATTAACTATTGAGTTGACCCCCATGTAAAACACCCTGATGGTGATACACTAGTAAACATAAATATAGATTTAGATAATTATTACTCGAGTTATTAAATTTTCCCAGGTCGGTTTAAGTTCATATTATAGATTAAAATATATGATAATCATCGTTTTTAACTGTATAAGAATGATATATTGTGGATCCCATCAGTCAAGCAAATGCTTTACGTTTTTTACTTTCAATGTTTACATTCTTTTCATTTGAATAACCAAACACGCTCTTACACTCATATATCCCAGTGAACTTGAAATTAAGGATACAACTGACACTAGAAGGACTGCTTCATACCTTGGCCTTTTCCTCAATATTGACACAGATAGACGACTTCACACTAAAATCTATGACAAACGGGACGATTTTAACTCTTCAATTTTCAATTTCACCTTTATCAGTAGTAACTTGTACCCTTTGTCCCTTCATATTGTGTTTACATATCTCAGTTGATACGGTATGCTCGTGCATGGTAACACTATACGGACTTCATATACAGGAATGTGCTCCTTTCATGGAAACTGCCCCAACAAAGTTATGAGGAGGAAAGATATAAAAATGATACTCCGTAAATTTTAAGGACATCATCACAAATTTTTTGATCCATACGGTGCGTCGTTGTCTAAACTAATATGGATATTTTTACCACGTTTTAGATTGTTGTTGACCATAACCTCGTCTTGTCTTTTAATAACCGAACGTGACCTATTCCTGATTATGACTGTTTTGCTGATTGTGAATCCTAAATTGTTATCCAACATTCATGTATTTAGATTTGATGTTTTTTTTTATACTAATCGGATATTGTTAAATGTCTTATAGATTGTAGTTGTAATGCGTACTTTTTTTTTTATATTTGTGAGTGAGGGTAAGGAAAAATAATCACCAAGTTCATTTATTATGTTTAAGTCTGGGGCTACTAAACATACAGTTTGATTTAAAAAAAATACAGACATAGCTAGATAATACGATTATTATCTAATTACTAATACAATTCTATTTACAATAGTATTGCTATTTTTAATGTTATTAAATTCATCAATTATCATTATAACAAACCAAATCTTGAACTATATCCTATTTTTAAATGTTTCGGATGTTCTGTTTTAATGTGATGACCTAGGTTGTTTTATGTTCGTTTTATTCTGTGTTGACATGAAAATCAATTATATGGTTATTTCTTATAAATTTACTGTTTGCAAAAGTATGAATTATTCTAAAAACTAAAGAATTTCTTACCAAAGGCAGATAACCTAAACCGTTTTTGGAATTTTGGGTCAAAAATGATCTTCATCTATGTCGGGCTTTCTTCACTCTTTTACATTAGTTCACTGGTGAGTCCTTTGTAGACGATACCACGTTTAGCGAATTAAATTATAAGCCTGATACCTTTAGTAACTATTAGCATGTCGTATTGTTCATTTGTATTGTCAATTATTGTATTTCTCTATCCTGAATTTATTTGTATTGTAGTCCTACCATGTAATGTTGTCGTTATGGTGTTATATTTAAAATTGCCAGAAAAGCTAGAGGTTTGGCTGTCCTATCATTTTTTTCATAAAATGTCCTGTACCATGTATCAGGAAAATGCCAATTCATATTTCATAGTTCGTTTCTATGTGTGTTGCATTGCCGTTTGTTTTGTTGCACTTTAATTAGTGTTGTTTCGTTGTTGTTCTCTTCAGTTTGCAAATCGGATTTGTTTTCTCTCAATCGATTTATGACTTTTGAACAGCGGTTTTCTTCTTTTGCCTTTATTCATTTATCTCTAACTAAAGGGTAAAATTGAAGTTCACATGAATACGGATTAAATGAGGTCAAATTATTCACTTGCAAGTGTATAATTCATCATCATTTTTTCTTAGCTTAATGTAACAAAATTGAACACTAATGGCAGCTAAAAGCGACATTTTATTCCACTATTTCACTTTCATTAATGATTGAAATCATAGTTGAGTCCCTTAACACATCTCGTAAATAGTGCTCCTTTTACAACATAATATTAAATGAGATTTACAACGAGCTTTCATTAATTTTAAAGAGAAGTTATATTTAAGGAAAATGCGGCTGGTTTTTTTTATATATATAATTAGTCCTATAACCAATTTGATTAATTTTAAGGACAATGGCATTTTTTATTTAATAGTTTGTTTCTGTGTTTGTTGCATTGTCGATTGTTTTTTTGTTGCAATTAAGTGTGTCTGTTGTTTTGTTATCTTCCTCTTATAGTTGATGTGTATCCATCGGTTTTAGTAACCCCGATTTTTTTTCTCTCCATCGATTTATGAATTTTGAACAGCGGTATGTTTCTGTTGCCTTGATATGTGTAAACCTCAGATATGTGGACAGCCTCAAATCTGTGTCCGTCTCTCAAATCTATGCCCCATCGTGACAAATTTCTCCCGATATTGCAGTGTGTTTAAAGACAACAGTTATCAATTTCTTAGTCTTTTGCAACCTTGCATTTTATTTTTGTGGTTAAACATTTAGTGTTCCAATCTATTTTCTGTTGTTGAATCTTACGTATGTTTCGTTGAGTTTCGTTTGTTTACATGTCGTTTATGCTTTTTTATTTATCTCCTTTATCCATTTTAAAAGAACATTGTTATGTAATTATAAAATAAAAATATATTAAAAACAATTGGTCTGAGACCACAATTGTCGTCCCTTGATTTTTCGTTGTTCACAAATATAGTCCCTAGCGTTGACAGTGGGTTACATGCCATTAATTTTTATACCCCTTCCAAATTTATTTCTCCATGTTTAATGCCTCAAATTGCAATAAAGGGGGTGAAATTACACTGTAAAAAAATTTGGGTTCAGAATTTTAAAGGAAAGTAGTGATTTGGTCCAGCTGAAAAAGGTTGAAAATTAGGATTTCGGAAGCTGTCAAAAGATTTCAAGACGTCCTAAACATAAAATTGTCCATATTTTGAGTTAGAGCCGATGAAGTTTTCTATAATTTTGATAATGTCCCAAAAGTAGTACAACACACTAAAAATTTCACTGTGACAGCGCAGGTGGGATTTTTTTAATTTTCATTTATCTTCTAAAAGAAATGCACTACGAAATAATTGTGGTCTCGGACCTAAGAGGTGAAATCTGGAAATATGGAATCTTTACTTTGGCAACTTCCCTAAATTATTTGATGGTGTCAATTTGTCAAATAGCATAAAACTAAAGGATTTAAACTTTTATTTTATAGAATATTTTAAAAAATGACCAATTTTGGCATTTTGTGGTCAAAATAGGCATTTTATAGCTTTTTCAATATTAATGCATAAATGGCATCCTGACTTTAAATCTGACAGGTTTTCATGTGTCAATATTTGTGTTTCTATGACTTTATCTAGTTCTTTTACTTTTTTATGAACTGAATCTACAGAAAAGAAGATTATCTCAGATAATATGTGCTAAATGAGTTGTATAAATGACCCTTGTCTAACGCCCTGTTAGGATGAAGTCAAAAGTGGGGAGCTTGGTACATAAAATTTGAAGTCCATAATAAAGACTTCACTAAATTTGTATCAAAAGCACTTTAAAATGTCTATTGTACCTGTTCCATTTCACATAATATCTTTCTTTTCTTCTGTAGGATAGCAAGCGGTTAAGTAGAAGCCTTTTGAGACTAAAATCGCATGCAAGTTTTTCACTAGAAAGGCAAAAATCTTAGTATCAGACCATACTGTCTACAAGAAAAGTTAATTGCCAGAGTCTTTTTGTGCTCAGTTTGTTGTATCATGTCACATGAGTATAGATGAGTATAGAAATGATAAAAAAGACACAATTTTTTATTTCTTAAAGCCTTAATATGCATTTTTAAATGTAAATATGTGGCACGGCCTAAATTGACCCTAATTTTTTTCCAGTCTTACTTGACCTAAGACCCTTTTAAACTAATATAACATGTTATTTGTAACTTTTCTGTCCATTTAAAGTACATTCCATACAAATGTAAAGATTATTTATAACCAAAAAGTTTCACAAATTCAAAATTGCTGGAAAATATTACATCTTCATGTTAGGCCCCCTTCATTGAAAAACCTCAATTTTTAGGCGCAGGCTCATATAAATTTGACTTTTGAATAATTATGCTAAGTCTTATAAATCAAATGAGTACTCTATTGCTTTTAGTACATGATAGATGATATATTAAGGCATTTAAAAAGTATTATTTTGCAATATTTTAATTTTTGAAGCCCCAAATGTTGATAGTTGAATTTTTTCAATTTTAACGTCAAAATTTAACACGCAAAGATGAGTATAGAATTTAACATATTGTCTATAATGTATATCCTATTGCTATGAAACGTTGTAAGCATTGTTATTATTTATTAGGCTTTGGTCATACCAAGTTTTTTTAAGATTGGTCAACTCTTTCTATCCTATTAGGTCCGAGACCACATTTGTCGTACCTTGATTTTCGTTGTTCACAAATATAGTCCCTAGTGTTGACAGTGGGTTACTTGCCATTAATTTTTATACCCCTTCCAAATTTATTTCTCCATGTTTAATGCCTCAAATTGCAATAAGGGGGTGAAATTACACTGTAAAAAAATTTGGGTTCAGAATTATAAAGGAAAGTAGTGATTTGGTCCAGCTGAAAAAGGTTGAAAATTAGCACTTCGGAAGCTGTCAAAAGATTTCAAGACGCCCTAAACATAAAATTGTCCATATTTTGAGTTAGACCCGATGAAGTTTTCTATAATTTTGATATAATTTGTCCCAAAAGTAGTACAACACACTGTAAACATTTCATTAAGCGCAGGTGGGATTTTTTTAATTTTCATTTATCTTCTACAAGAAATACACTACGAAATAATTGTGGTCTCAGACCAATTGGCGCGTCTGGTTTGTATTTGATTGATTGTTGGATGTTAAATTTCAATGGCAAGTATTCAATGAATTTCACAACGAGAATAATTAGCGTTTGATAACGGATTGAAAAGTGGTTAAGATGACACAAGTTTAGTATTTTTCTTTTTATATCGACACATCCTTTATAAATATGGAACGAATAAAGGAGGATTGTTTGGGTATTTGCTGTCTCCTAGAATAAAGCACCCAACATGATAGTCTTAAGGTGCACTAGGTTCAAGTGGTCCGACTTGCTTGTACGCATGAGCGTCATTTACTTGCCCAAGAGTATCTTGGATAAATATGTCGTGAACACCACTATTTATTTGAAAAATTATCTATTAGGAAAAAGGGTACAGAAATATAAAGGAGCACTCGACCAATCGTAAAGTAATAGAGTTTTGTGTATTCTTGTTGAAAGTATGAGTGCTACAGCACTAATAGTTACATATTTTCATAAATGTCCTTGATCTAAATATTTTATATTCTTCCACATAATTTTTCGATCAATTAGATTTTCAACTGTCATTGATTGAACCGTAAATTGTATATTATATGATATATATCAATATGATATGTCTTCGACTCAAAATGGTCTTAAAAAATACTGCATGTATATATTCTTTTTTGAAATAAAAGACATTTCAAAGGGAAGAAGAACACATATAGTACAATATCATTTAATACATTAATGCTCCCTCTTTTCTCCTTACGGCAAGTAACGTTAAGTTAGGGCAATTCCATTCGTTCGTAAGATGTTGAAAAACCTTTAATAAGTGATTTCCTATAATTCAATATTAAGTTGGTATGTGTTCTCCATGTCTGTGCAAGGGCTCAAGTATAATATATGTTAAACATGTTAAAGTAAATCTGGCTAAATTGTTTCGCTGGTAATTATAATATTGTTTAAAGTACGGTCTTACATGACTTTTGTTTTATTAAGTCATCTCTCCATGTGTGTGGTTAAAATCTTTACATGCGTGTGTTATTATTGTATCCGTCTTCAAGAGTGAAACTGCACATATTTATTTTACTTAAAAGACAGTAAAGAACGAATATTTGTTTGTAACAACAACGTACCACATCGTCTTGTTTACAGGACATAAATTTAAGACAATAAAGAACAAAAATTTAGAACGTCTATGACGCAATATTAAAAAGGACATAGATTTGCGGAAAATACATAGATTTGAGGCCGGACATAGATTTGAGTCTAACATATATAATTTATTCATAGTTTAAAAAATACGTTTTTTCAAAAAAAAAAAAAAAAGAGATTGAAGCACCGTTCCTGAGTATTTGCAATATTATAATTCTACATTCTTCATGAAAAATAATGAAGAAAAAAGAAGCATGTCTTACCTGCTATTCCGACGAAGATGTTCTATTGTGCATTTTATCACTAGTATAACGTTACTATTATGATAATGAATGCACTTGATATTTTATCAAAAAGAGGTCAGAGGGATCAGAATTGACACTAACAATAATTTTGGTTACGACTGTATCACCGGTTGGTATTTATAACTTTGTTTTATACTTTGTTGATAGTAAAGTCTGGATAATTACAATACATATAATCATATGTGTTTAGCCGAATGAAATGTGACCTTATCATTCAAAAGATAATATAAAAGAACGTATGAGAATGATTAACTTTAAAATACAATTATCTTTATCTAGGATATGATAGTCTTTTGTTTAAACACAACATTTCCCTTAACATTCTAATGAAATTTAATTAAGTAAACCGATCTTTCATAAATCCTTACATAAATGGGGTTATTGTTGCTTAGTCTTTTGTTTTCTATGTTTTCTGTGTCTTGTGTACTATTATTAGTCTTTTTCTTTTTTAGCCATGGCATTGTCAGTTTAATTTTTCGATCTATGAGTTCGAATGTCTCTCTGGTATCTTTCGCCCCTCTTTGACATAAAGCATAAATTAATACAATATAAATGAAATGCATCTCAATCAAAAACAGAATCGTTCAGGTCTTTTGATCCTCTTGTATTTCGGTATGGTCGATAATTGACATGATATAAATCAGGTTACTGTTCTCAATAACAATGACTTGTTTTTGAATGATCCCTCGAATTATCTACACGTGTATAGTTTTTTCTTTGACGAATGTCACGTCGCTCATATTTAAATACATTCACATCCGTATTTTTCGAAAGGTTTCTTATCATTTTCCCTATGTATATCAAGGAAGACGAACATGCACCTATCACTAAATGTTCCCTACCTTGTACATAGTATAGATGACTTTCAATAATGTCCTATTTGTCCTTTGAAACCAGCATTTACCTGTTGCTAAATAAATGCATACATTTTATACGATCTATCAGTAATATTTTGAGATTGGTTAAAAGTCATCTACACAACTTTAATAGATACCTACTGTTAAAAACGCGTCTTATATTGTGTTGTATTTTATTAGTATATATCAGTTGATTTTATTAAATTGATGATGATTTGCAAACGACGTACAACTATTATCGGCGTTCTGTGTATAATTATTAATTATTTACAGCTAGTATTGTTGATCATCTTTGCTGGTCAGAACTTGTAAACACGTTTAAAAATGTCTTGTTCTTCGAAAATATAGGGGATCATTTACATAATATCTAAATTTCTATTCTACCTTTTGCTCAGTCAGATATCAAATTTAATATTGGATGATTCCTTGACAAGCAAGCATTGTATCATCCAACCTTCATTAGTTCAGTATACCATGGAAAAAAATCACGTTGATACCCCGTGCTTTTTTTTAAACTAAAGTTTATAGTAGATATTATACAATTGTAAACTTTTTTCTACTATCAAATTGAAACAAAAGGGAGAAAGGGTTTATTTTTAACGACATTATCGTGTAAACATTACTGTGCCTGTTATAGCTGACTAAGCGATATGGGCTTTACTCATTTTTTAAGGCTGTGCGGTGACCTACATGACCTACAGTTTTCTGTGTCATTTTGGTCTCTTGTTGTGGAAATTCGTCTCATTGGCAATCAAATTACATATTTTTTTTATATCTATATTGATTGATATCCAAAATGTTTTGGAATAAGGAAATTCGAAAGTTTGCTGATCTTTCATTTGGTATGTATTTCACACATTATCATCTCACCAGATGCCTAAATAACAGAAGAGTTCACAAAAAAAATAACTTGTATACTTATGAGTTTATAATTTGTTCATTTCAGGCATTATATTTGTTCATATCGTTATACCGAGCATTAGCATAAAGAAATATATCATGCTAAAAGGAAAATTTTGAACTCGAAGCGGAACTATAACACGCGTTCAACAACCATTCATTTTGAATTGGTAAAGCCAAAACGTTCACGACAATCTTCCGTCCTTGAACAGATACATGTAAGCTCACTTTAATAATGATGTAAATAAATTACAAGGCTTTGGGATAATGGAAAATAGTTACAAATACGGGTGTAACACCAGATGGTAGTTATAACTTTTGTGTTAGTGGTTGACCTTTTCATCTTTGAGAGTATCTCTCTGTAAACATAATGTATAAAATTTGGAATGATCCAGAGGTTATTAAGTTATGAAAGTTGTAAGTTGTAACGTGGTATTATCATGAAAAGAAAAAAATGATTTTTGAGCAGAGAAAACTAAAGATTTTAGTAAAAAAATGCATTAACAGAATAAAAGTGTCTGTCAGAATAACCCCTCTGATTAAACAAGATGCTGGCACACAAACAAACACCATTGAAGATACTTCATTTTATTGTCTAACTGGAAACTCAGTATATTGCATAACATAGCACAAAGGGAGATAAGCAGTTTAAATAAATTGTTCCAACTTAAAACAGAATAATCACTCTGTCGATACTGATACACTAAAGCATATAAAGCAAACACTACATGACTGACGTTTTTTGTTTGTTTGTTTCTTTCTTACATTTGTTTGATGTAAAATTAAAGATAAACGGACAATGAAGATAATCGATTTGCCTGTATAAGAAGAATGTTTGCTGGTCTTATTGCAATAAATATTGTCATATGCATTGCTAATATCGTTTTAAGGAAGCACACCAAGTTTCTTGTAAACATGCATAATTTGTAAACGGCCTCAACAATCAAACGCAGTATTAGTCCATTTGAAATTAAAAAAAAATTGTGAATAAAAATGGGGAATGTGTCAAAGAGACAATAACCCGACCAAAGAGTAGAAAACAGCCGAAGGCCACCGATGGGTCTTTAATACAGCAAAATTATCTTCCACCTGGAGGCGTGTTTTAGCTGCCCCCCTAAACAAAAATGTATACTGTTTCAGTGATAATGAACGTTATATTAAACTCCGAAATATATAAATGAATTAAAATTTAAAATCATACAAGACTAACAAAGGCGAGAGGCTCCTACCTTGGACCAGGCGTAAAACAAGTGGTATTGTTAAACATCTCAACCCTCCCCTTATACCTCTTGCCAATGTTAAAAAGATCAAATATTACACCAGATGTAAAACCAGAATAAACGAAGAACTTACTAAACCTAGTAACAAACAACAACCACTGAATTGCAGACTAATCTGGTCGACATGGAGCACAAAACTAGTAATCAATAGGCCGACTTAAGAAACAAAGCACGGATCTGGATGTAGTCACTGTTACATGTATTTAAAATGAATTTGAGTATGGTATAAAATAGCAAATAAAGAAATGGCAGTGGTACAATTTCGTTAAGCTCCGAAGTGAATAGTTTCTTTCACTTCATCCTGTCTTTAGATGTCTCTTTACAATTCTACTCATAAACAAATATACGTATTCGTGTATCAAAGAGTAAAATCCGATATTTGCTGTTAGCAATTACCGCATTTAAAGTTATGGTGAAATCATGTCTACTTCATTTAAATATGTGTTACAATTCTTGCTCACCTGACCCGAAGGACCATGTGATTTTTTTCCATCACTTGGCGTTAAATTTTACAGAAATATTTTATTTTCTACAAATACTGATCAAGTTTACCAAGCTAAGCTAAAATAATCATTAGAGTATCTAATTTTAGAAATGTATCTGATGACACCGTCTGCAAACCAAGATGGCCGACATTACTAAAATATGAGATTCTTGTAAAATGAAAGCTATGCTTATTTTGAAAACCACTATAAATAGAGAAGTTCTTGCAGTAGACAAAATGTTTAGAACATAGAGCTTAAAGTATTGTCCATTTATGTCAAAACTGTAAAACGACTACTAATAGGAGTTATTGCCCTTACATGACGAATGTTACCATTTTGCTTTGTACCATAGGAAATATGACGGTTGTTCCATAGTTCCGGGTATAAAGACCAACTATTTACATGATTTTGTGTCAAAAATGTCCCGATCTGATATTGTATTATTTTTGTACGATGTTCAGATTTTATGTATTTCAAGAGATGAAAATGACCAGTTACACTTTCGGGTCGACTTAACCTATAAATTTCATTAAAAAAACACTCATCAGTGATGATCGAAAGAAAAAAGTTAAAAGTCCAATGAAGTACCTATTCCAGGTCAGGAATATGACAGTTATTGTCCAATCATTTGATGAGTTTTATCATTTGATTTTTCCATTTAATTAGGGACTTTCAGTTTTAAATTTTCTTTGGATTTCAGTAAACTTTTTTTAAAGTTATTGAAGATCAAACATTCCGAAAGATTTTACCAAAAACATTTAAGCTTTAGTATAACTTTGCAGGATTTTCTTGCTGTGTTGAAGACCTATTGGTAGGCTTCGATTGATTTCTGGTCGGGATGTGGTCTCTTTGACACATTCCCGATTCATTTCCTTTCTCAATTTTATTATATATAGATAGGAAAAATTGATGATACATGGAACGTATTTATTATCATTAAAAAAAGAAAAAACAAAATAGAGATATCTTCATTTGATTAAGGGGAATTATTTAAACATTTCCTGTAGGTGTTTTACACTTTCATAATGATAATAATTATAATAATAATAATGTAAATATAAATAAACCAGTGTGTGAACTGATTCAAATGACAAGAAGACGAGTAGATGCATTGCTCAAGAACTAATCGCTAAACTAGTAGGACAATTTTATAAGTAAGTTATTTCTGATTTTTATTAAAAAAAGTTTTTCAGTAAAACTGCATGTAAAACCTGGAATCTGAAGAAAAAAAATATAACATATAATCACACCTTGCATAATACCACTAGTACAGTGTTTATTTAATCAATTAAATTTGCTTCTCAATTCATTTACCTAAATGTCCTTGGCAAAGGCATTTGATATGTTGATAAGCTGTTTCAATCAAGTACCGTTTCTAATTTTTTATGAGTAATAGCAATGTATGGTCTGCTACTCGTTAAAAATTAGTCATACCAGGGATGATATATCTTTTTATTGACTGTTTACTTGTGATAAAGCACAAACTGTCAATTTGAAGCATGTCTAGTGAAAAACAAGAAGCCTGATGAGAATTATTATGTTAACATGTTATTGGCCTTACTACCGATTTTATATATAAAACTGGACGTTAAGCATATCACCAATATTATGGATTCATTTATTTTCGTGAGTATCAATTTTTGTGGATTGAGGAAAACTTGCATTTTGTGGATAAATAATTTCTTGCTTTTGGCAAAGTCTGCGTATATTCCTTTAAGAAAATTGTAATTCGTAGAATATCTAAATTCTTGATTTCCCTGTACCCGTGAAATTTACGAAAATTTGTATACAACAAATAATAATGAATTCACTGTACATAAATTATCCTGAAGATCATGGAGTTACCGTCAGGATAATGTCAGTACAAATCTCTTGAAACGTGGCACAATGTAAATACTATACATGTATATTGTGCCGTAGTTTTAGGATTTGATTTGTGCTACGGGCAGATTCATGGACGGAGCCAACGTGTGACGAACAGCAGACCATTGTTTGATTATCTTAAACGAGTGGATAATTACAACTTAGTTATGATATAATGGAATAATGGAACATTCACCAACAATCAAAAAGAAAAAGCATCGAAAACAGTAAAAAAGAAAAAAAAAGTACATCAGGCTACATTCGTCACAGCTCTGCCGATTCCGTACCCTCATCTAACGGATAGAAGAAGAGTAGCGGATTCACCCGAGGATTGTCGATTGATGAGTGTATCATTCGTCACAACTCGGCCGATACCGTACCCTCATCTAACGGATAGAAGGAGAGTAGCGAATTCACCCGAGGATTGTCGATTGATGAGTGTATCATTCGTCACAACTCGGCCGATACCGTACCCTCATCTAACGGATAGAAGGAGAGTAGCGAATTCACCCGAGGATTGTCGATTGGTGAGTGTATCATTCGTCACAACTCGGCCGATACCATACCCTCATCTAACGGATAGAAGGAGAGTAGCGAATTCACCCGAGGATTGTCGATTGATGAGTGTATCATTCGTCACAACTCGGCCGATACCGTACCCTCATCTAACGGATAGAAGAAGAGTAGCGGATTCACCCGAGGATTGTCGATTGATGAGTGTATCATTCGTCACAACTCGGCCGATACCGTACCCTCATCTAACGGATAGAAGGAGAGTAGCGAATTCACCCGAGGATTGTCGATTGATGAGTGTATCATTCGTCACAACTCGGCCGATACCGTACCCTCATCTAACGGATAGAAGAAGAGTAGCGGATTCACCCGAGGATTGTCGATTGGTGAGTGTATCATTCGTCACAACTCGGCCGATACCGTACCCTCATCTAACGGATAGAAGGAGAGTAGCGAATTCACCCGAGGATTGTCGATTGATGAGTGTATCATTCGTCACAACTCGGCCGATACCGTACCCTCATCTAACGGATAGAAGGAGAGTAGCGAATTCACCCGAGGATTGTCGATTGATGAGTGTATCATTCGTCACAACTCAGCCGATACCGTACCCTCGTCTAACGGATAGAAGGAGAGTAGCGGATTCTCCCGAGGATTGTCGATTGATGAGTGTATCATTCGTCACAACTCGGCCAATACCGTACCCTCGTCTAACGGATAGAAGGAGAGTAGCGAATTCACCCGAGGATTGTCGATTGATGAGTGTATCATTCGTCACAACTCGGCCGATTCCGTACCCTCGTCTAACGGATAGAAGGAGAGTAGCGGATTCACCCGAGGATTGTCGATTGATGAGTGTATCATTCGTCACAACTCGGCCGATTCCGTACCCTCGTCTAACGGATAGAAGAAGAGTAGCGGATTCACCCGAGGATTGTCGATTGATGAGTGTATCATTCGTCACAACTCGGCCGATACCGTACCCTTATCTAACGGATAGAAGGAGAGTTACTGTAGCGGATTCACCCGAGGATTGTCGATTGATGAGTGTATCAATCGTCACAACTCGGTTGATTCAATTCACTTATTTCACGGATAGAATGAGAACACGGATTCTACCAAGGATTGCCGAATGCATCAGTAGTAATTGATGAACTTTGTTGAAAAGGTTCGACCAAGAACACACCAATTATCCGTATATATGGGACTACTTTGGAGAATTTCAAAACCATGGTCGTTTCTTCCTCTATAAAACATCAATAACACGATTTTTTTATAGAAACTGATTAAATATCATGGCCAGAAACTAGTTTTATTAGACAAAAAACAAAATTTTATCAAATTATGGAAAAAAGGAAACTGGAAAATTTATCAAATGTCAATCTATTGTAAATATTTACGGAAATGTAAAAATTTGATGACTACAAATATTTTTTTTTTAGTTAAAAGTTGAGATTGTTATCACGAATTCTCTGAAAACAAGAAAACATAAATTGTGTCAAATTTATTTAAAATCAAGACATCTTTAGTCAATTGATTCTAAAATGTATGCTGAATAAATTAATATATTCAAAACTTCGGTTGACAAATAATTTTAAGGATAAATATATCTATATGGATATACATTACATATGGCGAAACAATCTTTGCAATAGAGAAATATATCTTATATTTGTAGAAGAATACACTCATTATTATATAGCTGTTACTAAAGAGATATTTACAACATAATTCGTGGTCGCAATATATGAATCTTTAAGAGTTAATAAGTTCATTCAATTTCTCAAAGTACGGATGTTGATGTCATATGGAACACAAACACAAATTTCGTTTAAAAGACGTCCCATCAGAATATTTAGTTTGACTCAAAATATTATTTTTATATGAGCATAATTAAACCATACTCAATAGTGCCAATTAACATGTTTCAGTAAACATGTATACCAAAACCTTTTTTAACCTGCAGACATGCTTATAATTATATCAAGTTTGTGATAGAGACGAAATGCATCTTCTTTCGGTTGTTATACTCAACAAATGCAACAATTGGCTGTTGTTTTTTTTTGTGTTTTTTTTTATATATATATTATATAATGCATTAACAACGTGTTCATACATGTGAGAGTTCTAGCTAGTGTTAAGACTGGTTTAACCTGTACAATTCTATCACGTCATAGATTGAGGTTTACCATTAACATCGTCTGATTTTTAGCTCACTGGCCAAAAGGCCAAGTTAGCTTTTCTCATCACTTGGCGTCCGGCGTCCGTCGTCGTCCTTCGTCGTCCGTCGTCGTCCGTCGTCGTCCGTCGTCGTCCGTCGTCGTCCTGCGTTAACTTTTACAAAAATCTTCTCCTCTGAAACTACTGGGCCAAATTTAACCAAACTTGGCCACAATCATCATTGGGGTATCTAGTTTAAAAAATGTGTCCGGTGACCCGGCCAACCAACCAAGATGGTGGTCATGGCTAAAAATAGAACATAGGGGTAAAATGCAGTTTTTGGCTTATATCTCAAAAACCAAAGCATTTAGAGCAAATCTGACATGGAGTAATATTGTTCATCAGGTCAAGATCTATCTGCCCTGGAATTTTCAGATGAATCGGATAATCGGTTGTTAGGTTGCTGCCCCTGAATTGGTAATTTTGAGGAAATTTTGCTGTTTTTTTGTTATTATCTTGAATATTATTATAGATAGAGATAAACTGTAAACAGCAATAATGTACAGCAAAGTAAGAACTAAAAATAAGTCAGTATGACCAAAATAGTCAATTGACCCCCTAAGGAGTTATTGCCCTTCATAGTCAATTTTTAACAATTTTCTTAAAATTTGAAGATTTTCAATAACATTTTCCACAGAAAGTACTGTTATAGATAGAGATAATTGTAAGCAGCAAGAATGTTTAGTAAAGTAAGATCTACAAACATATCACCATCACCAAAACACAATTTTGTCATGAATCCATCTGTGTCCATTGTTTAATATTCACATAGACCAAGGTGAGCGACACAGGCTCTTTAGAGCCTCTAGTTTAAGTACCGAACGTGACTTATTCCCGAATAGGACGTTTCTCGGTATTTGTACATCCAGTGTTTATGGTTTTATTTGTAATTCTGTTCGGGTGTTGTTTTGTGTCTAATCGTTTGTAGTTGTAAATCAATTTTTTAAAATTTCTATTTGTTTTTAAAAGTAAAGTTATTAACCCTGTATTAGTTGATGTGTTTCCCTCGATTTTATTTTGTAACCCGGATTAGTTTTTTTGCAATCTATTTATGACGTTTGAACAGCGGTATACCGCTGTTGCCTTTATTAATACAACATTTTAAAATTACCTAGAACTGTACTTAGTCAGGAATATGAGAGTTGTTATCTATTCGTTTGATATATACGTTTTTGATGTTGCCATTTGATTATGGACTCTCCGTTTTGAATGTTCCTCGGAGTTCAGTGTTTTTGTGACTTACTTTTATAACTAGCTTAACTGTTAACTTGTATGACACCGTATCGTCACGTATGTTTGCACTAAAACAGTATGAATCTACGAAAAAAGGTGTCCAGTATACGAATAGACAAGTGTTGAGGTAAAACTATAGACTAATACTTGGCTTCAGCGGGACGTTTTTTTTTTCTACCAATAGCATTTAAACTTTTAGATAATTAATTATGCAACATGAATGTTGTAAGATTTTTTTTATATTTTATTCTTTATATCTTTGTTGTTATTATATCAAAATAACTCAAATGTTATACATACGTCTGTTTTTACCAGCAGAATTACGACTTTGTGAGGAAGAAAAAGAAATCTGTCAAAGATGTCCAAAGCAACTCCGAACGTATATGTCAACAATGTTTTCGGAGGAGACGATGGTGAAGACTATGAAGACTGTTTTAGTCCTGAGGAACTATCCGATTACGAGGACGTGAACCCGATTCCTAAAAGTAGCCCTCTTAAACTGAACCCGATTCCTAAAAGTAGTCCTTTTAAACTGAACCCGATTCCTAAAAGTAGTCCTCTTAAGACTAACGTTAACATTACACACAATATAACCAACAATCAGTCCATACAAGATAAACCACGGAGTCAAAAGAAGCAAGTGCCATGGCGTTTGCTTTTATTAATTAGTTTCTTTCTGATCACAATTATCGTATCCAATGTGGTCACCTTCGTAACAACACAAAACAAGTTCTTGGAAAAGAAAACAATGCGTAAGTATATAAAAAAATGTATCCAATACAAAGATTTATATTTGTAGTTAAGTATGCAAAAACTTATTTTCACCCGATGAAACTGTAATGGCCTGACTATAAAGTATAACCACGATTGGGCTCAAGCAATAAGAATATCAGGTGCTGACAATTTATTCTTAAACCAATCTAACAAATGGTAAAAAGCTGAAAAACAAATAAAATACAATTTTACAATGTGTTGAATTAATGTTATTATAACGAAATGTCAAAGGTAATTGATAGCATAGTCCGTTGAACATTTTGTACTTTCAAGAACAGATAAATTCCAGGTATTTCACGGAGAAAAGGTTCAAATATGTAGAGAGCAATTTGAAGGGTTCAAATACAATGTTGTAGAATTAACTCACTCTGTGGTTAGCCACGAATTGTGTCCAAGATGACGTTTGTCCTTTGAATGTTCTCCGTACTGATACTCAACACATTGTAGTATTTATCCAAGATAGTCACATCTTAAGTCGCTGTTGCTTACTCTAGATTTATAAGATGTTAGATGCTTTGATGTTTTCGAACCATTTTTTCAGGACGTTATTTTCGAAAAATGAGATGTCGTATGATTGATATTGAGACAAATATCTAGCAGTGTGAAAAAGATAATGTTTTAAGCAATGATATCCCGCTATATGGCATTCAACAATGAGAAAATCTATACATTACTATCGGCTATAAAACGCACAGTTAAAAAAATTGGAAATTCAAACGATAAAACTCACGACCGAATTCATAACAAAACAAAAATCAAATATGACGGAAACAAACAAACGACAACCACTGTACTACAGGCTTCTGCCTTTGGAAAGGCACATACATGATGCTGCGGGTTTTACATTGTTTGTGTGCGCTCAACTCTCCACCTGATCTGGGACAGTGGTGCAAGAACAAGTTATTTCAAAGAATTTTAACACTTGTCGAAAATTTGGCATCGTAAATATTCAATGTAAATGGTTTGACTTCTGTGTTTTAATAACTTTCTTTATTACTTTAAACGCACAACTTTACAGACTTACTATGCAGTTCACTCCCTTGTTTGAATGGAGGTTTATGTGTAAATAACGAAGAACAATACTACTGTAGATGTACGCGTGGTTTCTCCGGGGAAAACTGTGAAGGTGATCTAATAAAATTAGTGGTAGTAACAATTACAGTTTGGAAGTCTAAAGTATATCTGATAAGAAAGTTTAAAAAATAGTAGATCAAAATCATCAGCGTTATATTTTCGAATTTCTTAATGGATAGAAGAAGATCTGAGTGTGAGTTCCGAGGAGACAACTCTAAAATACACCAATACAATAATTTTCAAGATTTATGCATGATGCAAATATAATATATTTTAAGGTGAATTATACGAATATCGATTTTGTTTAGGTAGTTCGATATTCTTGTAAGATGTCTTGTGATTCAATTTCTGTATCAGAAGATAGGATTCATATGCAACTATATGATTCAGTGTACTTGAAAACACAATGAAGATGTATTCAACATTAATTTAATCTTAACATATGCTTCATTAAAACAGTTCAGCTAACCTTTCGTATTTTAAAGTTATATTATTGTTCATTGTATTACTGTAACAGTCATGTTTTTTTTACCAGATTTTACAGTTTATGAAATACCTAAACTGTTAAATTAAAAAAATATCATTGATTTTTTCTTATGTCATATGTTTTCTAATTTCAGTGACACCTTGTACTGGATTTAACTGTTTAAACGGAGGTTCATGTGAAGTTTTGAATGGCACGTTTCACTGTTCATGCAAGTCCAACGTTACAGGGATGTTTTGTGAGGGTATGTTTTTTTTTAAATACTAAAATAAGAATATATTGGAATAAGTTGAGAAGAATAAAATACAAAACGATGTGATATCGAAAAATAAAATAAAAATATACTAGAGGGTGCAAGTTTAGTAGTGATAACTATACGTTAGCATATGTTGTTGTTGTTGTTGAAATAAACATAGTGAAACTTTTCTTGATATGATTGAATTTTGATTGTGCTATTGACATTAGAGATTATTTTAAAACAGTGTATCATATTTCCTTATAATTTGAGAATCGAAATCATGCTTATCAAATCCATGTTTCCATTCAAAACTGTTAAATGAAAAAAAATAATTACTTATTTCTTCTCATGTCATACATGTTCTAATTTCGGTGACACCTTGTACCGGATTTAACTGTTTAAACGGAGGTTCATGTGAAGTGTAAAATGGCACGTTTCACTGTTTATGCAAGTCCTACTTTACAGGGCTGTTTTGTAAAGGTATGTTTTTTAAATGTTAGAACAAATTGTATTTAATTGAGAAGAAGAATAAAAAAAAATGATATTGAAAAAAAAAATATATATAAAAGGATGCCAGGTTATATTTAGTAGTGACAACTATTCGTTATCATATTTTGTTGTTTTTGAATTAAACAAAGTGAAACTTTTCTTGATTTGATTGAATGTTGATTTGTGTTATTGATATTAGAAATTATTTTAGAATATTGCATCATATTTCTATATAATTTTCGAGCCGAAACCACGCTTATCCCCTGTTTCCATCCTAAACTGTTAAATTAAAAAAAGTATTTATTTATTTCTTCTCATGTCATACATTTTTAATTTCAGTGACACCTTGTACCGGATTTAACTGTTTAAACGGAGGCTCATGTGTAGTGTTCAATGGCAATTCACAGTGTTTATGCAAGTCCAACTTTACAGGGATGTTTTGTGAGGGTATGTTTTTTTAAATATTAGAATAAGAATCAGTTGGATTAAGTTTAGAATATTTAAAAAAAAAATGTCATATCGAAAATAAAATGTATAAAAGGATGCCAGGTTAGTATTGATAAGTATTTGTTAACATATATTTTGTTGTAGTTAAAATAAACAAAGTGATATGCTAACGTTATTGTTATAACTTTCCTCGATTTAATTTTATTTTGATTTGTGTTATAAGTTTTGTGATTATGTTAGAACAGTGTATTATATTTCTATATAACTTAACCACCGAAATCATGCACAAAAATGTCGGCATTCACATAAAAAGCTAACAAAACTTTTTAACAAACTTACTAAGAAGGGATATAAATACGATACTGTTGTCAGGTCATTAAAGATTGTATATTTTGGCTTTCAAATAGATTCACTTATAGTGTATTTGCATCGGAAATAAACACATTTATTATAAAACATGGTGTTGGCATGATACGGGTTATGTTCTTCTCATATAATATATGATTGTATGATACTTAACGCCTAACGGAAAGGATTGTACTTGATATTCATTTAATGAAGACATAATCTTTCACTCAGTTTATTTGAGGTCTAGAGCTGGCATGTTAGTAACTGCTAGAAGTTAGTTAATGTATGTATCGCGATCATTGTCATTTTGTTTAGTAACTTTTGTTACCTATTCTGACATCGGACTCAGACTCTATTGACTGACTTTTACTGTGCGTATTGTTGTGTGTTTGTTTTTCTACGTTAGTTGGAGGTATAGAGGAGGGTAGATATCTCCATAAACAGGTTTAACCTCATCACATGTTTGCGCCTGATCCAAGTCAGGGGCCTCTGGCCTTAGTTACTCTGATATGAATTTTAATTTTTAGTTTCTTGTGTATATTTCGGACTTTGGTATGTTGTTCATTATCACTGAACTAGTATACATTTCTGTTTAGGGGCCAGCTGAAGCACGCCTCCAGGTGGCCTTTGGTTGTTGTCTGCTCTTTGGTCGGGTTGTTGTCTCTTTGACACATTTCCTATTTCCATTTTCAATTTTATTATCAAATCTCTGTAACCATTCTGCCTCCTGTACTGGTTCAGACAATACCTACATCTGATATTGTCGAATTGGAACTGAAGGCAATCGTTGTCAAGGTGAGAATACACAGAACAACTTCAGATGAAGACAACATGAGGAAAATATGCTATCCGCCGAACTAAAAAAATATACAGTCAAACTATTTTAACTGTTTTAGGCAACATTTTCAAACACTGTGGATTCATTAATATTCTTTGGATTCCAATTTTCGTGGATTTCCTGTGGTCACGAATTTAAGTATCCACTAATATTCAAGTTTTCCTCAAATCATGAAATTTGGTACCCACGAAAATCTACAGTTACAATATATAAGTGAAAAAAGTAAACGTGTTCAATACTGATTGATTTTTATCAATGTTTAGTGTCATATTTAAGTTTGTTAACCTTCATAAAAAATTATATAATCGAAACAAGAAATTTGACATATTTTATGTGTCAAGAAAAAAATATAATGAACATAGGTTAGTTTAATGGAAGTGTTGGTCGTACAGTTTCATATATATATATACAATAAACATATCAATGTCATACAATAGAATGTTCTAGTTATTCTTTATTTCTCATAATAACAGATTATATAACGTATTTTATCTACAGGCCGTTGTGATGATTCATTTTAACCAAAACTTTCAAGCTAATTTCTTTTTATATGAATTTTATGAAGTGATAACATCCCCCGGATATCCATATCCTTACACCAATAATATTGATAAAATGTGGAATATTGATGTGGGTCATGGAAACACTGCCAGAATTAAGTTTACTGCTTTTGCACTTGAAGATGGAGCTGATTATGTAAAGGTATGGTTATTGCTCTACACATTTCATTTTGCAGTGTAAATAAGAACAATGGTTTCAAAATCAGCATGCATATTTTCAAAACAACCAGATATTTTTGGGCTAATCGAAAATATTGTAAAGCCAGCAAAATCCAATGGTGTTTCGTCTTATTGAACAAATTATGTTGTTCTACATGAAAATGGCGTCATTGTCACTAATATATTATTACATAATTTAACCTATTAAACAAAAAAATGAGCGCTTTGTCAATGAATAATCATACCCAATAGCAATCTCCGGCGCAGAGTTCATATACGTTCCGTTCAATAGTTCGTAACACTACACTCAATATGTTATATTAAGTGCAGTATTGCGGAGCTTATATGAAACGGATATGTACTCTGCGCCGGAGATTGACTCAATGAATTATAGTCATTTCGTACCCTAACCATTTCGTACCTCCCATTTCGTACCCTGGCAAAAACCATGTCGTACCTTGACCATTTCGTACATCATTATATATTAACATGTATGCCATTTCGTACCTCATGGAAGATTTATATGTATACCATTCGTATCTCATGGAAGATTTATATGTTATATCATTTCGTACCTCATGGGAGATTATTATGTATGCCATTTTGTACCTCATGGAAGATTTATATGTAATACCATTTCGTACCTCATGGAAGATTTATATGTAATATCATTTCGCACCTCATGGAAGATTTATAAGTAATATCATTTCGTACCTCATGGGAGATTATTATGTATGCCATTTCGTACCTCATGGAAAATTTATATGTATACCATTTCGTACCTTATGAAAGATTATTATGTATGCCATTTCACTTTTATGTGTTTTGTGTCTTGGCGAAATCTGTTTCATAGACGTATACTCCACATGCCCTTAATACACAATTACTCAATCATGAATAATTATAAAAACAAACAGACTTAATGAATATTTTATTGTACTGTTGGTATGCATATACTAAAAAATATAAACAGAAAGCACTAATAAAAACAATCCTATAATGCCAAAATGGCAAACAAGCATATATAAAAACATGAGATAAAAACATGACATCTTCTGCACTTCATTTGTCGATGTCTTATCTAGGAAACACTGTAACTTATTTAGTGTGTGCTTAAAATATTGCACCTGTTAGACATTTTTAAAATTTGTTATTTTTTTTTAAATTATTCAGTTTAACATAATAAAATAGGAATGAAGTGATAAAAAACTATCTTGGATTCAGACTCAGTATTATTTAATTTATTTTTACTAAGTTTAAAATGTTATACTTGTTTCGTATATTTTTTTCCTTTGCTTCAACTTTAAAATCTTACCTAATGACATACTTGTTAGTTTATTTTATTATACTGTTGGTATGCATATGTAAAACAATATAAATTGAAAGCACTAAAGATAACAATCATGTGATGTTTGTTTTTGAATATTTGCCGATTTGGCTTGTACTTTTTATGTAAGATTAAATGGTCAAGTTACGTAATGACTTGCATCCGACTCAATAGAACAAATGTTAAAATCATACATGGGACAATGCCAGTTTTTATTGGTTAATAGGAGGATTTCATTAAATGGACAGGAAAATATTATCCGATTTTAGAAGATAATCGTTACATAGCATGGATATATTAAAAAATAACATCCCTGAAAGGTAGACAGTCATATATTGTTTCCACCATTTTCTTATTGATAGAATAAATGAGAAAAAAAATAAGTTTCATGTCGAAACTGCATATGTTTTTTTTGTTTTTTTTTGTAAAGTAGCCTTTTTAATATTCATTTTAAAGAATATATTTAAGTCATTTTATACTGGATTATTAAATTAAAGATTGTTTTGATTTCAGTCGTATTAACATCTATACTATTAAACGAGAAGACCTAATTTTGTGTGTCGCTTCTCTTCCTTCCACAGTAAATCAATCATCATGCCTCTGTGTCCTATAGGTAACATTCATAGTCGCATTAGTCATCCATTTTTATGATTAATCGGATTGAGTTATTTTGGGAGAAAAACGACATAAAAGGAGTCCGGATATGATTCCGTCATCGGACTGGCTTTTAGTCATAGTCAAGACTTCCTGTTTGAAACATGCACAAATACAACCAATCGTATGATAGATAACAAAAATGAAAAATAAATAAGCCAATCAGAGCGTTTCCATGTCATGGTGTTTAGATCGCAAGAATCACAACTATTATACATCCTTAGAGAGGAAAATTATTTTTCGCGTGTATCTACATGTAAACTTCGATTATACTACTTTAATATATAGAGACTCTCTGTATTCTTTCTACTGTTTTCTTTGAATGTTTACTATTTAAGGGGTCATACCAGTTGCATATACATTAAAATAAGTAAAACATGTAATACATGTACAACCAATCGTATGATGGATAACAAAAATGAAAAATAAATAAGCCGTTCAGAGCGTTCTCCAAATCATGGTGTTTAGATCGCAAGAATCACAACTATTATACCTCCTTAGAGAGGACAATTATTTTTTGCGTTTATCTACATGTAAACTACGATTATACTACTTTAATATATAGAGACTCTCTGTATTCTTTTTACTGTTTTCTTTCAATGTTTACTATTTAAGGGCCGGGTCATACCAGTTGCATATATATTAAAATACGTAAAACATGTGACACAAGTACAACCAATCGTATTCAGAGCGTTCTCCATATCATGGTGTTTAGATCGCAAGAATCACAACTATTATACCTCCTTAGAGAGGACAATTATTTTTCGCGTGTATCTACATGTAAACTACAATTATACTACTTTAATATATAGAGACTCTCTGTATTATTTTTACTGTTTTCTTTGAATGTTTACTATTTAAGGGGTCATACCAGTTGCATGTATATTAAAATAAGTAAAACATGCTCAACTTCATCTAATACTACCTCGACCAAAAACTTTAACCTGAAGCGGGACAGACGGACGGACGGACGGACGACCGAACGAACAAACGCACGGATGCACAGACTATAAATCATAATGCCCATAAATGGGGCATAAAAATTTATTGTTGAAAGGGAAAATACTGATTTGGCAAACATGAAAGTAAGGTAGAGATTAGAGGCAGGCAGGACCTTTTTCGAGGCGTCGGGGTCAGGTTTTTTAGATTTGGGGATTTATCCTTACGGGATCATCGGGAATATATTTTTCGATTTCGGGATTTCGGGATCAGGACCCCTCCTACCACCCCTCAAATTAGCCTAAGTCGATCTTAGTCATTTATACATGATTCATATCCTACCATTGGCATGTTAATAAGGCTCTCAAAAGAAAAAAGCACTGATAGGATTGTCCCAGAAGCATATTTTATTAGACTAATAATGGTCGATATATAAGCAGTTACATTTATTTCATGTTTGAAACGGTGCAAATCTTTAATTTGGTTTGACTTTTACCAAAAGAAGCATTGTAGCAAAGGAGAAGAATAACTGTGCCAGACACACGGAAATAATTGAATTTAATAGAAAGGAAACAAATATCGGCCTTTGGAAAACGAGAGAGGGAAAAGGGAGAGAGCTTTTGATACCTTTTATGAAATTCTACATATATAATATCTTTTACAAAAAATCATCCTACAACAGTTCACAAGCTGTATATGCCCGCGATTTCGCGGGTGTGTTCTAGTTACTAATAATTTTACCTTACAACTGTGTTAATCAAAACACCAGTGATGAGTCTTATACATTAAACAAAACGTTTGTCTGGTAAATTTTATCAATACATGTTTCTGTGAAGAGTGATCACTACAACTAGGTCGATGCCACTGCTTGTGAATGTTTTCGTCCAGAGCATATGTGAAACAAATATATATATACCATGTTTAGTATGTTTGACAGTATAACTAGTTCTTTACATCCATCATAAAGTTTTACTAAATGAAATAATAAAAAGTCAAAAAGTATTTAGTATTATAAAAAAATGTACAAAAACTGAACTTTTTTGTCAAAAAGAAAGGATATCTGAAATATAGGTATTTTTATTTTATGGAATTGACATTTGCACAGGGAGATTAATATATAAAGCTACGCTGGCCTCGATTAAAACCTAACTTTTCAGGATCTTTAAGCTAGATCTTAGAAATAAACTCATCATAGATACCAGGATAAAAAAAATATATTTACGCCAGACGCGCGTTTCGTCTACAAAAGACTCATCAGTGACGCTCGAATCCTAAAAAGTTAAAAAAAAAAGCCGAATACGAAGTTTAAGAGCATTGAAAAACTTGAATGAAGAATATAAATTACTATGTTACATTGTTCATCAAATAGAAAACAAAGTATGATTAGCGTTCAATGCAAGTGATTAAAGTTTGGATTTATATAGGTCAAGGAACGGTCTTCAACACGGAGCCTTGGCTCATACCGAACAGAAAGCTACAAAGGGCCCCCCAAAAAAATTACTAGTGTTAAACCATTCAAACGGAAAAAAACTAACGGTCTAATCTAAAACGAGAAACGAAAAACACTTATGAACCAGATTAACAAACGACAACTATTGAACATCAGATTCCTGACTTAAGACAGGTGTAAACAATTGCAGCAGGATTAAACGTTTTAATGATACCAAACCTGTTTCCCTTATATGAAACAACAGTGTAACATCACCACATAGAAAGACAAACTATAAAATATCAATTGGAATGGCTTAACTCAATGAAAAAACGTAGTAACACAAATTAACGTACAACGAACGAATAAATTTGATCTATGATACAATGTTTATACACAAAGTTAATAAAAATTAAAAACCAATTGTTCATAGAACAATTGAAGGTCTTTCCAAATCAAAGAAATTTTGATAATAAGATAGTTTCTTCATACTGATGCGATAAATAATGGTTTAATTATACTTTTGAGTGAAATTAGGGAGCTTATATGCTACTTCTGGTGACATGAATGTCATTTCTGGTCTCATATGATAGCTTCTTTAAGATTGATTCCAAAAATATATAGTTTCTATAAACATTTATATGTAGAACGGGAGATAATTGGCAACTTCCGGTTTGTCAAAAGACTATTCTATTCTTGAGTGATAAGTTTCTGTATCTATATGACAAAAAAAAATCGATTCTGAGTACTTTTATATGAAAACATTGCAAAATAAACTACTTCCAGTTTTGTCAAGGTCACTTCCGGTAGTAATTTTTCAAGGTCATATGTCACCTAAACTTTTGTACAAGGTCAAATGACTTTATAATGAACTTAGTTGAAGTTATAATCAGATAACCTTATATTAATACATTTCAGGGGCACTAACTCCTATGAGATGCCATTAAATTGTATAAGACTAAATGTAGCATATCTTCATTACAATAAAGCAGACAGTTTGCACGTTTTCTTCTATCTTATCTTTCAAAGTGTCTGAGAACATGCAAAAACAAGCTTAAGTCACAATTGAGAACTTGACCTTGACCTTTGACCTTGACCTCATTTTCTAAGTTAAGACCTAGGGACCTCAAATAAGGATATACCAGGCTTATACGGTCAACGGGTTATGACAAATTTATTTCGTAAAGGTAGATACATGTGTAACTCCTATAAAATTTCATCGAATCGCTTCGATCCAAATTGGCCAAAAATTCCTGAGGATGTAACCAACAAATTGTAAAAAGAATTTTGTCCATATCATTTTTTTACAAAGGAGATGCACACATTTGATAAACAGTGAATAGGGAGATAACTCTTACAAAGGACATGGTTCGGCTTAGCAGGGTGACATTTAAAAGCGTCTAAACTGTACGATACAATATACAACATATCTAAGCGACATATGGCGAAACAAAAATTTCAAGATGAGGCGGGAAAAAAAATAATAATCAGAAGAAATACAATTTATTATAGGTCTTTCCACAGAAAAGTGGAAAGACATAATAAGGTATGAATAATTAAAGTACAATGCCTGTTTTACATGGCTAGCTTACAGATTGTTCTCTTTCACTGGTAACACCATCCTCATGTAAGGTCTATTCATGAACACATATGTTAATTATATTAAGCCCTCAAGTTTAAAGATGACAGTTGTGATGTCACAATGACGTCATATATCTCTGTTTGATGTAACAAGATTTTCTTTCCACACACATGTCAGATATTCTTTTTTGGGCACGGATATTCATTATCCAAACACATATTTCAATTGCATTTAGTTTTTCTTAATGCTTTGTATCTTTTTGAAGCAACAAGTATTTTATATTAAAATCTAAAAAGGATTTGTTGTTGATTTTATTTAAGACGAGAGAAAGCGTTATACAAAAATGATGGACAGAATTCCGAAGGATTTTGTATTTTTAGATGAATAATACTCTTTTGTTTTCTTATTCACGGACAAGGTACATGTTCCTTTCATAATTTTTTCTTCAAAGAATCATATGGAACTGCATCATACTCATTGTTTTTTTAAAGGCCTTATTTTGTGCTTTCTATACTTGAAATTAAAAGCAATTTTCGCAACACATGAAATGTAAGACGAAAATGACTCCATTGGTCACTTAGTACTATCTATAACAAATGATAAAATTGAGAATGGAAATAGGGAATGTGTCATAGAGACAACAACCCGACCATAGAACAGACAACAGACAGATGCCACCAATGAGTCTTCAACGCAGCGAGAAACTACCACATCCGGAGGCGTCTTTCAGCTGGCCCCTAAACAAATATGCATACTAGTTCAGTGATAATGGACGTCATACTAAACTCCGAATTATACACAAGAAACTCAAATTAAAAATCATACCAGAATAACAAAGGCCACAGGCTCCTGACTTGGGACAGGCGCAAAATTGCGTTGGGGTTACAATGAGACTATTTCAATTTTGAAACGATAAATTTTGCTCATCTTAGCTGCCATATTCAAACATCATTCGAGTATGGATTTCCGAACTCAAACTTTACTCATGGGCTTGCAGCCACTATTCAGATTATGTAAATCCTTTTTAGAACGTCGTGTATATACTTTCAACAACTTATCTTTTGTTCCGTCGTAGTCAGATTTATTTGTGCTTGTTTGGATTTTGGGTTTTTAAATCTGTTTGTCTGTCTGTAAAATGTGTATAATTGTTTACATAGTTTTGTCTACTGAATCAACATTATTGTAAAATTAAGGATTTACATCTGTTTGAATTGCTCATTAAAGTTTATAATTATAACAGAACTGTAAACAATTGTAGTGCAAAACGGAGGCTAGTTACCTATACAACCAGGTTTAATCAACAAATTTCCTTAATTATTTTTGTACTAGGTCACGAATATGACAGTTGTTTTCCATTCTTTCAGTTTGTAGATATAATCCTTTTTATTCTAAAGATTTATGAAGTACACGCATGTACCTTAATATTTAATGAACCCTGGAGTACAAGTCTACATGGCGCGTCGATGCAATCGGTCCATCTGATGTTCATTTCAATCTAAATAGTTTTTACATTTTAACTGAATTTATCTATTCGTTATTCATATTCGATATTCCAGAATCGATGAACCATACAATCGGCAGTATCATTAGATAGTAATTAATTTAACTGGAGTTTGATAATTGAGTTACTTATAAAATATCAAGTATTGTATTTTTTTCATTCACAATTTCTCTTTTCATGCAAGATATATAACGGACAATCAACAACTTGCTGCCCTTTAGGATCTTACACTGGTGACACTCTCCCAAGAGAAAGGACATCCACAGGAAGATATATGACAATTGTGTTTACAACAGACGGCTCTGTAACAAAGTCTGGATTTCGTGCAGTTGTTTATAGAGGATGGTAAAGAGGGGGGATTGCTTGCACGAAAAAACGTGAAATAAGACATCATTTCACGTTGATGTGAAATAATTTCTGTCATCACGGTTGCACGAATTTTTTTTTTCATTCACAATTTCTCTTTTCATGCAAGATATATAACGGACAATCAACAACTTGCTGCCCTTTAGGATCTTACACTGGTGACACTCTCCCAAGAGAAAGGACATCCACAGGAAGATATATGACAATTGTGTTTACAACAGACGGCTCTGTAACAAAGTCTGGATTTCGTGCAGTTGTTTATAGAGGATGGTAAAGAGGGGGGATTGCTTGCACGAAAAAACGTGAAATAAAACATCATTTCACGTTGATGTGAAATAATTTCTGTCATGACGGTTGCACGAATTTTTTTTTTTTTTGATGTGAACCTTTTGTGACTGAGTCACTGTATTTTTGTATACATTAACTCTCTGTTTTACTTGATATTCCCGAATTAGTATACTCATTTATGATATAATTGGTTTACAGTTTTTAAAAAAAGTATTTCTTGACGATCCCTGCCAAATTTTTGAATTTTATTTGAAAAATACCGAGCACGCAAAATAAGCATTTGAAAATCACGATGCACGTAAAATTAAATAAGCAGAACACGTTGAACGACTGTCTTATCAAATAAAAAAGTGAAAACACGTTGAACGTGAAATAAAAACCGGCGATCACGTTGCACGAAAATAACCCTTTACCGCCCTCTTTATAAAAAACGTCAAATGGATTTTTAGAACATGTGTACTAGTTACGTCAGTACCTAGTCTAGGAAATGTTAATATCATATGTTCATACATTATATCATTTAAGCCTTTTTTAATATTTTTTTTGTACATTTTGGTTCTATTAGTTTTTGTCTGATATAACCTGTAACTGGCAATGCTTTTGTTTTATCCCCTAGTGCTTTCCTTACCTTTTTCTTCTGCTTTTTATTTTTTATATTAGAACAGAATATGACTGAGATATGATGTTATGTGTAATATTATTTTGTATAGATTTACATCAAACGGTACATTCTTGAAAATGTATGATGCAGTATTAATCCGATTTAATCATGTTAATGGCAGCGGATTTTTTTTTATCGTAATAAACTTTAGATTATTTGCTTTTTATTATCATTCCGAGTCATTATAGGTTTTTAATAATTTAATAGTTAATTGTTAAGTACACTTTTCAAAAGTTACTGGTATTTTACACTTAAATATAATCTTTTCATTTAGATTAATTAACAAACATTTATATCCGTCTTTATGATAAAAGGTTGTGTAACAATGGTTAATTGACACTTAGTGATAACTGACGAAAGCCATTCTTGACAAACTTATACGAAACATGTTTTAATCCGGAATCCCCGCTTTCGGCAAAACGGAAATTGTTATTATTTGATAAAAAGATGTTTTGATTGATTCATTTTCCTCATGTCAATCAGTCTTTTGAATTTGTATCTTCTATTTGTTTTTATCTTGTTATTCAGTGATGTTTTATTGATTGAAATATATGGATGCCAAATAAATATGTAAATTTTCCAGCGACTTGGACTTTATTTAAGATACCGCTTGTTTTCCCCGAAATTAATTAATATGACAGAGGTGACCAATAACCTGGTCATTATTGACTACACTCTTATGGTTTTGGTGTTTGGTTTGATAACAGAACTATTTGTTGTCTTCAGAACTGCAGTACAAGTTTGTGGGGTTTTATCAAAATTAATAACCATTTCAAATTTGTACAGACTTCTAATTTTGAAGAAAAGTTTGGCCTAGAGCATCACTGAACATATTTGTTGTTGAAATGCGCATGTATTTGCTGCAATTAAATCGGCACTGTCATTGTTATTTTATATAGTTATCTTAAATGCTTAAGGTAATTGATTCTTTGAAAAAGATCAGAGTGGACTGCTCAGATCATTAAATTGGAACAAGCATAGGCCTGGAATTTTCATCTTTATCCAAGCATTTGTTACACTACAGGTACGACAGGTAACATATCGCAAATCTAAAATTCTGCTCATACCTAGCAGTGCAATTCTTTTTCCAGTGGTGGTTAAATTCCCAAATAAATTTTCGACACTACCTACATACGTAAAGGATTTGGAAAATTAAAATAAATACATGAAATATTTGCCACTGGGCGTAAAGCAAACTTTTTTTTTTTTATCAATTAGTTATAATCTATTAAACTTTTTTTACTAACACCACAGGAGAAAGCTGACTCTTTCCAGAGTTTGTTGAAAAAATTGTGGATTAAATCTCCTATTGTCTATGTCTCGTCTTTGTTTAAACAAGGTCATTCATTTCATGAAAAAAAAAGAATCGAAAACATCTAAATAGCAATCAAAAATTTATGTAAATTAGATGTTTAAAATAAAGCAATAATAAACTAGTTCATAACCCTGGTCTGTCGCTGAGATTTGCATTTACATGTAAAAGTTTGTAGAGATTGTGGGTTTGATTCCCGATCTAGTCAGAAACAAATCTAGGGGAAAAAAGAATTAATGCTGAGCATTTGAAAGTTAGTAGTAAACATATAATAGCAAAGACTTGTTTGGTCAAAATCATTATATTGTGTGACATTACTTCATCATATGTTTATGTTCATGGTCATCTGTAACCTTATTTGAAAAAAAAAAACAACATATTTATTTAAAAATATTAGAACTTTATACATTTCCGTCAAACAACCAACTAATTTGTTTAAAGGCATGAAATGCAGGTTAAAAGTTTGATAAACTGTTTACTCTAAATTCCAATGTCTAGGTATTTCGTCCTACGAGTTTTGTCAGAAATATAATGATTGTAAACACGTGCACATCAATGACATATCGCGGGGGGATCTCAAACTCATATTCAAGATATAAAGATATAAAGACTGAGCTCTACGACCCAACCATAAAACGGGGATGAGGTGACACCAGATTGTTCCTGTAAGGGTGAGCACATTCTTCTCTGCATGTCTTGCTTCACATATGAGTACAAAGTCATACATGTAGATGAGAAGAGGGAGAGTTGATTAATCTCAGTTTTCTGTGTTGAATATTTTGGATTTTTCTTTGCCTATTTTCATTTGGCAACAAATGTGTTTGTAATTTTTCGACTAATGATTGTGATTGTCTACTATGTTAAATAACTATTTTTTCTTCGTGTCAATTGTTTCTTCTAAATTGTTTATGCATTTATTATTAAGGTACATGTATAAGCATACTCGTAAGCTTTCGCTATAACTATAGGTAGTTATAGTTCTAACTTACTTTCCTTTCTACTTTGCATTGTACGTTTACATAGCTTTACATTCCAGAAAAGCTAAACATGGACAACGGGGCTAGGTGAGTTAAAATGTACAATCAGTTTTTATAATGTTCATTTGTCTTTAATATTGAAACTGCAGCATTCAGAAATTATAGCTTCCTGGTTTCCTCGATCCCTCCACCCGATGTAGAAAAAAATCATTGGATCGTGGTTATTAGACACTACATTTTACGATGATAATAACGACTGGATAACATATGCTGACGGCATCTTTATCTCTCAAATACGCAGGTAACGGTAGCCATTTATTAAGTTGTGAATAGTTATCAAAGGTACCAGGATTATAATCTAGTACGCCAGACGCGCGTTTCGTCAACACAAGAATCATCAGTGACGCTCAGATAAAAGAGTTATAAAGCCAAACAAGTACAAGGTTGAAGAGCATTGAGAACCATTATTCAACAAATGTGTGCCAAATACGACTAAGGTAATGTATTCCTGGAATAAGAAAATCCTAAGTTTACAAAAAAAATCAAAGTTCAGTAACTAGAAATTTATAAAAAATACCGTATGAATGATATCCATGTCAACGCCGAAGTGCTGACTACTGGGCTGGTGATACCCTAGGAGACGAAGCTTCCACATGGTGTGGCAGTACCCAGTGGTGTAAATAGTAATAAAAGGTACCAGGATTATAATTTAGTACGCCAGACGCGCGGTTCGTCTTCATAAAGTATGTTAAGTCAGCGCATCAACACATGTCAATCATCAGTTTTGTAAAGCTTTATGAAACTATTGACATACCAGTAGATATTTCTGTTTGTTTACAGAAAAATTTGTAGCATTTTGAAATATGAAAATTTTCCAAAACTACATAGACAGATGACATATTGGCATATGCCATGTTATACATTCATTTGATTCCATTGACTTTTATATTATAACCTTTAAGAAAATGCATCTGTATTATACATTCCCATAATCAATGTTAAATTCTATCCTTTTTTCCATGACACTGACGGCAATTTTGAAATTTCTTAATGCTGTCTGCTAGGCATACCAAGAACATTTTAATAAAGTTTCATCCAGTTAGCTCTAGATATTCACATAAAAGATTTTTTAACTTTTATTTTTGATCGCATTTAATCAGTTTCCTTGTGAAATTGATAATTTTATGCACATTTTGCAAAATGTCCTGATGGTTGACATTCTGGTACAGTTCAATTAAAATTGGTATACAATTTCAAGATATGAGTAGGACAAACAAAGTGGAAGATAATTAATTAGCTAGCTAACAATATATCAACTCTGCTAATTGTGCTATACTAAAAAAGTAATTCTTGTAATCGATAGAAAATGGAAACAAATCGTATTATTATAGACTATAGCACACCAGTGACTGATAAAATTATTTCTCTTGCGTGAAGCATACACATTTTCCTGTACGAACACATTGATCTAAATAAAGACACAAACCATGTAATTAGCTGTACGTGTCATGTAAAATGTGTTAAATAAGATTTCTATCTTATTATTTTCACTATAAAGTACAAAACGAAATAGATGATACATGTTTAACGTTCAGTGACAAATATTTCATGCATATGCAACATTCATTTTTACAAGAAAAAGATATTCAATAAAGATAATATTAAATAAATGTATTTTCTTTTGTGCTCTATTATCAAGATAAAGAAGTAGGCTATGTCGTGTATTTAAAGTGTTGAACTTCTATGAAATTATTCAAAATTTAGTTCACATATTACGCTGTTAAGTTTCAAATGGGGTTTGGTCAATTTGAAAAATAAACTGCATCCGTCTACCTAGACATGTTTTCAATTCGATCTCAATTTGCTTGTTCATCTTGTTAAGGGCCTTCAATGTCAGACCATGAACGATCGAATATTTTTGTGATTTTGGTCCAAGCTTCCAGAGGTGAAAATGTTTTACCTGAACAGACGGGCGGACGGGAATTGACGGTTATAGATGAGACGGCCGTTTTGCCTAGAAAAGTAAATTCGGAAGGTGTCATTAAAACACAATGAATGCTATGTTATTCAAATTAAATTCGTTTCGTTTCGTTTCGAATTTTGTAATTGTAAAAAAGATTTTAATTTACTTCCTGTTTTTGGTATTTAAGGGGACAAACTCATCACTCATCATGCACTTACTTAGTCTTTAGATATTCGACACCAGTATTGTCAGTAACGAGGTAGGATTGGTAATTATATGTTAAGGAAATATAAAAAAAAAATAATTTAATAACCTATAATTAAATTGGGTAGCAAATATCTTGTTTATTTGGATTTAGGACCAGTAGATCAAGGAAGTGATATATATCATATATTGATTATGATCGTGGGTGAATTATTTGATAATGTGTTAATGCTCGGTTGAACTACTTCCTCTATGTAATGAGTGATGGGAAAAAGCCGCTGTATTTTTCCAGATAAACTTCATTATATATATAAAAAGGTATGTAGATTAGATACATGTATATGATAAGGTCCTGATTATATCATGAGTATATACAACTACGTAATAAAATGTTTATTAAAAATTTAAGTTCATTTTCTATAATTTAATTTGATATTTATAATTTAATTGGTAGCAAAATTTAGGTAAATTGTATATTTATATTTATGACCAGTAGATCAAGGAAGTAATATATTGATTAGACCACACCAATTTAATTTCTTGTTCTACAGATTTGGACTAAAAAAATTGGGGTGAGCGACCGATTTGAAACTTTTAATAAAAAAATATTTGATTTGCAAATTTTTGAGGCGAAGCTTGAAACGTAAAGGCGAGCGATTACATTTTTTTTGTAAACAAAAAATAATAGGTTTTGACAATATTGATATTAATACACGATTTACCCCTTGTACTTTGACATTTCTTTAATTTATCAACTGCTGAAGTGTTCTTTATTTCCTGTTGAATAAATATTTCAACTGCTTTAAATAATATCTATTGAATTGTCAAATATGTCTTTCCCCCTTCAGCACACATGTTTGTCTTGCAATAAGCAGGAAATGCTTAACTCCTGTGTTCACTTCCCACCTGTTGGGGCTCGAGCTGTTCGTTGATGCGTGTGCATTTTAGTTTTTTTTTGTGTTATATGTTGGTTGTCTGGGTCTCTGTCGTTTTAGTTTTCTCATTTTCCATCAGAGTCATAATCAGGTTGGGAAAAAAACTCATTGTAATAACTATCCCTTTGTAATATTTCTTGACTTTGATATATCTTCTTTTATTATTAAAAATTGAGTGGACCCCTCTTTTAGGAAAGTGTTTTATAATATGATAATTTTTTCCTCCTTTTAACATGTTTAAGTAAACAAATCTAAGATTTTTTTTTCTTCTTTTCTACAATAGTATAATGACTCCTTGTCTGAGGGACCACTGTGTGTGAGGGATAGTCCCTCATTTAACCTGATAATGTTTTTAAAGTTAATACATTCAACTACAGATCAAAGTACGGCTCTCAACACAGGGCTTTGGCCCAGACAAAACAACAAGCAATAACGGACACCAAAATGAAAACTAAAGATCTAATCTATGGACAAACGGAGAAAAAACCTATGAACCACACCTAAATAAATGACAACTACGACATAACAGACTCAGGACTTGTGCATAAATATGCAGCGTGTATAAATAGATTTGTTTCGCTGGCAACCAATATTGCAGTAGAAGGCAACACTTATTCTTCTGCTTACTTTATTCTAAGACCGAGAATCAGCATGATTTTGCAGGGGAATGTAAGTAAGGGGGAAAGAAACAAATGTTAATATACTGGGATTGCTATTTATAATGTTTACAAAAAAACGACGCGGGAAATAAAACACGATTACTTTTCCAGATGCGGGAAACGGAAATAATAAAAATTAAATAATTTCCGATTACAAAAAAATATGAGTGCAACGACATGGGAACTGTTTGGGTATTGATCGTATCATAATAAAGAAAAAGCTCATCTTAATATATAAATGCCATACCATAATAGAGAATAACCTCACCATAATAAAGAAAAAACTCATAATGATAAAGAAACATCTGTTTATAAAAGAGAAAACCCATATGGCAAAATTTTGGGTCCTTTTTTTGTTTGAAAATCGGAAGTAAACCGTAGTATATTTGCTATATAGAATAAGAAAAAATCGTCAAAAAAGCAACATTTGGCAAGATTCAAAACAAAAATATAGATGCAAGGAGAAATTGTTTATGATTTGTTTGCATATAAGGAAACACCTTGTAGATTATATTTTAAAGTTAAATCACTTTTAACTTGCCTACTTTCTTAAGTTTAGGCCAACTTCTATTAAAACATGATGATTTCAACCTTCCCAATCCGTAAAAAGTAAAATTTTAAGCATATTCCCTTAGAATTACACAACATTTTTGTAAATATCCACCAAAGGGAGTTTTCAAACACACATTAGTTTTAGATCAATGACGGAGGATGGCTGGATTATCCGCAAATTTGATATAATTTATATTTTCAATCTTAAACAAAGGGAAGTATTTTAATCAAAGTGGCAAATGTCACATGGTGTAAATCATATGAATAAAGCATCTTTGGTTTTGCCATATGCCGCATCATTATAGAGAAAACCTTATCATAATAGAGAAAAAGCTCAGCATATTAGAGAAAAAGATCATCATAATAATGAAAACCCTCATCATAATAGAGAAAACCCTCTTCATAATAAAGAAAAATCTCAACATGATATAGAAAAACCTCATCATGATAAAGAAGGGAGTATCATTAGGCAGTTACTGCGTTCCATACATAATCTTTCAATGAGTTTAATTGAGGTCTGACATATCATGTCAGTAACTGCTAGTTATCCTTTGTAAATGAATGTATCATTGTCATTTTGTTTAGTTTCTTTTGTTCCCATTTCTGACTTTGGACTCAGACTTCTTTTAAACTGAGTTTTGAAGTGCGTATTGTTGTGTGTTGTTTTTTCTACACACATCTCCGGTTGCGCATTTTTTTTGACTGCACTATTAACACAATGCTTTACTTCTTGAATGTAATGACAATGGGAGGTAATGAAGCATGCTTTAGGATATTTTACCCTTTCAGCAATAACATGGTTTTATCTCACTAAGTTATGACACAATCACCGTCATGAAGAATGATCTACGATGACAACTTTATCAACAAATGATTCATTGCCTGTTTTTTCATAAACAAGTTATTCAAAGGGGCACTGGCTACGAGAGATATGAAAAACCTAATATATTATTTTTTGGCTCAATCAGTAATGAAGTACAAATAGTGAAATAATAAATCCTTTTTAGTAGCCAATAAGGTTCAATTTTGTCAAAATAAGCAAAAACAGCCATTGATTATGAATTATTCACGTGCAAGTGAATAATTCGACCTCATTGAAACAGTATTCATGTGAACTTTAATTTAACCCATAAGTTTTAGATGGACAACACGGGAATTGTATGTGTATAGTTATTTAAAGGAAGCTAATGTCAACATTGAAAGTTAAACAAAGGTAAAGCATTTGATTGACTGATTCGATCCACAAATAAACATTCTAATATAGGTAAAAACGATGATAAACATTTATTTTTTATCTGTAATATGAAATCAAATAGACCTAGAATAATTCATCAACACGCGTTTTCTTAATCTATTTATATTATATTCATGTTTACATCGCTTATATGGTCATCGAATGACTAAAGAGGTCAACTCGATAAATAATTAGATTTTGACTCAAATACACACGAAACGAAGCTACGTATTGTCATGCCTTTGCCTTTTTTATTGTTTTTTTTATTAGACTTTTAATAGTTTGGATAAATGTTTTACATTGGTATAAATCTAATATGAGAATTTCATTAGAATCGGTGATCGTGAATTCGACAGCTAGTGCCCCTTTAAACAAGTAATATTATCAAAAGGGCCACAGTTGCCGACAGTTCTAAGTAGTTAAACTTACATATCATTAGCTTGTCAGCAATGAGGATGGAAATTTGAATCCTGCATGTGGCAGGTGCATTCGACTCCTAACTGAATTAACAAGGATTGTCTTTTATCCTTCCGAATGTAGTTGGGTCTACGGGCACTCCGTCTTTCACCCGCGGAACTTATCGCCACAAAAAGCTCAATATTGCTTAAAGGGGACCACAACACAAATTAATCAATCACTCACTGAATTTAAAAATACTAGAAGTCGAGTGGAGAAACATACTAGTAACAATCATACACTCGGAAAAGGTTAAGTACCACCTGTTTTTAGTTTGAAAATTTCTTTTAAACTGAACATTTATGTCTGAGTGTCTCATTTAAAAATTGTTTACAAAAATGACTAGAAAATTCTTATTTGTTGAAACCGGTTAATGGTAAAATCTCATGGTCTTCAAACAACAGCGTTTTGAAAAGGGGGCGTACAACAATGTTTAGATGCGTTTCATTTGACTGCAAATTACCCCAAATGATTAAATGTACCGTAATGACGATTTTAATTGAATGTTTTCGCCTCATTATTATGGTCATGCGTTTGCCCTGATTGGATTGTAATTATAAAAAAGTTGTGGTTTAATTATCATTGATACAACTCTCCACAAGACACCAAATGACATAGAGACTTACAACTATATGTCACCGTTCGGCCTTCAACAATAAGCAAATGTAAAAGAGCTTGAAACGGAAAATGTCAAACAATTCAAATGAGAAAAACTACATGTTCAAAATAATGCACTAAAACAAATATGAAACACAGCAACAAACAACAGCCATCGAGGTACAGGTTGTGACTTTAATAATAACGAGTCAATTGACTCTTGGCCGTATGCAGCCATTTTTTCAGACATGACTCGAGTTGAGCCCAAGTGTGATTTTATCGAAAAAAAAAGATAAGAGAAAACCAAGATGTGCAAAACTGGCTAAACGTAAGATGGTTCGGAACCGGAATGTCATAAGTTTCTACTATTTAAACTCCAAATTCCATCATATTGGAAACGCAGAGAGTTTTCCAAATAGTTAGGGTTAACACAACATTATACGATTGTGTAAATACTAAACGAGAAATACTAATGTTGTGTTTAAGCAATTACAAATCGTGAATATGATGTGCCCAATGAAACTGTTTACTAATATTTGTATTTGATAGAGGGTTGCTGCTCACAAGGAAGCTATTAAATCAAGAGTTTTGAATGGTGAGGTTGAAATCGTTTCTTCGTAAATTTTACTGACGCTATAACGATTGGTTGACCGTACATGCCGTAATGGAATAATCGTTTCACAGATGATATCGGATATGTTCCTTATGTCGTAACTACAATCCACTTCCCTCTTCACCACAAATGTGATCTACCGAATAAGACTATTCATCGGGTTTGTAATAATATGAGCAACATGACGGATGCCACATGTAGGGCAGGATCTGCTTACCCTTCCGGAGCACCTAAGATCACCCCCAGTTTGTGGTGAGTCTCGTGTTGCGTAGTCTTTATTTCTCTTTGATGTGTCTTTTGTACTATTATTTGTCTGTTGGTCTTTTTTTTTAACTATGGCGTTGTTATTTTTTTTTCGATATATGAGTTTGACTGTCCCTATGGTATCTTTCACCCCTCTTTTATAACAATTTTTTTCATAAACTATTTACCTCCATGGGGGCCAGGGCAATAGAAATATGACCAGTTAAGTTCCAAGTTTTTTACGTCACTTTTATATATATATCAATCAAAATAGTATCGACTGTAAAAAGAAAAGAATAGCATGCCATGAATTTTTTTTATTTTTTATATTAGTCCCTATACTCTGTTCTATGCTAGGTTTCGGAAAGTGTATTCGGAGCAATTACATTGAAAAAGGTGAAATGATATAAACATTATAATAAAATTGAGAATAGAAATGGGGAATGTGTCAAAAAGATAACAACCCGACAATAGAAAAGACAACAGCAGAAGGTCACCAACAGTTCTTCAATGTAGCGAGAAATTCTTGCACCCGGAGGCGTCCTTCAGCTGGCTCCTAAACAAATATAAACTAGTTCAGTGATAATAAACGCCATACTAAAATCCAAATTGTACACAAGAAACTAAAATTAAAAATAATACAAGACTAACAAAGGCCAGAGGCTCTTGACTTGGGACAGGCGCAAAAATGCGGTGGGGTTAAACATGTTTATGAGATCTCAAACCTCCCCCTATACCTCTAGCCAATGTAGAAAAATAAACGCATTACAATAGACACATTAAAATTCAGTTCAAGAGAAGTCCGAGTCTGATGTCAGAAGATGTAACCAAAGAAAATAAAAAAATGACAATAATACATAATAACAACAGACTACTAGCAGTTAACTGACATGCCAGCTCTAGACTTCAATTAAACTGATTGAAAGATTATGATTTCATCATATGAATATCAGGCACAATCCTTCCCGTTAGGGGTTTAGTATCATACCATCATAACATATATGAGAAGAACGTAACCCGTGTTATGCCAACAACTGGTTTTTGAATAAATGTGTTTAGTTCCGATGCAAAGACCCTATAAGTGAATCAATACTAACGCCAAATTATGCAATCTTTATTGACCTGACAACAGTATCGTAACTATATCCCTTCTAAATAAGTCTATTCAAAGGTCTTGTTAGCTTCTGAGGTGAAGACTGACATTTATGTGCTTTAAAAGAATATTTCCATAAAAAAATTGAATGTGAAATACCTGAACGTATAAGAAATCTGCATGTTGAGCTATATTTACGAATGATGTCCTTATACCGATGATAAAATTGTGTAAAGTTTTGACTAGTTTGTGATATCGAAAACCCTGGTGTAATAATTTTTCAGTAATACATAAATTTCTCTCGTTAAAATCTAAAACATTGTTACATACACGAGCGAATTGTACAAGTTGAGATATATAAACACTGTAAGATTGTGACAAGGGAACGTCACCATCTAAAAATGGAAAATTAACTATAGGAAATGAAAAACCATCTCTTTTATCATAAATTTTAGTATTAAGCTTTCCGTTAGTGATATAAATATCAAGATTGAGGAAAGGACAGTGGTAATTGTTAGTATTAGGTTTATTTAAAGTAAGTTCAACAGGATAAATTTCTATAGTATACATACTGAAGTCGTCAATTTTGAGAGCAAAAATATCATCCAAATATCTAAAAGTATTATTAAATTTGTTTATCAGGTGTTGTTTCGATGGGTCTTTGCTCATTTTTGTCATAAATTGTAACTCATAGCAATACAAAATCATGTCCGCAATAAGTGGTGCACAGTAAGTACCCATTGGAATTCCGATAACCTGACGATATACGGCATCTCTAAAGCGAACAAAAATGTTATCTAGTAAAAATTCAAGGGCAGATATAGTATCAAAGCATGTTCAATTGACATCGTTTTTTTTGTATTGCTACTAAAAAATGACATAAAAGAGTTTGAACATTCACATTCTGACTTTTTAAATGCCCATTTAATTAGGTGTGTGAATTTTTCTTAATGAGAATGTGAGGCAATGTGGTATATAGGGTAGAAAAATAAAAACTTTGAACAAATTTAAAATCACCAATATAAGCATGCAATTTATCAAGTACTTCCAACGAGTTCTTGACAATCCAAAAGTAATTAAGTCCACTATTTTCGAAGGCCTTATTTGAACAATTTATTATAAGGTTTTTGATTGTACCAAGTGTACTGGTAAGAAGAATAGACAATTTAGTAGTGGACCAATGGCTTGAAGACGAAATAAATCTATATTTGTACAAATGTAAGGTGTTTTGTGTAGCTTCGGAAGCCAATACATAGTTGGGACTTTCATTGTATTTGGTTCTGCTTGTAAAGCGGTAGCTAAAAGCTTATGTTTGTTACAGATGTCGTTTTCTGAAAATGGAGTCGGTTGGAATGTTGGTGAATTGGTGATTTCTTTTTTCAGAACCTCAATGTAAAATTTACGTCAAACAATAATATATTATTAGCAGCTTTATCGGCCGAGACAAAAACAAATTCCTTGGCTAGTTCTTTTAGTTTATGTTTGATACGAGAAATAGGTTTATTGTGGTTATTGTTTATACTAAAATGTTTTTTAAAATGTTGAATACGTATATCAACTAAGTTCATTACTGAATTAAAAAAAGAGTCCAAAGATTTTTTGTCAGCTTTTTCCCGTAAACACATTTTGGGTGAATTATTGGGAATATATAATATTGTCCATTACTTAATTACAGTTATATTATTTATTTTATAAAAAAAATATTTCCAACTCAATGTATATGTTTTAAAAAGCCATTTTCTAAATTTAGGCATTTTGTAAAATGACTGAAATTTTGGAAAAAAATCCACAAATTGCTGTTGAGTTTCAGGCAATTTGTAGAAGAATTATATCATTGAGATGTATTTTACAAATAAAAAAATATATCTTGCAAAGAAAATAACTAATGATTCTGTATAATTAATTTATTTTCCAAAAACCAGCTGCGAAGGTTTGTATATCATATGATGTGTTCTTTTTACGTTAAGCATGTTAAGTTAATGTACTCACTCTGTACTTTTGATAGTAAATTAACGATTATTTTTTCAAAATTGTTCTTTAAATAGAACACATTTTTCAAACGATTTTTTAGATAGTCCAGATTCAAAACAGTGAAGTGAAACATATGAAACAGAGAAAAAGAGGTTTGATTATTATTAACTGATTGTTTGCTTTCAGTAGCAATATTTTATGCATTTTTAAGATGAGAATGATTTAGTTTTAATTCATATGGTTATTTTCTGCAGTGGATTAATCTGGATAAAGGCAGGAATTGCAAATGTCGCTTGGCCATCTATATCATGGATTTCGCGATACAAAGCAGTTTATGGTTGTGATGCCAATATTTGAATAAGTATCTTCATATTCACTGCCTCAAGTTATCTCCATTTATAGATACATCACACATTATTGGCAGATCTGATTCACTGAGTTTAATCCGTTAAAAGCTACTTGCCTTAAGATACATGTCAAACTAACCATAATGTACTTTGAATCTTCTGGGAACATATGAAAAAGAAGATATGCATGTGTGACGTGTGTGCTCATTGCGAAATCTAATGTTGTTGAATGTTAAGTGTTATATTAGAGATAGTAATGGAAGTGCTTAATTTGAGATAATTCAGGTTTCTCCAATTGTGGTCGAACTGCTAAAGATTTTTGCGTCAATCAATGTAATTGCAAAAAAATACATGGACAAATATTGTGCTTTGTTCTGTCATCCAAACATTTTGAGAAATTATAAATAATTGTCGAGTTCTGTACTTGTGTTAATTTGAAATAATTCAGTAAAACTTATTCTTGATTATTCAAACTCTTCTTTTTTATTTCAGTAAATATCATAAACAAAACTGCTCCGGTGTTCAACGCTTTTAATTGCTTTTTTAACATTTCATTTTGTAAAATGCCTTGAAAAATTAGTCATTATGTATAATGACTGAATCTTGGGACATTTTGGAAAATGCCTAATAGATATAGGAAGATGTGGTGTGAGTGCCAATGAGACAACTCTCCATACAAATAACAATTTAAAAAGTAAACCATTCTAGGTTAAAGTACGACCTTCAGCACGGAGCCTTGGCTCACACCGAACAACAAGCTATAAAGGGCCCCAAAATTACTAGTGTAAAACCATTCAAACGGGAAAACCAACGGTCTAATCTATATAAACAAAACGAGAAACGAGAAACACGTATATATTACATAAACAAACGACAACTACTGTACATCAGATTCCTGACTTAGGACAGGTGCAAACATTTGCAGCGGGATTAAACGTTTTAATGGATCCAAACCTTCTCCCTTTTTCTGAAACAATAGCATAACATCACAACAAAGAAAAACATACGATAAAATATCAATTGGCAGACTTAACTCAATCAAAAAACGTATGATAAAACAATGAACGAATAAATTTGATCTGCGATATCTGAATACAAATGCACAGTTAATTAAATATTAGAGACAAACATTCATGACCAAAAAGCTAACAAACAAATTCAAACACAGGACATGACTGAGAAATATTTAACCAATCAATGTTCACTTTAGAAAAAAACCGGTACTAAGTTTTCAGGCATTTAACAAAACCCCTAAACTTAGAAAATGCCTGTAAGATATACATTACAACACAATTATTTGTATTTACCTGTGTACGTTATATTATGTAGCGGCATTTTTTCCAAGGCCATGGTAGTCTTTCTAATATTGTTTTACATTTAACCTGGCTGTTTTTGTTAACTTTGTCATTACATTGTGTCATAGGTCAAAACATGCATAGTACTAAAAAAAACCATTTATGATCTTTATTGGAATTTGTCTGTTAAAAACAAAACAAATAGTGCAAACTGAATCAAGTTAAATATTGTGGCTCTTGTACATGTAGATTTATCTATATTCATATCATTCAGTTTTATAAAAAATGTACTGCTGAGATGCAAACGAGATATGAAAACAGAGGCAGTTTAAAAATGAGTGTCCAGAAAACATGTTACGAGATATGGGTTCCTCTTGTTAACTATTTCAAATAAAAATATACACTTTATTTACAGTTTAATGTACGTGTCTCTGCCTACATCTTATCATAAACTCATTTATCATATGAGAATTTTCAAATAAAACCCTAATTGCTACGAGGATTTTATTTTATAGACTGGTCTTTGTGTTTTTGAATTCGTCGTTGTAGTTGTGCCAATATAGTGTCTATATTTTTCATTCACTTCTGGTTTTTTTTATTCTTCTTTTGATATTATCTTGCTCTTTTATATTTCAGAAACAGATTTGTATTTGAATAATGGAAAACAAAAACAAAAAAGACGAGGGTGAGGACGACCTGATTCCCATATCACCAGAAGAAGAAAACCATGCAAGGCTGTATTTGTTGTTGTTTGGAATTTCTGAAGAGGCAGTACGTGCTCTTTTTGATAGAGAATTTGATCCATCCTGCCTACATGACACTTTAAAGAAGATAAGAAACAAGTTGAATGATTTGAAAAATGAAAGAATTATTAACAAATCACAATTGAGTCTTCTTTTTCCAGTTAATGGTAAGTAAATATAATCAATCAAGTGTATTGAAATGAAACAAAAGCTTGAAACAAATAAAAAAGGAATGTAACAAAGGGTTATTTAATTATCAATTGAATAGAAGGTCTATCAAGGATAACATCATTAAACCTAAACATATTTTAGAAGATTTTTGATACAATCTAATTAAAATTTAATCTCCGCACTTGCTCCTCCTTATATGTCGCGAGCAAGTGCGGAGATTAAATTTTAAAGTGGTACCCAGCACCTTCACTTAAATTAATTTGGCTCGTTTAAATTTCCTAAAATTTTGACAAAGTATTTATTTTCAAATTGACTCTTTGACAAAAATATAAAAAAAAAAAAAAAAAATTGAACCAACCATTTTATCAGAAAAAACACTGGTTATTTAGCAGTTTGACAAACACTTATTTTGATCATTGAGTAGCTTAGTACTCCCTTAACAACACAACGTAATTAAAACATTTAGCTGATCTTATCTCCCTGTAGTCTTAGGTACCATCATAATTTGATTGTTTTGGATAGAGAGGCAGAAGATTCTCAAGGGAGATTTCAAAATTGCATGTCGAAGACAAACTGACATAGCCATGGCGAACACTTGAAATGACACAAAGACCTGAAGTGATTTTCTTCCCCTTTTCGCCAAATCAAAGATCTTAGCAAGACGTTCCAAAAATGCTGTTTGCATATATAAAACATTACCCTGAATTTATTGCACATAATCATATTAAGATATGTTTTTGTGTAATTGTCAGTTGAAGAGAATTAATTTTGCAATGAATAGTCTACTGAATTATAAAATAAATATATATCTAGGTAGTTTTTAATATTTGATTAAAGCCTTTCTTTTCCGAGAATCTCGTTAACTCTATAACATTTAATGAAAGAGGGACGAAAGATACCGGAGGGACAGTCAAACTCATAAATCGAAAATATACTGACAACGCCATGGCTAAAAATGAAAGAAAACAAATAGACAAACAAGAGTACACATGACACACCATAGAAAACTAAAGAATAAGCAACACGAACCCCACAAAAAACTAGGGGTGATCTCAGGTGCTTTGGAAGGATAAGCAGATCCTGCTTAACATGTGGCACCTGTCGTGTTGCTCATGTGATAACAAATCCGGTAAATAGTCTAATTCGGTAGGGCACATTCATGAAAAGGGTATGTAATTACGACGTAAGGAACATATCCGATATTATTTGTGAATAATAAGATCAGCAGAAAGTCTGATCTGTCACGTACATTTTGTATTGATTTTTATATTTTACAGGTGAGCCACAATCGTCAAAATTTGATATATCTTTAATGACTACCTTGCTTACAAAGTTTGCAAATTTTAGTCATTATAGTAAGTTCCCATTGTTAATAGACCTTTCAATTTCGGCTGACCTTGCACGAATTAGATATTACAGGAACTACATATCACATGAATCGCTGAAAGAGGGAGAAACGATAAATTTTACTGAAGCATGGGATGATATTAGTGGCGTATGTATAACGTAGTTAAAGAGGATAATAGTTAATTTTTTTCACAACATGATGTAATGAAACAAAAAATTAAGATAGGTGTTTAGCAGAGAGAGAGATGGTTTAGTGCTCTGATCTACAGACAAAAAGTTTGGTACTATTTGCATTTAATCCTAACACATCTTATAATTTTTGTATTAAGGATGTACTTAGGTGCGATTTTGGAATTTGTATCAGATGTTGGACTGCTTTGTTTATTCCCTACGATACAATGTAAAATATTTTGCCCCATAACACCCATTTTCTCCCATATTAGACTTGATAGCTCAAAAAAGATCATTTGTCAAAATTTTAGCAGATTCTTGATTTTCCTTCTTTTGATTTGAGATCCAAATAATAACAATGCAAATATAAGGTATAAGCTCGAGTCCTCCTTTTCCTGCCATATTTCAAAAATCAAATATGTCGAAAAAAACATGACATATCAATATTTTTAGCTTATTTTGATCCCTTTTCAGTGCTCTTCCGGGTTATAGTATCAATTTTAAATTATTGATTTATGATATTTCGCCTAAGGACATCATTAAAACACAACGAAGTGATATAAGATTACTTGTAGCTCCAGATAATGCGTTTATATTCCAAATTTTTCAAGTTAAAATACACCATGATTTTCTAGTCTTAAATGAATTAAAGATTTACCCCACATGTTTATTTTAAACAGTCTCAGAATAGCAAAACTGTGTTGAATACTAGCTTATAGCTATGGACAAACCACAGATGTATGTATGTACAGGTAATAAAATGATATGAAAGCACATTTCGTTTCATATTTCTCTAAATTTTGTGACATTTTAACATTTCTTGAGTGATGTGAGAAAAATATTTCTTATCAATAGTGAAATATTTGTTCTCAGCCATAGATTGGTCGGATTTTACTTATGACATTGACATTTCTTAATTTTTTTAAAATTCGTATTGTGACATCCTTAAAAAAGGCGACTATGTCTGATGACGTCACATATAAAGAACGCAATTTTTAAAAAAGGAGGATAAAAATCACAAAGGATACAGATTTAACCACTTTGGTAAGTGTATTATGATATTTCGCCACTCTCAACAGTTAAAATTTAATCATATAAAGAGCTCGGCAAGCCTCCCGCTTTAAATGATAACATTTTACTATCTCGAGAGGAGAAATATCGTAACAGACTTGTTACGGTGATGTAATCTATATTCATCTTTCAATTAAACAATAAAGTATCGATTATAATACTATTGAAATACTTTGTTAAATTGGTAATCTTTTGTAATAAATGTACATCAACTAAAGGCACATGTTCTGTTCTACCTCGCTTTGGTCGTCCGAACATAAATCATTTCTTTTTCTATATAAAGAAACAACAAAGACTAATATGGCAGGAGATACACACCAAACAGTTTTAATATGACATTTTTTTCGAAAAACATGTGTACCGTGCAATCGAATATTAAAGTCCATACATCATGCGTCATTATATAATCTATGTAATCATCTCAAATGTTCATACATATATCTACAAAAAGAAAATACAGAGAATAAGGATTTATACAAAGCATAATATAACAATCTACAAGAAATAAAGTTGTCGAACAAGTTAAATTTGGTGTGTGAAATCTCGATGAAGTGAAAAAAGCGCGTAAAACAGTATATAAAGTCCGAAAATCAAATTATTCAGTATCGCGCAGCAGAAGTAGTAAGAAATCTCAAAACGAAAAGAAATACAATTTTAGTCCATACAAATCACTGTAATAATTAAGTTAAACTACATAAAATTAAATATGTTTTGGAGATGTCGACCGATAGTTATTATCTGTCATCAAATGCATCTGTTTGAATTGAGCTATATCCATTTTATTGTCTGAAAATGGTTTGCATTGCAACAGGAACTTATTCAATACTGTTTCTGTGAAAATTAAGATTGGAGCCGAAAACTGCCTTATGCTCATAGAAGTGAAAATAGTACATGTTATAACATCAATAGTAAAAAGTAAAATCACAAAAATACTGAACTAAGATAAAAATTCAAACCGGAAAGTCTCTTATCAAATGGCAAAATCAAATGATAAAATACATCAAACGAATGGACAACAACTATCATATTCCTGATTTGTAACATACATTTTCAAATGTAAAAAATGCTGAATTGAACCTGGGTTTATATCGATTTACTTCTCACTTGTATGACAGTGGCATCAAATTCCATCATATTTACTACATGTACAATGCGTGAACGAGACAGACATACTAGGTCATTGTCAAAATAAGGGTATAGCAGTCATCACCGTGTCAGAATCTCAATCAGAACAAAAACAAACAAATATTTATCTAAGAAGCACAAAAAAGCATGTATCAAATTTAACAACTACGTTCATTGCTTACTTATTTTTGTATTTTAAATAAGCCTATGACGGATTGAAATATTTCATGTATTTGAAGTCCTGTGACTGATCAACTCTGGTGTAGAGTCGCATGTTTGACGTCAGAATGTAAACGTCACACAGGTAGAGTTATAAAATAATTTTGTCGTTCAGAATATTAGCCATGTTAGTGCATATCGGCCATATTATCTTAACATTAACTGAGAATTCTAAACCTAACATTAATAAATCGTGTAAAGCTATTTTTCAGATATTTTCTTGTTGTAAATTCAGTACTGTTCAAACATTTGACCTTAAACTAACCAATTGAAAGTTTTTTTCAGGCAATTCAATATGTTTGCTGTGTTATAATGTTAAACAAAAACAAATTAATCAACACATATTACATGTCCTATGGCTATTTTCAGTTGTACAGGATCTACTGGTGTCAGTCCAGCGGAACATACGAAAAACGTGTAATTGCATGTGACATATTTAAATCAAATTTGAGTATAGTTAACGATAATTGTGAAATGTGGGATGAATACACACGAATTAACTATCCACTAGTGACCATATGAAGTGCATGAAAACAACATTTCAATTAAACACAAGAACCATTTGGTCTATATGCCTTTTTTTCTTTGTTGGCATATTTTTTTTATAGGGATTTGGATTATAATACAATGTTGACCTTTACACTACTATATTTAACATTTCTATCTACAGTGTTTGTTTGTTTTTTTAACAAATTATCGTCATTGTAATATCATTTTATACGACTGTCATACAAGTGAGATGTTTAACTAACTACAAAACCTGCTTCAATCAGAAACATGCTTTTACCAAGGTAGGAACATGACAGTTGTTATCCATTCGTTAGATTTTTTTGAGATTTTGATTTTGCCATTTGATTACGGACTCATCCGATACTTTCATTTTTGAGTTTTTGTTATTTGTTTATTGTATTTTCTACAGGCTGTTAGACGGTTAGGTGGTAAACAAATGCATGACGTCTGTACTGATTTGAAAACAAAAAGTTTAGACCGGTCTACAGTTCCTTGGAATATAAGAGGTAATGACTAGAAAGTTGAAACACTTATGTACAATCAAGCTTAAAGATTATAAGAACAAATTAAACATTCAAGTAGATAGGCACATTACACTGTATAATGTCTAAGAAAACCCCATGTAAGTAGTATTTTCACCCTTAATATACTATTAAAAATGTGATGCGAAATCTTGATTTAAGAAATAGTTCCTTTTTGTCAAGCCCTATGCTCCTTTTAAAATTGGTAGACATTACACACGTATTTGTCAATATCTTACACTGAGCGTTAAATATGATCAAATATACTGCCTATCAATGTTTAAATAAGCATAGAGCATGACATGAAGCAATTAATGCGATTCTAATAGGACAAGTATAATTATATATTTATAGGTCGAAGCGTACGAAAATTCATAAAAAACTTTGGCTGTTCTCGTTTCCTCCCCATGTACGTTACATTATCATATTAAATAAGTTTAAAAACTAAAAGCAGGGTAAGTATATGTTTTTATAAACAATATAAAAAGATGAAGAGCTATAATCCAAAAGTTCCAAAAAGTATCTTTTTATATAAGCTTTGGATTTTACATATTTTGGTCACGAGCATCACTGAAAAGACATGTATTGTCGAAATGTGCATCTGGTGCAGAAAAATTGGTACCATTAATTTTATTAAGAGAAATTGAGAATGGCGTATCCAGATGAAAATAACTTATGATAGTTTTGAATTACTTTGAAACAAAATTTCACGGGAAAAGAGTTTTGTTTTAAATTGATTAAGTGCATTTGATACGTACTCATACAGCGTAATGGTACAATATTATTCTTACTCTTCTTCATATTGACTAAAAAACCAGAATACTCTTCACGGGCGAAAATAATTGAAATTAACGGAAAACAAAAAATGAAAAACCTTGAAAAAAGGGAGGGCTAAGAAATTGTCCTTTCCTTAATTCAAGTCCCCCAGAATTTTGATCACTTTCCTATAATTCTCTAGTGATAAAATCTTGTACAAAAATTCATCCTACAACAGTCTATATACTTCTAATCACATTCTATATGCCCGAGATTTCGCGAATGTGTTCTAGTAGTCCTTGAATTATATGTCATAACGTCGTTTGTCCAGACTTGTCGCATTGACAAGCATTCCACATATTCTTTTTCATGTAGAGGGGGCATTGTCAAGTTCTTGCAAGCGTACATAGGTGATGTTATTCAATCAGTTTGTTATCAGACAATTGTCTAAAAATCATTCGTGGCAAAGCAGTAAAAAAAATACCAAAAAGTTGCATGACAAATCCATCCATAACTAACACATTATTTAGAGGTCCTTAATACATTTTAAAACAACTGATAAATTATCAATATTTATTATAAAAATATGATTTTACTCACCGTTGTATTAAGTAGAAATGAAATAATTTTTTTATATATTTGTTTCTGTTTTACAGTACAAATCAATTCGAAATTGTCAGAATGGAGGATAAATGATAGTGATTTTGTTGAGACCAGAGCAGCAAAACATGTGTTAGAACGTCTTCACGAAAAGAGCTGTGTAACCATTACAGCTGCATCTGGTGTTGGTAAAACATCAATTCTACGACACGTTGCATTGGAAATGGAGAACAGGGGGTATGATATACTACTGGTTACCAGTCCACATGATATAGTTAAATTTCATAATCCAAATAAGAAAACTTTATTTGTAATCGATGATTTTTGTGGAACTTATACCATAAACCGGTCATACCTTGACAATTGGGAAATGGTCCTTGATCGAATAAAAGAACTCGTTCAAAATAAATTCACAAAAATCATTGTGGCATGTCGATTGCAAGTATATCAAGATGAAAAATTTGCGTCATTATCAATTTTCAGGACCTGTGTATGCAACCTTCAATCAGAAGATTTGTGTTTATTGCAAACAGAGAAACACACAATTGCAGAATTATACCTCGAAACGAAAGCTTCAGCGATAATTCAATACCGTAATTTATATCAGTGTTTCCCACTTCTCTGTAAGCTGTATAGCGATAGTACTGGACTCAATATTTCAGATTTCTTCAAAGATCCATTTTTAGTGTATGAAGCAGAAATTGAGAAATTGCATCAAGTAGATTATGGGAAATATTGTGCTTTGGCTATGTGTGTCATGTTCAATAATACATTAAATGAAGAATGGTTTACAGGTGAAATAGATAAAGAAAAAAGAAAAAGAATAAAAAACATATTTGAAGAATGTAAACTTGAACGGGGTACATCTCGACTTCTTTTGCTGGATAAAATTAAAACACTTGAACAGTCTTTCCTGAAGAAAGAAAAAAATGTATACAAAACTATACATGATAAAGTGTTTGACTTCCTGGTATATTATTTTGGACAAAAGATGATTCCATGTTTGATTAAAAATGCAGACAGTACAGTCATTATGCAGAGATTTCTATTGGATAAAAAGGATGGAAAGACTGAGTTTATCACTGTTGTACCACATGAATACCACGAAAAGTACATACAAAGAATGATCGAAGATTGGTATAGGGGCAGAGTACAGTGTGTGTTTAGAAACATCAATATGAACGTACCCGAGTTCAGACAAAGATTCCTATGCCATATACAAACCCTTAAAATTGCAACTCAGAGACAATTAGCACTGATTTGTGATAATGATCACAAAGATACTGTACTGTTTCACTGTTGTGCATATGATACTATTTCTTTTATTCAGTGGTGTATAGATCATGACGTTGATGTCAATCAATATAACTGTAAAAATGGGACTCCATTGTTTGTATCAGCACGAGAAGGCCATATCGAGGTAGTGTTGGAATTACTTCAAAACAAGGCAGACGTAAACAAGTGTTCAGATAAAGGGGCATCTCCTTTAATGGTTGCATGTTTTCATAACAATATAGAAATAGTAAAGTTACTACTAGAGCACACGGTAGATATTAATATGCGTGAAGATAATGGAATGTCCCCTCTGTTTATTGCTTGTCAGAATAATCATATTGAAACTGTGAAAACATTACTGGATAACAAAGCAGATATTGATAACTGTAACCTGAATGGGATTTCTCCTCTGGGTGTTGCGTGTCAGCTTAATCATATAAAGATAGTAAATATGTTATTGCAAAACAGGGCAGACATAAACAAGTTTTCAGATACAGGATTATCTCCATTAATGATTGCCTGTTTTCAAAATAATATAGAAATGTTAAAGATACTACTAGAAAAAAATGCAAATATTAATATGCGTGAAGGGAATGGCATATCCCCTTTGTTTATTGCTTGTCAGAATAACCATATTGAAATAGTAAAAATATTACTGGATAACAAAGCAAACATTGATAATTGTATCCTTAATGGAATGTCTCCTCTGTGTGTCGCGTGTCAGCTTAATCATATAAAGATAGTTAATTTGTTACTGCAAAATAGGTCAGACATAAACAAGTGTTCAGATTCAGGATTTTCTCCACTAATGTTTGCCTGTTTTAATAATAATATAGAAATTGTAAAAATACTACTAGAAAAAAATGCAAATATTAATATGCGTGATGAGAATGGCGTATCACCTCTTTTTATTTCTTGTCAGAAAAATCATATTGGAATAGTAAAAACATTACTGGATAACAAAGCAGACGTTGATAACTGTATCCTTGATGGAATGTCTCCTCTGTGTATCGCTTGTCAACTTAATGATACAGCGATAGTTAAAATGTTACTCGACAACAAGGCAGATATTAATAAGTGCCAAAATAATGAAGCATCTCCTCTTTTTGTCGCTTGTTACAATAATCATGTCGAGACTGTAAAGGTATTACTGAAACACAAGGCAGACATTAATAAATGTAGAAGGGATGGAGTATCGCCTTTGGCAATTGCTTGTAAGATGAAACATATAGAGACAGTTAAAGTTTTATTAGATGATAAAGCAGAAATACGTGATACTAATTTGTACATGCCGGTATTAACTAAAGGAACAGTCGAAAAATTAACATGTTGGCATAGTTTGTATGATTTATAAAAAAACAACATTTGAAGCAATTGTCAATTAAGGGAGTTCGCTTCTCAGTTTCAAAATAATAAGCTTTTCAAAACACTAGTATATATTGATAAGGGATAAATGAAGGAATCATAAGAGCAAAACAAATATCTAGGTCAATGTGCTTGTTTTCGAGATATAAGCGATTGCAATTTTTGCAGGAAAATGGTATCTCTTGACTTTTCATAGCTTTATCATTGACAAGTTTAAATTCTAAAGAAACATTAAAAAATAATTAAAATGTTATTAGACATTTGCAAATGGCTTATTATTTTACATGGAAAAATGGGGGTCAATAGGTATTTTTTTTAAGGATTTCAAATGGATAAAACCAGAGGATTCCCCAAATCTAACAAAAGTTCCAAAACTTGACAAGCGAACATCCTTAAGGCGATTTACATCGCCATATTACCCTGATGTGCATTTCAACAAATCTATGTATTTTAAGTAAAAGTAAAAAATCCGAAATTTGAAATTGCAAAAAAATAACGCTATGGATTTAGCCGAATTCGAACAACAAATGACACATGTAATAGGTATAACGGATAGACATACATTGCTGTCTACAATATTTTTTATGAAAGTAAATTAAATATATATATATACAGCATTCCTTCAAAGTTCTGATGGAAACGAAGTACTGGTTACTTGGCTGGACACATATTGAATAATTGAAAAAACTGTGAAGGATGAATAAAGCAACAAACTGATTTATGTACCGAGGCAGCAGACAAAATACACAAAGACATCTGAAAAGAATTGAGCATCATGAGTGAACACTTAGTAATTGAAACATACACTATCAATGTTATAAGTATTTTTTATGTAGGTGAATCCAGAAAAGTGATCCAGACACATTAAATTTATATAAGTGGATAAATATATAAATGAGCAATACTAATTGATGTTGTCGCGTGTAATGATATTGTGTAGTGACATTATTGTAGTGGTGAACATTTAGAATGTCAAATGTGTTGGTATTGTATATATTTATGTTTTAGCACTCATAAAAAATGTAATATAGAGAAATATGTCTTTTTTTTTGTATGCTGATTTTCTTTCCTGTCAATAAATAGTAAATATTAATGCTAATATTAACATGACACGACTTGGAGTTATAAATACCCAGATAATTGGTGCAGTAAAATGGTTCCCTGAAAGTTATAAACACACATAAATTTTTATGATCACATAAGTCTGTTTTACATGAATATAATTCTGTTTCTGCAATAAGGTTTATATACTTTGAGCATCAATAGCTTATGTATATATATATTTAGTTAGTACTATTACTCTTACGAAAGTATACCTCGTCCTAATTTTTATCGTAAGGTCGATAAAGAAATATACATTACAGAATTAAATATTTGTCCTGTAAAAACTTCTTGCAGCTTTCAAAAGAAATATATACAGCTGTAATATTAAAAAAAAAAAATTGAATACGTTTGGATGGTTATTTTAAATGGACTCACAATTAAAAATATGTACTTGGTCATAGCCAAATCATTTAGAAGTGTTAAATGTAATAGAAAAATCAAAAACATAATAAAAATAAGATTCAAAAATAAAGTCTCACAAGGCCACCATATACTGCTATTTAAAAATTTCCGAAGAAATAAGTCTTAATTATTTTAATTCTTAAGCTACAGTAGGCAACTTACAACATTGTCTATCTAAGCTAGGTTTCTACAGTTATCAAGCAAATGGCAAAATTAAACCCATTAAAAGAATAAAAAACAACTTCCGTTTTTCTGAATTGGCATAAGTATTACAGTGAACATTATCCGGTAGGATCCCAAACAATTGTACTTACTTCTGGGAAAAGAGGAAACAGTTTCATCTTGAAATCAATACATGATAATGAAAAAATATACCTGCCTGTACTAAAACTATGTGATCAAATTCACAAATAAAAGGGACGAAATTTCTACTTGAGACATAATTTGTTATCCTCAATAAAAAAGGTCAACGGATGCATTCGATCTATAAAGAAACGTTGCACTCCTAATTAAAAGATACACAATATAGGATTACCACGTCCTTGATCAGCACCTATGACCAAACAGAGCTCATTTGCATAGTAATTGAAACAGGGTTAAATAACACATGTCACAATAGGAGAAACTTTGATTAGCAAGAAGAATATTCCTCTTGAATCAAACGTAAAAATCAATAATTTAATATGTTACATCCAGGAAAACCATCAAATTTTCAAGCAAACACATGCAAGTTTTACATGTGTGAAAGCTAGTCAGATCCCGCAAAGAAAGATTTAAAATCGCCCCTGTTTGAAAATCAACGACGATGATATCCCGGAATGTCATATGGGTATTACATGTTTGCAACATTTGAACTGTACAGTTGAGTTCATGATATCACGTAGGGGTATTCAAAGCCATAAGTTTGATAGAAAATGCAGAGAACCAATGAATAAACAATTTGTGTGAATCGTTGTACATATGTATACCTATAACGAACATTTTATTGATGATCTCACATTGAAATGTCTAAATCAACCTAAAATGTTGCAGACCAGTTATAGCGAAGGCGGCGTTAACTTTTCCTTTCCTTGTTCCATTCTTTCAATGTAACATAGATTTCATTAGGATCTCTTGCATAAGAAAGAGAAGTACATCTGTCATTGTGACAGGTTTGATCTCTCCTTGTAACATTGGTCAATGAGGACTGATATATAAACAATGATAAAGGCAGATGACAATTTGTTTTGGCTCGACATTCGTGGAATGCTGTCCAGACATATTTAATGTTCTTGTTTTGAAAACATAGTGTTACACAGTTGGCTAATTATACCAGGTTGGTAAACGTGTATTTCTGGTTAGACAATTAGACAGAGCATGTCCGTAAAACGGTTATTATTAGATGTAATTATGAAACGCATGAATATATTTCAAAGTAAGAGGTTAGGACAAATTAACCAAGTTAGACTTAAGAAAATGATTAAATATTGATTTTGTCGCGCAAGAGAGCGATTCATTAGTCGTAGTTAAACGTTTGTTGTCAACTGTGTCCACAGCAGATGTTTCCAAACCAATACATGCATATGTACCATATATTCAATTGTGAATTTTTCATAAATGGAATGTTCTTGTATTGTAGATAAATGCATAATTTGAACATTCATAAACAACAAACGTAAACTGTATAATTTGCCATTTAGTACTTCCTCCTTTCCTGGTCCTAGCATCCATCAGAAAGCATATATACTTGATGCATTGTACAAGAATGATATAAAAATAAAACAGAAAATGCTTTGAAATGAATAATGTAATATTTGCCTCAAGGGAATATACCCACGACATCTGATTAATTGGTAAAACGATTATCAACGTTTTTTAAGTAACTGTAAAAAAAACTCTTGCCAACATTCTGTCTTCCTGAATTACCTACATATGCCGCTTTTTCAAGTTTCCTTGTTATATAGACACACAATGGTAGTTGCTTGTTGAACTGCAAAATAGAAGAAGCAAATAACCGTCTTGGTAATGCCTGGTAAGCCTGATAATACTGAATTTGTTTTAACCCAATACTAACTACAATGTCTTCTAACAGTTAATGAGAGAGAAACTGCTCGACTCGTAGTACGGTGACCAGACACAATAATCGTCAAACAAACTATATGGCTATATTATGTATCATTGGATTCGGAAAAATGAGTACTTTTGAAATATAGATGTCGTCAAAAAGACATGTGGTAACAGTTTTGCATAAAATAAGTTCAAAGATTAAATTATGTTATTATTTTTTTCTTCAATATTTTCAAAATTTGAAGATATATACAACAATTTTTGGTAACATTTCAGATACAGACATTTTATGAAATTAATTAGCAATGAGTTATATCGAAAATGTAAAAAAAAAAATGAATTAGGAAATCAATTTATTCTGAAAATTGGCGTTTATCAAACATTTGTTTTATTATACAAGATAAACACATATTCTGAAAATTTACAGTTCTTCGTTACCTTGCCGGCTGACATTCAACCTCAGCAATAAATGATCAATGCTATTTTTACCTGAAGCCTACTATCATGAAAGCGTATTTTGCATAAGCTCAGTCGTTTAATTCGTTAAAACTAAAAACCACTTAATACAGTTACAATTAAAAAAAATCAATCAAAGAGATACACACAACATAATTAAGCAAGGAGTATCTTCTGGTGCATCTGTCAAGGAACATGATTGGAAATGTTTACATAATTCTTACCCTTTACAGGAGCAAATCTCCGAACATGTGAGGTTTTGTTGTGAACAAACACATTACTTTTTACATGAAGACATGAAATCACAAGATACTGCAAGAATTCTGCTCTTAAAAATACACGGGTTGCAATGACTCATTAAACTCTCGACAACCGTACTGTACAATTGACGGAATAGGGAGGTTAGCAATCATTGTGTAATGCAGTCCGCATTTTAGTTTGAAACGAAGCACGTAAAACATGCTGTTTCAATGCCGCTTCACAAGGAGGTAACCTGTCTAAACTTACATCTTTACTGAAGACACGCTTGACGCGCATTGAATGTATATCATGATGGACTGATTTAAAGAGCTTTAACTTGTAGCATATTAATCTATTGCAATAAAAAATCATAATATCTAATAAAATCTGTAGATTTAGCTAACAAAGTCCTTATATTTGTATAAAGTGACATTCGTTTATAGTGGAAAATTGTTTTAACGTTGAATAAGCTACAATTAAAAATTGCTTGCTGGTCCCTCTCTGTGATTACCATTATATTACGCTGGTTCATTTCCCAATCAATCTGTCACCAAGGGAAGATAAATAAATCGATTTTCGTTCATAGTCTTTTTCAAAAATGATGAACGGTTCTTTATATTGGTATGTAATCATTTTAAACGTTTCAAATTTATGAAATTATATTAAAACATCAATGTTTTTGATACACCAATAACAAAAACTGAAACATATTGAATTGATACATTTTTTAATTATTCAAAATTATATCAGAAACCTAAACTTAATTATAAAATAATGAACTTGTTAAGGGGAGATAATACTCGCATAACTTTTTCGAATTGGCACATAATACAACGAAATGTCACTCTTGCATACAAATGGCACATCAATATAATTAATTATCTGCGAAATCGTCCCCACCTTCAATGATGATTCTAAATTATAAATATAACCAAAAGTTGTTAATCTATAGATAGTTAAGACTAATGAAAGCTAACCCAATGTAAAAATATTTCTTTGCAATATTTAAAACTTCCTCAGAAAAATACTCGAGCCACTTGACTTTCATAGCTCAAAATTAACGTTTTTACACAATATTTGAATAAAGTAGTTGAAGATTATTCGCTTCTCAAAGTGTAAGACGCAATAAAAATCGTATGCTTACACCATCCTACCGAAATACGGATTTAATTAAGTCCTGAACATTTCGACATTTCTTCGTATATTTTGAACAAAACCGGTTTTACCAAATCACAAGTACGTGTTAAGATCCGACTAAATACCTATTTTCCTATATGGTCAGGTAAAGTTGCTACTTTAAGCTTTAAATTAAGTTTCATGCCCAAACAAGGGCTTCATCTTTGTCAATGCTACCGAAGCACTGCAAACAACTGAAATAGTCGTGCGTGTCCTTCAAAGTCGTATAGGCAGTTTGTTTACCTACTCCAAATAGAGAAGTTGTGTCGCATCCGGTACATGGATGAACAGAAGGCAATATTTTACTAATTGTTGGGGAAAGACAAGCACATAGTTGGTGAATGGGTAACAATCCTCGCCCATTCTTAATACTGCTAATGTTCCCCATCTGAACCCAAAACTCGCTTGTATGTGTCATATAATTATAGTAGTGAACACACAGAACAATCACATTCGTATTAGAGGTCCGTATGATTGTTCTTCCGCTTTCCCATTTCTCTAAATTTTGTGTCAAAGTTTATTGCATTGAGTATAATACGAGTATCATTCTCCTCGTTTGAGTTCTTAACGAGTTTCGACAGTCATTAATAGTGTTGGTATACATAACTTTGACAATTTCGGGATTTACAAACGTACCGGCTAAGTTAAGCACACATCAGATGGAATCATAGGGGATTTGTCAACGTTTTGAAGAAAAAAACTACCAAAGAGCCTGTTTGTTTTCTATAAGAGAAACAAAATTCGTCCAGTCAGGCTATAGTCTTTGTGCGGGGTTCCCTTTGAACAGACTTAATAGAGTTGTTCATGTCGTAGCAGTTAAAGACATCTGCTACTGTGTGCGCTATAGAAATTCATTGGGACACATTTTTTTCAAAAGTCAGCTGCAAAGTCACCGAATGTTTTACTTCTCTTAACATCAATACATTGAACCAACGCCATACCATCTCTGATGTAACTAAGTTGTGAGGGATTCTAATTACTTCAACAAAACAGACTTGCATGATTTTCTCATGGTGCCGTCATCGTGAAAAAGGGAAATTGGAATGAGACCTACATGGTGCAACAGCACATTTTCTATTTTAACATCATGTGTACATTTTACCAAAATCAGTGCACGTCTTATTACAAAATTTGGATTTAAGTGAACTGTAATTATTTCTCCCGATTTACATTTAAGGCTTGTTTTTGTGGTCATGTTTTCAAACGTTTTTAGTTTTGACTTTGATATTGGACTATAGAAACTCCATGAATGACCTATATAAAGAGTACTAGTGATGAAATGTCTGGACATGTTCAGTCAAGCCTTCCTCGACAGCTGTGTGCAAAGAATCTTGAACATCTCTTGTAGCATGCATTCCAGAAGAGATATTGATAAGGCATGGAGGATGAGATTCCACATCAAAGGGATCAGTCTTGGTACATTAAGATGGTTCACAATGCAATAACATGTTCTTCATCTCTTTTCATTGCTGTTGGTTTTGTTTTTCTCGTGTGAATATGCATTATTTGCAGCAATTCCAGCCCTTTCCAGTATTACACGACTACGGGATTCTAGGAAATGTCCAGAAAGGGTCCATCTAACAAGCACAGACTTTTAATTATTTGTTATGCCTTTAATGGGGCTTTTTATCTGTCTAATAGCAAAGTCACCATCTATAAAAGGTGATCGAATATTCTCAGAAAGTTGAAGCATATCTAGTATGTAAACTGGCATGGTCCGATTGGTTACAAATAGCAGGTTACATTTGAGATGACGATCTCAAAAAAGTGACAAATTACGCTCTCGTACTGCTATAACAAAATTTCTACGGCTTCAAAAAATATTCCAGTATTTGAATTTGAGTGATACAGCACATCTCCATTGCTTGTATGTATCTATAAGTGGCTGTATATGAGTTTCGAATAGCTCCGTCATATGAGCGTTAGGACTTGTGTTTGGCTCGAATTGCTGAATTAATGCTTCTGAGATAAATGAATTTGAAATTATTGATTAATAAAGGTAAGCAATATCATATAAATGTTGATTATTTTACATTTTGCGTAAAAACAAATGATGAATTGAATTGAAACGTACTCTATTACATGCAAAATATTCGTAGTGTTAATCTTTTACAAAAACTCTTTGATAACTGTCTAATTTTGCAAAACTTCATTTGAAATTGTTAAAATAAAGTGTAACAGCAATGTATATAATAACAGAAATCATATCATGGATGTTCTTTTACAATTAAGACCTCAAACCATATCAAAGTCGATTTTTCTTTCAAGTAAACTAACGTACTTCAAATAAACTCATCATAGATACCAGGACTAAATTTTGTATATACGCCAGACGCGCGTTTCGTCTACAAAAGACTCATCAGTGACGCTCGAATCCAAAGAAGTTCAAAAGGTCAAATAAAGTACATGTACGAAGTTGAAGAGCATTGAGGACCAAAATTTCTAAAAGTTTTGCCAAATCCAGCTAAGGTAATCTATGCCTGAGGCAGAAAAGCCTTAGTATTTCAAAAATTCAAATTTTGTAAACAGCTAATTTATAAATATAACCATATCAATGATAATTCATGTCAGCACAAAAAGCCCATTTTACAAAAATTGCACCGTACGATTTTTTTTTTGAACTACCAATACTGTAATTTATAGCCGTATAGTCCGAATGAAAATTAAACTCCTTAAATAAGCGACTTTTCCTTACTCGGTCACCGTTCTATAACTACAACCTAACCAAATTTGATGTTTTTATCATCGAACCAACAATTTATTAACCGATCTGCAGGATGACGTTGGGACAGTCAAACTCATAGATCGAAAAGAAAAATTGACAACGCAATGGATCAAATATAAAAAGACAAAACAGACAAATAATAGTACACACGAAACATAGAAAACTAAAGTATAAGCAACACGAACCCCAGCTAAACTTGGGTTGATCTCAGTTGCTCCGGAAAGGGGAAGCAGACCCTGCTCCACATATGGCATCCATCGTGTTGCTCATGTTATTACAAACCAGGTAAGTAGTCTTATTCGGTAGGTCACATTCGTTGTGAAAAGGGAAGTAGATGGTAGTGACGACATAAGGAACATATTCGATATCATCTGTGTAACGGTTTTTTTATAACGGACAACCAACTCTTGATGGCATCCGTAAATTAACAAAGAGATGATCGCAACTTCAATTTTAAGAATTTTGATTGAATAGCTTCATTGTAAGCAACAACCCTCTATCAAGGAAATAATGATAGGAAGTACAACCCCGGAAATATCGTATCAATTAAGTAAGGATCTACGACTAGATTGCTTTTTGAATTGTTAATATTATCAACATCATAGTCACTAAAAGTCTACCTGACGATGTTCGATGTCTATTTATCATACAAAACATCAATGGCAAGCATCGCACCTCCAAAAATTCCACATTAGAAATCGCATTAATTTTATAGTTCAAATGATTTGCATTTAAAGGTAAAATGAATAGCATTCAGTAGTCAATATTTTATGGAGTCCGAAGATTTCATAAGACTATTTTTTTATTTAAATCCTGAAAATATACATTAAAAATTTATATTCTAATAAATTGTGTTAAACATACATTCAAACCAACCATTCTGTATTTTCATGAAATTAAGAAACGCACTTTTCCACATCATCCCTTATTCTACAATAGAAATATTCGTGTACACATACGACATTGTAAATGAACTAACTGGATCATCATTTTATTTACACTGATTCTGCTTATTTAGATTTATCATATTAAGTAAATAGTTTATACATATTCTTTAATAAAATTGAGAACGGAAATGGGGAATGTGCCAACGAGACAACAACCCGACCATAGAAAAAAAACAACAGCAGAAGGTCACCATCAGGTCTTCGATGGTCACCAACAGTCACCAACAGGTCTTTAATGTATTTTTTCCGTATTATTCATGTTGAAAATGCTCTGAATCATAAGTGTAAATTTTAAAAACAAAATTTCAAATGACGTTGGAAATCCCTAACAAACATGTAAACACATGGAAAAAAAGTATTCCAACACCGAATTGAAATTAAAATTTAATAAAAAATCACTCTATATTGTTTTGTGGTATAATTTATTCAAATAGAACTAGTTAAACATTATTTAAATCACATCTGCGTTTAATCAATAAATATCGACTCGGTAAAGTAAAATCTGCACATGTAGCTACTGTGCCGGAAAATAATACAACAAATGTTTCTATCCTCATTGTTTTCAACTTTTTAAATAACTAAGTTTGTAAAGTTTTGTGATTGACACGTAATAAGTAAATATATCACATGTTTTAATAAATACAGCACAACCTTATATACTACACACTTATGTTTCTGTTTGATATGTTTTATGTTGAATTTACAATATAACAGTCAAGAAAATAAACTCTAAAGAACTAAATTCATTTGGTGAATATTATTTCCGTTTTTATCAACTAAAAAAAAGTCCAATCCACCATTTTTATTTTCGAGAAGTAAGCAGCCTGTTCGTGCTTCTTTATTTTATATTTAATTAAAGAAAAACTGGCTGCTAGCAGTTTGTTCAATATTCAACATATTTTCTTTAAAAAGTGATTTCAGATATCCTAAAAAAATGATAGGTAAATATTAAAGGATTTAACAGAGATGTAGGAAATTAAATTTAGTTTAGTTTAGTTTAAACATATCTATTTATAGTGGATTGCGAAACAGGTAATTGTAACTTATATTAATCCCTTCCTTAATTTGCGGGTCTGATTGTTGTCTTGTAGTGGCATTAGCCTGCTCTTTTTCGATATCCACAAGGGTATATTTGACGTGCAAGTAATATGGCTCTCTCTCAACACGGGTCAGCCAAAAAGTAGGAAATAGTTTTTTGACCATAACATGCTATCGTCCATTATATTATGGTTAGATTTTATACCGTGACATTAATCACAATTTACTTTTTAGCACCTTTTTTTTTCTTTTTTGACAAATGCTATCGGAGATGCGTTCACAAAATGAAATTTCCAATGAACGAAAACAATTGATAACTGTTGATACACTTTGAAATGTTAACCGACATAAATTTTGGAAACAAAAGGCATTTTCGAAACTTAATTTCTTCGATATATACGTGTGACGCTAAGAGCGAGTTTTATAACCAGAATATATGTCAAAAACCTATCAGAGAACGCTTAACAACAATGTAGCAATTTAACATTTTTATACAATGCGGGCCTTTTCCGTTAATTTCCGTTGATTTTTATCTCAACTCCCTCGCACAAATAAAAAGATGAGAAATATCTTTGTGGCAGAAATAATATCGTTGAAAAGCATTCCTGTTACCTAAATTAGTATTTGAAAAACCTTTTTGGAAACATTGGTCCTGATGTTAGAACACATTTCCCCTTTTTAACTATTTAAATTGGAGCGTTACTGATGTTTTTTTTTGTAAATTAACGCAGTTCTTGTATACAAAATTTTAATCCTAATATCTAATATAATTTTATTTCCAACCACTGGATCAATGGCTCTGATAATTTAATTTAAACATGTTTTATTGTTCCAAAAAGAGACAAATGGATTAGACACAAGTTTTTCAACTTAGTAACGTCTTCTCCAATATATACATAAATATACACATGAATGAACATTACATAAATATGACTTTAACCAATTATTATTTAAGCATGAAGATATAAAAATAAATTACATATAAAGTTTAAGAATCGAATCAATGGATATTTACCACTTAATATAACCAATCGAATGCGCCTATTTTCAGAACAAATAAATGCAAACACACCGAACTGTGTAAATTAAATATGTTAGTGTACATGACAAGTGACTTAAGTCATGTGTGTATGAATTTGTTTGAATGTAAATTACACACTCATAGTTTATAGTTACGGATTAACAGAAAAACGGAATAAATATACACGTAATTGTAAGTATCAATTTTGTTTTTTACTTAAATCCATTGAAACTTTTGAAATGGCTCTGATATGGATGGTCTCATCAACCCAGTAGTCAGCACTTGTGTGTTGACAGCATTATTAATGACATGGTGATAATTGAAATTCACTGTTGACCAAACTTTTTCGAAATACTAAAACTGTTCGACCCCAGGAATGGGAACTCAATCTGAAATTAACATCAGTTTAAGATTTTTTATTTTTCATTGTTTGTCAACTTCTTACTTAATTGAACCGTGTTTTTTTTCCTTTTTGTTAACGCAGAAAACAAAATATCACAAATACCGAACTCAAAGGATAGTTAAAAATGGAAAGTCCTTTAACAAAAAAGCAAATTTATTACGCATGTCTGGCGTACAACATGCCTTGTGTTGGTGATTTTTTTTTCACTGAAAAATGCAATTCACAGGACGAGTGCCACACGCTTACCCTTACGGTGCACCTGATATTACCCCCAGTTTTCTATGTAGTGTCTTGTGTAATATTATTTGCCTGTTTGTCGTTTTCTTTTTTTAACCATGGCGTTGGCAGTTTATTTTCGATCTATGTGTTTAAAATTCCCTCTGGTATCTTTCGCCCTTTGTCATTGTTAATTAAGCAGGCCCAAGTAGTCGAAATAAAATTGTATCTTTTATTCAATTTTTCACAATTTGTGAAAGACTGTAGAAAAATCAACTTAACAATACTTCCATATCTCAACTAATTTTCTCGATATTTGCAGTACTAGAAGTATTGCGTACAATTTGGATCAGTTATAAATGTTATAACCTTTGTATCAGGTCTGTCAGGATAACTTGTCATAGAACTGTTTCTGCCAGTTCATAAACTGTTTTACAGTCGTGTATTCCACATAACACGCACAAAACTGTCTAAATCTTGTTCTATTGTTGAACTGTCAAAACAAGTTATAGTGAACAACTGTCCAAAATAGCTATAACGTAAGACTAAAGATCAGTTTTAGGTTAGAAATGGTTAAATGGTCTATGGTAGATCCTCTTTTGTACTAAAGGTATTAGAAAAACGGTTGTAAAAAATAGTTTAATGGTCTATCGTACGCCAAGAGCCTGTTATTTAGTGATTGTTGGTGCGGTTAATGTGTTTTTCCCGTCGCTCGTTTTTTTTATAGAGTAGATAATGAGTTTTCCTGTTTGAATGGTTTTACACTAGTTAATTTAAGGCCCTTTATAGCTTGTCTAAAACAAGGCTCTGTGTTAAAGGCTGTACTATGACCTATACTTGTTACCTTTTTATGCATAGTTACTTAAGGAGTAGTTGTATAAATGGCACTGTTACTCCATCTTCTTATTCATATATTACAACTTTGTTCCTATCAAATTTGAAAAGAGTTCAGAAATGATCATCAAAGATTTTTGCCAGTGTACGTAGTGCTATTGTTGCCTTTATTGTATACAATAAAGGCAACAGTAGTATTCCTCTGTTCATAATTTAAGATTCCTACAGGGAACAGTCTCACAGATCGTAAAATAGCTTATAATATTTTACACAGGATATAAAAAGAAAGTAGAGATGATTTTATAATTGGTCCTGTAGCCTCGATGGTCAAGTGTTTTTAAGAGTAGTTATACTACTGTAATCACTAGCTAGTCAACACTGAGTTTGTGAGTTTGAAGTACACTCGTGCGGATGCACGCGAATTTCAATCTTAATTAACTATGATAGTCAGTTTTCCTATCGAACATGTCGAAGGTCGGTGGTCTTATCCGGCCACCTCGGCTTCTTTTACCTATAAAGACTGACAGCCACGAAATAGTGTACATGTGGCGTTAAAAAGTGGCGTTAAACAAATAAATAATCAATCAATCTATAACTGGTTCTAACAATTTTTGAAAAGAGTTTATGATTGATCATAACATATTTTGAAGCGAGTTAAGGATGTACTTAGGTGAGGTTTTGGAATTCGTGTCAAATGTTCGGACTCCTAGTTTTTTTCCCATACAATACAAGGTAAAATAGTTTGCCCCATAACACCCCTTTATTTTCTCATATAAGACTTTATAGATCATGAAAGGTCGTTTACCAAAATTGTAGCAGATTTTTGATTTTCTTTCTTTGGTTTCGGACCCAAATAAAACTAATGCAAATACAAGGTAAAAATCCGAGTCACACTTTTCCCGCCATATTTCGAATCTCAAATATCTCGAAAAGGAGGTCCATGACCTATCAACATTCTTAGCTTTTTTTTTTTTTTTTTTTTTTATCTTTAACCAATTCTCTACCGGTTTAAAGTATCAATTTTAGGTTCAAGATATTTTTAATTTTACCTCAGTACATCCTTAAGAACAAGTCTGACAAATGTTAACTTAAAAGAGAATATAAAGGCTTAGGACAAATAAATCAATTATCTTATAAAAAAAAGTTAAGAGGTTTGAATTGATCGCACCAAATTTCAACGATTGTAGAACTATTCCCAATTATTCACTCACAAATGCTTTACAAAGTTATCTCTTAAGTTTTATTATGGGAACGATCTTCTCAGGAATAGATTACCTTCGCTGTTTTTGGCAAAACTATTAGGAATTGTCCTCAATTCATTCGTACTTTATTTGGCCTTTAAACATTTTTTGATTCGAGCGTCACTGATGAGTCTTTTATAGCAGAAAAGCACGTCTGGCGTAAATATAAAAGTCCAATCCTGGTATCTATGATTAGTTTATTTACAAATTTACAGTTCAAAGTAATCAATAGTTACATTATAAATTAAATACTAAGTATTACCGCTACTTAAAACAAAACAGAAATGTAATTTTCATAAATAGATTTTGCACATAAAAAATATATAACATTATGATCAGGTCAATGCAGTGACAAGTTATTTTATTGCATTTGAAAAGCAGCTAATTGTGTGCAAGATTAGGGCAGGAAACTGAATTAGTTTGAGTATACTAGTATAAAATATATAATAACATGAATTTCAAATACTTAGAAAGCAGAATGTTCAACGTGCAAGGTTATGAAATACAGTTTAAAACTATGAGGTTACTGAGCATACCATTTGATAAACTATATTCCGGGTAAAAGGGAGGAGTTAAACTTGAAAACGTGCAATGAAAGCATTCAGATTTGATGTATCATTAATAGGTGTGTATATTAACTGATTACGACTTGAATTTGACATTGAATTTTGTACTTGGTTGCACTTGCTATACATTGGCATGCTGGTTTTTTTAATAATACACAGCTACAATTTTGATATAAAAGATATAATCTTGTTAGTTTTCTATATTTATGATGACTTGACTTAATCCTCTTCGTCCCATGAGTAACATAGGATGACAACATATATTTATGATTCAGTGTTTATTCTAAACAGCCTCCTGAACTCCTGTCTAATTTCTGGTATTCTCCAAGCATAAATAAAAGGATTTGATAATGAGTTAATCAGAAATGGAAATAAAAGTATAATTCGAACCTGTAGTGTTAAAGGTGTACTCGATAAGACCTCTATCCAATATGACGCAACCAAAGGCGTTGTCAAAACTACAGTTTGGAAGGCAATAATAATAGTTGTAAAAAATGCTCGGATCTCCCAAGGCTTTTGAAATTGTGTATTGACGTCAATAGATATTGCTATATCCTTGGATGTCGTACAGATGTTGGTGTTACTTTTTAAATCATTCATGCCTTTATTTAAGTTCTCTTCATCCGTACAGGTATGTTTCTTTGATGATACTTTATTATCCCAGTTCAAGTTTGCACTCGGGGTTTCTAGTTGAATATCAATACTATCTATGGTCATGATAAGAATACCATCTGCCTCATTTTTGTTCCCCTTTGATCCAATAGACACATTTTGGGATGCAGTCGCCGAATCTTGTCCAATTGTGAATGGAGAAGTCTGCACATTGCAAAAATTGTTTTTCCTTTCTCTCATAATGCTATTCGGTGCAACTGTGCCTTTAATAAATATCTTCCAAATGCGAAAACTAGTGATCACTGACATTATCAATAATAAAAATATGACAACAGTGATTGGTAAAAAAATTGCAATAATAAAAATATAAAAATTATCCCCATATACAACAGGAGGTCTACAAATATGCATGAATTCGGCATGAGGAGTCAATATCGTTCCACAAAACGAAACAACTAGCACAACGCACAGAGATCCTCCTATGTATTTGTATTTGTTCTTATCAAATGTGTCAACTGTTCCAAAGTTATACGAACTTACAACTAAGTACCTTTGCAAACAAAGAAGAAATATTAAACAATAGTTTGATTGCATGCCAAAAGCAATAATCTGTATTTGTAGAAGACACGAGCCAACATATTCATGTTGAACTAAAGTTCCTAACGAAAACAGTGTTGATGAAATCCCCAAAGTAATATCGCTGAAAAACAAAACTAAAATTGTAAGATGATGGAATGTTTTCTTAAGAGCCTTAAAGCAAACAATGATATAAGTGAAGTCAATTAAAACTGACGCTACTGCTAATGACGTAAATAAAACTGTCACTGTAGAACCAACAGCAGCATCCTTTTGTATGGTATCTGTTTCCTGAAAAAAGAAAATAGAATACACTTAAATAACCCTCTTGCTGAAAATATTCGATTCGCACGCAATGTCCGTGATTGCAGAAAAGTTTTGATTTCAATGAATGTTATTAATATAAAACAATAAATACATGTAGTCAATTATCAAGTTCTAAATCGCTTAACAATAAATGTCTTATTCATAAAGGTTATTAATATAACATTAAAGTACAAAAATCTTTCTAACTTTTGATTCATGTTATTTAATCAAATAGTAATGTTGAGTGTTTCGAATCGATTCCGAAAATATGAAACAATTCAACCAAAAATAACTTAAAAGGGAAAACCCCATTCAAATACGACCTTCATTTACTCAATGCTTTATGCCCGCGTCACACTGTCCCGATTTTTATATACGATGGACACCCGAATGCGAAAATTGTAAGTTCGTACGAAGTTGGTCCCGATCTCGTTAAAATACCAAAAAGTGACCGAAGCAAGTACGATGAATAACGGAAGTCTATACGATGGTGCCGAAATTATATACGATAGCAAAAGATGGACATACGAAGGTTAACCGAAGACGGGTATTTAAGCTTCATGTCTCAGCCGAAGCCTACATGATGGACCACGAAGGTTACACGATGGATTACGAAGGCTACACGATGGATTACGATGATGGCGCGATTGACATACGATGTCTAAACGGCGTGTACAGCTTACGATGCATTTAAATTATATGCCGAAGGCATCACGCGTTTTAAATTGTTTGATCAATATTGAATATATATTATATTGTACATTTAATTTCTGGTTTAATCATAAGACGGAAGACCGTGGGCTTGAAGGGTAAAACTTGAATATGTTACATACGAGGGGATGCCACGCTCGGCATTGCCTTGTTTGAACTGTAAAATGTGTGCTCTAGTCTGAATAATCACCCATAATTATGCCCATGTTTACTGATCTATCTTAAAGGTAAGGTAATGGGTTCGTTGATCCCTTTTATTTAAAAAAGCTCTTTCCAGGAGAATATCATAATAATATAGACAAAAGGAAGGATGTGGGGAAAGCAACAAATGCGGCAAAATATGACATATAGAAAACAAAATGGTTATGGAGTAAACATTCGTGTGACAACAACTCAGACGATACATAAAAAATCAGAATAATGAAGAAAAAGTTGGTTTCCCTATATACGTGTATCTGCAGTGTTGGTGTACGAGGCGCGTTTATGATTTTCATTATGTTACTTGATATGAAAAATTGACAAAAAATAATATTTTGCTTGTAAAAGTAAATCCTGAGCCTGTAATAGCTGCTCTTCTTGTTCCATTTGAATTAATAGAAACAACGCTGTTGCCTTTCTTGTTCTCATAGAATCATATGATATGAGCTTTATGTTTTGTGAACGTCTTTCTTAACTGTCGTATTAGACTGACCAGTGCATATCGCGCATGGCACTTTAAATGTATTTTAGCGCGAAAATTAACTTACATTTAGTTGGATTTATTGCCGTCGTAGTTCCATCTTGTCGCCTTCGTACTTTTATTCGATGGCAACACAACGGGATTACGAGGTCTTCACGAAGTCGTGTTGCCATCGTAAGACCTTCGGGTAGCTTCGTGATTCATTCGTGTAGACATCGTAATGTCAAAACTGCCCGATGGAAACGATGGAAACACGAATGCAATACGATGTTCAAAGATGCATTCCCGGTAACATTACGATGGTGAGGATGGTGATACGAACTCAATACGAACCCTCAACATCGGACGCACCTTCGGGGATTTTTTAACATGTTAAAAAATTTAGAACCCTTCCCGAAGTTGTCCACGAAGGCTAGAAAAAGTGGCCGATGGTTCTACGATGGTTAAAGATGGCACTACGAATAGCCCGATCTGGATACGATCAGTCCCGATTTTGAAAATTTCCATAATCGTGTTGCCATCGGCGTAAAATTCGGGACAGTGTGACGCGGGCATTAATATTTGATATATTCCTCTACATATTTTCCTTTTTTAATTTTGTTAGTGATTATCTTCTGAGGAAAATTTAATCATATTAAACTTATTTTTACCATAGAGACATACCCTCAAAATATCATGAAATAGTTTATTCCGGAAATGCCGCACATGTTTAAGAGTCCATATTATCAAGACGCTACTTTTATTATACATGTACACATTCACGTTTTGAAATCGATAATTGGTGCCGTACAAAATGCTGCTGATCGTGTTTGTCTTTATCAGAAAATCGGTTTAATTCTTATTGCTCTAAAGAAATGTTTGAAAATAAACAGAACGTATAAAAGTAATCATTAGTTCGCATATGATCAAGCAATACGCCATTGGAATGCGAATGCATAAAGATAAATAAAAATGTAATTATCATTGAGTCTTCTTTCAACATAACAAAGCTAGTTATATATATAGAAGTAAGTTCTAAATATCCATAACAAGTCTAAATATTGCTTATTTGATTTAAACAAAAATGCACGACAAATCATCTGCCGCGATTTTTAAACAAACTAGTAGCATTTTTAATGACTTTTTTAATTTGTTGCCGTAATTTATCATTTATGACCTGATCTAACTTATATGTAACAATTACAAATTGTTAAATTTAATTTGTAAAACAATCATTCTGGTAGAAATTACAAATGACGTGCTATTATTTGATTGTTTTCGTTTTTTACACGAGGAATGAAAAGGTGTCATTGCTCATTAACAAAACCTCAAACTTTTCAATAATCAATAGTCATTCATAAGGCCGTTAGTTTTATCGTTTAAATTGGTTTACATTGTCACTTCGGACCTTTTATAGCTGACTTTGCGGTTTGGGCTTTTTTCATTGTTGGTGGTCGTACGGTGGCCTATAATTGTTAAATTCTGTGTTATTTTGGCCTCTTGTGGAGAGTTGTCTCATTTGCAATCATACCTCATTTTCTTCTTTTATCTTCAATCAAGAACGCGAAAGGATAGAGCATTTTGATCAATCTAGTCCTGTAATACAAATCTAAATGATTGTGCCTACTCACATTCATAATGTTGCTGCTATTTTGTATATAGTCTTTGTCATTTGTCCTGAAATAGAGAAAAGCAATACTGTACGTTTTATTTCCAATTCGTGCTTGAACACACGATGCTACAAGTTATGGATTATTCATTTATATTATTCGATAAATTTTTAGTTTCTTGTGTATATTTTGGAGTTTAGTATAACGTCCATTATCACTGAACAAGTGTACACTATTGTTAAGGTGCCAGCTATAGCACGCCTCCGGATGCGGGATTTTCTCGCTGCATTGAAGATGCTCTTTTGTCGGGTTGTTGTACTTTTGAAACATTCCCCATTCTCCATTTCGAATCTCAATTTTATCATCTTATAATAACATCATAAATACACCAGATGTCAATCAAAATTGCTCCTTTTTCTGTTTTTGACTTATCTCACCATACAGAGTTATCAATTACATTATTGTATCTCCTGTACACTTGTAGGAATATGATTGGTTTAAAGTGACCGTATATATTCCATATGGGTAAGTAGGCGGGCTTATTTGAAAACTTAGTTAGAGTTAGTATATATGTTACTCTCCTTTGTAAAAACAACACAGTTTTGAGGACAAATCTGATTGGGGAGATTTGAAAAATGGTTTCTACCCCATCTTTCCTCCCTATCTGTTTTTTTATTAAGCAGAAATTGTTATGAAAAATTCCATGAGAATGTGCACGTGCTTTTTCTTTCTGCATAATGTTCCTGCATGAAAACAATTATACTTTATTGTAAAGCGAGGTGTTGATGCACGATGGCTTTAGACGTAGAAATGTAATCGTGATAACTTAAGATATTCGAGTTAGTTTTCAGTTATTTCAAATAATTACAAGTTCACAGGTAATGGTAAGCAGACCTGCTCCACATGTGTCTCCCTTTGCACCCATGTGTATAAGTGCAAACCCGGTTATAAGTCTAATTCGGATTGTCACATTCTGTAAAAAGCACAAAAATTGTTGTAACTTATCCGGGTCATGCATGCAAAATATGTTAAAAAAAACAACCCTCAAGCTCGTGATGGCGTCCGTAATAGAAGGAATACATGATTTCAATTTCACAACTTGGATCTCTTATTTTAACACCTTCTTTGTAATCGGCAACCATCTGTCTAGGAATTCGTAAAAAGTAAAATCACAAAAATATTGAACTCCGAGGAAAATTCTAAACGGAAAGTCCTTAATCAAATGGCAAAATCAAATGATAAAGCATATCAAACAAACAGCCAACAACTGTCATTTTTCTGACTTGGTAAAGGCATTTTCAAATAAAGAATCATACAAGGCCTGGATTAATTACATTTCAATTGGTACAAATAATATATCACAAGCAATGCACCTATATTATCAACAACTATTTCGCCTGAATATTTATTTTTATCAGAAAATCCGGAAACAGGACCCATTTTGGGTAATGATTATTTTTTTATGAAAAAAACAAGACCTGTTGAATTCGAACATTCGATGAAAAAGCACTTTAAGTTACTTGCAGCGAAAAAGCCAGGATATAATAAACCAAAAATTTGAAAACTGATATTTTAAACAATATTTAGAAGATGTGGCACGTTGGCAGATAGATAACTCACCAGCACAAAAGATTAACCATCTTATTTTAGACTAAAACATTGATCAAGACAAATCCAACATCCAATGAATTAAGTGAAAAGAAATCATAAACAGTCAGAAAAAAAATATGCATACATTTGTTTTACGCAATCATCATACAACTTGTTGTATATCATTTACCGTGTTAAGCCAGGATTTCTCTTTGTGTGAATAAGTATAGTTAATGACTCATGCCTTTCAAATTGTGTCATTAATTTAATAATGTGACACCCATAGTTATAAATAATATTATTAGTTGTGTTAAGCTAGGACCAATCACACATTTCAACTCTCTTTGTGTGAATAAGTATAAATAATGACACATGCAGTTCAATTATACGATTGTGACATCAACAGTTATAAATAACTTTGTCATGCATTATATCTTCAAAATTAATATCTAGTTATAATCTCACTACATGCAAAAATAGATATAAATCATATAAATATTTGTAATAACGAATATACAATGTACGGCTTATTGTAATTGTTAAACTATAAGTATATTTCCGTAATTAAATTAAGGGAGTTTGAAACCAGTTAACACAGATATAAGATTGATATCGTCACTTTCTTTTTATTCTAACAACATAATGAATATTCATAATATCTCTAATACTTTATATTATTCAAATGTATGTTTATTTCGTCTTTGTATACTGTATGTGTTGTATGCCAGTATGTTATATTTATGCTACAATCTGATTATAAATGCAAAAAAGAACGTGTATAATTGAAAGCAGTAAAAATATTTATTGATGAGAATCAGTTTATATTATATAATTATCTTTTACAATGTTTACTGGAGAAAACATCTGAGTGTTTATATATAATAATCGAACGTCGTTTAGCTGCATTTGGCAGACCTTTTGGAATATGAGGTCCCCAAAGCTCCAAAAACTCGTACTTGATTTGGCAGTTACAATCTTTTGATTCGAGCGTCACAGATGAGACTTTTGAAGACGAAACGTGCGTCTGGCGTCAATTTAAATTACAATCCTGGTATCGATGATAAGTTTAATATCAGGAAACAGGTTAAAAAATAGTGTCGTATAGTGAATATTATGAAAACTGGGTTCACATTTATTTGTTTTCAGCTGTTCAGTACACGCGTTTTAATTAACTGTACTTAAGGCAGTTTAAAATTCGTATTTGTTAGAAGACAAAAGTTATGCCAGTTGCGAAAAAAGTAGTGTGATTCTTGTACCAAATAGGCGAGGAGATTTGATATGAGGGCTTTTAAAAAGTTCGAATTTTGTGGATATCTCCCCCGGTACATTATGTACCCAGATAATTATTGTTATACAAACTATATAATTTTTTGCCTTATTGCTTCCTTAATTAATCCCTTATCAATATATACTAATGTTGTGGAAAGCTATTTATTTTAAAACTAAGAAACAAACTTCCATCATAGAATCAAGTACAAACATTGATAAAACATAAGTAAAAATTATGCAAATCCTGTAAAACAACATTTACACGAGACAAAGAAAAACCCATGTGTTTAAACAGTGATGATCTTTATATTTCTTAACTGCAAGTGGGCGTGTCGCCATAAAAATTGACAACATCGATAAAAATAAGTAATACTTTTAACTAATCAGAAGAAAGTAAATACACAAAATTTATTTATATTACAATGTTGCTTATTGATATCAATTAAATGCAACCTCCGACCAATGACATATCCTTTTTTATATCAAAAGGGTCAACCCATGAATTTGCGATTACTTGAATCCAATCAAAATCCTGATATGATCAATAATAGGTACAGAACCCGGTTAATTATCAATCAATATTTCCGCGATATGAAAACTGTTAGATGATTTATAATAAGGATTACCGATATATTCTTTTTGATTAAAATATGTACGACAAACTTACGCAATATATATAATACATAATATCATTGTTCTGCAAAGTCAGTAGGCATTAAAATCATTTGGAATATATCTCATCAATATATTAGCATTTTGAAAATTTCGATGGTGTCATCGTTTTTTTTTTTGTTGTTGTTGTTGTTGGTTCCGTCATCATGTCCATAAAAAAACATTTTTTTTTCAAGATCATTTTTTTCGGAAAAGGCATTTTTAATTTACTCTTGTCCGGATAATATAATTAAAGTCACATGTTCCTGTGGTTCGAGTCCGCTTGTCGTGCGTTTTAAAGGCAATGAATTATGTGTTCTTATTTAATGGTAAGATCGTATGGGCAATGTTTTCTAAATTCTAAAGATTTAACATTGACAATTTGATGTTATATCATCGAAGACATATAGTTGTATCATAACACTTATAACATGAATAAAATATAAATCAATTTATTAGTTTCCATTCCCTCGATAATAGATTGAAAAAACAAAATAATTGATTAATGTACCTTTGAAAATTGTACTGGTGCTCCTTCCAGATATTTTATTTATAAGCAAAAAATAAGATAACAAATAAAGAATGTCCATGGACATACACATTTAAATCAAATTTTCTTTTCTTTCCGTAATTATATTTTCTTTTTTCATATATACATAAATATGAATTTACAACAATGTTTATTGTTTTAAATAAATAGATATTCAAATGTTTGCTCATATTACTGTATGTAAGTTTGAGGCGTTGTACTTGTATTTGTTGTAATTATTTAAAAAAAAAAAAATGATGTCCAAGCTTAGCATAGTCATCGTTTCTCTAGATAAGAGAGATGACATAGAACAAGGAATAAGGGAATCAAATGATTGTAATTGAATTTGTTACCCGTTGTGAATTATATACAAAGCGATTTGTTTTAAATATTTGTTTTGGTAAATATATAAATTTTGTTTTGCTTTCTACCTCAGAAATAGATACCTTTGCTGTATTTGACAAAACTTTAAGGAATTTGTGGTCCTCAATGCTCTTCAACTTCTAACTTTATTTGGCCTTTATAACATTTTTGATTCGAGCGTCCTGATGAGTCTTTTGTAGACGAAACGCGCGTCTGACGTAAATATTAAATTTTATTCCTGGTATCTATGATGAGTTTATTTGTAACCACTGGGTCGATGCCACTGCTGGTGGAGATTTATTTCCCCGAGGGTATCACCAGTCCAGTAGTCAACACTTCTGTGTTGACTTGAGTTATCATTGATATGTTTATAATTATAAATTAACTGTTAACAAAACTTTGAATTTTGGAAAAACTAAGGCTTTTCTACCTCAGGAATAGATTACTTTAGCTGTATTTGGCAAAACTTTCAGGAATTTGTGGTCCTCAATGCTCTTCAACTTCGTACTTTATTTGGCCTTTATATTATTTTTGATTCGAGCGTCACTGATGAGTCTTTTGTTGACGAAACGCGCGTCTGACGTCAATATTAAATTTTATTCCTGGTTTTCAAAGTTCACTGAAAAGGTTTATATGGCTTAAATTAAACCTGATGAACATTGGGGAAGAACATATATGAGTTTAATTTGTCAACCCCACTGTTGCACTTAGTTTTTAGGCAATATTTAGAACAACAAAATAAAAAATACAAATAGAAAAAGTTTATTGTTTGAATTACATGATCCTCACAAAATACAAAAGATAATGTAACTCGGCTCGTCAGAAGGCTTTACAACTCTCGAAAAGTAACTTTTAAATTGGACAAAAAAATGAAAAATTAATAAAACAGATATGTTAGAAATTGAAAAAAGTAAAAAAAAATCTGAAAATAAGTAATATATGATTTTTTCAAATTTGCAATAAAATGAACTTACCTTGATTGTAGACAAGAATTGATAATAACGGCCAGTGCATGTGTCTCTATTATTCAACTCCGTTATTTGATAGCAAATAACTTTAATTTTGGCCAAATATAAAGCTGTTTGGGTGACGTAGGCGTTAACAGGTGGACATTATTAATATTTCTATAATAAACTAACTACACAAAACAATAATAATGTTTATTTCCGACCTTTTTGTCTCCTTTCTGTACAGAATTGTCTCTGATACAATGGGAAGAAAAACCTAATCGATATTCCTTTTGTTATTTATGCAATATCATATAAATATTTTGTTAGTTTGGGCTAACAAACTGCATTACAAATAACAGTTCTATTGACAATGATTGAGTCTGTCAACAGTTTTCAGCACAATAATATTTTTTTTATATTTTTCTGGTCTTGTGTCTTTGAATCTTTACACTTTATGTCAACTACAAATAACTACATGTATACAGTTTTAATATCAAAACGTTAACATAAAAATCTAATCTCCTTACTTACAAAAGAACCTGCAGTAGTTATAAACATATTCAAATGTCTGAAATCCAATACGAAGGTATGAATCAATATACAACGAAATACAAAGAAACCCACACAAATGAGAGGGTTGATAGTTATCGTCTACACAAGACTCATCAGTGACGCTCAGATCAATATAGTTGTAAAGCCAAACAAGTACAAAGTTGAAGAGCATCGAGGACCAAAAAAATCCAAAAAGTTGTGCCAAATACGGCTAAGATAATCTATTCCTGGGATAAGAAAATCATTAGTTTTTCAAAATAATCAAAGTTTTGTAACAGAAAATTTATAAAAATGATCACACAATTGATACTCATCTCAGCACCGAAGTGCTGACTACTGGGCTGGTGATGCCCTCGGGGACGAAACGTCCACCAGCAGTGGCATCGACCCAGTGGTGTAAATAGTTATCAAAGGTACCAGGATTATAATTTATTACGCCAGACGCGCGTTTCGTCTACACAAGACTCATCAGTGACGCTCAGATCAAAATAGTTGTAAAGCCAAACATGTACAAATTTAAAGAGCATCGAGGACCAAAAAAATCCAAAAAGTTGTGCCAAATACGGCTAAGGTAATCTATTCCTGGGAAAAGAAAATCCTTAGTTTTTTCAAAAAATTCAAAGTTTTGTAACAGAAAATTTATAAAAATGATCACATAATTAATATTCATGTCAGCACCGAAGTGCTGACTACTTGAAATGATCAACAGAAGGAGATACAAAGTGACCGGAAAAATCGACAGTCTATCTAAAGGTAGCAAGTTGTTTTCTTTTATGTGAATGATAGTCAAATTACTGTCGTAAAGAACCGGTACAACAATAAAATGACGGCACAACCATATTTTAACAGTAAGTACAAAGAAATCGTGTTATATGTTTCAGATTTGTTAATCATCTTTTCTCTTTGACCAAAAACTTATGTGACTTTAATCAAATATTTTTCTGCCATTAATTTGTTCTTTCGTTGTATTTTATTCACATAAAGAAAACATTAATTGAATATATAGATTTATACTGCACTCGTTCTATTTGAGCAGTCAAAATGCGTTGACCGTATATTTCTATGTCATATTCAGTTATTGACCTGATATCACTTTTCCTCATGAATATTTAAATGGAAATTGTCGAAATAATATTTAATTATTCAAACGACCTCTTCAACCTGTTCTTGTTTCCAATTTAAACAACGATGCGTTTAACGACTAAAACTTTTACAATTTTTGGGAAAACATATTTCCCTTATTAATATTTTTTGTTTGCAACCTATAAATCATTATGTTTTATGTTTGATGTTGATATTTTAGTCTGTAAACAAACGAATTCGTTCACTATTGATTGTGGTTTTTAACAGGTAATAATGATGTACATAGATCCTGTTTCACATGTGGCACCCGTCGTGTTGTTTGTGTCATTACAAACCCGATAAATAGTTCAATTCAAGGAAAGAATAATTAACTGAAGGTAGAAAACTTGATTCTTGCAAGTAAATAGACAATAATAGTGCATTGACTTGGCATATCAACGATATAAGGGTGAGGATTAGAAACGGGGAAATGCGAGGCTGTGCCGAATCCTTATATCATTGATATGTCAAGTCAATTCACTATTATTGTCTTTATACTGCAATCTATAAAAAAACATTTTCAATTGTTGTTTAGTGTGTTAATGTTATTTATTTGATTTAACTTTTGGGAAAAATTCCCCTTTAAAAAGGCCTAGACCATCTCCAGTTTTAAATGGGGTTCGTGTTCATGGTGTTGCTAAGTCTTTAATTTTCTATGTAGTGTCTTGTGTACTATTGTTTGTTTGTCTTTTTGTTTATTAACAAGGCCTTGTCAGTTCGTTTTGATCTATGAGTGTGATTATCCCTCTTGTATCTTTCGCCCCTCTTTATAAAGATTATATTTTACACAAATTGACCAAGTAGGAACTTGTCGTTGCAATTTTTAATCAAACTTCGTTTAAAAATGTTATATTTTGTAATGCATTTATCCTTCATCAATCACCAATGACCTTGCATATCATTTTCGAAAGCGAGGGGATTATTATTATTCAGCAATAACTAACAGTTCAATGTCTTTTTTTAATAATTTTTTTAGACAATTATCAATATCAGTCAAACTTCTTTATAACTTTCTTGTGAATACTGAGGTTGTGCGTTCGGAAACCGATATTGCAGTTGTTTTGACTCTCTTTTTTGTTATCATTATTGAATTAAAACCTAATTTATTAATCATCACATATTGCATACACCCTAAATTGTCAGGGGAAGTAACTAAGGGGACACACATTATTACAGTCTCATTTTTCGGAGGAAATGAAAATGATAGAAAAGATAATTTCTATTGTTTATTGAACTTTTACACTGTAAAAAGTGTAATATCGTAATACTCGTGTTACAAAATATGGTAGAATCTGTTTCTCTTATGATTATTATCCTTTCCCTTTCAAAGATTTGCATCAAACTGTGTTCTTTATATATGACGTCATTTGACATGGTCTCTGAATCTGACGTCATAATTACATTTCGACCAATAATTTGTTGAGACCAGATATTTTACTAGTGAGGAGAAATATTTTTTTCACACTGATCGAGATTGTGAAAAATTGCACAAAAATTATAGAAAACAAATGAAGAACATCTTTTTATATAACAGTCATCTATCTTTATAATTATCATCTTGACTCCGATCTTAATTGACTAGGCTGTTAGTCTTCCTATCACAGCCTACATGTATTCGATGCCTAAAAAATGTGCCCACTAACCCTCAAAAATTCTTATAAAATCTTTGTTATTTTTTAACAGTTTTTTTTTCAGAATTTAAATGTCAATGATAAAGCTATGAAAAACCAAGTGATAACAGTTTCCCGCCAAAGTTTTAATGGCTTATATCTCGAAAACAAATTAACGGACGTATATTTTTTTACGCTTTTTTGCTTCCTTCTAGTGTCCTGGGAAGCTTGCTGTTTTGAAACTGAATAGCGAACTTCCTTAATTTAATGGATGGCAACCATGTTGATTTTACTGCAAGACCTGGGACATCACTTTTTCTCTATCGGATGATTTATCTAGGTTTGTAAGGGAGCTTCCATTTGATTTTTATGGGGGGGCTAGGATGAAAAATTTTGTCCTGCATTTTTTTTAAGCTGTAATCTCTGTCCTGCCTTTTTATTTTTCACTCTGTTCGGTCCTGCTTTTTTTTTTTTTAAAGTTTATCCTGACTTTTTATTACCTAAATTGTAGTCCTGACTTTTTTACAAGTGTCTCATCCTGGCTTTTTTTTTTTACTCAAAACTCCTGTCCTGCCTATTTTTTTCAAATTTCATCCTAGCCCCCCCATAAAAATCAAATGGTAGCTCCCTAAGTAGCAGTAAATAATTGTATAGATATCTTATGCTAGCACCAAGTACCATTTCAAGTAAGTGTCCTATGATGTAGATTTGATATTTTCCTAAATATAGATATCGATGAGGCACCAACATAAAACAAAATCATAAGAAAATTTCTAAAAAAAAAAGAATGTAACATGTAATAATATTTACCAAAAATAGCATTATAAATATTTTATCCAGTAATCAGAAAAAAAACTATTTTAGTTGTTTCGACGACATTTCGTTTGAGTGAAAATCAATAACAGATGAATGTAGTTGTGCATAATGTTTTATACATTTGATATGTTTCAGACTTTTCAGTAATTCAGATTGTAACACAATATTAAAAAAGAAGATGTGGTATGATTGCCAATGAGACAATAACTCTTCACAAGAGACCAAGTGACCCATACATTAACAACTATAGGTCACTGTTCGGTCTTCAACAATGAGCTAAGCCCATACTGCATATTCAGCTATAAAAGGCCCCAAAATGACGATGTTAAACAATTCATACGATAAAACTAACGGCCTTAGCATGTACAAAGAATGAACGAAAAACAAATATGTATTACATAAATAAACGACAGCCACTGAATTACAGGCTCCTGACTTAAGACAGGAATATACATACAGATTTGGCGGTGTTAAACATGTAATCGGGATCCCAAACCTCCCCTAACCTGGGGAGGTTTGGGGAGGTTTGGGATCCCGCGTATATAAAATAAGGGTACTATGTTGACTGCTGTACCCTTATTTTAACATTTTTTACTATTAAGTCTGTTTGTTATGTTCACACACCGTTGTCAATATAATGGAATTTATGTGACTGTTAGACAAGTGAGAGGTTTTATCTAGCTATAAAACCAGGTTTAAGCCATCATTTTCTACATAACAAAATGCCTGTACCTGGTCAGGAATATTACAGCTGTTATGACGAATTGAAATGTTATATCTTAAATAGATCTTGACGTTATAGATATTTTATATTTTATGGTTTTTGTTGTCTTTTTACAAACACGAAAAAGAAAAAAAAACTTAAATATAAACTATTTATATTCCGTCAAAACGTACAGACTCTGCAAAGCTTGTAGCCTTGTATCTAAATACCGATCAATTTAATTTCTTAGACTACATCCAAGTATGTGCGCTCCACAAAGAGTCATATAATGAACAAATATATCATAACCACATCTCATCTTAAGGTGGTACCCAACACTTCCACTAAAATTAATTTGGCTCGTTTAATTTTCATAAAATTTTGTCAAAGTATTTACTTTGACCCTTTATCAAAAATATAAAAATTTCAAAAATTTTGAACCAACCGTTTTGTCAGAAAAATTACATTGGTTATATAGCAGTTCAAGACAAACACCAATTTTGATCATTGAGAAGCTTAATATTCTCTTTACAACACAACGTAATTAAAACGTTAAGCTGACTTTAGAGAGTTATCTTCCTGTAGTGTTCCATGTAGGTACCACCTTAAGGCCTCTTCAGTACATTAAAATTTTGCATTTCCTTACTATATATTGGTTACATAAACTACACCAAAAAAATAATATTAAAGTATCGTTTCATCTCGGCATCTAGCAAGTTTTCTACAACTACTCTTTCTGTGCGTTTAACATGTTCCTAAAATACTTGCAAAGAACGTATCGTTAAATTGTGTAATAATATCTAACTATATGAACAATGATGAAAATAACAAAAATAGAAATATTTAGAGTGTTAAAAATTCTTTGGATATTGTAGATAAATTACGTGGTTTTGATTTTTTATTTAATTCTTTACACTTCACATTCACACAATTTTATCAAACAAAAGATTTGCTATTAAATTAAACAATCGTTTGATTTAACTCATTTGAGATACCCAATGTGCTTTTGATGGTCCAGTTGATAAGGTTGAGAGCTTTGACTTTTAAACTCTTTACACTACACTTCCACACAATCTTATAAAACAAAATTTTAATGAAATGGTCGTTCGGTAAATCTAAAGGCAAATATATTTGCTGCAATTTATAGCTTTCTTCTCTAATTAGACAGGAAAATATGCTACATATAGTAACCGAAGGTGTGATGACATGATCGAACCTGTTAATTTTCCCCTTGATACTATTTATGTACTGCTCGGAAATTAGGTCTATTGGCAGATTGTAGGTACTTCTTTATGCACATATTGCTTACCTGTTATAGTAAACATGTTCTTGTACTGTTATAAATAACATTATATAAGCAAACTCAGTAAAGATCTATCTAGATTGCATTTAATTGATAAATTCAACAACATATAATATTATCTTGATGATATTGATTCATTAATCATTCAAGAATACTCTAAATATACTGTAGACATTTATCAAAAGGGACTAACTTTAAATAAATCGAATACAAACGCTAATAACTTTCCTTTCCTAGATTTTGATATCCAGTTGAACACTGGAAACTCTTCACTAAATTTACGAAAAAGGGACTTTTTTTATTCCCTATTGTTGGTTTTCCTTTTTTGGACGGTGATGTGCTTTTGCACCTTCTTATGGTGTTCATATTTCACAACTGGAATAATTTGTGTCGTTAGTTGCTATTTCCTTCAACAAGCTGTACGTAAATGCGAGTACTTTCATATCAGTACTTGGTGTCTGTTGTGTAGAAGTGTTACAGTAAGTAACCGTCCACAGCTATTCTGTTTTTTTGTTCGAAAGATTTCTACTTGTATCCATCTTATGAGTTATTCTTTTTCAGTTGAGTGTTATAGTTTGATCTTATATTGTACTTCTAAACTACTGTCACAGGTAAGTGGATGGTTTGCGCCTTTAAACGAGTATAACCCCGCCACATTCTGTTTGTGTCCCAAATAAAAAGCCTGTTTGGCAATGATTGTCGTGTGTAGCTTTGTAACATATTTGTATTTCGTTAATTATATTTTTTTTACAAATAATGTCGGTAGTTTTCTTGATTGAATCGTTTGCATTTTATCACTGTTGGGCCTTTCATGATAGACTATGCGGCATTGGCTTTGCTCATTGTTGAAGGCCATACGATGACCTATAGTTGTTGATTTCTGTGTCTAGATGAAGCCACAGACAAAAAATTTAAAACCACACAGGATAACTTAATTTCAAATTAGTCAAATGATTTATTTGAAACTAGTTTGCATTTTACTAATGGAAAAAAAATGACTTCATTTTTCTATGTCTTGACGCAATTTGTTTTTGAATCTTGAAATCATCCGGATTAATTCTTTAAAATGAAAAACATATAGTTCTTAAAGAAATAACTCCGTTGATAAGAATTATTTTGATGATATCGTGACAGTTGTGTGCCATTTTCGACATTTTGATGATTGAGTGTTTATCCCACAGAGCCTTTTGAACTCCTGTCTTATTTCAGATTTTGTCCAAGCATAATTCAAAGGATTCGATAATGAGTTGATCAAAAATGAAAATAAAAGTATAATTCGCATCTTTATCGTTAAAGGTGTGCTCGATAAAGTCACCATCCAAAACGACGCAACAAATGCTGATGTTAAAATGACAGTTTTGACATTGCCACCTCTTTTGATAATGTACAGCTGTTGGTGTTACTTTTCAAATAAATCATTCCTTTATTCAAGTTCTCTTTATGTACGTGGAAGCAAGTCATTTCGTACCTTGACCATTTCGTACCTCTGCCATTTCGTACCCACATTTGCCATTTCGTACCTAACATTTATCATTTCGTACCCTATGTACCAATTGCATCTACCATATCGTACCTCATGGACTTATACATGTTAACTATTACGTATCATATTTTTGTAAAGTTTTTCATGATTTTAATGTTTATTTTAAAATATAACATAAACAGATAAAATTATGCATCTAGACGTATACATTTTTAAACACCAATGATTGGTTTGATTAAGCCGCACTAGGAAACTTTAATAGTTATAATTACAATTTGTTTGTTTGCAGGAATTATCTTTAATTGATAGTTAATATACTCTTAAAATATGAGGTTAATTAACCAACAAAGAAATTATTATCTGCAACTGTTATAGTTACTATAAAGAGTTCAAATTTACGAAATAATAAACATAATAACCTTCAATGAGGTGCGCAATGGTTTACTTATAAATCTTCCATGAGGTACGAAAATGTATTCTTACTAATCTTCCATGAGGTATGAAATGGTAAACATATATAAAAATTCCATGAGGTACGAAATTATATACTTATAAATCATCCATGAGGTACGAAATTATATACTTATAAATCATCCATGAGGTACGAAAAAATAAACATACAAACCTTCCATGAGGTACGAAAATGTATTCTTACTAATCTTCCATGAGATAACATATATAAAAATTCCATGAGGTACGAAAATGGTATACTTATAAATCTTCCATGAGGTACGAAATGGTAAACATGTAAATCTACTATGAGGTCCGAAATGGTATTCATGTTAATATTCCATGAGGTACAAAATGGTCAAGGTACCAAATGGCTAGGGTACCAAATGACTATAATGCATGTACGTACATGTTTTTTCTGGATGCTTTATTATCACAGTTTGAGTTGACACTCACATCTTTGAGTTGAATTTCTATACCCTCTATAGTCATGACTGAAGTATCATCTACCTTTCTTTGATATCGCTTTATGTCAACAGAAGCGTTTTTAAATGACGTTGCTGAATTTTGTCCTTTTGTAAAAATAGAGGACCGCGCATTGCATGTATTTTTAGCTCCCCTTTCATTTTGCTAATCGCTGCAATTGTTCCTTAATTTCCACATACATGTCCAGCGGATTTCAAGATAATAGATCACTTTCTGGTAAATGCATGAAACTTGGCACATTGAAAGATAAGGGGGAGTAAACAAATTTTAAATATGGAGCCGCACACAAAAAATCCAATATGGCCGACATAAGAAACTTGGAATACTGCACCACGCACTTGATGAAGTCTACTAATATGCAAGAGTTCAGTAGACATATTAGATCCATTTAAAGTATGCCAATAATTTATTTTTAAATTTTATAAATACATTAAATGGCGTCAAAATTCAGAGTGGCACCGTAAAAATGTCAGAGTTTCACGGCAACAATTATTATACATATAATCAATGTTGTAAAGAAAGTTAACAAATTTGTGAAACTGATCATATTATGATTTAGACGTAAGCTTATAATGTATTAGTTATACCAGGGGACATACATTATGTTTTTAAAATTGCGGCAACAATGTCGAAATTTGACGGTATTTTGTAATAATGTGGTATAAAATTATATCAAAATAATGAAAATGATTGGATACAAATACAAACCAACATATTATATCCTTGTAAGAGGTGGCATAAACGATTTAAAATGGCGAATATGACATTTTCTAAATTTACACAGTTATAGTAAATGTTTTCATGACTAACAAAGAAATATATGTACGAAAGCCTACAAAATGAAAATCCTCTTTACAAAATTTTAGCAAAAATAAAATAGCGCCTCAAAAGTAACTATTTTGCTTAAAATCTGAAGAGAAAATATGCATGATATAATTGATAGCTGATTCAAATGCAGCATAGTATAAATCTCAAATAGTTTCTCATCGTCCGGTGAGCAGTTACATAATAAATACTTATCATTTCAATGCTGCTTTTAAGCATTTACATGACCTTCGACATCCCTTTTTCACCAAGAATGGATGAGCTATTGACTTGACATCGGAACTTTTGTAAGCCCTGACCAGAATGATACCCATTTACCATCAAATTTTTGCCAAACACATAATCTGGTGATTGCATACCAGGATTTGATACTAAACAGCCTCCCCAATCACACACTTTCTTGGGATGCTACATGTCTTATTTTTGCAGCACTGCATCTCGAATCGTGGAATATTGACAATTGTTCGTGTCTTCTGTGTGAAAAGATGTTTTTTTTTATTCAATCACTGGATATGTATTAGATTACCTAACTACATCGATCGAACATACAGATGCACAACACACAGTTCTATAACTTTATTGTTTTTGAAATTCAACTTCATTTGAATTTTCAATAATTTGTACAAACTCATCTAACAGCTAAAAGAAATGAAGGGTCACCCATGGCCAGCCAGACAAGCGTAAAACAGTTTATTTTGGTAAAACCAATTTCTTTTAATAATTGTGTTATCGTCGTTACAACAAAAATTATAGTCCATTTCATGTTAGCCGAGTCTTTACTTTAGTTTGTTAGTAAACAATGGATAACCCTTGCCAATTACATTTTTATATTCATTCTGCTTCAGTATTCTAAAAATAAAAGTCTTCTGTATGACTTTACTATATTCTAAATAGTCGAGGGTCTACAGTCCATATTATATGTAAGTGTTGAAGAAAGTGTAACTTAACATCATCATCGAGTTCTCATCGAGTTCCCTTATTGATGGAATCAGACATAAGTAAATACAATTACATGTATATCATTATCACCGACGTGAATAAAGATATAAAACCGTCAATTTGTACCACCTTAACCTGCTAGTTGTATGTTGTAGTCTTTGTTTATGTTCTCATCTGTTATTCTTTGCCATCCATACTTAGAAACAAAAAGGCAACTGACTCGAATCCAAAAAATTTAAAAAGGCCAAATAAAGTACGAAGTTGAAGAGCACTGAGGACCAAAAGTCCTAAAAGTTTTGCCAAATACAGGTAAGGTAATCTATGCCTGAGGAAGAAAAGCCTTAGTATTTTATAAAATTCTAAATTTTGTAAACAGTTAATTTATAAATATAACAAACTCAATGATAATTCATGTCAGCACAAACAGTGCTGACTACTGGGCTTGTGATACCCTCGGGGAAATAAATCTCCACCAGCAAAAACTTCAGTGGTTGTCGTTTGTAGATGTGTTACATACTTGTCTTTCCTTCATTTTGTTTGAACATTTATAAGGCCAATACTTAGTTTAAAATCTCGTTTGTGGCGTTTTTTCATTTGTCATTTCGGAGCCTATTATAGCTATTCAGTATCGGCATTGTTGAAGTCCGTACGGTGACCTATAGTTTTTGTTTTCTGTGACATCTGGTCTCTTGTGAAGTGTCGTCTCATTGGCAATCATGCTACATCTTCTTTTTAATATGTACAACTATCTATTAATTAACAAAATATAAAAGAAACTGCTTGATACGTTGGTCAGACAAGTCACGTGATTTGTAAGAGACAGGTGGACAATAGAACAGTCTGGTGACTTTATTTAAGAATTGAATGCTTCTTTTTGTAAATTTATTGGGGTGTAAAAGCGTTGACCGAAGTACATTTTGTATGAAGCGCGGAAGCGCTTCATTCTAAAAATGTACGCACGGTCAACGCCTTTACAACCCTATAAAGTTACAAAAAGAAGCATTCAATACTTATAATTACATTTTTTAGCTATGATCATGAAAACACGAATTTTATATATTTTATTATTTAATTCACCTGTGCACTTTATTGTTGGAGCACGTGCTATCATGAGTGAAAAGTTGTATTGAGCATTGCAACTGCTTACGGAATAACACGTGATGTGCAGTTAGCCAATCAGAATAAAATATTATAATGAAACATACATCTAATGTAATTATTATGGAGTAAAACAGTGACCAAAATTTAAAGTTGACACTCATAAATTTATTAATAAGGTTGACATGTTTATCTTCAGACAGATACGGGACACCCATACAACTCTGTCCTCATTCCGATGTAGTCAGAATTGCTGTTCTTCTTCTTGTGGAAGTCTATGATGTTTATTCTCACGTACTTTGCTACCATTGGTGGATCTAGAGTCTGATATTTTATCGTTGTCTGATCACTGTTTCCGACAAATTTCTATAAAAAAAAACCATGTATCAATAATCAGTTAAGCCGGATAACCATGGACCTGTGTTTAGGCAAACCCTTTATTCCCATTTTACTCTGATTTTTTTTTTATCGTCCCTGTAGAATTAATGAGAATACCTGTAATTTGTGTATTATTCACTGCCAAAACTCATCAAATAAATTGTAATACAATCCATCCCGTATTGCTCTTTAATTAAAAAAAAAAAGAGTTTTCCGTCATGCTTGTCTTCGTATGATTCTATGTATGTTTATATTTACAATCCTGTGAATTAATTAAAGCTAGTCTTGTGTTGTCGCGAGTGAATTCCATCATTGGAGTAGTATACGATACAGTTGGTAACCCATAATTCACAACACGGCGCTCCCTAAAAACCATATCAAAGTGTCATTTCTGTCCTCAAATTTTCTTAAAGATTTTTTTTAAAAGTTTTGTTTTTTCTTATATATATAGAAAAATACAGTTATAAGTGTATAGATATACTAACTTGTCATTAGTTACTATGTTGTGTTTCGTGTTTCCTCTTTTCAACGTTTTTTTTCCTTTGTCAGTTTGTTTTCGACTTATGAGTTTGAATATTCCTTCAGTATCTTTCATCTCTGTATTAGCATTTGTTAGACTAGGAATTTTATGTTAATATTGTTTATACATGTATACAGATATTATTTGCGATGGTTATAAATATATTTTTACGGAAGTTATTAGTTTTGCATTATTGTGATGTATATCTACTGAGTATAAATGTTCTTATACATGTATACAAATGGATACACGAGTTCAAGAATTTTCGTATATGGGAAAATAGGGAACAGAAAGCGAGTGAAACCGATGCTGTCACGTATACATACTGTTACAAAGGGAAGCAAAACACAAACAAATAACCTTCTTTAATACTGCTTAGATTAAACAAAAAACACCATACTTAACCTGTCTGAAAAATGTACATGCAATTTTTTTCTGTTGAGCACAAACAGAGGATATATCTGATCAATTGATGTTGAATGTTAAGGATTTTTTAAACATGTTTATTACGAAACACTGATTGATTGACTGATTATTGGTTGCTTTTCGTCCAGTGGCAAATATTTCATGCATATTTAGGACGATTTACGAAACACTATAGTTGCATATAATTACGAAGGAAACAAACTCAATCATTATAAGATTTTAAGTCCAAGATAATATCTAGTTTCTTTATATTTCAATTTTTCCGGTTTTTCCAGTTTTTCTTTCTATAGGCGTTGTTGTATCTTTTCTTGTCTTGTTCATGGTTATTTGCTGATGCTTTGCTGATGCTTTGTCGAACGTGTTTTGGTGTTATCAAGTTTTTTCTAGTTCAAAAACAACAATTGAAATTGAATGTAACAGTTTAATAATACAAATTAATTGTATACATGATAAACTCATAGCATTTCATTCGTTGAAAATGATCGTAAACACTAATTAACGTAAAAAAGTTAAACGATGTTTGAGAGAGATATTTGCTGTCTTTCCTCTATATTATTTTTGCTTTCCCGCGTTTTTTCGGTGTATTGTAGTACGAAAAAACAATTATGCATTAGCAGTAAATATCTCCCATTTCTAAGTGATTAAATGAAAATTTTAATAACATTTTTTTTTTCTCTTTTTCTTCTTCTTAAAAAGTCTATATACACGTGTTTTATAATTACACTTAGCCATTGAAATATATAAAACAAGTTTAACTACGGTGAGACTTTATTTGCCAGAGAAAACAAGGCAAAACTTTAGTTCAACAACCTTTTTAGGATAAATGTGTTTTTGTATTGTTTGCACCTTATTTTGATGGGAATTGACATTTGTAATAGTCATATTGGGTTATTATGTTTAAAAAAATGGTTTTGATTTTACAGTAAAATAACTAAAACTACCTGAGTTGCCAAAGCCGTAATGACGTTTGAAGAATTCAGGTCAATTTGGAGCCAGTCCTTTGATGTTGTCTTAGCCACTGTGTACCATCCTCGGGCGTGATTAAGTCGAGCATTTCCTGCACGGAAATCTCCAAAACTTTGACTGGAGGATACACTAGCGTTTAGCATTGTCCCGTCTTCCATACCAAGTGCTGCACCACAATTAACACTTCTGCTACCACAAATAAATTCATAATGTGTCATAGATCAACTGTATTCGTTCAGTGTATGTTCATTTGTGTTAATATGTCTTGTAATTGACTTAGTTTAAACAAATTTATTTATAGTGGATTGGGAAACAAGTTTTGAAACTTATATTAATCCTTTTCCACATTTTGCGGGTGCGAGTGCTGCCTTGTAGCGGCATTAGTCTGCTCTTTTTCGAAATCTACAAGGGTGTCTTTAACGTGCAAGAGATATGACTCTCTCTTAACACGGGTCAGCCATTTATCGTCCCCGTACGACGGACTATCATCGTTTCCTCGAGATCATACTCGCAAATGGTGTCAAGAGAGAGCCGAAAATTCATTCCTTGAAATTTTCATCCCGGACTGGAATCGAACCAGGAACCTTTGTGTTAGTAGTCCGATGCACTAACCACTTCACCACAGCTCTCCTAATTGTGATTGACTTAAGCCATTCAATTGATATTTTATAATGTGTCTTTCTATGTTGAGATGTTACACTTTTGTTTCAGGTAAGAGTAAAGATTGGTACCTAATACTTACATTAGATGTGTGTTTCATTATAATACGTTATTCTGATTGACTACACTGCAATCTCACGTTATTCCTTAGGCAATTGCATTACACAATAAAAATCATTCATGATGACACGAGGTCCTACAATATAGTGCACAGGTAAATTAAATAAAAACTTTATAAAATCGTGTTTTCATGATCCTAGCTAAAAAATGTAGTTGTAAGTATTGAATGCTTCTTTTTGTAACTTCATGGGATTGTAAAAGCGTTGACTGTGCGCACAATTTTAGAATGAAGCGCATCATACAAAATGTACTTCGGTCAACGCTTTTACACCCCAATAAAGTTACAAAAAGAAGCATTCAATTCTTAATTAAAACATTTAAACCCGCTGTATTTGTTTGCACCTATCCTGAGTTAGGAACCTGATGTTCATTAGGTGTCGTTTGTTGATGTGGTTCATAGGTGTTTCTCGTTTCTTGTTTATTTTAAACAGATAACACCGTTGGTTTTCCCTTTTGAATGGTTTTACACTAGTCATTGTGGGGCCCTTTATATGTTGCTGTTCGATGTGAGCCAAGACTCCGTGTTGAAGACCGTACTATGTCCTATACCGGTAATGGTTTACTTTTACAAATGTTGACGTCTTAGATGGAGAGCTGTCATTGGTACTCATACCACATCTTCTCTAGAGCAGTAAAAAATAACAGAGTATCATAATTTAATTTTTAATGTTGTTATATGATGAAATTTCTCTCAAACCAGGACATTTTCTAAGATTGAGTTTTTACTTCGAAAGTTATTGATTGTAGAAATAAATGAAACTCAATAATCTGGCTTGTATATATTTAGTTTATTAATTTTGTCTTTACATTGTAATCAGACTGTTGTTCTTGTTTTTGTTTCGTTTTTGTTTCAATTGTTTCTCCTGTTGTGATGTTGCGATCTCTCAACATCTTACGGACGGACGGAAGCTGTAATTTTATGCAGTAAAATAGTCTACTGATATTGCAGCGTGTTTAAAGGCAACAGTAAACAATTTAATTTTCAATTTGCAACCTTGTAATTTCTTGTTGTGGTTAAACGTTAGTGTTCCAATTGGTTTTGTGTTGTTGAATGTTGCGAAACTTTACGTTGAGTTTCGTTTATTTACATGTCGAATATGCGTTCGATTTATCTCCCTTATCCATTTAAAAAGAACAATGTTTTTGATGTCGTCGTAAAAGAAAATCTGCGCATTTGGTTTGCATTTGATTGAGTGATTGTTGAATTTTTTTTTTTATAAAACGTTCAGTGGCGAGTACTCCATGCATTTCACGACGATATTAACATTTGAACAAGGATTGAAAAGTGATTGAGAGGACCCAACTTTGATATCTAAATCTCCAATTTTGAACTTAACATCTCTAGCGCTCGACTTAGATCTATAGCGCTAGACTTTACACCCCAGCGCGCTGGACTTTAAAAAAATAACAATACATTACAGAATATCTTTTCAAGTGAACTTTTTTTTCTCAAATATTTATTTCAGTATTTCCCGCAATATTTTACGCAACAAAGTTATCTCGAACCCAAGGATTTTATTTTTAAATTAAAAACCGTTTTTGTTTTCTGAAGTCGTTCACTTCTAGAGTCGTTCACTACTAGATTCAATTAACCTCTTTTTTTTGCGCAGGACTTTTTACCTTTGATCTGAGCCTAGATAAATTTTTAAAAAAATCATTGCCCCTCCAATTTCAACAAAAAAGGGCAATAAGTCACTAAGTACTCATCGGAAATAACTCGCATTCAATGTAATAATATGTCCACAACTCAAAATGGTTTAAAAGAACCCTGCATGCATACAATGTATCTAAATAAAAAGGAAGTGCACATCCGATAGTCCAAAATCATTCAATAAATGAGTGCTCCCTCTTTTTCTCGTTATGGTAAGTTACGTCAAGTTAAGGCGATTTTCGTCCGTTCGTTAGATGCTGAGAAACCCCTATTATAACGACTTTACGATAGAAATTTACTTTTTGTTTTAGGCCGTACGATGACGTATAGTTGATTTAATGACGACGTGTTTAATTAAATTTCACTTGTGCAAAACAGTCTTTTCGACATATACATGATATTTATGTTTAAAGAGGAGGGACAATAGGGGGTCCGTTAACATGTTAACAACACCTCCACTTTGCCAAAAACAGTTAACAAAAATGCAAAAATGCAGATAACAGCTAAAAAAGTGGGTTGAAAACAGTTAACAGCTTTAATTTATCTCAGATAACGGTTAACACCACACTGAAAAGGGCCAAAACAGGTTAACATAAAAAGGTATTGCCCCCTCTTTAAACATTATCTAGTGAAGTTTGGGATCCTGTTTTGAAACACGATTGTGTAAGGATAGTACTAAATAATTAAATCTGCGGAAATTAAAACATTCAGTAATATTTTAATAAAATTCACCTTGAAAGTTTTGCAGCTGGAGGCGGACTTGAAAGAGGGCACTGCTTCTGCATACGCATAGCTTCCCACGTTTTTTCTTGCAGCTGAGTAAGAAGCAGGTCCTGCTGTTGTTGTCTCACGTCATGAACTGTCGTCTGTAGGTTATGGTACAACGATAACACTTTCCTGTATTGACTTTCATAAAATGTTGCATTGTGTATAGTAGCATTCAGTTGTACTAACAAAATAATAAAAAATGAAAAATTCAATCATGTATTATAAATAATGACAATAATTGCAAAAGATGATTATATAATAAGATGTGGTATAATTTCTTATGAAACAACTTTCCGTTAGAACAATTGGCACAGAAGTTAAAACAACTATAATTAATACGGCCTTCATCACTGAGAAAAAATAGACAGCATATTCAGCTGTAAAAGGCCTGGCATTAAATGTTTATACATTGTACCCGTCACCATCGATCACCGCCATTTATGAGGGGGAGGACAGGGGGGTACCCTTCTCCCTTCTCCCACCCCTCTTCTCCTTTCTCCTACCACCGTTCTCCTTTCTCCCATTAGAATAAAACATCTCCTTTTGAGATATTTTTTTCTTGAAATATTATAATTTTTTTTAAAGGAGAGATATTTTATTTTTCTCCTTTCTCCCAGCCTTCCTCTCCTTTCTCCTACCCCCTTTCTCCTTTCTCCCACCCCCTTTCTCCTTTCTCCTAACCCCTTTCTCCCTGTCTCCCTTACCCCTGTCCTCCCCCTCATTTATTAACAAAAATAGGCGAAAGATAACAAAAAGGACATTCAAGTTCATAAATCGAAAATAAACTGCCATGATGGCTAAAAAAGAAAAAAAAATACCAACTTATAAAACAACTTACGGCTCACAAAACACAACACAGAAAACCAAAAAATGAGCAACACACACCATTTGAAGTAATTAAACCTTAAACACTTGCGTTATGGTTTTATCATGAAATCTGCATATTAGAACTACTTGTAGGAATACATACTCAGTGTATAAAAAGGAAACAAGTTGCTTTCTTTAAAAAAAGAAATGCAATCGTAACCCAAAAGCTTGATTTGATTAAATTTTAAGCATATTTTATTCATTAAGATATGAAAAGGATTGAGCAACAGGCACAGCCTATAAAAGCTCTCTCCATATTACACGTACAAGGTATAATAATTCAATTATAACAACTGTATTTAAAATAATGCAATATAGTGGAACATGCATGCTACTTATGAGCACACACGAGCAAATGTATGTTTACAGTGTTACTTACTAAACGTCGCACGATACTGGGAGCTTATTCACAAAGCATCCGTTAGCTAACGGACCCGTTAACATTTCCGTTAAATTTCCGCTAATTTTATTTCGTATTCATAAAGCCTCCGTTAATTAACGCACCCTTTAACGTCTCCGTTAAATGTTCCGTTAAACCCAATAACTAACGGGTACGTCAACGTATCCGTTAAACGAGCACTATGCATATGCATACGGATTATTTCAATCAAATCTCAGCGAAGAGCCACCATAAAATAAGCTACTTGTAGAAAATTCAATACTGATTAGGGGTAAAACACAAGCGTTAGCAATTTCTTTTGTTATGAATAAAGCAAAAACTGTTAGCTGAATGGCAATTCGTCAAGACCCTAACAATTATTTTTCACCCGTTAGGCAAAACTGTTTACTTTTTTTTTCTCAAACCCCTTGCTTTAATCATTGATCAAATGAATTACAATTCTATTTCTGTTAACAGTAATAGAATATATGATTGGTAATAATTTTAAATATTTTATACACGAATTGTCACTTAACAGCATTTTTAAAAGGTTAAATAATATTTTTTAGATATTAATGTATATTTGTGGAAATAGAAAATGTTTTTCATAAATTTTTATTTTCGGTGTTCCTGAGCCATACATTGTGTGTGTGTGTGTCCCGCCCCCCCCCCCCCCCACCCCTTATGACAACGACATTGTCTATGTGACGAAATTCGTATCGAGTGAAATTTATCTTTCGCTCAGGGAAACGTTTTCTTTAAGGACCAAACTTTGTCTTAAAAGTAATATAGTTATAAGGCTTTCTATCAGTACAGCCGTCCATTTGGCGACCCCACTGATCCTCTTAGTACTGACTGATACAGAATTTGTTTTGTATAAATCTTTTTAGTTATAATCTATCATAGAAGCTAAACAGGGAAGTTGTAACTCATGTAGTAATTTGACTTCAGATATAGTTAATTTACAAAGGAATAATAGACTTTGTCTCCTCCTAATTTTTATTCAAATTGTACATTTACTCTTTCTGAAAGAAGCATATACAAAATTTTATCATCGGTATAAGGACATCATTCGTAAATATAGTTCAACATGCAGACTTCTTATACGTTCAGGTATTGCGCATCCAATATTTTATGGAAATATTCTTTAAAAAGCACAAACAATTCAGTATTCACATCAGAAGCTAACAAAACCTTTAAATAGACTTATTAAGAAGGGATATAGTTACGATACTCTTTTAGTTTCTTGTGTACTATTTGGAGTTTAGTATGGCGTTCATTATCCCTGAACTAGTATATATATTTGTTTAAGGGGCCAGCTGAAGGACGCCTCCGGGTGCGGGATTTCTCGCTGCATTGAAGACCTGTTGGTGACCTTTTGCTGTTGTCTGCTCTATGGTCGGGTGTTTGTCTCTTTGACACATTCCCCATTTCCATTCTCAATTTTATATAGGCTAATATAAAAAAGAAGATGTTGTATGATTGCCAATGAGACAACTCTCCTCAAGAGACCAAAATGACAAAGAAATTAACAACTATAGGTCATCGTACGGCCGTCAGCAATGAGCAAAGCCAATACAGCATATTCAGCTGTAAAAGGCCCCGAAATGGCAATGTAAAACAATGAAAACGAGGAAACTAACGGTCTTATTCATAGAAAAAAAATATGCAACACATAAACAAACGACAACCAATGAAATATAGGCTCGACTTGGGACAGGCACATACATACATAGTGTGGCGGCGTTTAACATGTTAGCGGGATCCCAACCCTCCCCTAACCTGGGACAGTGGTATAACAGTACAAGATGGTCTATTGTCGTGGTCTTGGATTACAATTTTGTTTAAAAAAAGGCTTAAAACATCCGTCTCCCTATGAACTTATCGAATACAAGAAGAAACCAGCGTAAGCGCGGCCTGAAAATTACTAGACATGTTTATGGTGATACACAGCACATCCATTCATCACGCAGTTTGGTTCATGTTTTCCATTTTTTTAGCAATGAAGCATGGTGTTGGTCATTTTTATTAGTTTTTCAGCTCCTCTTCAATAACGAGTTTTAATGTCAAATTGGTATCATCTGTCTCTGCGTTGAACAGGTACTCCGAGAAAGAAGAAGACTACCTAGAACACCGATAGTTGAAACATGTAAAAAAAAAAAAAAAAAGTGCACAAAAGATGTGCTTAGAAATGTATTTAGGATCTAAACATCATTTTTACAGTGTAGATAGGTTTCCTTGTATGATCAAATATATTGAGGCTTTTTGTCGAGCCTGCAACATTTATGTCGCGATTTTAAGCGAGACATAGAGATCCTATATTCCGTCTTGGCATCGGCAGTGTCAATATTTAGGTTCATAGATATAGAAAGATGTGGTATGAGTGCCAATGAAACGACTCTCCATCCATGTAACAATTTAAGCCATTATAGGTCAAGATGCGGCCTTCAACACGGAGCCTTGCTCACATCGAACAGCAAGGTATAAAGGTCAGTCTGGTTAAAAAAATAAACATCAATAACTTTGTCAAACCTTTATGGAGTTTTAGAAAAATTTAGACATGCATAAGCATGTTTATGACCAAAATATAAAAATATAAAATCCATGCAGATCAAAACCTTCAGAGTATGTATTATCATTTTCCCGTATTATACTGATAAATGAACTGAAGTAGTACACATTTGTATTAAGGGGCCAGATGAGACCCACCTCCAGGTGCGGAATTTTCTCACTGCGTTAAAGAGCCTTTGGAGGCCTTGAGCTGTTTTTGGTCGGGTTATTGTCTCTTTGACATATTCCCTATTTCCATTCTCAATTTTAAGCTTTTTTCAAAGTGAATATTCTGATTCAGTCTGATAAACAGTTTTGAAGTCATCAATAACTTTGTCAAACCTTTCATGGAATTTAAGGCAATTTGAACAGAAGCTTATTTATCACCAACATATATAGGATTAGCGTAGACACCATCTGGAACTTCATCTGTAAGGACTAGTTAATTTTGCTATATGGTTTATCATAAGTTTCAAAATCTGCAGCATCTAGCTTTGTCTCTTAAAAAATAAAAAGAACAAAACTTTAACAAATTCAATCAAAGTACTGAAGTACTGTCTACTCGTATGACATCAATATCTGTTGGGTGAGGACAGGGATCTTCATTTCAGTGCTGTTATACTGACTGTATTTAGCCATCATTATAATCTGGATTGCTATTTGTTATCATATCAATATAAGAATACCAGTGGTGTAGCAGATAATCATTTCGACCTTATATGCAAAGGTTTATTCATTGAATGCCCACAGTTTATTCTTATCATCATAGTTTATTGTATGAGTAAAGCAGGCACCTTCCTGTATTAATTCGTATTTTCATTGAGCTGGAGTTGTGCAGGCAACAAAATTTCTATATTTTTCAGCTAAATGTTTTACTCTACTTCCTATTTTAGTACTCAATATACTATGCAAGTTATTTGGAAACATGCTTTGTTTAAACTCGTTTATCTATTATGTATGTTCAGTTTTAGATTTTTATCCTATGGACATTTACCTATAATTATTATCATGGTCTAGTATAAATTTGTTTTAGTAAGATTCAGCATATCAAAGAACCCCAATAATCCAATTTTTGATAAAAAAAAATCACCCTTAAGGCCTCAATGCAATACAGATACACTACAACTATTTCATAGACTAAAGTTAAGATTTTGAAGTTTAAATAATGCCTATCTTAGCATTTTAAACCCCTTTGAAGTTATATTTATTGAAAAATCAAGTCGGGATATGCTAGTAATTATTCTGCAAAGATTAGGTGATCTTACTTGATCTTAGCGATGTCAGGAGTTCCGGTTTCCCGGTCACTGTATTGTGCAGTATACCTAACATATCGATATACTACCGATTTGATTGGTTAATAGCTATTTTAAAACATATCATTATCAATTTATTTGAACATTTGGAAAGAAAAACTCCATCAAACTTATTTTAAAAGAGGGAAAAAAAGATACCAGAGCTAGGGACAGTCAAACTCATAGATTGAAAATAAACCGACAACGCCATGGCTAAAAATAAAAAAGACAAACATACAAATAATAGTACAGAAGACACACCATAGAAAATGCAGACGACATGGTCAATTCACGGCCCATGAGAGATTTATCTTGTACCAAGAAAGTGAAAATAAGCCTTTAAAAGAGGCATGCGGTTGGTCACTTGTAGTTTAAATTAGTTTTAACATATTTTATTTGCAAAAGTAGCAAAAGGGATTGGACACGAGTTATAACAACATTAGAGACGTCCTCTCCCAATATAAATATAAACACAAAGTACATTAGATAATGACGAACAAAAAAACATAGTAGGAATGCATATAATACATACAAACGAAAATTAGAAATAAAAAGGAAAAAAAATACAATATAATAAGGAATAATAATGAAACAACTGGACTGGAGTGAAAGGTTGTAAAGTAGAAATTTAGAATGTTAATTGATTGTTTTAAATCTTTGTGTTATTCTGAGATAAGATTGTACGGACTCAAAAATGTCTTTGTTTTGCTGGAAAGAAAGGTCACCGTCACCAGCTAACAAAAGCTCAATGGATGTAGCATATCTTTCTTATTTTGAAAACAGTATTTCTTTTGCTTCATTGTGAAAAGCGCACTCTAAAAATAGTGTATACTATCCCCAACAGGGTGGCCACAGCTGCATGTGGTACTGGGTTTAATATTATTAACACGGTGTAAATTGACCATTAAGCGGGGCATTAAATTACAGAGATAATCAGGGGCAGTCCCATTATGTAAAGAATAGAACATATTGAGCTTTCTGGACTTTCTTCTGTGCACAAGCAATTGCCAGCCAGTTTCAAAATGTATAGCTTCCCGACTAGCTAGCAAACACGGGCAACCCAGTTACTAACCTTCCTGCTTCTAACTGAACATGGTCACTTGTAAATAAACGATTGTCTCTTAATTGTTGGGTCTATCGTTATTTGGGAACTGGGGTTTAATGAATATCTTTTATTGCTTCTGTTAAGTTCATCTGAAGTTTGTTTTTAATAAAGAATCGGGACAATTCAGAGCTAAACAGGATGACACCTCTCATATGTAACTAACTGAATATTTGCATCTATATGTCCTTTAGTTATTTTTTGCTGTTGAGTTCCTGTCTCATTGGCGTATACTCCATATCTCATATTATTCATACAATTTTGGTGCCCTTTATAGCTTATTGTTCGGTGTGAGCCAAGGCTCCGTGTTGAAGCCGTACATTGACCTATATATAATGGTTTACTTTTATAAATTGTTATTTGGATGGAGAGTTGTCTCATTGGCACTCACATCACATCTTCCTATATCTATAAATTTCGTATGGTGTACCGTATAAAATCGGATCACAAAAATAATAACCCAAAGGGTAATATAGACTAGTTAAAGAGCTTTTCTTTCTGTCAAAAAATGTGCAGAGGAGGGATTAGTTCAAACTTGTTAGATAAAGTAAAAGAAAAGCAAAAAAAAAAGAAATATTTTGTTTTTTTATTTTTTCAACACCATTCATTATATTTCAAGTGTATTCAGCTATCAAATTTTAAGACATGTTGCACTCATATATAAAAGATTTATCTTTATTGTTTAGGCAAAATATGCGTATGTGGATAAGAGGAGACATTTTTTTTGTAATAGGGAACTTTCAGACCACGTGCAGGGTGTGTACGCTACTTATATCACAAGCCTATTAAATGAAATAAAACATATAAAAACAGTTAAATGAACAAATTAAACCTAAACTAGATGTAGTCTTGATCGGATTGTTTGTTTTCGACTGAGGTTTTCGACGTATTGTATCATATTGTCTAGAATGCACAACCGCTGGAAAAACTTAACAATATTATTATAAAAATTCGTAAGGGTTCCACGGAACCCAGTGTATCGCCTACTTTTGCTGTTAATCGGAGACTCAACAAAAATGAGGAAAAACATCAATGAAAATTTCCCTCTCGATACTGTCTTTTGATTGAAAGAAGCTTCCAAGTTTGGTAAAAAAATCCAGGATAGTTTATGAATCTAATAAATGTTTTATAAACTTTAACTGCAGACTGTATGTAATGTTAACTGGAAGAAAAACTAAGTCCATTTATAAGTAAAATACGGAAAAAGTGAATTTTTTTTCACAAAATTTACTTCTGAATAATATCTTATGATCAGAAACAAGCTTTTGTCTAAGTTTGGTAGAAATCCAGGATAGTTTAAGAACATTATAAAAATTTTAAAAACTTAAACCACAGAGTGAATGTTTTGTTTCTGGCAAAAAAACTAAGTCCATTTATAAGTAAAATACGGAAAAGTGGAAATTTATTTTTACAAAATTTTCTTCTTGATACTATCTTATGAACATAAACAAGTGTGGACACAGATGAGTGTGGATAGTATGTTTGGATGTTTGACAGTGTTTTATGATAAATGTAGTTCTATGATTTTCCTATATGTGTTATTAACTGTGTTGCACGATGACAACCAACCGGAGCATTAGGAGTATTGTTTATTTTATATTTAGTTTAGTTTTTATGTTCAAGACAGGCATGGAAGACACTAATTGCATTAGTTACCAAATGATTATGATAGAGTATGTTCCACATCTTTGATTTTGGATACATTTTATAGCTAGGAGAGCAACACATAATAGGTTCAATTTTTCGTGATTTTTTTAAATTGGGAGATGATATCTGAGAACATGATATAAGGAGCCTGTAATTCAGTGGTTGTCGTTTGTTTGTGTGTTACATATTCGTTTTTTCTTTATTTTTTGTACATAAATAAGCCTGTTATTTTTCTCCTTTGAATTGTTTCACATTGTCATTTCGAGACCTTTTATAGCTGACTATGCTGCATTAGCTTTGCTCATTGTTGAAGGTTGTGCGGCGACCTGTCATTGTTAATTTCTATGTCATTTTGGTCTGTTGTGGAGAATTGTCTCATTGGCAATCATATCACATCTTTTTTTAATTGTATTTGCTAACTATTTGTATGGTTCTATTTATATATACTGAGTGCCAATGAAAACGCAACACTTGGTTTTTCAAAAATAAAATTTATATTAGAAATCATAATCTTTCAAAATGAATTGTAACAATTCTAACAATAGATCGATATCAAACAAAAATGTTTCATTGTCATCTTTCGGGCGCAATAGATAAACGAAACATCCAATGTCGAATCATCATATCACAGTCCTAAAAAAAATGTTACAACCCCGTTGTGCAGCGCAATCTCGACAGAGCCGTGGAATTGATCATCCCGGACGTTTAATGTTATCTCGAGGAATGTTATTCCACTTGTCCTGTACAGCAAACTCAAGCTGACTTTATGATATTGGTAGTGGTTTTCATCTTCTAAACCATGTCAAATCTGATGCAAAATTTGCTCTATCGGACCTAAATCTGGCGAAACGCACAACTTTTGGCCAAGGCGGGTGCCAAACGTCTATGTAACCACCACTGACGATTTTTGGTCTACAGAATTCGATGTTTACACCAGACGGCCGTTTAGATGTCGGCTGTGGTCCTCTTTAACCGTTGAATTTCTGCGCAAATGGTGCTTTACTGAAATTGCTCCATAGGATCTACCGTGACCACCATTGAACTCACGTGACCTTTGGACATCCATCAGAGTCGATATCGGATATGTTAAAGACCAAATGTATCGGTTTTGCTGAGCGTTTCTTGCTTTTTGAACCCCGGGATGTGGCTTATCATTAACTGATCCATTTTTGTTGAATTTGTGGATGATTTGGGTTATTGTATGCTGTGAAAGGCTTCATTGGATCATGCCCGAAACTGCATGTCGCTGGTTGTCAGAAAGTTCTGGCATTTACTCAGATGTTTATTGCAGTTTCCTTACAATAAGGGCGGGAAAATTCATGACATTAGCCTAGCTTTAAATGACAAAATCGTGAAAATGGTGCGTATGTTGAAAAGCGGTGAACTCGGTTTATGTCCGTTCAAAATAACCCTTACTTCGCATTTGTTCCAAAAATCACCCAACCGTAAAGTTGTCGACAATTGTCTTTAAAGTCATTTTCAACCAACTTTACAAAGTTCTAATATAAAATAAATAAAAATTATCAGACTTTTTTGAAAAACAAAAGTGTTGCGTTTTCATTGGCACTCAGTATATCTTTGTGGTGGCTTGTCAGTATCATTAGTAAAACACTTTAAAATGTTGAATTGATCCTCAGATTAGAAGACATTTATTGGTTTTTAGTAATGACAATGCCTAACATGATGCTTGGGCCTGATGAGCTAGAAAGTAAGCTTCTGTGCTGTTTTCTATCAATTCTTTGATAATATCTCCTTCAAAGCTGGTGAAAGCAAAACAAATTTGGTCAATGGACAAATAATGTTTGGTTCAAACAAACAAAAAATGCTTTTATCTCCCTGTTACTTACATTGTACATAGAAATGATAATACTTGCAGACATCCTTGTACATGAGAGTTGTCTGAAAAATCTTTATTTCACAAAGAATGAATTGCATAACAATGAACCAAGCTCAAAGCAAAGCACTTTAATAATACACTTTGACAGAGAGCTCAATCCAGTGATATACTTTGTACTACAGGTCCTTCATGAACATCCATCAACCAGAACCATATCTCAATAACATGCCATTCTACATGGTTGGATCAGAAGTCCTGAAAAAGACATGATTTTTTTTTTATCGTATTTAAAGTATATATGCATAGGTTAAAACTTTCACAAATTTGTGGTATAATCATTCAGTGTCTGGCAACTATCAATCGCTTCATGCACAAACTGATATACCGGTAGGTTGAGCATGAGTGCCCCTCTGTTGGAAATAAAAACATACCTCCACCTAATTTTAGTCTAGTCAACTGATGAAGAAACATTCAAAACTATAAAATGTTATCTAAGACTTGTCAGTGTCTATATAGAGCTATTCACCATCGCCACTGAATCAGTGATATATGTACACATAAATACATATAAGACTAAAATTAAAGTACATATATAAGACTAAAACTGACATTCGGTCTTTACCTTCATTCCCCAAGTCGTGTTCAAATCTGATTCATGATAAAATAAAAATTACAACCAATGAAATCAAAGGCGAATTAAGAGGCCCCCCCCTCTTGTCTGGAAAAAAATGGTTGATTATTTAGAGAACCACTGGAGCATGATCAGAGTGGGCCCTCTCTTAGGCAGTCAGTGGACCCCCACTTATGAAAATTTCTGGATTCGCCACTGGAAATATCCCTCTAATAGACTAGCGTTTAAATCCCAGTTTTCTAATATGATAGCTAGGTGGAACCTAAAACTAAAAAATTTGAAAAAAATATTTTAAATATATTTCAAATGCATGTACATGTGATAATATAAATTCTCCAAATTTCACTGTATTTTCCCTTTTGATGTTTTTCAACTACAGCCAGTTTGGTGTGGGTTGATGTTTGATTGTTGTACATGTTATATATCGACATGAGATTTGTTTTGTCTGTTTATATACATAATACTTATTTCCCTAAATTCAAATAAAATAGATGTGAGAAATTAAAGGAAACCATATGCAAATATTAAAAAAATAATTTGCATTTGTTCTGTTGATTGATAGTGGTACACATATGAAGAAATGGTGAAATCACTTATATATAGTTCTGATCAAAAGTTTCATGATAGACATGCATGGTAATTAAGTAGTAGGTTGTTTGAAGTTTGCAGCATATTCAACTTTGAAAATCTTTTTCAGGTCTACAATCCATATAAAAATCTGTATATATGTGGTATAATTTCCAATGAGACAGCTTTCCAGAGGTTAAAATAACAAAGTAATTATAGGCAACCATACAGCCTTAAAAAGTGAGAAAAAAACAGTCTAGACATGTTAAGTAAGCAACAATTAAATTAAGAAAAGTAATGGCCTGATTTGCAACTTATAAACAACTGGTTTGGAACCCTCCCCCCAAAAAAATCAAAGAGCAGATTGCTCTGAGGGATACGATTGCCGTTGTTTCGTTGACACATGTACATGTATACATGTAGCTGGATAATATTATTTTCAAAACTAATTAACTGCACATGTAAAATAGTTACAAAATAGCCAATCCCAGATAAAAGTGTATGAACAATGCAATTAGGCCTATTGTGTTTAATTTTTGTACTATCATTTCCAAGTTTACTTTCCACAGCAGTCACTGAGACTCAGAGTGAGAGAAGGTATTTCACTTCGTATCTTCTCACCTATTTTCCTACTTTAATTCTAGGAGGAACCCAATTCCTAACTCTTTAAATATTTAATTTCCTTTCGGTCAGTGATCATGACTCCTTTCCGTACACATTTATCGGTTTAAATTGCGATCGTTTTTAATATAATACACTTTATTGACAGAACGAGCTAATATTCGACGTATTGTTTTGATTCAGAATTCACGGAAGTTACTTCCGGAAGGGAGACAACTCGAAACAATAATATGGAAGACTCCATTTCGCATGAAGGGGTGTTCTACGATGTGGACTATATTTATTTTAATTTAAATGATGCATATGATTTAAAATTATGCAACAATAACCTTCAATACCAGACATACATAGAAAAGATCCCATGAGTTAAAAATTAATTGAGTGGGGAATCCAGAGCAACCATTCAATTGAAAATCTCGAAGTCAAGAAAACTATACCCATGCGCATAATTTCCCAAAATAACCTGGATCAAGAACGTATATTAAATGTTTATTAAACGACCTAGATTAATCATACGTTTTTTGATTGAGTTAAGTCTGCCAATTGATATTTTATCATATGTTTTTCTTTGTTGTGATGTTATGCTATTGTTTCAGAAAAAGGGAGAAGGTTTGGATCCATTAAAACGTTTAATCCCGCTGCAAATGTTTGCACCTGTCCTAAGTCAGGAATCTGATGTACAGTAGTTGTCGTTTGTTTATGTAATATATACATGTTTCTCGTTTTGTTTATATAGATTAGACCGTTGGTTTTCCCGTTTGAATGGTTTTACACTAGTAATTTTGGGGCCCTTTATAGCTTGTTGTTCGGTGTGAGCCAAGGCTCCGTGTTGAAGGCCGTACTTTAACCTATAATGGTTTACTTTTTAAATTGTTATTTGTATGGAGAGTTGTCTCATTGGCACTCACACCACATCTTCCTATATCTAGATAGTTCTCTATTTCTTTATGGAAGTACAATCTCAAAAGGTACCTTCATAAAGGTAAATTATAAGAAAAACTCCACTTCAGTTCTTATATGACAGAAATAGATTTATCGGAATTCAGAGAACTCTCGCATTTTATCAAAACTGGGAATTCCCTCTAACTGTTTCTAAATTCATAAAAACACTAAATATAAATACTGCTTAATTCTGATTTTCCGTGTTGTTAAAAACACGCATATAAGTCAAGGGAATTATCAAACATGAAGATTATGAAAAGAACATTATAGGAAAGTTGTTAAAGTTCAATCCCTTTGTTTGTTTTTACCTTTTAAAGCCAATCATAAGAATCTGAGATGTTCCTTAATGTTTAGAATAAAACGATTGACGCGAGGGCAATGCTCTGAGCCACCAGTATAAGTCTACAGATTGCTTGAAAGCAATCGTATCCCAAAAATTATTCCAATGAAGATAAAGGCAAGCCTGGAGGGGATTCATTACATTTGGAACAACTTTTCTGAAGGATGGATACGTATAAAAATTAAAATATGTAATAAGATTGCCAATAAGACAACTACCCACAAATGTTCAAATGACAAAGCAATTATAGGCAACCATACAGCCTTCAAAAATGAGGGAAACTGTCCCAACATGAAAAGTATGCATTAATACAATTGAGAAGAGTAATGGCCTGATTCACAATTCCACTAATAAACAGGTCGGGAACATCTACCCTTCAAATAAACCAGATGCTCCACAGGGCGCAGCTTGATACTACAGCAGAGGCCGAACCCTGAACAGCTGGGGCAAGTATGGACACAACATTAAAGCCCGATACAGCTCTGAATTTAGATTGTGATCAAATAGTCAAAACAGAATAGGTCTCTGACACAGAATGAATGTAGTCTAAGAACTTAAAACATTTAATATTAAATTGGACTTTTACCTATTGTGGTCCTTTATCCAAAAATCTTGATACATGGTTTGAGGCACTTGTCGCAGAAAAAAATCCTATATATAGACTTAGGGGTCGACCATTTGATATTCTGGGGGAGGGGGCAGGAGGATTTGTTTTTGATCCGATCAAATGCCCTTTCATTTGGTATGCAGGTTTCAAAAATAGAGGGAGAATAAGAGGGAAAGTTGAGTCATCTTTTTAGACTTCAGTTAAACTGAGACTTCTATAATGTGTTATAGTAGTCTCAGAGTTAAATAATGACTATTGAAGTTGTGTAGACTTACCTTCTAATTTAAAAAAAAAAACCACAATACTCAGAACTATGTCTAATTCACTTTGACTACTGATATGCAAACCTAAAAACAGAAAAATATATCATAAATTAAAATAGTGATTGAAAGATTCATAACACTTTGAAAGGATAATTCAGACACGTGTTACACGGGGAGCATGTTTGTTTACAAATAATAATGTCACGTGATCGCGCAGACCTCACATGTTGCATCGCCCTTGCAATCCACTAATACATAACCCATTATCATGCAAACATGCAACGTGAATGTGATTGGTTATCAAATAATACAGAAATAATGCATGTACAGTTTATGAAGAAATTAGTTCATCAAATAGATCGATTTTCACTTTTGACACGAATAGGTCGGGTTGACATTTTTGTTATCGGGGATAATATTGAGATAAATGGGATAAAACTGACCGTCAAAAAGGTCTAGAGAAGCACATCAGTAGAACCTTAACATTAATAAGTAATACTTACCAAAATTTCTCTAATTGATAAACTATATATTAACTGAAATTTCACAAAGATAACGGTAAATAATTTTGATGGTGCTGGTGATGCTGGTTAAATTGGAGCGAAATAATATTCTTACTCCTATTGCTTTACATAAAAAAAATGTATAGAATTGAATTTGACTAAAGTTGAGCATAAAAAAACGTGAATATGCAAAAAGCCTGGTAATATATTAATGATAAAGTGTGGATACATTTCCGTAAACGAATTTACCCGTATACTTCACTAAGAATTACATTTGAGCGCAAGGAGATCTATTTTGTGAATCGGTTTTTATAACCCCGGTTGAACTCAAGGTCGTATTAACGGAATTTTTTGCGTTGCTTTTAAAAATCATTGAGGCCATCTATTTTTATTACGGGTTTCCACATCTTTAAATCGGAATTATAGAAAAATGGAATGTTGTTAGCAGAATCAAAACAGAAATGATGAACACTGCAACATTTTCAGCAAAACATAAATAGGATGGAGGATCTGTGTATTCACATTATTTGTAAAACTCTCCTTATTCCTGTGAAGCGTGTGCTTTACATCGAGGCTTTCTATGCTTATCATCGATGCTACAGTACTTCAACCAATCAGACAACGTTTATTTGGGGCATTCGACCTATTTTAACTCAGATTTTGGATTTTTTTAATCGAAATTATAGAAAAATGGAATGTTGTTTGTACATATAAAATAGAAAAAGATGAATACTATTAGCTAAAGCAAGTTTGGATGGGGTTCTGTGTATTTACATTGTTTGTACAACTCTCCTTACTGATGCCATATTTTGGAATTTCCGTGACCTAAATGGTTCGCGAAAATTAATATTTTTATATATAGTATAGTAACAAGCTTCTGTCCAATTTTGGTACAAATCAAGGATAGTTTATGAAAGCTATTAAAATTTTAAAAACTTTAACCACAGAGTGAATGTAATGTTTCCTCGCAGAAAAACTAAGTCCATTTATAAGTAAAATACGGAATTTTCTTCTTGATACTATCTTATGATCATAAACAAGCTTCTGTCCAAGTTTGGTAGAAATTCAGTATAGTTTAAGAAAGTTATTAAAATTTCAAAATCTTCAACCACAGAGTGAATATTTGTGGACGCCGCCGACGACGCCGACGACGACGGAATGTAGGATCGCTTAGTCTCGCTTTTTCGACTAAAGTCGAAGGCTCGACAAAAATGTAAGCAAACTCTTTGATCATTGTAGTGTCGAGTCGATTTATAAACCAATGAAAACACTCGACATATCAATTACGTATAATGTGCATACTAACGCACCCGTTAATAGCGCACCCGTTATCACAATGTTAACGGAAACGTTTGTGAATACCACGTTAAATTTTAAAGGACGTACCCGTTAACGTCTCCGTTAGTTAACGGAGGCTTTGTGAATAAGCTCCCTGGTGTCACCTAACGTTACACACTTGAAGACGTTAGCCAAAATAAAAACGTTAGAATCCACGTTTTTCAGATGGCTTTCTTAAATAAATTAACGGATTTTATGAGCGAAATTTAGGAACTTTAGATTCATGTTTTCTTAGATAATATACTAAGCTTTTTATAAACAAATTCAAAATAAAAGAACATAAATTGAATTGAAACTATTTGTTTAATAAACATTTTAATTACAAAAGCAATCGAATACACTACGCTCTGCTAATGCACTCATTTATACACTGCAGAATGTCGAGGCGAATGGACTACGGTATATCTAGCATGACAGTGCCATTAAGTTGTGCACAAATATATACAAAGGAATCAGCGGGGACAATGGCTGTTTTCTTTTTTATGATTTTGTATTGTAGCGGATCGGCCTGTCGATCATTATAAATTCCGGAAACACTTCAGTTCCGCGAGGAAATATTGCTCCCTCCCATGAATCGGTATAGAGCTTTTACCTAAACATTTGATGTTTTCTCAGCAAGCAACAAAAATTATCCGTATTCTGAAAAGTCTGTGAAAACCGCAATAATTACAATTTGACGTAACTTTTGTATATCAGTTTTGTTGCATAACGTTAAAATCGTATGTGGGGACATTGTATCGGACATTATAGTTTTATTCAATATCTCGCATTTTAGATTAAATTTATAAGAATTTACTATCAAAATAGAGATAACTTTTTGTACTTTTTTCCCTTATATTTTGTTTTATGTAGCGAATATAGCACTGTATCAAATAAATATCATGAAAATACAGAAAAACGTAACCCTACGTCAATTTGGCTTGAAGTGGACAAAATGTCGGACAATGTTATTCGACTCGAATAAAAAGAATTCGTTATTAAAATCCATGATTGTTATATGAGGCGAAAGTGTGGGCTTTGTACAAAATACTAGTATAAAAATTATTTACTTACGACATGGTGATTGCTCTGGTATTTCATTTTTTGGGGACAATTTAGAAAAATGACGGCAATTTTTCGTGCATGGGACACATAATTTATATCATCTAAATCCTTTTTTCTCGAAATTCCGTCTTTTCAAAGAAAAAACCGACATTACATCATCGACCTATTATGATGTGCTTGTTCTAGACAGAATTTTATATCGTTTGGTGGAATATTTTATATGCTTTTTACAATATTCCGAAAACCCCAAAACTTAAAGTGTAACGCGGGACAAAGAAATAATATTAAAAAATGAAGGATTAATTGATTTTCACTTAATGAAAAAAGTCTGATACATATACAAAATTGCAATATTCTGTAACTAGAATTTAAAAGCTTTAAAATGATAAATAACATTTTAGAATATCACTTTTAATGTTTAATAATTAATGACTTGAATGTGTCTTGTCCGCGATTTCTCTAAAATAACACCAGCATCGTGCGACGTTTCTTAAATAAAGTATATTTACGTATATATAGGCAATTACTCATCATTTATTCAAGAACCTTGAAACATGCAAATATCCTTTAAAAGTCATTAGAAATATATATGGCTTGAAAGAGACACTAAGCTTGCTTAGTGGATAAAATTAATTAATGTTTAAGGGGAGGAGAACAAAATAGAAAATAAAACTAAATGAATTTTTTTTTTTATTTCAAACAAAACGTTGAGTGTCACTGATATATTTCTGAACAGATTTAAAAATAGCAATATTCATATCATATGAAAATAATCTGTTTCAAAAAAGTAATAATTCAATACTTATATCAACATTATCAGCAATGGAGTTTATGGAATCAAGAAGGATCTGTCTTACATCATTGTACTTGGGGCAAATGAACAAGAAATGTTTGTTATCCTCAACAGGGTGATTACAGTTTGCACAAAAAGTGTTCTCGGATAAGAACTGATTAAACAGATGAGATTTTAGGTTACTAGCATTATTTCTGAGTTGACAATGACTTATATTAAGTTTCCTTATCCCATAGTTGAAAGGTTTAAATATATCATCAGTCCTATAAAACTTTTCCAGTCTACTTTTAAATATACCCAAACTTGGAGATTTTTGTAAACTCAAAGGAAGACTATTCCAAAGTCTTATAGTGGAAGGAATGAAACTATTAAAATAAGAGCTAGTTCTAGCAAGAGGCGGATGAAAAGTGTTATTTTCATTCCTCAAAGTATAAGGGGTTTGTCTGGGAAGATATGGCTGGACTAACTCATATACGTATACAGATGTCATCCCATTTAATATTTTATAGAATAGTATAAGCTTATGTTTATTACGTCTATTCTCCAGAGTTTCTAAACCTAATTCAATATAAAGTTTTTGTCTGGAGGAATTACGTCGTAAACCTGTAATAATTCTAGCGGCTTCTATCGGAATATTTTCAAGAAGCTCAGACTCGTGCTGGGAGCAATTCCCCCATACAACATCACCATACTCTAATATAGGTCTAATAAAAGCATAATAAATACGTATAAGTGAACTCCTATCTAATAAATGCAGCATGCAAATATTTGAAAAAAAACTCTTAAATGTGACTTAGAAATGGCAATACCAATGACCTTCACAAATGTAAAGAGCATGCAAAACACATGACAATTATTAATTTGATACTTTCAGTTTGTAACTTTTTGGTGAGAAGCCTTTTTTGACAATGTTTGAGGTTTAATTAAATTCCACCAAGGGCTGTTCCAAAAATAAATGTAGGGGGAGGAAGGCACTTTTTATTTGACCCCACCATGCATACATTTTAAATTGGATATTTCATTTAAATGTTTAAGCAATCTTTCTTAAATAACCACCACCCATCAAATTTTAATACATTTGTACACTCAGGTGCCTTCCTCCCCCATACAATTTATTCTGGAAAGGTCCTTATCAAAACATGGGATTTTCTCATGGTTGGAGAATGTTTGGTTGCCTATAATTGCTTACATCTATTTCTTTTGAATTTTGGTGGATAGTTGTCTTATTGGCAATTAACCACATCTCCTTATTGTTATATTAAGAGCTGAGTGTGCTTGGAACAGAAGGATAATTATGTGTTCTCATCAAAACTAACATCTACTGTGAATTGTAAGATGCACTCTGGGAATGAATATTTTTTTTAATATCGGATAGATTTTATTTTGATAGTAGGATTTTGACATATTTCACAGTAAATTGCAATCTTTGATGAATGTGGTCTTATACCACCAAGCATTTTTAATTTTATTTTGCACAATTGTCCCTGATTCTTAAATATCTGAAGACCACCCACACTCTATAGTACCAGCCAAGCTAATAAGGTCACACAACAGTTGCTCAGGGCCTATCAATTTCCCCATGCCCTGTTCACATGATTTAAGTTTAGTTTTTATAGGAAGTTCTATTGTTTTTTCATTGACACTGCAAACGCATTTTCTTTAATGGGGACCTGTTGGTAATTCATTTAAATTATTGTTTGGATCGGAGGGTGTTCTATCTATTTCAAATATATTAATGGTTTACATACATATAAAAACTCTTAATAGTTATCAAAAGTACCAGGATTATAATTTAATACGCTAGACGCGCGTTTCGTCTAGTACATAAGACTCATCAGTGACGCTCAGATCAAAATATTTATAAAGCCAAGCAAGTACAAAGTTGAAGAGCATTGAGGACCCGAAGTTCCAAAAATTTATGCCAAATGCGGCTAAGGTAATCTATTCCTGGGATAAGAAAATCCTTAGTATTTCGAAAAATTCAATGTTTTGTAACAGGAAATTTATAAAAATGACCATATAATTATATTCATGTCAACACCGAATATTCATATCATCATGACAAAAATGTAAAATCTGCAAATTCCGGAAGTAAATTTTATTTTTTTCCTCGCCAAAATACTTCTATACATAATTTCATTTGATGTTTTCTTTTTTAATATTTGTGTTATTTTGGCTTTTTTTTTTGTCATTTGCTATCATATTAACGATATTTTTGATTAATTTATAAATACCATGACGTATGGGCAACAAACTCAAATCAAGCTATTGGAGTGAAACAGTATAAATCATGAACTTTATACTTTTTCAAACAAATCTCACTTTTTTTATTTCTAGCTTGTTCTTTTGTAAATTACCTCATATAAAAAGAAGCTGTAGCTTTGTTGTTTTTGTACGGCTGTGTGATAGAAACAGAGAAGGAAGCAGGAATGAAAAGAGCCAATGCAGCATATGTAGTTCATATGTCCAGTATGCAATTTAAGGGAAAAAAATCAATCGCCTGTCCGTTGAATAAGGATATTGATTTTCATTTTAAGAAAAATAATGTCTACTTAACGGTTGCTTTTTTAGGTTTTTTTGTTGTTTTTTTTTTTTGCTCATTACATTTCGACCTAATTGTTCGCCAGACACGCTGTGGGCCTCTGCCACGGTCAACTAGACCCTCTAACTTGACTTATGAATACAGATTGCCGCAACTCCTTACAAATGAATTGAAGGAATTCCTAAAATTCCTTTATAAGACTTATAAGAAACAAAGCTGTGTATCTGCTTCATTATGTTTTAACTAGGTTTATTTGGGGAGGGGTTTCACTTGACAAAAACAAAATAATGTATTTTTCCATTTATAACTATATTTGTGAAGAGGGTAGTCGACACAGGTCGGTATCCCTTTGAAAATTCACGCCCTCCCCCCCCCCCCCGCCAAAAAAATAAAAAAAATAAAAGCAACAACAAAATAGAAGACAAACGGATCTCTGACTTTATAAGATATTCATCACTAAATAAGTACGTAAACAATATAGCTTTTTTTTCTCCCGACCACATACCGGTAGTAACTACAATAGTTTTCGATGGCAAACATCGAGGAATATATCAAACCCGGCGCCTTTTTTGTTTATCGCAATGACCATAATTTTTAAAGATTTAGGAAGTCAGTGTACTTGAATCGTTTTATATGGATCTATAGAATAATTTTCAGGATTTAGTCTAACGCGTATTCATCAATCAACTGTATTGATATGACATAATTTTGCATTTAATTGGCCAGACGCTTATAATATTTCAATGATTTAACACACTCAAAATGTGCCTTTTAAATTTTGTCTTAATTTTCAGGGTTAAATGGCATTGTTTTCATATAACATTGATAAAAAATATGGACAATTGCCAAAAAGACAACTATCCAATAGAGTTCAAATGAAGTGGATGTGAGCAACTACTGGCAACCGTATGGCCGTATTCATATATGCGTAGTTATTTTAATAACTACGCATTATATGTATGGTAAATATTAGCAGCTTGTAATTGCGTGCAAGGAAGTATTCAAATGCTCATTAAAGTAGCTTGCGTCATAATACATTTCGCAATATAAGTAACATATATCTAAAGCAACTTAAAGATGCTTAATACTTATTCAACAGGTCAAATAATAAGCTATTGCGCATGTATATGAAAGGTGGTCAAAGAAAGAACAGATGTATTCCGAATAACATCTGGTGTTCCGAAAGACTACGGACATCGTCCAATATATACTGCGTAAACCCTCAGGGGTTTACTTTACGCAATAAATTATTGTGAACAACAATAATTAAATAAATAAATTAAGGAAAAACATTGAGAAGTAATAAAAATATATTTACAAGATTTTTTACCATTTTATCTCTGGACTAAAAACAAGTCGAGACTTAATTTTAAAAAAATCCAGGAAAAGTTGGTTGGGGGAGGGAGCGTATGGCCCCGCAACTGAGTCGAAATAATTCTAATCAATATGTTAACTTAAAACCAGTTTATTTCGTTCGATACAATATCTTACCTTCGCAAGAAGCTGCTTGTAAAAGATCCAAATGATATTTCATCATACCAAGTGCCTGTTAGACTAAATTAACTTCTTCAATAATTTTATGGACATCTTGAAACCTTATGTACTGTTCTTGGTGTAGTTCTGGAGAGTCGTATGATATCCAAGAGTTTTTAATTTTTCTTGAAAAGATTATATAGTGTATCATGTTGTCATGTCTCATTGTTAATAATCTCTAGCTAGATTACTGATATATTCCCACATTGACTAGTATTGTCTGGTTATAAAAAGTCGAGACCATTTTACCAATAAATGGCCAGGTGCTTTATTGCCCTTTTTTGGAAAAAATTATGTTTTGTTGCACGAATTTATTTATATATATAAATTATCTCGAACAAGGGTATTTCCAGGATTCTTAATTTTTAGAAACATATTACGATATATTAATTAAAAGAAACATGATTTTTTTTTGTAGGAATGAATAGGAAGGGTATGATTTTAATATAAAGTTGTCGTTTCAAAGAAGAAATGGAGGAAATATAATAATCTAATAGCCGTAGTGTTACCTTGTCACGGAAAGCGAATCTAGACATACGACATGTGTTTTAAGCGTGTGTGTAGCTGATAGTATTTTTATACGCAATACATTTTTTGTTTGTCAGCAATCTGCTCGGTATCGGGATCTTTCGCCCTGATTACACATGTTACATGTTCGCCCTAGGTTCGTTCGCACCGAGTTTGTTCGCCCTGATAGTCCGTTCGCCCTGGGTTCGTTCGCCCTATATTCATTTGTGATATGTACTTGTACTATATGTTACATTAATGAACGAAATATGTTGAAATTTATGTATATCTATTAAAAGTTAAATACAGAATATTTGCCAAATTTATATTTAATTAAATAAAATTCTGGGCTGCATTGTTACACTTTATTTTATAATTACTTTTAATTACTGTTGATTAAATTTTGATTGCTGATAAGGTATCATTTGAAATCTTTGATATCACTGATTGTTATATGAAGTGTCTTTGATGGATTTATAATGAAAATAACATTTTTCTCATATAAAATAGTCAGCTTGGATGGGTAAAAACACTGATGACAAGTGATCAATGTACAGCAGTGTGACTGTGTTTTTGTATTTGTTTCACTAATAGTAATTCTAATTAGTGCTTTTAAATATTCGTTTAGGAAATAAATGTGTGCGAAGTACTGTAACAGTTCAGAATTGATCTTGTTATACAAAAAAAGTCATGTAACTGTTACTGAATATTTTTAAATTGTTAAAATGTATCAATAAAGTTAAATATAGTCTTAGTCTTTAGTTGTTTTATGTCAAATACTTTGTAGTCTTTGAATTCACAGAAACTTAACATTCTCGTAGCAGCAAGACAACATAATAACTTAGTCTTCAGTTGTTATACATTTAAAAATACAATGTAGTGCTGAAATTCACAGAAACTTATTACCTAATAGCAGTACCACAGAATATACATATGAATCTTATTGCAGAGAAATAAAAGTTTTACGCTTCCCAAATTTGAAAATTTGAAAAAGAGGACTCTAAAAGTTTTATCCTCTCAGGATACTAACTTTTTCTCAACTTAAGAACCTCATCTAAACGAACAACCCCAGTAATCGGATTTTTTTTAATACTTTGTGGTCTTATTGATAGTATCCGACCATTAAGAAAATTCTGTCTGAGGAAATATACAGATGATCCACCATAAATAGCGTACCCCGAATAGACAACGTTGAAAACGTATGAAAATCGTCCAGTGGACAAACTTGCAAGACATTTCATTTCTTTGAAAACGAAGTCGTTTTGACTACGCAAATTATTAAAAACTATGTAGCTGTTTTGCAAAGTTAAAGCACAATTACGGAAAAGCACTATGTAGCATGCAACTTATCTAATTTTTCAATGAATAGCGTCGCAAATGCCAATTTATTTGTAAAAAGCGGCAAAATCACACATTGGACATCTTGCAAGACATTTGCCAGAAGCCGTTGCATTTTTATATGAAGTGTGAGTGCTGCAAAAAATCGATTCTGATATGTTCTATGTATGTACTTTTGTGAGCATAATTTACGCAAACGAAATATCATATAATCTTATATTTTAAAACCTATAAATTTTAATAACTTAACATTTTCCAAAATCTGACCATAATGACCAATATTTGTTTTTACCAAAAAATAGCGTTGATCGTTACAGGAACGCATATTCAGTAATAATGTAGTATTTTATATATAAAGCATATCATTCTTTCAAATTTTCGTTTATATAACACTGTTTTGAAGAACACAAACACCCCTGCAAAATTTATTATGCGTATAGTCTGTTACGTCTGACACGCATATTTTTGACGTTTTGTCAATATGTTGTCCTTATTTTAGACTACAGTAATGTATGACAAAACAATTTGCACTTTTTTTCGAAATAGTATTTACCTGTCTAGTTTATGGATATAAGTTTTATATTTCTTAACTGTTCTGATGTTATAGAAAAGCTGTTGATAAGGGTGGACTTGTTGAATACACAGTATTGATGCAATAACGTGCGTAACGTCACATCATAAATAAATATTCGGTGAATGTAAACTTCAACATATTCAATTACATACAAATAATTTAGTCTTCAGTTGTTTTACATTTGAAAATACAATGTAGTGCTGAAATTCACAGAAACTTAAATTTCCTAGTAACGTAATAACATACAGATACAAACTTAGTCCTCAATCAGCGAACAGAAACTAGGGCAAACCAGAATCAGGGCGGACGGACCCGGATTCAATCTGCTCTGCCCCGGTAATCTTTTTATATAAACCGTATGGGATATGATTCAATTCATTATATACTACCGAACAAACAAGACTAAGCAAGTGACAACCATATAATATACATGTTTATCCTGCAATTGGGTGTCCTACTATACAGATACAGCCCTACAAATATCGCTATGCTGTATCTGTATACTATACAGATATCGCTTTAAAGCTCCGCCCTCTGTTGGATTGAGTATTGTTTGAACCTGCGTGACCTCAGAATGTGTATTGCAGTCGCATTCCAATGACGTATTAATTGCGAATTATCAATTTCTTTTATACGTTCTGTTTGTTTTCAAACATTTCTTTACAGCAATACGAATCACACCACTTTTCTGATAACATACACACATGGATAGCAGTCTTTTCTACGAGGACAACTTTCGATTTCAAAACTTGAATTAATGCATATGATTGTGTAACAAAAACCACAGGTATTTGGGGCATGGACCCCCCTTTTTTGGACCTCACTAAAAAAAATATTGTTTAGTGTTTTTTTTATTTATTTACAATATTCTACATTGCATAAACACATATCAAGTCTCAACAGTCCATTGCTAGTCGATTACAATAACTTTTTTTACTATCCATACGAGCCCAAGTGAAAAAAGAAGAAGGTATTTTTCTCGACGGTTAAATATGTCACATGGTGATCTGCGGCGGTTTTGTGTCTTGTTTTATGATTTTGTTCCACAATTGTCGTCCGTTTGAACCTCGATGCACGGAAGTGAAAATACAGCGCCATCTGCGTGGTCTTTCGCTATGTTCTATAACTCCGTTTGACTAAACTGCTTTCCTGTTTTTGTTTACCAGTTTTACAGATGGGTTCCGAATACAATGTAGCTATAAGAAAAGGTAAGAGATATTCGAATATTGTTTTTTCTGAAAAGTACGGGAAATTTCTAAAATGTTTGACGAAAATCAAATTGAAGCATTTAATTTAATCAAGGATGGCCACAATCTACTTGTAAGTGGACAAGCCGGAGCTGGCAAAACCTTTCTTATTAAAAAAGCTGTAAAATATTTAAGAAAGCATCAAAGAAAGGCAGACATTGTGTGTTCTACTGGCATTGCTGCTACACATTTTTCCGACTTGGGAGCACAAACCTTACATCGATGGACAGGAATTGAAGATGGTAGGCATATGAATCAAAACTTACTGCATCTCATTGAAACAGATGAAAGATTTATTTCTGTTAAGAAGAATTTTCTCAATGTTGATGTGCTTTTTATAGACGAAATTTCTATGATTAGTTCCAAAGTTCTTTCTCAAGTGGAATTTTTAATTAGAAATGTGAGGAAATCAAATCAATACTTTGGTGGTGCTCAAATTGTATTAGTAGGGGATTTTTACCAGCTCCCCCTGTACCAAATGAACTTTTAGGTGATCCTGGAAACCATTGTTTTAGAATTAGTTGGTTTAATGACTGTTTTCCTCATCAAATTATTTTACATTTGATCCATCGTCAAAGTGACCATACTCTTATTAAATGCATTAATGAATTGGAAATTGGCAATCCGTCAGATGAGACTTTAGCATTTTTAAACTCACTGAATAGACCCACTGAAAATGAACATAATGCTGTGCAACTTTTTGCCAGGAATTTAGATGTTGACTTATTTAATTATTATATTATAACAGGTGCAGTGGACCTAAAAATGGAAAAAACCCACCAAAAAATGCATATATGTGTGGTCGTTAGACCATTGTTTAAGACCTATGTTCAATATATGTTGTTTTTGGATTGTTTGTGTTGTCTGGTTGCTGTCTCCTTAAAATTTAACACCACCACATCTGGTTATATTTATAAGAATATAATTTTTTTTTTGTCTCTTTGAATGTTACCCAATATCTGATTTAATTGTCTAGATTTCTTGATTTTAATATACCTTTTTCTTTAACTGTAGAGACATGTTACATGATTCTTCTACACCTCCTGCATTAGATTTTTTTGAAATAGCATGTTGTCCCAAAATAACAGAGTTTACGGTATTACAGTACCCCAAATATGTGGGGTTGGTAATGCCCCATTGTGTAACGTCCTCTGTTGATAAAACATATTTTCCACAACATCACTATTTACTCTACTCGCAATAATAGACGCATGTGAATTCTTAAGTTTATACTTGCACAATTCATCGAATCCCATGATACAGGATACAATGTCCTGTCTAGTTTGATAAGAAATTAGATGTTTTTGCTTGTTTGTTATATATTTATTGTATGGTCATTTATAACACTCTTTTCCCAATGAATAAACCAATCTAATACCAGTCCTCTTGATTTTTGGCTAACCGATGATCATCGGCCTCAGTTATTGGCCTTGGATCACGGAAATTACTGATTATGATGCTGGTATGTTTGATAAGTTCAATAGTTGCATTCAGTGTATCATTTTTCTTTTGGCTTTCTTTGTATACTTGCATTAAATGTAACATATCTTTATTTAAGATGTCCTCCGCCAAATAATTTCTCATTTTACTTTCAGATGTCAGAAAAATGTGTTCCTGTGTGAGCTTCCTGTAGATTGGAAATGGATTTTGAAGATCCCAGAGGTAGGCGTCCTTAAAATGGTTCCATTCAATGAACTTGTCATTAACTTTCAAATGTTTTTTGCAAAATGCTGCAGTTCCACTTTTAGAGACATTATTTCTGATTTTTTTTATAACATGGGAAAAGTCCATGATAAAAAACAGTTTCTGACAAGTTACATTGTATACATTTTGAAAAGAACATGTTATTGGGTTAGCAGAATCAAATCCAGGTAGCAGAAGTTTCATCATGTCTCTGTTACTTTGAGCCCCATCTGTGCTTACATACTCAATACAAAAACCAAACATTGACAACATTTGAACAGATTTCCAAAGTAATAAATAGAGCTCATAACCAGTTGCTGTGGTGGTAGGGAAATGAGCAAACGGAAATCGAAAGCCAGTAAAACCTAAAAACACTAGCTGTAACACATGAGTCGCAAGAGTCCTGTCACTTTTCCCAGTTTTCATGTTTTCAAACACAATTGAATCTGGTGTACACTCGGTAAAACCTATGAGTTCAATATCACCATTTTTTTTTCTAAATTGTAAATCTGGTTGAATGGACATCTCATCTATCATGAGACCTCCCTTGTAGCCCTCTGGTGGAATATTTTTGATTTTAGCCTCATTTGCCATCCAATGCAGGATTTCTTTGTTTATTCCACTTTTTTGTTCAACAGAATTTTTATATCGTTGTAAAAGATTGTGGGATGGTAAAATTAAAAAATTGCTATTCCTTAGCTCAATATAACCTTTCGGGCTTCGGCACCACAGTATCAAACACAGTCTTATAATTTCTTTATTCCACCTTCTCCCAAAAGGATGGCGCTCTAAAGCCATCTTTTGAGATAGTAAAAATGTTTGCATTTTAACAGAACAATCTGGAAAAATTTTATTAAATATTTCGGTCATGTCACCATTATCACCCTCATTTAAAGTTACTTTTTCACTAACCTCGTTATCTTTATTTTCATTTATTTTAGATTTTTTTTTCAAGAGGTAATTCAGTACAGTTAGAATTTTCCTTTTCCTTTTCTGGAGAACATTTACTTTTTTTACAGAAATAGCACAAATGTGAAGCAACATTTGATGTTTTGAATGGTAAAACAATTTTACATGATTTTGACCTTAAACGAATTGTTTCTGAGTTTTCATCTCCAAAAATAGACACATGCTCTTTGTATACAGAAACATCTGGTTGAATATGACTGCCGTCAACAGCCGGAAAACCACTACAAAAATTTAATTGTCTAACAGTTTCAAAAACAGAATGATTTGACATGTTTAAATAACTGTTATTTTCAATACTTATTTCATCAAACTTAATTGTTTTCCCTTGTGCAATTATGAACCATTGACCGTTGGATTCAAATTTAATTTCAATCATGAATCTGTTGCCATTTCTGATTTCCTTTGTGAAATAACCAAGCAATATTTTATCTGGGAGTCTTGATATTACAAAAAAGTCATTTGGCACAATAGAAACTATGTTTTTAAATTCTAAAGAATTTGTTTCGGACAGTGTACGCCATGACAGTCCATAATAAGCCTGAGTAGACTTGCTCCAGTCCTCTTTACACCTTTTTTTCTTTTTTGTGACATCCCTGAATATTTGTCCAATACAATTTCCAATAGCTGCACTGGACACTGGTAGGCAGTATTTTTTCTTAATTTCATTAAGATCAACATAATTACTAGTATCACTGCATTTTTCTATGTTATCAATTAACCAAGAGTGTAGCTTTGTTTGATCAGAAGACATGTTAATAAACACTTTTTCACAAAAACAAAGTTTTATGTTTATAACTTTTTTTTTGGATTTGTAAAATTCCGCCAAAAAAACTTTATTCGAATATCTCTTACCTTTTCTTATAGCTACATTGCATTCGGAACCCATCTGTAAAACTGGTAAACAAAAACAGGAAAGCAGTTTAGTCAAACGGAGTTATAGAACATAGCGAAAGACCACGCAGATGGCGCTGTATTTTCACTTCCGTGCATCGAGGTTCAAACGGACGACAATTGTGGAACAAAATCATAAAACAAGACACAAAACCGCCGCAGATCACCATGTGACATATTTAACCGTCGAGAAAAATATCTCAGGATTCTAAGGATGTACTTTTTATGAAAAGTAAGTGAGATTTTATATGAAATTTTTAGCGATTTCCTGACCTGATCCTCCAAAGTGAAAGTAGGTTAGTCATCGAAGGTAATTACCTTCTTCTTTTTTCACTTGGGCTCGTATGGATAGTAAAAAAAGTTATTGTAATCGACTAGCAATGGACTGTTGAGACTTGATATGTGTTTATACAATGTAGAATATTGTAAATAAATAAAAAAAAAAACACTAAACAATATTTTTTTTTAATGAGGTCCAAAAAAGGGGGGTCCATGCCCCAAATACCTGTGACAAAAACAACCATGTCAATTTCAGCATGCATGTTTAGTGAATGTCGAGTCTGAGGCGTAGGGCAACTCGTACACTCCTGTTTCAAATTGGACAATGTTTTGTTATTTGTTTTTACTGTTGAAATTGGTTGTTATGTTTAAATAGATAATTATTCACCTTAAGCGATGTGTTATTGTTGACTATTCGAGATTCTTTTTGTTGCAAACCCGTCTTCAGCTGAATGTGTGATTACTGGGACGTATTACTACACGGGCCTCAAGGAATTTCAAATCGGAAATAAATGCAAAACATGTGTTTTTATGTCTTTCAAAACACAAATAATATACAGAATTAATTGCAGGATAAAGACAATAACTGTTTAGTGTCTTTAAATATCAGCGGTAATTGTACTCGACTCGAAACAGGTGTAGTCGCTCGCTTAAAGCACGCATATATACACCTTCTTTCCTAGCCTCGTACAGATACAGCTGATATTTAAAGACACTAAACAGTTATTATTTTTGTCTATCTGATGAGTTAAGCCTTTTTCAACTGATTTTTATAGTTCGTTCTTATGGTGTACTGTTATACCACTGTCCTAGGTTAGGGGGAGGGTTGGGATCCCGCTAACATGTTTAACCCCGCCACATTATTTATGTATGTGCCTGTCCCAAGTCAGGAGCCTGTAATTCAGTGGTTGTCGTTTGTTTATGTGTTACATATTTGTTTTTCGTTCATTTTTTTTTACATAATAAGGCCGTTAGTTTTCTCGTTTGAATTGTTTTACATTGTCTTATCGGGGCCTTTTATAGCTAACTATGCGGTATGGGCTTTGCTCATTGTTGAAGGCCGTACGGTGACCTATAATTGTTAATGGCTGTGTCATTTTGGTCTCTTGTGGACAGTTGTCTCATTGGCAATCATACCACATCTTCTTTTTTATATTTATGCATATTATCACTATCCATCAGTCTCCAACTATCCACTTGCAAGTGTAGACAAGCTGGTTTTAATTTTAAAACTCAAACTGACATTATACAATTACAGTCTTTGCATGAGGTCGATACAAGGATTTATCGACGTTTTGTACTAATATGTACGTTTTTGCACGGCAAATAAAACATAAAGATTATACATGTATGCAAAGAAGAAAATCTTGGAAGAAATTCCAAAATTTACGGCTTAAAAATTAGTGTGCAAATAAAAATGAAATATATAGAAATTGGAAAACTATTTGATACAATTATCAACTGAAGACAAATGATTATAGATCACTAAATGAAGCTGATTAATTAATGCTCCATTATGTCCAGTGGCAAATATGTCAGGCATATTAACGTAGAGATGCAAAGTGGACCAACCTGAAGCAAATTTTAGAGTGGCACTTTTTAAAATAGAGCAGAGAGGTAAACGTATGCCGTAATAGAATAAAGTTGAACCCTGATCGAAGTCGTTGGTTAAGCTATTAGTCCTCCTTCCCTCATTTTCTACACGGAAGACGAATGCCAAAAGTAAATGAGATATAGACTTTTTTTGGTAAATACATTCCTATTGCAGCCAACATCTCTCGGTTCGGGACAGATTAGTATTTCCACTAAAACACCGTTTGATTATTGACCGAAAATATGAATGCAACCAAAAGCACTTTGAATAAAACAAAATTAAAATTTTGGTATTTTTCTGGGTGTTTTTCCCCTAACCTAGTATATCGGACGTAAATACACAATTTACAAGCATACATGCGTGTTATTTCGGAAATAAAAAAGTCCGATCTGAAGTCAAAGCCGTTGTAGATTCTTTGCGTCTAGATATTGACGAAGACTTACAAGTGGTAGAGAAAAAACTAGAGGATTTTTCAAAGCAAATAACCAATCAATCTACTAGAAATATTGATTGTAATCTAGTTATCAGGAACCTTCCGGAGAGAACCAATGAAAATATCCAATCAAAATTTTCCGCCTTGTTCAGAGAAGGGCTAAAAGTACAAATTATTCCAATTAACTGTGAACGTAAACAGAGCCGAAGTACGCATACGAGTGGTGTTGTTATAGTCTCGTGCAAGTCCAAAGCAGTTGTAAATGATGTAATGTCGGCTAAATACAAACTGAAATCTAGTCGTCAATACAGTGATGTTTTCATACACAGAGATCAGACTGTTCAACAACGTATTGAATGTAAAAACTTTCAGACAATCGTAGATTTGTTAAAGTCTGTTGATCCAAATATCAATATGAAGGGCGCGGAAGTTATTGCCAGCCGTTATGTTAATAGCAGAAGATCTTCCGAGAACCGCAGCTAACAAGAGAGTAGGGGGACTTCTCAAACACAACGACGTCACGACGTGGAACGAACAATTCAACACGAAGTAACACTTCCAACTTACACAATAACTACAACACAAGAACAAGTCATCGGGAACAGAACAACGAACACAGCAGTAGAAACCACCATCAACAGTCGAGAAATGGTAGATGGTAGTTATCTACAGGTTTTTAGAATGTAAATAACTGGAATAAAAACACTAATTCTGATAATTGTATTCTTCGCTCTATTTGCATACATAAACTCGATTTAGATATTTTATGTATTGGTGAAACTCATTTAAAAGGAGATGATGTATTATTTATTAATGGTTATAAATGGATAGGTCAAAATAGAAAAGCATTACATAGAAATGCAAAAATGGATCTGGCGGTGTAGGTATTTTTAGAAAAATGTATTTATATGACTTATTTCATATTACTATATTAGACGATTCATTTGAAGGTACTTTGTGGATAAATGTTATTGAAAAATCATCTGAATTTGAATTTAATGTTTGCATTTGTTATTTACCTCCAGAAAATTCAACACGCCAAATCGATAAAGATATTTTCTATGACACTTTAATTACACAAGTTTATGAACATCAAAATAAAGCATTTGTAAAGGGCCGTTTTTCATTTGCGGAGATTGTAACAGTAGATGTGGTAATGAAAGTGATTATATTGAGGGTGTTGACAATGTATGTCAAAGAGATGTCGTTGATTTTAAGTGTAATTCATACTGTAATGCATTTTTTTATTTCCTTATTAGCGTTAATTGTTGTATACTCAATGGTAGAAACTTTGTAAACAATGATTATACATGTGTATCGACAAAAGGCTGTTCAGTGGTTGATTATTGCATTGTACCTTATGATAATTTAAACTTGTTTAAAGATTTTTGTGTTATACGAGCAAATGATCTGGTCACGTCTGCAGGCTTCGACGTGAACGGGGTAGATTTAAAACTAATACCTGATCATTCACTAATTAAATGGAGTATAGATTTAAATGCTTTTATGTCTAATGTACAACCAACAAATGAAAAAGATAAGACATTTTCTACGAAGTTTGAGAAATTTGATTTTAATAACATTCCTGCAAATTTTATGAATACCAATAACATATATCAAAATATATGTTCATTAATAGAAAACCTTAAGACTGTTGAACATCAACAAAATTGTGTAAATGGCATCATGACAAAAAATATCGGAATAAGAAACCCTGGTGGAACGAATCTTTGAGTAAATTGTGGTATGAGATGTGTAATGCTGAAAAAGCATGGAATAAATGTAAAAACATGCAACAAAAACAGCTAAAAGCTATTTGTGTACAAAAGAGGAAACATTTTGATAGTGAGGTTCAAAAAAGTAAGAGGAAGTATTGGTATGACATATATGCAAGAGCAATTACTCTCTGAATCAAGCAAAAATCAGCATACTAGTATGTTTTGGAAAAAAATTGGTAAAATAGGTATTGCAGAAAGTCGTAAACATGTAATTCCTATGGAAGTAATCGATGATGATGGTAATGTAAGTTCTGAATTAACAGATGTTCTTGATAAATGGAAATCTGAATATTCAGAATTGCTTAATCAGCAAAACGGTTCGATTAGGGTTTCTGATTCTTGTACCAGTATTAATAAAGCGAGTACTTTTAATGAATTTTTGTTGACGAAACCCATTTCGTTTCAGGAAACAGTACATGTTATTGAAAAGACAAAAAGGGGTAAATCTGCAGGCATCGATTACCTACCGGAGGAGGTTTTTCTTAACCAGAGTTCAGCTCTATTTCTATGCCATTTATTTGATATTTGTTTTAGATATGGTAATGTTCCCGATTTATGGAATAGAATTATTATAAATCCTATCCCTAAATCTAACATGTCAGACGCGAGAGACCCCCTTTGTTATAGAGGGATCGCCCTGGCAGCAGTGTCTTACAAATTGTACTGTTATATACTGAGCGATAGATTAGCTCAATTGGTAGATGATAACAATGTACTGGTTGACGAGCAGAATGGTTTCCGGCAACAACGTAGTACAATTGACCAATTATCTAGTCTTACTAATTTGATTGATGTAAGAAAAAAACTTCGTAAATCAACCTTTTGCGCCTTTATAGATTTTAAAAAGGCTTACGACACTATACAAAGGGATATTTTATGGTATAAACTAAATAAAATGGATGTTGCACAGACTTTTTGTTCTGCTATTAAGTCAATGTATACAAATGTTTTAAGTTCTGTAAGAATAAACGGTCATTTCACAGACTGGTTTGATGTTAACTGTGGCTTGAAACAAGGATATCCCTTGTCGCCCATTTTGTTCAACTTGTATATTGATGATTTAGTTACATTTCTTAAGTCCTTTGACTGCGGAATAGAAATAGGTGATGAAAAACTGTGTATTTTATTATATGCTGATGACGTTGTTATTATAGCATGAACGATGAAAAAGAGCTACAACTTCTGTTAAATGCTTTATCTACATGGTGTGAAGACAATTGTATGACAATTAATGCAAACAAGAGTAACGTTGTACATTTTAGACCGTCATCTATACCTAGATCTGATGTAATTTTTAATTGTAATGGTCATACTATTAAGTTTTCTAGTTATTATACTTATCTTGGTCTCGTTTTAAACGAGCATTTAGACTATAATATTACTGCAAAAGCCGTTGCATCTTCAGCAAATAGAGCTTTAGGGTTGGTAATAGCCAAGTGTAAACTTTTAGGTGGTGTTTGTTTCGATGTATTTGTAAAATTATATGAAAGTTTGGTTTGTCCTATAATCGAATATGGAGCAGGTATATGGGGTGTAAACACACATTCTTGTATTAACTCCATACATAATAGGGCTGGTAGATTTTTTCTCGGAGTAGGAAAATATGTACCAAATGCTGCAGTTACTGAAGACTTAGGTATAACACCTATTTTTGATAAGCAGTGGAAAAGTATCATTCGTTTGTGGTGTAGATTAAATAACATGAGCTCAAATCAGTTAAATGCTAAAGTTTACAAGTGGGCTGATAGTATGAGTATTAAGTATAAGTGTGTTAAAAACTGGATCTTTTTAGTAAAGAAAACCTTCTGTGACCTAAATTTAAGTCATTTATCGTGTCCTGAAAATATGGACACTAACTACATGTATGTTGTAAAAATGTTTATGTCAAAATTACACGAAAAGCATGTCGATAATTGGCATGCTGTTTTACATTCTGATAAATCTATATCGGGCAGAGGTGGCAATAAGCTACGACCTTACAGACTGTTTAAAGAAAATTTTAAACCGGAGGAATACTGTATAATAGCTTTATTCTTCAGTCACAGAAATGCTTTCGCCAAATTTAGATGTGGTGTTGCTCCCCTAAGGATTGAAACAGGGAGATATGAAAATATTGTTTTAGAAAACAGAGTGTGCCATATACATTTGTATGTGACGTTTTTATTGAAGATGAAGCGCATGTTTTATTAAGATGTCCTCTTTATGACGATTTTAGAAACCATTTATATTATGTTGCTGAAACTTTTAATGATATTTTTAATACTTTAGATGATAACCAAAAGTTAGTGTTTTTATTCTCAGGTGTAAATATGATACGTATGTGTGCCAAACCCTGTCATTTGATTTTAAAAAGGCGTAGAAATTTTATATATTGTAAATAGTATTTTATTTCATATTGTGTATTATAATATCTATGCATTTTAATAGTCTCTTATAATTCTGTATAGAATGGCTCTCATTTTATTTAGTGTTATTTTACAATGTATAAAGATTCATTTGTTTGTACTTGTTGAGAGATGAAACTTTAATAAAACATTAAATTGAATTGAATTGTATTAGCTTTTAACAAAGATATTTAGTGTAAGCAATATTTTATTATGAATTATACAAATACATTTTATATACACATTCACAAATAGGATTCATCAAAAAAGATATTTCTTAGCTTGCTTTCATGTTCCTTTAGCCAAAACTTAGAATGTTTATATTGTGGCATTGTTTATCATTAAAAACACTTAGCACAATGATGTCCAACTTAACCCAATATTATGACAAAATCACTGTACAAAACGCTTATCGGTATGACGACGTCACTACCCGGTACCTGACCATTTCGTACAACATGGCATATTTATGTATTTGCAATGCGCACCTTATGTAATATTTTAACGTATGCCATTTCGTGCCATTTAGAAAATTGACATGTGTGCCATTTCGTTCCTTGGTTAGTAGTGTTGTTACATCCCGGTTCTAAACAACACCGTGTTTAGGAAAAATCTTAAAGATTTCAACAAATTGATGATGAACATGGTGAACGATTGAAATAAATTGCCGGCAGCATGTTAATTATGTTATGATGGTTGCACTGAATATTAGCCTAAAAAGAGGTGTGACTTGTTTTATCAATGGATGGGATGAATACCATTTCATGATAGAGTTGACATTGCAATATTTGGTCGGAACTTCTGCCTTTTTAAATATTTTTCATTTAACGGCCGTTGCTGTCTGTTTTTCCCCGGTAATTAGATATATCGCCTTATTGTTCGCTGGATTATTGTTCGCTAGTTATTGTTTTCTAGCTTCAGCCTGGTGTAATACTTTTAAAGCATTTAGTCATCACAAAATGTTATATGACACATTTTACCTAAAAAAGTTTTTTTCTAAAAAATAATAACATTTAAATAAATTTTGTTGAATGAACCAGTATGCATCAAATATAAAACATTAAAAAAAAATATATATAGTAGGGCAGTTTGACGGATCTTACTGTTTTAAATATACATTTAGTTGTACAAAATTTCCAATACTGATGTATGAGATTTTTAGACACTTTAAGAAAGATTAAAAAAAATAGTATAAGACTACCTTATTTTATATACCGAAAGTATATGGTTAAAAGACAGCTTTGGATTATTTTCATTGTGTTGTTCAGGACATTTTGCATCATAGATTTCTTCATCTAACTATTATAACTCTTAACATTTCATATGAGCACTTGTCACAAGCAAAGGACAAAATTTTGAACGTCAATTGAAATTACCTTGAACTTTTACCAGAATGAATCTTGCATTCACTATGAAGGGCGTTTGAGTTATTTCACTATATAGTTCATGTGAAATATTTCAGCTGGAAACGTCTATAATACGTAATCGGAACTCATTAGTCTAAATAAATTACACGTACACATTTTATAGGAAGCTGTTATGATTTCTGTCAACTAGTGAAAAGCAAAGTTCAAAATTTAAACCATGCATATAAATTTTTACCTTGCGCTCAATTCCTTAAAATCGATTATTGACTTCTAACAAAAAAAATAATTAATAAAACTATTTTTGCAAAATATATAAGCATAACGGATTAAGAACGCAAACAAAGAGTCAACGTAGCATTTAAAAAAAAACACCAAAATACAAGTAATTCATAAGATATGTAAACCAGAGCCTCTAAAGAGATCCGGTCATTCACGTTCATCTTCAACAATGGCCACTTTTTGGTAAAAATAATCATGAAACGGCATTAACTCTATAAAGAGTAAACTGACAATGTCAGTCATGTTGACGTTTTGAAGATTTTGTCCTGTAGATCCTTTTTGCTTTTTTTAAGTTTCTATCCACATTTATATCTAATACACTTTTCAAGATTATAAGCAGAAAATTAAAAATAGGAAGGTAAAAATCATCTTTTAAAGGCAAGATCTTTAAATACGAGTCTTCAAGATAATAGGCAAACATTATAGAAAAGGAAAGTATCGCCATTATAGGGCAATATTTTTATAACGATTTGATTGATGATTTAGGTCATGCAAATTTATTCCCAGATCTTGTCTTGTTAATAATTTTGATCCTTAAAGTTTGTATATATATTTTTTTACAGTTTTTAACATATAAGACACATACGCTAAATGAAAATATTGTTATTGAAGAGCAATAATCTGATAAGGAGTCTCTTGACGATTTCAACCATGTTGGCGTATTTGTAGATCTTGTCTGGCGGATTACTTTTTCTTATTAAATATTCTTTCTATTATAGTTTTCAAAAAGTCAGAAAAAAATGAAAAAATGCAATGATTAGTTTAAACATTTAAGGCAATGACTCCCATCAGAAGTTGTCTGACATTTTTGACGTAAATAAATTTAGTTGTGTCTTATAAGAACCAGGCAGAGTGCCATATATATATATATATACAGGTGATATAAGAACCAGGCAGAGTGCCATATATATATATACAGGTGATACATGAGGGTTTCCAGATTTGATCTATAATTGGCCTAGTAGAAGCAGGAAGTGAATACTGCTCAAAAAATAATTTTGAGTGGGAAAATATGAGTGATTGCCATGGTAACGGACACTCTAATTTTTTTTTTATTGTTAAGCATTATGAAATCTTTCAAAAATCAGCTAAATCACCACAATTCAGAGCCTGATTATGAATTATAGAATCATGCATTTTTTATTAATGTTCATATGTAACATTGATACAACTTGGTGTAAGCTTCAATTTAGTGAAGATTGCATGTAAGCCAAATTTGTAGATTTTTTGAAAATTTTTGCCAAAAAATGCATATTTTCAACTTTTCTGAAATTGTTTTTTTTTCGAAATTATCAAATTTTCTCTGGTGTTTTTCAGAAAGTCCAAATGTGTACAGATAGTTAGCACTGTAGTTATGAAGTTTGGATACTACTTAACCAAATTAAATAGAAAAATGCGTGGGATTTTCTTTAGTTTCATCACCATAGCAACCGATTTTTTCCTTGGAAACGGATTTTTCATTGCAGAATATTGCAGTTTAAGAGCTTAAACGTCCAGAATTGTTTCATAACCGATAAGAAAATACATAAAAGCTAACACAAACTTTAAATTACTATCGTCAAGTGTTGTTGACTTCAATTGTTACCATGGAAACATATATTATCTATAGCAACATCCACTCAAAAACTGCTTAATTAGAAATTTATGTAAACAAATACATACAAAGAGGGTGTATATATTGAAATTGGAATATGACTGCATGCTTTGCTTCACTCACAGTCTTGTCTGTGGTTCAATAAATGTAATATATGATGTTATATTGGGGTTGGGGGGTTTGGAAAAAAGGAGGGTAGCGTATGTTGATTTTTTAAAATGTTTTATAAAAGTATATACTTGAAAAGATAATTGCATTTGGTCGGACTTTGTTTCGAGATCATCTGATAATCAATTTTTTTAAAGTTAACAGATGATGAACTTCATGGGATTGCCAACCTAGCTTATGGTAAGGCATGATAGATATGGCCCTTAACAATTGTAATAAAATTCTTAATTTCTTAGGGCACACATCCGTCTGACATGTTATTCCACCAGCATTAATCACAAAATTGACCTGTAACATAATATTAAGCTTACAAAGCAATAATAGAATCATTTGGTCAAAGCATTTCTAAACTGAAACTGAAGTGTGATGGACGGACGGATAGACGGACAGGCAAATTGAACAAATTTTAAGTTGGTGGTGACTTAAAAAATAATAATAGTCAATTGGTGATAATTGCTAATATCAGAAGTGCAGTATAATGGAATCCTCTAATATATAGCTATTAACATATCATTAATAGCTTCTTTGCTGTACTGCTATCCCGCAATTGGAATTCAGGATCTCCGAAATAGACAAATAGATACATCTACTAAGTTGAAATTGTGCTAATCCCGGTAAAATGAAAATGCTATTACAGCCAAAATTATCAAATTATTGTGCAAAATAATTGTATTAAGGTTCATGTGGACCCTATGGCTAAAATGGCCGTATTTTCACCTCAAAATTTACTCTGAGTACAGGCGAACCTGTGCATCTGGAAAAATGTTAAGGCATGGCATGCCCTAGATAAATAGAATTCAAATGCATTGTGTGATTTAGAAAATTCATAACTTAACTGGATTTTGCCGTACACTTTTTTTCGTCCCTGCAGAAGATGATAAAATTAACAAACAGTTGAGTTTACCTTGATATGGTCCACTCAGGTACACAGTTTAAATAACCAATTATTGTCAGGTATCTATTGTCCATCTCATGTCCATGTCAAGCAATACAGCTCACTTCAATTATTACCTGTGGGGAAGTTCTCAAACCTGTTTCCCAACTTAGTTTATTTTGGCACCTTCTGGAGGAATGAAAAAAAGTGCACAGCAAAATCCTGGTAAGTTTTTATTTTTCTAAAACATAAAACATATTTGAAATTTATTTATCTAGGGCATGCTATGCCTGAAATTTTTTACAGATGCGCAGGTTTGTCTGTACTCAGAGTAAATTTTGAGGTGAAAATACGGCCATTTTACCCATAGGGTCCACATGAACCTTAATTATGAATCATTCCTTACTATGCATCGTTCTACTTATATCTCATAAGTTCATGATTCCGATAACATTATATCTTGTTTTGTGTGTGTATCAGCTGAAGCACACTTCTCATCCTTCTGAAATCCCCCTCCTCTTTTTAGTAAACATGTAAAAAGGTATCATTTTTTTAGGTTGAATCTTCACAAAAATCGTTTTGCTATTCTGAACGTTTATTTTAACCTTTACATGAATTGCACCCCTATTTTCTTTATCTGTCTCTGTAAACTAATTATAAAAGACTGTACATTAATCCCGAGATTTGAAATGAAACCACTAAGCTGAAGAATGACTACATGATTACGAGATTAATAACAGTAATAATTTGAAGAAAAATTCTACACATGGTCTTATTCAATTAATCACAACATACCAATCTTATTTTTTTTGTAATTATCAATGCTTTCTAGTTGTAATCATTAATGAATACAAGACTTTAGTGTCCAATGTGAAATAAAAGAACAAATTTCCAATATCCCACGCATTGCACACATTTGATCGATTCAAGGTACAAGGGCAAAAACTAAAATAAACACTTAAAGTCACTTTTATACTGCAACTAGTTGTGTTTATTTCCTAAATATAGTAATACATAGAGAATAATACATGGCAAAATCCGTATCATATGTCGTATCATCCCGAGACATCAATATCAGCCCAAGGGCCTTTAGGCCCGAGGGATGATATTGGTCGAGGGTGATACGGCATGTGATACGGATTTTGCCATGTATTATACGCTTTATCATATATTTCAACAGAAGAGTATTATATTATATGAACTGTTTTCTGATCCCGATAGATTAGCACTGGGTTACCTTCAGTTCTGCTTTTGTCTTGGTTCAAAGCCTTAAAATAACTGCTTATACAAAGCACCTAGGTTACCTTACCATTTGCCTGCTGCTGTTTTAAAAATATTTTGTTTATTATTGTATTTATTTGAGTGTTTTGTATTTTTTATAGTTGCATTTAGTGTGCCAAAAAATATGCAAACTTGATGTTCGTGACGTCACATACAATATGAAAACTTGACGTTCGTGACGTTACATACCAAACAATGACGTCATTAAAAAAATGACCTATTTTGAGGAAATTTTTTCTTAAGCAAAAAAAAAAACAAAAAACTTTATGTAAAAAAAAAAAAAAAAAAAAAGGTATGCGATACGGGTTTTACCATGCGATACGGGGTATGCGATACAGGGTAGGTGATACAGACTGGAAAAACAACCTTTATTAAATATACAAAATAGCTGTATTTTGTACTAAATATATGATAAAGCTATATATTGTATAATGTCAATTTCATCATGGAACCTTTCTCCCTAATCAGGGGTTCATTAAGGGATGAAAATAAGTTTGACATTTGTGTTACGATTTTAAAAGCTATCAAAGTATTAGTTTCAGTTGCAGTATAAACACATTATTAGGTCAATGTCATAAAAATATAAACTTTTTTGTACTCGACGTAAAACTGGGGAAGGGCTCGGTATAACCTCGCTCTTTCCCAGTTTTTAAGCCTCATATAAAAAAGTTTATATTTTCTTTCATTGACCTAATATTGAATATGTATGGCCGCGCCGCAATTTGGGGGTGGGGGTAGTAGATTTAACCCATGTCTGTCAGTACATTAGCCGTCACAAAGTTGCTTTACATTTTCTTATTTTAGTTTGCCTCAACCAAATCTTATGAAACATGTATACACAATGCTTATTACCACAAAACAGAGTTCAGGTTTGAATTTTGTTGGTGTCACTGTCAACTGTATAATTTGCCTTAAATGGCCTGGTTAACTAAAGAAATTTCTAAAAGTGTCCATTTGATTTTAGGTGAACCTATCTGGAGCCCTTTTTCTGTCATACATACCATATTATATTTTTTTTGACTTTCATGTAGATTTTTTTTTTATCTTTTCTGTTAATTTAAAAAAAGAAGATGTGGTATAATTGTTAATGAGACAACTCTCTTCAAGAGACCAACATGACACAGATATTAACAGCTATAGGTTATCATACGGCCTTCAACAATGAGTTAAGCCTATGCCGCATAGTCAGCTGTAAAAGGTCTCGAAATGACAATGTTAAACAATTCAAACAAGAAAACCAAACGGCCGAACTTTGGTGTTGGGTTTATATCTATTAACATGAAACCTCCCTTTAGTTTGTCATGAATTTGTGATATGACATTGAGAAGTTACTGAAATTTATTCTTTGAAAAAGCGACGGGCGTAACATGCGCTCATGGCGCAGCTGTTTATTTTTATTCTATGGAATTACACCCCTTTCAAAGTCTAGGATCAGCCCCAAAGGTATGAGTACATTCGAACTGTGCAGTATATCTGAAGTAGTTAATGTTCACCTTAGCATTGCATTATCCTGAGTAATAACAAAGAGATTTTGCCTTTGTTATGTGTGAAGTGTTCTTAAAAGACCATGACTTTATATGTTTTCTTTTGGTCTGTCCGTCCATCTGTTTGTCCTTGTCATTTCAGTTTCAATTTGGAAATGCTTAAACCAAATGTGCCTATTATTGGTTTGTAAGCTTATATTTATAAGTGAGATTTCAAGTTCTGTCTCTTGCTGTTTGAAATTTGTAAGAGTTATTGCGCTAGGAAAACTAGAATTTTTCCAAAATTTCTTAATTTCTTCCCATTTGTAAAGGACATTATATTGTCAGAGCAATACTTTCAAATATTATATGGACCTGACAAAAGCAAAGTCCATCATCTGTTAGTTACATTTCATGAATAATTATAGATTACCAGACTGAAACCAAATATTGAAGGAAAAAGTAAAATAACAAATATACGGAACACTGAGGATAATTCTAAACAGAAAGTCTCTAAGCAAAATTAATGACAAAATCAAAAGCTCAAACGCATGAAAAAAATGAATAAAAACTGTCATATATTACTGACTTGGTACAGGCATTTTCTTATGTACAAAATGATAGATTAAATCTGGTTTTATAGCTAAACCTCTCAATTGTCCTTATAAGGATTTATGAAAGATTCAAACAAAAACTACTAAACCTCCACTCCTCTCCCAAAATGCCACAGTGTATATATTCAAAGGAGTAGGTTCAGTAAGACCCTATTTTGGCCCCAAAATATAGCAGTTTTGAAAAATTGTGAAAATGTTATCTTTTAAATATATTTATTGGAAAGTAGAATGCTTCTGCTAACCTCATTGGTTGATATCTTTGGCGGAAGTACATGTGATACATTTCTTTCAATATCCAAGCTGTGGAAAGGTCGTGCTCCACGTGTTGTCGGCAAAGTAACTATATTCTTTAACTTTTACTTACATTTGCCTTGGTGACAATATAGCCTTGGTGGCTTTAAGACCTTGGTGGTCATTTATATATGACTTGGTGGCAATAGACCTAGGTGGTCATTTATATATGTCTTGGTGGCAATAGACCTAGGTGGTCATTTATATATGCCTTGGTGGCAATAGACCTAGGTGGTCATTTTTATAATTTTTTACATTTGCCTTGATGGCAATATTAAATTAAAAATACTAGCCTTGGCGGCTTCTTGATAGAACTAGATGGTAATGTTTGACCTTGGTGGCCAAATGTTTTGGGATTTGGACCTTGGCAGGTAGTTATTATATTATCAAACCAGGTGGTCAGATATTTGTTATGCCGTAAACGCAGGGCAAAGTGCTATCGCTATATAGAATATATGTGGAAGTGGGGGCTCTGGCCATTTTGGAGACCTGTAATTGAAAGGAGAATAATAAATTGTTTATAACGTAAATAGTTTCTTTTGTTTCTTTTGAGTGTTGTGGACTTTTCATTGATTATTACATCGTACATACTGATAGAAAATTCTCTTTAAAGACTTTGTTAGAAAAGAAAAGAAATATTGAGAAAGTGGAATAATTTAGTGTGACATGTCACTTGATATTATTGTTGTTTACCGGAGTGATGTGTATTGAATTATGAGGTGTCTTCGTCGAGGTCCGCGTTCAGCGGTCTGTTTGATTGTACATAAAATTGAATAGAATGTTTTTGTTTTCAGATGGTTCATGTCAATGAGTTCGAATAACCTAAAAGGAAAGGATTTTTCTGATCAGAATATGGTGAGAACAAATTGCAATTAATATTGAAGTAATGTTTTGATTTCTGAAGATAATTATAAAAAAAAAAATGAATGGGAAAAATACGGATATATTACACTAAATTATGTTTGTCTGTGTTGAGAAAGGCAAACGATGTCAATATGGCACGGTACTTAAAAAAATGTGATGGAAGCAGCTTTATGTTCAAATGAACCTATTAAGGAATTCTAATAATTTGTCCGTAATTTCATGTTTACTATTGGATGTGTATATTATTTCATTGATGTGTTAAAATATGTCACATAAATCTTTTGTCTTGGCAGATTAAATAATGATTGTACTATTTTTTGTTTTGTTTTATTTAATAAATATAATGTTGAATGATTTTGTATACTAGTACAAATGTATACTAAAACTTATGGTTAAATTTTTTAATTTAAATTTCTTTGTGAGGGACACTGATTCCCTAGTGGTTTTCCACGTGGATTGTACTGTAGCATATTAATCTATTGCAATAAAAAATCATAATATCTAATAAAATTTGTAGATTTAGCTAACAAAGTCCTTATATTTGTATAATGTAACGTTCGTTTATAGTGGAACATTGTTTTAACGCGTTGAACAAGCTACAATTAAAAATTGCTTGCTGGTCACTCTCTGTGATTACCATTATATTACGCTGGTTCATTTCCCAATCAATCTGTCTTCAAGGGAAGATAAATAAATCGATTTTCGTTCATAGTCTTTTTCAAAAATGATGAACGGTTCTTTATATTGGTATGAAATCATTTTAAACGTTTCAAATTTATGAAATTATATTTGTACATCAATGTTTTTGATACACCAATAACAAAAACTGAAATATATTGAATTGATACATTTTGTAATTATTCAAAGTTATATCAGAAACCTAAACTTAATTATAAAATAATGAACCTGTTAAGGGGAGAGAATACTCGCATAACTTTTTCGAATTGGCACATAATACAACGAAATGTCACTCTTGCATACAAATGGCACATCAATATAATTAATTATCTGCGAAATCGTCCCCCACCTTCAATGATGATTCTAAATTATAAATATAACCAAAAGTTGTTAATCTATAGATAGTTAAGACTAATGAAAGCTAACCCAATGTAAACATATTTCTTTGCAATTTTTTAAAACTTCCTCAGAAAAATACTCGAGCCACTTGACTTTCATAGCTCAAAATTAACGTTTTTACACAATATTTGAATAAAGTAGTTGAAGATTATTCGCTTCTCAAAGTGTAAGACGCAATAAAAATCGTATGCTTGCACCATCCTACCGAAATACGGATTTAATTAAGTCCTGAACATTTCGACATTTCTTCGTATATTTTGAACAAAACCGGTTTTAACCAAATCACAAGTACGTGTTAAGATCCGACTAAATACCTATTTTCCTATATGGTCAGGTAAAGTTGCTAATTGTAGGCAAAGGGATTTTTCCTTTTCAAAGTGTGACTAATGCTGTCTAAGTACAAATAAACATCTTGTTATTGGTTAATATATTTTCAGCAGAGTTGTGAAGAATCAAGTGGAAATACAATTGTCAATGTCCCTGATTAGGAAGTAAAAAGTGTGTTGGATTCAACAACAGTAAAGAAAGAGACAAGTCAGCATAGTTTACACTTGGAGATGAAGTTCCTTTGCTTACAAGCTTTCCATATGCCGAAGATGTTATTAAATAATGACAATGTTAATTTTGATATGAGTTCATTGCCTTAACTCAACTTTTAAAAGTCTATGTGGTCAAATTCATGAGAATTTATTGAATAATGAACTATTTATAAAGAACTGTGTACATGTATCTTGAAATTTTTAGAAGTGTTTCAAATTAATTAAGGAATAATATTTAATAAAAGTGTTAAAGATATTTTTGTTTTGAGTATTGGGAATACTATTCCTTAAAGGGAAGCCTTGCTAGTGGTGTAATTTGAGATTGGCCTGCAAATATGCTGTATGGACTATAGAGTTTTCTATGCCCATAACTTAACATGAACTGGATGCAAGATTATATCAATCACTGAGGATATGTGTATAACCTCATTGGTTGATATCTTTGGCGGAAGTACATGTGATACATCCTCATTCTTTCAATATCAAAGTGGTGGTTGGTTTAAGGGCTATGTTTGGTCAGGCAATACATATTGCCTGTTTGGGTTGATGAGGTTCTTGATAAGTACCAAAATGTGGATTTGTTTTTATATTCATATTTTAATATTGGTATTACATGTATGCATTTTGGGTTGATGAGCACGAGACAACATTAGAAAAACATAAGCATTACCATGGGACCATGTTGATGGAACACACCTTCGCTTTATCGATTTTCAAGGGAAAGGTCAAATAGGGCAAGTGTATTGGTATATGTTTGTGCTTACTTTTTAATTACAATGGTAAAAACAAGATTATATATCTCGGATGACAATAATGTTGATTATAATGCTTCATTTTATGAGCTCCAGAGTAGTTATATAAGAAACAACTACGCACTTTATCCAGTGAGCTCTTGTGCATTGCATTGTGCATAGTAGTCCACATTTTGGTTTCTGAAACGTATAGATATTATCTTGTATTCGGTTCTTTCCTCTAGAGTTTTCTATGCCCATAACTTAACATGAACTGGATGCAAGATTATATCAATCACTGAGGATATGTGTATATGCAAATATGGTCGGTTTTTGACATGGAGCAAATACGTTAATATGGTGATCAAATTCAAGAGAGCCTAACGCAATATTCCATTTATTTTGGTCAAGTAGTATTCAAACTTTGTTACTACAATCCTTCGGTGCATTACGTTTGCACGCATTACTATTACATTTACGCGCAGCTTTTGTTTACATTTTCGCATTTATATGACAGGTAAACTCAGGTAAATACAGGTAATGATACTTATTTATCCATTAAAAAAAATATTTTGCACATTTGTGGATTTTAAGAGAGCATTTGACACTGTTTGGAAATGTTACAAAAATCTCACATTACTGGGAAAATATTAACAGTTATTTATAATATGTATCAAAATGTGTGTTCGATATGGTACTCACCAAAGTTCAACTTTCTTCAACTGTGGTGTTGGTGTTAGAAAACTTTTTTTGTGGGAAATGATGTAAAAGATTTAGAATATATTTCTAAAAACTGTGAAGAATTGTTACAATTATTAGTTAAAATTTTTGTAATTTTGTACGCAGATAACACTGTTATTATGTCTGATAGTAAGGAAGAACTACAACATGCACGCGATGTTTTTGAACAATATTGTAACATATGGAGACTCCAAGTTAATATAGATAAAACAAAAATTATTGTGTTTAGTAAAAAAAAAAAAAGATACGATACAACTTTGATTTTCATGTATATGGTAATGCTATAGAAGTTGTAGATTCTTACTATTATTTAAGAGTGACTTTTAATTATAATGTTAATTTTTGTACTGCTAGAAAAAGGAGTTTTGATCAAGCACAAAAAGCAATTTTTGCTCTCTACAGGAAGATAAAACATATATCATTGCCTATTGATATTCAGTTACAACTCTTCGATGCTGTAATCGCACCTATATTATTATATTCATCAGAGGTTTGGGGGTTTGAAAATAAACAGAATATTGAGAAAATGCATTTGCAGTTCTGAAAAAATATTCTTGGTGTTCGGAATAGAACTCCAAATTTTATGGTTTACGGGGAATTAGGTCGGGTTCCGTTAGATATCTCTATAAAACTTAGAATGGCATCATTTTGGTGCAGAACTATTAAAACAGAGAGCAAACTGTCAAATATCCTTCTAAGACTTGTGATTAAACTACATAAAACTAATCCTACCAAATTTAAATGGATTCAATATGTAAAATCTATATTTGATGATACAGGTCTTAGTTTTATATGGAACGATCAATTAGTTGTAAATATTGATTGGTTAAAAAGTATGGTTAAACAGCGATTAACAGATCAGTACTATCAGCATTGCATGGTTCTCGCAGATACATAATGCGTCTAGGGGTGAATTATATTCTTTATTCAAACTCGAGTTTGGTTTGGAACCGTACCTATTGCGATTATTACCCAAGGACAGATATTACGTATCTAAACTTCGATGCTCGAATCTGAAGTTACCTATTGAGACGGGTAGATGGGCAGGGATCGCGAGGGAAAATAGAATATGTACATTATGTAATGGGGGAATAGGGGATGAGTTTCATATATTGTTTACCTGTAAAAATGCTGATGTTTCTGCTCTTAGATCAAAGTTTATACCAAATTACTATGTAATGATTCCAAGCAAGAACAAATTTACTGACTTACTGTCTATATGTAACGTACAAGTGCAAAGGAAATTATCAATTTTCGTGAAGAAAATTATAAAATACTTAATCTAATTATACCAATTGTCTTTTATATTATACTATGTATTTGTGTTTCGTTTGTCCTGTCTCGCTATGTATATATAAAAGAATGCGGATTAGGTAAAGAAGTATGCTAATAAGGAAAGATTGAGTAATGCAAGCTATTGTGTATTATAGTGTTATTAACTGGCTGTTTCTGTAACTGTATTGGAACTGGTATAGATTCAAGGTTTGCTATATATGCCTCGAGACCCGTAGGGTCGAGGGCAAATACAGCTGACAGAGAATCTATAAATAATCCAACGGACTGGCAATGATGTGAGTAAAGGGCCTATATTTCCAATACGGACTGGCAATGATGTGAGTATAGGGCCTATATTTCCAATACGGACTGGCAATGATGTGAGTATAGGGCAAACATTTCCAATACGGACTGGCAATGATGTGAATATAGGGCCAATATTTCCAATACGGACTGGCAATGATGTGAATATAGGGCAAACATTTCCAATACGGACTGGCAATGATGTGAATATAGGGCAAACATTTCCAATACGGACTGGCAATGAATCTTGAATTATATTAAATGCACAATATATGTTTACATGTAATTAAGGATTCATTGCCAGTCCGGATCCGTATTGGAAATATTGGACCGGGCCGAAAAGCAATATATATATAGATCATGGGATTCATATGACTAGGACGACGGTGACCAGTATGAAACATGCCGTTTTGGAGGGCTGTTTTAATCGTACTTTTTTAATAAAACAAAATACTACGTAGTATATCTTGAAATTGCATCGAATTGTAAAGATCAACACAAAACAGTCATGATTGTTTTATTGATTACTTAAATAGTAAATGGATGTGTTAAATGATGAACAAATCTTGTGATAATTAGGGCGTAAAGTGTTTTTCAATAAAGTTATTGTATGGTACATGTATTTTAATTAAACTAATAAATTTTATCAGACAGCGCTAGAAATGGACCTCTGTTCTGATATCATAAATAGAAACAATATACAAGTATATGTTCTTGTGCTGTGACACACGCTTTAACTAAATGTTTTGACAACTGATTGTTTAGCGCCACTTTCAGCACTTTGTGTTATAGAAGGAGAAGAAGACGTCTATTTCCATAAAACGGCTAACAAAGAGCACATTACGATATAAGACATTATTCTAGGCACTAAAGTGCACAGAGAAAGCAACAGACGTTCGTCAGGAAACTAACACTGGCAATACATTTTGTACTAGTAAATTAGTATAAAAAAATGTGGACACTAACATTGTGATATATAGGAACACAACCTTGCAATGCATCGATATTTGATACTGAGTCGAAAAAATATCATTGAAAGCGTAGAATATTTTCTTTTTTATTTGGAATTTATAATACTGGCTTCACATCTCCGTTCTAAAATGTATAACATTATTTTTCATTGTTTTTTTTTTCCGGAATTTTTAACCGCAAAACGTGGGTTAAATGTTTACTACGGTAACGGGAGATCTTTGGAGATTCATATACTCATTATTTTAATGCTATATATTTTTTTAATAATATGGTTTTCAGGGGACCCTTTCTGATTCTATACTAAATTAAATAATATTTGATTAATCGGCAGTTCAAGCTTATTCAAAACACACTACTAATGTTTAAAAGAATCCTTATTTCAAGACGTTTCTACAAATTTCGAGAAAATAAAACCAGAAAGAAAAAGGATGTGGGTAGTAATTACCCAGACATGACATAGCGCAATGCTAAAATTTGTTTTACATTTATTCTGATAACTAAGATATTAAGAGATGTATAAGAAAAGAATCTTCTTATATCTAACATTTCACAGAATGAATCATATTTTTGTGTCACTTTCAATCATTCGTTTCTTTAACTACTTATTTGAAATAAGTTCTTAAACTCAGACATCTGAATAAAAATTACATTCAAAACACACATAATGGTTTCCTGGCACACATTTCACTCATTATAATAGATCTAGCTAGATGTCCGAAAAAGTGCTCTACTACAAATTTGAATGATTCGCGTGTCTGCTTTAATTTACTTTTATCTATCGTCAATAGTCCAATTACCACGGTAACAGATAAATGTTTCAACTTTCTTATATCTAACAGCAGGTTGTAATATATTGAATGAATTGATCAACAAGAATATATTGTGTGATCTGATATCGCCTAAATTTTAGGATGAAATCTAGGGTTTGTCCCAGCATGGAAGTATCATATTATCATTTAATATATGCATGCATGGTGACCGTCCGCCAGCCTTTGACAGTTTAACCTTGATGGGCTTCTCCTTTATCATGTTTATGCATCTTCATCTGACCGTAATCAATGCCATTTTTTTATAATAGTTTTTTTTATATATAATGTATTGTACATACCGTATTGCAAGATTAATAATTTGATATTAAACCTAAAGGAATATGTTTTTTTTCCTTCATGTTCTTTGATGCAAATTTTGAACGAAAATTAATTTGACTGAAAGTTACAACGGATTAAGTAGATAGTTTATATAAGATATGCATACAAGTATTTTGGCAATAAATGAAATGAGACTTCTATCATAATTCAGAAAATGAGGTATACCTGTTCCTGCGAAAATGATATCTTTTGAAGATAAAATTATGCGCAAATGCTATATGTTAAAAAAAACCTAATCGACACAATAGGTCTGCATATGCAGTCATTTAGTCATTCAGTGTTTAAACTTAAGTGTATCTACTTTATGTATAAAATGCAATGCTTAGAAAAATAGAAAGGTCCAAAATATCGGGATCTATGTTCTAGTAATTAAATATGTTTTTTCTTCTTTTTACAGACAAGACATGCCACCAAAGCACAAACTATCTACCAGTCATGAGTATTTCAAGAAAAAGAAAAGAAGGAAAATGTGTCCAGGGTGTGGAGGAGAATTTGTCGGTAGACATTTTGAAAACCATAAAGTTGAATATTTCTGGGACAACAAATGGAAGTGTAGCAAGTCAAAAAAATCAAAACAAGAAGAAACCAGTTATCAGGAAGTACCACCAGAACACACTTTATCTGGAATGCACCAAGAAAACCATTGTGAAGAACCAAGCACCTCTGGCGTTAAGCAACCTTGGGCTCATACGCAATCAATGATAGAAGTGAAACGCAGGTTCAAAGATCACTTACGAAGCCTCAGTGGAAGTGAAACCTATCCAGAATCTGACAATGAGGATGAGGAATTTTGGTCTAATGTAACTTTAAACGATATTGATCTGGATATTGAAAATGAAAACATTCACGAAATCCAAGAGAAAAAACAGCAGACGGACTTTGATACAGCAAAAACAGAGATGATCAAGTCAACAGTTGCAATATTTCAGTCCATTTGCATTTTTCTTTGCTGTTGGCAATCATTTTATATAATTACAGATACTGCCTTAAGTAGCATTTTGTCGTTTTTATCCACAGCATTTAAACATCTTTCTGCTGAAAATGTTGCACTAACAGGTGTTTCATCAATATTTCCCTGCTCAGTGTATATGTTGTACAAAAATCTCGGCATGAAAAAAGACAATTTTTCGAAATACGTGATATGTAAGAAATGTTTCACTTTGTACAACTATGAAGACTGTATAATACTAATTGAAGGGGAAACGTCTTCAAAGAAATGTTCGAATGTTATGTTTCCAAACCATCGACAAATTGCTAGACGAAATCAATGTGGTGAACCATTACTGAAATCTGTGAAACTAAAGAGCGGAGACATAAAACTATATCCATATAAGACCTACTGTTACAAATCTGTGAAAGAATCACTATCTACAATGGTAAAACAGAAATATTTCGAAGATAAGTGTGAAGAATGGAGACACAGATGACAGGAACCAGGAGTTATGACAGACGTGTATGACGGAAAAATTTGGAAAGAGTTTGGAGATGACAAAAATCAACACTTTTTGAAAACTGAGAGAAATTACGGTCTGATGCTAAATCTTGACTGGTTTCAACCATTCGAGCATGTTCGATATTCTGTTGGCGTCATCTATGCTGTTGTGTTGAATTTGCCACGAGAAGAAAGATTCAAACTGAAAAATGTGTTTCTAGTTGGCATTATTCCGGACATGTCTGGCGAACCATCAGTCCAAACATTTATTAAACCATTTGTCGAAGAAATGAAAATTGCTTGGAGTACCGGATTTTCTATGCGGTCACACAACAATCCGAAGAAAGATGCAAGTTTTAAATTAGCGTGCCTTTGTGTTGGATGTGATATACCTGCTACGAGAAAATTATGTGGGTTTTTAGGGCATGGTGCAACACTAGGGTGCTCCAAATGCACCAAAAAGTTCCCTGGAGAAGTTGGGAAAAAAATTATGGAGGCTTTGATGTACCCAATTGGATATCTCGCTCTTTACCTGACCATCTTCATAACCTCGAGAGAATTAAAGAAGCTACAACAAAAACAGACAAAGAAAACATGGAGAGTCAATTCGGCATTAGATATTCACCTTTATGCGAACTTGATTACTTTGATCCGATTCGTATGTCTGTTATTGATCCGATGCATAATTTATACCAAGGAACCGCAAAAAATCAAACTTTGGTCAGAACTTAAAATTCTAGAAAGTAATAAATTAAAAATTATTGAAAAGCGTGTTGACTCTGTTTCTGTTGCAGCTAATGTCGGCAGCCTTCCCAGAAAAATAGCTACATCATTTGGCGGTTTCACAGCTGATCAGTGGAAAAACTGGACCAATGTCTTTTCTATATTTGCATTAAAAGGTGTAATACCATCTGAAGACTTAGAGGTGTGGCGGAAATTTGTTCTTGCCAGTCGGTGCATCACAACAAAAACAATAACCACTGTAGATATACTTAAGTACGAAAAACTAATTTTGGAGTTTTGCGCCGGATTTGAGAGGATCTATGGGGATACAAAAGTTACTCCAAACATGCATCTTCATTACCACATGGCAGATTGCATTCGAGATTATGGGCCTGTTTACTCTTTTTGGCTATTCAGCTTTGAGAGATACAATGGTCATCTTGGATCGTTACCGAACAATAGCAGATCAATTGCACTTCAAATCATGCGACGTTTTCTTCGAGATTCATTCGTTAATTGCCTACAAGTACCATCTGAATACAAAGAAACATTGGACAAAGCGTTCTTTCTAAAAGAACCAACTGCAGTTTCGGTAGATGTACAAACCGATGAAGACGTTTCATGTATTATGTATATGGGAAAGAAAAATGCCCCAATCAGTGATCAACAATGGACCAACATCAAACCATATAGAATACAAAAATCAATGGTTGACAGTCTTTCATCAGCAGAACATGCTGCATTAAAAAACATGTACAAGATGTTGTATCCGGGAAGAGAAGATATGATTATCCCGATGTCCAGCAGAAGATGCAGTTCACTCTTTCTTGGGAATGAGGTATTAGGTTCGTGGGATTCAAGGCAGAGGCGATCATCATATATTATGGCATACTGGAACGATTTCGATGGGAGAATAATGCGAGACGCTGAAAGTGTTGTTTTGACTCCAGGAATTGTACAAAAGTATATCCTCCACAACTTGATCGTCGAAGGCAATAATCAGATCCACTTGTTAGCCAAAGTAAACTGGTTTACGCCTCTACCAGCTTCATTACGATACCACTGTGGAGAACCTATCGAAGCATGGAATAGTGAACTTATTGACACATTTGGTCCATCAGCTTTCATACCCGTACAGAGATTTTTCTGTAGATTTGTTCAGGCAGACGGGTTTATATCTAATAAGACAGCTAGTTTCCTTTATTTGTCCTCTTAATAATGGACTAAATGTTTGATAAGCTTTGATGTCATAAATTTTTAAGCGAGGAACAAGATTTTGCAGATATTTTTAATTACTTTATAATTTCTAATTGGCAAACCCTTTATGTAAACAAAATTCCACGCGCGTATCATGTATATTAAAGATTCAATTACTCTCTAAATACCTGAACCTATACGCAAAAAATACGAAATTAAAATATCCATTCGTAATACTAATTTATCGTAGGACGTGTAGAAAAATCCGTTTGTTCGGAACAAAACTCGAACAGATCAACCCTGATATTTAAAGATGTCTGCACGTTGATTTTATTTACAGTCAGATAATTTATCATTCATATAATTTTTGGTATATGAGATAAATATTTTCTGTTAAAAATATCTAATTTTCCGCTTTTCCAAAAACGAGGTTTATGTGTTTCCTATATGAAGTTTGACAGGTGTCGTTTCAACAAAGCGTGTGGTAAAAAAAAAGTCTTTAGACACTCTCACAGATTTTGAAATGCTTTTTAAATAGTTACGATTGTGTTCTGCACAGAGTTGTGGTGTATTGTTTAAATTCAAATCTTTATTAAATTTTGTTCATCTAGACCTCTGGAATGATTTTTCAAGTGAATATCTTTGTTAACTCTCTGTGAATTATTTTAATGCATGAAGCGAATTTTTATTTATGAATTGATTACCAATCTTTTAAACACATTATTTTTACTGAATAAAAGGATGTGTACTTTGATGGGTTTTACATATGATCTTAATATACACTTTTAAAATTCTTCCTTTTCCAATTCCGTCTCAAATGTTCCTTTGAGTTCAGTATGCAAGGATTCTAGATTCATAAGAAAAGAGGCCATGGCAAAAAATGAAAAAAAAAAAACAGAAAAACAAAAGTTCACATGACACAACCTAGAAACCTACAAAATAAGCAACAAGAACCCCACCAAACAATAGGGGTGATCTCAGGTGCCCCGGAAGGGTAAAAATCGACCCTTCCGAACATCATAACTTTTCGCAGGAAACTCAAATGTATAAATGAAAGAAGCATTGAACGAAAAAGTAAGCTAAAAATACATGCGACGAAAGATAAATATTTAAAGATAACAATGACGATAGAATCTCACAAAACGTAAGGCAACCTATATATGTCTGTCTATGTCTGTCACGTGTCTAATAATAATAATAATAATAATTCTTTATTTAAAGAGTGTTACACAGTTAGCTAATCTTCCTTCAGACCCTGTCTTTCTGTGTTGTGATATTACACTATTGTTTCAGATAAGGTAAAGGGTCTGTTCCAATTTAGACCCCTTGCTTTTGTTTGCACATGACCAAAGTCCGGAATCTGATGTTCTGTTGATATACGGTTCATAAGTTTTTCTCGTTTCTCGTTTTTTAAATAAAATTAAACCTTTGGTTTGCCATTTGAATGGTTTTACACTAGTCATTTTTTATAGCTTGCTGTTCGATGTGAGCCAAAACAAATACAGAAAATAATATATATATATATATACATGTATATCAAAGTCAATGTCATAGGCAAACAAGAAACACAATCTTATAATTTTGAATTGTTAAGACTGAAATATGAAGACATAAGTATTATTTAACTTATTCCGGAAAATACACAAGCAATGTAAGCATGACCTCCCTGTCGTGTATTGAAATAGTTTTTTCCTACGTTTGTATGCCCCACCTACGATAAAAGAGAGACATTATAGTTTCTGGTCTGTACGTCCGTCCGTTCGTCCGTCCGTTTGTACCGGTCAAGGTTAAAATTTTTTGGTCAAGTTAGTTTTTGATGAAGTTGAAGTTCAATGAACTTGACACTTAATACTCATGTTCCCTATGATATGATCGTTCTAATTTTTTTGCCAAATTAAAGTTTTGACCCCAATAACGGTCCGATAAACATAGAAATGGTAGTGCGAAGTTAAAGTTAAAGTTTTTGGTTAGGGTAGTTTGTGATGAAGTTGAAGTCTAGTCAACTTGAAACGTCCTATGATATTATCTTTCTAATTTGAAGGGCATAAACATCAATAATGTTCAACCAATGATATAAAATAAAAGATTAATGAGAACTATGTAAGTTCTAAAAGAATATGTAGATAAGAATCTAGTATATGTGTTTTTAATTAAACACTAATGCATTTTAATCCATATAAATAGGTGTCCTAAGGTTAGGACGATCAATGCGATATATCAAGTTAGACAAAGACATGTCATAAGAGAGAACACGTAATTATCCTAAGATAGCTTTGGGAACACCACTAAGAATTGCAATCAAAAACTTATTCTCGAGGAAGGTGTATTTACTCAACGAAGAACACAATACAAACATGAGGATACATGTATGTGGTATTCCTATCAATGAGACAGCTATCCACCAACGTTCATATGAAGAGGATTTAAGCAATTATAAGCAATTGCACGGCCTTTAACAATGACAAAAAAAAAAACCAATACCGTATAAATAGTCGGCAATAAAAGGGCCCGACAACACAGGCACTTGTCTCAGAATTTGTTTTCCCTATATACCTTAATATAACAGGTATAAATAGAATTTTTTTTCTGAGACAATGGTGCCTCTGCCCGACAAGCTAACATTACCATTGTCTATCAGTTTACAATATTTATCGACAGAAACGATTTTGTACCATTAATTCACATTAACTTCAAATAACAATACGTATATAACAATAAGCGTTGTGCTTCCAAGAAATGAACTAAAATGTTCCGGCTCCTTAAAGATATATATGCAGATCATGCTTCATATATGGCAACCGTCAAGTTTCATTCCTAGATGTAACGTTCAAGGCAAACAGGACGATCAAAACATGCAATACTCTAAGGAACATATTGCTGGTTATCTGTGATATAAATATTACTGAATTGTAACCAACACGAGATTGTTTCGTAGCAGCTCAGATTGTCATATTATTTTCGATCTATGAGTATGAATGTCCCTTTGGTATCTTTTGTCCCTCTTTTCGAAAGGATAACTATAATTACATTACGTGGAACCCATGGGTTTATAGCTTGCTTCTTATTATCAAATAGATCCTATTTGTCGGCAGGGGTCTAGAAACATAATTATTTCTTGGTCATCTTTTCACCACAGAAGACAAGTTGGACTGTGTGTGATGTATAAATTCGTCCGGTCAGAAAGAGAACGTTACGTTACAAGATGCCGATACTTTATTATAGTATGAACCCTTCCATCAATTCTGTGAGAGAGGAAAGGTGTTGGTCAGTTACAAGGCCTAAATTCTGTTCCTTTTCCATATACCAATATTTTCAATTTGAATTCCAACTTTCCAGGCACCATGCCGGTATAACCCCTATTCTTGACCTAACTATTGTATAGATTTACTTTTAATTTGTCTCATCCTGATAATGCATGACACATTTTTCCTGGACCTTAGTCAAATACAATAGTACCACAGAAATTGTGTGAGGACATACAAGCTCCGGAATATTGTATCAAATTGAGCTATACAAGCTATACATAAGAGCTGCTAAGATATTTTTCAAAGACATGAAAAGTTAGGTAGACGCCATCATCTCTTTTATGTCAAGTCTTTGTTTGAAATCGGCCATCATGGTCAATGTCTAGATATATAAGTCAAGGTGAGAGACAAACTTAGGCCGTGTTCACACCAAACGCCGTGTAGAGTAAACATGTTTACAATTAATTGCAATACTCATATAAGAAGACCCTATATAAATACTGAACGAATAACAATGAGACGAAGAACAACGATCAAGAGTTGTTGACGTATTTTCTAAACTATGATAAAAATTAAACTAGAGTTGTCTCTCTTTGTGTGTTGTTAATTGTAATTCACAAATACCAAAATTAAAATACTGTACAGACTTAATGTATATTATACTCATTTGTGTAGAGGTTCCATCCTCTGTATTTCATTTACAACTTATGCAAAAACAATCCTTTGAATTAAAAATACATTTTATTACACCAACTTGTATTCACATTTTCATGACTAGAATATACATTTTTACTTTGTGGCATTACTTTGGCTACAGAGTATTCTATAATATTTTGTTGAGGCGCCAGGGTGACTACTGATTACCTATACACAATGGCTATCAGCTGACCTATGTTGACATAGTGTCATAAAACCCCTGGTAGTTAAACACGGTTACACCACCACCTACCATGGGGAGTGACCGGGGAAAACACTCGTATTACCAATGCTCCAGTTATTAGTGCCCCACCTGTTGGCAGGTGTAGGCCTCCCCTCTATAAGATGAGGTGGAGGAGGTCCCAGAGTCACCCATCTGTAGACCCCACCGTTACCAATAACCACATTTTCCAAACCTGCAAGTTTTAGAACTTGTCAGGCCCAGAGCAAGGGCCGAGTGAAATAATCCCCCAATCACTACCAGTCTCCCTGGACCTCCCCCCATTCAAAATTGACTCTGCGCCTTAGGATAGTAGAAGATGATTAATTTCTAAAAAGTGTCTTGTTTTCTTTCCAATTATTAAAATTGTTAATTACTAAAAACTAAAATTAATTCTGGATGCTTAAATCACAATAGTCCATAATATGTTAAAAAGTGCTGAATAACTGAAATGTCCAATTCATAGAAACACAAGTTTATTCGAAATTATCCTGTATTGGTCCAATACTATGAAGGTCAGCCTGGATACTGGTAACCATAATATTCCAATCAAATACATCAAACAAGTGCCTGAAAATATAAAACAAAAACAGCAGCAACTATTCTCATAGGGAGGGTGGGCGGGTTTTAAATAGTTTAACTTATTTGTGAAACACCTGCTTTCAAGTCGACAGCAAATTAACAAGTGCCCGATACGGGAATTCCAAAATTCTAATTCAAACTGATACGGCAATTCCAAAATTCTGATTCAAGCTGCGAGCGCCATCTATGGCCATGCCGAATATGGCAATGAGCTACAGACTGCAACACCCACGCACCCACACAAATATTCGATTGAATTAAACCAGATTATTGAAAATATAAAAATTTTATAATCTCTATTAATTGCAATACTCATATAAGAAGACCCTATATAAATACTGAACGAATAACAATGAGACGAAGAACAACGATCAAGAGTTGTTGACGTATTTTCTAAACTATGATAAAAATTAAACTAGAGTTGTCTCTCTTTGTGTGTTGTTAATTGTAATTCACAAATACCAAAATTAAAATACTGTACAGACTTAATGTATATTATACTCATTTGTGTAGAGGTTCCATCCTCTGTATTTCATTTACAACTTATGCAAAAACAATCCTTTGATTTAAAAATACATTTTATTACACCAACTTGTATTTACATTTTCATGACTAGAATATACATTTTTACTTTGTGGCATTACTTTGGCTACAGAGTATTCTATAATATTTTGATGAGGCGCCAGGGTGACTACTGATTACCTATACACAATGGCTATCAGCTGACCTATGTTGACATAGTGTCATAAAACCCCTGGTAGTTAAACACGGTTACACCACCACCTACCATGGGGAGTGACCGGGGAAAACACTCGTATTACCAATGCTCCAGTTATTAGTGCCCCACCTGTTGGCAGGTGTAGGCCTCCCCTCTATAAGATGAGGTGGAGGAGGTCCCAGAGTCACCCATCTGTAGACCCCACCGTTACCACTAACCACATTTTCCAAACCTGCAAGTTTTAGAACTTGTCAGGCCCAGAGCAAGGGCCGAGTGAAATAATCCCCCAATCACTACCAGTCTCCCTGGACCGCCACATGAGAGCCCAAGTCAGCTACCAAATCTGACATGGGTTCTCACCTCCACAAAATTTCATTATTGAATCTTAGGAAAAGTTGATTATGGTGTGCGTAGGAAAGACTCAACCCCACACCCTTGTATATTATTCAAGAAAACCTGATTTCCAGTTTGTGACAAATTAGTTCCATTTGTTCTGTATAACGACACTTCACTTGCCTTAATGTTCTCATGTAATATAGCTTTACCCCCATTTTCTGTAACAAAGTTTTTGGCCACTAAATTTCTCTTTTTCTGTTCTGTTCTATTATTGCACCGGAATTCAAGGGGGCAACATGCCAGTATCGCACTGTAGCATTAAAGACCATATTATAATAACCTTTTTAAATAAAGCCTGGTAACGTAGGGTAGACCATTTTTACATTTTCAATTAAACCATTCCCTGTCAATTCTAAATCTGTCAAATCATTAGCTCCACAGAGAATAATAATAAAATGAGGAGATGGTAAAAAACAAATATTCTTTATGCATCCATTAGGGAGTCCAAATCTTAAAGAGACTATAGAGACAATAACAAGTGGAAACAAGGAACTATCGTTATAAACTCGGAACAGTAACTTATCAAGTCCAATTTGGAGATTTAGTATGGAAGAGACATGTTGATCAGATTCGTGAATTCGTACCGCAGGAAAATAAAAACATACCAAACATACTTGAAATTACCATATCTGATATTGACACTGAATTCATAACAATACCAACATGTAATTCAATTGCGATACCGAAAACTCTGAAAATAACAATGAATTCCGAACAAACTAAAATAACTAAAAATAAAACAGTTGAAAATGCTAATGATACTATCGTTATGCACCGCACAGAAATAGTAAGAAAGGCACCAGAGAGACTTATTAGAAACATATGACTGTAAATATTTGTGGTTAAGTTAGTGTAGTGATATCACTGTAGGTTTAGGATTTCATAATGGAACATTAAAAATATAGACAGTAAAACTTGTAGTTATTTAGTTCAATTGATTGCAAATTGAATTTATTACTTTCATTCACTAGAGATTAATCTTGTTTATCTTGATCTTCTAAATTAAAAGAGGGAGGATTGTTATGTTAACATTATTCGTTATCACTTTTATAGTTGAATTGACTTATAATTAATACTGACAGTTAGGAATTTATAATCATCAGATTAGCGGATGTGGTGTATTTGTTCTATAACCCTATGATTGCACTGACACACTGTTTTGTACTATGGGAGATGTGATGTGTAATAGCCAATATTCACCGTGTATATTTCCCCAAGATAAATTTGGATTCTTTTCTATTTTTAGCCTAAATTGCTCGTCATAGGTGGCCCAGTTTTCTGACCTCGTTGCCGCTAGTCTTATATCGCGCATATATTTTAACAATTCCTGTGCCCGTGTGCTGTATTTCTCAATGTAGACACTCATAAAAACCATGAATGCTGAAGTCCATTCATTTATGGACAAATAAACACTCGACGATCTTTTTTCAATGCAAATTTTCCCCCTTTTTAATTTCAAATCGCCCTCGTCCACCTCTTCCATTGCTTTTCGCGTTCTCAAAAGAGAATGAAGCTCAATAAACTTTCCCTCCCAAATTTTATTCTTAATTTTAAAAGACACGTGTTCCCCCACTGTATCATGAATGCTAGATTCTTGTGACGGAGTGAAATCAATGGAATTATTTGCAATTTCAAAGTTTTGGTGTAACGGGTCGTGCCTTAAAGAGGGGAACGCTCGTGCATCCTCCTCCGACTCATTACCTGATGAGAAATCAGTAGTTTCCACCGGTCCTTCTGCCACCACGTGTCCGACCCCTTGTGTTTTCTTTGCAGTTCTTCTCCGTCCAGCTCCGTCCTTCTTTTGTGGGATTTCCTCGTTCTGCATTCTCTGTCCGCCTGTCCTGTTAGCCGTTCTTCTCTTCTTTACCATGGCCCTGGATGGCGATCCTATGGCATTTCTCTTGTTTGGCATCTTTTCTTTTTCTTTTAAATAGTTTAACTTATTTGTGAAACACCTGCTTTCAAGTCGACAGCAAATTAACAAGTGCCCGATACGGGAATTCCAAAATTCTAATTCAAGCTGATACGGCAATTCCAAAATTCTGATTCAAGCTGCGAGCGCCATCTATGGCCATGCCGAATATGGCAATGAGCTACAGACTGCAACACCCACACAAATATTCGATTGAATTAAACCAGATTATTGAAAATATAAAAATTTTATAATCTCTATTAGTTTAGTGTAGTGTACACTGGTTTCACATTACATTTGTTCACATCTATACACCTTGTTTAGCTACCTGTACATAAGATTTGTTCCCACTTGTAAACTATATGTCATTTAAATGTTCCTTTTCCATATACCAATATTTTCAATTTGAATTCCAACTTTCCAGGCACCATGCCGGTATAACCCCTATTCTTGACCTAACTATTGTATAGATTTACTTTTAATTTGTCTCATCCTGATAATGCATGACACATTTTTCCTGGACCTTAGTCAAATACAATAGTACCACAGAAATTGTGTGAGGACATACAAGCTCCGGAATATTGTATCAAATTGAGCTATACAAGCTATACACAAGAGCTGCTAAGATATTTTTCAAAGACATGAAAAGTTAGGTAGACGCCATCATCTCTTTTATGTCAAGTCTTTGTTTGAAATCGGCCATCATGGTCAATGTCTAAATATATAAGTCAAGGTGAGAGACAAACTTAGGCCGTGTTCACACCAAACGCCGTGTAGAGTAAACATGTTTACAATTAGTTTAGTGTAGTGTACACTGGTTTCACATTACATTTGTTCACATCTGTACATAAGATTTGTTCCCACTTGTAAACTATATGTCATTTAAATGTTCATTACGTAGAACTGAATTCAAAATTTTTGGAAATTTTTTCTAGCGGTAAGGAAACAACGATTTGACTTCAAAAGGGGAGTGGGGGATGGGAATGGAAATATTCCGATCCCCAATTTGATAAAAAAAAATGGTCATACAGATGATAAAAATTTTTATTCTGAATCAAGAGTTTCCCCATACATTATAGTGTTAAATTTAAAAAAAAAAAGTATTTGATCACCAGCATCGAAAAAAAAGGAATAAAAATGAACGCGCGAAAAAAAATCTGACTCAGATAAAAAAAAAATAACCCTCCCCCTTTTTTTTAAATTAAGTGGTTGCTACTTTATGAAAGCCATTTTTATACTTTGCAGTAGTTTGAATATACTAGAGCTGTCTCGATAACGCATCAGAAAACGTTAGCTGCAACAGCGTGCTTACAGCCGGAAAAAAAGGATTGAGATATTAGGGATCACTACATTTTTATCTTTTCTGTTCGTTTCAAATGGTATTTCTTCTCCAAGGAGTATTTGGTAAAGGAATAGGGTAACGTTTTTTTCTTTATTTTACGTGTTATTTAACGGAACTGAGATACTAGATCATATATATATATTCTTAAAATGTTTGTATATATTGTCCTCTTGTACACAAGTATGTGTCTGAGGTTATGAATAAAATCTTGAAATCTTGAATCTTAAGTGCTAGGCTTAAATCTCATTTTTTCTATATGATTCCGTATTAAATCAAAATGAAATTTGTGGATGGTAAATGAAATAAGAATGTATATATAATAATAATATATAATTAATTCATTCAATTATTTACAAGTATAAGTATTTTTACTGTTAGACTAAGTCAAAGTCCCTTGTTTACTAATGAGGAGGTGGAAGTGGAAATTCGAGCAGGATGAGTCCGTTTAATCATTATAGTGAGCATGAAATGATTCCGGGCCAATTGTAGTACGCCTGGATTCTTCTTTGGTAATGATGCCCAAAGACTTGGGGAAAATATGAACTCTATGCTTGTGCCTTGACACAACTTTACAGACTATAGTGCCTAACAAGATTTTGTGAGGTAGACGAAATTGACTTTAAAACGATCGTATTGACTTTTGATGTGCAGAAATAGGCAGATCGGACATATTTTGACTTTAGTTACTTACTTCTTAAGTTTGGGATTAATTGTAATCAACATATTCCAATGAGACTGAAAAATGCTTTTTTTTATTATGATAAATAATAATTTTACCTGCCGTAGTCTTGCGTAAAATATATTTCGGTATTTCTCTTACGATAATGACTTGTTTAATGGAACAAAACGTATTATTTGTAAACTTTCTCTTAACTCTTCACAATAGGCTTTTAAAATATAACCTTTCAACTGTATATTCCGAAAATTTTGTGAAAATCGAATAAGTGGCAATTCTTAGCTTTCATACCTTAACTTTCATTGATAAAACATAATATTGACTCGTCCAGTGTCCAGTTTGAAGGTCATTTTAGTTATTGTACACATTCATGCACGTTCTAATTAATCAATAGTCATGTATGAAAAGCATAAACAAGTTTGAAGGTAAACTAATAACAACTTAATCCAATCAAATTGCCTACGATTCAATAACAATGACCAGTCCACATCATAAAAATGTATAGGGGTAAATTGGGTAGGGAGAAAATGTCAGATATATTAAGTTCATTATTTTGCAATAACGAGTAAAAATTTGTTAACCAATAGATTTGTTATAATTTCATAAACATGTCGTTATGTATTGGTATAGTTTTTGGATCTTTCATTAGCGTATTTAAGGCTGTAGAAAGTTTGGCCTTCAAAAGTCAACATAATCATTGACTTTATAAAGAAAATTCGCCTTTTTAAAACATTGAATGTTTCACAAATAATACGCGACAACAAAGCAAAATCATTTCTTAAAACACTGCAAAAAAAATAATTCTGATTGATGCAGTGGTATTGTCATAAATTGCACTGGAGTGAACAGTGGTACATCAAACGTCGAATTCCCTCACACAATGTTATCACACACTATAGCTTAAATTATTTACTTATTTAAAAGCAATCACTATTTGGTGAAACACTATTCACTCTGAAATATTGGCAATGAAGTAAGATTAGCCTCAAGCTAGAACAGGATTTATCATCATCACGTTATATTTTGTTTTAGAATTCAATATGAACAATATATAATTTGAATAAACAAATATTCTCAAAATTAATAATTTATATTCAAAGAAAATTAAAGTCATAATAAACGAGTGAACGGTGAAAAATAATGTTATTCCAATTGTTGAACCAATGCATACAAACATCATAAACTTAGTCCTCTGTGCACGATTTTATCATTTTTGTAGCATAAATTTCGTATAATCGTCAATTTTTTTTTCAATCGGTCATTGTTGTTGTGAAAATATGGCAGGTAATTAAAGTTCGTGTTTTGAAGCCGAAGTTTATTGATTGTCACCTGTTTGTCAACAAACAACAAAAAAGCATGGAAATTGAGCACGTGTTTTACATGTACAATCAGATAATAGTTTATTTTAAGGACATCCATGCGTATAGCGATCACCGGATTTTTACGAGATGGGTCACACTGAGGTCACTTTGGATACGGAAAATATGTCGGAGAATTGCTTCCTAGAAGGAAGCAATTAAAATAAAGTAAACTTCTTCTAAATATGAACAAATTCGAGAATTTTCTTCAGAAAAAAGTATATGTACATAAGTTTTATTATGAAAACTATCCATTGAGTTATAAAAAACATATGCATTTTTTTTTTTATTTGAGGTTTCTTATGACTTTAACAAATTAGTCGTATTTACATTTTATATTATTTTTTATTTATGTTACTTTTATTATTACCTGAGTTTACATGTTAAATAAATGCGCGCAAATGTAATAAAAAGCTGCGCACAAACGTAAAAAAAAAAAATCCCCAAATGCGCGCAAACGTATTGCGCCCGTCCTAGCTATGCTTTACTCATTTACACTTTTCAATTAAAAAAAAAAACACATGAGAAAATTTGATTATTTCACAAAACTCCATGATTCAGAAAAAATGAAAATATGTGTTTTTTTGTATATTTAAGTTTAACAAAAAATCCAAAAGTCTCGGTTGAACTGCAATCTTAAGGAATTTCGCTTCTCAGTTTCAAATCAATTAACTTTTCAAAACACTAGTTAATATCGATAGAGGATTAATAAAGGAATCAAAAGGCTAACAAAATATACAGGTCAATGTGCTTGTTTTCGAGATATTAGCCATTTAAATTTTTTGCGGGGAAAATATTCTTTCTTGACTTTTCATAGCTTTATCATTGACAAGTTTACATTCTCAAAAACTATGAATAAAGAATAATTAAAATTTTATAAAGCTTTTACAGATGGCTTATCATTATACATGTAAAAGACTTATAAAAAGAAAAATGGGGGTCAATGGCCATTTTTTCTAAGGCATTCAAATGAATAAAACCAGAGACTTCCGAAAATCTGACAAAAATCCCAAAACATGACAAACGAACTTAGTAACCTTAACTAAGCTCTGAAGCTAAAACCAAGTTATATCCATGTTATATATGAATTTACTGGAAAAAAAAAAGGAAATACAAACCGAATAAGGGATTGAAAATCGAATAAGGAAACAGAAACCGAATAAAGAAATGAAAATCGAATAAGCAAACAGAAACCGAATAAAGAAATGAAAATCGAATAAGCAAACAGAAACCGATTAAGGAAATAAAAATCGAATAAGGAAATAGAATACGAATAAGGAAAAAGAAACCGAATAAGTTTGGACTATCGAAAAAAGAAAAGGGAAAAAGGAAAAAGGAAACAACTTGTGTCTGGTCCTGTTCTGAGCCTTGTTGGCCGTGTTTGTAGTGCGAAAGTTTCAAAGTACACGTATTAAATATAGATACCTTAATGACGATTGTGGCCAGCCTTGGGTTAAATGGCCCAATATTTTCATAAAATAGTGTTTTGCAAGAAATTGATAAAAAACGCCAAAATATGGTAAAATTCGTCATAAAAGACAGTAATTCCAATAAGGAGTCCTCTGACGATTTCGGCTATGTTGACTTATTTGTAGTCTTTGTCTGTCTGATCACTTTTCGTCATTAAGTTCTTCTCTGTCTACTATATCTTTCATACTGACGATTGTGGCCAAGTTTGGTTAAATCTGTCCCAGTAGTTTTAGAGGAAAATATTTTTGTAAAACTTAACGACGACAGACAACGGACGCCAATTTATGAAACTTACGTTGCCTTTAGGCAATGTGTGCTATATGTCATCAATGTATCTGAAATAAGATAAAATTAGAGGACAAAGGGACGAATATAATGATCATACGATCTTTTACAGTCCCTTAAAATGTATATATTATTAGCTCTTTTAGGTTTGTACAAGATATCTTTAATATTACTTTCAAATGAAATACGTATCATAGTTTCTGTCACTTTGTACTGTTGTGTACAGAAGAAAACTATTTTAAGCGTTTAAACTGTTTATAGCATCCCTCCTTGAAATAATTCCCCATTCCTCTGGTAGCTTTGGTAATTTTATGTTATAATCCTTTTCAATGTTATCTTTGTAAGTAAACAAACCACTGCCAGTATTTATTACTTCCACTACTCTGTTCTAGATCCCATTGAGGAAAATATTCAGTGTATTTTTTCCAGGGAATATACTCTTTGTTAATATAAAACGTTCGCTTTTGATTAACAAGATCATTGCACATTTCTAAGATTAGCGAGTTGCTTGTAAATAAATTATACCATCGGGGTACTTCGTAATGACCAGCTACAGCAGGTATCCGATGTTGTAAGCATTCGTGTGGTATTTTATCGTTTTCAAAATGTAGTTTATGTTCGTGTTTGCATGGTTCGTTGCAAAATGGGCATGTTGCATCACAACCCCATAGTGTCTCCATTAAAATGTCTATTGTGATATCTCTCAAGTCGTCTCTTAAATCAAACTCGGATTCAAAATGTTCTAAAACGCTTAATTTAAGATCATCCAATTGATCAATGACAATATTCTTGAAATGTTGAACATCAGTAGATTTTCCATTGGAGACTTCCCCAAAACAATCACCTGACATCGGTAAAAGACACGAATCATTGACATCTTTGCGGAAAGTTTGTATCCATTGTGTAACACTACCTTCTGGTTTGGTTTTTGCTACAAGGTCAGAAATATTGGTAAGTATTTCTTCCGTTCGTACTTTTGCAACTTTGAAATATTCACCCTCTCTATTTTTGAACATTGTTAATCGTATATGGTCAGATAACCATTTTTTCACAAATACTTTTGGACTATTTATGTACTGAAAAAACTTAACAAAAGATTGCATTTTAGCTAGGTCTGACAATATTTTAATTATCAGGCTACTTTTTCTGTTTGGAAAATGCTCTTTTATTTTTGAGCACAATGCCATAGGCATATCTTCCGATATATGCCCTATCATTGTATTTTTCAACGTCTCCTGAAATGTTTTAGCTACAGTTACGTTTTTGGATTTTGCATGAACACGACATTCGAAGTAAATGAAAGCTGTCTTTTTGTGTTTTTTCATTTTAGCTTGTGGAGTATGGTTGGCCATGTAAACTGAATATCGATTTTCAAAAAGTGTAATTATATATTTTAAGACATGAGCTATTAAAACCGATTTAAACTGAGGTTGAAATGTTAATTTTTTTCTAAAATCACTTTCGTTATCAAATGCCTTGGCCATAATATGGAAAACCGTGTCTGCTTTGGTTATACTATTTTCGACATCACCTATCTGCATATCTTTAAGTTCATCATCAATTTGACATAAAAGTTTATCGGTGAAAGAAATTGCGTTATTTTTCCACTCATATTCCAGATTAACAGAATCTTTCCTAGTTTGTTCTGTATCATGTTTGAAAGTAACATATCCTTCTTGAAGATCTGAAAACTCAATGCTACCCACAAGTTTTTCCATGCTTACATAATCTTTACACAACGGATGTTGTTGCTCTAAATAACTGGCGATTTCCGGAAATCTTTTGTATACCAGAGGGCTTATTTCATCTGTAATCGATATTTGACTTTCCTCTTGATACTCAGATGCAAAACTTGTCATCAACTTCGTCCACATGTTATTAAACTCTTCTTTGACGACGATTCTATCAGGACTTTGACCTTTGAACTTTAAAGATACGTCTGAAGCTAATTGATTTATATCTGCCTCTAGTCTATCTTTATCATAATTATATGATATTTCGATTCGTTTTTCTTCCTTAAGATGTAGAATTTTATTTCTTGTTATCAATTTTGTTTCTTCTGATTGTAAGTTTATAGTATTAATCTTGCTCGGTTCATATTGACTCATTTTATCTCTAAGCAGGTGGTTTTTAACAAATTTCCGTAATTTTTCTTGAAGATCTCCCACCATTTGTGTTAATTTAGTATCAAATTTACATATAACAGAAGTCAAAGTAATGTCCAATGTTTGCTTATTTTTACAATTCGCAAACTGACTTTTTGCATCAGAGTTTACAAATTTAGACGCAAAAGTTTTAACTTCAAAATTTAAATCACCGACTTTTTTCTGAAGTAATGTATAAGCTTTCAATTCTAAACTGTTTCGAAATCGAAACACAAAATCGTCTGTTAGTATAGCTTTCCAAAGGTCGTCTATTTTTGAGGCAATTCCGGAAAAAGATGAGGTATAATTTAGTTGTACTGCTTTCTGAATAACGGATTCTTTAAGTTTTAAAGCAGTTTTGCTGTAATCAGGATTTCTAGGAGCCATAGGGGGAGACCCAACCCATACATCTGAAAAAATCCAAATATCTTTTTCCAATTCGAACTCGATTATGTCATCAAAGGAGTGAATGTCATAAATGTTTTCATTTTGTGCAGCATCTCTTGTAATTTCATTAAGTTGGTTCAAAAGCTGTTGTGGGAGACGAGAATTGTTTCTTTCTCCTGTTGAAATATTTTGATGAGCAAATATACAACTTTGTCTCAGATGCACGCTTTTTTGTGCTAGTTTTAACCTTAAAAATGCTTCAACTGCAATTTGAAGAACATCTTTCATTTCATGCGAACTTTCGCCCTTAATGTTAATTATAGTTATATCGCCTAATCCTAGAACAAAAGTTGCAAGCTTATTATCACTGTCAAATTTATCATGGTATAGCTCTGGTGCACGGAGTCCTTCAGTATCCATTATCAGCATATAATCATATTCGGAATCTTCTGCTAAAGGTATAAGTTGCATAAATATTCCCCTTGTGCATCTCCCCGCACCAACAGGAAATTCAATACCGAACATTGTATTAAGCAAAGTCGATTTTCCAGAACTTTGAATCCCTAAAACTGACAAAGTAAACATTTTCTTTTCACCTAGCTGATTTTCTAGCTCAGAGAGAACTGCTTTTACCCAGCTTCGAGGTACATTTGCGGTATCACCGTCCATAATTTCAAGTGGAACTCCAAATCGGACTAGTCTTGCGAAGATCTGTGGTAGCTGTAAAGCCAATGCTTTTCCTTCATCATCAATTTTAGTTTCTAACAAAGAATATGTCATTGCTTCGTATATCTGTGCCATTTCACGAAATAAATGTTCTATACCAAATACCTCATGCGACAGGTTTTCTCCATACTGCTTGACTTTTGCTTGAAGGATATGTATGTCTTTAGAACTGTTCCTCTTTTTTTCAGACTTAAGAGATGACAAAGCTGAAAAATATTCAGATTCAACTTTGAACTGTTCTTTTTCGGTTTTTTCGTTAAGACATAATTTGAGGTCGGTATAAAATATTGTTGAATCCTGTTCAGAGTATATACTTTTAATGATATAATTGACAAATGTCTGCATGAATCTGCTGACGTTTTGGAGTTTTTGTAACTGGACAAGACGGTATTTAGTCATTTTTTGCTGCAACAATCCCTTTTCTGCATACGAGCAGTACTCACTTGATTTATACAGCTGTTTCTCTACACGTGTCAATTTATGCCATGGATCATGCTGTAATGGAAGAATTTCACTTTTGTTTTTCTTTTCAGTCTCACCAATTAATGTTTTACTTTTTAATTTTGCCGAAGAATACATATAAGACGATTCGTCAATGTTTATGTCCAGACTTTGGTTATCTCTTAACAAGTTCAAAAGTGAATTAGTTGCATTTACTTTAATGCTGGAAATCAAATTCCATAATTTTTCGGCAATCTCGATGTAGCTTTTACGTTGACCTTTACGATATAACTTAATGACGTGTATCGTTGGACAGGATTTAGTAGATGTTTGACAGCTTTTACCTGATTTCTCCGTTTTAACAGCTAATACAACTTTTGGAATTTTTTGCAAATTCGAAAGATTTTTTTCTACAAATTCATTTACTGATTCTTTTTTTAAGACTACCACTAATACAGATGAAATATTTTGTAGAAAATCCTGCCGACTGGAATGATCTTTTGCATCACCTCTTAGGTTGAGAAAAAGAGACACATCTTCATATTTTTTAGATGGTATAAACCAAGCAGCTTCAACAAATCCGCTACTTATCTCTCGTTGTTCTCTACCTAAAATACTCTCGCTATTAACAAATGTGTCATGATACTGTTTCTGTTCCCCAAAAAGCATGTGGTTTATAATCGTTGATTTTGAAATACTATTACCAAGTTCTCCATATCGCATGAACGAAACAATACGACAAGGACAATTTAAGGCAGGGCTTTTTTCACTACTATTTCCACTCTTTCTGTCTATTATTATTCCACGGATTGGCCAACATGATATTGTCAAAGCATCACAATGACTTTCGTCAGGAAAGATTAAAGGTACTGCTAATTTACACAAAAACAAATTAACAGCAATGCGTTGCTTTAGCACAGGTGAGCTACATTTAAAGACAGCGAAAGTGATATCCAACGGGTTTTTAATGTTAGCAGTTTCATCTTCCATATCACTATCACTTTCATCATCTGAAAAGGAATCGATTGGATTCAAAACATCAAAGTGGTCTTTTAAAACAGAACAATAATTACTATTGCACATCAGAATGTGTTTTAGATATAGCCAAGGAATGTCTTCAACTTTTGGATTTTTTTCCTCAATTTTTTTTGTAGATATATCTGTCATTCTAATTTTTTCTGGATAATACTCAGTTAGTCCCAAATGATCAAGGCACCTTGTGAAATTTGTTTGATTGCACGTCGAATTTGAAGGCTGGTTCAAGGGATCCGCTAATGTGTTTATTGATTTCACTTTATCAATACCTGGAAAAGTGAAACTATCCACTGCTATTTTATTACCAATCTTTAATTTTAACATGCCTTCTTCGAGACCAAGCCAATCATATGGAACCGAGTGTGTATATTCATTTAATAGAGTAGATATTTCGTCTTCTAATATTCGGTCCATCGGGTTTAATAATTCATTGAATATTCGTTCTCTTTGAAAAGATGTATTCTTTGTTTTATTCAAAATTAGGCAGATGAGGTAGGCTTGTAACCTTATAATCGACTGCTTGTGCCCTTCGTATTCTTTTAAATTATGTTCTGTCTCTAAAAGAAAATCATTTACTTGTTGAATGCTTAAGTAAACAGGAAAGCAATGATGGTTATCGTCATACTTTAGCCCTTTTAACAATGACTTTAGAAAAACGATACTATAGGATTCACCCGTTGAATCAAAGCAATTTAAGCATTGACGCGTTAGCTTTGCCAGTTTGCATGTTAACATTTCCTGTTTCATACTAGAATTGTTAGCAATTAACGGGAACGGGCTTGTAGTTTTACATAAATCTTCTTTTATACTATTTATCAAATCATTAACACTTTGAATCTTTTCGTTTTCATGCGATGATAATGAATCATCAGACGTATTTGGCAATACCCATTTCGCAACTGCATCCAAAGAATGTGATCTTAAAATGGAAGATTTTAAATGTGGATAGAATATTTCGCGAATCAGGTATTTAATAAAAGTTTGTTTATCTTGCTGAAATAGATTTTCTTGTTCCATGGTTGAATTTAAGAATTGACTATGCCTATCATCCAACAAAACTAAATCCTTCCACAAAGATGTATCGCCGTCTATATTAACCTTCAATTGTTTTATCTGTATAATGCTCTGTAAAAGTGGTACGCAATCCTGTTCAGTAGGATGAGAAACCCAATTTTGTAGGTTATCAAACAATTTCATCATATTCTCTTCAAGCATTTTGTCTAGAGCAAAATCATTAGTTATTCTTTCACAACCTAAAGCATCTTTCATGTACTTCGAAAGTTTGTTTCCATTTGTAATATTAGAATCCAGCTTTTGAACAATTTCCCATATAGGAACAAATTTACCTCTGTCTATGAGTGCCCATGTGTCATTACAAGATGGTAGAGTATATTTCCATATGTAATAATCATCTAATTCAGGTGGTCCTCCACGTTTCAAAATTTTCAGTTTTGTGCAAGTAAGATCTGTTTCTGAATATAAATTTGACAATTTTCCACTTTCTTTGAAAGCTTTAGCAGATATTTCTGATCCAATGTTTCGAACAGGTAAATGTACAGCTATGTATGCATTCAAACATGTTTCAACCATTTCTTTTGTGGTTTTAATATCTTTTTCGGACTCACTGTTATAAGTTGCAACCCATTTATAAGTGCCACCGAAGGTTAACGATCCTAGGTTAATATGCGACCCAAATATCTCATAAAACTTCTGACATTCAAAAACAATAAATTGTTTTCTGCAGCAGAAGCTAATTAGATTGTCAATACGAAGAAGGTCACGGGAAGCTTCAGGGACGAAGCGAATACTGTCCAAAGATAATTCACACGACTTTACTGGAACTGAAGAATATTTTATGCTTGATAAAAAAGTTCGTTTAACCTGACTGTTCGAGATATTTTCAGAGCTTTTATTTCTTTCAAACATTGAGCCAAGTTGACAACCGGCTTCTCTAACAAAACCGGATAAATTTACTCCTATCACATTCATGGCTTGGTGGAAGTTGTTACACATTTCCTGAGAAGAAAAATCAACAGTTTCATCTTCGTTTTCATTCAACGGTGGTGTGAGATACAGTGTCTTTGTAAGTTCGATGACAGTTTTTCGATGGACGCAGATATCACGTAAATTTCCGGTATCGTATACGCCCATAAGTGCCAGACCACCAGATGCCTTACGAATAACATCTGTATCAGTCAGGCACTGTCGGTGAATTACTGCATCCAATTTTGACGACTGGCATTCTAGAGTTTGAACAATTTGTAACAGGTCCTGTTTTTTAATTTCAGATTCCCATTTAATTTCAGGAATTCTGAGCATTGATCCTATTTTTGAAATACATTTTATTGCTTCCTCTCGGTCTGGTGTCAGTTTTTTGTAATTTTCGGTTGCTTCCGCCATTACTTGTTTCAATTTTTCAACCTTATCAGTTTCATTCTGCAATAAACTTCGTAACGCTATTTTCTCCCATTCATGTTTAGCATGCTTACACATTTTGAAAAAGTCATTTTCTTGCAAATGTAGCAATTGATAATTGTTTTTTATATCAAGAACATCATTAAAAAGTTTCGACCATTTATCCGGTTCCAATCCAGCCTTTTCCAGTATATTCTTTAAGTTGCTGGACTTTTCTAACGTCGGATCACTTGAAGTGTTTGTTTCCTGTAGCGTTGCCTCGGCCAACACATTTTCCATGGTCTTGGAGCCCTATAGAAAGTTGAAATGTATATATATTATAGGACAAACAGTTGTGTTTTAATTCAGGTAATACAAGTTTACCGATGTAAAAATCAGATATATCGACTTTTAAAAAATAATATAAACAAACCACAATTGCACATCACACTAAGCTATATTATATTTGAATCATAGTATTCCAAAAGTTAGAAAATCAACAAACTATTGTTTTCCGGTTTAATATCATAGTTTCTTACATGGATGTCAGAAGAGGGGCGAAAGCTACCTCTGCTTTTACCTCATATGTATACACGATAAAGCCATTGGACTTTATACATTACGTTGCAAGACACTTGACCATGGAAAAGCCATCCGGAAGTGACCTTGTGTAAATCGGAAGAAGCTATTGTTTGTACTTATTTAATGTTAAAGTATATTGAACAAAATATTTTTGGAATCGGCATCAAGCAAACTATCAAACAAATCCGGAAGTGACATATTTCAAACAGGAAGTAACAATTTATCTCTCTTATTTAGACGAAAATGTATAGAAATAATTTTTTTTTTAGTCTGTGTACAATTAGCTATCATTTAACGCTGTATATGATATATTTCAAACTGAATTTCCATAGTTCTATAGAAAATTGATCTTTATGGGTGGAAATACCTGTAATTGTTCTCTAAACAATTGGTTTTTAATTCTTTATTCTGATTATTATTAGGTCTTTCCACTTTTCCTTGGAAAGACCTATTGATTTTGTTCTGATTATTATTATTATTGTTAGGTCTTTCCACTTTTATTTTTTTGGAAAGACCTAATGTATTTGTTCTGATTATTATATGTCTTTCCACTTTTCTGTGGAAAGACCTATTGTATTTGTTTTGATTAATATTTTTTCTTCGGCCTTATTTTGTTCTTGCGATAAATATTTGTTTCGCAATATGTCGCTTACATATTTTTTATATTCTATCGTAAGTTCATGCGCTTTTATAATCACCCTACTTAGACGAATAATTTTCTTTGTAAGAGTTATCTCCTTGGATTTTTTTTTCCTTGTGACTACATCTCCTCCGGAAACGTAAAAGAAATCGACAAATTTGCTCGTTATATCCTTCGCATGATTTGTCCTTTTTGACCAAAGCGATATGAACACCTCATATGAAAGTTATTTCCCCATATGTATTTGGTTTACGTGATATGCATTTCAATCTTGTAAACCATAAGTGATAGGGACCTAGGATCTTTTGATTTGTGGTCCATGATCCAAAAATAAGAACATTAGGTCAAGGTCAAGAAAGTGGAAAGACCTATTGTATTTCTTCTGATTATTAGGTCTTTCTATTTTTCTGTGGAAAGACCTACTGTTTTTATTCTGATTATTCTGATAATTATGATTATTATGATTATTTAATTTTTTTTCTTCCCCCAAATTTTGCTCTACCGGTAAAAGTTTGTTTCGCAATGTGTTACTTAGATATTTCTCATATTGTATCGTATAGTTTATGCGCTTTTAAATTTTACCCTGCTAAGCCAAACCATTTTCTTTGTAAAAGTTATAATTATCTCCATATGCACTGTTAATCATATATGTGCATCTCCTTTGTAACAAAAAAGGATATCGACAAAATTCTTTCCCTAAATTGTTCGTTAGATTCTCAGAAATGTTTGGTTAATTTGGATCGAAGCGATTCGATGAAATTTTATAGGAGTTATCTACCTTTACGAAACAAATTTTTCAGTATTTTTTTTTCTCTCATAAACAGTTAATCGTCGAACCCTGGACTGTTTTATTTGAAGTCCCTAGGTCCTGACTTAGAAAATGAGGTCAAGGTCAAAGGTCAAGGTTCTAAATTGTGACTTTTGCTTCTTTTTGCATTTTCTCTAACACTTTGAAAGATACATATAAAAAGAACTAGTGCAAAATGTTTGCTTTATTGTAATAAGGATAAATTACATTTGGTCTGATACAACTTAATGGCATCTTATACGAGTTATTGCCCTTGAAATATCTTTATATAAGGTTCTTTGAACATAACTTCAACTTAGTTCATTATAAAGCAATATAAATTTTACAAAAGGTTAGGTGACATATGACCTTGAAAAATGACAACCAGAAATGACCTTGATGTTTGCACAGTTTTGATATAAAAGTACTCGGAATTCATATATTTTGTAATAAAGATATATACACCTATCACTCAAGACTACAAATGACGGAAGTGTCAAATTATTTCCCGTTCTACACACAAAAGTATATAAAAACAATATATTTTTGGAATCAGTGTGTGAAAAGCTATCACATGAGACCGGACGTGACATTTACTTCACCGGAATTAGCAGATTATCTCCCTTATTGCACTCAAAATTATATAGAAACAATTTATTTATCAAATCAGTATAAGGAAACTTATAATTTGAATCCAATTTTTACATTGAGTAAGCCGGAACTAAATTCTTTTTAAAAACTTTGATGTGGAAAAACGTTCAATTGTTCTCTGAACAATTGGTTTTTAATTTTTTTTTCTTCTGCCTTATTTTGTTTCGCAATATGTCGCTTAGATATTTCTCATGTTGGATCTTATAGTCCAAGCGCTTTTAAATTTCACGAACTATTTTCTTTGAGAGAGTTATCTCCCTCAACACCGTTTTCCTTGTGACTGCATCTGCTCAGTAACGGTAAAAGAAAGAAACAAATTTATTTTGTAAAATTGCTCATTATGTCCTTCGCATGGTTTGTCCTATTTGAGTGGGAGATATTATTGACATAAATGTGCAAATCGTGATACAAGCATGAAATTTGGTATATAGGTTAACTAAATGATAACTTAAAAATTCAGCTGCTGGCCATAAAAAAACCCATTTTTTTCAAAATGGCCACCGCTCATTTGGAAATGGCATCATATCCAATTGGCTAAATTTCGTAAATCCTTTTAAAAGAGTTTTAATAGGTATAATTCAATGTAAAGTTTGATAAAACTTCAATTGAAGTTCTTTGAGTACCATTAAGCAATATATACATGAAGAAAAGGTGACTTCCGGATCCAAAATAGCTGCAACAACGTGGAAAATGTCAATTTTATCATTTCTATCAACTTAACTAGAGATATCACGGTCTTTGTTCGGTTCAAATGCATTTATACAATTTGCCTATTTCATAATTATCTGACGGTTACCAATACACACACCTGTACAAGGAAGACCAGAACGGTAGCATTTACAGTTACCCACACAGCTTGATTACTTGCATTCGTATTTCAAAAAATCCTTACACGAGGATGTTACGGCAGCCAAAGAAATCAATTTTGGTTTACAACTGTCATTGTTTTCCTTTCGTTCATCCAACTCGAGTGTTTATGACTTGGTACAAAGACCTGTCTTATGCATAAATCCAAATGAACTCAAACATGTCGACCTTGATATGCTTCTCTTTTGATGTAATCCGGAAGAGAACCTCTGGTAGGCAGAAAAGCATAATTAAGCCGCCGCTGCTTTCTTGCAAACGATTCAAATCGTGCCTCGTTAGCAAATGTTTCTATGTTGTCAATGTATGTGTCTGTGTTTACATACTGAAGTAAGGTAAAAACGTCCATTACATCTGGGAATACTTTCCATGGGTGCCAAACTTACCTCTTCGCTTTACCATGAAATGCCGACACAGTGTAACATCCATAAAATGCATGGCAGAAAAGTAGAGCAGCTACGAGAACATGTCAAATATTCATTTCTAATATATATGTCACATGTAAAGAAGGTAGCTACCAAATTTGATAATACTTTATTCTAAAAGAAGGTAATAGAAAACATTTGCCAGAAAAATAAGATTTTAAACCTTGAATAACAGCCATTTTAGAAAAGGTGGTGGCCATCTTGAAAACATGATTTTTTTTATGGCCAGCGATTTTTTCCTAAAATGTATATAATAATGATACTTCGTGCTAATTTTCATGCTTGTATCATCATTTGCACAATTCTCTCGATTTTGCTTGCTTTTACCTTCCACTATTTTGACGAAGCAATATGAACACTCCATATGAGAATAATTTTCCCTTATGCGTGTGATATAAGTAATATCGTTTTCTATCATGTAAACCATAAGTGATAGAGACCTAGGATCTTTTGATTTGAAGTTCTTGGTCCAAAAATAAGAAAATTAGGTCAAGGTCAAAGGTCGAGGTCACGTCCTTAATTTTGACTTTTCCTTGTTTTTGCATTTTCTCCAACACTTTTAATGATAGGTATAAAAAAACAAGTGCAAAATGTTTGCTCTATAGTAATGAATGTATGTTACATTTGGTCTAATACAATGTATTGCCATCTTACAGGGGTTAGTGCCCCTTAAATGTCATATTATAATGTTGTATGATTATAACTTCAACTAAGTTCATTATAAAGCCATATGACATTGTACAAAAGGTAAGGTGACATATGACCATGCAAAATGATAACCGGAAATGACATTTTGAGAAAACCGGAAGTAGCTATTTTTGCACTTTTGTCTAATAAAAGTACTCAGAAAATCCATATATTTTCTAATTAAAATACATTAACTTATCACTCAAGACTTTCTGTAAACCGGAAGTGGTCAATTATATGCAGGTTGACAGGCAAAAATATATTGTACCTACATATTTTTGGAATCAGTGTGAACGAAGCTATCATATGAGACCGGCAGAAATATTTACCTAACCGGAAGTAACACATTATCTTCTTTAGTTCACTTTAAAGCCTATCAAAAACATTTTTTTTATATTGCACATGTTGCATTAGTCTGAAGAATTTAGCTTCTTTTCAAAATTTATTTGATGTAGAAAGACCTTTAATTGTCTTCTGAACAATTGGTTTTTATTTATTAGGTCTTTCTACTTTTCTGTGGAAAGACCTATTGTATTTGTTCTGATTATTATTATTAGGTCTTTCCACTTTTCTGTGGACAGACCTATTGTATTTCTTCTGATTTTTAGGTCTTTCCACTTTTCTGTGGAAAGACCTATTGTTTTTTTCTGATTATTTTTTTCCTTCGGCCTAATTTTATTTCGCAATATATCGCTTAGATATTTGTTATATGATATCGAACAGTGTATGCGCCTTTGCATTTACCCTGCGTAACCGAATACTTTTCTTTGTAGGAGTTTTTCTTATGTCAACTACCCCTTTGCAACCGTAAAAGATTACGACAAATTTATTTCATCTCTTTTGCATGATTTGTTTTATTTTGATCAAAGCGATATGAACATTCCATATGAGCGTTATTTCCCCTGATGCATTTGATATAAGTGATATGCCTTTCTATCTTTTAAACAATAGTAAGTGATTTACATTTTTCTAACTGGTGAACCATAGGTGATATAGACCTAGGGTCGATGGATTTGAGGTCTTTGGTAAAAAAAAATGAAAATTAGTTCAAGGTCAAAGGTCAAGGTCATAGTCTACATTTTGATTTTGGCTTATTTTCACCTTCATCCAAAAACTGTATAAGATATCGACAAATTATTTTTACTTTATTGTTAGTTGCGACATGTCTTAACATGTAAATTTTTATTGCAAGAGTATGTTGAACTCAAAAGGGAGTTTTCTCCCCTCTTGTATTTAAAAATACACGTTGTGTGATATAACTCATAAACCAAATATAATTAAGACCTTTTGATTTGAGATCCTTGGTTTATAAACTTGAAATTGACCTCAAGGTCATATATTGATTTGACGTTCTGGATTTTGACCTTTGCTTTTATCTCATATGTATACATGATAAAGTCATGGGACTTTTTGCAATAGCGTTCCTAATTAGCCTTGAAAAAAAACAACCGGAAGTGACCTTGTGTAAACCGGAAGTAGCTATTTTTCATACCTTATCAAAATAAAAGTATATAGAATCAGAGATTTTTGGAATCAGTGTCAAGGAAATATTCAAATAGGATTGGAAGTAACATTTTTCAAACCGGAAGTAACAAATTATCTCCCTTATTTAAAAACCATATTGAAAAGAAACCATATATTTTTTTAATCAGTGTGCAATAAGCTATTATTTGACGATAGAAATGACATTTAAAACCCTAATTTTTCTTCTTTCATATTTGAATACATGTTTTTGGTGGAAAGACCTTCAATCGTTCTTTGAACAATTGGTTTTTAATTATTATTTTTTTTTCTGCCACATCTTCAAATTTTTGAATCGCAATATGTCGCTTAGATATTTCTTATATTGTATCATACAGTTTGTGCGCTTTCAAATTTCACCCTGCTTAGACGAACAGATTTCTTTGTAAGAGTTATCTCCCTTTTCACTGTTTATCAAATGTGTGCATCGTCTTCGTAATAAAAAAAAGATATCGACAAAATTCTTTTTACAAATTGTTCATAATTCCTCAGAAATTTTTGGCTTATTTGGATCGAAGCGATATAATGAACTTTAAAAGGAGTTATCTACCATCACCAAATAAATTTGTCTGTATGTTTTTTTAACTCATAAACTGTAAACCGTATAACCCTGGAATGTTTTTATTTGAGGCCCCGAGGTCCTAACTGAGAAAATGAGGGCAAAGGTCAAAGGTCAAGGTCAAGTAGTCAAAATTGATTTTCCCTTTTTTGGAACTTTCTCCAACACTTTAAGAGATTTATATAAAAGAACAAGTGAAAAATGTTTGCCTTATAGTTATAAAGATATGCTACATTTGTTTCGAAACTATCTAATGACATCTTATAGGAGTTAGTGCCCCTGAAATGTCTCATTATAAGGTTAATTGATTATTACTTCAACTTGGATCATTATAAAGCCATTTGACCTTTTACAAAAGGTTGGATGACATATGACCTTGAAAAATGACAACCGGAAGTGATCTTTGGGAATCCGAAAGTAGCCATTTTTGCACTTTTTCATGGAAAAGTACTAGGAATCCATATTTTTGTAATTTAAAAACATTTACTTATCACTTAAGGCTAGAAGTAATTTTTGATAAATGGAAGTAGCCATTTTTTCCTTGTTTCCAGACAGTAGTATATAGAAACTATATATTTTTTGAATCACTGTAAAAGAAGCTATCATATGAGACCAGAAGTGACATTTACTCCACCTGATATAGAAAACACTTGTTTTTCGCATCAGAATAAAGAAAAAGATGATTGCATGCCAATTTTAGTTTTGAGTAAACAGGAACTAGCTTTTTTTCAATAACGTTGAAAATTCATGTGGGAAGACCTCAATTGTTCTCTGAACAATTGGTTTTTAATTGCTATTTTTTTTTCTTCCGCCAAATTTTATTATCACATAATATTTTTGTTTCGCAATATGTCGCTTAGATATTTCTTATATAGTATCATACAGTGTATGCGCTTTTTATTTTCACCCATTCCAATTCAAACAGTTTTCATTGTAAGAGTTATCTCCCTATTCACTGTTTATCAAGTGTGTGCATCTCCTTGGTAACAAAACAAGATATTGAAAACATTCTTTTTCTAAATTGTTCGTTCAATTCTCAGAAATTTTTTGCTGATTTGGATCGAAGCAATTCGATAAAATTTTATAACAGTTATCTACCTTTATCAAATAAATTTGTCGGCATGTAATTTAAAATGATAAATCGTTAACCGTATAACCCTAGCATGTTTTTATTTGAGGCCCCTAGGTCCTAACTTAGAAAATGAGGTCAAGATCAAAGGTCAAGATCAAGTTCTCAATTTTGACTTTTCAGGGTTTTTGCATTTTTTCCCACACTTTAAAAGATATGTATAAAAGAACAAGTGCAAAATGATTACTGGATCGTCATGAAGATATGTTACATTTGGTTTGATACAATCTAATGGCATCTTATAGGAGTTAGTGCCCTTGAAATGTCTAATTATAAGGTTAATTGATTATAACTTCAACTTAGTTCATTATTTAGCCATATGACCTTTAACAAAAGGTTGGATGACATAGAACCTTGAAAAATGAACACCGGAAGTGACCTTAAGAAAACTAAAAGTAGCCTTTTTTGCAATTTTTCATAAAAAAGTATTCGGAATCCATATATTTTATAATTTTGATGCATTAACTTATCACTTAAGACTAGAAATTACTTTTGATAAACCGTGGCCAATTATCTCTTGGTTAACAGGCAAAAGTATATAGAAACTATATATTTTTTAAATAAGTGTGAAAGGAGTGAGACCGGAAGTGACATTTACTTCACCGGAAGTACCTAATTTTCGCCCTCATTTCTCTTACATTATAAATCAAAACCATTTATTCATCACATAAGTATATATATTATATGGAGATATGATACATTTGGTCTGATACCATCTAATGGCATCTTATAGGAGTAATTGCCCCTGAAATGTCTTATTATAAGATTTATTGATTATTACTTCAACTTGGTTCATTATATAATTATGAAGCCATATGACTTTTAACACTAGGTTTGGTGACATATGACCTTGAAAATTGACAACCGGAAGTAACCTTGATAAAACAGGAAGTAGCCTTTTTGCACTTTTTTTCAAGAAAAAGTACTCGGAATCAATGTATTCTGTAATTCAGATACATAATCTTATCACTTACGACTAGAAGTGATTCTCGATAAACCGGACGTGACCAATTATCTCCTTGTTTACAGGCAAAAGTATATAGAAACTATATATTTCTAGAATCAGTGTGAAAAAATTATTATATGAGACCGGAAGTGACATTGGCTTCACCGGAAGTAGCAGATTATCTTCCTTATTTCACTTAAAAGTATATCGAAACCATTTATTCATCTCATCAGTATGAAGCAACTAGCTTCTTTTTAAACATATCTTTGATGTGGAAAGACCTTCAATTGTTCTCTGAACAATTGGGTTTTAATTAGATCTTTCCACTTTTCTTTGGAAAGACCTATTGTATTTGTTCGGATTGTTATTATTATTATTAAGTGTTTGCACTTTTCTGTGGAAAGACTTATTGTATTTCTTCTGATTATCAGGTCTTTCCACTTTTCTATGGAAAGACCTATTGTATTTCTTCTGATTATTAGGTCTTTCAACTTTTCTTTGGAAAGACCTATTGTATTTGTACTGATTATAATAATTATTATTATTAGGTCTTTTCACTTTCTGTGGAAAGACCTGTTGTATTTCGTCTGATTATTTAGTCTTTCCACTTTTCTGTGGAAAGACTTATTGTATTCTTTCTGATTATTATCAGGTCTTTCCACTTTTCTGTGGAAAGACCTATTGTATTTGTTCTGATTATTATTATTATTTTTATTTTTTTTCTTCTTCTGCCAAATTTTGTTCTTAAGATAAATGTTTGTTTCTTAATATGTCGCTTAGATATTTCTCATATTGTTTCGTATAGTTCATGCGCTTTTGAATTTCACCCTGCTAAGACGAACCATTTTACTTGGAAAACGTGGAAAGGACTAATTAATTTTGATTAGGGACAGAGAGAGAGAGGTAGAAATAATATAGAGATGTTGTGTGATTGGCAATGAAACAACTAGTATCTTCGTATGTTAATAGTTTCAACAGAAGATTCAAGACTATCAAACAAACTTTTAGTGGCAAATTGAGATTATCAAGGTAACCATGTCAATTGTTTAAGGGGAAATAGGCAATCAGAAACAATACTTATAAATGTATGTTATTTTTTATCGTTGTAGTTTTCAAACCCAGAAAGCTTCTTTTATTACATAAAATAAACGCTAGATCTTAACATTTTACTGCACCAGATAAGCATTTCGACAAAAAATGTTTTTAGTCCTAACTATTTTAAAACCTAAACAATGTCAAAGTTATGTAATGCACTAGAGATTTGTAAAATTTATATTTAAGATAATTTCGAAAATTTTGTAACAACAAAAATCAACTACACAATATTCATATTGTCATGCCAGTCCCGAGGTAAAGGCTTTTCGGCTTATAATACCCTTCACGATCACAGTTCACCATTAAATATATCGACCGAGTGGTACTACTAAAACACACGGAGTAAAACCAGTTAACGTGCGTTCTAACCGTACCCTTTTTACTTGTACAATGCAGCTACCAACATAATGATTTCCATTCTACAGGAAGGTTAATAAATATGTGTCTTCATACGACCTGCAATAATGAGTATAAACCCATGTCACATAGCTAGTAAGATATAAAAGGCCCCGACATGACAAATGTAATGCAAATCAAACGAGAAAACTAACGGACTGATTTATGTCCAAAACAATACATGATTGATTGATAAAGGTTCAGTGTCATATAATTCAGGCCTGACCAGGATGAGAACAGATCAGCAATGAATACAATAAAAAAAAAAATCGAAAACAGGAAAGTTTGTATCACATTAAAATGAGTAATACTTTTTTTTAATTTTGCCGAAGCCTGCTCTTATATGTAATTATCAATTTTATAAGTTGATTAAACATTTCCTTCTATATCAACTAAAGCCAAAAAAACAAAAAAAAACATTATTTCCTTGTATTTGACAATGGCTCTTGAATCTAATTGTCTAAACCCCATCCGCAGGATACGTTTCTTTACTCTTATCAGAAACTGATAAATTATTTTCAAAGTATTCAAATCAATATAATTTATAATAAATTGGTTTTCTCAAGTTGTTTGTGTCGGGTCTTCTTTTGCGAAGTTTTTAATTATCATCAATTGAAAATTTGAACAAATCGTATGTCTAAAAGTTGTCATTTTTCATTTTAAACTAACAAAACAAACGAGTTTATGGTCAATAAACATGTAATAATCTCAGTTCCCAGTTAAATGATAATGAACTTTCGGTTTCCCTCTCTATTTGATATTTACATCGAAATGACAAGTATATATGTTAGTGTAACATCAGAATTTATAATAATTGTATTGAAACTTCCTGAAATTAATGTCTTTAATCCGCATTTCTATAGACATATCGGTAATAATAAAAAAAAATGCTTTTACTATATAATAAACCAGTTTAAATCGGGTGTAATAAATTTTGAATATTTGTTCTATTTAAATTGATCTGAAATTCAGAAAACGTAGACGGTCTACTACATATACATTTTCAGATTTACCTAAATGTTCTCGCATGCCTAACTTTCTTATTACACTTTTTTTCATTTTTAATCAAGATATGACTGTTTGCTTACTGATAAAACTGCAAAAAACATTATAAGATTGGTATTGTATATTGATTAAGAAAGCCGAACAATGACACATTTTTTCTGAATAAAATATAAAATAACTTTGACGGAGGCGGGCTTCAGTTGGCAAAAATCTGTTGTTGTTAAGTGAAAATGGACGTCACACTATAAATTCCGCAACAAATAAATGAACCAAAAGTTAAAAAAAACATACTAGACTAACCTATTCTAGGTCATAGCTTGAGACAAGGAGTGAGGTATATTGATTCCGGTAACTGCTAGCACACGGTACAATCGAGAAAAAATCGTCTTTTGACATTGTTTTTGTTGTCATTACATTAAGTGTTATGTTTTTCAATGTTTCTAAGTATTAGTGTTTACTTTCTAATACTTTTGATAGAAGTTGAACGACTGAGGGGTCGATGCTTAAAACTACTTTGACTTTCCAAAATTTTATATTTTTTTAATGTATTACTCAATATCTTTTTGGTTCGTACTGATAGAAAAACACAATTTTTTTTCTCTAATTTTCGTGTTTCTTAGTTATAAAACGGTATAATATTTAAACTCTCAGATTTGAAAGTAAAAATTACATGTATGCACACGATTTTGAGAATAATAACATGAAAAATAATTTCAAACGTAATATTAATATTCTTGCCCATGATATCTCTTGGGGAATGAAGCATTAGTTTATAATCATAAATTGCAGTATATATTTTTGTACATGTAGTTTGATATCAGTTGGTATACCAGTTATGTCAATTTCAACATGCATTCTTTCACATTTCTGAAAAACACAAACTTACCTAATGTTATATCCTTATCCGATGGATCTCATTCTAACTGTGTATTCCAAAAAGTAATTTCTATGGATTTTAAAATCTATGTGACAACAATTAACATAGCATCCGGCTGATGCTCTTAGAAATGATGTAATGTCATCATTAAAGGAAGAACATATAATTGGTAACGCCGTGAGATTCTATATTTAAACAATAAATAAACTCATCATAGATACCAGGATTGAAATTTTGTATTTGTGCCAGACCCGCGTTTCTTCTACAAAAGACTCGTAAGTGACGCTGGACAAAACAAATTAAAAAAAAAGCCAAATAACGTACGAAAGTAAAGAGCATTGAGGACCAACCATTCCTAAACATTTTGCCAAATACAGCTGAGGTAATCTACTCATGAGGTAGAAATCCCTAAGCATTTCAAAAAATGAAAGTTTGGTACACAGTTAATTTACAAATTGTACGGCGAAATGGAGTATCTTTATTTTTTTTAACACTTTTGAATGTTTAACAGAACTTAACTAAATGCAACTTTTGACAGATCCTGGTAAACTTGTCGATCCTTTTTATAAACTTAATGTAAAAGGTTACCAATTCGACCCTGTACTTTGATCATTGAATACTTTTTTTTTATTGGTATAAATATTGATTTCGTTATCAGCAAATGAAAAGCAAACTAAATATTTTTTGTATGTTATTAATAACATATACAAATTCATTGATCTACGATTTGTCAATACCTGTATCTTGCCATTGCATAAGGTCATGTTGTCCCCTGACAGTTTATGGCGTCTTTACACGAAATCTTTTCAGGGGAGACCGTTGATCAGAGCACATGTGTGTATTAGTCGGAGAAACACGATCACTATTGGTTTTATTATTTACAGGTCATTGATGACGGATCATGCATGCATCTTACGTACACATGTTTACGGTAGCACACATTTGTATTTTAATGCATGTTTAGACATTTGATTGTAGGAATTCAGCAATATTTACGATTTTGGAAGCAATTTAATTTTCTATAACATTGAATTTAATTTCCCAATCACTTAAGGGCAAACATAATGCTGTTATTATATTATTTTAGCAAAACGTTTATCGATTAATTACAGAAAATACATGAATTGGAGCAGATTTTAACAGGGATGAATTTCTATTTAAGAAGTCCGTATATAAGAAGGATTGCATATTTTCAGTGAAATGTACAGGACTGAAATTCAAGGCGAAATGAGATTCCCTCAAAATACACCCTATCCACCAAGCTAATTAAATTGATTTAGTAAGATAAGATGCATATATACATCATGATAGCTGCAAAGTATGAGGCTATTGCTAGTTAATTTTGTATCTCTGAGAGATAGAAATAATAAAGAGATGTTGTGGGATTGGCAATGAGACAACTAGTATCGTCGTATGTTAATAGTGTCAGCAGAGAGATTTAAGTTTATCAACAAGCTTTTAGTGACTAATTGAGATTATCAAAGAAACCATGTCAATTGTTTAAGGGGAAATAGGCAATGAGGAACAATACTTATAAATGTATGTTATTATTTATCGTTGAAGTTTTCAAACCCAGAAATCTTCCTTTATAACATAAAATAAACTCTAGATCTAAACATTTTACTGCACAAGATGAGCATAAAAATGTCTTTTAGGCCTAACTATTTAAAAACCTAAACAATGTCAAAGGTATGTAATGAATTAGAGATTTGTATAATTTTATATTTAAGATAATTTCACAAATTTTGTAACAACAAAAATCAACTACACACTATTCGTATTTTCATTCCAGTCCCGAAGTATAGGTATTTAGATCGGCTTATACTACCCTTCACGATAACAGTTCACCAGTAGATATATTGACCGAGTGGTACTACTAACACACTGACGGAGTAAAACCAGTTAACGTGCGTACTTACCGTACCCTTTGTACTTGTATAATGCAACTATCAATATTATGATTTCCCTTCTACAGGAAGCTAGCTATGGTTGCTGGTTGGATATTGCCGCTCAAGATTAAAAAAAACAGCAGTGTAGATATTGTATGTTAAAAGATAGATCGTTTATCATAGTTACAGTTCGGTTGAAGTTATGTTTTTGTATATACTGTAGTAAAACATAAAACAAAAAAATATTTGGTCAAATGTGAATGGTGTGTAGAGTACGACGACTAGGGTACATGTATTTTCATGTATTTTATTATGACGTGTGATAGACATGTAAGATATTTTTGATGTATGTTTTAAATTTGTATTAATAAAGCATACTGTCTAATATTCTGTAATTTTTATGTAAGTTATGATGTAGGAAACAGTAACTGTGTGAAATAACTTGTATTATACTACTTGTAATGCTTGTAGTCTGGAACATATGATAACTGAAGCAAATAAGTTTTAATTAACATTTAATAAGTATAGTAAGAACAATTACAATGTTATGAGTTTTCTAAAAATATTGAATTACTGTCATTTGCATATATTTGATAAACCAGTTGAAGTTCATGTAATAATTTACCAGTTCATAGTAATAATCCACTGAATAATCCAACTGTAGGTCTTGTATTTTTGTGAAGATCCAATTGTAGAAACTGTAGTAAATCGTAGTAAATTCCACGCACCTGTGCTTGAATTTTATGAATGAAATGTATTGACATGCGCAGTAGAACGATTGTTCAATAAAAACACTATTTTTACGTGTTGGCAACTGTTTTCACATACTTCTTGTAATTCCTTTTAGTATTTATAGTCAACGTCTTCAATGTTTTGTAGATGTTAATGCTCACTATCCTTGATATTTATCATTTTGGTCCGCCGGTGACACACATAACTGTTTGCAATGTTGTTTACATATTGCGACTTCCGGTGGCGCTGTATATATTGTTGTAATTTTAGTTACTATAGAAATTTATCTAGTACCATGAAAACTTTGTTTATTATATAAAGGTTACTAAAATTGTATATTATTGTGATTTTTGTAGTTTATTTAAGAATTTAAATATTTAGTTGGACGGCAAGCACGCGATCCAACAATCCAACGTTTTTCCAACTTTCCAACCATCCAACAATCCAACAATCCAACATTGACGTAATTTCGACGCTTGGTCGTCAGTTCTGCTTAAACTTTTGGTTCTTACAGTTGGTATTTTTATTTGCTCGTTATTTATTTTAGTCAAAATGGTTAATTTTTCTAAGAAACTTCATTTATTTAAAGGTTAAATTGTAAAGGGAAATAGTAAAGTTTAATAGCGTTTTCAAAGTTTAAAAGGAATATTTCATTTTAGCGGACTCTTTAAAGCTTTATTTCTAGTTTATCTTTTAAAGTTAGGATTATTGAAATTGTGCATTGAAGTTCATGTTTACTGTTAACGTTTGTCATTTTGTAATAAATATGATTAAATAGGAAAACATTTGACAAGTAAGGGATAATTTCCTAAAGGTCTGGAAATTATAATAAACAATACAGTTTATGTATGGTATAAGCTGTATTTCATTGTTAGTTATTCAGAAAAGGCTCTGAATATATAACTAATAATAATAAACATGTTTTATGTAACTGGTGAGGTATCAGTTACAACTATATACAAAAATGTCAGAAAGAGGTATTCTGATTAAATTCACTTGAAGTTAGGATTTTCTCTTAGGTAATTTATTTTCTTAGTAAGATAGCAGAACTCAGTCTTTTTATGTATTTTTCTGACACACCAACATATTATCTCTTGAGTGTAGAGATAAGTTAATAAATATCTCTTGAGTTTAGAGATAAGTTAATGAATATCTCTTGAGTGTAGAGATAACTTACTACATGTATCATACTGAATAGGTTCTTGTCATATCGTCTTAGTCTATAGTTTAAGTATATTTACTAGTTAAAATTGTTGTTTATCTTGAATATAAATGAAAATATATGATTCTAGAAATGAATAAAAGATAGAAACTTATTTACGTGACTTTTAGCAAATGCCTATATTATACTGACCAGCTCATATCTTGTCATACTGACTTTGTTATTTACAAACTACTCATAATTTGAGTAAAAACTCTTGGGTCGAAGCATTTCAAGCCCCTGCCCGCTATATAATTTTGGCATCCTCGGTGGGATTCATTAAACTTTATTGGATCCTGTGATACGAACCTTTTGAAGTGTAATAGATAAACAGTGCAATGGGTAAACCAAGGTCTGTTCGTTCAAAAAAGACAGACACATATATTAATAGGGGACATAGTAGCCAATATGACAAAGAAGACAGTGAAATTAATACTCTCTATACCACTGATGATGAACCATGTCATTCTGAAAGTGACCAAGTTAATGAAGTATCTAATGACTTGTCTTGTATTGAGACTGAAGAAGAAGAAACAATAGTCTTAAGACCCAGATCGAAATTGAGTAAGAGGCCAAGTCCTAGAAAAACTGGCTCTCCAAGAAGGTCCTCCAGATATCAAAAGCAATATGATATAGAACATAAGTCAGAACCCCAAAATCAAGGTGATTCTGGGGTATATGACAGTATAAAAGTAGCGATACAAGATATGACTGGTCAAGTAGTATCAGCCATTCAAAATGCTTTTACTGGCATTACCAAACAATATAAGCATAATGCTTCAAGTCAGCAACAAAAACATGCTAAAAGTACAACAATTGCTAATAATAGCAATTCTTTTCCTAAAGTTAGAAAAAGTAAACCAAGTTTTACATCTTATAGTAATTTAGATTTCACATCAGCATCTGAGTGTGATGAATCTGATGATGAAATATTTAGTGATGCATGCTCTGATATGAATACAAATAGTATTGATACAGATGTAATAACCCAAAGTAAACGATCAAAATCAACATTTGGGTTTTCCAATGCCAAACTCCCTTCTTTCACAGGAAAAGAAAAATGGGAGGTCTGGATAAATAGATTTGAGGCAGTTGCAAATCTTCAAAATTGGGATAACAGAACTAAATTGGGTGAATTGTTAAGAATAGATTTGGGGTTTTTGAAAATAAAAGAGCATATAAGGTACAATTTAATAGACGTACCCAAAAACCTAATGAAGACACTGCAGACTATGCTGCAGAATTAAAACGCCTATATGATAAGGCGTATTCCAACAGACAGGCTAAAATTAGACAGGAAGACTTGCTCCAAAGATTTTTAATGGGACTGTCGGATACTGAAGCAAGAATTCATCTTGAACTTAATAAAGACCCCAAAACTATAGAGGAAGCAGTCCAAGAGGTCATTACCTATAAGGAGATAACTTCTGAAACACATGAGGGCATTAATTCAGGAAAATATACCACAGTAAGGCAACTAAAGAAAGAGAACACCAATTTCAACAAGCAAGATTTCACAAGTTCAGAAAAAGATGTAATTTCAGTAACCAAGGATGAATTACAGAAGATGGTTAATCAAATGTACCAAGACGAGAAAAGAAATGATGTGATACACACCTCAGTAACCGGACATAGTCGTCCTGATGAAAGACAGCCCTTCAATGTCAATGCCCCACCCTATGTTTCTAATGGGAATTATAGGAAGAACAATTCGAACAGAAACAATAACCCAGAAAACATCCCAAAATGTTACTATTGTGGTCAACCTGGTCATTATGCCAGAAAATGTTATAATAATCCCAATAGAGTAACAGATTATAGGAATAACAAGACAACTCCTCCAAGACAAACAATTAAACCTTACACTCCCCAAGACCATAATAGTAGCAGGTCACAAGGTGAATTTAGATCAGACGTATACACATTAAACTAGAACGGGTTAACTCAGCTGACCAGAAGTTAACCCTTAAGTTTAATGAAAACGGTCATAAATTGGACAATATTGGTGTACAAGAGCCAACAAGCAGTACAATTTTTAGTAATAGGAAAGAGGAAAATATTAGCAATAGTAAAGAGGAAAATATTAGCAATAGTAATAGTAATAGTAAAGAGGAAACTAGTAGTAATAGTAATAGTAAAGAGGAAACTAGTAGTAATAGTAATAGTAAAGAGGAAACTAGTAGTAATAGTAATAGTAAAGAGGAAACTAGTAGTAATAGTAATAATAAAGAGGAAACTAGTAGTAATAGTAATAGTAAAGAGGAAAATAGTAGTTATAGTAATACATCTTCTGTTACTTTAGAAGATACAAATTTAGTTTGTTCTAACCCAATTTTAGGAAGTGAACAATCAGTTGCAAGTAATGTTATTGCAAGACAAGTACTCAGAAGTGATGGAGTCTATGTCGAAGGACAGATCCAAGGGTCTGAGGTTAATTTTACTGTAGATACAGGGGCAGTCCGGACAGTATTATCTGTGTATGCCTTTAATAAAATTCCTCATGTTAATAGACCAATCTTGGAAAAGTCTAATACTTTAGCCTGTGCTGATGGCAAACCCTTAAAGGAGCTAGGGAAAGCTATTTTTGAAATTAAATTAGGAAATTTATGTTTTAATACAGAAATGATAGTTGCAAATATAGAAGACGAAGCTTTGTTAGGACTAGATGTGTTGATGAAATCTCAGTGGGGTCCTGCTGACATAAAGTTAACAGAAGGAATTATACTGATCGGTGGTCATGCTGTCCATTGTACACAAATTGGCCAAACAAATAAATTTATACGAAAAATTTATGGGGAATACTATGAAATTTCCCCAAGGTCTGAAAATTTTGTTGATGTTTTCATTGACCGACTTGATGATGATTCTCCTGAAACAGTTCAAGATTGCATTTTACAACCCACTGAGAAATGTTCAGAAAGATTTCCATTAGTAATGGCACCATGTTTAGTTAATAGTAATAGTAGCCAAGCTAACATAAGCCAAGATGTTACTTGTAATACTATTACATGTAGTATAATGAACCCATACATGTATGATCAAGATAGAGTAATTGGTTCAGCAGAAGTTGGTGAACATGAACCAAAGATGCTATTAAAATGTGAAGACACACTTGATGTAAATAACCAAATTGCAATGAGAAGACTGCAATTTCATGACTCAAATTTAGAGTCTGGAAAGAGGGTATCCGAAGAAGAAATAGGTAGACATTTGACTACTAAAGAAAAAGATCTGACACCAGAACCACCCCCTATAATACATTTTGTACATGTAGCAACAATGCTCCAGTTGCACAAAAGAAGAACACAACAAAAGAAGTCCCTGGTAGCTACATGAAGAGACATTTAATTTAAGATTGAATAAAGATGTACATGTAATTTTAATTTTTAATAGAAATGTTATGGCAATGTTATGGTATTGTTTATTTGAATTGATAATATCAAAAGTTATTAAAGGTTAAAATAATTTAGAATGAAAATTCATTTTGGAAAGTTGAAAAGTTATTTATATTAGATATAGTCAAAGCTTTTAAGTGTGAAAAGTTAAATTTTGGGTGTATTTTTAAACCTATCTTTAAATATTTTGGTACTGTTTGCATGGTAACTAAAATTTTCCTTCAGAAACCTCTGGTTCTTAGCCATGTTCCAGTTTGTTCTTAACGTACTTCAGTAATTTTCCACATTTGGTATATATGTATGTGTATCTGGTATCTACCGCCCTCATGCTGATGGTCACAATGTTGAATCTACTGGTGTATCTGTAAAATATATAAAAATATATATATTTATGTATGATTTTTACATATCAGGTATTATATTATGATGTATTTGTGCTATAATCATAGATTGTATTAATAAGAAAGCTAATTTCATCCAGTTTTAGAAATAATTTCTTTTTAAGAAGAATAATGATTTAAGACATAGAATTTTTTTTAAATAGAAACTTTTGCAAAAGTTTAAAGTATTTGCGGGGACGCAAATAATGGAAAGGGGGTAAAATGTAGAGTACGACGACTAGGGTACATGTATTTTCATGTATTTTATTATGACGTGTGATAGACATGTAAGATATTTTTGATGTATGTTTAAATTGGTATTAATAAAGCATACTGTCTAATATTCTGTAATTTTTATGTAAGTTATGATGTAGGAAACAGTAACTGTGTGAAATAACTTGTATTATACTACTTGTAATGCTTGTAGTCTGGAACATATGATAACTGAAGCAAATAAGTTTTAATTAACATTTAATAAGTATAGTAAGAACAATTACAATGTTATGAGTTTTCTAAAAATATTGAATTACTGTCATTTGCATATATTTGATAAACCAGTTGAAGTTCATATAATAATTTACCAGTTCATAGTAATAATCCACTGAATAATCCAACTGTAGGTCTTTTTGTGAAGATCCAATTGTAGAAACTGTAGTAAATCGTAGTAAATTCCACGCACCTGTGCTTGAATTTTATGAATGAAATGTATTGACATGCGCAGTAGAATCCATGTGTCACTTGGGACGATTGTTCAATAAAAACACTATTTTTACGTGTTGGCAACTGTTTTCACATACTTCTTGTAATTCCTTTTAGTATTTATAGTCAACGTCTTCAATGTTTTGTAGATGTTAATGCTCACTATCCTTGATATTTATCATTTTGGTCCGCCGGTGACACACATAACTTTTTGCAATGTTGTTTACGTATTGCGACTTCCGGTGGCGCTGTATATATTGTTGTAATTTTAGTTACTATAGAAATTTATCTAGTACCATGAAAACTTTGTTTATTATATAAAAGTTACTAAAATTGTATATTATTGTGATTTTTGTAGTTTATTTAAGAATTTAAATATTTAGTTGGACGGCAAGCACGCGATCCAACAATCCAACGTTTTTCCAACTTTCCAACCATCCAACAATCCAACAATCCAACATTGACGTAATTTCGACGCTTGGTCGTCAGTTCTGCTTAAACTTTTGGTTCTTACAGTTGGTATTTTTATTTGCTCGTTATTAATTTTAGTCAAAATGGTTAATTTTTCTAAGAAACTTCATTTATTTAAAGGTTAAATTGTAAAGGGAAATAGTAAAGTTTAATAGCGTTTTCAAAGTTTAAAAGGAATATTTCATTTTAGCGGACTCTTTAAAGCTTTATTTCTAGTTTATCTTTTAAAGTAAGGATTATCGAAATTGTTCATTGAAGTTCATGTTTACTGTTAACGTTTGTCATTTTGTAATAAATAGGATTAAATAGAAAACATTTGACAAGTAAGGGATAATTTCCTAAAGGTCTGGAAATTATAATAAACAATACAGTTTATGTATGGTATAAGCTGTATTTCATTGTTAGTTATTCAGAAAAGGCTCTGAATATATAACTAATAATAATAAACATGTTTTATGTAACTGGTGAGGTATCAGTTACAACTATATACAAAAATGTCAGAAAGAGGTATTCTGATTAAATTCACTTGAAGTTAGGATTTTCTCTTAGGTAATTTATTTTCTTAGTAAGATAGCAGAACTCAGCCTTTTTATGTATTTTTCTGACACACCAACATATTATCTCTTGAGTGTAGAGATAAGTTAATAAATATCTTTTGAGTTTAGAGATAAGTTAATGAATATCTCTTGAGTGTAGAGATAACTTACTACATGTATCATACTGAATAGGTTCTTGTCATATCGTCTTAGTCTATAGTTTAAGTATATTTACTAGTTAAAATTGTTGTTTATCTTGAATATAAATGAAAATATATGATTCTAGAAATGAATAAAAGATAGAAACTTATTTACGTGACTTTTAGCAAATGCCTATATTATACTGACCAGCTCATATCTTGTCATACTGACTTTGTTATTTACAAACTACTCATAATTTGAGTAAAAACTCTTGGGTCGAAGCATTTCAAGCCCCTGCCCGCTACAGGTGTTTCAAAGGAAACGTTAATACGAGTAGTGAGTCGCGTTGGAAGACCTACCCACCTTCAAGAATGGTATGGCTATCATTGGGGTATAGATGTAGGATCGATATCTAGCTCTATGTCAAAAACTTCCATTATCATCAGCTCTTTGACATTCGTCTGAAGTCTTCGAAAACGGTGGTCATGATAGGTACGGTACGTGCTTGTTATATAATATATATATATATTGGATAAGTTTTTTGATATTGTCAGATCATCGGAAGAAATTCTGACCTTGTTGTTGAGACATTTTGAATATAGCATTTTTCAGTGTGTGTGTCTTTAAACGACATCATCATGAAATATATGTTAAGAAATACTTTAAAGTAATTTGATTTCGATAATTAGTTTAAAGAAAAGACGATGTGCATTAAATGATTGCCAATGAGACAACTCTGACCTCATCAGTGATCAAATGGCAGAAAAGTTAATAACTATAGGTCATCATACGGCCTGCAATAATGAGTAAAAACCCATATCACATAGCTAGTAAGATATAAAAGACCCCGACATGACAAATATAATACAAATCAAACGAGAAAACTAACGGACTGATTTATGTCCAAAACAATACACGATTGATTAATGTTTTGTTGGTTGCTAAAGGTTCAGTGTCATATAATTCAGGCATGACCAGGATGAGAACAGATCAACAATGAATACACTAAAAAATCGAAAACAGGATAGTTTGTATCACATTAAAATTAGTAATGTTTTTGTTTTAATTTTGCCGAAGCCTGCTCTTATATGTAATTATACCAATCTTATATGTTGATTAAACATTTCCTTCTATATAAATAAAAACCTGACTAAGTTTCTCCGAAAATGATAATTAAGTCCTTGTATTTGACAATGGCTCTTGAATCTAATGTTCTAAACCCCATCTGCAAAATACGTATCTTTACTACTATCAGAAACTAGTAAATGTATTTTCAAAGTATTCAAATCAATATAATTTATAATAAATTGGTTTTCTCAAGTTTCTTGATTCCGGTCTTCTTTTGCGAAGTCTTTTAATTATCATAAATTGAAAATTTGAACAAATCTTATGTATAAAAATAGTTATATTTCATTTCAAACCAACAACACAAACAAGTTAAGGGTCAATGAACATTGTTAATCTCAGTTCCTAGTTAAATGATAATGAACTTTTGTTTCGATTTCCCTTTTTATTTGATATTTACATCGAAATGACCAGTATATATGTTTGTGTAACATCAGAATGTATAATAATCGTATTGAAACTTCCTGAAATTATTTTCGATAATCCGCATTTCTATAGACATGTCGGTAATAATAATAAAAAATACTTTTATTATATAATAAACCAGTTCAAATCGGGTTTAACAATTTTTTTAATATTTGATCAATTTAAATTGATCTGAAATTCAGAAAACGTAGACGGTCTACTACACATACATTGTCAGATTTACCTAAATGTTCTCGCATTCTTAACTTCCTTATTACATTTAGAAAGTGTACTGTTAACTTTCTTTGTTTTGATTTTCGTCTCTCCTATATCAGTCCCGAGGGTATCATCAGATGCTGAGTAGTCAGTACTTCGGTACTGACATGATTTAACAAACCTTTTTAAGATTGTCCGTTTATAAATTATGAAATTATTACTAAACTAAGGTTTTAACTTCCTTAGGCAAAGTTGACTTAAGATGAATTTGGCAATTTATTTTAGGTATTTTGACGGTTTCGGTACTTATACATTGTCGGATTTCAAATGTTTGGTTTTGAGCGTTCCTAATGAAGGTAAATCCAGAAAAGCGTTTCGGACGCATAAAATTTTAAAACGTGTTTTTTTTTTTTTTTTGCATAGACTTTGAATATTACTTATGTACAATTATGACTATTTTGAAACAGAACGGTTTGTTGGTTGCCAAGGAAAAATATGGCCAGTTATGTAGGTGTGGGGTTTGTATTACTTGTAGTTTAGAATCAATTGTATAATTTGCAGTTTCCGTAGTTGTCTATAATTGGAGGATAATGATATTCACTATTTGTATTACTTTTATTATATTTCAGTATAACTTTATAACGGAAAAGGCTCTCTTGCATACGGATAAACAATATAATTGTTGCAATACATATGCCAAAAATGTAAGAATTCCATTGTTAGTATTTTCAAAAGTAAAATTTGACGCTATATTTTCTATAATGCATTCACGCGACAAGAAAATAAACTAAATGTTGCCATAGATCCTTCTTTTGTTTTTACATTTGTTTATCTCAGAATTCAACCAAAAGCAGAAATGGACGAACCATTAGCTTACAAGAGATTTTTATATGTTTATTAGGCCGAAATATATTTTATGAACGCTTTATGGAATAATCTATTCTATATATAACACAAAGCGTCCACTGTGTGTAATAAAGAATAAATTTGTTTCAATTTTGATCACTTGAAAGTTTGAAATTTTTACAATTTTTTAATGGCCAAAAAGTGAATCGCATATAATCAAGTGATGAAGTATGTAACACGATTTATACTGTGATCGAAATAGTATAACTTCATACTGTTAAAACAATATCTGAATCTAGAATTTAAAGTGTCATTGGCAATTGTTATAAGAATATTCTTTCCGAAAATCACAATTTTGAGGGCTTATGTATCTCATTCTGCGAAAACACTATGAAGGTCAATCTAGATTATTTTCAATTGATATATTAAGAACACTCACTGTTGATGATATGTTTGCTCTAAATTTTACAACGGAAATTGAAGTAGTCCAGAAGGAACGTACTTTACATAAGTCTAATAAAGATAACAGTAGTTGTCTTTTTCTAGATTTGGATATTTCAGTTTCAAACTGGAAACTCTTAGCATAAATATACAAAAACAAATAATTTTGGGTTCCGACTGGCAGTTTCTTTTTAACAAAAGATGAACCATGAATAGGCCCATGTCCTAAACAAAATCTAAACGATCAATAAGCATTTTATGAATATCTCAATTTTGTTTAACTTTTGTTGTCCTTGTCAACAGTTTCTCTACAAGCCAGTATTTCTCCGATTATATTCCAAAAAGTTAGATAAAAAAAGTCATTATCAACATAATCAAAGAGCAATGACACCTAAATAAAAACTTTTGACAGTGCTGATTGAATAATGAATAATTGTCTTACATTGTATGCATTTTTCCAAAATATTTAATGTGTACAATTTGGTACGCTTAACTAACTTTTTATCTACTTTAAACTCAACATTACGCTTCATATACACACAGTCAGAAGTCAAAATCAAGTACAACGTTGAAGATAATTAGAAATCGAAAATTTCGAAAACGTTGTGCGTAATTATGCTTTTGCAATCTATGTCAGGTGTTATACAAAATTAAGAGTCTTTCAGTATTTCAGTTTATTTACAAAGAAAAAAAAACCTGTTTTATTGTTTCAGGGGTCAAGATTAAAAAAAATAATACTCAGGCAATGAATAAAAATTTAAAGACACCACCTCTAATCAACACAGGCTGCTATTATGATTTATAAGAAATTGAAACAATTTAAGAAATAAGTAAGACACGTAGGTTCCAAACGGCATACATAGGCCTTTAGACACAATAATTAATAGCACAATTCGACATTTCGTTAGTGGAAGCCTTATTTAATATGTATATCAGCGTAAATTAATGACAAATAAAAGTAGAAGTAATAGTTAATTGTCTTCCAGGGTATCTACCTGAAACTACAAAAATGTAGTATATCATTCGTTATTTTTAAATTTGAAATGACATTCTTTTTGTAAATTTTCAGTTTTATTAAATAATTTATTGACTTATAACTAAGGTAGCCATTATCTACGGTAACGTCGTTTGTCTAACTTTTCACAATTCATTACCATTCAAGTAAATGACAGGTGTATCGTGTGGTAATCTGTTTAAAAGTATATGGCAATTCCATCTTGTTTGTTCTAGATATTTGTGCTTTAACCTTTTCATATACTATATATATATAATTTCTCTAATTCTTCGTCAATTTATCCCTTTCTGCACCCATTGTATAAAAAGATTTAATGAACTTGTGGTTCGGTTGATCTCAGTACTTCATTGGTTAAAATCCGATTATGACGTCGAATTTTCTTGCTTTCCTCTGAAATTCCTATTGTTACGGCATAAAAAAAGGCGACCATGCCTAATGACGTCACATAGAAAGAACACATGTTTTTGCAGATCATTCGAAAAGAAGGAATAAGTTTGCCTGCATAATGTTAGAAAATCATTAGAGAAACAGATTCCACCACCAAATCTCGTGTAATACGATATTTATCCACTCTCGACAGTTAAATTTTAAATATTTAAAACGCTCGTGCAAGCCTAGCGTTTTAAATTTGAAAATTTAACTGTCTCGAGTGGATAAATATCGTATTACACTCGATGCAGTGGAAGAATCTATCTATATATATATATATTTATGATTTTTGTTATCCGGAGTGCGTTTTGGACATACTTAAAAATTGCTGCTTCAGTAACACATGTCAGGTACACTGACTCCAAAATCACACATTAAAAGAGGGACGAAAGGTACCAAAGGAATAGTCAAACTCATAAATCGAAATAAACTGACATCGCCATGGCTTAAAAAGTAAAAGACAAACAGACAAATAAAAGTACACAAGACACAACATAGACTAAAGACTAAGCAACACGAACTCCACCAAACACTTGGGGTGATATCATGCGCTCCGGAAGAGTAGGCAGATTCTGCTCCACATGAGGCGTTATTCCATAACGGTCAACCAACTCGTGATGACGTCTGTAAAATTTACGAAGGGATGATTTTAATTAAATTTCACAAGTTATAAGAACCGAAGTCAAGATACTATGAAACATGTTAAAATACATAAATCGTGTTTCCAGTGAGCAGATACATATTATCGTATATAGTTTAAAATACGACCTTAAAATGTTCCCTTAAATAATTTTGTTATTCAAAATAAAGTTTTCTGAATATCAAAAATTGGAAGAACAGATTGAACCCATATACAAAAATCAATATGCTATAAACGACGATTTGATTTGACGATATAACAGTTAGGCTAAGTCCTCATGATTCTCTATTCAAATTTGAATACAGATCTGGCTTGGTTTTAAAACCTTCCGATTCATTCATTGATGTAAGCGGAAATTCCTATCCACACATATATTACATAGTAAAATTATAATCGGTTTAAAGTTTTTAAACAATCAGTATACAAAGATTTATTCCAAAGGGTTAAAGAAATGTTAATACACCTGAAATTTACAGTACCACAGTACATATATTCATTTTGATTATTCGAATCAAGATTGAAAAATGAAGCGAAAGTTTGAATTTCCAGGTCAGTGTGATAAAAAACGTATTATTGGTACAATGGGTTCTGAACAACATAATAAAACGACACATTTGCACGTGTCTGTCTTCACATCGGTAACTGCTGTCGCCTTAAATCAACACTTAAGCTTAGTACCTTTAATGAGTTTATATTTTGTTGAGTTCTTGAAAATGCAGGTATTAGTATTGGTTGTTATACAACTGTACGTAGTTACAAAACAGCTACGGCAAATCAAGTTTCATAAGAAAAAAGTGAAGAAAAGGTAAACATATCATCAACATTACTTATTACAATGTCGTTGTTCTGAGCGTCACCGCAGTAATCATCAATGTGTATGTGTCATTTTACTGTATTATCTGATAATAATTTAAAAAAGGCAAGACATGCGTTTCGTTTACATTTCGAAAACCACGAAAAACGTTTAACGAGAATAATCAAAAGACGTGACACAGACCCCCCCCCCCCCCCCCCGTTTTTTCATGTTTATTCAACTTCTAAGATTATAATTACATTAAGCATGATTGGTCATCTGTTTGTCCGGCCTCTTGATATTAACCTCTTATTCACCTGTATCAGGTCTTCACTAAAATATCACACAAAGAAATTATTTGTTTTAAGATATATTTTCAAACAATAACTAAACTATTTGTTTTTTATACGATAATTGTGTTTTGTTATATAATTTTAACATATTTTTACGTAGTTATTATTTTCCTTGTTCGAATTAAAAAATAAAAGTTAATCAACAATAAAGGACATAAATAAATAAGGAGAATTTTACCATTTCTCTATCAAATGTAAAATTTCATAATAATCTATGAAGGAATAATTTCACAGTGACTTAACATAAAAAAAGAATTTCCAATGCAGTATTGAAATGTTCAATTTATTCTATTACTTGATATGTATTTGAATGTGTGCTACATGAAGATATCAAAATATAAAACGGAACGCACCATATATAGTTAATTAAACCTGCGGTCTACATGTGCAAAGAACCATAAATCGTCTACCTGGCCGTTCTTATGTTATTCATAAGACCAAGTCAATGTTCCTGGTATGCTGTCTAAAGCATAATGAAGAGTCAGTTTTTTATCTGTTTACTTGTGGCACGAAAAACAGGGAGACCATATAGCGGGTGCAAGATGTCGTGAACTATGTGGGATCTGGCTCAATGCATGTGATCTGAACGTATTCTCGATTTGTCGCTTAACGTCTTGAAAATTTATGCAAGCTGACTATTACATTTATATATACATTTTGCACTACATCTTTAATGATAAGAAGCGATTTGTGATTTATTGACTCAAGCTACAAAAAGGTTTCATAAATTTTTAAGCTCTCAGAATATAAAATGTTTAATTTGATTCAAGATCGAAACATTGTAATCTTTGTAGTTACACATTACATGGAAAATAAAACAATAAATATAAAAATTATGTCAGATTAAATCTACATCACTGTGCTTGATTATGTCGTCTTTTAGAATTTATGGAAACTTTTTAAAAAGGTATTAAAAACAAATAATTGTAAAAAAAAAGAAAATATATTTGGTTCCTATTTTTACAATACATCTTTAAAAACTACCCCTTTTAACAATAATCTAGTTCAGAACTTCAACAGGTGAATTGCAGGTGAAAATCAAGAGACCAGTCCAAAAGGGAAACGCATAGTTTTTATAGTCGTTAACATGGTTAAGAGTACCCCGCTTATCATTATTGTTGTTTTCGTATAATGATAAAATGTTAGAAAAACGTGATCAGAACCAAACAATATAGACACGAACATTTTTAACTGATAAACAAAAAATAAAACAAGTGCAGTTACCATAGTCTAAGGAAGTATTTAAACTATAACGCCGGACACGAAGAGCGATCGCTTAAAATAGGTATTGATAAGTACATCCGGGTTTTATACTTGGCATAGGTCAAACTTTTGAAAGCTAGTTTCAACAAGATGAAGTTCTCATAGTATATAACAGATTGATTTAGACTATAAAAAACTTATAAAATAAAAAAAACGTTTTCATCAAAGCAGTTTTAACTTCCAATAGTATTCAGATTTACAGTACTGTAATATACTTGTTTTGTTCATTATAGTTTATTAACTTTTAACTAAATGCAAACATCAAGGCTGTTACGGGTAAATGTATGTGTATCGTGTCGGTATAAACATACACGAAAAGATACATCCAATAATTATGTATACATATTAGAAAGGACATGTGAAAATCATTGCGGTTCATGTAAAAAATAACAAACGACAACAAATATGATATAATAACAAACAAAAACCACATGCTATGAATTATTGAAGTATGTTAAATCCATGATACACTGCATAAATACAACATTAACCTTCAATGATAAATCATTTCAACTCACAAACAAGATTTTTGAAAAATTACAATCTGTCAGAAACACTTGACACAGTTTTAGAATATATGGATATGAATCACTATGCGAAAAGGAAGGTGAAACTAACGATGTTCTACAAACGTATCTTACACGTGATACTCAAGGTCATATTGACTAAATTAGACGTAAATTATAACAAGGTTCTCGGAAAAGTGTTTGTTATAAGAACGAATCGACCCTGTTTACAATAGTGGGTTGTAGAGATAATTTTATCGTATTTAGCTAGACTAAGTGCTCTTACAATCAGGTGTTTCTGTATGTCTTTTCATTACCAGATATTGTAACATCGACCAAGTGTATAACTTTCTAAATAACCAAGACTAAAAACGCAATATGTCGCCCGTATCATCAAACTAAGCAAACATCGACAGAAACCAAAACAATGTTACATGGGATGAACTCCAGAACATATGAATTATATTTACAAATTCTTTAAAACATCTTATATACTAATCAAATGTTTAACTTCACTATATACTTCCTCACTTCATTCAAAGCATATATTATGAAAATAAACCTGCATATTGTGAAACAAAATATTTCATTTCTTAAGTAAAAAATAAATGATCAGCGGATTTTAAATGAGTAACACCACAGAAAGACTTCTGGTCCTGATAATTGGTTTTCCTATGCTAGCTATGAAAAAAATAAAACACACAAAAAACTAACAAAAAAACTAACAATAGTACCGAAGTCACAACAAAGAAAACTAAAGACTAAGCAACATGAACCCTACCAATTACTTGGGGTGGTCTTTCTTTTAGTAATGACGTTTATGTCCTTTAGTATTGTTTGAAAGATTAGATATATAGAACGTTGACATTTCTTTAATAATTGCCACCTACAAAGGTTGTAACCATTTAAATACGTGGTTTTCCTTGTTAGACAAAATTTGATTCACAACTTACATTTCCCAATGATTGCAATAAACAAAACATTGAGTTTGTGTTTACAAGCACTAGATTTTTATCTGGTATATTGTCTGTGAGTTATCTTAACATTTCGTGAAATTATCACAAGGTTAATCCAATCACCAATACAATAAGGAAAATGTAATTAAATGTTAAAAGATATCACGAATTTAACATGCAAATATGACATCTTTAAATATTTGACATCTCTGTGTCCTGAATAGATCGAGTACTTATGAATATCAACGTTAAACGCTAATTAAATTCCTTTTCAGTGACATGGTCATATTAACTGATAAAGCTAAATTATACCACTTGATAGTTTAATATTTAGAATGCAACAGAAACTGTTGGGCTAAAAAAAGGGGGGCAATCGCACAATACAAACTGTACAAAATAATTAATGAATAACAAATATAATATAAAGCACACACATGATATACAGAGCTGCTTTATACCACTACGAAATTAATTGACCGAGGGGAGTGTAGCACAATACAAACTGTTTAAAACAATAAATGAAAGACAACTATATATTACAACACAAACATGATATACAGAGCAGCTATAGACAACTACGAAATAAATGGCTCCAGGTTAAGGAGAGGCATATAAAGATAGTTTGCAGGGTTAATAAATATAAGAAGATGTGGTATCAAAAGTACGGTCTTAAACACGGAGTCTTATAGTTCACACAGAATAGCAAGCAATAAAAGGCCCAAAATTCACTAGACTGAGTGGAAAACCATTCAAAATTTATATAAAAAACGAGAAAGAGAAAACTTATGCACTACATCTCGCATGCACATCAACAAACGACAACCATTGAACAACATTTCGATGCGTTAGCAAAGTTACAAACAAATGCAGCGGGTTTAAACGTTTTAATAGGCATCAACCTTCAACCTAACATGAAATTATAATGTAACATCACAACAGTGACGCTCGAATAAAAAAGCCAAATAAAGTACGAAGTTAAAAAGCATTGAGGACCAAAATTCGAAAAGTTTTGCCAAATACAGCTGAGGTAATCAATTCCTGAGGTAGAAAAAACCTTAGTATTTCAAAAATTCTAAAATTTATAAACAGTTAATTTATAATAGATATAACCATATCAATGATAAAAAAAAATGATAAAAAGACCTGTTAGCAAAAACAGTTAAACATACACTGAAAGAACAAGTTTGATCTATAACACCATGTACATAAAAAATTGATTAAAAAGGAAAGTAAGATGCAAAATAAAATCAGAAGTACTACTATGACTTTGTACATGCTGTTAAATAAAAATAGTGTACATTCAAATTAAAAATAATTTTGCTGTGAGGAGAACATGCAGTAAAGAAATAATGTTTGTTTAGAAAATAGATACATTAGTTTATCATAGTACGAGCTCAGAAGTTAAAATCTATCGTCATACTAAATACTTCAAAGGTGTTATATATTGAAAATAGTGAGACGATATATAACACAATATAAGTAAATATAAAAAATGCATAACAAATTGTATCAACAGGTCAAATTAGCACGAAAGTACTCGCATTTCCTAAAAGCTAGTTAAAAGCCAAAAACAATTATATACTAGACACTTAAATCAACCAAAACATGTCCCAGGGATTTATTGTTTTAACGTCATGGACAGTCAAAGCAGACATGACTAGTGCGATACCAAAAAAAACCCAGTATCGACCGACAGAAGGATACATAGAATTTAAACCTTTAATACATATGTATAATGTCATATATAAAGTAATATTTATATACAAAATGAACGTGGATGTGTATTCATTCATCTCATAATATAAAAAAAGAAGATGTGGATTGATTATCAATAATACAACTCTCCCACAAGAGACTAATATGACACAGAAATTTACAACTATATGTCACCGTACGGCCTTTAACAATGAGCAAAGCCCAAACCGCATAGTCAGCTATAAAAGGCCCTGACATTACAATATAAAACAATTTAAACGAGAAAACTAACGGCCTAATTTATGTACAAAACATGAACGAAAAACAAATATGTAACACATAAACAAACGACAATCGCTGCATTACAGGCTCCTGACTTGGGACAGGCACATACATAGATAATTTGGCAGGGTTAAACATGTAAGGGGGATTACAACCCTCCTCTAACCTGGGACATTGGTGTTACAGTTCAACATAAGAACAAACTATACAAATCAGTTGATAAAACTATTTTAAAAGAACACACTTTAGTTATATTTCAATTTGTTGATGACAAAATCGTTGTTTGTGCCAACGTAAACAATATTCACAGATCTAATATATTTTATACAACATTATTAGGATAACCTGCACCTTTACGTTTGTTTAACGGTTCGACGAGTTCACTCGGAGCACATAGTGATTTCCGAGCTTTAACCACAGTATTACCGTTAAATTTAGGATGTGAAATACCGATTTAATAGGTCCTCTACAGATACAGCCAAGCTTACTTATCAGATATTTGTATCTATGAAAGAATTTGAAAAAAGTAATTTATGGTAACAAAATCCCTGACTGAATAATTTACCAGTGATGCTTTGATAACTTTCGTTTACATCTATGACATCATTACACACACTGAAATAACGAACGAGATGGGATATATAAACACCGTATGATGGAGCCAAAAGAACATGTTTGCGGACGGTGCACGATACCCTTAACCTATATAGTGCTGTAACAAAATAATATAAAGACAAATTATAAAAACATGTGAGAAGGCTTGACTTACATGAGATCGATAAGAACTACAGTCAAAAATACTGATTTGCAAGTTATCAACCGACGTTATAGACGATGCATGAAAACCATATGCAATGCCAAATTTAAATGATAGAAATTTTATGTATAAAATGTCAACTTAATACTATGAAAAGAAAAGTTCAATTTGCAATTTTGAAGACTATTATAGACAATATTTTGTCTCAAAAACGAGATTGATGGTAGAAGTACCTCCTGAAACCAGAGACCTGAAGGTGTAGAGTGATGGACACAAATTTGTGAAAATTGAAGAAAGAACTACAACAGTATCGGGAATGAAAAAAAAAAATCAGGAATATTTCCTAACAATGTTTAAACTTTACAATATGAAAGAACTAATATAAGAAAGAGTTTGAGCACGACTACTGTCCATCAGAGATCAAATGGCGCAGAGGTTAACAACCACAATGTATAGCATGGCTTTCAACAATGGGAAATTCAATTTATCCACAAAACGAATGAGAAATTTTCATCGGAACTATTGATTCAAATAAACCAAGGTAGTTTTCTGCATTAATAGGTTTAATTACAAGTTTGTTCCCATTCGGAAGGACGTGGTTGTACATACAACACATCCAAAGTCACTGTTTATACATGGTGTATGTATGTTAAGATGTTTATCGTGTCATTACATCAGACACAACTCCAATTAAATACTGAAATGCCCCCTCGATAAATATTGTGATTGTGAATAATAAAAACAATTGAGTGAAAAATTGAATAAATCTGACCGATTGTGTAATCTCATCGATAGTACATGTAGCTGAACTTATTATATACAGTTGCAACACATTAAACATTCAACACGCTTAGAATTTTGTGATAAAGTACAAATGTATATTAAGTTACCATTGAAGGACGTACGGTAACCTACAGTTATGAGTTTCTGTGTCATTTGGTCGCTTGTGTAGAGTTGTCTCATTTGAAATCATACATCTTTTATTTTTATATAATACTCTACCTTGGTAATATAAACATGTTTGGTTTAGGTACTAAAGAGACATTTGATTTTTATGTTTGTCCGTTTTAATCAACAATGCAAATAACTCACGAATTAAATCGAGAAAAACACATGCAGATTAATTAAAACGAGTCATTCATCTCTAAAAAAAACCAACAAATATAAAAAAAAACTAATGATATACTGTTGCATTAGTAACATATAGTCAATAACTGTAATTTATTCGTAAATACCAGTTGTACTTGTACGAGGCTGAGAAACAGGTGTAATGCGAACTTATGCTTTCATTAAAAGAATTTTTTTTTTATTTAACATAACAGCTTATTTCATCAATCGAAACACACTTTGTCCGATTTAAAAAAGTGTATAATTTGTCCTACGCTTCATAATTTTAAAGTGAACGCGAAAATTTCATTCAGTTTACATACAAGTAGTTATAACATTTGACACGGTTTTAAACGTTTGAGCTAAATATATTCTATGAATAGCTGTTTAAACTTAAATGTAGAATAGTAAATTATGCTGCATTATTGATGGTTATTGTGGATAAACGGTTAAACATAAAAAACAATACAAGTGCAGACTTAACATGCTTACCGGATAAAACAAATGCAATGATTTAATTCTAATTCAAACAATATAATCATGTGCAAATAAATTTTGTATAGTGGAGCGTCATTTTTCATTATTATTTAATACAAAAGGTGTGCTAACCTGCTTGTCAAACTTAGATTTACGAATATCCATTGATGAACGGGATAAAGAGTCGATCAGGGTAATAATTTCCAACTTAACTTGAATATCGAACCGACAACTAGCAGCCGGTTGGATATATATCGAATATCGAATAACGAACCGGCTGCTAACTTCACATTCATGCTTATTTTCTGTATTTTTAATCCTAAAAACAATAAAATTTATAACGTAAGTGTGACGTCATCAGAAAACACATTAAATTTTGTGCTTTTAATCTATATTTTTTTACTTAATGCATTCGCAAAAATCATGTGCAAATTAGAAACAGATGTCAAAGATTTTGTTTTCTTGGACAAAAACCGTGCCTTAATGCCTACACTGCCAACTGAAACTTTACATAAGGACAGAGGTTTGCATTTGATACAGTTCATCAAAGGACTTCTCAATGAGTTCTCACAAAGGTTCTTAAACCCGTTCAAAAAAGAATGACATTCTTTCTGAACGAGACAACAAATTTAACGTATTTAACAATTTAACTTCTGACCGGACATATGTATACTGTGGATTCATTTATTTTCGTGGGTATCAATTTTCGTAGATCACTAAAAACTTGCCTATTCGTGAATTTTAAATTTCGTTGTTTTGACGATCTCTGTGTATCAACCCTATTGAAAATATGATATTCGTTGAACATTTGAATTCGTGGAACATCTGTATCCACGAAACCCACAAAAATTGGTATGCACTGAATAATAATAAACCCACAGTAACCTACACAGCCAAACGGAAGTCCCACATTAACAAGGGTTTTACTGCCAGCCAGAAGTAGACCTGTGGTGATATAGGGTATATTTCTACTCCCTATTCCAGTCAACATAGGGGTAGACTGACAACCAACATTTCAATTTTCTTACCCTATTAATTTCAATTAATACTTAAAAAGTTTGAATTATATTCCCTTATTTCGTTAGTTTCTATCAATGTTATTCAACATATCGTTTTGCTTAATTCTCTTTCTGCTTTTCGATTACTGACATTCGAACAAAGATAGCTAAAATAACAGAAAATATAGTTTTGTTAATTTTCATCTTGCTTTACGAAAATTTCCAGGGTATGATTTATATCTAGATTTTAGGAGGGTTGGTATCCCATAAACCTGTTTAACCCGCCGCAATTTTGCGCCTGTCCAAAGTCAGGAGCCTCTTGTCTTTTTTAGTCTTGTATGATTTTTAATTTTAATTTCTTGTGTATAATTCGGAGTTTAGTATGACGTCCATAATCACTGAACTAGTATACATATTATTTAAGGGGCCAGCTGAAGGACGAGCACGGGTGCGGGAGTTTCTCGCTACATTGGAGACCCATTAGTGGCCTTCGGCTGTTGTCTTCTCTATGCTTGGGTTGTTGTCGCTTTGACACATTCCCCATTTCCTTTCTCAATTTTATAGATCTATTTGAGTCAACATTGTCAATGTGTGGACTGTCGATAATTCTAACTTCTTTGTCACTTTATTTCGAAAATGATATGAAGTTGTGTATATGTCACGGTTCAGGATTCAGAATTGTTAAAGACAAATAACTGGTGAGTTCGAATGCAATTAGTTAAAGTTGGTCGTTTTTTTTTCACAGTTTTTAATTGCATTTAAGAAATGCAAGGTTAATAATCATCTCTTCTATAAAACCATAGATAAGAAAAAATACTCTGACTTGTAATTAATTTTGAAACATATTGAAAAAAAATCCAACAATACTTTATTTCTTTTAACCTCTGTTTTCACTGTTTCACAATAAGTTATGCATACAAATTCACATTTAATGAGAGACAACTCCTATAATCTTTAAAAAGATGTGATAGATAAAAGCAGAGCTAGATTAATATTTTTAACATTTCTTTCTATTATGAAAAATATCAACGTAAATATTGTATTTTAAAACAGCAGCAATTATAAATTTTTTGATGATATATGTGTGCATTATATATTTCCTGCACCATGCTCTTTATTAGTGAAATCACATTTTCACTGCTGAGATACTATGAAATTTGTGATTCTGACCAACTGATTATTTAAATATACATTTTAAATGGCCGTGTTTCTATTACCCCTGGTGTAAATTTGGTATAAACTGTATAGACCCAAAACTTGAAAAACGGATAATTTATACGAGGGCGAATACAGAGACCTCTAGTTAATAACATTTTTTTTTTACCTTTTTCTTCATTAAATTAAAAAATAAATATTAGTGAAACTAAAGAGGTAGAGGACATCATATTTCAACAGATGTTTTCCTTGGCCTGTAACATTGACTTGTATGTCAATATAACTGACAGCTCTTATTTCTCGTCTCATTCCGTGCAAATGCATTCATTTATTTTCTGGCAAATATAACATACATTTGTTATCTTTTACAGATAGAAACGGTCATTTTAAGTTTAAACAGATCTTTATACAATGACTAATGCTTTGCAAAGTTACTTGCAGATTTAGTAAATTTTCACATTTATTCCGCCCGGTAGATTTAGTGCCTGTAGTGGTATTTTTTTTTTGTACACATTATAAACAAACTCATCACAGATACCAGGCTTAAATTTGAGCATTTGTACCAGATGCACGTTTCGTCTACAAAAGACTCATTTAAAAGTAACTGACTTGTTTATCATGTATCAATTCAATTCCCTATATCTTTATACACGTTTATTTTTTTTTTTATCTATTATACTGTTTATACTATTTCACTAATTCCTCAGCCAAGTATCCCTTTCTGCACCCATTGTTTAAACAAACAATTAATCAACGTGGGGTTCGTTTCATTTCAGTTCTTCATTGGGAAGAATCCCATTATGACGCCGAATGTTCTTGCATTCCTCTGAATTTCCTATTGTGACAGCATAAAAAAGGTGACCATGTCTGATGACGTCACATAGAAAGAGCACATCTTTTTGCACATCATTTGGAAAGAAGGAAACAGTTTGCCTGATTTTTTGTTTGAAAGTCATTAGAGAAATAGATGCCACCACCTAATCGCGTGTAAAACGATATTTATCCACTCTCGACAGTTAAATTCTAAATATGTAAAACGTTAGGCGAGCCTCGCGTTTTAAATTTTAAAATTTAACTGTCTAGAGTTGATTAATATCGTATCACACTCGATGCAGTGATAGAATCTATATTTATATCTGTCGTTCTAACACGATACAATTATAATACTTTACACTGAAATCTTTCTTTGCATTTATCATTACCTTTTGCGTTGCTACTTATTCGTTTTTATGCATGCAATTATAGTTTTACTTTGTTTACATGTAGATGTGTCCTACCTGTAAAATTAAAATATTTGAAATGTTATATAATCAATACAGTACGATTTGTTTGTTTTCATATTGCATTGCCCGATTATAATCAGGTCGTGTCTTTATAATAGCGCGTCATTGATCATTGTTGATTAAGGTTATGCATCTACTTTTTTCTTGTATGATTTTTTTCTGTTACTTTATACTACTGGATTCCTAGAATCTAGATCATTAGATCTAATTTGATATAAACTAATTTTTGCAAAACGATTTTAGACTTGGTGTAATTTTGTTTTATGCAATGGTCTGAGTATCCTGTTGCAGTTAATAGCAGCCTTAATGTATTTGTTAGCAAAATCTATTGTTAATTACCTTTTGTTAAATGACAAAATTAAATAGGAAACCCGTTTTATGATTTATCGTTTTTTTTTGTATCAAAACCTTATTGTATTCATCATTTGTTGCATATCTTAGTATCGATTATTGGTTAACAGATCTAATACCAAATGATAGCCTATAGTATACAAAATTCGAAGATGGTGCTTAGCTTTTAAATATATAGTTTGAAGACTAGAATAGAAATTTTAAAAAACCCGCATCACTTCATTTTGTATATTTTGTAAATGTGTGTAGATTCGCACGAAATATGAAATATGAAATTTTTGTGGATAACTGTGCTTTCTATAAAGGTATAGAACCACCAATTTAGGCTCGGTCGGAAAGAACATACAAGAAAGTAGTACATATTTCAAACAAAATAGTTCCTCCGCATAGCTGTATCTTTGTCAATAGGTGAGATATTTGTTTAGCTTTAGTATCAGATGAAAGCTTGGGGACTTTGGATCATTGTAGAACCCTTTTTGAAATAATAAAGAAGTATATAAAATCACAATAGGAGGGCACATTTCCCCTGTTGTTTAGATAAGAAACACCGGTTTCTGTACTATCAAACTTCAGGCAACAAGTACGCTCTTATATGCAATTAAAGGTATAATGAATTTTTCAGCAGAAGTCAGGATAAGGTATAGTTTTGACATGAAATGACTGCACTTTGTTTGAATTTAAAACAACGTAGCAATTAATGCTTGAAACTGCAGAATGTAACATAGAAAGCGGGGCTTTATACCTAAATAGAGGACTGTACTCTGTATTGTTTTTGTATATATGGAATATTTGAGAAGAACTGTACTCCTAATTAGAGAGTTATGCACTTTTATATCTAGATAAAATTTATGCACGATTTCACATTCTTATTAATGAAAAGATTGTTTGTTTTAAACTATTTTGCCTATAGTTTGTTGTAGTGCTGAATATTCACAAATACATGTACATTTTTATATTATAATCCCTTATGGTTTACTTTTATATGCCCGTATTATTTATTGTTCTGATATTTTTTTTTACAGATTCTACACGCTTGGCTACCACTGGAAAAAAGTTATATTTACTGTAACGAACCAAAAAGTATTATACTTGTATTTTGAAAAATTTAGAAAATGATGTGTTCAGAACTATTTTACTTTTAAGCAGCATCAGTGTATTGTGTTGCCTTGTTTTTAGGAGGATTCATACAAGAAAAAGTATCCGTTTCAGTTTTGAAAGCTTTTTTATTCCATCAACTGTAAACAGAAGATTTCCCTCAACATTAATCCTCGCACGAAGATTTTCTGACGCTCATTCTGAAGTAGGAAAACGAATGTTGAGCAAACCTTTGAACCTGAAGACGCCTATTACTAAAGATGTTTTGTTAAAATTAGTTTAGCACTATACGGTATAAAAACATAATTGATTATCTCTGCGCACTTGTTACTTGAGTAATCTCGGGTTTTCTGGTATTTTTTTAAACAGATATAGTGAACTAGCTAAAATTCGGAATCTGATTTGGATTTTCAATTAAATATTTTGAAGAATAAAATTCCTTAAAGTAAAACTGATTTATCCAAGAGATGTTATTCAGTTATAATTTAGGAACAGACAACGAGCTTTTGTTAGATGTATATCTATTCGTATCCATATGACGAGTTGTGACATCACTGTCCTAGGTTAGGAGAAGGATTTTGATCCCGCTGACATGTTTAACCCCGCCACATTCTGACTCTCCTTGTTCTTGTTGCGTCCTTCATAGTCTTAGAATTAGAGTTTCGGCAGCTGCTAACGAAACAGTTCTTGACGGCCTACTTAAAATTCAAAAGCGCCACATTCTGACTCTCCTTGTTCTTGTTGCGTCCTTCATAGTCCTAGAATTAGAGTTTCGGCAGCTACTAATGAAACAGTTCTTGACGGCCTACTTAAAATTCAAAAGCGTATGCCTACAGACAGAGCTAAGGACGGCTATATCAAGGAAAGCATTGAGCAACAAATATTGGTATCTTTAAATTTGGGTTTGTAATTTCCGAATTTTAAAATAACCACCTTTGCTATGCGATCTCTGTAACGAACGCAAAACCCATTTTCTTGTTTGTTGTTTATTTTAGTTAGATCACAAAATATTTATTTTAATACGAATGGGATGATTTAGAAAATAAATCTATGTTTTTGCGTTTCGTTGTCATTTAGGGGGTTTTCCTTACTTGAAATTTTTCCCGTAGTCTGTTTCTGCACGGGCGGTTTGGATTGAGGGTATATTAGGAATTTGTATGGGTATTGTCTATTAATGCAACGCTTGTTACAAAGTTGGAAAGGACGTGTAATAATTAAGTTTTCGTTATTTGCGTTATCTTCCCTCCCTGCCTCTATTACTAGTGGTAGCTGTGTAGACTTAATACTTATGAAGTTATATTATATGTTGACATTGATACATATGCAACATCTTTATTGTTTTTGTTGATTTGTTCATTATACAAAATTTATGCGATCTTTGTAACGAACGCACAACCTTATTTCTTGTTTGTTGTTTATTTTAGTTAGATCACAAAATATTTATTTTAGTACGAATGAAATGAGGTAAAAAACAATTATTTAGATTATAACACAATGTTGACTGCTGTACCCATATCTTTGAGAGTTTTACCTATTATGTCTATTAGTTTTGTTCACACATCGTTGTCAATATGATGGAATTATATCTGACTGTTATACAAGTGAGAGGTATAGATAGCAATAAAACCAGGATTTATCGCCATTTTCTACATAAGAAAATGCATGTACCAAGTCCGGAACATGACCGTTGATATCCATTCGTTTGATATTTATGAGCTTTTGATTTTGTCATTTGATAAAGAACTTTCTGTTTATAGTTTTCCTCGGTGTTCAGTATTTTTGTGATTTTTCTTTTTTCTATATAAATCCCAAAAGATTGTTCATTTTCCTACCGAATGTCAGTATTTTCTCTTGGCACAACATCTTTATACTACAAAAAAAGAAGCTTCGCGTAAAAACAAAATATAATAGTGCTAAAAGTTGCGTTAAGCACCGATCCATCAATCAAAATCAATCATAAATCGGACCAAACATTCTTATATATTCATTATGATATGATTCCTTATAGGCGAGTGTAATAATTGGAAAAGACGTCTAGTTAAGGACTTTAATGCACCCACCTAACACACGGCTAATTTCTTTTTTTAAATGAAAGAACAATGATTTATCTTTGATTTTTGCCCGGTCCTCACAAAATCGTACGGTGCAGTTTTTGTAAAATTGACGTTTATTTCAGAAACTAGTTGAAAATTATAAAATTACGACATGTTTTTCAAGCAAAGGAAATTAGTCGTAATTCTTCTTTTAGGCAGAATAATTAAGTGAATTAGATTCTTAAAATAATGAAAAACAATATTTTCAACTGTAAGTCCGCATGCTTTTGCATTCCTTCTAAATATTTGACATTTTGTACGAAAATGTTCATAATCCTGACCTGTTCGGATCTACAATTAAATTTTTATTAAATGATTTTGCACTCTATTCGTTTTAGAACACACCAAATTACTCATCAGTTATCGTATCTTCATTCAAGATCAAGACTTTATCTCAACATTTCTTAAAATCACGAATTTCTGTAATTTTATGATGTAGGGTACAATCACTATAGTTTCCGGAATCCCCTATCTATTTCGTTATCGTTTTTTACTGAATAAATTAGTCGATTTCCGTGTACTTAATAGTTCTATTAGTGTACGATTAATCATATTTAAACAGTTCTATTTCTATCTTTAACTTCAGTGTAGCTCAAATAGATATAAAATCGTCCGAAATTAAGATCAAATCTAAGTAAAACATAGTTTTTGAGTTCTGTAGAATTCACCCCTTTCTAAATAAGGAATCGTATCGGAAAATTGTAGAAAATCTTCCGAGTCGTGTCAAATTTTCACAGTCCAGTTCACAATGAAACCTTTCCTATGCTAAAAAGCAAAAACTATCCATTGATTGACACAGATATGCATAGTCTGTCATGTATTTACTACATAGAAACTATGTAGTTAAACACTTAAATGAAGATACAGTTGTATTGCTGCAGTGGGAAAACGAAAAGATGAAGTTTACAGAAGACTGGTCGATGAATATATAAGAAATAAATGAAAACATCCCATTTGAAAATACAAAATATCATAAGAGTTGCTATGCATATTTCAGAAGTAAGCACAACCTATCATCTTCTGCTTTGTCTGTACAAAGATTTTGTACTACATGTACCAATTCTACCGACCAGTCTCTTCTCATATATCAACGAGGGCAGTAGATCTACAACTCATTCTGATTTGTCTGTTTGTATATTTTGCAAATGTATAAAGCCTATAATATAAGCAAGTTACACAACTTCATAAGGTATCCTCTGAGGAGCAAACTCAAGCTGTATTGGGTGTTACTACATATATCTTACAATGATCTGATTTACAAAATAGCTCATGATAATTTTACTATTAAATCTGTATACCATCGAGCTTGCATCGCTAAATATTTGCTACAAAATTTGAAATCAGAAAGTAAAGAGCTATTTAATTCTGAACATAAAACAGCTTTTACTAACATTTCGACGATTAAAGATGACGTGCCTATACACATGGAAGTATTCTGGTTAACAACTTTAATTACTTGATCAGTAATACGGGCTTAATTTCTGCACGTGGATCGCCGCCGGGAAAACTACACAACATATTATCAGCTTCAACAAAAACTAAAAATATATGGTCAATTTATAGTTACATGTATACAGCATCAACAAGGCCAAGGTACATCCAATATTGTAAACAGTAGCTCTATAATTTTGTCTTATGTCGTAATGACGTAAAATTACTCGTTTAAAATAACTGTGATATACAGTCTGTCAAATTGAAAGATCAAAGTAGTGACTGCGAAACTGGTTGCAAGCACTTTATACAGCTACTAGTATTTTACGGAAGCAGATATAGGGTAAGTTGTAATCCAATCAGATGAATATCCATTATCTAAAAACATTACACTGGATTATTCAATTGAAATTATGCCACCTTCTTTAAGAACATATCTGTATTGTCTTTTGGAATATGGCGCATCTGCGGCAGTTAATAAAGCGTATGATATTCCTATTGACAAAGTTTTTAGCTGTTTGGCTTTAGTAGAATGTATATTATCTATAAATATTTTTTTTACTCTTTTTCTTTTAGGTTTATTATTACAAATGCACCGTATTTATGGACACACCTTTGATAACAATTAACAAGTTTGACTGCTCGTGAGATTAGAAAAATTGAAAATGGGGCATACATTCTACATGGCATTATTTTTCTTTTGGGGTGAAACTTTTATCCAAGACAATGACAACCTAACTACAGAAACAATAAAATATCTCTGTATGACTTTGGTTGGCTAAAAGGCAACATCGGTCCGGTATGATGTCATCCAACTTTCTACAAGATTTGATCTGTTCACGCATTGGTATAGGTATAGGGGAGGGTTGAGATTTCCAAAAACATGTTTAACCCCGCCGCAATTTTGCGCCTGTCCCAAATCAGGAGCCTCTTGCCTTTCTGAGTTTTGATTGATTTTTTATTTTAATTTCTAGAGTATATTTCGAAGCTTAGTATGACGTCCATTATCATTTCAAACTAGTACATTTTTGTTTAGGGGCCAGCTCAAGAACGCCTCCGGGTTTGGGAGTTTCTTGCTGCATTGATGACCCATTGGCGGTCTTCGGCCGTTGCCTGCTTTTTGAACGGGTTGGTGTCTCTTTGACAAGCCCTCATGTCCATTCCCAATTTTTAATTCAATCTGTATATAGTAGATCTTGTTTCCGCTTTGAGCAAAACCTCTGCTGTACTGATATATGCCCATGCCAAGGAAGTTGTCTTTGTATGGATATGTTGACCGATAAGAATGATGAGATTACAAGTTAAAATAAAGCTATAATATTCCGATATCGCAATATTCCGACACCTAAATGGTCCAACATCCCATTGGTCCGACGTTTCGATCATTTAGGTTAAACGCTAACGGGATTTTAACATAAGAAAGCCAAATAAAAGGTTCAATATTAGGATAATCTTGTCCTCCGTTTGACGCGGTGAAACAAGATATAAAAAAGTAATACTTAGTGCCAAAGTAGCCGAACGTCATCACTAGCGTAATTTAAAAAAGTACAAACTACTTTGTCAAGTGTTGTTTGATAAATTAGATATCTCAAGATACACGGCGGCCGACTAAAGTAAAATCAAACACAGTTTGACGTTCAATAAGTGATAATATTTTCCTTGTGATGTTTCATATTAAAATTGTCACAATTTTGTTGATATAAATATACTAGTAGCACTTTACTCATTTTAGTAATGTTAGTTAGTACTCTTATCATATCTGATTTAGTGATGTAAATGAAATTGCGGTATGATCCAGACTCAACATATTGCACTACAATAAAAATCTACCCTATAGTTGTCTGATCTTGAAACGGTTGGCAGGATTTCAAAACTAACAGGAAACCATACGCTTCCTCAATTTTAATGTACAGCTCATCATGGGACTTTTCTAAACAATTAAAAATACGTTATATGTAATATTTCCCCCTTGCTTCAAATATTTTGTTTCGGATTATTTATATCAAATTTGCAGATATATGTTTGTAAATACGTGCAATCAAATGATATGGAGGTATTATAAGATTTAGATAATGCAAGGGCGACTACAGATACATTTGTGTGACTAAATGGTTGATTTTCAAAGACTCCGAGAGAAAACGTTACGTAACATGCGTTACCGTTAAAATCAACCCAAATTAATTAATACTATGATAGAAATATATTTTCCCAACAGTAATACAGCATTCCTGTAAAATTGTTTCGTTTTTGCATCGATTTTTCTACTGGAAGTATCCGTGAATTGAAATTACACCCATGACCTTTGACCTCGATTTAAAAAAAAATGCAACATAATTTCTTTTGACGACCGGGATATTTAGAAAGTACACATTCTTAGCTTTCCAGTGATATATAATTTAGCCGTTTGTTAGGTAGGTGCATTAAAAATGTAAATTTGGCTCTCATATCACTCGCCTTTTAAAAAGGATAAATTTGCCATTCATTGATTAATAAGATAGCTCTTGTCATAACAAAAAATGCCTAACAGATACGTTTACTCAACAAAACATAAAAATGTTCGTAGAACATGTAGAATCAGCCATTGTTTAATACAATTAAACCATATATTATCCAATGTTTAAATTTAGTGTCCGTGAGTTCTTTTATAACAAACAAATGAGGTCGGCTTTGTTGATAATGTAATGTTAAGAGTATCTAGTTTTTTTTTTAAATCGTCGGTATATCTTATTACTAATTTTGGTAAACAAACCTGACATTCATAATAACCTATTATTTAAAAAATAATTCGTTGCAACATATCTTTTGAATATTTAGTTTAAATGCATTTGGCGAATAAATGATAACATCTTTGTATTTTACACTTGACAAGAAGTAAAGTATATTACTGCAAACAATTTTGATTATTTAATTGTAGACGATTTAAACAGCGAGGAATATCTTCTGTAGGTAAGTTGTTTAATTCTCATTTTTTTTTAAATCAAAATTAATTTTGAGAATTGTATAAGTTTAAATTGAAATAATCGAAAATAAGGAAACTATTGATGGAAATATTTGCTTCAGTTCTATTCAATAATTATCGGTCTTACAATAATTAATTTATAGAACATAAAGTACCCTAACAACCTCCTCCTTAATATCGTTTTTTCCACATGATGCCAATTCAAGATGTGGTATGAGTGCCAATGAGACAAATCTCCATTCAAGTAATAATTTATAAAAGTAAACCATTATAGGTCTAGGTACAGTCTATAACACGGAGCCTTGGTTCACACCAAACAGCAAGCTATAATGACCCCAAAAAATACTATTGTAAAACCATGCAAACTGGAAAATCAACGTTATAATCTATAAAAAGAAAGAAAAAAAACGAGAAAAGAAAAAAACACTTATAAACCACATCAACAAACGACAACTTCTGAACTTCAGATTCCTTACTTAAGACAATTCAAAGTAAATATTAAAATTTTGGCATAGTGGTTACATGTCATTTCATGTTGAATTTTTTCAAACTCTTCAGAATTTTACTTTGATCGAAAATCAAGTTTCAAGATGGTCTCATTTTTTTAGAAAAAAAGTTCTAATTAGAAATTTACGTAAAGGTAACATTTGTGATTGTGTTTTAGCTCACCTGGCCCAAAGGGCCAAGAAAGCTTTTCTCATCACTTGGCGTCCGTCGTCCGTCGTCCGTCGTTGTTAACTTTTACAAAAATCTTCTCCTCTGAAACTTCTTGGACAAATCAAATCAAACTTTACCACAATCATCATTGGGGTATTTAGTTTAAAAATGTGTGGGGTGGCCCGGCCAACCAACAAAGATGGTCGCCATGCCTAAAAATAGAACAAACGGGTAACATGTAGATTGTTGCTTATACATATGAAACCAAAGCATTAACAGCTAATCTGGCGGGGTAAAATTGTTTATCAAGTCAAGATCTATCTGCCCTAAAATTTTCAGATGAATCGGACAACCGATTGTTGGGTTGCTGTCCCTGAATTGGTAATTTTTAAGGAAATTTTACCGTTTTTGGTTATTATCTTGAATATTTTTTATAGATAGAGATAAACTGTAAACAGCAATAATGTTCAGCAACGTAAGATATACAAATAAGTCAATCAGACCAAAATGGTCAGTTGACCCCTTAAGAATTTATTGCTCTTTATAGTCATTTTTTGACAAATTTCATAAATTTTGTAATTTTTTGTAAATTATTTACAAAATATTTTCCTCTGTTACTAATGGACCAAGTTCATTATAGATAGAGATGATTGTAATTTGCAAGAATGTTCAGTAAAGTAAGAACTTCAAACACATCACCATCACCAAAACACAATTTTGTCATGAATTCATCTGTGTCCTTTGTTTAATATGCACAAAGACCAAGGTGAGCGACACAGGCTCTTTAGAGCCTCTAGTTTAATGGAGTAGAGGTATGATAACACTAGAGTATTGATTTGTCACTGTAAAAAGAAAACAGCTCAGGGACTAGAAGCAAGTTAAATATATCTAGCTTATTGTAATTATCAGACATCAAGTTATAACAGTGTCCTACTTCCTTCATAAGTCCATATATTATATCAGCTATCAGTAAGGACCTTATGAAAAATAAAACGATTTTCAATCAGACAGTTCTATTAATATATCATGTATATATATATTAGTCTTAATATTTTCATTAGAAGAAATTACAAATGTTTATATGTATAAAATATAGTTATATTTTTAGACATTATTTTGTTTGTAGAGATAACTTACTTTTGTTCCAAAATGCAAAAGAAATTGTAGTTTTTCGTTAGTAAGATGTTGATGCTCACACACCTCTCCCTGTATTATATGTTGTAGTTTTTGAGGCTTCATATGCAAGGTTTAGGATAAAAACATACCTTTAACGATTTTTCCCGTATTGTTAATATATGAATTAATTCCTAACATGGACTTTACCCAAATGTCAGATTCTTAATTATATATATATATTATATCGGTGTCCGTTATGTCAGTATTAAACGTGTGTTTACTTCAAATTTCACCAAGATTATTTTAACGAGCACTTCAAGCATTAAAAAAATAAAGGCAAGTTATTTTAATAACTTATTTTATGCAAACGACAAAAACCATTAATTCATTTCTTTTTGATTATTTTCATAATCCTTTGGGGAACCCCTGCATTACGCTCTTTTGACTGGATGCCCATTGGTTAGTTTCTTCACTTTGTATCTTATTACACTTTCTTGCTTATCTACAGATCAATAGTTTTGTAAACAAGATTTTTATTTTGAGATTTTATAAACTTTTTATTAGCTATTCGGACTTTTATACCGATACAATGATTGAATATGTGTAAGCAAGGACTTAGGTTAATTTTATTTAAGCATTCGTTCGTGCATATTATTCCTTTTGAACTGATGAATGCACGAATGTAGTGATGATGCAGCTCTCTCGATCGCCATCTTGGATATTTCATGTGCACGAACATAGATTATGAATATATGTAAACATATCGTACACATTATAGGAACACTATGTAATAGTGTATTCCACAACAATCATCATGATGATATATACGATAAATCTTTTAAGCACTTGAGTTTTTGAACTTTGAACACTATTGTTGTAAGTCGAAATTTATTCAAGCTTTATACGGAAGTTGATTTGTATGTTCGTTCTCGTCGTCCTAAATATTGACATCGTACCTAATGTTTTGATACTAATACACAGTTTTATTTCACGTCTCACTCAAGCTTTTTCAAATGAACCAAAATTACAACCTGTGTTTAATTACGCGTCACGTAGCTATAATATGTAATGGCATTGGTGGATTTTATACAAACTGTATTCAGAAGATGTTTCGTTGGTTCGCTGTAGTCGTTCTATTAATCGACATTTTTTGTAAGGTATTGATAATACAAGAAACAAAAAATATGATTTTACGTCTCACTTAAGCTTTAACAAATTACCCAAAGCTACAACATTTGCTTTATTTCAGCACAACGTAGTGGTAGATATATAGTGTGAAATGGCATTGGTGGATTTATTCCAACTTTATATTGAAAGAGTGTTGTCTGTTCGTTTCTCATCGTCCTATAAATTGGCGTTTTATCGAATGTATTGATACTAAATAACAGCTTTATTACCTGTCTCACTCAAGCTTTAACAAATGACTTGAAGTTACAACCTGTCCGGAATTATGCGTCACATACATGTACATGTAGATGAGTGTGTAATGACAATGGTAGATTTTAAACATGTACAAACTTTATCCAGAGGACGTTTCGTTTGTTCGTTCTTATCATCAAGCTTTAACCAATAACTGAATGTTAAACCTGGCTTTAATTTAGTGCATTTTAGTGGAAATGTAATGGTATTGGTGGAGGCTCAGTGGACAAGTTGCAAAATAATGCAGCCTACATTATACAGTTTAAACCATCAGAGATAAATTTGAAAATGAAAGTAATGGCCTGTGCGATGCAATCTTAAAACCACATACATGCATAAGCATGTAGATTTGATGTGAGATTTATAAAATAAATTATAATTTTGTAAATTTTGTTTATGTGAAAACTATTTTCATGAACAACCCCTGATTCAGTACAGATTGAGAAGTCAGAGAGAAAAGAATAATTGATTACAATGTATTACCTATTTTTATCAATATAGCAATGATATACATGTACATTTATCTTGGGCACATTTAAGACCAAAGATAAGTTTGCTGCAGATGGGATACATTTATCAGCATTAACATGAATTATTAAATATTTTTGAAGTCTTTGCCTTGATAAAGTACTAGTGTATGTTCTAGATTTTATGATGAAGTGTAATTATTTTATTTCAAAAATATTCAAGTTGAGGTCAGTTTGCTAACTGGTGCATGCAGAATGACCAACCTTACAGAAATAATGCTGTAGGCAAATTTGTCATATGCAGGTACATTTTTGTATATCATCATGGACTTATAATAAAAATAGATAAACATTTGCCCTGGCAATAGACACAAGTGCAAGTGATATATACATATGCCACAACAAATGTAATGTGTCAGCAAAAATAGGGAAAGACACATATATACTCTTTACATGAATAGATTTTTAAACATAAGACCATGTACAAAATGTACATGTACACTGTTGTATTTGGTCTACATTTGCATATTTCATCACAAGTTTAATTCATATTTATCAAAGACATGTATTTAGAGTCTGACCATGTATTTGGCATATATCATACTTGTTCATACATGTACATGTTTGTATGTACATGTACACAAAAGAACATCTGAACCATGCATAGATAAATTCATTCCATGTATTTGGTAAATTGTATTTACATTTAAAATACAATGTAGATCATGTATTTGGACAAAACAAAAACAAAAAGTACAATTCAACTATACAAAATGTATATACATGTACATGTATTGTCATACAATATATTTGGTTAAGAGAATGAATAAAACTACAGGGACACTCACTGTATATTTGGGTTATTTTATTGAAGAAGCATCAATGGTTCATACATGTGTTGTTATGTTAAACATGTTAAATGTATTTGTTTAATAAGGTTTATATATTTGAATATAAAAAAAACTAAAAATCATAATTTTTTAAAAACAAAATATCTAGTTAATCAGTTGATGTTTAATTAAACACTGTATCTATTTAGACCATGTTCATCATGTTCATATATTCCTTTATAGAACATAAATTGGCATATATATTTAATTTAGTTAAACATTGTATATTAATTAAAGCTCATGTACATGCACTTGTTCAATATTTGTTGGTTAAATATTATATACTCATGATACTTGTTCCATGGACATAATAGATTTATATCATGTTACATTTGTATATAGCGTATGTACACTGTATTTGTAAATTGATGTTCATAAAAGATTGATTGATAGGTGTTTCATCCCACTGTTGGTAATAAACATGTATATGTACATATCGCTAGATGGAATAGAATTTTTAGATATAATCATTTTATATTTACATGTACTACAATGTCAATAGAATATTCTAGTTTTGCATGTTAGATATATATCATGTACATACATTGTAGTTTAGGTTGAACATGTTTATTTTCAATAGAATGTGATTTTTATATTTATACATTTTATTCAATTTAATTTAATGTATTTATTCTCAAAGAACATCTTTTATAGATACAATATGTATATACTTTTTATTTAGATCATTTATTCATTCAATAGAATATGAAATTTATTTATTATTAGAGATATATATATTTGATGTACACATTATACATGTATTTGTTCATTAAAATTAGATTTTTAGATACATACAATTTATGTAAACTAAATACAATGTTGCATGTTGGTAAAAGACCAATTTATATTACTTTTAAACCCTGTATTTGGTCAATAGATGTTAGTAACAGACCACGGTTTTGGTCAATACATGTATATGTATATTATAATATATTAACCATGTATTAGGTTCATGAGGTTGGTAACCGACTATGTTTTGTTTAATAGAATAAGATTGTTATGTATGATATGTATTTGTTCAAAAGAATATGAATTGATTTATAAAGATATGTACTTTTTATGAACAGAATCTATTTTTATTGGTTTTTGGTCGTTTGATATTATATTATAGTAACAGACCATGTATTTGGTCATTATATATTATGTAGACCATGATTTTGGTCAATAGATATTAGTAACAGACCATGTATTTGGTCATTATATGTGACGTAGACCATGGTTTTGGTCGTTTTGGTATTATATATTATAGTAACAGACCATGTATTTGGTCATTATATGTTACGTAGACCATGGTTTTGGTCATTTGATATTATTATAGTAACAGACCATGTATTTGGTCATTATATGTTATGTAGAGACCATGGTTTTGGTCGTTTGATTTTATATATTATTGTAACAGACCATGTATTTGGTCATTATATGTTATGTAGAGACCATGGTTTTGGTCGTTTGATATTATTATAGTAACAGACCATGCATTTGGTCATTACATGTTATGTAGAGACCATGGTTTTGGTCGTTTGATATTATCATAGTAACAGACCATGTTTTTTGGTTATTATATGTTACGTAGACCATGGTTTTGGTCGTTAGGTATTATATATTATAGTAACAGACCATGTATTTGGTCATTATATGTTACGTAGACCATTGTTTTGGTCATTTGATATTATTATAGTAACAGACCATGTATTTGGTCATTATATGTTACGTAGACCTTGGTTTTGGTCATTTGATATTATTAAAGTAACAGACCATGTATTTTGGTCATTATATGTTACGTAGACCATGGTTTTGGTCGTTTGGTATTATATATTATAGTAACAGACCATGTATTTGGTCATTATATGTTACGTAGACCATGGTTTTGGTCATTTGACATTATTATAGTAACAGACCATGTATTTGGTCCTTATATGTTACGTAGACCATGGTTTTGGTCATTTGATATTATTATAGTAACAGACAATGTATTTGGTCATTATATGTTACGTAGAGACCATGGTTTTGGTCATTTGATATTATTATAGTCACAGACCATGTATTTGGTCATTATATGTTACGTAGACCATGGTTTTTGTCAATAGATACTACTTTTAGACCATGTATTTGGTCAATAGATTTTACTTTTAGACCATGTATTTGGTCAATAGATATTAGTAACAGACCATGGTTTTGGTCATTAATTGTTTAGTTTAGACCATGGTTTTGGTCGTTTTATATTATATATTATAGTAACAGACCATGGTTTTGGTCATTATATGTTACGTAGAACATGGTTTTGGTCAATAAATTTTAGTAACAGACAATGTATTTGGTCATTATACTGTTTTGGTCATTATATGTTATGTATAGACCATGCTTTTGGTCATTTGAATGATGTAACAAACCATGATTTAGGTCATTATATGTCACATACGACCATGGTTTTGGTCATAAGATATTTGTAACAGACCATGTATTTGGTCATTAAGTATGTGTTACAGAGATCATGTATTTGGTTAATAGATGTTGATAACAGATCATGTATTTGGTTTATATATTATTTACAGACCGTGTATTTGGTCAAAAGCTGTTGGTAACAAACCATGATTTTGGTCAATATATATCATGTATATTACTTTAAGACCATGTATTTGGTCAATAGATTTTAAAAACAGACCCTTAATTTGGTATATATAACTTTTAGACTTTATTTTGGTCAATAGAATATAATTTTAAGTTATATAAATTCTGTGTATGTATTTTTTGTTCAATAGAATATGATTAAGGTCAAGTAACAGTAAATGAACGCCGTCTAGCGGATTCCGCGAAATATTGCGACGTTTTGTACGAATTACGTCCCTTTGACCAGATTTTGTATTGTTAAAATTGCACCCGGCGACTTTTCGATGGGACAACGGCAACGGTAAATTTGACGGAAAGTATGTTACTTCTAGGAGAATGAACTTGTTTTTCTAAAATTAAAAATTGAAAATAAATTTGAAAACAGTCCTGAAGACGATCTTCAAAATGAAAATCGGGAAGTACAATGTAGGGTGGTAGAGTTTGTATATCTGCCGACCAGTAAAACAAGTGTGAAAACTGTTGCTCACTACTATTTCTACATAATTGTGATTAGAAAAAAAACAGTGTGGTCTCGGAAGTATTCTATATGTAGTATATCAAAACTATCCTTTCAAAAACCCTAATTTCGCTGGGAAAAGACATCGTCTAGCCGAAAATAAGTAGAAGGGGTATTGTACGGTAAAACTATAATATCTCCAATATTTTGAAAATTATCACACCAGTCGGAACAAGTAAAACTATTTTCAAATTAGAGAAAAGGAAATGAACCACATAAACTAATACTGGTCATAAATTTACCGCTGCTCTCAGTCAGTCATAGATGGCACTAAACTATAATACACTTAAATTAATTAACCTTGTTCACGGTTGGAACAATAGTTTAATATTCATACACAGTTTTTAGACAATAACAAATTAAAAATAAGCAAAAATGATGTTTCACGATCATTAATCCATCGCTACATTTAGTAATCTAACGTTGTTGTTTTTTTGTAATGGTGCTTTCTTTCACGTCCGCAATTTATATGTTAAAAATAGAACACAAATCTTTAAATAGATACATGTATAAATAATATATAATTTGAAGATTTATACAGGGCTTAGTATCCTAATAGTATTGATTCGTATGGTTGTCTTCTCAAAGGAAATTGATATATATTTATATATATATATGGGTAAAAATTAACCGAATAAAAAAAAATGTACCCTAGTGAAAGTAGCATCTCAAATATACAATAGAACTGTTCTCAATTCTATTTCACTCTTAAACTTGCAGGTTGAGAACGAGGTTATATCGATCACCTCTATATCATAAAAAGTAAAAACACAAAAATACTGAACTCCGAGGAAAATTCAAAAAGGAAAATCAAAAATCAAAAGGCAAAATCAAAAGTCCAAACACATCAAACGAATGGATAACAACTGTCATATTCCTGACTTGGTACAGGCATTTTCTAATGTAGAAAATGGTGGATTAAACCTGGTTTTATAGCTAGCTAAACCTCTCACTTGTATGACAGTCGCATCAAATTCCATTACATTGTCAACGATGCATGAACAAAACAAACATACTCAAAGAGTAAAAATGTCAAAAATAGGGGTACAACAGTCAATATTGTGTTATCATCTTAATATCACTACATAAACAACAAATGTAACAAAGTAGCACAAAAAGGCATACATCAAATTTAACATTCTCATTTTGCTTTTCTTATACGGCTGAATTTATCTATGTAAAGTCTACCCATAAATGAAAGAAGGTTTTCATTACTGGTGTAAAATTGCGCGTTTGAAATTCGCACAGGTAGACATAAAAATAATTTTGTCGTATGACGGCATACATAAATGCAGACTCACGTAAAGTAGATATAACAAAAACCAGATTTAACAGTAAAAGTAATAATAATAAATAAAATAATGGTGTGGTTCAAAGTATGACGGGATACATAAGTACAGTTTCACGTCAAATGTATATCATAAAAAACAGACTAAACAGAAAAAGTAGTCTTATTGAATAAAATAGTTTAGTCATTCATAGTATGTCAAGATCCTAGTACTGCTATTTACCGACTGAAAAATATGCACAGTGTCACAGACTTTTAGTACCTAAAGTTAAATGTAAATCCCGTAAGTAGTCAGTACTTCAATAAGACAGCAACCAGAAAACAACACAAGGTCAAAAGAAAATTAAAAAGGAAAATACATCTTATGATATACATTTGACGGGGGTTTGGGGAGGGGGGGGGGGGTGCAGGGGTCCTGATCCCGAAATCCCGGACTTAAAAACATGAAATCCCGACGTCCCGAATATATAGAAATTTCAATCCCGCCAATTGTACCGAAATTCGAAAAAAATAGGCGGATCCATAAAGGATCAATCCCGAAATCCCATGCTGAAAAACACCCGATCCCGGGGTCCCGTATAAGGTCCCCCCTCATTTGTGTAGATGGACTAAATAACAAAACACAATAGTACCTGTCATGTCTCAGCCTGTGTGGGATTGTTTTTTTCTTGTTTTTTTTTTGGTTCGGGGGGGGGGAAGGGGGGGGGGGGTTGTAGACATATCAAACATAAATATGTACATCTGTTTTTATGTCATATGTCTCAACCTCCGTTAATTTGGTTTCCTCGGCAATGTTTTTACACGATGTATTTTCTGGAAAATACACTGTACTACAAAGACTACAAATGTCTTGAGAGAAAGCGAAATTCAGAGAGAGAAGCACAATAATTTATTGTCACATATAATTAGATCTCAAAGGGAGTTGCAGAATAAGGAATACTGGCGAATGTCAAAATTGAACAAAAAAGTTTGCAAAATTATAAAGAATAACAACGGGAAAAAATTCAATATAATAGTGTAGACCATGTACAGAATTTTACAAAATCGTTAATTGAAGATTTTACGGAATAAGCGTTATATCTAAAGATAAAGTACATTTAAGTCCACACTTCATATGGACCCTTATAAATCGTTGGATTATCGCGGTGTTGCTGGTCAGTAAAAAATAAAAAAATCACTGGTCAATTTAAAGGTTGTTGTAAGTGATGCAATATATTCTTATTTTCCTGTTCCCCTTAATGTAACTTCCAGTTTTATTAAAGTTTACATTCATCAAAGCCTTAGTTTAATTTAGTTTCCTGTCATTACTACCCCTCCTTTATTTGTCGCATGTTGTGTATCATGTACTGATTCTATATATACTTCGAGCATACATATGTACACTTATGGAACAATAGCCATTTAGTAAACTTTTAAAAGTTTTTGTAGACTTGTATACAATAAATTTTATACAGAACAAAAAGGATATTAACAAAGATGTCAGTTTGTCTGCGTGTTTTACTTGTTAACTTGAAGATGTATAAATAACCACACGGCACTCTTTCAAGAATTTGTAGAATCATTGATATAATGTTTGTTTATATATGCGATGTTAAGCAGCAGTATATGGACAGAACACGTTCTGTCGTGATATAGTACCATAACACAAGCTTTAACATGTTCCGCTGCTTAAAAACCGTTTTTTTTTTTCAAAAGTGGCTAAATCATATATCGGAACGGAGAAAAAGTGTAAACAGATGACTTACAAGATAGTCTAAGAGATTTATGAATTGGTTACCCAAAAATGACAAAGTTCAACTATCTCTCATTAAAGCAAATATTAATAAAGATCAAAACCCTGACCACATGCAAACAGACAGCAAAGTACGTTCTAGGATTCAAACTGTAGATGTTTTGCGGAATAACTATAAACTATAAATGGGGACGGACGGACGGAAGGACGGGCGGCCAGACGGAATGACGGACGGACAGACGTACAGGGGTAGTTGAGGGGGCATAAAAAAATAAAAGCTTCAATTACATCTTTTATTGCGTCAACTTGTAGACAGTAACCCTGATGATTTCTATTTTTAAGATTTTACCATTTTTGCGTTCATGTACTTACAACGCATTTTTGTCTGAATTAGTAATTATTTTAGAAATGTATATTGATAATGAACATACATGTATCTCATTTTTTACAACGTATAATTTCTTTTTAAAATATTCCATAAAAGAGGATCTGATTGGGGTTTACGGAATACAGAATAATGGGTAAAAATTGCAGAATAAAATGCAAAAAAAGAAAAAGTGTATAAAGAGGTGCTATATAAAGAATAAAGACTATTGGTAATACTAAATAAAAATTGATGATAATTATCCAGACTCTTATGATAAAAAGAATCTATCAATACGAAACACATGATCATCGTGCATAATCAACACGAAGAACGTTGGAAATTATTAGCATGATAACTTGACGTTATATAATAAAAATTACGACGTCACGAATTTTGATGTTTTTTTTTTTTGTCAAAATGTTGGGTTTGCGTCGCTTCTACAGGGAAAACGAAGTCGGTGACCATATTTTTTATTAATATCATCTTATTCGTAAGACAAAGAGGAAAAAAATATTAATTTAAAAAAAAATTCTATGGAGCGGTTCTCGTGATTTATACCAGAAACCGAAAATTGTAGAAGAAAAATATAGATTTTCCCTATATATTCAATGTAATTTAGTAAACTCTCGGACCATTTTAAAAATGGATTTTTCTTGAAAACGAAGTCGGTGACATATACTTTTTTTTACATTTTCTGATGTATATTTTCAATATCTAATTGATTTCTAAGTTTTAAAAAAATCTATGGACAAGTTTATTTACTGATCCTTGACCTTAAATGTATATTAAGTTTATGTAGACCTAACATTTGTGTATAGAATATGATTTTTAAAATCAAACATGACCAGTTTACTTTAACCTGGTATTTGTTCATTAGAATATGATTTTTAGATATATTATACATTTTAGATAGACATTGCAGTTGTTCAATATATTATGATGTTTAGATACAAGCATGACCTTTTTATGTGAATCATGTTTTGTTTAATAGAAAATGAATTTAAGATATCTATACATTTTATGTAAACCATATTTTTTTTAAAGAGTGTACAATTTATGTAGACAATGTATTTGTTAAATAGTATTTATATTTTATATGTAAACATCAATACAATATGATTTTTAGATATATAGTAATAATATACATTGTACATATACATTTGATGTAAACCATGTATTTGTTGATTTTGTTCAATAGATGTTGCTTTTAGACCATGTATTTAGTTAATATAGATGAACTACAATAAAATACCATATATTTATTGATAGACTTTACTTTTCATAGAACATGTATTTGGTCAAATAAAGTTGATGCTCAGTTATGCATTCAATATGAACCCTGTATTTGGGCAACAGAATTTGATGTTTGCATACATTTTTTAAAATGAACCTTTTCTTATAAACCATATTTTTGGTTAGTAGAATTTCATTATCAGATATACACAACACATAGAAACATATATTTGATCATAAATGTTTCATATGGACAATAGATCAAAATATAAGGAATATAGCTTTAAAAATTTGTACAGCTGAGAGATGCTGGTCTGAGTTACAGTTATGCTGCAATGATAAAATGCTTTAAAAGAGACTCCAATAGACAATGTTTTGACATTTCTAATATAATTACCTGCATGGGCCGGTAGTTAGTTTTTGAACCTTTTTGTTTTTGTTTTCAAAAGTTCTACATAAAGTAAGCCTTTCATAAAAATTATTTTTATGCACAAAATATGAATGTGTCATAGCAGTAGGATATCATGCTAGTTTAAATAAACTTAACTGCTTGGGCCGTTAGGTTATTACTACAAAATGAATGCTTGATTTAATCTCTCATTCAGATATTTGCTTATATGTCTTATTCGTAAGACAAAGAGGAAAAAAATATTAATTTAAAAAAAAATTCTATGGAGCGGTTCTCGTGATTTATACCAGAAACCGAAAATTGTAGAAGAAAAATATAGATTTTCCCTATATATTCAATGTAATTTAGTAAACTCTCGGACCATTTTAAAAATGGATTTTTCTTGAAAACGAAGTCGGTGACATATACTTTTTTTTACATTTTCTGATGTATATTTTCTACATAAAGTAAGCCTTTCATAAAAATTATTTTTATGCACAAAATATGAATGTGTCATAGCATTCAACTTCTTGTTTCTCTTTTGATTTATGCATTGCCCAAATGGTCCAATAAATGTTAAATACATGAGATACTCGCCGATTCATTCAAGTGAAAGGTAAACCTCTCGTTGTTTGTTTGGGTTGAAGGAGGAAAGCATAAAGGCAAGTTATTTTAATAACTTATTTTATGCAAACGACAAAAACCATTAATTCATTTCTTTTTGATTATTTTCATAATCCTTTGGGGAACCCCTGCATTACGCTCTTTTGACTGGATGCCCATTGGTTAGTTTCTTCACTTTGTATCTTATTACACTTTCTTGCTTATCTACAGATCAATAGTTTTGTAAACAAGATTTTTATTTTGAGATTTTATAAACTTTCCCAACCTATTTCCCCTTTTCAACACCTTTAGCTTTTTATTTAAGATATTGGTTAGATGTTCATATATATTTTGGTCGATTACAAATGTATTTTAGTAATAACGCCACTTTATTAAGTTTGTTGGCTACCATCTTCATTTTTGTATGCTTATGTAGCATGTGTTACATATATCATTTTATATCTTTATATGGCTTAGTTGGCCCTTCCTAGGCCAAGCTATTGCATTCTGTATTATTTTATTATCGTTTTATGTTTTGCATTCATTATTATCAGAGACATATAATACATTATATGTCTCTGTTATTATCTTGTTGGAAAATGTATATGTATATATTATATATTGTTTATTTTTGTATGAGAAACATTTTTACTCTGAATAAGTAAAAATATTGCAATTCAACTTCTTGTTTCTCTTTTCATTTATGCATTGCCCAAATGGTCCAATAAATGTTAAATACATGAGATACTCGCCGATTCATTCAAGTGAAAGGTAAACCTCTCGTTGTTTGTTTGGGTTGAAGGAGGAAAGCATAAACAGGCTTTTACTACCGATTTCACAAGTGTATTTTGACGTGCAATTTAAATGTGACCTACCGAATAAGACTATTTACCGGATTTGTTATCTCAAAAGCAACACGACGGGTGCCACATGTGGAGCAGGTTCTGCTTACCCTTCCGGAGCACATGAAATCACCCCTAGGTTTTGGAGAGGTTCTTGTTGTTTAATCTTTAGTTTTCTATGTTGTGTCATGTGTACTATTGTTTGTCTGTTTGTCCTTTTCATTTTTAGCCATGGCGTTGTCAGTTTATTTTCGATTTGTGAGTTTGACTGTCCCTCAGGTATCTTTCGTCTCTCTTTTAAAGATATCTAAAGAGCGCAATAAAAACCATACATCGAAGAGTTTTATGTGACGTATTAAAAAAAATTCTGACGACAAACACGTGAATCAATGAATGTGTTTGTGGATAGATGTTTTTTTGTGTTCTGTTAAATTGTTCCTTTTAAAATTGTTACACAATGATGACTGCTGTACCCATATTTTGACTATTTTATTTATTATGTCTGTTTAGTTCACGCATCATTGTAAATATAACGGAATTTAATAACACTGTCATCAAAGTGAGAGGTTTAATGCTTTAAAACCAGGTTTAATCCACCATTTTCTACATTAGAAAATGCCTGTACCAAGTCAGGAAGATGACAGTTATTGTCAATTCGTTTTTGAAGTGTTTTGTCATTTTATTTTGCCATGTGATTATTGACTTTACGAATGGATTTTCCTCTTGTGTAAAATATAAAACTTTTGAATACTTTTGTTTATTCTTTTATTTTGTTTAAACGACTTTATCTTAACAGTTTACGTATATGTGTTTAAAACTGGAACAGTCAAACACACTTTAATTAGAAATATTAATTACAAAAAATCAGATTCTGTAACTTTAAATAGTGGATTTTCTATATTGTCTTTTCAAAGTTAGATGTACAAATATCGAGTCACAAAAATAGTTTCCCTCTAAAGGAAACATTGTAGAAATGCATTTAAACACTTTTCAAGAATCTCTGATCGTATCAACTCACCTCTAACTTCAGTGATTTTTGTCAGATCTTTTTATCATCTTACGAATGTAAACTGAAAGTCTTATGGGTTTTACAGCTCCAGGATAACTTTCGTTATCTGTAATCGACAATATATTAATCGAAAATGGACAGTTGGTCATTTTGATGTACCTTATAATGTGATATGTAACGCCCGTTTACTCTTAAAAAATTAGAAGTCGCGCCATTTTAGCGTTAACATGGAGATAAACGCGAAAGTAAAAGCTCATCTATTTGTTATGTCTACTGAATTGTCGGAATAAATTGACCGTTACTTAATTTGTTTCAATGATGTCAACATAAGGACATCATTCGTAAATATAACTCAACATGCAGACTTCTTATACGCTCATGTATTTTACATCCAATTTTTAATGGAAATATTCTTTAAAAAGCACAAAAATGTCAGTATTTAGCTCAGAAGCTAACAAAACCTTTAAATATACTTATTAAGAAGGGATATAGTTCCGATACAGTTGTCAGGTCATTAAAGATTGCATATTTTGGCGTTAATATTGATTCACTTATAGGGTCTTTGCATCGGAACTTAACACATTTATTTAAAAACCAGTTGTTTGCATAACACGGGTTATGTTCTTCTCATATATGTTATGATGGTATGATACTGAACCCCTTACGGGAAGGATTGTGCCTGATATTCATATGATGAATACGTACTCTTTCAATCAGTTTAATTGAAGTTTGGAGCTGGCATGTCAGTTAACTGCTAGTAGTCTGTTGTTATTTATGTATTATTGTCATTTTGTTTATTTTCTTTGGTTACATCTTCTGACATCAGACTCGGACTTCTCTTGAACTGAATCTTAATGTGCGTATTGTTATGCGTTTACTTTTCTACATTGGCCAGAGGTATAGGGGGAGGGTTGAGATCTCATAAACATGTTCAACCCCGCTCCATTTTTGCACCTGTTCCAAGTCAGGAGCCACTTGCCTTTGTTAGTATTGTATTGTTTTTAATTTCAGATTCTTGTGTACAATTCGGAGTTTAGTATGGCGTTCATTATCACTGAAGTAATATATATATTTGTTTAGGGGCCAGTTGAAGGACGCCTCCGCGTGCGGGAATTTCTCGCTGCATTGAAGACCTGTTGGTAACTTTCTGCTGTTGTCTGCTCGTTGGTCGGGCTGTTGCCTCTTTGACACATTCCCCATTTCCATTCTTAATTTTACACACTGTTATAGTCACTACACTGTCCTCTTGTTGAAAGTTTGTATTTTAGATTGTTTCACCATATCTTTGTAGATCTGCTCCTTTCTGTGTTTTATTTGTTGAAGGTTTGTATTAATCTCTAAGTACTTATTCTGCCTATATCAATACAAATTTGCCATTGTAATATAGCCACATCGGCTGAAAATAGTCTAAAATACTTCGTATAATCAGGTTGAAGTAAGAAACAAATGTAGCGTTTGTACTAACAAACGACAAACGACAAACTGCAGACGCATTTTTATCGTTTGCATAGTTTGTCAAAGTTTATGTAAACTTTGCAAACGTATGTTTGAAAAAAAAGATCAAAACATGTGCGAGCTTAGCCGTTTGCATCGTTTGTGTTAGAAAGAAATGCACCCATAGAAACGTTACAACAGTTACCAGAAGTGCTCTTTCAACTGCCTTCATGTACGTTAAATATCTTATCTATAAAATTCCACAGGAATTACTAGTCATACAAGACCTCCACGAATCTCAATTAAATTGGAAAACCAAATGAAGGGTCGTTGTCTGTAAAACTATTTTTTTTTAAATTTTGTATCTTATCCCACAAACTAAATAATAGATAGGTTACAGATATGTTACACATGTAAACCGCAAAAAAAAAAAACAACCCAACAACAATAAAATATTGATTAAAATCTATAGGTTCAAAACCATTGCTTCAAGGCTTGGTATTAAATGACGCGTTTCAACTAATCTTTTATTTTTTATATATTCAGCTAAAAAGATCAACCATACACAAATGGAATTTGTTTTTACCAAAGTGATAAATCACCCATGTCGGTGTTATTTTAACACATATTGTTTCACTAAGCTTGTTTTGTTTGATCAATTTGTTCGAAAACAATAAATGATATGTTAACAAAAAAATAAAAACAATAGAATAATAGAACAGTATGAGCATTACAAGATTTTATACAAATATACATAAACGACGAATAGCCTTATAATCCTTAAAAAATATTTTGTTTTTAATGTCCCTTATTTGTTAAATGTAAAGTTGATTAATAAAAGCAAAAGCATTTAAATTGATAAGTAGTACAAGTTAAACAGAAAACTTAAATATTTTGGGTATTGACTTTTTCTTTTCTATAAAGTGACAATTAATGAAGATGATAGTAAGCAACACATACTCTCAGTTTAAATGACTTGTAAATAAATGCACATTTTTCATATCGATCCCTTAAAAAAAATGTACTGTTTCCTAATTTCAATACGCATACAAACATAATGATTAATCACTCTCTTCTTCTCAACGAAATCAAAGAAAGGCAATATTGATTTTTAAAGATATAGTCTTATTAAATCTTTTTTCAGTATACAAAGGCATCAGCATGCTTTATGTAAGTATAAACTACTACATTTATCACCAAGCCTTAACTCCGTATTGTTTTCAATATAATTCATATACAATAAAGCCATAAGTTCATACCTTTATCTAAGCCTATTCAGTAATGAAATACATTCCAAACTGTTCAATGTTTTCGTGATGCAGAGATCCTATAATGAAATCCTTTATGTGTGATTTTAACAATGTTGAATCGAGAGCTATTGTAGCCTGTGATCAACATATATCCAAACATATAATTTAACGTAGTTTGTTTTACATTTGTAACACATTTGTCAATATTGTGAATAAATCAAACAGTCAAAACCAACATCAGAAATATACACACAATGTGTATATACGATTAATTCAAAGTACAATGAAAATATTACATTGATGTAAGGTAGAATACAGTCTTTGTGAATTCTTCATCTTCTAAAAGTAAACTAACAAAAATTCCGTACTCCAAATGTTAAGTTAGATCATGCATAACATTGCACAATGAGTTGAATAAAACATTTCTTTAAAAAAAAAAGTAGTATAACATTGAAATTACATTTGCATTTTTTTGCACACGGACAGCTACTTTATGAAAGAGAACTTTTAGTCGTCAACATAAATCTGCTATTGCTGCTGTTCCGGAGAACACAAGTTAAAATCAAATATTTCCAAACATTATGTTATTTTGTAATTGCTGCCTGTTTTATTCCATCCATTTCGTTTTTGAATTGCTCAGCACTATTTACTCTAAGATGTGTTCGCTCCTTTTAAAAATACCGATTTAAAGCGTTCCCAAATTATCAAATTTGACGGACTGTGTAGTTGTTATTGTTTCCTTTTTCAAAATGAATATTTATCAGTTACATGGAAGTTTTGTTTAGCAAAAGAGTCATGAAGCAGTTCTTCATCCTGTCCTTTTGGTATCCGTTTTGATTTTAATGTTTGTCACTCTCTGACATTAAATGATAATCAATTTCATATCTATGTCAAATTCACAGTATGAGTTATCAGCAAAAGGACAGAGTATGGAAGTGGGAAAAGTTGTTTCTTTTAGAATCAGTTGTGACAAGAGTCTTTCAGATATCTCTGGGTAAGTATTACATATTTTTAGATTCTAAAATGACGATCCTTTATCGTCAACCAGTATAATCACAATCTATCAATTTTAAGCGCAAGCGCAAAAATACACAAAACTGGATGTTTTGCGGTACGCCCTATTTAATTATACTACCAGGTATTCTAAATTTTCGACATCAAAATCACCAATTTACATAGTCCAAGAATCAGATTTAATTAAGTTATCTCTATTCTAAAACAAAATAAACAAATTAATCCATTTCAATTTTATTTTATGGAAACTTTCCGTTAATTAAAATGTAATCGTCTTTGCATTGCAACGAATTAAGGTGACGAAACAAGTATAGATGAAAAATGCGATTTTATCTAAGACTTGTTATTAACTTACATTTATATAATTCTTCTAATATTATCATAAACGGAACAGCCAAAACAGTATCGTGTGTATAGTGCTTTCACGGTAACAAAATTAGCGAATTTGTCCTATTAGAATCGAAATGATGCATGGCAGCCGTAAATTTGTTTTCATTTAACCATAGGTTTGGGCATGAATCATCGTTTTTTCCCCTCGCTCTCGCTCGGAATGAAACAATAGAATATAAATGCCCAATCCATGGTTAAATGGTGAATGTTATCTTTGAGTTAGATCATGCACAATAAATAGAAGTTACTACTGAGTTAGATCATACTCAACAAGTGAAAATAAATGTTGAATAAGTAAGATCATAAACAACAGGCTGAACAGGTGGCAGTGAATATCGAGTTCGATCATGCATGACATTAGAAAGTGAGTGTCGAGTTCGATCATGCACAACAAAGGAAAGTAAATGCTTATAAGATTCTACACAGCAAATGAAGATACATATTTACTTAGTTCATGAACAACAATTAAACGTGAATACAGAGTTACATCATGCACAACAAATGAAAGTAAACGTTGACTTAAACAAAACATAATGAGTTAAAGTGAATGTCGATTTTGGTCACGCAAAACAAGTCAAAGTGAGTGTTATATTAAATAATACACAACAATTTAATTTGGATGTTGAGTAAGAGCATGTACACGTGTTAATGAATGTTAAGTCACCTCACAACACGAGAGTTGAATGTTGATTTACATCAAACACAACAAGTCAAAGTGAATACTAAGTTAGATCTTTCACAACAAGAAGTCAAATTGAATTCTGAGTTAAATCATAGACAAGTGAAATTGAATGTTGAAATAGATTCAGAACAACTAGTGGAGGTGAATGCTGGGTGAGATCTCGAACAATAAATGAAAGTGTATGTTAAGTTATATCATACACAATAATTGAAAGTAAATGTCGAGTTAGATCATGTAGATGATGATTCTGATTATAGAGAAATGAAAAAAAACTGAATGTTGAGTTTGATCATAATGATCATGTACAACCATTCAAATCAGGTGTTGAGTTAGAACAAACATAAGAAACACAAGTAGATTCTGAGTAAAATTATACTCATATAAAGAAAGGGAAACTAAATACTGTAAATTTAGAAATTATTCCGATCTTTTTATTATTGCTAAAAATGTAACACGGTTAAAATTGCAATAATTTGAATTCGCATTTTGAATTTTTTATAATTATGAATTTAACAGTATTTTTCTGAGAATTGCAAAAAAATAGCATCGCATTTAAGTGTTAAATTACGAATTCGCAACATTAAATGCACGCATGAATTTTTGAATTTACCGTACTGAGTTAGATCATGCAAACATGCCAAATTAAATGTTGAGTTTATTCTTGATAAGTGAAAATATACATTGCGTTAGATCATGTTTGATAGATAACTAATGTTGACTCAAGTTATGCTTGAATAATTCTTATATGATTTGCATATTAGGTTATACGTTGATATGATTGGTCGAGAGGACTTCCAGAGGTTGATCTGGACGTCAGTTATTTTTCGATAGACGACGTTGACCGAACTTCTATTCGTAACCAATGTAAACAAGATGGCGGAGATATTAACACCGACGTTAACAAAATTTATTTTCACTGAACGTTAATCGTTAAATTAATAAATAAACACAGACACATTTGATTGAATGATAAAAAGAGTTTTTGCAATTTGTTTTTTATCAGATAGCAATTTGCATTGAGTACATATTTTTGCGTTAATCAACAAATATGTTCATGCGCCTAACCTATTCAATGACATAACTATACAATTAATGTGTGACAGAGGTAACGAGTGTGGAAAAATTTATTCCCCTTCTCCTAATTAACAGAATTATAAGGATTAAACGCCTTTTTAAAGAAATTTATTGGTGTATAAATTGAACCAAGTCACTCACAAACATATCATAAAAGTCCTTGGGACTTTTTTTTGTTCGTGAGTGAATTGGTCGAGTTTATACACCAATAAATTTCTTTAAAAAGGCGTTTAATCCTATCTTAGTTAAAATAAATGTGGAGTTATATCATACACAACATAAATAAGTGAATGTTGATTTTGATCCGGAACAACAAGTGAACACAAATGTTGAATTAGATCTTGCATAACATAAGAAATTCATTGTTTATTTAGATCATGAACAAATGATAGTTAAGGCTGATATAGATCATACAAATGAAATTGAGTGTTGAAATAGATCATATGCATACGTAAAATTGAATGTTGAAATAGATTACTGGTATACACAACAGTTAAAAGTGAATGCAGGGTTAAATTATTTGCACAATAAGTGAAGGTGAATGTTGAGTAAAACCATGTACAAGTAATACTGAATGCTGAGCTAGATAATACACAACATGTGAAATTGAAATGTTAAAATAGTTCATACATGCTGGGTTAGATCATGCTCAAACAGTGAAACAGACTTTTGAGTTAGACCATGCACAAGTGATAGTGAATGTCATTATGCTGATTTAGATCATGCACAAAAAGTGAAAGTGATTGTTGAGTTAAACCATGTTCAAGCGATAGAGAACGCCGAGCTAGATCATACTCAGTGAATGAAATCGATTGTTAAACAAGATTTTTTATAACAGGTGAAGGTGAATGCTGAATAGGTATATACACAACACATGAGAGTGACACACTCAAAAAAAGATTGTGTATTGTGAAATGTCATTGTCTTTTTCGTGATTAAGAATTAATAATAACCGATTTTTACACTTAATTGCAGTCAAGGTTAGCGAAAGGTCCCTCGAAATAGTCAGACAACAAACTTTTTTGGATCAACACGTAAATAAACGTTTATTTCGGAAATTTATTCAATTAGAATTGAATCAAAGTCATTCTTGTTTAAAGTTTTGCATCTATTTTAAAACTCTGTTTATCCGTTTTATAATGCATATTTAAAACTATGAAAATTTCGGGTATAGATATATTTCAGAGCGCTTCATCTGAAAGAAAAATCAAGAAAAACAAGGCTTGAAAGAAGATATTTAATTAACCAAACGTTAGATAATTTTAATATATTAAGGAAAGTAATCCATCTCATTACATCGAGGGAATTGAAGGACACATAACATCCTTTATAGACAGCAAAATGTGTCAACTATTTATTAAACAATGTCCAGAGATCTTGATGTTACATTTAAATGATGACATCGTCCGTCCGGGGTTAGATTTACACCGAGAAATAATAGATATACCCAAGCGTATTAAGATATTTGAAAAAAGCCTCACCAAATCAGGTTCATGGACGAAAGCGGTTTCGGTTACAGCAAACAGAAACTATTGTCACTCACAAAAAGGGGGAACAGTGTATCGAAATTATTTAATAGATTTTTTCCAGGTTCAAATTTACCTTTAAACTTTTTGATTGGCCTTGACTGTTTCTTATATTATAATTTTGTCCACGGTCCATCAAATTCAGACAGCTTTCTTGTTTTTTTGCACGTTTAACGTTAAGAAGTCAGCATTTCGGTGTTGACATGAATATCAATTATATGGTCATTTTTATAAATTTTCTGTTTACAAAACTTTGAATTTTACGAAAAACGAAGGATTTTCTTACCCCAGGAGTAAATTACCTTAGCCGTATTTGTCACAACTTTTTGGAATTTTGGGTCCTCAATGCTCTTCAACTTTGTATTTATTTGGCTTTTTTAACTATTTTGATCTTAGCGTCACTGATGAGTCTTATGTAGACGAAACGCGCGTCTGGCGTATAAAATTATAATCCTGGTAATTTTGATAACTATTAACACATGACTGTTATGGCCGACCAACCTTTTTTCCGGGAGATTTGATAATTGTTTATAATTGCGCTTTCCGACACCACCACGCTGAGAGAATCCTTATTAATAAAACTTAAAAGTGTTAAAATGCAAAAAAGATACTGGATATTTCCATGTTTAGATGTGTGTTTGGTCTTGTTTCATTGCAACAGTGAGTAGTAAATAATTTTTTAGTCACGCGTGTTCATTAATGAATCAAATGATATAAAAAAAGAAGATGTGTTATGATTGCCAATGAGACACATCTCTCGGAAATGAACAACTATAGGTCACCGTACGGCCTTCAACAACGAGCAAAGCCCATAGCGCATGGTCAGCTATAAAAAGCCCTGAAACGACAATAAAAAAACAAATTCAAACGAGAAAACTAACGGCCTTATTTATGTACAAAACATGAACGAAAAACAAAATATAAAACACATTAACAAACGACAACCACGTGCACTGAATTCAGGCTCCTGACTATGGACAGGCACATACATAATGAATGTGGCGAGGTTAAACATGTTAGCGGGACCCCAACCCTCCCTTAACCTGGGACAATGGTATAGCAGTACAACATAAGACTGAACTAAACAAAATAGTTGAGAAAGGGTCAACTCATCAGATGGACAAAAATACAATTAAACGTGGCCGGGTACTGATACATCCTAACAACAAAAAGACACTAGGTACAGATCTTAGAGTACTCAAAGTACGAATGTTCGGTTAAAGTTATCAGCTAATGAAATCGATCGATACATGTTCATTTCTCAATATAAAAAAAATGTTACGTGTGATTGGGCTAACGCTAAACTGGACTGAAATTGAGTGTAACTTAACAAGGATCAGTGTTGTCATGCAATGTTAATTGAATTTGCCATAATTTTTCATTTCTTCGATTGTTATTCAATAGTTTTAGAGTTCAGAAAAGCTAGAATTAATTTTAATTTTGAGCTGTTTCTTAGAAATTATGATTTTGTTTATATTGTCATTAAAACGTGCTTTGATATTTTTTTCTTTATAGTGGATTTGCAGTCAATTTTCAAGAAGACAATGAGGATTACGAAAATATTGCTTTCCACTTCAACCCAAGAGCTGAATCTTCGAAAGTTGTATTAAATACGCGCATTCGCAGTAAATGGATAAAAGAACACATCTTTGGAGATAATAAAGTGAAAAGCGATTACTATATCAATCCCTTCAAGTTAACAATCGAAGTGAAAAATAAAGAGCATATTCTTATTTCTGTAAATGACAAATTCATAACGGGATATAACTGTAAACTTGACATCACAAAAGTAAAATATGTTTGTTGGGCAAATGGTGTTGAAATCGACCGTGCTGATTAAAAAGAATAAAAAAATTTTTAAAGTAGTATCTTTAGGTGATTATAACTGTTATGATAAACCATGTTCACTTAAACTTGTATAATGTCAAAGATGCAGTATGAGTGCCAGTGAAACATCAATCCATTCAAGTCACAATTTACCACAAAATTACAAATATATGTGAAAATGCGACCTTCAACAGGGAGTTGACTGCATGTTAATTCATAAGATGAATAATTATTTCTGTTTTTTGTAAGATAGGCAAACATTCGAAAAACTATACCCGTCTTGTAAGATTAAATTAAATGTAAAATTAATACCACTTTGTTCAAAGCACTCTAGCAAGAAACAATAGACAAAGATTAAATTAAATGTAAAATTAATACCACTTTGTTCAAAGCACTCTAGCAAGAAACAATAGACAAAAGCTCATTAGTTTATAGTTGCATGATTTCTTTTACATGGTCAAATATTCAAATACTGGTTTACTTGTGCATTGTATATGTATGTTGTTTTTTTTGGAACATTGTAATTTTTTTTTTACATAATGTAGAATTATACGTTTTACTTTTTAACTTCTGTTTTACATTCATTACCATTGAAATTATCATAATTATTAATTATCTGCTTTTACAAGTTGGCATTTTTTTTTTAAATACTAGCTCTATCATTTATATCCCCGAAATAAAATACATTAGCTTTACTTAATAAAAATTTCGGAATGTTGAGACCGCATAGATTACCAGCATTGTTTTCTCTTTTGTCTGTTTTAACTTTTTTTTATTCAAGCGTCACTAATAGGTTTTGTGTTGACATTATGTACCTCTGACGTTCAATGTTTAAATCTCGGTATCTATGATGAGTTAATCTGTAGTTACACTTAATTATCAGCTGACCATCACTATCGATTTCCATGTGTAACTATATCGAAATATGAATTTACATGACGTTTCATCTATTATGCTTATCTTATCTTAGATATAGCATCAAAACCACTTGATTTGAATTAAGCTCACGATAAATAAAAATAATCTGTCTATAAAATAAGAATCGTACTTTATAGAGACGGCAATTTCAAAGATCTTTTTGGTTTTTATAAAGTGTTCTTTAATAGGCAGATTTGTCTGTTCCTTACACAAGTTTCTTTTACTGACAAACATGAATGTAATAAACAATTGTCGTAAAGTATCATACGTTTATTCAAATTAAGATACAGTATGCAGAGAGGTGAATTGATTGACAGTGAAATAGTTATCAACTAAGAACAAACATTAACAAGACAATGTATCTATACTAACTGCCATATTACCTTAATTCACAAAAAGACATATTCAAAAATAGAGCAACAGGCAAATGCGAATGACATTTAAAGATAATAAATATGTATATAAACATGCAACGGCTGAAATCTTATCAATCTAAATCTAAACCCTATCCATCGTAAAAATGTAAAAGCGACGACACAATGAATATGACCCCCCCCCCCCTCCCCCCCCCCCCCAAAAAAAGCAGCTATAGTTTATCAACAGTCCGGAATTAGATCATTCCTTCTTAGATACTCACAGTTATTGTTATAATCAGAAAGGAAATATACAGAAATGGCATTAACTATACAGAGAACATTTAGAACAATGTCTAGAATTTATCAGATTTTCGGTGCAGAAAATCAGCAGAAACAATTGACTGACTGCTGATGTTCATTTTAATACACGTAATCTTTGAACTGTTATGATACGATCGGCGACCTTGCAGTGTTTGCTTGAACAATAACCCGAATAAATATAAAAAAGAAGATGTGGTATGATTGTCAGTGGGACAACTTTTCGCAAGAGACCAAATGACACAGAAATGACCAACTATAGGTCACCAGACGGCTGTTATCAATGTGCAAAGTCCTTACCGCAAGGTCAGCTATAAAAGACCTCGTAATGACTTATGTAAAATAATTCAAACCAAAAAACTAACGGCTTAATTTATGTTACAAAAGTGAACGAAAAACATATATGCAACACAGCAACAAACGACCACCTCTGAATTATAGGCTCCTGATCTGTGACAGGCATATACATACAGAATGTGGTGGTGTTAACGGGAATCCCAACCCCCTAACCTGGTACAGTGGAGAAACAGTACAATTTTAAAGAACGAACTTTAAAAATCAGTTGGCCTAACTCATCAGATTGATACAAGGACACTTCAAACAAAAAACACATACCGGGTGTGGCAAGATATTTACCCATCATTCATTGAGTAAAAACTGTCAACAGAATGAAAAGGACCATCAAAAGCACGTAATTTATCTAAAACATGCAAACAATTGTTTTACACTTCAAAAATAGTTTAATTCCACTATTTTCATATATTTGACAACAAAAGTTAATGTTAAGTTCTTTTATAGTAGTTAAGGAACTTGTTATAAACACTGAATTATTAGTTGTAGAACACTTACTAGAGGCCGAGAAACGATATTTCACTGTTTTTGTGTAGTTCAGGTAACCTATACATAGTAGGGACATACACATGATCCAAATGTTCGGAAGAAGCCTTAAGCTGTGATGTGGTTATGATATGTTTGTCGACTATATGAATTTTTGTGGAGCATATGGATGTAGATAAATTTAGGATTTCTTCTTAAAAACGTCCGTATAGTACAATGTACAATGAGTATTTACGGCATACCACCACCACATTGTTGGCCGCTTTGTCGGACGGTACAAACACAAACCGGTTTGAAGTTGATTTCTTATGTACACTTTTATTAAATTCTGAATCATTTTAAAATGTAGAATATCAACAACATTCATATATCTATTTATATAAGAATCAAGAGATTTTTTACATTTTACAATACGAGGAAAAATGCGCTTTTTGTGACCTGACGACACTGTTTCAAATCTATTTTAAATGGAGGACGATATGTTGGTCCTTTTTTTTTTTAAGTTTCTAGCCTCTCAGTCTTTGACAATATTGAGGTCTCCCGTAATAACATGGTCATACGGATCATATCTAAACTTCGGCGATTCACAGTTTTAAGGAAGAGGATAACTATGTTTCTTCATTGAAGTATGATGTTACTGATTTATAACTAAAAATTAAACTTCTGCTGTTTTTTATGTGAACGAAATGATAGGTGGTTCTGTGTTATCAACAAAGGGAGGTATAAAACTTTGAATCATAAAGTCATCAAGTATACTCGATAGGTTGATAACATCAATACTCTGTTAATATCTTTAATTTTTAGAAAGTGCCGTTCATGATCTTCAGGCTTATCGATACGCAAGAACAACCTATTGTGGTAAAAAGCTGTAAGTGTACGCGAATGTTCATAGAGTGGGCAGCAGAATGAGTTTGTGTCACACTTCTGGATCAAATTATGTAATTTACTACTTGGTATTTGACCAAGTTAAAATAATAATTGATGCCTACCACTGTGTATAAAATTATACTCCTGCTATTTATAACTTTTGGAAAAAAAGAGGTCCGATATTTTTTCTGGAAATTTCTTCCTTTGGGATAACAAACATACGCCCAGCAGTCAAAATTTAGATTTCACATGCTAAATCACTAATAACAATGATCATGTTTTTACAAGATAAAAGTTAGAATAATGCGAAACAGAGTTAATTTTTTTGTCTACCATGTGCATAATTAGCTGAGATATACTTTACGCCATGGGAGATGGTTTCATATTTATTTTCCCTTTCGTGCGTCAGACGTCAAGTAGCAGCATTCAGGTAACACTTGCATAATGAGTAAATATACAGCTGGTTTCACTTTCCATTGATTGTGTCATTGATCTGAGCTTATTGGTAAAATTACGGCAACTTGCAAGCAACCACTGAAACAAGGGTTTCATATATATATTTTAATCATATGTTTAAAATGTTTACGTGTGCCATAAGAGTATACAATTTGTTTGAAAAAAGTAAAATAACAAAAATACTGAACTCAAAAAAGTTCAAAAAGTCTCTAATCAAATGGCAAAAACAAAGCCCGAACACAACAAACGAATGGATAACAACTGTCAAATTCTTGCCTTGGTACAGGCATTTTCTCATGTAGAAAATAGTGGATTAAATCTGGTTTTAAAGCTTACTAAACCTCTGACTTGTAAGACAGTCTTACTTTCATGTGAAAAATGACCATGTCCCAATTGTCGTAGAATTATAAAACTCGTTTCCTTCTTTTATGCTTTATTTTTGTTATTTTTTAATCGTATAATCCTCACGACGGTATCTACTATTGTAGTAAAAACTAATTATACATTCATAACATTTCATTCTATAAAATAATTTAAGGCATTTTGTTCAATGTTTTTTATTTGTTTCCAGGTATTTAAAAAAATACCTAGACAGATTAGTAACATATTGACAATTAAACGTTATGAAAAACAAATTATACATATAAATAGTTTACATGTCTACTTTAGGTATGATATATAAAACCCAAATTTAGAAGGATCTTTTATATTTAAGAATTTAAAATTCAAAATTAAATATTCGAAATCTAAAATTCAAAATTCAGAATTCAAAGTACAAAATTTGGGAATCCGACATCAATATACAATATGTGTTTATCAGCGCTAACAAAAATCGCACTTTGATACTCTACGGAAAGGCATGTTGAAAAGTTTGGACATTTTGGGTCCCCATTGCTCTTCATCTGCGTTCTTTATTTGGTCTCTCATTATTTTTAATCGAGCGTCACAGATGATTCTTTTGAAGATGAAACGCGCGTCTTACGTAAAGAATGTTAATCATGGTACAACTGTTTCTATAATGAGTTATTTTCTTTAAGCCGGCTGTAAAACATTTGCCAAAATGGGGCGAGTCCTTTAGGCTGTGCAGGACGTTGCTTAATTTGATGCCGCATGTGGAGGTGGTGCTCGGTATGTGAAAGGCCTTTGCAACTATGATCTGATGGTCTGTAGGTTACCTGTTGTAAGTCTAATTTCTGTCCCAATTCAAGATATCCTATTTTTCCGGTAGAATTCCGAATTTCCCGCCCGTATTTCCGATCGACTACCTATGGTCAAGTTAGCTTTGAACGATTTTCACATTCGTATTTAGTTATTGTCTCTGATTGAATGAAGGACACTTTTATCAATTTCTCATGCAATCCATAGCTATATATTCATGAAGTTTAGTGCCTATGAAGTTTGTTTAAATGAAACTAGAAAAAAGATATGCAACTGAAGGTAATTATGCTAATTTTTACAAAACAATGTATTCAAAAATTCCCAATACTGATTGGTTTTGCAATCCAAGAAAATGATGACATAACAGTATAACATGTTATTTCGCATTTTTTTAGAAGTCTCGTCTTGCTGATTGTGTTTGCTTATTTAAGTTATTATATATAGAACTTAAAAAATGTGTTATAATTTCTTAAATAAAAAGAAAAAAATTGAAATTAGAAAAAAATCGTTATAAAAGGGCAATAACTCAAATAAGGAGTCATCTGTCGATTTCGGCTGCAGGTATAACATATTTGTAGTTATTCCCGTCCGGATTATCTTTGCACGATGAAGTTTTTTTTGTGTCTATTTTGATTTTTTTTAAATAATAGGAAAACATGAAAACCCCATGTTCAATTACCGATATCGATTATTGCTTTTATTTGTAGATATTGTCATTCTGATCATATTTGCTATAGATATCATAATGTATGTGGTAATAGGAAAAGAAGAGAGTAAAAATGTAAAATCTTCATTTATGAGCAAAAACGCTTATTAGAAGTCGTCTGACGGTTTTTATGAATTAAATTTTAATTAGATCTCATAATTCTGAACAATTTTAATTAGGTCTTTCCACCTTTCCGTGGAAAGACCTATTGAATTTGTTCTGATTATTATTATTAGGTCTTTCCACTTTTCCGTGGAAAGACCTATTGTATTTGTTCTGATTATTAGGTCTTTCAACCTTTCAGGTGAAAGACCTATTGTATTTGTTCTGATTATTATTATTATTACATACATGTGAACCTCCCGACGGGAGTACAAAACTCCCGTTTTCAGGGGTCCCCTCCCGTCCTCCCGTCGAAGAGAAAAAAATCCCGTGTAGAAAAAATTTCATGAATGATAATTTTCAGTCGCCATTTTTACTATTTTGTTTACAAAATTTATCATTGAGATCGTAAAAACCCGAGATTTTTTAAGTCGTAAAAACAGGAGGTTTATCGAACGTATCCGGTGTAACTGACATTACCTGATTACGCAACATGTGGAGATTTTATTTCTCGCTAAAGGCTAATTAACAAGTGATAATAGTTTGATTGAACAATCATAAGGTGTTTGTATATCAATTACTCGATGTGGCTTCTGTTTATGGCACACGCCAAGGATGATTAAAGGCAAATACCGATAAATACCGGCATTGATGGAAAATGGAATGTTGTTGTCCAAAAATTTATCGGAAGTTTTTTGATGCCAAGAAAAACACTTCTTGTATATGAAAATCTCGAGATGAAAATACTGGAAAAAGGAATGGTTTCAGCTCAATGTGAGCTATTTGCTACACAAGCTGACTGAAAAATTATATAAGCAAATTCATTATTTTGTACACCATTATGTGTTCAAAATGCCAAAACGACAGTTATCTCCGTCTTCAAAGACACCAGTTTCAAAACAACAGAAATATTTGACAAAGATCAACAATGTTTGTTCATTTATTATTTATTTATTATGTAATAAATGTATAGCATAAATCTCTCTTATATCTCAAGCCAATGCCAATGAAAAACAAATAAAAAAAGATTCTCATCAGCAATCAACAATGTAAAACAAAAGAAAAAAAGATTCTCATCAGCAATCAGCAATGTAAAACAAAAGAAAAAAATATTCTCATTGTAAAATAAAAGAAAAAAAGATTCTTCTCAATTATTCCTTAATATATGCAGACTTTAACTAATGCCATTCACAAGGAAGATTGAAGAAAAAAACACATCATACGGTTAGTTTTACGACGAAAAATATGTCGATAAAAAACCTCCTGATCTGAGGTCCAATCTCCTGATCTGAATTTTACAGTCCATCACATGTATGTTATTATTATTATTATTATTTATTTTTTTTTTTTCTTCCGCCTAAATTTTTTTCTTGCGTAGTATTGATGTTTCAAAAGATGTCGCTTAGATATTTAGAATATGATGTTGTATAGTTTATACGCTTTGAAAATTTACAACTGCGTAACAAAATACTTTACGTTGTAAGAGTTATCTCCCCAAACACTGTTTTTCTTGTGGCCACTACTCCTTCGCAACCGTAAAAGATTACGACAAATATATTTTACCAAATTGCTCGTTACATCTTAAGGATTAGGATATTCATTTGGACCGAAGCTTTACGGAGACTCCATATGAGAGTTATTCCCCTTTTTCATTTGAATTAAGTGATATGCATGTCTAACTGGTAAACCATAAATGATAGAGACCAAGGGTCTTTAGATTTGAGGTCCTTAGTAAAAAAAAATGAAAATTAGGTCAAGGTCAAAGGTCAAGGTCATATTCGAAATTTTGATTTTGGCTTATTTTCACTCATTTTCATTCATCTTATAAAATATTGACAAATTATTTTTACAAAATTGATAGTTGGGAAATGTAGTAACTTATAAATTTTGATTGAAAGGGTGCGTAGACAATAAATGGGAGTTTTCACACCTCTTAAATTTAGAATTATGTGTAAAGTGATATTACTCATGAACAATACATATTAAGGAACTAGTGTCTTTTGATTTGAGATGTTTAGTCTATGACCTTGAAATTGAGGTCAAGGTCATAGGTTAATTGGACGTTCTAGATTTTGACCTTTGCTTTAAATTCATATTTATACATCATAAAGCTATAGGAACTGACATTTTCATATCAAAATAGATCCTTATTGGTTGAAAGACCTTCAATTGTTCTCTGAACAATTGGTTTTTAATTATTATTTTTTTTTTTTTTTTTTTTCTTCCGCCTAAATTTTTTCTTGCGTAGTATTGATGTTTTAAAAGATGTCGCTTAGATATTTGGAATATGATATCGTAATGCGTATGCGCTTTTAAAACTGACAACTGCGTAACCAAATACTTTACGTTGTAAGAGTTATCTCCCCAAACACTGTTTTTCTTGTGGCCACTACTCGTTCGCAACCGCAAAAGATTACGACAAATTTATTTTACCAAATTGCTCGTTACATCTTAGGGATTAGGATATTCATTTGGACCGAAGCTTTACGGAGACTCCATATGAGAGTTATTCCCCCTTTTTCATTTGATTCAAGTGATATGCATTTCTAACTGGTAAACCATAAGTGATAGAGATCTAGGGTCTTCAGATTTAAGGTCCTTGGTCCCAAAAAATGAAAATGAGGTCAAGGTCAAAGGTCAAGGTCATATTCTAAATTTTGATTTTGGCCTATTTTCACTTCTTTTCAAATACCGTATGACATATTGACAAATAATTTTTCATAAATTGTTAGTTGCGACATGTCCTTACTTGTATATTTTGGTTGAAAGGGTGCGCATACAATAAATGGGAGTTTTTGTCCATCTTACATCTAGAACTACACGTAAAGTGGTATTACTCTTTAACCAAACATATTAAAGACCTAGCGACTTTTGATTTAAGGTCCTTGGTTTGTGACCTTGAAGTTGAGGTCAAGGTCATAGGTTATTACGAAGTTCTAGATTTTGACCTTTGCTTTAAATTCATATAAATACATCATAAAGTCATAGGAACCAACATTTTAAACTGATTTTTCATATTTCAATATCAAAATAGATCTTTACTAGTGGAAAGACCTACAATTGTTCTCTGAACAATTGGTTTTTAATTATTATTATTTTTTTTTTTTTTTTTCCGCCTAATTTTTTTTCTTGCGTATTATTGATGTTTCAAAAGATGTCGCTTAGATATTTGGAATATTGTATCGTATAGTTTATACGCTTTAAAAATTTACAACTGTGTAACAAAATACTTTACGTTGTAAGAGTTATCTCCCCAAACACTGTTTTTCTTGTGGCCACTACTCCTTCGCAACCGTTAAAGATTACGACAAATTTATTTTACCAACTTGCTCGTTAAATCTTCAGGATTAGGATATTCATTTGGACCGAAGCTTTACGGAGACTCCATATGAGAGTTATTCCCCCTTTTCCCTTAAATTAAGTGATATGCATTTCTAAATGGTAAACCATAAGTGATAAAGACATAGGGTCTTTAGATTTGGGGTCCTTGGTCGAAAATAATAAAAATGAGGTCAAGGTCAAAGGTCAAGGTCATATTCTAAATTTTGATTTTGGCTTATTTTCATTTATTTTCAAATACCTTATGACATATCGACAAATAATTTTTCATAAATTGTTAGTTGCGACATGTCCTTACTTGTATATTTTGATTGAAAGGGTGCGCAGACAATAAATAGGAGTTTTTGCCCATCTTACATTTAGAATTACGCGTAAAGTGATATTACTAATAAACCAAACATATTAAAGACCTTGGGTCTTTTGATTTAAGGTCCTTGGTTTGTGAACTTGAAATTGAGGTCAAGGTCATAGGTTAATATGACGTTCTAGATTTTGACCTTTGCTTTAAATTCATATAAATACATCATACAGCCATAGGAACTAACATTTTAAACTGATTTTTAATATTTCAATATCAAAAAAGATCTTTTCTAGTGGAAAGACCTACAATTGTTCTCTGAACAATTGGTTTTTAATTATTATTATTTTTTTTTTTCTTCCGCCAACTTTTTTTTCCTTCGCTGTTTTTTTGTTTCACAAGATATCGCTTAGATATAAGGTAAATGATATCGACCAGTTAATACGCTTCTGAAACTGACACCGCGTAACAAAAAACTGTACCTTGTAAGAGTTATCTCCCCGAACACTGTTTTTCTTGTGGCCACTACTCCTTCGCAACCGTATAAGAAACCGACAAATTTATTTTTCCAAATTGCTCGTTATATCCTTAGGATGTTCTGTTTCATTTCAACCGAAGCTATCCGGAGACTCCATATGAGAGTAATCCCCCTTTTATATATGATATCAGTGATGTGCATTTCTAACTGGTAAACTATAAGTGATAGAGACCTAGGGTCTTTTGATTTAAGATCCTTGGTCCAAAAAAATGAAAATTAGGTCAAGGTCAAAGGTCAAGGTCAAATTCTAAATTTTGATTTTGGCTTATTTTCACCTTTTTTCATTAACCTTATAAGATATCGACATTTTTTTTTTAATCAATTGTTAGTTGCGACATGTCGTAACTTATAAATTTTGGTTGCAAGGGTGCATAAACCAAAAAAGGGAGTTTTCGCCCCTCTTATTTTAAGAATTATGCGTAAAGTGATTTTACTCATGAACCATACATATTAAGGAACTAGTGTCTTTTTATTTGAGATGTTTAGTCTCTGACCTTGAAATTGAGGTCAAGGTCATAGTTTAATTGGACGTTCTAGATTTTGACCTTTGCTTAAAATTCATAGTTATACATCATTAAGCCATAGGAACTGACATTTTCAACTGAATTTTAATATTTTCATATCTAAATAGATCTTTATTGGTTGAAAGACCTTCAATTGTTCTTTGAACAATTGGTTTTTAATTATTATTATTATTTTTTTTTTTTTTCTTCCGCCAACTTTTTTTTCCTTCGCTGTTTTTTTGTTTCACAAGATATCGCTTAGATATAAGGTAAATGATATCGATCAGTTAATACGCTTCTGAAACTGACACCGCGTAACAAAAAACTGTACCTTGTAAGAGTTATCTCCCCGAACACTGTTTTTCTTGTGGCCACTACTCCTTCGCAACCGTATAAGAAACCGACAAATTTATTTTTCCAAATTGCTCGTTATATCCTTAGGATGTTCTGTTTCATTTCAACCGAAGCTATCCGGAGACTCCATATGAGAGTAATCCCCCCTTTTATATATGATATCAGTGATATGCATTTCTAACTGGTAAACTATAAGTGATAGAGACCTAGGGTCTTTTGATTTAAGATCCTTGGTCCAAAAAAATGAAAATTAGGTCAAGGTCAAAGGTCAAGGTCAAATTCTAAATTTTGATTTTGGCTTATTTTCACCTTTTTTCATTAACCTTATAAGATATCGACATTTTTTTTTTACTTAATTGTTAGTTGCGACATGTCGTAACTTATAAATTTGGGTTGCAAGGGTGCGTAAACCAAAAAAGGGAGTTTTCGCCCCTCTTATATTAAGAATTATGCCTAAAGTGATTTTACTCATGAACCATACATATTAAGGAACTAGTGTCTTTTTATTTGAGATGTTTAGTCTATGACCTTGAAATTGAGGTCAAGGTCATAGGTAAATTGGACGTTCTAGATTTTGACCTTTGCTTAAAATTCATAGTTATACATCATTAAGCCATAGGAACTGACATTTTCAACTGAATTTTAATATTTTCATATCTAAATAGATCCTTATTGGTTGAAAGACCTTCAATTGTTCTTTGAACAATTGGTTTTTAATTTTATCATTTTTTCTATCTAAAGAGGTTTCAAGATAATATGATTGAATAAAACATGTTTCACCCCCTTTGTTCTGCACTAACCTTTGTCGGCCATGTTTGTTGGCAGTCGGAGTCATTTGACACATTTTAAAAATAGACATCCCTTTGTTGATGGTAGTAACGCTTGGTTAATTCGACGAAAGTTTGAAAGGAGATGATCTTTGTAGAAGTTTTTACGGACGGCGACGAACACCAGGCGATGGCAAATGTTAACCCTGGACTTGCGTGTGAAGTTGGTAAACGGCATTTCGAATAACATAGATATAGGAAGATGTATTGTGAGTGCCAATGAGACCACTCTCTATCCAAATAATTTATAAAAGTAAACCATTATAGGTCAATCAACACGGAGCCTTGGCTCACACCGAACAACAAGCTATTTAAAAGAGCCCCAAAATTACTAATGTAAAACCATTCAAACGGAAAAACCAACGGTCTAATCTATATCAAAAACGAGAAACGAGAAACACGTATAGATTACATAAACAAACGACAACTACTGTACATCAGATTCCTGACTTAGGACAGGTGCAAACATTTGCAGCGGGATTAAACGTTTTAATGGTACCAAACATTCTCCCTTTTTCTGAAACAATAGCATCATAACAAAGGAATACACACGATATAATATCAATTGGAAGGCTTAACTCAATCAAAAAACGTAAATTAACACACTATGAACGAATAAATTTGATCTGCGATATCTGAATGCAAATGCACATGTGCAGTTCATAAAATTTTAGGGACAAACCTTCAAGGCCAAAAAGCAAACAAACAAGTCCAAATAAGCCATGACAAGACAACACGCGAAATATTTAACACTTCGAAATTCATCACTTTTGAAAAAAAAAAACCGGTTTTAATAATATACACTGGTAAATGAAAAATGACTTTGTCGTTTTAGGTATACTACTTCTGTGCATGAAATATTCATTAACCAACAACTCATTTAAGGAGTAGTGACAAAGATTTAACGATAATAGACAGTAGGTAGATCTCCAAACTCTTAAATTTCTGTCTATGTCAGATTTTTCTCTGTATAGCATTTTTCGCGATAATAGACGAAACTTAAATGTAACCTATATGTTCTTTTTGAAGCCATGGCGATCATGTCGCCAACTTTAGACTAGATATTCTAATGATGATTGTGAAAATTTTGCGTAATATTGGCAAAGTAGTAGGCTCAGAGGAGAATATGTTCTTACATTAAGAGACGACGGACATATATGAGAAAATCTCACTTGGTCCTTTTGGAAAGTTGAGCTAATAATAAGTCATATTTTACAAATGATCAGATGAGTATTTATAACTCAAAATCCATTATGTTTCAACTGCTTTTAATAGCATATCTGTTTATTTATTAACATCTATCTACAAACAAATACAAACAATTAAACCGCGGATCGACATAGTAAATTAACATAAAATAACGAACGACTTGTAATATATAAACATTTGATAATTCAGTCATATATGAACATTTAAAAAATCCTGTGTTTTAGCAAAGATCTATTACCATATGCAATATTTCTTCTTTCGTTATTTCTATTAATTCAATTTATTATTTGGTATGCCTTACAAGCTGACATTGTTCCTCGATTAAATGTTGCTTCGATCATGGTTTCGATCTCCTGATCAGACGGACTTTCTTTGTTCAGCTTATCGACAATATTTCGTATGTCCAAGGAAATATTGTGTGGAGTCTCTTTATGCAAATCGATGGACGACTTTACTAAAATGTAAATATCAAGAGGCATCAAAAGAATGCCAACACCACCACCAACAATAGTGAATGCTCTTTCAGCCACCGAAGCTCCTCGTAGACCGGCTGCAGCCACATCTTCGCCAACAGATGCAAGTTTCAATGAGTTCAAGATTGGATTTGCAATCGTATTCCAAGAAATATGAGTAATTGAAGATGCTCCAAGTACCAATTTATTCCAAAAAGTACACCATGGTCTAAATTCTGTCTCCATATTATTGGAATTTTTACTTAGAATTTCACCAATTTCTAAACATTCGCATCTTATTTCTTTTATATTTGAATTGTAATCATTTAAGATTTTCTGTGCAGACTTTCGTCTCGTTGATGACAGGACAGATTCGACAACCGAAGAACCACATGCTGTGATTCCACCAGCTCCTGAAACAACACCGCCTACAAATATTGGAATACATTTAACAGTAAATAAAAGGCACATTTAATAAAAATTATACTATATATTGACTCTTGAAACAGTCCCCGTTGTTTCAATTGACGATTGAGCTAGTACAGGTATTTTTCATGATGGTTAATGATTTTACAAATAGCTGTGGTTAATGTTTAATGTTGAAAATAGAAATCGGGAATATGTCAAAAACAACCCGACCAAAGAGCTGAAAACAACCAAAAGCCCCAATTGGTCTTTAATGCAACGAAAATTCCGCATCCGATATATATAATCTATACACTTATAAAAACTGGCTATAACCTACGATGACTAAAGAATAGATAAGTGTCAACAAAATTTGTTTTAATGATGATTGGATTTCGCCTACAATAATTAAAAAAAAAAACGTTAATTTATTCAAGAACAGTTTTTCGTTTGTGGAAGATAAAATGGTGATAACGATACTTTTTTTTATCATGTTTATATATCTGATATGCAAACACAAAGGTTTTTGCAACTCAACTAAAAATAAAGTATTTTCTGGGATCAGTTGTAGTAATGTGAATACACGTAAGCTTCTAATTGTGATCTGTTTCATGTGGATGATGAAAAGATTGCTATCTAATAAGAACTATTTCTAAAAACATATCTATTTGATAGTACTACTCCTTGTAAAGCACTGTAAACATACTTTAATATCTTTAAGATTAATTTTAAACCACAGAATTTAAAATATTATATTCTTCCTCAATCAATTTTTTTTATTATTAATTTGTTTATATATTTAGACTGCGATGAACTACAGGTATTTTTACCGCATCAGTACTATAGTATTAATGAATTGGTGTTTTTATAATGGCCCTGTTATATGTCCAAGGTCTGTAATAATGATCGAGGAAGTCTGTAATGGCTCGAGGCAACGCCGAGGGCCATTACAGACATCCGAGGCCATTATTACTGACCGAGGACATATAACAGGGCCATTATAAAAACACCCATTTCTTAACACATTTATTAACCAACTAAACAAAAGTCTATGTGTTGCTGCCAACTTGATGTACTCTCTACTCTTTTAATGACAGTTTAGTTTGAAAAAAATAATTTGTACTTCACCATCATAAAGCTTTAATATACCAAATATCCAAGATATTAAGTTGACAGAAGTTATGTGTTGGAAAACAGAATGAACAGTGATCCCTATATTTGAAAATCGGCGGCCATGTTAAATTTATTATATTCGATTTTCACACTGTTTTTCTGCAATGGGCCTGTTTTTCTGTAATGTCCCTGTTTTTTCTGTAATGGCCCTGTTTCATCTGAAATGGTCTTGTTTTTCTGTAATGGCCCTGTATTAATGCCCAGTTTGTCTGTATTCAGCACAGTTAGGGTTTAAAATAAACAGTCAAGTTTGGCAATAATGTACTTAGTAGGTTAATAAAAGTTTACAACACATAAATGGCTTCTATCGAAACACAATTGATATTGCCTTTGTTTTGTTGTCCCAATTGAGAAAGAACTTCAATAACATTTACACATTTTTTTCATGTTAGGGATGAATTGAAATGACAATAGCGGAGGTCTATTGACATTTGACAATTTGTCATTAAAAAAACCTGCTAAAATTGACCAATGACTACTTTTACTGGCGATTTAGAATGACATGATATTCTGAATTCAGACAGACATATGGTAATAAAAAAATAGTATAGTCATATTGTTATTATCTAGCTTTTTAAAATTATATCGTTTTATCATTTATTGTCACGTTAACATGGTTAATATCGTTTTCTATATCTCGTTGAAAAATATTAAAATGTATACAAACCTGCAATACTTAATACCGTAGACGTTCCAAACGAGAAAGGTATTACACCCAAAGCCTAATACAAGTAACACAGTACCACCGATTGCGACAGCCGATCCTGCTATTTTAGCTTTTTTTATTCTGCTAAAATGTTCATCTAAATTATCAGCCAAATTATTCAACTCTTTAACAGCAGCTTCTTTTTGAATCTGGAGCTTTTTCAATCTATCTTTCAGCTTTTTGACTTTGTTGCTTGGAACTTGTGCATTTCGAAAATACTGCCTCATTGAGAGAAGTTCCTGATACCTTCTGTGCTCTGTTTCTATCTGATGTCTAAAACAGTCGGCAAATCGTCTGTTATTTTCATTTATGCCATGCTGCATGTTGCTTATATGTGCATGCAAATCGTGTATATTTTGCTGGGAACGAGTGTGTAGTAACTTGAATACCTTCAAGTGTTGCATTCCCATCCCTAAAAAAAATAAAAAAATGTTTGAATCTTTTCTAATTAACAAATCTTCATCAATGGAACCTTAAGTTTATACCGAAAAGAGATTTTTATTATTTCTTATTATTTCAAATAATCCACATTTGAATACAGTTATGCTGTCACATAAGTACGAAGAGGTATAGTTAAATAATTAAATAATAGATAAAACATCAAACACCATGATACAACAAAAAGGAAGGGAAAGACAACAAAAACAGTCAAACACATTAGAAACAAGAATGTGTCCTAAGTACACGGATGCCCCACTCGCACTATCAATTTCCATGTCCAATGGACCGTGAAATTGGATAAAAAATCTAAATTTGCAATAAATTTAGAAAGATCATACCATATGGAACATGTGTACTAAGTTTCAAGTTGTTTGGTCTTCAACTTCATCAAAAACTATCTTGACCAAAAACTTTAACCCGAAACTCTCACTTTCATTTTCTATGTTCAGTAGACCGTGAAATTGGGGTCAAAAGTCTTATTTGGCTTTAAAATTAGAAAGATCATATCCTAAGCAACAAGTGTACTAAGTTTCAAGTTGATTGGACATCAGTTTCATCAAAAACTACCTTGACCAAAAACTTTAACCTGAAACTCGCACTTTCATTTCTATGTTCAGTGGACCGTGAAATTGGGGTCAAAAGTCTAATTTGGCTTTAAAATTAGAAAGATCATATAATAAGCAACAAGTGTACTAAGTTTCAAGTTGATTGGACTTCAGTTTCATCAAAAACTACCTTGACCAAAAACTTTAACCTGAAACTCGCACTTTCATTTCTATGTTCAGTGGACCGTGAAATTGGGGTCAAAAGTCTAATTTGGCTTCAAAATTAGAAAGATCATATCATAAGCAACCAGTGTACTAAGTTTCAAGTTGATTTGACTTCAGCTTCATCAAAAACTACCTTGACCAAAAACTTTAACCTGAAGCGGGACGAATGAACGAACGGACGAACGAACGAACGGACGAACGGACGAACGAACGGAGGCACAGACCAGAAAACATAATGCCCCATCTACTATCGTAGGTGGGGCATAAAAATAAAACTGAATATGCTACACGAACCATTGTTACATGAAGTGATCTGAAAGGGTAAACAGATCATCCTCCACTAATGAAACACCGCTAGTTTTCATATTTAAGCAGTTTGCACTATGAAATAAGGGACCATGAAAATATCCTTTTGTATATTTTAAGCTTGTACATTACAAAAAATGAAGAACAATAAGTGTGTATCTATGGTGATTTTATTTAGCCCAGTCTTCTGGATGTTCGACTCAACAACTTCCGAAAGTTCACTCCCAAAGTCTATGCACAGTAAGATACTCTGTCAGAATAGTGTGTTCAGGTAGATTCAACCAGTAATGTTAATTTGATTTATTTCATATCGGTTATGCATTAGCGTCTGCGACTCAGTCATTATCGCTGTCTTAGTTAATATCACTGTCCTTTAGGGAGTCAATATATCATGATAATGACCTGTTTTTCAATAACTTTTATGTTAGTATATTCTAGACAAAAATCCTCGAAATGTGCATTCCGATTAAAAAAATGAGGTAGTATCAGCCCTTTCCAGTTCTGCTTCTAATCCCAACATGCTCGATTAAAAGATCGACTTTGTGCAATGTGTTTCTAATCATTTCAATACCAAATGTTAAACTATATTGGATTATTCTCGAGTTAAATAAATAAGGACTGCTGGTACATAAATCATCCTTAGAAAAATAAAAACTGTTTTTAAAAAAGGGTATATCGATATAAGAAGATGGAATATGAGTGCAAATGGGACAACTCTCCAAAAAAGTCACAATTTGTCAAAGTAAACCATTATAGGTACATATGCCCATTTATATTAACCAAGGCATTTGTTCAAACATTACATTTGAAGCAAATATTTTACAGCTATCGATACAATATGTCATAGTTTGCTATCATATTGCACGACAAACAAGATAATATGTATACTTACTGAACATTACAAACATCATTATCGAAAACCACAATTTGAATACCAAGTCTAAAGGATCATAAGTCGTAGTTATCGTCATCAACATTGAAGTTACATGCATCCAAGCTGTAGTAATCGTCATCCATGTTGTGGTAATTGCACTCCACACTGTACTAAAAGCCATACACATTGCCCACACCACAATCGCAAAGTCAAAAGGCCTGAACGATGTCCACATTCTTCAAAGGCCGTCATAGAGACATATGAAAAATGACATCTTCTTGTCTACTTGTTGCAATTTTACTTTGTTTTAAACCACAAAGAGTGTAGTGTGTCTTTCTATTGGTCACACCAATCTATGTATAACAAAATGGATAAGGGAGATAATGCAGATTGCTTTATTGACATACAAATATGACATGTGCATTTCCTTTTCACAAAAACATTGCAAATTGTCATGGTTTTCGGGTGAATTATTCTTTTATCAGTTTTAAGATATGGAAGGATTGCAGATAAAATTTACCAATGAATACCAAAAGACGACCTTATGACCAGAAAATCTACAAAAAATGTAATATAATTAATTTATTCTAACCCGTTTTACTCTTACATGTACGAGAAGTATATTTCATTAAAAAAGTATTGATATTTTTCAATTGATTTTGAAATGTATTTTCGCTTATAATTGTTTTCCAACAGCGTAGAAAAATATAGAAAAATTAGTAAATAAAAATGTTAAAAATTCCTGTAAGAAAACAAATTTATTGCTTTTGTATAAATATCATGTCAAATTCACAATCCCGTCTTGTCACCATTGCTTATACTTTTAATATACAAGTCAACTTAATGACATACAATGGGTGGCATGCACTGGGTTTTCATATGTTTCCTTGTTCCGATGAAATATTAGCTTACAAATAATTTTAGATCAAAACTAAACTGTACAAAAAGGAAGAAAATATTTTTGGCAGGAGTAATGTTTACTTAACAACGATATTTACCGTGGTCAAAACTTGTCGAATAATAACGTTTGCTAAATAAGAGTTCATTTCAATGTTTGAATATAACAAATATACAGATTATTTTATTATAATTAGGCCGGTCTTTGCTGTATAAATAAAACTATAGGGCAGTTTTTAAATAGACCTGTAGCTTTTCACGGTAAAATTCAACATCCAGCAGAATAGTATAGGTGTCATTATCGAAATTTACCCATTTCCCGTCCGATACACGTATTTGGTTTTATAAATTAATGAATCGTCGAAATATAACCTCAGTGTAATGTCATCTTCATTGTCGTTTACGCTTTAGTAAAGAGTCCTTTATTTCTGTTCGCATTTCTATCAAATATGACATGTTTAATCATTTTAAATCATTACTTCGGATGTGGGGAACTGATAACAATAATATATATATATAGGATATATTTCGAGACTATGTGATACTTTAAATATATTACCACAGTGATTTTATTTTCAAGTAGATTTTCAATATTTTTGTAATAATAATCAAAATAAGAAACCACCTAGAGTGCATAGTGTACATTGCTCGTAACATTCATAACCAACAAACATTTTTGGTTTAAAATGAAAACTGTAATCAATATGAAACAACAACTTTGGTAGATGTTCAAGGTAACTTTAAATAAATATCTAAACGGGGTTTATAACAGTTAACAAGCAGCACTTGTTTATTTGGTCCATTTGTAGCTCACCTGGCCCAAAGGGCCAAGTGAGCTTTCCCCATCACTTTGCGTCCGTCGTCCGTCGTCCGTCGTCCGTCGTCGTTAACTTTTACAAAAATCTTCTCCTCTGAAACTACTGGGCCAAATTAAACCAAACTTGGCCACAATCATCATTGGGGTATCCATTTTAAAAAATGTGTCCGGTGATCCGGCCAACCGACCAAGATGGCCACCATGGCTAAAAAAAGAACATAGGGGTAAAATGGAGTTTTTGGCTTATAACTCAAAAACCAAAGCATTTAGAGCAAATCTGACATGGGGTAAAATTGTTATCAGGTCAGGATCTATCAGCAAAGTAAGATGTACAAATAAGTCAACATGACCGAAATGGTCAGTTGACCCCTTTAGCAGTTATTGCCCTTTATAGTCAATTTTTAACCATTTATTGTAAATCTTAGTAATCTTTTACATAAATCTTCTCCTCTGAAACTACTGGGCCAAATTCATCCAAACTTGGCCACATTTATTTTTCGGGTATCTAGTTTAAAAAATATGTCCGGTAACCCAGCCATCTCACAAAGATGGCCGCCACAGCTAAAAATAGAACATAGGGGTAAAATGCAGTTTTTGGCTTATAACTCAAAAACCAAAGCATTTAGAGCAAATCTGACCGGAGTAAAATTGTTTATCAGGTCAAGATCTATCTGCCCTGAAATTTTCAGATGAATCAGACAACCATTTGATGGGTTGCTGCCCCTAAATTGGTAATTTTAAGGAAATTTTACTGTTTTTGGTTATTATCTTGAATACTATTATAGATAGAGATAAACTGTAAACAGCAATAATGTTCAACATAGTAAGATTTACAAATAAGTCAAATGACCCAAATGGTCAGTTGACCCCTTTAGCAGTTATTGCCCTTGATAGTCAATTTTTAAATTTTTTTCGTAAATCTTAGTAATCTTTTCAAAAATCTTCTTCTCTGAAACTACTGGGCTAAATTCATCCAAACTTGGCCACATTTATCTTTAGGATATCTAGTCTAAAAAATGTGTCCGGTAACCCAGTCATCTAACAAAGATGGCCGCCACGGCTAAAAATAGAACATACATGTAGGGGTAAAATGCAGTTTTTGGCTTATAACTCAAAAACCAAAGCATTAAGAGCAAATCTGACAAGGAGTAAAATTGTTTATCAGGTCAAGATCTATCTGCCCTGAAATTTTCAGATGAATCGGACAACCTTTTGTTGGGTAACTGCCCCTGATTTGGTAATTTTAAGGAAATTTTGCTGTTTTTGGTTATTAGCTTGAATATTATTATAGATAAAGATAAACTGTAAACAGGAGTAATGTTCAGCAAAGTAAGATTTACAAATAAGTCAACATAAACGAAATGGTCAATCGACCCCCTAAGGAGTTATTGTACTTAATAGTCATTTTTTTAACAATTTTCATAAAATTTGTAAATTTTTACTAACATTTTCCACTGAAACTACTAGGCCAAGTTCATATAGATAGAGCTAATTGTAAGCAGCAAGAATGTTCAGTAAAGTAAGATGTACAAACACATCACCATCATCAAAACACATTTTTGTCATGAATCCATCTGCTTCCTTTGTTTAATATTCACATAGACCAAGGTGAGCGACACAGGCTCTTTAGAGCCTCTAGTTTGTGGTATCTATTAAAACTTAATGAGATTATACTTTTCTGTTCTTTTCAATGACAACAAACGCAATTTCTTGTAACTCGTTTGCAAATGTGTATCAACATTCCTCACACAGGAGCCTTTTCATTTACTGATTTTACAACAGGTCGGTCCTTTGTGTCAAACACAAACATTTTATTCGGGTTTCAAAATATTTTGACATAAGTACTGCCGAAGAAACACGAGATTAAAAAAAGCACCCAACCAACCACTGGTTTAAAAAAACATAAACAAACGAGTATCGAGGCAACAAGCCGAAAAATTGTCCATACAAATAAAGGTCCTAAACATTACGATATATAAATGTCAAAAAATAAGACAATAGAAATAAAAAGACATATGTTATATACCATATGATATATCTAGTCCAGCCCTAGTCTCAGTGACTTATTTAAATTTTTTGTTGTTGTCAGCGAGGTCAGGGCTTCACTTAGTTTGAATATATAGTTAGACGACTTAACTCTTCTATCCAGGCTTCTGATTATATCAATGTTATCTTATAATATAATGTTAAGGCAAGTGTAATTAACCTTTATTATCACACTGTAATAAGTACCCTACGGACGGAAATTGAGGGGACTACAATTTGGCACCTCGTCCATCAGTTTGTCCGTCGATGTTTCAACGGTATGCATACAATTAAGTATCATTTCCTGAAAACGTTTTCGTTATGTCATGGCTTTACAAAAGCTCAATCGACAACATTCAGAAATAATGTTTGATCTTTTTTGGTTTTGAGCATATTCACAGTTGAAGTACGCCCTTGCACACAAAACACAATATTTATACTTTAACGAAAAAAGAATACACAGCATAGGTTTGTGACACAAAACAAATGTGGTCAAAGAACTAATAATTTGAAATCGGACATTTAACTTTTATTGTCCAATATTCGAAAGCTAAGTACATTGTTAGATTCAGCATATAAAAGAACCCTAAAAATATTAATTTTCGATGAAATCAAACAAAAGTTGGTTAATCTAGAACCATTTGCATCTCAATGTTGTTAATAATGAAAAAAAAAAATACAGGTTAATAATCAGCATTTCATAGAATTCTCATATTAAATTTATTTCAAAATCAATCAAAATTTTATTTTGGACCCCGATTTGGACAAACTTGAAAATTTTACTCAATATCAGAAATCTAAATAAATGTTTATTATCAGACAATATAAGCATTTTTTTTTAAGTTGGCTAGTGATTACAGTAGTAACTATTTAGATCATATGGTCACAGAGGCCCTCCAAATAACATAGAAATTATACTTCTATTTAAACGGAAATAATTCAAAATCATAGAATAAGTATCCCTTTTGCCTACTGAAAGGTCCACAACTCAACAACGAGAAATGCAAAAAATGTGAAAACCAAACTCGACCTTCATTATGTCACAGGAAATATCATAACTAAATTTGTACAGATTTCGTCAAAACATTTTTGAGTTGATGAACGGATTCTTATACAGCACATGCCAGCACGCCTGCCTTACATCCTAAAATTAATTCCGATTCTTTCGGAAATCCGTTAATAAAAACTGCACATTGCAGTATAATTTTAAGCAATACCATGAAGTTGATGACGTCGTGACAAATATTGAAAAACGCGAAAACGCACGCACATCAAAATATTTCTTGGGATTTAACGATGCTTTATTGACTATCAAAAAGTTAATGTTGGTCAATAAATAGCATATACGTTAATAAAAAACTTAATAGTGATTAACTCACTCTTTAAACTAATAGTCAATTAGATTTGTAATAGTAAAATAGTAGTTTAAAATAGTCTATCGACTAAATATACGTTTGTGCAACCCACCCCTGATATGACAGATGGCAATTGCTTGTTCTTTTTCCAAAATAATACTATGTGACTTGAGAAATGACATATATTGTTTCACAACATGCAGCTTGAATATCATAATATTTGATCTAAAGTTAACTGTAAAGTTTAACATTCGATTCGTATATAAGTATTAAATTATTGCACTTACCATTCATTTAAGCTCCAAGCAAAAGAGTGATGCGTTACCATACACTTATCAACGAACTACTCTTAACCGGAAAACTGACATCTATCCCGTAACCCTCACAAGGAAACAGAACATTTTCTATATGGTGTTTTTTTTTATAGTAAAGTTAAAAATAGATTTGTAATGTTTTGAATTATGTAATATGTAGAAACAGTGCAGACATACTGAATCAATCATTTTTCGAAAAGGTAGAATTCATTAAAAATTTGTGTTTAATGTATAATGAGACAACTACGACGTAAACTATTAAACAGAAACATTATATACTATCGTCCAGAAATAATATTTATCATTGGATGGTCAAGTTTTATGCATTTTGATGGTGTAATACCACCATTGATTTTTCCCATTTAATCTTTGTTAAATATACATTTTTTAAGAAACTGTGCAGATGTTAACTTTGTTTAAAATAAAGAGATACTTGACATGAGTAAAGTGGTATACTGTACAGTATTATAGACAAAATTTCACATAACTTTTCATCGCATATAGGAAAATAACCATCACTCGAAGTTAACCAGGCACATTTTCATCTCTTATCAAAATGTGTACTAGCTTAAGTAACTAAGTAAACTCAAGATTCCAAAAGTATTTAGTAGAAACACCAAATAAAAAAAAAATGGGGCTTTGAAATACCCAGGATAAATGTCAATGACCCAAATTTTGTTAATGCAAATGAATGCTGCTACATTTCCTACAACTGTCAAATTCAATGGAATATTTTCCGACCCTTTTTCTTTTGCAATTGAAAGTGACGTACTATGACGTGGTGGTATTCCACTAATTATAAACTAAAACTGCATATTTCAACACAATAAAACACATCAAAGATTGAATTATTTTCATCTTGTAATTTGCATGGCGGATTTCCAGTTGCACAACTAATTACTCAACATGTACTGTTGGCCAAATTTACTTGATGCTGCTATGGAATACCCATTGGCTCCAGATATAACTTTGTTACTGCTGGATGTTCTTTCATTATTTAATCGTCATCAAATTTTGATTGACAAGTTGGTTGTTACAATAAATGCTGTGACACATTTACAACCAAATGAATCTTATTTTCTTTAAAGCGTCTGATCTCTATAGTTTATTTGTTAGATTCAGTACATCAGGGGGTAGAGCAAATAGAATACAGACTTAAAAAACCCAAAAGGACAACTTCATTTTATCTAGGCGCCTTTTGAATATATATGTATATACAATAACTGAATTATAAACTACTGTTGTTTAGCTTGAATATATTTATATCTTCGACATCTGTATGTTCTAAAATAGGAAAATAACAGTGTTCTCCAGTCGTTTTGTTGATTGATATAGACGAGCGGTTTGTTTTCTTTTGTTTTAAAGATTTTCACCTTTTCAAATTTACCGTGGAGTTCCAACTTTTTTCGACATTATTATAAACTAATGGCATTAGGTTTATGTGTTTGCTTGATTGTTTGTGTAAAAAGCCACAACACATGTATTATTTCAAAAATATATAATATTATAGTTGTTTCCTACATCAAAAGTATAATTTATATTAACAACCAGCAGTTGATTCATAATAAAAAACAAAACAAAAAAACAATATACAATATTACACTTTAGAGATAAAGTTGATGTTTATTAAACCAGTATATACATGAATCTAACCTGCCTAATTTAGGCCACATGTGTGGTTATTAGAAGCTAAGAAAAACAGGTGGAATTGCAAAGTTAATTCAAAAAGAATTGTTACAAAGTCAGTTACTGTTGATCTGCAATTGAAGTTCAGGAAAATAGTCATGAGTGAGCATGATTTGATAATTCAATTTAATTGAGGTCTAGAGTTGGCATGCTATTAAAAAGTAAAAACACAAAAATACTGAACTTAGAGGAAAATCAATTCGGAAAGTCCATAATCACATGGCAAAATCAAATAACAAAACGCATCAAAAACGAATGGACAAGAACTGTCATATTCCTGACTTGGTACAGGCATTTTTAAATGTAGAAAATGGTTGATTAAACCTGGTTTTATAGCGCTAACCCTCTCACTTTGATGACAGTCTCATCAAATTCCGCTATATTTACATTGATGCGTTAACTAAACAGACACAATAAATAAATAGTCAAAATATGGGTACATCAGTCATCATCGTATAACAATTTTAAAAGGAACAATTTAACAGAACACAAAAACATCTATCTACAAACTCATTCATTGATTTGTGTGTCTGACGTCAGAAAATTGTATACGTCACATAGATTTGTCGTTCAATGTGCATACAAACAATTTTAAAATTAACTGCTCGTAGTCCTTTATATCATTATGTCATATTGCCTAGTTTCTTTTGTTACCTATTCTGACATCGGACTCGGACTTCTTTAAAACTGAGTCTAACTGTGCGTATTGCTGTGTGTTTTTATTCTACATGTTTCACCCCTTACCAGGAGCCTCTAACCTTTTTGTATGGTTTTTTTTTAGTTTAGGTTCACTTATATGTTTTGAAGTTTTGTTTGACGTCCATTTTCACTGAAGAAGTATACATTTGTATTTAGAGGCTACATGTATCTAAGGCCAACCTCCGGGTGCGGAATCTTCATGCTGCATTGAAAACCCATTTGTGGCCTTCGTCTTCTGCTCTTTGGTCGGGTTATTGTCTCTTTGACATATTTCCCATTTCCTTTCTCAATTTTATCACTCAAATACGTTCTCCGAACTTAAAAAAGATATGATATATAGCAACAAGCAAAAACCACTATTATTGAAGGACATTAGAACAATGATTCACTATTCAAATATAACCTTAAGGGCAAACGATACAGTTACAGGGGAGGTAATGACGTTACTAAAGTAAAATGTTTTTTTCGCGACCTCAAACAGTGACATTTCGAGAAAAGATATATTTTGCAACTGCTTTTTTTTTTATTTAACTTGAAAACGAGTAAATGGACCGCTTTTACAGAAATTGTATTAGGGTTGATGACGTATGAGGCAATTTAAACAAATTTTAATGAAAAAATCAACATTGATTTTTTTTAATTTGATAAATTTCCCGCCATAAAAATGACGTTTTTTTCCTTAATTCCGGAAACTTAGTTTACAATAAATCATTTCAAAAAGAACTGTGTTCATATGAGAGTTTATTTTTGTAAAGAAGCTTTGCAAACTGTTTCTACGAAAATTCGCTTGTGTTAAACTGTTTAAATAAAAAAAAGTTAGGTGTGTGTTTCCAAAGGATAGAATATTTAAGAGACCGAAATGTTGAGTTAATGTCTAAAATGTTGACCCCTTTTATCTTTTTAGGTGGCACATGAAGGTTTATTTTTAATTACATATTTAAATTGCTTATGTAAAAAAAAGCTTGTATGCAAATTTTCGTAAAAAAAATCATCATGGGATCGAAACTATATCGTATGCACTTAACCTACAATGATATAAAACATTTCTATTCACATAGAAGTTTAAAACAAGTTTCAGAAAAAACATTTTGTTCACAATTTGTAAGGAATAATTGACGCAGTTTAAACATATAAGGAAATAAATCGCAATTCGATCAGGAACGTAAAAATAACACTGTTGTTTAAACGATCCTCCATTGATACTGAAGGTCATATTTACTAAATTAGAAGTAAGAAACACGGTTTTCTGAAATTTATTCATGATAAGAACGAAGCGATCCGGATAAAACCAGTATTTTTTACAGAGTTATTTTCATACTCTATAGTTAGTGCACAATTAAGGCAATATAATGCAGAATAACGGCGTTTAAATACGGTAATTTTTACCCACGACTACATGTTAAAAATATGAGTGTTAGTATTAACAAAAACAAATATTATCATAGATGAGTAAAGTAGATACCTGAAAATTACTTCGGTGCAAGCACCAAATAATTCTTTCAAGAAAAGCAAGAAAAGCAATTATTTGAATAAACTATAGAAGATGAATAGTGCTTAATATATTTGTTTTTATTTAAAGCTGCTATTTGATTGAAGGGGGAGAGAATACTAAAACAGCTTCTATTTGTGTTATCCGGTTCGTATAGAAGTTTAGAACAATTTCACCTACCCTTCATTAAAGCTACAAGCAAAAAAGTGGTTCGTCTACCATACACTTATCAACAAATTATACTTAACCAGAAAACTTACCTCTATTGCATGAACCTTAAAAAGGGAAACAGTAATTTTATATAATATTTGTTTCAATACAAGGGTTGAAATTTTGTATATGCGGCAGTCTTGCGTTTCGTCTACAAAAGACTCATCAGTGACACTCAAATAAAAAGGATAAAAGGAGAAATAAAAAATCGAAGATAAATAACATTGAGCACCATAAATTCCTAAACCGTTTGTCAAATACTACAGAAGCTCATTTAGGACCTCCCAAAAATATAATTGCTGGGAACAGTATATCTATCTATATACATATGTTCCTGCTCACCTGAACCACAGGATTAAGAAAGCTTTACCTCTCACTTTACGTTCGTCCCTGTTCATTATTTTGACACAGATTGGCATCACTAAAACAGTCTTGACCACAATCAGCTTAGTTTTAACGTATTGTATTGGCAAGGGGTTGGACACAAACTGAAAAAAAACATAAGTAACTTTCAATGTACAAATATATACAAACTAGACGCTCTAAGAAGCCTGTGTCGCTCACCTGATATTTTCATTAACAGTTATACTTTTGCTTTAGTTTCAGAGATATAAGCCAACAACTGCATATTCTATTTTTAGCAATGTCTGCTATATTAGTTTGCAGCGTCGTCGGACACATTTGTTTTAAAACAAGATACCTTAATGATGGTTAAATTTGAGGAGAAACTTTTGTAAACAATACAAAAGATTATATTTTTTTTTAAATTGACTTTAAAGAGCTTTAACTCCTTATGAAGTCATTCTATCATTTTCGTCATGTCGACTTATTTGTAGATCATACTTTACTGGTCATTATTGTTGTTTTTAGTTTATCTCTTTATATGATAATATTCAAGATAATGCATGTAACCAAAAACTGCAAAATTCCTTAAATTACCATATAAGGGCTGCAATCCAACAACTGGTTATCTGATTTGTCTGTAATTTGAGGCCAGATATATCATTGAGTATTTGTTGATATGTTAGTAATATAGCAATCATCTAATAAAGACGAAAATATAATAGGAGTGCATGTAATTTAAAAAAAAAAATCACAATATATAAAGAGGAAGAAACCAGAACATAAGGAGTAATGCTAGTCTACAGTTAGATAATTAAATCATGTTTGAAGAATGTGTGCAAAACTGTTACCTCCCCTGTAATGGCAGCCACCATGTAATTTTTTGAAGTCCGGGAAAAACAACAAAATACTCAATGAATATGTAATAGAAATACTTAAAAGATTGCAAATATCATAAACAAAACATCGTCTAGAGGTTTTAGTTAGTTCAAAGACATTTATTACGCAATTTTCAATCGTGGTATTGTGACATAGTTTCATCGCTTCACCGTTGATATTTTTGTTTACATGTTACGTCATACATGTACATGTCATTCATAAAGGTAACATTGAAATTGACACACAATTTACTGATATCATCATGGCAAGTCCTTCAAATACAACTATGGAAGATCTGAAAACCCTTATTTTGGCAGTAGACTCAAAAGTAAATAAATTTAATGAGAAATTAGATACAATTGAAAATAAATTTTCAAATATAGTGCAGGAGGTAAAAAAAGATGTAACACAAGTTAAGTTAGAGGTCTCAGAAACAGGTCAAGCATTAAAAGAATTAAGGCAAGATCACGATGCGTTACAAAGAGGGGTTGAGGCTATGGAACTCAATGTGCAATCTCTAGAGGTAGAGAAGTTTGAGTCGATGAGGCAGAGTTTTGAGACTGACATGAACAATTTAAAAGAGAAGCAGCTTCTACTTGAAAAACATGACCGCAAATATAACGCTTTAGTGTATGGCATGCCTGAAAAGAGTGATGAAAACATCTGGAAAGTAATTGATGACTTAATGATTTATTATTTAAAAATGGAAAAACCTAAAGCAGAAAGCTTCCCATTCGCAAATGCTAATAGAATACCAGCTAGGCAGAATTCAGGAGAGAAAAAACGACCAAATCCCATAATAATTAGATTTATACATTATGCCGATAAAGAGATATTCTTATCTCATGGGTCACATTTAGCCGGAAAGAATATCCGTATTGTAGATGATCTGCCTCCATGCATGAAGGAAGCCCGAAATGAACTTGCAAAAATTGCATACAAAATTAGGTCCGATGAAAACTAAAAACACGCATTCGTCACTTAGGAGTCACTGTGATCCTTGAAACACGCACTAGCTCAAGAGACCAGTGGCATATTCGCAAGCAATTCCGTTGTTGCTAACTTGGATAGAACTTTTATATACTCCGTCACATACTGTTATCACTATTGATAAGTTAATTGACTTTGCTTCAGATATCTTTTTTGTCTCCAGTAAAATACATATACTATGCTTGCATATTTGTACATATATCTACCATTTCTGATGTATTTATTATTTCTTTTATACATTTTAGAATACTACAATGAGTGTAAGTATATGTGTGTTGAATTGTTCTTACATGTGCTTCTATGTGCTTTTAGTTTATGAGCTGGCATTTGTTAAAAATCGAGCAATGGATTCAATCCTAAAACTAAAAACTTACATGTAACTATCATTTAAATAATCAAAAATATAGAATATCTCGCTCAAATAACTTTTAAATAATAATTAAATATTCATGAATCAATGAAAAAAAAATTTGAAGAAAAAAAAATGAAAAGGGAATCAGTTCTCTTTTTCAGACAACTTTCTAAAGATGCATTTATATATTTATTTTTCATGTGGATATTTAACCACGGGCTGAAATGTTTAATGTCTTAATTGATAAATTATTTCTGAGAGAATAGTTATAGTTTAGGGTTGAACCCAAGTTGTACTTATCAACTACAGCCATTTTATTTTATTTGTTTAGTCTTGACATGCTTACTTTTGTAACTGTTTAAACATGTTTGCAATTGCTTGTGTTCATTTATATGAAAGTGCATGCTACTTTATGCTAAATTGGTTTTTTTCGTGCTGCTTTGTTCAATTAGTTGGTTATTTATTTTGTTATTGTAGTACATTTTATACAAGAAATTTGCATCCTCCTTATAAATGACCAACATACATGACATATAAAAGGAAAACATTTTAAAGTGTCAAAATATGTGTCCATTTTATGGTTATGAGACAAATGTCTTTCTTTGGACAATAGTGAAAAATTGAAATAAAAAAAAAAACCTAGGAATTACTAGAATAATTATATAACATTCAAAATAAGACTTTGATAATAGCCATAGAATTACTATACTGACTAAAACCTTGACTGAAACATACATGTTTGCAGTCTTACAATTAAGGGGAGATAATATTTTTGATTATCTCTCTTTGATTGTTGAAATTTAGTTTGAGTGGGTATACATTTGTTAGTTTTTTTCTCCATTAACCCCTTTTTTTGGAAACAGGTAATCCAAAATTTGTTTTAATCTATAAACAAAAATCAGAAAACATATCATAATATGACAATCATGATTGTTGTTACTCTTGCTTTTTTTATTTATTTCAATTCTTATGATGTTTGCACAATGTTTTATAAAGATTTATTAATACATGAAGGTAGATTGAAATACCAACTTGTTTATTCATATATAATATTACAGCTTTGTGTTTTCATTGACAGTTGTACGAGTCAAAGTGAAATTAAAGGAATGAAAATCATAAATGGAATGTTTATGCTTTATCTAAGCTATTTAAATGACTAAGGATTCATTAAATATTCTCATACAACTGTCAAGGTTTAAATTCTAGAGAGAAACGGAGAGATGTGTTCGAATACTTGAAATCAAAGCTCTGTCATATTTACTGTCTGCAAGACACACACTTTACTGAAAAAGATGAATCATTTATTAGAAACCAATGGGGAGGAGAATGCATTTTTAATTCTTTTGCTTCAAATCAAAGAGGAGTTGCTATTTTATTTGCAAATAATCTTGAATATAAAATAAATAAGATAAAGAAAGAAGATAATGGAAATTTTCTTGGTGTAGATATTACAATTGAAGGTAAAAATATAACACTTGTTAATTTATATGGACCAAATAATGACTCACCATCTTTTTATAATAAGTTAATGAAATAATAGAAAACTTTTATTACCAACAAGTTATTCTGACAGGAGATTTTAACTTAGTTCAAAATCAGGCATTAGATACATATAACTATCTAAATATAAATAATCCAAGAGCAAGAGAAAAAGTCTTTGAACTTATTGAAACTAACGATCTAATTGATCCCTTTCGAGAATACTACCCAGACAAGAAACGATTTACATGGAGAAAAGTGAATCATCTGAAGCAAGCTAGGCTTGATTTTTTTCTTATATCTCGGAGTTTCTATCAAAATGTAAAAGAAGTAGAAATTCAAAACAGCTATAGATCTGACCATTCACCAATAGTTCTACATTTTAAAATAAGTGATTTCAATATTGGGAAGGGTTTGTGGAAATTTAATAAGAGTTTATTATATGATATAGAATATGTTAAATCTGTTAAAGAAAAAATAAAACAAGTAAAAGATCAATTTGCAACTTAGGATACAATAGGGACTCACTAGACCAGATTGATTGCTTAGATATTCAATTTACAATAAATGATCAGCTGTTCTTAGAAACATTAATGACAGAAATTAGGGGTAAAACAATTTCTTTTGCATCATATAAAAAGAAAGAAAAAAATAAATTGGAAAATGCTTTAGTAAATGAAATTCAAAAATTAGAAGAAAATATACAAACCACAGAAGCTCTTGAAGATCTCAACCAAAAGAAATCTAAATTACAAATTTTAAGACAAGAAAAATGCGTGGTCATTATGTTCGCTAAAAAATGCAATGGGTAGAAGAAGGAGAAAGATCCTCAAAATATTTTCTCAACTTAGAAACTAAGAACTTTGTTAATAAAACAATTCCAAGACTAGTCAATAATGAAGGCTGTTTAATAAACAAACAAGAACATATTTTATTGGAAGCTAAAAACTTCTATAAAAATTTATATTCAAAGAAAGATACAATAAATAGTGTTGATCTCAATAAGAAAATTCCATTTTTAGACGTTCCCAAGTTAACAAATGAAAAAAGGGATACCCTTGAGGGGAAAATCTCCTATTCAGAATTAACAGCTCCTATTAAAAGAATGAAATACACCAGTGAGTTTTTTAAATTCTTTTGGATAGATTTAGGTAAATTTGTTCTTAGATCAATCAACTATGGGTATAATATGGGTGAAATGTCAGTATCCCAAAAAAGAGGGATAATTACTTATATACCAAAGGGAGATGAACCAAGACAATATATGAAAAACTGGCGACCAATAAGTCTTTTAAACACAATATATAAACTCGGGTCTAGCTGTATAGCAGAGCGTTTGAAGTCTATTTTATCACTGCTAATAAATAATGATCAAACAGGGTTCATTCCTGGAAGATATATTGGTGAAAATACCAGACTAATTTATGATATTTTATTGTATACAGAAGAACATGATATACCTGGTCTTCTCCTTCTTATTGATTTTGAAAAGGCATTTGATTCAATTTCTTGGAGTTTTATTGAAAGTGTTTTAGACTTTTTTAATTTTGGACCTTCTATTAAACATTGGATCACTACTTTTTATACCAAAATTCAATCTGCAGTAACTCAAAATTGCCATCTCTCAGATTTTTTTGAGATTCAGAGGGGCTGCCGACAAGGGGATCCCCTATCACCTTATATATTTTTACTATGTGCAGAAATACTAGGTATACTTATACGAAATAATGACAAAGTTAGAGGAATCACTATAGATGACTCAGAGTATCTCATCTCACAATATGCAGATGATACCTCTCTTATACTCGATGGATCACCTGAATCTTTGGATGCATCTCTTCGTACTCTAGATAAATATGCAAATTTATCAGGTCTTAAAATAAACTTAGACAAGAACAAGGTTGTTTGGATTGGGAAGAAAAAGTTTAGCCAAGAAACTATGTGTGTTAAGTGGGGATTGGAATGGGGTTCCAGCAGATTTACACTTCTTGGGATAAATTTCTCAGTGGATATTAGTGAAATTGAAAATTTAAACTATAACCCCAGGTTGAAAGAAATTGAAAACATTCTAAAAACTTGCAATTTCTTGGTCCTTATAAAAAGTTGAATAATCCATTTTGGAAAGAAGTATTTGATGCTTGGCAAGATCTTCAAAATGTACAAAATAACTCTCAAATTAAAACATGCCCTTTATGGAAGAATGATGGAATAAAGATTGGTAACCATTCAGTATTATATAAAGATTGAACAAAAAACAGGGTTGGCTGATCAATGACTTGTTACAGGAAGATGGAAACTTTATGACTTTTGATCACTTTAATAATGGATACAATATTAAAACTTATTTTCTCACATATCAAGGCCTAATTTTGTCAATAAAAAAGTATTTAAAAGAATATCAAATATGTCCAAATGACTTAAAGAGAGAAAACGGTCCAGTTTTGCCCTCAGTATTAAAGTTTTTTTTTAAATCCCAGAAAGGTTCAAAAGATATGTATAATATTTTGAATGGTAAAAAGTCAAATCCTAAACAAAAATGTGAACAAAAATGGTCATTAATTCTCAATGCGAACTTCAATTGGAAAAATATCCATGTATTGCCCTTTTATATTACAAAAAAATCAAAATTGCAGTGGTTTCAATACAGAATAATACATCGAATTTTAGGCACCAATGAACTTCTCCTTAAAATAAAAATTAAAGATACAAATATTTGTAGTTTTGGGTGCGGAGGGGTCAAAACAATAGAACATATATTCTGGACGTGTCCATATATATCACAATTATGGGAAGACCTTGACTCCTGGATATTTGAGAAGACAGAAATAGAACTAACTTTAAATATTGATTTGGTTTTATTTGGTATTTTAACAAAAACCGATAAAAATGATATAAGAAACATAATACTTCTGTTAACAAAATTCTACATTTATAGAAGCAAATTAGCTATGGAACAAACCAGTATAATAGCACTTAAAAATTATTTAAAGGAAAACTTATTAATAGAAAAAAATATATTCTATAAAAATAAATTACTCAGTAGGGCAGAAAACTGCTGGAACCCCTGGACTCCTTTATTATCATATAAACAAAAAACAAAAACCAAATAGACTCCACATATAATGTATATATTTCATATCCAAACAGCCTCTGTCTTAAAATCATTATCTGCAATGTATCAAACTAAAACAGCTGTGTCTATTAAAAAATATATTATATATCTTCTTTTTAGTGTATATAACTATTAAGCATACAAAAGTGTGTAACTTATTATGTTCATGTGCAAATAAGAAAAAAAGAAATTTAATACAAAAAAACAATATATATATTTTTTCAAAACCTGTGCATTTGTTATACAGATAATTATGTTTGAAAATCTTAATAGTAAACTTCTTTCTTTTTGAAATTACTGACATGGTATATTTTTTTTATTTTTTTCCAAATATTGAAAATTGAATGTATAATACTAACAAATACTAACAACTGTATAAATATGATATTTACTAATGTTAACGAGGCCGGGATAAGGTACCGGTACTTGATGTTTTAAACAAACAAATGTGCAGATTTCAATAAAATATGATAAATTATAAAAAAAAAAAAGAATGTGTGCAATGTACCCGCCTGTGTAAATACAGGACCGACTATGCGTAAAACAACACACAAGGGTAAAATTCAAGTTTTTTTTTTTTTTCATTTTGAAGACAAATATTTCCAAATTATTGAAGGCGGCAATTGAACCTTTTTTAAACAAATTTTATATTTTTGGCCATGTCCGGAGGCGGACACAACGCACACATTATGTATAGTAGATACCCTGATTTATTCCTCTAGGTTTACCTCATTCTAGTCTAACATTTAGTTATATATTTTTGCACTTTATATTCTGTGTATTTTTTTCTTTTTATCTGTTGTTTGTTTTTTTGAATTACATTTACTTCTTTTATGTCTTCGTCATTATCGAATAATGAATTCTTTAATTATAAGCATATCAACATATACTAGAATGTGATTGGTGTATTAGATTCTTCGGTTTTAACCTCGACAGACAGTGTTGCCTCTGAGTAAGATATATTCATTGGCGATACCCACGAAGGAAATCGCCGGTCTAAAAAGACTTTAGATAACAAAAAAAATGAATAAAAATGTATATGTTACGAATTATGACTATTGAACATGTTTGTATGCCCCCGCCGCTAGGTATTTGCAACCTTCAGAATCCATCAACTTTCAAGTATTTAATTGTTATCTGCAATGTATTCAATAACGGAGGCGTTGCGTAAAACCAGCTTACTAGTGATATATTCAGACAGATATTTTCACTTCGTTTGAAAATAAAACTGTTTTAATTGATCTGATTAGGTTAGGTTAAAGACGAATGTTCTTCCAAGTACACACGTATTCCATGAACAAAACGTGTACGCTTTATGACGTTCACGACCCTTGAATATTTACCGTTTTAAGGCAAACCAATATCTAACATTGCTTTATAGTATGCCTTCGAAAACATTCAAAACAAATTCAAAGATTCAAGATTGTAGAGTATACATCTTTTTGGTACAGTGTAAGTAAAAAAAATCATATTTTGAACATAAAGAAGAGCTTTCACATTTTCAAAATTAATGATGGAAATGGTGAAGAGACTGGTTTAATTGATTTATCATTTTCTCTTCCTTGCTACACGCAAAAAAAAAATTACATAATAATATTTCGTACGGTAACTGGTAATTTTAAGGGCCTGGTTAAGGCTTTTATCTCACTTTCTTCCCTTTGTTTTAGTTAGGATAAACGTAAATGAGATATTAACAAATCGAAATGCAAATGCCAAAACGAATCTAGATTTAAAATAGAAAAGCTATTAAGTTATCCCTGACATATTATGTTTCAATTGTTCATTGTAAATAGAATTGAGAAAGGAAATGGGGAATGTGTCAAAGCGTCAACAGCCCGACCATAGAGCAGACAACATCCCAAATCCACCAATGGGTCTTCAATGTAGCGAGAAACTCCAGCACCCGTAGGCGTCCTTCAGCTGGCCCCTTAAAAATATGTATACTAGTATAGTGATAATGGACGTCATACTAAACTCCGAATATACACAAGAAACTAAAATAAAAAATCATACAAGACTAACAAAGGCCAGATGCTCCTGACTTGGGACAGGCGCAAAATTGCAGCGCGGTTAAACAGGTTTATGAGATCTCTAACCTCTCCCTATTCCTCTAGCCATTGTAGAAAAGTAAGTGCATAACAATACGCACATTAAAAACCAGTTCAAGAGAAGTCAGAGTCTGATGTCAGAAAATGTAACAAAAGAAAATAAATGAAATGACAATAATACATAAATAACAATAGACTCCAAGCAGTTAACTGACATGCCAGCTCCAGACTTCAATTAAACTGATTGAAAGATTATGTCTTCATCATATGCATATCAGGCACAATCCCTCCCGTTAGGGGTTTAGTATCATGATATCATAACATATATGAGAAGAACATAACCCGTGTCATGCCAGCAACTGTTTTCAAATAAATGTGTTTAGTTCCGATGCAAAGACTCTATAAGTGAATCAATATTAAAGCATCATTTGTGTTATTTCTTCTATATTTAACAATAAATTACACAATCCTCAATAGCGGCTACATGATTATAAGATCAGACCTAATTAGTATTGTTTTATTAAGCCTTGTCAAAATATTTTTCATATCTTAGGTTTATGAGTCGAAATAAAACTATGCAGTCTGATACAAAATCTTGAAAAATAAAAGAATTACCGTTTTTCCAATTTCCAATTGATTTGTAAATGGTTGGAAACCGTTTTTCGACTACGAGATCTAGATAACTTTTCTGTGTTTAATAGAGTCTTTTAATGATGTCTTTCCAGAACGTTTTGTATTCCTATCGATACGCATGTTCTTTCAGAATAATCAGAATATATATTGTATCGGTTATGGTTATAAAGTCTTTTCATGGGTAAATTCAATGCTTAATTCACCATCACTTTCGATTCATATGGTTAACTAGATTGAGATACAAATGTTCATTCAGTATACTCCTAAATGTATTAATAAAAATCGAAAACCTGTGCTTCAAATCACGCAGTGAATGAATCAAAATATAAACAGTCAACAAAACAGGAATCAGAATTGATTCAGGAAGGTCTAAAACAGAAATGGCATTTTACAGGAAATGTCAAGTTCAAAGGAAACTATTTTCTGAAATCTTTGCATATGTTTAACAGCGACAATAAACGATTTACCATCATGACCATCAACGCAATATTACCTTAATTCTTTCATAAAATGACATTAACATAGATAAATCGAGAGATAAGCATGAATGAATGTAAAAATAGATAACATTTATTCAAATTTACAATCTAGTCATTTAAAATCTCAACCCATATTCTGCTACAAAAGTGAAAGTGACTACGCAACAATTATAAAACATCTAGAAGCAAAAGCAACAAAAATAAAGGCAATTTTATTTATCAATATTCTAATATGAAATAATGCTGATTCAAAGATATAGTCGTGAGTCTAATATGAACAATATGGAAATTGTTGTAGCAGTACATAGAACAAATGCTTTTTTCCTGGTGCAGAAAAATACAGACTTCATCGTAAAAATGTAAGTTGGTAATCATTTTCTTACACGTATTATTTGAAATGTTTTTTTCAATATAAAACTATTTGGTGCGACTGTCATTCAAGTGAGAGGTTTAGCTAGCTTTTAAACCAAGTCCACCATTATCTACGTAGGAAAATGTCTGAACCAAGTCAGAAATATTACAGTTGTTATCCATTCGTTTGATGTGTTTGAGCTTTTGATTTGCAAATGACTAAGGACTTTCCTTTTGAATTATCTTGGAATCAATATTTTTGTGATTTTACTTTTTGCAGTCTGTGTTTCATGTTTTCATAAATGTTTCTGTACACTAGGTTTTTTTTAAGGCTGAACAACAACTATTTCTATCCACAGAGAGGGTCAATTGCTTGCTTAGTTGATTGGTTGTTAATTCAAAATCCTGGTGCAAAACATTTCACTCGTATGCAGGACAAAATCACAGAATAAATTCCACCGTCTAAATGTAACATATCCATGACACAAGTGCATTTGCCAAGCTTTTTTGTAAATCATACTATTGTAGACTAAACTCGATTGTAGCGTACACAATGGTAATCGTGTTATATATAATTAGCTTATTTTAAGCAGCTGGGTAAAAAGAAATGCTGTTGGAGGTTTCCTCCCCATTGATATCGTCGACTCAGTAGTCAACACTATTACATGGACACGATTGTTCGAAATGCGCAAGTTTTTTTGCCACAGGGAAACAACTTAAGTTGGCCATTCAATTGTTTTTACTTAATTTTATTCGAGTGCAAGAGATGAGTCTTTTGAAGACGAAATTCGTCTCTGGAATACACAATTATCATTCTGTTATCTGCGAGTATATGAACATAAACTGTGTCAATGTCACTGTTAGTTGAGTTTTCAACCTTTAGGGTATAACCAGCTAAGAAGTCAGCACTTCTGTTAATTGTGACATGAATTATTATGAAAATGGTCATAATAATTTGTAAGTTTACAATACTTTGAATTGTTCGAAATACTAAGGATTTTCTACCCAAAATATATTATTTTTAGTTATACGTATTTGTCAAAACGTTTCGGAAATTTTGGTTCTAAATAATTGTAAATGAATGGAACGTGTGGCAAACAACATGTTAATATTGGTATCTATGACGAGTTCATATATCTGCACAAACTCTGGCGATAGAGCAAACTCAATTGATAAGCTAATAGTTAAGCAATTGTTTCAATCAAAGAGTCGAATAAAGAAACTGACAATACATAAAATCGATCATAGTTCTACATACATATATACACAGAATTTTGTCTTAAAAGTCGGTATTTCTAGATTAACTATATTGATAACGATGCACATTTTTCAGATGTTATAATCTGGATTAATAGCATTGCAATTCTGAAAATTCAAATGTCTTTGTAAAAATTTTGCAATATCTTCATGTCCATTCCAGTTTGCAATGCAGATATCACGTTCATTCACTTTTGCACTTGCATTTAATAACATTTTAACAATATTCCAATATCCATTCATGGAAGCAAGGTATAACGGTGTAATTGGGGATGTGTTTGTGTTATTAACAAGTACATTGCGACTAAGTAATATCCCGACAATTTCTTCAAATCCATTTGTACAAGCCCGTTGTAAACGAATATTACCATAACACGATAACAACAGTTTGGGCTTTTTTTCTAGAAGCAGTTTTAATACCTCAGCGTGTCCATTATCACAGGCAAATTCAAAGCATTTCATGATATTGGGATAGATACCATGATTAAGAAACAGCTTAACTATGTTCGTGTATCCCTTCTGACAAGCAACTTGAAATGGCCCATTCGACTTATCTATTCCAATGGAGGATTCAACTAAAATCTTGACAATATTTAAATGTCCCATTGAACTAGCTGCGAATAATGGTTTATCTGTATCAAATTGCAAGGATTTTAACTGTTTTTTCCATGTTCCAACAATGAATGACACAAAATCTTCGTATCCAAATTTACATGATAGGACAAACGGTTGTTTTAAATATTTTAAATCTGAATCAACCAAATGTTGCTTAAGATATTTAATAAAGGATGTTCTATAACATTGGTCTTTATTTTGCATATTTGTGAAAACTCTTTGGTTATATTGTTTTATTTCCAATAAAAGTCTAGCAAAAACCAAATCGTTTAACGTCTGATTCAAAACTATACAGGCACTCTGAGTGTGTTCCCGAGATTCAAAATAGTCCTGTCGAAGTCGGCTTTCAAAATGTTCAATGAATGAATATTTTGCAAATTGTAATATACTATTTGTGAAGTTTCTACCGATACAATTTACAACAACTTCGTAAACTTTGTCATGTATAAACGAAACATTCTGCTCTTCCTTTTTTATTTATATTCCTTCCATTGCGTCAAATCCCGACAATATCAAATTACGACTCATCGATTTTGTTCTAAAACGTGACTCTACAAGCACGGTCTGGACAACAGTATATACATGTTCAATTCTAAAAGATTGATTAAAATGAACTAATATATTTTCTCCTCCTAAAATTAATAACAGCGCAAGGCAGATGTATGATAGGTTTTCCGACTCCTTCATTTCAACAATCTTCCTGGTAATGATTGCGTCAGGATTCAGGACAAAGTCATGAAAGCTTGTGCAAAAATGCTTTGTGTATAAGGTACAGAGTAAAGGTAGCTGATCTGTTGTTAGCAAAATCTCATCATTTTGGCAAACATTAGTGTCATCGGGAAAATATAAACTACACATCTTTTGTCGTTCACTGAGGGATAATTTCAGTTCCGGTGAGTGTAAATTACATTCTACAATAGATGGCAGAACATCTTTTATTTTGTTCACACCAATTGCATCAGGCTTACATGTCATTAAAAATCTACTGTTAAGATTCCTTTCAGCTATATCTTTCATTTTAGTAAACATCGTATTCATGCCAACATGACAATTATCTGAAAATGACCTTTCACACAAAAAACCGTCCATAACATATATAATTTTTAAACCGGTTTCCCTCTCACAATAACCATGAGGAAAATGTTGTCGAAAAGACATGTGGGAAACAACTAAATATCCACGACTTGCCGACATCCTTAGAGCTGCATTTTGAGTCACTGTCGATTTGCCAGACCCAGATATTCCAGAAACTATCACAAACTGATTATGCATAATAGTGTCAAACGTTATCCTCGCCGCAGTTGATAAGATAATTTTGCTACTGTTAAAATGTTCCCTCCATTTTTTTTTAATTTCATAATTGTTCTCTGAAAATAAAATATCAGAACTGCAACAGAACATTATGTCTAGCTGACTGTAAACAAAACAAAACACTGCATTACAAGCACCAGGGGCTTTTGTTTACAATTCCTTTTAATGTTTACTTTTTTTTTGATGATTGGTAATATATAATTCAGATATTCAGAATTCCGTGATAGAAACTCCAATTAGATAAGTCCATTAAAGTCATATTAAACTTCAAATTAAAAAAAAAGGATGCATATATTTTGTTAGAACTGAATGATTAGTTTTCATTATAAAACTTTATATGTACATATACTTTTTTTTTAACAAAAATTCTTTAATTTGTCCACAATAAGAAGAAGTTTACTTTTTTTTTTAATTGATTGCTTCAAGGCAGCAATTCGCTGATATACTTTTCGTATGCTGGTGACCTTAGCGTGACCTTGATCAGGTGATCGCAATACGCATGGATCTGTCATTGATAAAAGACAATCAAAATCAAAACCAAGGAGTAAACAAAGACTCACAGAAGCAAAGGACATTAACATCAACAGTTATAAATAATAAATAAGAAACAACACGAACTCCACTAAAATCCGGGAGAACATCATGTGCTCCGGAAGGGTAAGCATTTCCTGAACCGTATACTGCACCCGTCGTGTTATTTCTTTGTTCAGTCCTGTAATGATGGAAGGTTATTATGACTGAGGAAGAATATCAGATATGATTTCTGACACACTTTTGTCAAATATAAAGTTGTTTTTTGGGTGCGCACATACTTTTTCAATCTAACATATACTTAAATTTTGATGAAAAACAAGGTAAATCACGAGATTTAACAAAATATGCAAATTAAGTCATGATTTGTTGCCATGGTAACGTGGTCGATATCAAATTTGTTTTGTTTTTCTTAGTATCTTATACCTAAGTCAAGTTTTCAGTAATTTAAGAATATGTATGATAACTTTTAAATTTGCAGTAATTTTTGGGCCAAATAAGGGCTTTATTGCCCCTACTCCTTTTTTTAGTGATGACCTACATTTTTGATTGACTCATAGCCCTGTCTTAGCAACTTTTGAGAAAGCAGTATTCCTCGTTCAACAAAATCAAAGTACTTTGAGCTAATTTTAGAGTAACGTATCAATTGAGACACATATACTCCATATTCTGGTACCGCTGGGATGGAAAATTGGAAAGTTGACAATAGGAAAATTAAAACCATCGCGTTTGTCATAAATTTTGGTATTCAACCTAACATCAGTAGCCATTTCGAGAAAAAGGTCTAAATATGAAGCAGATTTATCTGTGTCGGTAGTATCTTTAATTTCAAGTCCACTTGGATATATTAAATGTAAGTGATCACTGAATCTATTGTTATTAAGAGCTAGTACATCATCAATATACCGAAAGGTGAAATTAAAAGACTGGGCTAATTTCTTTTCTCCTTTCTGTACTTTCTGCCTTTGGATAAATTCTGCTTCATATGAATACAAAAACAAATCTGCAAGTAGAGGAGCGCAATTGGTACCCAATGGGATTCCAATAGTCTATTGGAAGACCAAACCCCCAAATTCAACAAATATGTTGTCAATTAAAAAGTCAAGCATGGCAGTGATATCCTCTTCGGCGTATTTTTGTATGACTCTGTATGATTTTTCACAAAGAAAGCTGGATTCCTGCCCAAAACTATTGTACATGGTATACACGTGCTCAAACTCCATGTTTCGTTGTTGATTGTTTACTATTAGGTGACAATTGGTAAACTACGGCTTCAAAACACGACAATTAAGTAGCTTTTAGAATTGGATACATTATTTTTCACCAGTCACTCGTTTTATATGACTTTAAAACTGGCTATTCTGCTGAATCATTTGTTGATAATCTATTAAATTGCTCATTACACATTTTATCGCGCTATATGGTTTCCAAAAAAACGCCAAAAAAGTAAAGAACATTAATCACTATTGAACATTTTGAAATGTGTGTGTCGAATCTTTTTGATGCTGTTCATTATGACTGTTTACAGTTTCTATTTAGTTGTTATATTAGTTGGTAAGACTGTCACACTACGTATAAACGGATAGCGTACTTTGTAATATTATTTCAAGTTTTTTTTAGAAATAGTCGATTACTTTATATCTTCACCTTTAAAACTACTGGGTCAAATTTAACCAGACTTGGCCACAATCATCATTAAGGTATCTAGTTTTAAAAAAAGTGACTGATGACCCGGCCAACTTACTAGGTTGGTCGCAAGGGCTTAACATAGAGCATAGGGTTAAAATGCAGAGTTTGGATAATATCTCTGAATTCATAGCATTTAGAGCAAATATGACATGAGGTAAAATTGATTATCAGATCACCATCTATCTGGCCTGAAATGTTGAAACAAATTAGACAAACAGGTGTTGGGTTGCTGACCTTGAATTAGAAATTTTAAGGAAATTTTGCAGTTTTTGGTTATAATCTTGAAAATTGTTGTGGAAAGAGATAAATAGTAAACAGCAATAATGTGTAGCAAAGTAAGACCTACAAATAAGTCAACATGACTAAAATGGTCTATTCTATCAATGAAAAATATTTGTAGAAACACATGATATATTGGTAGTCTTCATCATTACAGGGATCTGCACTAATATAATACAAGCTGCAGCAGCATATGAAAAGAACACTTTCTGTCGTTATAACGTAAATATGCTGTCCGCAGCTGAAAAAAAAAAGTTTTTGAAAAAGTGGCCAAATTTTGATCATAAGTTTATCTAGATTTGTATATTACATATAAAGGTTATATGAAGTACACAGGAACTTACTATATTCATGATAATTACATTAGATGTATGTTGCATTCGTATACTTTGTTTTGATTAGATAACAGCAATATCGCGTCATTCTTCATTTCAAAATGAAATGCATAAATTGAAACATACATGATGACACACGTTTCGACAATTAAATGCACAGGTAAATATTTGTTCGGGATAAAAATGGTGTTTTCATCATTATAGCGAAAAAAATGTAACTATATATGTTGAATGCTTCTTTTAGTATTTGAAAAGGATATTTAAAGTGTTGACCGTGCGTACATTCCGCACTTCCTACAAAATATACTTCGGTCAACACTTTTACACCCCAATGAATTCGATTTTACAAAAAGAAACACTCAATTCTTTAAAAAAATATGCAAGTTAAGATTCTACACCGGTTAATACACAAAATTTGCAACGCTATATTCCTTCTACATATGTTATAAACCTACTATTTTATCACTTTTTACATTTAATTTACAGAAAAGTAAGCAATTGGCTAGAGGAGAAGTTGTGTTAATTTGAAATTCTTTATAATTTATTTATAATTTATTGTTCATTCGTTAACAAAATATAACATTGTAAAGAAAATGTATTTTGATGTTTATTTTGTAGAAATTGCAATTAGGTAAAAGCCTCAGCTTGAACACCATTGAAGTTTTTCTAACATTTTGCGAATAGTAAAAGATTCTTCAAGACTCATGATGTAGGCATTTGCATTTAGTCCGTCAAAATCTATAAAAGTTTCATATTTCTATGGTTCTATTTTGGTTTATATTCGGCTATGATAAATTAATCATTTCAAGAGAAACTTGACATTGATTACCATTTTTATTATTTGGATATGTCAGAGAACACTAAAGTGTTGATAAAACGGCAATTTAAATGATTAGTATTTTTGGGGTCAAACTGAAGGACAATCAACGTAAATGATTAAATGTAATTTTTTTTGTATTATTTTGTTTTATTGTTTGTAATGTTTGTGCGTGTTGTGGTTCATCTTTTTTTTTTTTTTTTGGGGGGGGGGGGGGATGCTTGGTATTGTATACAAACTTAATAAGTTATTTTTAAATGATCTCCAATGAGACAATTCTCCACCAAAAAAGGCACAGACGAAATTAACAACTACATGTTACCGTGTGGCCTTCAACACTAAGGAAAGTCCATACCATATAGTCAGTTATAAAAGACGACGCGATGACAAATGAAAACAATTCAAACACTTACGGCCTGATGAAAATATATGTAAAAAGTTGAAAGAACCAAAAACAAATATGTTACATAGCAACAACAACCGCCACTGAATAACAGGCTCTTGGCTTGGGATATGCAGATAGAGAATTTGATTGAACCAGTTTGATGGCGCTAAACCATTCCACTTACCTGGGACAGAGATGTCAGAGGAAAGCTTAACAACAAACTATACATATCAGTTGACAAAGACTTATCTTATCAGATGAACGCACACATATAACAAAACACATAGTGGACGTGCATAGGTACTTATACATCTACACAGCATAAAGATACTAAGTACAGATCTGAGAGTACTCGTATTTACTGACAGCCAATTCTCAGCCAATACCAACCAAAGAAAAACATCTTGCCTTTAAGACTAAAACTTGTCCTTTTTGTAGTTATTTTGTATGTTCTGATTTACAAACCTGATACATCTAATATTGCTCAACGTCTCGAATGAGACTAACTTACTGATGTCGTATTTATCCATGTTAAGCCTTTTCAATACAGTCTTATCTTGGTGTTCGGTTCTAAATAAATCAATTTCTAAATAGTGTTTATCCTTCAATCTTAACATTTCGTCTTTAACATCTTCAATTTCCTGCCTCGAGGTTTGCATCTCGTTGAATATCTCGCAAATGATCCTTTCATCTGAATTTGCTAGCTTTTGTTTCAAGGTTTGGCATTCTGTATATAGATCGGATCCTCCAATGCGCTTTATTGCCTGTAAGGGTATATATCAGAGATTTATTTGAAACAATTCACGTATAACTACTTTTTAACAATGTTTTACTGACTGCCTAATTGTTTGGTTAGACAAAAAACAAGAATTCCGTCAACCATGAAATTTCTTTCATAATGCAGCTCTCACATATACCATTCTGAAACATATCATCTCAACGATATGTCTACCCGCTCGTTATTAGTCAAAGGTACCAGCATTAAAATTTAGTACGGCAGACATGCGTTTCGTCTACATATGAATCATCAGTGACGAACAGATCAAAATTGAAGGACGCCTCCGGGTGCGGAAATTTCTCGCTGCATTGAAGAACTGTTGGTGATCTTCTACTGTCGTCTGTTCTATTGTCAGGTTGTAGTCTTTTTGACACATTCCCCATTTCCATTCTCAATTCTATAAAGCTAAACAAGAACAAAGTTAAAGAGCATTCAGGACCCAAAATTCAAAAAAGTTGTGCAAAATACGGCTAAGGTAATCTATACCTGGAAAAAGAATATCCTTAGTTTTTCGAAAAATTCATAGTTTTGTTAATAGGAGGAAATTCATATATAGGTGTAGTACCACCATAACTTTTCATTATTAGTCTTTGTTAAATTTGCTCTTTTCATTGAATTGTGCAGAAATTATCTTTGTTTTAAATAAAGAAATATTTGGCATGAGTAAAATTTTGAACCTTTTTTCGTATACAACCGGATGTGACGTACCATGATTTGATTGTATTACATCTTAACAAAAGAAAAAGATCATATAATTGATATTCATGTCAACACCAAAGTGATGACTGTTGTGCCAAAGCTATTTAACTGAATTTACTTTCGTGATAGAAGTTATTACGTTGTTTAATGCAAATAGTTTGTGTAGTTCATTTTTATATTTCATAATTCCCGCAATATTTTGGTAATGATTTTACCGGGACTTCGTAGCACATTTTAGGTTGTCATTCTCGACTCAGATGTTATGCGGAGTAATTATCATAGGAACTGCATAACAAATCATTTATATATGTTAAAGTTGTATGGAATTACCTTTTACACATTCATTTATAACGATAATCTTTCATAATTGTAGCCTTTTGCTACACAGCGTTCATGTTTACATTGTAACCGTTAACCGGAAGTAGGGAATATCTATTTTTGTGTATTCACTTTGTAAACTAGGTCAACTATAGTCAGTTTCAAATTTGGATTGCGAAGGATCAGCTGCTTTTAGAAACGAACTTCGGATATAACTTCACAGATTAGTTATTTAATAGGTAATTGAAAACGTAGAGAATATTTAACCATCATTTATTGTAAATTGCAATACATTTAACATGTATTTCTGTTATAATAAACGGAATATATTTTACACCAGTTTTTCATTCATTGCTTTGAAATTGGTAAACTTGATAAACGGTCGGCGCTACAATGACTACTGAGCTGGTGATACCCTCGGAGACGAAACGTCCACCAGCAGTGGCGTCGACCTTGTGGTATGAATAGATATCATAATTTTAATCTAATACTCCAGACGCGCGGTTTGTCCACATAAGACTCATCAGTGACACTCAGATCAAAATATTTATAAAGCCAAACAAGTACAAAGTTGAAGAGCATTCAGGAGCCAAAATTCCAAAATGTTGTGCCAAATACGGCTTAGGTAATGTATACCTAGAATAAGAAAATCATCAGTTTTTCGATAGAGGTGACGAAAAACAAATGTCGTCACGGTATACTATTTCATTTTGCAATAGGCTAATTGGAAATTCATATTAAAGTGGGTGAATGAACTAAAATCTGTGACAAGGGATTATTTATTTCCTGATATTAAGCTTATGCAACAAAAACGTTCATAACAACTATTTAAGAAACGTCTTGAAAAAATCCTAAACAAAGAAGATATAAGAGTCATTCACTAAAACAACTGCATTTTGTTGTGGGTGTGCCTGAATGTTGTTGTTATTTTTAGGCAGTGAAATTCAGTATATTTGACGATCCTACATACATTTTTTTTTATCTAAACCCATTACAGAATGATTGAGAAAAGGCAATTAAGTACTGCATAATTGACATTAAATATTTTACTCTTTTCTGAACGGTTCTTATTTCTTGACAAACATTTCTTTGTATTACTGAAATCTCAACCCGTCCTAGACAGGACTATTTCCTATTAAAAAATTTCAAAATCTGATCAATATCCCTAGAATTGTCGTTGGAAATTTAAAAAAAATAGTTAAAATTTGTGAAAACATTTATTAAATCACGACAACAATCATATATTGTTCAGGAACCGTCCAAATTCAGCCGTTTCCAACCGCATTTGTCCAGATTATCCCGTACTCAACCCGTTTCTTATCTGATTTGTATCTTTTGCATTGTACAAAATGACCGAATCTGTTCCCACAACGTCCCGATTTTCCAGAATGTGATATCAGACAGTAACCAGACAGTGATCCGACGTTGACAGAAGATATACGTGAGTAAACTATAGACATATTTGGAATCATCAGGTACTGTCGGAACGCAATCCTAACACAGTCGTCTGTATCGCAATGTACACGGATTTGTGTGGGCTCGTAATGCGGCCTGTAATTGTCGGGACTCTGATGTTGGTTTCATTGCCGAATGTCGTAAAAATAACGAGACAATTCCGGAACGGTAACAGCAAAGACGGTTCGTTTGCGGTAAGATATTGTATACGACTTTGTGGTGACAATGTTAGGACATTCCACATCAATGATGGTAGTAACCCGTCTTTTTAACTTTTCGTGTCTTAGAGCCGGCTGATGTCAAACGGGAGCAATAATCGGCACTGTGTGAACGCCGCACTATTAATGCAATAATTGTATAAGCATATGATATTGTATTTCTACACCTTTTCCTGTTTAAAAAAGTTTGCCAAAATTATTGATTTATCCATTGATATAATTTAACATAATTTGATTAAACTTCTATATGTGTCCTTGTTTCTCCTGCTCTGTGCAAAATTTTTAACATCAACTCATAAACGCAAAAAAATAAGTTTTCCGTCTCTGAACATATGCATTGTCATTATGGTCTAGATTATTGATAATTTGTTATCTTCATTTGTTTGAGGTCTAGGTTAATTATATGGCATTAGGTAAATACGATTTACCGGATAATGTTTACAAATTTAATATTGGTTATTATATATCTGTATATTGTTATGAACGAATTAACATTTGAATGGTGGCGATCGTCTCTAGAGTAGTAACATTGCAAACTGTATTTTGTTAAAGAATCGACAAACAAAAACAACAAATCTTGAGCAGACCAATGAATCCTGGTGGAGTTTTATGCGTTTTATTTAACCATAAAAAAATAAAAGACAAAATATACGGTTAAAAGACGTTGGCCGATTAAAAATGCACACATGGCATGAACCCATTTTCAAAAGATGTATTTGTCACAGTGGCATGTTCGCAGACACCAATATAAGTTTTGACAAAAGGGAGAGTTTCAAGCAAAAAATTAAATTGACATGAAAAAAAGCAAAAATTACTTAAGAAAGACTGACTGACATTACAGTCCAGAAGACTGTAGAATATAAAAGAGGGATGAAAGATACCAGAGGGACAGTCAAATTCATAAATCGAAATAAACTGACAACGCCATGGCTTAAAATGAAAAGGACAAACAGACAAACAATAGTACACATGACACAACATAGAAAGCTAAAGAATTAACAACACGAAACCCACCAAAATCTAGTGGTGATCTCAGATACTCCGGAAGGGTAAGCAGATCCTGCTCCACATGTGGCACCCGTCGTGTTGCTTATTTGATAACAAATCTGGTAAAAAGTCAAATCGGTAGGTCACATTTATGAAAGGGAAGGGGATTGTAGTTACGACGTAAGGAACATATCCGATATCATTTCTGAAACGGTAATTCCATAAACGGTCAACCAACTCGTGATGACGTCCGTAAAATTTACGAAGAGATGACTTCAACTTCACCATTTGGAACTCTTGATTTAATCTAACCCTCAAAATACATGTAATATATTTTTACCACCTATAAACATCATGATAAAAAATGAATTGCAAAAGAATTTTAACACTTATCAAAATACTTCATTTAAATAGCAATTAAGAGAGCAGTTACTCAGACACTTAAGAAGGGTGAGCTTGTCGTAGTACATTAATAGTACCCATTTGTTGTTCCTAAAAAGCAGTGTCAGTAAAAATTCTAGTATTTTTGTGACAACAATACGTCTAAAGTCAGTTTCGAGAAAGAATAATTTCTTCAATGAATCGGTTAACATTTGCCTTATTATCATGGTTATGCCTAATCAATTAAATATATAATTATAATATAATTATGTCTTTTTTGTAGGTAGCGTCATCCTTTATTAAACATAAACAATTTCGCAACATGTTCTGTTAACAGGAAAAAACACAAATATGGATGTTATGTTGCTCTGCATAAGTCCCTTTAACTGCGATGCTGTAACTAATGGTTTCATGTTTGGTTAATGAGATAACTCAATATTTGAGATTGAACTCCGACGTTAAACATAAAAGAATCCAACGAACCAAGGTGATGTTAACCTTATCTTTACATATAAAATGTATGGCTGTTTGTCTTGGAATGTTTTTGGCATGATACTCTTTCATCGTAATATCGTTTATGCCTAGCGAACAAGGAAAAAAAGTGACTCTTTGATTTACTTTAGGATAAGACTTTGTAAAGTCGTATTCTTACCTGTGTTATATCAGTCCATATCAAAATGAACGATTCTGAAGATACTTTACTTTCATTTATGTGACTAATCCAGTTTCTGTAATACTTAATTCTTCCGAGATCTGCTGCAACACTCGTGTCGTTTGTTTGTGGAGTCTGATCGTAAACATCGATTTCTGTTAAATTTCTCAACAAACAAAGCATTAATGATATATCAAATTTTCTTGATGATGGTCCAATGTCTACAAAATAAAACTATACCTGTTAGAAGATCTAAGACACAGAGTCATGAAAGTCTTGAAAGAGACATTTCATTTATACAGATTCTATGCGTGTTCTGTTAAATATATTTAGAAGTTTTGATAGATGTGGATTCCTCTAAAAATCTATTAAAGGTAAATACATAATTTTATTTTCAAGAAAGAGACCCACTTAAACAAAGACGATTCCAATCATACTACATCTGCTTATTTTTACACCACAAGCGGATCATACATGTTTGATTATTCATAAACGAAATTAACTATTCACAAACCATTATGGCATAGCGTAAGAATATAAATTTGTAATCTTTTATTATTTTTAACATCGATATTATGAACACATGATGATCAGGAGCGCGAGGAAGTTCTTCATTACCATACGGTCCAAAATTTTTGGATAAATATGTCTTTGTTGCATTCAGCCCAGAAAGCGAACAACACTCGTTTGAACCCGGTTTACTGACGATTATTTTTGGAAATTTTAGGGATGACCAGTGTTCATACTCTTAGTCATCCTAATGGGTGATAGTTCCATTTTTGATTTTTGTTTGCAAGATAAATATATTGTTACTGCATATTCGAGTAAACCAGATACTCACCACTTTTTGGGTACAGTAGATTCATTTGAGTTTGGTTCAAGACTCCCCTGTGTAGCAGCTGATTGATTTTTTTGGCCTCCTTTTTCAAAGAAGTTTTTAAACATACAGGATGAAATTCTTTGTCAAATATTTTACGCACAGCTAAAGGCGAAATTCCTGTCAACACCAACTGAATAAGTATGTAGTTTTTTTCGTCATCTAGAAATCCCTCCATCACAATTTTTTGTTTAAACGTAATGTCAACCGCATGTGACAATTAGCATGTATATTAATATTCAGGTCATGGTTAAATAGATTCTTTTCCAAACCTGGAAAATTGCAATGAAATAATAGTTTTAAATATTATCCACCACTTACAAATTTCTAAAATCAACCATACAGTTTTGTTTTGTTTGTCGGTGGTATTTCGGTTATTTACTTTCATAAACTTATTATAAATTGACGACCTCGCTTGGCATCTTAACGAGAGACAGATGTATTGATGCAGAACTCAAACTGTATGACTACAAAATATAACTTAAACCTTGGTTATATGTAGAGCTAGTCTTTTTTTATGTTAATAACACAACGAATATTGGACCGTATTTTTTTTCAAAGATAACCTATCATAATAGAGCATATTGTCTTCGTGGAACCATATCAGAAACATGCCAATAAACCATTAATATGTTCATAAAGTCCAACTTGATATACAATCTTTATCATCTGTTTCTGTGGAGTTAGTATTTTTTTCAACAAAATAATGAACTTCCAAATATCTATGCGAAACCATATTCGACTATAAATTAAACAATCATTATAATAATATTTCAAATAAAAACATATTTCATTAATTGTAAATCTCATATCAGTTACAAAAAAATGTGTGTTAACAAAGAAGTCTCGATTAATAAACAAAAGAAAATTTACGGCTTGCGAGTTATTGTAATTAAAGTGTTAATCCGTTGCAATCAGTCACGTAGGGTTCACCGTAACATGCGTAAGGCACTTTACTTTTGTTCTTGTTCAGAAATATGATCTGACCCACAAGTTAAGACCAAAGTCTGTTTTTAAGTTTGTAACAACAAGTCCTGCAATTAAAACACCCTCTCTGAAGGAACGGACTATGCTAGTACTGCTAAAACACGTTAAGCAATTATAGATAAATCTAAAACTAAGTTAAGAATGAATGAAGATACGTTGTGGATAGATATATTTTTTGTTAGTATAACAAAAGATTTTTCAAACGTTACTTAAGTGAGAAGAAATATAAAGAGAAAAATTTAATGATTTGTTTAAGGCAAACGAATATCTGATCAGTACTAAAATTTTACTCGAGTAGTATGTATTCCATGCGAGTACAAGAGTACTAGCTTATCTGTTACCATTCCTACATTGTTAATGAATAACTTTAAAGTACATCATTTAAGTCAACAACAGCATTGCGCATTTCAATTTTTATCATGTGATGTAGATACATTTCAATTCCTAGATGTTTTTAAATTGAATTCTTTGCACAAATTTACATTTATGGCTAAGTGTTCCATCATATAGATTTATTCGTCTAAGTTAGAGACCTTTTATCGTTTATAATTTGTCACTACACATTATCTTTTAATGTACAAAATTTCAATTAAAATATTAAATATTTAGAATCTTTTACCCTGGGATATATGTGTTTACCAAAAAAACAATTTTGATACTTCAATTTCATTCTACTTTTTGTTTTCCCTGTTGTGAACTCTTCAGCGACATTTTAAAACAGGATATTCTTTTCACTTAAAGACTTTAAGCCAATTTTGACCGTCAGTTTAACCGTTTTAATTTTTTTTTATTATAAACTTACCTTGTAAATAACAGGTTTAGAACATGACGAATTAAATGAATTACAAATCACTAGACACAAAACATGGGAATATATACATTTAGATGTCTGACATTACATTTAAACATTTCATCCATGAACGAACACTTTCAATATTAGTTGAGTTCAGTAAATGATATCGATAAATGAATAAGCGTTGATTTTTCAAAAAGAAACCGTGTGCCCGGATTTGAGAAAAGAATGCCAAGTTAATGAATAGGCCGACGTCACGAAAATGGTATAATACGAAAGATATTAGCACAGCAGAGACATTTGTACAATCATTACGGGAATATATATTTATGTATGTTCAAAAAGAGGGACGAAAGATACCAGAGGGACAGTCAAACTCATAAATCGAAGATAAACGGATAACGCCATAGCTAAAAATGAAAAGGAGAAACAGACAAACAATAGTACACAACATAGAAAACTAAAGAATAAACAAAATGTCTCACATCATAAATATTACATTTTCATATGGGTTCTAGATATGACGCATATATGTTTGCCATAGCAGACACGCGCTACAATCGAAATAAAATATTATTTATTGACCTTGCTCGGTGTTCTTTACCGCAGATTTCCAATTATGGATCTGTGCCTGCTTTTATAAACGATAGTAACACTTTTAAACCCGACCAAACTACTAATGCCGACCTCATCAATAACTTATGCAGTTTGTTTTTTGAATAAACAGGAAATCTGAGATCTGAAATATTTGTCACTATCTATGCGTTAAGAAAACAATTAAGAATCAACCTAAAAAGTATTTAAGATAATAGGTCTGTTATATCATTAATCAAATCTTTTTGGTAAGCAAACTAGACACAGTAATGGAGTTGGTGGAACGATGTCAGAGAAACATATGTTTAAATCCCGCTGCTGGAAGAACAAATATTCCTAACGCAAAAGTTATTGCAAGCCCAACATTGTTTGGATAAATTTCGAAAATTATTTTGTAAGCTTATATCAATTTTAGGTTAATGCCTGTCGTATAGTTGAAAATTATTAAGACGCATAAAACGCCAACCGTTGGAAACTTCCTATTTAAAATTTGGTTTGGTAGTTAACATCTCTGTTTTTACATTATAGGTGCATTTATATCATCGTTACAAGATTTCTAAATTTGTTGTTAGTTCGACGTGAATTTCAAATTTAAATGAAAATTGATAAAGCAGGATAGATATATCTATAACATTATTTTTCTAACCTTTTGATATAAAACCAGGAGATTTGAGTTGATTGTCAATGAGACAACCATTACGTTAGATATAAATTGAAATCAATGTTAAAAACTTTGAATGCGTTAGATAAAGAAACGCATTTCACTAGCAGGTCGGATTTTCTTAAACCATGCTGACTGCCTTGTCGATTGCAAAATAAACAGATCATCAGATGTAACAAAATGGATCTTAATCATAAATGTAATACCAAACAGAAAATAATATTGTAATATGATGGAATACCTTAAAACACGAGGTGCAAATAATATATATAATATATGTTTTTTAAGTTCGCCCAGAATCAAGAATAAGTATACACAACTTTACCATGTGTAAGTGTTAATTACATTATGGCAAAAGATATGATCAAATTCTATCTCTAAGAATGTCGACAATGGAGAGCATCTCGGAAACCAAAAACGGGAATGAAACAATTCAAAACTTACGTCATAACGAAGTTTTCTATACTTTCTTGGACTATTAGTCCGAATAGAATATATGAAAAAAATTGTCCAAAAAAATGCACACGTGACAATTCTGGCATCCTGCTTAATCAACCAATAAATATATACTGTAAAGACGTTAGTTTGGATTATACAAACAGGCGGTTCAAGGAACAGTAGTCAACAATGTTCGTCAAAGCGAAAGGAGCGCAGAGCGTTATGAGTCAAAACTACATTTAATGATTGAATACATAAATGATAATTAAAAAAAACGCCGAAAACAGAGGAACGTGTGACAAAAACACAAGTTTAAACGATAATAGACTGTTAATAAGAGGTAAAAAAACAAAGAAGAGGATATATTTGTCCGACTTGCCATAAAGATTTTCATTTAGTATTCTAAAAATCAGGGTCATATATTTGGGAGTAAGTATATGAGTAAAACGGAGAAGATAAAATTCATTTTTACTTTTTGGTTATCTAAAGAGAACTCATACATTTCTTCCTTTGAAAAACTTATACATCAAGCTGTTTTTCACTACTGATGTGTATGAAGTTTAGCCATACATTTTACATGTTGTATAACATGTATCTAAAAGACATAACAGCATTCATATCAGTAAGGGAATGCATCTATAACATTAGCGGTACAGTAAATTCCTATTTGAATTGTAAACTTTATCTCAAGACCAACCATCATGATAAAAATTGTAGTGATTTGGGCCTTATTAAGATTTGACATGAATATACAAATAAAATAAACAAGTTTTTGCTTTCATGTTCATGTTTAGTTGTTATATTTGATTGCAAGCAGGAAATGTTTGCCATGATTTGACACAATATACCATTTCTTTCTCTACATATATGTTACGAGAAAACACATTTGCCTACTTAAAACATTGTTTTGCCTGTCCAATTAGGAAATGCACCACTCATTCATTGCTCTATTGCTTTATATGTTAAATTCCTCAGTTTAAACATACATCAGACAGGGCTCTTCTGTTTTAAGTTCAAATAAAGTGACAATTATTGCACGGCAAAGCAATTCTTTAAGGTGTATTGTGATGAAAAAATCAACAGACCTTTCATTGCATATTAGAATAAACCGGTTCCCGGAACTTAGGATGTACCCCAACAAGAACTTCAGATCTTACAAATAGGTTAAATGTAACCTCGTTTTCAAATTTCATGCAACTGTTTATTATTTACTGGAACTTAGAATTCCAAACCGGTAAATAAATCCTCCTTTTTCATGCAGTTTTTTTTTATTATTCACAATGACCTTAAGATTTTACATATTTTACATATTTTGAAAGTAACAAAAATGCGAGGTAAATTTTACTTGTTGAATATGTACTACGTTCTGTAATGTGCTTTCTGACCGAGTCCGAAATAGTTGTGTTACACACCAAGCATGTATATTTAAAGATAGTATACGTTTAATCTGAGAAACATGATTTTCAAAGTATTTACTACTGAATGTGAACTAACTGTCAGTAAGTGCGATTTCGTTTAGACCTCTACTTTGAGTCTTTGTTTTGTCTAGTGGTATTGATTTGAATTTTATAAGTTGTACTTCTGTTTTTCGCTTGAACCACTGTTCAAAGTGTGTGGGAATCGGCATATCGAAACCTTTTTAACCCTTCGAAATTATGTCGGTGCGTGTCAGGTGCTTATAAATCAGTGTTTTTTTGTTTGTTGCTATGTATCAATTTGTTTTTCATTCACTGTTTTTATATGAATCAGGCCTTTATTTATTTCGCTTGAACTGTTTTACATAATTTGCTTATCATTTGAGAGCTTTTTATTGCTTGCTTGGCATTGTGTTTTTTTTTTTTGCTCATTTCTGTTTGTCATACGGGTACCTTTAGTTTCGTCAATTTATCTGAAAAGATCCGTGGTCGCATTTGCAATGTTTTACAACAAATTCTTACATTTCATAATAAAAATGAATCATTATTTTTTTTATCTTAGTATATAGATATATCCCAAATGAAGTTGGTGTACTGCTACTATGGAGGGGTTGGGAAAAAAATCATAATTTCAAAATTGATATTGTCTCGATTGTCATAGCATTGGTACTGAGATGTCCGCTGATACTAAAATTGAAGGTATCAGTCTAAAATTAAGGCAGAGGAAGCCGGGTTTGTTGTTTCTTGAAATACTAGTTCTGGATATCGAAAAAAAAATTGGCTGAGTATATGTAACAGAAAAAATAATAAAAAAAGGTATTATAACTCCAAGGCATATTAAAAAGGGGAAGTCCATAACAGTCTGACAAAATCAAATGATATAAATCAACGGAACGTCTATTACAAAATGTGAAACAGAAAGTCCCTAACAGAATGGCAAAATCAAATGTTGGAACACATCAAACGAACGGATATCAACTGTCATAAACCTGACTTAGTACAGTCATTTTTATGCAGAAAATGGTGGATTTAACCAGGTATCTAGCTAGCTAGCTTCTCACTTGTATGACTGTCGCATAAAATTCCATTATACATATTCATAAAAAAACTAAAAGTTTGGTTTAACAATACCAAGTTGTTTCATTATGTATATGATATAAAAAAAAACAACAGATGGTTTAGTTTAATTACGTCCACATCCAACATATAAAATAAATCACTGGTCATCAAGCTTAAAAAAGCTAGTTATGCGGTTTGTTTGTTATTTATATTATACATGTTATAGTTATACAGCATTTTGTCCGATTTTATTTAGAGTAGTTAGTATCAGGGTTCATAAAAAAAGGCGATCGAACGTTTGTCAAGTGCAGCTGCCCTCTACAATCTGTATACACGCATATCTGCATGAGGTCATGGAGTGAAAGACCACATAGATTCCAACAACAAAAACCATATCATTAAAAGGCTGAAAGTTTTCATTGATAAGAAATATGCTGAGTTAGTTGGATTAATATTTCAACACACAGTGGGTTTGCCAATTGGCACTTATGTTTGCCCTTACAAGTCGACCTATATTTACATTTGTACTCAAATGAGGCAGAATTTATAAATCATCGTCCTTGAAACTCTGAAAGTATCCTACTTTTTTATATTATGTCACTTTCAGATTTTTTGATCCGTCACCAAATCGTGTCCACAAGGATTGCATATAATGTATCTCACGTAACCTGTGATTGAGGATACCAGAATACTAAGAAGATCTGCGTTTTATCTGAATCTGTTTTCGATATTCATACAGATTTATGTTTTGTGACTTAAATTAATCGTAAACATGATAGTTTGGTTTAACTTTGTCAACTTCCCATTTCTCAACAGTAATATACATTTTGAAAACTCGTCTGTTACGTACATGGTGCTCCAACAGAAAGGAAGGACGACTGAAATTACGCCACACAATGCAAGAGTTATGATCATCACTCAAAATTCATAAACTCAAACGATGTATCTATCTCTCAACTCACAACCGAAAATGGTGTTTCTGGTCTTGGATATCTAAAACGAAGACAACTAAACTGTTCCTTTTCTGATTGTGAAATTTTTAACGGAGTGTTGATTTGCATGGTGACTGATGTGTGCATAGTTTACTGTGTCAACGAAACGATGCTCTTATTGCAGTCATGATTTATTTGTGACATGTTTTACACTACACTAATTGATGCCTCTCATTTGATAACCCAATGTTTATAATTGTTTATAAATTGATTTGAGCTAATTATTTTCTAAAGGAATCGAACGTTTCTTTTCTTTTTGTGGAGTTTAAATATTAATTTCATTTGTCTAAGTTGACAGTTCGACTTGTGTTATGAATTTCCTGATTATGGTCAACGGTGTTGTGTTCTTCTATCTATCAAGAAGACATTAGTAAAAAATTAACATGCAATGCCTAAACAGAACATCGAAAACATTTTTTACAAATATTGTAAGAACTCATCAATGATACCATGTGCCCGGTTATGTAAGGTATCGATAGACATTTTCTAAGACATATCTCATGACCGGTTTAATGACTATCTTAGAACCATTTTCGAACAGAATCATCTTAGATTGCAAACTAAAGCTGTCTCAACATAATCCTGATCTTTGGACAATTCTGTATAAACTTGCATTGTTTCGTCTTCATATTGAAAATAATGGTAACCACTCATAGTCGAATATAAACAATTACATTAATTTGCAAGCAGGTGACTGTTTACTGTGGTTCAAATTATTTTTCCTTTTTTAAATTGTTTTTTTTTTAATAGATTTTTAATGCTTTAGTGCTAAACAAAAAATATGCGTATTGAATATTGCTATTATCAATTCTTAAAAGAATATTTGATTTCTCAATTAAAGCAAACGTGTAAAAGTAACTTATTTATACATATAATATGTTCATGCGGGAAAAATTGTCTTATCTGTCGGAAAGATGTAATCATCGCTCTTATTACCTCGAATATGTACTAATAATGTAACTTCAGTACACTTCAGTACACATTCTGTTGTAAGATTGTGACTAGAAAGTCATACTTTCGGCCTATATCATCAAACTGCTATATATACCAAACAATACATACGTTTTTGTAGTGTTGCGCTTGATACACAATAATGTGTAAAACTTGTTCAAATGCGCATTATGCACTTGCTTTTTTACCATTAGTTTAAAATAGTCCACTTATTATATCCCTTAGCTTAAGTAGTTTTTAGTTCACATATAAGTTTATATGTCACAAATGAATATTCAAGAAATCAAATGAAAACTTTTGCAAGTATATAATATCGGTTTCTCATAATTGATGTTATCATCCTTCCCTACGGCTATATCTGTTTACTCAACGTATCCGTAAAACTCGTATTAAGATAGCGCGTGCTATGAGGAGACATTATCAACTTGAGGTGGAAATATCAACAAATTCTCCAAACATTTATTCCATCATTGTAATGATATCATGTCATATACAAAGATGATTTGACCAAATAAATTACCCTTGCATACCAATTTTTGCATTGTGCAATTTATACGTGTAACAAAATGGGGGTTCTTTGAAATGGAACTTGTTTTCCCTAAAATTGTGTGATGATGTTGTTAAAACCTTACCGTTTATTGACTGTTTTTATTTTATATTCCTTGTACAACTTTGTGTAAACATTGTTAACTTTTTATTATTCTTAACGTCCATGTTTTGAATTTATATTCGGAACTCCCCTCGATTGTTCATATCAAATGAAGTACATAAACGTTTACCAATCGTTCCGAACATTATTTTGGTAATTACCAATTCCGGTTTTGGTAGTTTAGGTATTTTTCACCACTGGTAAATGGTAAACCATTTAGGTAATGGTTTACCATAGTATAAATACAGTGGAGTAAGCCAAAAAGGCTTCAGTACGACTTTACCCTGGGCAATTGACACACGCTAATTCCAAGCGATTGAATAACCAGAAATAACCAGACTATTTCCGTATAATGTTGGCTTGTTAGTTCCATAACAAGTTGTATTTAGAGAATTACTTCTCGAGAGAAACGTTATCAGTTTTGACATTGAATTTCCGTTACCATTTGCCGATTACCAAACTATCTTGTTCGTAAACTTTCTAGGTATTTATGTATTATAGCTCCGCTATCCATTTTCTTTACGATATTCTAATAAAGTAAGGTATTTATTTGTTAAACTAGAATACTGTTACTTAAGTTATTTATTATGTCTACGAATTGCTGATATTTATTGCACGTATAAAATACCAGTTGATTTTTATTCGACGAGTCTGTTATTCTTACAAAAACCTAAACGGAACCAAACTAAGATCTATCAGAATACCACAACGTACCACAAAACCTATACAGAACCAACTGTAGATCTACCCGAATACCACGATACTAGAGAACCACGTTACCAAAGAAGAGTCGCCAGTTATAACTTTAGTTCATATATTCCAGTCTTATAGCAACACACTAAGGTTCCAATATTTATAGTTAACACCAAAGCCTGACCGCTCGGTTATCGTTACAGTGGTGGCAGCGGAGGCACGTACCTACATTTTTATATTCTTACAATAAGTTTAATAATAATTTAAGATAAGGCATAAATAAAAATAAGTAAAATGGATAGCGCGGAAAATAAATGTGAAACACCTAGGTTAACTGCCCAGGGTAGACCAGTACTCCCCCGATTTCGGTCCTGTGAAACTTTCCATGATCTGACGCCGACCGGAGAGATAAGCATAAGAGTGAACCAAGATCAATGGCCCTCACAAGAGAATACAGATAGATACGAAAAGGATGGTATACACCATACTGACAAAAGGCCATTGTCAGGAGGTCTATCACCATCAACGAAAGTGGCCATTGACCAAGCGAAAAATAAGGAAGTTTCAAATAGGGCAACGGTTGTGCATTTAGAACCAAATGCGACGTGGCCGGTAAAACAGAATCTTGGTGAAGAGTCAAGCACTCTTTATAACCATGCTGCCAGGTCTAGGTATGGGTTTTGGAGTCAGAAAGCAGAGGGTTCTACTATAGCAGAGGGTACTGCTATAGAAGAGGGTTATGCCGGGGCAGAGGTTACTGCAGAGGCAAAGGGTTCTGCTGAGGGAGACTCCGGGAATACAAGACGAGGCGCAACGTCTTGTGAATCCAGATGGGATTCAGGAGATTTACCTAGGACTTTGGACCGGGGCGTTCTCCATAATATGGGGGCGACGTACCAAGCATTACCTTTGACGTCCCGCGGACGATTCAGAGTTGGGGTTAACGGGACCGACCATGAACACCGTACTGATGAAATGACCAGTAATTTAAATTATTATGACATTAACCATAAACCAAATTTTGAGCGTGACTATGAAATAAACTTACAAAATACAAACTGTTATAAAAAGAAACCAGCACTTTTTGATGGGGAGGGTAATTGGGAAGACTATTTAGTTCAGTTTGAATTAATTGCAGCAATTAATAAATGGTCTGACCTAGAGAAAGCTTTAGAATTAGCTACTAGTTTGAGGGGTACTGCCCAAAGTATTCTAACAGATTTAAGACCAGAGATGCGGACCAATTTTTTACGACTGACTACCGCTTTAGCGTCACGTTTTCAACCAGAAAACCAGGTAGAAATGTATAGGGCACAAATGAAAAGTAGAATACGCGGGCGCACGGAACAAATACCTGTATTAGGCCAAGACATAAAACGTCTAGTAAGATTAGCATATCCATCAGCTCCAATAGAAGTTAGAGAACATTTAACTCGTGATTGTTTTATTGATTCCCTAAATGATGCTGACATGGAATGGGCTATTTTCCAGGCCAAAGCAAAAAATATTGACAACGCAATTCAAGTAGCTCTTGAATATGTAGCCTTCCAAAACAACAGACGTAAATAATGTAAATAAATATATAATAATTTTGATTTGGATAGGGAAATTTATTTGTCTGAACAATTTGATGACATTTCAGGTCGTCTTTCAAAAATTCAATATAACAGAAATAACAATTTTTAATTCCAAGAAATAAAAGTGGTAGACCAAATGACTGGTCGGGGAAACTATTAGTAACTGAAACTGAGTACCAAGTTTTAGCTGAGACTAATTATGATTTATAGGAGAGTTCAATAATTTTGAAAAATTGAGTCAGATAAATATATTCTGATAGTTTATATGTAATTGTCAATGTTTTTGACATAGAATTAAATTGTTTGATTGATACCAGGTCCATTGTATGTGGGTAGTTTTTTTTATTATTTGTTATTCATCCATGAATAATACCATGTCCAAGATTGTGAAGACAGTGTTAACCAATACACGTAGTGGGATACCCCTGCATGACTAATGGAAGCGTAGTTATGCCGATGGGACTGCTGTATTACCAACACAGTCTAATAAATACTCGGTATCGTGTCTCATTATTGCTGACATAGATATACTTGTATCAATGATTATTGAGTTTGATTTTTATAGATAAAAGTCCATGTGTATATTGGATAAAGGAAATAGTTTTTTTTTTATTAAGTGTCAATTTATTTCAGATTTTTATTGATATTGTTAACATTTATTGATTGTTGTGTAATATGTAATTTGTTTTCAGGAAAATTATTTGTAAATAGCGCAATATGATCATTCGTCCCGCAGACGGAATATTTGATGGTGCTCTATAAACATTTGTCAGAATACACAGAATCATCATAGTATTTCTGATGCGAGAACATGCATAACGAGAAGAAGTGTTGCTGCTTAATGAACATTCGTCTAGAACGTCAAGTGAAGAAGATTTGTCAGTACTCTATATAAACATTTGTTAAAAATAAGCAGAACTCGTATTTTATGAACTTTCGTAATGAGAAGAAGATGTGTTGGTGTTTTATGAACATTTGTCAAGTGAAGAAGATATGTCTGTGTTCTATAAACATTTGTTAAAATAAGCAGAACTCGTATTTTATGAACTTTCGTAATGAGAAGAAGATGTGTTGGTGTTTTATGAACATTTGTCAAGTGAAGAAGATATGTCTGTGTTCTATAAACATTTGTTAAAATAAACAGAACTCGTTTTTATGAACAATCGTTATGCGAAGAAGAGATGTTGCATGGTGCTATATGAACATTTACAAAACTAAAGGATCATAAAGAACTGTGCGGAAGTCAACTTTGCGGGAAGACGAAAATGAACAATGAAAACTCAGAAGATTGTATTATATTTCTGTTTGATCAAATATTGTTTTATTATTTTGAATATGTATGTTATAGAATATTTTAAATGAAAAATATTGGAGAACTTGTTCTAAATTTTAGGGAATGGCTATTCATGTTTGAGGGCAAACATTATTTTTCAAAGGTGGGGAGAGTGTAACAAAATGGGGGTTCTTTGAAATGGAACTTGTTTTCCCTAAAATTGTGTGATGATGTTGTTAAAACCTTACCGTTTATTGACTGTTTTTATTTTATATTCCTTGTACAACTTTGTGTAAACATTGTTAACTTTTTATTATTCTTAACGTCCATGTTTTGAATTTATATTCGGAACTCCCCTCGATTGTTCATATCAAATGAAGTACATAAACGTTTACCAATCGTTCCGAACATTATTTTGGTAATTACCAATTCCGGTTTTGGTAGTTTAGGTATTTTTCACCACTGGTAAATGGTAAACCATTTAGGTAATGGTTTACCATAGTATAAATACAGTGGAGTAAGCCAAAAAGGCTTCAGTACGACTTTACCCTGGGCAATTGACACACGCTAATTCCAAGCGATTGAATAACCAGAAATAACCAGACTATTTCCGTATAATGTTGGCTTGTTAGTTCCATAACAAGTTGTATTTAGAGAATTACTTCTCGAGAGAAACGTTATCAGTTTTGACATTGAATTTCCGTTACCATTTGCCGATTACCAAACTATCTTGTTCGTAAACTTTCTAGGTATTTATGTATTATAGCTCCGCTATCCATTTTCTTTACGATATTCTAATAAAGTAAGGTATTTATTTGTTAAACTAGAATACTGTTACTTAAGTTATTTATTATATCTACGAATTGCTGATATTTATTGCACGTATAAAATACCAGTTGATTTTTATTCGACGAGTCTGTTATTCTTACAAAAACCTAAACGGAACCAAACTAAGATCTATCAGAATACCACAACGTACCACAAAACCTATACAGAACCAACTGTAGATCTACCCGAATACCACGATACTAGAGAACCACGTTACCAAAGAAGAGTCGCCAGTTATAACTTTAGTTCATATATTCCAGTCTTATAGCAACACACTAAGGTTCCAATATTTATAGTTAACACCAAAGCCTGACCGCTCGGTTATCGTTACAATACGTTGCCAAATTTACCTTTTATGCTTGAATAAGCAATATCAAAAACGTGTCCCACCGGATTCTAAATAACGTCGGCCGGGACTACTTTTTATTTAAAATGAACTCTGTGAAATTACATGTACATGAACTCCTGGTATGACCTACATTGAGATCAGTCTACCGAAACAAATGTCAACAAAGCGGGGGTGGAAAATTTAACGATTAAAACTATATTTACAGTATTATCCAATTATTCACAGTAAAACCAATAACAAATTAAATCTTAATTGTTTAAATGCACTTGTGTTTAATAACAGCAAAGCTAAAACATTTTACATTAAATTATGCAAAGTTCTATCAGAGCTTAACCACCCTTTTCCTGACAAGTCTAAAGCACTTATTTCGTCTGCTGAAACAAAACAAAACAAAACAAACACACACAATGGCCACTGATACAGAGAGTTAGAGTGAATCATGGGAATCGGGAGACAATTCAGACACAAATACATTATAAAGTGAAATGGACAGCCCTTCATGCAGTTACTGGGACTTACCAAAACCAAATTCAAGAACTAGATATATCTCCCTGTAAATGTTCACAAAATTCAAAAACAAAGTGCCACAAATGAAAAACAAAAGGAAAATACAAGAGAAGAGTACACTTAAACTGACAGTGATCAAACTGCATCATTTGACAAAAAGTCCTTAGCAAAAGCATCAGAGAGTGACCGTTTAATTCTAAAACAAAGTGCTATAAATGAAAAAACAAAAGGCAAATGCAAAAGAAGACAAAAACACTAAAACTGACACTGATCAAACTGCACCTTTTGACACAACATCCTTAGCAAAAGCATCAGAGAGTGACCGTTTCAGAGATGTTACAGATGCTGATATAGACTCCTTCCTTCAAGAGCAACTTAAAAAAAAATACTTCAAAGAAAACAGAGTCTGATTTGAAAATTTTCCAATTGTTGTTAAAAACCAAACATGATGAAAAAAGAAACATTGAACAAATACCACCACAACAGTTGGACAGATATCTTAGTTTTTTCTTTCTTAGCGCCACAAAGGAAAAACAAACAAATGGTACTATTGAATATGAACCATCATCTCTTAAGTCAATACAGCAGAGCATTAGCCGACATTTAAAGGATAATGAGTATGAATGTAATATTATAACTGATCATGAGTTCCACAAAAGTCGTCCGACTCTGAGCGCAAAATTTTAAAACTTAAAATCACTTGATCTTGGTTATTAACCAGTATATATTAATAACAGTTACCATTTTGGTTTAAGAGGAGTAACTGAACATTATAATTTATGTTGGGGTAATATATCACTAAAAGATGACACAAATGGAGACGAATGCCTCCAGTATTGTCGTGAAAGACAGACAAAAACAAGACAGGGCGAAAATATAACAAATCAAAGAAAATCAGGACGAATCGCAGTAGAAAACAAAATTGACCGCACCAGATGTCCTGTGTTTCAATATAAACCTTTTCGACAAAAAAGACCAGACACCATGAAAAAAGAGGATTCCCCTTTTTTTATTCAGGCTTCAACTATGAATCAAAAATGCTTTGGAACAAAAATCTCAGACTAGGAACTAAATTAGTTTCTGAAATAATAAAAGATATGGCCACGGAAGCACTACCCACTAACGATGAAAGACTAACTGGCCATAGTGCAAGAAATGGTTCAATCCAAAAACAAAAAATACAATTGAGTGCAAGACACAGAAATTGAACAAAGAACAGGCCACAAAAATGTTAACAGTTTGCTGTCGTACTCAAAAACAAGCTTGGATCAACAAAAAAACCCATCTCTAATGCTATCTTCAACAAGAGAATAACAGCATCCTACAGTTACTAAATTAGATGATAAAGAAAATACCTCACCAATATTAAAGACAATAACATCAACACAGACTCAATCAACTGTTAGTAACAACAGTAAACAGACAATTTACAAAGGAAATTTTAATTTTTCGAAATTACATCCCGCAATGAGTGTTTTTTTCACCAATGCATCATTCCATGGTGGAAATTTCAATGTTACCTTTAACAATGGGACATCATCGTCATCAGATCAACAACAATCAGATGACAACAAAAAGAACAAATGAAAGCGTCTCTGTGTAATTGACAGTGACAGTGATAATGATTTCGAAATTATAATACTCATTCAATTCATTTAATAGTTGTGGGATTATCTAATATTTTCTTTACTCAGAGGCTTTAAAAACTTTTTAAAACTAAACGCAATAAATATCTGACCAACAAATGTATTGTATGTATCAAATCAATTGCTAAGATAATATGAATTTCTCCAGATGCTCTACAGACTCACTGTATCAGTATCATACTACAAGTGTAAAGAAAATAAAAAAAGTCTTAAACTGAAAATGTGTAAAAATATTTTTGCTTTAAGCAGTTATGATTTAAAAGAGGGACGAAAGTTACCAAGGGGACAGTAAAACTCATAAATCTAAAACAAACTGACAACACCATGGCTAAAAATGAAAAAGACAAACAAAAAAACAATAGTACACATGACACAACATAGGAAACTAAAGAATAAACAACACGAACCCCACAAAAAACTAGGGGTGATCTTAGGTGCTCCGGAAGGGTAAGCAGATCCTGCTCCACATGTGGCACTCATCGTGTTGCTTATGTGATTACAAATCCGGTAAATAGTCTAATTCGGTAGGTCACATTCATGAAAGGGAAGGGGGTTGTAGTTACGACGTAAGGAACATATCCGATATCATTTGTTAAACGGTTATTCCATAACGGTCAACCAACTCGTGATGGCGTCCGTAAAATTTACGAAGGGATGATTTCAACTTCACCATTTGGAACTCTTGGTTTAATAGCTTCCTTGTGAGCAGTAACCCTCTATCAAGAAAATCATGATAGGAAATGCAAGCACGGGAATATCGTATCAATTGGGAGATATATACCCCGTATGCAGGTGCTGCTGGAATGTTGCTACTTAGAAATGGAAAGTTCACAATTGGAAAGCTGAAATCATCTCTTTTGTCGTAAATTTTGTTTTCAACTGACCCTCTTTGTCAATTTCTAGATGTAAGTCAAGATATGAAGCCGACTTAACTGTATCTGTAGTATCCTTTATCTCCAATTCGATTTTTATGCATTTGCAAAGAGAGCAAATTAACAAAAAGAAATCATCTTGCATGTCAACCTATTATTACTAGCTTCAATTTTTTTTTCATGTAACCTGAAACCAGTCTGCAAATAACAAAAAAAATAAATGATGCAATATAGTAACATCAATAAAAAAGATTATCAACTCGAGATGAAAGCAAATTTACATGTTCGTCATGTATAGGGCCTTTAACAATGATCAAAACACATAATGTGTAACAAGCTTTACACAAAAGCACCAACCACAAAAAAAAAGCTTTTGAACAACAGATAATTCGGTCTACATGTATTGATATAAAATATCAGTTGCAAGTTACAATGTAAAAACTGGTGTAAATCATAATGATATTGGCTATTTCAAGTACTTGGCTATATGTACATGTACATTGATCATTCACATGATATAGACCTAAGTAGGCAAAATATTAAATGATTAATACATGTTAAACATGTTAAGATTCCATTCATAGTATTTACTGTTTCAGTGTAAACAAGTTAGGATTTGAACCTAGGACATTCTCATAAAGAGATGCTCTGACCCCTGAGTACCTAGTTAAATACACTGGAAGCATATACATTTCTCCAAGAATCATTAACATAATGTATCGTATCATTTAACTCAAAGTTACAAAATGAATGATACATTTATATCTATGTACATGGACTTATAGTATGCGCGAAGCAATATTGAATGAAAAAACATTTTAAAAAAATAAGGTGATCTGGTTCTGTTATTGTTCCTTTAAATTTTATCAGGGAAGAAAGTACCCGCGGAAAATATGTTTTTCTCAATTATAACATAAGGCAAATTAACGCACTTATAGAAAATGGTACCAAATAACTTTAACCAAATACCGTCCGAATGCAATTTGGTGGGGAAGTCCAGGGGCGGAACCAGCCATTTTAAAAAGGGGGTTCCTAACCCAGGACAAAAAGGGGGGGGGGTCCAAGTATATGTCCCCATCCAAATGCATTGATAGGCCAAAACAAAGGCCGGAACAACCCCCTTGATCCGCCAATGAAAGTCTGTACAAAAATAACACCTACCTTCCATGTCCTCTCACGCACAAATGGCGGGTACAAGGTGCGAGATGTCGAGGTATTATTACAAAAAGAACAATTTACCAATACCTGTCTTTCTCAAATTAACCTCTCCTACGCTCACTCGACATTTAGCTTCATATTCTGGCTCGTGGGCTGATATTTTTCTATATCTATCTATCCAAACCCAGATAACATGTACTTATCCCTCATTCAAATGAAGTCCCGCCCCTGATATATGTAATAGTCCTCCGTGTAATGTGTACTACGATTGCATTGTATAAGTGTATAAGGATATATCAAATATAATCTATATTCTATATATATATATATAAAACGCTGATAGCGTACGGACGGAAAATAGTTACAGGTTTATACTTTGAACAATCCGCCACGTTTGCGGTTTATTTCCTGGTAAGTTTGATCTTTATTTTTTTCATAAAATTACAGATTTTATGTACAGCACTCATAGATCAATTAAACAAACGTCTTAACATCCCTATGGTTAGTGAAGATCAGGAGTTTATCCAAAATCAAGTTAACTATTTTTCTGATTTGTCAGTTTTAGTGAACTATTAATAAAAGATCAATGATATTAAGTATGCAGCATCTGAGATCACCGCAGTTTGTAGTGAGGTTTGTGTTGCTCATTCTTTAGTTTTCTTCTATGTTGTGATTATCATTTGTCTGTTTGTCTTTTTCATTTTTAGTAGGGATATCAGAAGATCTGAAATTTGAAACTCGGATACTCGATCATGATACTCGCGAATACTCGAGTACTCGGATGAATCTTAAACGTCCATTTAAGAGTTAACAGATTTAAGACTGGATGCGGTGTTTTCGTACCACCTTTCATAATTATTAACGAAAGACAAACGTGCTACAAACATAATTTGATCCTCTGTTTCTATGTATCGGTCCTCTTTTTTTTTTAAATAATGAATTACCGATGGCCATTTCTATAAATAATATATCATAATAACAATTATGTTTTTGTGCACGTGTTGATGAACCAGATAAGAAACATGCCCATGCAATATAACCATAAATTTTTACATATAAAAGTCGTCCAACAAAGTAGAAAATATATATCATCTTTCCCTGCGGTGTTGGTATTTTTTATATCACAACTTACTTCAAATTACTTGTGCTAGTTCGTGTTGGTTAGTCTTAATTTTACTGTCTTTGTTTTTTTAACCACTATCGTTTGTTTGTTTGTGGTTTTCCTATTTTTTAGCCATGAAGTTGTCAGTTTATTTTCGACTTATGAGTTTGAATGTCGCTCTTGTATCTGTAGCCTCTCTTTAAATTGTAAATTAAAGAAATGTTCAAATAAGGAGTAATTAAATTAAGTTAAACGTACATATCAAACCAATAACGGAAACATAGAAGACTTCATAACAACATAGTCAAGGTCTTCTTTTGTAGCAGAACTTTTACATCTGATTCCATGGAGATAATTCAATCCCACCCCTAATTCATGATCTACTGACTATATAACGTTTGCTTAGTTTGAATGTTTAAGCTCATGATTAGTTCAGTTAATAGAGAACCACTATTGGTAGGATAATGGTATTTGGTATGCATTCGTTTAATTGATTACACATCTCATATCAATTAAAATTGTTTGAACCAGCCTTCTCAGTTATATAGTCTATTCATTTTTCAACTTTTTCTCAGTGAACATGTATATGAGTATGTCAACTTACGGGTAACTACTATTGGTAAGCAACAATATAAGCATTGACATATCGAATTTTCATGGTGAATATTCTCCGTTCATGGTCTTTTGTCATTCATGACTTACATGTTAAAGTATTTCTATTTGATTTCAACATTTACTTCTTACTATCAAATTAACGAAAGGCGAGACATATCTCGGTATCAACAATTTATGTTATTTTACAGGAAAAACTGAGAAATTGTATTTGGTGTCACTTCCCATAACAACGTTACCATATTTATTTAGACTCTACGAATCAGGTCTAACTGTCTGCATTACAAACTAGTTATTCGCTATGGAGTCTATTTCAGACGACGAAAAAAACTACATCATTGTCCACTTTATGTTGATGGGAATATCGGCATTAGCTGTTCGTAAAATATTTGACGGAGAATTTGATCCTGAATTTTTAAAACGTTCACTTAATAAAGAACACAACAAGATCAAAGAGCTGAGAAATAAAGGAGTTCTGAACCAGACACATATAGATCTGCTTTATCCAAGAGGAGGTGAGTTATTTTGATAGAAAGTTAATATAAAGTCATATGAAACCTCAAATTAAAAAAAAAATATGCATATGTTTTTTATAACTAAATGGATAGTTTTCATTATACAACTTATGTGCATATACTTTTTTCTGAGGAAAATTCTTTAATTTGTCCACATTTAGAAGAAGTTTACTTATTTTTAATTGCTTGCTGCCAGGAAGCAATTCGCCGACATATTTTCTGTATGCATAGTGACCTAAGCGTGACCCTCCTCGTAAAAATCCGGTGAAAGAAATACGCATGAGTCTGTCAATAAAATAAACAATTACCTGATTGTATATGTTAAACACGTGCTAAATACCCATGCTTTTTGTTAATTATTTACTATAAGGTGACAATCGGTAAACTTCGGCTTCAAAACACGGCATTTAATGTGTAGCCATATTTGTTAAATCATAACAGACAGATAGAAAAAAAATTGACGATTATACGATATATTTGCGTAAAAATGATAAAATCGTCCACAGAGGACTAAGTTTATGATATAAACATGCATTGGTTCAAGAATTGGATGAACATTATTTTTCACCAGTCACTCGTTTCTTATGACTTTAAGTCATAATATCATGTAATATGTTTATTAGAATCTCCAGCGATGAGTTATGTGAATTCTATTATACTATTTTTTTTTGTCATAAAAAATGATGTGATATAATCTATACTCTTTGTGTCTCAGTTCCGGAACTAAAGATTAAAGAAACCAAAGTCAAAGCTTTCCTTGCATTGTGTCTAGATACAAACATTAACAGCGGTCATCCATGTACATTTATCAAAATTCATGATTTATATTTTGAAATTTAAATTTCCCACACATCAGCAGCAATATACCAATTTCATCCACGTAGGGAGTATACCATATCTGATATACGATATTTTCTAGCTTACAGTTGAGAAAATAATTAATGAGTATTGGTTTTATAATAGAATATTTCGTCTTGTCTCTTCAAAAACTGATCGGTCCAGGGGAAGCTATGAATTGGTTTTTTTTAAACATTATATGAATTGCAGGCTAAATGATGTAATGATATAACTTTTGCCATTTTCAGCATATTTTTTTGTTATTTTCTGTTGTTTCATATACATTTTAAGATTTATAGAGATGCATTGATATGCTATATATTTTCATGTCTCTTATATCGAGAAAAAGAATATTCGAACTCTTTATTTGACGCTTCACTTTACTTTATTGATACGACTTGATCAATACTGTTGACAATAGATTGCCAACGTTATCAGAAATAAGGCAGTTGTGGTCCTGATTTAATCAAAATTTAGACCCATACTTGTGTAACTATGCAATTTGTTGACTTAAACTTTATAGTTTTGATTAACAGTGAACAACGTGACAACAAAAAATGTACATGTGATAGTCAAAGTAAATTTTAACTGCAATTTATTTCATAACGCGTCTAGCTATTTTCATTTTCACTTTTTGATTCACTTTTGTAAATAGTTGAAAAAAGGAGGAAAAGGGTATATCATAATATGTATACGTAATAAAATTGTATTTTTCTTTCTTCAATACATTTTCGTGTTCAGATCACAACTTTTTTTTGTCTGTTGATATTTGAAAGAAGGCATTAACACAACAGAACGATGATCTCACTTTTAAAATTTGATCTGTTCTTTATATTTCTAGCTACTGACACGCTTCTTCCTTAGGTTGTATTTTGTAAATACAGCTATTTCTCAAACCAAGCATCTTCTGAGTACATCTAGATTATTCATAGAAAATTTACTTTTTTACATACTGGTTCCCAGTTATGCTCTCGTACTAAATTTAGTCCTGGTATCTATGATGAGTTTATTTCCATCTCACAGAGACATAACTTGGAAAAAAGTAAAATCACAAAAATACTGAATTCAGAGGAAAATCAAATCGGAAAGTCCCTAATCACATGGCAAAATCAAATGACAAAACACATCGAAACCGAATGGACAATAACTGTCATATTCCTAAACCTCTCACTTTGTACGACAGTCTCACCAAATTCCGTTGTATTTACAATGATGCGTGAACTAAACAGACATAATAAATAAAATAATCAAAATATGGGTACAGCAGTGATCATCGTGTTACAATTTTAAAAGAAACAATTTAACAAAAGACAAAATCATCTATAAAATTAATAACACAATCATTATTTCGCGTGTCTGACGCCAGAAAAATTATACGTCACATATGTTTGTCCATTAATTTGTAAACAAACAATTTTATAATTTCGCATAGGCATTGTTAGCATACAGAGTAAAAAATCAAAAGTATGTAAGAATTAATTTCAGAAATAGACCGAGATTTAAAATAGTCCAAAAGTTCTATAGAATATATAAGAATCCACAAATGGTTCATTCCACTACGCGATTAAATAATGTTGACGTTTGTGGTTCAACGTATTTCATAATTTATAATAGAAATATAACATAATGACATATTATAAAACAATAACATACTGACAGGATCTTTTAAAGAACAGAATCACGTTATAAGATCCAAAGCACAACAAAAAGTCGCATATACAAAAAACACCAGCAAAAATGAAAGATAATACAAACACATTGACGTTATGTATAAGTACCGAACCACGTTAAATTGATATCATAGAAAACAATCCAAAAATAAAAGTAATATTAATAATAGAACAAAGGCAAATGAAAGAACAATATAACACGTTGTTAAGATGATAAACAACGTCAGTACGCAGAATCTATATATCTAGACCATAATGTATTATTTGTGAAGTTGATACGGAATATTTATCAACAAGGTCTTTATCTGCCGATGAACAGTTTTTAGAAAAAGGACGAGACGTTCTTTGACATACCCCTGGTTCAACAACTTTCGGCTCAGACACTGGTGACCTTTTTTTCAAAGTCTAAGTAGGAGCTGCAAGCTTTTGAATAAGTTGGGAAATGTATATCCCATAGGCAGGTGAAGCTGGTATATTGCTACTAAGGTGGGTGAAATCCATAATTCAAAATTAAAATCGTCTCGTTTGTCACAAATTCTGGTACTGCTATGACTGTGTTAGTCAAATTCCAGATATAAGTCTAAAATGAGGCGGAGGAAGCCGTGTTTGTTGTTTCTTTAATATCTAGTTCTGGGGGAAATATAAATGTAACCTAATCAGAAAAGTCCGGACTGTTTATGGAAAGAACATCATCAATATATCTGAAAGTGAAATTGAATAATCTGGCTTCTTTGATCCTCTTGTTTTTGACAAGTGCCTGAAGGAACTCCGATTCATAGGAAAATTAGAAGAGGTCGACAGGAGAGGAGCACAGTTTGTTCCCATAGGAATGCCGACAATTTGTTGAAAAAGTCTACATCCAAACTGAACAAATATGTTGTCGATAAGAAACTCCAGCATACTTATCACTTGTTCTTCTGTGTAGCATGTTTTATCTTTTTTTTCACTATTAACAAAATAGGCCTTATGATATCCCAAACTAATACATTTATAGAGTATGCACCATTTGTATGTTGAAAGGCATTGTGGATTATTTCTTTCAGGCGACTATTCAATTTCATATAGGGAATAGTGGTATACAGGGTTGAAAAATATATTTTGAAAAAAATTGTGGTGCAATTCTAGGATAAGATTTTGTTTTCAAAACTTCATAGTAAAAGTGGTACAGTTTAAGTCGTAAAAGGAGTTTGGGGCCCTTTATAGCTTGTTGTTCGGTGTGAGCCAAGGCTCCGTGTTGAAGGCCGTACTTTAACCTATAATGGTTTACTTTTTTAAATTGTTATTTGGATGGAGAGTTGTCTCATTGGCACTCACACCACATCTGCCGTTATCTATATCCTATGGGAAATTGCATTGTCAATATTTACAGAAATGCAACCTTTATCTATTTAATTATTATATAAAGCAAAAACTGTTCAGGCCGACCATAATCGTATATAATAGTATCAAATTGAAATGACAAAACCTTTAAGAGTAACATATACATTTTCCTCACATATCATTGTTATATATGTATAAATAGAAAACGAATTAAAAATGCGATTGGATAACACCTCAGAGATCTCATTATATATGTAGGAAATTCCCAGGTTATATACTACGTGTTTCCCCCTTTAGAAACACAACAACGTCATCATAACACCAGCTACTTTGTAACTAGGTCTAAAGCTTTACAGAACAATGAAAGAAAATAATGTCGTGCACCCGTCAATAACAAATATCTGATACTGGATAGAAACAAACACTATTAGCTCATAGATAATCCGTTATACTAGTATATGTGTAATTGAGGATTTATATCCACTTAGCCTACTGCTCCGGGATAATAAATTACAAACCAGGAATGTATGTGTTGGGCATTGACTCTACTTTATTGGATTCATTAAGTGTAGTCAACTGAAGTAATTCTACCTCACTTAGAATTGAATGTTTTGTAGACATAAAACCTTCATCATCAACAATTGACATACCATTGATGCTTTGCTTGTTGAAAAACGTTGATGATATTGATGTGTATGATCAAACTCCACAACGACACGACAAATCCTTACCGGCTGATCTCGGTAGAATTTGCTATTATAGAAACAAGTGTGCGCACGTGAACAGACCTGAATTCTCGACAGAATCTTTCAATTTGATTTGGACCGATTTAACAGAGGTTAGTATATGTTTTAATTGAGACAAGTTTCTTTAAAATCCAGGTAAGTTTCCTAATAAAAATTATCAAACACAATACGAACAGAGCACAAACAGTTTCCCTGTAAAACTAGTTCGAGAACGATTATTCATTTTTGTTAAAGAGGATAAAGGGCAGAAGGATTTTGAAAAAAAACGAAATCATTGTCTGACAATGCCTAGTTAGAACGGAAAATAATTAAACCTTGCAGAAGATAAGTGACAATGCATGTTTTGCTACACTAATTGTTGGATTCAATTGTGTAGAAAAGTAGAGATAAGTACCAACAGATGAAAATTAATAGCCAATCCGAAAAAAGCCTACTGCACCAATTTCTAGTTTAAGGTTGTTGTCTACCTACACAATGTACAGCACTAAGCTGTCGACAATGGCCTACATTTATAAACACAAAACTATCGTGTGTTCGAGTTGATTGCCGATCAAACAAAATGGAGAAAAAATATGAACGATAGCTGTTTTTGGTGATTATCATTTTAATGTTAATTTTTTTTTCATCAATAAGATGCATTTATGTCTGTCCTACTTGAAAACTCATCTGTAATCATATAACTCCGGATTAACCTGGTAAATGAGTATGAAGTTCTATTGTTTAAGAAAACGTAAACGTGTTTACCTCATGAAAGACCTTAATGTTTGTCTAATGTTTTTTTCTTGAAACATTTGTTGTATATGACCTCCACTTTTCTATTTGAGTTATCACATATGCTTTGTTTGTTGAGAAACCTCACCGGCATTGATGTGTTTTAACGGTATATACAACCACATGACAAGAGTTTAGCAGCTGATCTCGGTAAAATTCATATTTATAGAAACGAATGTCATCAGCCAAGTAGTCAGCACTTCTGTGATGACTTGAGTGTTCATTGATATGTTCATTATTATAGATTATGTATAGAATAACAAAAAAAAAAACTTTAGATTTTTGAAAAAATTAAGGTTTTTCTACCTCAGGAAGAGATTATCTTAGTTGTATTTGGCAAAACTTTTATGAATTTTTGGTCCTCAATGCTCTTCAATTCGTACTTTATTTGGCCTTTTAAACATGTTTTGATTCGGGCGTAACTGATGAGTCTTCCGTACACAAAACGCGCGTCTGGCGTAAATATGAAATTTTCAACCTGGTATTTATGATGAGTTTATTTGCAATCACTGGGTCGATGCCACTGCTGGTAGAGATTTATTTCCGCGAGGGTATCAACAGCCAAGTAGTCAGCACTTCTGCGTTGACTTGAGTTATTATTGATATGTTAATAATTATAAATTAACTGTTAACAAAACTTTAAATATTTGAAAAATTAAGGCTTTTCTACCCCAGGAATAAATGATCTTAGCTGTATTTGGCAAAACTTTTAGGAATTTTTGGTCCTGAATGCTCATCGACTTCGTACTTTATTGATAGTCATATTTTACCAGAAGTTACGATGATCTGAATTGTAAATCGATAAATGTCGTTTACGGATTAGAGTGCAACCTTTGCGGATTGGTATACGTCGGTGAAACGAAAGGAAGGCTAAACAAACGGATGTGCGGTCATAGATCAGACATTAACCTCAATGCTAACGACATTCTATACCAGCATTTCAATCAGCCCGATCATTCCATCGTTTCTATGACAGTTCGTATTATCGAAAAGATATACCATAGCTCTAACAATCCTAATCTTTCAACGACTCTCCGTAGACAAAAAGAAGACTACTGGATTAGACAATTGGGAACTGCAACACCGTATGGCTGCAATGACAAAATTGATGGTATAGGTATTCTATCTAGTCCTTCGTGTAACTCGGTGAATGGATGAATATTTTCAACTCGACTCCTCGACGTAGACGCAGTCATGGTCATCGTCATTATACATCACCCTCTCTGCATGATGTCTCTATTAATGACTTGCTGCCATTCATACAAAAACCGTTAGGTATTCATCACATTCGCACGAAACTTTATTCATTACCCCTTTCAAAACTTCATTCTCTGTTCAATTTATGTTTGGAATCCACTGTTACAAACCCTCATTCAAACCAATACAAACTTCTAGCTATAATTTCGGATATTGCAAGTCACAGACTTTTCAAGCCAGTTCGCATTGGAAAAGATGAAAAAGAGAAAAGATTTTTTCTAAATCTTTCCTTTGCCAACAAAGGTCTCGATGGCGTCAACCTTGGCAATATCCTTCATCATAAATTAGTTCAATCGAAAATACCTCCTTATTTTAAAGACCAGTCTGTACCAATAATTTCTTATACCTATACCAAACCTATTGCAACTAAAATTTTCAATTACAAACGCGTTTTGCAGGATCTCGATATTGACGACTTCAAGTCTAAACCTCCTGATTGCACTTGTGCTAGTTCCCAATTCACATATAATGGATAAAGGCAGTGAGGTCCTTAATACAAATCAGAATTAAGAAACTGAATGGGTCCATCAATGCCCATGCTACGTCAATTTTTAAAGACCCAAATGTTGCTAAACACCTATCCGACCTCCATGATAAATATGTTGTTGTCCCCGCAGACAAAGCCCAAAATAACATCGTTTTTGTCTGTAAAAGTCATTACATTAATTGCTTGATAAACGAATTAGGTATAGACAATTCACTTGGAAACTCAACATATACCCTCACGACACTTACCAAAGAGGAAATCCTGGATAATCATAGGTCTGTTCTTTGTTCCTTTGGTATTTCAACCAAAGATGAAGAACTGGATCTTCCATCACTGTATTGGATACCTAAACTACATAAGTGTCCTTACAAACAGCGGTATATTGCTGGGTCTTCCAAGTGCTCCACAAAACCTCTTTCTAAATTATTAACATCCATTTTATCAGCAATCAAAGACGGGCTTCACAGTTATTGTGAAACTGCCTATTCTAGAGGTGGCGTGAATCAGATGTGGATACTTAAAAATTCCAACGATCTTTTAGAGTACATACAATCTAACTCTCTTTCATCTTGTAACAGTATTAAAACATTTGACTTCTCTACTCTTTACACAAGTATTCCACATTCCAAACTTAAAGACAAATTAAAAGAGTTGGTATTACTTTGCTTCATAAAAAAGAATGGCCAACGTAGATACAAGTATCTTGTCTTAGGGAGGGATAAATCCTACTTTGTAAAGAATCACTCTGATTCAAACAAAAAAATCTCTGAAACCGATATTATCAAGATGCTTGATTTCTTGATTGACAACATATTTGTTACGTTCGGAGGACGTGTTTTTCAACAGACTGTCGGCATACCAATGGGAACAAACTGTGCCCCTCTACTTGCTGACTTGTTTCTTTATTATTATGAGGCTGACTTCATGCAGGAACTTCTTAGGAAGAAAGATAAGAAGTTAGCAATATCCTTTAACTCTACTTTCCGCTATATAGATGACGTTCTTTCACTAAACAATTCAAAATTTGGTGACTATGTGGAACGCATCTATCCCATCGAATTGGAGATAAAGGATACTACAGATACAGTTAAGTCAGCTTCATATCTTGACTTACATCTAGAAATTGACAATGAGGGTCGGTTGAAGACCAAACTTTACGACAAAAGAGATGATTTCAGCTTTCCAATTGTGAACTTTCCATTTCTAAGTAGCAACATTCCAGCAGCACCTGCATACGGGGTATATATCTCTCAATTGATACGATATTCCCGTGCTTGCATTTCCTATCATGATTTTCTTGATAGAGGGTTACTGCTCACAAGGAAGCTATTAAATCAAGAGTTCCAAATGGTGAAGTTGAAATCATCCCTTCGTAAATTTTACGGACGCCATCACGAGTTGGTTGACCGTTATGGAATAACCATTTCACAAATGATATCGGATATGTTCCTCACGTCGTAACTACAATCCCCTTCCCTTTCATGAATTTGACCTACCGAATTATACTATTTACCGGATTTGTAATCACATAAGCAACACGACGGGTGCCGCATGTGGAGTAGGATCTGCTTACCCTTCCGGAGCACCTGAGATCACCCCTAGTTTTTGGTGGGGTTCGTGTTGTTTATTCTTTAGTTTTCTATGTTGTGTCATGTGTACTATTGTTTTTCTGTTTGTCTTTTTCATTTTTAGCCATGGCGTTGTCAGTTTGTTTTAGATTTATGAGTTTGACTGTCCCTTTGGTATCTTTCGTCCCTCTTTTATTGGCCTTTTAAACATTTTTTGATTCGAGCGTCACTGAAGAGTCTTTTATAGACGAAACGCGCCTCTGGTGTAAATATAAAATTGTAATTCTAGTATGTATGATGAGTTCATTCACATGAATAAATGCGAAATATATTAGCTCAGGCATTTTTCAATTGATTTGGAACGATGTAACTAAGTTAAAACATGCTTTGAGTGAGACTTCTTTGAAATCCAAATAAACATATGCTGAGATTTTACCATAAAAACTGCAGAGTTATAAAATTATATGGTAGTGCACTTCATTTTTTTGCTACGACAATTTGAACGTACTCTATTTTATATGATTTTTATATTTTTGGTTAAAGCATTTCACCTCTTATATTGTCTCGGCATTTGTGTTGATGACACTGACCGAATTGGTTGCAGAAATCCATAATGTTGTCCTAAGGCATGTTAATTGTTGATTTGATGGTAAACTTAATCGAATAAACATAGTTGGTACATAAAAATCATTAGAATTATATTTACAGGCCATACTACGTTTAGGGGGACAAGAAATGTATGAAAAATGTCTAACTTGGAAACAAAGTATTGAGAATTCAGATCAAAGCGTCTTTATTGAGATTCTCAACGAGATGCAAATTTCAAGAAAGGAAACTGAAAATTTGAAAGAGGAAAATGACAGATTGAAAGAAGATAAAAAATTGGAGATCGATTTATTAAGAGTACAACATCAAGAAGAGGCTGAATTGCAAGATTCTTACTTTCATAAAGAAGAATTCAGTAAGTATCTACAATGTATAATTCAAAATGATTATTAAGAATGTATTTAGGTGAAGTATTGGAATTTGTGTCAAATGTTCGTACTCCTTGGTGTTTTTCCATACAACAAAAGGTAAAATATTTTGCGATAACACCGATTTATTTTTTCATACACGATTTAATAGTTCTAAAAAGGTCATTTACCAAAATTACAGCAGATTGTTGATTTTCTTTCTTTTGATTTGAGACCATGATAATATCAATGCAAATAAAAGGTTAAGGTCCGGGTCAGCTTTGCCCGCCATATTTTAAATATATACTACCTCAAAAAGGAGCTCCATGATCTATCAATAATTTTAGCTTATTTTAATTTTAACCAATGCTCGTTCGGTTTACAGTGTCAATTTTTTGATTTTTGATTCATTTAATTTCGCCTATAGTAAGTACATCCTTGAGATAGCAATTCTCAAAAATGAAATGATCTCTTTTTCGTATATCTTCGAATGAAGTAAATGAGAGTCAGGGTTTACAGAGAAAATGATTATAGACATATATTTCCAACAAATTATGCCAAAATCTTTTTTTTACAGAAAAGTAAAGAAAAACTGCCGGTTAACCCCTTAAAAAATCTGACATGTCTGATGTCTAGCAATCTTACGCATATGTTTTTAAAGGTTTTAACACTTACGGCTCATGGGTTACAATTGTTTATTACTAGCTTAATGTTAAATGCAAAAGAGGAAATAACTCTCATGTTGTGTCTATGTATTTTTTATTTTAATGAGGGAGATATTTAGCCACTTCCGGTTTAACCTTAAATTGAAAAATTGTCATGGGCAATTGCTCCAAAATGATGTCATTGAAACATACCAATGTATTATATTTGCATCACATTAAAGAAAACATATTCAAATGTTTCTTTTATATGAATATTCAAATGATTCAGAGAAAATGTAGAAACAAGTTAAAATCTGTTGGTTAAGGCTTAGGGAACTAGAATAAACTCAATAGGTTTATGAGTTGGAAAAGACATACCGACAATTTCATTGATAATGATAGAACTTAATTGCTTCGTTTTATATCATTCAAAAATTATAACATTTGTAAGGATGTAACGAACAACTAAGGAATATATATATACTTTACATCAAACAATATCCTGCCCAAAAATTACTTACGAGACTCTTTATCAAACCAAATAACTATTAAATAATTAAGACAGCGTAAAAATAAAATATCATCATTCATAACAATTACTATTTAAAAGTGAAATATAATACTATAAGGTTCATAGTCCCAGCAATTTAACAAGTTGATCATCAAAAGGATGGTGTTGCAATGGTGGTTTATATAGTTGTGAAATACAAAATGTGTGTATAGTGATACTATTCAGTCAAATAAATAGAACACAAATACACACTACTTTATATAACTGACACAATTTAAGGAATACTTTCTAAACTATATAAGTAGAGAAGTGAAAAGTTTCTTTTGAATACTAAACAAACTTCCGAACCGTACATGTTTTGTTAATGATGTGCCATGCAGTGCTCAAATATTTTGCATTATCTATTGGTATAGTGTTTAGAAAATATATAATATTGTACAAACCTTTAACTTCACATGTATACTAAGCTATAATAAATGTAGATTCATTATGTTATTGAATAAACATAGCGAATATTAAAACTGACGACCAAACATCAACAGCTTAAAAACTAGTACGTATACACAAATTAATTAATTCTTTATTAACTATTAGTTATACGGCACCTTTTTATTAAGAATCATGAGCGTAATTGTAAAAAAAGTCACGTACTTTCTTACGTTATAGATCATTGATTATGTTACCTGTTGACCCGGTTGATTACTAGCACGTGCCGTTGAGCTGAAGCATTTTAACTAAAGCGGAAAATTTTAAATTTAAGCCATTCACTAAGTTCTATATACATATTATATGTGTTAGATAATTATTATAAGGATAAATTGTTTGAATGAAAATCTTTATACGGTGGTACTTTATTTATAGTTTTAACACTGTCTCGACACAGACCGAATGCAGTATCATGATCAGCTTCATGTACTATGGTGGTGTTTAGACGTACCACTGTGTAAAATGATATATTAGACAGTACAAAGATATGGTAATAGAAGCTTTTCCAAGTTTCACCGGTGTCAACGTGATGATCGTAACTGCAGTTACGATCATCCCAATATGGCGGACACAAATATAGGAAAATTCTATAAGGCTGATTTCTCCACTTTAACAGCTTATTTTAAGATTTGTATCATGTCAAGAAACATCTTTATAAGCATTGCCATTGAAATATTTTTTCGGACCGGATGAAAAAGCAACAAGAAGAATGAAAATCGAGATACAAAAAATCAAGATGATGATCGTAACTTTTATTTATTTTTATCTTCGATGATCGTAACTTTTACTAAAGATGATCGTAACTGTCTGTTCCAACGAAGCAATTTCTGATAGATAAGGACAAATAAACCTGTCTAGTATGCGAGAAAATGTACGTTATCAGCTGATATTGTAATAATAATGACGAACGATCACTAAGGTGAGGGTAACGTCCTATTGGTACGTGCACAAATGGTTATGACTTCTAGAGATTTCGTATTTATTTTTTTATCTAGTTCAATATTAAAATGCATTGGGGGTTAACAACTTTATATTGATTTCATATGTTTCATATAAATATGATATTGTACAGTTCGTATTAATAACCAGTTTGTTAAAATAGGAGATTTTTTTCACCCCCCCCTCCCACACTTTATAGGAACAATCGTCAATAAAGGAAGCTATTATTTGATTTTTATTTGGGGGAGGGGCTAGGATGAATTATTTTTTCCTGCATTTTTTATGTTGAAATCTCTATCCTGCGTTTTTATTTTTACTCTATTCGGTCCTGCTTTTTTTCATCCTGATTTTTTTTTTTAACATAAATTGTCATCCTGCCTTTTTGTTTGGTCAAGATGTTCATCCGGCCTTTTTTTACTCATTTCTGCTGTCCTGCCTTTTCGGCTAAATTTCATCATTTATAAAAATCAAATGGTAGATACCTTATTGATATGTTTGGCTTTAAACAACTTCTTCGTATGCCGTAGAAATGTAAGGATTTGTAGCTTGAAAAATCTAATATGAACGTGTATACCATCTATTTCAACTTTTCCTTCTTTACATAAATAGCCAACCCATGGTAAATATAAGTAACAGTAGTCCAGTGGCGTATCCAGAGAATTTCATAAGGGATGGGGGACTCGCTGCCTAATAGTAGTCTTGCTTCATTGACTCCCTATACAATCCACCAAATTTCCCCCACAACAAAAGGTGATGCGAGCACCTTGACCCTCCCTCTAAGTCCGCCTCTGTAGTCTACCAATGTTTAATAGTCATAGTTTTATTAAGAAAAAAATAAGGCCAGGCAACAATTTAAACCCGATAGAAAGTGATCAAAATAATGTAACTTCATGCCTTCCTTTACTTTATTAAGTGAAAGTTTTGGCCTGTATTCTTAAACTGTATCAGGAAAATGATATTTATATCAACTTCATATCAACGTAAATCCATTTTGAATGTTATAACTAAATTACTCATAAGAAAATAATATTGAGGACATTTGCATATAAGTCTGCTAATCCCCTTATGTCATTTATTTTTAGAATGGCGGTTTTCATTTATTCTTTGTTTAATTTTAAAATCATGATAATATATTTTTTTTCGTGACTGCTAAATTGGGTGTTCATTTAGTGAAAACAAAACATTCATAAATTTTGAGTTACGATCATCTTTTTATAAAAACAAGTCAAAGTTACGATCATCTATAGACGAAGTTACAATCATCATCGTGATTTTTTTATTTCGATTTTCGTTCTTCGGGTTGTTTTTTTCTATAATTTATGAAAAACACTTTCAATGGCAATGCTTATTAAGATTTTTCTTCATATAAAAAAAATCTGAAAATAAGCTGTTAAAGTGGAGAAATCAGCCTTCTAAAATATTCCTATATTTGTGTCTGCCATATTGGGATGATCGTAATTGCAGTTACGATCATCACGTTGACGCCAGTGAAGTTTAATAAAGTAACTCGCACAAAAAAAAAACCAGCTACTACGATAATAGTAGACTAGAACATATTAACAGAAAACTAATACAAGCAGCTGACATAAAATAAAAATACGCATGTGTTTATTTGCCTCCGCTTTATTTCTGTGGATTGTCTCATTAGAAATTATACCCCATCTCATCTCCAATTTTTTTAGGTTACGTTTAGGATTTTCCGTTACTAATTTTCGAATACGAAAAAAATTTCACACGGTGTTCACAACATTTTAAGGTTAAATGTATGGCAATAATGTTTTGTGTATACAATTAATATACGTCCGTAATTGCAATTTGAATAAATAAACTAACATTTATTGAAAAATTAGCAACATATATATATGAATAATTTATTAGTTTCTCAACAAAACAACAACAGAAATAAAGAATAAATAGACGATGGTATCATTCCGGCATACTAAACGGATCTAAATATGGTTTAACAATTTTTTACGTTAATTTTGTGATTTGGTCTGTTTTTGTCTGACACCGTCGTAACGGATCTAAACAGCTCGCTAGAAGATTCAATCTTGTAGATCTTGACATGCCTGAACGGACTGTTTTACCCGATGAGGCTATCGATCGGAACGGCGTCTTAACGATCTTAAAAATCTTGATGTTTTTTCTCTAGCGGTAAATCTAGCCGATTAAGATTAATCAGACTAAAATGACTGATTCAGACTGAAATCGTGCTACTAGTAAGTCTTACAATAAAAACTTTTGAACTAAACAATGCTTTAACAGCACAATAACTGTTAGATACAATATCCAAAATATCTGAGTGACAACTTGTGATTCAAATTTATACCACAAGAAAAAGGTGAGACGGGAGATGATGAAAATAAAAATAATAATCAGAAAACAAAAACAGGTCTTTCCACAGAAAAGTGGAAAAACTTATAACCAGTATAAAATCATTAGTGTTTTCCCCACAAGACCTACATGAAAGTCGAAGAAAAAAGATCCTTTTCTGAAAAATTGAAAGACCTAATAATATTTATAAAAAAATTGAAACAAAAATCTTTCAGCAGGAAAGTATAAAGCCTTAAACAATAAGAAGAAAAGGAAAGTTTTTTTCACTAAACTGTGACAAAACGTTATCTTCTGTTAACTACAATGAGTGTTCCAAATATAGCCGGTCGATACCTTATTACAAATACGTTTTTATTCAGTTGTGACAAGATTGCTTTCATCTTTAAAGTCACTGCTGTAGTAACTAAGCTAACGTTCCGGCAATAACATGTCGTGCAACAAATATAATTTCAGCCTGTTAAGTATCTTGTTGAAAGTTATCTAGTTTACAATCACACCATATCATGTTATATTTTACCGTTTTCTAACAAGTCATTTGCTGAAATACCGTATATAGTAATGTAGGTTTTGCTTTGTCCTATACGTATCTGTAACTAAAGCAATATACTTGCTTCGTTAAATGAAGATCGGAAAAACAGAAAAAATACTGAACAGTGTGACAAAAATCTAGAATAATTCATATCGCAATAAGTTACTTTCTCAAGGGAATTACGCTACAAAATAATGAATTATTGATTGAACCAAAATCATTTGTTTTCTTTTTGTTTTCTTTTCTTTTACAAATATTGATAATGATTATGGTTTTTTTTAAATTTGTTTGTGTATTATAAATAATATGAACAATGATAAATGAATCAGGTATTTGTTTTTCATTTCATATTTTTATTCATTTTTATTTGCAGAACAAGACACTCACACAAAAAGAACATGGAGGGCAAAACTACACAAGGAAACGTTTATTTTATCAAAAACGGCAATTTCAATTTTCGAAAGTATTCAAACCAATCAGTGTGTTGCAATATCTGGAATGTGTGGGTCCGGGAAATCGACGTTGGCTCATTACACAGCTCTTCGTATGTCAGAAAGCCATGGCTTTTTTGTTGTTCCTCTGCCCTCAGCCACTAGCGAAAGATTTCTTCAACTAAATGATTACAGTATACCCGACACAAAAATTTTATACATTCTGGACGATTTTGTTGGAAATTTTTCAAATTCTGATTTTGATGAAATGAAACTGACTTCAAGGTTAAATGAAATTAAGTGTATTGCAGCCAGGAACATTAAATATAAGTTTTTATTTACATGTGGAGAACATGTGAATGTTATGAGTAAAATAAAAGGCGTGTTACCATCTATTATAGAATGTAACTTACATTCATCCGAGCTGTCATTGTCCCTTGATGAGCGTCAAAAGATCTTTGATTTGTATATTAATTGCGAGGACACTGATTACCATGATAGTGATTTCTTAAGTTCAAAGCAGCTGCCGTTACTTTGTACTTTATATAGAAAGGATTTTTGCAACAGAATTCAAGATTTTTTTATGGACTCTGACCAAATCATAACCAGCAAAATAGAAGAAATGAGAGAGACGGAGGATCCATCGTATATCTGTCTTGCTTTGTTACTAGTTAAAGGAGCATTCGATATTAAATATACTATGTTTGAAAGTGTTAAATATGGCGAGTATTATACATTTCTACACCATGTTATATCGGAGGCAAGTTTTAAAAATGCCCCAAAAAGTCGTAAGTTATTACAGGACGGATGGAATTCAATAGAAAGAACATACATTAAAAGAGAGAAAAACCAACTGTTGTTTATACATGACAAAATTCATGACATTGTTGTGTCGTGCATTGGAAAGCACTTTATAACTAGTATACTCAAATATTCTAAATATTCATTCATTGAAAACCGAATTAAACTGAAATCTTTTGAAATTGAGGAAACAGTCAAAAGCGCTAGTATAAGTTTGAATCAGACATATAACACGCTTTTCTTTGCTAGACTTTTACAGGAAATAAGATATGGAAACAAAAGAGTTTTCGTAAACATTCAAAATAAAAATGATAGAAAAGCCTTCATAGAGTATCTTACTGCACAATTGATCGAATCTGATATAGACTCTTTAAAATTGCCTCTTCTTTTATCGTGGACATTAGGATATAATGACTTTGTATCGTTTATTGTCGCAACGTGGAACAGTAAAAAAGATATTCCAATAAATGAAATAAAAACACCCCTATCTGAGGCATGTTCAAGGGGATATTTTGATATTGTCAAGATTTTAGTAAAATCTCAAAAGGATAAAGATAGACACAGAGTTCTATTTCCGTCGATTTTGCGTGCTTGCGAAAAAAGATACACAGATATCGTTGAGTTATTGTTAACACATAGTGTCTATCAAGATATAATAAGTTGTTTTGTTGCTTCCTGTGAAAATGGCCATAAAGAAACAGCGTTATTTCTTATGAAATTACCCAGAAAGAAAGAACCAAAACTTTTGGAGTGGGACGTTCTTAGTGGCTTATCAAACGCTTTGGCTAGGGCTTGTAAAAATGGACACGAAGAAGTTGTTCAGATTTTACTTAGCCACAATATGCCTGTTAACAATCCTGAATCCCCTGACTCAACACCATTATACTACGCTTCAATGAACGGTCATTTGAATATAGTCAAAATGTTATTAAACGCAAAGGCAGAAGTCAACGAATGTGATATAAGTGTGGCGGAATGGAACGACCATGAAGAAATTGTTAAATGTGTACGTAACCATTTTAGTTCGTAAAATGTCATCGATTTCAGAACTCCTCATCGAACAATACTGAGGCGATAATTTAATTAAAAGAATTTCTGGTATAAACGAAGTCAGTAGAATATTAAATAGGACAAAATGTTTGTCTTTTACATGTGATATTAATATATCAAACAAAATATCAGACACCACCAAATCGGTCATTGTTTGTTTTGCCTTCGAGAGCTTGCCAAGAATAATTATTAAAGTTTTAATTAAATCTTTTATAGCAAAACATAAAGCAAAAAAAACATGTCTGTAGCCCCATATTGAAATAATGATATAAATAAGAGATAATGTTGGCCACTTGTGAAGAGTTTTCTCATTGGGAATCATACAACATCATCTTTTTTTTTTACAATACTATAACCTGAGTTAGACGTTCCTGTTCCATAAAGGGTACCAAAGAGACAGTCAAGTGATTTTTATGTTGGTCCGTTTTAATCAACAATGCAAATTTTTCCAAAATTTAATCGAGAAAACATATGAATATAAAACAGGAAGCGTCACTCATCTCTAAAATAATTATCTTAAAAAAATTTAATATAGTGTTGCATTTCTTAATATATAGACAACAACTGTAAAGTGTTCATAAATATAAGCTGTATTTGTACGAGGCTAAGGAACAGGTGTAATCCGAGCTTCAGCTTTCACTCAAAGAAAATTACTATTTAATAAAACATAACACCTCATTCCAAAGTAAAAGCAAATAACAATTAATTTTTCTTGCAATTATTTCAACTGTAATACTGTCATGTGATGTTGTCCTTTTATTGTTATATTCAACGTTGTCATAAAAGCGCGAGGTTTGGCTGGTCGCAAAACCAGTTTCAACCCACGATTTGTTTCAAATGTCCTGTACCAATTCAGGAAAATGCAGTTGTTATCTTATAGATCATTTTTGTGTGTATTATATTGTCGTTTGATTTTTTCTAAGTGTTTCTGTTGTTTCGTTGTTTTCATCTTATAATTGATGTGTTTCCAAGGGGTTTAGTTTGTAACCAAAATTTGTTTTCTATCAATCGATTTATGACTTTTGACAACGGGATATGACTGATGCCCTTATGCAAAACAAACTGTTATAATCTGGCATACGCTTCAGAATTTTAACGTGAACATGAACATGCTAAAATTGACAATGTTGAACGGTTGATAATGTGTGCTACAAATGTACAGATTCAACTTTTGAATTTGGCAAAGATTTGACAGAATGAATATAGATCAACTTGAAGATTGGCACCGTAGAATATGGAATTAATCATGTGGTTCATGTTCGTCTGTTAAGCCTATTTACTTTATATTGCTATAAAGAAATGCTTGAAAGCAAATAGAACGTAAATCTATATATAGTTCACACAAGGTTAAGCACACGTCATGTATGATGAGTCTGAACTACACATTCTGAAGTCACAGAGGTTAAAAATACACACGTCAAAAGTAGTACACAAACGTAATTTCGGCAGTGTGTGATATCTATATAGTATATATGTAGGACTCAAATCTATGGCGGGTTCCAAATCTATGGCAGATTCATAATCTATGGTAAACGTGACGTTACAAACGCCAAACAACTCAAATCTATGGCAGTTTTTTTGTTTTCTCCAAATCTATGGCAGATCTGGGGAAGAGAGTAACTTATAACGTCACAATTGAATAACGCCATATTACATCTTCGCCGACGCTAACGATGGCGGAACCCATATATTTGAACACCATTCAAGATGAAGTTATTTTCCTGACAAAAATTTGCCGGTGGATTAAAGGAAACACGTATAAATCATGAACAAATTGAAAAATGTTTATATTTATGCCCCACCTACGATAGTAGAAGGGCATTATGTTTTCTGGTCTGTGCCTCCGTTCGTCCGTCCGCTTCAAGTTAAAGTTTTTGGTCAAGGTAGTTTTTGAAGAAGTTGAAGTCCAATCAACTTGAAACTTAGTACACTTGTTCCCCATGATATGATCTTTCTAATTTTAATGCCAAATTATAGTTTTGACCCCAATGTCATGGTCCACTGAACATAGAAAATGATAGTGCGAAGTTCAGGTTAAAGTTTTTGGTCAAGGTAGTTTTTGATGAAGTTAAAGTTACATCAGCTTGAAACTTCGTACACATGTTCCCTATGATATGATCTTTCTACTTTTAATTCCAAATTAAAGTTTTGACCCCAATTTTACGGTCCACTGAACATAGAAAATGATAGTGCGAGTGGGACATTCGTGTGCTATGGACACATTCTTGTTTACAGAGGAGATCATTTCATCTTGAAGTCTGTATTAAGGTTGATGAAATTATAATTTATGACTTATTTTGGCTGACCATTATATGCATAACTAGGTCTAATTGTGGTAGACAATCAAAACAAGTATTACAAGAAAAAGAGCGCAAGCTACCATACGTCAAAACACCATGGCTAAAAAAATAAACAACAGTCCACATGCGATTGTAGAGAAAACTAAAGATTGAACAAAACGAATTTCGAATCTCACAAAAACTCGGATGTGTGAACCTGTGCTACAAAAGGGTTAGCATTTCATGCTAAACAAATCACGGTACGTATTTAGGTCACTCGATTGCTGACTCATTACACAGTAGAACTCACGTTTCTGAACGAGTTACATTTTGTTGACGGAGGAGCAGAAGACTCGAAATATTTATTTCCGTGCCATTTTAGTCCGTTATATTGAACTTTTTCCTTTTCATTTTCAATCTGTAGAAACTTTAGAACCAGAATGCAGAAATAGTTTGATAAGTATTTTATTACAAGTCCGTATGTTAGTAAAGCACTGATATTTCTATGGTGGTATACTTAGTCGTGGTTTATAGTCATATACATGTATAAGTCCGATACTAATATAGTATGTATCGAGGAGTTCACAGTAAAATATAGGACAACACGTTCTGCATAGCACATTCTTTATGGAATAATGCACTGGTTTAATGTAATGTGGGTACATGCATGTCTGTTCGGAGATATTTGAAATGTAAAACGTACTTTTACTACGAGCACACCATGCCTACTTTATGACTTGCTTCTTATTTAGTCTTTTAGCTAGATAAGAAATATTTTGAATTTGGACAAATTTAAATGTGTATATTCACCTACAGACAAAACATCTGCAGTCAGAAATGCTACGTGTTAAGTGTTATATGACTGTATCATTCATTTTCCCCTGAAACTGCTGAATTGAAGTGAGTGACAAAGCCTTGAAAATATTTTAACTTGAAATTCTTTTTCTGTTGAATCTATTTGTCCAAATCTGAAACTACTTTGCGTACATTATAAAAAATAATACGATATGGTATTATTGCCAATGAAACAACTCTCCTCATAACACTAAATGACATTAAAGTAAGCTACTATAGGTCACTGCACAGCCTTCAACAATGAAAAAACATGTTCCGCATAGTCACTTATAAAAAGGCCCGGAATGATTTCAATACAGCGAAGAAATTATGGTAAAAAAGTAAGTAGCATACAATAACACATCAATACCTTAAAAGTTTTATAAAGAAGTATGTTGAATATTTTTTTTTATCTTACTAGTGACTTACAATTTTTTGGGGAAATTTAAAAACCTGCTACACTATTTTTTTCAATGCATCCAAATCACATTTAATTCTTTCTAAATGTTTCTGTCTTACATGTTCCAAAATGAAATAAGTTGTTTGTTCTCTGTTTAGTATCTATTTGTTGTAGTATTTAACATTTGTTTACTTCAAAGTATTTCAATTGATTTATTTTAAATTCACCTATAAGCCAGCCACAAATCAGCCAATGTATTGTTATAAAATCATTTAAAGCTAACAGTATGTATTGACGTCTTTGTAATAATTGTCACAGAAATTCATCAAAAAATCATTTTTCATAGATTTTTCATTTTCATAATACAATGTTTTAATTTGAAAATTTCTTTTTGTATGTTAATCCCAACTTAAACAAGTACACAATATTTTAATCTGATATTTCTATTTTCTATTTTTCTGTCTTCTATGTTTAATAATTATTGTATAAATTGTAAAACTTTTGATATTCATTTTCACAGTATTAATCAACATGTGACCTGTTATGAAACGTTTTATATTAAGCACAGTAATCAGTCTGCTATAATCTATTTGATGAATAATGCTCACGAGTTTTCTAATAGTTTTTACAAATATGCAACGTATTTATTAATTTATCCGCACTGACTGTATGGAACAGAGTGAGCACTCAAGTCATATACACCTCATATAGTATAGTACTGCCTACATTATGTTGACCCCTGATTTGACAATGTGGAAACTATATACAAATGTATTTCTCTGAGTATGAACTTTTCTCCCCGACGATGATGAATGCTATGCCCATATGCATATTTTGACTATTTTATTTATTATGTCTGTTTAGTTTCATTGTAAATAAAACGGAATTTGGAGTGACTGTCGTACAAAGTGAGAAGTTTATCGCTATAAAATCAGGTTTAATCCACCATTTTCTATATTTAGAAATGCCTGTTCAAAGTCAAGAATATGACAGTTGTTGTCCATTCGTTTTTTATGTGTTTTGTCATTTGATTTTGCCATGTGATTAGGGACTTGGCGATTTGATTTTCCTCTGAGTTCAGTATTTTTGTGATTTTACTTTTTCAGTATATTGTGTGTTGATTATCTTTCTACAATAGAAAAAGATAACTATACCATCATAATTGGAATATGTCAGACTCTTTACAATCAGATGAGTTAATAGAAACAAGATGTGTGTATACTGTTTCAAATTAAGCCGTACCAAAAACAAGATTGAGGAAGAAACAAAGCACATCTATTGGACATTTAGGGGTACATTCAGATGAATCGTCTGATGAGGAGCCACTTGAGCTTGTGATAGTGGAGCATGATGCTAGTAGTGACGTGACCATCACTGAGGAACAGCACAATGACTCTACTGTGACTGATACAACTGATCATTCTTATTCTGACTTGGTCGCCCATTCCCAGGAGGCTACAGATAGGGCAGCAGAAGGGACAGAGTCATGGTAGGTTATTAGAAGCGTTTCGACAGTCAGTAGTGAAGATAGTCATCAGGAGGATAGTCCAGTTAGACGGCCTACTAGAGATATACAACAACCTCCCTGGGTGAGATCTAAAACATTCAAGTTATCCAAATCAATTGGTACACCAGTAAGTGACAATGAGTGAAACAAGAAGGTCCAGTTCAAAACATTGTTAGCTTGAACACATCTATTCCGGGATTTACAGTCAGAAGCAGCGAAGACCATACTCGACATTCTCATGACATCGTCAGCCAAGAAATGACGAGACATCATTTACCAGATGGGGAGAATGCGGTAGACTGTATTTTATAGGTTTTAAACTAATTATGTATCTCTTTTATATTAAGCATGTTTAGTTTGTGGTATTGCATTTTATGTATTTACAAGATTTTCTAATGAAAATATTTTGGATGTGAAAACACATTTCAAACCGACAAATGCCTTCCTTTATCTAGATCGTAAAAGCTGTCACAATCGACATGTGTTTGAAGGGTTTATCAAGGGCGAAGTAATCAGATACATTAGAACAACACATAATGATGTTGATTTACAAAATATTTTATTACAGTTCAGATCAAACTTAATAAAGAGAGGATACAAGGAGATTGAAATCGAAAAGTACATAAATGAGGCATTATTTGGTAATAGATCGGATTTAATCAGAAAAAAGGCCAAAAAAACACACAAAGGAAATTCCTTTAGTATTGACAACAAAATTCAATCCATGCATACATAAATTAAAACAATGCATTAGTAAACATTGGGATCTACTAAGACAGGAAGCAGTTTGCAAATAAATATTTTCAAGCAAACCAATAATAGCTTATAAAAAGCATAAAAATTGTGCAGATCTATTGACGACAAATTTAAAATAAATTGATAGGTTAATCCCTGATGATAGTGGGCCTGCAATGCTTAAACCCGTTCATAAATATTATACATTTATCATTCGCATATAATACAAAAAACGCCGAAACACTAAATTAGTGTAGGGTTGTTGTAAGCAATTACAAGTCTAGTAATACTAGTATCCTCTTTACCATTATATTGTAAATTAATTACAATTGAATACTATGTATATGGAGTCTTCCGAATAAGTTTGTATTTGCATTCGGGATTTTGGATAGATGTTGGAACATGTGGAATGCGTTGATGTTAGATGACATTTATATATAAAGCATATGGTGTTATAGTACTTGCAAATCAATATCAACATCACTAGAACAAAGAGCCTCACATCTACACAGCCAAACGATGAATATCAACACTTATTTTATATCTTCATGATAGTCCATATAATTTTTTAATCTGTAGAGCCGTTAGCCACATGATCGTCTCATAAATCATAACAAATTAAGAGTGATGAAGTGTTATCTTATCTTGTTGCTTAGAAAAAAGTTTCAACTTTCCAAGTTAAATGATATGCTTGACATTTTTGTTACTTTTCTTTTAATCTTTTCTGTTTTTGTCTACGAGGTTGGAAAGAAAAAATGATTGTGTTGGTTTAAAGTCACTTTCAAAACTCTTGAATATATCATGGTATCCACATACACTAAGCTCGAGAAAATGTAGAAAAAGGTAGGATACTATATATAGCTAGTACTGCAGTGTAGAAAATTCAACATTTTACACCGATTCATTTCTGGATTTCGAGTTTCTAAGAAGTTCATATAAAGAGTATTTAGAATCCCCAATTGCTTGATGCCACAAACGAAAGAATAATCTTCATGGCAATTTAGGTCGTTTATTCATAAACATTTAATAGTATAACAACTAGATGAAGAGCCTACCAAATAGAAGCGAAATAGAAGCGAAAGATACTAAAGAGACACTCAAACTCATATAATCGAAAATTAACTGACGTTATAACCTTTCCTAATTCAATGTGTTTTATGCAACTTCGAGGTACAGTACAGGCAAAGGAAATTATAGCAGTTAGACAGATATATTTCATATATAAGCTTTAATTTATATTTATTTTACCACGGTTTGGTCCTTTATGATAAATATTTTTTTTACGAGCTATAACTTTAAAATGCTTATATTGTTACTTCCTCGTTAAATGACTTTGTACTTGCAAATACTGAAAGCTAGTTAAAAGCTAAAAACAGTTACTAATAAAGAAATTATGCATCAGAGACAAACATCAATCAATCGAATCCCAGTGATTTTATGTTTAACGCCATGGACATTCACAGAAGATATTGCTAATGCAATGCCAAAAAATGTATTGAAAGATAGTAGGATAGTAAGAATGTAACCTTTTAAATAATATATTATATTATGTATAGATAAAGAAAGCTCTATAAAGAAAATAAACGTAGATATGTTTTTTACATCACATACACAAAAATTGAAAAGAATTCACATTTAGTTATACTTTAATTTGTTGATGACAAAATCGATTTTCTGTCGATGTGTATACAATTCAAAGATATTTTCACAACATCAGATAACCTGTAGTATTAAGTTTGTTTAAAGGTTCTATGAATTAACTCAGATAACAAAGTAATGTCCGCTATTTGAGTGTAATTTTACCGTAAAATTTAAGAATTGAAATATCGTTTTTAATAGGTTGTCTACAAGTACTGCCAAATGTGCCCACCAAGCTTTGAATCTATTAAATAGTTATAGTTTTCTTTTGTTGCGCTTTAAAGGTGTATAGGTAAAAAAAAAACAGTACACATTTTGTTTTGAATATCACATACCAATGTCACAATGATGAAATTTTATGCGACTATCATACATGTGACAGGTTTAGCTAGTCATAAAACCCGCTTTAATCCACCATTTTCTACATGAACAAATGCATGTACTGCGATAGGAATATGACTTAGCATCCATTCGTTTGATGCCTCTGATCTTTTTATTTTGTTATTTGATTAAAAATTTTCCTTTTAAAATTTTCTCGGAGTTTAGTCTTTTTGTGATTTTACTTTTTTATAATCTTTTTCATTATAAAAACAAACATATTTGTTACAGATAAGCAATACATGCATATAGACAAAGCACATTAACAAAAATGAAAGACAAGAACATAAAAATGTACAATTATAGCTCAATAACACAATTAACCATCATTAGCTCTCATTTATATCATTAGGTCGATCTGGGGACATACTTACTTGACATGGCTGTTATTTTACTAATATAGATTCAAGTAAAACTTTTGAAAACTGTTCTTCGCAATTTCCCCCACCTGTTCATGACAAGGTTTCGATGAGACCTTTTCGTAGCAAAAAATATATGTTTAGGAAAACAAAGACGTGAAAAATGAATTAAGTCAAGTGGAAAGACAAAACATACAATGACCGATTTGGTGGTGTCTTTATAGTTTGCTTGACTTAATAATGTTACATGTATTAAGTAAACACTCTGTCCTATTCTTTATTCTTCTGACTTTATTTATTCCAAAAGTTATTCTATAATATCGCCTTCATATTGTTTGATGATGAGTTCTGAAGTCAATGACATTTTATAAACTCAAATGGTTGCGTAAACATTTAACGACTTCTTCATGGTCGTTCCATTCCGCCACACTTATATCACGCTCATGCACTTGTGCATTTGTATTTAATAACAATTTGACTATATTTAAATGACCTTTCATTGAAGCGTAGTATAATGGTGTACACGTATTTGCAGCGGAATAAGGATTTTTTGCAGGCAGATTGTGTCTAAGTAAAATTCTGACTACTTTCTCATGTCCATTAGTACAAGCCATATTCAAAACGTTTGAGGGACCACTAAGTACGCGAATCAGCTCTAAAAGATTCGGTTCTTTTTTTATAAGTAGTAAAACTATGTCGGTATATCCATTTGCACAGGAATCTCTAAAAGTTTGGGTAAGATCTTGATAGACACCTTGTGTTAACAAAAACTCAACAATATGCAAATGACCTTTTTTGCAAGCAAGCTCAATCGGCTCAGTTCTTTGTAAATCAATGTTCTTTTGAGAGTCTACTAAAAACTTGACAATATTAAAATATCCCATAGAACATGCTTCAGATAGCGGTGTTTCAGTTTCGTATATTGAATATTCTAATAGTCTGTTCCACTTTCCAACAAGATACAATACAAAATCAACATATCCCATTTTACATGATAGGAGAAGTGGTGATTTTAAAGAATCTACATCTGATTCAGTCAAATGAACTTTAAGATATTCTATGAAGGCTGTTCTATAACCTTGATTTTTATTCTGAATGTTTGCGAAAACCCTTTCGTTTCCATTTCTTATTTCCTGTATAAGCCTAGCAAAGAATATTTCGTTATATGCCTTATTCAAAATTATAGAAGCACTTTTGACCGTTTCCTCAGTCACAAAAGATTCCAATCTAACACGGTTTTCAATAAAAGAATATTCCGTAAATGTTAATATACTGTGTATAAACCTACCCCCAATACATGATATAACAATGTCGCATATTTTGTCGTTTATAAACGACAGAAGATATCCTTCTCTTTTAACATAAATTCCTTCTATTGCGTCTAATCCTAACAGTAAAAACTTAAGGCTTGCCATCGGTGTATTTTTAAAATTTGACTCTGATATAACACTCCGTAGGCATGGTAGGATAGCATGATAACTAATACATTCACTTAAACCATATTTTGTATTGATTTCTCTCACAACCATTAACAGAGCAAGAAAGATATACGATGGATTCTCCGACTCCCTCAAGGCACTTATTTGGTTGGTTATTATCTGGTCAGAATTTAAAATAAAATCTTGAATTCTGCTGCAAAAATGCTTTCTATATAACGTACAAAGTAAAGGCAGCTGCTCTGACCTTAAGAAATTATTATCCTGGTAAACGGTTTCCTCATCAGGAATATATAGGTCAAATATCTTCCGACGTTCATTAAAGGATAATGACAGTTCGGATGAATGTAAGTTACATTCTATAATAGATGGTAAAACGTCTTTTATCTTGCTCATAGCAAAAACATGTGGTCTACATGTGAATAAAAATCTAAAGTTTTGGTTCCTGGCAGCAAAATACTTAGCGCTATTTAAGTTTGAAGTAAACCTCATGTGATCGAAATCAGATATAGAAAATTTTCCAAAAAAATCGTCCAGAATGTACAAAATTTTTTTGTCGGGTTTTCGATCATCATCTCGTAATATAAAGTCCCAACTATTGGTTGAAGACGCGGAAATAACAAAATATGCATGGCTTTCCGACATACGAAGAGCTACGTACTGTGCCAACGTCGATTTTCCAGACCCACACATTCCAGAAACTGCAACAAACTGATTGTGTTGAATTGTTTCGAATATCGAAATCGCCGCTTTTGATAAAATAAACGTTTCACTGTTTAGTTGTTCCCTCCATTTTCTCTTAATTTCAATGTTTTGTTCTGCAAATACAAGTTTAATGAATAAACTTTAAAAAACCCAGATATTATTCATTTACATATACAATGTACAAATAAAAGAACATAATCATTATAATTTGTAATAAAACTGAAACAAAATAAAACACTAGCTCTTAACCTGTTTCAACAATTAAATACAATTATCTCGAGGTATCAACACTTATGGTCATATATCTGGTTGATATTAAAATAATTTAGTACTGCAAAAGCTAAGGATTATGTCACTGTTCATGACTTCAGTAGAAGTAATTAATTTACAATTTAGTCTGATAAAGAAACAAAAGATTATTGATTAGTTAAATTTTGACTACCGTTCAATAACTTTTGAGTACCCTTTCATCGATATAGTATCATCACTTAACGTAAAAGTACTCTACGTTACTGGCATCAAGTGAAGGCCCGAACAACTATAGTATACTGTTTTGTAAAAAAGTAAAACCTTTCTCCCATATTTTTTTTTGGAAAAGTAAGCTTAAATACAAAAACGACAGCGATGTTTGTCATGCTATAGGGCATTTAGTTTTAACCTCATTATCAAATAGGAACGGTATGTATAGGCATGATATATAGTTTTTAGTTATGGATAAACTGCAATATGTATACTTAAAATATGAATGTTAAAACACTTGCTAATTAAAGAATTATTCGAGAAAGCTTCTGAACTTTTACAAAACTGATGTAAAATGACGGTTGATATGTATACTACAAATGAGCCCCTTGTAGATAGTCATGACAGAATCTGACTTTAATTTTAACAACAAAATAACCATGTTCTTAGACCACGCATTATTGTTTTGCCTTATTTTTCTATTTAAAAAAGCAGATGATTATGAAAATGCCAAAATAATACCTTTTCTAATATAAAGAACGAATGATATCTTCAATTTGTCGTAAGAAGTTTGTATTTCATTCATGTTTTATAAGTATTAGCTGAAAAGGACAAATAAGCTCATATAAAACATTTCTTTTATTTATCACTTTAAAGTTTTCCATGTAAACTCGTTTTTTTCCTATTACATAAAATCATCGAATAAGCATTGGAGACTTTTTTATAGACAAAAGCAGAAGAAACTCAAAATACTATGAAATTAACGTTCCAAACCCAGCTTCACGCGATGAAAGAAATCTGAACAAAAAGGAGGTCCAAAATTCACACATTCTGGAAGTTCTAATCTCACTAAAAAATCAGATATTTCTATAATGAATACCAAAAAGATGACAACGAAATAATCTCAATTTTAATTAATTGCAATTTTGAAATCATTTCAAATAAAATAAAAAACGAAATAACTAGATCTTGAAAAAACTGTAAACAACTTCCTGAGGATTACTAAGGATAAAAAATTATAATAAACAAGAAAATGCTTATAATTTTATTAAAATTGTCTTACGCATGCTATAGTACTTTTCGACCATTAAATAATTTAGCTTGATGGAAATCAAAGGATTTTTCATTTTTTCAAATACTATTTCTTTTTTGATTCGTATGTCCTTTCACATTAAAAAAACCCAACTAAACAGTAAAGAAATACAGCACCTTGTATACTACAAATAGATGATGCTCAAGATCAAATTTGAATGTTACGGTCAGGTCATGTGTAAACTCCCAACAAATATATATGGCTTCCATTAATTATCTATTAAACGAAACATTATGATAACATGTTCAAAAAAGTTTATTCAGCCATAACAGTTAAAATGTGTTGTCATTTTGAAAAAAATATATATAATCAACATTTCGGCATGAAGTTAGTTACTTTTAAATTTCAGGTAGTAGATTCGTACTAACACAGTACATCTTTCAATTTGTCACAAATGGATGAAGTGAAGCTGTTTGACCCTCATTTAAAAAAAAAAGTAGAAGTCTTAATTTTGCAATTCTGGTATGTCGATAAATAAATTCGGAGGTATATATGAATTTTTGAGTCCATGACTTTCGTTACTCTAAAGTCATTTTTGTTAAGATTATCGACCCAAAAGGGTTTAAACGCCTGTAACTAGTAACGGTTTGAGTGGAATTCTTTTCATCTCAAAGATGAGAACATGCATCTAAGGTTAAATCAAAAGATCACAGACAAATCTATCAAATATTGACATGGCGTTTGCCGAGATTGTCAATGTACAATGCAGAAACATTTCAAAGGTGAAGCATGTTTAGGTATCGTCGAGGTATTATCCTGAATGTGCATGAATCACACTTTAGATTATAATTATTTGGCTAGAAATCATGTATGAGTAGGGTAAAGCTGCCGAAACGTAATATATACTCTAATCAATGCTCAAAGACGTTGCAACGATGTTGGTTCGAATTTCATATTGAATTAAATCATCAATAATAGCAACGGCATTGATTGTTAGGTTGATAAAAATATAGATATTTTTGGTTGAATTGAGTATAATGATAGACTTGATAATAATAAAAAAAAAACAACCTAAAAACACTTAATAAGCCCAACTTGGTATAGAGGAAGCTAAAATCGGCATAAAACTAAATTCATGAAATTTTAAAATTGTTTGTATGTACATTGAACGACAAATATATGTGACGTATAAAATTTTCTGACGTCAGATACGCAAATCAATGAATGTGTTTGTAGATAGATGTTTTTGTGTTCTGTTAAATTGTTCCTTTTAAAATTGTTACACGATGATGACTGCTGTACCCACATTTTTACTATTTTATTCATTGTGTCTGTTTAGTTAACGCATCATTGTAAATATAACGGAATTTGAAGAGACTGTCATCAAAGTGAGAGGGTTAAAGCTATAAAACCAGGTTTAATCCACCATTTTCTACCTTTGAAAAGGCCTGTACCAAGTCCGGAATATGACAGTTCTTGTCCATTCGTTTTTTATGTGTTTTGTTATTTGATTTTGCCATGTGATTATGGACTTTCCGGATTGATTTTCCTCTTAGTCCAGTTTTTTGTGATTTTACTTTTTAATCAAATTATTAATGGTAGTCCGTATACTTATTTTTAGTTCAAGTTGAAAATAAATCGTGGTAGCTTTTTCGAAGTATTAAAATCTAAACATAAATGAAATACAAATACTGACGGAATCTTTCCTTAGAAATGAAATGGAATTGCAATTCAGCCTCTTCTTGTTGTTCTACTCTTATCAAATCGATCTCCAATTTCTTTTCTTCTTTTATTCTATCAATTTCTTCTTTCAATCTATCAATTTCTTCTTTTATATTTCCATTTTCCTTCATCGAACTGTTCATCTCGTTGAAAATCTCACATAAAATCCTTTGATCTATATTTTCCATACTTTGTTTCTGGGTTTGACATTCTGTATACAATCCTATTCCCCCCAAGCGTTGAATAGCCTGTAACGATATGAAAAACATCGAGAAGGGCGAATAGCACTTAACATTAACAAAAAGTGATAATAAACCCTTTTATTTAAAAGTGCACAACCCTTCGACCCTACGATATAAATACGACTGACCTAATGGCATAAACAGGTTAATCCTGAGATTGCGATATCTAAAATGTCTTTGATTTGTTCTATTTTTTTTTCCATTTGCTTTGTTATTCACAATTTTTTGTTTACTATTTTATGTTTTTAAAACTACCAAGCTGTCGCTTCGCATTTAAAAATCAGAGATTTTACAAGGTTCGAAATCCCCTTGTACCATTAGTTCTGCATTATACACAACATTGTGGTTTATCCAAATTATTCTCTAAAAAAGTCATGCAATTCTCGGGAATTTACTCTAAAACAGAAAACAATGTTATAACATAGGTAAAAATAACAACAACTTAAACTTCAGACTTGTTGAACATGTATGATTTTCGAAATGCTAAAATGCTGTTTTTACTTCATTTGACCTTTTAAACATTTTTGATTCTAGCCTAATTGATCATTCCTTTGTAAACGCAATACATGTAGGTGTCTGGTGTACCGAATTTTAATCTTGGTATCTATATTGAGTTTAATTACACACATGGTTTTTATTTTTAACCAAAAGCTAAAATCCTGTGTTATACTAGTTAAATTATTGTAATAAACATGTAGTAAAGATAATTTCTCTCAGACACATGGATGGCATTAATGGACAATATATATTACACTATTTCAAGTTAATATGTCAGATTTTGATTGACTACAACGAATAGATAATTTACTACCTATGGCTCAGTAGGAGACAATTTTTTAAATGTCACGCCCTCCTGCAGACCAAAAAAAATTGATGAGTTAAAGGACAGTGAATTGAATTTGCATTAATTATTTTAAAAACAAAGCTCAAGTTCTACAGTTAAGCCTCAGAAGTTTAGTTTTATCAACTAAAAAAATACATCTTGCTTCACTTTTGTTTTTCTAATACTAAACTGTAGCGTTGCTATATACATGACGTCATAGAGAAGTTCCTTCAATTCAAACTTTAAAAGACAATAATGATACAATATTCAGTACAATAAGTTAAATAACACATTGCTGAGAGGGTAATAGTGCAGATTGAAAAAACATGAAGGCATAACTCACTAAAACTTCTACACGTTTTTTTATGCCGAATTCGTCAAAGTTGTTATGGTAAACACGTTTTCTCAACCAGTAGAACTTTGTACTCTTGTTTATTTATCAGAGTTTACAATCCAGGGTTGTATGAATATATGTATGGTTTTCGGACCGGCAAAAATTCAACTTCTGGATAAAAATGAAAATTATCAGGAAAAAGACGCCAAGATATAGTAATGAGACTTATTTTATTATTTTGTTTTTGTTCGACGATCGACGTGAACGCACAGTCAATAGTAAATCACAGTAAAGTATTGTACATTGTGTATTGTACGACCATCTAAAATTGGAGGGAATCGGGGCAGTGGGTCTTTTTGCGGATTGACCTAAGCTTTTATTTTCATCAGTTGCTACGCATACTTCCTTATTTTTACTTTTGTACACAATTGTTTCTCACATTTTTTGTTGCAGAACATTCATTTTCATCCTGTCTTTTGCATATTTTTTTCTTATTTTCCACTCTTACCATGAAAGGATTTTATTTTTTTAAGTCCTTCTGCCTTTTCCCCTTTTATTGCTGCGCTCTGTTTGTATTGTTTTTGGTCAAATGTAAGCATAGAATGTACTTAATTTGTTCTTAAAGAATTTTCATTTAAACATATACATGTACTTACCTGAGTTAAATCGGTCCAAATCGAATTGAATTCTTCTTTAGAAATTTCACATATATTCATGTGAGCACACTCGTTTCTATAATAATGCATTCTACCGAGATCAGCTGCTAAACTTGCGTTGTGTGGTTGAGGAGACTGATCATACACATCAATATTAGTTAAGTTTCTCAACAAACAAAGCATCAGTGATGTGTCAAACGTTGATGATGAAGGTTCTATGCCTACAAAATACTCAAAAAAGTTGTAACTGTGTGTAGTGGACAACCTCCAGTAAAGATAATGCCCGCCAAACACGTTCTAGTACTGAACATTTGTGTATTGCTATATGATAATGATATATGGTAGTGGGTGGGAATCTCAACTGTTATATATATATATTCCCTAACAATTTATGATAAACGTAGAGAATTATATGGTGCCCTTCAAATGTTTTGTTACGGCTGTTAGCTACTATATACGATTAAAGATGGGTCTCTGAACAGTTTTTGCTTTATTTATCAATTGATTATATAAAGGACGGGGCATAACACCAGCGGAAAGTCGATAGGACATATTTGATTCATCTAAAAAGTCAGAAAATCGCCCTGATCTGTTGCCGCCTTGTGTCAAATTTCAAAAGATAAATAAGTTCTGTTCATGAAAAGAAAATGTAAAACAAATCAATACTTTTGATCAAATGTCAAGGTCACCTGAGGATCATGACAATATCCCTCCTACGTTAATACAGATGCAATCCAAATACCACATGGTATGTTAAGAAATACAAAATGCTTGACCCTGACAAGAGAGTGTAAAAGAACAATAGAAAGGAGAAATACTGCTTAATGATAATCAATATATATATACCCTGTTTGACTGAAAATCAATATTCAAAAGTTAAATATTTGGAATAATAGGGGTCGACAAATTGTTAACCTCATGATAGATTTGAAAGAACTTCTCGCTAGGAATAAATTAGTCTTATAAAGATATAACATGATACTTTACTTTCCATCCAAAAAAAACTTACCAACTCCTGGATAAAGCAGATCCATTTGTGTCTGGCTCAAAACTCTTCTATTTTGTAGCTGTTTGATCTTTTTGTAGCCCTTATCAAGTGAACTTCTTAAACGCACAGGGTGAAATTCTCTATCAAATATTTTACGGACAGCACGTGGCGCAATTCCTGTGACCACTAGCTGAATAATTATAAAGTTCTTTTTCTCGTCTGAAATTGACTCCATGGCAAGTTATTAGTATTTGCTGCTGACGGTCAGACTTGTTTTATATTGTTGACATCTAAATAGATATGGTCAACTTTGTAATTGGGAAGTGAGACCAATTATAATATCATTTTTCCTGTAAAATAATAAAAATGAAAATACGTGCAAAACTGGTAAGCAACTAAACTATGACACCAAGTCCATCGTCCAATTATTATCTTATTTGATCAAGACGGCGGTACCACTGTTACATACTATAATATTTTTTGATTACAACATACGAACTGAAAATAAATGAAATCATCGTTAATTTGTACATTTTCTCTTCTATTCGTATACCTAACTATTTTTCAATTTTAAAAATGATAGAAGTAAGACGAATTCCTAGATTCAATAAATATCTAGCTCGCTTGATATTCTTCCTGATAAAGTCAGTATCAAAAATAAAATGCGAAGTTATCTTATATATACTTCTAGGTTGAAGATGATTTTATGTTGTATGTCCTAAGAAAAAGAAAAAACAAAAAAAAACAAAAGTAAAGTAAACAAAAAATATTTGCACTACACGAAACAACGTTAACTTTATGGTAAATAACAAATAAATTATTTTTTGTTTGATAAAAAGAACAAATAAATCCAATAAAATTGCAATTGCGACATCAATGTTCTCTTGGAAATTTAATAGAAATAACATCCGCTTAGGCCGCGACGTTCTTTGACGATTTCTTTTGCAAAATCAGGTAAAATCATAATATTGTTAAAAGCCGCTATTACATTTGAAGACTATTTACCGGATTTGTTATAACATGAGCAACACGACGGGTGTCACATGTGGAGTGGATCTGCTTACCCTTCCGGAGCACCTGAGATCAATCCTAGTTTTTTGTTGGGTTCCTGTTGCTTATTCTTTAGTTTTCTATGTTGTGTCATGTGTACTATTTTTTGTGTGTTTGTCTTTTTAATTTTTAGCAATGGCGCTGTCAGTTTATTTTCGATTTATGAGTTTGACTGTCCCTCTGGTATCTTTTGTCCCTCTCTTTTGAATGCATGTAATATTTTGAATTTTTTTGTCTATCATTTCGACTCTTTTAATTTTTGTTTCTTCCGTAAATTACAACAAATATCCGATTTCGATTAATCGAGGGAAAAAAATAGAATTATGTCAATGCCCTCTTATAAGGTGAAGATGAGCATCAAAGGCACCTGGATTATAATTTGAAACGCCAGACGTGCGTTTCGTCTACATAAGACTAATTAGTGACGCTCAGATCAAAATAGTTATTAAGCCAAACAAGTACAAAGTTGAAGAGCATTGAGGACCCCAAATACCAAAAGGTTGTGCCAAATAAGGATACGGTAATCTATTCCCGGGAAAAGAAAATTATAAGTAACAGCCACCTTATTGATATCTTAGTACAAACTTGATTTAGTCCTTTTGCAATGCAAACATAAAATCGTACAAGTCAGTATCATTGCTGACACATTATGCAAATCTGATTTTATTCGAAAATACATTACATTAAACAATTTAAAATCGTGATCGTGGTTTAGTAATTATACTAGATAATTTAGTCAGCATCTTATTTCAAAGCAATTGACATGTTTACATTTAACAAAAAATTGAAACCACTTTTACCGTTCAAGATATTTGTATATGTTCCGGTCTGTTTAATTTATCATGAATTTGAAATTCTGTTATGCATCGATCTTCTCTATTGTGATTTAATTTTGTTTATTCCCCGCTTGTTTATTCAAATTTAATTTCCAATAATTGCCTGTACTTCACTTACCATTGTAATGTTTAAACGTTTATTTGACTTATTTTATATTGTTTACTTCATCTGTATATCCATGTAAATATATTTTTAACTTACCTGGTAAGAAATTATAAACATGGCGGATTGTGTACATTATGTGTACTTGTAAATATTTCACACATGAGCGATCAGCTCTTTAACATTGATGAAATCGGTATATACACATTCCGGCAATACACCTGTTAAAATTTTCCTACAAACAAGTGCAATTTTCCTATTATATTTAGAGAAACTTGTTCAATAAATGGAAAAATTATAAAGGACATAATAATCAAATGAAAGCGATTAACACGCTATTGTGTATAAAGAGCAATACAACAATGTATTGATTTCTTTTTAGTAGTTAATACACGTTTCATACAAGTAGAGCAATGTTATCACATATGCCTGGCCTGTACATACGACTTTCCAGTAAAACTCTCACTCAGGTGGCGAATTAAAATACAATTAGTAGTGCCAACTCTAGGTTACAAGAATTTTATTTATTTCGGCAGTTTTTAAATTTGAAAAATCCAGAATATCAAATTCATATTTAGCAAAGAATAGAAAATATATTCAACTTCTTCAGACAGGAGCAAAATGTTATCTAACTCTATAACTCATTCTTATTATTCTTTATATGATAAAGAAACAATGCAGTTAAATATAAAATTGTCCTAAAACCATCCTGATCAGGATTATGTTAAGACAGCTTTGGTTTACACTCTAAAATGTATCTTAAAATGATCCTAAGATAGTCATATATTCAGTCATAAGATAAATCTAAGAAAATACCTGTTTACACCACTGGGTCGATGCCAACCCATTTACACGAAACACACGTCTGGCGTATCAAAATATTACCCTGTTACCTGTTGATAACTACTAGGACCATCCTAAAAAGGATTAGTTTGAGGCATCTTTGGTTTACACTCTAAGGCGTATCTTAAAATGGTCCTAAGATAGCTATAAACTCAATCATAAAATATTTAAAAAAATAAAACTTTCGAAAACCAGGCACCTTGTATGAGTTTGATGACATATACTATTTAACATTTGTATCCGGTTTTCGATTTTGCGTTAATCCTTGAACTTTTAGTTGTAACCAATTACTGCGTGGTTTATACACGAATTCAATAACATACTCAGTAAATTCATAACACAAATAGATTTACCTCCTCTAACACGTGGAATTCAAATCAAATTTACACTTTTTAATAGTGTCAGTAGATATAAGAAGATGTGTTTTGAGTGCCAATGATACAACTATCCATCCAAGTCACATTTTGTAGTGAAATATGATTTAAGTTCGGTCTTCAGCAAGGAGCCATTGTAGTGCAAAGTTCGGTCTTCAGCACGGAGCTTTGGCTTATACCGTACAGCAAGCTAGTAAGGACCCCATAAATCACTAGCGTAAATTATTTTGAAGGGAAAACAAACTTTGACATATATTATAAAGAAATAATGAAGAACGTCTTCATAGAACGAAATCTTTATCTAAACTTCATGTATATGATCACAATATGGTCGCTAAGTAGAGACGTCGAACATACTGTTTCGTAAGTAACGCGGTAAACGACTTAAAGACGTTTACCAATTATAGTAAAAGAAAGTAAATTACAACACCAACGTTATAATCTATATAAAAACATAGAAACGAGAAACACTTATCATCCAAAGCAATAAACGACAACTATTGAACATCTGATTCCTGGCTTAGGACAGGTGCAAACAAATATAGCAGGTTCCAACGTTTTAATATGTATCAACCTACACCCTTACCTGAAACAATAATGTAACATCACTACATAGAAAGACAGACTATAAATAAAGGCAACAGTAGTACACCGCTGTTTGAAAGTCATAAAGTCATAAATCGATTGAGAGAAAACAAATCCGGGTTCCAAACTAAAACTGAGGGAAACACATCAAATATAATAGGAAAACAATGAAAATGTCAATTGAAATGACATATTGACTCGAGTGACCATTCACTGAACAAAAAAGATGAAACTACACCGATTATAACAAAACCATATGACGTAATAACAAAACAATATCAAGTAAATACGACACCATATCGTGTAATATCGAAATATCAATAAATATATAATGACTATTCCATATTGAGTTATATCAAACATCGTTACGTAATGTCAAAACCATATTATATAAGGACAAACTATCATCAAGTAATAATAAACCAACATACCGTAATATCAGAGTTTCACATAAGGCACATATGGCGTTCCATAGTTATACATTTATTACGTTGGGATATCATACGGCATATTTTTTAAATACACGACCGACACTCGGCTAACCGAGAGATTGGTCGGTTAATCTATATTGAGTATGCGGCTATATGGGAGATTGGTCTGTTAATCGGGTTGGTTATACGTCTGTTAAGAGTAAAAGGCACAATTTAATGTTAAACTCTATTAAGTATAAAGATTTTTGGCATATTATAAGAACCAAATCAAAAAAAGAAAACTGTCTGACAGTATGATATCTATCATAGAACATTTTCCACTTGTAAAAACATTTCATAGTCTACGCAGTTTTCAGTAAAATCAAAAGGCGTCGCGTAAGTATGTAGTATTTATGCTTATACGCATAGCATTTTTTTTAATAAAAGTCGGAACAAACAGTTTTAGATATCATTTAAATGACACAAAATAGTACTTTGGTTCTAAAACATAAATTTACATTGGTAAATATTTCATAATTGTAATAAAAAGTGAATATTACCATGTTTTAGTGAAAATTATGGAAATAAAGTCTGTTAATGGGTTGGACAATTGAAATTGTGTCAGTTAAGAGTAATTTAGCCACAGTTATTTTTGCTACCTTTATATTTTCCTATAGAAAAAGTTAAGAATGAGATGTTCCTGAGTAAAAAAAAATGATAATACGGTGCAACAGTATCCTACGGAAGCGAATTAGCGCAACACATTTTTTTTTCTTCAATTTTTCGTCCTATAATTGCGTTACAACGCAAACCTTTTGCGTTATAATGCAAACCTTTGCGATAAAACGCAGACCTTTGCGTTGTAACGCAAACCTTTGCGTTATAACGCAAACCTCAAATATCTTGATTTCAATTGTTCATTAAGTTTTGTAAAAAATGTCCGTCTGTCATTCATTTCGGTTAAGAGCATTTTTATTTTGACTTTCTTTGCATTTTATTGAAGGGTGTGTCACTTCAATATAGTGTGCTATGGATTGGCCGCTGGAATACGCATGAATTTATTATTAACGTTTTCAATCAGCCTCAATTTTTGTGTCTGTTCAAAGTAGCACGTTCTCAAATCCGACTGAAAGTGTCTTTCTAATACAACACAGGGTACATTAAACGTGTTGTCATTCTCATATGCACATGGTATTTGTCACTGGACGTTTAACCCTAATTCGTAAGCATCGTCCAATTGGTTTTTTATTTCTATTACTTAATCATATGTTGTTCACAAATCATTCTCAAGTAGTAACTGGAAATGAGCGAATGCAGCTACATTTGGTCATCTTGAGTTTTAATACATTTATTCCGTTTAGTTCCTTTCTTCATAAGTGTAGAGGAGAACGGCAGTTGTCCGCATGTAAACTTCTAGCATTTGTCACCAATTAGAGTACATCGAAATCTGTTACTGTTTCAACACCCAGGGATGTTTCTTAAACAATTATTATTTTTTCTCTCTTTTTAGCAATGCATCACTCTCTACTGTCCTTATCTATCATTCTATATTCTGCTACTCCATCCAGATTATCGTGTATACCATGAGGGTTCGGATTGGGGAGGGTGGGGGGGGGGGGGGGTTATTTCTGTATTCTTTAAATTGTTATGTCATGTTTCCTCCGTGACTTTTTTCCTTTTACCTTTTATTTATCTTACTCATTATTCTTTTTCTATTCTTTATATTTTAGCATCCCAATATATTTTACTTACTGATGTTTAGTTACATTACGATGTTTATCTCTGATCTATATACTGGTTACCAATGTAGAGGACAAATTGGTGTCATTCATGACAATTAAACAGAATCCACATGACATATGCGACCATTCTTTGATGAAATTAACATTACTTTAATATTACACTTTTTGAAACCGTTTTTATCGATTTTCAATTTCCATTGTTTCAATTGTTCATTCCGTATATTTTATGTCTCATGTGTTGTTTCCGTATATTTTAGCCGCTCGTCTTGAGCCTACCCATTTGATCCGATAGCACCCCATATAGCAATATAATTATACTTTTATTGCCATTCATAACTCTTAACAGACCAATTAACAGACTGGGTTTTATACATCCGACCCATTAACAGACCAGGTTTTAAATAAAGATTGATTTATGTCACCAAAATACAGATTTTTGTGAAGATTTTTCACACAATGATTTCATTATGGTTAACAAACATAATGCCTGTCTTTTCTAGATTTTCAAAATATTGCATGCACGTAAATTCAACCAACGTGTCATTTTGTGTACAGTTTGTGTGTGTAAAATGTGTATAAATTTATTGATGAGTAACCCGCCTTTTCATTTTATAGATCGTACATTGAAGCTAGAAAAATAATAATTACACCACTGGATTCAGTACATTGAATTGTTTTGTTAGACATGAATATCTTTTATGATAAAAATATATTTAAAAAGTTATACAATGAAACATGCTGAACTTTCAATGATTTTCTCGATAACACCTGATTAACAGACTTTAGCCAACCCGATTAACAGACCAACCGCCGATATAGCCGCATATTCAATATAGATTAACCGACCAATCTCTCGGTTAGCCGAGTGTCGGCCGTGAAATAGTGAACAGGTGAACAAAAAAGTAAAACATGCTACAAAGGAGAAAAAGTAGTCAGTATCCTAAGGTTTCTTATTGACATCATATTTGTTGAATTTGGAGATTGAGCTTTACACGTAAGGAGCAGGGGAAATAAGGCCCTTCGTTGGCCCAAATATTACTGCAAATGTTAAAGTTATTATACTATACTGAAATTTGCATTTAATAGACTTAAGTAACAACTATTTAGAAAAAAACACTTTCACGTTAATAGAGGTTACCATGGCAACAAACCATGATGAAATTGTATATTTTTAAAAATACTTGATTTTCCTTGTTCATAGTGTTTTTCTGATGTTTTTAGTCAAATTTAATGCATATTTCAGATTGGCTAAGTATGTGCCCACACAAGAAACAACTTTATATTTTGTAGGATTATGTCAACAGTTACAATGTAAAATAAAGCTTCTATAAAATTATTTGGTTGTTTCTTGGCTGCGCACGATGTTTCCACAATTGAAATAATGATGTTGAACATCACAAATTCTGTATTTTTCATCATTGTTATGAAAATATCACATATTATGACGTAATTATGATGTCATCAGATAAAAATCTGTTGTTTTTAAAATTCATATTTCCTGACTCTGCATTATCAAATACTATATGCAAATTTGAAATAGTTGTCAAACATTTTTTTTTTCTTGAGCTAAAACTGGACCTTAATGCCCCTACTAAGCAGTCTTATGGGAACAAACTGTGCGATTCTCTTTGCTAACTTCTTCTAATTTTCAAATTAGTCTAAGTTCGATCATACACTTGTCAAATTTAAGAATAACAAAGAAGCCAGGTCATTCAATTTGACATTCATATATATTGATGAGGTTCTTTCCATTTGATATAACCCTTGTTTTTGTACCAGAGTCTACAACAAACTAGACAATTTTAATTTTTCAAAAACCAATTTCCCAATTTCTAGTAGCAATATAAAAGCTTCACCTGTATATTGTTTATACATTTCCCAACTCATTCAGTATTTAGGAGCTTTTAGCTGCTACACAAACTTTGTAAAACGTCACCAGTGTATGTGAGAAAGTTGGCGAACAAGAACTCAGAATATACCAAGACCTTGTTGATAAATATTTCGTATCAACTTCACAAATAATACACGATGGTCTTGAAACATATATTTTCAAGTACCAAAGTTGTGTATCATCTCAATAACGTGTTACAGTAGCATTTTATTTGTCTTCGTAAATTATTACTTTTACTGTTTATATAAAAAAACAAAAAAGATAAGGTATGATTGCCAATGAGACAACACTTCACACGAGACTAAATGACATATAAAATTTAACAAATAATAGTAAAGGTGACCATCCGGACTTCAATGAGCAAAACCCAAACCATAATTTAAACGAGGAGACTAACGGCCTTATAAATGTACAACAAAATAAACGGAAAACAAATATGTAACACAGCAACAAACGACAACAACTGAAGGAAAGGCTCATGACTTGGGACAGACATATATAAAAAAGGTGGTGGGTTAAACATGGCAGCGGGGGCAAGCCTCTCCTAACCTTGGACAGTGGTGAAACAGTACAACATAAGAACGATGATAAAAAAAAAACATTTAAAAAAGGCTTAACACATCAGATGGATACACATAGAAATTAATCTAACAAAATCACTGAGCCGACGTGGCCTGGTACTTGTATATCACTGCAACAAAAAGACACTAAGTAATCTTAAAAGGTACTTACAGTTACTCAAAGCTAATAACAACTAATCAAAATGAATTATGCATCTCAGATTAAATGTTCAGTCTATCTATGGTAAAATTTGACGTTGCTCAGTACTTATACATCCCGTCATGGTATTATTATACTTTTGTATTTTTTTGTAATTCTTGTCTTTCTTTTTAACTAATTTGCTTTGTCTATGTGGCTTCCTGTTTTTATTGATTACAACTTTGTTTCTTTTTTAGTGATTAAGATTATAACACTATTTTGACTGCTGTACCCCTATTTTTGAATGTTTGTTTTGTTCACACATCGTTTTCAGTATACTGGATACCTGGTTGTATAATTGTCACTAATACCACATCTTCTTATTTATACAAACAGCAAGTTTTAAGAGAAATAGATGAAAATTGTCGAGAAAAAGTAAGACTTTTTGTTTGATGACTTGGTTTTTAATTCAACTGATAACACGTAGCAGTATCATAAAAGCTCAGTGTTCTGAAAAAGAAAGGCACATAATTACGTTTTGTTCTTTATATGCTTTTCTACAAGTTAAGAAGACAATCACTATTTTAAATATGCATATAATGGAATTTACAATGAATCAAAAATACACAATGTCATCATTTCATGAAAATCATATGGTATCGTAAGAGATTAATGTGTTTGTTTGTTGCGTGGTACCATAGAGAACGAGGAATGATGAAATGATGAAATGATGTATTATGAATATAGAAAATTTAAGTGTACACAATAAACTAAATATTCAGAATGTTGTAAATGTGTAACGATGCGCATTTGATTTTATCACGATGTAGTAGTGTTCTTCTCACTATTTCCTACAGTAAAGAAAACAACCAGAGGCTCAAATGAGCGTAAAAATATTCAAATTTGATATTTATAACACCCTTCAAACAAATAGTCTGTTTGCTTATTTGTAAATCATATTTAGTTGCATTTTTGCAAATTCCTTTTTCGTTGATGATCTTTCCTATAAGAAGTCTATCGGATAATTTCGGTCATACTGTTTTACTTATACTTTTTATATTGCAGATAATTTTTGCTTTTTAAAGTTTCTATCTGATTTCGTTATTGACAGAAATTTTTTTTTTAATTGATACAAATAACTATTCAGGTGAAAAAACTGCTTTGAGGATTCGACTGCAGTGTTTGGAACACTTGAGAACCCGTATACGGTTTTGGTGTTCTGTCCCTTGTAGTTCCATTACTGAAAAGTGTATTTGACAGATTCACCATTTGAATCAACAGAAGACGTCTGCAGTCAAATATGTTATTATTTTCAATTTTCAATTGTTATTTTATTTTTAAAGATTTAATCTTATTTATTTCACTCCACTTATCAATTGTGAATGGTCGAAGGTAAAGCTTTGATTTTAACATGTACATACTATTCGTTTTTCATTTGTGTAGAGATATGAACGTGTTTGTGTGTTCGTGTGTGTTTGTTTGTGTGTGTATTTTCCATGAATTATAACAATATAAAATATTTAACATATATTAGATTAAGTTAACTATCTTTCTCTCTTGCTTTAAAACTGACAACCCTTTTTAAAAATAAATTATTCTTTGTAGACCAAACACGTTATTAAATCGGCAACATAAGATTATTATACTGACCTAGAGATTGCAAAATATCTATGACAGCGATGCTCCTTTGCGTTTGTTATTTTGTTAACAAAAACAAAATGTACTTATTGTGTTTTGCAAAACATATTAAATGATTCATTATAATTTAATTCTTTATAGTCCAATGACGGTGCCAACATTTGTTTCACTTTGATATTTGTAATAAATAGATAATCAATCAAAGGTAATTTTAATGTTTTAGATTTTATTATAAATAATATGTATTAATTCTATTTGTTTCAGCTTTGAAACCCGAGATACGGAATTATAAGCTATTAATTCGTACTAGATTCGTTTATTTTGTTATATTTGTCGTGCTGGTAATTAAAATCTACCACAGAACTGTCATATTGTGTCAATGAACGGCTAGATAAAGGCATAATTGAATTTGCTTGAAGACTACGTTTGTGCCAACAGTAAACACATCAATTTGATGAAACACCAAAATTAGGAATAAACGCTTAGTAAACATTAATACCTAGAAATGAAATGAGACCAAATAAAACATACAAGCTGCTACGCAAACAAAAAAAATAAGGCAAGCATTGCAATAGCTTTTTATAATAACTATTTAATCGCAATAGTTTTTATATCACGTATGACGTACAGAACTAGATTTAATCATGTGCGTCAAAATGTCAAAATTTGATATTTAAAAACGTGAAGGATAACTCTTGACAAAATATTCAAATACATTTTTCATAAGTATATACCATCTGGGTTGCGCTTTAGTTATAGTTTTAACGTAAACATTTTGCAAATAGATATTTCCTATTGCAACCGAGTCAAACACGTTATACTTTTACTATTAAAAATCAATTAAAGTTAATTATACTGTTTAGACTTAACATTAATACTACCTAAATGATTATAAAATGCACTATTCATCTCTGTTTTACTCTCTGTGATAATAATTATTGTTGCTTTATTAATTTGAGACCTTTGTAAATATGCCTAATGCGCGATAAAGATTAGTCCACGTGTTTTAACTTACGTAATATCAAATCTTCAAACAGTCTTGATGGTACTGATGAGTTTATCGGATCACCTAAACATGCTAAATGTCTCCTCTTTTTACAAGGAGGTTTTTGTTTGTCTAGTTTTAGAAATATTCTGGACTTGGTCATCGCATTTTCTGTTTTTTAATATTGATTTTATTTTAATTTCCACCTTTTAATTTCCTTTGGTGTTTTACTATCCTCATATACAAACAAACATTTGATTATAGAGGCCAGTATTTAAAATTATCAAAAAATTACAACATACAAAGCGTGTTTTATGTTCGATCCGAACTCATTATAACCTGAGTATAAATGTGAGTATTACCTTTTAATTTTTGTTTGTAAATATAAGGTTTCTTTACCATTGTTTACAGTATTAACAATTAAAAAATAAAGGCAACAGTAGTATACCGCTGTTCAAACTCATAAATCCATGGACAAAAAACAAAATCGGGGTAACAAACTAAAATTGAGGGAAACGCATTAAATATAAGAGGAGATCAACGACACAGCACTACAATGTAACACACACAGAAACAGACAAAATCCCACGAGAATAACAAATATAACATCAAAACCAAATACATGAATTTGGGATAGACAAGTACCATGACACGTCTTATCGCAATGGGAATTTACACTAAAAAATAAGAGAAAACAAACGACGCATCGTTAAAATGTAACACATACAGAAACGAACTATAATATAACAATGGCCATTTTTGGTACAGGACATTTTTAAAGAAAAAAAATGGCGGGTTGAACCTGGTTTTGTGGCATGCCAAACCTCCCCTTTTATAGCCATGTGAAATATAACATTAAGATGACAACTCAACACCACAGGACTACAATATAAATAAATTGAATACAAATGACAAAGAAACACATGAACAACAGCCAACAAAAGGCAACAAGTTGAAAATTTAAATACGCCAAAAGTGCATTTTATCCACACAAGATCTACTAGTGATGCCCAGATACAAAAGTTTGAAAGCCGAAACAATCACAAAGACGAACAGCATCGAGGAACAGAAGATCAAAAAAGTTGTACCACACGAAAATATCAGAAGTAAAACAAAAATTGCTCCAAAAAGTGTTGTATTTTTCATTTTGGAAATGCTTTCCCTAAAATATTAAAAACAACGTACATGCATTTGCTAATTATTAAGTGTTGCTACACACAACTATTACTATTGACTGTCCCTCTGGTACCTTTCGTCCTTCTTTTACATGAATGAGTTTTAAGCGTTTACAAAAATGTTTAACTTTGCAACATAATTTGTGTTTCTGTCGTCAAGTAGTTGTCGTTGGTTGCAGCATGCCTTATTGTTTTTACGATTATTATTGTTCAGTGCACATTAGGACGCATGTCTGTTCTGTGGTCTTCAACTGATAGTTGTCTCGGTTACATTTTTGCCATATGTCCTTACTTTTATCGTTAGAATCGAATAATTTCTTTTCATATTGATATTGTTCCTGAGATATACATTTTATAAGTATTCACCTATTACCGTTGGCAATATTTGCGTTATACAGAAGTAAGATTATGTAATAGAACTAGAATTTCAAATAGAAAGTGTTATATAACAGATAATGAAACAAAAGTCATTTAAATGCTAAAAGTAAACAGATAAAAGTAAACGTACCTTTGCTTTTTATCTCAACTATACAGGTCACGGCTAAATCATGCACAATGTTTAATATCTGAATTTATAGTAGATGTGTCCTTTAATACCAGGATACATTTTAATTGCTTCATTAATCGTATGATCATATGATACAGAGCAAAACAAAAATAACACTTTATCATTATTTTTGTGCATACCTTTTATTTTTTTAACACTGTGACTTTTTATATACCTTACGTTTCTTGTATAACAAATTAATTCACAAACTATCTATTTTGTTTACTTTTCTTTTTGTTTCAGAGAGAAACATATACTATGGCACGTTAAATTGCAAATAAAACCGGTATTATGTTGGAACAGCGTCGAAATGGGAAACCACTCACAAATACATACACACCCGCACTCATACACACACACCCGCACTCATACACACACCAACACACACACATTTTGAACGCTGCATATTTCTGTACCCGTGCGCACATAAATCCAAAATAGTTTGCGTTACAATTTTTTCATGAATCGTTCATGTATTTGTGTCATGAATTTTTAAACTTTAAAACATCATTAACTAAATCTGTTTACTTTGTTCACCTTTACGAGTAATGTATGGTCGAGTAAGTTACAGCATTGAAAATAAAACTTCATTCAGATTCGCTGAATAAATTTTCTCAAAAGACGTAGTTTGGTATATTCACTTGGCTTAATTAAAAGTTTATTGTTCAAATTTATATATTTGAGGACGCTTTTTGTATTTTGTTATAAATTCTTTAAAAAGACAAAAATGCACGTTTATAAGGGAACCACTATGAAAAACACTTTCTCTGTATCATAGGTTGCCAGAAAAAGTAACGAATTAACTAGTAAGTAAACTAAAAAGTTTTTAGACAGAATTTGCAAAAAAGTTAGAAATATCCCGTTCTTTTAATATTTATAGTGAAATTACCAGAACAACAGTACATTAGGAAAATGGATTATGTTTTTTTTTTTTGCATTTTAAAGATCGATAGAATAAGAAAATTAATATCAAGACTGTTATCCCTCATCACACTTCATTTTTCACTATCCCTGATCACCCTCCTATCCATTCACCCTATCTATAAAAAAAATGAAGAAACAAAAATGAAAAAGTAGAAGTATTGTTTGCAAAACATATGAGGGCTGATAAATAATTCCCAAAATATTTAACTATAAAATGAGATGTAGGTTAAAACAAGCAAAAAAAAACAGCATATAGAGGTTACATGTATCATTCTGTTTTCAACTGTAGTCTAAATAAGTACCTATACAATATATTCATTGACATTAAGCTCTAAATGGTACTAAGTCTATCAAAATTGTAAATACCGTTAACAGAAACAAGCAGCTATTTAAACACATAAATAAACAGTTATAGGAAACAAACTAGTAACTTGAAAAATACAACAGTATGTACCATTTGGTCTTCATGAGACAAGAGTTTTGATGTACAGATGGGTTCTGCTTTGTGTTTGTTTGTGTTATTGTTTGTACGAACACGTGACCTAACAGCCTTGTTATGTTTCGATTGTTTATCAGTTCTTTGAATATCAATAAGATGTCCTTCATTACCAACGTTTGTACGGTTCTATATCTTCTATCAGTTGTTTTCTTTCGAGTAATCTACACCATGCAAAATAATTACCACTTAACGGCACTGTCCTAAAATTGAACTGTGTAGCATAATAATTGTCTCGGTAGACCACAAGTTGGTTGATAAATTAATTTTTGTGAAATACTTATATCATATATGTAAATGTTTCTTTTATTTATAGACAAATGCATGTTGATAGAAGGACATAAGGTGAAAAATGTAACATTGTATTCTGTATCATATATATTTAATGTCAAAAATTTTAAAAAAGAATATGAAACTTGTCCCCATTAATCTCAAAACGGTTTTCAGAAATATATCGGTTAAGTATTATGTAGCGTAGAATGACAAATAAGACAAGTATCTCTCGAAAAATCTAAAAAAAAATTAAAGATTCATGGAACAATAGAAATAAGACCAATCAATACCCGATCCCCTAACAGAAGGAAAAAAAGTTTTAATGAAGACAAATTAAGCCGATAGAATAAAAAAGAGAAACCATATATTTTGGACCAAACTGATGCCAATTACTTAGACATCTCACAACTGACGGTCATGGTGTATATCGTTGTATCTTGTGTGATATAAGTTTGTGTACATACAAAAGTATTTTATTATGCACAATATTAGTCATTAATAATATATATATATATGTGTGTATGTGTGTGTGCGTACGTGGATGCGTACATAAGCGAGTGTATGTAAGGGTGCTTAAACGTGTGTGTAGGTATATGTGACAAATATTTCCCCCTTATGACGATGTTCCAAAATTTTTTCGGTGTTATCTGCAATGTTACGTTGCATATAAAATGTGTCTCTCCAAAACAAAAGTTGGTTGAGTTTATCCAGTGGAAAAGTAAACAAAATTTTTGAAAAGTAATTATGTTGTTATTTCATATTATTGTGAAGTTGTGTAATAAATTTGTTTTAGAAAGAAATGAATGTATATAGAAGGAAACACTGTGAAAAAATAAACAGGATACACAAAATTGATTATAGTTTTTTTTTTCTCGCCACCATTGTATCATATGATCATAAGATGAATGGAACAATAACAATGTATCGTGATGTAAAGGAGGAAACTGTCTACTATAAATTCAGACGCAAAACTGTATACATCAACTACATCTGACTTGTATACTTTAGATAAAAGTGCAAACAAGGTAATTATACTTTCATATGTTTACTGTTTATATTATAGAATGTCTTTTCCTTTGTTCAATCATCTGTTATATAATTTTATTTTAATTTAAAATACAGAAAGCTTTTATTATACAATTTAACTACAGTACTATTTGAAATAATGCAAATGGCAACAAATTGATACAGTCTCAGGAATACAAAGGAATAAAACTATTTGATGCAAAATATAACAAGAATGTGTCCCAAATACACGGATACCTTATTCGCACTATCATTTAGTATTTTCAATGGACCGTGAAAGCGGGATAAAAACTCTTAATTTGGCATTAAAATTAGAAAGATTATATCATAGGGAATATGTGTACTAAATTTCAAGTTGATTGGACTTCAACTTCATCAAAAACTACCTTGACCAAAAACTTTAACCTGAAGCGGGACAGACGGACGAACGAACGGACGGACGAACGAACGGACGAACAGACCAGAAACCATAATGCGATGGACAAAAAAAGTTGAGACGAATGGCAATGATGTAAATGAAAGAGCTATACATTGAAGACCACAAGACAAAACTAACGGCTGATATTAACTATAAAAACAATAAACGAAAATACCATTATGGTATACGGCAACCACCGACAGCTACTGGATAACTGGCCTCTTGACGAGGACAGAAACACAAAAAATATGGCAGGGTTTAACAGGTGTGTTAACGCTCAAAACTCTCCTTATAGTTGTGTTACACAGAAAATGCATGTACAATGCTTTATTACTTTTAAGGAAACCATTTCAATATGAAGAAATCAGCAATTGTTGGAGCAATGTTTGTTTTACTTCTGATCTATTCGTGTGGTGAGTAAACAGAATTCCTTATTTTACATGTTTTATTTGTTAATATAATCTGTAATCAAAGGGAGAGGCTTAGCGCTTTAAAACCAGGTTTAATTCCCCATTTTCTACATTTGAAATTGCCTGTACCAAGTCAGGAATATGACAGTTCTTGTCCATTCGTTTTTTATGTGTTTCGTCATTTGATTTTGCCATGTGATTACGGACTTTCCGATTTGATTTTCCCCTGAGTTCGGCATTTTTGAGATTTGACTTTTTGTATAATCAAGTATCTTATTGTATTATAACAAAACTTCATCAATAGATTACAGCTTTCTCTTGGTCGAAATTTACAGGTCCTAGTGAAACAAAAACTACAAACATTTATTTTATTTATTCAATGGGACAATGTACAAACAAAAATTAAATATCTGATCCAAAAGGGGATTAATCTGGTGAAAAATTTCATATGGTTTGCAATCATAATTACTAAAAATATATTTAATGGTATTTCATCTTTATAATTAAAAGTGTATTTGTAAATGAAAAACAGTAAAAAAAAACAGATAGAAGGAAAAGGATATGATAAACACAATAAGTGAACAAACTGTTTTTGTTAACAATGCTGTTATTGCTATTCTTCCATCTCTATTAATATAGATTCTATCTATAAGAAGTAAAAAGAATGTAAAATATTGCTGTAACATATTTGACTTACTAGTAAGACGTCTTTTGTTGCTGCAACTAATGAATCTTTCAAATACACTTTTCAGTAAATGAAGTACAAGGGGCGGAACCCAAAAACAGTGTACGGGTTCTCAAGTGTTCTAAACACTGCATACTGCCATTTACAAAAAGGAAGTGTAAAAAATGTTGTAAAGATAATGGAAAGAAACACGGACGATGCTTTTCTGTCTTTTGTGTTTGTTGGAACTGGCCGTAAGGTATAGGGTGAGTATAACTAATAGTCGCCATGAGATGAGAATAAACACGTATAACTAAACCAATGTCAGCCTTTGGACTAAGTGAGTAAATTTTTGAACTCCATAACAGCTTATCTTAAAAAGATTATATTTATTCTGGGAGGTCTGAATAAGCTTGATTCATCTTCATTCACTGCAAGTTCTGTTTGGTCGATACTTTTGTGTTGTAGGGGTCTGTAATGCAGTGGTTGTCTTTGGTCGCTGTCTATCAATTATCGTTGTTGTTAGGAGGTATCCAATAGATTAATATTCATTATTAAGTTAACTCATTATCGATGGCGCTATGGTTAAATATACTTGCTTCCAACTGCTTTGTTCAGTCGTTGGTAGCAATAATAGGACATTCCATTTTATATTACATCTTGGCGAACTTTGTATTAACCATTTATGTTATATGCAATGAATTTAGTCCATTTAGGACTTGATTTTATTTATTAAGGACTCCCTTGGCAACTGAACTGGCTCGTTTCAAACGTACCACCAATGCTACAAGTTTTTCGACTGACCGATGGGATTTCAAAATTCAACATAAAACAAATAAAAAAATTACAGTTACCTATAATAAAAAAATGTTTATTAATAAAAATAATATACATAACTAAAAACTATTCAAAGTATTGTGTTTGTTGATTGTATCATTAAACTGTGTTTAATTCAAACTCCAATATCTAAAGGTATTGTCATATGATAATACTCATGTATCTTCAATTTTCTTACCTATAATTTTTATGCACATATTGATTGATGTTAGTTTTTGGCGTCCAGTGACAAATATTTCATATATATAAGATGAATGCACCAAATCTCATGCAGAGTACAGCTAAAGTTGAACTGATGTGTTGTAACAATATGTGAGGTTCTGGAAAACAAATCTCTGATTTTGTATCTACGAAAAAAGTTAAATCCCGAGAATACTGAACTTCGAGGAAAATCCAGAATGGAAACCCCACTCATCGAATTGTCTATCTGCCTATTGAAAGGCCTGGAATTTTATTATTTGTTTAGATTCATTTACTAACATATAAGCTATGCTAGTACGAGTATACGTTCTGCTGCACGAATTTTTTTAAATTCCAAAAGTGCATATTGAACTATAATATAATATTAAGCTGGCACCGCCAATGTTTGATTTGTTTACTTGTCGTTTGTTTTCGTCGTCCGTCCGTCCGTCCGTCTATCATTGAACACTTTTTCAAAGAGTGTATACTCCGTGACAAAGAATTTATTTCCAAAAAGGGTAAAATTTATATCAGAATAACATAATTTTACGAGCTGGACGAATCAGGCTTATAAGAGCTCTGGTTTTCTGTATAAATCGAAAAATTAAAAGAACCGAACCACATTATGCATGACTTGATCCAATCAAAAGTGCTTTGTAACTCATTTATGATAGTCCTTACTATCTGGATTATTCCATATACCATTGATTGTACACCATGAATAATTCAACATGTATATTTACCATACAACATACCATAATTTGTCAATCTCTATTACACCACCCACCACCTCCCTCCCTAATTACCAAATAACATCATACAACAAACAAAAAATGGAGATATTGTGTATTCCTTGTTCATTCTAAATACTATTAATTAATGTTGAGCACTGTAGAATAACGATAGTGAATGTCTACTTTTTATTTGTTGAAAGCATATAAAGTTATCAAAGGTACCAGGATTATAATTAAGTACGCCAGACGCGCGTTTCGTCTACATAAGACTTATCATTGACGCTCATATCAAAATATTTATAAAGCCAAACAAGTACAAAGTTGAAGAGCATTGAGAACAAACAATAATCCAACTGTTTTCTTTTTCAGAACAATGAGCCTCACGAAAACTGCTTTCTGTTAACAGGTTAATTAAAAAAAATTAACAAACAAAAAGACTTAGATTTTTTACCCAATAATATACATGTATATCCCTTAAGTCTTGCTGTTAGAACTTAATAAGATTAGTTCAGCAAGTTAAGTCATAATTGACCGTTTCAGAATTTAATGCATCCTGGGTAATATTTTCAAAAGCGTACACCAAAGCGTTTTGATTGGTTTAAAACGTTATAAACAATGGAAATTCAACCAATGACGTAACGTTATTTTCACTTTGGGGTACGAACAATGAAATTACCTATGATGCATTAGATTATGAAACGGCCAATTACCCGAAAGGCGTCGATCATAAATGTAGTAGACATGTAAATATTAAAAAGTTCTTCAAAGACTCAAATGCCTCGGTTGCACAGAATGGTTCATTTACTGATTATTTGGATAATTTAAGGTGGTACCTAACACTACAGGGAGATAACTCTGTAAAATCAGTTTAACGTTTTAATTACGTTGTATTGTAAAGGAATAATAAGCTTCTCAATGATTAGAATTGGTGTTTGTTAAACTACTATATAACCAGTGTAATTTTTCTGACAAAACGGTTGGTTAAAAATTTTTGAAATTTTTATATTTTTGTTAAAGGGTCAAAGTTCATATTTGTAAAAAAAATATGAAAATTGAACGAGCCAAATTTATTTTAGTGAAAGTGTTGGGTACCACCTTAATAAGAAACATAGAAATGACTAAGTGTTGAAACTTATTAAAACAACTCTCAAACAATTCCATAAAAGCAGTTGAAAAACGGACAATATATTGTTACGGAATGGGGTTTTCATGATTTGAACGTATCTGAAGAAGTATGAATGATTGCTGATAAATGAATTTGTAACTTGTATGATAGACTAGTGAGAATTATGTAACTGAATGTAACTTATTTGTGTGAAAGTGAACCCCATTTCTTTTGTTAAAACTACATTGTCAGATTTAATTTGTTTGATATGATATGTCAGTCGAGAAAACATATAACGAAATTCTCTGGTATCCTATTGTAGTAACTAAATATGCCCAAATGTACAAACTTTAATTTGGAAAGTAATCTTGTTAATATATCAATCTGGTCTTTTCCTTGGATGGACGTCGCCATGTTGTTATTTTTGTTTACATAACGTTGGAATTTCCAATACCCGTTTGTTGAACGCTAAGTGCAAAATGTGTCATGACGTCACTCAAACTGTTTTCTAAACGTCAAAACTGTTGTCGTTTTTTGTGTTTGTAGACAAAATTGTGTCGTTTCAAAACTATAAAAGCAAGCACGGCTATTGTTCCAGTTTAGTCTTGTTTCATCTGGGCACGACCTATAGCAGTAAATAAAGTTTCCGAAAGTTTAGGTGTCAGACCATCAATTAAAAATCCCTATCTGTTCAACCAAATTTTGCAATTTTCACAGCTTTCTAAATATTTTACCTTAAGTTTAACTTCATAGAAACCAGGTATATCCTTAATTGTACATGTGTCAGCTTTCTACATGCCAATTTTCACCATACCTTTAAAGCCTTCTAACAAAATAACTGACCATCAAACAGAGGTACTCCAAAACAAAAACCTGGTTTTCTGGAAATCTAAAATTAGTATACTATGGAGCGCATTAATCCTCAATTTTTAATGCAAACTCATAGACAAGTAAATTTTGACTCAAAATGATCTAGATATATTTCTCTTTCACCAAAAGTTTCATTTCTGCAAATTTGTTGGTTAGTTTAAGTAAACAAGGACATCAAAAGCACTAGTTTGTGTCAGAGTAGGGCTACTTTTACATACGTTCTAAATTGGACGGAGTAATTGGTGGTCTGACACCTTTATATTTAGATAGAGAAAGGTTAGAATCAGAGTTTATTTTTGCTGAATTTTCTGAAAACATTTCCTGATTAATTTTAAAGAGAAATAGTAAAACGGAGTTAAAGCTGAAATTCGAGATAATTATTGTTGTCAGTCAGTTTTTTCCTGATTTTGAATATTGTTGTTAGTAAACTGAGTTGTTTCATCTTTTGGTCAGAAAAGTATAAAGTTATAGTTGTCGTTTTAGTTTCCGCTGAATTATCGAGTATAATCCTTGGGTATATATTTTCGAGGTTCAAGTTGTCTCTATAATTGTCTGCATTGTCGTATGTCCATATTTCTTTGTTCCTAACCAGAGCTTTTCCCGTTTTCCCCGTTTTAGCTACAGTAGATTCCAGAGAAGTATTTTGTTTAATCACTATTATTTCTATATAGGCATAGGCAGCTGGAGCAGATAGAGGTTTTAAATATTAATATAATTGTTAATATTGTTTACATCTGATTGTTATTGGCAATATTATTTATTGCAAAATTAAAAGAATTATAAATTTTATATTTGCATTACGTTTTCATGAGTTCGCTTGGGTTATTCCGTAGTCGTTAAGAGATAGGATTTACAAAGACCCCTCTCCCAAATATATATTTGTCAAACGAATTACAAACACAAACTAAAACAAGATATAATCTGCTGACAGTATCATAGACAGTAGTTCCAGTGTATAACAGCTATCCAGTTATTTTAAACTACATTATCCAGCTGACAAGCAGTGTAGCAGTATCTAAACAGAAATCTGTAATATTTACAGACAGAAAATACACACTACACCCCTCCCCCGGCCCGTTACAATATTTTGCAATTTCTTTTGAAGTTATAGGGATCGGGTTTGACCACTTATAGTAGAAGTTGATCATACAAAACGCTACAAAAACTTTGCTGAAAAAAAGAATAATTACCAGTGCAAGTCTGAACAAATGAGAAAGGATTCCTCAAACAGTTTCACAAAAGGAGGTGTACAACTTCGACACCTGTGCAATCTTTCTGCAAATTTACCGTTATATAAGGGGAAAACTAGAGAAGGCGTTGATTTTCATTTTCCCTGGAAATCTCAAGAATGAGGATCGGGTGTCCCAGAAGGTTAGGCTTACCCTTCTACACATACAGTTTCTGTCATGCTGCTCATAAGTCTGATTATAATGTCACAATAATGTCACAATCGCAGCAAAATTGGCGTGAGAAGCCTACGACAATTGAAATATATATTCAATATGGGTGTGGCGCCAATAAATCTTTCTTAGTGAAGACTGAAACTTTACTATTATAAATTTTAATAGCTTACCAAAATGTAGCAACACTCTATCAATACAATCGTGAAAAGAAACGTACGCTCTTGAACATCAAATGAACAAGTCGTCCTACGCAAACAGACTTGCTGTTTGCAAAACTTGAAAACCCCTATACTTTTTGACTGACTAGTGTCAGAAACCATTTTACAATATGATTGTTCTGAAATCATGATGAGTTGGCTTCTTGCATTAAAACAAAACAGTAATTTACATATAACTAACAAAATTTATAATTTTTTTCAGTTGTATTAGGAATCTTAATATATATAACCTTCCTGTATTAAACACATATCCAACTTGTTATACTTGTCAAATGTATTCGCATCCAAAGTAGACTACTATAGATAACTATAGACCAATAATTTTTAAATTATTGAATGTTGATACAAAATTGATAGCATATTCATTAGCTCAGCGCATTAAAAATATTTTACCAAAAACTATCCATGCAGATCAAAATGGGTATCAAAACGATGTTCAACGATGTTCCTGTATCAATTTTCACAAGCAAGTGCAATTGGCCCTTGGTTATACATGTAATCATCTATACCTATAGACCTGTTGCTGACCTTCTGCTGTTGTCTGTTCTATGGTTGGGTTGTTGTCTTTTTGACACATTCCCCATTTCCATTCTCAATTTTATGTAAAAAATATATTGGTTAAACATTAGACAGATCCAGGATATAATTAATTATGCAGAAAAATTTAATATAGTAAGAGCATTTTTATTTTTAGACTTTTCAAAATCTATTGACTCTTTAGAATGGGATTTCATGTTCTCAGCATTAAAAAAATGACTTTCAAGATTCTATGCTCAAATGGATAAAACGTTGTATACAGACATTAAAAGCTCAGTGATCAATAATGGATGAATATCAAATATCAAATATGAGCAAATCCCATGGTCTTTACGGACTAAATGTATCTAAATGAGCAGACTCAAATGTCTTCGTAGGTATTCAGCAATATCTTCATGGTCGTTCCATTCCGCAACACTGATATCACACTCTTGTACTTTTGCCTCCGCATTCAATAATAATTGTACAATATTCAAATGTCCTTTCATTGAAGCATAGTATAACGGTGTACATGTTTCTCCTTCACCATAATTATCGTTGACAGGCAAATTGTATCTCAGTAAAATCCTGACAATTTCGTCATGTCCATTTTCACAAGCAATACGTAAAGGCTCGTTATGATAAAATGTTCCTTTTTTTAGAAGAAGTGTCACTATTTCAGTATGACCAAATTTACATACATATTCAAGAGCAGTGGAAAGATCTGAATGGATACCATGAGTGAGTAACAACTCAACAATGTTACTATATCCATTTATACAAGCAACTTCAATTGGCCATGTTGGTTGTCTACTTAAATATTCCATTCCTACAGATGATTCAACCAAAATTTTAACAATATTAATATGTCCCATTGAACATGCTACAGATAACGGTGATTCTCTTTGATAGAAAAACGAAGGTCTAGATTGCTCTTTCCATTTTTCAACTATGAATGACACGAAGTCTTCATAACCCAATTTAGACGATAAGACAAGTGGTATTTTGAAATATTCTAGTACGCAGAATTCAGTCAAATGTATTCTGAGATATTCTATGAAGGCATTTCTAAACCCTGGATGTCTATTTTGTATGTGTACAAACACTTTTTCATTTCGACGCGATATTTCTTGTAAAAGTCTTTTAAAGAATTGTTCATTATAAGTCTGATTTAGAATAACAACAGCATTTGGGCTACTGTCCTCACATTTATAGGATTCGAGTCTTATTCGGTCTTCAATAAATGAATATTTAGCGTGTTTTAATATACTTCGTATAAAGTTCGTCCCGATACACGATACAACATTATCATGCATTTTGTCATGTATAAACAACAGTTTATTTTCTTCTCTTTTAACATATATTTCTTCTATCAATTCAAATCCCGCCTGTAATAGCTTCTGACTTTTCGGTGTTGTTTTGAAACCTGACTCTGTTATGACGCTCTGTAAAATAGTATAGCACTCGGATTTTATGCATTCATTATTCCATGATGTTATATGGAGTTCATCCGCAACTAGTAACAGAGCAAGGCAGATATATGATGAATTCTCTGAATCTCTCATTTCACTAATTTTATCAGTTAAAAATTTGTCAGGATTTAAGAAAAAATCTTGTATACTGTTACAAAAATGTTTTCTATATAACGTACAAAGTAATGGTAGCTGTTTTGTACTTAGTAAACAATCATTATTCTGATAACCATTGACCTCCTCATGGTCAGGAATATATAAGTCGAAGATCTTTTGACGTTCTTCTCTTGATAATGACATTTCCGGTGAGTGCAAATCACACTCTACAATAGATGGCAGAAAGTGTTTTATGTTGCTTACATTGATTGTGTTTGGTCTACACGTAATTAAAAATTTGCAACTTAGGTTAGTTGCTATTATACGTTTCATTTTATCAAACATCAAATTCAATTCGAACTGGTCATGATCTGAGATCGAACATTTTCCAAAATAATCGTCATAAAGATATAAAATTTTGGGGCTGGTTGTTCCATAATTATTCATTGTAGGAAAATTACTACAGGAAGATTGCCATTCGGAAACGACAAAATATCCATGACTTTCTGACATGCGCAATGCTATGAATTGAGCCACACTTGATTTGCCAGATCCGGATACTCCAGAAATTGCAACAAACCTATTCTGTAGGACCGTTTCAAATGTATCAAGTGCTGCTGTCGATACAATGAACCTTTCTTTGCTAAGTTGGTCCCTCCATTTTCTTTTCATTTCAATATTTTTCTCTGCAAAAAAAAGTTTTGAAAACAAGAAAAACACCTCTTTTTATTTGAATACTTTGTTACACTGTACAAATAAGATACACACTCTTGAAAATAGATCTGTTTATAATTAAAAAAAATATCTATATACTACCAAATATAAGTGTGGTGAAAATTAGCAAATTGGTCATTATTTGCGAAAACATTTGCTTTAAACTCTCAAGGACAAACCGTTAGATGAGAGTTATTTGTCAATGTTGCAGGCAAACAGATGACTTTGTCAGCAAAGAAATAATAGTTTCTTTGCTTTTGGATTTTCATGTTCGCATTGTGACTTTGTGTCATCAATAAATAAGTGAACAGAAGGGTCAAGGGAATCCTAATCGCTCATCTGGAATACCAAGAGTCTTATCTAAGTTTTAAAAGCAACCCCATTTGATCAATCCATTCTCATCATTTTAATTTATGATATCATATATTATATTAAGTCATCAAAGTAATGTGTGCTGATAAATTGAAATTTAAACTGACTCAAGATTTTCCATAATTATGCTTAACAATTTTAGATATAATTGTGTTGTTAATCAGTTATTTCAAAGGTCTATCTAGCTGTTACAGTGTATAATATTAACACAATTTAGTGGTATTTCTTGAAACAATTTATAACATCAAACGGAAAGACATTTTACAAGCGTCATTCGAAACCATCATTTTGATTCAACCGTTAGATGGATTAAAAAAAATACACTAACTGATGTCATATTTATTCATCGATAACTCCTCCAATTGAGCTCTTTCCTTTTCTTCTGCTCTTAATAAATCTTTTTCCCATCTGTGTTTTTCTTTTAATCTATATATCTCCTTCCTATCACTTTGCATCTCGCTGAAAATCTCACAAATATAATTTCTTTCATCTAAATTTTCTATTTTTTGTCTCCGTTCATGGCATCCTCTTAACAAATTTATTCCCCCTAAACGTCCAATGGCCTGTAATACAAAGGAAAAACTTTGTTTTGAATCATTTTGTAAATCACTTTATACGGTCTCTTTCGAGGCTAGTTTTATATACCAGTATATTCGTATGGTATTTAGTTTTACTGATTGTGATATTTGACCATTATTAATTCGCATTCCATTTATGCATAGCAGAAGACTCTTACTCTGTCGACGCGGCCTTACCTATTTGGCAGTTCATGCGATTCAATCAGTTTCTGTTCATTATCTTAATGTGTTTCTTCCTAACCTATTGTTGAGATCTTAAGTAGATTAAAATTCGGTGTCATTAAAAAGAAAGGCTTGAGAATCGAACATTGTATCAGATTATATCTAATAATCTGTCACAATTACTTGTCGATCTGTTGGATTTTTAGTGGTTCTATATTTGTCACTAAAGGGAAATGTTGGTCATATCGTATGGAACGCAAAAAAAACTGTCATTCAAAAAAGGGCATTTTATATCATCTCAAATCCGTCCCATCTTTTTTTTAACATTTACATAAAAAGGGCGTTTACAATATCCGATCTTTGTACTGGATACCCAAAAATCCGAATAAGGAACGATATATAGCTAGGTCTTTAAGATGATCAACTTTACATATTTCTATGTTCTTACCACCATTTTTTCTAGAATAAAGAGAGCCTGAAAACAATGTAAAATATTTTCGCATAAACTTAATAAAGACATAATGATACCTCAGTCAAATCGGTCCAAATTGAATTGAAAGATTCTACAGATAAGATACTTTCATTTAGGTGAGCAAAGTCGTTTCTATAATGCTTTATTCTGCTGAGATCAGCTGCAACACTCGTATCTTCTGGATCCGGAGTCTTTTCATAAACACAAATATCTGTAAAGTTCTTCAACAAACAAAGCATTAAGGAAACATCAAATTGTGTTGATGAAGGTTCGTGTCCTACAAATTTAAGAAAATCTGCTTTAATATTACATCCGTGGCTTTCTTCGGAAAATGCCTGTTACAAGTCAGGAATATTGCAGTTGTTTTTCACTTGTTTCATTGATTGGTAGAGTTTGAATGTTATGGACTTCTCCGTTTTGAACGTGTCTTGGAGTGAGGTATTATTTTCAATATAGAAAAATTTAATGTTCCAGATTAAGGTAAATCCAGATACACTCAAACGTTAATGAAATAAGTCACATATGAAAGTATAGTATCTATACTTTAACAAATACATATGAATGTGGTGTTTTTTTGGTTTGTCTTATTATCAATTAAATTATGATATAAATATATATACAATTAAGATATCAATTGTATGATGATATAAATCTATATACAAAATATCAATTATATGATGATATAAATCTATGTACAAGATATCAATTGTATGATGATATAAATCTATATACAATTAAAAACCAATTGTTCAGAGAACAGTTGAAGGTCTTTCCACCAGTTAATATCTATTTTGATATTAAAATATTAAAATCAGTCTAAAATGTCAGTTCATATGGCTTTATGATGTATAGATATGAATTTAAAGCAAAGGTCAAAATCTAGAACGTCAAATTAACCTATGACCTTGACCTCAATTTGAAGGTCACAAACTGAGGATATCAAATCAAAAGACCCTAGGTCTCTAATACGTATGGTTAATAAGTTATATCACTTTACACATAGTTTTAGATATGATAGGGGCAAAAACTCCCATTCATTGTCTACACACCCTATCAACTAAAATTATTAAGTTACGACATGTCGCAACTAACAATTTAGTCAAAATAATTTGTCGATATCTTATACGGTTTCTGGAAATGAGTGGAAATAAGCCTAATTCAAAAATTAGAATATGACCTTGACCTTTGACCTTGACCTAATTTTCATTTTTTTTTGGACCAAGGACCTCAAATCAAAAGATCCTAGGTCTCTATCACTTATGGTGTTCCAGTTTAAAATACATTTCAAAATTTCAAATACAAAAGGGGAAATAACTCTCATATGGAGCGTTCATATTGCTTCGGTCGAAATTGGACAAATCATGCGAAGGATATAACGAGCAATTTTATAAAATAAATTTGTCGTAATCTCTTACGGTTGCGAAGGAGTCGTGATCACAAGGAAAACAGTGTTTAGGGCGATAACTCCTACAAAGAAAAGTATTCGGTTATGCAGGGTAAATTTCAAAAGCGCTTAAACTGTTCGATATCATATACCAAATATCTAAGCGACATATTGCGAAACAAATATTTATCGCAAGAACAAAATTAGGCGGAAGAAAAAAAAATAATCAGAAGAAAAACAATAGGTCTTTCCGCAGAAAAGTGGAAAGACCTAATCAAGATATCAATTGTATGATCATCGATATAAATCTATATACAAAATATCAATTATATGATGATATAAATCTATGTACAAGATATCAATTGTATCATGATATAAATCTATATACAAGAGGCTGTCAGGACATAATAAAACGTCGCTTATATGGAAAAATTAAAGGAGATAATTGAGAACCACATCAAATTTATTTCATCATTGTCGCCTTTACACTGCAAGGTCAACAGAGTTTTCCGCAATATAAGAATAATTTTGTTAAAAGGATTCCCCCAATTTTTCTTTACCAACAAATGAGCAATACACTGCACCTTCGTCTACCATTCCAGATAAAAACAACGTATTTTGAAAAGAAATAAACAAACACATACCCTCTTTTGGGTCAAGAAGATCGATTTGTGGCTGTTTCAAAAATCCCTTTTTTCTCAGCTGATAGATGTTTGGAAGCTCCTTTCTGATAGACTTTTTCAAGCATGAAGGATGAAATTCTTTGTCGAATACTTTACGCACAGCGAATGGTGAAATTCCTGTCAATAGGAACTGAATAATAATGTAGTTTTTTTCTTCATCGGTAATTGCTGTCATCGCAACTATACACTTTCAACAGAGGTTCAGATCTGTGGAATATGCGTTTTCGTTCTAAAATGAAAAACAAAATGGACAAAAAATTGTAACACCTTTTCGTCAAATGACGTCTGACCTGAAGATAATATCGCAGAAATATGATTTTCAGATTAAATGTTCATGACAATTTTTTTTTCGTTTACACGGTTTGGTATTTTGGGTCCTCAATGCTCTTCAACTTTGTACTTGTTTGGCTTTTTAACTATTTTGATCTGAGCGCCACTGATCAGTTTTATGTAGACGAAACGCGCGTCTGGCATATTAAATTATAATCCTGGTACCTTTGATAACTTTTTGGTAAAAGATGTTTTTTCATAACAGCTATCCTCAAATCAGAAATCTGAAAGATGTGTCACAAATGAACATACAAAAAAGGCGAAAGATATCAAAGGGTATTCAAACTCATTACTGAAAAAAAGCAAAGATAATGCATAGATTACCGTAGCCATATTTGGCACAACTTTTTGGAATTGTAGGTCCTCATTGCTCTTCAACTTTATACTTGTTTGGCTTTCTAACTATTTCAATCTGAGCGTCACTGATGAGTCAATCTGTCTTATGTAGACGAGACGAAACGCGCGTCTGTCGTATAAGCCTGTTACCTTTGATAACTATTTACACCACTGGGTCGATGCCACTGCTAGTGGACGTTTCGTCATCGAGGGTATCATCAGACCGGTAGTCAGCACTTCGGTGTTGACATGAATAGCAATTAAATGGTATTTTTTTTTATAAATTTTCTGTTTGCAAAAGTATGAATTATTCGCAATACTAAGGATTTTTTTATCCCAGGCATAGATTACCGTAGCTGTATTTGGCACAACTTTCGATATTTTGGGTCCTCGTTGCTGTTCAACTTGTTTGGCTTTCTAACAATTTGATCTAAGCGTCACTGATGAGTATTATCTAGACGAAACGCGTGTCTGGCGTATCAAATTATAAGCCTGGTACCTTTGATAATGATATGGTCAAAAAACGAAGACGAAAGAACAATGGTCTAATATTGTCTTTTCTTTTGAAATCTGATTTAAGGATATTGGGGATTACAAAGCACATAAGCACAAATGAAACACATGATTATTAAAATTGACCACAGCACAAAAATACATTAGCTGGACGCATAAGTACCTAGTCACACACTATTCTAATGTCTTCTTCCTTTGTCCTGGAAAATGAGACCCAAAAACAATGATCCTTGCCTAATGCATCCTCTTTTGTCTATGATATGTTCATGCATAAACACTCTGAATAGTAGCGAATGTAACAATGACGTCACGAACTGTGTGTGTAAAACATACATCCATCACGTCGACTTATACTTTGCCATAATGAAGACTTTACTATGCTCTTTTCAAAAATATAATAAAAAGGATGGGTCACCGTGCTATTTTTCAAGCTATGAGTAGTTGAAAATTTCCTAAATTTGCTTAGAATGGTCATGAAAAAACACATTTTTGTGTATAGTAAGAAACCTATGAGATAGAAATAAATTGTGAGCAGATAGGTTTTATAATATGTTTTCAGAAAATAAAAATAAAAAATGGTGTCACCGAACTTGTTTTCTTGCTACAAGTAAAAATAAAAAAAATCCCTATCATTCCAGTATAAATTTTTTACTAAAAGAGTTATCTCCCCTTAAATGGCTCTTAAACACAAATTTGGTATTTGTTTGAGTATTTTGATTAATTCAATAAATCAGCAAGTTTTCTTCATATAAATACACATAAACATAAAATTGCACATCTGTCTACAAATTTGCAGATTTGGGCAAATAACTAGACTGATTGTGTACTGCGATAGTACAATCCAAGATGGCGGTATACCATGAATCTACCTTAAGAACCATATCTATAGATGACCTGACAACGATATCCTACCAGACTCTTTGAAGAATTTCCGACAATGCAGCTACAAACTGGGGGACCATTGAACTGTACAAAGAAATAAAAACGGCTACAATTTGGTAAACAGGGTTTAAATGTACACGTTACCACCGGAAGCTAGATGAAGAAACTACACCTGTACCTAAAATTAAGAAAAATGTGGTATAATATCCGATGAGACAACTTTTGACCACAGAACAATTGAAGGAACGTTAACAACTGAAGGTAACTGTATTGCCTTCAACAATCAGTAAAACCGATACCTCATTGTAATAAAAGGCCCTGTTGCTGTTTTATTTGGAAACTTATTGTCTGATTAAAAAAGAAAAGTCCAACATAATACATTAGTCCAATTCATTTGTTTGTATCATCTCGCTGGTTGAGTATCATGGTGTGGGGTGCGTGCATAGCATGAGACGCTTACCGTGTCGACGCAACCGGTATTGCTTCTTTTAGAGTTCATGCGATTCCCAACTTGTTTTTCTTTTCGTGACCTTGATTTGTCTCTTTTTTATCAATTTACAGAGATTCTAACATATGTACACCAATACGTTTTGTAAATGTACAACACGAACTCAAAACATTTCAATATCTTACCATAACAAAGATTTTATATTTTTCAGTGAAAATTTTACATCTACTACAATATTTTGTTCAAAATAAAGAAATTTGATTTGATGTGAAAATCATAAAGTAATCAAATAAATTTTAGCTCAAATATATTATGGCAGACTTCTACTTTGAGATGATTTCAGGGTAGGTTATATGCATGTTTGTCAACTGATATACAAATCAATATGAAATATATGTTTGCAAAGATTTATGAATGAAAGATGTCACAGGTTTTTTCTCAGACATGTTTAGTTGCACGTAATCATTTGATAAAAAGCTTATGATATGTTAAGATTTTCCTACACGGAAAAGAGTGTCGTTTTTAAGCTGTAAATATACTAGTCAACTAAAGAAACGATACACAAGTTTGAATTAAAATTTATCACAAAATGTAAAAAAAAGGAAAAACTGTTAAAATAGTCAATGAAAAACAATCATTTACAAAGCAAATGCATATGATTAAAAGAATTTGACAAAATTGGAAAGTTACAGAATACCGAGTTATTGAACACAGGGGTCAAATTTACTTTGCAGAAAAAGTCGGCACTTAATTTTGAAGATGGGAATTAAGTATTCAAATTTCTATAAAGGCATTCAACATTTTAAACAGACCATGTTTAAGTTTGAAAATTTTAATATCATTTTTTAAATTTTTTGGTGTATATACGATTTTTGAAATAACAAAAATTCCAAAAAAGAATTTTGCGTTCTTGCCTAAAATTTATGGTTTTGATGAGAAAATAACACTCTAAAAAAAATAGACCAATAGAGCATTTTTTTACCTCGGTACAGTGTATCCAATTTAATTATATATGGGATTTACATTGCCGTGTATTGTTTCTTTTGTTAAATAGTATAGTTGAAGTAAAATATATCAAAATAATTTACTTTATAGACACACATATTCATTTTACCCAGAAATATATCTACATGTTTTCCAAAAGAAAAACATATTAACCTAGATTTACAATAGATCAAATCTTTTTTAAACTTTAATATTATTTTAACGAGTAAATTTCTTTTCATCTAAGATTAATACCAAATAGAAAAAACATTTAAACCCGTGATGCTACAATGTTCTACAGCCTATTTTGAATCGAAAAAATGGTTATGTAGTGCAACTCTGACTTTTACACCATTTTTTACTCGTGGCGTTATAAGAACAAGTAAAGTATTGTATGAACAATGATAAGTTATAATGAGAGTATAGATGAGGGTCCTTCTTTTCTGTCTTCTTTATTTTTGTAAGCCATTTTTCTCCAGTGTATCATTATATTTTGTGTCCATTATTCTATAAACTCTATATATTTCAACACTTTATATATGTTTTTGTCCTATATTTGCTATTAAACCCCCCATCCACGTCCTCTATAGTGAAATGCCACAATAATGAAAAAAAAGAAACATAATATAAACATGTTAGAAATTACAAAATTAAAATAGTACTAAAATAAATGGTATTTACCAACCAGGACATGCAGGAGTCACACTGTGAATCTGATCATGATAAATCCTGATATTTGATAATGATTTGTTGAAGTATGCTTGCCAATGTGACAATCATCCACCTAAGATCACTTAATATCAAACGACATCTATGTATATACAGTATTTAATATATTTTGCAAAGATTTATAAATTTAAGATGTAACAGGTGTTCCAAAAACATATGATTCAACTAGTAAATAGTTTCTATAATAGTCATGATATCATTAATTGATTATGTTGACTTCCGGTACGTTGCTGCGGAAGCTTGTTTCCTCGGGAAATTTAAATGTACAACGCATTGTGATGTAAATTAATATGTTTTACTGCATACCTTTATTCAGTCATGGTGATAAAATAAAAAAAATAAAAAATAACATTGATTTTAAAAAACCTTATCACAAGTGTACGTACTCCATTCAAGGGGGAAAATGTCGTTCTTACTAGTAGAAAATTGTTTATGTTGTATATCATATTTGAAGACATTTACTTTTTGTAATATAGACACACATATATGCAATTTAAGAAAATAAGCATCATAATTTATAATTTCTCAAAGAATAGACTATTCATCTATATTTGAAAAGGCCATGTCGGGATAGCACATCCTCATTTTTACGGACTCCGAGATGTTGTTTAAGAAATAATTCCTTCATGTCATGCTCTATGCTCATTTTAACATTATATTTGTCGATATTTTACACTGAGCGTTAGCGAGGTGTAAAATGTTGTCAAATATAATGCCTATCAATGTTAAAATGAGCATAGAGCATGACATGAAGGAATTATTTCGATTCTAATAGGACAAATACAGTATTTTTATAGGTCGAAGCGTACGAAAATACCGTAAAAATGTTTAGCTGTTCCCGTTTCCTCCCCGAGGAGTCTGTACATTACATTTCATATTTGATAAGTTTGAAAAATACGAGCAGGGTAAATATATGTTGTTTGATATAACATATACTATAAAATTTTATGTAAGCTACTTGAATGTATATATTGTATAGGATAACGATGGAAATCACTTTAATATAAACAGTAAATTTCGGCGCATGTGTCAAACATATTTTGTGCTCATTAGAACACGGCTTTATTTACAAAGCGTAATAAGGATGTCATATTAGAATAACCATGTTAACCGTGCCCGGAAATTAAGAAACGATCCTCGTAAACTTATCGATCCTTTAAATAAACTTATTCTAAAAGGTTACCAATTCATTACTGTAATTAGATCATTTGAATATTGTTTTATTGGTATTAATATTGATTTTGTTATCAGTAAATTAAAAGCAAACTAAATAATATTGTTATATATTATATATACATATACACATGCATGTCCAGGCATGATGTATCTATAATCTGTCGATACCTGTATCTTAGCATTGCACAAGGTCATGTTTTTCTCTGACTGTTTATGACGTCTTTATACTAAATCCATTGGATCTGGGATGGGTACTGATTGATAATTTAGTCTTAGATGCATGATTTTTTTATTAGTCGGTAGTGGCTTTGAACTGGCTGTCCGTAACTGCAAGTTCTCTCAGATCTGTATTTAGTGTCATTTTGTTGTTGGGATACACAAGTACCCGGCCACGTCCACTCTGTGTTTTTTGTTATATGTATTTCTATTTGTATCCATCTGATTTATTAAGCTTGTTTCAACTGATTTGTATACCTCGTTCTTATGTTGTACTGTTACGCCATGCACTGTCCCAGGTTAGGGGAGGGGGTCCCGCTAACATGTTAAACCCCGTCACATTCTGTATGTATATGCCTGTTCCAAGTCAGGAGCCTGTAATTTAGTGGTTGTCGTTTGTTGATGTGTTGCATATTTGTATTTCGTTCATATTTTTGTAGAAAAGTTAATCCGTTAGATTTCTCGTTTGAATTGTGTTACATTTGTCATTTCGGGGCATTTCATTGCTGACTATGCGGTATGGGCTGTGTATATTGTTGAAGTCCGTACGGTGACCCATAGTTGTTAATATCTGTGTCATTTGGTCTCTTGTGGAGAGTTGTCTCATTTGGCAATCATACCACATCTTCTTTTTTATATTTATAAGAGTTTTATACTTTAAATCATTGTATAGTTTAAAAGTCTGGACATATCTTTATTATTTTCTTTAAACGGACGAATATGAGGACACTGATATCGTTACGGGCATTTTCACCACTGATTAAAAAAAAAGTGTGATTAAGAGTCTAGCACTTTGGATTTTTTTCTAAATTAGCTAGTTTATCTCAAAGGTCCTTTGAATTTCAACATACATTTTAGTATACAAAAAACACTAGTACTCAAAACTGTTAGATATAATTATTGTAGAAAGCTTTTGTGTACGCTGCAAACATCCTTTTATTCAATGTGTTATATGCAAATTCGCGGCCCGGTACAGACAAAATGAAACGGGACAGTCCTTTCGTATGTTTGCAGCGTACACAAAAGCTTTCTACAATAATTATATCCCGATTCCTTTTGTCTTTACCGGGCCGCGAAGTTGCATATAACACATTGAATAAAAGGAAATGTTATATTGTCAGTTTATTTTTAGACGTAAGAGTTGGAATGTCTCTTTGGTATCTTTTGCTTCTCTTTTGCAGGATTATCTAATTGTTCTACTATTATATGTACAGTCCATGAATGAACGTCCATACATTTACAGTTGAGATGTTTCTTTCGTTAGTGGCATCATATACAAACGAGGTTCTCGAAATACTCTAACGCGCTTCTTAGAAACCTGAAATCCAGATATGAACCGGTGTAAAATATTGAGTTTTTCTACAATGTTGTATCCTACTATTATAAAAAAAAAATAATAACAAAAAAAAACAAAAAAAATGGAACTCCAAGAAAAATTCAAAACAGAAAGTACCTTATCAAATGGAAAAATCCAAATCTGGAAAACAACTGTCACATTGCTGACTTGGTACTTATGAAGACAATGGTAAACCCATTCAATATCTAGTTCCTGATTAAAATAAATACTAAAAACTATCCTCTATTGCAAAACAAAATTATCCATAGATAAAAGTTTTTCCATTGTTACAAAACAACTGTTTGCTTTACAAATAAGAAATACCTATCAAACCTATGAACGTGCTAGATGTATGCTCGAAACTTACTACTCTGAAGAAGAAAAAATAAATAATATACTTGAGTTGTAATTCTATATTCCTATATATATATTTTTTTTATATATATTGGAACATTTTCTCTTTCTATTTTCGATTTTTCACCTCCAACCATCACACCATATTCTCTATTTTTTTTTCCTCTGTACTTTTTCTCTTCTCTGATTTTTTTTTTTTCATTTTCTCTTTTCAGTATCTCTTTTCTGTAAACACGATCCAGACTTACTTGCATTCAATCATTAAATAAATATGCGTATGATACAAGCAGACAAAGAATTTGAGAATAAACTGAATTTCACAAACTCTGTTTACAGAGCGAAACAAACCGTTCCGACAAAGCAAACATAGATCTACTGAACAAAATCTATGCTTGCATCACTCGTCACTCAAAGGGAAAGTATGTTGTTCGGTGGTAATTTAAAGCGGCTAGCAACCGAGAAAAATACACTTAATAAGAAATTTAAACTAAACGGAATATTTTCATATAAAGAAAACCAAGCAATCAAACAATAGGAAAGACATCTAGCTATCTTGCTTGTCTGACCTACTGGTATGAAAATAATCAACGAGATATATGTTCTTATGAAGGACCAAGAAAGGACAAGCAAACAAGAAATTTTAGCATCAAGGAAAACGAAAGGTCAAGCAAATTATTATCATTGTGCTGAATTTCCACAAGAGTGAGTTAAAAAGGAAAAAACAAAATATTTTGTATTATTAGAAAGTTATTATAACTTAAAGGGGCTCTAGCTGTCAAATTCATGTTCACCGACTTGACTCAAATTCTCATATTAGTTTATAAAAAGTCTAAAATAAACAATTAACAGCTAGGGCATTGACTCGATAATATGTAGTTTCGTTTGGTGTGTATTTAAGTCTAGACGCCATCCAATTAATTATCGAGATGACCCCGAAAATAACCAACGGTCACATAACACGATATCAACATAAACATAAATATAAATAGATATATTGACCTCGTGCAAATGGATTTTTTTTCTGTCAGTTTGATTTCAAGTTTAAGGTTAAAAAAATAAGTGAATTTTCGATTTTACCTGTTTATGAATGATTTTTTGTTGATCGAATCAGTCAATCGAATGATTTACCTTTGTTTCACTTTCAATGTTGACATTCTTTCCTTTAAATAACCTAAAACACACCTATCATGCATAATCCATCTCTAGCTAAGGGATTAAATTGAAGTTCATATGAATAAGGATTCAATTAGGTCGATTTATTCACATGCAAGTGAATAATTCATCATCAATGTTTCTTAGCTTATTTTGACAAAATTGAACCATACTGGCTGCTAAAAGCGAATAACTATTTTATCATTTCACTTTAATTAATGATTGAACCAAAAAAAAAGTCATAATTTAATTTTTTTTATGTATCTCGTAGCTAGCTATATATAGTGCCCCTATAAGCAAAGCATGAATACTAAGTTGATATCCCCTCAGTTTTGAAACTAAAAGTTATTCTGTATACAAAAAAAAAACTCGTCTTTTTGAAAACCAAAGCAACCACATAAAATTGATATTCTAATTAAAAATTATAATACAAATATCCCATTAGTTTTGAAATTAAAAGTAAACATCAACAATTTTAAAATGCTGAACAAGTGCCACAACACCGTGCAGTGTCTTGCAATTTGTGCATTGTTTAACCTTACACAATAAAAATGCTGCAAATGCAGACATGAACTGCACATAACAGTGAGATTATTAGCGAGAATAACACAATTATGTTTTATTTTTTATCTTAAAATATCAGGAATAACATTAAACGCACTTGTTAGTGCAAAGTGTATACCAAGTGGGTTTAAATTGATTGAAAGATGTTGAATGACGGACAATTTCGCATGTTTTGATAATGTTAGTGTGTGCATGTGCTGCCATAGGTGCTTGAGAACACGGTGTACCCTATTTTGAGCCCTCATAGTCCCTCCCCTTTAGTATCACAAAGTCGAGTGGCACAATGGACATGATAGTAAACATACTATATTCAAGGTAGAAATATATATGGTATATTGGCATACATAAGGTACAAATAAAATATATACATTAGAAAATCAGAGGTTTTTTTTTATAATGAAAGGGGAATCGAGGGACTATGGGGTTCAACATAAGGTCCTATCCTCAGTGTTGTGCAATCCTAAAGTGTGCTATGTTTTAAGTGTACTATGCTTTTAACTATATATGTCATTTATTTTATCTTACTATGCACTATATGTTTAAAATTGTGTTGTTTTCATGACTTTTGTATGTGTGTATTATATTTTGTTATTAAGTCGATTTGAAAAGCTCATTAGAGCTTGTGTTTATGTAGTTTATTGAATATCGACTTTAAATAAAACTTTGAATTGAATTGAATTGAAAAAAAGTGTGTGAAAATGGTCTTTGCGCCACTGAACACAGCGGTACTCTATTGCACCATAGTCCATAGACCAGATCGTTATTAAAGGTTTTGTTTGATGATCTTATTTACATAAATTTCATAGTCCTTGCATCCCGTTTCCACAGTTTCACACAGTTGTCCCTTTCATAGAGCTAAAAAAAAAAACGCTACTTAAATTTAGCTCTTTGTATGAGTATAGTAAAGCGTTTATTTCATTTTTTTTTACAACGAAGTGTGGTCTTCCATTTTCGCACGTCAAGGATAAATAATTTCGTTTAGTCTTAAAACTAGAGGCTCTAAAGAGCCTGTGTCGCTCACCTTGGTCTATGTGCATATTAAACAAAGGACACAGATGGATTCATGACAAAATTGTGTTTTGGTGATGGTGATGTTTTGTAGATCTTACTTTACTGAACATTCTTGCTGCTTACAATTATCTCTATCTATAATGAACTTGGCCCAGTAGTTTCAGTGGAAAATATTTTGTAAAAATTTACAAAATTTATGAAAATTGTTAAAAATTGGCTATAAAGGGCATTAACTCTTCAAGGGGTCAATTTGACCATTTTGGTCATGTTGACTTATTTTTAGGTCTTACTTTGCTGTACATTATTGCTGTTTACAGTTCATCTCTATCTAAAATAATATTCAAGATAATAACCAAAAGCTGCAAAATTTTCTTAAAATTACCAATTCAGGGGCAGCAACCCAACAACGGGTTGCCTGAATGGTCTGAAAATTTTAGGGCCAATAGATCTTCACCTAATGAACAATTTTATCCTGTCAGATTTGCTCTAAATGCTTTGGTTTCAGAGATATGAGCCAAAAGCTGCATTTTACCCTATGTACTATTTTTTTTTTTTTTTTTTTTTTTTTTTTTTTAAATTTGATCATACTTTATTGATAGTTTGACATTTGTTAGTGGATACATCAAATACCGGTACCTTATCCCGGCCTCGTTAACTGTTAGTAGCATATACAAAATATAGTCAATTTGGTTAGTATTTGTTAGTTTTTTTAACTGTAATATATACATTTATAAATCATTGTAAATTATAATATATCCAACTAAAACATTATCAATACAGAATGATCAATAAATCTGAATAGATAAAAAAAAATAAAATATAAAGAATAAATAAATAAAAATCACAGAAATTTGGAATTTTGGAAAAAGGAAAAAAAAAAAGAAAAAATAAAGAAAAATATATTTTACTTACAGCATTCATAATGTATCTTGCAGGATTTATTTATTCAAATATTTGCGTACAGGCATTAACTTAGAGGTAGATACATGTAGTTATAAACATCGACTAAAACATCAAGCATATATATATATATATAAACCAACATATAACAGTATCAAATCATTAAACATAGGTGGTGATGTGGATAAGGAAAGAAATGTACATAAAAATAATTCTGGTACATGATGTACCAATTTTTTGATAATCAACCTAGTCTTCTAAAATTGGAAGCCAGGGGTCCCAGCAGATATTGGCCATATGAAAAGGTTTTCTTTTAAAAAATAAATTCTTTTCTAATGCCAGAGATTCTTTGAGGTAGTTTTTAAGTCCTGTAAAATTTACCTTTTTTTCACATAGTTTTGTTCTGTAAATATAGAATTTTGTCAGGAGTATTATTAAGTTTTTTATCATATTATTTCCGTTGTTACCTAAATTTCCAAATAAAATAATATCTATATTAAATGGAATCAATATTTGTGTTTGGTTATAAATCCAATCACCAAGTTCAATCCATAAATCTGAAATTTTATGGCATGTCCAAAATATGTGCTCAATATCTTCAATAGCTTCATTACAGAAAGTACATTTATCTGATTGTTTTATCTTAATTTTAAATAAAAATTCATTTGTGCCAATGATTCTGTGCACTATTCTGTACTGGAACCAATGAAGTTTAGAGCTTTTTGTGGTGTAGAAAGACATATTATGCACTTTTTTCCAATCAAAATTTTTATTTAATCTTAGAGACCATTTATCTTCACAACTAGGCCTTGTACTACTTTTTTCTAAGAAAACATTATACATATCTTTTGACCCTTTATTTGACAAAAAAAATGTTCTAATATTATTTGGTAGAATTGGTCCATGAACTTTATTAAGATTTTCTATAGAGATATTATGTTTAAGAGAATTTTGATATGATTTTATTGCTGATATAACTCCATTATAAACTAGAAAGTTAGATTTAATTTCATAAATATTTTTGCATTGCTCAAACGACATTAATTTACCCTCATTATCTACCAGATCATTAATCAATAAAATACCGTTATCAGCCCAGTCTTTATAGAACACACATCTGCTACCTATTTTAATATTTCCATTATTCCAAAGTGAATCTGTTAAAAATTCTTCTTCATTTTTTGGTTTAAGTTTATTTAGCATTTCTGTCCATGCTTCAAAAATCTCTTTCCAAAAGGGGTTTTTACATTTGTTTGGTGGGCCTAGAAATACTAGTTTTTCAATATCAATATTTTCTGTGCTTTCTATAAGCTTTTTGAGTTTTGTATTGTTTTTTAGCAACCGTCGGACCCACGTTAATTTTAACCCTTTTATATATTCTTCAATATCTAACATTTTCAGCCCCCCAAATTTATGTTCCAGACATAATATTTCTCTTTTAATCTTGTCAGGCTTGTTTTCCCAAATAAATGAATAGATTGTACGAATAAGTTGTTTAAGAGTAGTATTGCATGGTGTTGGTAATGTTAAAAACAGATGATTTAATTTTGAAATAATTAGTGTCTTGATAATTGTTATCTTTCCCACTGGAGTAAGTGTTTGTCTAGACCAAATATTGATTATATTTTCAATTTCTTTTATTTTAGGATAATAATTCAAAGATTCCATTTCTTGCAAATTGACAGAAAAGTTTATTCCTAATAGTGTAAACCTACTGGAACCCCATTCCAATCCCCACTTTACACACATGGTGTCTTGACTATATTTTTTCTTTCCTATCCACACCACCTTTGTCTTGTCTAAGTTCATATGGAGACCAGACATTTCAGCATATTTATGTAATAAGCGGAGAGTTGCGTCAAGGCACTCTGGTGAACCGTCAAGAATAATTGATGTGTCATCAGCATATTGAGAGATCAAATATTCAGTATCATCTATTTTAATTCCCTTTATATCTTTATTTTTTCTAATTAATATTCCAAGTATTTCTGCACATAAAAGAAATATATAAGGTGATAAAGGATCCCCTTGTCGACAACCTCTTTGAATTTCAAAGAATTCAGATAAAAAACAATTTTGAGAAACTGCAGAACTTATATTTTTGTAAAAGGTTCTTACCCATTGTTTTATAGAGGGGCCAAAATTGAAAAAGTCTAAAACGTCTTCAATGAAATTCCATGATACAGAATCAAAAGCTTTTTCAAAATCTATGAGAAGGAGCAGTCCTGGTAAATCATTTAGTTCTGTATGAAATAATATATCGTAAATAAGACGAGTATTCTCCCCTATAAATCTACCCGGAATAAAGCCAGTCTGATCACTGTTAATAATTTGAGGTAGAACTAATTTTATACGCTCAGCTATGCAGCTTGATGCTAATTTATATGTGGTATTTAGTAAACTTATTGGGCGCCAGTTTTTCATGAATTGTCTCGGTTTATCTCCCTTTGGTATACAGGTTATAATACCTTGTCTTTGAGTAATTGATAATTCCCCTTTTTCGTAACCATTAATTATAGAACGAAATACAAATTTTCCTATATCTATCCAAAAAAACTTGAAAAATTCATTTGTGAAACCATCTGACCCAGGGCTTTTTTCATTTTTCATTTTTCGCAAAGCAGTTGTCAATTCACCATAAGTAATTTCACCCTCCAAAGATTCTCTAATGGTATTATTTATTTTTTTAATATCAGTATCAGGGATTTCATTGTTTAGGTTAACATTATTCAAACTTTCTGTTTTAGTATATAGCCTTTTGTAATAATTGTTTGCTTCTTTTAATATTTTATCTTGCTCACTGATAGTGTCCCCTTTTTCATTGACTAATTTTGGAATAGTTTTATTTATAAAATGTTTAGTTTCTAAATTTAGAAAAAAGTTTGAAGGTTTTTCTCCTTCTTCTATCCATTGGATTTTGGATCTGATGTAGGACCCCCTCATCTTTTCTTGTCTTAATACTTTTAGATCAGTTTTCTTTTTTTCAGTTTCAATAAATATTTCTTCCGTCAATATTTGTTCTTCTAGTTTTTTAATATCTTCTGATAGTATTCTTTCTTTTTTATCTTTTTGTTTCTTCCTAAAAGAAGCATATGAAATTGATTTTCCTCTAATTTCTGTTAATAAAGTTTCTAGAAAGAGTTGATCGTTTATAGTAAATTGAATTTCTAAGTCATTTATCTTTTCTAATGTTTCTCTCTTGTATACTAGTGATGCATATTGTTCTTTAACTTTATTTATAGTCTCTTTAACAGCAGCTGAATATTCAATGTCATGTAAAAGTGAATTGTTAAATTTCCATAGACCTTTACCAATTATAAAGTTATTCATCTTTAAATGTAACATTATTGGGGAGTGATCGGATCTATAACTGTTGAGAATGCGTATATCATAAACATGTTGATTAAGGCCTTGCGATATTAAAAAGAAATCCAATCTTGCTTGTTTAATGGGATTATTTTTTCTCCATGTAAATTTTTTTAGTTCAGGGTACAATTCCCTATAGGGATCTGTTAAATCATAATTTTCTATTATATTTAAAACTTTCTCTTTGGCTTTTGGGTTATTTACATTTTGGTAATTATAAGTATCAAGATTTTGGTTTTGGACTAAATTGTAATCTCCAGTTATTAAAACTGATTGGTTGTTCAAGTCTTCTATTGTATCACTTACTCTAGAATAAAATTCAGGTGAATCTTTATTTGGACCATATAAGCATATCAAAGTTATTCTTTTTCCTTCAATTTCAATATCAATTCCTAACAGATTTCCTTGATCATCTTTTTTTATCCTATATATCTTGTATTCAAAGTTTTTGGTAAAAAATATTGCTACCCCTCTTTTGTTTGTTGCAAAAGAATTGAAAATACAGTCTCCTCCCCATAGATTTTTTATTGATATTTCTTCTTTTTCTGAAAAATGTGTATCTTGTAAACAATATATGTGGCAATTTTTTGCTTTAAGATAATCAAAAACATCTCTCCTCTTCTCCTTTGAATTTAAACCTTGACAGTTGTATGAAACAATTTTTATACCACTATCACTCATTTATTCAATTTTATTTTTATAGCTGAATAATAAATACTTGAGATTTGATGAGAGTATTGCGACCGTCTTCTCCGATAGTGTTTTATATAAGTAAGTGATAATGTAACTCTGAAATGTCTGATCTCCTCTACCTTAATTTCCTGCTGTATCCTAAATACATCATAGTTTCCATACAATAAGTAATACTGTGTCAAAATGAAAAACAAACATAAATAATAAAAAAAACAAAAAGAAAGAAAATTTGAGATCATAGTGTAAATATCAAACATCTAATAATAATTAAAAACAAATTACTATTGTATTGAAGAGTAACCTATCCACTTGTGTTCAAATATTTTTTAATACAGAAATACTGTGTACAAAGGGAGATAAATCTATTTAATTTAAATTATAATAAAAATTATCTCCCATTATATAATGTGTTTTCATATCAAAATCTAAATGCATTAAATATACACTGTTTTGGTTGATTTAAGTAACTTTTTATTTCATTTCAATTCAAATGAGTCAGACCGAAAGAAATAGTGGGTTAATGAAGACAATAAATATGTGTATATTTAGTTTTTGCTTTCAACATGTACAAACAGACAAAACAAATGTTTGATTTTCAATGAAATCAATAGATTTGTTTTGTTTATGAGACAATATCTGAAAAAGTCTAATTTCCATGTCCCGCACTTCACCAGCAATTATTTTTTTATTCAACCATCTTTTTTGAAAATTTTAAGTTTCAGTAAAAACTAAATTATATAATGCACCATGGCCTGCCAATTAAACACTCATTCTTATATTTCTTCCAATAAAATATTGTAATTTAAATGTTCAACCCCACCTAAAATCATGTTGTCCCCTGTGTTTTTTTGAAAACTAAATCATTCAAATAATATCCAAATTAATTAAACAGGCGTCCGATTCTCACATATATGATATATTATATAATAAACTTACCCCTAATTTGTCTTTTTATATTATAACTATAACATGTAATAAAATTTTGCAAATTTTAAGAGAAAAAAAATTTGTTCCCAGGGGTGATTTCCCTCCTGTCACCACTGGGTTTTTTTTACCTGTGGAAACGTTTACAAGACCAAGAGTTATTTTCCCATTATGTATTGTGAAGAGCATCATTTCCTGAATGCATTAGTACAAAGAAATAGTTGGAAAGGCGGCCAGGTTTGAAAATTCAAGCCCATCCAAGGTAAGAATTTATAGAAAAATACTTATTGGTGTTCTATCCTGTTACAGCCTTTTCTTACAATTTCTGAGAATATTTTTAAGTGTGCACCACAGCATTAAGTGTGTTTTTATATCATCTTTTTAAAAGTTATATGTCACAGGAAATACACTTACATTTAATGTGATAAAAAGGACAAAAACTATCGCGTAATTCCTTTCTGTTACGTTCTGTCATGTTACCTGATAAAAAGTAACAGCATAACCATCATCAGTAACAGGAAGGATGTTCAAGACAATTTCACTGAAGAATCGAAAAGTTAATCTACTATATGCCAACCATTTTATTTACTATAAGTTATCACCACCATATTAAATAAATTTCTAAATAATATACATGTACAGTATATTTAATAAAAAAATAGGTTTTTTGCTTTTGATAACAGCAGAGAACATTGTGCAATTCTAATTTAGTAGATAGTAACAGAAAGGAATTTATTTTAGAATTTTTCCTTACCTAGGCAGATTTTTCATCTTGCAAATACAGTTTCAAAGGATAAATGACATTGTTTGCTGTTATCTTCCAATTGTGACCAATTCAAAATGGTGTATTTTTCTTAAACTTTAAAATAAAGCAGAAAAATCCTTTCTGTTATCAACTCTGTCCTGTTACCGTTGTGCTGTTACTCAAGATTCTTTCATGTTACCGACATATCTATCTATATTTAAGTATATTTCTAAACCTTTTGTATTGCAAATGCTAAGATAAATAATTGGCATTTGATAAACTATTGCAGGATATACTAGTAAACCACAAATATTGTCTTAAACTTATTCCTTATTCCCATTAGAAACTTTTTAAAATTGATTCACTTTGGTAACAGGAAAGAACTGGATTTGTTTTGTACCATTTTTAAAATAGCCATTGTTTCCTTATTTAACAATTGTTTGAATTACAGACAACAGTTCCTAGATCCCCAATGTGTGTTCTTCGATTTGTGCTATTAAAATACTGGGTCTAAAAAAAAATTTTTTGATTTTTCTTATTTTCAAAAATTAGACTTTTTCAGATATTGTCTCTTATATTGTTTATGTAGTGTTAACATTTTCAGGATTTTGCAAGTGATTATTTTTTTCTTAATACACTTCATGATATTTACACCATGAGCACAGGAAAGCATGTATAATATGTAACTAATAATTAATAGCAGCTAATCTAAAAGCTCTTGACATGTACAAATTAAGCTTCAGTCATGCACAAATTAAGCTTCAGGCAAATCAACACAAATAAAAGTCATATTAATATAAGCTAAGCAGTAAGCAGTAAGCACTAGTAGAAAACATAAAGCATGTTTGATAGGGCTATAGGATTGATTCTCTTTTAAAAGAAATAAAATTTAAAATTTCGCAATAAATTTTCAATTATTAGTACTATTTGTTAAGTCAGCTTCACTTATTCATTCAAGTCATTTGTAATAATCTCACCTTCTATCATGGTATTATTTGAGACAAGATAACAGTAAAAAAATTCTGTCCCATAAAGTTTCATTAGAACAAGGCTTCTAGTGATGAATTTTGTGTAAATTTAACTGGTTTACGGTTTATATTATCTGGTGAGTACTGACCTTACAACCAGTCATTTAAGCGTGAGAAAAAAAAATAATCGTTAAGCTTTAAAATTTGGAGACTATATAATATGTATATATGACATACATAGTTTAACCTAGTATCCTATCTTGGCTATTTTAGTGAGGTAGAAAAACATTCCTGTTTTACCGACATTACATGCTGGAAAGCACTAAAATAAAAATATTAAGCTGTAGCAAACAAAAAACGCACGAAAAAAAATCCCAACATACACACATCACAAAAAAAAAAAAAAAAACCAACAAAAAAAACAGAACATTAACACATCTATACTTACTTTATGTCACACCCTAAAAAATATTAAAGTATTAAATATACATTTTTGTATATTTGTTTATGAATATACATATTTATACCGAACAAGTAAATATACCAAAAAAACAGAGATACATATATATAATTTGTGTACTGTTTGTTCTACATGTACAAGTATTGATCAGACACAACTGATGTCTTTACGGACGTTCCAGACATCTCGTGCATTTAGACGGGTTTCTAAAACCAAGTGTACACCTCTTGCTCTTATCCTTGTTTGTAGTTTTTCTTTAGTCCTGATGTTATAAGCTATTTTCGCAAGATCGTTACGTGCCTCTTTCATAATAACAGGGAGATCATCAACAATTCTTATCCGTTTTTTTGCAAGTTTGTAAGCCTGAGCCATAATACATTGCTTGTCGTCATAATGCATGAACCTAACAATAATTGCATCCGGGCGTTTTGTACCTTCAACTGGAGCTTTAGCGGGAATCCTATGTGCATTTGCAATAGGGAAACTGTAAGCTTTAAATTTTTCGATACCAAGATCTTTAACAAATAAATTATCAATCACTTCCCAAATTATCTCATTTGGTTTTTGTTCGACTCCATAGATGAGGACATTGTATTTCCTATCATGTTTCTCAAGTAGTACTTGACATTCTTTGAGTGAAGTAAGTTTTTTGTCTATGTCTAATTTGAGCAATTCTAATTTCTCGGTTTCTAAACAATTGAACTGAGATTCCAAATGTCCCACACCTCTCTCAAGCTCATTATACCCCCGCTTTAAAAAAGGGGGGGGTATACTGTTTTACCTCTGTCTGTCCGTCCATCAGTCCGTCAGTCCGTCCGTCAGTCCGTCCGTCAGTCCGTCCGTCAGTCAGTCCGTCCCATGAAACTTTCGTCACATTTTTCTCAGGAACTACACATCCACCCTTTCTGTAATTTGGTATCAACATTTATATATGTCAGCCATACCGTGTGATGCGTTTTCAGATTCATCACTTGACAACTTCCTGTTTACCGAACACTTGTCTGATTTTACACATGATAGCCAAGTTGAAAATTTTCGTCACATTTTTCTCAGGAACTACAATACAAGGATTTCTGAAATTTGGTTTCAGGATTTATATAAGTCAGCTATACCGTGTGATGCGTTTTCAGATTCATCACTCGACAACTTCCTGTTTACCGAACACTTGTATGATTTTACACATGATAGCCAAGTTGAAAATTTTCGTCACATTTTTCTCAGGAACTACAATACAAGGATTTCTGAAATTTGGTTTCAGTAACTAATTATGGGGACTTTAAGAAGTTGGGAGCTGTGAAGTTTTCTACAGCAGAAGTTCAAACATATGAAACTGATTTTTATAATAATTTCTATTTATACCCCCGCTTTAAAAAAGGGGGGGTATACTGTTTTACCTCTGTCTGTCCGTCCATCAGTCCGTCAGTCCGTCCGTCAGTCCGTCCGTCAGTCCGTCCGTCAGTCAGTCCGTCCCATGAAACTTTCGTCACATTTTTCTCAGGAACTACACATCCACCCTTTCTGTAATTTGGTATCAACATTTATATATGTCAGCCATACCGTGTGATGCGTTTTCAGATTCATCACTTGACAACTTCCTGTTTACCGAACACTTGTCTGATTTTACACATGATAGCCAAGTTGAAAATTTTCGTCACATTTTTCTCAGGAACTACAATACAAGGATTTCTGAAATTTGGTTTCAGGATTTATATAAGTCAGCTATACCGTGTGATGCGTTTTCAGATTCATCACTCGACAACTTCCTGTTTACCGAACACTTGTATGATTTTACACATGATAGCCAAGTTGAAAATTTTCGTCACATTTTTCTCAGGAACTACAATACAAGGATTTCTGAAATTTGGTTTCAGGATTTATATAAGTCAGCTATACCGTGTGATGCGTTTTCAGATTCATCACTCGACAACTTCCTGTTTACCGAACACTTGTATGATTTTACACATGATAGCCAAGTTGAAAATTTTCGTCACATTTTTCTCAGGAACTACAATACAAAGATTTCTGAAATTTGGTTTCAGGATTTATATAAGTCAGCTATACCGTGTGATGCGTTTTCAGATTCATCACTCGACAACTTCCTGTTTACCGAACACTTGTATGATTTTACACATGATAGCCAAGTTGAAAATTTTCGTCACATTTTTCTCAGGAACTACAATACAAGGATTTCTGAAATTTGGTTTCAGGATTTATATAAGTCAGCTATACCGTGTGATGCGTTTTCAGATTCATCACTCGACAACTTCCTGTTTACCGAACACTTGCATATTTTTACACTATTAATATTATCCACTTGCGGCGGGGGTATCATCAGTGAGCTACTAGTAGCTCGCAGTTTCACTTGTTGTGGTCTTGCCTAAGTTGTTGTACTTCAGTGTTTGTGATACTAAGGTCAGATTTTACTTGCCCTACTTCAGATTTCACATCACTAATAAGTTCCGTTAAGTTTTTCTCAACAGAGTCGAGCCTAGAAGAAAAGTTTGTGACCTTACTGTCTATACTCAACATTATGTTTTTAAGGTCAGCAACGTCTTCTTTTGTCGCCATGTCTATTTCATTCAAATTTCAATCAATCAAATCAAATTATGTACGGATATTTTTTTCGATATATTGTTTTGTAGTGTTTATTTGTTACCACAATATTCTGAAAGTTATATGACTGTTATATGACTATTAATTTCATATTAATTTCATATTTTCCACAACATAAACACATAATAAATGGATAAGTTACTCTTTTTTCTTCAGCTAGAAATTTTCATGGGCGCCGCCATGACAGGGGCGATAACACATTTTTTTTTCTACGTTCTATGTACTATTTTTAGCCATGTCGACCATCTTGGTTAGCGGGCGGGTCATCGGACACAATTTTAAAACAAGATACCCTAATGATGATTGTGGGCAAGTTTGGTTAAATTTGTTTTGGTAGTTTCAGAGGAGAAGATTTTTGTAAAAGATTACAAAGATTTACAAAAAATTGTTAAAAATTGACTATAAAGGGCAATAACTCCTTAAGGGGTCAACTGACCATTTTGGTCATGTTAACTTATTTGTAGATCTTACTTTGATGAACATTATTGCTGTTACAGTTTATCTCTATTTATAATAATATTCAAGATAATAACCAAAAACGGCAAAATTTCCTTAAAATTACCAATTCAGGGTCAGCAACCTAACAATGGGTTGTCAATTTCATCTGAAAATTTCAGGGCAGATAGATCTTGACCTGATAAACATTTTAACCATGTCAGATTTGCTCTAAATGCTTTGGTTTCAGAGATATTAGCCAAAATCTACATTTTACCCCTATGTTCTATTTTAGCCATGGCGGCCAGCTTGATTGGTTGGCCGGGTCACCGGACACATTTTTTAAACTAGATACCCCAATGATGATTGTGGCCAAGTTTGGTTAAATTTGACCCAGTCGTTTCAGAGGAGAAGATTTTTGTAAAAGTTAACAGACGACGACGGACGACGGACGCCAAGTAATGAGAAAAGCTCACTTGGCCCTTTGGGCCAGGTGGGCTAAAAAATGACATAAGATCGGCAAAATAACAAGACTATATAAATTGCTATTCTGTCGAAGCCGGCACAATCGCCACTGCCTAATCGAATCAGTGAAAAGTGTCACATAAAATATGCTTATCTTATTTCTTGATCGAGATATGTGAAACACAAAATGAATAACCGTCAAATCAAGTGTATAAGAAAAATACGATCAAACTTGAAATAGATATACAGTCATTGGACAAAAGTGAGTTCCTACTAAAAAAATCTCCTATCATTTCCGCTAAAATTGATATTTTTCAATAAATAATAATGGATTTTCATAAAATAGATATCATAAGATGAAGTAATGTGTAAAATTTAATTGTTTATGTGGCCATAATTTCCGTGAGCATTGTTTTCATTTTCTGATAGGTTAAACACAAATTCATTTTTTTACAATTTTAATTTGGTATAATACACAGCAAACTTTTCCAGAAATGTTTTCTTCGTTTTCACCTTGTCAGAAAATCAAAATGAGCATGAAGAATATCATTACCAAATAAACAATAAAACTTTAAACTTTTCTGCATCTTATATGGTATTTATTTTACATCCATTGGCCGTGTAACGGTTTATTTCTTCCTCTGTGATATTTTATCCTGAGGATAATTTGTCCCGGTAATTTTTTTCCAGGCATGGTATTTCACAGGTTGATTTTTTCCAGAGGAGTGAAAATCTATCTGTGTTATGCGGATAGTATGTACCGGTATATATTTGCCGTACTATATTTCACAGAACCGTGTGAAATAGAGTCCCATTAACTACTATGTAAGTTACTGACTATAATTATAAAATGTTTCACAAAGGTAGACTAAATTTGCATAATTTATCAAAGGGAGGTAATTATGAGCAATTTATATTTTAAAGACATTAATATAATATATTTCTGAATCTATTTTATAGCGAAATTTTTATTTGAATCTTATTTTTCATATGTTCATTTATATAAAAAGATGACTTACAACTTGATTTAATAAAACAGATAACATTTCACAGGTAAAAACTATCCAGCTGTTAAACATGCTATTGTTCCAATATATTGTTATGCTATGATTTATCTGATTTCCATATAATCAACAACTACATCTCTGTCCCCAGACAAAACTATTTATATAGTTAAAAATATCATCATAATCAAATTCTTCTATTACTGTTAACAGTAGTAATATGCAACTATATTTCTACCTTACTTTTAAATTTATATTTGTACTGAGATCTGAAAACAACTCACTTTTACATGAATTTCACTAACCTTATTTAATCATGATATTATTTTCACAATTCACGGCTGGTAATCTACACACGCAGAACATTTGGTTCTGCAATGAAAACCGTGAGAGGATTTTCCGGTTGTGCTTGAATGGAGTAATTGTCGCCGCTTCAAAAGGTATGTACATTTCTAAATCTCAATTTTCTTATTCAACTGATCAAAATATTGAAAATCAGAGAATGCTATGCTGTGGTAAATAAATTAACGAAGAAATACATATATCATTTACTGTTGTACGTAGAGTTAAACTCTTACAAAAACAGTTGCCTCACGAGAAATCGCCTCAAAAAGTGACATTTCAATTTTGAAATGGTTCTATTTACAGACCTACAAGTTCAAATTTAGTTTTTTTTAGGGCAATGGATATGAATGTTGTTTTTGGCGGCGTGTACGCTGTCCGGGATTGTCAGACGTCTTAATAATTCCAAAAACTACATTTTTTCATTAAGTCATGCGTGAGGGGATCGGTTCTGATTGAGGACATCGTGAATGCGTGAGGGGAAGTACAAATCATATCTTTATATTCAAGCTATGAGTCTTTGAAACTTACCTAAATAAGGCTACATTGTTCATGAAAAAACACATAATGTGTGCTAAAAAAATCACTGAGATTGATATTGAAATAAATTGTTGGAACCTAGGGCTTAATAATATGTTTCACGAAGAATAAAAACAAAAAATGTTGTCAACGATAACCAAAAATATTGCAGAAATGTTGGGGAGTATCTCATTCGTCTTGATTCGTCCTTTTCAAACCACTCAACAATGTCCAAAAACAGGTCGAATGCAATGTTGTTTAAAGGAAAACGTCCACTAATGAAAAAAAATCAAAAATCTTTCCCTTTCCCTTCGTCTTAGAGTTTATCTAAAGCACTTTGAAAAACTTTATGTTCTTCTTCAATGTCTTCCATGTGGTCTTTCTCGTGGTCTACTACGTGGTCTTTTTCTGTGACTTCTTCTATGTCTTCTTCGTTGTCTAATACATGCTCTTCCTTATGGTCTTCCTCGAGATTATATTTGCTTACGTCGATGTTCTTGAATTATAAATTCTGTATATCTGCCCTTTTTGTTTCGAAAATTTCGTGATTTTGGGTGAACAGATTACGTCTAATATATATAGGTGTTGAAGTTTTGATCGGCGATATACTTTTCTTAAATATATGTGGTGATCTCTGTGACGTATATTTGACGACAGGACTACTCCCACAGGGTTTAGTTCGCTTCGAGGGCGGGGATGACTTTTATCTCCATGGCTTTTTGTAGAGAGTCAATTTTAGTCCTCTTTTCCTTTTACCTTTGAATAATGGCATTTTCTGAATTTGAGCAAACAATTTTAAATAGTTTGATTTCATTGAATCAGTGATCAGTTTACATCTGTTAAAGTATAAGAACAAATCTGTGATGATTTTTAATCAGCATTGGTCACATTTATTGAGTCAACAAAAGTCACAAAGCCAAAGATTAAAAAAATTCTGTACTTCCCCTCACGCATTCACGATGTCCTCAATCTGAACCGATCCCCTCACGCATGACTTAATGAAAAAATATAGTTTTTGGAATTATTAAGACGTCTATCAACACCGGACAGCGTACACGCCGCTAAAAACAACATTCATACCCATTGCCCTAAAAAAAAAAAAAATTTGAACTTGTAGGTCTGTAAATAGAACCATTTTAAAATTGAAATGTCACTTTTTTGGGCGATTTCTCGTGGGGCAACTGATTTTGTAAGAGTTCAACTCTACGTACAACAGTAAATGATACATGTATTTCTTCGTTAAAGTATTCACCACAGCATAGCATTCTCTGATTTTCAATATTTTGATCAGTTGAATAAGAAAATTGAGATTTAGAAATGTACATACCTTTTGAAGCGGTGACAATTACTCCACTCAAGCACAACCGGAAAATCCTCTCACGGTTTTCATTGCAGAACCAAATGTTCTGCGTGTGTAGATTACCAGCCGTGCAATTACGATCTTTGAAATTACTTCTGATTTTCTTCCCTATGTTTCATGATAATTTTCTTTTTAAAAGGATGATATTGACTTGAATACATTTTTTTGTATTTCAGGAAATTTTTTCAAGGATAAATTGTGAAATTATTTCCCATTATAATATATATTTTTTTAACAATTTCGCTTTATTTCAAATACACTATTATTATTTCATTGTATTTTTAAAGGATAATTTTTTTCTAATAACTATTTAATAAGTTAACTACCCAGATAGAATTTCACGGCAAAGGATAAAATATCCCAGGGAAATAGTTTCCTCCGGATAAAAAATAACAACAACTACTGTGACATTTTTTTCTCCGGATCAAATTTCACCCGGATATAATTTTGCTTTACATATTTAGCCTACTTGGTAATATGTTTTTGAAACAATATTGAATTTAGTTGAAATGATAGGAAATTTTTGGATTGGGAACTCATTTTTGTCCAATGACTGTATGGTAAAAATTGACTCTTAAAATATCACTAGTACTAGTGTACATGCACATTGTTAAAAGGGCCGTCCTTGGTCATCATCGTGTTAGTGTCATTCAAGGTTTTTGTCTTAACCAATCAATCTAGGTGTCGCTCTGGTTTGTTGCTTCCGGGTTTGTCACAATCATGTGAAGAAAACTGTGATTTTGCTATTTAAAATAGAATAAGTTGACTCATTTCTAAACAATATTATACATATCAAGGTGTAAGCATACACGTAGTTGAAGAAATGTCGTTCTTCTCAAAGAAACCAACCGTAGAACGTAAGCTTGATTAAAACTCGAGACCATATGATTAAAATAAGAAACGGAAAACTGTACACAACATATTATTTATATTTTTTGTTTATTGTATAAAACTATTTATGATATGGCGTGAACATTGTGAATTGACTATACACATGTAGATTAATGTTAAATCTGCAAAAGAGGACACATTCTGTCAATCTATTTTTCTAAAGAAATAAGTGATTTTTAAGGTTCATCATAAGGAATTGAAAAATATGGCCGTGTTTACACCTCCAAAATTACTATGAGTACAGACAAACTGGTACATCCAGGAAAGTTTTAAGGCATGGCAGGAACTAGATATATACAAGTTATACGAAGTCTACGTTTCAGAAAATTAAAAACTTACCTGGATTTTGATGTTCATTTTTTTCCAGTCTGCAGAAGATAGCAAAATAAACAAACACCCGAGTTTCATTTGATACGTATACGGTCCACTCAGTTACACTGTTTAAACCTGTTAAATCACCTATTGTTTACAGGTGTCTATTGTCCATCTATTGTCCATTTAAATCAGCACTACTCACAACATTGATTATATGAGGGAAGCTTCTCAATCGTTTTCACTACTTACAATGTAGTTAATTTTTGCACCTTCTGCAGGAACGAAAAAAAAATGAATAGCAAAATCTAGAAAAGTTTATAATTTTCTGAAACATAAAATGCATTTAAAATTTATATATCTAGTTCCTGCCATCCCTTAAAACTGTCGCAAGTGTATAGGTTAGTCTGTACTCAGAGTAAAATTTGGGGTGTAAATACGGCCATTTTAGCCAAAAGGTTATGATGAACCTTAATGAATCCGGGTCCGTTCGCGCCACATTCACGTTCGCACCCACTCATGTTTGCCCCCTTTCACTTTCGCACCCTACATGTTCGCACCCAAAGTCAGTTCCCACCCAATTTTAATTGATTTTGTGTTTAATAACTATAGCTTTGTAATCAAGTTTTGGCAAGTGTATTCTTATATTTGTTGTCATTGTCTCAAAATAATGTGAGACAGCATTTTTTTTGTGTTGAATAAATCTTAATCATGTTTTGGATAGTGTAGTGTTAAAAAAAATATAATCCTTTCTAAATAAGTGGGATTCTGTCAACATTTTATTTTGTGTTGAATAAATCTTACTCATGTTTTAATTAGTGTATTGCTATAACTTTGTTTTGTTTCAAAATAAAGTGAGATTCTGACTACGTTTTTTTTTTGTGTGTTGAATAAATTTTATCATGTTTTGGTTATAATAGTGTATTCCTATATTTTATTGTTTCAGATCAAAGGGACCAAGCTGTTAAAAACAATTATCTTTTGTGTTTTTCGTTTAAAATCTTGAATGTTTTACTTACACCAAAGCAATTTATAACAACAATCATGATTTTCCAATTATTCAACTGGAATTTGATTTAAAATTGGGCGCGAACGTGTAGAGTGCAAAGGACCTTGGGTGCGAACGTGCGAACGTGTAGGGTGCGAAAGTGTATTTGGCGTATTTGGCGCGAACGAACCTGATACCATTTTTAATCAAGGAAAAGGTTCTGTGGATAATAGAGTATGAAAGTTTTCTATTCAATCTTATGGGTTACAAGAATGCCCAAATAACACTATTATTATCTGAATAACACTTGTAATGACCAAATAATACTTGAAATTTTAATACTAGTTAGCACATATTCATGATATTGGTGACTTTTAAACATTCGGATAAAAACAGTGTTATTCCGTCATTCAAGGTATTGCTTATAACTTACTTACTTAGGCTTCATTTTAATGTTCTCTTTTCTCTCATTATAAAAATTGAAATTTAACATGATAAACATAGTTTTAATCTATGTTTTGATAATAAAAAAAGTAAAACTATGACAGTAGGGCAATCAAAATGCAAAAAAAAGACAACTTCTTTAAAAATAAACGGAGAAACATTAGAGGATGTTTCTGAATATAAATTTTTAGGTAATGTTATAAAATGTAATGGTTCATTTATACAAAGTACACTAGACTTGTCACAAAAAGCTAGAAAAGTACTATTTTCTTTAAAGTCCTATACATCCTCTCTTGGGGAATGGAGAGCTGCCTATAAATGTTTCATGTAATCTATTTGAAACAATGGTAAAACCAATGTTAACATACAACTCTGAAGTATGTTATATGTACACATATATAACCTATTATAGAGCTAAAGAGAGAGCAAATAAAACTAATCAGATAGTTGATAAGTTATCTTTTATTGACAAAAGTCCCACTGAAAAAGTCCACCTTTCATTCTGTAAGCATATACTTGGAGTAAGAAAATCCTCGTCAAATATAGCAACACGAACAGAGCTTGGTCGACTCCCTATTGAAGAGTATATACTCTCACAAACATTGCTATACTTTTCCCGTCTGGAAACCCAAAATGTAAACCCCTTATTAAAAGAGGCGTCTGAAATGTGTAAAAAAATGCACTCAGAGGGAATATATACATGATATACTTACCTTACTGATATTTTAACGGAATTAGATATTAATCCAGAAATAATAACAACTGTACAAAATACAGGTACAGCAATAAATAACATAAAAAAGCAAATTAAATTTTATTGCAATGTCTTTTTCAATAATCTATTTGGAGAAAAGATGGAGGACTTAAATGAAAGTAATAAAATTTTCCTATACAAAAATATTAAGATTAACTTGAAACAAGAATTTTACCTAAAACATAACCATTCTGACTCCAGAAAACTATTAACAAAATTCAGAATTAGCGAACACACTCTTTTAATAGAAAAGGGTAGACATCTTAAGATCCCTAGAGATCAGAGATATTGCAAATTCTGTAATGAGATAGAGGACGAAAAACACTTCCTTCTCAAATGCCCTAAATATATCTTTTATAGAAACAAATATTTTGACTTTATGAAAACCAATTCAGAGTGGAAAGATACTGATAAAGATGACATGCTTAAACTTAAAATAATACTAAACCCCACATCTCACAGTCAAATTAAAAATACAGTTTCCTTTATAAGACAGTCATTAGAACTGCGGATGGGAGACCCAAAACAATAATTTGAACTGATACATTTTGTGTTTTAATATTGTATTGTGTATTTGTGTATATATGTTATGTTTGTCACAGATCATGTTTTTGGTTTATATGGCAATAAAATTATTTGATTTGATTTGATTTGATTTGATAATATTTTAAAACTTACTGGTTCCAATGGAATTGCAACTTGTCAAACAAAAAAACATGGAGTCGATTTGTTTCTGTGACGGTAGCCATGGTGAACTGTCTTGCTAACTTACAGTGTATCTACATGCATGTAGCTGATTCCAGTCGTCTGTAAGTCTGGTTAGAGAATAATATGCGTTTATTCGGTTATAAAGTATTTGACAAAGAACCAGTTTTTAAATTAAACCAATGGGTCTGTCAAACGTGTCAGGTGTGTAAACGTACATGTATCATGTACAATGTACCTGTATATGCTCAATAGAAATACATGTAGAAAAAGAAAACAAGCATCTATTACAATGTATTTGTTGCTTTTGAATTTATCTTATATAAACTTTGCACATATATAGATTTATATTGAAATCTTATTATTTTAGAATCAATAAAACAGAATGACAGAGTTCTAAGAAAAACACAGAGAGATTTAGAAAGAGACAGGCATAAGCTGGAACTTGAAGAAAAGAAACTTGTAATTAATTTATCAAATATTTTCTTACATGTCATATATCATGTATATGTATATATTTTAATTTGAATAAGAAAAATTACATTGAAACCATTAACCATGCATTGTTTTAGTATTTTGCATGTTTAATCTGCTTATTTGCTTTTCGTTACCCATTTCACACATGCTTTGAAAAACAAATAAACTTATCATTAGGTAACCGTAACTCTTTAAAACTGTTCTCTATTTTATACTAAATAATGTTATCTCATGAATAGAGTAATATTTCTATCTAACTTCATATTCATAAAGTTTGTAATCAACATGATCATGATGATGGTGAATAATTAATATTTGAAATTTGAAAAAAAATATTAACCTTTTATTTCTTCATGTTTATGGTTTACTCAATAGACATAAGAAGATGTATGAGTGTCTATAAGAAAACTCTTAGTCTCCATCCAAATCACAATTTGTAAAAGTAAACTATTATATGGTCATCAACACTGAGTCAGTGAGTCTTGGCTCACATCGAATAAACAAGCCATAAACCATGTTTACATAGATGAAAGTGCTTAGGGAGCTACCATTTGATTTTTATGGGGGGGCTAGGATGAAAAATTTTGTCCTGCATTTTTTTTTAGTTGTAATCTCTGTCCTGCCTTTTTATTTTTCACTCTATTCGGTCCTGCCTTTTTTATTATTAGTTTATCCTGACTTTTTTTACCTAAATTGTCATCCTACCTTTTTTTTTTGCAAAGTGTCTCATCCTGCCTTTTTTTTTTTACTTAAAACTCCTGTCCTGCCTATTTTCTTCAAATTTCATCCTAGCCCCCCCCCCCCCCCCCCCCCCCCATAAAAATCAAATGGTAGCTCCCTTACATGTAATTTCACATTGATAGTTTATAGATGTAGAAAAAACATTTCCAATTCATGTTAATCATTACAAGTAATTTTCTTATTCAATATAATATCTCATATGAAATAAGAAGATGGTGTACTTCATGTACGTGTGAAGATATCCTCACACTTTTTCAATGGAAAATCAAACAAACTATGGTACATGTATGATAATGAGAATCGATGAGTTACCAAAGACCAAATAAAAGTAGTTAACAACTACCCGGTATATATATCCTTGTATGAACTTTAACAATGAGCAGGGCAAATATTGCAGAGCAGCGTTAACCTATAAAAAGTCAAATGTAATGTATTTAAAATGAGAAAACCAACAGCCTGAGTTATTTGAAAAACAAATATGATATACAACAAATTACAACCACTGAATTACTGACTTCTGACATGGACAAAAGTAAAACAACAAAAATACAAAACTCCAAGAGTGAGACATGTTTGAGCACCTCACCCTCTCCTAACCTAAGACAGGGATGTTACACATGTAACAGTACAACATAAGATAAAAATGTCAGTCTTATCAGTTCCCCAATCTCCGTTTCAAGAAAATCGCAACAATTTTACATCATATTTGTCTAATAAGTGAAGAAGGAACCTTTTTCACGGCTGCACGTGAAAAAAACTGGCAAATCAGGTTGCACGAAAATAACCCTTTACCACCCTCTATGACAGTGTCAACTAAACAAATTAATGTTTTATATTTTACAGGAATTGGAAATTAAAAAAGCTGCAAAACAGAATAATAAACAGGTAAGAATTTGTTTAGGTTACTTCTACAATAAAAGATTAGATAATTTTCCTACCAGTATAATTTTTACCTGTCCATAGGCGAAGTTGAAATTTGAATATCACTTCCATTTGACAGGAATTCACTTGCCACAGATGACATGACAGTGTTCTCCCAGGGCCTTTATACATGTTAAAGCACTGGTGATATATTTCTACAATGGTGCTATCTTGGATGATTTTTATAACCGAATGTATACATGGAATAGAGGGCCGTATGGTCATGATGGTGCTATATGTTTTGGAAAACTAATCTTATGTTAATTTCCATGCTTTTTGAAAATTCTGAGTAAAACACTGAATGAAGTGGAAACCTAAAAAAATGCTGTTATAAAAAGGATAAATTACCGTTTTGATCATCTTGTATTGTATTCAAAAGGCAAATCGAATTCTATAATCCTAGACCCCTACACCAGGACCATGAACATTGTTACTCAAGGAAACTTAGATTTTCCCTTCTAAATTGATGGAGACAATTGCATTTAAATATAAAAAATAAGATGTGGTATGATTGCCAATGAGACAATTCTCCACAATAAACCAAATGACACAAAAATTAACAATTATTGGTCACTGTACAGCCTTCAACAATGAGCAAAGCCCATACTGCATAGTCAGCTATGAAATAACTGTAAAACAATTCAAATGAGAAAACTAACGGCCTATTTTGTGTACAAAAAATGAACAAAAAACAAATATGTAACACATAAACAAACGACAACCACTGAATTACAGGCTCCTGACTTGGGACAGGCACATACCTACTAAATGTGGTGGGGTTAAACATGTTAGCTGGATGTTCACTTTACTTGCAATAGGACCAGTGATTAGAAATTTGCAATACTTTATTAGGATCAAAGAATTTTTATGAAACAAAAAGAATATTTGATATTGAAAGGGACATTTTGATAGAGAAATAATAAGATAAGTAATTATATATCTAAGTGATCAATAGCATTGTACTTGAACATGTTGAAAGTTTGAGTACTGTAAACCAACTTATTTTCGCGGACACTTTTTTTCGCGTTTTACCCTTTCATGACCACTTCGCGGCTATTTAATTTCGCGATTTTCTGATTGACTTGATGAAGTTAAAAAAGGAAATATCCAAGCTTTACATATTCACGACGATTTAAATTGGCGTTATTTTTTTACTCGCGAAAATAAATCGCTCGCGAAAATAAGTTGGTTTACAGTAATTCATTGTAGATTGAAATTGACATTACTCAAATTATTATATAGAATGTTATTAAAAACAACATCAATTTTGTCGTGTGCAAAATATATTCAATTTGAATGAATGATTAATTATATAACAGTAAACATAGATGTCTAACTGAATTCTCTTACTTATTTTAGGCATGTGTAGTTCTAGCAAAACAATTAGTAAATTTGAGGAAACAGAAAACAAAGAGTTTTGCAATGGGCAGCAAAGTAGGAGCAATAGGCAATCAACAGAAGGTAAGAATTATGACAAAGCATAAGTAAGCCATATTTTTATTACAGCTTAACGCTAAAAGTGTGCTGTTTAATTACGGTACTAGAATTGTATTTGCCAGTTTGCCAGATAACCACAAAAACTGCTTTAAATTCAGAAAAACATAATTCAGAAATACACAATATTTTTGCCACATGATCATGAATTTAAAATTGAGAATGAAAATGGGGAAGAAGTCAAAGAGACAACAACCCGACCATAGATCAGACAACAGCTGAAGGCCACCAATAGGTCATCAATGTAGTGAGAAACTCCTGCACCTGGAGGTGTCCTTCAGCTAGCCCCTAAACAAATATGTATCCTAGTAAAATCATACAAGACTAGCACAGGCCAGAGACTCCTGACTTGTAACAAGTGCAAAATTGTCTCCTGGTTAAACTTGTTTTTTGTTTGACAATTTATCAGTATTTTCATTATCGTTAGTCTTAGTCTTTCAGTGGGTATAAAAGTGGAATATATGGTTCACTGAGTAAAGTAACAAAATTTTTATTCATTTAGAGAATTTCAATTAATTTAATGACAATTTGAGTTACATTAATAATCTAATATGCATTCAAAGAATATGATATTAAAAGGAGATGTGTTATGATTGCCATTGAAACAACTATCCACCAAAGCTCAAATGAAGTGGATGAATTACAGGCAGCTGCCTTCAACAATGAGAAAACCCATACCGTATAGTCTGTTATTAAAGTTCTAGACATGAATTATATGAACAATCCAATTGAGAAACTTAACAACCTAATTTTTAACAAAACAATTTATAAAAAAGCAGACATGAACCAACAACAACCACTGAACTACAAACTCCTGACTTGGGATAGGCACACATAGAATGGTGAGGTTAAACATGTTTGAAGGTGGCAACCCTCATAACATTGGAAAACAGTGTTTCAGTACAACATAACAACAAATTTAAAATCAGTTGAATAAGGCTTAACTCATAAGATGGATACAAAACAGAACTACATTTACAATGCAATAAAAACAGTCAGAGGACGTGGCAGGGTATTTATACATCCCTATAATAAAAAAAGGCACACAGAACAGATCTGGGATAACTCACAGTTACTGACAGCTGAGTTTGTTTTCCAATTTACTTAGTTAAAACAAAATTAGATTGATAGAAATATGTAATAGAACTTGCATTGCTAGACTTACAATGGTACAGAGTGATTTTCCTACCTTTTATTCAAACGGGGTCTGGGCCTTAGGCAATTAGGGGAAATAAATCATTGTTTTCATCATAGTTTAAGGAGGTTATTTATTAAACATGTTAAAATTCCAGTTTTTCTATCATAACCAAATTTTAACATATATCACAAATGTATCATTTTTGGGGAAGACGGCTTCAAGCCGTCAATCCCCAATGGGGTTGACCAGAGTGACATTCCCTCACATCATTCATTTTGTTTTTATAGTGTGGAAAACCCCCCTACAAATCTTACTGAGAATGATGAGATGGGGAGACACAAATGAATAAATTGACTTTAAACACTTTTTTACACATTTCCCTTCTGTTTCTCTCGAAATTATTGTATAATGAGCTCTCCTTTACACTATTTACGTTTCTTTTACAATCCGGAAAAATCAGTATGACGAGATATTCTAAATATATCCAACCTACATTATATTTTATAGTGACGTCATTGTTGGAATGCCACACTACGCATTAGCAGGGATATCCTTCACTGGTTATTTAAATCATTCTCAAAGATTGTGCACTTAATAAAAAATAGTATTTGTTAAATTTAAACATAATGATGTTTGCTGTAGATGATTCAAACATCAACATGCAATACTTTAATTTGTAGGTCAACAACTTTCAAAGTAAACAGGAAGTCCGAGGGGCTACATGAAATCGGGGAGAGAAACGATCTTTCCATTTTTTTCTGTAAAACTCTGTTTTGAGAATCTTCCTCCAATTCAGGAGCACCTCAATTTATGACCTAATTATCCACTAAAATAAACACTTAAAATGTGACATTTAGTATATGATAAGTAGTCTTCCATTAAAACTAAATTTTGTGTACCAACATAATCATTGTAATAGTTACAAAAAAAATTACAAATGTTGCATTTTCATGATTTTGTAGTTTAAACCTATTTATTCATGAATTTTACAAATATTTCAAAATGTAGGATTTGGAAACAAGCTTCACACAGTTTACATCAATCATATTGTTAGTTTTATTAGTACCTGTATCCATGTGATGAGAGATGTAACTGGGATCTTTATCAATGGAAATTTAAAACTGAATAGATTTTTCAGTCCTAACTTTCTTAAGAAAAAAATTAAAAATCTTAAGAGTACTGTCACAAAAAATGGAAAATGGCCCTAGCCTGCAGTTCAGTCGTACACTATAAAGATTTCAAAAATAATTGTAGTTGTTGTTAAATGACAAATTCAACTAGTTGAATTTTAGATAATTAACTATCAACTTTAATTGAATGTTTAGATATAGAAGATGCAGACTATTCCATTGGTCTAAATTGAATCCTAAACTAAAGAAACGAAATTACATTAAACAACAATTGATTCCAATAGTCCACATGTTCTAGCTGTTCTTTTTTTTCATTCTTTACATGAAGACTATCAAAAGATACCCCCCCCCCCCCCAAAAAAAATGAAATAGAAACAAGGGCCGTTTTTCCCCTCAGAGCTATTCAGCTCTTTGATTTTTTCTTGATGCTTTTTATTTTTAATATATATCATCAGGATTTTTCATAAGAATGATCAAACTTGATTAAAATAGGAATTTTCAGTGTTCATTTATGGAAAAAATAGGGTTTTTATAATTCGGAATGGGGTCAATATTCTGACCCAAAATAAAGGCAGGAAAATCACTTGTACTTGTATCTGATGCACTATACATCATTTTAATGTTTTATTTCAGTTAATGCATTCTAATATGAAGATGGCTGGTGCAATGGGAACTACCACAAAGGTAAGATAGGTATTAAGGCCAAATAAAAATATATGTATGGTTCAGGTGCTAAGGGCAAATAAATATATATGTATGGTTCTAGTTACATACTTTTAAAAAAATAGGGTCGTTAGGTTGGTAATTTTATTTAGTTTTTTCTAAATTTTTATTTTGGATTGTCAAAATCCAGAAAAAAATCATGTGTTTACCGAAATTGATTCCAGTATTATACACATTACTACCAGAAGTTCACCATTTAACATGTGTTTTGTTCTAAAATAAACAGTCATGTCATGTTTTTAGTTAATTGTGTTGCATTCTGTTATGAGTTTTCTGCATTTTAGCCATAACAGATACTTCTGATTGAAATTCAGATGACAGAAATCTACATTTAATTATTTAAATTCACAATCCTCAAAAATTGAAGTTCTAGGGTTGGGGGTTTAAACTATGTTCAGTCGGGTAACTGGAACCATATATCACATATATATTTTTATTTGGCCTAATGTCAGATGTGCTTTATTTGATTCAAAGTTTTTGTTTCCAATGAATGTACAATAAGGCAATTACACATTGGCAAAGTAATAATATAAAGGTGATTTGGCCCTTAAGGTTTTGAAAAGGGTAATATAAATTGTATATTTCAATTGGCCTTAGACCAGAAGGTCTACTTGAAAAAACAGTTATTTTTCTTTGTCTTCATCAAAAGGTACTATGTATTGACATGCAATACTCTCAGAATGCTTTGTTTTTTTTCAAAATTTACCGCCGTCCATCAACATACGCCTGCATCTTTGTGTCAACAGTTTGTTTTAAATGTTTTATTGTATTATCTTGGTACATACTTGTTGTTTATGCATCCAGCTGTGTTAATAATCCATTTGCTCTATTGACAATTCATCTTAACCAACATGCCACAAAATAAATATTTGTATATTAAGGGAAGTAACTCCAGATTTATTTTGATATTTTGTTGTAAGTTTCATAGGATCTCATGAATATAATGAGATTCACAATGTTGTTGTTGGATAATGTAGTCTGTTTTTCCGTCCAATATTTTATTCGTGTTTGTTTTTTATGAAATATTCATAAATAGATTTTGAAATTCACAGTCATTTGACAGTAGAATTTAGTGAAATATTGTTGATCATTGCCAATTTAATCTTTGATGAATTAAAACTAGATTTTTTCTTTTGCTGTATGATTGTTGTTGTCTTATTTTGTTGTTTACTTTTTTGTCTGAGAAACCCCAGATCACATACATGCATTGTTCTTGTTTTTCTGTCAATTTGATAATCATTTTGTAATTGTTTTAAAAAGAATAATACAAAATGTTAATTTATAAAATTATATTTTTACAGACAATGCAACAGATGAACAAAGTTATGGATCCAGTAAAGATGGCAAAGACAATGCAAGACTTTGAAAGAGAGAATGCTAAAATGGGAATGACAGAAGAAATGGGTAAACTTCTATATGATATATAGCAAAACAAGAAAATTGAAGTTTGATAATCTATTCGATATTTTCAAGTTAATCACTCATTCTTCGTTAAGAATTATAATTTAAATTGGGTTACGGGTAACTTTTTCATACTTTCTAAGATAATTGAAACTTTGGTAGAGGTTTTATTTTTTATGAAGCAAAATATTAAAAAGACTTAAGTATGATGTTGTCAACCTATACATAAAAAACTTCAATCTAGGATAAAAGCTTTTTCAAGATCAAGAAATAGCATTGGAAGAAGAAAAAAAAAAGAAATTTTTTTTTTTTTTATATTTTACCAATAAAAATACTTAGTTTTGGCATTCAACATTACAGTGTTACTCTGAATAGCAGGATTGACTCAGGATTCTGAAGAACCCTTTAAAATCTTTTTCAGTATTTGACACATAAGAAAAATACTCTGACAGATATTTATATAGACTTTTTTCATATTACTGACTATTTACTCAATCAAGCAGGAAGTTCAGGAACATATATATCGATGTGACTTGACACTACCTTATTGTAGCTAAATTTATCGTCAGGTCATAGTTAATAAAGATACAATACGGAAACAGACATGTATTAAAAATGACTTGCTATTATCCTAATAAGTTTTATATTGAAGACACTGTATCAAACTTATGAAGTCTCTGGGAGTCCAAGATTTTATCGATTTTATACTGAATAGCCTTTGGGATTCATTTCCAGTTAGATAAACTGTTCGCAGAGTCAAGTAAGAGCACCAAAAGAAAGTAAAATCTATTATAAAATAGGTGCAATTTGGTCTAAAAATTACTGTTTTCAGACTTTCTGATGATTTTGTTTTGTATAGAAAACATTAAACAGTTAATCCATTATGTCCAACTATAAGATAGGTAACACATTTAAAAAATAAAAATTATGGTGTTAATAGTGGGTATTAAGAAAATGGTCAATTTAGTATTTGATACTTATCGATTAAGGAGGCTCGCGGATATAAGATTTTCAGTAAAAAAATAAACATTAATTTTTCATTACGAATTTTATTTATTACCTGTAGTAGTTGTTACTTTATCATATGGTACAAAAATCATTCCTAAAAATCAATTCATGTTGGCCCCAGGTGACTTTTAAAATGACATATCATTGAAAAGGCTCCAAATTATCGCCCTTTGGTGCAAAAATGCCATTTTTTGGCATTAAAATTGAAATATCTTTTTTAACTTATCGGTACCCTATATTTTTTATTGCTGTTTTCGAATAAGCTGTACATAAACTAAATTATTGTAAAATTTAAGCGATTTCTGTAATTTAGTTCTTTTTTTATTTCGATATTACCGCTATTTCTCCTATTAGTTCATCAGAAAAAAAGGACATAAACAAAAATGTATGCTTCTTTCAAAGGCAGATTGTGAGCGTAAATGAAAAGTGACCCCATTTTTTTATTTCATTTTTCTATTAAGTATAAGATAAAGTTGATTTATAGAAAAATATAGAGAAATCCTATATTAGATAAAAAATTTGATTTAGACCCGCGAGCCCCCTTAAATGTAATTTCATCTTTTTGTTTTTCAGTAAATGACACCTTAGATGATATTCTAACAGAATCATGTTTGATATTTTTCAGTAAATGACACCTTAGATGATATTCTAACAGAATCATGTTTGATATTTTTCAGTAAATGACACATTAGATGATATTCTAACAGAATCATGTTTGATATTTTTCAGTAAATGACACCTTAGATGATATTCTAACAGAATCATGTTTGATATTTTTCAGTAAATGACACCTTAGATGATATTCTAACAGAATCATGTTTGATATTTTTCAGTAAATGACACCTTAGATGATATTCTAACAGAATCATGTTTGATATTTTTCAGTAAATGACACATTAGATGATATTCTAACAGAATCAGGAGATGAAGAAGAAGAAGATGCAGTGGTATCACAGGTTCTGGATGAAATTGGTATTGAAATCTCAGGAAAGGTATGCAATGGAATATTTATTGAAAATATAAAGGGACATAACTTGAGAATAGTGAAAGTGACTCAACCCAAATTCAAATTTGATCTGTGTTTTGTGGTAGTTAGCATTGTGTTTATAGTCTGGTAATATAACATTGAGGTAAACTAATGTTAGAGAAGGGAAATTAATTTTGGGACTTACAAACAGACATACAGAGGGACAATGATGTAACTTATTGCCTCAGTGGCCGTGGCAGGGGTATACAAATTAAATATATGGCTTTATTTTGATAGTATGTGAAGTCAGCAGGTTAATTTCTTAATTGAAAATTTTGAAGTAATATAGTTTTATCTAGCTGATGATAATTTGAAGGGTTTTATAAAAAAAGATATAATTTGTACATCTCTAAATTAAAAACTAAATTGCCAATATTGTTTCACTTCACTTTAAAAAAAACGGGCATTTAAATATACTTCATTTAATGCAACTCAAAAGATGGTGTTGGAAATTGTTTTTATGTATTGATTAGTTTCTTAAAACAAGTTAAAAGGGACATCTACTTAAATAATGGTGTGTGATTCATGATACCTCTCAATATAAACGTTAACTGAATTAAGGAGGCTCGCGGGTATAAAAAAAATCAGAAAAAAATTAACTTTTTTGTTTTCATTACAAATTTTATTTATTACTTTATCAGTTGTTACTTTATCATATGGAACAAAAATCATTCATAAAAATCAATTGGAGTTGGGCCAAGATGACTTTCAAAATGTATATATCATTGAAAAGTTCCAAATTATCTCCCTTTGGTGCAAAAATGCCATTTGTTTTGCATTAAAATTGAAATATCTTTTTTAACTCATCGTTGACCTATATTTTATATTATCATTTTCAAATAAGCTGTACTTAAACTAAATTATTGTAAAATTTGATAGATTTCTGTAATTTAGTTCTTTTTTTATTTCGATATTAGCTTTATTTCTCCTATTAGTTCAACAGAAAAAAAGTAATTTTACAAAAATGTATGCTTCTTTCGAAGGCAGATTGTGAGCTTAAATGAACAGTGACCCCATTTTTTTATTTTATTTTTCTATTAAGTATAAGATAGAGGAATCCTATATTAGAAAGAAAATTTGGTTTATACCTGCGAGCCCCCTTAATGATAGCAGGGTGTCAAAAGAACCTTGAATTCCAAACTCATTTTTATCAATGAGATATCGGGGCCTCAGTGGCTGAGTGGTCAAAGTAGTTACTACTGTAATCACAAGCCATTCAATACTGTAGTTGTGAGTTCGAACCCCGCTCGTGCGGGTGCACTGGAATCTTAATGGACTTGGATTGTCAGTTTTCCAATCAGTGTTCTGTGTTTTTCTCCTAGCACTCTGGCTTCCTCCGACCATAAAAACTTGCGGCCTTGAAATAGCCCAAAAGCGGTTCAGAAAATCAAATCAATGAGATATTCAAACTTTCAGAGCATCATTAAATATTGAAGTCAGATTCATTTTAGAATGATCCAAGATGTCAAGTTGAAATAATCTTATTTTACTCAGTCTTCAGTTTTCTATGTTGTGTTTCATGTATTGTTTTCAATATTTTAATTGTTGATCATTTTTATACGACCCCAAAAAAAATTTGGGATCGTATAATGGTATGATGTCGTCGTCTGCGTTGCTACGTCATCGTCGTCCGAACACATTGGTTTCTGGATAATAACTTAAGTTTAAGTGAATAGATCTTCATGAAATTTTTTAAGAAGGTTCAATACCACAAAAGGAAGGTTGGGATTGATTTTGGGGATGATGGTCCCAACCGATTAGGAATTAGGGGCCCAAAAGGGGCCCAAAACAACCATTTTTCTAGTTTCAGGATAATAACTTGTGTAGAAGTATTTCAATTGCTCTGAAATCATACCGCAATGTTTAAAACCACAAGTAGAAGGTTTGGATTCATTTTAGGGGTTATGGGGCCAAGTTCACAATCCAAATTCAGACAGAATCAAGCTTGAATATTGTGACCAAATTTACACCAACTGTTCAGGGTTCAACCACTGGGGTCCTATAAAGCTGGGCCCTGCGGAGCACCTGGTTTGCCATGGCATTGTATGTGTGTTTTTGAAGAATGAGTTTTAATATCTCATCTTCAATAAATATTATGCAGAATTTGACTTCTATTGACATTTTTCATTTTATCCTAATTTAGATGGTAGATGCACCTTCTGCGCACAGAGGAAAATTAGGAGAATCTTCCAAATCAAGAGTCACGGACGATGATATAGAGAAACAATTAGCAGCACTGAAAGATTTATAGGTGTAGATCGTGTATTTGTGTGGATGTGTGTGGTTGTGTGAGTGAAACTCTGAATGAATCCCGAACTGCATACAGTTTGATAAAACTGTGATATTTATATGTTTAAGAGCAAGCTAGTCTTGGCATTATTTATTTAACTGTCATATGCTGTTGGAAAATTAAGTGCCTGTCTAAAGACAACTTAAAAGCATTTTTTAGAAAAAAGAAACAAAATATTCAAAGAAAATAAATTGATGAATAAATAGACAAATACATGAATTCTTATCTTGTTATTTTCTTAAATTTTATTCTAATAATAATTGTTTTTAAGAAAAGATTTGTCTGAGTAGTAATATATAGTTTCCAACACTGCAACAAGTGTATTACGATATTTCTCAACTCAAGACAGTTAAATTTTATTATTTAAAGCGCGAGGCTTGCAGAGCTTTTTAAATAATTAAAATTTAACAGTCAAGAGTGGAGGAATATCGTAATACACCAGTTATAGTGTCGGAATCTGTTTCTCTGATGATTTTTATCATTCTTGTTCAAAGATTTTCAGAAACTTGTGTTCTCTATATGCGACGTCATCAGGCAAGGTCCCCTTTTTTCATTACATTACAATAGGAAAATTCAGAAGAAAACAAAACATTTTGATGTCATAATCAAATTTTGACCTATCATTTGCCGAGAACAGATATTTCACTACTGAGGAGAAATATTTTTCTCACACCGGTCAGGAAATGTGAAAATAGCACAAATTACAGAAAATAAATTCTTTATTAATTTCAATCAATTAACACATGTCAATTAGTCCATGTTTCAGAATTCATTTCATATTTAAAACTTTTTGTAAAGATACTTATGTCATATGATTCTGTTTCCAAAAAAGTAGCTATTCTTGGACTTTCATTTATTGCATGAAAAATTAGAAGATAAGTTTTTTCTTAAAGTTTTTGATCAAGCTGTTTTACACGAGTTTAGAAGGATGTGATGTTATCTTGATATTCAAGTTAATTAAGTGCATGTTTTTTTTGTATTACCACCTTACATTTCAGTCATTTTAATTTTTTAAATGATTTGTTCCTTTGTGTAATTAAATTTTGTTAACATTTTGTTGTTATTGAATTCGTTGGATATGTATGTATAAAACATTTATATTATAAGTAAAATAAAAATTGTGGGGCATTTTCTGTCAAGTGTTTGATTGACAGATATTTTAACTATTGTAGCCTCCCACTAAATTATAGTCCGCCAATAAAACATATGCAAATCAATTGCAAACAAAACAGGGAAAAGTGCATGTGTATATTGTATTTAAATTTCACATTCTGCAATTTTAGAACTGATAATACACTATTCGTGGTGTATTTACATATTGCATAAGTTGTGTAATAATTCTTGATTGTCACCTATACAAACGTGTAATAAATTATCAAATCAGATTTTAAAGATTGTTCATTATTTTTTTCTTGAAAGGTCAATAAAGCTATTTTTATCACCAGACCAAGCTTGGTTGGACTTATTGTTATAGTTTAAAGTTTTGAAAATTTCTGGATGATACCTCATGCCAACTAAAATTGAGAATGGAAATGGGGAATGTGTCAAAGAGACAACAACCTGACCATAGAAAAGACAACAGCAGAAGGTCACCAACAGGTCTTCAATGCAACGAGAAATTTCGAAACCCGGAGGCGTCCTTCAGCTGGCCCCTAAACAAATATATATACTAGTTCAGTGATAATGAACGCCATACTAAGCTCCAAATTGTACACAAGAAACTAAAATTAAAAATAATACAAAACTAACAAAGGCTAGAGGCTCCTGACTGGGGACAGGCACAAAAATGCAGCGGTGTTAAACATGTTTATGAGATCTCAACCCTCCCCCTATACCTCTAGCCAATGAAGAAAAGTAAACGCATAACAATACGCACATTAAAGTTCAGTTCAAGAGAAGTCCGAGTCTGATGTCAGAAGATGTAACCAAAGAAAATAAACAAAATGACAATAATACATAAATAACAACAGACTACTAGCAGTTAACTGACATGCTCCACAAATAAAATATATCAGTTGAATGCAACTTCTGACATCCATCTTCACTGAAGTACACGTTTTTAATTAGGGGGTCACTATAAAAGATGGAGAGAAAACTATTTTTGGAGTTATTTTCCTTTAATTAGATATAAAAAGATGTGGTATAAGTGCCAATGAGACAACTCTCCATCCAAGTCAAAATTTGTTAAGGTAAACCATTTAAGGTCAAAGTAATGATTATTCTACCAATGTTTTGCGTTTTCATCTATAGTCTGGTTATTTGATCATGATGAATCGATGGACAAATTTGAATAGTTAGAATGATCAGTAAGACAAGATCTACAAATTTGAATAGTTAGAATGATCAGTAAGACAAGATCTACAAATATTAAATATAAAAAAGAAGATGTGGTGTGATTAACAGTAAGCAACTCTTCACCAGAGACCAAATGACAATCACAAGAGACCAAATGACAAAAACAAATAACAACTTTAAGTCACAGTACAGGTTTCAACAATGACCAACGCCCATACTGCATAGTCAGCAATAAACACCCATAAAATGACAAATGTTAATCAATTCAAGCAAACTATTTTGATATATGTAGGTTTTATTTTAAAAATTATTTCAAATCTAAAAACAAATAGAAAAGAATAAATAATCAATTATTACTTTTAAATCGGTACTGATTATCATTGTGTATGTTGTGTTTAGTAATAAAACAAAACGAATAAGGAAACAATTATGTTAATTTTATATTCAGAAGTAAAAAAAAAAATAAAAGCAGTGGAATAAAACATTTATTTCCCTTGGCTTCGTGAGATATGAATATTTGTTCACCCTCGAAAAGTCTTATTTCCCTCGGGCGATGCCCTCGTGAAATAAGATTTTTCTTGGGTGAACAAATCTTCATATTTCCCTCGGGCACGGGAAATAAATGTATATTATTCTATGATTTGTTAAATTCCGTTGAAAAATATTCATCAGAAACTTCAAGAGTATTTTTACTAGGTGATATGAATGCAAGAACTGCTATAGTTAATGATTTTATAATAAATGACAATGTATGTGGCCCCATTTTTGATAGTTTCAACCATATTTTGGGGTATTTAAGTGACACAAATCTACCAGTATGAAGAAATCCAGATCAAAGTACTATATATATATATAATGAGTTCGGGTTAAAATTGTTAAATCTGTGTAGAAGCACTGGTCTACGTATTTTGAACGGTCGGCATAAGGATGGCTTATATAGCTAATGACTATACATTTTGTGGTTCCCGGGGAATGAGTGTTGTGGACTACTTATTGGCTCCATATGACTTTTTACACATTATAGACCAGTTTATTGTTTGTAACTTCACTTCTTTAAGTGACCACGCACTTTTACATGTTCGCTTGCGGTGCATAATGCACGATTCACAAGAGCCTGAGCGTAACAATGGTACGTCAAACAACTCATATAATAGTTACCGATGGAAGGAAGAGCTTAAAGATCAGTGTCATGAGTCTTTAACTTTGAACAGTGGTTCACTTAGCCAGATATTATTTTCTGATATTGAAAAATCCCAAGATGGTATTGGTCCGTGTAACACTTATCAATTCAAAGTTTTAAAAAGTTTTGAAATTTTAGATTTTTGGAATTTTGATCAAAGTTTTAAAATATCAAAATTTCAAATTGTGTAAAAGTTTTGAAATTTTGAAATTTTAACCAAATTATTAAAATATTAAAATTCTAAATATCGTTTTAAAATTTGATAGTTTAGAAATTTGATCAAACTTTTAAAATACTAAAACTTACGTGCAATTTTGATTATTTCACGTTTTGAAAGTTTGATTTTTTAAATTTTTGATTAAAATATCAAAAATAGAAAAGGGGCAAAAAGAGGAGTACCTGTAAAAAGCGAAACGAAACGAAACAATATGAATTGAAAACATACTGATACTTTAAAGGTAATGTATGAAATAAAACCACAGACAGACAGTTGTAAGCGGTGAAAAATTGGATGACAAAATAAATATTTCTCAAAAGAAGAGAATTCATTTCAAAACAAGACGTACGGCTCTGATATTGGCCATTTTACTTGCTGGTTTTTCTAGAACCCATATTTTAGGAGAAACAGGAGTAACAGTAAAAAGCTGAACAATTCGCAGTAGGTCGAATAGTATGGTTAGGTTGAGCATGTATATATATTTTCTACTGATTTCTAAGCAATAAAAAGGCTCAATAAACGGTGTATTATCTCTTTTGATTTTCAAATTTTTCTATTTTGCTCTACGACATCTTACTTTCTGCAATCATGTTGGCTAAATAATATATCATTTCATGTACATTATGAACGGTCATCTTTAACGTTTTAATTTGTTCTTTGTAAGTTGTTGGCCCTAACTATTCAGCTTTGAGCGTTCCCTAAGAAGGTCGATCCAGAAAAGCGCTTCGGTCGTAACTTTTAACGTTATGTTTTCATTTTTATCGGTTGCATGACGATATATTGCCTTGTATCAATGATTTTAGTTAATATTTTTTTGGTACGGTAGGAATACTGAATGCATGGTGTTCCAATTAAGGTTGTGTTAGTCTACAATGTGGGAGGTTTTTAATATATATATATCTTATTTACGCTGAAATTAAGAGTACTAAGATCAAATATTAGTAGATTGGAGCCAAGTTACTGTTACAAGGTATCTACATAAACTCGTCATAGATGGATACCAGGATATACATTTTGCCGGTTCTTGCGTCAGACGCGCGTTTCGTCTACAAAAGACTTATCAGTGACGCTCAAATCAAATTAAGTTAAAAAGGCAAAATAAGTCAAATAAAATTCAAAAGGCCAAATAAAGTGAACGTTTATATCCAACTTATAGCTGTGGTTTTGTAAAAGTTGAAACCATTCATATCATATATAAACTTATACCATAAACATTATTTTCAGCATTCATGTTTATGTAATAGTTGCCGCTGTACTACATTAAGTGCCCATCTATCCATTTATAGGTGTCGGCATTTTGAAAATTGAAATTTTTTTTCAAAAGTTTATATCAGCGATAAATGGTAATCTTTTGGGGAATCCAATATATAGATAGTCACTTTTTTTTCTTTGATACTTCCACGATGGGCTTCGATAATGGTACATTAAAATATTCTGATCCCCAATTTGATGAAAAAATAATATTCTGTGCAAGCAGAGGACAAAAGAAAAATTCTGAATCCAAATTTTCTCCATGCCTGTTATTGAGCATTTTTAAGTTATCGTACGACCATCGAATTTAAGCAAACTAAAAGAACACAGGTACATCCAGTCAGAATGGGGCGTGTAAAGAGAAGCCACACTGTCCGCTGCATGATGGATTTTTCCATTTTTTGGCCATACACCAATGTTGCTCTCGAAAAACCAGTACAATGTAAAACGCTGAATTTTAAGAAAAGAATTCACCTACGGAACGCTGAAACTGAAATTTGAAAGTCAAGAAAAATTAGAACCGAAACAACTGAAGAGGTGTTTGACCAAAGTGAAGTTAAAACATCCGTCTATAAGGGCTACTTTGTCCGAGGGAGTTGAATCCTACGTTTCTTCGTAATTTGTACGTAAACAACCTATTTTAAATTATCAATTTGTTGTTGCCAGTGACAAATATTTCATGAATGTTCCGGAACAAATTAGCAATAAATACAACAGGGAGAGAGTGTGCACAATGAAGACATAACCTTTCAATTAGTTTAATTTAGGTCTGGAGCTTGCGTATGTCAGTAACTGCTAGCTTTATATATAGTAGTCCTTTGTTAATTTATTATCATTGTCATTTTGATTAGTTTCTTTTTGTTTCCTATTCTGACATAGGACTTGTATTTCCTTTTCAAGTGCGTTTTACTGTTCGTATTACTGTGTGTTTTTCATTCTTTATTGGCTAGAAGTATAGCGGAGGGTTGTGATCTCACGAAACATGTTTAACCCCGCCGCATTTGTGCGCCTGTCCCAATTCAGGAGCCCCTGTCCTTTAAAGTCTTGTATGATTTTAATTTTAGTTCATTGTTATATTTCGGAGTTTAGTATGACGTCTATAGATAATCACTGAACCAGTACACTTTTTTTGATAGATGCACAACCTTAAAATTTAAGGATACTGTTATCCCATATGATGTCTTATATATTTCATAAAAAAAACGACTTCTTATTTTCATTTTTTTTTTTTTGTAATTAGAAATGATTTGAAATATTTCCTGCTATTTATTTATAACTGAGAATGATTGTTATCAGAGCCGTGTTTACATCAGTGTGTACAGGTACCCCTCTTTTCGCCCCTTTTCTAAAAAATCAAACTTTCAAAAAGTGAAATAATCAAAATTGCACGTTAGGTTTAGTTTTTTAGAAGTTTGATCAAATTCCTAAACTATCAAATTTATAAACGATATTTAGAATTTTAATATTTTAATAATTTGGTTAAAATTTCAAAATTTCAAAACTTTTACACAATTTGAAATTTTGATATTTTAAAACTTTGATCAAAATTCCAAAAATCTAAAATTTCAAAACTTTTTAAAACTTTGAATTGATAAGTGTTACACGGACCGGTATTGACAATTATGTTGAATCGTTTACTTTCAATTTGATGTACATTATATCACCATTCTTTTGTAACTCACATAATTCAAATAATACTTGTGATCGTACCCGTAGTAAGACGACCCGATATAAAGATGACAAACCATGGTTTAACTACGAGTGCAAAAGACTTCGATCTATCTATATAAGTTCTTTGTATACATTTAATAGAGACAAATAATGTTGAAAATCATCAAATATTAATTATGTCTAAAAGGGGTTACACTAATGACTGGACCGAATGACAGGACCGAATGACAGGACCAAATGAAAAATGATAATAACTTTTTCATTTCTCAAAGGATTGATCTCAAATTTGAAATATAATAAGATTTCATGATTAGATGAATAGATTTAAGGAAAAAAAATAAAAAAATTTGTAAGAAACTTTAGAAAACGTGACATGACCAACTCTGATAATGACAGGACCAATATCGGGAATGACAGGACCAAATAAAAATGCTAATAACTTTTTTATTTTTCAAAGGAATTATCTCAGATTTGAAATATAAAATGATATGTCATATTTTGAAACCAAAATGTTATAAAAAATATAGATTTATTTTCAAAAACTTTCAAAAACGTGACATGACCATCACTGACTGGCATGACCAACCTCGACAATGATTACTCTTTTATTTCTCAAAATATTTTTCTGAAATTTGAAGTAGAATAAGATTTCATCATTTGATAAATAGATTTAAGAAAAAAATTAAAAAAAAAATATGTAAGAAACTTTAGAAAACGTGACATGACCAACTCTGATAATGACAGGACCAACTTCGACAATGACAGGACCAAATAAAAATGCTAATAACTTTTTTATTTTTCAAAAGAATTATCTCAGATTTGAAACATTAAATGATATGTCACATTTTGAAACATTTATGTTATAAAAAAATATAGATTTATTTTCAAAAACTTTCAAAAACGTGACATGACCAACCTCGACAATGACCGGAACAAATGAAATTGCTAATTACTCTTTTATTTCTCAAAATATTTCTCTGAAATTTAAAATATATGAAGATTATACCATTTTATATATCAATATAAGAAAAAGGTATAAAAAGCTTGCTGAAATGTGACCTGGTTAACATTGTCAATGACATCTAACAATCCTCGACAATTAATGACAGGACCAAATAAAAATGCTAATTATGCATAAAATTTGTCAGAATATTCCTCTCAAATTTGAAATAATGACAATTAAGACCATTTCGCACATCATATAACAAAAATGTAGAAAAAAACGTATTGAAAGCTTGCGGTTGTGTGACCTGTCCAACAGGCTATGATCTGGCCGATGAAAAATCATATTTTCTTTCTTATTTTACTGAAATTGTTCAATTCTGATCCATAATTAGTAAGATATATCTTATAAATTCAGGAAAATATATTCTATTGTGGTTAAAGAGCTTGACCTAGCTACAAAAAAGACACGAATGATCACTATATTTAAGAAAGAGATCTTGAAATATTTATAAGTTACTACATATAATCATTTTATAGTTTAAGAGATCATAGTTCATTAAACTATAGATAAATTAAGATTTATTGAATTATCACCATAATATTTCTTGACATCATGAAGCCCAATTTAAGCCACTTTGGAAAGGTATCAAACCTTTTAAAGTAGTCCGTGAAAATGTTTGATTCAGTATATATTTTATAAAATTATTTAAAACTACCAAGAAATCATGCATGCAAGGGTCGGGTATACTTCAAGAAATGTTTATTTGTTTATTTATTATGAGGGGAAAAAAACTATCAAGATATACCCTGCATATACTCAAGCATACATGGAAATAATTATTTACTGTTCTGAAAATATTATTAAAACAACGACATGAACTATTATGTGATTTTAATTACTGTCATCACAATCTTTATTGGATTTATCAACTTATTTATGGCTTATGTCACACCTTTTGTTTGTTACCTTATATAATTGTTTTCAGACGTGTCAGATTATGACCGGTAATTAATATACAAAATATTCTGAATGAATGATCTTTATTCTCATAAACCAAATACATAGTTACAGAGAAGATATTACAATGATATATATATATATATATATATAAGATATAGCATGTGTGAAATATCAATTAATATGATAAATATTTACACCAAAGATAAATGAACATATACTTGTACCTAAGACTACTATAACACATAGTCTCAGGTTGTACTAACCAGGAGGATAGACTTTCACAGAAATAGATTTAATAAATCTACAAAGTTTCTAAGGCTCAACAATATTTCTTCAACTCGGTTTAATACAATATACCAATAAAAAGTTCAAATAACGTGGTGGGCGTTCGCAGACCTAACGTTTTCCCAAAGTTAGCTTTCTTCCTTTATTTTTTAAAAACTTAATCACTCATTCTTAATGTGTGTTTTTTTATTATTATTATTAATTTCAACCAGGATTTCTATAGTAGGAACTATGGTCATTTCACGTTTTCGAAATAAAAAAATCTAGATTTTTAAAGATGAGATCTTATTATATTTTAAATCTAATATAATTCCTTTTCTAAATTAAAAAGTGAATAGCATTTTTATTTGGTCCTGTCCTTGTCGAGGTTTGTCCTCTCATTGTCAGTGTTGGTCAGGTCACATTACAGCAAGCCTTTAATATTTTTTTTTTATATTATTCCTATCTGTATGTATAAATTGGTTAAATCTGATTAAATCCCAAATTTCAGAAAAATATTTTTTAGAAATAAGAATTAATTAGCAATTTCATCTGGTCCTGCCATTGTCGAGGTTGGTCATGTCAGTCAGCGATGGTCATGTCACGTTTAAACTTTCTATATTTTTTTTTATAACATTTCTGTTTCAAAATATAACATATCATTTTATATTTCAAATCTGAGAGAGTTCCTTTGAAAAATAAAAAAAAATATTAGCATTTTTATTTGATCCTGTCATTGTCGATGTTGGTCATGTCGTTATCAGAGTTGGTCTGTCACGTTTTCCAAAGTTTCTTACAATTTTTTTTATTTTTTTTTTCTTAAATCTATTTATCAAATAATGAAATCTTATTATATTTCAAATTTCAGAAAAATATTTTGAGAAATAAAAGAGAAATTAGCAATTTCATCTGGTCCGGTCATTGTCGAGGTTGGTCCTGTCAGTCAGCGATGGTCATGTCACGTTTTTGAAAGTTTTTGAAAATTAATCTGTTTTTTTATAACATTTTGGTTTCAAAATATGACATATCATTTTATATTTCAAATCTGAGATAATTCCTTTGAAAAATAAAAAAGTTATTAGCATTTTTATTTGGTCCTGTCATTCTCGATATTGGTCCTGTCATTATCAGAGTTGGTCATGTCACGTTTTCTAAAGTTTCTTACAAATTTTTTTAATTTTTTTTCTTAAATCTATTTATCTAATGATGAAATCTTATTATATTTTAAATTTGAGATCAATCCTTTGAGAAATGAAAAAGTTATTATCATTTTTCATTTGGTCCTGTCATTCGGTCCTGTCATTCGGTCCAGTCATTAGTGCAACCCGTCTAAAAGACAATACAAGCGTTTAGAAAATAAACTAAAACGAAAATATAAGCGTCAAGAGGGTGATATGATTGCTACATTGCGTAAAAGCGACCCAAAGAAATATTATAAACTGTTTCAAAAGAAGAGGCCAAAACTTCTGATGTGTAACTTACAGAATTCTTCGAGCATTTTAGAAATTTGGTCACAAACGATGGTATTAATGTGACAGTCGATACTCCAGAGACCGTTTCCGACACAACATATGATGAACTTGATCGAATTATTACACAAGACTGAAGAGTACACACTATACAGAAAAGACAGAAAAAACAAGCAGGGTGGCGGTGTACTCATTGCAATAAAATCAGAATTTATAAGTGATGAAGTTGAAAACCTTACACCTGACGATAAATGTGAAATGGTATGGGCCAAAATTGAAATTAAGGGTAGCAGATCACTTTATATATCATCCTTTTACAACCCAAAAACATCTGATGATCAAAGCATGAAGTGGTTTGACACATCAGTTAGGAGAGCTACTCAAATAAAAAATGCAGCTATATTAATTGGAGGAGATTTTAATCTCCCAGGGTGGGATTGGAAAAACAAAATACTTAAACCAAAATCAACCCACCAAAATATACATTATGATTTTGGAAATACTTTGGATGACACGGGCTTGGTACAATTAATTGAAAATCCAACAAGAAAGGACAATATACTAGATCTCATGATCACAAATTTACCAAACCAGGTCCCACGAATTGAAATCATGCCGGGAATCTCAGATCATGACATTGTCTTTATAGAATTCAATTTAACACCATCTAAGCTAAAACAAACACCAAGAAATGTGCCGATTTACTACAAGGCAAACTGGGAAACAATGAAAAAAAGAAGTAATCAACTTACAACATACCATACAGGAAAAGGTTGATACACATACTGTTGATGAACTGTGGCTAGAATTCAAAACAAAACTCAATGAACTAGTCAGTGAGCATATTCCACACAAAAAGCTAACTACAAAAAATAAAACCCCATGGGTAACATTTGAAACAAGAAAATTAATGAAAAAGATAGAGACAGACTATATAAAAAGATGAAAAAGTCTGGAAATGACAACATGAGAAACAAGTATAAGCAAATTAAACATCAGGTACAAAAACAACTCAGACAATCATACTGGCAATACATTGAAAATATTGTTAACACCAAAACCAGATGAAAACAAATTTTCCAAAATGAAAAAATTTTGGTCTTATATTAAAAGCAAAAAAACTGACTACAGTGGAATAACATCTCTTAAGCAGAATGGGAAACTTATAACTGACACCAAACAAAAATCTGATGCACTCAACAGGCAGTTTCAATCAGTTTTCTCAGAACCAAACAAAATCACTGCTACTGAATTTGAAAGCAATCAATACATGCAACAGAAAACAGCTTACCCTACCATGCCCGACATAAATATCACCATCCAAGGTATCTCAAAACTTCTTCTAAATTTAAACCCATCCAAGGCAAGTGGACCAGACGAACTTAAGCCACGTCTCCTTAGGGAGTTAGCACATGAAATTTCACCAATACTATGCCTTATATATCAAAAATCATTAGACACTGGCGAAGTCCCTACTGACTGGCGTACTGCACATGTTTCACCCATCCACAAGAAAGGTTCCAAATATAATCCAGGGAATTATAGACCTATTTCTTTGACATGCATATGTTGTAAACTTATGGAACATGTTGTAGTTAGCGCAATCATGACACACGCAGACAAACATAACATCATGTATCCCCTACAACACGGCTTTCGAAAAAAACAGATCTTGTGAAACTCAACTTTTGGAATTTGTGGATGATGTCACTAAAAATATGGAAAACTCAAAACAAACAGACGTACTTATAATGGATTTCTCCAAAGCTTTTGATAAAGTCAGTCATAACTTGTTAACACACAAATTAAATTACTATGGGATACAGGGGAAAACAAATGCATGGATACAGGGCTTCTTATCATGTCGTACCCAAGCAGTTATCCTAGAGGGTGAGACTTCAGGCTATGTCCCTGTAAAGTCCGGAGTGCCTCAAGGATCTGTTCTGGGACCAAGTCTGTTTTTATTTTATATAAACGACATACCAGTTGGGCTAAATTCCACCATACGCCTATTTGCAGACGACACCATTGCATATCTGGTAATAAAATCAAACAGTGATTGCGAAACCCTTCAAAAAGACCTCAACACACTAGGCATTTGGGAAAATACATGGAAAATGGCTTTCCATCCTGACAAGTGTAATGTCATGTCCATCAGCCGAAATAAAAATCCATTCGTATATAATTACACTTTACATGGCCACATTCTTGAACATGTCGATAAGGCAAAATACCTAGGTGGGACAATTCAATCAGACTTGAAATGGCACAGTCACATAAACAACATCTATAATAAAGCCAACAGCACACTAGGTTTTCTTCGAAGGAATCTTAACATCAGTTCCACCTCAGTAAAGGAACAGGCATATAAATCTTTAGTCAGACCATCGCTAGAATATGCCTGTTCAGTTTGGGACCCTTACTTTACTGAGGATATTAACAAGATAGAAAAAGTACAAAGAAGGGCTGCTAGATATGTCACTAACCGACACAGAAACACCTCAAGCGTTAGTACATTCTAGATCATTTAAAATGGAGAGACCTGGCACACAGAAGAACCGATGCACGCCTGGTCATGTTCTATAAAATTTCATATCACCTCATTGCTATCACAAAAACAGACAGATTAATTCAACCGCTCAGACAGTCCAGGAACATGCACACACTCTCATACCAAAGTCCATCCTGCCGAACACAAATAAGACAACAATCATTTTTCCCACGCACAATTAAAATCTGGAACAGCCTTCCCCCGAGTATTGTGATGAGCGACTCTATAGAGTCGTTCAAAGTAGCCGTCTCAAACTACACCTACAGCCCGTAAATTCATCATGTGTAAATAGTTTTATCTTAATATTTAAAAATAATAAATTAAAAATATGCACTACCACTATGTAAAATTTTTTTGTTTTGTTTTGTTTTTTTTTTGTTTACTATCACAAATTTGTTATATTTCACTGTATATATATCTTCACAAAGCAATGCGCAGTACGAGTGACGTAAACTTCAAAGTGTTGAAGGCGGTCATTATATAGTAGAAGTAGAAGTAGACGAAATTCTGAAGTGTATATCTAACCTTAAACGTGGTAAAAGTCTTTGTATTGATGGTACATTTAACGAGTTATTCATTGAATTTAAGGATATTCGGCTACCATTCCTAGAGGAAATATGCAATAAGATATTAGCATCAGGACATTTTCCGAAATCTTGGGCACTCGTAGTGTTAATTCCTGTTTTTAAAAAAAGGCGACTCGTCCGATCCAGCGAACTATCGTGGAATCAGTTTAGTCAGTAATTTAGCGAAACTGTTTACCTCTATTATAAATTCAAGACTAATAAAATGGTCTGAGAATAATGATATTATTTCAGATGCGCAATTTGGATTTCGCCCGGGTAGCAGCACTGTTGATGCAATTTATTCTTTGTTGACACTCGTTCAGAAAGCACTTTTCAAGAAAAAACGTTTATATTGCTGTTTCGTTGACTTCACACAGGCATTTGACTCCGTAATCAGACTTAACTTATGATTGAAACTATCAAGAGTTGGTATAACATGCAAATTACTGTCTGTTTTAAAATCAATGTATTCTACAGTAAAAGTATGTGTGAAAATAGATGGTTTATATTCTGAGCAGTTTACAAGTTCAGTTGGTCTTATGCAAGGGGAAGTTCTTTCTCCTATACTTTTTTCGTTATATGTAAATGACTTTAAAATGGAATTTCTACGTAAAATTTGGTATTATGATGGCAATGCTATTGACATAGTGGATGAATTTTGTTACCTTGGTGTACTGTTAAATTTTAACGGTAAATTTGCTAAAGCTCAAAAACACTTAGCTGAGCAAAGTAGAAAAGCTGTATTTGGTTTAAAGTCGAAGGTTTCGTCATTGTATATGAATGTTTTTACACATATGAATTTATTTGATACTTACATTAGCATTATTTTATGTTATGGTTGTGAAATATGGGGCTTCCATAAAACTCCAAATATTGAAAAAATACAACTTGATTTTTGCAAAAATATATTAGGTGTCAAACAGTGTACAACAAATGTTATGGTTTATTTTGAATTGGGTAAATATCCATTGATATATTTTAGAATGTACAAAATAGTGAAGTACTGGTTAAAATTATTATCCACAAGCAACTGTATTCTTAAAAACTGCTACAGGGAACAACTGTATAATTTCTGTAATATAAGAAGCAGTTGGATTTATCAACTACAACAATTATTATTTAACTTAGGTATGAATGAGATCTGGTATAACCAAGACAATTTGATTATTGATACAAATTTATTATTATTTGTAAAAACAAGGATATATGATCAAGCAAAACAGACTTTAAATGATCAAATTCACATTTCATCTAAGTGTTATTTATATAAATATATTGTCAATAATGTATGTTTACAGAATTATCTAACTAAACATATGAATTTTATAGTGTATTTAACTCGGCTTAGATTGTCTTCACATAATTTGTTTGTTGAAGTAGGCCGTTATCATGGAGAAAATAGGTTAGATAGAAAGTGTACTCTGTAGGCCCAAGACCACAATTAATGACCCCGCTTTTCGTTGTTCACGAATATAGTTCCCCTTAATTATAGTGTATTTTTTCTTTATTTTTTTTCTTTGCCTTTTTCATTCATTTGTTAGTTTTTATGGGGTGGAAATGAAAGAAGAGAGGTGAAATAACTTTTTGTTGAAGGTATTTTAACTGATTTTAATATGGAAAGAGTGATTAGGTCAAGTGCAAAAAGGTAATATTTTCAGTTTTCGGAACATCTCTTGACTTGTCCATAGGGGTATGGATGTGTATTGGCTAAAATTGTAAGTTACATCAGAGCAATCTTTCTGAATTTTGGATATGTTTTTGGACTAGTAATATACATTACACACACAAAAAATTTGACAAAAAGATTAGGTCCATTTTTTTTAATGAGACAAAAAGTTATAAAGAACTAATAGAGGAATTAATTGTGGTCTGTGGCCTAAGAGGTGCATTTCAGCAAATTTTGAATTTATACTTTGACAACTTCTCTGAATGATCTATTGGTATTGATTTGTCAAACTATATGAGAAGAAATGATTTCCACTTTTATTTGATAGAAATTTGTAAAAAAAGTCACTTTTCAGCTAATATGCCCAAAAAGTAGCTTTTTCACTTTTTTCCACATTTTTGCAAAATCAGCATCCTTATTTTTTCTCTGACAATTTTTTTCTGATACCTATTTGTGTTTGTGGTATTTATTTCATGTGTTTTACTCATTTGTGAACTCTGAACACAAGGAAAAGTGGATAAAAGCATAAAAAGAGTATAAAATGTGCTGTTTTGATAGTCTAGGTCTAGCGGTCCGTACGAAGCAAGTGAAATATGAAGTTCTATGCACTTTAAAATTGTATTTCTTTAAACAGATTGCACTGAATCTATATGAAAAGCACTTATTGCAGGTTGTTTAAACTTGTCTGTTTCACAGAATACCTTTATTTTCTTCTGCTGGATGGCTGGTGGTTAAAATATTGGCATTTTAAGACTGAAATTCCATGCAGGTTTTAAACAGTAAATTGAAAAAACTTTGCATCAGACCATACTTTCTACATATACAATTAAAAGCAACAGTCTTGTTACATCCAGGCTTCAAATTTGATCATATCTCAGCAAGGATTTTGGCAAAAAGAAGCATATTTCCATCTCCAATATCATTTATATGCAATTAAATATGGAAATATAGGGAACGGCCTAAATTGACAACTTGTTATTTTAAGCTTGACATTGCTTAATACCATGTAAAACTCATGTGTTATGCTTTTTGAAACTTATATTTACATGAAAAGAACATTTATGATATGTTAAATGTTTTGTTTTAACTTAACAACTTCAAAAAATTGTTGTTAGTGGAAAATATTGCATTTCATATAAGGCCTCGCTTCATTTGAAAACCTCTATTTTTTGGCATAGGCACATATAAAATTACTTTTTGTCAAATTTTTATAAGTCTCATACATTAAGTATGCTATCATTTACTTTGAATATATAATATCTTACACATTGAGACATAAAAAAGTGCAATTTGGTGTTTTGGGGAAATTTTTGAAGCCAAAATTTGAAAGTTGAAATTTTTCTATTTCAACGTCTCAATTCAGCAACTAAAGTTGAGATATAAAAAATGCCACATTTTCTATAATATATATCATATGGCTTTTAAACTTTGTAAACTGACTTATAATACACTAAGCTTAAATCATGCCAAGTTTTATTGGAATTGGTCAAATTTTTGGCCCCTAATAGGTGCATTTCAGCAAATTTTGAATTTATACTTTGACAACTTCTCTGAATGATCTATTGGTATTGATTTGTCAAACTATATGAGAAGAAATGATTTCCACTTTTATTTGATAGAAATTTGTAAAAAAAGTCACTTTTCAGCTAATATGCCCAAAAAGTAGCTTTTTCACTTTTTTCCACATTTTTGCAAAATCAGCATCCTTATTTTTTCTCTGACAATTTTTTTCTGATACCTATTTGTGTTTGTGGTATTTATTTCATGTGTTTTACTCATTTGTGAACTCTGAACACAAGGAAAAGTGGATAAAAGCATAAAAAGAGTATAAAATGTGCTGTTTTGATAGTCTAGGTCTAGCGGTCCGTACGAAGCAAGTGAAATATGAAGTTCTATGCACTTTAAAATTGTATTTCTTTAAACAGATTGCACTGAATCTATATGAAAAGCACTTATTGCAGGTTGTTTAAACTTGTCTGTTTCACAGAATACCTTTATTTTCTTCTGCTGGATGGCTGGTGGTTAAAATATTGGCATTTTAAGACTGAAATTCCATGCAGGTTTTAAACAGTAAATTGAAAAAACTTTGCATCAGACCATACTTTCTACATATACAATTAAAAGCAACAGTCTTGTTACATCCAGGCTTCAAATTTGATCATATCTCAGCAAGGATTTTGGCAAAAAGAAGCATATTTCCATCTCCAATATCATTTATATGCAATTAAATATGGAAATATAGGGAACGGCCTAAATTGACAACTTGTTATTTTAAGCTTGACATTGCTTAATACCATGTAAAACTCATGTGTTATGCTTTTTGAAACTTATATTTACATGAAAAGAACATTTATGATATGTTAAATGTTTTGTTTTAACTTAACAACTTCAAAAAATTGTTGTTAGTGGAAAATATTGCATTTCATATAAGGCCTCGCTTCATTTGAAAACCTCTATTTTTTGGCATAGGCACATATAAAATTACTTTTTGTCAAATTTTTATAAGTCTCATACATTAAGTATGCTATCATTTACTTTGAATATATAATATCTTACACATTGAGACATAAAAAAGTGCAATTTGGTGTTTTGGGGAAATTTTTGAAGCCAAAATTTGAAAGTTGAAATTTTTCTATTTCAACGTCTCAATTCAGCAACTAAAGTTGAGATATAAAAAATGCCACATTTTCTATAATATATATCATATGGCTTTTAAACTTTGTAAACTGACTTATAATACACTAAGCTTAAATCATGCCAAGTTTTATTGGAATTGGTCAAATTTTTGGCCCCTAATAGGTGCATTTCAGCAAATTTTGAATTTATACTTTGACAACTTCTCTGAATGATCTATTGGTATTGATTTGTCAAACTATATGAGAAGAAATGATTTCCACTTTTATTTGATAGAAATTTGTAAAAAAAGTCACTTTTCAGCTAATATGCCCAAAAAGTAGCTTTTTCACTTTTTTCCACATTTTTGCAAAATCAGCATCCTTATTTTTTCTCTGACAATTTTTTTCTGATACCTATTTGTGTTTGTGGTATTTATTTCATGTGTTTTACTCATTTGTGAACTCTGAACACAAGGAAAAGTGGATAAAAGCATAAAAAGAGTATAAAATGTGCTGTTTTGATAGTCTAGGTCTAGCGGTCCGTACGAAGCAAGTGAAATATGAAGTTCTATGCACTTTAAAATTGTATTTCTTTAAACAGATTGCACTGAATCTATATGAAAAGCACTTATTGCAGGTTGTTTAAACTTGTCTGTTTCACAGAATACCTTTATTTTCTTCTGCTGGATGGCTGGTGGTTAAAATATTGGCATTTTAAGACTGAAATTCCATGCAGGTTTTAAACAGTAAATTGAAAAAACTTTGCATCAGACCATACTTTCTACATATACAATTAAAAGCAACAGTCTTGTTACATCCAGGCTTCAAATTTGATCATATCTCAGCAAGGATTTTGGCAAAAAGAAGCATATTTCCATCTCCAATATCATTTATATGCAATTAAATATGGAAATATAGGGAACGGCCTAAATTGACAACTTGTTATTTTAAGCTTGACATTGCTTAATACCATGTAAAACTCATGTGTTATGCTTTTTGAAACTTATATTTACATGAAAAGAACATTTATGATATGTTAAATGTTTTGTTTTAACTTAACAACTTCAAAAAATTGTTGTTAGTGGAAAATATTGCATTTCATATAAGGCCTCGCTTCATTTGAAAACCTCTATTTTTTGGCATAGGCACATATAAAATTACTTTTTGTCAAATTTTTATAAGTCTCATACATTAAGTATGCTATCATTTACTTTGAATATATAATATCTTACACATTGAGACATAAAAAAGTGCAATTTGGTGTTTTGGGGAAATTTTTGAAGCCAAAATTTGAAAGTTGAAATTTTTCTATTTCAACGTCTCAATTCAGCAACTAAAGTTGAGATATAAAAAATGCCACATTTTCTATAATATATATCATATGGCTTTTAAACTTTGTAAACTGACTTATAATACACTAAGCTTAAATCATGCCAAGTTTTATTGGAATTGGTCAAATTTTTGGCCCCTAATAGGTGCATTTCAGCAAATTTTGAATTTATACTTTGACAACTTCTCTGAATGATCTATTGGTATTGATTTGTCAAACTATATGAGAAGAAATGATTTCCACTTTTATTTGATAGAAATTTGTAAAAAAAGTCACTTTTCAGCTAATATGCCCAAAAAGTAGCTTTTTCACTTTTTTCCACATTTTTGCAAAATCAGCATCCTTATTTTTTCTCTGACAATTTTTTTCTGATACCTATTTGTGTTTGTGGTATTTATTTCATGTGTTTTACTCATTTGTGAACTCTGAACACAAGGAAAAGTGGATAAAAGCATAAAAAGAGTATAAAATGTGCTGTTTTGATAGTCTAGGTCTAGCGGTCCGTACGAAGCAAGTGAAATATGAAGTTCTATGCACTTTAAAATTGTATTTCTTTAAACAGATTGCACTGAATCTATATGAAAAGCACTTATTGCAGGTTGTTTAAACTTGTCTGTTTCACAGAATACCTTTATTTTCTTCTGCTGGATGGCTGGTGGTTAAAATATTGGCATTTTAAGACTGAAATTCCATGCAGGTTTTAAACAGTAAATTGAAAAAACTTTGCATCAGACCATACTTTCTACATATACAATTAAAAGCAACAGTCTTGTTACATCCAGGCTTCAAATTTGATCATATCTCAGCAAGGATTTTGGCAAAAAGAAGCATATTTCCATCTCCAATATCATTTATATGCAATTAAATATGGAAATATAGGGAACGGCCTAAATTGACAACTTGTTATTTTAAGCTTGACATTGCTTAATACCATGTAAAACTCATGTGTTATGCTTTTTGAAACTTATATTTACATGAAAAGAACATTTATGATATGTTAAATGTTTTGTTTTAACTTAACAACTTCAAAAAATTGTTGTTAGTGGAAAATATTGCATTTCATATAAGGCCTCGCTTCATTTGAAAACCTCTATTTTTTGGCATAGGCACATATAAAATTACTTTTTGTCAAATTTTTATAAGTCTCATACATTAAGTATGCTATCATTTACTTTGAATATATAATATCTTACACATTGAGACATAAAAAAGTGCAATTTGGTGTTTTGGGGAAATTTTTGAAGCCAAAATTTGAAAGTTGAAATTTTTCTATTTCAACGTCTCAATTCAGCAACTAAAGTTGAGATATAAAAAATGCCACATTTTCTATAATATATATCATATGGCTTTTAAACTTTGTAAACTGACTTATAATACACTAAGCTTAAATCATGCCAAGTTTTATTGGAATTGGTCAAATTTTTGGCCCCTAATAGGCCCAAGACCACAATTAATGACCCCGCTTTTCGTTGTTCACGAATATAGTTCCCCTTAATTATAGTGTATTTTTTCTTTATTTTTTTTCTTTGCCTTTTTCATTCATTTGTTAGTTTTTATGGGGTGGAAATGAAAGAAGAGAGGTGAAATAACTTTTTGTTGAAGGTATTTTAACTGATTTTAATATGGAAAGAGTGATTAGGTCAAGTGCAAAAAGGTAATATTTTCAGTTTTCGGAACATCTCTTGACTTGTCCATAGGGGTATGGATGTGTATTGGCTAAAATTGTAAGTTACATCAGAGCAATCTTTCTGAATTTTGGATATGTTTTTGGACTAGTAATATACATTACACACACAAAAAATTTGACAAAAAGATTAGGTCCATTTTTTTTAATGAGACAAAAAGTTATAAAGAACTAATAGAGGAATTAATTGTGGTCTGTGGCCTAAGAGGTGCATTTCAGCAAATTTTGAATTTATACTTTGACAACTTCTCTGAATGATCTATTGGTATTGATTTGTCAAACTATATGAGAAGAAATGATTTCCACTTTTATTTGATAGAAATTTGTAAAAAAAGTCACTTTTCAGCTAATATGCCCAAAAAGTAGCTTTTTCACTTTTTTCCACATTTTTGCAAAATCAGCATCCTTATTTTTTCTCTGACAATTTTTTTCTGATACCTATTTGTGTTTGTGGTATTTATTTCATGTGTTTTACTCATTTGTGAACTCTGAACACAAGGAAAAGTGGATAAAAGCATAAAAAGAGTATAAAATGTGCTGTTTTGATAGTCTAGGTCTAGCGGTCCGTACGAAGCAAGTGAAATATGAAGTTCTATGCACTTTAAAATTGTATTTCTTTAAACAGATTGCACTGAATCTATATGAAAAGCACTTATTGCAGGTTGTTTAAACTTGTCTGTTTCACAGAATACCTTTATTTTCTTCTGCTGGATGGCTGGTGGTTAAAATATTGGCATTTTAAGACTGAAATTCCATGCAGGTTTTAAACAGTAAATTGAAAAAACTTTGCATCAGACCATACTTTCTACATATACAATTAAAAGCAACAGTCTTGTTACATCCAGGCTTCAAATTTGATCATATCTCAGCAAGGATTTTGGCAAAAAGAAGCATATTTCCATCTCCAATATCATTTATATGCAATTAAATATGGAAATATAGGGAACGGCCTAAATTGACAACTTGTTATTTTAAGCTTGACATTGCTTAATACCATGTAAAACTCATGTGTTATGCTTTTTGAAACTTATATTTACATGAAAAGAACATTTATGATATGTTAAATGTTTTGTTTTAACTTAACAACTTCAAAAAATTGTTGTTAGTGGAAAATATTGCATTTCATATAAGGCCTCGCTTCATTTGAAAACCTCTATTTTTTGGCATAGGCACATATAAAATTACTTTTTGTCAAATTTTTATAAGTCTCATACATTAAGTATGCTATCATTTACTTTGAATATATAATATCTTACACATTGAGACATAAAAAAGTGCAATTTGGTGTTTTGGGGAAATTTTTGAAGCCAAAATTTGAAAGTTGAAATTTTTCTATTTCAACGTCTCAATTCAGCAACTAAAGTTGAGATATAAAAAATGCCACATTTTCTATAATATATATCATATGGCTTTTAAACTTTGTAAACTGACTTATAATACACTAAGCTTAAATCATGCCAAGTTTTATTGGAATTGGTCAAATTTTTGGCCCCTAATAGGTGCATTTCAGCAAATTTTGAATTTATACTTTGACAACTTCTCTGAATGATCTATTGGTATTGATTTGTCAAACTATATGAGAAGAAATGATTTCCACTTTTATTTGATAGAAATTTGTAAAAAAAGTCACTTTTCAGCTAATATGCCCAAAAAGTAGCTTTTTCACTTTTTTCCACATTTTTGCAAAATCAGCATCCTTATTTTTTCTCTGACAATTTTTTTCTGATACCTATTTGTGTTTGTGGTATTTATTTCATGTGTTTTACTCATTTGTGAACTCTGAACACAAGGAAAAGTGGATAAAAGCATAAAAAGAGTATAAAATGTGCTGTTTTGATAGTCTAGGTCTAGCGGTCCGTACGAAGCAAGTGAAATATGAAGTTCTATGCACTTTAAAATTGTATTTCTTTAAACAGATTGCACTGAATCTATATGAAAAGCACTTATTGCAGGTTGTTTAAACTTGTCTGTTTCACAGAATACCTTTATTTTCTTCTGCTGGATGGCTGGTGGTTAAAATATTGGCATTTTAAGACTGAAATTCCATGCAGGTTTTAAACAGTAAATTGAAAAAACTTTGCATCAGACCATACTTTCTACATATACAATTAAAAGCAACAGTCTTGTTACATCCAGGCTTCAAATTTGATCATATCTCAGCAAGGATTTTGGCAAAAAGAAGCATATTTCCATCTCCAATATCATTTATATGCAATTAAATATGGAAATATAGGGAACGGCCTAAATTGACAACTTGTTATTTTAAGCTTGACATTGCTTAATACCATGTAAAACTCATGTGTTATGCTTTTTGAAACTTATATTTACATGAAAAGAACATTTATGATATGTTAAATGTTTTGTTTTAACTTAACAACTTCAAAAAATTGTTGTTAGTGGAAAATATTGCATTTCATATAAGGCCTCGCTTCATTTGAAAACCTCTATTTTTTGGCATAGGCACATATAAAATTACTTTTTGTCAAATTTTTATAAGTCTCATACATTAAGTATGCTATCATTTACTTTGAATATATAATATCTTACACATTGAGACATAAAAAAGTGCAATTTGGTGTTTTGGGGAAATTTTTGAAGCCAAAATTTGAAAGTTGAAATTTTTCTATTTCAACGTCTCAATTCAGCAACTAAAGTTGAGATATAAAAAATGCCACATTTTCTATAATATATATCATATGGCTTTTAAACTTTGTAAACTGACTTATAATACACTAAGCTTAAATCATGCCAAGTTTTATTGGAATTGGTCAAATTTTTGGCCCCTAATAGGTGCATTTCAGCAAATTTTGAATTTATACTTTGACAACTTCTCTGAATGATCTATTGGTATTGATTTGTCAAACTATATGAGAAGAAATGATTTCCACTTTTATTTGATAGAAATTTGTAAAAAAAGTCACTTTTCAGCTAATATGCCCAAAAAGTAGCTTTTTCACTTTTTTCCACATTTTTGCAAAATCAGCATCCTTATTTTTTCTCTGACAATTTTTTTCTGATACCTATTTGTGTTTGTGGTATTTATTTCATGTGTTTTACTCATTTGTGAACTCTGAACACAAGGAAAAGTGGATAAAAGCATAAAAAGAGTATAAAATGTGCTGTTTTGATAGTCTAGGTCTAGCGGTCCGTACGAAGCAAGTGAAATATGAAGTTCTATGCACTTTAAAATTGTATTTCTTTAAACAGATTGCACTGAATCTATATGAAAAGCACTTATTGCAGGTTGTTTAAACTTGTCTGTTTCACAGAATACCTTTATTTTCTTCTGCTGGATGGCTGGTGGTTAAAATATTGGCATTTTAAGACTGAAATTCCATGCAGGTTTTAAACAGTAAATTGAAAAAACTTTGCATCAGACCATACTTTCTACATATACAATTAAAAGCAACAGTCTTGTTACATCCAGGCTTCAAATTTGATCATATCTCAGCAAGGATTTTGGCAAAAAGAAGCATATTTCCATCTCCAATATCATTTATATGCAATTAAATATGGAAATATAGGGAACGGCCTAAATTGACAACTTGTTATTTTAAGCTTGACATTGCTTAATACCATGTAAAACTCATGTGTTATGCTTTTTGAAACTTATATTTACATGAAAAGAACATTTATGATATGTTAAATGTTTTGTTTTAACTTAACAACTTCAAAAAATTGTTGTTAGTGGAAAATATTGCATTTCATATAAGGCCTCGCTTCATTTGAAAACCTCTATTTTTTGGCATAGGCACATATAAAATTACTTTTTGTCAAATTTTTATAAGTCTCATACATTAAGTATGCTATCATTTACTTTGAATATATAATATCTTACACATTGAGACATAAAAAAGTGCAATTTGGTGTTTTGGGGAAATTTTTGAAGCCAAAATTTGAAAGTTGAAATTTTTCTATTTCAACGTCTCAATTCAGCAACTAAAGTTGAGATATAAAAAATGCCACATTTTCTATAATATATATCATATGGCTTTTAAACTTTGTAAACTGACTTATAATACACTAAGCTTAAATCATGCCAAGTTTTATTGGAATTGGTCAAATTTTTGGCCCCTAATAGGCCCAAGACCACAATTAATGACCCCGCTTTTCGTTGTTCACGAATATAGTTCCCCTTAATTATAGTGTATTTTTTCTTTATTTTTTTTCTTTGCCTTTTTCATTCATTTGTTAGTTTTTATGGGGTGGAAATGAAAGAAGAGAGGTGAAATAACTTTTTGTTGAAGGTATTTTAACTGATTTTAATATGGAAAGAGTGATTAGGTCAAGTGCAAAAAGGTAATATTTTCAGTTTTCGGAACATCTCTTGACTTGTCCATAGGGGTATGGATGTGTATTGGCTAAAATTGTAAGTTACATCAGAGCAATCTTTCTGAATTTTGGATATGTTTTTGGACTAGTAATATACATTACACACACAAAAAATTTGACAAAAAGATTAGGTCCATTTTTTTTAATGAGACAAAAAGTTATAAAGAACTAATAGAGGAATTAATTGTGGTCTGTGGCCTAAGAGGTGCATTTCAGCAAATTTTGAATTTATACTTTGACAACTTCTCTGAATGATCTATTGGTATTGATTTGTCAAACTATATGAGAAGAAATGATTTCCACTTTTATTTGATAGAAATTTGTAAAAAAAGTCACTTTTCAGCTAATATGCCCAAAAAGTAGCTTTTTCACTTTTTTCCACATTTTTGCAAAATCAGCATCCTTATTTTTTCTCTGACAATTTTTTTCTGATACCTATTTGTGTTTGTGGTATTTATTTCATGTGTTTTACTCATTTGTGAACTCTGAACACAAGGAAAAGTGGATAAAAGCATAAAAAGAGTATAAAATGTGCTGTTTTGATAGTCTAGGTCTAGCGGTCCGTACGAAGCAAGTGAAATATGAAGTTCTATGCACTTTAAAATTGTATTTCTTTAAACAGATTGCACTGAATCTATATGAAAAGCACTTATTGCAGGTTGTTTAAACTTGTCTGTTTCACAGAATACCTTTATTTTCTTCTGCTGGATGGCTGGTGGTTAAAATATTGGCATTTTAAGACTGAAATTCCATGCAGGTTTTAAACAGTAAATTGAAAAAACTTTGCATCAGACCATACTTTCTACATATACAATTAAAAGCAACAGTCTTGTTACATCCAGGCTTCAAATTTGATCATATCTCAGCAAGGATTTTGGCAAAAAGAAGCATATTTCCATCTCCAATATCATTTATATGCAATTAAATATGGAAATATAGGGAACGGCCTAAATTGACAACTTGTTATTTTAAGCTTGACATTGCTTAATACCATGTAAAACTCATGTGTTATGCTTTTTGAAACTTATATTTACATGAAAAGAACATTTATGATATGTTAAATGTTTTGTTTTAACTTAACAACTTCAAAAAATTGTTGTTAGTGGAAAATATTGCATTTCATATAAGGCCTCGCTTCATTTGAAAACCTCTATTTTTTGGCATAGGCACATATAAAATTACTTTTTGTCAAATTTTTATAAGTCTCATACATTAAGTATGCTATCATTTACTTTGAATATATAATATCTTACACATTGAGACATAAAAAAGTGCAATTTGGTGTTTTGGGGAAATTTTTGAAGCCAAAATTTGAAAGTTGAAATTTTTCTATTTCAACGTCTCAATTCAGCAACTAAAGTTGAGATATAAAAAATGCCACATTTTCTATAATATATATCATATGGCTTTTAAACTTTGTAAACTGACTTATAATACACTAAGCTTAAATCATGCCAAGTTTTATTGGAATTGGTCAAATTTTTGGCCCCTAATAGGCCCAAGACCACAATTAATGACCCCGCTTTTCGTTGTTCACGAATATAGTTCCCCTTAATTATAGTGTATTTTTTCTTTATTTTTTTTCTTTGCCTTTTTCATTCATTTGTTAGTTTTTATGGGGTGGAAATGAAAGAAGAGAGGTGAAATAACTTTTTGTTGAAGGTATTTTAACTGATTTTAATATGGAAAGAGTGATTAGGTCAAGTGCAAAAAGGTAATATTTTCAGTTTTCGGAACATCTCTTGACTTGTCCATAGGGGTATGGATGTGTATTGGCTAAAATTGTAAGTTACATCAGAGCAATCTTTCTGAATTTTGGATATGTTTTTGGACTAGTAATATACATTACACACACAAAAAATTTGACAAAAAGATTAGGTCCATTTTTTTTAATGAGACAAAAAGTTATAAAGAACTAATAGAGGAATTAATTGTGGTCTGTGGCCTGTATACTTTGAATATCACTAAAGATGAATTTCATTTTGTTTTACAATGTGAATGCTATAGAGACTTAAGGAGACAGTTTATTAAACCTTATTATTATAGACGTCCATCGTCGTTAACATTAGTGCAACTTATCAGCACTGAAAATGTAAAAGATTTGCGTAATTTGTGTAAATTCTTGTTTAATGCACTTAATCATAGGACCGAACTGTTATTCGTCAATACTTGATATTTATTTGCTTCTCTGAGGTATTATGTCATGTTGTGTTATAAAAAAATGTATTTGTATTTATTGCACTGATAAGCATAATGTGCTTAAAGTAATAAAGAATTGAATTGGTTTCTGGACAATATTCTTAGTTGAAGTGAATGGATCTCTATGATTTTTTTCCAGGAGGTTCAATACCATGAAAGGAAGGTTGGGATTGATTTTAAGGGTTATGGTACCAACAGTTTAGGAAAAAGGGACAAAAAAAAAACAAGCTTTTTTGTAGATTCTGGTCAATACGTATACATTGTGTGTAAGTGTATGGATCTCTCTTAAGGGTAAGGCTGGGATTGAATTTTGGGGTAATTGCTTCAAACATGCATGAATTAGGGGCAAAAAGGGGTTAAAAACAAGCATTTTTCTAGTTTCCAGGCAACTTGTGTTTAAGTGTATGGATCTCTCTAAAGTTGTACTACAAGGTTCCGTACTACAGAAGGAAGGCTGGGGTAGTTTTGGGGCAATTAATACAAGGGGGAATGTTCAAAAAGTTTAGGGGGATTTTTTCCCCATTTTGTTTAGGTGTTCATATTTTTTTTCAAATTTCAAATTTTCAAAGAAATCTTCATTTATTCTTTATTTTTAAGACCTTTTACCACATTTATTTTGTATCAGAAACCTACATTATGTCAAAAATTTGATCACAATCCAAATTCAGCGGACAGTATCAAACTTTAATATTGTGTTCAACGTTGCCCCAACTGTTCAGGGTTTGACCTCTGCGGTCGTATCAGGCTGTGCTCAGCGAGTCAATTTATTACAAATTCCATTTATCCTGATTCAAATGTATCACCAAATTCCGCCGACGTCAATATAGATTATTCATTATTTTATTATGGAGCCGGAACGACAGGATACCTGCAAATTCAAGACAACCCTGAGTGGCCGGTTTTAAGAATAAGATAAGAAACTCTTTTATCGTACATTTTGGGTTGTAAGCTATAGATATCATGGTCCAAGAAAGAGTAGTGTTCATTGTTAATATTAGCTTTGTTTTAAGTAAGTAAGATACATCTCTTTAGTGTGCATACTGCACTCGTCATTATTGAGAGCCAATATATATTCCAAATATCTAAAAGAGTAGAACATGCAATTTATCAAAAAAAATATACTTCCACAGAACTTTTGACACTTCGAAAGTAATAAATTGCACCATTTACAAAGGCCATATTTTAACAATTTAATACCAGGTTTTTGATTGGACCAAATGCACTGGTAAGTACCTATCAGAAAAAAACATCATGAAAAACTACCTATCAGATCTATAAATTAAGACCTATCAGATGTAGAGTTTCTGTTCATATTGGGTGGATGGGCTTTCATGGGAAAAATTGACCTATCAGAATTTTTTACTGCAAGGATTGTACCCATCAGAATTTTAAATACAATACTAGATAATGCATGATACGAAACTGGCTACATTCCAAAGCACCCCTAAGATCTGAAATAGGTATTTTTTGTAACCCCTAAGATGTAATTATTTACTGTTGCACGACCCTCAGAAATTTGTGGGTATAAGTGTACGTGTCAGATGAAAAAAAAATAAAAAAATTCACCCCTAAGATGTATAAATTTTACACCCCTAAGAAAAGACCATCCACTCCCCTTTAGCAGATATTAACTGGAATGGCCCAATGCCAAAGTAACAATAGGAAATGAAAAATCATCTCTTTTATCGTACATTTTGGGTAGTAAGCTCCCCGTTAATGAAACAAACATATTATATGTAGTACATGTAATACATAGTGCATCTATCTCCCATTATTATTAAGAGAGCATTATTATACATTACACGTATAATAGAAAATAAAGAAACACAATACACATAATACACATTCATACAAAAATAAACTTAAATTCAATATTAAGGTTGTTTTTATTTTTTGTCAGATATTCGGAATCCTCTAAATTTTATCCGTCCAGTGCCTATAAATATTTTGCCCTTGAACACCTACTTTTCATTTCATAATTTTATAACGCATGTTTTGAAAAGTCATATTTGATATAAATTAAGGCCAACTAAAATTAATCAGTAGATTTTCATCCAAATTTTTGAAAAAAATGGGGCGGGTGGGAGGATTTTATTTTTCAAATTTTATTTCATATGAAACCTTCTGGTCACGGTTTATTCATATATGCAAGTGTATAATAAGCTTATATCATGTAAATACATCCATAAGGTGTCTTGTATAAGACAGTAACAATCAAAACCAAGGAGTAACCAAAGACTCATAAAACCAAAAGACATTTACATCAACAGTTATAAATAATAAGTAGGAAACAACACGAACTCCACTAAAAACCAGGAGTGAAATCAGGTGCTCCTTAAGCATTTCCTGCACCGTATACGGCTCCCGTCATGTTATTTCTTTGTTCAGTTCGGTAATGATGGAAGGTTATTATGACTGAGGAAGAATATCACTGAGATATGATTTCTGACACACTTTTGTCATAATGGCCAATCAGCTCATGATGGCGACCATAAAATTGCTTGAGTGATGACTTTAATTTGATTGATTCATAGCCCTGTCTTATCAACTTTTGAGAAAGCAGTATTATTCCTCGTTCAACAAATCAACGTACTTTGAGCTAGCTCTAGAGTAACGTATCAATTGAGACACATATACTCCATATGCTGGTGCCGCTTTTTCAAATTCGTAAATATATATCTCTGATTGGCAATCACTGTTATTCATGTAATTGCCGCTTTAGATACCTATTTTATAGTAAACAGCAGAAATGAGGAGAAATGCTCTCTTCAGTTGGACTACCTCCATCAAACGTATTTTGCTTTCTAATCAATGTTTTGTTGTCCTAATAAAATGAAGCAAATGCATTGGTATGCAACACGAGTACGATAAGTACAGAATAAAATGAAAACTTAAACAGTGTTGAAATAATAGGGTTGTTCCTTAGTATGCAAGATGCAAATATAATTACAATGTAAAACATAAAGTTGTTTAATGACTCTATCGTGGGTATTGTGACAGAGGATGTTTGTTGTTTTTCTACAAAAAACGAAAGGCATGGCTAAATCTAAATCTAAGAGCTTGCTATAAATTAATAAATAAAAAATGCGTATGTTTGTCGATTTTCTGAACTCAATATACCGTCACCAATCTAAAAAGTTCATGCTTGTGTCAATTTCTTTATTCCAGTCAAATGTGTTCCACGATTCTTACGCTTTTGGGTTTCATTCACAGTTCAAATTTCTTGACACAAAGTTATTGTATAAATAAAATAAATCCAAGGTGTTTTATTCACAAACATTTGTGTCATTTGTGACATACGGCGATTTGCGTTTTTGGACACAGCATATTACTCGTAACCCGAATATTTCATGCCCTTCTCGTAATCAATCTCTATTCTCGGTAAATGATGTTGTCATCATAGATCAGAATATATCGACTTAATGATTTTAGTAAGAATACTCTGAGAAATACGAAAACCGTATTTTAAAATAGGAAGTTTTACATGAAGCGAAATTATCGACGGTTACCGGTAACGGAAATGAACAAAATCCGGAAATCATATTTTTTTCAAAAATAAAAAAAATCGGGGCGGGAAGATTTCAGAGGGGCGGGCGGGGATGAAAATCTATCAATTAATTTTAATTGGCCAAATCCTTGGTATTATTTTTAGACTTTTTCGAGAAAAAAAACCTGCCGAAGTCAAATGTAAAAAAATCTAGAGAAAATCATTTCCAGCCAAATTTGCAATGGCTTATATCCCGAAAACAAGCACACGGTCCCTTTATTTGTTTCTGTTTTTTTTCAGTTTCTGTATTTATGCACTATCAATTGAAAACAGTCTTTTTTAGCTCACCTGGCCCGAAGGGCCGAGTGAGCTTTTCTCATCACTTTGCGTCCGTCGTCGTTAACTTTTACAATAATCTTCTCCTCTGAAACTACTGCGCCAAATTAAACCAAACTTGGCCATAATCATCATTGGGGTATGTAGTTTAAAAAATGTGTCCGGTGACCCGGCCAACCAAACAAGATGGCCGCAATGGCTAAAAATAGAACATAGGGGTAAAATGTAGATTTTGGCTTATATCTCTGAAACTAAAGCATTTCGAGCAAATCTCAGACGGATTAAAATTGTTTATCAGGTCAAGATCTATCTGCTCTGAAATTTTCAGATGAATCGGAGAGCCTGTTGTTGGGTTGCTGCCCCTAAATTGGTAATTTTAAGGAAATTTTGCCGTTTTTGGTTATTATCTTGAATATAATTATAGATAGAGATAAACTGTGAACAGCAATAATGTTCAGCAAGGTAAGATCTACAAATAAGTCAACATAATCAAAATGGTCAATTGACCCCTTAAGGAGTTATTGCCCTTTATAGTCAATTTTTAACAAAATTCTCCTCTGAAACGACAAAGGCAAATTTAACCAAACTAGTCCACAATCATCAGTATGGTATGCAGTTTAAAAAATGTGTCCGTTGACCCGGCCTGTCAATCAAGATGACCGCCATGGCTAAAAATAGAGCATAGGGTAAAATATAGATTTTGGCTTATAACTCTGAAACCAAAGCATTCAGAGCAAATCTGACATGGTTAAAATTGTTTATCCAGTCAAAATCTATCTGCTCTGAAATTTTCAGATGAATCGGACAACCGGTTGTTTGTTGGGTTGCTACCCTTTAATTGGTAATTTTAAGGAAATTTTGCCGTATTTGGTTATTATCGTGAATATTATTATAGATAGAGATAAACTGTAAATAGCAATAATGGTCAGCAAAGTAAGATCTACAAATAAGTCAAATGACCAAAATCTTCAGGTGACCTCTTCAGGAGTTATTGCCCTTTATAGTCAATTTTACCAATGTTTCTTAAATTTTTGTAATCTGTTACAATAATCTTCTACTCTGAAACTACTAAGACAAAATGTAACCAAACTTGTCCACAATCATCATAAGAGTATCTAGTTTTAAAAAAAATTCCGATGACCCTGCCCGCGAACCAAGATGGCAGACATGGCTAAAAATAGTGCATTGGGTAAAATGCAGTTTTTGGTTTATATCTCAGAAACTGAAGCATTTAGAGCAAATCTGACTGGTGGCAAAACTGTTCATCAGATTAAGATATATCTGCCCTGAAATTTTCAAACAAATCCGACAACCAGTTGTTGGGTTACTGCCCCTGAGTTAGTAATTTTATGGAAATTTTGCAGTTTTTTGCTATTATCTTAGATATTATTAAAGTATCTAATGATATCTTATACTATAAATTATGATTTTAACCTTATTTTACATGATTTCCAAAGCATCCGAAAGCAGGTGAGCGACACAGGCTCTTTAGAGCCTCTAGTTTTATATTAATAAGGCCGTTAGTTTTCTCGTTTGAATTGTTTTACATTGTCATTTCGGGGCTTTTTATAGCTGACTATGCGGTATGGGCTTTGCTCATTGTTGAAGGCCGTACGGTGACCTATAGTTGTTAATTTCTGTGTCATTTTGGTCTCTTGTGGAGAGTTGCCTCATTGGCAATCATACCACATCTTCTTTTTTATATTTTAAAAAGCTTTAATTACAAAACAGAGTAGCAAACATCCTTAACCATGTTAACACACATAGAACATGTGTTGAAATGTCGTTGCAGCACATAAGCCTTCCTGTATATTCTTTGTGTTTCAGAATCATCATCTTATCATTAACAAATCATACGATATATAGAAGGATAAGGATTATGATATATTTTTAAAGATAGGAGGTTGCACATGTCATTTTTCTCGGCAACCCCACAAATTTTAATATCAGCCGTGTAGCCGTATATTGTTCAATTGGCAAAATCAAAAATGGACATTGTTCATTATTATTTTGTTTTATCAGCCAAGGTATCTAAGATTATGGCATACACACAACTATCGACAGAAGAGGTAAAGTTATTTGCAATTGCAAGTAAATAAATCTTCTAGTATATTCAATGTCCATGTTGGTCACTGATGTGTTTTCTAATTGCAAAGTTAGGAAATGCAGACACAACGATTCAGATATTTCAATACAACATTTTTGCAACTTGCTTCAAATGTCATATTTTGAAATGTTTTGTTGTTATATTGTAGGTCGTTGATAGAGGAAATTACGCTTATTTTTTTTTTAGGTTACCAGATGTACAACAAAATGTATATACTAGTAGATCAGGACAAAAATATGAAACCTCTAACTTCTACCAGGAAGATGTGGGATCGACAATAATTGTTTGTTATTTCTAAGCGGTAATTGTTCGTACACAATATGCATGTGTTCACAAAATGGTTCATTTCTTCTCCGAATTCGACTCAGTAGCCTGAACCAAATATGTATATTTGCATCCGATCACTTGTTTTTACCAGACGGATGGTTTTTGCTCTGTGATGTACATCATTGTTTTTCGTGTCGATTACTCCTGTGGAAGCATATTTACATGTATATCTAAACTTTGCAGGTAAGTATCTATTATAGATCTCTTCTGCCTTATAATTTTTGACTTTGCACCAAAATTGCCATTTGGAACACTTCTTATTCGTTTTTACACGATTAAGCTCATCACGGATCGAGTCTATATCAAATACCGTTGCGTTGCTATCAACACTTCCAACCATAAGGTTTCGACCATGCTTCCTGAACCTCCTGTATCCAGTTTCTGGGCATACTTTAACCATATGTTTCTTGTACCCCTTAATATCTTTATACGCAAGTACGTGCCAATCTCTCCAGTAGTACTTGTCAACCAGGAACGAGTAAAGATTTTCCGCAACTTTTGAATTACTTGAACCTTCATATTCTGCTAATTTCTCATCTATTTCCTTTTCAGCTTGTGTGTGCCATTTGTTTTTAACTTCGATATCCCACTCATCCATGCTTGTCCCTAGATGGTTTAGTTTCTGTTCCCAGTCAATTCTATTGTAGGTGTCATTTTCGCCTTTCATGTTAAGGTAGGCTATTTGAACTTTGACTCCTTGCACTATCACGTTAAGAAGACTTGTCATTATCTTCCGAAACATTTTGCGGTCGTATTTAGTATATTGCATAACTGTTCCTGGAATATCATCTGACAGTGCGTGACCTTTTATTATCCCATTATACAGTTTTAATGCAGAACTGTCGTAATATGACTCGTAATTACGGATAAACTGTCTTTTCATGCTTTCAGCAGCATTTTGAGGAGCAGAAAGATACATTTGAAGTTTGTCAGATAGAGCTACAATATTTTGTTCGTACTCTCCATATTGCCCTTTTAAAGCTTTTTCCCGTATTAAGTTTTCAACGTCTCCAAATCTATTGAAAACTTGATCAAACTTTGCATCCATTTCTGCAAATTTTTCCTTCATAAAGAGTAACTCTTCAGATGGTCTTTCCGGGAGGAAAATTGAGATTATTGATAAAACTGGTCCTATTGATCCAAGGAATATCCCAACTGGACCACCAAATTTTGAAAACTTTGATAAGACACCTAATGTCTCAGTCGCTGTCGACATTACATCAATTAACTCTTTCGCGGCATCTGTACCCTTTTCGACTTTGTCAAGGACATCTTTAATATCACCGTCATCCGCAATTACAGCAATACATGCAAAACAAATAATGATTGCAATGGTTCTCATTATTAACCTATTAAATAAGAAATTATAATAAATACAATGAGTATCATATCTTTACATACTTCTTTTGAAGTTGAATACTGTCAACCAACTTATTTTTGCGTGGTTTTATAATCATGATATCTATGATGAGTTTTAATGATAACCCTTTTCGCGGCAATTTAATTTCGCGATTTTCAAATTAACTTGAGGGGGGGGGGTGTCACTTGGTGTAGTTAAATGAGGAATGCTCTAAGTGTTCCCTCTTCGCGACAATTTATATTCGCGTATTTTTTTCTAATCACGAAAGTCGCAAAAATAAATCGTTCGCGAAAATATGTTGGTTTACAGTATTCAATACAATAAATCAAGAGGAGAGATATGTTTTGCTAGAGAACAAATTATGAATCTCTGCAATACACAAATTCGAGGACACAAACAAAAACACAACGTGAAACTGCTAAATATTCTTTTTAAATAAAATTCATCGCTACTATATATTCATGGAAATGTGTGTTTTTATACTCAGAACTATGCTTGTCCAACCTTCAGAATGGTTCTGAGATTGACTTTTTGTCATTTTGATTGCTTAATGACACACAGATCCCTCTGCTTCGTGAGACTCGTTCGATAAAAAGACATGTTCTGATCTGCTATCTTGGTGGCACCTCGTATATAGCAACTCAATAAGATGCATAAACATTTCTTGAAAAAATAAAAAGCTCACTGCAAGAATGAAGAAAACATAATTTAACTTTTACCCGCAATACGAAATGATTTTAAACACATAATAATTAATCAGTTTAATATGATGCCTAAACAGTAATTTTCTTTAAAACATAGTTTCCATCATTACAATGTACTTGGGCATTGAAAAAAATTGTTAAATACCTTTTCTTTTTAAAATTTTATTTCTAATTTTTTGAATTTTAATAACTTGTAAAGTTTTTAAATAGGTAATGTAAATGTATATTTACCTTTAAATCTCTCGATAAATAAAAGTGGTTGAGAATGGATTTAAACAGCGCAGTTCACAGGAGTATATATATGATAGTTTAATTGTTGCCATGGTAAAGTTTGAATTGTAAAGTTCAGAGGTGATTGTTAATCCTTCAAACATTCAACGAGAACATCTGATATATTTCTTTTATGCAATTCGTAATATAAAGTTAAATAAACACAAATATTGAAAGAGTTTCAAATACCCGTATGTCCTTGCGAAGTTGATATAACATTTATGTAATTATTACATATTGAATGCAGTAATTAATGTTGGGTAAATTACCAAAATGTGACACAAGTCTGAAGGACTTTCTTTTAATTTCAATGTTAAACATTCGTAATCTTTGTAGAAAATCTTCAGGTTTCAATGACACAGCAGTTATCTCGATCCAAGGGATCCTTAAACTGCTAAGCAGAGGAAAAACCGTTTCGCTAATTGTAAACAAATTTTCTTTAATCTTTTATTTTCCCATACTAAAGAGCCATTGGTTTAAAAACTAACATAAGTAGTAAAAAGGGAGATAATTAAGGTATGTAATCGTGTAAATGTCCAGTACATCTCCTCTCTAACACATGACAGAGGTATTCATAATCAAAGTTCAAATTTTGCACGAAAAAATCATTTTTACTTTTTAATACAGTGTATCCTTCTTGTTCGTCAAAATCTGTACATTTTCATACAAGAGATACCTTTATAAGGGATCCAGCTACACAGAGGAGCTTACAACAAAGGATTTACGCATAGCTTTTGGAAATCGTGTAAATGTCCAGTCAATCTCCTCTCTAATACATGACAGAGGTATTTATAATCAAAATTTTGCAAGAAAAAAATCACGTTATCATTTTTACTTTTTATGCCCCACCTACGATAGTAAAGGGGCGTTATGTTTTCTGGTCTGTGCCTCCGTTCGTCCGTCCGTCTGTGCGTCCGTTCGTCCGTCCGCTTCAGGTTAAAGTTTTTGGTCAAGGTAGTTTTTGAAGAAGTTGAAGTCCAATCAACTTGAAACTTAGTACACATGTTCCCCATGATATTATCTTTCTAATTTTACTGCCAAATTATAGTTTTGACCCCAATTTCATGGTCCACTGAATATAGAAAATGATAATGCGAAGTTCAGGTTAAAGTTTTTGGTCAAGGTAGTTTTTGATGAAGTTAAAGTTACATCAACTTGAAACTTAGTACACATGTTCCCTATGATATGATCTTTCTAATTTTAATTCCAAATTAAAGTTTTGACCCCAATTTCACGGTCCACTGAACATAGAAAATGATAGTGCGAGTGGGGCATTCGTGTACTATGGACACATTTTTGTTTATACAGAGTATCCTTCTTGTTCGTCAAAATCTGTACATTTTCATACAAGAGATACCTTTATAAGGGATCCAGTTGCACACAGAACTTACAACAAAGGATTTACACATAGCTTTTGGAAACTTCAAATACCCAAACAAAGCAGTGATTCGTCCCAATTTATAAGGTGTCACAGAAAATAACGTAACCAATGATTTTATGCGATTGTCATACAAGGAAGAGGTTTAGCTAGCTACAGAACCAGGTTCAATTCACAAATTTCTACATAAGAAAAGGCCTGTATAAAGTCAGGAATGTGACAGTTGTTATCCATTCGTTTGATGTGTTCGAGCTTTTGATTGTGTCATTTGATTATGGACTTTTCATATACAAACTAACAAAATTAACTTCTTTTGACGACAAATATGGACACAGTTGAGTATGAATAGTAGTATTTTAACATGGATACATTAAGTATATATTTCATAATTTATAGGTTGTACTGCTGTAAATGTAAACAATGCAAAATCCCATAGGAGTTCGTTTTGCGGCTAAACCTGTTTCACTTTCACCATAAGCCATAAGTTTCAAAAATATATATTCTAGAACAGAAAGTTGATATGCATTGCTATTTTATTCAATGGTCAAATGTTGGCCTGTGTGGCATATTTTCAGCATTTATATGCCCCGAATTTCTAAGAGATTAAACTTATACTTAAATTATGTACTACCACTGCCTTCACATGAGGCCTTCCTCGGAATTTTTTTTGCCGCTTCCATGTGTTTTCATACTGGTAACATACCCAAGTCAGTTATGTCTCTATGAGATAAAAGATATCATATCTGGGAACCATTATGAAAACAAAACAACTAAATGATCTATGAATATTATATATATCTCTTCAAAAGAGGCTTGGTTTGTAAAATATCTGTATTTAAAATTGCATCCTATAGATTTCATTATTGTAAAAGAGGGACGAACGATATCTGAGGGACAGACAGTCAAGCTCATAAATCGAAAATAAACTGACAACGTCATGGCTAAAAATGAAAAAGACAAACAGAAAAACAATAGTACACATGACACAACATAGAAAACTAAAGAATAAGCCACACGAACCCCACCAAAAACTAGGGGTGATCTCAGGTGCTCCGGAAGGGTAATCAGATCCTGCTCCACATGTGGCAGCCGTCATGTAAGTAATGCGATATTGTACGGTTTGATTGTTCAATGATTTTTTTTAAGATGCAACATAACCCAACATGGTTATAACATTATAAAAATCAGCTGAATGTTTTAATCACGTTCTACTTTACTGAAATACTAAAATTCTCGATGATCAATATTATTTTCCTTCAAACTGCTGTTTATCCAATGAAATATTTTCGATAAAGTGTGTACTTCAATCTTTTCATTTTTTTGTAGAGATATACTAAGTTGAGGTTTGGGAATTTGTGGCCGGTGTTCAGATTCCTTGTTTTTTTTAACATTTTTGTCGAAGGGTCAAAGTGAATATTTTTTCAAAAGTTAAGGAAAATTACACCAGCTGAATTGCTTTCAGTCAATTTGATTATTACCACCTTAGATCGTTAAAACCGGCTTGTTTTTTGTTTGTTTGTATTTATTTATTACGTTGCTTGCTAATATCAATGGTGGTCTACTTTGGGCGATGAGATTATTCAATGTAAATGTCAAACTGGAATTACTGTAGATTCATTATTATTCGTTAGATACCAATGTTGTGAATTGGGTTCATTGACTGTATCGTGTGGGGAAAGTCTGGTTCAATCAAGTGGTGCACGAATTTTAAAATCTATTTGTGTTTTAGCTGTACCTAAGTCACGGCCGACACTCGGCTAACCGAGAGATAGGTCGGTTAATCTATATTGAGTATGCGGCTATATCGGCGGTTGGTCTGTTAATCGGGTTGGTTATACGTCTATTAAGAGTAAAACGCACAATTTTAATATTAAAATCTATTTAATATACAGATTTAGGTACATTATTAGAATCAAATCAAAAAAAGAAAAGTGTCTGACAAAATGATATATATCATAGAACATTTTCCAACTGTAAAAACATTTCATAGTCTGCGCAGTTTTCAGTAAAACTAAAAGGCGTCGCGCAAGTATGTAGTATTTATGCTTATACGCATAGCAATTTTTGTAATGAAAGGCGAAAAAAACAATTTTAGATATCATTTAAAGGACACAAAATCGTACTTTAGTTCTAAAATATAAATTGAAATTAGTAAATATTTCATAATTGTAATATAACGTGAGTAATACCACGTTTTAGTGAACATTATGGGAATAAAGTCTGTTAATGGGTTGGACAATTGAAATTGTGTCAGTTAAGAGTTATTTAGACACGACAATAGTTGTGCTACCTTTATATTTTCCCTTTGAAAAAGTTAAGAATGAGATGCTCTTGAGTAAAAAAAAAATGACAATACGCTGCAACAGTATCCTTCTAGTAAGAACATTTTTATTTTGACTTCCTGCATTTTATTAAGGGGTGTGTCACTTCAATATATGGATATGGATTGCCTGCTGGAATATGCATGCATCTATTATTAACGTTTTCTTCAGCCTTAATTTTTGTGTCTGTTCAAAGTAGCACGTTCTCAAATCCGTCCGAAAGTGTCTTTCTAATACAACACAGGGTACATATAACGTGTTGTCGTTCTCATATGCACATGATATTTGTCACTGGACGTTAAACTCTAAATCGTCAACATCATCCGATTGGTTTTTTTCTTCTATTACTGAATCATCTGTTGTTTACAAATCAGTCTAAAGAAGTAAATGAAAAGGAGCGAATGCAGCTACATTTGGTTATCTTAAGTTTTAATTCATTTTATTCCGTTTAGTTCCTTTCTACATAAGTGAAGAGGAGAACTGCAGTTGTCCGCATGTAAACTTTTAGCATTTATTACCAATATGAGTACATCGCAATCCGTTACTGTTTCAACACCCAGGGGTGTTTCATGTCTTTATTCTCAAACAGTTATTATTTTTTCTATCTTTTTTTATTAATGCATCACTTCCTACTGTCCTTATCTATTATTCTATATATTCTGTGTTTCCATCCAGATTCTCGTGTATACAATGAGGGTCCGGATTGGGGGTGTTGTTTATTTTTATATTCTTTAAATTGTCTGTTACTTTTCTCTACATTTTATTTTATCTTACTCCTTATTATTTCTTTATTCTTTATATATTCTAGCATCCCAATATTTTTTACTTACTGATGTTTAGTTACATTACGACGTTTATCTCTGATTTATATACTGGTTACTAATACCAATTTAGATACAAATTAGTGTCATTCATGACAACCTAAACAGAATCCACATGATATATGCGACCATTCTTGGATGAAATCAATATGTATAGATTATAACATGCCCTTTTCTATATTAGCCCTGGTATCATCCCGAGACTCCCATATCGGCCTCGAGGCTTTAGCCGAGGGCCGATATGGGTCGAGGGATGATACCAGGGGAAATATGGAAAAACATGTTATAATCTTTAAGCTATTTATCACATATTTAAGTGTTGCAGAAAAGAGGGGAAAAAAATTCAATTATAACAATTTAATGAAACATAACAGGTAAATCTTAAAAATTTATCCGTATCCGTAACAAATATGTGATAAGATATAAATAACACATAGCTGAGAGGGTGATAGAGCAGATTGGGTCCCGAGAAAACATTGTCAACCGCGGCGAAGCCAAGGTTGACAATGTTTTTTCGAGGGATACCAATCTGCTCTATCACCCTCTATGCTATGTGATATTTGATTTATTATAATGAATGTCCTATCATCATTTTCTTTATCAGATGAGTTTTATTATAAAATATTTTCTATGTAGTCACGTACTTGACAGCGTAACTGGTATTTGAAAAATCATCAGAAGTGAAGTAAATAGACAATAGTAGTGTATTGACTTGACATATAAACGATACAAGGATTAGGCCCGAAACGGGAAAAAAGCTCAGCTATCAAGAAAAAAAATATTTTCAATTGTTGTTATTTTGTTATTGTTATTTATTTTATTTAAATTTTGGGTAAATACCCCTTTCAAAAGGCCTCATATCTGGCTGAGAAATATACACCACAATGAACATGATGAAATGTACATTACCAGTTGAAACCTATCGATGGTGAACGAATGCGTTTAATATCAACAATAAGCATAACACACAATGATTTATAGGTTTTAAAGTAAAAATATTAACAAGTGAAATACGTTTTTCCACAATTGTAAAAGAAATAAGTTTGAGTCGTTCCACGCTTCGTTGTATAGTAAATTAGAACTTTAAGCATTGTCTATAAAATAACTTGATGTAGATTCAATTCATTGTCGTTTAAGGGGGTTCGCGGGTCTAAATCATTTATATAGGATTTCTCTATATTTTCTATAAATGAACTTAATCTTATAGTTAATAGAAAAATAAAATAAAAAAGTGTGGTCACCGTTCATTTGCGCTCACAGTCTGCCTTCGAAAGAAGCATACATTTTTGTAAAAGTGTTTTTTTTCTGTTGAAGTAATAGGAGAAATAAAGGTAATATCGAAATAAAAAAAAGAAATTTATTACAGAAATCGCTAAAATTTTACAATAATTTAGTTTAAGTACAGCTTATATGGAAATTATATTAAAAAAGATAGGTCACCGATGAGTTGAAAAAGATATTTCAACTTTAGAGCCAAAAAATGGCATTTTTCCACCAAAGGGAGATAATTTGGAACTTTTTCAATGATGTATACATTTGAAAGTCATCTGGGGCCAACACGAATTGATTGTGTTGAATAATTTTTGTACCATATGATAAAGTAACAACTACAAAAGGAAATAAATAAAATTTGTAATGAAAAACAAATGTTTGATTTTTTTCTGAAATTTTTATACCCTCAAGCCTCCTTAAACTGCCGATTTTTGATTGGTCTAGCCGAGAGGGTGACATTCCAAAAAATTGTCACCCGCTCAGCCATGTGATAGAGTAAATTAACACCTTCGTATTAGGCAATCAAAATATGGCATTTTAGCATGATGTATAATAATACTTGAATATTACACTTTTTTTATATCAGTTTTCAATATTTATGGCCTAAATTCATTGTTCATGTCAGTGTTTCCGTATATATTATGTTTCATTGCTCATGTGTTGTTTCCGTATATTTTAGCCACTCGTCTTGAGCCTACCCATTTGATCCGATAACACCCCATACAGCAATAAAATTATACTTTTATTGCCATTCATAACTCTTAACAGACCAATTAACAGACCGGGTTTTATACATCCGACCCATTAACAGACCAGGTTTTAAATAAAGATTGATTTATGTCACCAAAATACAGATTTTTGTGTAGATTTTTCACACAATGATATCAATTTGGTTGACAAACATAATACCTGTCTTTGTTTGATGTTCAAAATATCGCATGCAAGTAAATTCAACCAACGTGTCTTTTTGTGTACATTTTGTGTGTGTAAAATGTGTATAAATTTATTGATGAGTAACACGCCTTTTCATTTTATAGATCGTACATCGAAGCTAGAAAAATAATAATTACACCACTGGATTCAGTACATTGAATTGTTTTGTTAGACATGAATAATTTTTATGATAAACATATATTTAAAAAGTTATACAATGAAACATGCAGAATTTCCAATGATTTCCTCGATAACACCTGATTAACAGACTTTAGCCAACCCGATTAACAGACCCACCGCCGATATAGCCACATACTCAATATAGATTAACCGACCAATCTCTCGGTTAGCCGAGTGTCGGCCGTGTAAGTGAAATTAAAACAATCAAGAAACGTTTAAATTGATACTGCATAAGTTAAGGAACAAAATAACCTAAACATATTGAGGTTATGGAACTCTTTTTCAAGATATTTGATTTTTATAAATGGCAGAAAAAGGCTGACTCGTTCTTTTACCTTATGTTTGCATTGGTATTATTCTGTTCTCAAATAGAAAGAAAAGAAATCAAGAATCTGCTTAAATTTTCGGAAATGACCTTTGAAGAACTATTGAAGTCTTCTACGAAAAGAACAAGGTGTATTATGGGGAAAAATATTTCCCCTGTATTAGAGGGGAAAACAAGGAATCTGAACATCTGGCACAAAGTCCTAAACCTCAACTTAGTATATCATTAAAAGAAGATGTCTTTGTATGGATAGAGACGTAACTCGATAAGATAAACAGAGAATGTTCAATCACATACTTCCGTTATACTACATCATATCCAAACTGCATCTATTGATGTTCTACATATATACGACAGCGTTTTCTTCACATCAAGTGTCCGAAACAAGTACAGCAATCCAATCAATTATTCAATATGTTTATATAGGAGAACAACAGTTAACTTCCTAACGCTATAATAGTGATTTCGTCTGTTTACCATTTGCCAAAAAATAACTTTTAATCTCAGGACTTGTTGAAAGTAATGCTATCAACAAAGTAACATTCAAGAAAGATATGATGTATTAATCAACGTCTAACAAATTTCAATTTCAAAAGAAAACATTTTTGGCTGGCTACATGGTCCTTAATTATCGGAGCAAAACCAAAAACGTGTCGTTAAACAGATCCCCCCGGAGACTAGTGTTACATCTTTTATTTTCCCATTATAAACGTGTTTAAGTGACTTTGGTTTAAAAACTAACATAAGTAGTACACAGAGCGATAATTAAGGTATGAAATCGTGTACATGTCCAGAACAAATCCTCTCAAATAAATGAGTTGAATTTTGCATTTTAAAAAATCACGTTTTCACATTACTTTTTTTTCTTCAATATGTAATCTTTTTTTAACATTTATGAAAAGTTTATTGTATGTCTTGCCATTGGTATAAATAACTATACAGATCTAAAATATTCTTGTATTTCGGTACATTTTTATGTACATTTTAACGCGAGAGGGATCCAGCTGCACGTAACGTGATCTTTTTTTACACAGAGCACCATAACACATGGATGTTAGATGTACCCAATCTGTGTGTAAAGCCAATTGCATGGTCTTTGTATAATCAGTTTCTTGGTTCATAGCAGCCTGACTAGTTGATGGAGTTTTACAGTGCTATTATTCAGGGATTTACGCAGAGCTTTTAAAACTTTCAAATACCCGAACAACGTTTATAAGGGATCCTGCTATCACGGTAAATGATCCACTTTGACACAGAGCACCTTAAAACAAAAGATTTACGCGGAGCTTTTGGAAACTTTCAATACCCAAACAACGCAATGTTACGTCTCAACTAAAAAGAAAAGAACGAAACCGATTATTTAACAAAATGATGTTTATTTAAAAATTAACATAGTTAATTTCTGCTTTCCTGAAGTGTGGACCCAGATGAGTGTGGATAGTGATATTTTAACATATACATTTTTACGGAACGCCATAGATGCCTTATAATAAGAATAATCATATAATTAAAGGTTGACATATAGCCATTAGTAAATTTTCTATACTATAACGACATTTGACACTACTATTCTGTCTTTTTGCTTTATCACTATGATCATGGTATTTTTTTTAGTTATATAAATACTATTCTGTCATTTCATTTTGTCATGAAGATATCTTGATATACTATTAACATGGAGCCTTTCTCATACTGATTTATTATTTTACTATGCAATTATGTGATAACAACTTCTGGGGCAGCGAATAGGAGTGTTACATATTTTTTTCCTTAGACAAAGGTTGCCTCTTCATCGGACATGAAGCCGTTTTACAATATATATTTTTAAAATCCCCAAATTCAACGAAATTCCTTCAAAACGAAAGCAAATTCTTCGGCTTCCATGATATCAATGACTTCGACAATATTTTCGTGTTTGAGGCTGTGAAAGGTTTCAAACTTTTTGATGCCTTCATATGGAAGGGTCATATCAGCAAATGATGTTAAAAGTAAAAAACAAACCGGATCGATAGAGAAACTTTCTGTGATGCCTATATGGAGAGGTCATATCAGCAGGTGATGTTGATAGTAAAAGAAGAAGAAGATCGATAAAGAGGGGTTATATGAACAGGGGATGTTAAAAATAAATAAAGGGTCGATAGAGACACTTTCAATGGTGCCCATACGAAGGTTTTTTTTAGCAGGTGATGTTATGGTTAAAATTAAACAAAAGGTCGATAACGACATTTTTTTGGTGTCTATAAGGAGGGGTTATATAACAGTAGGTGATGTAATAAATACAGAAAGGGCTGATAGAGACACTTCTCTATGGTTCAACTTTCACAAATAATTACCAACAAAAGGCTTGAGTATGACAATATATTCAACATGTTTGATGAAAAGAATATTTTTATCAGATTTTTACTCTTTACATTTTTAATATAGATTTTTCCTCTTTACATTTTTAATATAATTGATAAAAAAGGGCAAAAAAAAAGGCCACTTTTTAAAATTTTGCAGATAATATTTGTGTTAACGCTAAAAGTAACCCAGGAGATAACTATGGTCACTTTTTGGTCTTCTTTAAACGAAAAGTAAGTCATCTGTGATTGTTAGACGTCCGTTTGGTCGTGTTGGATGAATAAATACGTAACCACGTCGGGTCAGAAAGGGACGTTTAATCTTATGACTCGTGAAGAGATAAGGTCCCAGGCTCTGTGCTGAAAAGAACTATTTGAGGGGTCCGTAGGTGGACGAGCAATTCCAAGGCTAAATTTCATTTTTCTTTTTAATCCAATACACCCTCCTTTTCTAGTGGTATTTCAAACTTCTTGACATTCGTTTCAATTATAGACCTTCAAGTTGTATTCATTGTTGGTTTGATATCATCATAAGCATGCATGAAATATTTGACACTGGACGTAAGACAAAACATAACCAATCAATGTATCATTACTCCTGATATCAGTTTAAATTAAACATACTCTTTCTGCTTGTGCTGTTGTGGTGTAGGTCGAATGATAGAACAATGGTCAATTGATGAAATCATTGTCGGTATATAGCTTAAAGAATAAAGCAAAAGAACACTGGTGATACGTAAATAATATTTTGTTATTACATGTATTATGACATTTGATGTAATACTTATTTAAGACACATGTTGTGTTAGGCTCTAATCCTGTCCATAACGTGTATGGTATTAGGTTTCTGTTTTGGTATTTTCCAATCATATTGTGCAAAATATTGTGTAAAATGATGCTCTTTATGGGTTCTTAGATAGATTAATAAAATTCTTATCTTTTATTGCCGATTATTAATAAATAGTGACATGTGTATGATTTGTATTACAATCAATGTATTTTAAAGAAATAAGTAAAAGAACACAGAGCCTACTTGACCTTAATGTCACTTCCTGCTATAAGCTCAAATTATTTCAATTCACTATTTCAGTATTTGTCTTAACTTTGCAAGATTTTAAAATATATCATTGATTTCCGAATCAATCTTATTGTGAGCTATGAAAAAGAAAAAACTTTACACACTTTATTCAAAATTTCCTGAAATCTTATTTAATCAATTTCTAGCTGTTATCTTAATATAATTGATAAAGCAACTACGTCACTTTTAATTTTATATTAGATAAACAGCTGCGCCATGAGCGCATGATACGCCCGTCGTCTTGTGTTGAAGTTTTATGCAATATTCATAAATAGTTTCTGAGAAAGTTTTAAACAATAACCATATATTGTTTTTGAGATACGGCAGGACATGTGAACCCCCCCCCCCCCCTCCCCCTCTCTTTTTTTTCTTTTTTTTTTTACAAAAAACTAAATATCACTGAAATACAATTTTTAATCATCACAAAAAAGTATACAGATCTTTAGATTAATTTATCATATGTTTAGTAGTAAATACAGTAGTTTTGCATATGTGATAAATAGCCTGCTGTTTAATCCATATCGCGCAACTTTGATGCGCACCCTTTATCGCATACCCTTTATCACACCCCTACCCTTTATCACACTCCTACTTTTTTTTTTTTTTTTACATAAAGTCAGTTTTGGTTTTTTTTTTGCTTAAGAAAAATTTTCCTCAAAATAGGTAAATTTTTTGAATGACGTCATTGTTTGGTATGTGACGTCACGAACGTCGGGTTTTCATATTGTATGTGACGTCACGAACGTCAAGTTTTCATATTTTTTGGCACACTAAATGCAACTATGAAAAATACAAAACACACAAATTAATACAATAATAAACAAAATATTTTTAAAACAACAGCACGCAAATTGTAAGGTAAATTTTTTATTCTATTCGGTCCTGCCTTTTTTTTTTATTAGTTTATCCTGACTTTTTTACCTAAATTGTCATACTGCCTTTTTTTTTTTGCAAAGTGTCTCATCCTGCCTTTTTTTTTTTACTCAAAACTCCTGTCCTGCCTATTTTTTTCAAATTTCATCCTAGCCCCCCCCCCCCCCCCCCCCATAAAAATCAAATGGTAGCTCCCTAAGTAATTGAGCAGTTCTTTTAAGGCCTTTGAAACAAGACAAAAGTAGAACTGAAGGTAACCCAGTGCTATGGATCAGAAAACAGTTCATATAATATAATACTCTTCTGTTGAAATATATGATAAAGTGTATAATACATGGAAAAATCCGTATCACATGCCGTATCACCCTCGACCAATATCATCCCTCGGGCCTAAAGGCCCTTGGGCTGATATTGATGTCTCGGGATGATACGACATATGATACGGATTTTGCCATGTATTATTCTCTATGTATCAATGTATCAAAGAAGTGTGTAAAGTTTTAAGCAATAATCATAAATCATTTTTGAGATACGGCGCGACATGTAAAAAAACACTCCCCCTTTTTTTACAAAATGCTCAATAACTCAAAAATGAAATTTTGAATCATCACCAAAAAGTATACAGATCTTAAGATTAATATAACTAAGAAGTGTGTAAAGTTTTAAGAAATATTCAAAAATCGTTTTGGAGATACGGTGCGACATATGAAAAAAACAGACCCCTGTTTTAGTTACAAGGTGCCGTAGCTCAAAAAGTTTTAATCTTATTTTCACCAAAATGTATATACAGATCATTTGACCATCATAAGAAACAACTATATAAAGTTTCATTAAATTTGAATAAGTCGTTCTCAAGTTACGGTGCGACATGTTTACGCCGGACAGACAGAGGGACAGACGGACAGACAGGCGGACGGACGGACGGACAGACGGTCGGACGCCGGACATTTGTATACCATAATACGTCCCGTCAAAATTTTGATAGGCGTATAAAAAACGGGTTATGTACAACATGTACAAAGGGAAGCAACCTCAGATGTTCTACATGTGTGCAAAGTTGGCAGATAAATGGTGCCAATCAGCAGATGCAGTATGAGTAGATGGATGGTCTCCTTTTGGTCACATTCATAGAAGTTCACGAAATATAAAAAGATTGCCAATGAGACAACTCTTTACAAGAAACTAAATGAAAACAGATATTTAAAGCTATAGGCCACCGTACAGCTTACAACAATGAGGAAAGCCTATACCGCATAGTCAGCTATTAAAGGCCTCGAAATGACAGATGTAAAACAATTCAAACGAGAAAACTAACCGCCTTTAAAATAATGTACAAACAATGAACGAGAAACAAATACTCACTATGTAAAACAGCAACAAACGACAACCACTAAATTACAGGCCACTGACTTGGAACAGGCAAATACATACAGAAAATGGAAGGGTTAAACATGTGAGCGGAATTCTAACGCTCCACCTAACCATCCAATCCTGGTATCTAGGATGAGTTGATACCAAATCCTTGCATTAACTAATATTAAAACAAGTATTGGATAGCCTTAGATGACTTAATTAAAGATATCCATAATAAGTTGCATTACACATGTTTAGAATATCTCCATTTAATAAATGATTATCATGGAGGGATTAAATGACATCCCTAAGGCTTATGCTTATTTTAAGATATCCTTGGATTCTTTGGAGATTCTTGAACGACCTAGAGCTAATTATTATTTCATGATTTATACTCGCATTTGTTAAAATTGTACTAATCATTCATAAGCTTCGCCCACTCACAGCGATATGTGATACTATTAGCAACGGGCCGTGTTTATGCCTAAAATCAGCATCCTTCTAAGCCCGGATTTTGCCGATTCGGAACACTTTTAAAGTTTTCCTTAATTCGTTTCTAAGACTTGTTGAATTATTGATTTCTTTGTGTTTTTCGCGATTTCATTAATTCAGCCCGGTTCAATAATTTTATAAAATATAAATTGTCGATCGAAGGACACAAAGTTTGTTTCAGACATTTTCCCATATCAAGGGAATTTGATGTAAAGTACATGTAAATATATCTTAAAGAGCTTTAAGGTCACCCTTTCTCTAGCAAGTAGTATCATTAGGGGGAAAAAAAAGGGGGTATGTTTTTTTTCTGTTTTTTTTCTGAGTAATATTTCTTTTTTTCGGACAAAGCGTGAGCAAATTTATTTATATAATATTTCTACGCTATCACTCATATTACTTTTATTCAATAAATGTTTTGTCGTATGCATGACCTTAATTTTTATTTTCATCAAATTTGGGATCAGAATATTTTTTAAAACGGAAATGTTTACATATCACATATGGGTCCATACAAACTTATCAAAGCTTTAAAAAAAAAAAAGCCCAGTATCCAAACGTTTATATACAATTTATATCTTTATCGATTAACTTCATAGAAAACGTTTATCATTACTGAAAACATACATCTATGCTGAAAATAATATTAAAGCATGACAAGCATGTGTCCATGTCTGCCGCTTTGGTGTCGGTTAAGACACTACAATGGCTTATGATGTTTAAAAAAAAAGATTGTAAAATAAATAAAAATATTTTTAACATGTTTAACTTCGATAAATATATTAATAAAAGATATAATATGTTGCGTGTATATATCAATGAGACATTTAAGTTTATCATCAATCAGTATTTGAATATCGACGTATATCAGTTTACACGTTCAATAACAATCGTCTGCTAGCGAATTGATAAATCTGGGTTATACACTGTCGCTATGACGACCAGTTAAAATGTAATTATCTAACGAATAATATCAATCGTGTAAATTTCGAATAAATAGAATTACACTAGTAGTTCGGTATGCAAATAAATTCTATTTTAAGAGGTACACACACGACGCCATTTTATTCAAAGTGTATATTTTGTGTACAGTCACAAAAGGTAAGCTGATAAGTTTCTTGCTTAATTATATTTATCTAAACCACATTATTTAAATGGACACAATCGGTTTTAACTTTGTGTATAATGCATACTAGAAAATGCATTTCAGTGTGAGTTGTATAAATAATAACAATTATTTAAACACCATGTTTAAAAATGTTATCATGCATCGATTAGTTTGATAACTGCAACATGTGCAATAAATATTATTCACGATTTGTGACATGTATTTTATGTTATTTTTTACTCACTTGGCTGTTTCAAAGATTGTTTTATTATTCCATGAATAAATCATAATTACCAACCGGCTGTATGTTAAGACTATGCAAAACAATCTCTTTCATTTATGATGTAAATAACACACTATTATTATTATATTTATATAATATATAAATTGAAAGATTGCTAGATGATTGCTTATACATGTAAATATTTCTAGATATTTATAATTGATTTTAATTAACCTTATTTTCCGTCATAATGAGTATGATAAGGAACGAACTACAAATTTGTATTGTATATAAAAGCTTTCAAAATTTCATATCTAAGATTTATTAGGTAATAACACATTTAAAGCGACAAATGTTGTCTTTAGTGAAACCGTCTTTTTGTGTATACCACACGATTTGCCGAACGTTGCGTAAATAAATGTTTAGCTCGTATAAGGTTTTATGGTAAAAGTAAACATCGAGATGAGGTTTTATAATCAAGTTATGTAAAGATTCGAATTCACAGTAAGGATGGTAAGCATGGAAGAATATTTGATATATAGAAAATATAATTATTTATTCAACATATTTGAACAATTTAGGAACCGGCAAGAAACGTAGTACAGTGCATGTGTGAATTTAAAAAACTAAGTGTAGAAATTTAAATATATACTAGAACGTGACACACCCGTGATATCGCGGGTCCGTGAATGAATTAAAGTATATAACTATGCGCAAGCCTTATTTTAGTATTAGTATTGTCATCTGATAAAGTCATGCCGATTATAAGATACACAGTTTTCTCTGCTTTCAAATCTTTCTGTTTGAACCCGTCGAACTGGAACTTATTAATTATTGGTAATATTAATTATTTGGAAAACAAAAGGTCCGGAATTGAGTATTTTTTAATAAACAGCATTGTCATATATTAGTTATAAATAAAGTTGAATTCTTTGATTCACTGTTTTATGTCATGCATGCCCACTAACAAATTGAAAACTGTACCTATACGCCTTATTTTTAGTCCAGATTTGTTATCTTAGAAAGTCTTACTGATTAAAATACTACAATAGGTTACAATTTGACAATTTAGTAGTGTCAACCCTGTGATTATGACCCGTGTATATAGCATATTAATCCTGAATACACCGTTTGGTGGTGCGCCTGTCAGATGCGGAACATACAGATAAGGTAATAGGTAACAGGTGAATATGGTAACACTCCACAGTTAGAAAATAAAATTAAAAATGAGCCGCAAAATGTTTTATCATCTCCTATTCCTGGATTTCTAATACATTAACCTTACTGTTTGTGTTGTACATGTGCATATGTATGTAATCAGTATATTCCATAGATTTTCAAAAGTTAAAAGAGTGAACATTAATTCCTTTTATGTGTATCCATGAATTTATTTACCATTAAATATTGCAAAAAGGGGGGTGGACATGTCACATATCCCCCCAAAATTTGGATCAAACTAGAATTTCAATGCCTTTGAGTGATACTTTTTTAGAAACAGTTTTCATAAATCTTCCTAATGATCAAATAAAAAATGGGGGTCTTTCGCCTCATTTTTTCGTAAAATCCAATCACAAAGTTCGTGCGATAAAAAGTTGGAAAAAAACATTACAATAATTGCCGGACTAATGTATGGTAGGGACATGCAAATACGGACTGTCATACAGAAAACAGCCTGTATTACATGCATTACATAATCTTGATGTTCATATAAACCCAATACAAAGGCTATTTTAATACTCAGCTATCCAAAAATGAATTTTATTGCACACTAGCTCTCATATTTGAAAAATCCAGGCCAAAATGTGAAACTACACACCTAACTGTGGAGTGCTACCTATACTATTGGTATCGGCATCGGACTCGACCCTGAACTTCTTAATTATTGGCAATATTAATTACGTGGAAAACAAAAGGGCCTGGAGTGGTGTAAATTAAACTTTTAATCTACACCTTTGTACTATATAAGTTGAATATAAAGTTGAATTCTTTGATTCGTCGTTTTTACGTGATGACAGCTGACAAATTGCATCTCGTAATTTTAGTATTATAGATATACGTGAAATCAAGGATTTGTGCGTCTCAAATAGTAACTTTAAAGTTTTACGTTTTACGGCGATTAATGATTATTGGGGATATTTTTTTTTTATTTCGCTTGCAATTGTTGTTTTGCACATCAATATCGATACTTCTTAATGTTTGGTTGTACTGAATATGCATGAAATATTTCCCACTGAAAGTAACGTAAGCAACAAAAAACAAAATATAATTTTTTATCGTATTTGGGTAATGTATAAGTCTATATGAAATGAAAAGATATATACGGTATGATGAGTGACAATGAGACAACTCTCTTCCAGATACCAATTGACATAAAACGTAATAAAATGCAATGTTTCCCCATTTAGATCCGAAAAGGAAGAAGATATATGTTTTTCTTTAATTTAAAAAAAGGTTGTCGGGAATTACAAGTTAAACGGGCTTGCTTATAAAATTCACTTTACCTTCTTTAATAATGGAACAATTAGAGTAAGAAATGAAACGATTGTCAGAAAAAAAGGTTTATTATATTGATTATATTCATCTTATATGTTTACAATCTTAGTATGGTATTGAGACAGAGGCGGATTTAGGGGGGGGGGGGGCATGGGGGCCCAGGCCCCCCTTTTTTGGGAAAAAATTTGGTTGCTCATAACGGGAATCACTGAAGCGTGACTGGAGCGGCCCCCTCTCAGGTCAGTCAGTGGGCCCTCACTTATGAAATTTTCTGGATCCGCCACTGTGGGAGGCTGCAAGCCCAATTTTATTTTCACATTCAAGTTTTAAACATATGAATCTTATTGCAGAGAAATAAAAATAAATCGCAGATTTAAGCATCCCAAGTTTGAAAATTTGAAAAAGAGTGGTTTTTATCCTCTCGAAATACACAACTATTCCACAACTTAAGAACCTCATCTAAACGAACAACCCCAGTCATCGGAATTTTGTTTATACTTTGTGGTCTTGTTGATAGTATCTGACTATCAAGAAAATTCTATTTGAGGAAATATATACAGATGATCCACCATAAATAATGTCCCGAATCGACAACGTTGAAAACGTATGAAAATCGTCCAGTGGACAAACTTGCAAGACATTTCATTTCTTTGAAATCGAAGTTGTTTTGACTTTGCTTATTATCAAAAAGTATGTAACTGTTTTGTAGAGTTAAAGTACAATCACGGAAAAGCACTATTTAGCATGCATCAAATCTAAATTTTCAATCAATAACGTCGCAAATGATAGTTTATTTGTAAAAAGCGGCGAAATCCGACATTGGACATCTTGCAAGACATTTGCCAGAAACCGTTGCATTTTTATACATGTTATATGTGGTGCGAGTGCTGCAAAAATTCGATTTTGATATGGTCTATCTATGTACTTTTGTGAGCATAATTTATACAACCTAAATTCCATATAATCTTATATTTTAAAACCTTTAAATTTTGATAACTTAACATTTTCCTAAATCTGACCATAATGAACACTGTGTTTTTGCCAAAAAAAAAAAAACAGCGTTGGTCGTAACAGGAACGCATATTCAGTTATATACTGTGATACTTTATATATAAAGCATATCATTCATTCGAATTTTCGCGAATAACACTGTTTTGAAGTACACAAACACCCCTGCTAAAGTTATTATGCGTAGAGTCTGTTACGTCTGACACGCATATTTTTGACGTTTTGTCAATATGTTGTCCTTATTTTAATTTAGACTATTGTAAAATATGATAAAACAATTTGTTGGTTCTTTTAGGAATAGTATTTACCTGTCTAGTCTATGGGTATAAATTTTATATAAATTAACTGTTATGATTTCATAGAAAAGCTGTTTATTAGTGTGGACTGGTTGATTACACGGTATTGACGCAATAACGTGAGTAACGTCTATACAGTACTAGACAAATCCCAAGTGAAATCTTATAAATGTTGTGTACATCCTTTCTTAACATTATTGATATTTGAGTTGACTCGTAGTGCTACCGGCCTTATATATCTCAATAATCATATGCATGATAGACATGATACATGTAGATGCGATAGATATTGGATTTACAGCTAATTTCCTAATGCATGTCAATCAAGACTTTGGTTTACCTGCTTGCTTTGTTTGCATATTGTACAATTGTGATTGGGAAAACGTCCAATCAAATTTAAATATAATATACAAGTTGAGATATGCCTATATATATATATTGTTTGAAGATGTCAATGTTAATTACAAAGCTTGAATAAACATTTATACAAACAGAGCTAGCAAGCCTGTCAAAGTTTTACTCTACAAGGATAAGGAAATTGCTGTAAAAGAAAAGAATGTTTACTTGAAACATGTGTTTACTAGTATTTGATATCATATTAAGTTACTGTAAAATGAGTGCCATATTGTCCAAATGAAATAGGAGTGTATGACGCTTACGTCTACCGGGATAGAAAATCTCTTACAATATATTTAACTACTCATGCGTGAGAATAATTATTATATTTACATAACGTCCAGTGGCAAATATTTCATGTATATTTAAGACAAGAAAAAGAAATAATCAATCAATCCTATCGATAGGTTCTGCAATCTGTGTCTACTGGAATAAAGAGCGGGAGTTTTACTGCCGCGGTAAGGCAACTACCATTTCACTTCAAGGGGACTGAAAAACTTGAAACATTTGTTTACTAGTATTTGATATCATAAGTTACTGTATAAAAAACGAGTGCCATATTGTCCAATGAAATAGAAGTGTATGACGCTTACGTCTACCGGGATAGAAAATCTCTCACAATATATTTAACTACTCATGCGTGAGAAAAATTATTATTTACATAACGTCCAGTGGCAAATATATCATGCATATTTAAGACACAAAAAAAGAAATTATCAATCAATCCTATCGATAGGTTCTGCAATATGTGTCTACTGAAATAAAGAGCGGGAGTTTTACTACCGCGGTAAGGCAACTACATGTACCATTTCACTTCAGACGGGGAGGGATTATGGACTGTTTGTTTTTTCTTCAATATTTAACGCTTTATAAATAAGGTATGGGGAAATCTGGAATCAGAATATTTTTTTTGTCATCTACTTGACCACAATATCTCCCCCCCCCCCCCAAATCAAATTGGGGATCAGAATATTTTTTTTTTTAAAAAACATAACAATGCTTTATATATTCCTTAAAATAAATCCTCCTGACCCCACCACCCATTTCCAAAGAAAAATCAAACGACCGTCCCTTAATGAGGCCATTGTGTAGGGGATCACCAGAAACTTTAGAAACAGATACATTCATATTATTGACTTCCATGACTTTGTTCAATGGAATATTAATAATAATTTGTTCCTTACATTATTTTATTTTGAATCAAATAAGGATTTAAAAGCTAACCTGTTGTACGAATAAACATTGTTAAATCAAAATGTGCCGAAAAACCTTATATATTTATCTTTATACCACCAATAAACTACCTAAAAGCGAGCGTACACAAGACTATACGTTGAAAAAGTAAGAGGATACCAAGGGCATATATATTCAACATGTTCAAAACTCATAGTCACAATAAAAACACAGAAAGACGATGTAAACATGGAAAATACAAGTTCCCAAAACATTACAATTGCTATAGAAAACAAAAGTTTGAGCAACACAAGTCCCATCAAAATATGGGTATGATCTCAGGCGCTCCGAAAGAATAAGCAGACCCTAATCTTTTATAGCACACGTGTTTAAAGATAAACGATACCGCGGACAGCAGTTTCGAAAAGTATACTGCCATCTGCCGTGAACGGCATTTAAACAATGTTGTAATGCTACTTCTAAACGCAGTGCCCATGTATCTTAATATCTATTTGTATTTACACGATTGTTACTTTATTGTTAGCACTAATGCTCTTAATGTTAGAATGACAATTAATAATTTATTATTTTTAGACAGAATTTAATGGTATCACATAACTCCAACAATGTCAGATCAAAGAAACCAATCTGAAGAAGCGACACCTGTCGACGAAGACGACAATGACGTCATGATAACAGAAGTAACATCAGCACCTAGCTTTCCTACTATACCAATCCCCAGACAAACAACCACAATCAACAGAAAACCTATGCCGCCAACAAACGCGCTTAATGTTATGACAAAAATGGGACTTAATACAACAAATCCTAAGATTTTACAAGCATTAAAGGTTATGCAAGGGACCAAATCCAAAAGAGGACCAAAAGAAAAGGCTTCTTTCCAGAGATACATATACTGCCTACCAGATAAATCGTCTAAGTTACCAAGATTTTCATCTTCTGATGAAACTGAGAGAGCTGTTGTGAAGCAGCATCAAGACCAAGGATTTGGTAAGAGAATATTTGTTTGTGATAGTTCGGAAGCTGCGTTCGAGTACGGTGACATTCCATTCTGTTGAAGGTATTTATGCCCCCGTCGTAGCGGAGGGCGTTCTTTAACTTAAGTTTGCTTCAACCAAATGTTTTGAAAATTCTGTATACACAGTGCTTAATCATGTTAATACCACAAAACACAGACCAAGATTGAATTTGGGTTGCATTACTTTTACCATTCTAGATTTATACCCCTTTACAAATGGAAAATTGCTAAACTCTTTTTTTTTTTTCTGAAAAAATATTCTGAGCCCCAATTTGATGAAAAAAATATATACTGGTCAAGCAAATGACAAACAAGAGGCGGTCACAACGACAGCAAATCGGATTTATTAACATTTATTTGTGTCCTGGCAATATCATAAGAACCATAACTGATGAACAGTGAAAGTGAAAATCGTCAATATCAAATTTGACCTCCATTTTGTCATCAGTATCAACATATTAAAATTTGAAAGAGCTTAGGTTGAATGGTTGATGAGTAAATGCAACAACATGAATGGAAACGCCATTTTTGTTTTCTTTCAAGAACCATAACTCCTGAACGGTAAAAGTCAAAATCGACATTATTGAACTTGACCTCCATTTTGTCATCAGTAACAACATATTAAAATTTGAAAAGCTTTGGTTGAACAGTTCATGAGTAAATGTACGGACACGACTGGAAACGCCATTTTCAATCTTTCAAGAACCATAACTCCTGAACGGTAAAAGTCAAAATCGTCATTCTTGAACTTGACCTCCATTTTGTCATCAGTAACAACATATTAAAATTTGGGAAGCTTTGGTTGAACAGTTCATGCGTAAATGCACGGACACGACTGGAAACGACATTTTTCAATCTTTCAAGACCCACAACTCCAGAACGGTAAAAGTCAAAATCGTCATTCTTGAACTTGACCTTATTTTTGTTGTCAGTAACAACATATTTTAAAAAATTTTAAAAGCTTTGGATGAACGTTCATGAGTAAATGCACGGACAACATTTGGTTGCCACCCGGCCGATCGCCCGCCCGCCCGCCCGCCTTACACCCCCAAATCAATAACCGACATTTTTGTCACACAAATCCGGTAAAAAGAAATTCATTTTTCAACATACATTATAGTGTTCAATATTGAAAAAAGTTGAATGATACCGTTGAAAAACTAAGCTTTGCACGAAAAATATAATTCTGAAAATGACAGAGAAAACCCTACCCCCTTGAAGTTGAATGGTTGCTCCTGGACGTATTTTCCTACCGTGAGGAGATAATGTGGTCGATGGGCCCGTCCAGTTTAAAAACTTTAAAACGGTATTTATTGTATTGCCGTCATGCATGCGGATTAAAAGCGACACAGCGTTACGGTCAAATCTAAAACAGGGTACATGTTTATTCAGAAGATGTTATAAATATACATATTGTCTTGAATGGGAAATTATTGCCGTGTTTTGTAAAGCAGCCATTATTCGATTCATTAATCATGTATTTGGCTTCCTAGGATAGATCATAAAAGAGAACATCAAAATGTCTATTGTGCGCTAAGACATCTTGCTACATGAAACTCCAACTGATTAGACCAATCAATGACGCGTCGTGGTTGAAAGACCCAAGATGTTATCTCTTGCAGCTAATGTCAAGAAGAGGAACTTTGATAAATAGATAGTTTCTCAATGTTTAATTGGATTTTGTCTCACTTTCAGCATTCTGATTTGTTATACTTCATGTTCATACTTGTATATCCTTTTTTCACGATGAGAAAATTTAATAAAATTTATCAGGTAAAACATTTATTTCAATATAATATGAACTTTTGAAAATTGATTATACGGATATATACATTATTGTTCTTTTTTGAAAGGATACCCACAAAATGACTACAACTCAGGATTGCCATCAAGGACAAAATTAAATCTAAATTTAACACAAAGAGGATTTGACTCCTTTTTGCGGAACACCTACCCTAAGCTTGACAAGAAAAACTACGACATTTACAAGATAGATAAACAAAGACGTCTGTTGCGGATACCCACCTATACACCTAGAGCTATCAAAGACACGAAATACCAGGGCAGCTTGATTATAATTCCTTATGTAAGTAAAAAGTAAAATCACAAAAATACTGAACTTCAAAACGGAAATGCCCTAATTAAATGGCAAAATCAAAGGATAAAACACATCAAACGAATGGGCAACGTCATTCTGATATCTCATAAAATCTTTATCACAAACACGATTGCTTAAAAAAAAGACAACGAAGGTTCAAAAGTTGTGCACAGTATTAATGAAAACCTGTTGAATGCCAAGCCAAAAAAAAAACAGTCCATCATAAAAAAAAATCAATTTATAAGGACCGTTGTTTCAAGAATATTTACTGGACCGGGTTGTAGGGATTGTGGAGAATGTTTACTGTTCGGAGTTTTTCGGCATTCGATTGCTAAAGAGAAACACTCGCGAATGTATTTTACAGAAGAAGAAAAAAACATTGAAATAAGTTATGCATTTTTAAACCGTCTCATTATTTACCTGTTCGTGTACACTTTATCAAGTCTAATTGTCACTGCTGTGAAGGAAACCAAACGAAGTATTTAACTGAATCGATAGAAATAAGTTCAACATGTTCAAAAGAGTCCGAATGGGTGAAAATATAGCTAGCACAGAACAATCAACTGAAAAAATTTAACAGATACATTTAATATTAAGCCGAAACGAAAGAAAAGATAATATTGGGTCCAGCTTATAACATGTGACAGAAAAGAAAACATTTGTCCCAACCTATAACATGTGTAAGAAAGGAGAATTTTTGGCCCAACTTATATCATGTGTAAGAAAATAGAAGAAGAATTGCAAAAAACATGAACAGAATTTACAAATTAAGAACCCGTATCCTTACCCCATCCTTACCCTCATACAAACAAAACAGCATGCGTTTTGAAACCTGTATTTGTTAAATATTTTGCAGGATGATCCAAGCGATAGACCACCAGGAACCTTATACAGATATGCTAGTGGACCAGAAGAGTACTTGTTTGAATATTCAGCGATGGTTAGTTCAAGAAACAAAGACGGTGCTATAAATTCAAGCCAAACACACCAACCAGACGAGACTTCATTGAACTATTCCGATCAACAGCAGCAACTAACAGACGCTATAACCTCCAGCGTAAATACGATTCTCTCTCATGAATCTCACAATAAGGTACTTCTTCCGATGAGATTATTTCATTTATGTCAAATTTATAAAACTCAGCTTTATACATGTTATACTATCATAAATATGTTCATTCTTCGTTGTCTAAGGGTTGGTATTTTACAATGAACCAAAACACCTTTTCTGATTATAAATATGTGTATATGGTATTGATGCTGGGATGTTAAAACTTATGTTTTAGATCAAGAATGATTGTCTCTAACTATAGTATTAAGATAGATACATGACTCGTATTTATTTTTATATTCTTTGTAATAAAACATAGCGAGAGTTTTGTTTTATCGGATGATTAGTTGTGTATGTTCTTCCACTGGTGTTTATTTTGTACTATTAGCATATTACCTTAATCGAAAATAAAAAAAGGATTTTATACACCCGTTTACGGGACATATTATGGCATTCCGTTATCCGTCCGTCTGTCGGCCGTCTTTCCATCCATACATCCGTTCTGTGGTCCATCCGTTCGTCATGTGGTATCGTGCGCTCATGGCGCAGCTCTTTATTTATGTTTGTTTTGATTGTTGTCATGGCTATCGCTTGGAACAACGGATATTATTAGTTACATAGTGTGCTAGTGACCTAATACGGTATATATGGGGTCAGTGAATTCCATATGGGGTGAGAGGGAAGCTCGAATCCCCATATATGGAATTTACTGACCCCATATATATACCGTATTACGTCACTAGCACTGTATGTAACGAATTTATCTTACCGACTATCTTAACGTGTAAAATTTAAGACTAGTGACCTATCAAAATGAGCAAGTCTTCAATACAGATAGCATTAACATGATTAAGAAACTACTTCCTTTGATCCTACAAAAACAGATGACAAACAATGACAACTCGTTAGATTTAAATGTGTTTTATGAATTTATTTCACTTTATCATCACTTTCTTCGTCTGTTGCAACCTTTAATATTTTTTCTCAGTACCGTTTTGTTTTTCTAAAGGGACACCACTACTAACCCTGTATGATATAAGCCCCGCCTCCTTATTACCTTATATGGAATATAAAGGGACGTAACTTCCACTACTAACCGTCTATGAAATAAGCCCCGCCTCCCAACTATAACATAATATTAAATATACATGGTTTCAACGAGGACGCTTTTAACCAATCATATTCCTAAAAATGTATAGGAGGTAAGATAAAGGTACTTACCAAGCGATCGAGATCGATTTTTCTTCTGACACGGTATAATTTTTTTTTTGTTTGTTTACATAATATCAATGTGTACTTCAATCTAAACATAATTGTTGTTTTAAAAAATGATTTGGACGTAGGTTGATGATTAGAGAAGTCTCATCATTTTCCAAAAACAAGAACGCTTACTTAAAACATGTGCAAATACTTGTCAAATAAGGTGACGCTCGTCTCATCCAATATAATTCTATATTCATTGCAACTCTTTTTCTGATAGAAGGAGACCACTGTGTGTGCGTAATAAGTATAATTGTTTCAATAATTGGCATCGAAATCTTTCATACATATATATGTTATTTTTCGATATCTTATTCTGATAAGAAGCGTTATGTACGGTGTATAGCTGACCACATAAATCCTTCTGTACGGTGCATAGTTGAATGCATGTACGGTACATAGCCTTTCATCCTTCGATATATCTATACAGCTTTCCACGGTGGTTATTGTTATGACTATTTGATATGATACTGTGATTGTTCTCAAATGGTAACTGTAATTATAAATTTCGGAAATAAAACATCGCTTCGAAATTTACTGTTGTGAAAACATTGGATAATTCGTTTCTATGGCAAATCAAAGACATCATACTAAATGACTTTGTTTTAGGGAGTAGATAAATAAGAAAAAGAACACACTATAAACCAAAAAGTTTAGAATATTCATTTTTGAAAATTGTTATTTGGATGGAGAGTTGTCTCATTGGCACTCACACCACATCTTCCTATATCTATGTACAACAGAGAGACTTATAATTATACAAAAGAATAATGTAGTTTTCTCAAGAACTACTTCCTAGAGCGTCATTTAGGCATACCATGCAGTATGATTTGATACGAAATTTACCGCTTATTAACTGCTTCGTATAATGCAAATAGGCTATGAATAAAAGTGTGTCACAAATCAAATCTTGCCGAAACTTGGTAGTAAGGTTTTATTGACAATTTAATTCTGAGTGATACATTTTATCAACATAAATTATCAGCTTCCTGTTTATTGGATTCATTTACTTGTACGTAGCGGATGTATTAAAAAAAGAGACTAATGATTCACTGTTCAACATTTGGTATCGATCAGGGTAAATAATAATAATAAAAAATATTTTTTTGGTTGCTGTACGTCTTATTCACATATACCTCGTATGTTAATCATTTATGTATTATTGTGTTTCTTTAAAAGAACCCTGAAGTCACTGAAACTGAACAGTTCGTAATTAAGATAGAAACGGACAGTAGTGATGCCGAAATGGAAACAGCAGTTAGTTCTAGTAAAGTGATACAGGAGGAGTTACCACGTGACACAACTCACAAAGAGGCTGATACGTCACAGCCAGCAGGTCTCAAAGGTATAAACTAATATTTCGTTGATAATGGATATTTTTCTAGCATACTTGACGTCGACCATTTACTGGTTACCGCATATTTAGTGATCACATGAAATGTTAAAAAAAAAAGAATCATCTCAAATATATCGTATAAATAGAATATTTGATTTGACTTTTTGCTTCATGCACAAATTAATTTTCTGAAATCTCAAAGGTAATAAACAAAAGGACTCTCTTCCTATCATTAAAATTTTAGACATTATAACTTTAATGCTTCGGCGACAAATTGTCGGACATACACTATAAAAGGGAGACGAAAGATACAAAAAGGACCATTAAAAATAGGAACATATATACTGTTCCCAGATTCAAACTCATATTAAAAAATAAACTGACAACGCTATCATGGCTTAAATATCATGAATATAGAAAGACAAACAAACAAACAACTGTACGCAAATCACAACATAAAAACTAAAGACTGCATGCCCAAAAACGAATCCAACCAAATACTTGGAGTAACCTCTGGTACTCCGATTTTGATTATTATATCATTAATTAACAAAAATAATTATATATTTTCCAATATTTATATAAATATTATTCTACTAAGGGTTTTATTTTAGATACTCAATTATTAGTATCAGAATTGTTCACGAATGTTTCCTTATTCATATTTTTCTTGTCCTTTAAGGCTTTGATTTGACCAATCTTCCGTCATGATCTACTTTCCTTGAATGTTCAAAGGATGTAGGAATTTATTGTAAATGCTAAACTAATAAAATTAGACTATAATAATGATGATACTTCTCCCTTTATTGTGTGCCATGTGTCCAGAATCTTTTATTTTCTGCGGGTGTGGTTAGGGTTTACTGGACAAAAATACAGGAATATAGAGAAAAATGGATAGAAAAAAGAATAGAGAATAATCGGAAACAAGTATAGAGAATGGTTTTAAAATATTAAAATGAAGGATCCCTATCAATATACTCACTTTCTCTTTTAGATCTTTTTGGTATTTTTGAAAGAACTGAATATTTGAGGAACCAGTTAAAAGACAATGTATTTTATATCCACATCGACGATAATGATTTGGTGCATAGTATTTTGCAAGTGTACAGACAATATTTGAATATCTTAGAACACAAAGTTGTCGTCTGCTGCATAAACCACGTGGTGAACGAAAACGAAAGACATCAGCAAAATCCGATTCAGCCATATTTAGTCAGATTTTGGGACGAAATCTTTGATTTATGTTTCGAAGGAGATAAGGAGAAGATTCCTATATGTTCTTCTGATATGCCTGAAGATATTTTTCTGATTCTCGGGCGAGTGATGTATCATGGGTTAATTCTTCAAAATTATTGGCCCGTCAGGTTTTCACAAGCTTGCTGTTCCATCATTATAACAAACACCGTTTCAGATAAACAGCTTGCAGAGTCATTTCAAAATGTGTTGTCCGATGGCCAGAAAAACGTTGTTGCTGCAGCGAAAGCTGAAATACGATCTGGGGTTGCAATATTCGACCTATCTACACAGGTAAATCTTTGTCGGACTCTTCGTTCATATGGAAACACAACAAAACCTGAACCAAGTACCTTAAACGAGTGTTTAATGAAATTAGCGAAGTTTTCACTGATTCAAAGACCATATTGGTGTTTATCACAAATTAGATGTGGTTTACAAACAGTTCATGGAAATTTATTTCAGAACGTTGAAGAAAAAGATGTGTTCATGTTTTATTCAGCATTAACCCCATCTGCATTATCCTTATTTGACAAAATTGTGTATTTGTTTTCAACTTGTGACGAGGATCCTGAACTTGAAATCGAAGAAAAAAGAGTGAAAATTTATTTGGAAAATTTGATAATGAGTTTTCATTCTTCAAAACTTTCAAAGCTTCTTTTAAGATGGTGCCAGACAGATTGTCTCAATAGTACTCACGTTTATGTGAGGTTCGCCAAATCATCTGTTTGCCAAAGACCTATTTTTGACGCGGATGTTTCTACAATGACTCTGTCGTCTGTTTATACGTCACAAGAAGAGTTTTCACTCATTATGTCTCAAGAAATATAAAATAAAGTTCCTCTTAACATGCTTAACAAGGCAAGAATTTAATTTTATTCCATAAGATATAAAGTCATGAAAGTACATGCATTGATATAGTTCTGGGATAATAGTTGAAGTTGTCTCCTTTTCCGAGTATCATATTGTATTTTGATGGAAACTAGCTCTGCAATGATATCACATATAACGGAAGAACATTCTTAAATTTCGTATATGTATATTGATAATAGATTCATAATTAACATTATTAAGCACACTACGAATCATGTACGACAGAACAATTTGTGTCGGTACCTAGGCAATTCGGTGCATTACATTTGCGAATTGCGTATTATTCAGTCTTAGTTTTCCGATTTGTAGTTTGTTGCATTTTATTTGTCTTTTCGTTGATTTGAGATTTTTTGCCATGGCGTTGTCAGCGTATAAATTTGAATGTTTCTTTTTAAAATGTTTAGGGCTTGTTTGTATTTCTCATGTTTCTGTTGTACGCCATGGTTTCGATGTTGATCGGACGTCTTATGTCTTAATATTGTGTAATTCCGGAAAAACTTCAACAACCACAAATCGCAGAATATAGAAAATTGGCATAATGTTATGACTAAACATATGTTTTTATACGTAGGGGTAATTAAGTTTTACCCTTACGTACGTCACGTAATAGGTCTCCGTTCTCTCACGTTTCTTTGACTCAACCAAATTTTATGAAACTTATGCACGATGCTTTATTACCACAAAACACAAATCAAGTTTGATTTTTTTTGGCGTGACTTTTACTCTTCTTGAGTAATATCCCTTTTATAATGAAAAAAATGCTGGATTTTCGGTTTTCATTGTCTATCTTTATTTAACTTGAACCAAATATTATGAATTTTATACTCAATGATAATTACCAAAAAACTCACTTCGACTACGAATTTGGATAGCGTCACTTTTGTGGTACTTGAGTTTTGTCCCTGTAAATCTTTATAGGCAAGCAGAGGCATCATTTGTGTCCAATGAGTACATTGCCCATTTATATTTTGTGTCACTGGTTCAGACATTTCGATTTAGCCTTATTGGTAGAAGTATGGACACACCAATTCTTATGAACTGCTATGGATAGAAACTTGAAACTCGAATCATGATTCTACATGTATGAAAAAAGATCAATGGAATCGAAATGTTCATACCAATCTTTGTATGGTTCTCAGGGTGAAAAAGAAGATAGTCCTCAGAATTTCTTACACCATGTGAGATAGTATCATGAACAAATATGTGCGTTAAAAACTTTTCAGTTGTCCATTTGTCTCTGCTAAAGTATTTAGAATGTATAAATTTCTCCTGAACAATGAAAAGGCAGTACAATTCTGTTTTATTTGGTTATTAGTGAAGTCTTTTGAACTATGTAACATGGAACGTAAAACTTTAATCACATGCAATTATATTACCAGATAGCATAAAGTCGTGTACCAAATAGAGTTGGTGTAAATACGTCAAAACTGAAAAAAAAAATATGACGTGCAATGTCAAAATACAAATGACGACAGATCGTAGGACCCCTAGTGTTAATAGCTGACAATAGCAACACATACTTGGATATATGCTTATGTACAAAAATGTATTACTACTATAATTCTCAGTATTCATCTATTTTTCTTAATTACGTATAAATATATCGATATTTGATGATTATTTTGAAAGTCAAGATCGAATACGTAATATTAAATTTGTAGGCCTATTACTATCTACTGAGCTCGAAACATCTTTAGTTAGAGCACAACAACAAACTAATATAAAAACGATAATACCTACAATTGCAATAAGTACAATTGCCCATCCCGGTAAGGACACGTTTAGATTCTGGTCTTTCGATAAGAAATTCCCAACGCCAGTATCGATGTTATGTTTGCACGATTGACCTTGGTTGCTCAAAATATTTACATGACCAGTCATGGTCGTTAAGCCGATTTTAGTGCTGACATTAAGTTCCATACCGTTATATAAAGTCTCCAGATCATCTTCATTAAATTGGATGACAAACTGACCAGAACCTGAATTAATTGTCTTGTTATATCGTGACCACATTAGTAAACGATATACAAGTTTGCCTCTGCTCAGGGTCAAATAGTTAAAAGTGTCAATATTCTGAAGCCTCATTCCTGTGCTAGAACTATTTCTTAACGTAACAATTTCTAGAAAGAACCACGGAAATGCATCCTGTAATTGTGATATAAGGTCTGGCTCCTTTTTCGATTTCAAAGCTTGGGTCATAGCTTGCCGGAAATTGTCGCAAGGTTCCATTTTGCAGTTTTCAAAAAGTTTGGTCAAAGTTTCTTTCGAATATTGCAAATTAGATATGCATTCGTCTTTATATGTCTTAGATTCGTTCCCGTAGGTTAAAGTTTCAGATGTGATCATTGATAAACAACCTTCGATGTATATACCCAACAGAAATAGGAAAACGTCTTTGATTCTTTTCCAATCACAATAACCGGTGACTTCAATAATCTCGTCAAACAGACGTCTCTGTATAAATGTTAGCCTGTTATTGCTTAGAATGTTTCCGATTTGTCTGACGTAACTAAATTTAGAGTAGCACGATTTAACTCTGTCAGTTTCGGCTTGATTTGTCGGGTGTTCTAGAAAAAGTAGAAAATCTTCATAGCAATTCGATATTTCCCGTTTATCATTGGCCACTTGGTTCTTTAAAACTGACAAATCTATCTCGTTAGACAATTCGTTTACTCTTGTTCCAAGACTTTTAATATTTTCATTTAATGTTTTTAAGTTGTAATTTATTGTTTTCAAGTTGTAATTTATTGTTTTCAATTCTCTCTGGACATCAAACGTGTTTTCTTGCTTACCAGTGATGAGCTGAATAATGTCTCCTAAAATTGGAATACTTTTGATTAGAACAAGAGCAATAGCTCCAGCATCTTCAAACTCATTGTTGGCATAGGCTGATTTCAAATTCGAAGTTGTTGTCGCAAGTTGTTCAACCACAATTTCTGCAACAAAAGCAGGGTTGTGTCTGTGTAATTCATGTCCTGTATTTGGGTCAAATTCGCTCGCAACAGTGATATGTAAACAGTAGGCATAATGTATTGCGATATAAATAAGAATCATCTGCAAGAAAAAGCAGAACAAACAAGTATTTTTTTTATAAACATTAATCTGGAAATTTTTCTTTATCAATGGAAATAATCTATAATACTAAAGGAGAAACCAATTTCATTGAGCCGCAACTCCTCTGAAACCATACAAATTTGGAAAAATTTGTGATATGACGTATAAATAAAGTGTTTGTTTTTAGCTCTTGTCTTTGAAACAATCTTTTTTCCACAGAAAACGGCAGTTTTTGAGAAAATATCCAACTTCGAAGACCGTTTTCGATCTATATCGTATACGCTCTCGCGCATGTTCAGACGACATACTTCCCGAAGAATTTAACCTTTTTATAAATAATATAATCGAGGACAATGATGCACAATACAAATTACACCATTCCAGGCCCTTTTGCTTTCTACATAATTCATTTACCAATAGTTAACAAGTTAAGGGTCGAATGCGATACTAATTCCAATAGTATATGTCACAAAATAACCTGATCCCTGTTACCTAAGCAGTACATTCTGTCTCTGTTAGTCGCACAAAGCAAACGAAGAGAGCCGTGTTGTAGTATGTAGTGCATCGGACTTCTAACACAAAGGTTCCTGGTTCGATCCCCGCTCTGAGAAGAATATTTCAGGGAGTGAATTTTCGGCTTTACCTTGACACCATATGGTAGTATGGTCTTGAGGAAACGGCTATAGTCTGATCTGTTGGAAGGGGACGATAAATGGCTGATCCGTGTTAAGAGTGAGCCATATTTCTTGCACGTAAAAGACACCCTTATAGATTTCGAAAAAAAGAGCAGGCGAATGCCGCTACAAGGCAGCACTCGCAACCGCAAAGTGGAAATGGATTCATATAAGCTGCAATAACTTGTTTTCCAATCCACTATAAACAAATATGTTTAAATTAAACGATGTATTCGGTATTTGCTATAAAAACGCATAATAATTACACCTGAACTTCTTCATCATACAAGGAATAATTGCGCACCTTATAATCGGCATGACTTTACCATGACAATACAAACTCTAAAAATTCAGGCTAAAAATAAGACGTAGATTATTTCATTCAGTCACGGACCTGCGATGTCGCGGGTATGGTATATTTTCACAGAAATAAAAAGTAAAATATGGCTGCAAATACATTATAATTCGGCTCTGAACTAATCGTACGATTCCAACAAAGCCGGGCTGAATTAAATATTTAGACTGTTCTTCCATTGTAAAATTTTAGAAAATAAAACTTTTCCACATCAATGCCTTTTTAATTTGCAAATTTAACAAATTTACAATAATTCCAAATGGTATGTTCTTGTAAATCTAAAGAGTCCGAAGCAGTGTTCTACTTTACCTTCATCAGGAACGCTCAAAACCGAATACTTGTATGCCAAGAATGTTTAAGAATCTGAACAGAAGTACAGCTATATAACCAAAAAAGGACATAATAAAATAGCAAAACGTATCTCAGGTCAACTTTGCCTGATGGAGCTGTAATCTTAGTTACTGATAAAGAGCAAAATTTATAAATGGACAATTTTTAAAAGGTTTGTTATAAATCATGTCAATTCCGAAGTACTGACTGAACTGAGAAGGCGGAAACCCGGTCGAAATAGAACAACAGAATCAAAGCTCTTTGTTCGAGACGGCGATAAATGCTTACTGCAATGTTTACGATAGTAACACAAATTTTAAAAGTTAAGAGAAACAAATAAAATGACAATTTTCTGCTTAATTACGAAGTGTTTTATTTTTAAAACACCATTTGCATAAGTTTTCAATTTATCTATCACATACTGTGGATTCAATTATTTTCGTGGTACCAATTTTCGTGGATTAAATAAATCTTGCATGTTCGTGAATATTTAATTTCGTGGTTTTGCCGAAGGCTGAATACAAGCCTATATAAAAGTTTGTAGTCGTTTAAAATTAAATTTTCTGGTTCTGCTGTACCCACGAAATCCACGAAAATTGGTATCCAACGAATAATAATGAATCCACAGTAGTTAAAGTCATAATAAAAGAGTGACCGGTGAAAAATAATGTTATTCCAATTCTTGAACCAATGCATACAAACATCATAAACTTAGTCTTCTGTGCATGATTTTATCATTTTTTTCGCATAAATTTCGTATAATCGTCATTTTTTTCAATCAATCAGAGTTGTTGTGAAAATATGGCATGTTATTAAAGCTCGTGTTTTGAAGCCGAAGTTTAACGATTGTAACCTGTTTGTCAACAAACAACAAAAAACCATGGACATTGAGCACCTGTTTAACATGTACAATCAGGTAATAGTTTATTTTAAGGACATCCATGCGTATTGCGATCACAGGATTTTTACGAGATGGATCACACTGAGGTCTATTTGCATACGAAAAATATGTCGGGGAATTGCTTCCTGGAAGGAAACAATTGAAATAAAGTAAACTTCTCCTAAATATGAACAAATTAAAGAATTTCCTTCAGAAAAAAGTATATGTACATAAGTTTTATAATGAAAACTATCCATTGAGTTATAAAAATCACATGCATTATTTTTTTTTAATTTGAGGTTTCTTATGACTTTACGCAGGGGTCACACATTCACGATTTTTACTGCCGTCCTTGACAGGACCATTCCCGATTAAAATTTATTAAAAGTCTGATCAAGATACTACGAATCGTGGATCGAAATTCAAACTTTAATTAAAATTTATAAAAAAAAAATTTAATCACGACAACAATCAGATATTGTTCAGGAAGCGTCGATATTCAACAGTTTCCAAGCGAATTTATCCCGATAATCCCGTTTTAAATCCGCTTCTAATCCGATTTGTATCTTTCTCCAGGTAAAATTTGACCGATGCGTCCCGATTCTACCGAATGTAATCCGACAGAGATCAGATAGTGACAAGACAGTGAACCCACGCTGACGGAAGTTACCCGTTTTAAAACTGTCGGCATACTCGGGATGATCAGGTACTGTCGGAACGTAATCCTATCACGGTCCGCTCTATCGCATTGCAAACGGCTTTGTCTGGTCTCAGTCGTATTGTATTCTGTAATTGTCAGGACTCTGACGTAGGTATAATTGACGAATTTAGAATCAATAACTGGACTGTTTCGGAACGGTTTCGGCAAAAACGGTTCGCAATCGACAAGATTTGGATGCAATCTTGACTCTATCGGCAGAAAAACAGAAATGAAAAATTTCTGCAGATAATTCCCGTTCCACAGGACACAGTCCCGAATACACAGAACATTGTTAGGAATTCGATCCGATACAGCAGAATCTGTCACGACAGAGGCACGATTGTAATCCGACTAGACAAAATCGGCTGAGTTTCCCCGCATGTTACGGGACGCACCTAACTGTCGGATTGCTTTGCCGAACTATTCGGACCCTTCCCGACCAGTAGGAATCTGTTACGAACTAACACGACTGCGTTCAGACAATAATAGGACATTCTAGATAATTGAGGATACTAATCCGACTTTTTCACTGTTCGTGTCGTATCGCTGTCTGATCTCAAACGGGAGCAATAATCGGCAATGTGTGAACCCCGCATTAAGCAGAACATTAAGATATAAAGTCGACGACATGGGTATCTATCAAGTAGGATGTAGAAAATGCATAACCTATTTTTTTTTAATTACCACGGACGGAGAACATATCAATCTATTAGTTAAGTAATTTTCGTGTCTGACCTTCCATTAGAAAAAAATCCAAAAATGGGTAACAATTGTATCGAAAAGAGAAAATCGAGTGCCCCTTTTTATGTAAGAAAGTGTTTGAGTTGAATATTTGTCTTGAAAACGTATAAAGCAAGAGTATTTGATGCATCATATCGCTTCAGATTCTATCATTTATATATATCAAGGCTACAGGTTGACATTATAACATAAGAAAATCACAGTACTAGAAGATGAAATATATGGGTCAAGTGAATTACCTTTCTAATAAATCACAAAAACAGAGTAGGTATGTTCGAATAGCTATATTTTTACTAAAAGTATACTTGACGACAGTCTTTTAAGTTGGATGTTGAAAATGCATATCTTCGAAAAATATTTTTTTTGTGTGTGATAATTAGGGTTGTTAGTCTTCAACCACTGAAATTGTTTAGTCTGCCCTTCCCCTAAATATTTAATTAGATTTTTTTTAAATGTTAATGAATTTTCGAAAATTCTACCTGACATCCGATCAGACAATAGTTTTAAGTTGACTCAATGTAGACAAGAACATTAACTGATGCTCATTTGTTAGTAGATACATTTGTCTTTTAAAACAACAACAGACATATAAGGATCGTGATGGTGCTATGTGGATAAATTTATCGGTTTTCAAGAGCTAAATTGTTAGCGCGTCATCCCTATAATGGCTTCCATTTCTACGATTGTAAAAATGAACTGGCGTAACGGGGAGATGATTTTGACGAAGTAGAATCTTGACTGTGAGCTGATGATTCCCTCGGGGACTGTAATTTAGAACGCAAGATATAAGTCATTTTTCACTTCAGTGGCGCTCGAGACAAGACAGTTGGAAATATTTTGGATATTTGTTTTTTGATTTAATTAGTGTATCGATAAAATAAATCAGTATACAGTTTAAATAGTTATCAAAGGTACCAGGATTATAATTAAGTACGCCAGACGCGCGTTTCGTCTACATAAGACTCATCAGTGATGCTCAAATCAATCAAAATATTTATAAAGCCAAACAAGTACAAAGTTGGAAGAGCATTCAGGATTTAAAATTCGAAAAAGTTGGGCCAAATACGGCTAAGGTAATCTATGCCTGGGATAAGAAAATCCTTAGTTTTTCAAAAAGTTCAAAGTTTTGTATACAGGAAATTTATAAAAATTACCACATTATTGATATTCATGTCAACACCGAAGTGTTGACTACTGGGCTGGTGATACCCTCTGGGGCGAAACATCCACCAGCAGTGACATCGACCCAGTGGTGTAAATAGTTATCAAAGGTACCAGGATTATAATTTAGTACGCCAGACGCGCGTTTCGTCTACATAAGACTCATCAGTGACGCTAAAACTATTGGCAGATAGCTTCTGGTTATTTCTGAATGAAAGTCTTTTAATCAATGTTGTCATATTTAAAACCTTTCTACCTGCTCAATAGCTTCTTATTTATTTATAATATACTAGAATAACCAAACGGTTTAAAATAAGAATTATGAAATTCTTTCAAATAAATTTTCCGAGATAAAAGGTTTGGTAATAGGTTTTTCAAATAACTATGTTTGCATATGATAAATCAGGTAAAATATTTCTTAAATTGCATAAATACATAGAAAATAACGACACAGGTACGAAAACAAATATCTGTGTCAATAGCTATGCCAATATATTGAATAGTTTATCAAAATAAAGAAAGCAAATGTATTTTAGCACTGATTAGGCTGTCAGTTCATATAAAATCAAATGAAATAATCTTACAAACTTAACATTTCCAAATGCCCTTGGATACAAAGTTTAACATCGCTGATAGAAACAATAGACATTCGAAGTTCCCATTCTGAATCGATCTCATAGAGGAAACTTGATATTTTCATTCAGAGTTTTTCTTAAACATTTTATAACTTCGTCAATTTTGCATGTGTACTGTCCTATTTCTTAGGCACAACGGGAAATGCAATATTGATTAAAATCAATGAGTCGTTTAACGTAATGACCAATGGTCAAATAAAAGGAGTTATAGTGGTTTTAATGCTGTTCAAGCATATCAATCAGTAGGACATTCAATATGTGTTTTTTTTTCTTAATTTCTTCGATTAATTTAAATTTGCTGGAATAAATACTATCGTGCCTTATTCGCCACCTTCGTATCTGTAAATTCACCAACGGTTAATTCTTGTTGTATAATGTAAACATTAAATGACAGATCATGAGTTGAAACTTTAACAACACGTATAAAGAATATACATTTCTAAAAAAACTTGCTGTGTGGGTATTGACAATAGATACATATAAGTATATATATAGATATTTTAACTATCTCACTTTATCATGTTTAAAGTACACAACTTATATACTCAACGCAAATATTTTTGTTCGTGATATTTTTAAAAGAAACATTCACTTTCCCTATGCAATTTAGTAATAGTTTATGTAATCCTATTGATTATGTGTATCAAAATCCTTAACAGGAAATTCTGTTGTTATGACTACGAAATCAAATCATTTAAGTTTAAGCTTGTTAGTTGTTGACAGATTTTGTTTTCTCTATTTACGTCTTTTTCAAATGTGTATCGGTGCTTTGAAGCATACCTGTGTGTATACATTATTTTCATTTTTACTCTGTTTCTTATATCTTGCTGAAGTTAATATTGATAGTGTACATGATTTTACAGAAGAAATGAGATATATTTTCGTAATGATTCTAACAAATATAAATCGAAAACGTACAAAAGTAATCATTGGTGATAACTTATAACTTAGTTTATCAGAAATGACTTGCGTCTACATACCGCATAAACAGCACTCGAATCAAATCAGAAATAAACTTTAGAAACATATAACAAGATTGATGATAATTGACAATTCAAAAAACTTTATTCATATCCGGATGAGGCAGTTTTTTGTCTCCGTTTGTTATACATGTTCTGCTATAGGCTATCAGTGGGCCACAAATTCCGAAACAGTAAGAAAGAGATAAAAGATACTGAAAACCAAATATTTCAATGCAATTTACAGATTCTAGCTATTGTCATCGGGGAGATTTAAACCATTATGTTTACTATGATATATAGTATGGTTATATTTTATGAGTAGAATATTTAGGAGTAGATGACATCATAAATGAAATCTCTTTTTGATTTTGATTTCTAGACAGTGATACTATTTTCTGAATTTTTTATCACTTAGAACGCTTTAGAAACTCATCATGGATACGTGAAGTAATCACATGATGTGTGTTCGATCGTTTACATTGTTATTTTGTCTCTAGATCTGCGAGGAGATCAAATACATTTTTTCTCGAATAAATATAGCGACTTATGTTGAGTAACCTCTAAGGTTGTCGAGTTATCTAAGAAATGAAACTACAATATCACTATCCTGATAAACCTACCGTTTGTGAGTTCAAATCCCGCACAGAACTCGACTCGAAACTTAATTGACTAGGATTTGTACGTTTTCCTACCGCATGTACCGAAGGTCGTTGGTTCACTCCGGATACTCCGATCCGGCTTCCTCCACGAAAATAAAGAGATTAAAACTGACCGCCACGATATAGCTAGATAGTGTTAAACGTGGCGTTAACCACTTATCAAGCAATCTTCGGATAGGCTTTCATTTCAATAATCTGTTAATCAAGAGTTTTTTACCGTGACATTAAAGTATCAAGTTTTGCTTTAGATATAGTTATACTATTAATCGCCAACTTTCCATTTGTTATATCCTACGAAATATTTAAACTGAAAAGGTATTAAATTTTTTTTTACCCCAAGGCAAAAAAAACATAAGATGTTCATAAATATTTACAAAGCAAACTCTATCAAGCTTACCTTGGGTATTTGTTGACTGAATATATCTCTAGATCTCAAAATAACTTTTGTTATCAGAAAAAAAATCAATACCGATTTTTGATTGAATATGTAAAACCCCAGTGTAAATATGTATCTGCATTTTTATAGATATATGTTATTGTCTCCAGGACGAATACCCTATATGTGTATTGTTACTATGAGAAGAAACGGCGTTGTTATTCATTTTTTATAATTGTACATTACTTAGCCTTAAATGTCTAAAAGTAATATTAAGGAAATATGCTGGATTAAACAAAGTCGTTTTATTCATTGTTAATCAGAGTAACTTTACATTAAATATTAAAAAACAAAAATGGATGGAAGAGAAGAATTTTGACTCACTTTGCATGCTATGGTACTCACAAAATCGTAATATTTATCAGAAGCAAGTATGATTATACCTAGCGACATCTATGGTGAAAATCTGATTTGCAAACAGGACTGTTTAATTGGTTGGTTGGTTGATTGATTGGTTGGTTGTCTGATTAAGCACATTGGACTCGGCCTCTAGACACAAACTAAAAACAAAGGGAAATCCCTTATCTATATTTAGCACATGGACCCGACACCTGCTTGATTGATTAATTGAATGATTCGTTTATAGGTTTGTTTATTGACTAATTCATTGTAAATAAAAAAAATACATGACACTCTCTACGCGAGTATTTTGATTATATATCCCTTTGCTTTTGATTATATATCCCTATACTGACCACATGTTTTGTTCATTTGTTTAAAGTGCATTTTGTTTGATTGTTTTAGGAAAACTGAGAAACGTTTAGTCTTGGAAGAATTTTCACTCATGATGTCGCAAGAAATATACTATGTATTTCTAGTTTGCACGTTGTTACTTTTATTTACTTAAGTATAATGCATTTAATGGTAACGATGTATTATTAAAAACCGATCTCTCATCGCTCCCGTTTTCTGATATGTCGCGTGGGAGATCTAACGAAACCCGATTTGAGGTCACATGTGAGTGACCTCGTAGGTGTGTCTTTTTCGACCAATGAAAATGAGTCTTTGACGATCTTGAAAGTTTATCGTGAGGTAAAGGGATGTAACTCATTTTATTTACGAAGAAATCGTCAGTTCAAATAATGCATAAACTTTTTTGATTGGCCTATTAATAGGTCGTCAACTCATTTGCATATCCTGATAAATTCATAACTTTCAGTTCACTCACATGTGACCTCAAAGCGGGTTTCGTTAGATCTCCCACGCCATATATCAGAAAACGGGAGCGATGAGAGATTTTAATTAGATTGATGGTAACGATGTATAATTTAAGATTTTAAGAAAACTTTCATGGGATATTTGTCTCCAATATACATGTATAACTATCATAACTTAAATGTTTGTTTTATATAAAACATTTTTCGATTTTATTATTGACTATGTTTAACATTGCTCTTGGTTCTATTTTTGTTTTGCAGGCATTTTCTTCTAGAAGAGCAATCCGGAGTTCCCAGACCGAGGCATTCGCATTCGGCAGTTTTACAATCAGAATCAAGTAAGGTCGAGGTAGAACGCACCTGCAATATGCAGGATTCATATTCAGTGTGACAGTTTAGTTACACTTAGACTGAACAACCATACCTATATATTACTTACATAGAACGTTTAAGTTTACTTCCTGTTATGATCTTTTATTTTGTGTTTCTCAATTACCAGTTTAATGGTCTTTGTTTGTCCAATTGTATTTTGTCCTTTTACTTCTGAAATATTGCTTATCTTTTTACACAACAATGATAAGGAATGTTGAAAAAAAATTCGTCATGAAAACATTTAACTGTACAGTAATGACTTTTAATAGATATAATGACAAATTGTCTTGGTGTACAGCCTTATACAGTATAGGGAGAGAGCTTCTGTTTTTGGCATTGCAAGGAGATATCGATGTTAGGAAATTTTCCTATAAAAACATATAAAACAACCTGCCTTACCTTCTGAATGTAAAACAAAAATGGTTGAAGTTTAAATTCCACCTTAAAGTTAGTACATGTTTTTTACAATCTAAATGGCGATAACTACATACCAACTACATACCATGTTTTGATAAAGCAAATCGTGTACTTTGTTGTATTTTTTTGTTTGATGCTTTCTTGATAGCCATGAGAAAATATTTATGATTAATCAGGACGAGCATGCTAGTAACATCAGAAAAAAATGAAAAAAAGTCAAATGCGAAAAGTGGAACATCCAGGATGAAAGGTGAGTATATACACAGCAGATTCAGATACTCATAAAAACAGGATCTGTAAACTTAAATAATATTGTTACGATACTGTTGTCAGGTCATTAAAGATTGCATATTTTGGCTTTAATATTAATTCACTTATAGAGTTTTTGCATCGGAACTCAACACATTTATTCAAAAACAGTTGTTTGCATGACACGGGTTATGTTCTTCTCAAATATTTTATGATAGTATGATACTAAACCCCTAACGGGAGGAATTGTGCCTGATATTCATATGATGAAGACATAATCTTTCAATCAGTTTAATTGAGGTCTGGAGCTGGCATGTCAGTTAACTGCTAGTAGTCTGTTGTTATTTATGTATTATTGTAATTTTATTTATTTTCTTTTGTTACATCTTCTGACATCGGACTCGGACTTCTTTTGAACTGTATTTTAATGTGCGTATTGTTATGCGTTTACTTTTCTACATTGGCTAGAGGTATAGGGGAGGATTGAGATCACATAAACATGTTTAACCCCGCCGCAATTTTGCGCCTGTCCCAAGTCAGGAGCCTCTGGCCTTTGTTAGTGAATGACGTTATTGTATATGTCATTTAGCTATCACGACGATTAAACGTATATAGAAAACACAACGCATTTATTGAGATTCTTCAACAAAGCAAGCAAAAAAGTCACTATCTGGTAGGAAATGTATAATGTATAGTTTTTTCTCTCTCAGAGAATCCGACATGTGTTCTATACCATATTATTTTAATGTTAAAATGTTTGATATTCGAAAGAGTTAACTGTTATATATTTACTGAATGATAATTTTTGTATTATTTCACTATTCAATCTCGCGGTAGTTTCTTTGTAAAATAAAAGCAAAGAATGAGCGGAGATTAGACCAGTGCTCCAATTTCCATGTCAGATGTTGTTATTATTCTTTCAAGCTCCGCATCCTTTCGCCACTAAATTGTGATGGAAATAAACAAAATGTAACATTGATGACCATAAGCTTGCCTTATAAATTTAAATGAAATGCAGACGCAAATTATCAAATCATACGGAAGGGGTGCGGGGGAACAAGGGGTCCAAAGTTACTCTTACATGTACCCTAACTACCATAGGTTAGACTTTTAGACCTTCTCTTAATTAAAACAAGGATCCATACACTTGCGTGAAAGGAATCTTGATGGGAATTTAAAAAATAACTTGGTCTATAGACGAATCTGCAATATTGATATTCTTTACCAAATTATTTCAAATTTCTTGAAATTCCGAATCTAAATAAAGATTTTTACATCCTTCCATATAGCCTCTTCCTAAACAAGCATATACATCTATACCTACGCTCTACCCATAAATATCAATAAGACTAAATCGGCTAAAGTTACACATGTTCGCGCTTTAAATACCTTCATCCGTAAAAGACGTGCCATACTCATAAAATTTGACATTTGTAACATCAATGTATGTGACTATCGCCTAATCTTAGTCATGATCATAGTATTTGTCTTTTCGTCGTTTTCCTTTTGCCATGGCATTTGTCAGTTTGTTGCCATGGCATTTGTCAGTTTGTTTTCGACTTAAGAGTTAAAAATGCCTTTCAGTAACTTCGCCTCTCTTTAACTTCCCAGGAGCAAAACAATGGACGATTTAATTTTTCTGTTTGACACCTTGCCCTTTCGGAGCACATAATGTCACACCAGATTCTGTTCAATCATAAAACTTCGTTATGGGTTTTCTTTTGCCTTGATGTTGCTTGTTTTTCGTCTGTTTTTTCATGAAATCGTTCTTGCGAAATATTCCCCCCAATATCTTTTTTTCCAAAATAAAACACACCAGAAGTCATCTACTAATGCTGATCCATTATGTGTGTTTTGTAAATCGTGCCAGACCTCAAGTAAATTAGACAAAGAACATAAACCATAAATTAAGAAAATTATACAAAGAAATCGTTTATTTCTGTCTATACAACCATATTACGTATTGTTTATAAGCAATCAAAAACATTGGTTAAAACATCTACCCACCTCTCATTTTACAACAACAAATCACGCAAACACCAACAACGATAAGAACAGCAATTGCAATGACGGCTATTGCCCATCCCGGTAAGGAAACGTTTACATTCTGGTCTTTTGATAAAAAATTCTTGATTTTATTCTTTAAGTCACCGTCAGTCTTCCCATCAGTATTGATGTTATGTTTACATGCAGGTTTTGACACGTTAAAAGCATTTAGATGACCACTCACTGTCGTTTGGCCATTTGTAGTGTTGGTTAGTAGCTCCATTCCGTTATAGATACTCTCTAGATCGTCTGCGTTGAACTGTATGTTAAACTGACCAGGACCAGAATTTAGTGTTTCGTTATATTGTGACCACATTAGTAAACGGTACACAAACCCTCCTTTGCTCAATGTTAAAAAGTCAAAATTGTCGATGTTGTGAAGCACCAACCCTGTTCTTAAACCTCTTCTTAACGTTACAATTTCAAATTCGAACCAAGGAAATGAATCTTTTAATTCGGATGGGACGTCTGCTGCCTTTTCCAATTCCAAACTCTTTGTCATAACTTCAAGATAACGATCGCAAGGTTCTAGTTTGCAGTTTTCAAATAGTGTGGCTAAAGTTTCTTGTGCAGTCTGTAGTGTAGACTTGCATTCGTCCTCGTATGTTGTAGAATCGTTCCCGTAGGTTAAGGCTTCGGATGTTATTAGTGATAAACATCCTTCGATGTATATGCCCATAAGATACAGGTACACTTCTTTTAGTCTTTTACCTTCACAATAACCGGTGACTTCAATGATCTGGTCGAAGAGAGGCTTTTGCATAAAAGTAAGTTTGTTATTGCTAAGAATACTTCCAATTTGTCTTAAATATCCAAATTTAGAATAACAGTTTTTTACTCGGTCTTGTTCGGCATGATTCATGGGATGTTCTAGAAAAAGTAAAAAATCATCATAACAATTCGATATTTCCCGTTTGTCATTGGCCACTTGATTTTTTAATACCGACAAATCTATCTCATTGGACAATTTGTTTACTCTTGTTCCGAGGTTTTTAATATTTTTATTTAATGTTTTCAAGTTGCTATTTATTGTTTTAAGTCCATTCTCGATATCAAACGGGGTATCTTGCTTACCAGAGAAGAGATGAATGATATCTCCTAAAACTGGTATACTTTCAACCAGAACGAGAGCAACATCTCCAGCATTTTGAAGTTCGTTATTGTCATAGGCTGATTTTAAACTTGAAGTAGTTACTGCCAGTTGTTCAACAACGAGTTCAGCAGCAAAGGCAGGATTACGTCTATGTAAGTTATGCCTTACATTTGGCCCAGACTCGGTAGAAATAGTGATAGCAAAACAGGAGACAACAAATAATACTGTACAGGTTGGTAACAGCTGAAAGAGGAAACAAAGTGATTTAAATATTGTTAACATAAATCTAAAGATAATAAACGATAAAGATGCATGTTCTACATATACTCCAGTTTTATATAGAAGAATCCATATATTTACATCTTGTATGTTGTTTTGCTTAGAAATTTATTTACTAAAAAAGTATTTAGAAAACAAAAAAAACTTTTATGCATATTCTATACGGTTTCATAGTAGTGCATGCTCAAGAAAGGTAAAACAAATAGCATGACCCTTTGACAGTGGTTATTTCCTCTTTGGATGACAGAGAACCTCAAATCAAAAGATCGTGTTATTGACAACATTTTTGTTGAATTTTGAGGTAGATTTTTTCAACAAATTGTCCGCATTTCTATGGGAACGAACTGTGCACCCATCCTTGCAAATCTCTTCTTATTTTCATATGATTCGGAGTTCCTTCAGACACTTGCCAAAAACAAGAAGATCACTGAAGCAAGATCATTTAATTTCACATTCAGATATATTGCTGATGTTCTTTCCATTATCCGTCCAAACTTTTCTGATTGAGTTCCATTATTATATTCTCCAGAACTAGAAATTAAAGAAACAACAGACACGACTTCCTTTGTCTCATGTTTGGACTCATATCTCGAATTTAATTCAAGCGGTCATCATAACAAGAATATATGACAAACGAGACGATTTTAATTTTTAAATTATCAATTTCACCACCTTATAATTAGTAGCAATATACCAACATCACCTTAATATAGATATACATTTCCCAACTCATTCGGTATTCAAGAGCTTGCACCTGGTACTCAAACTTTTAACACGTCACCAGTGTCTGAGAAGAAAGTTAATGAACCAGGGTTTTACCAAAGAACGGCTCGAGTCTTTTTTAAAGATTCACCGGAAAATAACAAGACATTGCTGATAAAAGAGGGGCGAAAGATACTAAAGGGACATGCAAACTCATAAATCGAAAACAAACCGACAACACAATGGACAAAGAAGAAAAGACAAACAGACAAACAATATTCTGTATTAACTTTACAAATATTACACGATAGTCTTGAAGTAAAAAGTCTAGTTACTGACGTTGTTTATCATCTTAATTACGTGTTAAACATCTTCGCTTGCCAAGGGTTACAATCCACTCCCGTTCTCTTGGCGGATTGAGATAAAATTTCGGAGACACAAGGTAAGGATTTTTTTTGGTTGCAGTCGAAACTTGCTGCATCCAATCAAAAAACGCATATAACATAATCACGTGTAAATGTAGAAAGTGTTTGTAAACAATTGCCACGTGTTAATTGTGCAACATGTCTTTACATTATATGAACATATACGACCATATTTAGTAACAACTTGAATGTTATTAATCAATTAGTAGAAGTATGTTTCATGCACAAATGCATGACTGTTGACATATATTTTCGTTTCCGGTCTTATCAAGTGTGTAGAATCTAGACGTTACCGTGTTTTTACCTCCAAATTGAAGATTTCAAGTGCTACCATTGGTCAAGAATAATGTTTGCGGAATGGGCGTGACTTTAATCTTCCGATAGATGGCGCAACATTGTTTTCCTAAATGTTGGCTTAATCTGCCAACGGTGAAAATAACGTTAGTGGATCGTAACCCTTGGCTAGCGAAGATGCGTGTTAAATTGTTCTATTATTTGTCTTCATAGATTGTTTCTTTTACTGTTTATTATATTTTTGGTGATATTGATTTGACTTGGCTTGGTACATTGTTGTACATAAAACATCCCGTTATTGTGTTATTTGATGAATGGCTATTATTCATTTTAAATTTATTGAACCATTAGATAAAATTATGACTCTTTACATTGAAATATCCGCGAAGCGGATTATGTAAAATTTGAAGAGTCAAAAACTAGTTTTATCTTTCAATAAATTCAAAATAAATTATTGCCATTTATTATAAACCAATTTCTTGAAATAATAAGGCCCAAAGAATTTTTTATATCATTTATATTAACAATAACAACGTACACACATGTTGGCGTATGAATACACAACATCAGAGTGAGAGAATGAATGAACTGTCATAGCCGCCACATCATTGGAATGTAATGAGACAGGTAGACTTTAAAAAAAAACAGTTTACTGTGGATCATTGAATTGAAATGTGTAGTTATGGAAAGCTGAGTTAGAAATAAACCCAGACGACATAGTCATTTGACGAGAATATAAGGCAGTATTCATAGTGTTTACGTGTGTAGTGTCACGAGCCGCCAATACTGAGCTCACACCGGCAGGTTTGTTTTGTACAGCATTAGCATTGCAGTCTGTGGCGGTGCGCGTCCTGTGGATAGAGTTGACAGCGTGTCACTCATTGATTTCTTTTCGAGGGTAGAACAGTCCCGACTGTAGCTTCGTACAGATGCTTCATTCCGGTGACCGCTCATATAAATAATATGCCGAATTTCGAAGCCAGCGTCACTCATTGCTTGGATTGCTGTTGCCCGGAGACATTGAGCTGTGTAAATTACACTACAGGAGGCATTTTGTGATACATCTGCCATGCATCTTGTGAATTGGTAAGATTTGACCGATTTGTTAGTGTAGTTAAATGTTCGGAGCTTTGGACGACAACGCATCTTTTTTAATGTAATTGAGAAGTGAAGTTGCATCTGAATCAGTTTTCAAAATCAGCAATTTCAATGCAGCAACTGGGCAGCGATCGCCTTCACATGAATACATTCGTTTGTCATTGGTAGTTTCTCAAGAGTCTAATCCGCCTTGCCAATTTTTCTGTTTCAGGAATATTCACGATTGTTTTCATCAAAATTGAATATAAACGAGTTTATCTGAAGTTGTTGAAAAAATTCTATCCCAGAGGTGAAAAAATGCAAAGCAATATTATTATATCACACACGGAATCTTAGAATAATTGGATCATCAGATGAGTTCGGGTAAGAATTTATCATTTGTTTATCCAAATCATTCATGGCTATAATCTGTTAAAGTTTTGTAGGACAAGAGATACCTTTTCAAGGTTTTTTTTAAACTTTCCATAAAGAGCCTTCCTAATTTCTTTATCGCGAACGATATCGATATCCTTATCTAAATCATGAATGTGGCGGTTGATTGCTCCCTTATGCTTTTCAGTGATACGCTTTTGACTGGGCTGTTTACATTTTCTTGCCACTTTGTTCGGAAAATTTTGGGGTTGCATCGGCGTAAAATTTACCCAAAACATTGTTTAATTCCTCTTTTTTGTATAGGTGCGAAATCCAGTACTTGATCCGGGGCTTCCATACACCATTCTGAAAAATAACAAAATTAGAAATTCAATTTGATTTTCAAAACATAGGAAAGAGGAAATATTCAATATTGGTAGAAAAACAGCAAATAAAGTTTATTTTATAGATTCAGATAGCTCAGTGGCAGAGCTGTCGTGTTTTTTTTAGAGGTCCCAGGTTCAAATCCTGGTCTGAATTTACATTGTTTTATTTTGAGTGTATAGAACAGTTGTGTTTGTACATTGTATGTATCTTATTTAACTGAGTATTACAAATTCATAAACAGGGTTTCAAAAAGTTTATATTTACCTTGGAAAACTTTGACTCCCCATCTTGTGTTTTGTTTGGTTGATTTAGCCTGTCGACTGTCCTGCAGGTCTTTAAGTTCTTTTGGGGTAAAAGTTTTTAAATCGTTTCTGTGGTTATTGAAGCCCAGAATCTGTAGACCTTTCAACTTCAACCGGCTTGGGTGCCAACTGAATCTGCGATTGGACTGGTGGTTACGGTTGTGGTGCCAATCAAGGATTTTCGCCAGCAATAGTGTTAAGCTCAACAAGTTCAATATTTTGCAAGTCATCTTTAAATTACCATCCCAATAAATCGTTTTCACTGTACGAGTCCATTTCAATCAGCTTTTCGCCCCACTGATGTCGAATTCCGGCACCTGTTCCATCTTTGCCTTACAAGTAACGACAGGAGTTGGGGAGGACGGAGTCATAGTTCGGGGGTTAGATGGGTAGGATAACACATTTAAAACATTTGAAACAACAAATGATTGAACAAAACTTGATTCTTTTGCTCTAAATCGTTTTGCTACGCATGTATCAAGTAAAAGAATTTTCGAATCAATAAAAAAGTAGTTCCGGTAAAAGTGGGCGTGTCGCCATAAAAAATTACAACATTGAAAATAAAAGTAATACTTGTACATGTAACCAATCAAAAGACAGTAAATACACCAAATTTATTTATTGTGCTATGGTTAAATATTTAAAATTGAGAATGGAAATGGGGAATGTGTCAAAGAGACAACAACCCGACCATAGAAAAAACAACAGCAGAAGGTCACCAACAGGTCTTCAATGTAGCGAGAAATTCCCGCACCCGGAGACGTCCTTCAGCTGGCCCCTAAACAAATATATACTAGTTCAGTGATAATGAACGCCATACATATTTCCAAATTGTACACAAGAAACTAAAATTAAAATAGTACAAGACTAAATGTCAGAGGCTCCTGACTTGGGACAGGCGCAAAAATGCGGCGGGGTTAAACATGTTTATGAGATCTCAACCTTCCCCTTATACCTCTAGCCAATGTAGAAAAATAAACGAATAACAATACGCACATTTAAAATTCAGTTCAAGAGAAGTTCGAGTCTGATGTCAGAAGATGTAACCAAAGAAAATAAACAAAATGACAATAATACATAAATAACAACAGACTACTAGCAGTTAACTGACATGCCAGCTCCAGACATCAACTAAACTGATTAAAGGTGATGATTTCATCATATGAATATCAGGCACAATCCTTCCCGTTAGGGGTTTAGTATGTATTCTTGTTTTTCGTATTTGCTAATGTGTTTTGTCTGTATGCCTGTTTTGTTGTTGACTTTTTTGTTTGTTTTTATTGTGATTACGATTATAACACTATGTTGACTGCAGTACCCCTACGTTTCACATTCGTATCTGTTATGTCAGTCTGATTTGTACACACATTGTTGCAAATATAATGGAATTTTATGCAACTGTCGTTCAATTGAAAGGTTTATCTAGCTATAAAACCACGTTTAATTTATCCTTTCTCCCAAAGAAAATGCCTGTACCAAGTCAGATAATGACAGTTGTTATCCATTCGTTTGATGTGTTTAATTAGCTTTTGATTTTGCCATTTAATTTTCCGTTTTGAATAGTTCTAGGAGTTCTGTTTTTTTTATTATACTTGTAAGAGTTATATTAAAATTGCAATTATGTCAAATTCATAAATGGAAAAAACTATAAGATAGAATCTCCTAATCTCTTCGGTTAAATTTTTTTTTCGACCACCTGATGATATAGCAAGCAATTTTGAAAATAATTTTGAAATAATCTTTTACGGTTGGGTAGAAGTAGTGCACGCACGAAAAAAAACCCAGTTTAGGGTGATTACTCTTACAGGAGGTGATACAAATATTAAATCTATAAGCGACATTTACAACAACATAACAAGAAAGAAATTTGGCGAAAGAAAAATGATAATTAGTATAAAATCAAAAGATCTTTATATGAAAAGGCATACAAGTGTGTGCATCTATTCATATCCTTATAACAACTTATTATGTGAAAACTGACCATCCCCTTGTGAAAAACAGTTGGTGTTTTCTTGTTTAAATTGGTTTTACATTCTCCCATGCCTGGGAATTTTATAGCTGACTATACGGTATGGGCTTTGCTGATTTTAAAGGCCGTACACTGACTTAAAGTTGCTTGCAACCATGTCATGTGGTTTATAGTCGATACTTGTTTCATAAGTAATCATTCCAAATCTCTTAATTTTCATATCGATGGTTGAACAAATGTTAACTCTGCTATGACTTGTAAAAGTGAAATATTGCTCGCTATATACTTCCTCAGAGGACTCCCTTGTAAACTATCAATAAAACTATCCGATGGCTGTATACCAAACAAGAATGTATGGAATATGCACGTGCAATCCAAACTAAAGAAAAGGACATGAAACCGTATGTTTTGTTTTTGTGTCATGATGAAGATGATATAAAAAGAAGATGTGGTATGATAGCCAATGAGACAAAAAGTTTAAAAGACTAGTCTAGGTATTTCTCTAATATTTGTTTTCAAATAGTGATCTACAAGTAGGCTTTTTTACTCTATGTTTATTTTATATTATTCAATATTTCATTCATTTGATTGATTAGACTTTACATGATTCATAAAGAGAATTCTGTTGTTCTAAGGTGTAACATTTCAATTCTGCTTGTATACAAATTAATTGATAATACACTTATTATACTAACACGAAAAAAGCAAATACACATCCACATCGCCTGCTGTCCTTTTATCAAACGAAAAATATGAAGATATCAAAATTTCAATATTTGAAGATCACTTTAAAGATATTAAGATAAATCATTCCCTCTCATAATATGATGGTCGGATAATAAATACTGTTTTTGTTTTTGCTACGGCCAAAAGGTCAGTATTAGACTAAATTTTGTCCGTTAGAATAGACAAGTGTCATATGCTCCTCTAGATTCAAGGACATGAAGATATATTTTTATCTAAACATTACGTAATAAAACTTTGAACTGATACGGAAAGATTATTTATTTGATTTATAAAATGAGTTACATACTTTATTTGTTTTTCAGCTAGTCGAAAAATATTTTTTTATATCACTAAACAATATTAAGTTGAATTAATTTTTAAATGTAAAAACTTTATATACACCACTACAAACCTATTAAAAGTCTAAAATGGCCTATATCTGTACTCAACTAGTACTGCACTTATTTTTTTCTTGATCAGTCTGAATTGGTCTGCATTTTACTTAAAAATACTTGAGCCCAATCTTAACCATACTCGACTTTAATGATTTGTACTAAACCCTTATCTTTGTCATTACAAATAACCTGAACTATTACTCGACCTGTCTGAAACCAGTCGTAACCCATTCTCAACCTGTATTCGACCAATACTTGACCAGTTCTTGACTTGTGTTTTTAGTCTGAACCATTCTTGACCAAAGTTTTGAACAATACCCAACTAGTCTGAACAATTGTCCAAAGGTCTGAACAGTACTCGAACAGTCTCAACAATACTTTTTTTTTTAAATTTTAACTGTTTAAATAACTGTCTTTTGAACTGACATGACAACAGCTACAATAAAGTAAAGACATACAAATTTTTTTTACATCCTTACTTGATTATCAGAATAATCAACTCGAGAGTCTGAGTTTTGTTACAAATATTTTGTTTACCTGAAAGCCACACCTGTTCTGAGAGTAATACTACCTTATTAAGCTACTTCTTGTTTGACATTTGTATTTTGTTTTTAAACAGAATCCAATTTACCTAAATTCTTAAATAAAAACTACATAGGTTTTATGGTTGTACATGTACTATTTATTTGACTATCTTTTCAACTGAGGTAAAAACAGCCAACAAAATCACTGAAATTCTAAATTTATATCAGAACTAAATCTATTCTTATTATACTTTTGCATATTTATATGCATATATCTAAAAGGGATAAACAATTATTTAAATTAATACCGCCTTCTTGGGGCACACTCATCAAAAGATCACACCTGGTCAGAAAGTAATACATTTTGAATAACATCCAGGAAATTAAACCGCATTCTGTAAAACTAAAATCACAAGGTCTTTTGAATTCGCTAAATAAGTTATACATGAATTTAAGAAAAATAGAATTTTCTTTTAACCAGTAAAACACATCTGTACTAAGGTAATTAAATCTTGTTGAAGTGCTTCTTGTTATGTGTTCCATGTCCTTAATTTTGACAAAATTCAATTAATCAACCTGAATTTGTACTGTAACTTTGAAAAACAATTTTTTTTAAAGGTTTATCAAATATTATATGAAAGTTCCATTAGATTAAAAACTTGGTTTAAAAAACGAAGATGTCATTTTCTAAATGTGTTAAGTTGCTTGATATACAAGAAAAAGAAAAGTTCCCGTTATTAACTAAACATGACTGACACCACAAATCTATGCCAGACTTAAGTAAGTAGTGTTAATAATTTTCCAGTAACCATAAAATATATCTGAAACAATCACAAACATTTGAATACCCTTGAAGATATTTGAATAATGTTCGAAAGTTCTAGCTTTTTTTGATGTACATAATGTAATATGAACATTATCTGTAAAACATGCATAAAATATTCATTTAGCTTAAATCTGAACTTATTTCATGATATATTTTTATCTGAAATTCATACTGCTAAGAATGGTTCAGACTACAGTTGAATAATATCTAGTAAATTTCAGACCAATTCAGACTGGTCCAGTTAAATTATGCAGTACAGTCGAGTACAGATATAGGCCTATGTAATTGGACAGAGAGAAAACGACATATTTGAAAAGATTGTGTTTGATGTTATTGATAACATGAATAATAATCATCCAATTATTGTAGCATAATAATATGAAAAAACACGTTTATAGCATATGTTTGTATTGACATAGCATTTCGACCTCTGAAAAGTATCTTCAAAGCACTAGTTTTTTGGGGTTTCAAAAATCATCCACAAATATTGACTTTATACTGCAATTCGACATTCAAAATTAACGCAAAGTAATTTACCAGGAATCAAATCACGTAAATCGATTAAAAACAGACAAATCAAGGTATTAAACTAAAACTGAGGGAATCGCATTAACTTAAAATAGGAACGATACCGTGTGCGTCGATACGGTAAGTGCCTACTGCTAAGCACCCAACACCTGTCATGAAACCACACTCAGTCCAAATGTCACAATCGGGAATAGAACACAGTTGGTAACAATACAGATTAGACGTCCATACTGGTATCCAAAGATTTAAGGTTTAAAAAAAGATAATTGACGATTAAAAACTTGAATCAAAGACTGTACCAAAACGTTAACTCGAAACAAATTCAAATATAAGTCAAAACATTAAGATATGTTGTCAAAATTTCCATAAATGTTTGAAAAGATTATTGAATTTTAAAGAAATCACACAAAACTCCCGTAAAAATTTTCACTGAGAAAAAATTTAACATTGTTTGACAGCGCTAATGAGGTTTGAAATAAACTTTAGTCACAGACTGAACCAACAGTGTTGATGAAGCCGACATCGAAAACAAAGCTTACGAAAACATAATCTAGGGTCGTTATGTCTCAAATTTACGACTTTCGTCACAGGTAAGGAAAACAAATAAAGAATTTCTAACATAAATCTTAATTTGCGAAGTCTTACCATGATCTACTTATTTGCCTGTACCAGTGACTTACTACAGTATATCTACTGATAAAAAATTATCTGACTTCCTCATAGTAATCATGGTAATATGAATATCTCAACTATCCAATGTATACATGCTTTAACCTTTTATCGGATAATTAATCAAAAATAAACAATGCACATAATACTCTTAAATTTAAAAACACGTTTCAGCCACCTCATTCCACTTTAACTCTTAGTGGGACAAATTTAAAAGGGTCACTAACTGTCACATTCTTGTTCACCGATTTAACTCAAATTCTGATATTTGATTTATAGCATACTTAAACGTATATCCTTATTGCTAAAAGTCTAAAATAAACAATTTATAAATCATTGGCTATATATCCGTATTTCGTTGATATTTTAGTATAGACGCAATTAAATTACCGATGGAGGTGATCTTCGAAGACTGCCGACGGTAATATAACATAAATATTGATATAAATAGATAACGAACTCGTTGCAATTGGATTTTGCTAGGCCTGTCTGAATTATAATATAGGTAAACATATATATTAATCAATATGTTACCTGTATAAGAATGATTTTTTTTGATCGAATCAGTCAATCAAATTGTTTACCTTTGTTTCACTTTCAAAGTTGACATTCTTTCCATTGTAATAACTGAGCACGTATAATTCATGCGCAACCGATCTCTAGCTAAGGAGGTTTTTTTTAAAGGTCAAATGAATACCGATTCAATGAGGTCGAAATATTCACCTACAAGTAAAAATTACACTTACAAGTAAATAATTCACCAGCGATGTTTCTTATCTTACTTTGACAAAATTGAACCTAACTGTTTGATGAAAGCGAATTATTATTTCACTTTTTCACTTTCATAATTGTTTGAACAAAACATTCATATTTTTTATATAGTGTAGCTTATGCTCCTTTAAGATATGTCGATTTTATAGCTATATAGCTTGTGAAACGATCTTGTGGTTTCAAGTGTAGGCAACAGTAAGGAACCGATCCTCATAAATCTTTTACGAAGACAAAACAAAGTAACAGACATGAACTGAGGGAATTGCACCAACAACAAAAGGAGCAAGAGCGAGTGTGTCAACAAGGCAAACGTCTCATGCATACATCACGGTGACGCGTTAGGACTTCATTTGCAATAATAGTCAACTCTCCAAATCATGAACATGAAATTATAAATTTATAAGTATGAGTTGTTTTCCTTAGGAGTGACATATATATTCACTGCCATTGAAGCGCAAATGTATGTCTGCACAAATCTTTAAACTACATTTCTAACCTTTTATTAAGCTAAAGGTTTTAATAACAATAGCTATTTTATTTAGTTGTTACAACGAATATTTATGACCTTTAACTGTACATACTTTACATTTGCAGTATACCATATGGTCTGGTTAAGAATTCGAACAAGTATTCAAATGGCAAGAAAAAACAACTTGTTTAAAAGTTTTAATAACGGAATGAGGTCGAATATGTGCTATAAGTTTTTGTTTTCTAATATAGAAATTGAAATGAGTTGTTTTACATTGATGAAACCAAAGTACGGATACTTTTGTCAAACGTCTAAATGTAGCTCTTAAAAGCTTAACAATTTAATATATAATTACATATGTATATGTTATGTTCCTTATAATAATTTTCTGCTTGGTTTAAAAAGAATAAGCTATTGAAAAATCTGTCTTAAATTTGCATTTTTTAAGATTTGGACAAAAAATATAATACAATTTTTGTTTAAAACATGTTTAAAAGCGGAATGATGAAACAGTATTTCGTAATTAGTAGTCAGGTTGATAAGGAAAAGATAATGGTGAAGGCAGCAACAGAAAGACCAATTTCGTTGATCGTTTCGACACGCAAAAAACATAAACCATAAACAGGTACAACATGTTAAACGGGTTAAAGATGAATGATTTACATTTAACATATTGTTTTTATCTATTAATTGAAATAAAACAGAACTTAAAAATTCGGCCTCATACTGTTTTACATATTGTATGTTTATACATATGTTTCAATACTAATAATTATAGCGCTGTCACGTGCCAATCAACAGTTTATGTTGGACATGTCTAATTGTAGGTAAGATGTCGTTCAATCCGGAATGTTGACAATTTATAACGACTACAACCATTGTGTGTAATTGTCCTCAAGCACATTTTAGCTATGAACTGCGGTTGAGTATATATGAATTCAAATTCCAGTGTTTAAATAAATTGATTTACTAGTAAAGCCCTTTATAACTTTTTTTATTTTGGTGATCATATAATATAAGGAAAATGTCTAGGGCAAACAGTTTCATTATTAACGCAATTATGTAATTATATTTTTTAGATGAGTGGTTTTTATTTTAATGTTTAGTTCAAATTCATTCACATATAAACCGTTTTTTTAATAAGTGACATGCATGACGAGATCGTTGATAGTGCGTCTACAAATTATTTTAAAATATGTCAGTTTCCGGGTTTATGGAACTCATTTGAAGACATTTTCATAATATTAACTAGTGCATTTGGATAAGCAAAACTTTCAACTATTTCATTTAAGTTGTCATCTTCATTCAAAAGTAAATAAAACAAATATGCATGTATCAAGACAGCATAAAATAAAGACAAAACAAATCAGATGTATGTATGTTGGAAAATTAAGATATTTTGTAGGAAAAAAAACATTGCGAGCTCGGCTGAAAGACTACTTGAAACGATAAGAAAATCGATAAAGGACACTTCCCTTATGGCTTTTCTACCGGGGGAGGCCATCAATATATATATATATGATACCAGGTATGTTCCAACAAACGGGGTTGCAGCTAAAGTGTCTGAAATGGGGTTATGTATTTTTTCGTCTTATCTTAGAAAGGGTCAGATTTGACCATCTAGAACTGGGTTATAATAATTGCAACTCTAAGTTGAAAACAGTGTTCAAATCTATGATTGCCTGGGATAAACAAATTTCTTGGTAGAGGGGTTTAAAAACGGCACAAACAACATTTTCCAAAAGACCAGTAAAAAGGTATATTTTTTTTTAACAAAAACGACTTTGACTAGCAGGTCGAACAACGGATGTTTTTTTTTAAAACATTGCTGATTTTCATGCAATTGCCAAATAAACAAATCACCTGATGTAGCAAACAAGATGTTACTTATTATATTATATTATACCAAAAGTTCGGAAAAAGCTATTGTAAGAGATTCATTTTGCATTTTTTTATACCCATTTCATATTTTAGATTTTTAACTGAATTTATAACTTTTTTATATCAACATGTTTATCAATACATAATTTGAATGCTCCGGAGGCAAACTATTGTCACCAATTTGTCTATCATGGGGTATGTTATCATAATACATCAAAACTTGTCTGAAACGAAATCAAGGTTTTGAACTACTAGAAGAATACCCTTGTCAATGTTTAGACCTGGTACAACCTTCCTCATACCATAGACAATTAATGGAGAGAATTCTGCATAAAAAATGTGAAACCCAGATATTTTAACTATAGAATACACATGCTCAAAGTAAGCAACCGTTACATTAGTGCATTTCACAGTTGTTTTATGTTTTTTAGCCAAAAGAAAGGTCCAATATTGTTTTTAAAGATTTGATTCTACGAGGCGTGCCCTCTTTTTCAAATATCATAGAAACTCTACTGGAACCAGCTACAGAACTTCATTTTGGGTTAAATCAATCAAGCTACTATAATTAAAGCTAATACTATATGGAGTGAAAAACTACATTATTTATTATTATTTAACCGATTTTTTCTCACGCCAGGCTATTGTTCTTACAGTAGATTATTTTTCAAGAATCCACTGACAACAGTATTAAGGTGGTACCTAACACTACAGGGAGATAACTCTGTAAAATCAGGTAAACGTTTTAATTACGTTGTGTTGTTAAGGGAATATTAAGCTTCTCAGTGATCAAAATTAGAGTTTGTCAAACTGCTATGTAACCAGTGTATTTTTTCTGATAAATTCGTTGGTTCAAATTTTTTGAAATTTTTATATTTTTGTCAAAGGGCCAAAGTAAATACTTTGTTAAGATTTTATGAAAATTAAACGAGCCAAATTAATTTTAGTGAAGGTGTTGGGTACCACCTTAAATTCAGAGAACTTATATTATAATTATAATCTTTTAATTTACGATATATTGTCATCTAAAAAAAGAATAGCATATGTAAGATTCAAATCCGCGCGTATTTTCTTCATAATCAAAAGAGTCTTCAGTCTATTCATTTTTTCACTTGATGAAATTTTATTCAAATATTTACCATAATAATACATCAGTTATTTTTAGTACATTTACATGAAGTCACTTCAAATAACACAAATGCAATGTAAGTTTAGATAGGTTACATATAAACTAGTTTAATTTAAAATTAACACAATATCAGTCTATGCATTTGTTTCTCTTGATAAAATTTTATTCAAATATGTACGATGAAAAATTCACCAGACAGAATCTGGTGTCACAAACAACCAGTTACATATAAACTAGTTTAGTTTAAAATTAATACAATATTTCTGCATGGTTATCTCATGTATGTGTTACTTTTATAAAGAGATTGTCCGATATGAAATATTTTCTAATAAGAAATGTTCTTTACTCTGATTTAAAAGATAAAAATAGTGAGAGATGTATTTCCCTAACAAAGTTTTAAAATAGACTACTAAATTTAGCTGGAGGATTCAACGATACGAAATTTCTTCTTTTATAGATATTGAATCTTGCTATACTCATAACAAAATTAGCGAAGTAAAGATTAAAACCATTACTAATCTTCAAAAACCCAATAAGTATCACTTGGTCAAAATCAAGCGAATTTACAAAGGTATGATATCAATATAACTTTTCATTGTACATCCGTAGCAAGAGCAAATTTAAATGAGATTCAGAATGCGTACCACTAGTTAATTGTCCGGTTAACGATAGATGACAAAATGTAATAACGTTAAAATAATCTTAACTTAATGAAACGGAAACAATTTGAACAAAATTTAAATATAATTTTAATAATTCAGCAACATAAACTTGAGCATCATGAAATGACAGATTTGTGGAAACTACGCTATTATTATTTATTTTGCTAAGTACTGCTTTACGATATTCATTTTTTTGTTTGCTATACGAAATCCAATTATCACCAATCTCATTTATAATGTTGCTAGATACTATATAAGTTCCATTTACATAAATTTTGAAGGTTCTAAATTTTGGTAATAAAAACTTTTTAACTTTCCAAATACCAAAATCTATTCCATCTTTTGGAACTTTGTAATGATTAAACATTTGATAAAATATGTAAAAACAAAAATAAAATCTGCTATCAAAAAGGGGAGCTAACACCCCATTTAAGTTATATTAAACTTAGGTTAACTTGTCACATGTCTAAATATAGATGAGAACCGTCTGTATATATTGATTTCCAGCTATTATAGAATAAACAAAAAATGCGAAATTATGTTAACTTTGTGAAATTCTGTTGATTCATTGTGAAAACGTAAAACAGAAAGTCGTTTGTACTCGAAATGTGTTAAGCACTCCACAGTTAAAAAATAAAATTAAAAATGAGCCACAAATTTTTTTATCATCTCACATTCCTGGATTTCTAATACATTTACCTAACTGTTTGTGTTGTACATGTGCATATGTAAATAATCGATATCTTCCATAGATTTGATTTTCAAAAGTTAAAAGTGTGAAAAATAATTCCTTTTCTGTGTATCCATGGCAACATTCTGCATTTATTTACCACAAAATATTTCAAAAAGGGGGATAAACATGTCACATATCCCCCCAAAATTTGGATCAAACTAGAATTTCAATGCCTTTGAGTGATACCTTTTCAGAATCTGTTGACATTAACCTACCTAATGATCAAATAAAAAATTGGTGTCTTTCACCTCATTTTTTCGTAAAATCTAATCACAAAGCTCGTGCGACAAAGTGTTGGAAAAAAACATTACAATAATTGCCGGACCAATGTATGGTATGGACATACAAATACGGACTGTCATACAGAAAACAGTCTATATTACATACATAATATGATCTTGATGTTCATAAAAACCCAATACGAAAGCTATTTAAATACTCAGCTATCAAAAAATGAATTTTATTACACACAAGCTCTTATATTTGAAAAATCCATGGAGGTCAAAATGCAAAACTACACACCTAACTGTGGAGTGCTACCTAAAGAATTGATAAGAAGTCGTGGATTCGGAAACGCAAATCAACTTGCGACTAAAGTCACTCGTTGATAATCGTTTTCTTTAAATATCGACAATGTTATTTCCCATAAGAACTCGTTTTATGGCTAAAACTGTACCACTTTTACTATGAAGTTTTGAAAAAATTATATCTTAGAATGGAGAATTTGTATGCATTACCATTTTTTTCAACGTTCAAAATATAGGGCTGTGCGGCATATTTTCAACATTTATATGCCCCTATTTTCTAGGAGTTTAAACTTAAACAAATATTCTTTACTACCTAAAAAATTAGACAATTTATAGGGTTTGTAATAACATGAGCAACACGACGTGTGCCAGATGCGGAGCAGGATCTAGTTACCCTTCCAGAGCACATTAGATCACCCCCAGTTTTTGGTGGGATTCTCGTTGCTTAGTCTTTAGTTTTCTTTTTTTGTGTTTTATGTACTATTATTTTTCTGTTTGTCGTTTTTGTAGCCATGGCGATGCCAGTTAATTTTCGAATTATGAGTTTGACTGTCCCTCTGTTATCTTTTTGTGATATATATACACCGTATGCAGGCGCTGCTTGAATGGTGTCAATGCAATTTAGCTAGCATATAGTAAATTTTGTCGCAGGCGAGACAAAAATTAGCAATTGAAGTGAAAAAATATGGTCCAAATACTTATATGGCCCGGATTATCTCCAACGGTAAACTGTTCAAAATATTGATTATTATGTCCTTTGGTAATGTGGACAAATAGTTGATAAAGCTTTAAATTTGTCCACCACACCAACCCTATTGAATGAACACATCGTTTTTCAGATACACATACACAGAGATGTATATTGCTGTAAGAAGTAAAATGCAAAAGTTTGCAATTAAGATTGTGAAACATTAACATGAATACTATCAAAATCATGTAGAAAGGGGTTTATACTATTTGTTGAAATAAGAAATGTCCATTATAAAATAATCGCATACCAAATATCAGTATTATAAAATTGTACCCCAAAACTGACTTTATCAAATTGAAAACATTGACATTTATACCATGTAAAATTTTTAAAGTTAACAGATAATGCTTGCTGCTGGAGGAGGGTCTGTCTTATATCTATAAAATGATAAGTTGAAATATAAATTCAGCTACGTATTAATTATCAGCGACTTGAGTTGTTTTGGTTTGTATAAAATCACAAATTTAAACAAACTATTAAACGACGAGATGCCAATGGTACTTGACAAATCACGCTGTAGTTTCTCTTCTGGTTTATATCGCAAACGATACAATAAAACAGTTGAAAAAGTTTAATCGGTGACAATCAGAAATATTGTTTTAGCACCATTCATGAATTTAAGGGAAAATGCCAAAGACCCTTGTCTCTGACAAACAAAATATAAAATATTCAAAACCAAACTCGCATTTTTTAGCATTCATATTCTGTCTCGAATCCTCATAATATTTCAATTCTGTGGTCGTGAAAAATTGTAGAACATAAATTTATATATAACTTTTAAAACTTCTAATGTGAAAAAACAACAACATTTAGATCATCAATTGTCAATCCTATTATCTTTGCTCCGTTCAATGAACCCTGCATATATTAGTGAATATTATATAGCAACATTTGACTTATTATTAGACATTATAACATGAAAATTTCCCAACTTATTTATGAAAGAGGGACGAAAGATACCAGAGGGACAGTCAAACTCATAACAAGGGTATTGTAAAGTACAGGCGGAGTAACCTTTTGATTCCATCTTATATCTAACCTTAGACTGCAGCACACTTTCTTATCCAGAAAATGTTGAAACAATATAAGCTACAACTTGATCTTGTATAAGAATGCTAGCAGAATATTGTACAACTTGGGACAGAGAATAATAAACACAAAAGGCCAAATATCATATGCACTGTTCACAATCCAAATCCAGGATAATCGATAATACTGTAACCATATGCTTCTAGATGAAATGGAAACATCAGACTGCGGACACGTTTAAAAAACTGCAACTAATTCACATAATCTGTCTCAATCGAACGATACATCCGAAATCCAAGATATGATTCTGTTTTAGACCAAGTTTATCAGGTAATATAAGAGGTTGCCACATATGAAGCAGGTTCATCGACCCCTGTTAGAGCAGATGAGACAATCCTGGGTTTTTGTTGGGATTCATGTTGCTCAGTCTTTGTTTTGTATAGTTCTTTGTGTACAAGTAATTAGCTTTTCTTTAGTTTTTACCATTGCGTTGTCAGTTTATTTTCATCTAATGAGTTTGAATGTTCCTTTGTTATCTTACTCCTCCTATTTGATACAAAATGAATGGGGCAGGTGAGATAAATTGATAACATAAGGACGGCATTTCATGTTAACTGTAATAACATGATGTGTTATTCTATTTATTCTATTTTAGTTCAAGAGTTTGCTGACATAGCAAAGGCATTTAAACAAAAGAATACATTTTCATTGATGTAACCACGCTCAACTGCAAATTAGGGGTTATATATTTGACACATGTTTGCAGTTCACCCCACGAACAACTTTTAAGTTTTAAATGCCTTGATAGGTTGATCAAAGTATCAGACACACCGTATTTACATTTATCACTGCAACACCATACTCAGAATATTAGTCATACAGAAATATTAGAGTGGGCATCATTCCAGTTTCAAAAGGAAAAAGAACCAGCTATATGTTACCTTTGCTCAAAGTATGGATAATTCCTCGTTTAGAATTACATGTACTTCATTTATTATGTTTGTCTTGCTCAGTCTATGAAAAATACGGACATGATAACATGTGGATAATTTTGTGCAAATTCAATCAATTATTGGTTTTACTGAATGGTCTTCAACAATTAGCAAATTGACCGTATTATCAACACTAAAAGAACCTGTCATGATGAAATATGACACAATCATACAAAAAATACCAATGACTTGATTGAAAGTCAAAACAATAAACGAAAACATAAAGAAAACAAAAAACATCAATGAGTTTGCCATCCTGTGCCCTTATGTATGCGTTATAAAAGTTGAAAAAGCAATATTCTGTCATTATTTTTTGGTATAAAATTGATAATTGAGATGTGGCATGATTGTCATTAAAGCAATTGTCAAACAATGAGGAGTACATATTGAAACTTAATTAAGCCATCATAATTATGACATCGAACATTTTTAACAATTAGATTTATAAAAGAGCCATATATGGAAAATTGGAAAACATTTATACGAACTGTACTAATCGCCCGACTTACGCCTAAACAACTGAAAACATAAATCAATTGTTACATACCAACACACGACTACAACTGCAGGCTTGGACATGTATATTTAGAATGTGGCGGGGTTAAACATTGTTGTAAGCGTCAACCCTTCCCTAACCTAAGAAAGTGACGTGAAAGCACTTTGCAATAACAACCTTAAAGATTTCTTGGAAATGACCTTACTCAGAAGATCGGTATAAAGTTTTAAACCAACGTGAAGAAAAAAGACATGCATCATAGTGATGTAAGATTTGAGCAGAACGATTAATATATAAAAAAAGAACTTGCGGTTAACGAAGTGATTGGCATATGTAAACGCTTGGAAATTTTCAGTTATTGGAAGTCTCAGGAGAAATATCATTATTACGAAAACCAACCAGACAGAGGTTCTACAGGTGGAATTAGTTTATGAAGTAGAGCAATAGAATAAGGCACTGGCTACGGTTACACGGAAATGTAACAATAATAAGATAATTATTGTTACATTGAAGACTAATTGCCGGAATGCAGGGCTGGATAAGGAACCGATAATTTACGAATGTAACAATAGTAATTGAGTCTACGGTTTCATTGCGTTATTTTTACATAAATGCACTTCAATGTACGCTGGGACTAGTAATATGTATCAAAATAAAACTTGAACAATTTTATTTGGATTTTACAACAATGCATACAATGCATTTTAATTTTATTTACAATGATAGTTTTTTGGGGCATGTTTTAGTCCGACGCAATTGGTGAAACCACTCTAATCAGCCTTTACAAACGAGTGATGCAGCAATGTACACGTCAGTATTGCATACTGTACAATTCCATCCTGCACTATCGAATGACTATTGTGGGTTATTATATGATTTTATCCAACTTGGCATAGCTGAAAAACCTAACAATTAATGTTAACAGTTGCCAACATTCATTCGTTCATCGTTGTTCTTAATTGGCGAAAAAAATAAGCAACAAAACTACGGAAGGTTTAGTTTAAGTTTAATAAATCTACCGTACAATGAAGTGCAGTAATGTAACAATAACTCAATTTAACCGCAGACACAAATATTATTGTTACATTCGTAATTAATCGGATCCGTACTCCGTCCTGTATTCCGGCAATTAGTCTCCAATGTAACAATAATTATTTTATTATTGTTACATTTCCATGTAACCGTAGCCAGTGCCATATAATAAACTTGTCAAAACTATAATATTACATTTCAAACTGGCGTACTATGTACATCTTATCAATTGAGAAATGAATACATGCATTACTATTACCTCCTTCTAAGCCTCTCACGTACAGATACGTTCACATTTGCCCCGTAACTAATTATAACAAACAATGCTATTAAAAATGTTGAAAGTAAAACAAGATTCAATTTTTTTCGGTTTATATCGATACTCAATGTTTTGATGCAGTACCCACATTTAAAGTATACCCTTCCGTAACATGTCCATAAGAGGGGCGAAAGGTACCAGGGGGAAATTCAAACTCATAGAATGTCGTTGTTATTGATGGCACCATTATTACAACAAGACTTTAATAGTATAAGTAAACATGGGTTCATTTCTCATGTTTGTTACATGGGTAAGGAGAACTATCAATATTGTGTCTTCTTCTTGAAGCGTTACTGATTGATCATATTTGTGTCCCAAAAGCGATATTTAATTTTTGAAAAGATATCTCAATAACACAAATATCCGTTTATAAATTTGATAAAAAAAGAGTCAGTTTCAACTTATTCAGGCAAAGTTGACTACAGATGGATTTGACCGTTATTGAAGAACAATTGAATACACTAGATAGGAAATTTATTGACAATAGAATTGATTATATTTCCTAGTAATGCTTTTTGATGAGTCATATAAAGTAAGCGCTATGTATTTGGTAAAATAAACAGGTTGCATAGTAACAATCGAATACCCGGTATTTTCTAAATTCCAAATAATTTAAAACGCCTTGAACTGTTACTTTTAAATTTTTCTTTTATATCAAGTATTCAAAGTGGCACTATTGAAATTTATCAAGCTGCTCCATGCCAACCGTTTGAAGTTTGTTGTATTCATTGGTATTTTTTTCTGTCTCGTTTCTTTAAATTATCTATTGTTCATTGTTCGGATTCGTATCATACATTCAAAAGTTAGGTAGACATTGTCTGTTCCAAGTTTGTTTCTGTTATAATGCACTTCTTTAGATTAGAGAAATTTAATAACATTGACTTTACAATTACTTATATCATTTGATATATTGGTAGCTGTAAAATCGCAACGTACCTTGGAGGGTAGAAATAGGTTAGAACGAATTTTGCCTGCTTCCATCAGGGGTCAAATTAATTTTGTTTCTACATCAAATGTTGCTAGTATACTCCATTCTCTTTATTTGGTTATCTTCCTCAATAAAGGCAACAGTAGTATACTGCTGTTCGAAAGTCATAAATCGATTGATAGAATACGAATCCAAGCCACAAACCAAAACCGAGGGAAACACATCAAATGTAAGAGGAAAACAACGAAACAACAGAAACACTAAAGTACAACAAAAAACCAAACGTCAATGCAACACACAGAAAAACGAAATTTTCCTGACTTTGTACAGGATATTTTAAGGAACAAATGGTGGATTGAACCTGGTTTTGTGACTAGCCAAACCTCAAGCTTGTTAGGCAATGGTGAGGACAAGACAGCAATACAAATAAATGGAAGAATATTCAGAACAGAGAAATAAACAATACAATAGAACATTGCGACATGCAAATCGTTATTTAAGGTAACTGTTTTATAATTTATTGGCCAGACGCGTGTTTCGTCTACATAAGACTCATCAGTGACGCTCAGTTAAAAATAGTGAAGAAAGCCAAACAAAGATGAAGAGCATTGGTGACCCAGAATTCCAAAAAGTTGTGCCAAATACGGCTAAGGTAATCAGCCTGGGATAAGAAAATCCTTCGTATTTAGATTAATTCATACTTTAAAGTTTTGCAAACAGTACATAAAACGAGTTCATATTGCTGCTAGAAAAGGAAATTGTTTGTACCGAGTCAAATCAGCTTTTTTTCGTTACAAAAAAAAACCACCTCAATAAAGACAAATGTCAATGATGATGATCCGCATCTCTGGTCTCTAATCTGTTAAAATTACTTTGGGTGGTACCTCTTAAGCTAGTAGCTAATTATAAAGCTTTCTCTAGGTCAGACCATTTATTAACTGCTGTAATTAATTCAAACTAAACTAAATAGTCTTCCCAATTGCCCATCCCATCATAAAGTGCTGGTTTCTTTTTCGGTGTTTATGGTCAGTCCCTTTTATCCCAACTCTAAATCGTCCGCGGGACGTCAAAGGCGATGCTTTGGGCCGTTGCCCCAATATTATGGAGTACGCCCCGGTCCAAAGTCGTAGGTAAATCTCCCGAATCCCATGTACCCCGTCGGGCAGCGGATTCAAAAGACGTCGCGACCCGTCTTGTATTCCCGGAGTCTCCCTCATCAGTACCCTCTGCTTTCTGACTCCTAAAACCGTACCTTAACCGACAACATGGTCATAAAGAGTGCTTGACTCTTCAGGAAAAAATTGTTTTAATGGCCGCGTTAAATTTGTTTCCAAATGCACAACCGTTGCCCTGTTTAAAACTTCCTTATTTTTCACTTGGTCAATTGCCGTTTTCGTTGATGGTGATATACCTCATGACAATGGCCTTTTGTCAGTATGATGTATACCATTTTTTTCGTATCTATCTGTATTCTCTTGTGAGGGCTATTGCTCTTGGTTCATTCTTATGCTTATCTCTCCGGTCGGCGTCAGATCATGGAATATTTCACAGGATCGAGATCGGGGAAGCCCGGGTCTACCACGGGCAGTTTACCTAGGTGCTTCAAATTTATTTTCCGTCCTATCCATTTTACTTATATTTATTTATGTCTTATCTTGAATTTGATTAAACTTGTTGTAAGAATACAAAAAATTAGGTACGTGACTCTGTAACGAAACCGAGCGGTCAGGCTTTTGTGTGAAACTATAAATGTGTATCCGTTAGTGCGTTGCTTTAAGAATGTGTTTTGTAAGAATGCATAAGTTGATATATGAAAAAAAGTTACAACTGGTGACCCTTCTTTGATAGGATGGTATTCTGGTAATATGTATACACTCTGGAAAGGTTGGTTCCTCCTGGTAAGTTGCAAAATCGGATATAAAGGGTAGATTAGAGTTAAGAAATAATTCATGGGGGCCTTTAATATATCGTTATTTTACCACGGGTTGGCCCTTTATGACAAATATTTTACCCTGAGCGATAGCGGGAGGTAAAATATCGGCAGAAAGGAAAATCCGTGGTAAAATCACGATATATTCAGGCCCTCATCAGTTATTTCGATTCTGATAGGACAAATACGGCAATTATTTTGGATCGAAGCGCTCTAGGTTGAAGGCATTATTTGCCGTTGCCTTAAAAAAAGCACATTAAATTGACGTAAAAGAACGGAGCAAACTGAACAAGTGACATGCTTAAAATATTTACAATGAAATATTTAGATAGGTTTGGATGAATCAAAATGACAATTGTACAATTGCTATAAGTATACAAAAAATGGCTAATATAACACATTTTAGCATCGTTTGTTTACGTCTCCTTGTTTGTGAAGATTTTCGGTTTCACAAGCGTGTATTTTCCCGTTAAATGCTTATATTCTGACGTTATAATTCTATGACGTCCGGTAGCTCATTCATAACAAAGCAATTAACGTGGGAGTACGATCGGAACAGCACATACAATATATTCATATTTTACCACGGGTGTGTGCTCAAAGCGTTTGAAGTACGTCATGTTAAATATAGGTTTTTGTATGTTAACCCGAGGTTTGTAAGAATAACAGACTAGGTAAATAAAGATAAACTTGTATTAACTTTAAAATGGATTAAATATCAACAACACATACAAACATTAGTTAGGCCTTTGTTAGTCTTGTATTTTTTTAATTTTAGTTTCTTGTGTACAGTTCGGAAATTAGTATGGCGTTCATTATCACTGAACTAGTATATATTTTTTTAGGGGCCAGCTGAAGGACGCCTCCGGGTGCGGGAATGTCTCGCTACATTGAAGACCTGTTGGTGATCTTCTGCTGTTGTTTTTTCTATGGTCGGGTTGTTGTCTATTTGACACATTCCCCATTTCCATTCTCAATTTTATTATATATCTTAACAATATTGTAGTTTAACAAACAAATACTTTACGTCATTATAATATAGTGAATTAAAGAAAATTGATAGCGGAAAAATATACCCAGAAAGTTTACTAATTATAGTTTGGTAATTGGCAAATGGTAAATCAAATCAAATGCCAAATGCAAATGATCTGATGATATGGTTTCTCTCGAGAAGTTATTCTCTAAATGTAACTATTTACGGAATATAACAAACCCACGTTACACGGAAGTAGTCTCCTCGGACATTGTAAAAGTGTTGGCTGTCTGGTTACTACTTGGTTTGGTAAATTGTATCTGTACGTATATATTAAAATAGCTTGGAATTAGCGTGTGTTACTTGCCCAAGGTAAAGTCGTACTGAAGTCTTATCCGTATTCTCCGCAGTATTTATACTTAGGTAAACTTATCTATCGATTTGGTTGACCGTTTATCATTTGCCATTTCAGAAAATACCTAAATTACCAAAACCGGAACTAGTGAATACAAAATACGTAACGACGTCATAGTACGTCATTTGAAGTAAACAATTAACAGGTGTTCCGATTGTAAAGACATAGGCAAGAATAATTAAAAGTTTTAGAGTTAACAATGTTTAAACATAGTCGTACAACAAATATATAATAAGAACAGTCAATAAGCGGTAAGATTTAAACAATATCATCACACAATTTTAGGGGAAACAAGTTCCATTTCAAGGGACCAACATTTCGTTACAATATCTAAAAGACTTAATAATGGTGTATCTGGTTGGTATCACATACGTCGTTTTCTAATTCGTTGGTTTATTATTTGGTTATATTCATTTCAAGGATAAATGCATATTTTGCTCATGGTTTCATATATATTATATACTTAACTGCTGAACAATGTTCCTTGTTCTCTTTGGTATTTGAAAGTATGAAAGTCAAATCATTGATTCAATGTTTACTTAAAAATCAGCATTAATTAGCACAACACCAAATTATATGTGTAGAAACACGAATAAAATAAAATAAATAAAACAAAATCCATACCCCAATAATTGAAAACATAAATCAGGTATTTTTTTACAACTGCAAACAATATTTTTTCAGAACGAACAGCTTTTTTACAACTGCAAACAATATTTTTTTCATCTTTTCTGAGATGTAAGGAAAGTGGAAAGTAAAAAGTTTTAAAAAAAAATAGGCAATCCAATAGGTAACGGGATTTACCTGAAATATCGGGATTCAGCTTGTGCTTTTGGAAGCTGTCTATTCCTTGATAAGATCATTATACAATTCTACTATAATAGCAATTATTTTTCCAAAACATCCAAGTTTACTTCGAAAAATAAAGGCAAGTGATACAGCTATGATCAGGCCCAAAAGTACAATGATAATTATCACTGCTTTTGCCCATCCAGGAAAAGACACGTTGATATTATGATCTGTTGAAAGGAAGTGCTTTAAAGTAACACCGATACTATTGTCCGTTGGGTCCGCAGTGTTGATGTCACGATTACAAAGAGAGTCTAAATTGCTGTTATCCATGTATTCAGTCAATTTTGTTCGCCCATTTATTGTTGTTTTATTTAATCTTATTCCATCGTACATAGACTCAATATCATAATCGCTGTACTCTATACCATATGTTTGACCTGTTGAATTCGGTGTGTTAGTGTTTAGTGACCACAGAAGTACGCGATATACGACACCATTACTCGAAAGGGTCAAATAATTCAAGATACGAATGTTGAAAATAGCTATACCGGATCTTACACTTTTTCTTAGAGTGACAGCTACAATATGAAACCATGGAAAAGATGCTTGTAGTTTCAATTTTATTGCTGATGCTTGGTCCGTTTTCAATGAATTTGTCATTATATGCATATATTTGCTACACGGCTGCATTCTGCAGTTCTTTAAAATGTTGTCAAGATTGTCCATTGCAGTCTGTATGATAAGTTTGCATTCGTCTTGAATTGTTTTAGAATCATTTCCATATCTTAAAACCTCAGAGGTAATTAATGCTGTGCAACATTTTTGGTATAAACCAAGTAGAAACAAATACACTTCGTGTACTCTTTCCCCATCACAATAACCGGTTATTTCTATTATTTGGTCGAAAATAGGTTGATGCATGAATGTCAGTTTATTGTTGACCAGTATATTCCCAATTTGTCTTACATATGCGAATTTAGAATAACAGTGTTTGAGTCGATCCTGTTCAGCTTTCGATGACGGGTTGTGTATGAAAAGTAAGAAATCTGTGTAACAATTAGATATTTCTCGCTTATCAGTAGCAACTTAGTTTTTTATTACCGACAAATCTATTTTTATGGAAAGAGTGTCTACTCTTGTTCTTATATTCTTTATTTTTTCGTCTAAAATTTTAAAGTTTTCATTTATTGTTTTCAATGCAGATTCCACATCAAATGTCGGATCTGGATTTTCACTCAAGAGGTGAACAATGTCATCAAAAATGGGTATACTCTTAATTATTTCAAGTCCAACATCTCCTGCAGATTGCAATTCGTTGTTAGCAAACGCTTCTTTTAAATTAGAAGAAGTGTCTATCAATTGGTATACGGCAATTTCTAATACAGCATTACGTTTAAATCGGAAAATGTCATGCTTTCTTTCTCTTTTTAATCCATTCGAAGTGTAAACAAGTGAGCAAATCACAAGCAAAATGAATATAGACGTTTTCATTCTCTGCAAAAGATAGAAAACTGCATGAATTCAAAATAAAAAAAGGCAGATTAGTCTATGTACCAATGCAATTGCACAATTATTCTTTCCTAGTCGCAACTATTTTTCAAATCATAGTAATTGTCCAAGTTAAAAAATGAAAATCTACTTTTAAATAACTGAAGAAAAGATAAAGGCCCTACTGAACCAATTTCGAATGGAGTTTGTCATATTTTGCCGACCGCTCACTATACTCTTAACATTATAATTTGAATTAAATTGGATATACATTAACAACTTTTCGAGCAGGTATATATTGAATTCTGTCAAATTATAGTTTTTTTCTAAACAGACACACACACACAAACCTACGACCACAATGCAAACAAAGCAAATGACCGAAAGCATGTTTAAAAAATTCTTACTTCTACCTTGACTGACTGTAAACTCATATAAATGCAATAACTTAGGTAAGAACTTACACATTTAAAAAAAATTAATCTGTTTATACATCCGTATCTTATTTTTGGTTCACAAGTGATATTTAATTGTTATGACTGCTATATTTAAGCTTTACTTTTAAAAAGAATAATTATGCTTGGAAAAATATCAAGATGATTTTTGAGATACTGATTTAAATTATTATAATTATTTGAAGAACTATTGTTGTTTTAGCTGAATCATTGTTTAAACATGTTAAATGTAATATCAGTATTTAGTTCTATTATAATCTTAAATCAATCCTAATTCTATCTTACTTTTGAGATATAGTTTTTCATATGTGACGTCATTTTTGTGCCTTTTTACCATCGTATGTGACGTAATTTTTATGATTTATTGCGTTGAGGCCTGGACTGAGTCGGGTTTGTCTATTCTGTGTTGGTCTTTGCATTATGTATTCGGGTTTGGTTTTCTGTAATTAGTTAATACTTCAGTTTCATTATGTATATCTTTTATATTCATTTGATAAAATTTACTGTTTGCAATAGCATTAATTGTTCTAAATAATAAGGATGTTATTATCCCAAGCATAAAAACATAGCCATATTTGACACAACCTTTTTCAACTTTTGATCTTCAGTGCTGTACAACTTAGTACTTTTTTCACTTTCGATCTTTTATATCTGGGCGTGACTGGTGAGTCTTGTGTGGACGAGGCGCGTTTTTGGCGTATTGAATTTGAACCTGATGCTTTTTGTTATCTATTAATCATGTGTTTCTTTGTCTAATACCTTCTCCTATTTATTTGTATTGTAGTCCTGTAATATTATGTTTTCATTTCAATGTTATATTTAACATTGCCATTAAAGTGCGAGGTTTGGCATGCCACAAAACCAGGTTCAACCCACCATTGTTTACTTTAAAAATGTCCTGTACCAAGTCAGGAATATGGCCATTGTTATATTATTGTTCGTTTCTGTGTGTGTTACATTTTAACGTTGCGTCTTTTGTTTTCACTTATTTTTGCGTGTAAATTCACATTGCGGTAAGACGTGTCACGGTACTTGTCTATCCCAAATTCATGTATTTGGTTTTGATGTTATGTTTGTTATTCTCGTGGGATTTTGTCTGATGCTTGGTCCGTTTCTGTGTGTGTTACGTTTTAGTGTTGTGTCGTTGTTCTCCTCTTATATTTAATGCGTTCCACTCGGTTTTAGTTTGTTACCCCGATTTTGTTTTTTGTCCATGGATTTATGAGTTTTGAACAGCGGTATACTACTGTTGCCTTTATTTATAGGAGGTCTTAGTTTATATTTATATCATTTTTAATGATATGTCAAAATGTATTGCATTTGATTTTCTTTTTTCTAAAATAAATATAAAAAAAAGTGTGTAATAGAAAAAACACGAAACAATAGAATATCAAATTAAATTTAAAAAGATAGATCTAATAGTGTGCTTTTACAAAAAAAATGCGAATACTAATGGTAACGGAAATAAAACATATTAGATAAGATTCATAACACATTTCTTTATAAAATATTCATTAAGGTAGCACAATACAAAAGCAACTAAATTTTATCAAAATTTAATTTTCAGCTGTTTTTTTGGTACTTTTTGATATTCCGAAACCGTAGAAGAAAACAATAATTTAAATATCTTGCACTGGGAATGAGTTTTAATGATACTTAGTTTTATAAACAAATGCACGTGTCTGAATGATACAAGATAAGAACATGTGGGCAGTACTTTGTGATTAATCAATAGAATCATTTGATAGCTTTATGAACACTGATCAGCAATAAAAATAACGGTTATGAAAAAGAGGTGGATTAGGGATAAATGAAATAAATGAAGATACTGAGTTCCAAATAAAAATAAATTCTATATTGGAGCTGCCAGGAGAAAAAAACCAACAATATCGAGATATAGAGGGAATCAAAATATAAATTTACAGATATTAAACAAATGTAATTGTACAACAATAAAATGTTTCACTTTGTATGAAACATTCCATATGGAATGTATACGGAATAAAGTAGGAATATTGCCCTGAATTCCTACCAGAAAAGAATGAAATTCTATTCAGACAGTGGTAGGAATCAAAATGGAAAATAGCCGAAAATTTAAATTAGCAGTTATTTCTTAGTAGGAATATTGTTTATTCCTGCCAGGAATATGCAAATTAGCAGGAATAATTTGGTAGGAAAATAAAATGCAATGTTCTTCAACTTCGTACTTTATTTGGCCCTTTTAACTTTTTTGGATTCGAGCGTCGCTGATGAGTCTTTTGTAGACGAAACGCGCGTCTGACGTATATACAAAATTTAGTCCTGGTATCTATGACGAGTCTATTCTACTAGAAAACCTTGAAGGAATATTTCAAAATGCCACCTAGAAAAAAAATGTTTTCTGATAGGAATCTAAAAATATACAAAATGTAAGTGTATATTCACAAATACACAACTGGGTCAATGATTTCAGTTTGAATCTCAACAACAAAGAGCAAAAGAAATTCATGGAACACATTCATTTTTAAGAAAATGGACTTTCGAAATGTATAAGGAAACTGCAATATATGTAAGCTAGAAATTTTGTTATACATAAGCATGAAGATAAGCCAAAAATAATGAGTAAAACTATGCACTTATTGTTGAACTAATTGATAACTAAATATTTTGGCAGGCAGATAAAAATTTTATTTTGAAAGTATAAGAATTACCTTCAGTCTTCATAAGCCATATTTTCTTTCATTTCTATATTGTATTTGTGTTACCCTAGCCAGCCCTGCAGCATTGTGTTCCAACACAACTTTTCATTCTATTCCCCTCCAACTTTTGAATTTATGAACTGGAACTTGCTTGCATTTAACACTGCAAAATGTGTGTCATTAGCAAACAAGCATCAAGTTCAATATAACTAAAAAAAGTCCAGGTGGGAAGATTTTCTGGTAGGAATCTATAGATTGATTCTGGTAGGAATATTGTACATGAAGTAGGAAAATAAGTAATCAAATCAGATTTTCAAAATAAGAAAAAATCCATACAGACTTTTAAAATTCCACCTAGGTAGTATGATTTTGGTAGTAAGAATATAAAAAAAATCCAGTCAGAATTTTGTTCATTTTTCATGTCCGCCTACTTTCTATATGGAATCTTTGATTCTAGGTAGATTCCTACTTCTTTCCTACTAGTATCAAGGTGGGATCCTACTACTTATTTCGTACGGGACATGTTTTAAAAACATAGTTGTGACGTCATTTTATTATTTTATCTAGGTCGTGTTCAATATCGTAGCAGCTACGTAGTGCTACGTAGATTTTGACTATTGAACGTGTAGCTATAACGTAGCTGCTACAATATTGAACTCAACCCTGTTCTTTATTTCAGTGAATGGGCTATAATTTACCTGTACTGTAAATAATAGTTCAATCACTGATAAAAAATAACCTATTAATTACCCCAATTGTTTTCATCATGTAAAAAACCAAAAACAACCAAAGAACAAATGACAATTAAAAAAAAAACCTTTTTATTATAGTCACCTTCCAGTACAATAATTTTGTCACTCATCATAACAGTTTCTTGATTTTTAATACTACCAATACTTATATCACAGCCATGTTTTTGGGTTGCACTTATTCAATAAGGTGAATATTCTCGTTGTAAGTCTTGTTTGTGTTGCCTTTACGAATTTCTTTTTTCTTAAGATTTATCCTCGTCCGTCTTTAGGTAATCAAAATTGACACGTGTTGCTCTTATTTTTCCTAACATCATTTTCAACTACAATTGAAATGAAAAAAAAGCAATAAAGTAATGCTTCTAAAATTTTATAGATCATGGAGCAATGCAAGGGTTACATGTATGAACAACCTAAACCTTACCCTGTGTACAAAGTGCGAATCTAGAACTTCCTTTATGAACTACGGGACTATAATAGTTTCTATAATTTTCAGAATTCTGCGTTGATTTACAAGTTGTTGTTTTTTAAGTTATTGCTTAAATATGAAGATAATGCAACACTTCGCTTATAACCTACGATGACTATGGGAAGCAGAATAAAGAAAGACATTACCGCATTCAATCTGTCAAACAAATCAATCGTTTTTCAAATTTGCACTTTGTTCGCAGTGATCGTTTTATAAAAGTGTTTTGGTTTTTTTTCAAAAGAAAATGGAGGCAAAATTACGTTTCGGTAACATTTAAAAAAAGAAACACAAAGGACTCAATACACAAATAAACGAAAAAAGAGCGACACGACCTTGCAGGAAGAAAAAAACAGAAAGGGGGGTATTCAGGTGGTACCGTTTGGGTGAACAAAAACAGTCTCTTGAAAATTCCAACAAAAATATATAGCTGAGCTGATTGCATGTTGTTATCTCTTCGCTGGTTCATTTTAATTATATATTTCAAATAATAATAATAATGCGGTGCACTCGATAAGGTTCAGCAACCTGTCTTCATATGCTTTTCTTTTCTTTTCTCTTATTCACCTAGTCAAATATAAAAACAGAAAAGAAACAAGAAACTGATAAGAGCGGACTACATTTTGAAATATAATATATATAAAACTTGCCATTTTTAGCTGCTTTGACTATATCGTCTTTGTAATCCACACTGAAATAATGTATCTGAATAGCTTCTGAATACACATTTGATTTGAATCCAAAGTTTGAAACAACACAATCACTAATAACGACATCTCTTTCTTCGTTTTGTTTCATTAGGAATATATACTTTCATAACTCTATCCATTTTGAAACACAATACTTATGAAAAGGTATTCACGGAAACTATGTGTAGTTCTGCGCACGCAAAAATCATGATACGCATACCCTGTGTCTTATTCTTCATGTAGCAATACTTGTTGTTTACCTTTAGCTGTACTTTCTTTTTGTTTAAATTTTTAAGTTGAGCTACTCTTTCAAGGGGCAAACATGTAGGATACATTTTTATGTAAAAAAAGTTTATTCACAAAACAATTTTCATACTTGATGAAAATAAACTTTGATTGCTTTTTCTTTTGTTTTTCCTTTTTCGACGTGTTTTAAAAACAATGTTTTAAGTAAGATATAGGCCCCTAACAGTCCATTCTGTAAAATATTGAACAGGTCTTCAGCCTGCGGCCTCAGACCTCTCCATTATTTTATAGAATGGACTGTTATCGGCTTATATCTCTTACATATAAAAATGTTATCTATACTATTAAACGAGAAGACCTCATTTTGTTTGTCGCTTCTCTTCCTCCCAAAAGAAATTAATCATCATGCCTCTGTCTCCTATAGGTACCACGCATTGTCGCATTTGTCATCCATTCTTATGACTATTCAGTTTGGGTTATTTTGGGAGAAAAACGAAAATCAAGGCGTCCGAATATTGCTTCCGTCATCAAACAGACTTTTAAGTCACATATGACTTCTGCTTTTAACCTTGTTAACATTGATAACCAATCGTATGATAGATAACAAAAATGAAAAATGAACAAGCCAATCAGAGCGTTGTCCATATCGTGGTTTTTATATCGTTAGAACCACTACTATTATACTTCGGTTTTAACTTACACATAATAGTCATAAGTTCTCGGACAGGGAATTGACAGTTATGTTTGCGTTTATCTGCATCTATCTATACTATTGAATGAGAAACCTCATTTTGTGTGTCGCTTCTCTTCCTCCCACAATAAATTAATCATCATGCTTCTGTTGTGTCCTATAGGTACCATGCATAGTCGCATTTGTCATCCATTCTTATGAATATTCAGTTTGGGTTATTTTGGGAGAAAAACAAAAATTAAGGCGTCCGAATATTGCTTCCGTCATCAAACCGACTTTCATGTAACACATGACTTCCGGTTTTAACATTAAAAACCTATTGTATAATAGATAACAAAAATGAAAAATAAACAGGCCAATCAAAGCGTTCTCCATATCGTGGTTTTTATATCGTAAGAACCACTGCTATTATACTTCGGTTTTAACTTACACATAATTTTCATAAGTTCTCGGACGGGAAAGGACAATTACTTTTGCGTTGATCTGCATGTATACTATGATTGATATACTATAATAATATATAGAGACTCTATACAATATAGCAGTGAGTTTCCGTCATCGAACCGACTTTTAAGTCAGACATGACTACCGGTTTTAACACTGATAACCAATAGAAGGATAGATAAAAAAAAGATGACAAATAAATAAGCCAATCGGAGCGATGTCCATATCGTGGATTTTAGATCGTAAGAACCACTACTATTATACTTCGGTTTTAACTAACACACATTTTTCAAATAAATAAATAAGCCAATCAGAGCGTTGTCCATATCGTGGATTTTAGATCGTAAGAACCACTAATAGTATACCTCGGTTTTAACTTACACACAATTACTCGGTACTCGGACGGGGACAAGACAATTATTTTCACGTTTATCTGCATCATCCCCGTATATACTATAAAATATACTAATATAATATATTAAAAAAAAATGATATGAAATCTTTTACTGAAATTCTCTAGGCACAAAATCTAACAAGCTCTAATGCCCGCGATTTCGCGGGTGTGTTCTTGTTCATTTTTCTAGCCGCATAAATCCCCCCCCCCCACGTCATCGCAGAGCAAAATCAGTTTGTAGCATAGCAGCATTTCTTATTTTAACATCACCATACAGTTACGTCTGATCAGCGAAAACGCTTATATTTATCATCGTGTTGATTTTATTTCCACAAAAGTGCATTGATTTATTCTGGAGAAGAGTTTTGTAAAGTTGTGATTAAAAATATCACCAACATTATATCACTGCCATTACATTGATTTTTTTAAATATATTCTAATGTGAGAGTCCTACAAGGAATGTTTTATTTCATGTTGTTTAAACTAGAATGTTTAATTATATTTGTTTCTTGACTGTACATGATGAAAGAATTGAAATAGTTACTTGGATTTGATTCGTATTTTAGTTTGTTGTCATTGCATTGACATATAACCTTACTCTTTTAAGTTTTAATTTCAAAGTACACCAGAAAACTATTCCAACTCATTTGAAGACATGTCAACATTTATATGCCCCAAACTTTTAAAAGTTTAGACATACACTTATATTTTGACCTGCCCTTGCCCTGACTTTATGAATTCCACAGCGTTTTTATATGACTAGTATGCATATGCAAACTTACTGGTAACATTCCCAAAGTAAGACCCTACGAAATGATCATAAAGATCATAACTAGAAACCAGTACGTCAACAAAACTAATGTTTCATGAATAATATGTATCTCCCCAAAAGAGGCGTGGATTGTGAAACAGCTGTATTTACAAAGTGAATACAAATTACATAGTTTGATGAAAATCCAAGTTGATTTGGAAAAGTTATTAAAAAAATTAAAGTGTACTATCTCTATTTTGTTCGAATTGCAAATCCTAGCTTTTTTTACCAAGATTACTTTAATTCTTAAATTTAACAGCAATACAATAAAAAACTAAATGACATGGGATTCAGTAAGCTTAATATATATCTAACATAGCTGCATAGTTTGAACAAAATCCAAGTTGATTTGAAAAAGTTATTAAAAAAATTAGAGTGTACTATCTCTATTTTGTTCGAACTGCAAATTCTAGCTTTCTTTACCTAGATTAATTTAATTATTAATTTTGACAACAGTACAACAGAAAACAAAATGACCTTGGATTCAGTAAGCTTAATATATATCAAAGACAGCTGCATAGTTTGATGAAAATCCAAGTTGATTTGAAAGAGTTATTAAAAAAATTAAAGTGTAATATCTCTATTTTGTTCGAACTGCAAATTCTAGCTTTTTTTACCTAGATTAATTTAATTATTAAATTTGACAGCAATACAACAAAAAACAAAATGACCTGGGATTCAGTAAGCTTAATATATATCAAAGACAGCTGCATAGTTTGATGATAATCCAAACTGGTTTGAAAAAGTTATTAAAAAAATTAAAGTGTACTATCTCTATTTTGTTCGAACTGCAAATTCTAGCTTTTTTGACATGATTAATTTACTTATTAAATTTTACAGCAATACAACAAAAAACTAAATGACATGGGATCCAGTAAGCTTAGTATATATCTAACACAGCTGCATAGTTTGATGAAAATCCAAGTTGATTTGAAAAAGTTATTAAAAATATTAAAGTGTACTATCTATATTTTGTCCGAATTGCAAATCCTAGCTTTTTTTACCAAGATTACTTTAATTCTTAAATTTTACAGCAATACAACAAAAAACTAAATGACATGGGATTCAATAAGCTTAATATATATCTAACATAGCTGCATAGTTTGATGAAAATCCAAGTTGATTTGAAAAAGTTATGAAAAAAATTAAAGATGCCTATCTGAATTTATATAATATTTTTTTTCTTTACCTATTGTAAAATTAAATTCTTTCATTTCACAGCAATAAATCAAACTACCTAATAAGCTTGAATTTTGTAAGATAAATATTTAATTTAGTTAGATTTGCTAATTTACACCAGTCAAAACTGAATTTGAAGGTCAAGACTAGTTAAGACAGGTTGAGACTGGTTGAGACTGAGTCGAGACTAGTCGAGACAGGTCGAGACTAGTCAAGACAGGTTGAGACAGGTCAAGCCTTGGTCAAGACCATTTCAGACTACACAAAGATCATCAAGTACTGAATCAGACTAATTAAGTAAAGTCGAGACCTAGTTGAGTACACTTAAGTACAGTTAAGTACAGTCGAGACAATGTCGAGACTGATCGAGTAAAATGTGTTCTCGATTTTACTGGTCGAGCACAAAAACTGGTCAATTCAGACTCTGACCAGTTTGTAGTGATACTAAACTCCAAAACATATACATGAACTAAAATTTAAATAACACTACAAAACTAACAAAGGCCAGGGGTTTCTGACTGGGGACAGGCGCGAAATGCGCCTGGGTTAAACGTATTTATGAGATCTTACTCCTCTCCCTTTACCTATAGTCAATCTAGAAAAAAACCTCACAGGAACACGCACAGAAAAACTCATCTCATAAGAAGTCCGATTCCGATATCAGAATACGCGAAAAAATAAACTAAGCAAAATGACAATGATACATAAATTAACAAAGGACTACTAACCGTTACTGATATGCCAGCACAAGACCTAAACAGATTTAAAGGTTTTGTCCTTGGCATACGGGAATCAAGTACAATACATCCCGCTAGGGTTTTATTGTCGTAAATTATAAGAGAAAAACATAACCCGTACATGCCGTAGCATAATAACAACTAGTTTTGGAATGAATGTGTTTATTTCCGATGCATAAACGACACGAGAGAATCAATATTGATACCAAATTAACTCATCATAGATACCAGGATTCAATTTTGTCATTTACGCCAGACGCGCGTTTCGTTCACAAAAGACCATATGATGACTTGCCAACAGTATCGTAACTATATCCGTTTTAAAGAAGTCTGATTAAAGATTTTGTAAGCTTTTGAGGTTAAAGCCGACATGTGTGTGCCTTGTAAAGAAATTACCGAATAAAGTTCTTGTACCGATGATACAAATAAGAAGAAGTTTTGACTTGTTTGTGATATCGAAAACCTGGTGTTATATTTTTTTGTTATACAGAGATTTATATAAATAAACGAATCAAACAAACTGAGACTTGTTTTCCAAATTATGCAAAATCTATGAACGTATTGACAGTGATTAACAGTATATATTACATTGAATGTAAATGTAATTGACCTATTTCATATGCATCGATCAGTGTGCATGAATGCTGCTTATGTATAAAATGCAAATTTCCTACGGAAAAGATAGAAAATTGTTCTAATTTCAAACTGATCATCATAGATTATATGAATTTTTACCACATACATGTACTAACACATATACTTAATTATCGTATTAACATGTTTATTTTTTGTCGGGTTGCATTGATCTGAGAATAAATTAATTATAATTATTGATATTCTTTAGTTATTTTTCTATTTTTAAGACAACTTTTGGCAATAAAGGATTTATTAACCAAAAGCTATAGCTATTGTTGTCCTATGTATAAAACAAAATCATAACATTTCCTTTTATATTTGACAAATGTGTAGGACTCTTTACATTGATGGTTGATGAACATAATCAAAGGATTTGAATTTGAAAATAGTACAATCAGTAATATTTTAGAAATTAAGGAGACAGATGCACATTATAAAATGTAGATTTTTAGTTTTAGTTCAATGAGCATAACTCTATGAAAATGTAAACCAAAATCTGTGACCTCAACATGATTAAGAATAATATATATTCTTATCGAGAACAGGTACAAAACACTGAACGATTAATTCATAAAAAGCTTTACGACGCTTTTAAGGGAATCCCCAAACTGGTCAGATGCCCTACCGAATTAGACTATTTACCGGGATTTAATAACATGAGCAACACGGCGGGTTCAACATGTGGAGCAGGATCTGCTTACATTTGTGAAGAACACGAGATCACAGTGGGATTCGTGTTGCTTAGACTTAAGTTTTCTATATTTTGTCATGTGTAGCTTTTCCCTTTCAGGCCATGGCGTTGACAGTTTATTTTCGATCTATGAGTTTGAATGTCTACTTGAGTCTTTCGTCCCTCTTTTTTAATACATCTTGAACATAAAATGCTACGGTGATTTTCAACAAGAGTTTTACAAATAGAATATAAAAAATGAAAAGTCAACACCTATACTCTGTGATTGAAAAGGTAAAATCCGAGGTGCAATTAATTTAAATAAACGGTGAATTACAAAACATTCTGACAAACAAAAAATGCAAAAAAGGTGGTATTGTAACATAACTTGACACTGTCCAAAGGGCGATTTAAAAGATAAAACCATTCTTCTGCATACATCTAATAATAAATTTTAACAAAAATACTGAATTAAAAGGTAAATTAAAAAAGGGAAAGTCTATCAAAACTGAAAAAATCAAACGTTAGACTTTATTAATCAATGGAAACGAATGGAACGCTACTGTAAAATTTCGAATTTATTAAAGACCTTTTCTAAAAAGGGACACAAAAGATTTAACAGTTTTTTATATGTGTCCTTTCAGTCGTTTTTGCACGGACTTAAAATTCAAAAATGATTTTATTTATGTTAGTGTGAAAATCATAAAAAAGACACTTCAGTTTTCAACAAAACTAAAAATCATTCCAGTTCTTATCTTATTGATTCTACTTACCGTGTATTTATTCTTTTCGTCAGATATGAAGAAAACTTGATTTTTTTTTTATGATTGAATATAAGTTGTAGACATCGTCGTTAAATGGTAAAGTATGTAAAATACTGATTTTGCAAAATGGTGTAAGTACTGATTTCAACAACAAAACCTGGATATTGAACGGTACAATCTTAGTCGGTAAATATAGATGTGGCGCATTTGCTTAAATGAATTATTTATGAGAACGTTTAAAAAAATACTGTAACCCTAGACTTTTTTCATATTATAAAGAATGTTAAAAACTCTTGCGATATTACCTCTAAATTTACGCATTATTTTGCTAGACCAGCTCGCGTCATAATACATTTTTGATTATGTACCTATGACGTAGATACATGTAGATACATTTGCATTTAAATATATATTCTAGGTTCTGACGTTGTTTATCATCTAAATTACGTCTTAATATCCCCCTCCGTTTTTGTTTTTGTATATTTATAACCCTTACTTATAATCTCTTGTGATTATATACCTAAGACCTGGATCGTAACATTGGCACTTATACATCCCTTCATTGTGCTATAGTCAGTTTTTAGTTCTTGTCTTTCATTTCTGCTGATGTACCTTGTCTATATGCCATTTTGTATTTCTTTGTTGAAACAGTTATTCTGATTCAAACAAAAAATTCTCTGAAACTGACATTATCAAGTTGCTTGATGTCTTGACTGACAACATATTTGTAACGTTCGGAGGGCGTGTTTTTCAACAGACTGTCGGCATTCCAATGGGAACCAATTGTGCCCTTTTCTTGTGACTTGTTTCTTTATTATTATGAGGCTGACTTCCTTTAACTTTACTTTCCGCTATATAGATGATGTTCTCTCACTAAATAATTCAAAATTTGGTGACTATGTTGAATGCATCTTTCCCATCGAAGTAGAGATAAAGGATACAACAGATACAGTTAAGTCGGCCTCATGTCTTGACTTACATCTAGAAATTGACAATGAGGATCGGTTGAAAACAAAACTTTACGACAAAATGGAAGATTTCAGCTTTACAATTGTGAACTTTCCATTTCTAAATAGCAATATTCCAGCAGCATCTACATACGGGGTATATATCTCCCAATTGATATGATATTCCCGTGCTTGTATTTCCTATTACGATTTTCTTGATAGAGGGTTGCTACTCACAAGGAAGCTATTAAACCAAGAGTTCCAAATGGTGAAGTTGAATTCATCCCTTCTTAAATTTTACGGACGCCATCACAAGTTGGTTGACCGTTATGGAATAACCGTTTCACAGATGATTTCGGATATGTTCCTTACGTCGTTACTACAATCCCCTTCGTTTTCATGAATGTGACCTACCGAATTAGACTTTTTACCGGATTTGTTTTAACATGATCAACACGACGGGTGACATATGTAGATCTGCTTACCCTTCCGGAGCACCTGAGATCACCCCTAGTTTTTGGTGGGGTTCGTGTTGCTTATTCTTTAGTTTTCTTTGTTGCGCCATGTGAACTATTGTTTGTCTGTTTGTCTTTTTCATTTTTTAGGCATGATGTTGTCAGTTTATTTTCGATTTATGAGTTTGACTGTCCCTCTGGTATCTTTCGTCCCTCTTTTATTTGTTTTATAGTGATTACAATTATATAACAATGTTGACTGCTGTTCCCAGATTTTGACGTGTCTTTTTGTTTTTCTCTCACATTAATAACTGTATTCAATATACATATAATTGAATTATATTCGGCTGTCAAACACGTTAGCTATAAAACCAGGATTTATCCATCAGTTCCGTACCAAGTCAGCAATATGACAGTTGTTTTCCGTTCGTTAGATGTGTTATAGCTTTTTATTTTGCCAATGTTATAAAGGACTTTCTGTTTAATTTCCCTTGGAGTTCGGTATTTTTGTTATTTAACTGTCTACTTGTAAATTTAAAGTGTACGATATGACGATAATTGTCATACCATGAAAGGACTTTTATTCGAGGGTACTAACTTTCATGGCTTTCTTGAGTGGCTTTCTCCACGAATTTAACTGTAACATAACACATATAATATAGTTGTTCAAAGACATGGGAAAATCGTCATGTCGGTTTGGCTACATGTAAACAGGCATTTAATCTAAGGAATGCATCGGATATCAGAAACACTCTATAAACTAATAATACAACTTCAGAAGGAAATTATCCATTTTTTTAAGGCTAAACTGTACGACTGTTAACATTTGAATTATCGTGTTAAATTTGTTTTGATTGTTGAATGTCAGACTGCAAGTGATGATATGCGAAGATGATGTGATCGTTTTAGTTCTTTATAATTTTCATACAAAATTAAAAAATATATATTAATATTGCCCTTGCTTTTTTATTTCGTAAGACATGACTTTACAATTTAAAGTACAGTTGTAGATTTTCTTTTTTATTATAATTCTTTTCTAAAATTGACATGTTCATTGCCCAAAATAACACTTTTGAAAATCCTTAATATGGTGATCATTCAATCTGTGCTTAATTATTGATATAACAACTGATATCACAAGTACAACAATTAAAATATTTAATTTCCTTCAATCCAGACTATTTGTAAGCATAGACCAATCAGTGTCTTTCGGAAAACTATTTATTTAATTCACAATTTAAAGAAAATAGTCAAACGAACAATTAAGTGAAAGTGAATACCTTGTTTGTAATGTCCAAAAATTACGATAAAACACATATAATTAGTTTTAAGAATCATCGTTTTTGATAGATTCCAACTCTTCATTCCACTTTGTTCTCCACTTTTCTCTAAAAATTCGAAAATTGATAGCCCCGAATAAAAGTACTTTGAATTATTCGCAGAATTCAATAGTGTTTTGGTTCGATCAATCCATTTGGTATTACCAAATTATGGAACCAGATATACTCGTACCAGACTTGGGGTAATTGTAATTGTAATCGTTAATCATGTCTACTTCAGTAAAAAATAAACTGTTACAGAATTGAAAAGTCATCATTAGCCTAAGCAGAGACATATAATACAATTATATACCTTTTATCTTAGTTAAAGATATTGTATACATGTATATTCATCGTTTTATAATGATCTTCATATTAATATTTGATAATAACAAGTAATACTTTTCTTTAACCCTGAATTATAATCTTTTGTTAATTTTTGTGATTTTTGTCAACTTTGAATTGACAGGTAGGAGACTAATAAAGGTTTGTTTTTATTGCAATTACCAACTGAGTATAGCTGTAGGGAAATATATGTGATAAAAGATAAATCAGACATGAAAATTTATCTAATTAGCACAAACTAAAGTTGGACAAATATGTTGTTTAAAATTTAAAAAAATGTATTTGGACTGGACATGTAAAATGCAATGATATTTAGTACTTACATATTGTTTACAATTTGATTAAACATTTCTATTAATATTTAACATAGTTTTAACTGGTAACTGTATTTCATCCATATTTAAACTTCCATAAACTACAACTTGGAATTTACATATGAAAGAGGTCAGAAGACAAATAAAAAAACTCTTGATTATGATATATCTTTATTAAATTTAATTCAAAATAATTCAGAGATCATTGGTGATAAAGTGTAATGTATATATATGTAGTGAAATTTGGTGTTTATTTAAATAGATGAAGTTTAATTTGAAGTTATTATTTTAAAATTGTACCAAATAAAATACTTTCTCAAAAATGCTATAGTTGTATTGAACTTTTATTCATTCACATCATTCAAAATGTTTTGTTTTTAAATTCATTGTAATCAGATGTAATCATGATTACTTTGCCAATGTAATCATTAATTTAATCAGATACTTTCAGAAATGATGTAATCATTAATTTCATTTAATCGTACAAATGACAAAGTAATTGTAATTTAATCAATTACATTGAAAGTAATCGGACCCATCTCTGACTCGTACTGTTGTGTAACATAAGCGTAAAAGTCTTTTAGCTCCTCGTATTTAAATGCATTCGTACATCCTTGGCTTTAAACTGTTTGTATTTTAGCTTCCCAATGAAGTTTAATCTTGAAAAGCGTTCCATACGACCATAATTTTCTTCAAATGGTACATATATTAAGAGGTAGTCGATGACACGTTATCGTTATTAGGATGAAATACATACCCACCGATCGGTCCAATTATCTAAGATAATGATAATATAGTGCTAATATGTATGTATATAAACTTGTTTAGCATCATTAAAATATATGCAATACTATGACTATATGTTTAGAATAACAATAAATTAATTTATTACACCAGCCATTTTAGTTAAAGAAGGTTTGATAGGTTAAGTGATTTGTGCGAAAACTTTTTCAATGTACGTGGTACGATTTCAGTGTCACTTAAAGAATTTTCGTGAAAGTGAGAAATCGGTGGTCACTCTTAAGTCCGATGGTCTACGCTAAAGTCCGATGCCTCCATACGCTAAAGTGCGATGGTCGCGAAAGTATAGACGTCCGAAACGTATTTGGATTATGACGTTAACAGTCGTTTATACAAACCAAAAATGAACATGCCGGAAGATGAAATAAATAATGGAAGCGAACATATGCATATTAATGTTTACGTAAACGTTAAAATATTGTCGATTTTATTGAAGAGTATAAACGTCAGTAAAATAAAGGTACACGTTTTCAAGTGTAAATCATAAATTATCAACTAAAACATCAGTGTGTACATTGTAGTAAAATATAACATGTATTAATATCTCTACGAAAAAGGGGAAAGCTCGAACATCAACCCCTTTCTCTTGCATTTAAATTAAAGCTTGTACAAATAAATGTTATTCATTCCGACAATGACCGAATTTTGTATTTGCAACTGACAACTTTAAATTTTCAATACGCCCATCGTCCTGAACATGCATGAAATATTTGCCATTGGACGTTAAGCAACCAACAATCAATCCAATACGCTCGAATTGTTAAAAATTCATTTAAAGGAATTATATTTTGTGACACCTAAATAACCCTTTTAGCAATTATTACTAGGTCAGTCTTCTAAATTTTGCAAAGAGACTTGTTTTTATCATTAGTGCCCTTGAATCTTTCTCTTTTGTTCAAACGCACTTTAGCGTGCTATACCATCGCACTTTAGCAAACAAACAACCGTCGTACTTTAGCGTTAACCATCGCACTTTAGCGTGACCATCGCACTTTAGAGTACCATCGCACTTTGAGTACTACATATAAATTGCCGAAACTTTTTTCACATTAACAGAAAACGATTATCGATAATCAATTTCATGTCAAATATAAACTTTATTGTACCTGAAATCTATCTAAATACAAAGAATTCAATTTAAATAATGTTACAGAAGAATAAGTAATGAAAAGCATTTAAACTTTCACTTGATAAAATTATTATGCGTTTAAGTCTTAAGTATACATCATAGAAAAACATAGCTATTAGTAAAGAGAGACAAGTTGGACTTGTCAATAAGTATATAATGATAAATGGTTAGAAGAAAGTAAATGTCTCTATCAATATTTATTGGATATACGGATAAGAATGCAGAATTTTCTCCCGGTTTTTAAAACAAGAAAAAAAGTGAGAATTTACACAAAACGTGAAGAATCCAGAATGATGGAGAACAAAAACACACAAAAAAAAGATAATTAGTTAACAAATATTACAGAAAGAAAATATCACAGAATATAAAACTATTTGGGAATTTAGTAGTAGCTGTTGGGATAGTCGTAGTCGACGCAATGTGATAATCAATATCATGGTGTACTTAATACGGGATATTTGTTGAACTTAATAATTCATCTATTCAACCAATACCGTACAAAATGCTACAAGTAGCACAATTCAGATAACCATTATTAACGTATACTTTAAAATTTGGCGCCAAGTTACATTGAAAAAAGGTATCATATATAGCTTTCTGTTCGGTGTGAGCCAAGGCTCCGTGTTTAATCCCGTACTTTGGTCTGTAATGGTTTACTTTTATGAACTGTTACTTGGATGAAGAGTTGTCTTATATGCACTCATACCACATCTTCATATATCAATCAGTATACAACCAGTAATATCATATGTTTGATAAAGTCATATCATATATTATATTCTGAACGTTTGAAGTATTGGTTGATAGTTGTCTCATTGACAATCACACGACAAATCTTTCTGTTTGCTGTTAAATGATAACATTTAATAATTGTTTTCATTACCTTTATAGAAGGATTTGAAATCAGCAGATGTATCACAAAGCTGTCTTCCTTTGGCAATTTAAAGTGACAGTGTTCCCCACAAAAGATCTGGATTTTGTTTTCTTTTGTCGGTATACTTCACTGTTGAAACTATATAAACCAATAAGTTTAATTCACGTAGATCTTTATACACAAACAATTTGATATCTAAAATTGACATGCAACTGACGACTGTGTCAATGGCAGCAAAAACAATAATCGACTACAGATTATGTACCATGTGTACCTAGAAAATGAAACATGTAAACCAAACAAAAAATAAGTACCGACAAGTCAATGATAAAATAATACTATTAGACAAAAATATTTTAAAACATCACATTTATTGTACTGAATAAGCTTTGGGGGAAAACACTGTAGGCGAGTGAGGCGCTTTACTGAGTTAACCTTTATTTTAGGCGAATATTTAAAAGCAAATCACGTTTAACTTAAATATAGTTGAAGACATATTACTAGACAAAAAAAGACATAAACACATTAAACTAATTGCTTAATCGAACTACAAGAGATTGCCATTATCCAGAATTTTACTATGGGCATCATCATGCATTATTCATCAAGATTAACTTAATCTTTTAAACAAATCAAATAAATGTTGAACTTAGGAATTTCAATTTTGTATAAACAAATGGTATTATAAGTATGCCACGTTCTATTCAATTCCTCACAAAAATTATTTAAAATTGTAGTTAACAAGTGATAATCAAACTGGAAATCGATGTATACAGTATTCAAATAGTTTATGCTACATTGTAGATAAATGTACAATTATTGTATTGCTTTTGGTTACAAGTTTTAACTATGATAAACCAATACACCTCGTGGAATATTGCCTAAATTTTTACAAGCTTTAGATTTTATAAAACTTTATATTGACATTCATACATGTATGGTTTAATAATAAAAAAAAATAACTATAAACAACATTCCAATCGGTATTTACTAAACATGTTAACCCCACCACATTATGTATAGACGTGCCTGTCCAAGGTCTGGAGCCTGTAATTCTGTGGTTTCCGTTTTTTTATGTGTTACATATTTGTTTTTCGTTCATTTTTTAACATAAAATTATACCGTTAGTTTTCTCGTTTGAATTGTTTAACATTGTCAATTCGGGCCTTTTATAGCTGACTATGCGGTATGAGTCTTGCTCATTGTTGAAGGCTGTACGGTGACCTATAGTTGTTAATTTCTGTGTCATTTGGTCTCTTGTGGAGAGTTGTCTCATTGGCAATCATACCACATCTTCTTTTTTTATTTATAAAAGTAGATAATCAAAATTAATAATTTTTTTATGAGGTTGATAAAATTATTTACTTGACAAAGCTCTTTCTTCTGTGTTTTCTTTCTCATATCAGTAATAAAATGTTCATAAGGTTAAATTATAAGTACAATTTCAAAAGTGTTAACAGATTGTTAAATTAAAAATTGATCGATCTATGTTTTATTTGGTTAAAGTTGTCATAACCATGATTACACGTACAATTAAGATCTTGTTTAAGAGTTGATACTTGAATTCACTGCATGTTATTAATGAGTATAATGCACAGATAAATTGTTTGATTGTTTGTGAGCAAAATGGCTCATAAAATCATGTACCAAAATATGATACGATAAGATAAGATAATTTTATTAAGCAATCATATGGTGCCCAAAATGTGAGCTTTACAATCAGATGAATAATAGAATACAGCACAGTTACAATGATTGAAATGATTATATATATGATTAAAGTACATTTAAACTGAAAACATGAATACACATTCACACAAAGTAAAACGATTATAAACCATGTTATTGACAGATCTATTGGAGACAACTCCTAATCAGTATGATGAACTTACAGAAAATATTAGGTTATTTCGCTATGGGTTGTACACCAGTCTAAAATCTCACAAAATATATAATGTAATGATGAATCTTTGAGTATACATATGTAGATATGTATATGCATAATGAATAGAACCTATTGCCTTATTTACAGAAATATACATTGCACCTTTTGCAGTGTGTAAAACATATCCTGCTTTTGTCCAATATAAATTTTCAATCCTTACTTAACGCAGAATGTTTGTACTCTTTTTGGTTATTTGTAGGGATGTCAAAACATCTGAAATTCAATACTCGGATACTCGATCATGATACTCGAGTACTCTCAAGTACTCGGATGAATCTGAAACGTCTATTGAAAAGTTTAGATTTTAGTAAGGATGCAGTGTTTTGTTACCTTTCATAAACATATTAACGAAAGACAAATGTACTACAAACATTGCTTGATCCTCTTTGTGTCATTTAAACAATGATTTACCGACTGCCGTTTTTTTTACAAATAACCTATCATAACAGCAATCATTGTTTGTTTGCGTGTTCATGAACCAAATTCCAACAAAATCAAAAATATTTGCATGTTAGTCCGGCAAAGTACACAATGTATGTGTCATCTGTTCCTGATGAGTTGGTATTTTTTATGATACAACATTTTCATTAATTTGTCAACAGCAATGTTGGACTTAAAATTACTTGTGCTTTTTCGTTTTGCTCAGTCTTACTTTTGCTGTGTTTTGTTTTTTTGAACTATTGTTTGTCTGATTTTCTTTTTTTATTTTAGCCATGCCGTTGTCAATTTATTTTCGACTTTTGGGATTGAATGTCGCTCTCGTGCTTTTGCCTATCTTGAAATTGTAAATTAAACAATTATAGATAAGCCGATTATTTTCATGACGTTATGAGCATTTTCATATTTAAAAAAAATAGATGCTGATGAAATATTTAACGAAGTACATTTGTAGTAAGAATTCACAACAATTGGTTGAAATAATATTGAAATCACAAAACAAAACGTAAATATAAAATAAATAAATAAAGTGTTTACAGCCAACGTATGATCACACCAGTATTTAAATATCAAATGCAAACTTAAAAAAATGCATTTGCAAACTCGTCATCTTCTTTTTCGGCATTTACATACAATAAATCCAATTAAGATGCCGCACAAAACTGAAATACCAATAACTGCTATTGCCCATCTAGGAATAATCAGGTTTATATTCTGATCTTTTTCAAAGAAGTCTTTGATGTCGTCACCGATGCCATTATGTATTTGGTATTCAACGTCAATGTCACGATTGCAAAATAAATTTAAATTACTGCTGTTGTTTAAAATTCCACTCAGTTCTGTTCGCCCTTTTAATGTTTTATTGTGTAAATTCATTCCAATATACACAGATTCAACCTCATTATCGTTGTATTCAATGCCATATGTATGACTTCCAGCACTCAGTGAGTCATTTTTCAGTGACCACATAAGAACACGATATACGACACCATGACTCGAAAGGGTCAAATGATTTACAATGTGGATATTGAAAAGAGCTATTCCGGAACTTGCAGGTTTTCGTAGCGTGATAACAGCAAAATTAAACCATGGAAAAGATGATTTGAATTTCGATTTTATGTTATACACTTGATCGGATTTCAATGTATTTGTTAAAACAGGAATATATTTCTCACATGATTCTTTTTCGCATTTTCTGAAAATGTCGTCCAGTTTAACCCTTGCAGTCTGTATAGTAAGTCTGCACTCGTCTTTCGTTTCCACAGATTCGTTCCCATACATCAACATTTCAGAAGTGACCAATGCTGTACAACCTTCTATGTATAAACCAAGGAGGTATCCAAAAACATCCTGAATTCTTCCCCCGTCACAGTAACCGGTTAGTTTGATAATTTGGTTAAATATTGGTTGTTGCATGAAGGTCAATTCATCGTTGCTTAGTATGTGTCCTATTTGTCTCACATATGAAAGTTTAGAATAACATTGTTTGAGTCGGTCCTGTTCTGCTTTTGATGAAGGATTTTGTAAGTACAGCGAGAAATCTTCAAAACAATTTGATATTTCTCGCTTATCGGTCGCAACTTGGTTTTTAATGACCGACAGATCAATTTTAAGAGATAGCATATCAACTCTTGTTCCAATATTCTTAATTGTTTCATCTAAAACTTTTATGTTCTTATTAATTGTCTTCAATCCATTTTCAACATTAATTATCTGATCTGGGTTTTCATCTAAAAATTGAACAATGTCACCAAGTATTGGTACACTCTCAACTAACACGAGGCCAATGTCTCCGGCAGATTTCATTTTGTTGTGAGCAAACGCTGTTCTTAAATTAGAAAAAGTTTCAATAAGTTGCTTGATCGCCAATTCTAAGACAAAACCACTGCGTTTATGTCTGTAAATTTCTATTTCTGCATCTTGTTTTAATGTCGCGCAAGTCCAACTAAGTGGACAAAAGACAACAATAAACAATAAAACGGACGTCTTCATTTCCTGAAAAAGAAAGGTAAAGTTTTTATATGCATTATTTGTGCTTATTGCAGATCTTTAATATATTGTAAGATAATGTTTAACTTTTTCCTCGGAGTGTTATCGAGTGAAGATACTTAAAGGATAATCGTTTTTCATTCGTTTTTCTCCATATCAGTATTTTCTGAATCATTTCTGCATTATCTGATATCGCTTTTTAGGTCAACTATGTTTAATCGTGTTTCTGTATATGTATTCTGACTTTATTATGTGTTAATCATACTTTAATCAGTACTACCCGAACTAATACATTCATTTCGCTTTAGATTTAATAGTCCCCGAGTGTATAACCAGCTCAGTAGCCAGTACTTCGGTACTGGAATGGAAATACAGATATTGTATAATTGATATTTGTTGTTATACGGTACCATTTGTACGTAAATAACTTGAAATTAAGGAACATACCTCACTAATTTCTTTCTCGGATTTGCCTATACTTTGGTTCAATTCTTTAGAATTTGTATAACTAGTAGTGTACTGATGTTTAAGTGTATTGACCGTGAACATCACTGAGCGACATTAATATTCAAAATGCGCACCTAGTGCTATCAAATTAATACGTGACGTGTAAGTTATCAAATAATTAAAAATTGATAGGAATGTGGTCGATGTCACTGCTGGTTGTCGTTTCGTTCTTAATTGTATCACCAGCCCAGTAGTCAGCATTTGGGTGTTGACATGAATATCAAGTTTGTTGTCTTCTTTGATCCAAGCGTCATTGATGAGTCTCGTGTAGACGAAACGCGCGTCTGTCGTATTAAATCATAATCCTGGTACCTTTGATAACTAATTATTCAAAAGGGTTTTCATTTATAAAGTACAATGACTGTCAATCATTATCAAGTGAAATTTTTTGATATATTCACAAGTAGACAAATTATATTCGCCTTAGCAGGTACGGTTATCGAAACTAATATAATAAGAACATGCATGAAATGAGTTTAACACTGAGAGTTTTTTACACCAAGTTATCTATCATAATCATTAGCACAACATTTGTTCTTGATACATACAAATAAATTAAATGATCATAAAAAGTACGAAATTTTCTTCATTTGTGCAAATAAAGATTCATACTGATACGTTAACACAAATGAAAATCTACGTAACTTCCTACTATTATATTGATCATTGAAAGACAGTCATAGCAGAATGTAAATTAAGAAAAAATACCGAGCTCAGTTAAAAATTGAAAAACGGAAATTCCCTAAACAAATGGCAAAATCAAAAGGTCAAACAGATCAAACGAATGGAAAACAACTGTCATATTCCTAACTTGGTAAGGACGTTTTCTGATGAAGCAAATTTAACTATTTCTTTATATTAGCAAATACTCGAAGATTTATTAGAGATGCTTTCCGATGATTATATAAGATACGATTTCTTCACCTTCTATACGATACTCCGACGTAGTCGTATTAAACCCAATCGCATAAGAATCTAAAAACAGTGTGACAATATCTACAGATTACAATTATTTCAAAAACAGAATATTATATGTCTACATTGAAGACCCAATGGTGACCTTCGGCTGTTGTCTGATCTATGGTCGAGTGGTTGTCTCTTTGACACATTCCCCATTTCCATTCTCAATATTCTCAATCTTATGTATCAATATAAGCAACCCAACTCTGATATAAATGAATCGTAAGTACTAAATGGTCGACTTCAATTTTTACGAAAAAAAAGTCTTTTTGCGCCTGTCCCAAATCAGGAGCTTGTCTCTTTCGTTAGTCTTGTGGGATGATTTTTTTTTTAATTTGTTCATTTAAATGTTGTGGATTCTAACGTGACCCTCATTTTCACTGAACTAGTACATATTTTTTCTCAAGTTAATCTTAATCTTAATCATATTAGCTTTATCATATCGTTTTTAAAAACAAATAGTACAAAAAAATAATTTCATATAATATTATGAATTCATTGTTTAATTAGCTTATTGTCTTGACATATTTATATAAAATAAATAAAATATTACCGGGACTTTATTGCAATGCTTAACTACAAAATATAGAACATTATGTCATTTAAATATTGTCAAGATCTAAAATTAGACAATATTCATTTTAAAAATTTGGCAGTAGATCTAAATAACTTATACATGTCATATGTATATCTAAATTATCTAACTATATAAGATATGTAAATAGACCTTTCATTGAAAAGGTTTAATGGGTATATTGAAGTAATATTGTAACCTCACAGATCGAATACGTATGACGAAAAGAAGACATGTGACCATCATACAATGTACATTGATATTAGGATGATATTGTATTAATGTTATTGTTTGTCTAATAGTATTTAAATTGTAATGTATGTTTTTATTTTGGTTTATTTAAGTATATTTCATAGTAGACTTTAAATTAATTTCGAGCGAATATGCTGTGAATCAACTTGAGGCTCTCACGGGCATGAATCGCTCAATCAATTAATTCTGCATCTTCATTGAAAGTGTGCATGTGAGATGTGGGGTTTAGTAATATTTTAAGTTTGAACATGTCATCGTTAGCAGCAGTATCTTCCCATTCAGAATTGATTTTCATGGAGTCGAAATGTTTTTTTCACCTATAAAAGTTATGTTTAGGGCATTTGAGAAAGAAGTGTTTTTCGTCCTCTATCTCATTACAGAATTTGCAGTATCTCTGATTTCTAGGGATCTTGAGATGTCGACCCTTTTCTATTAAAAGAGTGTGTTCGCTTATTCAGATTTTTTTTTATAGATTTCTATAGTCAGAATGGTTATGATTTAGGTAAAATTTTGGTTTCAAGATAATCTTAATATTTTTGTATAGGGATATTTTATTACATTGCGATTTAATTTGCTTGTTTATATTATTTAATGCTGTATCTGTATTTTGTACAGTTTTTATTATTTCTGGACTAATATCTGTTAAAAATATCTGATTTTCCAAATCTGAGGCAATTATATCTACTGTCTTTTTTATTCTTTGCAAAAATATATCTCGGTCTCCGTGGATTCTAGTAATTTTGCTTCTAATGCCAAAAGATGGAAATAAAACAGACTCTCATTGGATCATACTTATTCGCGTATATCTGCGATAGTTTTCATAAAATGAAGTAATAACGCGTTAGTTTTACAAAATAACACGTTAATACTTGAATAAATAATATCACGTTAATTATGAAAACTAACGCGTTAGTTTGATAATTTTTCTAATTGATAGCAAAGTGAAATATTGCGATAGTTTTGTGTAATAACGCGTTAGTTTTGGAAACTAACGCGTTAAAATGGAGAAATACCGCGCGTTATTGTTGTAAAGTAACGCGATAGTTTAGTAAAGTTACGCGTTATTAAAAATAACGCGATAGAATATCCTGCAAATGACACGAACGGCCACTCATAACTATCAAACATTGTACACTAGATAAGAGTTAATGACAAAAATCTCTTTTACATTGATATTCCTTTCCTTAGTGTTTACAGGTTGATCAAAATACATAATATGGTAAAAAATTATCTTTTCATGATGCATTGCAAGAAAAAAATATAACATATCAATTATGGTTTCGTGCACCAGATGTTTTTCGATTAATATTTTGACAAGGTATAAAACAAAACATAAGATGATCAAAATAATAATAACCCGTAAGTAAATCCAAATTAGCAATATAAATCTTGAAAAAAAAATAAGAAGTTAAATGCCTTCCCCACACAAAACAAAAACTGCAAATATATATGAGGGAAACATTTAGCATGTGAAAAATATTGAAAACAACACGTTTAATAATGTATTGCGTCCGAAGCGCTTTTCTGGATTTACCTTCATCAAAGCTCAAAGCCAAACATTTTAAATCCGAAAATGTATAAGTACCGAAAGTCGTTGAAGAGCTATATGTCAAAAATACCGAAAATAAATAGCCAAATTCATCTAACATGTATAAAGCCTGTGGGAATGAAAATATTCAGTTATCAATTACTTAAGCTTATTTTGATAATGCGTCTATCAAATTGTGAACTTCTTACTTTTTTATATTATTTTCAGGTGTATCACTTTTTTCTTACCTTAATTCCTCAATACTTGTTAAGAAACATGCTATTTATTGTGATTGAGAACTCATAAATTTAAATATGAGAATAATTTTTGGACAATTATCAAATCTGAAGTACATATATATGAAAATTAGTGAGATACTATCTTTCAATGCTATAAACATTTAAATTATAATGATTGTTTTTTTCAAAATTATTTCATTCTATAGGTGCATATATTATTCATACAGATATATGTATGCACTTTGAGAAAATATTTATAGTCTGAATTATTCAGAAGGTTTTGTCAACGTGATTGAACTAAAAAAGAAGGCGTCCAATTCTTATTGTCTTCTAAAAAAAAGCAGGCATGTTTTGTATGGGCAGAGTTATCGGATTGTATTATGAACCTACAAATCAATTAAACGGAATGGCAACTGTTTCGAAATGGTATGAGGCGATGAACACAAAGGCAGTATCACTCTACATATGTAACATGTGTAATTAGCTACATGATGACAAGAGAGTGCGCATGCTACATCAGCAATCTATTAATACATTTTGGTTGTGCAGGTATATATCTAAATTAATTCTGACTGAATTCTGATATTGAACTATTAACTGTATTGTTACATCCCTTTTTCTTTAAATAATATAATTACATAAAACTTGTTTTTCCAATTAAAGTCATACATAAAATTTGTTTTACCAATTAGTAATATTCATTACTGTCTAAATGAAATATATAAAGTTAAAGTCAAAGATATTAGTATAATGATTGCTTTTCATACATTATAAAAATATAATTGATTGTTTGAAAATACTACTAATACACGAGTATATATTTTTTTTTAAATTATGTTAACATTATTTACACGAGATCACCTCAGTGATTAGTATGCCCTATGTGCACTTGTGATCTACTTTCACACAAAATCCTTAAATCGTGCTGGTGGTTTAACAACTCTTCCTGATCGTGTTATTATCGGTGTTTCTTGCGTATTTTCGATTTCTGCATCATTTTCACAAGTGTCTTGATTGTTTATTCCTCAATGTTCAAAGTCGTGAGATTTGTCTCTTTCTGTATTATTATAGCTAGTGTTTGTTTAACAATTGTTTAAGTTGACGACGATTTCTACGTATGGTTCGCACTCCAACATCAACTTCGTACAAGCTGATGTTGACCTGTTGTTTGATAGTACCTTTCGTCCACTCTTTGTTAAATTTGATGGTTATATTCTTACTGTAACTATCCATTTTTTAACATTGGTAAATCTCTTGTTCCTTGATTGTAAAACAATTGTTACTTTTGTTTTTGTTTCGTTAATTCTATTTGTACCTTAAACGGAGCAACCACTTTCGGTCTCAGAAGGCTTTTTTCTCGTTAGTTAATAGTGTTCTTGTTTATCTGTTCATCAGTTTTTTCAGCTGGACTATTGTCTTAACCCTCTGTTGGTGTATTTCTAAAACCTAGAAAATAATGCTAAATATAGGTCATTTGTGTCATAAGTCAGTATTGCGTTACTGCCATGATCATGATGATTTATAACAAACTCTCATAAAAATGTCAGTTAATATATATTTTTTTTAATTTCTTAAGCAAATACAATTGAGAATGGAAATGGGGAATGTGTCAAAGCGACAACAACTCGATCATAGAACAGACAACAACAGAAGGTCACCAATAGGTCTTCAATGCAGCGAGAAACTCCCGCACCAGGAGGCGTCCTTCAGCTGGCCCCTAAACAAGTATATATACTAGTTTAGTGATAATGGACGTCATACTAAACTCCAAATTATACACAAAAAACTAAAATTAAAAATCATACAAGACTAACAAAGGCCAGAGGCTCCTGACTTGGGACAGGCGCAAAAAATGCGGCGGGGTTTAAAGCCAATGTAGAAAAGTCAACGCATAAACAATACAATCTCCCATACAGACAGAGTTATCGTCCTTTCCTCCTCAATCGAGGAGGAAAGGACGATAACTCTGTCTGTATGGGAGATTGTAAACAATACGCAAAGTTGGCCTTAGATGGATTGTTCTTTAACTGTTCATTACCATACATCCTTTGCTTGTAAATATTAGGTGTTCCTGATAAGGGTAAAATTGAAAAAATTCGTAAGGGTGCCGTGGAACCCAGTGTCTCACCTACTTCTGCTATTTAAAATCGCAGTCTCAACAAAAATGAGGGAAAAAATTAATAAAAATATTCCTTTCGATACTATCTTTTGATTGTAAGAAGCTTCTGTCCAAGTTTGGTAAAAATCCAGGATAGTTTATGAATCTTATAACTGTTTTTAATCTTTACAAAATTTCCTTCTAGATACTAGCTTTTGATCATAAACAAGCTTCTGTCCGAATTTTGTACAACTCCAGGGTAGTATAAGAAAGTTATTAGAATTTTAAAAATTTAACCACAGAGTGAATGTAATGTTTCCTGTCAGAAAAATTAAGTCCATTTATAATAAGTAAAATACAGAAAAACAGGACACTTTTTTTAAACAAAAAAATAACCTCTCGATACCATCTTATGATCATAATCAAGCCTCTGTCCAAGTTTGGTACAAATCCAAGATAGTTTAAGAAAGTTGTTAAATTTTTTTAAAATTTAACCACAGAGTGAATGTAATGATCACTGGCAGGAAAACTAAATCCATTTATAAGTAAAATACATAAAAACTGCATTTTTTTTTTTACAAAATTATCTTCTGCATACTATCTTATGATCATAAACAAGCTTCTGTCCAAGTTTGGTACAAATCCAGGATAGTTTAAGAAACTTATAAAAATTTCAAAAACTTTAACCACACAGTGAATATTTGTGGACGCCGACGACGGAATCTATAATACTAAAATTACGAGGTCCAATTTATCAGCCGGCATCAAGTAAAAACGACATATCAAAGAAATCAACTTTATATATAGCTAATATAGGACAATTGTGTAGATTAAAAATTACACCACTCCAGACCCTTTTGTTTTCCACATAATTAATATTGCCAATAATTAACAAGTTCCGGGTCGAATATGGTACCGATACCAATAGTATATTCACCTGTTACCTATTACCATATCTGTACGTTCCGCATCTAATAGGAGCACCACCAAATGGTGTATTTGATTTTACTATATACACGGGTCATAATCACAAAGTCGACACAACTAAATTCAATCATTGTCAAATTGTTCCCTATTGTAGTTTTTTAATTAGTAAGACTTTCTAAGATAACAATACGAATACTAAAAATTTGGACTAAGGCGTATAGGTATAGTTTTCAATTTGTTAGCGGGCATGACGTAAAACAGCGAATCAAAGATTTGAACTTTATTGGACAATGCTGTTGATTAAAAAATACTCAATTCCAGGACCTGAATATTACCAATAATTGAAAAGTTCCAGGTCGACGGGTTCAAACAGAAAGATTTGAAAGCAGAGAAAACTGTGTATCTTATAATCGGTACGACTTTATCAGATGACAATACCAATACTAAAATAAGGCTTACGCATAGTTATATACTTTAATTCAGTCACGGACCCGCGATATCACGGGTGTGTTCTAGTTTTACATAAAATTATCATTATCGGTGTAAACAATGTCAAGGTCAAGGTCAAATGAACCCTGTCAAACAACCATGAACACTTTTCAGTCACATTATACAATGTTATACATCAACTATAGTCAACCTGTTTGTATAGTATTCGTGAAAAATCTAACCATGAAAATTTTAAGCTCAAGATCGACAATGAAAATTTGGCAAGTTCAAATTAACCCTGCCAGACAGACATAATCTGGTAATGATGAGTTCAGACATTTTATTTCACTGATTTTTTTTAGTTTCTACACATTGTGTGCTGTTAAACCAGTCCCAGGTTAAATGCGCACTCACAAACATGCTTAACCACGCCACTTTATTTATGTGCCTGTCCTACGTCAGCAGCCCACAGTTCAGTAATTGTTGTTGGCTTATGTCTGTCGTATTTGTTTTTCGTAAATTGTTTTGTTTTAAATTGGGCTGTTGGTTTTCTTAATTGAATTCTTTCATATTTTCATGTCAGGACCTTTTAAAGCAGACCATATGGTAAGGGCTTTTTCTCATTGTATAAGTCTGTACGGTTGCCTATAATTTTGTATATCAATTTCAAATACATTTCTGTGGATATTTGTCTCATTTGGCAAACATACCACATCTTCTTATTTTTATCTATACAAAAAATCATTCTTAATACCACATTTAAGGGGGCTCGCGGGTATAAATCCATTTCTTTTAAAATATAGAATTTCGTTATTTTTTTTCTATAAATGAACTTTATCATATGCTAAATAGAGAAATAAAATAAAAAAATGTGGTCACCGTTAATTTAAGTTAACAATCTGCCTTCGAACGATGCATGCATTTTTGTTAAATTACTTTTTTTCTGTTGATTTGAAAGGAGAAATATAAATAATATCGAAATACAAAAAGAACTTAACTACAGTTTAGTTTAAGTACAGCTTATTTGAAAAATATCCTAAAAATATAGGTCACCGATGATTTAAAAAAGATATTTCAATTTTAATGCCAAAAAATTGCGTTTTTGGACCAAAGGGAGATAATTGGAGCTTTTTCCATGACATAAATATATTAAAAAGTCATCTGGGGCCTAATCGAAGTGATAATTTTAGTTTTTTTTTTATTTAACGACTAATTGTGTAATAAATAAGATTTGAAATGAAAAAATAATGTTTATATTTTTGCTGAAATTTTTGTACCCTCGAGCCTCTTTAATTGACACAATGCATATACAAGTAGACATGAGAAAAAGATCTTGCCATGAAAAAATAAAATGAACAAATGAATCATAAAACTAGAGGCTCTCAAGAGCCTGTGTCGTTCACCTGTCATAGTTAAAAGTAGTATTAGATACAAATGCGAAGATACTATATGTAACTATAATGATATCTAAGATAATAACTGCAAATTTCGTAAAATTACTTACTCAGGTGCAGCAACCCAACAAAGGGTTGTAGGACTTGTCTGAAAGTTTCAGGGCAGATAAATATTAATCTGATGAACATTTTTGCCACCTGTCAGATTTGCTCTTAATGCTTTAATTTCAGAGATATAAACCAAAAAATGCATTTTCCCACTATGTTCTATTATTAGCCTTGTCTGCCATGTTGGTTGTTAAGCAGGGTCATCGGACACATTTTTTAAACTAGATACCCTAATGATGATTATAGCCAAGTTTGGTTAAATTTGTCTCAGTAGTTTCATAGGAGATGATTTTTGTAAAAGATGACAAAAATTTACGAAAAATTGTTAAAAATTGACTATAGGTAATGGGCAATAACTCCTTAATGGATTGACTGACAATATTTGTCATGTTGATTATTTGTAGATCTTGCTTTGCTAAACATTATTGCTGTCTACAGTTTATCTCTATCTATAATAATATTCAAGATAATAATAAAAAAAAAAATGCAAAATTTTCTTAGAATCACCAATTCAGTTGCAGCAACCTAACAACGGGTTAAATCGGATTCCTCTGAAGATTTCAGGGCAAATAAATCTTAACGATAGGAACATTATTACCCCATGTCAGATTTGCTCTAAATGCTTTAGTTTCAGAGATATAAGCCAAAAAACTGCAATTTACCCCTATGTTCTATTATTAGCCATGTCGCCCATTTTAGTTGACAGGCGGGTTCGTCGGACACATTTTTTAAACAAGATACTCTTGTAATGATTGTGGCTAAGTTTGGTTAAATTTGTCTCAGTAGTTTCAGAGAAGAAGATTTTTGTAAAAGATTACAAAAAATTATGAAAAATTGACTATAAAGGGAAAACTCACAATTTTTGTCATGTTGACTTATTTGTAGATCTTACTTTTCTGAACAATACCGCTGTTTACAGTTTATCTCTATCTATAATAATATTCAAGTTAACAACCAAAAACTGCAAAATTTCCTAAAAATCACCATTTCCGGGGCAGCAACCCATCAACAGGTTGTCGGATTTGTCTAAAATTTCAGGGCGGTAGATCTAAACTTGATAACAGTCGATGACGATGACGACAGACGATGGACCCCAAGTGATGAGAAAAGCTCACTTGACCTTTCAGGTCAGGTGAGCTAACAAGCAGACATTTACACCCAAAACATCCTGCCGTATACTAAATTAAATTGACTTAGCACTTACAGTATTTGAGAAATATGCTAAATCATACTACACAATAGGTTTTCTTCTCATTGTTGAACGGTGAACAGTGACCTATAATTACTTTTATCTACGTCATTTTAATTATGATAGATAAAAGAATTAAATAGACCAATGAACCATCAAAAGCAAGTCAAAGTCAAAAGAAACCTTGCAGTCAAACCTGTACATATTATCAAAATTGAAGACACAAAATCAAGTATCTCATAAAAGGACTTGACCACCAAAAGCTAATCTTTTATCCATGATATGAGGTAGAGGCAGATGTTATATGAACCCTTCCTGTGGAACACAAATACCTTGCAATGTTCCATATACCAAACAAAGTTAACCTTAAAGCAACAAAGGATGCCCCACTTTAGTGGTTTTTGCACATCATATTTATTATTTTTTGTTTGTTTTGTTTGTACATACATGTATATTTTTTAGTTTTTTAAATATGAATTTTACATTTTGTCTGTCAAAGCTGAGTTTAAAGACGGAATCGAGTTACAGTTAGAGGCCCTAGTAGTGGACGACTTGGACGTTGATATACTCGCCGGTATCCCTTTCATGTCATCGAACGACATCGCGATTTTCCCTAGCAAACATAAAATCGTAATACGAGACAAGGTAACTGTTATGTATGGTAGCCAAAACGAGGAACTTAACTCTAGTAATACTCGCGTACGTAGAACACAGGCCTTTCTTATCCGGGCTCCATCAGCAAGTTCAGTAGTTTGGCCAGGATGTTACGGCGAATACGACATCCCATCGGAAATAGAATCGGATTGCATTCTCGCGATCAAGCCTCACACTGACGCTTCTCGTACGAAAGATTGGCCCAGTCCGCAAATTGCTCAGTCCGTCGCAGGCAAAATACGCATCGTGAATAACACGTCGGTACCGCAATTCATACAACGAAATGAACATTTCTGTTGAGTACGACTTACGACTACCATAGACAACGCACCAGAGGCTCCGGACAATATCCGTGACATAAAAACAACAAACTACATAGACACAACACATTCTTCCAACTTTTTCAAACAAGTCTCTGTAGATCCAGATAATTTACTTAGTCCAGATCTCCAAACCCAGTTTAATGAACTTCTGCGAAAGTTCAGTGAAGTTTCAAGTCCTAACTTTGAAGGTTATAATAGGGAAATATGTCTCTTTGAATCATCTGTTAATATGGGTCCTGTCCGGCCTCCCAAAAGGAAAGGTAGAATGCCACAGTATTAAAAAAATAATTTGGTAGAACTCCAAAACAAATTTGACGAATTGGAATGTAAAGGAGTGTTCCGTAAACCCGAAGACGTCGGAATTTCAGTCGAGTATATTAGTCCTTCATTTCTTGTCAAAAAAGCTTCTGGTGGTTTTTCTTGTCAAAAAAGCTTCTGGTGGCATTTGCCGATGTTGGCAGATATAGTAAGCCGCAACCCTCTCTTATGCCCGACGTGGATTCCACACTCCGTACGATCGCTAAGTGGAAATATATAATCAAGTCTGATCTTACGAGTGCATTTTACCAAATCCCCCTGGCAAAAGATTCGATGAGGTATTGCGGAGTCGCGACCCCTTACCGTGGAGTTCGCGTATATACAAGCTGTGCGATGGGAATGCCTGGTTCCGAAACGGCTCTTGAAGAACTAATGTGTCGTATAGTTGGGGATTTCTTACAAAAAGTTTGCGTAGCTAAGTTGGTAGATGACTTATTTTGTGGCGGTAATACCCCGGAGGAGCTTTTATACAATTGGGAATGCGTTCTTTAGTCGCTACAAAAATCAGGCATTTGCCTATCACCTAGCAAAACTGTTATTTGCCCAAAGTCGATAACAATCCTAGGTTGGATTTGGTCACAGGGTTCAATTTCCGCTAGCACACACAGAGTAGCAACACTAGCCTCGTGTCCCGTACCAGACACTGTGCAGGGTCTTCGATCATTTATCGGTGCGTACAAGATGCTAAGCCGCGTCATACCGAATTGTTCCAACTTAATAGCCCCATTAGAAGAGACAATAAGTGGTATGAAATCAGCTGACAAAATTATTTGGTCCGACATGCTAAGAAAACATTTCGAGTTTGCCCAAAAGTCTCTGAGCTCCCGTAAAGCCATCAGGCTACCTAAATGCAGTGATCAACTGTGGATAGTCACCGACGGATCTGTCACTAAACGCGGTATCGGTGCGACCCTTTACATAAATCGTGACGGTAAAGTGTCCTTAGCAGGATTCTTCAGTGCGTAAACATCAAGTGTTGTGGCTACCGTGTGAAATCGAAGCGCTTTCTATAGTCACTAGTGTCATACATTTCAGTCCCTTTATTATTCAGTCAGAACAGCAAGCTAATGTGTTGACAGACAGTTAACCATGCGTACAGGGATTTGAAAAACTATGTTGTGGTGAATTTTCGGCCAGTCCGCGTGTCACATCGTTTCTTTCCGTTGTAAGCCGATACCAGGTCAGCGTCAATCATTTATCCGGTCGTGCAAATATTCCATCCGACTTTGCAAGCAGAAACGCACCCGTTTGTACAGAGCCTAATTGTCAGATTTGTTGCTTTATATCGCGTACCGAAGATTTTGTAAGCATTCAAGACTTTCTCAATGACGAATTTCGCCTACCTTTCAACACCAGGTCGGCCTGGATTAATATTCAATCAGAATGCCCTGATCTTAGGCGCACTCACGCTCATTTAAAACAAGGCACCCGGCCCTCCAAAAAACTGACAAACATCACAGACGTCAAACGTTACCTGAATGTTGCATCAATCGCCAAATACGGTTTGTTAGTTGTTCGGCGTTGTGATCCTCTTGCTCCACCCAACGAATTGATCATTGTTCCACGTAGCGTTCTTGACGGACTCGTCACCGCTCTACATATTAAGTTGGACCATCCGTCAAAACACCAATTACACCTCGTCTTAAAACGTCACATTTACGCTTTAGATATGTCAAAGGCGGCCGAACAGGCTAGTGACTCCTGTCACACATGCGCGTCTTTAAAACGGTTTCCTCAGAGCCTCGTCGAGCAGTCTTCAGAAGACCCACCGGAGTTGACCCGGCCCCGGGTTTTCGCCCTTTATGTGACGATTCATATTTAAAGCAGTCCTCCCGCGAACTATGGACTCAAAGAAGTCCGTTTACTCATGAACAATTGCCAATTTCTGACATGAACTTTATTCGCGCACAGCACGAGGCCCGAAATAAAAATCACGGATTTAGCGAAATTTCTAAATGCAGTCGACCCGGTCGTCCGATTCCTGATATACTATAGGGGATTTAGTTTACCTTTATACCGACAGGTCAAAAACCCAATCGCGAGATCGGTACCTTGTTGTAGCGCGTGATGGCGAATTGTGTTTCATCAAAAAATTCTCAGGCAATCAACTCCGCGCCTCGTCCTACAAAGTAAAACTTTCGGAATGTTATAAAGTTTTAAACACTATAAGTGTACACCGAAATCCGAGATATTCTCAGAACGTATACAATCAGGAGTCTGATTCTGATGACCATGATGAAGATAGCCTTCCTGGGCCTATCCGTGACCTACCACTAGATCGCGCGGAGCCCCCGCCTATTCTTATTTGCGAAAATATCGACGATGTTGAAAATCTGGACGAGCCGACTGGGCAACCTGATAATAGTCTCGAACGTGACTTGACACTTAGTAACTCGAGCAATGAACAAAGTAATAAACGCGTTCTCCGTACGCGCTCCGAATTGAAAACGCCAGCGCGGTTTAAAGATTTCACTGCCTTTTAAATTTAATGCTCACTCGTCACCTTGGGTTGTTAACTTAGAGATACGTCATATTTCTTTCTGTATTTCATTTACTGCTCATTTTATGTTTATTACAATGTATATGCACAGTATTTTTTGCTTAACTACTTATACAATATATATATATATATATATATATATATATACAACTCGTCTAAACATCAACCCAACAATGTTAGATCTGTAAATTTGCTTTCGCAAATTTTTGGTTCTTCCCTCGATCGCCGGGATTCGAACCCATGCTACTGTGATATCGTGACACCAAATCGCCTGCACTGCAGCCGTCCCGCTAGACCACACGACCACCTGGTCTCTCAAAAAAAGAGCTTTCGGTGGGCATGTGTTACCTTTCCACGTCAGTTTTAATCTAGCGGCGTACTACAGTACATGATATATAAGGCATGAAGATGTTATTGTTACAGATCAGCTAAATTATCTATAGTAAAGGATCCTACAAATTAATGTAAGATACAGTCACAGAAAATAATTATATTCATAAGTACGTCTGAGTCAGTGACAACCCTACAACAGATGTATCCATCGGATCGCCATCAATGATGGTGATACATGGCTGTGTACATAATGTATATACAACTCGTCTAAACATCAACCCCACAATGTTAGATCTGTAAATTTGCTTTCGCAAATTTTTTGTTCTTCCCTCGCCGGGATTCGAACCCATGCTACTGTGATATCGTGACACCAAATCGCCTGCACTGCAGCCGTCCCGCTAGACCACACGACCACCTGGGCTCTCAAAAAAAGAGTTTTCGGTGGGCATGTGTTACCTTTCCACGTCAGTTTTAATCTAGCGGCGTATATATATATATATGCAACTAATCGTAACATCAACCCAACAATGTTAGATCTGTAAATTTGCTTTCGCAAGTTTTTGGTTCTTCCCTCGCATATATATATACATTCATTTGATTGCATTCAATGAAGATATAGAGACTTTAAAGGAGAAAAGAAATGTCAGAATTATTTTGTTTCTTATTGATAGTTACACAATGTATGTCTTTAGTTGATGCATATTGATAACATTTATTTTGATTCATGTTCTTACAATAACAGAGATTATTAGTTGACAATTGAGACTTTAAAGGAGAAAAGAAGTTGCGCCAATGTATTGTATTGATTGTATTATCTCCCTTGCTCCATGTGTCATATACATGTATGATTGATGGGTTATTTCCCTTTATTGTTTACCGCCTCACAATCATTATTAAATGTGCCTTTCTAACGACCACATGTGTAATAGTTTTCTCTGCTTACTGGCGTTGAAAAAAGATTCAAATGTGTGTTAAGGTCCAGATGATATACCAACAACACATAAAAGAGGAATGCTATTTGTTACTGAGCACTTTGATTTTATTGAAGGTCCACACAAATTTTTTGTTACAGAAGCACAAAAAAAACGATACTCGTTATTATGTCAATGTATAATTGTAATATAATTATATTAATGGAGAACTACTAGTATTGTCTTACTGTGAATTCTTCTCGTTGTTGTTATTGGCGTTCTAATTCTTCTCACATACAAGCTTGTCTATAGTCTGGGGATTTCTGTTATTTTTGCTAACAATTTTTTTTCCATATCCCATGTTAGTATCAATTTAAGAGGTTGAAAATTTCATATCTGAATATTTTTCGTTATCTGGAAAGTTACCTTTGACGATGGATCTTGATTGTTTCTGTGGGGCTTCTTTCTCCTGTATATGGATCACTCACGGGGTAAAAATTGGAAAATTGTCGAAACTAATTTGACGTTTATGTATAGCATAGTCCGAATTATATAGTACTTAAAAGGATTTAAATTCACAAACTAGTTTAGTTATTTTGCCCTTAACATTGCTGTGCCATGCCTTTTTAAAATAAGATTGAAAATCGTAAATATTTAAGTAAAATTCTATTTCGAATAACATCGCTGACCAACATTAATAAAAAACATTTTTTTTTTAAAAATGCAACGAACAGTATACTTCTGGGAGATATTTGGTTCTCCTTGAAAACATATACTGGGTCATAACATATCTTAATTGCAGTCCCGAGTAATCTGAAGATATTTATTTAGAGTTAAATGATCAGAAATGCACAATTATATATGTGTATAAATCTATATGTTTTAAAACGACTGCAAAAAAAAATTAAAAAAATTGTCGTATATTGCTATCACGTCGTCGTCGGCGTCGCCGAAGACAGATGGCTTCCGGATAATAACTTTTGTACAAGTAAATAGAAATCAATTTAACTTTTAACACAAGGTTTATAACCACTAAAGAAAGTTTGGGATTGATTTGGGGTTATGGTCTCAACTGTTTAGGAATTAGGGGCCAAAAAGGGGGTCCAGATAAACATTTTTGTAGTTTCCAGTCCTTAACTGTATACATCTCTCTGAAATTATACCACAAGTTTCCATACCACAAAGGGATGGTTATGATTTGCTTGGAAAGGTGGGTGGAGGGGGAGGTGTTATGGCTAAAAACGTTTAGGAATTAGAGGCAAAAAAGAGGGGGAAACAAGGGTTTCTTGGTTTAATGACCAATTAAGACAATTTGAAACCAGTGTAAGGAAGGTAATCCAAACTGTGTGATTACCTCCCTTCCACTGCTTTAAATTATGTGTAAAGAAAATTTTTTCTCATATCAGATTTCAGAAATTAAAAAGAAAATTTCTTCATATATTTTGTTTTTCTTTTTCGGGTTGGGGTCAATAGTGTATTGCACAAAATCAAAAAAAAAAAAAAAGGGGGGGGGGTATTTTGTTTTTTTAATTTTTGGAGGGGGTGGGGCAATTCGCAACAGCGAAGTGCAAAACCAAAAAAATAAGTATAAATTCAAAATTCAAATTATATAATCAATTTTAAGTTCTTTGACTACAGTTATTCTGTGTCAGAAACCTATTATGTGTCAAATATTTAATTACATTCCAAATTCAGACCTGTATCAAACGTGAATAGTGTGTCCATTTTTGTCCCAACGGTTCTGCGGTCGTATTTATTAAACACTTAAAGTATATACATATTAAGTTGTGAATATGATGAAAATGATAATCAAAATAAGTTTAAATTGCCCTAGTGGGGTATAAATTTGTGGTAAATTGATCATACTTCATAATTTCCTTATTTCAATCAGTTTTAAATATTGTATACTGCCTTAATGATAACATGACTTTAACAACTGGTCCGAGACCACAATTATTTCGTAGTGCATTTCTTTACAGTGTGTTGTACTACTTTTGGGACAAATTATATCAAAATTATAGAAAACTTCATCGCCTCTAACTCAAAATATGGACAATTTTATCTTTATGGCGTCTTGAAATCTTTTGACAGCTTCCGAAGTACTATTTTTCAACCTTTTTCACCTGGACCAAATCACTACTTTCCTTTAAAATTCTGGACCCAAATTTTTTTACAGTGTAATTTCACCCCCCTACTTGCCATTTGAGGCATTAAACATGGAGAAATAAATTTGAAAGGGTAATAAAAATTAATGGCAAGTAACCCACTGTCAACACTAGGGACTATGAACAACGAAAATCAAGGGACGACAATTGTGGTCTCGGACCAACTGTTAAAATTTGTTTGCTGGGCATTACCAATTATGGATTCGGTAATTTTCCGCTAAAAAAAAACCCGAAGATTACCGAATCTGAACCACTACCATCTCATCATACACCAAACATCATCATCACCATCACCGATCATCACCTTCATCAACAAAAAACGTATAATGTTGTGAGCACTTCATATAATGTTGTGAGCACTTCATATAATGTTGTGACCACTGCATATAATGTTTGGACCACTGCGTATAATATAGTGAGCACTTCATATAATGTTGTGAGCACTGCATATAATGCTCATCATTAACATAAGACAGTCATGGCGTTCCATAATATTTTACAGTCGTTATATATTTATATATCAGCATCATTTCTAAAATGTGTTACTTGTGTTTATCCACTTATATCCACTTTATTTGAACCCATATTACCAATCACACCATAATTTCAAACAAGCGAGACATATTTCTGTTTCAATAATTTAATTTTAAGGAATACTCGGAATATTCTGTAAAGAATTATGACATATGCAGACGATATCGTCAACAGTAAATATATAAAAAAAAACGACTTATCTTTCCCTTTTAACCTTTTGAGTAGCTCGTCAATGACGAGTCTTTTATAGACGAATTGTCGTCTGGCTAACAGAATTATAAGCCTGATATCTTAGAAGATCTTTATCTCAGAACACGTACATTGAATATTACTGTCAATGCAACTTCTATCAAATTGCACCACTAAGGTCTTCATCTCAAAGTCACAGTGAGACCTCCAATACGGTGCAAAAAACTCTCACTTCATTGCAGTTTAAGACGGCCCCTAGCACTGGTTTGAGTGGAATTCTTTCCAAAGCAAATAAGATAGACTTTGTTGACCATATGTATTGTTTGTTGTTGTTGCTTTTATGTATATATTTTTGTTCCAGAGGAGTCAGTTGCACGTTGTTGGTTGATTCAATATTTATGGCAATTCCTGTTTTTCGTTAATGTACCATTGTCCAAAACAACAGATTTATTTAGCAGGGACTCGGAACCAAAATACAATACAACACAGGTTACGTATTCGTGAAATAATACGTCTACTTCGCAATACTCCTGAGTGGGTATAAACGTATCATAATTTCCATTTTGCAAGATACCAATTGATTTTCAAACCGATCTGAAAATATTTAACTGAGAAATTGATCAATCCAATCACATTTTTCAGTAAATATTCAAGCTTACTGTACTGGTAATTTAGCACTGGACATACATTTGGCTTGCAGCAATCAATATATGTTCAAACTATTGTGTTATGTATATGGTGGCTCATTATCAGAGGTTACATTAGTTTTTTTGCCATGATGGCGTTGTTGGTTTCGCTTCCGACATAGTTTTGAATGTCCCCATGGTATCTTCCGCTTTGTTTTCAAGGCAAAACGTGTCTCTTCAATAGAAATGACTGTATGCCTTACTAATCATTGCAAGTGAAACAGCAAAATATATAAAATGACACTGCATGCATATATATTGGAATTTATTTATTTTTGTGTTCAAATATTCAATACATATTAATACATATATGTAAACATAACAAGAAGGATACACGAATTTTTAAGTTTAAAAGTTTGATTAGAAACGAAATGCATGTCAAAAGCAGCCTTGCATATGATGTGGAGCAGGATCTGCTTACCCTTCCGAAGGACCATTGACCACCCCCAGTTTTGGTGGGGTTCGTGTTGATCAGTCTTTAGTTTTCTATGTTGTGATTTGTGTACTATTAAAATTGAGAATGGAAATGGGGAATGTGTCAAAGAGACAACAACCCGACCAAATAAAAAACAACAGCAGAGGGTCACCAACAGGTCTTCAATGTAGCGAGAAATTCCCGCACCCGGAGGCGTCCTTCAGCTGGCCCCTAAACAAATATATACTAGTCCAGTGATAATGAACGCCATACTAATTTCCAAATTGTACACAAGAAACTAAAATTAAAATAATACAAGACTAACAAAGGCCAGAGGCTCCTGACTTGGGACAGGCGCAAAAATGCGGCGGGGTTAAACATGTTTGTGAGATCTCAACCCTCCCCCTATACCTCTAACCAATGTAGAAAAGTAAACGCATATTGTTTGTCTAATTGTCTTTTTCTTATTTTTAGTCATGGCGTTGTCTGTTTATTTTCGACATATGAGTTTGAATGTCCCTCTGGTATCTTTTGCCCCTCTTCTGCAGTTGTACGTTTATAAACAACATGTAACGAAACAGTATATGCATAAAAATAAAAATAAGGAGATGTGGTATGATTGCCAATGAGAAAAACCCAAACACATGAAAAACGTGAAATTAACAACTTCAAAAAATAAAACGAAAGCTTAATTCATCATGTTAACAACAATACAGTTTACAAAAAAAAAATTGATGTATGTCAAAAATAAACTAACGACAATCAATGAATAATAGACTCCTGACATGGGACATGTAGAAAGTGGCGGGATGAAACATGTTTGTAAGCGCTCAATCCTCCACTAGCATGGGACAGTGGTGTAACAACACAACATAAGAAGTAACTGTGAAAATCAGTGGTAAATGGCTTAAATAACTCAACAGATTGGCGCGAAGCACAAAAAAAACCCTCATGTAGCATAACACATGTACAATTGACACATAGCACCGATATGAGAGATCGAAAGTTGATTCTGTTAGTATTGGGTAACGGTGTGATGTTCCATTCAGTATATATCTATATTTGTAACATCTTCGGTCAATGATGGAAGACTGTTTCGAAATCAACCTTGTATGCATCATGCATCGCACAGCACACATCTAATGGCATTCATTGTCCTTTTGTGCAAGTTGTTTTTCGTTTTTTGTTGAAATGATATTGATGTCTAGAAAATCTATTTTTGAAATTCTCTGAAAAAAAAGAAAATAAAGTGTGATATATATTTTAGCATAGTACGTAGAAGTGTGCCTGAAAATTTAAACTAAGGAATAGGTGCTTTATTACGGAAAGCATATATGCATGTATATATGTATAATATATACGGTTATGTACTAAGATTATCTATTATCACAAACGAATGTCAAAAACTTCCAACTTATCAGAAGTAACATACCCCCATTGTATTGGATTAACATATCTTAAGCAATACGTTACTATATTGAATGTTTATAATATATTTAAGAACTTATCAAGATGGTTGTTCTTCATACCAGGGTTTCTACTAACAGAGTTAGGGAGCAACCATTTCTGGATTCAGGGATTCAGAATATTTTTTTTTTATCTGCTTGACCACACTATTTTTTCCCATTAAATTAGGGATCAGATTCTTTTTTTTTAGGAAGAAAGCATACCCCCACATGAAGTTAAATAGTCGTCCCCTTATGAGGAAGCACGACTGCATTGACACTACACATTTACGGACACCATCACGATAAGGTTGAACGACACGATGTACATATGTTTGTCAACTCACTACGTCATTTTCTCGCGGTATTATATCTTTAGATCACTCCTTATAGCCGTTTGATCAGTAATTTGATCGATTGTGTCCTATTCCCGGTTGTAACAATTGGACTGGATGTGGATTCGAATGGCGGGGATCCACACATAGCAGGAGACGCATACCATGGTTAAGCACCCGGTCTTGCAATTTTTGGAGTTCATACAATTCTCTCAATTTGTTTATTTTTACCTTCATTTGTATGTTTTTAACCGAATTCTCAGATTTGAAATTAGGTAAACTAATGTTGCCTAAATTTTCTGTTGTTATATGTTATTGATAAAATTGAGAATGGAAATGGGGAATGTTTCAAAGACACAACAACCCGACCAAAGGGCAGAAAACAGCCGAAGGCTACCAATGGGTTTTCAACACAGCGATCAAATTACGCACCCAGAGGCGGGCTTGAGCTGGCCCCTAAACAAAATGTGTACTAATTCAGTGAAAATGGACGTCACACTAAACTCAAAAACATATAAATGAACTAAAATTAAAAAAAGATACAAGACTAACAAAGGCCAGAGGCTCCTGACTTAGGGCAGGCGCAAAAATGCGGCGGGGTAAAACATGTATTTAATTGAGTATTTTTTTTAAGCTACAAAATAATACGAACCATGACTCATATCGTAAGTTTTCGAATAGTAAACTTCTTAATGACCTCTCACGAACATCCTTAAGCATACACGTGCTTACCTTTTAAGGAATTGCCACACGCAATCAGATGTAAAACCCGATATTATTTTAGTGAACTGTTAGAGTCTCGTATTAATTTTCAACTATCTATTTTCATTTTCAACTCCTACTAGAACACACCCGCGAAATCGCGGGCATTAAGGTATCCGACCCATAATAAAGATTTACGGAAAATTTTCCGGAGTTTACCGAGGTGTAAATTTTTTCAACACCTCGGTATTTTCCGCCTAGTAAGCGAAAGTATAGTTATTATTTTTAAAATGACGATTAAAATATCAGAAAGGCTTAATTGAAGTATATTTTCATTAACTATAGAGTAAACGCTCATTTTTTCGAAAAATTGTCCAATTTTGACAATCCGGAAACAGAAGTTATGGTAAACAAATATGGACGACTCGGTCGGCTGCGAAGACAGACGAAGGCTTTTTACCAAAAAAAGTACGCCGATTTAAGTCTCTTCGTCTTATCGTGATGCAGAAATAATGTGTGCAGTTTGGATGCAACTGGTTGTCAAATATGTTGTACCGGCATAGGAAGATTAGTTGACAGAAGAAATGTAAACACATCACGCACTTGTCCTTCTCATCTGGCGATCTGCTCTGGGAGACGATTTGAATGGATCGTTCATTTTTATGTTTTAAAGTTCTGTATTCATATGTTAAGTGTATATCTGGATGGAATTGAACCGACTTCCTTATGGTTCCTATTACATGGAGAACCTAGAAACCAAAGGCCAAGCTGATGCCAAGCTTCAGTGTAAAACTTTGAGCAGGTGCCAGGTAATTTGCATTTACAAATCCAAACATTTTGAAACTTGAGTTGGACAACATAGTCATGTTAAGTATGCCCCACTACACCAGCTTGTCGGGCAAAACAGCCTTTAGATGTCATAGTAATCTAAACTAGATACATGTATGAAAAAAATGATTATTTAAAAAATAATCCAGGTCTGTCAGTTTATATGTTTGTAATAATTTAGGAACAAACACCCAAGTCAAGGCAAAAAACAAATACAAAACATATTGATAACAATTGCAAGAAAGCATTAAACAAAAGTGCAGTAGAACTAAATAGGAAAACATGCATGCTATCAGACAATTGAGGGATTCAAGCCAAGGATACCCTTCAACATGTTCAAAAGTTGAATTGCCATGGTACACATACAATGTACATGTATGATCATCATGTAGCATGAACCATCAATGGCTGTTAAACTTGTCACATTGACACAGACACTGCCACAACACTAATTAATTGATACATGTATATACTAGCATGACTATAGTAATATATATTTGATAATATCCATCTAAAAATCATCTGATAATTTAATCAGTATTTGATTAAAAGTCAAATGCTCATGTACATGATGTAGGATACATTTGTACAAAGAAACATAAATAAAGAGCAAACAAACAATTGACCGTTCATACATGTATATATCTGGGAGTTTTTTCTGTTTAATTTCTATGAATGTAAGAAGAAGTTGATACTTTACATGTACACAACAATGTACGTGTACTTCCCATTTTAATCTGATATCCATACTATAATTAATTTTTTTTATACAATAACTAGTCGAAAAATTTAAATACAGACAAATATTCAACGACTGACCGAATAAGACACAAGTTCACCAAGGTGCATTGTCCCTGAGTAAATTTTCAGGTCACAAGTTGTAAAGCTTTTCAATATTTGAATTCTTTGATTATTTATTCTTTTTATTACATCATGTACATGTACATTGGCAAATAGCATTTTTACAACAAATATTATTCTATTATAAAATGTATGTGTTTTTTAATATATGTCCAGTTTTCACTTTATTATATTTGGTAAGAAAATTTGTATTATAAACTAACAAACATCATTTGTACATACATACATGTACAAATGATGTACATGTACATTGTACTGCTACATATATACATTCCTTATCTATGTGCTATCAAAATGAAGAAATTTTTGTAACAGAAATTTATATTTCATTTTTTAGAGAAACCATCCTTGTTAAAGATGTGACATTAATCGCTCCAAACCTACAAAACACAATTGATAAGGTAAGTTGCAGATTATCTGAGATATTTTTGATTATCATCCCAAGAAATGTAGCATACATGTATTACTCTTCTTTCATTTATATGATAATGAAGATACATGTATCTTGTAATTTGTACAGTTGTATATGTATTTCTGCCATCTGTCACTGTTAATTTAAATGTACATTAGGGGTCAGTTAATAATCAAAACATGATACATGTATAAAGACTAATGGAGTGTATTTTCATTAATTAATACACAGGTTTTTTTTTTGTGTTCAGATTGATAGCAATTTTGTTGTCAATTGTTGTAGTGTCATTGATAAATGAATGAAATACATGGTTGTACCTAAAATTATTTGAAACATGTCTGAACTTAACTTATATATAGATACAATTTACATTGTATTATAACCAATTTTTATTTACATTTGTATATCTATATGTACATGATCAATGTATCAATGATGACAAGGAACTTTTTATTTAAATTTCAGAGATGCTAATAAACCTTGTTAATGACTGTGGAGAACTTATACTACATTTACCTAATACACAGACAAACACAGATGGGCATAGGTAATAAATAGAGCAGTTTTCTAAGATACATGTTCATGTTTATTGTTATATCATGTATATTATGCCTTGTCTTTAAAAAATATAGATATGAAACATGAACACATATGTACATGTTCCATGTTTACATGTATTAGAGAGTTATCTAACCTGTTTAAAAGCTGATAACTACTTAGTACTATCAAAATTTTAGTCTATTTGTTTCTCTATTTGTCCATGATTTATCTCATAATGGATCGAGTTTGAAAATTAAATCTATAAAGTTGGATAAAATATTCATAATGCTTGCATTGGTACAAAGCCATTTTGAAAATAAGAAGATGTGGTATGATTGCCAATATGAAAACTCTCCCCAATACATGTACTTCACATGACATATAAAGGAACCACTTTAAGTCACCATACAACCTTACACAATAAGACAAACCCATACTACATAATCATCTATAAATTTAAACAATTCAAAGGAGAAGACTAAATACAACTACTGAATTATTGGTTATACAGCATTAAAATACAACTACTGAATTACTGGTTCCTGACTTGGGACAGGCACATACAGAATGTGGCAGGGATAAACTAGATTGAACTTTATTAAAAAATTACCCATTATCAAACTAAAAATGCCTATTACTAAGTGAACTCAGATTACTCTGCTGTTTACATATTTGTTAAACTATAATTTGCTTCTTGTAGAAATTAGCCTGTGAGATCAAGATGCAGATATATCCACCAGATACCAAATGCCACATCAAAGCAGACATTTTCAAATGTTGAGAGACCTTTGAATACATCTACATCCTTCTTCGGACTTTGAAACAACTGATTGAGTATGTTAGCTAACATTTAATCAATTATGTTTGAACAGTGCTACACAACAGCCTGGGTGGATTTTGCTTTTTCCACCGGCCCACTCCAACTTAAATCTCTTTTTTGTTAAAATATTGATATCTAATGCTTATCTGCTTTTTTTTAATTGATTGTACTTGCAAGTCTTTTGATTAAACAAAAGAAATTGCATGCCCACTCCTATGGGTGGGCAGATTTCACAAGCTAGAAAGTTTGCCCACTCCCACTGTGGACGGGTGGACAACGCAAAATCCACCTGAGCTGTAGTGTATATTTGAAAGTCAATGACTTCTATTAAAAAAAAGAAAAAAGAAATCTAGAACTTTACAATCTTTCTTTTAATGCCCCTATTTATATACAAAAGAAGATGTCATATGATTGCCAAAGATACAACTCTCCACAAGAAACCAAGTGACACAGAAATTAACAGCTACAGGTCATTGTAAGGCCTTCAACAATGAGCAAATCCCATACCGCATATTCAGCTATAAAAGGCACTGAAATGACAAATGAAATATTATGCATGGTAGGGGTGAAATAAAAAGTGTCTTCTGACCCCATATCCCCCTACATTTATTTCTGGAACATCCCCCAGTGTTGCAACACATAAACACATTTGGTAGTCAGATTGCTTTCAACCATATACTAAAGTGATTGTTTTCTTTTTCAGAATGCTAAATTTAAAAGTTTTAATTAATTTGTGATGAATTTCTCTTTTACTTCCAGTTAGGCAAGATGTTATCTCTCATATCAAAGAGATGGAATATGAAACTGGCAGCCAGTATTGATATAATGTGGTACTAAAAGCTCCAATACCATCAGGGGCTGAAGACATAACAGGAATTGTGTGGGATTTGACCAACCTTAGACTAAAGAGAAAAGTTGTTGCTGCATTACAGATATTTTGAACTCAGCAATTTTTATTAATGTTTTTAATGTTAATTCTCTCTCTTATGAATAATATGATATCTATACTTGCAATGAGCATGAATTGAAAGTTCCTCATGTCTGTAAAACTGTTTTCCCTTGACATTGACCACATTTCATGGATCGGTGAAAAAAGTTATGTACCCATGGTCAAGTCCATGTATCAGATTCAAAAAGCAATAGGTCTGCTTAATTTGGTATACTGTATGATTGATCCTGATCTCATTGTCATGCTTTATTGATCAATGTCAATATTCAAAAGATTTAATATTGATTGTACATTGTATATATAGATATGATAATATTTATTTGTATCCTTTGAACCATCATGACCATGTTATACTTTCATGATAATGTACAAATAAATATTGAAATGTGATAGAGTTTATTAATATCATCGAAGAAGATAATTTCTATTATTTATTATGTGCATGAAGTAGAATAAACACTTTCTGAAATATTTCATGGGAGATAATTAACCTAGCTGAGTTCAATGTTGAACAGGAATGATGGGGTATTTTTTAATGAGCTCTAGTTAATGCTGGTGTGAAATATAAGAAAATGCATCCTCAGTCTGAGCCCTAATGCTTTCATGTGATGTCTGGTGTTGCACATTGGACAAAATCGAAAACATGTAGCAAAACCATCAATATTGTCCAACATGTGTAACCCCACCACATTATGTATGTATGTGTCTGTCCCAAGTCAAGAGCCTGTTATTCAGTGGTTGTGGTTTGTTTGTGTGTAAAATATTTGTTTTTTGATCATTTTTTTTTTAAATAAGGCCGTGTGTTTTCTCGTTTGAATTGTTTTACATTGCCATTTTGGACCTTTTAAAGCTGACTATGCGGTATAGGCTTTGCTCATTGTTGAAGGTCGTAGTTACCTTTAACTTAATTTCTGTGTCATTTTGGTCTCTTGTAGAGAGTTGTCTCATTGGCAATCATACAACATCTTCTTTTTATTATATACTTTTGAAATATGAGCAAAAAGGAGAGAATTTTCATATTTCAGGTCCTAAAATTACCTTGACCTTTGACCTCTAGGTTGAAGCTAATCCTATATCCAATGCATATCATAAAGTTATCATAATAAACAAATGTAATGAAAGATTATAGTACATAAAGGTAAGTTTACTATAGAAAATTGAGCAAAAAAGGACGTCATTGTATAATTTTAGCTCCTAAAATTACTTGACCTTTTGACCTGTTGACCCCTAAATGTTGAAACCAAACCAAGATCTTTTGAATATCATCAAATGGTCTTTATCTACAAAGGTTGTGAAGAATATGGGACCAATAGGTAGATACACTTTTGAAAATTTAGCAAAAAAGGAGATTTTTGTTGATTTTAGCTCCAAAAATTACCTTGACCTTTGACCTTTTGAACTTGACATGTCATAAATATCATAGTTTATTCTTATTATAAGATTATATGAAGTATGGTTAGTTTTGCTAAAGATTTACATAAATTATACCAAAAAACATCAGAACAGGGATACCAAGTTTCCATTGACGAACTGTGACCTTGACATTCTAAATCAAAATTTCTTGAAATTGGTACGGTAAAAGTTTCTAAAAAAATTTTTTAGGATGGAACAATATGTAAAGTTAATTTAAATGTCATTTTTTAATGCTCTGCTAAAATATTCACTTTTGAACTAGTGAAGATATAAAATTGACAAATTTTAGACTTTTCTCCTTTTTCTATTATTAGTAACAATAACACAGTTCTAAAAATAGAATAGCAAAAAAACAATTTATTTTTTATGTTTAATTTTACAAGGTTACATGTAAGGTTCCTTTTAAAAGATAGATTAGTAAATTATACTATATAGATTTCTTAAAATTACATCCTATTAAAAACCCTTATTTGGCATTTGAGGACAAAAAAGGGGGGCACTGTAACCCAGCTCTGCTGTTAACCTCAAATATTTTGCGGATTTTTATTTCATAGTAAGAACTCTTAGACCCCCCTAGTTACAATCCTTGATAAAAATGTAAATTATTTTGCTTGTTGTATATTGGCTAATTATGGGCCGGATACCTTAAGAGCGTGGTTGAAAGTATATAAACTGTTGTAGGATGATTTTTTGTAAAAGATTTTATGACTGGAGAATTTCAGGAAAGGTATCAAAAGTCATAGGTACTTGGGGAAAGGACAATTTTTTTAGCCCTCCCCTTTTTTTCAAAATCCGTTAATTTTTTTGGTTTTCTATTAATTTCAATAATTTTGGCGTTCTGTTTCTGTTTCCTATATACCTTAATATAACAAAAGGTACTTAATTTGCAATTTAGAAAAATGGCAGCCGATCGCGAAATTCCGTTGTATGCCGATTTCTCAGTTGTCAATGTTCGAAGGTATTGCTTATTGTATAATATAAGCAATATTGCAAAATTATACATCGGATATATGATAAACATATCGTACCTCTTTTTCAGCAGTTTGTCGTCTGTAATTAGCACCTATAAACGCTATAAAGAGAAAAATTAAGTGTTTCTATACATATACAATATGAGGACAATGTCAGAAAAATATAAACTTTTTTGTATGAGGCTGAGAAACTGGGGGAAGGTTTCGGTTTTTAAAACCTCGCCCTTCCCCAGTTTTGTGCCGAATACAAAAGGGTTTATATTTTTATGACATTGACCAAATATTATTTTATACAACACCTTAAATTAATACATTGATAGCTATTTAAAATTTAACACAAATTTCAAACTATTTAAAATGTAACACAAATTTCAAACTTATTTTCATCCCTTAATGAACCCTTGATTTTGGAAAAGGTGTTCCATGATGAAATTGACATTGCACAAAATATAGCTGTGTAACTATATTTAGGAAATAAACACAACTAGTTGCTGGATAAATGTATAAAGTAGTATACAACATAAGCGATTCCACTAGCAGGTATTTAATTTATTTCAAAAAATTACTAGTGTAAAACCATTCAAACAGGAAAACCTACGGTCTAATCTATATAAAAACGAGAAACACTTATGAACCACATCAACAATCGATAACCACTGAACATCTGGTTCCTGACTTAGGACAAACGCGTCGGGTTTAAACGTTTATAAAGACGCCAACCTTCACCCAACCTGAAACAAAAGTGTAACATCACAACAAAGAAAGACACACTTTAAAATATCAATTGGCTTAACTCAATCAAAAGACATATAACTACATGTATATTCATGGTAGTAAGAGAGATTGTGTTCCGCACTATATAGTGTTTTTGTTATCTGTGGTACATATGTACCGATATAAGAGATATATGTGATTTCGCTCAAATAACATATACTCTTATATGTCACGTGACATTTTTTTTTCACTGTACGAGACGCATGCACGGTTTTAAGTGCTTTCAAAATCTTCGGAATTTGACTGTATATGGCACAGCAATTCAACAACACCATAAAGCCAGAACAGATTGCTATACAATATATGAAATTGAGAATGGAAATGGGGAAAGTGTCAAAGAGACAACAACCCGACCAAACAGCCGACGGCCACCAATGGGTCTTCAATACAGCGAGAAAATCCCACACCCGGAGGCGGTCTTCCGCTGGCCCCTAAACAAAATGTGTACTAGTTCAGTGACAATTGACGTCATCCTAAACTCCAACACATATAAATGAACTAAAATTAAAAAAAAAAACAAACATACAAGACTAGCAAAGACCAGAGGCTCCTGACTTGAGACAGGCGAACAAATGCGGCGGGTTAAACATTTTGTGAGATCTCAACCCTGCCCCTATACCTCTAGCCAATGTAGAAAAAAACAAACACACAGCAATACGCACAGTAACTCGAATAATTCAGCGCCCTCTATCGGTCAGTGTCCTCTCGAGGGCTTGAACGCACTATACGCTAATAATCCTTCATCTGCCCTGTGAATCAGGTGACCAATCAGAAGTCTTCAATTTGAGTCTGCGCAATTGGCTACCGGAATTAGATTCAAAGTATAAACAAGATGAATGTAAACAACGCGCTTCAGGTTATCGAGACAAAATATTCGTTTGAATTCAAAGAAAAGCAGATAGAAGCTATAAATTCAATTGTAAATGGAAAGGACACCTTCATTGTTCTTCCGACAGGCTATGGAAAGACCAAAATATACTCTCACTTGCCAGAGATATACGGACTTGTAAACAACATGATGGGAACAATTTTGGTCATATCGCCACTGCAATCCTTGATGTTAGACCAGGTTGCAAAGATGTCAGCAATCGGTATTAATGCAACAATTGTCGGAGAGTGTCAGACTGATAAAAGTGTTTCAGACCAGATTCTGAAGGGTGACTTTGAAATTGTTTTCTCCTCACCTGAAGCTGCACTTATCCCTGGTTTGTGGAGAAAATGCTTTACCAGTGGTGTATTCCGTGACAACTTGAAAGCTGTAGTTATTGATGAAGCCCATTGCATTACTGAATGGTATGTATCGTTTGAATGTTATTGTTTCATTATAAAAAGAGAAGTAAATAATCTTTTGATAAATTAACCAGTTATTATTAATATCAATTGAATCATTTGATACATGTAGAGTCATAATGTAGTTGGACCAAACTTGTTATATTATTATAAACTTAACTCAACAGTGGCTGATGCAGGGGGAGGGTTCTGGGGATTGGAACCCCCTTTTTTGGACAATCAATGCATTTTAATGGGAACAAATAGTTGGAACCCCCCTCTGTCCATGGTTGGGACCCACCCCCTTTTTGAAATGGCTGGATCTGCCCCTGCTCAACATATCAACATACATGCATAGATTGTGTCTGTTGGTTTGGGTATTTTGGGGATTTTTTTAGGAATACATTTGTATACAAAGTACAAATTAAACTTGACATTCACATCTATAAAAAAATAATAATTGTGTCATTATACATGTATTCATATTTAAAACAACAGAAGACATTGAGGTACATGTATAAACACCAGTGCGACATAAACACAGAAAACCAAACAACAGAATAGAATAAAGAATATAAAATTTTTATTTCCCAAATCAGTTACATAATTAACTATATCAACAACAACTCTTAATATTCGCAAGTGTAAAGTCTTCTGTAGCGATCGATAGTGAGTCGGAATATAACGACTGGATTATTCGGGTTATACGCACAGTAAAACTCAATAAATACTTAAGAATCTGTATGACCAAAACGAATATAACAAGAAAAGCAAACGTCATCCAAAGTCAATTTTGCCTAAAAGAGTTTCCCAAAATTTTCAACAACGAAGTTAAGAAAAAATGTAACAAATAATGTAAATCACGTCATTAACTACGCAATGACTATTGAGTTGCTGCTACTATCGGGGAGTACCATCTAGTCCACCATCAGATGTATCGTCAAAGTGCTAGAAAAATGAAAATAACTCTTCATAACTTGACGGTTATTTCAACATGATTATCACGATACAAAAGGCCTTACTTACCTGTTAAAATAGTTCCAAGAAGAAGGAATGAACTGAGTGTTATATTAGCACCAAAAATACTGACTTCATTCATCATTGCACGCATGCTTATAGTGAAAATGATTCCGAAGAGCTGAAACAAGAAAATTATTTCGGACAGTAATTCATGGTTATATTGACTTGAGTTTTATTCATTATTGAAGGCCATATGACCATCTGTTTGCATCCTTGTACTTTCGTTTTGATGACAAGCTGTCTTATTGGCAATCTAATCACATTTCTTTTTTATGTTAACTTCATTGCATGTGAAAAGAGAAATGCAAGTGATGTGATTTCATGAGGTGTAAGCAGTAACCAGTACCGAGTACAACAATGATTGTCGTGGCAATACCGAAAATATTTTATAAACTGAGGGAATATAATACTGTTTTAGAGAACAAAACGTTGTTAGTTATAGATTAATTTATTCATTCATTCATTCATCAATCTATAAAAAAAAATTGTTTCACTGATGTTATCATGGAGAAACGTTTATTCTTTCATACATGTACTTTAGATTCTTGAATTTTGTATTAAAAATTAATTTACGAGTTTTGAAAATCATTACATTCCTGGTATTATTTTAGTAGGTTTCTCTATATATATGAATTGTATTTTGAATAAAACAGCATATTCACCTGGAGAAAAGTGATATTCACCGCGCTAAACGTCACGCGCTTTTACATGTAACGTTATGGTAAAATGGTTGATGTACAATCGGGTTTGGTAAATACTTGTCATTAAATACATTGTTTTCTCTCGAAATATGGAATACAACAAGTACTGTCTTTTGTTTCGGTAAATATGTCGTTTAATTGACTTTTGAAAACTGATATTCCCTTCGGCCGTCGGCCTCAGTGAATATCAGTTTTTCAAAAGTCAATACTATACAATTACTGTCTTTTGATGAGGTAAATGTGTAGTTTTATTGACTTTTGAAAAACTGATATTCACTGAGGCCAACGGCCGAAGTGAATATCAGTTTTTCAAAAGTCAATTAAACCACATATTTACCGAAACAAAAGACAGTAATTGTTTTATTCCATATTCCGAGAGAAATGTATGTAATGGCAATTATTAACCAAAACCAATTGTACATCAATCGTTTTTTTACCAAAATAGTGCAGGTAAAAGCACGCGACGTTATGCGCGGTGAATATCCTTTTTCCGCAGGTGAATATGCTTATTTATTCAAAATCCCATTCATATAGAAAAACCTACTAAAGTTTTATCAATATGGAATAAAACCGCATATTAACCGCATCAAAAGACAGTAATTGTATAATATTACTGGTTTGTTGCCCTCTTACTATTCAAACCAGATGCTCCGCAGGGCGTAGCTTTATACGACCGCAGAGGTTGAACCCTGAACGGTTGGGGCAAGTATGGACACAACATTCAAGCTGGATTCAGCTCTAAAGTTGGATTGTGATTAGATAGTTGACACAGCATAGGTTTCTGACACAGAATGAATGTGTTCTAATGAACTTAAAATTTTTGTTTTCTCTTAGAGCAATTCACTATGCTGTTGAATATTAATCCTCTCAAAAAAATGTTTGAAGAAATTTTCTTTTTTATTTATGAAATTTCAAATGAGAAAAATTGAACCCAATTTTTTTAATCACATCCCCCTTTCCCTTATTCCAAAACTAATCTCAATTAAAATTTCTAATGGAGTTTGCAACAATAACTACTCATTTAAATACATCATAAAATATTAAGATGTAAAAAAAATGCTTGTTATCACTGAATGGTAAAGATTATTTTAATTTATCAGTTGGTAGTAAAAAGTGAATATACATTGTATATTGTATATAACAAAGATTTAAGTTGATTCTGGACAAAGAAAGATAACTCCAATTTAAAAAAAATCTTGCTATTGCACAATATTTTGCAATTAGATATTTCTTGCTTACTATTCTGGACAAAGAAAGATAACTCTAATTAAAAAAAAATTTGCTATTTTACAATATTGTGCAATTAGATATTTCTTGCCATTGCGCAATACTGTGCAATTGAAAAGACTTGCTATTGCACAATACTTAATGTAATAATTTTAGATCCTGATTTGAACCAACTTGAAAACTGGGCCCATAATAAAAAATCTAAGTACATTTTTGGATTCAGCATATCAAAGAACCCCAAGATTTCAATTTTTGTTAAAATCAGACTAAGTTTAATTTTGGACCCTTTGGACTTTAGTGTAGACCAATTTGAAAACAGGACCAAAAATGAAGAATCTACATACACAGTTAGATTTGGTATATCAAAGAACCCCATTTATTCAATTTTTGATGAAATCAAACAAAGTTTAATTTTGGACCCCGATTTGGACCAACTTGAAAACTGGGCCAATAATCAAGAATCTAAGTACATTTTTAGATTCAGCATATCAAAGAACCTAACTGATTCATTTTTTGTCAAAATCAAACTAAGTTTAATTTTGGACCCTTTGGACCTTAATGTAGACCAATTTGAAAACGGGACCAAAAGTTAAGAATCTACATACACAGTCATGACAGTTAGATTCGGCATATCAAAGAACCCCAATTATTCAATTTTGATGAAATTAAACAAAGTTTAATTTTGGACCCTTTGGGCCCCTTATTCTGTTGGGACCAAAACTCCCAAAATCAATACCAACCTTCCTTTTATTGTCATAAACCTTGTGTTTAAATTTCATAGATTTCTATTTACTTATACTAACGTTATGGTGCGAAAACCAAGAAAAATGCTTATTTGGGTCCCTTTTTGGCCCCTAATTCCTAAACTGTTGGGACCTAAACTCCCAAAATCAACACCAACCTTCCTTTTGTAGTCATTAACATTGTGTTTAAATTTCATTGATTTCTATTAACTTAAACTAAAGTTATTGTGCGAAAACCAAGAAAATGCTTATTTGGGCCCTTTTTGGCCCCTAATTCTTAAAATGTTGGGACCAAAACTCCCAAAATCAATACCAACCTTTCTTTTGTGGTCATAAACCTTGTGTTAAAATTTCATAGATTTCCATTCACTTTTACTAAAGTTAGAGTGCGAAAACTAAAAGTATTCGGACGACGACGACGACGACGCAGACGACGACGCCAACGTGATAGCAATATACGACGAAAATTTTTTCAAATTTTGCGGTCGTATAAAAACGTTATCAGTCATTCAGGGAAATACTTCTGAACATATTACCTGTGCTGATGCGTTCAAGAGACCGGATGAAGTACCCTCTGATTCTGGATAGGTAATTTCTGCAGCAATTTCAAACCCTACAGGCAAGTAACCAGTCATGAAAAATCTACGTAGATGGAAAAAGTATATAGAAAGGAAGTTTTCGAGTCATAATACATACAACTGCATAATATGCTAAAAATTATCAACTTAATGATAGTGTGTACTAAATATAAACTGAATACTATAAGTTATAAGGTTCGCTACTGACCCCCTACGGATCCATAGAGGGTTAGTAAAATCCATAGGGGGTGAGGCCGGAGGCCGAATCCGCTATGGATATTATTCACCCTCTAAGGATTCGTAGGGGGTCCGTAGTTAACCGTATAACGAATTTATCGCACGCTGGACTTTTTCTGCTGAGTTTTGTTGAAAAATAAGCAATGAAACACAACAACATTAATAGATGACGTCACCATTAACGTGTCATGAACCCCCTATGAAATTAACTTACCCCCTATGATACGTATCCTGACGGCGTTAAACCAATCAAAACGTGATAATTTACCCGCGGTGCGATAAATGACCATAGAGGTAAAAAGAAAATTGTAAGTTTAATGATTTTTTTTTCAATAGGTGTGTATTTGGTAATAAGTTCTCTGAGTGATCTTAAGCTTGTATTTGAAAAGTCTATCAATTTTTTTTTTATTTAGGTGGCTACATTTAATTCAAAACTACAACAGCAACGTCTCACGATAGTTTCTGTCGTCTTCCAGCTGTGCAATATAATTAATGCGAAATATCATCACAAACATTAGATTATGCTTTTAAACATGCAGTTTGCTACGTGTAAGCAAATATGATTTTATACCAATTTGCAGTGGCATTTCTAGTAATAAGTAAAATGTTTAAAAACTCAAAATCTTATTGCAAATATTGCAGTTTTGTTCACTGATGTTTGAAAAGCGCTTAGAAAGTAAAACATAAGGCAACTACCAATGTATATCTATACATAAACATAAACAGGTATATACTAAAAGTTCTTTTAGGTAATTATCACTGTCTCAGTCTTTGCCTCGATATCAAAGATCAATAACTTGATGATATATGATTAAAAAAAAAATTCAACCATAAAATAATATTACAACTCATTTAAAAACGAGTTGATGTGTCATTTCCCAGTGAAATATAGTAAATAAAAATTGCGATATATCATCACACACATTCGATTATGTTTTTAAACATGCAGTTTGCTTCGTGTAAGCAAATATGCTTTTATACCAATTTGCAGTTTCGTTTTTAAATTCATCAAGAAATGTAACATCTCAATATTTAGTTTTTCGGGTGGTATCGTGACTCTTTTTTGAAATTGGAATAAGTAACAAGTTGAAAATACGTACCCTAAAATTCCGGCACAAAGATATACTACCCAAAGTAAGTTTACATTCAATGTAAAAGTAAATGCAACCATACTAGCTAACGACAGCAAATATATACCAACAGTTGTTCCTCTAAAAAACAGAAAAATAAGTAAAACAACATTTTATCAGTTGTCTTACATTTTGTAAGTCTGTCTTGTTGCATGTTTCATACATATGAATATTAAATAAGAGATGTACGGCGATAGGTCAATGAGTCATCAAGCCAACAAAACAAGTTTGCTACATACAGTGTTTAAAATACTGATCTACTGTTTCCTAGTCTGATTGCAAAAATGTTATTTGTATGCCCCACCTACGATAGTAGGCGGGGCATTATGTTTTCTGGTCTGTGCGTCCGTTCGTTCGTCCGTCCGTCTGTCCCGTGTCAGGTTAAAGTTTTTGGTCAAGGTAGTTTTTGATGAAGTTGAAGTCCAATCAACTTGAAACTTAGTACACATGTTCCCTATGATATGATCTTTCTAATTTTAATGCCAAATTAGAGTTTCGACCCAAATTTCACGGTCCACTGAACATAGAAAATTATAGTGCGGGTGGGGCATCCGTGTACTATGGACACATTCTTGTTTTCTATATTTTTTTAATGATGTTAATTATCCCCAAATACCAAATCTGATTATAATACAGGTCCCGTGTCTACGCTTCGCTTACATGGATCTGAAAAGTTTCCGTTAACTTTTTAAGAACTTTCGGGATCCTCTTTGTCGTTATGATCCACACCTTCAAAAATGTGTAGGCAGCTGCTAAGGCAGCAATTTCATTGGATGATGAAATAACTACCATGCAGAACAGAAAGAAGAACGGAGTGTTGTCATATCCTTGTAAGCGATGCTTTGACACTGGATCTGTATTTTAATCAATTTGACCATATTCTCCGAGATGAAATTCTTACTTGAATGTTTTAGTTTTATCAAGCCATACTCCGGCAAGTATAGCTCCTACTATTCCTGCTATAACCACTGTCAATCCTATTTCTCCAGCTTCTTTTTGGTGATCCTAAATATTTATAACAGTGAAGAATACACATTGACTTGTTGATAACCAATATTTGAACGCCATTATTCACATATATATTTGAGTTCGTACACAATTGCAGAAAATATAACGTTTTCAAGTTTCAAGCATGACAACAACAACACAGGGTCTTGCAACTGCGTTGCATCAATTGAGGTAACATTTGCACGGTCCAAGCATAACTGATGAAGCTGATTTCCAAAACTATGTTCAATTGGACTTGGATAAAGTACTTTTTTCGTTGATGTAATGTTAAGGGATTAAACTGCTACAACTCAACATTACCAAGCTCCAGACCAAATATAAATCATCCCCTTCCATTGAACCCATGAAAATTCTGACGAAAATTGTCCTTGAACAATGCGTATGAGTATTGTAAAATCTCTAACTTGAAGCAAACAGCAAGTGAATGCACGGTAGATGTAAATACTGCTTACACGCTACAACTCAACATTATCAAGCTACTAACCAAATATAAAAAAAAAAATTCATTCGTAAATCCTTATCTCATCAAGTTTATAAAAAAAAAAATGTAAAGGTAAATAGTACATACCGGGAAATAATTCAAAACGACGGGATTCACTAATGTTGCTATGGCGTAGTATGCTCCTGTGTTTATCCCTAAAAGTACATCCTAGAATCATTTAAAAATACATTCACTAGTCGTTTTGAATTGAATATTTTGAAAAAAACGCGAAGAATGCTTTTGATAACGGTGTTCATTTTCATCTTGGTTGTATATTCTTTCTTGCCTTTGATACAGCTTTCATTTAGTTTTGAAACAGATTCGTAAAGTGTGTTTGTGTGCAGAGCTTTATCTAATAAAAAAAAAATATAAATTAAATGCATTTGTTTACGACGCAAAATCCATCCTTGCTTTTGACAAAATTGAATTGTTTTTCGTTGTTTTGTTGAGGCCTTTTATAGCTTGCTATGCAGTAAGGATTTTGCTCATTGGTGAAGGCCATACGATGACCTATAGTTGCTTACTTTTACGTCATTTGATCTCTGATAGAAAGTTTTCTCTTTTAAGTATGCTTACCACACCTTATACTTTAAATTAAAAAAAATGTGATATATTCTATCCAGTTTTTCCGAAGAAATAGTAAAGCATCGGCGTGTAACTTTTAAGTTTCGTCAATAAGGAAAATCACTACACAAAAGTACGACTTGAGATATTGTCTATTTATTTACAAACACAGTAAAATGCAAAGTTATATTATATCGTAAAACAGGAAGCGAGAGAGATAATGATAAATGTCAAACGCACATCGGAAATCCGTTTCCGGAATATGAAACTACCTGGCGTTTGCTGAGGGTGGTAAAGGGTTATTTTCGTGCAACGTGATCGCCGTTTTTTATTCCACGTTCAACGTGTTTTTACTTTTTTATTTGACGTTCAGTCGTGCAAGACAGGTGCCTCGTTCAACGTGTTATGCTTAGTCAAGTTTACGTGCATCGTGATTTTCAAATGCTTATTTTGCGTGCTCGGTATTTTTCAAATAAAATTCAAACACTTGGCAGGGATCGTCAAGAAAAAAATGGATTTCATTTTGTTTTTTGATAAAGCGGAAAGGCCTTTGATATTTTCATTTAAAAAGTTAAGAAGATCGTTATATACTTTTTTAAAAGCCGTAAACCATTTATATCATAAATGTGTATACTTAATCAGGAATATCAAGTAAAACAGAGAGTTTATATATATACAAGAAAACAGTGAGTCAGTAACAAAAGGTTCACATCAAAGTCTTTATTTTTCGTGCAACGTTCATGACAGAAATTATATCACGTTCAACGTGAAAGTATGTCTTATTTCACGTTTTTTCCGTGCAAGCACCCCCCCCCCCCCCCCTTTTACCACCCTCTTTGCTGTTCGATGAGTGAAAGAGAAACCAATTTTCGTACATACCATAAGTTAATACCAGTAGAAGAAATCCTCTGTTTTTTAATAATCTCAGCAGGGATTTCCCGTAGTGTTGACTGGAGCATTTCTTACTGCTAACAACTGAGCTCTACTTGGTGGTTGTGGGGGCTCTTTCTTAAAAACTACATGTACAAAAAGAAGTATATGTAAAGTATATGTCAGCTGATTTAATTTTATAACTTTTGTTACTGCTTATAGGCATTTTATCACACAAAATATAATTATGATATCTCTTAGACTGGTTCTCTGTCCTTTATCTGTTTAGCTCTGTGATACCCGTATGTTGCAAGGGAGAGGACCAGCCTATGATATCTCTCTATTCTATTTTCTCTAAAATTATTTTTCGTGGGTTACCGTAGGATATTGCATTTCCCTCTTTGTTGATAATAGCGTCGCAACAGAGTCAATGTTATAGAAATCACGAGCATTTACTGGAACTTCTGATTGATGAATCAGATAAAAAAAGATAATCCGTCATGGACATCGGATGCCCTCCAGAAGATTCCACACGCTTTAATAAAGAAAGTCGCCGTTAATTTGTTGACGTCAGTTTATTTTCAGTCAAGTCAAGAACACAGGTTACAATTTTGGATGCGTTATTATCTGCCCGTCCAACTGTTTTATATATTCTTGTTTTATAAACGCAATTATTCACTTAAAACTATTTGGAATACACATTTGTGTATGTAATAGACGTAAAATAAAAAGCGCAATTATAAAACTTCGATTGTATTTAATTCAAATTGGATATTTTTTTCAGGCGGACACATGACCTCATTTCACTTGGTCTCGTTATAATATAAATGGTAACAATTTTACTGTACCAGATGCGCGTTTCGACAATTAATGTCTGTTCAGTGATGCTCGAGACCAAACTATTTGAAAATCCAAAACCTAATACAAACATTGAAGAGCTGATCAACCAAAAGGACCTGATGTATATCCAAAACTGGACAAGGAATCAGAGCTTTGCATGAGGGAGACATATTCTTAATTCAAATTGATTCCAACATTTTATAACAGTAAATTTCAAACAAAACAATATCCGTGTTTTCATGCCAGTACCGACGAAGTACTGGCTACTGGGCTGGTGATACCCTCGGGAACTAACAGTATACCAGCAGAAGTATCGACACAGTGGTAGTAATAATATAAACGATACCAATGTTTCTGCATCAGATGCGCATTTCGACAATTAATGTCTCTTCACTGATGCTCGATACCAAAATATTTGAAAATCCAAAGCCTAATACAAACCTTGTAAAAGTACGACAATGGCACATCAACACACAAAAACACAATTAAACAACAAACAACAATGGAGTGTATTTTTCGAGGCGATGCGTGCAGAGACTGTGTAACAGTGACGGAAAATAATGTTTAGATATACTTACTAACTAAAACCATTAAAAAGAGAAGCGTTGTGACGCCAGCGCCAATATAAAACAAAGTATATAAACGGCTGCTGACCAGATCTATGTCGGGACTATATTTCACCAGTAGCGGAGGAAGTAAAAATCCTACAGCTGCACCAATCTACAAATATGGCAATGAAAAAAACAATAACCTGCTGTTTGACGTGTCAGAGATTTTTTTTTATTTCCATGAGCAACACGACGGGTGCCTCAATTAGAGCAAGAATTGTTTACCCTTTCAAGATCAATTGAGATCATTCCCGTCTTTTTGTAGGGGTTCGTGGTGGTGAATAATCTTTAGTTTTCTATGTAGCGTTTTATTCATTTTCTTTCCGTCGTTTTCCGTTTTTTTATTTGTCATTTTGAAAGTCGGTCTCGTGAGATGTATTGTCTCTTCGGTTTATTTGGCCACTTTTGTTATTATTTTTTAACATCCATCCATATTTATCTTAATGTATATTGAAGCAATATACACTTTTTCATTCCAGGACCTGTTATAGTTTACTTAACGGCATTGGTATTACTCAATGCCGTAGGTATTTTCATCAGCATGATCAGGTTCATCCTTGTCACGTGGTCTTTTGCAGAGTTTTCTCATTGACAATCATAACACATCTCCTTGCTTTATATTTCTGGAATTAATTTTCTGTGGAATACGCATTTTCAGTTTATGAATTTCATTTCTTTGTTGGATAATACAGGTACAAATTTAATACGAACTTCAATCTCCAATGGTAAAATTGTTAAATCAGTATTCTAAATACAAAATTGTTAATAACATAATTGTCAATTCAAACAGTGCAGTGTTATACATGTATAATGGCAAGCCTTCACAGTCAAACATGAGAAATTTGCATATTAAAAGGTTCGTGTACTTATCCTTTTAAGGAATGACTGTAGTAATATTTTTTTCTGTCTTTGAAGAAGTAACATAAAAAAAATGGTGCACACTGAATAACCCGCGTAGCGCCTCATAAAAAAATGTGCACCACATTTTGTATGTTATTTCGAATAGACAGAAAAAATATTGCAGTAATTCCTTATACATTAATTGATTCTAAATTCAATTTTTAAGGAGTAAATCATGAAAAAAACGTTGACTACTTCACGGTCACATGACAAAATTATGTCTCTGATCTGATAGACAAAAAACTTTCCGCCGATCAGAAAAAGTGTTACATCCAAAATTAAATTATTAAAAATAGTTAGAATCACTGTCGATTGCTATACGTACAATGTCAAATATTCCAATTTATGTACATTCAAGACCATAAGTAGGTTTTGAAATGTGCATAAAGGGAGTGAAATAGACTGGCAACTAGTGGAAAAAACTTACTATGCATTAGGGCAGAGATTTTGCCTTACACCATGCCACCAACGTCATCACCTCATAGAGCTATTGCAAATATACTTGAACATGCAGAAAGTATGGCGATATTCCTACACAAGATATTATAGATTTAACCTCCAAATTCCGACCGGACGTGACTGCGTTATTGAAAATCCTGCACAACAACTCTTTAAATAAAATTGTGTTTACTGCTAGATGAAGCCAGGGCAAGTTTAAAAAAATGAGTAAGATTTGATGAGCAAGAAAAAGCGATAATGCGTGACGAATACACAGTATTACAAAATGATGACACTGCCTTTTTAAGAAAAACATATACATTCTCTAAAGATATACCCTACAAAGAACTCGATTCGGATTTAGATGACAGAGAAGGCAGCGGTTTATTCTTCAGCATTAGCACTTGCAGAATAAGTCGTATTTTAATGATAACACCATTTACCGAATGTTTACTAACCATGAGCAACAAGACAGGTACCACAAGAGGAGAAGGATCAGCTTACTCTTCCCGAACATTTGATATCATTAAGGTTACACAAAACTTTAAAAGAGGTGACATAATAAACTTTAGTTTAGTTCTGTTCTTGCAAGCAGAATGATACTCTCTACCAAAGATGTTCTGTAAAGATACACAAGCACCTGCAAATTGTATACTCTTATAGATATATTATCCCTTGTCTGTTGACTTGGGTGATGTTACGTGAATATTGAAAGTTCAAGATAGGAAAAGTGAAGAAATCGTCTTTGCTGATTTGTTTCTCATGTAGGCCATTTAAACCAAGTCCTTAATTTAAAACAATGTTAAATAATATACCTGGTTACCAAATACACCTAAAGACGTTGCTGTTGATACCTGGTTTGGACCAAACCATATTGCTGCAAGTCTCGCAGGGATACCAAGTATAAAAACCTGAGCTACCGAACAAACAGACTGGCCGAACATCAATAACGCAAAACGATCGGGGCTAACACATGCTACTTTAATCCAAGCGCCAACTGCATTCAGGAAACTTCCGCAAATAATCACAACCCTAAGTCCTTTTTTGTCTAGAAGCCATGTTACTGGAAAGATTAGCGGTATATACGCCAGCATGTAGACCATTGATAGCCAATCTAGAGCAGTCTCTTGTTGAAATTTGTCCTCTGGCAAACTGGCATTGTAATAGTTGAGTAACACATCTCCTATTATGTTCAGATGTAACCATTGGAAACTGTTGGTCAACGAAACAAATGAAAACAAAAAAAGTATAATCCAACGCCTTTTGTAGACTTGTGGTAGAATATTATCTTCGGTTACTTTCGTTGTCTTATCTTCGGTAACTTTCGATGTCTTATCTTCGGTAAATTTCGGTGTCTTATCTTCGGTAACTTTCGTTGTCCGTTCCTCTTGGTCATCCATTGTACTGTAATTAAATTAGTCAGTAATTTATCATATGACAATAAACGATTTTTTTTTCTTGTTCATCATTTGTAGGGTGAAAAATAAAACATAATAAACTTTTACAACATACAGTCTAGATAGGCAAACAAGGGATGTGTGAATGAAAACTGGTGTAACCCACCATATTGTGTGTCTGTACTAAGTAAGGCTATCTGTACAATCAGTATCATGGTGGTGAGTTGTTTGTTCTCGATTGTCTATATGTACTTATGAGGAGTTGGGTTTTGTTGGTTTGTATGGCTTGTACTGTCCGATATTTTGTGGTGATTCCTTTTTCTTTTCTTTTCATGTATTTTTTATATAGTATATAGGCGTCTGGTACCATTTCAGCACTGCACGTAATACACCTGTTTTTAATAACTGTACACTCGAGACCGAGAGTTTAGGAAACCAAATGTATCGAATAGATATAAGAAGATGAGGTATGAGTGCCAATGAGACAACTCTCCATCCAAGAATAGTCTGTTTACCAATTCCGTTATCAATCCTGTAATTACAGCTTCGAATTCATTCGTACGAGTTGTTTGCCTTGAAAGAGACATACATAAGGGTCTTGATGGGGGGGGTTGGGGGGGAGAGGTCCTTCATTTTTGTATTCTTTAAAAAAAAAAATCAGGCCATTTTTTTCTCTATTCTTTATAATTTTTTCCTGTTATTCAATATTCTTTATATTTCAGCATTCTATTATATCTACCTTTTGTAATTTTGTTTTTACTTTTTTTCTATTCTCCATACTGCATGTACTGGTTGCCTTTTATTCTGCACTTTTATCGATTATTCTCTATTCTGGTGACCCCTTCCAGATCCTCATACATTTTCCTTAACAATTACGAGCTAGCGGAAAAAGCACTAATGGCTTTTGTGCTTAATGTGTGCAATCTTTACGTTTTTCAAATTCATCACATGTAATCTTTTGTTAAGCTACCAATCGTTTTTTTCATCAAAAATGTTTAAACGCCTATATATACATTACTTTCAACTTATTACGCTTTGCATGGGCAAACAACCCATTTTATGTTAAGTTATATCATTGCATAATTTAGCATCTAAAAATTTAGTCATAATGCATTATTTAAATCATGTTCAATTATGAAAACGTCAATCTTGGGGAGGAGAAACTATTAAACAAATATTTCATGAAAAAGAACAATTTGGTTAAAGGACAATATATTTACTTCAGAATATCCGAATCCTGGTTTGAAATTGACCTAAAAATTCTTACTTTTCAGAATCAAGTGATAAAAAGCCTTAGTAACAAGATTATTGGCTAAAAAAGAATACTAAAAAGAGCATATGAAAGTTATAGTTCAATTTCTTGTCAATCATAATTTACTGATAGCTGCTTTTGTTGATTTAATTTTACAAGGATTTTACCGTCGAAGTGTATGACCTCAAACTTTTCATAATTGAACATAATTTAAATGAACCACAAACATAACGAATGTTAAGGAATAATATGCGATAATTAAATTATCATAGTTTCTCTTCTTTAATAATCAACCATTAAACAGAAAAGATGTTTTTATCATATGAACTTTAAAATATCATCAGTATATATATATGTATATATGTCTTGTCCAATGTTATTTTTATTAATAAATCTAGTATATAGAAAAAAGTAAACGACCTTACAGTGCACAAGTATCGGCATAAAAAATATCAATTACGTTCATCGCAACCCAAACTATATCATGTGCATGAATTATACTAGTAAAGATAAATAAAATAATACATTAAAAACATGTATTACAAACTGACAAACATGTAAATCTAGCTACATGTCTCAAAATACTGGCAATTTTGTATGTAGCTAAAGAATTGATTTACAAAATTAATCTATTCCAAACCAATCACAATGACGAAATAATAATTAAAAGTAGTTTAGCATGAGTTTCATGACGAAGCATAAAACAATACAGAGATCATAGACCAAGCTACTACGACCTCTGCAAAAATATAACATGCGTTTCATGATGAAGCATAAAACAAAACCCACTACATATTAACTTTACAAAATCAAATACACAGAGGTCATAGACCAAGCTACTACGACCTCTGAAAGAGTAGCATGAGTTTCATGACGAAGCATAAAACAATACAGAGATCATAGACCAAGCTACTACGACCTCTGCAAAACTAAAGCAGCATGAGTTTCATGACGAAGCATAAAACAATACCCACTACATACTACAATATTTGCAAAAGTAAATGCACAGAGGTCATAGACCAAGCTACCACAACCTCTGAGAAATAATACACAGAGGACATAAGTACAAGCAACCACGCCCTCTGCGAAAATTTAAATATCGTCCACATTACCCAAACAGGCAAAGACGGTTAAATTGGTTCGTAATAAATAAGCATTGGGTTGCGATATAGGTAAGAGACATATACTTTTTATACCGATTACATAAAGCAAACAAGGTACACTTGCATAAATTAAAATACTAACAATTATAGCGATTAGGCTATAAACTTGCAAAATTATAATAAGCTCAAACCAAACTGCCGTGGCGATATTTACGAAAGTAGCATGAGTTTCGTGACATAGCATAAAACAATGAACTCTGCATAAAACGTAATTGAAAAAGCACATACACAGAGGTCACAAGTACATGCAATTAAGCTCACTGCACCAATTGAAATATCGTCAACCTTACCCAAACAAGTAAGGCAAATGGGTTTGTAACACAATAGCTTAGCATTAAAACTTAAACTGTCTTGCTCTTTCATATAAGAGTACTTAAAATGTATGGAACCGTTAATAACATCATATAAATTATGTGTATAACTTTGCATTCTATCATGTATGGTATTATTATCGTTATGCAATAATTCAATTTTTAATTGTAGTTAAATTTAAACGAATCATGTATCTTACAAATACAAAAGGCGGATATACGTTCTGCAAACATAATGATGCTGTAAAGGATGCAGTAACTTGTAAAATTACAGCATCAGGTTAATCATCAGAGTAAATGATAAATAATTACATTTTGATCGCAAACGCACAACGTCGCCACCCACATGAAAATCAATTTGACCCACTATCTCTTTGACAAAGAAATGAATTTGACCAACTGCTCATGTTTGGCAAAAATCTAAATCGTGAGTTCTATCCGAATGGAAGAATGGTTAAAAAAAATTAACTGTACGTTTGTTCAAAATGTAAGCATAGAATAGCTTAAAAATAAAAGTATAGTTCGATTTTACCTGAAATAGCTAAAATGAAATCACTCCAGTCCAAAATTATCCATAAAACAAAAAACAAAATCACATATAATTTTGAACAAATTGTTTGATAAGAATCACAAGTTAACACATCAAATGCTGATGATAAAAGGAAGTGACCACAATACACTTACACGTGAACTCGTACTGACCCGCAAGATCATTGACCAATAAGAAAGATGATATCCAATCATGCATTGGTCATAAGTGAAATTTCTCTGCACGTGAAAACATGTTATCTAATTTCAACAATTTATCGTTTAATTAAGTAGGACACTCTGATCCTTTGACCAGACTAGAGACATCATAATTTACAGTATTAATAGCTCACTCTTTTATTTAAGTCGGTTAGTAATAACCAATTAAAACAGAATTATCTTCTCTGCTGTCTTAACTTATTTTATTCCGCTTAATTTTCAATTAGCAAATAAAATTGGTTATTTAAATCATGTTCAATTATGAAAAGTTTGAGGTCATACACTTCGACGGTAAAATCCTTGTAAAATAAAAACAACAAAAGCAGCTATCAGTAAATTATGATTGACAAGAAATTGAACTATAACTTTCATATTCTCTTTTTAGTATTCTTTTTTAGCCAATAATCTTGTTACTAAGGCTTTTTATCACTTGATTCTGAAAACTAAGAATTTTTAGGTCAATTTCAAACCAGGACTCGGATATTCTGAAGTAAATATATTGTCCTAAATTAACCAAATTGTTCTTTTTCATGAAATATTTGTTTAATAGTTTCTCCTATAAGATTGAGTTTTCCAATTTCATCTTTTTATACTTTGCTACTTGTATTTGTTGTGAACATACGACCTCACGATGTCCTTCTTTTGTTTAATTTCAAGTACTGAAGATTGAATAAACGACATCGGCGGTCTTGTGGTAGAGTACTCGCATCGACTTCCGGTGGTCGATATGAGCACATGTCTTTTAGGTTTAAGACATGTCAGCTCGTAAACATGGTAAAATCAGAAGAAAAAAAGTGTGCCTGAGAAAGAATGCCTCGATCCCTGCATGAGGACTATTACTTTGATATTTTCAAATCTTATTGAAATATCATTTGCATGCAATATTTCCCACTGGACTGTTATTCGGTTGCATCATTACACAATTGGATAGTTAGGAATTCTGCATTGTTTACTAAAATATTTGTCTACTGACTAGCGTCCGGGTTTGTAGTCAGCTGACGGTGTACTTGCCGTGAGCTTGCGGCCTGTAAATAAACAGCATTTTTAAATAATAACGGTCTCGATTCATGACATCACATTTATCAGCGCTTTTACTACTTTGTGTACGTTGGCGCTTTTTTACTTATATGATGTTTAATATGTTCATTTTTCCATTGTGTATATTGTATTGTATTGTTTGTATATGCCTTCAACCCACAGGGGTATAAATGTGCATTTCATGAATAAATAAAATATATTATATGCCTTACCTTTTCATTTTTATCTAACCGTCCTTATCATTGTCAAAATCCACAAATACAAATGTCAGGTACATCTACTGGCATTATTCACCTACTTTTAGTATAAAATGTCAAGGGTATAATTTGGTTGTATATTTGATGTATACATACTTTAACATCCTTGAAGGTTATGTTATGTGTGTCATTTGACGACGTATCAATGCCTGTACAAACGAACGTTTATATAAAAAGGCCACAATTTATAAGAAATTAACTTGATACAGTATATGTTAAAATTTCTAATTATCTAAATTAACCATTGAAGTCGGAATTTATTTTCCGAAAATAATAAGAATTCATCACATATGCCAGCTCATAAGCATGTCATTATTGTCCTAAACATTGTGTTGTTTGACCATAACATATCTGTGTCGGTAAATGTTTTATCTACTTTGACATTTTTCTTTGATAAGATTTAAATAAATTCAATTATTGTATATACATTTACAGTCACATATTTAAATGACAGATAATTGAATTTACATCGTCGAGTAAGTTGACATTTTAAAAATGCCCTTATATATTAGGCCAATTAAAATTAATTGATAGATTTTCATCCCCGCCCGCCCCTCTGAAATCGTCCCGCCCGGATTTTTTTTATTTTTAAAAAAATTTCCGGATTTTGTTCATTTCCGTATCCGGTAAGCGTCAAAAATTTCGTTTGAAATTCCTTCAAAACTTCCTGTTTCAAAATTCGGTTTTCTTATTTCTTCGAGTAATTTAAAATGATTCTGCAGCTCTATGATGACGAATCATCTACCGAGAATATATATTGATTACGAGAAAGGCATGAAATAATCGGGTTACAAGTAATACGCTGTGTCCAAGAGCGCAAATCGCGGCATAAGTTAACAGAAATTTCTGTGTCTGTGATTAGAGATCATTAGAAAACCGTTGATTTTTTTATTGATAAAATGACTTTGTCAGTGGCAGGAACTTTGGACTCTGAATTATATCCAAAGAGCAAGAATCGTGGAACACATTGGTACATAAACATAACTGGATTAAACAAATTGACACAAGCACGAACTTGTTAGATTAAACAGGTCAGGAATAACCATCAATTGGTAGATTATACCTCAATTGACGTATAATCCACCAACTGGTGGTTATTCCTGACCTGTTAATGACAGTATATTGAGTTCAAAAAGTCGGCAAACATACACATAGATTTACCCATGGCTATTGTTTTTTTGTTGACAAACAACAAACACCTTCTGTTCCATTACTCTCAATAGAGTCATTAAACAACTTCTTCTTTTTTGTTAAGTTCATAATTTACATATTAATTATAGTTACATCTATAAGAAGAATCATAAAAGCACCAATCCTAATTTTGTTCAAAACTGTTTGAATTTTCATTTTATTCTGTACTCATAATTCTTTTGTTGCATACCAATGCATATTTGTTTCCTTTTATGGAGACAAAAAAAATATTGCTTAGAAAGACAAATAAATTTGGTGAAGGTAGTCCAACTGAAGAGAGCATTTCTCATATGTTTTTGCTGTTTACTAAAAATAGGTTTCTAAAGCAGCGATTACATGTAGAACAGCGGTTGCCAATCAGAAATATTTATTTTTATTTAAGATTTGAAAAATTATGTACGATTTCTTATGCAAAATAACATGTTTATACATGTACATGATATAAGCTTATTATTACACTTGCATATACGAAGAGCATGTCACAAGAGGGTTTCATAAGAAATCAAAATTAAAATATAAAATCCTCCCACCCGCCCCATTTTTTTCAAAAATTTGGATGAAAATCTACTAATTAATTTTAGTTGGCCTTATTGCATAAAAATTATTTTTTTCACTTTCCAAACCGTTCCAAAGTGCGCCATGTTTTATTTCGTTAGTGAAAAGATGGTTACAGACCTAAGGACAATTAAAACTTTAATAAAGAGTCTGTTCTGTTATCACTCAAGAGCCAGCCCTGTAATTCTTTATCACTCATGGGCCAGTATCATGAAAACCTATCTTAAGTTTCATTTAAGAGAGAGTTTGCCAATAATTGCTTATATCCACCTCATTTGAACCTTGGCAGATAGTTGTCTCATTGGCAATCATACCATATCTCCTTATTTTTATATCAAAAAAATATTTTCAAACATTGAATAAAAACAAAAATGACAGAGGGAGATGCTCTACACGGTCCAATGAAAACAAGGGACCATTTTTCTTTCCCTATTGTTAATTTTCTTTTTTTGAACGGTGATTTTCCTTTTGCATCGCTCTGCGGTGTTTATATATCGCAACTCGTTCGATATGCGAGTTCCATATGTGTCTGTCATAAATTGTTGTTGGCTTTGAACAAGCTGTCAGTAACTGCGAGTACTCTCAGATCTGTACTTTGTGTCTTTTTTGTTGTTAAGGATGTATTATAAATACCCTGTAATGTCCGGGTTTGTGTTTTTGTTGGATTTTTTTTTCTGCTTTGTATCGATCTGATGTTTTAATATAAAAAAAGGAGATATGGTTTGATTGCAAATGAGACAACTATCCACCAAAGTTCAAATGAAGTGGATGTAAGCAATTATAGGAAACCCTACAGCCTTCAACAATGAGAAAACCCATACCATATGGTCGGTTATAAAAGGCCCCGACATGAAAAAATATGAAACAATTCAATTGAGAAAACTAACGGCCTAATTTATAACAAAACAATTTACGAAAACCAAATATGACACAGGCTCTTGACTTGGGACAGGCACATACAGAATATGGCGGGGTTAAACATGAGCGCTCAACTCTCCTCTAGCTTGGGACAGTGGTGTAACAGTACAGCATAAGAAAAAACTATAAAAACGAGTTGCAATAGGCTCATCTCATCAGATGGATACAAATAGAAATACATCTAACGAAACACAGAGTGCACGTGAACGGATACTTATACATCCCCCACAACAACCAATAATATTATCATCAGACAAATTATTTATAGAAACTGGAAGATATAACTAGAGGCTCTAAAGAGCCTGTGTCGCTCACCTTGGTCTATGTGACTATTAAACAAAGGAAGCAGATGGATTCATGACAAAATTGTATTTTGGTGATGGTGATGTGTTTGTACATCTTACTTTACTGAACATCCTTGCAGCTTACAATTATCTCTATCTATAATGAAGTTGGCCCAGTAGTTTCAGTGGAAAATGTTAGTAAAAATTTACAAATTTTATAAAAATTGTTGAAAATTGACTATAAAGGACAATAACTCCTTAGGGGGTCAATTGACCATTTCGGTCATGTTGACTTATTTGTAAATCTTACTTTGCTGAACATTATTGCTGTTTACAGTTTATTTCTATCTATAATAATTTTCAAGATAATAACCAAAAACAGTAAAATTTCCTTAAAATTACCAATTCAGGGGCAGGAACCCAACAACGGGTTGTCCGATTTATCTGAAAATTTCAGGGCAGATAGATCTTGACCTGATAAACAATTTATCCCCCTGTCAGATTTGCTCTAAAGGCTTTGGTTTTTGAGTTATAAGCCAAAAACTGCATTTTACCCCTATCTTCTATTTTTAGCCATGGCGGCCATCTTGGTTGGATGGCCGGGTCATCGGACACATTTTTTAAACTAGATACCTAAAAGGTGATTGTGGATAAGTTTGGATTAATTTGGCCCAGTAGTTTCAGAGAAGAAGATTTTTGTAAAAGATTACTAAGATTTACGAAAAATGGTTAAAAATTGACTATAAAGGGCAATAACTCCTATATGGGTCAACTGACCATTTCGGTCATGTCGACTTATTTGTAAATCTTACTTTGCTGAACATTATTGCTGTTTACAGTTTATTTCTATCTTTAATAATTTTCAAGATAATAACCAAAAACAGTAAAATTTCCTTAAAATTACCAATTCAGGGGCAGCAACCCAACCACAGGTTGTCAGATTCATCTGAAAATTTCAGGGTAGATAGATCTTGACCTGATAAACAATTTTCTAATAGTCAGATTTGCTCTTAATGCTTTGGTTTTTAAGTTATAAGCCAAAAACTGCATTTTACCCCTATGTTCTATTTTTAGCCATGGCGGCCATCTTGGTTGGTTGGCCGGGTCCCTGGACACATTTTTTAAACTAGATACCCCAAAGATAATTGTGGCCAAGTGTGGATAAATTTGGCCCAGTGGTTTCAGAGGAGAAAATTTTTGTAAAAGATTACTAAGATTTACGAAAAATGGTTAAAAATTGACTATAAAGGGCAATAACTCCTATATGGGTCATTTGACCATTTTGGTCATGTTGACTTATTTGTAGATCTTACTTTGCTGAACATTATTGCTGTTTACAGTTTATCTCTATCTATAATAATATTCAAGATAATAACCATATAACGGCAAAATTTCCTTAAAATTGCCAATTCAGGGGCAGCAACCCAACAACCGGTTGTCCGATTCGTCTGAAAATTTTAGGGCAGATAGATCTTGACTTAATAAACAATTTAACCCAGTCAGATTTGCTCTAAATGCTTCGGTTTCAGAGTTATAAGCCAAAAACTGCATTTGACCCCTATGTTCTATTTTCAGCCATGGCGGCCATCTTGGTTGGTTGGCCGGGTAACCGAACACATTTTTTAAACTAAATACCCCAATGATGATTGTGGCCAAGTTTGGTTAAATTTGGCCCAGTAGTTTCAGAGGAGAAGATTTTTGTAAAAGTTAACGACGACGGACGACGGACGACGCCGGACGACGACGGACGCCGGACGACGACGGACGCCGGACGCCAAGTGATGAGAAAAGCTCACTTGGCCCAGGTGAGCTAAAAACAAATCAAGAGAAAATAGAATGTGTTGTAAATGTGGAAAAATTAGATAGAGAATGAATTACATTTCTTAATTAAATTCTCACGACCACACTCGCAAATGGTGTCAAAAGAGAGCCGAAAATTCAGTCCCTGAAATGTTCTCCCCTGAACGGGGATCGAACCAGGAACCTTTGTGTTAGAAGTCCGATGCACTAACCACTACACCACGGCTCTCCGTCTATCTGTGGAAGTATAAGTCCTAGTTCATGAGATTTTGTTTATAGAGATGCGTCTTGATCAACCAAGGGGTCCTGATAAAAATAAGGTTATCTTGACCTACATTTCACATATAAGTGACTGATTAAAGTTTGCGTTAGCGTCCATATCTGATATACAATCGTGGAGAAATAATATTTTAGTTTAAACAATATTTTATTTCAAAAAGTGCACAAAATATAATTATAGAATATGAAATACAGGGATTCGGAAACAAAAAAAACTTAAATAAATCCGTCTGCCTTAAAAAAAAAATGACAAAATTAGGAACATAGTATAAGAAACTCGTATAATTTAATTTTCAATTCTTATCTAACATGTTTATTCTGTGGTTTGTCCGTTACTCAGAAGTCAGTTTGATCGAAAAATGTGATCAACTCGTATTTTCATAATTATAGTGCATGTAGCTGAGAAATATGTTAATGCTTCGAAAATAAGGTTACATCAAATAATGTTTTAACATCTTAATCGACATCGACATAAAAATAATTGTTACGGACCAAATCTCCCTGTTTCTGAAATAAATCGTTGTACAACTTTAAAAATATTTTCGTTTTCCTCATCACTGATTAGTTCACTACCTGATAATAATGTTTGTATATTAGATATTGGTAGTGTAGAAATGGTTTGTGTTCTGATGAGTCGATTATGACATTCTAGCAAATAGTGTTTGCTGCTCTCAACTTGCCCACATATACAGAGGCTGGAAAGAACAATACTTTTTCTGGAAAAGGTGTTCATTTAAGCCACTGCAGTTCAACCGGAGTCTGGCGTGAAGTAATTTGGCCTTTTCTACAACCAGCATTATAATATGTGGGGACTTTCTTAGTATCTCGATTTATATAATTTTTAAAGTCATAAGAAACCTCAAATTAAAAAAAAAAATATGCATATGTTTTTATAACTAAATGGATAGTTTTCATTATACAACTTATGTACATAAAATTATACTTTTTTCTGAGGAAAATTCTTTAATTTGTCCACATTTAGAAGAAGTTTACAGACTTTTAATTGCTTGCTTCCAGGAAGCAATTCGCCGACATATTTTCCGTATGCATAGTGACCCGAGCGTAACCCTCCTCGTAAAAATCCGGTGATCGCAATACGCATGGATCTGTCATTGAAATAAACAAATATCTGATTATACATGTTGAACACGTGCTCAATACCCATGCTTTTTGTGATTTGTTTACTATAAGGTGACAATCGGTAAAACTCGGCTTCAAAACACGGCATTTAATGAGCAGCCATATTTGTTAAATCATAACAAAAAAAGTAAAAACACAAAAATACTGAACTCCGAGGAAAATTCAAAAAGGAAAATCAAAAATCAAAAGGCAAAATCAAAAGTCCAAACACATCAAACGAATGGATAACAACTGTCATATTCCTGACTTGGTACAGGCATTTTCTAATGTAGAAAATGGTGGATTGAACCTGGTTTTATAGCTAGCTAAACCTCTCACTTGTATGACAGTCGCATCAAATTCCATTACATTGTCAACGATGCATGAACAAAACAAACATACTCAAAGAGTAAAAATGTCAAAAATAGGGGTACAACAGTCAATATTGTGTTATCATCTTAATATCACTACATAAACAACAAATGTAACAAAGTAGGCATACATCAAATTTAACATTCTCATTTTGCTTTTCTTATACGGCTGAATTTATCTATGTAAAGTCTACCCATAAATGAAAGAAGGTTTTCATTACTGGTGTAAATTTGCGCGTTTGAAATTCGCACAGGTAGACCTAAAAATAATTTTGTCATATGACGGCATACATAAATGCAGACTCACGTAAAGTAGATATAACAAAAAACAGACTTACAGTAAAAATAATAAATAAAATAATGGTGTGGTTCAAAGTATGACGGGACACATAAGTACAGTTTCACGTCAAATACGGCTGAATTTATCTATGTAAAGTCTACCCATAAATGATAGAAGGTATTCATTACTGGTGTAAAATTGCGCGTTTGAAATTCGCACAGGTAGACATAAAAATAATTTTGTCGTATGACGGCATACATAAATGCAGACTCACGTAAAGTAGATATAACAAAAACCAGATTTAACAGTAATAATAATAAATAAAATAATGGTGTGGTTCAAAGTATGACGGGATACATAAGTACAGTTTCACGTCAAATGTATATCATAAAAAACAGACTAAACAGAAAAAGTAGTCTTATTGAATAAAATAGTTTAGTCATTCATAGTATGTCAAGATCCTTAAGTAAAAGTAATATCAATAAATGAAATAATTTTGCCGTTCAAAGTATGTGGTTTTACGTAACCACAGAGTCACTTCAAATGAATATCTAAAAAAGACATATAAAAGAATACTATAATACGTAATTAAGATGATAACAAACGTCAGTACGCAAAATCTATACTTCAAGACCATCTTGTATTATTTGTGAAGTTGATACGGAATATTTATCAACAAGTTCTGGGTATCTTCCGATGAACTTTTTTAGAAAAAGGACGAGACGTTCTTTGACATACCCCTGGTTCATCAATTTTCTGCTCAGACACTGGTGACGTTTTACAAAGTCTGAATAGGAGCTGCAAGCTCTTGAATACCTAATAAGTTGGGAAATGTATATTCCATATGCAGGTGAAGTTGGTATATTACTACTAAGGTGGGGGAAATTGATAATTTCAAAATTAAAATCGTCTCGTTTGTCATAGATTCTGGTACTGAGATGACTGTGTATGTCAAATTCGAGGTATAAGTCTAAAAATGAGGCAGAGGAAGCCGTGTCTGTGGTCTCTTTAATTTCTAGTTCTGGTGGGTATATTAATGGAATCCAATCAGAAAAGTTCGGATTGTTAATGGAAAGAACATCATCAATATATCTGAAAGTGAAATTAAATAACCTGGCTTCTTTGATCTTCTTGTTTTTGACAAGTGTCTGAAGGAACTCCGATTCATATGAAAATAAGAAGAGGTCGGCAAGGAGAGGCGCACAGTTCGTTCCCATAGGAATGCCGACAATTTGTTGAAAAAGTCTACCTCCAAATTCAACAAATATGTTGTCAATAAGAAACTCCAGCATACTGATCACTTGTTCCTCTGTGTAGTATGTTTTACCCTTTTGTTCCTTATTAACAAAATATGCATTATGGTATCCCAAAGTGATAAATTTATAGCGTATGCTACCATTTTTATGATGAAAAGCATTGTGAATTATTTCTTTTAGACGGGTTTTCAATTTCACATGGGGAATGGTTGTATACAAGGTTGAAAAATCAAAAGTTTTAATAGAACTAATTTCAGAAAAAGACCGAGATTTAAAATTATCCAGAAGTTCTTTAGAGTTTTTCAGAATCCACATATGGTTAATACCACTACGTGAGTAAACAGTTTCACAGTATATCTGAAGACCCTCTTTAACTGCGGACAGAATTTTAGTCAATCTAATGGACAATTCTTTAGTAGAACAAGCAGATGAGCCGGCAATGTACCGTTGTTTGTACGGAATTTTGTGAAGTTTAGGTATCCAATACAAACAAGGTAAGTCCTCCGATTTGTTGTTCAATGCAATGTTCATAGAAGCCATGAAGGACTTATGATTCGCCAAAATCTCATCCTTGTCAAATGATATGTTTTTGTATGTGGGATTACCTGAGTGTTCATTTATTCCTAATTCTTTTATAAGACACTCGTAGTAATACGATTTACATACAAAGACAATATTATTTGAAGCTTTGTCCGCAGGAACAACAACATACTTATCTTGAAGAGATGATAGACATTTCACAGCCTCTTTGTCACTGAAAATGGACTTAGGTCGATCATTCACACAGTTTTTCAACTTATGAATGCGACGTTTTATCAGAGACCTGATTGTTTTGACCCATTCTGACAAAGTGTCCAGTTGCACATCTTCTCGCTTAGCCCATGCTCTGGCGTAGTTCTCAATGGAATCCATAATTATTTTGAAATAGAGAGAGAAAAAATTGACGATTATATGATATATTTGCGAAAATAATGATAAAATTGTGCACAGAGGACTAAGTTTGTGATATATACATGCATTGGTTCAAGAATTGGATAAACATTATTTTTCACCACTCACTCGTTTCATATGACTTTAAGTGTAAATTTTGAAGGACTACATCTAACATATTGTGGAAGCCTGTTCCAATCACGAATAACAGATGGTAGGAAAGAATTTTGATAAAAGGTAGTTCTACAGTTCATATTTTGACCATTAAATGCACTTCTAGTATTATAGTTATAGACTTGGTATAGTTGTTGAGGTACGAGACTACAAAGATAATTAGGAGCTTGATCATGAAAAATTTCGTGAAATTTAATAATTTTATGTCTGGATCTTCTTTTGCTCAGAGATAACCAACCAGTATCATTATAAAGATTAGATTTAGAGCAAAGCTAAGTGGCACCTGTGACTATACGAGCCGCTTCTATTTGAATGCTCTCTAGTTTATCCTTTAAATAAATTGGTATGTTATCCCAAACAGTGTCCGTATATTTGAGAACAAGCCTGATATATATAACTTGTAGATTATTACGCGATAGCTTAAACTTTAAACTCCTCATAAGATTTAAGCGAGGCGTAGATTTATCAATAAATATAGATACAGCACGATACAGCAAAATTGTTGTAATACATGATATGGATTAGGCTGAGAGTTAGTTTTCTTTTTCTATATATTTTACATGTTTTATCTCACGGCATAAAAATCGTTAGCAGACTATACCATAAAACTTGGGTTTTACTCATTGTTGAAGGCCATATGGTAGCATTTAATTACTGCTATTTTAAACTCTTTTTGGATATTTGCCTCATTGGCAATAAATTATCCTTAATTTTACAATGTTTTAAATAAATTAAAAATTGATTCATGAGTAGAATTATCTCCCTTAGTTCCCATATTTTCTTCTGTTCTTGAATTTCATTATTTGTATTAACTACATTGTATGTTGCTTTAAAAACATTCTTTGTCCCAGATTAGTTGGAGGGTTTGACACTATCTTACTAGTTTAACTCCTGCAAGATCCTGTATCTGCCTGTATCAAGTCCGAAACCTGTAATTCAGTGGTTGTCCTTTAATGCTGTGTTACATACATGTACATGTATATTTTTGTGTTCTTGTATCTTAGACATGTTAGAGATACAGTTCTGCATACATAGAAATAGTGGAGAAGAGAATGAAGTTGAATTATCAATCTTCAAGAAAAGACGCTCAATTAATGGTTACATGTATCTGGAATTGTATAAAATGTACATGTACACATTTGCTTTGGAACTATGTAACAAGTCTTTTTATATTGTGTTAAACTAAGCTTCAAAAACCATATTGCTCAGTATTGGCCAGTATTACCGGATTCTGGGAGTATTGCCCAGTCTGGGAAAAACCTGGACCTGGGTTTTGTCAAGCGTGTAATACTTTGCCAACCCTGAAACTGTCATACATGACTATTAGATGACCGGCATTCTTATTTCTAAATGTGTACCTTGATGAACATTTGTTTTTTCTCAATATGCTTTTCCAGTTCCGGAATAAGTTTCAACATTCAGGTCTAAACCAATTCCAAGTAATTCAGTAATTAAGCAACTGAAACTGATAGAGTTTTGTAAATTTTTCGTGAATTCTTCTTGTATTTCTGTCCCAAACATACCCGTTTTCACATAAACAATATCTAAAATGTCAGACGGTAAAGTATGAAAATGATAATTGTAATGAATGTCAATAGATTGGAGCCAAACTAAGTCCCATTCACTTGTTTTTGTTGGCAATGTATTGTAATCTTTAACGTCAGATTCATCTGAATCGGAATCCATGCTAGAATCTGAGTTTTTACCAGAACTCATGTCTTTTTCGATTCATTAGAATATTTCTCTTGTTCTGAAAAATGCTATGCAGTTTCACTGACAAGTATTGGGTATCAAAATATTGAAAAACAGTTGAAGTACATGTAGATTCTGTGAATTCGCCGCTAATGTTTTGGTTGAAAGGGGTGTAACTCTTTATCGGAGATAACAAAAAAAAGCGGTCTCACTAATTAGCGACAACAAGAATTTTAGCGACAAGAAGCGTCAACAAGCGACAAGAATTATTTTTAAAGTATTGCGACTCCGGGCTCGGTACAAATAAAAACAGGTTTAAATAGTGATTTTCATTCTCCTGTGAATAGAAGATCTTGTACATAAATGTAAGTAGTTAACATTTAAAATGTTAGAAATAATCATCAAATTACAAAACCAATATTTGATTTAAAAAATTTACGAATTTTTATTCAAGAACATATTTTAAGATACACATCTTTAAAAATCTATAATAAACCAACCTGTATTGTTAAAAAAATCATTAGGGTGCAGAGCAATTCCAGGCAGCGAACGTATTAGATGAGAACGTTTGGGTGCGAACGTGCTTTAATTTGTTCTATATGATCACCAAAAGTCCATTACTCGATCATGAGTCAAGTCAACTGCAGGACGCCTAATTCGGGTGCGGAAGTTTCTCGCTAAATTAAAGACCCATTGTTGCCCTTCGGCTGTTGTCTGCTCTATGGTCGGGTTTTTGTCTATTTGACACATTCCCCATTTCCATTCTCAATTATATTCTGATATCATATAAAGGTTTTAACTTTTATAAGTTAAGTTAGTCCACTGTGACATGTCTATACCTATACAAATGTTTGTCCTCAATAAATTTAACAATAAAGCTAACTATGCTATCACAGGTCAGTTTTCCGACCGAAAACATTTTACATGAACATTTTGTTTAAGAGCAACTGGTGCAGACACAGGCAATTGTGTCTATCAATAGAAAGGTCCACTAACCATATATAGAGAAGATTATGGACAGTCGATCTTCCTATGAATAGAAAAAAGTGCCTGTGGATGTAGGCTAGAGATTTTCTAAATGAAACAAGAAACAATTAATATTTTTGAGAGATGGTAAAAGAAACTTTGACTTGAAAATGATCTTATCATGGGTTATAAGCTAAGTAAAAATTTTGTAAAGGCAAGTTCGAATGTGAATTGTTAACTTAACTTTGTATTGCTAATTTTTTTTTACAAAAACGGCAACAAAAAGGTTATAATTTATACCAAATGCTGCTGATAATCAATAATATAACAGACATATAAAACAAATAAGACATATATAGCTGTAATTAAAGTCGGGATATGCATTTCAATAACAACCATAGGCCGCCTCAAGAGCTTTTACAACAACAAAAAAGTGCAGTAAACAAAACATAATTGATGCACACCTACTTTCGAAAATAGAAACCAATAGTTCATATTATGCATGATATATATATATATATATAAAAGAAGATGTAGTATGCATTCCTATGAGACATCTCTCCATCTACATGTAAGTCACCATTTTGTAAAAAAGTAAACGATTATAGGTCAAAGTATGTACTTCAACACGGATCCTTTGATCAAATGAAACATGTCATATAATATTTCGACCTTATATATATGCATATAATACAACTTGAAACTTCTATCTAGCAACTCAAATACAAAAAACTTAAGCACGAACATATAGAACAAAATGAGATTTAATAGGCAAACGTTTGCAACATTTAAAAAAAGCACATAGAAATCACAGGTATTTGGGGCATGGACATCCCTTTTTTGGGCCCGACTGTTAAAAAAGTCTTGTTCTTTCTCACAGAAACAATTATGTCTTTAAGAAAGTCCTGTACATTGTCTTTGTTATAATACAGTTACTTCAGAGTGGAGTGCGGGGGCTTCATTTTGTCTAGTGTTTTAGTAAAATATATATCCCAATTATATCCACCTCATTTTGAACCAAGTGAGACATGATATTTTTTTGTTTCAAAATTTCAATTTCAAGGAATAAATATCTCTGGTACCTCTATTATACCTCTAGTAGGGGCAATTAATGTAAAACTGTAAAGAACTATTACATATGAAGTCGATTTCCGATTGTTCGTCAACAGTATAAATGTATAAAAAAAAAAACGACTTCTTTTTCATTTTAAACTGCCAATGATGAGTCTTTATAGACGAAACGTTTGTCTGGCTTGCAGTTATATTATAAGCCAGGTATCTTTGAAGATTTTTAAAATGAACATATCTCAGAACCTGTACATTGTATAGTACTGTCGTTGAACAGCTATCAAATTCCAGCATCAAGCAAGCACATTAATTGCTTTCGAAATTATGTGCAATCCCATTTTCTTTCTTCTGGTTAGTACTCATATTTGTAGCTAAACCATTCAAATAAAAACTTCTCATACAGAACTCGATATTACACCACCACAATCGACCCTGTACATCAAGCTATCATGGGTATGGAAACACAAAGGATATGCAGTATCCGTCCATGACAGTCACCATGGTCACACAAAATCAGTACATGTACCACAAAAATACACAAGCAGAAAAACGCAAAAGAACAGCGCTTTTATTACTTTTTTTCATCTCAAAGTCACAGTGAGGCCTTCAACACGGAGCAAAAAAACTCTCACCTCATTGCAAGTTTAAGACAGCCCCTATAGCACCGGTTTGAGCGGTATCTTTCAAAAACAATTATTTTTAAGATAGACTCTGTAAAACATATTTTTTACTTGTTGTTGTTGCCTTTATGTATATATGTTTGTTCCAGAGGAGTTAGTTGTATGTTGTTTGTGTGGTTTGTTTGAAACTTTGATATTTACGATAGTTCCTTACTTTCGTTGCATGCATCATTGTACAAAACAACAGATTTATTTAGTACAGACTCGGAACCAAAACACAAAACAACACTGGTTACATTTTCGTAAGCTTCGCTCTCATCCTATATGGAATTTACTGACCCCATATATATTGTATTAGGTCACTAGCACACTATGTAACGAATTTATCTTACCGACTATCTTAAAACATGTGATATTTAGACTAGTGGCATATAAAAGTGATCAAGTCTTCAATATTGTTAGTATTATGAACTAACTTCCATATGTCTATTTAAAAACAAATGCCAATAATAACAACTTGTTAACTTTAAATAAGTTGTATGGAATTAATTTCAATCTTATCCATTTAATCGTCTGTTAAAACCTTGAAGATTTTTTTCTCATCGCCGTGTTTTTCGTATAAAGGGACACAACTCCGCTACTAACCTAATATGAAAACTTACTAACCTAATATGAAATATACACGGTCTCCACGAGGTTGCTCTTAACCAATCACATTCTTAAAATGGATAGGAGATAAGGTAAATATAAATAGAAGTGCCTGTAATATCCATTGTGTAATGTATTTATTATTTTGCAGATGAACCAATCTGAAATGTTTGAACTGAAATTATAGATTAAAACGACGCTTTAAGTGTTTCTTGTTTGTTTAGTTTCCTATACTGATAGTCCCGCACTTAATAGAAATTTTTCTTTTGGTCTATCGATATGTTTCAAATATTTTGTTATGTACATGTAATCAGTGGAAGCTACTGGGGTTACATTCGTATTTTTACCATTGTGCTGTCAGTTTCTTTTCCTCTTAGGGAGTTTTGAAAGTCCCCGAGTATCTTTCGTCTCCTTTGTCAAACATCAATGAGGAAAACAAAGAACATTTATTATAAAATGAGATGAGACAACTATGGATTTTTATATCAAGAGATATGACATAATACTACTGAAATAAGGGAAAGTGAAACTATAAAAACTAAATGAAAATCTTCTTGTTTATTAAAAACTTTTATTGGGACTTAGAACAGCATGACAGTGTATATATTCATATATATATATATTTGTAATATTGTTGGTCAACAATGGAAGACTGTTCCGAAATCGTTATCGCATCATGCATCGCAAACAGCAAACATCTAATGACACATGTTGTCCTTTTATGCAGAGTATTTATCGTTTTTCGTTTTAATGATGTTGATGTCTAGGAAATCTATTTTTGAAATTCTCTGAAATGAAGCATAAAAAAACAAAAAGTTATCAATATATTTCAACTTCTATTAGACACTTTAGACCATGTCTTGCCTGTTCCGTTATTTTGAGAGTGTGGCATCTGTAGTTTTTTTTGTGTATATTAAGTTGAATTTAACCACTATTTTTTTAAGTTCTAGTATTGAATTAATTAAACTAGCAAATTAAAATGTATTGCGTTTATTGAGATTCGGTTTCATATATATAATAATATATACAATTAAAAATAAATCAATTAACAAAACATTTCAGAATTTAAAGAATAGAAAAAAAATATAATTTACAATTGAAGAGTTCCGATAAGATCATTAAAAACCCTGAAATAGACCATTTTCTATGGTGTTGTAATCAAAATAAAAGGCGTGCAAAATGTTACCTCGGATATATGATATATACCGTACCTCTCTTTCAGCAGTCTGTCGTCTGTAATTAGCACCAATAAACGCTATATAATGAGAAAAATGAAGTGTTTGTTTAAATTTATAAAGAAGTGTATAAAATAAGCGAAGCCAAACAAATCAAACCCATGGCATGTGATCAAAAACATTAAAATACCCCCCCCGCCCCCCCAAAAAAAAACCAACCAAACAAACAAACTCATAGGAAAGTCCAAAACGATCAAATGAGTACTGGAGGAGATATTTGACCTAAACAGACCTATTAAAAATATAAAAAATAACCAAATCAACTTTAGGTCACCTTTCCTTGATGAAGTTGGAACCTAATCTTTATATAATTTATAATTTTGAACTGAGTTTTAATAAAGATGAGCTAAAAAAAGTAAAGGCTAGGAGATCTGACTTCTGAGCTGGTTGTGAATATGTATATTTTAGCAGTCAACCAGTAACAGTACCGATTAAATGCTTTAAAATGAAAATACACGCTATAAACTAGTATGTCTGAACCTTTTTGGAATTTAATTTTTCTGGAACGACCTAGACTAACCGAAAAACGAAAACTTTAGTTCACAAACAGCTGTATCGACAAAAATGGGGAAAAAAACGAAAAGAACACTTCATAACGTTAACATTTTTATTATTATTAAAAATCACAATTCTTACCCGTTAAAATAGTTCCAAGAAGAAGAAATGAACTGAGTGTAATATTAGCACCAAAAATACTGACTTCATTCATCATTGCACGCATGCTTATAGTGAAAATGATTCCGAAAAGCTGAAGAAGAAATTAATGATTTCGGATAGTAAATCAGTAATGGCTATATATTACATTTTTTTTTTTAAATTGACTTCATGGCATTAAAAAAAGATAATAAAGTCATGTTCTTTCATGCGGTGGAACCAGATAAAGAAGACCAAATGTAAAATGTGATTATTTAGTCCTTTGTTTTATTTAACATGGTTGTAATGTGCCTCTATCACTTACAGTATACAAAGCCTATATACCACTAGCAACTGTCAATATATATAGGTACCAGGATTATAATTTAGTACGCCAGACGCGCGTTTCGTCTACATCAGACTCATCAGTGACGCTCATATCAAAATATTTATAAAGCCAAACAAGAACAAAGTTGAAGAGCAATGAGGATCCACAATTCCAAAAAGTGGTGCCAAATACGGCTAAGGTAATCTATGCCTGGAATAATAAAATCCTTAGTTTTTCGTAAAATTCAAAGTTTTGTAAACAGGAAATTTATAAAAATGACCACATTTTTGATATTCATGTCAACACCGAAATGTTGACTACTGGGCTGGTGATATAAGCGTATTAAAATTGATGAACTTGTTTTCCTTGTTTTTTAGTTCGTTCAAAACAAATAATAGAGTGAAAATGTCCGAGTCGCACTACTTTCGAAAACATTGAGACCAATTGCATTGGCAGTGTAAGAATCTCCTGCACAAACATTACGCAACATACGGTTCTATATAAAAAGACAACATATCAATCATTTAGAAAATACTTCTGAACATATTACCTGTGCTGAAGCGTTTAAAAGCCCGGATGATGTACCCTCCGATTCTGGATAGGTAATTTCTGCAGCAATTTCAAACCCTACAGGCAAGTAGCCAGTCATGAAAAATCTACGTCAACGAAAAAAGATAAAGAAAGGAACGTTTGTTTTATTATACAAAAACTGCATTTCATGCAAAGCATTATAAAAATAGTGACAGACTAAACTACTTTTTGAAAACTAAATGCCATTATAGCGAGGCTATAGAATTTATTTTATTTTGTTAAAAAAAAAAAGTGTTCATTCAATGATTTTTTTTCTCTACAAAAAACGTAATCAGTTCTCAAAGCAAGTCACCCTTTACATTGCTCTTGTGAAATGGAAAAGATCTCAACATTTATTTCATAGCTGATAGTATCCTGCCGATTAACTTGAAGCGGAACTAATAGGAAGCTGAAAATACATACCCTAATATTCCAGCACATAGATATACTACCCATAGTAAGTTTACATTTAATGTGAACGTAAATGCCACCATACCAGCTAACGACAGCAAATATATACCAACAGTTGTCCCCCTGCGATAAACAGATAAAGAATTAGAACTACATTTTATCACTGTTTTATGTGTTTAAAAAATGAAAAGGAATGTAATTCCATACGTACATAATTGTAAATGAGTCAGCAAGCCAACACAACAAATTTTCCACTGTGTCACAGTGTGTAAAAAACCCTACTTGTCTATATAACAGTACTGTGGCCTTGTATGTCTGATTGTAAATATGTTATTTTATATATATATATGTGAATTATTATCATCTACTGAATCTGATTAAATACAGATCCTGTGTCTACATTTCTCTTACATGTACTTGACAACGTCCGTTCTACTTATAAAATGCCTGTTAGGGATCCTCTGGTTAAGTCGAAATTATACACACATTCAAAATTTGTAGGCAGAAATTTCATTGGCTGGTGTAAACATTACCAGAACAAAAGGTAGAACTGAATGTTGTGTTGTGCTGTTAGGTCCTTGAAAGCAAAGCTTAAACACTGGTATATTGGGTTTGGATTTAAATGTGTAATTGCTCATAACCTCTGAGATGATATTCTTACTTGAAAGTTTTAGTTTTATCAAGCCATACTCCAGCTAGTATAGCTCCTACTATTCCAGCTATAACAACTGTTAATCCTATTTCTCCAGCTTCTTTTTGGTGACCCTAAATAATTATTAGTGGAAAATACACATGGACTTTTTTGATAACCAATTTTTGAACAGCAGTATTCACATATTCGAGTTTTTATTCTTACAGAAAATATATATAGCATTTTTGAAGTTTTAAGCATTACAAGAACATAACATGGCATGTCACTGCGTTGCATCGATTGAGGTTATATTTGTACAAAGTCTAACTGATGCTGATTTCCCAAACTCTGTTCAATTTTACTGAAAAAATACTCACATCGATAATGATTTAGGATGAAAATTCTACAACTCAGCATTATCAAGCTCCATACCAAATGCAACTCATCCCTTTCCATTTAACCCACGCAAACTTTGACGAAAATTGTCTTTGAACAATGAGTATTGTAAAATTTAAAAATTGAAGGAAACAGTAAGTGGATGCATGATGATGCGGTAGATGTAATTATTGCCGGCTTATACGCTAAAACTTAACATCATCGAGCTCCTAACCACATACTAAACTATTCGCTGACATAGAAGTGAAGACAACCATTAACGAAAAACTACGCAATGTATTTCGGACGGACAGACTGACAAACGGAATGACAGTATGACTCATCAATGGAGTTGGTCGGTTGTTTGACCTGTTTTTATAGTTGGTGACTCGGGTAGAAATAAAGACATGTAGTGTGATGGCCAAATGTGCACTATCCACTGATAACCAAAGTATGATATAATTAATGACTAGAAATGATTATACAATCTTCAAGAATGAGCAAAAACCATACCATACACATATGAAAGCCCCGGCATTTACAAAAATGTGACGCAATTCCAAAGAGAAGCTAGACTAAAGGTCTGATTTCTGCTTATTAACGAAATAAAAACAAACATGGCAAACAACAATGAATGAAAATCACTGAATTATTTAAGCTTCTTGATTGGGACAGACACACAACGGATGAGTCTTTCTAGTAAAACTATATTTTTATAAATTTGTAAACCAAATAAATCAATCATTGAAGGTTTTTAAAGATGAAAAGTACTTACCGGATAATAGTGCAAAACGACGGGATTCAGTAATGTTGCTATTGCGTAGTAGGATCCTGTGTTTATCCCTAAAAGTACATTCTAGAATGTTTAAAGATATATTCATATAATACATATCTTTTTTAATTAAATATTTTGAGGAATTTGAAGAGTGCTTTTGACAACAGCGTTAATTTTCATTTTTCATCTTTCTGGATTTTCGTACACCTTTCATTTTATTTTTGAAAACTGATTCGAATTCTTCAAGTTTATTTGTGTGCAGAAGCTCTACTGTTTGATCTCTGTTTGGCTCATTGGCAATAAGATCAATTTGTTTTTTTTTTCAAATAATCTGTGTTAAACTCTGTAATATTTTTTTCAAATGTTTTTTTTTATTACAATATAGGCTCCGGCATGTAACTTTTTAGCTGGCGGTTTGTTTAAACAGCGACAGCAATTCTAATAAACTTACCTACCATAAGTTAATACCAGTAAAAGAAACCCTCTGTTTTTTAGTAGTCTCAGCAGGGATTTACCGTAATGTTGACTGGCAGCATTTCTTACTGCTAACCACTGAGCTCTACTTGGTGGTTGTGGTGGTTCTTTCTTAAAAACTGCAACAGTAGAAAGAAGTCTATTATCTTTGTTACTTCCTGTACAGTATGTATCCCAAACTGATTTATTACTCTTTATCTTGTTTTTTTATTTTCTATCCTTTTCAAAAAGTAAGACCTAAATTGTTCTATGGTGGATGTTGCATTTTTTTTTTTGTGATTAAAAACAGTCGCATTACTGCAAAAGCGTCAATGTAATAGAAATCGCTATCATTATTTTAAACTCGTGCTAATAATCATCATTGCAGTCGGCAGAAGAAATTCACTCGCTACATAAGTAAAGACTTTTGCATTTTTTTTATTGACACAACATATGTGATTACATGTACCTGAATTAATTTTTATCTTATCATTTAGAAATAAAGAATACAACGATTTATACACTTGAATGCGATATGATCTGCCCGTTCTTCTTCTGTATGTATAAATTTGTTTTTCATATGCAACCATTCTCTTAATTAAACTTGTTAACAAATTGTTAGAATACACATCAGCGTATGGAATATATGTCAAATGTCAAACGCAAACAAGTTAAAATTGGTGGGTTTTTTTCGGACGGAAACTTCACCTCACTCCTCTTCTCCTCGTAACAACACGCCAATGTAATATAATTATCACGGAAGAAATAAACAACATCATGTTGGTTTTAAATGTGTTCAGAGACGTTGAACAGGGACAGAAAGATGTTGTTTTAATAGCTTAGTTTACTTACTAACTAAAACAAGTAAAAAGAGAACCGTTGTGACACCAGCACCAATATAAAACAAGGTATATAATTGGCTGCTGACCAAATCTATGTCGTGACTATATTTTACCAGGAGCGGAGGTAGTAAAAAGCCAACAGCTGCACCAATCTAAAAAGATAACAATATAAAAATAGCAATAGTAATCTATACTGTTTAATTTGACGTGGCATCGAATTTAAAATTTCTATTAACCACACGATGGGTGCTCATTAAGAGCGCAAAATGTTATGACAACCGTGAGCAACACGACGGGTGCCAAATTTAGAGCAAGAATTGTTTACCCTTTCAAGAGCAACTGAGATTATTCCTTTTTCTGTAGTTTTTTTTTTTGGTAAATACTCTTTATTAGTTTTCCACGTAGCATTTTATTCATTCTCTATCCGTAGTGTTTTTGTCATGACAAAGGCGGTCTCATGAGTTTTATTGTACTTTTGGTATCTTGCGCCACTTATTTGATCACTCTGCTCTTTTGACACCCAATCAAATTTTTAAAATTATCATAATCACGGTAGGTATAGTGTCCGGTTTTTTGAGTGATTTGGTCCATTTTTTTCGAGTGTAGTTCGGGCTTTTTCGAGTGATAAAACATGCGATAAATTTCGTAATTATAACAGTTTTTAACATTAATACCCATCTTATATTGAATTGTAATATATGTTTTGATCAACAAAGAAGCTCAATTTCCTTGTATTTAATAAAAAGATCAGTGTTTGATATTATTGTCCGGTTTTTTTCGAGAGCAACTGTGAATTCGTCCGGGTTTTTAGACAAATAGTCCGTGTTTTTTACAGAAAAATTTGAAGGTATTCTAGGCTTTAAAAAATGATGTCTGAACGGTGTCTACAAAATTATGCAGGTAACTCATATTCATTTTAATTTCATTTCATGCTACTTTTAATTTTACAGTTAATAAAATTTTTGTGGTGAACTCCGGAGATTAATAATAAAAAACATTAATAAAAAAAACATAAAACACACACACACTTAATCCACCCCATTTTTATTACCATTGAACACAACATTTAGATAAAATTTCAGATAAAATCAACAATGAAATGAATAGTTCTTTAGCTTAAATATGATCATTTAGCAATGATAGACAAATACAAAATATGTATAGCATATGCTATCACCAGCTAGATTGTCCAGTGCTTCGAACGACATCAGGAAAAACATTGTAATGTCTTGATTAATATTCATATTTTCTTCTTTTTAGACACATTTTTTCTTTATTGAAAGGAAGTTATCATGGTGTTTAGTTGCTGTATGACCAATTATTATATTTGCATAACCAGACTCCTCCTCGCAGTTGTAGCATTTAGTCATTTTCGGTTTCTGTTTTTATAAACAATAAAATAAATAATACAAGACACAAGACAAATAGATAAGGCCACACCAATTTGATTAATAGTTCTTTGGACAAAAGCTCCAAAAAATATGGGGCGAGCGATCGAAATTTTTTTGATTGTAAAAAATTCTTGAAAATGAGTTTTGTTGAGGCGGATGCTCTACAAGTGGAGCGAGCGGTATAATTTTTTTTTTTAAATGTGCATTTTAGAAATTTATGTACATGTTAAAACTGGGTAACTTCAAAGAAAAAAGAGGAGAAACATGCTCTTACGCATATAATTTGATGTGTTTGTATCTGTAGTACAGTCTATACCATACCAAACTTTCTGGTTTGCTTTGGTTTAGTATAATTTTGATTATTTTCGTCAAATAAGCTTTAACTGCGTGAATTTTTATCTAAATTCACACATGTGTATATACATTGTATTAAGGAGGCAAAGCGGATAAAGTTTAGCGGGAGTAATTATGTTAGTTAGGTAAATATATTGTATGGAATAAAATTAAGCTATGTGTATATATAAAAAAAAAAAACTTGAAAAATAATCAATATCTTTGGTACAGTTGTTTTCATATATACTAGTGATTGTTTATTGGCTGCTTGGCATCTAGTTGGAACTATTTCTCCATAACAGGATCAACATAATGAGCGACTGAGGTGAATATTTCAACAACATCTTGAGTAAAATAGTTATATTGCTATGCACGTAGATCTCAGTGTAATGAAACATTCCCTTAAAATACATTGTACATTAAGTCATTAATCCACATTCACATGCATTATTTTGATTTGGCAAAATACATTTTGCTTTTTCCCCTGTAACCTGAAATTAATGTATCTCAAACTGGAAGTGGTTGGAACAATAATACATGCCTTATTATTATTTGCAGGCCACCACCACTTCAGTCTTGAATATTGGAACTCTTAAATTATCCATTACAAAAGAGTTCTGAGTGCATGTCAATAGACTAACAAGGGGATATGGGTTTTCAACAAAATTGGATTAATATGTCATTTTTTTAAAATCGTGTGAATTTAATATCAATTTCATCCAAGACAGATAGCTCTATCTATGTCTGTTGTAGTCCGAGATTACTCTGACGTCAAACGGCTGTTTTGCCTGACAGGTTGGGGCCGTTGGACAAAAACACCATATCTTGTCTGGCAAAACAGCCGTTGTACATCAGATTAATCTCGGACTATGTCTGTTGAAACAATGATCGGGAATGACAATGATCAGTTCTAACGAGTACTGTTGTGATCGTGGTCATCTAACAAAAGATTTTTTTATTTTGTCTTTTAGAACAGGTGAAATGAAATCCCTTTCAAATAACTGTGTGTTTAATTACTACTTGTCCTATGCAATGATCTAACACAACTTCATGTTGTCATCCCGATTTTTGACCTTTTATTAACAAATCGATTTATCACACGTGCGTTTGAATCAATCGGAGCAATATATGCACAAGAAAAACGTCTATGAGAAAAAAAATGTCAAGGATAAACTAATTTTGGAGCGGCATGCGGCCCAAAAATTTGCGGAAGCGGTAATATTTTTTTTTTATTGAAAAGCCAATTTCTCCAAAACAGGAGCGGGAAAATCCAAAGAACTATTAATCAAATTGGTGTGGCCTAATAGAATATCTAAGATGTATACTCTTTTAAGAACATATATATATATATATATCTCATCTTATACAATATATGTATGAACGTTTCAATTCGAATTGTCTATGCTTATGTTCCCGACCATATGAGTATTAGGACCATATGCGTATTATCATATGGTAAAACTGTTCGCGTATGGTCGGACCATATGATAGATATAGGAAGATGTGGTATGAGTGCCGATGAGACAACTCTCCATCCAAATAACAATTTATAAAAGTAAACCATTATAGGCCAAGGTACGGCCTTCAACACGGGGCCTTGGCTCACACCGAACAACAAGCTATTAAGGGGCCCCAAAATAACTAGTTCAAAATCATTCAAACGGGAAAACTAACGGTTTAGGGGTAGGGTTGGGTAGAACTTTTTTTTTTTTAACGAAAGATATATTTATGTTATTTGTCGAAAAAAGTAATAAAGTGGCGAAAAATATATTGTTTTGGGAAAAAGAGGTGGCTGAAAAAATAAGTGCCCAAGGGAAAACCCAATTTTGGACCATATAGGTATACATTAGAAATGATTCAATAATACAATAAACTTATCTATATAACAATGACGGTTACATGAACTTTATTAATTTTATAGTTCAAAGGCTACCCAAAACAGCACAAGTTACAAGTTGAAACCCAGTGTCTTTCAATTAATTGTTTTAAGTTCGGTGTATCTGTTTTCTGTCCGTCTCTAGTATCAATCATAAGACTCTTTATCATATCGATTTTGTTTTTGTCAGTTAGTAAAACAGTTGAACTCTTGTTTAACAGTTCATTAAGACAACTTTGGAAGTTCTCTTCCAAGTCGACATTTTGCTGTTCAGTAATAGTTATCCCATGAGGTCCAAACACTTATATGGTTTGGAACACTCACATTAGATTGTTGACATCATGGATATATACTCTACATGCAATTTTTAAGATGTGAGAAAAAGAATATATACAAATGAACGATACTTGTTTCATGATAAAATGCAAGTTTGATACACCATGCGCATTGAAAGTACCTAATTTGTGCCTTTATTTTATAGTTTTTAAACGTAAACACATGACATTTTTAGCTATAAGAAATGTGTATAATCACTCGATAAAAAAGGACACACTCGAAAAAGCCCGGACTGCTCTCGAAAAAAACCGGACATGAAAAACTGAATTTACTCTCAAAATGTCGTATTCAATGCAATAACAATAGTTTTTGTAAAGTGTCTGTACATATCTAAGGATATATAGATTCCATATATGCATTTCCGTCGACATTTGCATTGATATATGTAAGAAAATGGCTTTATTTGGTATTTTGGAATAAAAGCATTTTAAGGCTAAATTAAACTTTTTAAACGAAATGCTATGTCAGAATGATACTTTCTTTATATCTCAAATGCTAACACATCATGTATAACCTTGTATATCAAACTCAAGCTTCTATATCACGTCTTGTTAGAAAAGATGTCTGTTTGTTTACATTTTTGATCATATTCACTCGAAATAAAGTGGTCACACTCGAAAAAGTCCGATCAAATCACTCGAAAAACCACGATCCTAGCCGGACACTATACCTACCGTGATAATGTATTTAGAACCAATATACAAGTTTATGCATGTCGGCTTGAATCAATTGTTTGTTGAATACGGTTTTTTTTTTCGTGAATTTCCTCTCTTTTTAAGAAAATTAAGGTACGTATGTATTTCCATCTCTATTGGTAAAATTGTTTAATCTGAGTATTCTAAATACAAAATTGTAAATAACATTATTATCAAATGAAACAGTACAGTGTTTGACACGTATCATGGTAATCCTATACAGTCAAGCATGTGAAATTTGCATATTGAAAAGGGTATACTTATAGTGACACTCTTCAAAAATTATTTTAATCAATGTCGATTCACAAAACTTCAAAAGAGGTGACATAATGATCTTAAGTTAAGTACTTTCTTGCAAGCAGACACTCTCTACTAACGATTTGTTTTACGGAAATACAATCACCTGCAAATTGTATACTCGTACATATATTATCATTTTTTGTTGGCTTGGGTGATGTTACATGAATGTTGAAAGTTCACGATAGGAAAAGTGAAGAAATCGTCTTTGATTTGTTTCTCATATACATGTAGTCTATTTGAACCCAGTTATTAATTTAAAGCAATGTTAAATAATATACCTGGTTACCAAATACACCTAAAGATGTTGCTGTGGACACTTGGTTTGGACCAAACCATATTGCTGCAAGTCTCGCCGGGATACCAAGTATAAAAATCTGAGCTACCGAACAAACAGACTGACCGAACATCAATAACGCAAAACGATCGGGGTTAACACATGCTACTTTAATCCAAGCGCCAACTGCATTCAGGAAACTGCCGCAAATTATCACAACCCTAAGTCCTTTTTTGTCTAGAAGCCATGTCGATGGAAAGATAAGTGGTATATACGCTAGCATGTACACCATAGAAAGCCAGTCAAGAGCAGTCTCCTGTTGAAATTTGTCCTCTGGTAAACTGGCATTGTAATAGTTAAGTAAAACATCTCCTATTATGTTTAAATGCAACCATTGGAAGTTGTTAGTTAATGAAACAAATGAGAACAGAAACAGTATAATCCAACGCCTTTTGTAGACTTGAGGTAAAATACTATCTTCGGTAACTTTCTGTGTCTTTTCTTCGGTAACTCTGGGTGTGTTATCTTCGGTAACTTTCGATATCTTATCTTCGGTAACTTTCGGTGTCGGTTCTTCTTGACCATTCATTGTACTGCAATTCAATAAGTCAATGCTTATACGATAATAAGTGCTATTATAAAATTCATGATTTGCAGGAAGAAAAATAAAACCTTATTATATATTTGTTTTAATACGCACAGTCTAGTCAGGCTAAAAGGGATATGTGTGCTTGAAAATTGTAGTAACCCGCTAAATTCAGTGTCTGTACTATGTAAGACTATTTTCACCATGCTCATGCTGTAGTGTTGTTTGTCTGTATGCAGTTATATTTTTTCTTGAGGTATTTTTTTCTTTTTGTGTATTGTTTTTATAGTATATTGACATCTTATACCAATCTGACTCTGAGCACACAGTACACGTGTTTTTCTTCTTCTAAGAACTGTTCACTCGACACCAAGAGTTGAGGAAAACAAATGTATCGAATAGTCATTTTTCCAATTCCGTTATGAATATTGTAATTATAGCTTCAAATTCATACATACGAGTTGTTTGCCTGAGAAGAGACTTACGGTCTGGATAGGGTCCTTTATTTCTGTATTTTTAATGTTTAAAGCCATGATTTTCTTCATTTTTGATAATATTTGCCTGATATTCTTTATTCTTTATATTTCAACACCCTTTTTCACATTCTTTTTTTTTTTAAAGTTGAACCCTATTGCTCTCTATATTCTTAATATATACCGCCTTTTTTTTCTTTATTCTGTGTTTTTGTCTAATTTTCTCTTTTCTTTATACTTGTTGTCCTTTATTCTGCATTACTTATAGATTATTTTCTATTCTGGCAACCCAATCTTAACCCCTGACTTTTAAATTCACAACTTAGAGCTAGCGGAATGAGCAAACTAATCTATGTCTATGATCATATAATTGATGCATAATGTGTGCGATATTAACATTTTCAAATCTTTTCATCACATATAATCTTCCAATCGTTATTTTCATCAAAAATGTTTATACTTTACTTTCAACTTATTACGCTTTGCATGAGCAAGCAACCTTTGGCATGTTAAGTTATATCATTGCATAATTTAGCATATGAAAATTCAGTGATAAAGTACATTGTTTTGTAAATCATGTTGAATATTGAAAAGTTCGAGGTCATTCACGTCGACGGTAAAATCCTAGTATTTTAAAATCAAAACAACACATGCAGCTTTATCAGTGATATATGATTGACAACAAATTGCGTCAAAATCCTTGTAAAATCAAATCAATACATGCAGCTATTAGTCAGTTATGATTGAGAAGAAATTGAACTATCTTTCTTATGTTGTTTGAATATTCGTCTTAAATGCGGGGTTCATACATTGCCGATTATTGCTCCCGTTTGAGATCAGACAACGATACGACACGAAAAGTGAAAAAGTCGGATTAGTATCCTCAATTATCTGGAATGTCCTATCATTGTCTGAACGCAGTCGATTTAGTTCGTACGGGTCTGGAAGGGTTCGAATAGTTCGGCAAAGCACCCCGACAGTTAGGTGCGTCCCGTAACATTCGGGGAAACTCAGCCGATTTTGTCTTGTCGGATTTCAATCGTGCCTATGTCGTGACAGATTCTGATGTATCGGATCGAATTCCTAAAAATGTTTTGTGTATTTTGGACGGTGTCCTGTGGAACGGGGATGATCTGGAGAAATTTTTTATTGCTGTTTTTCTGCCGATTGAGTCCAGATTGCATCCAGATCTTGCCGATTGCGAACCGTTTTTGCCGAAATCGTTCCGAAACAGTCCCGTTATTAATTCGAAATTCGTCAATGATATCCACGTCAGAGTGCCGACAATTACAGAATACAATACGACTGAGACCAGACAAAGCCGTTTGCAATGCGATAGAGCGGACCGTGATAGGATTACGTTACGACAGTACCTGATCATCCTGGATATGCCGACAGTTTTCGAACGGATAACTTCCGTCAGCGTCGGTTCACTGTCTGGTCACTGTCTGACTCTGTCGGATTACATTCGATAGAATCGGGACGCAGTCATGACAGACTCGGTCGAATTTTACCTGGCGAAAGATACAAATCGGATTAGAAGCGGATTTAGAACGGGATTATCGGGATAAATTCTCTTGGAAACGGTTGAATATTGACGCTTCCTGAATAATATCTGATTGTTGTCGTGATTAAATTATTTCTTTTACAAATTTTAATTAAAGTTTTAATTTCCATCCACGATTCACAGGATCTTGATCAGACTTTTAATAAGTTTTAATCGGGAATGGTCCTGTCAAGGACAGCAGTAAAAATCGTGAATGTGTGACCCCGTCTTAACCAGTAATATTGTGAGTAAAGCTTAGCACTTGATTCTGAAAACTATGCACTTTTTTCTGTCAATTTCAAACAAATTTCGCTCGTGGTAGCGATCTCGCATCGACTTCCAGTGGTCGATCTGATCACCCGTCTTTTCAAAGTAAGCTTAAGACTTGTCAGTTTGAAAAAAAACAGAAAGCAAGAACTTGTCCGAGATGTAAACTATTACCTATATATAACTAGCAAGTTTACAAACTGAAACCTTTTATCGTTTTTGTGCAAAACAAGGTACATGCATTTTCAAATTTCATGAGAATTATTTGCATGTGGTATTTCCCGCTGGACGTTAAGCAGCCATGCACCAATTAATTCGGTTCTGCAAACGTAAACATGCGTAATCTATAATTACCCAATTTAAGCAAATAATATTTTATTTATTATAACTAAGTTATATATACTCAAAGCGGGGATACAATCTTTGACATTTAGATAATTCAAACTAATTTGTTTTAAAATTATTGACTGTATAATGAAGGAATTTGATTTTTATTAAAATACGTCAGTTTAGTCATTCATTTGAAAAATCAAACAAGGTGAAATGGAGTTCACTCATTATACTGTTTAAAAGAAGGTCAAATAAATGATTGTATGATAATACATATTTAAGAAAATTTGAATAACCTTTATTTGAAACTATAGTTTGACCAGCCGAATGCAATTCAAATTTACGAGTCCGATTCAACATTACCCGTCAAAAACAATAAGTTTAATAGTCAGACTCTGCATTCCGGTATACAAAACAAGATCAGCGGAGCTTTGAACCGATTTAATGTTAGTTATCCAGCAGTTTAATTTCTTTGCAGGGGACACATGAACACAATCTTGCAAACTGTTTTGACCGTTTTTGTGTCACATTTCTTTAAGAGGATTATATTTCCTATCAAATACCTGATTTCAAAAATAGATGTGATATGATTGCGATTATACATTAAAGTTCAAATAAAGTGGACATAAGCATTTGTAGGCAACCCTACGGCCTTCAACAAGGAGAAAAAATCTGCTATACAAGACACCAACATGAAACATATGAACAATTCAAATGAGAAATTGAGAATTGCTTACTAAGATATTTGTCTACTTGTTTGTTATATGCTGACGATGTACTGTCATGAGCTTATGGCCTGTTAATAAACAGCATTAATTATAGTATGTAAACTGTTTCGACTCATCCTATTAAAAAGCACATTTAGTATTTCGCATTTCGCTCGGTACAATGCGACTCGTGTAAAGTAGTATTTTGTTTATCTTATTTTAAAATGCCTTACCTTTTCATTTTTATTTAGCTTTCTTCATCATTTTCAAAATACACAATACACATGTTAGTTACATCTAAAATGATCTATTATCATTATAGTAACCTCCTTTTAGTATGTAATGTCAAGCGTATGATTTGGTTGTTTATTTGATGAATGCTAACGTTACTTTAAAACCTTGAAAGGCATTCTATAGGTGTCACTCGAGGTCGTATCAAATCCTGTTCAAGTGAAAGTTTATTATGGAAAGACCACATAAAAAAGACTGACGTGAAATTTCTGATAATAATTTGAATTCATCACATATGTATATGAGATTTCTGAAAATAATTAGAATTCATCACATATGTATTTAAGCTTATAAATAAGTATGTCATTTTTGTACTAACTTGATATAATGTGTTATTTAAACAAAGGTCTAAGGAACATATCTATGTTGGTATATGTGTTATCTACTGATAAATTTGTCTTTGATGAGTTTTAATTTAATTCAAATTATTGTATAATATGTAAGTTTGACAATCATATATTTGACCTTGTCACAGTTTCTATTCGAAATAAGGGGAATTAAGGATACTTGGTAAGACTGGACAAGACAGATACTTTATTATTGTCGCACCGTATGTACATACATATAAAACACGATAGACAAATGTTAACAACAGCGTATACATCAGCCACTCTAAAAAGACTTACGGGAGACTGATGTAAACATATCTATACTATTAAACGAGAAGACCTCATTTTGTGTGTCGCTTCTCTTCCTTCCACGATAAATTAATCATCATGCCTCTGTGTTCTTTAGGTTACATGCATAGTCGCATTTGTCATCCATTCTTATGATTATTCAGATTGAGTTATTTTGGAGAAAAACGACAAAAAAGGAGTCCGGATATTGATTCCGTCATCAGACTGACTTTTAGTCATAGATAAGACTTCCGTTTTGAAGCATTCACAAGTACAACCAATCGTATGATAGATAACAAAAATGAAAAATAAATACGCCAATCAGACCGTTCTCCATATCATGGTGTTTAGATCGCAAGAATCACAACTATTATACCTCCTTTAAGAGAGGACAAATATTTTTTTCACATGTAAACTACGATTATACTACTTTAATATATAGAGACTCTCTGTATTCTGTCTACTGTTTTCTTTGAAATGTTTACTATTTAAGGGGTCATACCAGTTGCATATATATTGAAATAAGTAAAACATGTGGAAACAAGAATGAGTCCATAGTACACGGATGCCACATCGACACTATATGTACTAAGTTTCGAGTTGATTGGACTTCAACTTCATCAAAAACTACCTCGACCAAAAACTTTAACCCGAAGCGGGACAGACGGACGGACGGACGGACGAACGAACGAACGAACGAACGAACGAACGCGGAACGCACGGATGCACAAACTAGAAAACATAATGCACATAAATGGGGCATAAACATTTATTGTTGAAAGTAGGGTAGAGATTAGAGGGAGGCAGGGATCCGGGAATATATTTTGCGATTTCGTGATTTCGGGATATGAATTTCTTTAAATTCTGCATCTCAGGATTTCATGGTTTTAAGCCCTGGATTTCGGGATTAGGACCCCTCCGACCACCACTCAATTTAGCCTTAGACGGTCTTAGTCATTTACACAAGATTCATATCCTACCATTGGCATGTTAATTAGGCTCTCAAATGAAAAAGCACTGATGGATTGTCCTAGAAGCATATTTTATTAGAATAATAATGGTCTACATATAAGCAGTTAAATTTATTTCATATTTGAAGCGGTGCAAATTTTTAATTTAATTTGACTTTTACCAAAAGATGCATTGTAGCAAAGGAGAAGAATAATTGCGTGAGGCCAGAAACACGAAAATAATTGAATTTAACAGATAGGAAACAAGTATCTGACTTTGGAAAAAGGGAGAGGGCTTTTGATACCGTTTATGAAATTCTCCATACATAATATATTTTACCAAAAATCATCCTACAACAGTTCACTACCTGTATATGCCCGCGATTTCGCGGGTGTGTTCTAGTATAAATAAAAGAAATGTATATACAAGCATTAAACCTATTTGGTATACCTGCTGATTGTCAAATAATTTAATTTGACCTTTTGGAATGCTCATTGTATATATCATAAAAATGTTTTTTTTCTTCTTCTTTTTAAAACGATTCTTCTTAAAATCATTTGAATTCCTTTCGATAAAACATGGACCTATTGTACACTTGTCTATGTTAATTGGTCATTGGTAGAGAGTTGTCTTATTCTTATTTATACCACATTTTTATTTATTTTTATGTCATATATTTAAAATTATAGCCTTATGGGCAATGAATTCAGAAACAGTCATGAAAGTACAACCCATACAAACTTAAAAAAGAGTCTTTATTGCTACAATTTAAAGATAATAATTACATTAGATGTATCATAATGTTTCTTTATAATACGTTATTCTAATTGGCTAATTACACATCACGTGTTATTCCTTAAGCAATTGCATTACACAATAAATCTTATTATTCATGATAACACGAGATCACACAATGAAGTGAATTTTAAAAATAAAAAAAAATAATGATAAAATTCGTGTTTTTATGATCCTAGCTAAAAATGTAATTATAAGTATTGAATACTTCTTTTTGTAACTTCACAGGGTTGTAAAAACGTTGACAATGCGTACATTTTTAGAATGAACCGCGGTCAATGCTTTTACACCCCAATGAAGTTACAAAAAGAAGCATTCAATTCTTAAATACTGATATTTTTTTCTATGTTTCAGCAATTTCCCAACTGATGACTTTTATGCTTTAATCATACGGCAAAATCAATTAAAATAACGGTCAAATAAATATATGTCGGTGTGTTTATATTAGTTTTGAAATAAAACATTGGTAGAATGAAAATCGTTGAAGGGTCAAACAGATCATCTATTTTTATTAACTGGTTTATTGCATTACATGTATGTATGGAGCTGCCTCTTGATTAAAAAAAAGCCTGTTTCATTGCACTCTAATAGGGCATTGATACAGGGCCATTGTAAAAAAAAACCAGGGCCATTATAAAAAAAAAACAGGTCCATTATGAAAAAAACATAGGGCCATTACGAAAAAAACAGAGCCTTTATGAATACACTAGACCGTTATGAAAAACACAAGGCCATTATGAAAAACACAAGGCCATTATGAAAAACAAAGAGCCATTACGAATAACCATAGCTAATTAAGGATTTTCGTCCTCGGTCAGTACTAATGGCCTCCGAAGCAGTAATGTCCCTCATCACTGCCTCGTTCCATTACCAAATCCTCGACCATTATAACAGACCATGCACGAGAGAGAGCGAGCCGTGGTGTAGTGGTTATAGTGCATCGGACTACTCACACAAAGGTTCCTAGTTCGATCCCCGTTCCGGAGGGTAAATTTCAGGGACTTAATTTTCGGCACTTCCGTCGAAAACGAAAGTCAAATCTCTTGCACGTCAAGGACACCCTTGTAGATTTCAAGAAAGAGCAGGCTAATGCAGCTACAAGGCAGCACTCGCACCCGCAAAGTTGAAAGGGGTTAATAAGTAAACATAAGTTGCAATAACTTGTTTCTCAATCCACTATAAATAGATATATTTCAACTAACATACCATGCACTCTTTACAATGACATATAACAAGGCCAATATAAAAATACACAGTGATTAACATAATATAATAATACATATATATATATATATATATACCGGTAGCTTCTGAGGAAAAGCCACAGGATGTACATATTATTATTATTCGGTTGTACTTTGCATTTACGCGAGTCTGAGCCTCCCTTTTAAACATATGAAGTAGAGGGAACTAGTCTAGGTAAATATGCAACTCATAAAGCAAAACAAGAAATTGTAGTAACAGGACATTGTAACGATGTCCCCAAAATAAATTCCCAATAAAAATAAACTCTTAGGAACTCACCATATTATCAATTCAATTCACCGTGTAGTAAATATATATGTGGCTTAGGAGTATATATTAAACGAAACCATTTACACAATTTTTGCTGTACTGCTGCTTATACTAGAGACAATAATAAATGAATACCCGTATCGGTAGAACAAAACATATATTGATCTTATGATTCAACAATCAATTATTTTAGTACGCGTAAACCACAAAAGCATAAGCAAAAATCTAGTTTTCGGTGTGGCAGATTTAAAACAGTATTTACTATGTACTTCATTAGTTGAAGCCTGGTGAAAATTATATGATATAAACAACATTAATTTTTTTAAATTATTTTCAGATTGTTCCTCAAGTTCCCTCTCTCTACATTTCATTGGAAGATAGTGCGTCGTCGGTTTTTTTTTTTTAAGTATATTGAAAAGTACATTGTATACTAAGTACTAGCTAAATTGGGAATATTTTCTGCTGAAAACTAAGTACATAAATTGCCTTTTTGTATATTACTTCTAAATATATTTGACGCAAACACATACCACGATATTACATAACTTCTTCCACCAAATAATGTATATGTCATTAACAATTATTTTGGAAATCTATTTCAGCATGCACGTGCGTATGTCATCTGCCGTGATGATAGTACAATTATGGAGGTTATGGCATCCTTGGTAATTAACCGTATTACTAATTGTAATCAAGCTACAAAAAATGTAAGTGTATGACTGTATTCTTCACAGATACAAGAAGATGCAATCTAATTAAAATATTGATCGTATAACGAAATCAGAGATCAATATTTCAATTAGATTGAAGAAGATGTATGAGTGCCAATGAGACAACTCTCCATGAAAGTCACAATTTGTAAAAAGTAAACAATTATAATATGTCAAAGTACGTCGTTAACACAGAGCTTTGACACATGCTTATTTTTTACTTTTTAGTCTGTTCGGTAATACTGTGTACCTTTTTAATAAAAAAAAAATATGAATTGTCTGTAAGTTTTCATCGTCCCCAGCGCGCCCCTTTCTTGGGAAATATATAAATACCGGGCGTCCGTTCATCCGTCCTGTCTTGATATCGCTCTCAAATGTACAATTCTAGCACGATTTTTATAAAAATCATAACATCAATAAATATGAGGATTGTTTCAGAAGATTTCGAAAATCAGTGCCGCTTAATTTGTTTGAAAGAGTTGTACCCCTTGGAAGCATTCATTGTGTTGGAAACTGCAGAGTCAGCATTCTAATATGATTGTACTTGTATAACCAGATTGTTGATACATATATATATATAATAGGTTTATATCAGCAATGTCAATTTCACAAATAAGTGCCGATCAAATATTTTGAATAAGTAATAAATATCAAATATAGGAAAACTGCTCTCTAGATAATTTTCTAAATAAAATGATTAGAGAACAAAAAAAAAATGTGTAGTTATTGCCCTTGCATAGAAAACATTTGTACAACGCAGTGAACATTTGAACTCTGTTTTAATATGTATGTTGATAAACTGTTTCACATAGAAGTGTATGTTTTGTAAGACGCCCCCTTTCTATCGGAGGTAAATTAGCTTAAAGTATTGTCTTGTCTTTTCAAAGACGGACAAAAGTATGGAAAATTATACAGACGCAACGCTATGCAGAATACGACAAAGAAAACTGAGCAATATGAACCATCGAAACCATTTGGAGAGAAATCGGGTATCACAGGACGCTTTTCAGTTACTGTGTACAGCCACCTGTCGTTTTGTGCAAAAACAAACTCCGCTGATAAGTGAAACTTGTCAAGGCAAAAATATACAGTCCCTTTAATTCTCAGGTAAAGTACTTTTAAAGTTCAGAACATTTCCCAGGAAAGTTCATTTAAAATTATACTTTTACCTAATTTTTTTTTCAGTATGGAAGCAAGACATAGGTAAAAGCTCTTTTTTTTTGGCTTACTGTCAGAAAAAAGAAAAACCACAAAAATACCGAATACTGAGGAAAATTCAAAACAATAATCAAGCGTATGGAAAACAACTGCCATATTCCTGACTTTGAACAGACATTTCTTTATTTAGAACATATTGGTATTAACCTGCATGGTTTCATAACTAATCAAACATTTCACTTGTGTGCTTTCTCTGTTGTTTCTAAGTGTGTCATAGACTACACAGGTACATGGATATCTAATATATATACTGGCCATCTTTTTCATGCTTTACACAATGAAAACATTTTTTTTTTTTTCAATTCATAGTAAATTTTAAAAAAGAGGGACGAAAGATACCAGAAAGAAAATAAACTGACAACGGCATGGCTAAATATAAAAAGACAAACATATGCATAATAGTACAGAAGACACAACATAGAAAACTAAAGACCAAACAACACGAACTAAACCAAAAACTGGGGGTGATCTCAAGTGCTCCGGAAGGGCAAGCAGAACCACTGTGCCATCATTTACGCAATAATACTACACCACATAATGTATAATTAGGTTTCTATTATTATTGTTTTCAGGTCTTTAACCTAAAAAAATGTAGTAAATATAAAAACGTGCCAACATTTAGGCAATACTACTACACCACATATTGTATCATAGCATTAGATTGTATGATGTTAGATTATCATGTTATAATTACGTCGTCGTTTTGAAGTATGTTGAAAGGTATCAGTACCAGTTAACTTTTGAATATTTTCTGCTGAAAAGTTAAAAAATCGTGAAGAAGTTTTTTATATTGAAAATGAAATTACTTCATCCCGAATAAATAAATCAATTTTAAATATGTTTTAGTTTCAAATTATCTGGAGCTGCAATAGAGTTTTCATATTTATTACCATTAAAATTGTATCATAGGAGATATGTACCGTATCAAATGCATATATGAATGTCTTTTTTAAAATTACTTCTAAATATATGTGACGCAAACACATATCACGATATTACATACATGTAACTCATCACACCAAAATAAGATGAAAGGAATATTTCTAAAAGAGTTATAGCCCTTGAAAGCATGAATTGTGTGGACAAATTATGCACCGTTAGCGCTCCAATGTGTACCTTTCTTTGGTGCTATTCTTGCCAGATTCTTTATTGAAGCTTATACTTTGAGTTTATGTCAGCAATGTCTCGGATATACTACAATATTACATAACTTATCTCACTGAAAACAAGATGAAATTGAGTAATGCTTTCTGTTTGTCATCTACAGTTATTATGAAATCTATTTTAGCATGCACGTGCGGTTGCCGTCTGCTTAAATAAATGTACAATAATGAAAATTATATGATATAAACTCCTTTGTAACTGATTAACCGTATTATTAATTGTAATCAGGGTAAATGAATGTTTGACAATGTATTCTTCATAGATACAAGAAGATGTTGTATACGTGCCAATGAGACAACTCCTCATGGTGGCACGGTAGTATTTGCATCCCAGAATTTAGGTTGCTCTTTTGTGTACCCTACTTAGGTTAATGTATATAAACAGTGTGATTGGACAAAAAATACAGTATCAACTGAGCATACTTTCCCAAACTGAGGGATGAATCAGGTGTAGAAAAATATGAAATAATTTTACATACAGATGAAAATGAATTTTTGAGAATTTTTTTAAATGTTGTATTCACTGCACCATAAAAGACCTAAAAGTACTAGTGGCCTTAGGTTTTTAAAAATAGCAAAAAAAGTAAACGGTCATGATACATATTCAAATTCATTTCTGAATAGTAAAATGAAAGTACTTCAGTTAACTGTGAATGTAGAATGTTTTGCAGTGTTAGAAAGTGGTGAAAATTCTAAAAAGGCTATCATTATCCCTTATGGGCCAGGAAATACTACCGTGCCACCTCATCCCAGTCACAATTTGTAAAAAGTAAACCATTATAGGTCAAAGTACGGACTTCAACACGGAACCTTATTTCATGCATTATTAGCTCACCTTTCCTAAAAGGAAAAGTGAGCTTTTGCCATCACTTGGCGTCCGTCGTCGTCCGTCGTCGTAAATTATTTCAAAGATCTTCTCCTCTGAAACTACTGAACCAATTCAAACCAAACTTCATCTGATTGATTCCTAGGGTATCTAGAATACAGTTTGTGTTTTAATTCCCATTTCATCAAAAAACATGGCCGCCATGGCTAAAAATAGAACATAGGGGTAAAATGCAGTTTTTGTTTATCAGGTCAAGATCTAACTGCCCTGAAATTTTCAGATGAATCAGACAACCCGCTGTTAGGTTGCTGCCCCTGAATTGGTAATTTTAAGGAAATTTTTGCTATTTTTGGTTATTATCTTGAATATTATTATAGATAGAGATAAACTGTAAATAGAAAAAATGTTCAGCAAAGTAAGATTTACAAATAAGTCAACAGGTCCAAAATGGTCAGTTGACCCCTTTCGGAGTTATTGCCCTTTATAGTCAATTTTTAACCATTTTTCGTAAATCTTAGTTATCTTTTACAAAAATCTTCTCCTCTGAAACTACTGGGCCAAATAAAATCAAACTTGGCCACAATCATCATTGGGGTATCTAGTTTAAAAATTGTGTCCAGTGACCCGGCCAACCAACAAGATGGCCGCCATGGCTAAAAATAGAACATAGGGGTAAAATGCAGTTTTGGGCTTATAACTTAAAAATCAAAGCATTTAGAGCAAATCTGACAGTGGGAGAAATTGTTTATCAAGTCCAGATCTATCTGCTCTAAAATTTTCAGATGAATTGGACAACTGGTTGTTAGGTTGCTGCCCCTGAATTGGTAATTTTAAGGAAATTTTGCTGTTTTTGGTTATTGTCTTGAATACTATTATAGATAGAGATAACTTGTAAACAGCAATAATGTTCAGAAAAGTAAGATTTACAAATAAGTCAACATGACTGAAATGGTCAATTGACCCCCTAAGGAGTTATTGTCCTTTATAGTCAATTTTTAAAAATTTTCATAAAATTTGTTAATTTTTACTAACATTTTCCACTGAAACTACTTGGCCAAGTTCATTATAGATAGAGACAATTGTAAGCAGCAAGAATGTTTAGTAAAGTAAGATGTTCAAACACACCACTATCACCAAAACACAATTTTGTCATGAATCTATCTGCGTCCTTTGTTTAATATTCACATATACCAAGGTGAGCGACACAGGCTCTTTAGAGCCTCTAGTTATTCACTTCTAAGTGTGTTCGATAATACTGTGTATTTTTTTATCATTGCCTGTAAGTTTTCACGTGCCTAGTGCGACGCGTTATTGGGGTATACAAATATAGGGCGTCCGTCATTCCGTCCTGTCTGATTATCGCTCTCACATGTACAATTCTCGTGCCTAGTGCGACGTGTTATGGGGGTATACAAATATAGGGCTTCCGTCACTCCGTCCTGTCTGATTATCGCTCTCACATGTACAATTCTAGCCAGATTTTTATAAAACTGATATTAGTAATTTTTATGAGCAATATTTCAGACAAATAATCAAAAGTCAGTGCCGCTTAAAGAAAATATAATATATTAGTGCTGCATCGTATAATGTATCATAATGTATTGTACATGTATTATAATAGGTTAACATGTTATTAGACGGGTATACAAACATTTCCAATAACATGTTATCCTAATATTTCGCCTGCAATGAACATCGATCAGTATATATAAAGTTGTCTTTCAATAATATATTAATAGTAGTTTTGATAATAACAACGGAAATATTAGATATATATTTTTTTTCACTGTATACTATCGTGGCCGGTTCAGGCCATTTTGCGTTTTCGATCTTCATATTCTATAGGGCGAATACGCGAAATCGCAAAGTCGAAAACGCAAAGTCGAAAACGCGAAGTCGAAAACGCGAAAACGCGAAGTCGAAAACGCGAAAACGCGAAGTCGAAAACGCGAAATCGCGAAACCGCGAAATCGTGAAAAGGCGAAAACGCAAAATCGTGAAAAGGCGAAAAGACGAAAACGCGAATCGGAAAGAAAAAATATTTCGTCTTTTTCGCGTTTTGGAGTCTGCCTTTTCGCGTTTTCGCCCTATAGAATATGAAGAGAGAAAATGCGAAAACGCGAAATGACCTTAACCGGCCACCATAGTTTGAAAATAATAAACTCATCATAAATACCAGGATCAAAATTCAACATAATTTCGATCAAAACTATTAATACAATTGGAGATATAACAGAAATGATATCTGATACTCAGTAGTTCTCGTTTGTTGATGTGGTTCATAAATGTTTCTCGTTCCTCGTTTTCCATAAAGATTAGACCGTTAATTTTCCCGTTTGAATGGTTTTACACATGGAAGTTTGGGGCCCCTACATAGTTGGATGTCAAGTGTGATCCAAAACTCCGTGGTGTAGACCGAACTTGACCTATAACGGTTTACATTTACAAATTGTGACTTGGACGAAACAGTTGTCTCATTGACACTCATACCACATCTTCTTATATCTATTATTTTTTTCTACTATTTATTCCTTTGTTTTGAAATAAATAACATATGAAGGAATTGCTAATAAACTGGCCGTGCTCTCAATCACGATCATATAACTGCTCTAATTTCACGTCGATAACAGACTGTTGTACTCTAGAACATACATAGACTGTTCTACCATAGAACGCATTATGAAATTTCGAATTTATTTGAGAACACATTTTGGCATTTCTATTTTGGATCCCCACGGCAGTTCTTTCGTAGAACATCAACTTTTCCGATCCGAGTTATTGAGTCTTTTGAGGACGAAATGCGAGCCTGGTATGCACACATTTTAACCGTGGTATCTATAATAAGTTTATTTTGAACTGGTTTACAACTTTTTGAACAGTCTATGACAGAATATCCAGAAAGTTCTAAACAAAGGTTAGAACTGGTCCCAACTGTAGTTTATGGTACTGAGACGCTAACAACAAACACACCATACATGCATACTATCTTATATTAAGTGAATTATTATTGTCATATTTTTAAATCACAGAAGACTCGATGGAACCTATTACAAATTTTGGCAGTATGTTATTATGACGGGTGACGTCAGCATAAAGGTATCATGGCATTCTTCCAGGTGGTCTGCAGCAAAATGCAAGATGGAATTAAACAAAATACGTTGTTGATCAAATTCTGTGTATACGCCAAGATCATAGTGTTTATAAATAAGTTGCATGGTTATCTATATAAATAACGTTGTTAATCAACTTCTGTGTATATGCCAAGATCATAGCGTTATAAAAAGTTAATCTATACAAATTGTGTTGATTTAGTTCCAAAGAAATACAGTTTTATAACCGAAACTACAGGTTTTAATTAATTGTAATAAGATAGAAAATAACGGAATAGGAATTAGAGTTATGGAAAAAATAATTGGAATACAAATTATTGTGTTTTTGATCGCTAATGTTGCCGGTAACCCTTGTTTGAAGTCTAGTTCAGAATGCCAGGAAATACGAATGCCGCTAGTGTCAAACGAACTTAAGGCCCCCCTCGTAGCCGAATTGGATATTTCTGCAATGAACAAACAATTAAAATCTTACATTAAAGATGACATTCAATTAACATTTTCCAAGGATATTAAAGACATGGTAAAAAGTGAACAAAACAATTTAAAGACTACAATGTTAGAGGATTACACGTCCAAAATGAAGACGACGAAGGAAGGATATGACAACAACATATCGAGTATAATTACAAATCTTCAAGCCAAAGAAGGAAAAGTTCAAGAAAAAATGTCTGAAGTTTTAAAAAATTTAAATGCATCTGAAGCAAACTTTAATGAGAAAATGACAGATTTGTTAGGCGGATTTGAACACAAACAGGAAAGCTTGAAATTGGCAATGTTGTCGGAGTATTTATCAAAGCTTCAAGTATCGCATGACACCAACAACCAACAAATAATTGATCTTGCGAATGATTTGAAATCCCAGTTTGCACATTTATCGCGAAATATTAAAGATGAATCGGTGGAAGTAAAATCTTACTTGCAAACCCAAACTAAGGAATTGGACGAATGGAAAGCCAAATTAATGGAAACAATCAAAGGTAATGTCATTTTAAATATATTTTTTTTTAAATTACATAAATAAAATAACAAGGAAAAGCAAACATAGGTGACGGTACACCAGCTGCAGACCACAAACGATTATCAACCGATTTTTACAAGCAAAAAGTAAAATAACAAAAATAAAATACCAATTCCCGAGGAACATTCAAAACGGATAGTCCCTTATCAACATGATTAAATGGCAAATTTAAACTCAAACACATTAAATGAATGGATAACAACAGTCATACATCTGGTTACATAACCTTCAGCAGTCTTCGGAGGTAAGTTCGGTGGTGAATAAGACGGTGTCCAGACTAAGATGCACACAAAATCTGGAAACATATTATCGAGAATTTGAGTCAAATCGGAGAACATTAATTTGAAAGCTTATGTCCCATTAACACAAAGAGAATATGACATTTTCCCAACAATGGCGTCAGATTTATATTGATATCGTTAATTGGAAAATTTTGGCGTCGGAATATGTTGGCCGTTTTTCTCTCGAAAGGCATGTGTTTTATTTTGGTGTGTCTAACTGAAGTCTAATTCGTTGGAATAAAACATGCAGGTTAAATGTCAGTTGACAAATTCACAGTCATGCAGGCTAGATTTTTAAAATAATGTTAATTCGTTTCCATATTTTATTTGTATTATTCGAAGAGTAGTATGTTTGTTTTATAGCGATTAAGAAAATAACACAATTTTGACTGCTGTACCGAAATATTTTTACATTTATACCTATTATGTGTTTGTTATGCTTACACATTGTTGTCAATATAATGAAGTTTAACGCGACTGTCATACAGGTAAGAGGTTTAACTAGATATAAAACCATGTTTAATTCTTCGTTTTGTACATTATGAAACTGCTGTTCCAAGCAGGAATATGGCAACTGTTTTTATTCGTTTGAGATGTTTGTGCTTTGATTTTGTTATTTGTTGAAGGACTTTTTACTAGGAGTTAAGTATTTTTGTTATTTTACTTTTTAGTTTCACAGCTAGAGGGCGAAGTCACTATTCCTTTATTGTCAAAAATGCTATGTTTATCTTATATAAACATCTTTATTGTACTAGTAAAACATACATAATACATGTACTACTTGTGACAAACAAAATAGAAGTTTTATAACAATCTGTTAATCAAGAATGTCGTGTATTTAGTCATGACATTACTGCGACAGCGTTAAAAAGGAACATAGACTGAATGCCGATCGACAATTTCTTGGATTGGCTATATATTGTTGCTTTATTTTAAGTAAATTTGAAAATTGTTAGGTCGAAAATCAATTCAGGATGTAAATGTATCTTACTTTTAATTTCTTTCGAAATGGAAGAAGAATTTCGATTTTTTTGTATATTTATATCTACACAAATCAAGTTCCAGATTCAGATCACACATTCTTAATTTCGTTATAAGTTTATAGAACTAAAAGTTTGAATGTGAAACTCTCTACAAGTATCTATTTTGAGCTCCTTGTAGTGAAAGAAAAAAAATATTTAGTTCAAATAATTTATTGATATTAGTTTTATACTTAAAGTTATTTCATACCTACATCCCTAAATTCTCAAGAGCAAAATTTAAAAAAGTACAAATATGCTATTTCCTTTCTGGTATTAATATCACTTATCAAATACAATGTAAAGATCTTCTTGTCCTACGAGCGTAGCCCGAATAAGCAATACGATTTCACTCATGTTCAATTTTTAGAATAGTATTACCATACCCATAAATGTGATAGCTGATATTCACCATGGCATTTAATGATTTAGGTTTACTGAATTTGACCATTTTTGGGGGTATATATTATGCCAGTCACAATTACAAGGTTTCGGGGTTTTTTTTTAGCTCATCGGGGCCCAAAGGGCCCCATATGAGCTTATGCCATCACTTGGCGTCCGTTGTCGTAGTAAATTCTTTCAAAAATCTTCTCTCATTAAACTACTGAGCCAAAAATCTTCAAACTTCAACTGAATGTTCTGTATGCTATATAGTATATTAATTGTATCCGAAGTTTTGATCCATCGACAAACATGGCCGCCATGACTAAAAATAGAACATACGGGTCAAATGCAGTTTTTAGCTTATATCTCAAGAACGAAAGCTTTGAGAGCAAATCTGTGTGGTAAAATTATTAAATTGGTCTAGATCTATCAGCCCTGAAATTTTCGGATGAATCGCACAACCCATTGTTGGGTTGCTGCCACTAAATTGGTAGTTTTAAGGAAATTTTGCAGGTATTTTTTATTATCTTGAATATTATTATAGATAGATATAAACTGTAAACAGCAAAAATGTTCAGCAAAGTAAGATCTACAAACAAAGTTATATTACCAATATTGTCAATTGATCTGTTTAGGAGTTATTGCCCTTTTAAGACAATTGTTCTCGATAGAAATAGATATGATTTTGTTTGAATTGGTAATATTATGGAAAGAAGTTTCTAAGTAAATAGTAAATTACTTTGATTTTTATATTGAATATGTAACAGTAATGTTAGGCATTGTAACGGGACAGGTAACAGTTAAGGGCAAAGTTCACATAATGCATTACTCCAACACTGGTGGTAGCAAACATAAAGTTATTTACAATGATATACCTTGATTTACAATAACATCATTTTCAGCAAATTTACCGTTTGAAACACTCTGAACTTGTACAAGTGACCTTACAAAAAAAAAAATACTTAACATAATTTCCTGCCATCTCCCCCACAAAAAAGGCTTTGCTTTGCCCTTTTTTTATATAGTTAGGTTAAAAGATTATTGCCAAATAGTAACTATCGTCAAGGTTATATAAATAATCAGTTATATTCTATAAATGATCGATGATTGTTTACGTCTAAATCGCAGCTAGAATTTTAATAGGAAAAGTTTTATTATGTGGACGACTTTCGTTTTTCCAACATACTTTTGGCTTCTTTTCTCAACACTATAAGACCCCTTCATGAAAGCCATTCAAAACTGTATGTCACCTAGCCGAATCAGACAACTGAACACTATCTTAATTCATTTTATCATCTTCTGCAGGGACCATAAATAGAGAACAGAAAAATTCAGTTCGATTGCTAAATGTCTAAAACAGAAATTGAATTGGATTTTATTTTACTAGGTCACGCGATTCGTAAACACATTTCAAAATGTATGCAAAGGTTTGTCTGTAAACACAAAAAGTTTAGCTAAAAGGCCCATATGAACCTTAATGTTAAGTAGACTTTTCGTGTCCAATTCAGTTAAATATAGAGATACTTGTACATCGACTAAGAACAATGTGCACAGTGAAAAGTATGTGATTTTAACTTCCGGGCATACGAAACGATTATGTCCCTTTGTCTTGGTCTAGACCTCCTAAAATTAATTGACAAAAAAATCTTTTAATGAGGAATCTTCAGTATGTTCGACTTAATAATTTTTTTCTGGCTATAGGTATCTTCAAAAGTCTAAGTTGTCAACACACATTTCGATGATGAGTCTTTATCAAAAGATATCTATCACTTGTAAGTTAGACATTATCTTTCGTCCATTTTTGCTTTACAACCCTGCTCAGTGGCTCTACAGTTCTCGTATCACAGCTTTGAGATGTTTTATCTTGAGGATAATTTCTAATCGACGTAGTAATGTGTGAGGAGACGTTATTAAGCTTATTATCTTCAAGCGTTAAACTCCCTTCGGAAAGTGGCAAAGATCAAAAGATTACGATTAACAGATTATCGGATTCTGTAGGTATCGATACCATAAAATATCAGCCACTTGACAGAATCGAAACCCTTGTTCACGTTGTGACTTACGACTGATATTTAACGATATCGCAGAAAATACGATCAACGATAGTTGTAATTTGAACGATCGTCTGTATCTGTCAGCCGATTGCCGATTCATTTGCAAATACAATTCGCCTATAGTTAATTTGCCTTGGTTTATTGTTTTTTTAAAGATATTGATAATTGAATTTTTTTTGTAAGATTATTACAAGACATTTTCTAAAAAAAGGTTAACATATATAAATCAAAATATCTATATTTTCTCTTCTCATTTCCGGTATAATGCAAAATTAGTTAAATAAGGATGCACAAGTAAATAGATATAATTTACATATAAAATTATAGGGACAGCAAGAACCAAAGTAAATTGTAAAAGGTAAGAAACTCACTGTGAAGAAATATTTTTTTCCAGATACATATGCTCCCCTAAATTTAAAAGACTGCAGTTTTATGCCGAGATGGAACAAACTGACAAGTGGAGTTTATACCATATACCCTAACAATGTCAATGGAACCCAAGCTTACTGTGCTATGACCACTGATGGAGGAGGATGGACTGTATGTATAATTAATATATTGTCAAAGTGAGACATTTCTTGCGCGGTCAATTTAGATATCTTAATACGTGTGTGTAAAGTTGCGTTTAATGAAAAGAATTTTTTTATAGAAAAACCTGAAAAATTGACTGAACAGATCTGTATTTTCGGCAAAGCAAATAAATCCCCAACATAGAATTCAGCGTATAGTTCATATCTAATATCGTGTTATTATGAATGTGCTTTAAAGAATTATTCATGTAGAAGGCTTAGCTTACATTATATATTTTTGGTACGTTCCTATGACGTCACCAAGTGTAGGGCCCAAAGAAGAAAACATCTTTTCGTTGAATTTTCTTTAATGGAGATTTTACACTGAAATAATGATTGAAATTTAATTATGAACTTGTTTTGCATTAGAATAGAGATAACTGTATTGTAATTGAAGTTTTGCGGACGTCCATCGGTAGTTTTACTGTCGCAAATACCCGTTTACCTGTCTCTGCTCCGCGTCGCCAGGTAAACTAAATTTGCGACAGTAAAACTACCGATGGAAGTCCTTAAAGCTTCAAATACAATACAGTTATCTCTTAATTATGAGTCCGCCTTTTTAATCTATGAACACTGTTCACATTCTTTAAAGATTAGTTGTGAAAATATTTTCGCGAGTGATTCCATAATTTATAGTGACTGACCTTTGTAAATATTTGTGTATTGATTTTATTTGTGAATGTTGTGTGTTGAATCTTTACTTGTGTGTTTAATTATTAGGATGGAATTCATGAATAGCTAGTGCTTACCTTTCAAAGATAGCAGTGCTTGTCTTTTGTCTTTTATGAAAATAAATGTAAGCTTTCTTACCGTAATGATAATTTATTTGCTCAGTAAAGAATAAACTACGTTAACTGTGTTTACATTTTTATTTATATAAAAGAAAAAATACGGAACATATATACACAATCATATATTATCATATCGAAAAAAACACAATGATCAATAAACATGTATCTAGTTTACAGAAATCACATATTGGTATTTCATACATTTCAAACATATGACGTCACACTCGACCTCGGATGAGTCGAACCTCGGATGAGTCGAATACTTTGTCTGGTCCCTTCGACTTCGACACAACGAGGTTCGACTGTACATCAGTTTGAAAGTAAAAATATTGTATCTGACCATCTCAAATTATACAATAGTCGTTCAGACAATAATTTAACATAAGGCAAAAGCCATAAATACACAATATATTGCACATTGAGGCTACGTATATTTTACATTGCAATATCTTTCAAGTCATGAAAATAAACATTGTACTATCATTTTTAATTATTGCAAGTTCATATGAATTTCGCCACCATTTATTTACAATTCATTACAATAACGGTACCAATACCACTGTAATTTTAAAACGTGTGATTGTGAATGCATGTTATTGTAGTAGTTGTTGATGTTATATATGCTATATCTTATTGATAAACCAAAACATGAATTTAGTAGTCGTGAATATTACACTTGCTCAGTATCTATTGTGCATTCAATTGTAATTTGCTTAACAGTTGTCATGATAATAAAATTAACAATTGCAATGATAATGATATTAACATTTGTCACGATAATAATATTAACACTTGCCATGATTATTATATTGACACTTGCCTTGATAATAATATTAACAGTATGGATAGGTTTTGATCTTTCTTGGGATAAATCAGAATTTACTGAAAACAAACTGTTCAAAACAATCTAACCAAGATCCGTTAACTCTACCATACAACTTCCATGATCAGTTCTGGGTTAGATAAAATAACAACCTTATATATATTTCGGGCACCCAAAGCACTATTAGGAACGCTTAAACGTAAACATTCAAAACATTAGTCCGTTTAAAGACGTTGAAACATAAGCATCTTTTTGATCAAACGAGACCTAACTGTCCAAATATGTTCTACAGTGGTACTATCATCATATGTTATGCATGAACACCTACAAGCATCCCTGGTTTTCTGATCGGGCTCGTGTTACTAAGTCTCCATTTTTCTCTGTTGTTTGTTGGTTATAGTTGTTTGCCGTTATGTCTTTTTCTTTTCTATTTTTTTTTTTTTTTTTGCCATGGCGTTCTCAGCTAATCTAACGACTTACCGGTATGAGCTTGAATGTTCCTGTTGTATTTTCGCCTCTCTTTTTTATAGCACCGTTCGTAATAAATATAATAAACTCATGATAAATACCAGGATTAAAATTGAGTACTCCAGGCGCGCGTTTCGTCTTCCAAAGACTTTTTATAGACGATTGAATCAAAACAGTTATAAAGAAATTAGAGCAGATCTATAGAGGAAACGTTTTCTGGATTCTGTTAGGGTAGAACTTTAAGAACCATTTCGAAAATTACTGTAAGAATCAGTTCAATTATAGGATTGTACTGTAAAAAACTGTACTAGTTCAAACCTATTAGAATCGGTTCTAGATCATAACTATCCAAAATTGTGCTTTGTTGAAATTTTTCGTAACTGTTCTAGGATACAACTGCTTTAGTCAGAAACGTTCTACGGTGGCAGGTTCCAGACATATTTCGAAATATTCATAAAGGGGTTATTATTTATCCAAACTGTAAATGAAACAAATGGATAATTCATAACATTAAGTGTTCAATTTAATGCACGGAATGCGCATTTTGACTAACGATTTTTCTTCGATTGGTCGGGTCAAAATATTTGAATGAATACAAACGACGAAAAGCTCATACAATCCAAAAGGATCAAACAAGGAAACAAAGCAATATATAATTCTTGGTTTATGAGGTTTATATTACAAACTGCTGAATGGTAGATTAAACACATCATATATGTTTGTAGGTAATCCAAAGAAGAATAGATGGGACAACAAACTTTGATAAAACCTGGAACGAATATAAAGAAGGCTTTGGTGATGTAGAAAAAGAATACTGGCTTGGTAAGTAATCGTTTAAGTGGTATTTATCATACACATTTATTTTCTATATGTAGACGTCATGCGAATATTACATGTCAGATCAATGAAGTCTTTATATAAAGATTAAATATCAAATATACAAATTAAAACTCATTATTTTATTATTAGTCAGAAAGAATCGGGAAACATTTGATATCATTCATTCATTGAGATAAATATTCTGCTTAAACTACAAAACTGAAAATTATTATTACCCTTATTTCGGATCTTAGGTTTGTCTTACATTTGAGCATTTAATTGTTAAATACAACATTCACAGAAATAAAATTCCTTTGCAAGAGAAAATGTTATTTTGTGTAGCCCCACATAGTTAAAAAAAAACCGACATATAACAACAACGATTGAATTTAAAATAATTTTGAAACTGCCCTCACTGTAGTAATGGAATTATTTCAAGACACGTAGAACAATCCAACAGTTACTTCAAAGTTATCCATTCGTTTGATTTGTTTGTGCTTTTGATTTTGCCATTTGATTAGGGGCTTTCCTTTTTTGTTTGAATTTTTCGTTATTTTACTTTTTTGGAAACATGAATGTTTTAGATTTTTTTTATGACAAAAAGTAAAATAACAAAACTACAGAACTCCAAGAAAACTCAACAGAGAAAGTCCTTAAAATGGCAAAATTAAAGTCTCAAACAAAATAAACGAATGGAAAACAAATATCATATTCCTGAATTGGTTTAGGCAATTTAGCGGATTAAGCATAAACAATTAACGTCACAATAATTCAAAAGAGAAGGTGAGACTTTTTTTTCACAAAATATGTTCACCAAATTTATGTGTTAACAAATAAAGCTTATGAAAATCCATTTGTTTATTTTTAAATCTATTTGAAAAGCGTCAAGAAGTATTGTGTTACGCTGAACTGTTCATGCAGAAATAAACATTTTATACAGTACTCGTATCATTTAATCTAAACATATTCACATAGATATTAGTTTAAGTAGTGAAATTATTGCACTCCTGAATTTAAGTATCGTTTCTGGTAGATATTCTTTTCAGAGAATTTTAATTTGGACTGGAAATTAAAAAAAATTCCATTTATCTGTTTTTATCTTGTCTACTGAAATAGAGAAATGTTTGATACATATAAATTCGGTTGGTATTCTGTTGGCTTGTTGTGTCTTTCCACAAAACATCCTGATAGAGCTTACGTGACCAAATTACATATATTTAGATGCTGTATTCGACATGAACAGTTCTGCTTAACTCTATTTTGTTGTCAATTGCTGAAATACTTTAATTACTTGTACTGCATTGAATAGACTATGGATGTATTGCCATACTAATTGTCATTGGCTATTGTTTTGTTTCTCTTAAAAATGAAATATAAAGCAGGACTTTTAGTTTCTTTAAAAATAACGCCTTTTATAAATTTTGGTTTGTTTTAATCGTGCAAATAGGGCAATCTCGTACCTTAGTTTAAATCCTTTTTTTATGCTTCAATCGAATTTGTATAAACTGTGCTTAAATCGAATTTGTTTAAACTATGCTTAAATCGAATTTGTATAAACTATGCTTAAATCAAATTTGTATAAACTATGCTTACCTTATCTTTTATTATTTACCAATGAATATTTCTTCATACAGTAGACCAGTCGGTGCCATGTTCCTTTTCTCGGTGACTTAAGTCGGAATTGTCTATTCTACTTTCCTCTTGTCCTTGCGTATCCAAAGGCGAATTGAAGCTTTCCTTGTGAATTGAATGTTTTCGGATGTACTTTTCTTTGTCTGCATTCACTTTTGGTGGTGTTGCTTCCGAAATGAAATTTTCGGCTTCCGCAAATCTGACGATCGAAGTCGCTGATTTCGTTTTGGGTTGCCCATGTAAACGGGGATAATGTTTAAACGAATCAGTACGAATTCCATTTGACTGGGTATTGGTTTTATTACACTCGTGTAATTTCTTTGTATGTGGTTTCACAACACTGCAAGTTGGATTTGTTTCCTTTGTAGTGAGTTCAAGGTGAACATATATATATGTCATACCCAAATCATCTATTGCGAAACTAGAAAATTTAGATGAACATTCGATTAAAATGTATCTGGAGGTATCTCCGAGGGTCGTAATCAATTGTAAAAAAAATCTATGTAAACAACTAAATGATCTGACATACACACAATATGCCCATTGAATAACATTTGGAATAATCGAGTACTGTTCTATGTCAAATTTATTTTACGTGATACAATTTGTAAAAGGAAAATAGTTTAACAGAAAAACCACGATATCAATTAAACCTTTATAACTAGGGATGTTAAAATGTTTACTATTTACTCATCGAATATTCAACAGTCACATTTAATAATCATCAAGCAAATATATTTACAAAGGTGTTATATGATAAGAAGTGACCGATATGATGACAGATAGTCCATTTGAACGTTACTTTGTTTATCAGATACTATTTCGCTCTAACATGATACTACATGTTTCGTAAAGTATTGTCGGAAACTTTTTTTCCGAAAACATATGAAAGGTTTTAATGATGATAGTTCAGTGATTTCTTTTGAATTCTCTGATGTTCTTTGGGAAATCAATTTATGAAAAGAAGGGGACATTGTCCTAACTTGAAACCGAATAATTGAGTAATAGGTTTGTATTCGTCAGTCAGTACTAAAGAGCGATACTCGAGTACTCGTTGGCATCTCTATTTTAAATAATAATTCTTATTATATAAGATTAATCAAAATTTCACTTCGACACACTCAGTCAGATACAAACGTATTCGAGGCCAACAACAAAATTATATTACATCATATAAATCAACATATATGACATGATTGCCGTTTGGACATTTACTGAGTTCAAGAAGGTGATGAAGACAACTATATGTCATCTTATGACTTTCAACAATGAGAAATATTGAATACTATAAAGTCAGCTACAAAAGAAAAATATATAACAAAGGAAGCTATGTACTGCTTTAAGAGATTACGTTCTTTTGTTGGAAATAATAGATTGTACATACATTTTGCACAACTCTTTTAAGCCCTTTTAAAAAGTAGTTGATGCATGGACTAAAACAATCCAGTTAGTAAATTACGTTGATTTATAAATTTTTGAAATTTTTAAGAAACTAAGTTTTCAACTCCCTCAGGCAAAGTTGATTTAAGATGAATTTGGTTATTTGTTTTAGGTATTTTTGTCATATAGCTCTTCAATGGTTTCGGTACTTATTCATTCCAGGATTTCAAATGTTAAGCTTTGAGCGTTCCTGATGAAGGTAAATCCCGATAAGCGTTTCGGACGAATGAAATCATATAAAGTGTTGTTTTCCTTTTTTTTTTAGTAAGAATCATGTAAATAATATGTAAATACCAAAATCTTAACTTCAAGAATTTTACGAAATAGGTAACAAATATCTTAACATCCTGACATCCAGTGGTAAATACGAACTAAGAGTTGACTTGGTAGATACCAATAACAAAAAGACGTATGCAGTTTATAAGACGTTTGTTGTTGGTGATGAAAATTCAAAGTTCAAGTTAACTATTGGTGATTACACAGGAACTGCAGGTATGTAGATACAGACTCATGTTAGTTTAGTTAACACAATTATATTAATAGTGGATTGGGAAAGAAGTTATTGCAACTTATATTATTCCCTTTTCACTTTGCGAGTGCTGCATTGTAGGGTCATAAGCTTGCTCTTTTTCGAATTCGCAAATGGTGTCCAGGGAAAGCCGAAAATTCAGTCACTGGCATTTTTATCCAGGAACGGGAATCGAATCAGGAACTTTGTGTTAGTAGTCCGCTAGTTAGTAGTAACCACTACACCACGGCTCTCTCTTTATGTTTATGAATAAGCTAATTTTATGCACGTTCATGGATCTAAAATCTTTCGATTCCCATATCACATTGCACAAGGTCATTTGATGGTTTGCTCTGTGATCTTTTAGCATCCAACTACAAAACATTGCTAACAAAAGTTTGATATAGTTCACTATGGGCTATCAAAATTATTGTCGGGGAAACTGGAAAATTTTCCGAATATGATTAGGCAATTTGCTGTGTCTATGCAACGAATGGATTTTAAAGATTCCTCCAAATTGTTTTATCAGGATTTGTTTGTTGTTGCTTGTTTTCATATCTGATATGAGAGAAAAAAAATTAAGGGAGCAAAGTTAAACATCAATCAGAATATTTGGCTGAATTAAGGCAATAAAAGTTCACCGATGTTGAAATCTCGTTAATCAATGAACAACAAACATACCAAAGTATCAAATAAAAACTGAGGGAATCACATGCACTCAACATTTAACACGACCGGTTGTGTCGATTTGATTAGTTCTCCTGTTCTGGGTGCATTACTCGCCATTCGAACTCACACTTAGTCGAAATATTACAATCGGTAAAGGGTTTTAAAGATTTGCAGAATTTATTAACTTTCCTGAATTTTGAACTTAGAAAAGAAATCGATATAAGAATTGTCCCATTTATTTGGGTTTTAAAATCTTCTTCGAATTCGTCACGACTAAAGCTCATTTTCTGTATGTTTATGTGTATTTATTTCGTGTTTCGTTTTTGGTATTGGTCTCACAACTACGTAAATGTTTCATTTCATTTTTAATATATTTTTGTTAATAAGTCTTTAGTTGGTAGCAACAAACATATTGCACGAAAATAAATATTTCATAAACTACCCTCATAGACATTAAACAACTATTTAGCATTAAACTGACAGATGACTTTCAGAAAACATCGTCAATACTCACGAGCAAAGCCTATGACCTTACCATCAAATTTGCAAACACAACCATACCATTATTTCACGAATGTATGATTAAAATTATTAAATAATTCGTTAATTAGTACATGTAATAGTCATATATCAAATTTTAGGAGATAGAATGAACTACAACAATGGTAGATCATTCACCACAAAGGACAGAGACAATGATTCAAATAGTAGAAATTGTGCTTCTCATTATACCCGTGGACCCTGGTGGCACAAAAGCTGCAGTCATGTTTACCTTAATGCTGACTTAAAAAAAACAAAAATGAGATGGTATGATACAAAGTTCATCAAAGCTGTAATGAAGATCAGAAAAATCAATTAAGAGAAATTAAGTTAATAAATCAATGAACACTAGATGCGAGTTTTGTTAATTTTTTTCTCCGAAAGATTAGATTGAAAGATTGATGAGACAACATTCGCAAGACCTTTTAAATGCATATCTTTAGGTTTTTACCTATTGGTTGTTTTTCATTTTTGCAATGACGTTGTCAATTTTCTCGACTGATCTTTTTAATGAAGCCTTGGTGTATTCGGCCTCTTTATTACAAAGTACCTGTTTGTTGTTAGCACCATATTATATAATAGAAAATTCGAATATAAACCTACCGTATTAATCTTTTTTATGTATTACCGGGTTTGTACTTTTAAATGAACAACATGACGGTTGACACATTATGGAAAGGCTCTGCGGACCAATCCAATTCACTTGAGGTCAACCCAGAGTTTACTTGGGGTTCCTACTGATCAGTGATAAGTTTTCTATGTTGTGTTTTATATTTTGTTTATTATGTTTCTCCGTGTTTAGTTTTTTTCGTGGCTTTTTCAGGTTGTTTTCGATTTATATGTGTATTTATTCCTTTTGTATTTTATAACTCTTGTATCACAAATTACTTGTCACCTATAAAATACTTTTATAGATATTTCATTGGGTGTAATGGTACAAAAATGTTGCAAAGGGAATGTCATATTCTAACTAATTTGTGATGTTCTTAGTAGTTCTCATAAATTAAGATAAGGTCCATATAAACTTACTCTTCTTCAAAATAAACTTGTTTTCGTTCTAAAATTGAGAATCGAAATGGGGAATGTTTCAAAGAGACAAAAACCCGACCAAAAAGCAGACAACAGCCGAGTGCCACCATTGGGTCTTCAACGCAGCGAGAAACTCCCGTATTAGGAGGCGTGTTTTAGCTTTTTGGTCCCTTAACAAACTTTATACTAGTTTAGTTGTAATGGACGTCATACTAAACTCCGAAACATACAAAAGAAACCAAATTTAAAAATCATACAAGACTAACAAGGGCTATTGGCTCCTGACTTGGAACAGACGCAAACACTCGCTGCGGTGAACATGTTTTCTGAGATCCCAACCATCGTCTATACCTCAAGCCAATGTAGAAAAAACTCACAACAATACGCACAGTAAATCTCAGTTAAAATAAATCCTAGACCGATGTCAAATAGGTAACAAAAGAAACTTAACAAAATGACAAAGATACATAAACTCTCAATGATTAAAGGTGTCTTAGATTTATTCTTTGTGTCGTTTGCCTTGTTAGTTCTTGTTCCGGTGTTTAGTACCTGTCTTGTCAATAAAGACATTTTAATTTGATTTTTTACAGTTTGTTCTTAAGTTGTTTTCTTACACCCACTGTCTTTACGTGGATGCGCATAACCAGGATCCCATAATCTACAGCTTTTCATCGGCTTTGTTGTTTGGCAAGACATTGATTTGCACTCCCTATTTCAAAGACTTTACTTTATACGGTTTAAACATTATGAGACATGGCAATAACTTTACCTGAATAGGATTGAAGAAAAAGTGAGAAGAGGATATCACTGTCTTAAAAGCGACGAAGATCCATTTAAAAAGTTACTAAGATTTTTTTTTTATAAAAGCAACTTATAGAAAACGACTTCCTCTAATACGACTTGTTAACTCTTTCCATAACTTCTACAATGTTTATATGATTTCACATTCTGAAAATACTGCAATCAAATTGAGGAATACTAACACTTTTGTCTTTTAAATCATCAAAGTCAGGTTCTGCCTTTGGACTGAAGGATTTCATGTTTAAGCAGGTTTTTTTATTCAGAGGTTCAAGAGTAATTACCCTTAATGTTAAAACATTCATTAGTAACTTACATGCAGTGAAATTAATTTAACATGCTGCAGTACGTTAGGTATGCATTGTCATATACCATATACCCCCTAACCAAAATCGTAAAATATTGTATAAAATTCATAAATAATTTTGTTAACAAAAAGAAAACATAAAATGATGCATTCTTATCGTATGATGTTTCAATTATATGTATAGGTCACTACACAAAATATAACCTCTTGATTTTTTGTTCTTTTTTTTAATATTATTATTTATTGCATAAAGTGAAGTTATAGATGGTATTTACACAACATTTAGTGAGGTAATGACATCTTCTTGCACTAGGCCAAATGATGTCTTGAAACAGGGCTGCGCATGCATTCTCCCATGCATAGTGCTAAATCAATATATATATAATGTCAAATATATCTTCTTAGGAAACCCCTTTTACGACCATCAATGTTAATACATCAAACAAATTTATAAAGAATCTTTATTTATTAATGCGATAATATTCTATATATATTCAATTCACAAATTATATATATCATCGATTTAAAAAAAAAAGAGTAAAAATGCATAATTCTATATAATAGCTGAAAACTCGTTGAATTTTTAAGATGTACTTCAGTGTTCCTGTTGTCCCTTTGTTTTCCTCTTGTGGTTGAAGTCTTTCCTTTTGTTTCAGTTTGTGACACGTATTTGTTTTTTCTCTCAAAAGATTTATGACTTTTGAACACCTGTATACTACTGTTGCCTTTATTCGTGTTATATCAGAAAGAAATTTCAGTTATGTTCTTCGACATTGGTCGTATCTCTTTATGCAGCTCTGTCTGTGAGCCTCAGTCAGCACTAAACAGATTTTTGGTCATTGTTTTTTTTTTTTTTTTTTTTTGTCTACAGTTGACTTATTATTACATAGCAAAAAAAATTGGTCTCACATATGTCACCTAGCGTCATCAACGTTGATGTCAGCGTCATTTTGACTTTCTGAAACTCCTTGGAGATGAATTACTAGCTGGAATTCTTCTACATGGCATTCTATGTCTGATCCTGCTATTTTGATTCGTAAAAGGGCAGTTATATTTGTTCCCCATTCAAAAGGGAATTTGTGCTTTCGGTTTATATCAGTGTGTCAAATCGCATTTCTCTGACCGCGTCTTTAGAGAATTCCACGGAATTTGAAGCATTTTATTATAAATAAAAACAGTTGTACTCCTTTTATTTCATGTTTTCGGTATCATTATTCATAAAGCGCTAATTGTGGTTTCCCACATCATAAGATCTAGTTTGCATGTTTTTAAATTTCAAATTGAAGACGAAACGAAAACGGAGGCTTTATTGTTTTATCTCAATATGGAGAAATAGAGATGTCAGTTAAACATGTCAAAGGTGAAAATGACAGCAATCCATCGATACTAACAACAACCGATGAGATTATAAAGGAAACAAAACGTTTCAGTTATTTTTGAACAATGTAAACTAGATAGGTCTACCTTTCAAGTATGCACTTTTAAAAAAATGTGAAAATAACAAACGTTCTATGAATATTGTATGATAACTAACTTAATTTATAGCTTGTCATGGTGTAAACTATGTAATAAAAATTATCAATTCAATATATGTAGGCATATCGAAATAAAAGTGTTGAACTGCAACTTGTCATGATAAAACTATACACCAATTATTAAATCAATATCTTCAAGAATGACAATACAAGTGCGAAACACTGATTTTATTAATGAATTTTCGAAGTCAAAGGACCATAACTGTGCACAAAATCATTAGACCGGAAGAAAATTCGAAATTGACCTGTAACTCGTCACGATAAAACAATACGCTAAATATCAGATCAATATCTCAAAGTATTAAGAAGAAAATGTGGAAAACTGATTTGCCGGACTGACGGATGGACAGACAAACAGACAGACAGACAGACTTCGTCAGTAGTGGACAGATTATAAGAACAATCAACATAAAGTGTATTAAAAAGTGATTACCGGGGCATCACAAGAAAAAAAAACAAATTATAAATCAAATATCAAAACGGCAAAGGCACAACACGACAGATGCTACATGTGGAGCAGGATCTGCTTACCCTTCCGGAGCACCTGTATTCACCCCCTGTTTGTTGTTTTTTTTTGGGGGGGGGGGGGTTCGTGTTGCTTAGTCTTTAGTTTTCTAAGTTATGAATGAATGAATAAATATTTCAATATTAAAGTGCAACCTGAATTATAACCAAAAAAATCATTCATAAATACAATGTTTTTATATTTGTTTATTGGTGATAGATTACACCGTTACATTATAGAAAAGTCCCTTTCTTGTTATTATTTTATCGTATGTTATTTTATGTTCCTTCTTTGGTCTTTGCATTTAAAACTTAGATAACTCTTTAAGAACAGGTCACAATATCAATATGTTTTACAATGTGATGTATGCGAATATCCAGTACTTTGGTTTTCTCCATATAGAGCATGGCTGTTTTTTCTCTTTAAACGGATTGTGGTTTATTTGACACATTTCCTGTTCCCATTCACAATATTCGTGCATAATCTTTTCTTACGTTCTGTAGACTTAATGACACGTTTGCCATTCCTGTATTTGTAGTAACGTTTGATATAGCAATTTACGTGATGTATATCGGAATGTCAGATAAAAAATATATCAAACGGGCGAGAAACTTAGATAACTCTTTAAGAACAGGTCTTGCTGAACAATGACCAATAATAACTCAAATAAAACAGGCAACAGCTTAAATAGAAACGCCTGAACAATACAACTATAATTAAACATTACACAGACGATTGAAGATTAAGCTGTACGAAAAACAACCAATAATAGGGGTGACCTAGGGTCTTCCGTAAGTATACCTTATTCGTGAAATTAGTGGTTAATTATTAGATCGGCGATTTTGTTCCCATAAATAACTTAAATCCTTTACAAAATAATGTTTAAGACACAAAGATTAGATTCTGAATTCAGTTGTACATGTAACACTTTTTACAATTTCTAACAAACTGGATATCACATTGCATTGACTGTACATTATCTTGTCCTACTGACTTTGTCAAAAAAACAAAAAGCAATCGTCATTGCGGTTTTTTTTCCACCGGGCCAAACACCTATCAGATGAGTGACGATAAAGACAATATTAGAATACCGCTGTTCACTAGTCATAACTGAAATAAAAAATATTAACAGGCCAGGGGCATGAATTATATGAATTTTACCACAACATTCAACGGGTTGTGCATTACAATGAAATACATGTATATCTATACAAATTGTAAAAAATAACCTTCACAGGGGCATGAATTATATGTATTTTACCACAGCATTAAACGGGTAACTTGCATTATATATATATTTATAAATGTATACAATACAGTTGAATCATGTAAAAAATACCATTCACAGGTGCATGAATTCTATGAATTTTACCAAGGCATTAAACGGGTAATTTGCATTGTATATATATATATATACAAATTGTATACAATACAGTTGAGACATGTAGAAAATAACATTCACAGGGGCATGAATTATATGAATTTTACCACGGCATTAAACGGGTTGTGCATAACAATTTACTACATGTATATATACAAATTGTATACAATACAGTTGAAACATGTAGAAAATAACATTCACAGGTGCATGAATTCTATGAATTTTACCAAGGCATTAAACGGGTAATGTGCATTGTATATAAATATACAAATTGTATTCAATACAGTTGAAGCATGTAAAAAATTACATTAATACCGGCATGAATTAAATGAATTTTACCACGGCACTAATAGCAATGAATAGGGTTGTGTATTACAATTTACTTCATGTATATACAAAACAGTTGAAACATGTAATAATATAACATTCACAGGGGCATGAATTATATCAATTTTACAACGGTATTTAACGGGTTGTGCATAACTATTTGCTACATATATATATATATATATATATATATATATATATATATATATATATATATATATATATATATATATATATATATATATATATATATATATATATATATATATATATATATATATATATATACTATATATACAAAACAGTTGAAACATGTAAAAAATAACATTCATAGAGGCATGAATTATATGAATTTTACCACGGCATTTAACAGGCATGAGTTTATATTAATTTTACCACAGGTTAACCATTTTTAAATTATTCTGATATCTTCTGTTCAAAACAAAATATTCTAAGGGCAATTGTAATTTCAGGTTGGTTACAGGAAAATGACCATAACTTTACAATTTGAAAATCTAGAAGAGTCAACACTGAATGAACGCCTTAGGTTTTTTTTATGGAAACCTCAGAACAAAACAAGGACGAGAATATTCAAAGTCTGCACTCATAGGAATCAGGGCTGCAATTTCGAGGCATTTAAATAGTTCACAATACAATAGAGAATTTAAGATCATGACAGATCGCGCGTTCATGACATCCAACCATGTGTTGTTTGGTTTGATAAAACTCCTTAAACGTAATGGTAAAGATACCAAAGTTCATAAAAAGGTTATATCACAGGGGGATATAGAAAAGCTATATTATTGTGGCGTGTTCAATGTTGATTCACCAGACACATTGCAAAACAAAGTGTTCTTGGATGTTATGCTTAACTTTGGACGTCGCGGTCAAGAGGGTGTGCCAGAACTGAAGTCAAGCTCTTATCATAAATAAAGGCAACAGTAGTATACCGCTGTTCAAACTCATAAATCCATGGACAAAAAACAAAATCGGGGTAACAAACTAAAACTGAGAGAAGCCGCATTAAATATAAGAGTGGAGAACAACGACACAACACTACAATGTAACACACACAGAAACGGACCAAGCATCAGACAAAATCCCACGAGAATAACAAATATAAACTCACCGATGATAAAGGAATGAAATATTATACCATGGCATACAACGAATGTGATAAAGCCCACCATGGGGTGGATGGAAAAGAAAACATAAAAGAAACGCGTATGTATGCACGTCCAGATGATCTTAATTGCCCGGCGAATAGCTCAGATCTTTACCTTAGTAAGCTGAGCCAAAAATGCTCTGCCTTTTTTCAGCAGACGCTGGTAAACCCCAGGTCAGATTGCTGGTATGCAGCTCACCCTATCGGGAAAAATAAGCTGGCATCATGGATGTCTAGAATATCAAAACGTGCAGATCTGTCAAAAATCTACACAAACCACTGCATTAAGGCCACTGTTGCAACAGTTTTAAGTAGACAAGGGGTAGATCTACTGAAAATTATGTCAGTTACTGGTCATCGAAATGTAAAGAGTCTTGAGAGCTACATGTACATAAATGAGCCAACAGATAATGAAAGAAGAACACTATCTTCAGCTTTACAAGCAGGAACTATCCCTTCACCTTCAAATATTACACCACTCACCTCAAACATGTCAATTCTGTATGTTCCTCTTCAAACACAGGTCGGGTATTGAGGTCAGAATGTCCAAGGAGCAGATGTCTAATTCCGCACTCAATATTATGAACAATGCCTCAATAACTGGCGGCACTTTCACATTTAACATTGTACAGAAAGATGAAACCATTGACTGTTAACATGGTTAATATGTGTTATGTTAATTTCAACTTGCTAATCATCAACAGTTACTCACGAGTTATCTTTAGTTCTGTAATATCTCTTTAGTCATAACTCCATGTTGTAATAAAGTTGGGAAAATATTATGAAGTTTAATCCACACTTGTGTTAATTTCGTTTCTTCTTGATAATTTACATGTGTACATCTCAAAGTAAAGTATCTATAATTCATAAGGTAAATTTCCGGAAACGTAATACATACAAATTGCGGAAACGTAAACTTGGGACTTTGAAATTAGCAGGAATGCAATACGCCAAAAACAAGTGGTTTTGATAAATCACAAGGACGTAACATTATTCCCCCCCCCCCAAAAAAAAAAAATTCAATCGTAAATTGTATTATGTACAAAGTAGTAAAAATTGATAACAAAAGGTTTTTTTTTTTGGAATTTACTCATATATTTAGGGAAACCATTTGTATATACACGCATCTTTGTCGGAATTAAAATAAAAACAAAACACTTATATTTATAGATTATCGGTGATCATCTCAACGAGACAATCGAGTTGAGATGAACAATGATAATCTTTTTATCGCTATTTTACCTATGACAACGTTGTCAATTTCATGTCAATTTCGTTAGCAACGCCACGTGCATGCTTAGTTTCTAGCGATAATTTTTCATCTCAAGCGAGTAGCATGATATGAAAATTATCACAAAAAAAGATCAAAGGAAAAATGCACAAAATAGAGATAAATATAATTATATCCCCTTTATTGTTTTTCTTATATAAACATTTTAACAAACTGACCACACTGTAACTTATCAGTTGGCGCACTTCAAAGTCATGCACCTGTGGCAAATAACTTTATCGGGAAAGAAATAAAACAAAAAGCAAAATTATTTGTCCTTTTAATCATTATAAATAAGAACAACACATTTAATTGTAAATATTAAGCATAAATCTTTTCGATACAATTGTTAATTACTTAAAATAAAAAGATTATTATTGTTTAATCAGTTGTTATCTTATTTGGCACGTCAATCGGTTTATTGATTTTCGGCATATCAAAGAAAAACGGACACATGCCTAAATATTGTTGAATATATATATTATATATATATATATATAAACAAGTCTAAATTGAAAACTACGTTCAAACCTATGATTGCGTTGGATAAAAACCGCAATTTTTATACGTGTACATGTAAAACAAATTTCGTTTTCGTGAGCAGTTATTTTTTTACTCAGGTAGATTAATCAATGAGTGATAGATTTCTCTTAGAAGAAATTTAAAGGTCTGAGTGAATAAACTATACAAAGACAAATACCTGTTGTATTTGTTAGATGGGACAATAGAACTATCAAAAGTTTAAATGGACAGGTAACTATCAGGTGAATCTATGGAAAGGTTCAATTGGGTTCGCAATAATGAATTTTAAAGAGATAAAGAAAATAAAAACATTTTTAAAATCGTTTTAATAAAAAAAAATTGGAATGATTTTTTTTTATTCTAGATCTGACACATAAGAAATTCGAAATATTTAAGTTTAAGTGAAATATTTTAAACTTTAATTTAAGTGGGCTGTTTGGTGTGAGCCAAGGCTCCGTGTTCAAACCCGTACTTTGACCAATACTAAATGGTTTACTTTTGTAATTGTGATTTCGATGGAGATTTTTCCCATTGGTTTTCATACCACATCATCTTATTTGTATAAAAAGGCCCGGAAAATAAGAGATTTTTTAATTCCATATCCTCATGATTAAGGCAGTGGCTATTTTGACGACTCTGATTAAATATATTTAGTTCGGTAAAATACGGGGAATTGGTTATTTTGCATGTTGACTTTAGATGTTTTACCAAATGATACGAACATTTTAACATTTGGCATTATTATTACTCCATAATTGTTTTTTTAAAGGGTATCTTGTGGTCTTGTGATATAGTTGACATATCTAATTTGCATTTTTATTGTAAATGCCATAAAATGTATTAGCCTAGTTTAAATGAAACTCAAGATCAGAGAATTAAAATATTATTGAAGAGAAAATACATATTCGTGTTGAATTCGCCTCAGTTTGTTTATTCAAGTTTGATATCCAACTTCTTAATTCGCAATCCACATTTACCCGATAACTTTGTATATTGTATATTTTTTATTGACTACCATCATGCTCATGTGACCATCAGGGACTGAGACAAATATGGTATGGGATAAACTCAGTCAAAACCAAAATGATTGAATTTTTCCAATTTAAACTTCATTCATGCACTAAAACATTTCTTGAAAGAGTGAAATAAAGTAATGAATAAGTTTAAAACATTTCTAGAATGAGTGAAATAGAGTAATGAATAAGTTTAAAATATTCAAAGTCATTGTCACGATCTAGGCGTTGTTTAAGAACGTTCTCTTCATACTCATATACACGTTTTTTAACTATCGATTTCCATTGCTTCTGTACAGGAAAGTAACTTATCGATATTAGTTTTTCAATATGGCCTACTAAATCGTATTTCTGCATAATCTTGATGACATCATTCACAAAGCCAAAGTTACCTATACCTTAAGGCCAATTCAACAAAAAAAAGCAATCTTTTTTTTTAATAAGAGAAAATGGCAGATTTGGGTTTAAAATTAATATGAATTTTAAAGAGATATAGAAAATTAAAACATTTTAAAATCGTTTAATAAAATAAATTGGAATGATTTTTTTTTTATTCTGACACATAAGAAATTCGAAATATTCAGGAAATTTAAGTGAAATATTTTAAACTTTAATTTAAGTGGGCTGTGTGGTGTGAGCCAAGGCTCCGTGTTCAAACCTGTACTTTGACCAATATTAAATGGTTTACTTTTGGAATTGTGACTTCGATGGAGATTTGTCCCATTGGTTTTCATACCACATCATCTTATTTGTATAAAAAGGCCCGGAAAATAAGAGATTTTTTAATTCCATATCAACATGATTAAGGCAGTGGCTATTTTGGCGACTCTGATTAAATATATTTAGTTCGGTAAAATACTGGAAATTTTTTATTTTGCATGTTGACTTTAGATGTTTTACCAAATGATACGAAAATTTTAACATTTGGCATAATTATTACTCCATAATTATTATTTTTTTAAAGGGTATCTTGTGGTCTTGTGATATAGTTGACATATCTAATTTGCATTTTTATTGTAAATGCAATAAAATGTATTAGCCTAGTTTAAATGAAACTCAAGATCAGAGAATTGAAATATTATTGAAGATAAAATACATATCCGTGTTGAATTCGCCTCAGTTTGTTTATTCAAGTTTGATATCCAACTTCTTAATTCGCAATCCACATTTAACCGATAACATTTTATATTGTATATTTTTTTATTGACTACCATCATGCTCATGTGACCATCAGGGACTGAGACAAATATGGTATGGTATAAACTCAGTCAAAACCAAAATGATTGAATTTATCCAATTTAAACTTCATTCATGCACTAAAACATTTCTTGAAAGAGTGAAATCGTGAAATATTTTTTTTAAGCTTTTATCTTTATTATGTTTAGCCTACATGTGAAAAAAAACGGAAAACGGACTTGTTATAGACAAATAGACAACTATAAAATGAACTATACAAACATATATATTGTTATTTTCTTACGTTATGAAATGTAGAAAATACCCGATTTAGTTATCCTCATTACACATTTATATAAATAAATCTGTGTTGAAATGCGTTGAATGCATGAGATGTTTTTTTTTCTTTCTCCTATATTCGTAAACATTTTCTTCGCCTAAACATGCTAAAGTGTGATCAATGTTTATATTGTTCTTATTCACAGTGTAGATACTATTCTGTACGCTATCCGGAAGTCGCGATTTTCGAGGCGAGAACTTTTTGGATCACATTTTAAATTTGATGGGTATACTGAATTAAACGGTAAGTTGATCATCTGTACATTGCTTAATGATTAATTCAGCCGACATAGATATTCTAAAATGGTTTAGAATTAAATTCCGCACATTCATTATTCGTATCTTTGCCTTATTCAAGAGATTTTCAAGTGCATCACTGAGAAAAATCAGTTGGCGAACCTAAAAACAATCTTTTTACCCTCTTAGTGTACAAATTAACGTAAAAACCTGACTTAATTAACTAAATGAAGTATATTTTAAGTGGTGGTAAAAGTTTCAACCAGATCTTTGAAGCCAGAAATAAGAAAATTACACTTGTTTGAATTTCTCACTGTACGATCAGTCTCGCTTGTATATTTTAAAACTGTATGATCAGTCTTTATGTCACTGTATTCTAGTGGTGATTTCAAAGTTATTTACGATACATTAGAAGGTGGCATTTTTCTAAATAACACAAATATATTTCAATGCATTCATATCCTGAAAACTTATGAAACATGTTTTAGCTTGATAGGGTGTACTCGACTTACTACATTAAGTATAAGGATGTTTAAATGTTGCTAAAATAAGAGGAAGGTTTGATGTATACTAGTATATAAGTTTCAGAAATGTCCTCCGTTATTCTTAAAATTGTACCAACACACAGATTTAGTTGTTATATAAAACTGCATGTATTTACACACATTTGAGGCCGTACTGTAGCCTATAATTGATCACAGTTCCTTCACTTTGTTTAAGATGTAGAGCTGTCCGTTTGACACTCAATTGTACACCACTTTGTCAAGCGGGGGGAGGGTTATAGTGATAAAGAAGTCCGTCTTTCTGTTCGTCCGTTGGACCGGTACAATATGTTTTGCCGGTTTTGTAAGCGCATCTCCTCATAAACCACTTTAAATATACATTGGGGGTTCCGGCCATTTTTAAATGGAGAGGGGTGCAATCCAGGAGAAAAGGGGATTCCAAATATATGTTCCCATACAAATGCATTGATAGTTAAAAAATTCATAAGGGTTCCACGGAACCCAGTGTCTCGCCTACTTTTGCTGTTAATCGCAGACTCAACAAAAATGAGGAAAAACATCAATAAAAATTTCCCTCTCTATACTGTCTTTTGATTGAAAGAAGCTTCCAAGTTTGGTAAAAAAATCCAGGATAGTTTATGAATTTAATAAATGTTTTATAAACTTTAACTGCAAACTGTATGTAATGTTAACTGGAAGAAAAACTAAGTCCATTTATAAGTAAAATACGGAGAAAGTGAATTTTTTTTTTACAAAATTTACTTCTGAATAATATCTTATGATCAGAAACAAGCTTTTGTCTAAGTTTGGTAGAAATCCAGGATAGTTTAAGAACATTATAAAAATTTTAAAAACTTTAACCACAGAGTGAATGTTTTGTTTCTGGCAAAAAAACTAAGTCCATTTATAAGTAAAATACGGAAAAGTGGAAATTTATTTTTACAAAATTTTCTTCTTGATACTATCTTATGATCATAAACAAGCTTCTGTCCAAGTTTGGTACAAATCAAGGATAGTTTATGAAAGTTATTAAAATTTTAAAAACTTTAACCACAGAATGAATGTAATGTTTCCTCGCAGAAAAACTAAGTCCATTTATAAGTAAAATACGGAAAAGTGGAAATTTATTTTTACAAAATTTTCTTCTTGATACTATCTTATGAATGAATGAATGAATGAATACTTTATTTGCAAGAAGCATATACATGCTATGGCAAACGAAAATATATACAATATATGACAAACAAAAGACAGCAGAGAACAGTAGTTACAGAGTATACAATAATATTATGACAATATATGCGATCTAATTTTCCAAGCTGCATTTAAATAGTTACATAGTTTTACTGTCAGAGATTTAGAATGAGCTTGTAATACATTATCTAACTTGTGCCGATTTGGCCAAGAACAGTGGAATAAAGGTAAAAATTCTATACGCACAGATCTATACGCTGGACATGATAAAACAAAATGATACTCGTCCTCTAAAACATTCATATTACAACACATACAAATTCTGTTTTCTCTTTGAGTATTTAGATAACGACCAACTTCAACATTTAATTTAAGTGTGCCGCTACGTAGTTTTGTTAATATAGATACATTAAAATGAAAATCTAAGTATTTTTCAAAACCAAATTCTAGTTTATATCGTTTATAAGTACAAAGTTTATTACATTCTTCTAAAGCTGTATTCCAGCTTTGTAAAAATTGATCTTTAATACGTGTTTTTATACAATCAAATAATAATTTACTAGTATCTTGTGAAATCCATACATCATAAAATCCAAGGTTACATAACAATTTTTTTACGTTAGACGCCCAATTAATTTTACCATTATTTGCATCTTTGTACAAAAGTTTATAAACTTCATATACAATATGAGGTTTATTAGTTACAATATGAATCCAATATTTCAGGATTTTATATTTTCTCAAAATATGCAATGGCAGGTGCCCAAGTTCACCATATAAAAAATTTGTACGGACTTTTTTACCAAGTTTCAAAATAAATCTACAAAATCTATTATATATAAGCTCTATATCACCAGCACGATGAAAACCCCATATTTCAGACCCATAACTTAAAACGGATCCAACCATACTATCGAATAGGAAAATTTGTTGTTCAGTAGTCACATATATTTGTTTCAATGAATTTATTAGTGAAGATAAAGCTCTTGATCCTTGTTGAGATAAACGCTTTTGAGTTTGTAAAAATTTTCCATTATAGTGGAGCAATACACCGAGGTATACATAGGAGTTCACAATTTCTAATTCTCTGTCGTTGTAATAAAAACGGTTTACCACAGGCCTCCATCCATTTCGGAAAACAACAACTTTTGTCTTCTCCGTGTTTACTTCTATGTTCCATTTATTACAATATAGTAGTAATTTATTCAGTAAATGTTGCAACACATTCGTTGATTTTCCAAAAAGTACGGTATCATCAGCAAATAAGATCAAATATATTAAAAATCCATTTAGAGACACGATGTCTTTATCTGTTTCAACGGAAATATCTTGAATAATGTCGTTAATAAAAAACAAAAACAGCAAAGGCGATAAAGGTTCCCCTTGTTTTACACCAAGAAAATTGTCAAACGCATCTGACAGCACTCCTCCAGATCGTACACGAAGACGCACTGATGAATATAAAGTTTTAATAATAGAAACAAATTTGTTACTAATGCCATTCTTTAGCAGTTTGTATATCAAAATTCTTCTGTGTAGTTTATCAAAAGCCTTGCGAAAGTCCACGAAGGCACAAAAAAGCTGAAGCTTTTGTACTAAAACATGTGATATAATTCCATGCAGTGTGAAAATGGCGTCAACAGTTGAACGACCAGGACGAAAACCAAACTGATTGTCTATTAATTTCTCTTCGTCTTCCGACCACGACAGCAAACGTTCCGTTAATATGCTAGTAAATATCTTAGAAAGAATGCTCACCAATACAATCGGCCTGAAATTGTTAGGGTCTGACAAATCACCGCTTTTGGGTACAGGGATAACTATACATTCGGTCCAATTATCTGGATATATTCCATTGTCAAACATAGAGTTGAAAAGAATTTTAAAAATAGGCGCAAAGAAAAGAGGATTCGCAGCTAACATTTCACCAATTATATCATCGTTTCCCGAACTTTTGCCAGTTTTAAGTTTCTGTATAGCTTTTATAATTTCATCTTCTGTAATTTCTGAATCGAGAATATCAATACTTATTTCACCAAAGTCGGTATTGTTTAATAAATGTAAAACTTATGATCATAAACAAGCTTCTGTCCAAGTTTGGTACAAATCAAGGATAGTTTATGAAAGTTATTAAAATTTTAAAAACTTTAACCACAGAGTGAATGTAATGTTTCCTCGCAGAAAAACTAAGTCCATTTATAAGTAAAATACGGAATAAATGGAATTTTATTTTTACAAAATTTACTTCTGGATACTTTCTTATGATCATAAACAAGCTTCTGTCCCAGTTTGGTAGAAATTCAGTATAGTTTAAGAAAGTTATTAAAATTTCAAAAACTTTAACCACAGAGTGAATATTTGTGGACGCCGCCGACGACGACGGAATGTAGGATCGCTTAGTCTCGCTTTTTCGATTAAAATCGAAGGCTCGACAAAAAGGGTTTCAAACTGCCGGATCCCCTTTTTTGAATCCGTCACTGATATAACTATTAATTAATCTTTTTCGGTTTCCTTACCATAAATGATAATGACTGTATTGTGCACCGTCTATTTCGAATTTTAGTAAAAATCTTTTATGGGGTTACTTTATATAAGATACGGACTTGAACATTGAATTATATGGAGGCATCCATCAGGTATTTCCAACACCTCCTAAACCAATCATTAAAGTTTTCTGAAATTGTTCCATTTTTACTCGATTAATGCATTATGGACCTTCTATTTCTGTAAACTTACCAAAATTATATCACATGAATTATCCCCCTACGCAAAGCTGTCTTTATCCATTTTTTGTTATTTTAAAAGAGACAAGCTTGATTTATGTTATCATCAATTGGTCAACGGCGGACGGTGTAAATAATCTTTAAAAATGTAATAGCTAAACAGATAACTGTAACGATTCACTATACAAAGTCCACAAATCGAATCATGTATTACTTTTAAGGCCTTTGATTTTAAAAAGACTGATGGAACAAAAATACAATTATTTTGCCGTCCAAAAAATTCATCAGAAATATATTTGTATTGTCTGATGAAAGTAATTACACGTTATAGTTCCCTGGATAGTTCATAATATCACATATACACGTATATACCTTCAAATTGCTGTTGTTTTTTCTTCAAAATCACGACTGGTCATACAGTCAAAAAATCTGAAATCGCTTCTAGAATACAGTCAGTTCTAGACTGATCGTACAGTAATTTATTTTGGGATCCTCAAGGAAAACATATTTTTTATGGGAAATACGAATATTCTACTTAAATACGAAAAGAATATTGAAACAGTATATCTTTAGCTGTAAACTGATGCAAATATTTGCAATAAAAGATTATTTGCTTTGTACTACGAGAGCAAAATTGTCCATCGATTTCACTTTTTTCTACCAAGTTGATGTGATGCACACGTATAGTTTATATTCTAATGCATGTTTTTGTTACAGTTACTCATATTTATGATGCTATATATACCTTGAAGATGTTCAAAGCACTTTGTAGATATAGGAGTAAACAAATGATGAGAAAAGTTACCGTAGGCAAAACCGTCCTGTTAGCCAGTTGGAAATCATCGCTTCGAAAATCGCGACTTCCGGATAGCGTACAGAATAGTATCTACACTGTGTTATTAGTCCTGAACATTAAAGTATGTCTCTGGTACGAATCACACATCTAACACAACTGTAAGAAGAAAGGGGGGAAACCAGGAATGACACAGTACAAAACTCCTATATTTTATTTTATCATGGCCATTATAACGCTTAATCTATATATTCTTTACTTCAAAAATATAATTGACAATCATATTATACCACCAGCTATTTTATTGCAAAACAAGTACACAAATGGTGAGCCGGAAGGTATATTGAAGAAGAAAATTCAGAGACATGGTATTTATGCTATTTCCAAATTATTTACCGTATTCAGTATGTCAACCATAAACGTTTACTTCACCAAACGGCGTTTAATAAGTTTATATAATGTCTTCTTCTTTATTTTCTGAAACTTCGTGTCACTGTAACGACAGAAAGTTTCAACACTTGTATAATTTCTTCTTTCTGGCATAAAATATAATAACACTATTTGGAATCTCGACAAAAAAGAAATTTCTTTAACTAGCCATACTGAAAAATTCGACCATGCAGGTTGGACCTCTCAACCGCGTATAACATGATCAGTAATCAATACATGTCTACTCTTGTCAAACCATGGATTGGATATAGAAAAACAAGTTGCTTTATTTAAAAGAGAAAAGAAAAGCAATACGTGAACCTAAGACAGCTGACCGGTCATCAAAAGATTGTTGCTGAATTTTTGTATCCATTTGAATTGAAATAATTGAATGTGAATAGAAGAAGATAATAAAGAAGTTAACTACCTTTATTAGAAATATGTAATATTGTGTAAAATATGTGTCGTAGTCAGTTAAAAGTAATGTTGGATAGTTGTGAATAGTAATACGTATATATATACAGCTACAATTTGATTATACATTGTATAGATCGACTATTTCATTTATTACATGGGATTGTACGTCATTTTTGCAACCGGATGTTCTATTCAAATTGCACAAAACAATTACAATATAAATTTAAGCACTCAGTTTGATTTGTAATCTGGATGCATTTATTTTATCTATCCTATATCTTTATATTGAGTTTCCTTCATATTATCAATTCGTTATTGAAATTGTATATACTCAAGTAAAGATTTTTTATAGATAACAAAACTATACAAATCCTTGGAGTAACACACAAGCTTCACTTGGACCTCTTATATATAGAGACATTGTCGGTATGTTTTCGGCTTATAAGTTTGATTTTCCAATTGCACGTTATATTTTGCCTCCCATAGTTTGCAGCAGCAAATATTTAATGCTAAATTGTGGTCGAAAATTTGAACAATAAATGTATATCGTCATTCAGAGAATCTACTTTAATAACAGATCTTTCATTATACGTTTCTGTTATTTATGAGTAGCGGCCAACTTTGATAACAAGAAACAGTGTTGCCCACTGTTATATTTTTTGGTAATTAGTGATATTCTATTTTAAGATAAGTTACTTTCCCTTTACTTTAATGAACCCCTTCAGGGAATTTGCACGAAAAGTGCTTGGTGAAAATCTTTCATTATGATGAAAATAAGGAATACCAGAGTCAACCAATATGGTATGTTTCTTTTATCTATTAAAGATAAATTATCTTTCATGTTTAAAGTAAGAAATTTTGAGTTTAATTGATGTAAAACTGATAAAACTTGACCTTGATAATTTGGCAATTATTTACCGTAAATGTTCATGATATTACTTTTTTGAAAGAGAACAAGTGTATGTTACTACCGTAAATGTTATGATAGATGCACTTTTGTATTGTATTATAGTTCACAAAATTTTTGTTTGATAGTAGAATTTAGTGTGTTTTATCTTTTATTTTGTAGTTAATCTTTTCGTACCTGAATAAAGAGAATTGAACGGAAGGAATTAGTATTGTATTTGGTATAGACATCATAATATGTTTATAAATATGCCATATAGATGAACGCCATGCAGTCCTCTTTTTTAAATGTATCCTTACAAATTCCAGAAGTACGTAATAAATACTTAGGATCTTGTATAATAAATAAAAAAATGTTAATAACAGTAATGAATCTTTTTTTTTCAGACAGGATAATATGCTTATCTCGGGACCTTTAATAGCTGAAAAAAACGGTTTGGGCTTTGTTGAAGGCCGTACGGTGACCTATAGTCGTTAATTTCTATGTCATTTGGTCTCTTGTGAAGAGTTGTCTCATTTGGCAATCATATACCACATCTTCTTTTAAATATATCTAATTAAGAGCATTAGTATTAAGAAAATAGAGAAACAAATTGTAATGAAGCGGTCGTTTTAGTCCTGGTATCTATGATGAGTTTATTTCTTAATGTGACAATATTTCTATGCTAAACAACGATTCTGCTGATATAGCATTGACGTCAAAAAAATTCTATCTTTTCCCGTCGGCAACATCCTTTCAACTGCTGATATATAAAAAGGGTTGTTCGGTAAACCCATGAAAATTATATATCAAAAGAAATCGACCATAATTCTTTTGAATTTTTATAAAATAAAATCGTAGGATTGCAGAATAAATTAAGTTTGACATTTCTTATTTTTTGGTTTAAATTTGACGTTAGGTGTATGTTCTTTATGTTCTTTCCTTATCATTTTCAAATGTCTAGAGATCGGAAATTAGATCGGTTATCAACTTAATTTTTTCGATTTTTTATTTTCCTTTTTCGAAGTAATACGTGAATACAATTTCTATTAAAATTCGTCAGACAAGCCATTTACGTACCTGTTACCTAAAGTTTATTTTCAATGATTTCTCTATTTTTATTATTTGAACAACAGCGTAACCTTTTCATTTGATGGCCGATTTTCTCCAAATAAATACTATCCGAACAACCTTTACAATCAGACTCATTTTCTTGCTTCCGCGTCACGGCATATTTTTACTCGAGACAAGTGAGGTATATTAATTATCGGCTATAATATACTATATAGACTCCAGTCTATACAGTTCATCCCATCATTGGACAGCAGTGCAGCATTTTTAGTTTTCTTGTTTTAGCACCATTTTTTTTTATATATAAAACTTGTTTTGTTATGTACAAAATTTTAACATACAATACAGAGAGAACAATACTTTTTTTGTAGGTGTTTCTACTGAGATTTTAAAAGAAAACAAAATGTGATTCACATTTGGTATGTTTTCGCCAGCACCTGACCATCAAAAATGACTCCTTTTTGTCCCCAACTCGTTTGCGCCATTATATTTCAGAATACATAGTATCATTGGCGCCAAAAAAGTAAACCGCACAAATTAAAAAAAAAAGAAAGAAAAAAATTACTTCCCAGCTACATGCCAGGGCCTTTTATAGCTTGCTGTATGCGCACGGTGACCATTAGAATTGCTTACTTCTACCTTGAACTATTACACTTACATTATTGTAAAAGTAAAATTGTTAATGGAAATGGGGAATGTGTCAAAGAGACAACATCCCGATCATAGAGCAGACAACAGTCGAGGGCCACCGATGGTTTATTCCCAGCTTCTAGCATGCCTATACAATATTTGGTCTCTGGTGAAAAGTTGTCTCATTGACAATCATACCACACCTTCTTATTTGTATGTATATATATTTTTTTCAATTTAAGAGCCATTCAGATCTTTTCATTTAATAAATCGACAGTCGCTTTCTTTAATATAATCCAATTTTGCAGAAGATCCATTGAACATATAAGAGTCTTACAAGTTTCAATAAATTTACCTGTATATTTTTAGAAACATTTAGGCCTTTTCCTTTTCCCAGTTCACTTCCGAGAACAGTAATAGCCTGGAATAAATTATTGAAATCGACACTGAAAGCTCCAACTATATAAAAGCTTTCAAGACATTGATTACATAGATGATGGAATGTTTTATCCTGCACCACATTTTTTTATCTTTGATCTTTAATTGTAAAAAGACATTCGGTACCTACTATTATGCACGTATTGAATACTCTGTATTGAGTTTTTTTACTACTATATTAAAGAAGAAGAAGAGTGTTGGCTTATAAGACTTTTGTCTTCTTCAAATAAATATTGAATATGCTCTCTACAGAATTGTAGATACAATTCGGGAATATTCAGGCTTTTTAAGATATACGTAACCTATCTAAAAATATGTTTTTTCTCAATTTTAGTCCTAACTAAAGGCTTGAATAAGACAACAAATGGTTTTTAACTACCTTGACTGGCTATACAACCCTTGCCCGGTCGGTCTGGAATTCGTGATATCAAGAAATGAAAATAAAATAAAAATATACGGAATTTCTGGTCTTGATGTCTTATAATGTTATCGTTAAGGTCCATCATGGTTTTTTTTATATTACAAACATATAATTCTTTTAAAACTTGGCTGATTTTTATCAAATGACTAGCCTCGACTTTATAATAAGGAACAGAGAATAAGAAAGAAATCTATTGAATAAATCGTTCTTAAGTTTAAATGAACCCCATCGTAAGATTGATGTCCATTCAAGTCTTTTAATCTCCCCATACAGGCATGAGTTGTGGCATCAGAAAATATTTTTTCGTCTAGATGAATGGAATTTAGCAAATTTATTTTTTTATAAGTATTCAATTTGATCTATTGAAACTACCAACTTTGTAAGTTCTGATCCTTTCAAGTTTACGTAAATTTTTAACATGTGATAATTAAACATAATTTGTTCAATGAAAATTTCAAAATCTAATTTCATGTAAGAGAACATTTTCAAATTGTATTTGAGACATTTATTTTAAAAATATGAGAACAAAACTTCAAAAATCAAAATTGAAAATAATATTTCAAAACATAAGTAAAATATTTCTAATTCTATCTACATGTATGAAAAACATTTCAAATTTGATTAAGAAAATACAAATTTTATTGAATAAAACTTAGATTTGAAGGTTTAAAACAGAAATAGCAATTTAAGAATTGCCCTGTGTATTTTCACGTCCGTTCTTGTCTTTAGTGTTACCATTAGCATTATTCGAGTTAACTATAGTTTTAAAAGCTCAAATGTGAATAGGGTTGTTTTTTTAAATAAATATTGGTAAAATATCATTTCACAACAAGAATATTGCTCTGAAACGTTTAATTGGAGTATAATGGGGTATATTGAGGTAAAAAGTCATTTTGTGATCGTAAGCGGCTGACAACGGAACAAGTTTCAATGAAAAAAGTGATTTAAAATTAAATATATTTATAAAATAAAATTTATTGGTGTTAAAATAACACGGAAATGCTTAAAATGATATTATTATTTAATAATATCATATTCAAACTGTTTTTGGGGTATATTGGGGTATGTTGGGGTATATTGGGGTAAAAAGTCGCACCCTGTAAACAATATGCGACATGGATTTTGTCTCACAATGTAATTTCACTCAAAAAAAACCAAGATCGACTTCACTTTACTTTTGTTAAAACAAAAGAGAGGAACAGTTGCATAATTTTCCTCATGTACCTGGAAACCACTGTTTACACATCGGCGATACACACTCAAATAACCTCATTGAAAGCGCCATTTTCGAATGTTATTAGCCTGTAAATCAAATAAATGATCGCTTCAATCTTTTCTGACAGTTACACACACATTAATTCAATTTCATGACATTTAAATTGCATCCGAAAACGACTGTAATTGAAAAATCATTTTAATATATACACTTATTTAGTTTACACATCTTTAACGTCAACACTCGTAGTGTGCTCAATAACGGGAACAGCGAGAATTTGCCTTGACCTAGACCGCTTCAATTCAAAATTTATACCGTAATTGTCCTATTAGAATCGAAATAATTCAAGCCCCCATGAATTATTTCTTAATTAGAAGTGTACTCCTATGTTTATTTCTGAAAATGAATAGGGCTGTGAACAAATCATCATAATATAGTGTCTAGGATTGAGCACAAGTAGCAAAATAAACTTAACACAAAGAGATCTGTTATGCACTTTGGATCCAATGATGACGTAACATGTTAACCGTTTGAGGCAAAACACCGTGAAAGTCCTATAAAACAACACAATTCTATTGAATTTACACGATTTGTTCCAAATCTGAACAAGATCTGCTTACTTTTCTGGATGTACCTTGGTCACCCCTTTTTTGCTGGTGTTCGTGTTGCTGATACTTCCGTTTTCTGTCGTTATTCTATGTTTTTTATGAAATCCATTTATTTTCGACTCATTTGTTCCTTTGGTATCTTCCTTCTCTTGTTATCAATTTAATGTAATCAATACTGTGCTTTTTATGTGGCATCTGTTTTCATTGCTGAATAAAAAAAACAATAAATGATGTAAAACTAGTTATATAAACATGGATAAGACAATTTTGCGTATAGCTTAAAATACAGAATTGGTTTTGCGCATTGGTGAAGGTCGTATGGTTACCTATATTTGTTAATTTCTGTGTCATCAATCTCTTGTGAAGAGTTGTCTCGATCATTAGCATTCACATCACATCTTCTTTCTGTTATTCGATGTTTTAACTGCATAGTCAACTGCTTTCTTAAGTTATCTCAAGATACATATTAAAAACAGAAGGATATTATATCAAAGCCGTAAGTAGAAGAAAAATAGACTATACCATGACAAAGACGATCAAATGTCGAGAAAAGACTAACAACATTCCGTTAACCACACGAATTCGGACTATAAACCAAGTTGGACATTAGTGGTAATAGTTATCAAAGGTACCAGGATTATAATTTAGTACGACAGATACGCGTTTCGTCTGCATAAGACTAATCAGTGACGCTCATATCAAAATATTTATAAAGCCAAACAGGTACAAAGTTGAAGAGCATTGAGGATCCAAAATTCCAAAAAGTTGTGTCAATTACGGCTAAGGTAATCTATGCCTGTACCGTGGCTTTGCTATTGGTAATCTATAGATTGGTGGTCAAAAGTAGAATATAAAAATAAAGAATTCCGAGAAAAAATTCAAAACGGAAAGTTCCTTAACAAATGGTAAAACACTTTGGTTTCTTTCGCCGCTCTTTTTATGAGTTTTCCTATTTTCCTATTCTTTTCTATTCTTGATAGTTTTATCTAATTGTCTCTGTTCTGTTAACCATATCCAACCCTTCTCTATTCTTAATTATATATTGAAACTATGAAGTAGAGATGTGTACTTAAATGAATATATACGATGTAAACAACACAAAGAGCCAATAACTCAGAAATGTGAAATTATTAAAAGGAGATTTTGGATCTATGTCAATTTGACTACAACTTAACAACAGCAAAAAATGTAAATCTAATCATTCTAAAAAGACAACGCAAGGTTTTAAGGTATAGATAAGTGTCTACACAATATGCTCAGGGCCTATCATGATCTATCATCATGATCCTCAACAATTTATTTTTCTATAGGTTTCCCACAGTGTTGCAATAAGACATTCATAATTTAACATGTTTAAATTTAGGACACAATATTCAGTAAAGTATCAAATTTAAGCAATCGCCGTACTGAAAAAAAGCTCACATTATCATCTTCTCATAAAACATTGCAAGAAAATAGATCGCATTAGGACAATGCTACTGCTGGTGTTTTAGAGTACAAAATGTGACAATTGTCTAATCCTAGATTTGTCGAACATCCATACTGCATGATAATCTCATAAAATCCGTAGATGGTATAAAATTTGATACATTTATACAGGTAATATCTTTTGATTTTTTATTAATGATGCTTGCAATTTCTGCTTAATCTATATTGGTTGTCCTTTTTCTTAACCATACTATATTGACATATTTAACATTGTTAAACATAACGTATCATAATTTTCTTTCAACTTGAAATATTAGATAAACGTATGAATTGTTTGTGTCTTTTAAGTATATTTAGACTGTTCAGAAAAGAAAATCCTTTTGAAATCAAGGGCAGATAATTATATTTGATTTTTATAAGACGATTTGTGTTTGTTCTTCAAGAAAATAAAACCTTTACCATCTGTTTATTTTTGATATATCGAAGGTGTTTATCTATTCCAAGCAGTTATCTCGTTGAATCTGAAACAATGCATTTGTTTAATGCTTCCTCAGTAAGGAAACATATATTATAGTATAAACATCATGTACATGTAACCCACATAACATGTATAAAATAACTGAATTTGTTAATTTTGATTTATTTATATAAAAAAAAGAAAAAAATGAGATGACCCCCTTGTTATAAATTACTTTAAAAGACAATGACCAAGAATTCCATAACAAGTGTTCAAGAAAAATCTAGCGACGAATATTAGACAGTTTCCTCAATCACAGCGTGTCGTTTGTTAAGAAAAAAGAAGTGGTATGCTATCGAGTGTATTAGATTCTATATGAGAATTTGAAAAGTAGTTTTCAATATCATATTGCATTTAGCTGCGACAGGTGTAGCAATATATTAACGCTGATATCAAAATTTCAGTTGCACGCAAGCATTATTTTAATATTGTGGTGTTGCTTTCGTAAGAATCGACGGACAAACATTTGGATCAACACGTTCATTCAGCATGTCGATTTGTTATTCTTTGTTGGTTTTATTCATTACCACTGTAACTGTATGCTGTTTCAACGAGGTTAATGTAAGAGGTAAGCAACTTTGAATTATTTTAGTATACTTATACATTATTGTGTACCTAGTTTTGTGCAATATGTCATCTATGATCACATTTTTTTTTAAATGATAAGGTTTATCCTTATTACAAAAGCGGGTATGGTCCTCTTACAGGAAATAAATTATTAAAAATCATTTCTATAAAGAATGGGTGCTCATGGCAAGGTCGACTTTTTAATGGAAGACTATTCAGTATATAAATGCGTCACTCATACCTCTCATACCAGCAGGTATACTGATCCTTGCTTTAATTTGTGCTAAGAAATCGAAAGTCGAGTTTGAAATACTTTATGAGATAAAGAACAGCCATAAAACCGCTGTTTTTTTCTACCAATACGTGTACGAAGAGTTTTGTGTAACAGATTATAATTTGCAACATAGTTGTTGTTCCTCTTACTTTAGATTACAACAAAAGAGATGACTGCACGGATACCAATAGCTGCATACCAATAGCGCGTTTGTAATGGGTAGACATTTGTTATATATAAGGAAGATATGTAGCCGCCATCATCACGACTTAGATGGCCAGTATTGAGCATTTTATCGTAAATTTTATAATTTGTCGTGCTCACGGTGTTCTCTTTCAAAATAGAGTTACCATCACATTATTTTCAACTCTTTTGGTGAGCTGTTTGAAATACTTTATGAGATATACCACATATTCTCTCTATACACTACATGATAGATGAAACTTGCCAAACAGCACGTGCATACCCTTATATTGAATATAAAAAGTCCTCGTTTCAGTGGTATTTGTTCCATTTAATCTGACATTTTGTTTTGTTAATTATAGTCGTCTTTAAATCTTAATAGTATATTTTTTAGCCGTACTTATATACTTGCACTTTTTCATCATTTACATACTTACATGAAAAAGATTACGATTGTTAGCTATTAATAGAATTTAAGGAATTATCATGCAAAATCAAAATTCGTGATTCACCATGTCAAAGGCTACAAATGCGCTAAAGGCAGAAAATATTAGATATTCGGAATTGGGTTGTGGTTGGGTTCTGCTTAATCAACTCGGTTGTTATGTCAGATCATTTATTTTTTTACACCTAACAAACATCAAAAGTACAAACCCTATTTTTAGTTATTAAAGGTAAAATGAGTGAAGATGAAATGAGAAAAAAATAATCTTTTATTAGCAAGGATTGATAACTGTGATTATTTTACAATTTGAAGAGATATCGGAAATATTAGTTGTTTGACCCCCGTTTCGTCTATAAAAGACTCATGTGTGACGCTCAAATAAAAAAGTTTCTTAAATCAGTTAATTTATAATCAAAATCATTTTACGGCTTTCAACTCGAATTAGATTTTGTATAATCTCAAAAGTTTATATTCAACAAAAAAGCAAATACAAATATGATTATTCGTTACCATCAGATTATCCATTATGATTAACTTACAGGGTATTATGTATGATTTCAATTAAATATGCTTCATTTTAATTTAAATATGCTCCTGCTATTATTTTACAGTTACTAAAAAATAATTACACCACGCTACTGTATAAATTTTGCCGTTGCATTTTCACATTTCACATATGTATTATTTTCCAGTTTGTACATGCCTTTGTCCAGTCATCATAATGTTTTCCTTGCATAATTTATAGATTAGACATTTGGCTTTTTATAAACTTTTTTAAGAGTTGCATGTTCTTTATAAGGAACTGCCTTTTTTTGTGATTTTTTATATGAAATAAGTCCATTTGAAATGTTGAAACTCATGTGAAAGCCCGAGTAGTACAAATTCCATATGTTTGTTTTTTCATTTTAAGTGTACGCCCAATTTTCTCAAGTCCTTGAATTCGCACTAAGGTTCCTGCTTTAGGTATGTGTTTTTTTATATTCTGACCAAACAAAATAAGTTTTAGAACCTGGAACCTTTAATTTTCTTACATCTAAGTCATACATTTAGTTTTGTGATAAATATCTCAATGACAATCATACAAAATCTCCCTATTTTATTTTATCATATTAACCAGATTATCAATGATTACGGTCATGTGTCATAATAATATAACATGTTTATTAAATGAGTAAAATAGACATAAACTATTTATTTTAAATTTTCATTTTGAATCGATTGAATTCTGAATGCAGATTGCAGATTGCTTAATTACATTGACCCTTAATTCATATTAATAGTAAATTTTGACTTTTTATGAGGTTTATGCCAAATAAATATCTGTAAACTTAGATAGGATAACAAAACAAGACTGAAGAGTAAAATATTCATTGACCTCTATGTACAAAAGAAAGCCATTGTGGTCATCAGAGGGATACAAAATTAAGAAACATTATCATATTTTTAGATATTGAATAAATTTTCTTACAAAACATGCAATTTACATAATATCCTTTATGTAAAACTCAGTAACAGTGTAAAATTTAAACAATTCATGACATGTCATTCAGTTAGTTCATCTTTTATTATTTTAATGACTTCACAATTATAAGAGATAAAGACGTGCATTATATTATAATCAAACTATTCAAATTAGAAATATATACAAGTAACGGTTGGAATTGTTTTTAATTTTTTCAGCGATTGTTTGTATACTTTAACGATTTTTCCTTATGCAGGTACATCTATAAGATGTAATGCAGTCATTAAACAATTAAAAATAAAGTCATTCAATGATGTGAATTGTTTAAGTTTAAGTTTTACACTGTTCTTGAGTTGGACATATAATATATCTAAATTATATATTTTTTGAAAATTTATTCCAAGTGTAGATAATATGTTTAGATAATGTTATTCTTATATAATGCATGTCTTTCTCTGTTATTATTTTGAGTTAAATTATAACTTAAGTAAACCTTTAGGAGGATAATGGTTACCATATTTAAGACTTTTAAAGACTCATAACTCCTTATTATTTTGAAGGCTGATTTATATATTGAATAATACTTTTATATTATACAGTTATTCTTTGAAGAGATAATTAGACAGAAAACATTTTCAAAATATTGCATTCATTGTAGGAAAAAGGAATAAAGATGAACTATCTGTGGAAGACAGCAAGGTAGACGAATTGATGGGCATATTGCAAGGTTAGTTTATTCAAGTCTCTTGGGGTATAGACAAATCTTGCTTATGTAAAAAGTCTATTTTAGACACATGTGGAGCGAATCTGCTTACCCTTCCGGAGCACCTGAGATTACCCCTAGTTTTTGGTGGGGTTCGTGTTGCTTATTCTTTAGTTTTTTATGTGTCATGTATTGTTTGTCTGTTTGTCTTCTTTCATTTTTAGCCAGGCGTTGTCAGTTTATTTTCGATTTATGAGTTTGACTGTCCCTCTGGTATCTTTCGTCCCTCTTTTAGAGAAACCTCGCGAAGTGACATAAGGTTATTTAAATTCGAATAATATAATTGTTAAATCTTCATTAGATTTTTTTATCCTTCTTGTCATGTCTTTTAAAGACGAAATTCTAGAAAGTAGATAAACAATCGTTGAACAAATTAAAACCAAATTCTATCGTTACTAATTTAATTCTTACTAGAATAATTTGTATTATAACCTAGTGCATGTCTTTTTCTCCAAGATTTAAAAGTTAACATAAGAAAGGTGTGCATATTAAAGGAAATTGTTGCCATCCCTAAAAGTGTTTTGTTCGACTAACTATTAAACCGCACGGTTTAAAGATGTTCATAAAAATGTCTATTCAAACTAAAACTAGCACATTGATGCAATCTGGATGGAGAGACATGGAAAATTGAAATTCCTAGATTTAAATTAATTCAATTTTTTACTTTGCTTTTTCCTCTTTTCAAGCATGTAAAGCGCGGAACAAAAGTATGCTTTTAAAATAGATGAAACCTTTGTGGAACAAATTAACGCAAATAAGGTAACACTTATCATTTCTCACAGATGTATTTATTTTTTTCACTACGAGACGTGTATGTTTGGTTTACTTTTTTATTAGGAAACTGTGCGTAAACAATCTTTCTTTTCTCAATAAGACTCATTCTTTAAATGGCCATTTTGAGTGACCGTGTGAAAAAAATAAGTATTATTGAGAGATAATAAAAAAATAAGACCAATTTCAAACATTGTTTTCTTTCTCTCCAACACAAAAAAAAAAGAAATGAAAAATAGTTTTATATTCATACAAAATATTTTTACTTATTGTCCATTAAATTGTTGTTTTGCTTTCATTTCAATAAGTTATTTTTTGTATATGTAGTATCTCTGTGCTACATGTAAAGAAATTTGATAATACTTGAAAATAATTTGTTTAACCCGACATGTTCCAAAGCAAATTCTTGGACTTTCTGTTAAATGTCAATGATAAAACACACGCTAGTGTTTTACTCGTTAAAAACTAGCCGTAATGGGCCTTGTTTTTTATTTGTCAAAATGCATTTAAACTAACGAAATCACATCTTCTGTCTATGGGTTGCATATGGGAAACTTAATTTGTTTAAAACAAAGTTCACAACAGGTTTGGTTTAAATTCAATAAGTTAATTACTTTTCATATATACTTCCAAAATATCAAACAAAAATAGCCTAAATGAGCTTTATTTTTTTTTAATCCACAAAACACAAATTGTTCTATCAAATTCAAAATAATTCTCTCCATTTGATCATTACAGGATAATTTGTTTTTAATTTTAATTACACTTAACTATTGACATATTTTTAACGCAAGTGCAGGACATCAACCTTTATGCAAATTCTTCAAATTATCCAGCTCAAAAACTGTAGATGTAACTTTATTTATGTTTTTCTTCGTTATAATTGATAATGACTACCAACATGGTTTGAAATAATTTTTCTCTCATTTATATTAGTGGTATGTCTCATTAACCGATTTTTTCATCATATATAGTCTGTAGATGACATGAATCTGACAATTAAATGAGTACTATTCCAATATCAATTCATCGGGGAATCATTGTCAAGAATGTTAGAGACCAACATATAAAAATGAAAGATCAATTTCAAAATCTACGTATTAATATTTTATTTTTCTAAAAAATATTCGAATCTATTATTCACTATGAATATATGTTGTGATGATCTATAAATTGGTTTTCCTTTATATTACATTTTTTGACAGGAACAGGTCCCAGGATTTTTCTGGTATAAAATGTATAAAAAGAAATTTATGTTCAGATGTTTAAAAAATATTATGGTAGACTATAAAAGAAATGTTCATTTGAAGTGTTTTCAGGTGGAGTCAAAAACACGTGTATATTGGTAAATTTTTAATATATAGGATGGGAAAAGTCAGCGGCTTTGCAGAATTTTTATTTTTTTTAAATGACAAAATCTTTCAGTACGTTTTTATTTACGATATAGTAAATCAAATTCAATATTGGGTATGAAATAATTTCATATTGTTTAACATGTGTCTAATGCTTGGAATGTTAATTTAAATTTCAGGTATATGTGTACATGAAAATCCAGATCAGACGGTTAAACAACTGCTGAAGGATACTGACACCATTCTTAAAAGTATGTACATAACTCATAGAGTGTTTCCATTGTTAAATTTTGATTTTGATTTCATTAATGTTTTTTGATACATAACTTTAATTTCAAAATTTTTAATTCAAGAGAAAATAAACCAAAATTCGTATGAACTCCAAAAGCATTACTACCTGAGGTGTCGAATGTTTAAGCTTTTTCTTGTTATGCATGCATTACCCGGCAAGCCAATTGTAACACAGCCAAATTATCACAAATAGACATAATACGCCGTAGAATATGACCGTAAATCCCTACACGCTTATTAAGTGCAATTGAATACTAGTTTACTTTTCTTTAAGTGACATTTATTTCTAATTAAATAAGGTAATTGATGAACAAGTAAACTTTTAGTGTAAGACAAATTGATGAAGTTGATTAAAAGATAGCTGCATACGAACTAAATTTGATTTTGGTTTTTTTTGCAATGTTAATGATTACCTGTTTGAATTTGAATTTGTAGATATAGATGTATATAAAGAAGTCGTGAAGAAGAATAAGATGCTAAGAAAAGAGCTGAAGTGGATTATTGAAGGTATTTTAACCTAAACATTTGCATTGGTACACACCAACTACAATATATTATAGAACGGAACTTTTAAAGTTAGAATCTCTTAAATGATACAGGTTTGTGTGTACATGTATATACTTTACACAGAAACTCATTAAGCTGTTTTAAAATGCCATTCTTACAAAAATAAAAAAATGTAGACACACAAGAGAAAACATTGACAGTTTAGCTAATTTCTGTTTCAGTTCGGTTTTTTTATTGATAAAACTCAACAGTAATAAACACTTTCTAAAAGATTGGTTTGCATGTTGAGTACAGACTAAATACATATCATGAAATAAAAATTGTTATGTTTAACAGTTATAAGTTTTTAAACTAAATACATCAGGAAAAAGAAATAGTTATGTTTAACGTTACAGTTATAAATGAGAGGCTAAAGATACCAGAGGGACATTCAAACTCATAGATCGATTAACAAACTGACAACGCCAAGGCTAAAAAGAAAAGATGGACATTTAAGTTTTCTGACTAAATACATATCAGGAAATAGAAATAGTTATGTTTAACAGTTAAAGGTTTTTCAAACTAAATATATATTAGGAAATAGAAATGGTTATGTTTAGCAGTTATAAGTTTTTCAGACTAACTATTTTGTGTCATTGTCCCTCGGTATCTTCAACCCAGTTTTTACAATATTAAGCTATAACTTATCAAGTAAATAATATTTAAAGACTTAACATCACAAGTTATAAATATCATGCGTTTTTTTTTCTTGTTTTTCTTCATCGTGAATGCTCAAATTCATTATTTGAAAGCGAAGGATTTAAAATCACTCTTAGTTTATACATATTTATTTATAGTGGATTTGGAAACAAATCATTGCAAGTAATATTTTCTCTTTCCAATTTGCGGGTGCGAGTGCTGCCTTGTAGCGGCATTAGCCTGCTCTTTTTCGAAATCTGCAAGGGTGTCTTTTACGTGCAAGAGATATGGCTTTCTCTCTTAACACGGGTCTTCCATTTATCGTCCCCTTCCGACGGACTATCATCGCTTCCTCAAACTATACTCGCAAATAGTGTCAAGGGAGAGCCGAAAATTCAGTCCCTGAAATTTTCTCCCCGGAGCGGGAATCGAATCAGGAACCTTTGTGTTAATAGATCGACGGACTAATCACTACACTACTGCTATCTCAGAGATATATGACTACAAGGGATATAGAATGAAACCAAATCCATGTAATTTTAATTTTGCCTGATGGAGTTTGAAACCTTGTTTTCCTTATGATTTATTAATTTAAAAACGCAATTCAGAGAGCTTTCTCTATAAACCATGTCAGTACCAATGTGCAGACTATTGAGCTGATAACACCCACGGGTACTGTATGTGACAAGAAGCGATTTGCCCCTAGTTATGTTAAACATAAAACAACAAGCAAGAAATTTCATTTGTCTTTTCTTTATTTATCCTCCCCAGGAAACCTCAGTTCAAAATATTTGATATCCAATTGCATGGATATCACCAGACCGAACCAGATACAGTTGAAGAGTAATAGGACAAAAAAGGACCTACAAATAATAATCAAGTTCATCCAAGGTCAGCTTTGTCCGAGAGTGTGGATACCTTGATTTATTTATAGTTGCTAATCATATAAACGGACACGTGTATTTGTCATTTTATAAGATTCAAACGAAATGTAAATATATATTGAATGACTTCAAATCCTTTACTTGTAGAATCTAAAGGTCAAAGAGAAACTTCCAGAATTGTTGATCTGATCAAAAAAGGTGTAAGAGGTAAGTGAATAGTTGTCAATGGTACCTAGGGTTGAAGTCATGAAACTTTGCTCAGTGCTCGAAGCACGAAAATCATGCTCGAAAGATGAAATCAAGCATTTTGATTGGTTGAATTTGGAGTATGAGTACAAAAAATAACTCGAAAGTTTTGTGACTGCCAGGTTCCGTCTGCATAAGACTCATTAAAGACGTTCAGATCAAAATAGTATAGTTGAAGAGCACTGAGGAGCTAATCGTTGTCATCAGGAACTAGCCTTATAGGAGATAGTTCCATATCATTTTACTATTTACTTTTACTTTAAATAAAAAAAAAATATACCAATGAATAGTTGTTTCTTAACAATCAAGGCGCTCAAATATGTATCAACTAAATGCTTTTTTGTTAAACAGATGTTTGTGTTTCAAAGAAGTACACGGACTGTAGTGAAATGATTGGTAAAAGACGAGAAAATGGAGTATATACAATATATCCAGAGAAATCAAAAGGAATTAAGGTTTACTGTGAAATTACAGACGGAAAAGGTTGGACTGTAAGTAACTATAACTCATGCATGCTGTAAACAGCAATAAGAAGCAGTCAACTGATTATGTTTCATTAAATATTTTTGTTTATAAGCTTGATCATTAGATATCACATGGAAATTTTTGAAAGGAAAAACAAATATCACGCGGATCCAGGATCTGAGGTTAGATAGCGATATTAAAATAAATCGGAGAGCGAAATGATGCTTTAACGTTATCTCTTCAATTTTTAAATTTTCATCCATGTTCACGGGAAATGATGAATTAAAACAAAAGGGATACAAACGTTTTTGTTTCTTGTTACTTCATGGCTGGTTCTTTTTGCAGAGAATATATCAATCTTGATATAATTTCGAAAGTCTCTATTCAAAATAACACAGCTACACATTATATTTTACAATATAAAATTAGAAAGAGAACAATTTGTAAATTGCTTTTTACATGTAATTGAGTAGATTTGTTTTAAAGAAAAATGACAATTATAGGTAATTCAAAGAAGATCCGATAAGTCTGTGGACTTTGATAGAGCTTGGAAAGAGTATAAAGAAGGATTTGGTGATTTGCGAAAAGACTTCTGGCTTGGTAAGTCAGGGATTGTTGGCTATTATTCTTTTATAATGAATAACTACATCGAAAACAATTTAGCATTAAGACAATGGTTCCAATCATTCGCCAGCCTGTGATTTAAAAAATTAGATGATTCATCAAATAGTCGGAACTACTGAAATACTTACGTTTCTTAAAAAAAAGGAAAGATTGTGTTTCCCGCCAATTTCATTTTTAAAAAGGCAATGGCTATTTTTCCGGACAACCGGATATGATTCCAAAACAAAATTCTGAATTTATGATTTCCTTAACTTGAAGATTATTTCAAACGAAGTAGTGTTTGCGCTTTTTTTACCTTCAACACATAGAAAAATAGAGAAAAGAGAAGGCACATTTTTACTACCGTAAATGTAAGATTGTGTTTATGATAGCAAAATATATTATTTGAGTTATTGAAAAAAAAAATACAAATTGAGGATTATACCGAAGACTGATATATTATTCCCAACCACTGTTCAGGGATATCAGTGCCTGTATATAGATCATCGGTGTAGTAGATCTACAAAATCATGCAGCAAGGTATATTTGATATGGTCGTTTTCCAGTGCATTTTTTTTTTAATGTTTTTATGTGTTTTGCTTTCATTGATACAGGTAAAGGTGAAAGGATTAATCAGCAGTTCAGTTTCATTTCACGCTTTCTTCCTCCCAGTTTGCGTGTACACTATATTGTTTTCAATTATCTTATAGAAATTTGTTTTCTTGCAAACACAGTCTCTGTTATAAATGACACCTCATCTGTAATACTTTCTGCGCCACAAGTCAGTGTGCATACATAAACGGAAGGGATAAAAATTGAATCGACATATCCTTCGGCTATCCGGAGTAATAGACATAATAACTTATAAATTTGTTTTACTTATACATGTTGCCCATTTATAAACGTCGTGAAATGGAGAGTTGTCTCATTGGCAATCATACCACATCATCTTTTTGATATTTATTGAAATCAGATCCTAAAAATATCTAATGTTCGAGTTATCTTATTGAAACAGAAGGACAAAATGATATGAAATATACGTAATATATATGCCCATTGAACCACATTTGCGATAATCAAGCATACTTCTATGTCACATCTAGCATACGTATTACAATTTGTTAAAGGAAAATGGCGATTCAAAAAAATGATATTAATCTTATTAATTGAACCTCTATAAATAGGAATGTCAAACTCGATGGATATTAACTAATCGAGTACCTAACAGTAACATTTACAATCATCGCCATGAAAACAAATTTACAAATTTGCTACATAATAACAAGTCAATTTTAATGTAACTCTGCTTTTTTGTATAATATGTCGCTCGTATATGTCGCCTGGTACCTTTGATAACTATTTACACCACTGGGTCGATTCCACTGCTGGTGGACGTTTTGTTCCCGAAGGTATCACCAGCCTAGTAGTCAGCACTTCGGTGTTGTCATGAATATCAAATATGTGATCATTTTTATAAATTTGCTGTTTTCAAAACTTTGCATTTTTCGAAAAACTAAGGATTTCTTTCCCAAGAATACCTTAGCCGTATTTGGCACAACTTTTTGGAATATTTGGTCCTCAATGCTCTTCAACTTTGTACTTGTTTGGCTTCATAAATAGTTTGATCTGAGCGTCACTGGTGAGTCTTATGTAGACGAAACGCGCGTCTGGTGTATAAATTATAATCCTGGTACCTTTGATAACTTTGCTACATGTTTGTAAAGGATCTCGAAAAAGAAGACTTCGAAAAATATCACAAAAGACAAATTTACTCAAACAGATTAAACGTATAAACTATGCTTATTGAGCAAGTACTTAACCGAGAAACATGGAAAAACTGAGCACTACGTTGAGCGATTACATTATTTAGTTGGAAATAATATATACATGAATTTTGTACGGTTTTTGTTTAATCTTTACAAAAGCAGTTAAGATGGACTAACACGATCTAGTTTTTTTTACATTCATATAGACAATTTTAAATTCTAAATATTCATATCTAAATCTTTACTTCTTACGAAAAAGGTAACACCTATTTACACATCATAACATCAATTGGTAAATACGAACTGAGAGTGGACTTGGTCGATAATAATCACAAAAAGACTTATGCAGTTTACAAGAATTTTGCTGTTGGTGATGAAAATTCAAAATACAAGTTAACTGTTGGTGGTTACACAGGAAATGCAGGTATGTTAATGTTCACATGTTTATGATAGTCTTAAATGCAACATTGTTTGTTTAAGATATAATTTTCAATTTCAAAATCGGTGTCCCATAAACATGAGTACATGGAATACTGAATGGTATACAATAATATAACAAAGAGTCCGAAATAAAGACCACCTTAATTTTTGCAATCTTGATATAGTTCCAAATAATTATAAGACTACAACTAGCCATTTTTTTACTTTCTTAGAGCATTATATCATCTTCTTCAAAACAGTTAACGATTCGGATTTTTCTCTTTCTAAATTTTCTAAACAATCATATATATCTGCAACCTGATTTTGCATAAAAATAAGATAATAAAACAGCATGACGGCCAATTTGTACTTTGAAATAAATGTAATCTTTTTATACTCGTAGATTTCACTATAGTTCAGAGGGTTTCCCTCGGATTTAATTTGTAACCATGTTTTGTTTGCTCTCAATCGGTTTATGACTTTTGAACAGCAGTTTACTACGAATGAATTTAGTTAGCGTAATTTACACGTATATATTTTTATGTAAACCATTAAATAAATATGTTAAAAGAAAAACCCTTGTTTGTCATGAAGATACATTTAGATAAAAAAAATAATGTAAGCGAACAATAAAATTAAAGTGAAGTTCCAAAAAATCTTTTTATTAATTAAAGAATCTACGAGTTGATAAGGAAGATAATGCTTCAAAAATAGTCTGAATTGAATATGACTATATCCTATTCCAGGTTTGTATAATTTTATTTTTGTTTGGTGCCGAATCAACAAAATAATGTTAGCTTTAATAATAATAATAAGAATTGATATCAGTGTTCTAGCCTATGGTGTCACCTATCCAATAGCCTGTATTTTTTATATAAAAAAAATGGAGACCATTACAAAATGTATCTCTCTCATGCATATCTCCAAATTTATAAATGGACCTTTTGATCTGCTTTGGTGTTATTACTTCTTCAACGTTAAATCAGGTTCAACTTACATGTATATTTTGTGAAGCAAAAGTTAACTGTTGCGTAAATTTTATTTAAGGTATTAAAAAAACATAGACCATCTTATTCGTACAAACATTGTGGTTTGCATTGGTTTTCTTTTCCTTTTTTTGCTATTGACAAACCCATGAACTTGCAGTAAAGAAGTTATGCGCAAATACATTTGTCATTAGCATTGAAGTACATATAAAATTAATGTGGAAGTAGAATTGAGTGTAATAGCCAAACACAAGAACAATTAACAACTCACATCTGCAATTAAAAACACATTCAAATAATTTTCAAAGTATTTGTGTGTTTGTGTTTGTGTTGTGAAAGTTCTGAACTACTGATTACATTTCATTTTACTTGTACGTGTTGTTACAATGCAGTCACGTGAACTTTATCTTATTGTAGGGGATTCAATGTCTTACAACAATGGTAAATACTTCAGCACCAAGGATCGAGACAATGATGTCTATAGTACCAATTGTGTTGCATCTATCTACCATGGGCCCTGGTGGAATCTTAACTGTAGTTATGCATCCCTGAATCTCGACTTAAAAAAGTCCAAAATAAGATGGGGAGATCAAAATAAGTACATCAAGGCTGTTATGAAGATCAGAAAAATCAACTAAAAATTATGAAAACATGCCTGTCAATAAATCAATAGAGACCGAATGCGGATTTTGTTATTTTTTTAAGAAATTTGAAATAGAAGGTTGCATACAGGTTAACATTTCCATGATATGCTGAGATTATACTGAATATATAGTTGCTTAATATATAGTTTTTGTTCATAACGTTTGAGTGAAGAATAGAATGCGTTATAACGGATTTATCTTCAATTTATTTGGCATTACTAATAAAAGGCTGACCATGAAATAATATTCCATGCTTTAATGCCATTACAATGGAAAAAGTTCAAAATTTTATTATTGAAAAATTAATCCTTGTTTCAGTAGTTTTTTTTAGTCATGACACTGGTGATTTTACCAATTTCGTATTTGCTTCAACATAAGAAATATCGTTTTTTTAAGTATGAAATACATCCTAAAACTAATCAAAGGGAATATGACAAAATTTGTTAGAATCTATCACAGTATATTTAAGACAACAAATAACGTTGTTGAATGTTTAAAAAGGAATACATGTTAAATTTATGGTACTTGCATATAATTGTATTCACAAACATGCGGGGTACATGTTAGAGAGACTGTGTTCAGACGCGAAAAACTATAGACATTTGTTTACACATTTACATTATATATAACTCAAAGTTGCACAAAGGTTTTTGAATCATTAAACAGAAACTGTATGTTATAAACACACAATACTAAAAAAACATCCTATATAAATATGAGAAGATGTTATATGAGTGCCAATGAGACAACTCTCTATCCATGTCATAATTTGTAAATAACTGTCTTAATCACGGAGCATTGGCTCACACCGAACAGCAAGCTATTGATGGCTCACAAAATGACTAGTGTCAACCCATGAATTGAAAAAAGCCGTAACATATACTGTGTCTGTAATAGGATACGCATTTGAACAAATAGAGGCATGTTTTTTTCAATTTTATTTTGAAGACGGGAGACTATGAATTTATTGTAGTGTCTCAATCTGGAGAAATAAAAAGTTCAGTTGAAGGTTAAAAAGAAAGAGACCAATCGATACAAACACCATAAGATATTCTACAGGAACAAAAAAATTTACATATCTTTTAACAATAAATAGGTCTTCCATCAAATTACATGAATTACGTACTTCTAAAAAAGTATGAAAATAATAAACATAAACCATCGACATCAATTGTTTTAAAAAGTGAATATTGTAGCTACAAAAAAAATATAAATCAAATATAAAAATAACTTCATGTTATTTTTGTCATATTTTATAGACTTTCTTCATTTTTGATTTCAAATTGAAGTTCAGTATTTTTGTTATACATTCTTTGTTTAGTTTTGTTGATCTGTTATCGATAAAAGGTGGGGGAAAGTGTGAAGAACTGACGATTACTGAATAGACCCATATAATATATTTCCTAAGTAGACCTGTCAGACGGCAAAATAAAGCAATTACATATATACAATGCATCCATTTTATTTGTTGAGATATTTCATTACAAAGCTTATTTTTAGAATGATTTCATGGAACCACACTAAGTTAACCCAAAGCACAAAATGTCACCATTGCAAAACAATGTTTATAAAACGAAAATAGATAACAATTACTTCAATAAACATGATAAAGTAAAATATGTTGTTTGATTTAAATATACAAATATACAAATGAATGTGTGGAACTAAAGTTTACAAGACAAATGATAGAATATTTCTAGGTATATTTCCTTATGCAAAAAGTACTATAGATAACTAGACATGATTGTGTACTTTGTACAAGTGAGATGTCTACTTTGAATTATAATTTGTTTATCATAGACTTGTGTTTTATTTCTTAATGGAACATCTAATTTTGTACGCTTTCAGAAATATAAATTAGAGAGTATTCAAAACGGATAAAAGTTCTTTTTTGTTCCAACTCAGTCATTCTTACAAACCATGTTTGGTTATAAATTTTACGACACGATCTTGTAAAGTCAGCTTTAATTTCGATACTGTTAACCAATAATAAAAGTATCAAATAGATTTATGTGAAATATGTTGTAAATGTATCTACAAATTTAACATGCAGAGATATAATGTTGCAGGTTCTTCTCCCACTTTGACAATATTTGAGCCATATGTTTATAGAAAAAAAAATTGTAGGTCGTTTTTTAAATCACTTACATACTTTTCCTTAAATTGATGTGGTATGAATGAGTATAACAATGCTTTAATTTCCCGTTTAAATAGTAAAAACCAACTGCATAGGTATTTTCAATACCCTTGTTTTGTCTGGTTTGGAATAATCTAACTTCTTTAAAAAAAATAAAAGGACAAAAAACATGACTAAATAGATAAAAAAATATATACATCGTCATATTAAAACAAACGCACAATCTGTCATGTTTTTAATCATTAAACAATTAAAGATACATAAAACAAATAAACACTTAATTCAAAATTAACAATGTAAAAAACTAGAAATTATATAACAATAACTTAATTTGGGATGTAACATGTCTTCTGATTGGCTGACAGGGTTTTATTTATCATCTCATAGACATAATTTCATAAAAAAAAAAAGTGACTGTGCCGTGACGTCATCAACTTTTTTCATTGATTTACGACGGTTGAAAATGGAATTTAAAATTAAATTATAAGAAATGACTGTAATATTGTTTCCGTCTATTCAAAATAATATAAAAAATGTGGTGCACACTTAATAATATCCTGTTATGCGTGTTATTCAGTGTGCACCACATTATTTATGCTATTTCTTCATAGACTAAAAAATATTATAGTCATTTCTTAATAATATTAAGGCTTGTCGGAATTCATGACATGTCATGCGTTAATTATTCACCAAATGAAAATTTGAAGGATTGAAGATGATCATATGTATACCTAAAAACATAACACACATTGTGATGAACATTTAGTCTTAAGCATTCAATCGTAACAAGACAGCAAATCGATTTTTGTATTTTACATCTTCAATGGTAATTAGTTTATCAAAAGAATATTTGACATCTTTTGAATATATCTAAAACGCTTTTAAAATCCCATGAAACAAACTCTATACAATAAACGAAACGTCCTTAAAGACACACATTTAAAATTCTCAAAGATGAAAACCTAATATCATTGCTATAATTGTAAATGGCTAGCAACAAAACAAAGTTGAAATTAAATCGAACATCTCTTTTTCCATGATAAGTTCTCATCGATTTAAGTAACTATTTTTATTCTAATAATTAAAATTTGAATTATTTATGATCTTTAATGTTTACAAATCTGCGAGAAAAAAAAATCCATGATGCCATTAAGAAAATAATAAGTTAAAGTAGATTTCTTATCGTACGGTTTTGTTACTGCTTACATAGCTTGTATCAGTTTTTTATAACTGTCTTTACACATGCATGCTTGGAAGACCTTACATCTTAAAGGATCATTTGGCCTCAAAACTGTATAGATGTTGAAATTATATCATCAAAAGCGACATATTCAGCATCTTACATTGTTCACATTATTGTAACACATTACTAGATGTCGCTTAAATAGATTGGTCCGCCATCTGGGATTTTTCATCTACAATGTACTCTAGCTGATCTATTTTTGCCATCATCTACAATTTAAAAGATTTGTTTGATGATAAGTCTGCATTGATATTCATTCTATAAATTGAACAATCATGCATTATGATAACATTTTTAAAAAAGTCTTATTATCCAAGGTGACAATACCTCTGAATCATCTCAAATACTTGTGTCTTTCACTGAAACATCTTCCTAAATTGTATTTTAACATACAAGTTTTGATGGTGTCTTTTTTGCAAAATCTTAAAACAGATGACAAACGAAAGAGCAGATATAAATGTTCTGTAATGAGGAAAAAAGATACAAAAGTCGACGGGAAAGTCAAATTTATAAGTTCCTAACTTGGTGATAATGTGTTGGATTTTGAATATGCGAAAAAAAAATCATATGGTGTTTGATTCTCTATCTTTAGCTGTCGTGTCATATACAAATCGCGAATAAAATAAAAAAATTGCCTATTTTCATATGATGTCACTTTAAATTTGACAAGAAATTATCATTTTTATCATGTTCAATATGTTCAAATACGTTAACAAAATACGAAACAAAAATATACCTCTCTCCCTGCCTCTTGTCTTTTATAATTTGCACCAATAAAGGCTAAAAACATAAAACAAAAATATATATGCTTACATACTTTGAGTACTCTATTGTCAAATAGTATGAATTTAAATCCGGTAACATAGCACTGATAGTCATTCTAATTTCATATGTAATATTCAAAATAATGCAGGTATGTTTCGGTGTTTTCATTCCTTGTTTGACAAAGTCTAAATATATTTTGGGCATTGAACAAGAACTGTATGCGGTGAAAAGTCAGAATATATTCAACCTGTTTAACATATGGTGTCATACAAAGTAAATCATTAGGTTTCATTTCGTAAAAGATAGAGTACATATCATGAAACCACTTGCATATATTTCAGAACTACGTTTAGTAGTTGTCGTGATAATCGTCAAATTCACGGTAAAAACAAGGGGACTTAGAAAATCGATTTAACTCACACTTTCTGTTGAAAATGCATAAACCAATTATTGATGATAATCGTATATGTTATTAGGTGATGTAAAATGTAACATCGATAAATTGTTCCGGCAATGTAAATTTTCATAGACTTATGATCTTTTTTCAACAATGATAAGTGCCCATTTCTCGTCAAATTTTTTAACGAAACCAATGAAATATATTCTTTTTTTCCAAGAAACCTTACTAAAAAGTGGGGGGGGGTTTAAAATCACGAGTCGAAAATTAACTGACAACGCCATGGCTAAAAAAGAAAAAGACAAACAGGCAAACACAAGAAACAACATAGAAAACTAAAGACTTAGCAACGCGAACCCCACGAAAAACTTGGTCACACAAAAACAAATCACACACTTATCACTTGTGCATAGTAAGTCAAAGCCTTACCTGTAATAACTGTACCTATCAGTAGGGCTACACATATAGTTATATTGGCAGACAGAATACTGATGTTGTTCAACATAGCTCGCATACCAATGGTCAGTATAATGCCAAAAGTCTAAAACAAATAGTTCACAACTTGTATTAATTCAGAAATCAATATACAGTTTAATTTACGATACAAATCAACTGAAAAAGACCAAAAAACAAGGGGTATGCAAGCACAAAAAAAAATAGAAAATATTTCTCCGATCGAGAAAGGTCGTTAATGTACGACAAGATCTAAATCATCCACATTTATCAATTTATTAATGAAATCAGTAAAAATGGACTAGAAATGTATGAATACATGAAACCATAAAAATAACATACAAAAACAAACGGGAAAAAAGATATTACAAACATCCTCGTTAACATATTTGATAAAAAGTACCAATATACTAAAGATATTAATTTCTCGTTTGATGTCTATTTTGTCATTACGTTTTATTTTAGTTTTTATACATCCACAAGACCTCTATTATTTGATAAGTTCTATGTACGTATCATTTCTCTTGGTCATAAAACTTCACTCTGTACTCGGATTACAAGATGTGAACATCATAACAGAATTTTGAATAGTTAATGTCCGAGTCAGAGTACGAATTTTGCGCTAGAAATTTTCTGATTTCAAGGCCGGATGCACCTGTCAATTCTATAATGCATACAAGTTTTGGAAAAACAATTTACACAACAGTTGTCGTTCTTTTAAATTCAAATATTTTTAAAATGAAATAAATTGCTAGTATTTGTTACTGATTGTGAATGTTGTGTGGAAATATGAAAATTTGCAAAAATTACCGATCAACGACATATTTTTACTTTAAATAAGAATAATTTACCTGTGCAGAGGCATTCAGTAGACCCGAGGATGTACCTTCAGATTCTGGATAAGTTATTTCAGCAGCAAATTCAAATCCAACAGGTAGATATCCAGTCATAAAGAAACTGAACAAATCATAAGAAAGAGTTATAATTATATGAATAAAACAATACACAAACCCTTGGTTATTTTGGTACAAAAAAAAACCAGAAACTGCGTAGATATTTATTGATATCATTCATATCAAGAATTCTTATTTTAAATAGGATAACTTTTGCATCTCAATTAGGTTATACGTGTATATATATATATATATATTCGTGTATGAGAATAGTCATTTATTCATTATTCTCTTAGCATGTGATACAAGTTATTTCATTTGTCGCTTTTTCTACCATGTCTACAGTAAAGACATACAGATATAGGAAGATGTGGTGTGAGTGCCAATGAGACAACTCTCTATCCAAATAACAATTTCAAAAAGTAAACCTTATAGGTCAATGTACGGCCTTTAACACGGAGCCTTGGTTCACACCGAACAACAAGCTATTCGGTTTTACTAATGTAAATAGTTATCAAAGGTACCAGGATTATAATTTAGTACGCCAGACGCGCGTTTCGTCTACATAAGACTCATCAGTGACGCTCATATCAAAATATTTATAAAGCCAAACAAGTACAAAGTTGAAGAGCAATGAAGATCCAAATTCCAAAAAGTTGTGCCAAATACGGCTAAGGTATTCTATGCCTGGGATAAGAAAATCCTTAGTTTTTCGAAAAATTCAAAGTTTGGTAAACAGGAAATTCATACAAATGACCACATTATTGATATTCATGTCAACACCGAAATATTGACTACTGGGCTGGTGATACCCTCAGGGACGAAACGTCCACCAGCAGCGGCATCGATCCAGTGGTGTAAATGGTTATCAAATGTACCAGGATTATAATTTAGTACGCCAGACGCGCGTTTCGTATACATAAGACTCAGCAGTGACGCTCATATCAAAATATTTATAAAGCCAAACAAGTACAAAGTTGAAGAGCAATGAGGATCCAAGTTCCAAAAAGTTGTGCCCAATACGGCTAAGGTAATATATGCCTGGGATAAGAAAATCCTTAGTTTTTCGAAAAATTCAAAGTTTTGTAAACAGGAAATTCATACAAATGACCACATTATTGATATTCATGTCAACACCGAAGTGTTGACTACTAGGCTGGTGATACCCTCGGGGACGAAACGTCCACCAGCAGTGGCATCGACCCAGTGGTGTAAACAGTTATCAAAGGTACCAGGATTATAATTTAGTACGCCAGACGCGCGTTTCGTCTACATAAGACTCATCAGTGACGCTCATATCAAAATATTTGTAAAACCATTCAAACGGGAAAACCAACGGTCTAATATATATAAAAAAACGAGAAACGAGAAACACGTATAAATTACATAAACAAACGACAACTACTGTACATCAGATTCCTGACTTAGGACAGGTGCAAACATTTGTTCATATTGTGTTGAAATGTATTGTGATATAACATCAACAATATATCAATTTGGTGTTGGTTCTTTACTCTAGAATTGCTCAATGTATTTGCTTTTGTTCACGTTTTTATTTCCTTTCAATGTACGCGGACTTCCAAAAACTAGCCAATGAATGTCCATTTAGGATAATCATTTTGACAGTATGATACAAAACTCAAGCGCAAATGCGTGTATGTATGTGTTTATTTATTCATTCATTTGAGTATACCATGTATACGTACCCTAGAGCTCCAGCACATAGATAAACTACCCATAGAATATCTAATTTCAATGTGAATGTAAATGCAATCATTCCAGCCATCGACAAGAAGTAGATTCCAACAGTTGTTCCCCTAAAAGTAAACATTCATGGTGTAAGAATGAGCACATTGGTATTTGGTTAGAAACATTTTATTTATTTTTTCTCATTTGAACCAGTTTTTTTCAAATTTTTTCATATATAATTTGCACACATCAACATCAATATGAGCATTTGATCTTTTTTTTTCGAAGTAAAAGAACAAAACTTTGTTCTCAGTTTCAAATCTAGAATTACAAAATTATGTTTTTTATGTTTATTTGATGCTATCTTGAATACAAACAGAACATCATTTAATATTTTTAAGGAAACAATTAGAGATGTATACAGTTTTACATTTTCGTGCATTGTCAATATAGCTGAGACGGACATCTTTTGCCCCTATCAACCTAATAATTCTAAGAATATTCTTCAAATATTTGAAGATTCTAGATGTAATGCATCCATAGTTGTTTCCTCGATGAACAATACTAGCATTCACATTTTATGAAACCGTAAAATGACAGATAAATGCCTCTGTAAAACGTCACATAAAGAAACAGTTGAACCAAAGAAAACAATCTGTTTTCATTAATCCATATCTTCGTTTTTCATTATTAAAAAAGGGAGAAGTGAAATAAATGTTTCTAGCACCAATCTTGAATGTGAAGACAAGAATGCATTAAAAATAAGTATATGCATTTTTAAGAGGTTTCATAAAGTATTTGAAGTCTGCTGTTGAGATTCGAAAAATTGGCCGTTAAGTTCTTAGTTTAAGCGTTGAAACCTACATAACACTGTTGACATTTTGTATTCATGTGTGTCGCGTATTTAGTTTATACATATTTAAATTGAACGCTAACGAAGATGTTTTGAAAAATGCATTCTTCTTAGTTGGAACTCGACTTTCATCAAATTGACTCGAGAATTTTTCTGGTACAAATATTGAACAAATATTTTGGACCATTTTTTTTACTCATTGCGAAAAAAGATAGTGTCATAAAGCCACTTTAACATCTTGAATTTTGGATTTCATTATCTATTACATGTATATATATGGCGTTTTTTGTTGCTTAATACATAAGTCTGCGAGATATATTTGCTGATTGTCTGGGTTTTTACTCAAGACATATTTCAAACTGAAAGTCATTATGTGACGTATTATTCGGGCACATATTATACTAGCTAAATAAATCTTTGTTTGTTATGCAAGCAATGAGATTTTTTTGTAGATGTGTGTTCTATATCAAATGCACTTTAACCAATAAAGTATTTAAAATACTGTAAGAAATTTAAGATATTAGAAGTGTAAGTGGTCCCAATTTAGTCATTATTCAAAAAAGACGAACGATTGATTTCTATAAAAAAAAAATCGGTTTTGAAAATATTGTTATCAAATGTTTTTTTTTCTTTTTTTTTCTAAAGACTCTATTAAAATGTCTGAAACAAAATTGCATCTTTAACATGTATAATTGCCTGCGTTTACGTTTTGCATAAATGTATATAGTTAAATTGCACTCAATAGGGTTGGTATAATACCAAGCAATTTGTCAAAATATAATAACATAAAAAATAAGTGTTCCCAGACATAAAATATATATTATGACTGCGCTTCGTCATAACAAACAAAGGATGTATAAAAAAGGACATATGCATAAAATTATCAGACAAAAAAACTAAATAGGGTACTAAGAGGGTTCAAATTGATTTCCAGGAAGTTTTTCTTATGAATACAACCAAATAGCAAGGTGTGTAATATACCCATTCATCAAAATCCATGTTTTAGTGCCAAATAATGTAATTGTAGATTTCAATTTTATAAATAGATTTTAAAAGATTGTTTTTTTTCAAACCAAATTTCTACAAACTATTTTAATCTACAATACAAGCAAAAGGAAACATTTATGTTTACCTTAAAATAAAATCGATGACAATTAGAACACCTTGTGATATTTCAAAAAATTTTACAACAAATGTGTTGTTAAAATGATGAAAAATATTTCAACGTATCTAAAATCTGACTTATGATTTTTCATTTTTGTCTGTTTAACTACAATTGTAATACACTATTTATATATCTCTTTGCCAAGATGAAAAGTAATAAAGAATGGACTTCCTGTCTAATGACTCAAAACCATTTTGAACCCTCTTTCTATTCAAGCTGAAAACATAAATATTGTTCCATTAAAGAAAGGTTTCGTATAATAGAAGCCACCGTGTACGTGTTCTTTAGCCACCGTTTTGAATGGCTATCTTACTTGAACGTTTTGGTCCTGTCAAGCCACACACCAGCCACTATGGAACCAACGACGCCAGCCAAAACGATAGTTAGACCTATCTGACCAGCGTCTTTCTGGTGACCCTGTTGTTAACATTAAACAAGAAAATATCTATTCAGAATTTCCCATTTTAGTAAATATGATCAATATAATGACAACCCTTTGATAAGATGAAAATATCCCACACCTCCCCATTATAATTAGTATGTAACTAAATAAATCCTTTTCGTCAGTAATTAAAAAAATATGTTCCAACAACATATGAAATACAAAAGTTTTGAATTTCTTGTCGTCCTAATCATACCAGCCATTGAAGATGAGAATATTATTATATAGATATTAGTCCAATTAAAAATTATTACATGTTGGAGATAAAGTAAATGTTATCATACAATTTATATATAACCAAACATCCATAGCTTAGAATACCGTCAGCTAAAAAATTATTCGAATGCATTACTTTTTTACTAAAACATGTTGGAAAATCAGAAATGAAACTAAAACAAAAGATCTTGATAAATGTTCATTAGGTTTATCATTTACATACACCAGTTGGTTGAACTCCCAGACATTTAACATAGAATGGTAAATGAGGCTACATGTAATAATTTGTTGAACTGTCAACGATTGACAACATCAGTATATTAAGCACATTGGATAATAAATAACATGTTATTAAGGCTAGAAAAAATATGTCTCATTTACTGTACATGAAACTTGTTAAAATAAATATGAACAAGAATGTGTCTTAAGTACGCAGATGCCCCATCCGCACTATCATTTTCTATGTTCAGTGGACCATGAAAATGGAATTAATTCTCTAATTTAGCATTAAAATTAGAAAGATCATATCATAGGGAACATGTTTACTAAGTTCAAGTTGATTGGACTTCAACTTCATCAAAAACTACCTCGACCAAAAACTTTAACCTGAAGCGGGACGAACGGACGAACAAACAGACGAAATGAGGCACAGACCAGAAAACATAATGCCCATAAATGGGGCTTAAAAAAAGAATATTTTTATTTGTTTGGTTAAATTAAAACACATTTGAAAAAATACAATAAGGTTTCACTTTTAATACTATAGTTATATCAAACCTAAACATATTTTCAGTGTAGTATGCCAAAACACAAATCATCATACAACAAAAATGCAACAGATTTTTTATCCGGCCTTATTTAAAAACTTTATATACATATAATATATGTATTACATTAAACCACCATTTGATTGTTTATTCTGACAAAAATATAAAACGGTATTTGATTAGTACCCTACAATGAACTAGTCAACTAAATATAAGCTGAATCGTTATTTTCTATTTCAAGTATTGACAAAATGAAGATAAACTTTAAGGTAATTACGATAAAAATCATATAAAATCTCTAGTTTAAATTATGAATTAACAAAATATTTCAACATCGAAGAACGTTTTTTTTATAAACAAATGGTGATTAATGAACATTATTTGGGTATTGACATAATACTTGAATTCGTATAACTACTAACCTCAAAATAATACAATACAATTGGATTGAGCAGAGTTGATATTGCATAATAAGATCCGGTGTTGATACCTGTAATTGACAGAATACTTCGTTAATATTCCTTGGAATTTGATGCGACTGTCATACAAGTGAGAGGTTTAGCTAGCTATAAAACCAGGTTCAATCCACCATTTTCTACATTTGAAAATGCCTGTACCAAGTCAGGAATATGACAGTTCTTGTCCATTCATTTTTGATGCGTTTTGTTATTTGATTTTGCTATGTGATTATAGACTTTCCGAATTGATTTTCCTCTGAGTTCAGTATTTTTGTGATTTTTTGAAGAACTGTTGAATCACATTAAAAATACCAATTATTCTGCAGCAGATGCAGTGTCCAATCCCTGATGCTCGAGGCCAAATTTATTTGAAAATCTATAGCTTATTAAAAATATGAGGATCTATAAACAAAAAAGGACCAATACAAATAGCAAAAGAAGGGCAAGGAACCAGAGCATTGCACGAGGGAGACACATTCCTCAATTTAAATATATCCAAACTTTTGTAGCAGCAAATAACATAAAAGCCGTATGTTCATGCCAGTAAAAAGTACCGGCTACTGGGCTGCTGATACTCTCGGGATCTATCGGTTATACGTTGGAATATGGATCTGCTTATTGAATATAAATAAACGTTGTATAACAATAAAAAAATGAATTTAGACCATCGTTTAATAGGACATTTATTAGCATATTTTAAAAAAAACAACAATGTGTTCATAGAACATGGATGTCCACTCGCACTTTTATTTTCTATGGTCAGTGGACTGTGAACTTGGGGGTCAAAACTCTAATTTGACATTAGAATTAGAAAGATCATATCATAGGAAACATATGGCCAGTTGATTGAACTTCAAGTTCATGACAAACTCACTTGGCCAAAAACTTTAACCTGAAGCGGAACAGACGATCGGACGAACGGACGCACAGACCAGAAAACATGTCCCATCATAAATGGGGCATAATTAAGCGAAATATATATAGTGTAGTTACTCTAGTCATTAACTAAATACAAAAAAAAACCAAATAAATATTCATAGCGCTTAGTCATTTAAAGGACTCCAATGAAGTGTAACGGGTTTGGTTGTTACTTCCAATCTAAGACTGTCACAACATCAAGTACAGTGCAATTATGAAGGTAGTGGTACAAACATGAATACATACATTATTGGAGCCATATAGCCTCAACATTGCAACTTTATTATCGAATTTGTTCCTCGTTTTGGTGTAAAAATCGAAAATACGAAACATAACAAAAATATGAGATTTATTTTATGAAAAAAATGCCATAAATGTCTTGTGTACTTTTACTAAGTTTTACCCCGCTATATACAATTTAACATTTAGGACTAACTACCAATCACTTAATCTTGTACTTACCATAAGTTAATGTCAGCAGTATAAAACCTCTATTTTTGACCAATCGAAGCAACGATTGCCCGTAGTGTTCATTCGATGCATTTTGAACTGACAACATCTGTGCCTTGCTCGGTGGCATAGGTGGAGCATTTTTGAAAACTGAAAAAAAAACATTAATTCGTATACAGTCAAATTCTTATTTGGTGATAAATATGTTTCCTAACATGTATATTAAATAATTGTCAAAAGTTCTATTTTGCAGAACACCATATCGATACACATGTTTAATTATTACTAAAAGAGCAACCGTTATAACTTCAACAGGGAGGAGGGGTATGGACTTTTTTTATTTTTAGATTTTTTTTCAACGCTATCATTGAATTTTTTTTTTAATTACTGACCATAAGATATGGGGGAAGCCTGCATGTTGTTTTCAAAATATTTCATTCATATTCCCGACTTGGTACAGATATTTTCTTATCTAATAAATGGTAGATTAAATCTGGTTTTGTAGCTATCTTAACCTCTTATTTGGATGACAGTCGCATACAATTCCATTATATTGAAAACGATGTGTAAACCAAAAAAAAAAAAACACACATAATAGGTAAAAATGTCATAATAGGAGTACAACAGTCAACATTGTGTTATAATCTGCCTATAAAATCAAACAAATATGTAACAAAGAAACACAGAAGGGCATATAGACAAAGCACATAAGCAAAAATAATAGACAAACTGAAGAAAAAATCTCTACACTTTAAGTGTTTACCGAATCTGTGTTTACAAAATCTGGTTATTGATCCATTTTGAAAGATATTGTAACCATGTTGCATAAAGAGGTGTTCTTCCGTTTGCAGTTCAAGTAATCTTCGCTGTAACTTTATTTGTTTCAATTTTGAATAAGAAAAAGATGATTTTATACTTCTTTCATATGGTTTGCCATTCATATCAAGTTCGTTAATTGGTTTTTGATTCCAACTTCTGGGGAATCTTATAGATTTAAGTCTGCAATGCTCTTCAACTTCTTCCTTTATTATGCATTTCTAACATTTTTTATTCGAGAATCACGGATATGTCGTTTGTAGACGAAACACAAGTCTGGTGTACTGTACAGAAGTTTGGACCAGATATCTCTGCTATTTATTTATATAAATAACATGCACGCATTATAATCTTCGGTGAGTTTTTTAACCACTTGGTATATGTCATGATCACTGCCGATGAACGTTTAGACCTCTTGTGTTTTATCAGCACAGTAGTTAGTGCCCCTGTTTTAACGAGAACTATTTTGACATGGGGATAGTTAAGTAAAGGAGTAGGTCCGGTAAGGACCGATTTTGGCCTCAAATTTCAGGTTCATCTGACGAAAGATTTTGACCACTTTTTAAACACTTAAGTGTCTATTTCATTTGAATCAATTAGTTTATGTGAAAGATTTTTACTGATTTAGTCATTAAAAACGATCCGATTCAAGCTCAAATATGAAAAATCTACCAAATATGCCGAAAAATGTCATTTTTCAGATAGTTTTTGTCAAAAATGAAAGTGGCCGCATCCGTGTTCATCCTCAACCTTTATATATGTTATGTATTATCATAAAATACAACTTACATTTCAATATTAAGGATGAACACGAATGCGGCCACTTTCGTTTTACACGAAAACCGTATAAAATTTAACTAAAATGCTATAATTGTGAAGATTTCAGTAATTTAACATGACTTAATGGTGCTAATACCCGATATATGTGCATTGTATTGTCAAAAACAGCCCATATTTATGTAGCAGAAGCATTCTACTGTCCAATGAATAACTAAAGGTTTACATTTTAACAATTTTGTAAAACTGCTATATTTTGGGTCAAAAAAAGGGTCTTACTGGACCTACTCCTTTTCTGTTCATCATTCAAAACATCAAGGTATGTTAACCGTCAGGCACAGATGGCCTAAGCCAGATTTGAAAAAAAAACTTTTCGGAATTGTTGGCTTAGAATGTGCTTTCATTTCGTGAGTGTTTCGGCCTTCCAATCCGTTTTATTAGAGTACATGTCACTAATGAGTCTATTTAGAAGGATTGTGCATCTTTTGTATTTATTTGTTATCCTTGTATCTTCGATAAGTTTTTCCAGTGGTAGATGTTTTTATTGACTGTATATATAAGTTACATTATTGTTAACTATAACGTTATCACTTTGTCAATACATACTAGTAGATTAATAAACATTTTATGCAATATTTCATTTGCATTCGCGAGATTTGACACAACCTTTTTGAATGGTTAGGTTTCAATGACCTTCGTCTTTGTAAATACTTGTGCACCCTTTGTGAATCTATCGCCATTAAAACGCGCAACTGGCAAATTTAACTAGAAGCCTGGTATCATTAATCAAGTCTAGTAGTTTACACATGTAGTCCAGTAGTAATCAAAAACAAAAGTTATAGTAGAATTATGTGTTTGTGGACTAACATTGCGGTCACGATAAAGAAAATTTCATTTTTTTCTGAAGAAAGAACAATGTCATCCATTCTCATTTTTATGTGATACAAAGATGTGATATATTGTGACGAAATATTAATATGTGTTGTCAGAAGTATTCTCATTCATTATCTTTCCATGAATATTGAATTATAAATTCTAAAATTTCATGGACTTTTACCTTTTTGGATTGTCCATGGAATTTGGTATTTAAAAAAAAAAGATTTACAACTAGTGTATTCATCAAACAAATTATCATCGAAGATAGCAGGCGTATCATGTTGGACACCAGACGGTAGTTTCGTCTTCAAAAGACTAATCAGCGACAATCGAGTAAACAAATTGATATGCCAAAATAAGAACGAAACTGCTTAAAGGTCCGAAATTGCCGAAAGTTTTGATAAACACAGCTATATGTGAATGTTATGCGTGTAAGCTAGACTTACTTAATATAACCATTATGAAGAAGAACGTAGTTACACCAGCTCCCATATAGAACATGGTACCCATATCTTTTCCTATCTGGTTTAAATCTTCACTGTAAGGTACTAATACTGGAGGCAACAGAAAACCAACGGCACATCCGACCTATAAGTATAGAATAGAGAAATAATTATTTGTTAAGTAAACGTTTGCAAATGTTTACCGAACCTGGTTTCAGCATAAAATACCAATAATTTTGTCATCTTTTTGGAAAAATTTATAATAGATTATTAGATATGATAATTTTGTCTCGTGTTCATTAATAAGAATCATCTCATTTTCAAGTTGCCTCATGTTCTAAGCAATAGGCATACGCAACTCGCTGGCAAGTTGACTTGTCGTATTATTATTATTTGCTACAAATACGGAACATATCCCGAATGCCTCTAACGAATAAATAGAATGAAAATGAAAAATTCCCTTCGTTATTCCACATATTAATGTATCGCGAAAAAAAAGATAAACAAAGCCTCACCTGATTTCCGAAAACCCCAATAGATGTCGCTGTTGACACCTCATTCGGTCCAAACCACACTGCCGCTAACCTAGCTGGAAGTCCAAGTATAAATATTTGAGCAATGGCACATATTGTTTGAGCAAACATAAGTACTGGGAATCTGTCTGGACTCACACATGCTACTTTGAGCCATGCCCCAAGTGCATTAAGAAAACAACCACAAATCGCAACAACACGGAGGCCTTTTTTGTTAAGTAGCCACGTGGCGGGAAATATCAACGGTATATATGCTAGCATATAAACCATAGATAACCAGTCTAGTGTGGTTTCCCTTTGAAATTGATCCTCTGGCATGCTAGCATTGTAATATTTTAATATCACGTCGCCTATAATGTTTAGATGTATCCATTGGTATGCGTTACTGAGAGAGTAGAAGGCGAACAAAAACACAATCATCCATCGTCTCTTGTAAACACGTGGTTGCTGATCCAAATCAGATGGGTCTTTTTCTGTTGTAGGAAGAATTGGTTTCGCCTGGACTTCCATTGTTGCTAAATCGCCGCTGCGACTCAACGCTTTACCTAAAAGAAAAGCAAAATTGTTAAGACCTTGGCCGATTGAGTATATCGAATGTTTTCTTTTGGTCAGATAACTGATAAAGGTTCACCGTCTTTAGGTCAATGGATCTGTTTGTGTTTAGATAAAAACAGATAAATCTTACCGAAGTTATACAATCGTTTGTTAATATTCCAACAAAATTTATCATTCTGTGTTTGTTTATTTAGTATCTTAAACATTTCTTATACAAACAGCATACTAATGGTTACACTGAGGCGAATGCAATCATTTTAGCTTCATATTAATATGTTCAGCAAATTAATTTCATTTAATGACAGTTTCAGAATCTTCTTAAAGGGTTTATATTTGAAAGTAATTGTTTAGAGCTGAAATCGGGTGTTCACTTGCCGTCTTTGTTCACAAATATTCAAGCACAAAAATAATATCATAATATTGATTAATAAATTGTCATTTATTTATCATATGACACAAAAATAAGGACATGTGATGTGCTTGCCAATGTGATAATTTCCAAGACTTACCATATAATTGAAAAACAACTGTTACAGTATACAAAAAAGCTACAAAACAAGTTACTTCCGAATGTTGGCTAGTTTATCATGATTATAGTGTTATATGTCATGTTTTTACTCTGACATTCTAATTTAAATTTAGTGTTTAGTGTCAGCGACTTGTCCTTTGTGATATTTGTATTACTGATTGATACATTTATATTTATAAAGTTGAACGAAAATGTAAGTACATTAAACTTTTGACCTCTAAAGTCATGTGTACTGATTTTTAAAAAGCAATTCATATAAAAGATTTATACTGTTTCAATAGGATTTCTGTTTTTATGCAAGTTAATTTGACTATTGCATTGGCTTGATTTAAATTTGTGTGTGCTTGTTTTATCAATCGATAACCAGTAGAGAGCCGTGGTGTAGTCTTTATAAGGAGATATTTCCTTTGAAAAAATATACACAATTTAAAAAAAATTGTATTTCGAGAATCAGAAGTCGTAGTGACTTGGGACCTACAGCAATAATCTTAAGTTCATGTGACCTTCAATTTGCACCCAAGGTCAAAGGTCACCGAGTGCCAAAAAAAATTACGCTGCAATTTCAAGCTTGCATATTAAGAAAACGATAAGAGTTTGCTGAAAATACATACTGAGAATAAAATGTTCCTCTCGACGAGCTCTACATTTTATACTTAAGCTCAAAAATGTCTGACCGTCTGTTAAAAATTTACATCAACTTAATACTTAAAAGTATAGTAACATGTGTATATCGTTTAAAAGGTGAATGAGAGCCATGGTGTAGTGGTTAGTGCATCGGACTACTAACACAAAGGTTCCTGGTTCGATTCCCGATCCGGGATGAAAATTTCAGGAACTGAATTTTCGGCTCTCCCTTGACACCATTTGCGAGTATGGTCTTGAGGAAACTATGATAGTCCGTCGGAAGGGGATGTTAAATCATTATGGCTGACCCGTGTTAAGAAAGAGTCATATCTCTTGCACGTTAAAGACGCCCTTGTAGATTTCGAAAAAGAGCAGGCAATGCCGCTACAAGGCAGCACTCGCATCTTCAAAGTGGAAAAGGATTAATATAAGTTGCAAAACTTGTTTCCCAATCCACTATAAATAAATATGTTTAGATTAAAATAAATTACCAAAGATGGCTTTCTTCGTTTGGTGTATGCCATTCAATTCTGGTATAACTTTATTCATGTTTTTTTTAATTGAACCAGTATCGACGTCACAACTGTTTCGCGGTTTGTTCAAACATTTTATGTTTTGGCTCTCTTAACTTCCGATCGCGAGAGATGATGAAATTTAATCCTGAAGATCATATGATACAAAAATAAGGACATGTGATGTGCTTGCCAATGAGATAATTTCCAAGACTTACCATATAATCAGTGGCGGATCCAGAAATTTTCATAAGTGGGGGCCCACTGACTGACCTAAGAGGGGGCCCGCTCCAGTCACGCTTCAGTGATTCCCTATATAAGCAACCAAATTTTTTTCCCAAAAAGGGGGGGCCCGGGCCCCCTGGGCCCCCCTCTAAATCCGCCTCTGATAATTGAAAAACAACTTTACAACTGTTACAGTATACAAAAAAGCTACAAAACAAGTTACTTCCGAATGTTGGCTAGTTTATCATGATTATAGTGTTATATGTCATGTTTTTACTCTGACATTCTAATTTAAATTTAGTGTTTAGTGTCAGCGACTTGTCCTTTGTGATATTTGTATTACTGATTGATACATTTATATTTATAAAGTTGAAATAAAATGTAAGTACATTAAACTTTTGACCTCTAAAGTCATGTGTACTGATTTTTAAAAAGCAATTCTTATAAAAGATTTATACTGTTTCAATAGGATTTCTGTTTTTATGCAAGTTAATTTGACTATTGCATTGGCTTGATTTAAATTTGTGTGTGCTTGTTTTATCAAACGATAACCAGTAGAGAGCCGTGTTGTAGTCCTTATAAGGAGTTATTTCCTTTGAAAAAATATACACAATTTAAAAAAAATTGTATTTCGAGAATCAGAATTCGAAGTCGTAGTGACTTGGGACCTACAGCAATAATCTTAAGTTCATGTGAACTTCAATTTGCACCCAAGGTCAAAGGTCACCGAGTGCCAAACAAAATTACGCTGCAATTTCAAGCTTGCATATTAAGAAAACGATAAGAGTTTGCTGCATACATACTGAGAATAAATGTTCCTCTCGGCGAGCTCTACATTTTATACTTAAGCTCAAAAATGTCCGACCGTCTGTTAAAAATTTACATCAACTTAATACTTAAAAATATAGTAACATGTATATATCGTTTAAAAGGTGAATGAGAGCCGTGGTGTAGTGGTTAGTGCATCGGACTACTAACACAAAGGTTCCTGGTTCGATTCCCGATCCGGTATGAAAATTTCAGGAACTGAATTTTCAGCTCTCCCTTGACACCATTTGCGAGTATGGTCTTGAGGAAATTATGATAGTCCGTCGGAAGGGGATGATAAATGGCTAACCCGTGTTAAGAAAGAGTCATATCTCTTGCACGTTAAAGACACCCTTGTAGATTTCGAAAAAGAGCAGGCTAATGCCGCTACAAGGCAGCACTCGCATCTTCAAAGTGGAAAGGAATTAATATAAGTTGCAAAACCGGTTTCCCAATCCACTATAAATACATAGGTTTAGATTAAATTAAATTACCAAAGATGGCTTTCTTCGTTTGGTGTATGCCATTTAGTTCTGGTATAACTTTATTATTATTTTTTTTTAATTCGAACCAGTATCAACGTCAACTGTTTGGCGGTTTGTTAAAACATTTTGTGTTTTGGCTCTCTTAACTTTCGATCGAGAGAGATGATGAAATTTAATCCTGAAGATCGTATGAGACTCATACATTTTTATCAAATTTGTACCTTTGTCATATACATGTAGTCCAGGCCTCAATACAACCATAGAACTCAACTACACAGCTTCTTTTGCATGTGTTCTCTTCAAGTGCTATTAGTTTACAGTTCTATGAACTAACAAAATAATATAGAGATGATATAGTACTTCTGAAATTTTGTACTATCTTATTACATGTACAAGTACTAGATTTGTACTGCAAAATATGAAGTACTAGATGTGTACCTTCGTTAAATAATTCTATGAAGATAAACTAAATATATAGTACTATTTTTTTTACTATAACTTGACAGGTAAGTTTACTCAAAATTCAATAATATATGGTCATAAACCAAAACCATGTACATTAAATTTACTTTTACTTCACTTTAAAAGTATGAAACCGATACGTTCGATTTCAACATGTTCAAGTGTCAATCCAATACTATGAAATTTTACTATAATTTTGACATGTTTGAAGTACGGAAAAAAGTACTAGAATATCTATAACCGTTTTAAGCAATTGAAAGTGCGCATATTAAAGTACCTGTGTATACAAGTGAAAATATTTACAATGCAAAACGTGTTAACCATGTTAACCGAAATCTGAAAATTATGTTTTGTATTTTTTTTCTATTTTCATCAACACGAATTATTTTAATACGGAGGTTAACATACACAACGCTGTTAAAACATCATGGGAGACGATATGGATTGGCCAATGCTACAGTAATGAATCAAAACAATTGAATAGACAGATAAATAATAGATATACAAATAGAAAATAGAGAAAAAATGGAAACAAATATAAAGTATAGAGAAAAATTACATAAAATATTTTTAAAATAAAAAAAAATACAGAAATGAAGGATCCCCCAGTCCATACCCTCATGTGTTAGATAATATACATGAAATATAATCTGCCCTGAATTTATAATAAGAAGGTACAAAGTCCATTGAATAAGATATTGTTCGCTGTATATATGTTTGGATAATAATAGAACAAAAGTGCACGGTGTTCAAAAGAACATACTGTCTCCTGCTATTCTTTTCTTTCTATTCTCCTAAAGGTTCATGAATTTTTCACTCAATTGTTCATTAGAAACGTTTTTGTTCGATAAAACTTCCAAAGCACTAGCATCGCTTACTAAACGTCAATTATTTTAGTTTGAAAAATTAAATAAAGAAAAAACAGATTCATTATGATCTTAATAAATATCTTTGAATCATTTCTCTAATTTGAATTCTTTTGTGCTCTATCATAATTTATAGATGTAAAAAAGGAAAAAATACTATTCTTATTATTAATGTAAATATCGATATAATTAAAGAACTAACCTATAAAAGAGGGAATACTTAAAATGTATTTGCAAGTTTCTTACCACATGAACTTGGACTTATGATATATTTTAACTAAACTGTAAAAAAATCATTTTTATAAATGCTATTTTTTCCGTTAATACGTAACATATGTTAAAATGGTTAATTTTATTAATTCAATAAAAAGTCTCATGTTAAAATTCAATATAAATTAATCGAAGTATCTCTATTTTATTTTAACAGACAGATATTGAAATGTACACAATGGTTGGTCTACATTCACAGATATACTGCAAACAATGCCATAATATAATCAGCGTTGAAATCAGTATGAAGGTAGTCGTCTGTGAGGTTCAAAGTCTATTCGAACACAATGTTCCTATAGCTAACTAGTACATTTTTGTATTATGACATAGTTTATACATTGTTTATACCGTGTACTAAAAACATTATCTGTCTTTTTTGTTTATTCGTATTATGAGGGTCCTTCATTTCTGCATTTTTAATTGTTTCTGTCATTTAAGATTCTTCAAAAACAAAGTTTGCCAATCTCTTCATATTTTTGAACCTCAACTACACTTTCCCTCAATATTAACACTTTATCAGAGGCGGATTTAAAGGGGGAGTTCCGGTGCCCCCTCCCCCCTTTGTGCAAAAAAATGGTTGATTATAAATGGGAATCACTGAATCGTGAATGGAGCGGGCCCCTCTTTCGCAGTCAGTGTCCCTCTCCCCTGTTATGAACATTTCTGGATCCGCCACTGTTTATAGGTCACCCTCGGTTTCCGAACCCTTGTCTTGTTCACAGTCCATGCAATAAAAGTACCATGCAACCGTTTGGTTGTCGCGGCAAGTTTTTCATGTACGCAGTCACGTCCTGTTAGAAAGTAGACGTTTATTCCGATAACTCGTGTAAAAAGATTGCCATAAGCTCTCTGTACCTTGAGAACGGTTGAAACAACTCTAAACGGGATCCGTAAATCGCCTGTTGCAATGAAAATTGTTGTCCCTTTCCAATGTAACCTCATATTGGAGTGGCAGTCTAAATTTCTTCGACCTTATCCCGGAAAACCTCTATTACGTGACCTATATCTATTTGTACTTATAGTTCTCGTCTTGATTCTACATGTAATATTTGCCACTGGACGTTAAGCAACCAAAAATCAATCAATAAATCTATCTATCCGTCTACGAAATACCGTTTCTCGTGTTAATTGTCAACGAGTGATATGCGTGACCGGAATATTGCGACTGGATTCTTTAGGATAAGTTTTCAATCGATGATACAAAAAAAACCAAGCGAGTCTTAGTACAGATCGATGACCCTATAAATAATATAACACCAGGATGGCAGATTTATTAGACATATTTATACAGCTTTGTATTTTAGTTTAAAATATTGATCCGCCTGTGTTTATTTTATTTGACAGAAACATGCACAAAAACCAGTGATAGCTGATACACAGACGAAGTACTTAGACCGAATTTTTGACTACGAAATATAATTACATGTATAGAATTAGACATATTTATACATCTTTATATCTTAGTTTAAAATATTGATCCTTCTTTGTTTATTTTATTTGACAGACAAATGCACAAAAACTTAAGTGATGTCTGAGACACCGACGAAGTATGTCGACCTAATTTATTACAATGGAGTCCGACGATAATTGCATTTTAATGTGCGTATTGTTATGCGTTTACTTTTCTACATTGGCTAGAGGTATAGGGGGAGGGTTGAGATCCCACAAACATGTTTAACCCCGCCGCATTTTTGCGCCTGTCCCAAGTCAGGAGCCTCTGGCCTTTGTTAGTCTTGTATTATTTTAATTTTAGTTTCTTGTATACAATTTGGAAATTAGTATGGCGTTCATTATCACTGAACTAGTATCTATTTGTTTAGGGGCCAGCTGAAGGACGCCTCCGGGTGCGGGAATTTCTCGCTACATTGAAGACCTGTTGGTGACCTTCTGCTGATGTTTTTTTTTCTATGGTCGGGTTGTTGTCTCTTTGGCACATTCCCCATTTCCATTCTCAATTTTATGTATATGTGCATGTGTTAATTTGCATAAAACTACGAATATTTTCCTGTGTTTTCATTTTATAGTATTAATCAACATTACATAATACACAAATTGTACCTGCTGAATATGACAAAATAGTGGCACATCAATCAGACTAAGCACCAAGGTATATGAGGGCCTGTATGCAGTTTACAGATCAGAAAATGGACCATGCAATTATACAGGAAAATTGCATTATAGCAATGTATACAGAGAGAAAAGGGGGAGGTAGAGATAAAGAAAAGAGAAAATGGGTAAAGAAAAGAGAAAATGAGTAAAGGAAATAAAGAAAAGAAAAGAGAAAAATAGGTTTTAACAAGAATTTGTCTATAGTACACGGATGCCCCGCTCGCACTATCCTTTTCTATGTTCAGAGGCCATGGACCGTCATGGAAATTGATTTCAAAACTGTAATTTGACATTAAAATTAGAAAGATCATACCATAGGAACATGCATGTGTACTTCATCAAAAACTACATTGACCAAAATCTTTAACCTGAAGCGGAACAGACGGACGCACGAACGTGTCGACGAACGGACGAACGGACGCACAGACCAGAAAACATAATGCCCATAGGTGAGACATTAAATAAAATAGAAAACTGAAGACCCCCATTGAGACAATCATATGTATTATAGTTTTATGTCATTTCACAGTTCAAAGTACAAGTTTTTAAATTTAAAATTAGCAACGGGTCGCAACTTGTGATGCCAATCTATTTTTTAATCAATTTCAATGCATGTTTATATTTAAAAACATTATCTTTAAAAAATAATGAAAGAAAGTAAAAATGCATATACCATGTATACTAATAATTAATTTCTATTTTAAGATAAACATAACGTATATGAGTATAATTTCATATAAAGTTTTTCTTACCTAGCATTCCTGAATGAGAACTCATTTTGATTAATTATATATTATAACAGTCTTCAAATATATGAAAAATCTACTGCAATACTCTATATATTTTCATCATCCTCCATTTTCTGTTGAAACGTATCACAGATTGGAATCGACTGCTAGTCTAAAGATACGTAGTGGTAGCCATTTTACAATTGTAAACATTGGCAACGCGTTCATTGACCTCGCTGCTGTGTGTTTAGATTGTCGATATAACCTACATCCGCGTCAGTGTGTCAATGCTGAATTAAATACTTTAATCATTTAAATTTAAGTTAGTGTCCATTAAATCTGGTCACGTATATCCTTTTTAAAAATGTATTTTGATTTAATACAGTATAAAATAAATTATACTGTTCAGGAACATTAAGAAGTATAAGTCTTTTGCAACGCTGTCAAGTAGTTGCTTTAAGCTGTATTTCAAATAAATATGACATCCCGTTTCAATTCAAAAGTATAATATAAATGAATGCTTATTCATTTTGTACTGTCGCGTCGTCGTAGAAAATTAAATTTTGTGATTTTGTCACTTAATTTATTCAATGGTTAGAAACAAATAACTATGCCATATTGAGTTATCTTTCTTTGTTTAAATGCCTACAAGAGGGTCCGGAACAGAGAATTCCTTGAGAACATTTAGCAAAAAATACAAAAAAATAGCTGCTAAAGTATATAAAAAAAAATGATGGAAAATAAAGAAATAGATAATATAATACAGAGATATTGAAACGATGTACAGAAAAAAGAAATTACTAGTACGTAGTATATCATGATCATGAGAAAAAAAATGATAGTAAAATCATTTTTTGGAGAATTTAAAAGAATTAAACGATAAAATTAAATGCCATAAATAATTAAGGAATACGAAATTAAAGACACTCCCTTTTTTCTATTTATACCCTCATACATTGCATTCTATTAAAAAAATTTATTAAAAAACACGTTTAGAAAGGGTTAACTTTTAATATACCTATCATTTCTCGTATGTACAACGAATGTATTTGTTATCTTACATCTAACAAAACACAAAACTTTCAAACTTCACATGTTATATGTTACAATTTAACCTCTTCTATGAACTTTAAAAATATAAATCTAACATGAATGGTTCTTTGCTAACCATTTAGTTAAACCAAAGATACGCAAATAGTTGTAGTCGGAGATTGTCGTTAATTAGTTAATTTTTAGAACGTTAAGACATGAAGACATGGAAGAGTAAAAAAAAACTCATTATTGTTTAAAGCATTTCACTGAAACGCAATTATTGGAACAAGATCTGTATAGCAATATAGCCAATTGTTTCTGTTGTAAGATATAAGCGGAAGACACTATAATGGTGTTAACACTCTTTTGTCGAAGGCAAACTGACAACGCAATGCAAAAGAAAAACGGAAAATTACGGAAAGACAAACAACAGTATAAAAACACATTCGACATAGATAACAAACTGAGCATCATGCATCCCCATCAAACACCGGTTGTTATCTCTGGTGTTCCGGATTGCATGATAAACATATACAGCTCCAGATTTGGCATCCGTCGTGTTGTTCCTGCATGTATACGAATTTGTGTTAAGGGCATACGATACAGTTTTGATCCAGTATTTAAAGTTTGATGAAAATTTGCATATAGGCTATTTTTTTGCCTGATTAAATTAAATATGAAATAAAAATTATACCTTCATGTGCTACGTTTTGAGTTAAATGTCGAAATTTTGTATATTTGCTCAAAATTCGGATTTGTTGCTGTAATTTACTCGAAAGAAAGACATAACTTTTTTTGTTTTAAAAGATAAACACAAATTGTTTTTTGTTAATTTCTGTTTTTATAATTATCCTAAAAATTTATGCATTTTTTATTCAGAAATAACTCATATTTATCAAATGGTCATAAATCGAGAAAAAAACATCATTTTTTGCTGTATATGTATCAAAATTACAAAAAAATTGCACTATTTACAGCTTTATAAAATTTTGTTCACATAATCTCTCTTCAAAATGAAACAAAATGTCGTTTTGAAAAATTGGGGTACATGAACACGTTTTCAAATTAAATCATTTTGAATGATGAAAAACAGTCGAAAACAAATTCTGTTTGTTTTTAACTAAAGGATTTTCTCAGATAAACTAACTTACTTCTAAGAAAACTTTTTCGCATTTATCTGTTTCCAATCAATGGAATTTGTGACATTTTACCGTTATGCGATTTTCTAACTTTTTTGAAACGCCGGTTTATTCAAGGGACTTTTTATATCACATCTTCACGACAATTTATATCTCGTTATTTTTTATTCGTACAAATCGTAACAATAACGGAAAAGTTTGGTTTACTGTATTAGTATGATGAGGCGTTGATTGTAGATCTATGATAGTCTGCTTTATTGGATGTATAAATATAATGACAAGCGATTTGTGTGTCAATGTGTTTTGCCAATTATCAAATAAAACTCACCATTAATGTACCCATTGGATAGGACATCTGGCTGTCTTTTTAATTCTGTGGTATTTTCTAAAATGTTTGGCTTTTTCTCGGAATCAAAAACCTGTCTGTCACCACCGTCTGCTGGACAAAATCTGTCGTTATCGTGTTTAAACGCTGCATTGTTTTCCCCAGACTTGTCAGTTGGTTCTTCACCGTCACTTTCGACTACTGGTACATCAGTAATTGCACTATCTTCTTGTTCGCTGCTCTTCTTATCGACTATAATTTCGTCATCGACTTTTCCAGCCACTAAACTGTTACTTGGTTGGTAACCATCTGTATTTTCTGGAAGTGTTTCAGGGTCTGATATATCATTCGGGTTCATTATTTTCCAAGGTGTATTTCGAGTTTCTCTATCCTAGGTATGCTATTTTTATCCTCATCATTTCAATTGTGTGTATTATATATCTTCTTGATTGTCCGTTTTTGTAGACATATTAAGATCAAGATACGATACTGTTAGTCCAAATTTCAGAAGTTTGACCTTGATCAGGGGTTAAATAGATCTACATACTTGAATTCTTTCGCATGCCTCAATCTCTAGTTTGTGTTACGTAACGTAAAAATTGTGTTGACCTTGTTCACAAAGATTGTGAAGTGCCATGCCATTGATGCTAAGCGGTGTCAGAATTTGGTTTACATATTATAACCTTCGTCATAAAACTGTGGGACCTATTGAGCCACCTTCTGGCATAGATGTACATGTATTTACCTCAATTATATCAAACTGAAGGAAATATTGTTCCATAGTTACATTAGAACAATACGAAAATATGATATGATTGAGAGAGACAACCAAATGACCGTGGCATAGAAGTTAACAGTTGCGGAACAGTTCTGAACATATACATTTTGTAGTTTGCAAAACCCATTATGCATATAAATATATAGTAAGCTATATAAGGACCCGAAATGGTAACTTTAAACAATGCAAACTAACGTACAAAACAAAAATATGATAAAATAATCATGAAATAAGCTTTATATAAGAATACTCAAACTAAAGGTATCTACAGAATCAAGCGTGAATTCAGATGGAGAGCATTTGGCGTTCCCCTCCCCTCCCGTAGGAAAACAAGAAATATCTTTCTAGTATATGTAATGGAGCATCTAATTTTGTGTCAAAATAAGTCCCCCAATACATTATTCTGAGGAGCCCCAATCCCTAATATCAAATCTTGTATACGCGACTGGGAATGGATTTACGTGAAAGATAACGTATCTATACTATGTTCAATTGATGTCTTGGTTATAATAAAAACTGGCCTGCTTTTAAATTCTACGGTATGTTCTTATGTTGGTGGGGTTCGTGTTGTGTATTCTTTAGTTTTCTATGTTGTGTCATGTGTACTTTTGTTTGTCTGTTTGTCATTTTCATTTTTAGCCATGGTGTTGTCAGTTTGTTTTAGATTTCTGAGTTTGACTGTCCCTTTGGTATCTTTCGTCCCTCTTTCTGAAAAGACAGGTTTTTTCTCCAAACTGTTGGTTGCTATTTCATCTTCTGGTACACCGTTTTCGTCATTATGAACAAAAGCTGCATTTTTTTCCCTTTCTGGTCAAAATCAAATGGTACTACACAAAAAATATTGACAATCTCTGCTGCTGTAATGGTAATAGATTTTCGGCTTAAATCTTTAACACTATCGTTCATAGAAACACCCATGTCGCATGTTTTTAGCTCTGCATACCAAAAGACTGCTGCAGTTAAAATGAAATGCCAGAGTTTTGACTAAATATATGTTACAAAAACCTTATATTCAGTGACTCAAGCAAACTCAACAGCATTAAATTCATTAGACCACTTTCCTTCAAAGTTAAAGATTAAGATTTACACCCGAAATGCGTCAGACACCTAATTTAATTAATAGTACTATAATCGGGTAATATATCTCGTGACCACTTCCCCTGCCCGCAAAAAAAACACCTCATTAAAAAAAAGGTCACCAGTCAAAATTTAACTGGGATTAAATTTATGCCATCGTTTATAAGATAATGTTAATAGTGTGTGAGATATTATAGTCAAGTAGGGAGGTTATCATTAGTAAAATCCCCCCTTTTCCCTCCCACCCCACCCCCTTAAATATTGAAAATGACCTTAAATTGTAAGGTTCATTGAAACCAACATCAGATTTTGTCAAGTGCTACTTTATAGTTGTCCGGAGTTATTTTGAGATTTTTTTAATTAAGAATGATTCTTGAACGATAAATGATTTTGTCATACTGTATGTATATTTTCTGGAAACCAAAAATCATAACTGAGGGGTATAAATCATTATCCCTTGTGTTGAAACTGTCAAAATAGAACTTGACCTGCATTTGATAGTACTTGTCACACAAGATTTGGTAAAGCGGTTTTTTGTTATCGACATGAAACTTAAATTCTGACAAACGGACGGATTGACGGACGGACATGTGGATCTCGTAAGACATCCTAATGATTAAAAGCGGCAACGTACCTATTGGGTAATTCTGTCGGAGGTAAAGGTAGATTTAAGCAAGCAGTCCGCGTGTTTAACATCCGTTTCGTAAATAATCCAAATTTTCTTATTGCAGTGCAAGGTCATTAAGATTTGTACCAAATCGTGTTTGGTTCAATCACGGTAACAATTACAAAACGAATAAGAGTTCACATATTAATGTTAACCCATAAAACATGTAAAAGCCATATAACAAAAATATAATTATTACAAAAAAGAAAATTTTAAGTAAAAATAGCAGTTGTTTTTTAAGCGTAAGGAGTGTTGCATATTTCTTCATAACAGAAGGGGAATCCATGATCCATGGCACCAGATCAGAATACATACGCAGCAACAAAAACAAAACACAAAAAAACAATTTATAGCATTTTTATAACAGTCAAAGTGAAGACTGCAACAAAAGCAAAAAAGAAAAACTCTCATCTAACTGCAAGTTTAAGAGTTAGACGGCCCCTATCACCGGCTTGAGCGGATCTTTGTAAAACTGATTTCGATAGTTTGTATAAGATATAATCCCACCTAATCGGGTTCGTTCGAAAAAGAACATGTTAACTAGAACGAATCCAAATAAATCTGTTTATCTGTTTTCTGCAAATTAAAAAAAAAATACTAAAGCAAAACATATATTTAAACAGGAGCGGATTAAGCCTTTTCAAAAGGGGGCCCAACCCAGAATAAAGGGGAGGTCCCAATCATATATGTCGCCATTCATATGTATTGATCGCACCCCAAAAAAGGGGGTCCAAGTTGTTGTTCAAATGCTGGACATTCCATCAGAAAATGAATTTCATTTTCAATTGAATTTAAAGAATAAAAAATACAACTCCTACAAATTTATCTTTGTCAATCTTTCTAAAACGATCCTGCTCAATATCTGTCATTTGCGTGAGGTATACTTTCTTGTTTTAAAATTCTTCACAACATTTGCATTTTTTCTTATGAACTGACAACTTTTTTATTGTTTTTTTGCTATTCAAGTTATAATTAACGTTTAATTATCTCATACCGATACAGTTAAGAATAGTTTACACAATAGCAGATGCACAAATGACGTGCTGTGACTCAATTACCCCAGCTTAGCTTCCTGCCTTTGATTGTATATTTACAGTACAATGGATGCAATTACTAATTAGTACAAACGTCGAGTGTTTTCTATATACATTCCACATGTTATAGTACTTATAGTTGCATACTTTTAGTACTTGTATTGTAATTTCCGCCCCTTGATACACTTCTTTAGTTAGTATTAGTAAATCGTACTGTATGAAGTGAAGGATTTTAGTATATTCTATGGTAAGTTATTAAATCTAATTAGTAAATTCACTGTTTGATTAATTCGAATGATATATATATATATATATACTAATCAAATGTTGATATAAAACGCTTTTTTTGTTATTTATTCCATCATTTACATATAAAAAAAGAAGATGTGTTATGATTTCCAAATTGAATGAGACAACTCGTCACTAGAAACAAATGACACAGAAATTAACAACTATAGGTGGCTGTACGGCCTTTATGCAATAATGAGGAAAGCCCATATATAGATACCGAATAGTCAGCTGTAATAGGCCCGAAAGTACAAATGTTAAACAATTCAAAAGAGAAGACTAACTGTCTAATTTATGTACAAAACAAATATGTAACACAGCAATAAACAACATTCACTGAAGAATTGCAGGCTCCTCACACATGTACATGTATATAGCATGTGTATATAGGTGAGATTTCAAATTCAAACATTGGACATACAACCTGAAAAAAACTTTGAAAAGAGAATTGACTGCCACTATGAATAAAAGGATAAGAAAATAAAGTTAAAAAACATATCAGCTTCCAGAAGTCTTTAAACGCGAAGGAAATCTTTATTTTCGTAAATATATATATATAAAAAAAAAAAAAAACCAACAAAAAAAAAAAAAACAAAAACAAAAACAAATGCAAAAGTGAATTAGTAAAGTAGAGCTTTTTTCAAATGTGACAATGCTTAAAAAAAAAGAAGACAGAAAAGTAAATGTTCAATACTACATGTTCGTACACAAATTCATTCAAATATATGGAGTTTTGAATGAACGGTTTTATCATTAATTAGATCTATAGGTGCATGCTGCACAATAATTAATACTTTGAAGAGTGTTCATGTTGTTAAATAAAAGTCAATGTAATTAAGAGATCCATGCAAAACGTACTTACCAAAGGCAATGAAAGTATGTTCCTAAACTGATATAAATCTAAGACCGTCATGCAAGAAAATCATCAGCTGATCGTTATTGGAAAAAGTATATGATGGTTAAAAGCTACGCCTTGCAAGTATCATTTTCCGTGAGAGATGCTTATTTTGTTCTGCAACTTGTTTACAGAGCTAGAAGAAACATCAAAAAGCACATAATCATTTTTGGTATGTCCTCGACATAATGAAAGTGTAAATCGTTTACTCGATACGAAGGGCGCATGCAGTGCAAAAACAAAATATATAACAAGGGCAACAAACTTAAAGGTGCAAATAGTTATATCTGTGAGGTAATCATATATTTGACAGTTATCCAGAAAAAGAAAAAAACTCTGTCATCAACGGGAAATTCTGGAGGGGACAAAAACAAACACAAACAGACATACAAAAGACAAAGACAATTAAAAACAAAGATATTTTTTTTGAATTTGGCCATTGAGCTTTGTAGTCTTCAAATCGTTTGCATTAGTGCACTTAAAGACGAGAAAATCAATAAAAAGAGTTATATTCTTGTAGCGTGTCTTTTTTTCTTGGAATCTCAAATGTCATCTGCTCACAACTATTTTCATTGAACTAATTCTAGAATTGTTTTTTAAACTTTCTTTTTACTTACTTTTTAAGATAACAGAGATGTATTCCTGTTGCATTCTTCTGATGGTCAGTTTATTGTCCGTTTGTAGCGGTATAGAAACCCAATGGAAAGTACAAGAATTTCCTAACCCAATATATCAAGTCGAAGATTGTGGAAGGTCGGCAGATGTTGAAAAATCATGGATATGTGATCCAAACAAAGTAATATCAGAGCAAGACGGTAAGCTTCGTTACTCGTAAAATCAATTATTTAACGAAACCGCGCGAAACTACGAGTATGCTCGTTCTCCATAACAACAAGTCAGTTGTATAAGATTGCGGAAGGTCGTCAGATGTTGAAAAATCATGGATATATATGTGATCCAAACAAAGTAATATCAGAGCAAGACGTTAAGCTTTGCTACTCGTAAAATCAATTTACCGAAACCACCCGAAACCACGAGTATGCTCGTTCTCCATAACAACAAGTCAGTTGTATATTTACATCTTGAATTTAATTGGCTAAACCAATTTGATATCATGGTAAGCATTGTCAAGAAACTTGCTATTGAAAGCAAAACGTCCGAAATTCAAATATCTTTACGATATGTGGTTGATCTCGAATATTTGTATATTTTCATATAGAACAAAGTATATATACTGCATGGTTACTTTTTTTCTGCATTTGTTTCACCCACGGGGTCAAACCCAGAAAGTTGTTATGCTCTACGGGAATATGAACATCATACCACTTATAAATTTATCAAAGCAAAATCAAATGTTTGATACAATTATTTAACTAAGACTGAGTGTACATATTTTTCATAAATTTGGAACCGAATCTCACTGCTCCTTCCCCATTTTGTCATTTTGGTTTTAACTTTTGGTTTTGATAGATTTTTAACGAATATTTAGAAACTGTCCAAATCAATAAAAACTATCGTTATTAGTCATCTTCTTAAATTTACAAAAATGTAGTTCCAGATTGATCTGACGTCTGACGGTCCTAATATGACTAGTTGGGGCCCGTGGCATTTGGTTCATTAATATGCAAAGTCTAGCTTAGTAGACAAGAAGGCAGGACAAGAAATTTAGATAGTCACTAGAAAAAAATCGTTGCATATTGATAGTCTAGATATTTTGCATTGTAACAGGCCTTTTACAGGCCATTCAAAAAGTTTTCACCTTGTTTCACGTGTAGACAGGATAACACTTTCCCAGAAAGAGGCATCGTAATAAATAATCTTAGGGGAGCTGTCATTTGATTTGTAATGGGCACTGGGGTTGGGGTGGGGTGTGGGGGCATTGGATAGGATGTTTAAAAAAAAAACTACAGGACAGGAGTTTTGGGTAAAAAAAATGGACAGGATAAGAAACTTTGCAAAAGAAAGGCAAGATGACAATTTGTGTAGAAAAAAGTCAGGATAAACTAATAAAAAAAGCAAGGCAGAGATTACACCTTTAAAAAATGCAGAACAAAATTTTCATCCATTTCGTGCATTTTCGTGGATAGTTAATGTCTGAACACGAATAATAATGAATCCACAGATTTTCAAAGCTAGACAGGCCATAGGTCCAGCAATGACATGTTTACAAACACCTTTTCTACACGAAGATTTTACAAAAAAAAAGGATACGAAAGACATATGATTTTTTATTTTATTTATTGACAGATATATATATGTTAACAGTTTGAGTACAAAATTTGAATTTATTTAATCAGGTACCTGTTTTCGTTACAGTGAATGATATAAGCGACAAGCTTGTTGAGATCTATACCAATTCCAGATGTAACTGCGCAATGTGCATCAATAACAGAACCGGATATGTTGTCATGGTTGCCATTATGCCCAAAATGTATAGGATTATCAAGTATGAACACTTTTTAGCCTCTTCGTGGTTTTTTTTTTTTATTATGTGATTATCATTATTATGTGGCCGTTTTTATAGTGATTATTCGATTACCACATGCAATATTTAATGATTATTTGATTATTTGATAATCTAGGACTACATAATTTTGATTATTTGATAATCTTTCAAAAAAACAATCTTAATGACTATGTAAGTATATTGGCAAAAATTGTGATTATGTGATTATTTGGATAACCCCATGAGGAGCCTCACTTTTTACAAATTTATCAAATCGTTACTATGGTTCTCGAAAGCTTTTGACAACCAAAATTCGAAAAAAACACATTTTTGAAATAAAAGTTAAAACCAGCAAATTTTCTTCATGGACCATCCAAGGGGGTTAGGGGGGGGGGGGGATATTTCAAGAACTCTGCTAATCTGTACAGTTTATATTATTCATGAAAATATTTATTTTTGTGTAAATTACATCTTGTTTAATTTTCAAATGAAAATAGTTCCCTATTTTTAGAGATATTAAAGTGTCGTGTACGAGGACAGCAAGAACTTTTTGCAATGACGGATGTTGATTTTTTTTTAAAGAAAAAAAAAGAAAGAAGAACTGCCCTCTTGTAGTCATTTGTGTAATGTTACTCACAACTGTGAAGAGACAATGGTAATGGATACATATAAAAACAAAACAACAAAATTTGGGAAATAAAATATAAAGTAACGACATTTTTATTATTGATGTTCATCTTAAGTTAACATATGCTGAAATGTCTTTAATGATTGGCAATTTATTCAGGTCTTGTTGTCAGATAAAAACGCATTTACCCCATCTGAAATATTTGCCGCTGGACGTCAGTAATAACAATAATCGAGTATATGCAATTCAAATTCCGATATAGTGCATTGCATTTTACTAAATGTATTTTATATTTCAGTGCATCAAATAGCATGTCAGATATAATACAAGATGCCAGGGTGTATTCCTATTATCTAAGTATGTACTGGGGATCTTTTGCTACCTGCAAGCAATTGGTCTTGTTGCTCGTTTCAAGAGATGATGGTGTGGTATGGTTATAAATGATTTAGATTTTACTAACCCTGTATATTGTAATCACAGACTAACAAATACCTCCTACTACAGTTATAATGGTCTTATACTAAAAAGATATTTATATATGTATAGCAATATTTCAACCTCATCTGTAAATGGAGAACATATACTTTATCTCCCATTTTTTTATACAACATTTCAGAGCTTGCAATTCCTGCCTCGATTTCCTTCATTGCGGGTTGGTGCTAACAAAGACGCTTCTAGATCAAGGGTTACGGCGCGTGTTCAAAATCCCGTCCTCTTTTTCTCGAACAAGACTAATCACCGACTTTGTACTTACATCACCAATTAAAATGGATGTTAAATGTGGTAGCAGGATCTGTTTACCCTTCAGGAGCGCCTGAACTGAACAGCATGCAGTTTTAGTTGTGTTCGTCCGTTATTTTTCTATCGACCATGTTTCGTTTTTGCTATAGCGTGGTCAGTTTGTATTCGACCTATGAGTTTAAATGTCTAGTTTGCATCTTCTGCCTTTATTCTATTTATACATTGAAAAACAGTAATAAAAAAACTGTTCACAGACTTTTTTCTGAGCCAAAAGTAAGGACAGCCATATTTACGAAAAAAGAACCAAACAAATAATCAAACTAATAACACGTGACTTAATGTTGTAGGTTTATACATTAACGCAGATGGATGCAAGACGTAAGCTGACAGATGAAATGATAACAAAGATAACGCTTGATAACCAGAAATATTTTGATGGAAATGACAGAGTCAAGATGGGACAGGGGATCAAGTCAATGATCAATAAATATGGGTAATCATTTTTGTAACGACATAATATATTTATTCACCAAATGCATGTGCTTGTTATATTGTTATTTCAAGAGATAAGCTTAGTTTCTTGAAACATGGGTAATTTTTTTTTTGTAACGACATTATATATTTATTCACTAAATTTGCTTGTTATATTGTTATTTCAAGAGCTTAGTTTCTTGAAATATGGTTAACCTTCGCTTAACTCAAATGTAAAAAAAAAAAATATACATTAATATTAGAATAATATGCCTCAGAACACACTTACATTTTATTTCGTAGTGCATTTATTTGAGACAATAAATGCAACCCTTGTATTTGCTCTTTCCCAATGATTTTTTTTTACAATATAGTGTAGTTACATTATTCAACTATGCCAAAATCTGTTTTCAACAATAACAAATAATTTTTAAAAATCTTACAAAAGGCTAGCTATCACAGAACATTGACGGATCCAGGAGGTGTCGGGTGATTGGAACCTCCCCCTTATGATATATCTCTGAAATATCTGAAGGTCTGAATGGGGTTGACAGAATAGACAATAATCATCTTTGGGCAAAATATGCTAATTAAAGGGGACACAATACATTTCAATATAGAGAAAAAATACGCAAAAAAAGAAAGAAAAGAGAATAACCCGGAGTGCTTAAATATAAAGAAAAGAGACGAATAGGCATTACGAATAAAGAATAGGAAAAAAGTTATACAAAAAAAAAAGAAATGAATGATCCCACATGCAGACCGTCATATCCTGGTTTTATATCCTTGTAATGTATTAAGATTAAAAAAAATGTTATTTTATAGAGAGTTGCTGAGAAAGCCATCAACAGAATAAGAGACCAGTCATTGAAAAAGGGTTAACACGTGTGTCTTGAAATATCATAAGTTATAGAGACAGTTGCAATATATTACAATAAAAAGAGAAAGAGTTTGCATGTAAATAATGTATGAGATTGTGAAATAAAATGTATTTGTTAAAAATGTTTATATTTACATTGTATAATAAAATTTCAAGCTACTTGTAAAGATTGTCACGCGTTTGATTGACTGCATAATTTTGGGTATATAAAGTCGGGTTGAAAATGTTATTTTTCAGAAATTGAAATAATACTGCAAAAACATTGGCGGATCGGGAAGGGGGGTCCGGGAGTTGGAACCCCCTCTTTTTTTTTGGCCGATCAATGCATTTGAATTGGGGACATATTATAGCTGGACCCCGGTCCCTTTTTTATCCTTGGTTGGGAACCCCCCTTTTTTTTAAATGGCTGGATCCGCCCCTGAAAAGGATTTTTTTATAATCTGAATCTCAATGCCCAGACATCGTTGCATTGAAATAAACTTTATAGAAACTGCTTGTACACTATTTCAAATGAAAAAAACTATCAGCCTAATTATGAACGAAAAATTTACGAAAAACAAATATGGCAGACATGAAACAACGACAACCACCGAGCTATTATAGCTATTATGTTAAACTTGTTTTGAGGCGCTGATCATCCCCTAACATTGGACAGTGGTGTAACAGTACTAGTACAACGTAAGAACCCATAAAAATCAGTTGATATAAGCTTAGCTCATCAGATGGATTCAGATAGAAATACATCTAACAAAATAAAGTGGACGTAATTGTTTTACATTGTCATATCGGGGCCTTTTATAGCTGACTATGCGGTATGGACTTTGCTTATTGTTGAAGGCCGTTCAGTGACCTATAGTTGTTAATGTCTGTGTCATTTTGGTCTCTTGTGGATAGTTGTCTTATTGGCAATCATACCACATCTTCTTTTAAATTTTTATATGTGCACATGTACTTATACATCCCAAATACAAAAAAGACACCAAGTACAGATCTGAGAGTACTGCCAGTTACGGACAGCTAGTACAAAGCCATTTAAATATATATAAAAAAGAAGATGTGGTATGATTGCCAATTAGACAACTCTCCACAATAGACCATAATGACACAGAAATTAACAACTATAGGTCACCGTATGGCCTTCAACAATGAGCAAAGCCCATTCCATTAACAAATATGTACCGATATGAATCTGCTGGTTTCCTGTTTGTCAAATGTCAGGTGCTTTTTGTCAAGTGAGCTCGGTTAAACAAGTAAAGTCTTATAAAGGCCGGAATGTGACATTTCTACTTGAAATACGTATATGATATTCATAAAAGATTTTAATGAGCAGAAACCCCATTGTGATTTTCAAATACCATATATCAAAATATGGTTATATTAACAAAAACAACGAGCATCAGTTTTGCTAAACAGCTACATCCGATCAGAATACGGACACAATCTGGTGTCCTTTAACTTATCTGCACGTTAGAAGAACCAACACATATAACTTTTCGATCTGTCGATATAAGATGTGGTATGAGTGCCAACGGTCTAATCTATATATAAATAACGAGAAACGCTTAATTAGAACCACACCAACAAATGACAACTACTGAACATCAGGTACCTTACTTAAAACAGGTTCCAACAAATGCATCGGGTTGAAACGTTGTAATAGGTCACCGTTTCCTGAAACAATAGTGTAACATCACAATATAGCTACTAGTAAAATGATTTTCATTTTCGCTTAAGTTTTGTTTTATTCAAGTTAGCGATATCAGATGTTTGGCAAGATCACTAAATGCAGATAATTTAGGGATCATTATAATCCGAAGTTTGGTTAATACCAGTGATTGTTAAAGACGACCAATGAACGTCAATGACGGTATCAGCTCAAAATGATGTCAGAAAGCAAGGAGAGCTCAAAAGCTAGTATAACAGTCACTACTCCACAATGATGTAGTCTTTCTGATAAGACCGTCCTTTTGCCCCCCTTTCCCCCCCCCACACAAAGAGTTGAACCAATTAATTCTTGTTGACTCGTGCACAGAGAATAACGTATGTCTCGCATACCCTTGAATATTCACCGTGATAGACTTGGGCATCGAAATGTCAATACTTTAGCATGTAAAGTATTCAAACACATCTTTTTAATGAACAATCATTATGGTTCAGGGCCTTAATAATCTCCGTGGAAATGAGATATGTCAATACTAATACAACCGCATACCAAACATCACGGTCTTATCTCAAATGGTTCCACTTAAACTAACCTAATTATTCTTTAGATGTTTTAGACAAACTACGTGCTTTTAGTGGTCCTTTTGATTTTGTTGAAAGTTTTGGCTTTTCAACTCTTTACACTGCACCTCCACACAACTTTTTCTATCTAATTAAATGGTCGTTTGGTAATTCTAAATGCAAATTTATTTGCTGTAACTCATTAAAAGAATTCTTCTCAAATGAGAAAGGTATGTATGCAGAGGCGGATTTAGGGGGGGGGGGCAGGGGGCCCGGGCCCCCCCTTTTTGGGAAAAAATTTGGTTGCTTATATAGGGAAACATTGAAGCATGACTGGAGCGGGCCCCCTCTTAGGTCAGTCAGTGGACCCCCACTTATGTAAATTTGTGGATCCGCCTCTGTGTATGCTAGGATGATAAAAAAATCTGCATTTTCTTAGTTGTAGTCTCTGTCCTGATTTTTTATTGTGCATCGCTCTATTTGGTCCTGTCTTTTTCTTTATTAGTATCTCCCTAAACTTGGAATTGATAGTTAAAAGCAAATAAAAGTTATTTGATTATATTTGTTCTTATAACACAGAAAAATGCGAAATAATTAAAATTAGTAGAAAATAAAAAATTACAGATTTTGGAAAAAAAGGGAAGTGCTTAACAAAATATGTCCTGTTTCCAAGTACCACTTGTGATACCTGTGGTACATGGTCATATCTCTCTGACTCATAATAACATATTTAACTAAATCCATTGGATGTTATATGTGTTCTGATTGATATTATAGTTTTAAATAAATTAGGCTGTTAGTTTTCTGGTTTGAATTGTTTTAGATTGTCAGTTTGGGGCCTTTTATAGCTGACTATGCGGTATGGGCTTTGCTCATTGTTGAAGGCCGTACGGTGACCCATAGTTGTTAATTTCTGTGTCATTTTGGTCTCTTGTGGACAGTTGTCTCATTGGCAATCATACCACATCTTCTTTTTTGTATTAGAAGTATGATTTTTTTTGTTTGTTGTTATTGGCTGTGAACTAGCTGTCAGTAACTGCGAGTACTTTCAGATCTAAACTTTGTGTCTTTGTGTTGTGGGGTTGTACATTTTGTTTAAGTACCCTGCATCATCCTCTATGTGTTTCATTACTTGTTTTTGCTTCGTATCCATCTGATGAGTAAAGCCCTTATTAACTGATTATTTTTAGTTTGTTCATCTGCACTGTTACACCACTTGCACTGTCCAAGATAGGGGAGGGTAGGCAATATCCCCTAACATGTTTAACTCTGCCACATTCTGTATGTGCCTGTCCCAGGTGAGGAGCCTGTTATTCAGTGGTTGTTTGTTGCTGTATTATTTTGTTCTTTAATCAGGTCCATCAATCAAAGCAACTTTATAAATATAAGTATTTTTTTATTGTTCAATATGTTAGACATATATATAGATATATATACATATTGTAAAAATGTATATTCAAAAACACATAAATTGTTAACTTGCAAATTTATTACTTTTATAAAAAAAATGTTACATCACTTTGTACTGTCATGAAAAGTTATGATACATAAAAAGCAAATAAATCTTAAATGTTTAAATGAGTAATTATTCAATGTATAAAAAATTCAGAGTAATGGTTGTTCATGTTGTTTAAACAAAGTTGACAAATCCAAGCATTTTCAATGCTGTAATAATGGAACAAACCAGGAGTGTCAGGAGACCAGCATATGCAAAAACACCTCTCATTCTTTTCTTGGGATCTGCAAAAAGGAAAACAAAATCAGAGAAAAAATAACATTTATACTGAATTTATACACCCTGAGTGTCCATAAAAATTTGTTGTCTTATCAACAATCAACAAGTAAGGAAACATAACTTAAATAAAATGAAAACATGATCACCCAATGCTATGCCAAAGTAAAACAAGGAGAATATACAAAGAGTTTGTAAAGACCATACCTTACAGAAGGGCATGAAGTTGAAACACACCAAATTAAATTAAATTGCAAACAATGGATTCTATAAGTATATTTTTTGTCCATTTTTCGTTTAGTATCATTCAATGTGTGCAATATTATAAAGTGTTACTGTACTAATATCTGCCTCAGACTTTATTTGTACAAAATTAAGTTTACAAAATTAAGCTGTAAAAAAAAAGACTTGTTTTTAAAAAGCACATTTTCCTAACACCTCACATTGACTTGACATTAGCAAAACACGTTCCAGATTTCAAAACTTTAAACACAAAAAAGTGATAGTAACTACCTCCGCTGTAATATCCCAATGCATAGAAGACACGTCCAACAATCCAAACCATTCCTGCTGCAGCTGATAATTTCTGAAAGTAAATGTGAATCATTAAATTGTAAATTAAACAAATATTTAAGGCATGATAAGTAAGAACACGTCTTTGAAATCTAAAATACATTTAGATAAAGGTCATTTTGTCACAGTTTTCATCCACCCTTTTTGTATAGTTTTTTCTAGTCCAAATAATTATCATGATTATGACATCTTGAAAGGCTGTTTCATTTTTTGCTGTGACACATTCCTACTTCTAAGGTGAAAGGTAGAAGGAAGGTGACCCAGTAAAAACTTAACTAGCCTTTTCAGAAGTCATATAATAATGATTTAGACTAAGTTTTTCTTTGAATTTTCCAAAATATTCTTCCATATCAGAAGACATAGACCATGTAGAAGAAACCCTATGAGCTATTTAGACTTGTAACCTTTGACTTTCCTGTACAGAAATAAGTATATGGGTAGAGAAACATGTGGTTAGAATAGAAAAGGGGAGATAACTCAAATTAAAAAAAATGCTACAGTTATATGACAGTTGTACCAAATTTCATAAATGCAAAGATTTTTATTTATTCATTCAGATATTTAGAAGTTAAATGAAATTAAATTCAAGAAATGATATCTGATTATCTTAAAAAATAAACATGTACATGTACATGTAAATTATCATATCTTGGCAGCAACTTTTGTAGTATTTTTAAGAAGGAAAGCATGGCAATACCAATTAATAATAAGTTTCGAAGAATATCAAGTTAATATCATCATGATCATGAACAATTTAATAATCAGAATTAATATATTGCATGGCAATTAACTTTTATTGTCAAAACTTTTAATAGTTTGTAGCAATTTGTTATCTGTTTTACTTACTGGAAATGTCAAACCGGCAAACACCAACAAGATCAGAAACTGTGGATAGTTTTCAAGCCTGTAATAAAATGGATTCTTTTAGAAATGAATGATACACAATGAACAATGATGAAGTAAACAAAATATACCTTTTGAATAACAATGTACACAGTTGGTATTTAAAAATTAATTTTCATGTTGCACCTAGTGTTTACAATATGAATATGTGTCTTCACAAAAACACTTTCAATAAAAACAGGCAGCAGATTCAACCTAGTTTACACCAGGGCTATTTTATAAAAGTTTCTGCAACTCCGCTTTGATCTTCACAAAAATTACAAAAAAGAAAAAAATATGTTAGAATATATTATCTCAATTTTTTCCACATGTTGATATTCAAATCCAAGTGGATTTCAAAAACTCTATTATTTTCAGTTCTACTTCTTTGAACAATGTATTTTTGTTTTGAGATTAAAACTGATCTGTGATGAGTAACTCGAGTTTGACAAATACTTCGAAAAATGGCCACTTACCTCTTTGACAGGGACCGCCTGGTTCATACTTAACCATAGAGCAGCATATTTACAACATGTATAACAGTATATTTAAAGTACTGATAGTAATACTGATTTGTTTTAAATTTCGACTAACTTACGTATTTTGATGAGCTCTTTGTACACAGTTAAATCTATCATCATCGCTGTACATCTTTGGATACTGTAAAATAAATTATATCAATTTAAAAATATCTTACATAAACATATGCAATATTATGAAAGAATTTGATGTAATTACTTCAATGGGAAAGCAACTAAAAGATATTCTGTAAAACAACTTATTTTCGCAGATACTTTATTTCGAGTTCGATCTTTTCTCGTTCACTTCGCTGCTATATAATTTTGCGATTTTCTACTTTACTTAATGTAGTTTAATAAGGAAAGGTCTAAGTTTCACATATTTGCTACGATTTATATTCGTGTTATTTTCATACTCGTGAAAATAAATCGCTCGCGAAAAGAAAATAAGTTGGTTTACAGGACATTGCGGTCAACCATTGACATTTGTCAATTTAAATGAATGACAAAATGTATGATATTCAACATAGACAAATATGAATATATTGTAAATTCATGACATTGGTGTATGCTTCTTTACCTTTAGTTTGTAAGCTTTTCCATGCTAATTCATAAAATTTATCAGTGGCAAATCCAGGGTGGGGTCTGGAATCCCCCTTTTTTTAGGATCATTAATTGCTTTTGAATAGAGACATACATGAGATATGGTTGGAACCCTCCCGTTATCCTGGGTTGGAAGTGGGTCTCATTGGGGTCTAAGCGTGACTCGGGATTGCGGATTTTTTGTAAGCGTGACACGTGAAAGTCAAATTATTGTGTCGTGAAAACGGGAAATGAGGTCTTGCGGGATCCGGGAAATGACAAAAAAATGAGAATTACTTACGTACATAGTGTAAGCGGGATACGGGAATCTGACAAAACAGTAAGCGGGATCCGGGATCGGAACCCCCCAATGAGACCCCCTTGGAACCCTTTTTAAAATGACTAAATCTGTCCCTGTTTACCATGTGGCTGACACTAAATGTACATGTATTTCTGTAATGACTTTTTTTTTACTAAGTTGCATGTTACTGTACAAATGTACTGAAGCCATATTATCATGATTATGTATGTTTCATGTATATGACATAATATCTACGACTATTATACTAATTAATTAATAATAATATTAGTATAATAGTCCCAGATAATATGTTTTACTTATAATTCATACTTTACAGCAGATGCATGTTTCCATCAAATAAATCATGAATTTGTTGATTCATGTTTTTGTTAATACTTTGTTTAACTTAACTTTGCTCATTGTTGAAGGCCGTACAGTAACCTATAGCTGTTAATTTCTGTGATATTTTGGTCATGTTGGTCACTTGTGGAGACCTGTCATTGGCAATCATACATACATGTGAACCTCCCGACGGGAGTACAATCACAGGCGCTTGGGTCTATGATACAGATTTTTTTTTTTTTTTTTTTATTAAAATATTCAATTTTCTATATTTATAATACATATCTATCACTTCTGTGCATGTCTCACCTAGTTTCGAGTGATTTAAACGACCCAGAGAAAATACCCAATTTTACTATCCATACTAAGAATTTTTTTTTCTTAGTATGGATAGTAAAATTGGGTATTTTCTCTGGGTTGTTTAAATCACTCGAAACTAGGTGAGACATGCACAGAAGTGATAGATATGTATTATAAATATAGAAAATTGAATATTTTAATAAAAAAAAAAAAAAAAAAAAAAAAAAAAAAATCTGTATCATAGACCCAAGCGCCTGTGGTCAAACATACTGATAATCAACGATGTTTACCTCTGGCTAACTGCCGTTGTGTTATAAAAAACTGTGTATGTGTATTTGGTTACTTTCCTTTGATTTATCCTGTTTTAAGTTATTTTGCTATTAAAAATGTAAATTGTAAAAAGACTATAAATGAATAATATTTTAATCAAATTATCATAAAAGGATGGTAATTAAATGAATTTAAATGTTTTGGGACAAATAAAAAAATATAAATTTATAAATTATTTTAGCAATCTAGACTTCTTTTCAAGGATTAAATTATAGTTTATATAGTAAGTCTCTCTACAAAAATTGTGATATGAATTCTCAATATATACATTTTATCTTATATTTTATTTTATATTTAATAAATAAAAATCCTAAATAGGTTAATTAATTCCTAGTAAAACCTTGAGATAGAGAATTGTTTATTTCAGTATATAAGATTTAATTGATTAGCTAAAGATAGCAAGTCTTTTAAGTTTTCTAGAAATATGACTTTCATAATGCTTAAAAACCATGCAATACTATTGTTAGTGTTTGTTATTTTTCTTATTAATTTATCATGTTGCAAATATACATGTAAGTACCATTCTATACAAATCTATACAGATAAGATAAATAAATATAATGATTTATTTGCAAGCAGTGAATACTCAATTATCAAAAACAAAACAAAACAAAACAAGAAACAGATTCTTCTTAATATTTTATTTTCATTCAAATAGAAAGGCAATAAGGGTATTATAAACATATTACAATTTGATGGAAATTTGAAGAAAAACACCATTTCTACATCATACGGTTACATTTACGACAAAATTTATCAATTATGTCGATAAAAAACCTCCTGATCTGAGTCCTAATCTCCTGACCAAAATTTCCAAATCTCCTGATCTGAGTTTCACAGTCCATCACATGTATGATCATATACCACATCTTCTTTTTTTTTATAATTGCGTAAAAATAAGCAGAGGCGGATTTCGGAGGAGGACCCAGCCCCCCCCCCCTTTTGTGGGAAAATTTTGTTGATTATATAGGGAATCACTGAAGCACTGACTGGAGCGGGCTATTTCTGGATTTTTTTTAATAAAGACTAATTGTCTCATTGCAATGCAGCAACATGAGCAAAGCACGATTATTTGTCATATTAAATGAATGGGTGGGTCTCTATGAAGTAAGGAGTATCAAGGATTTGTAAAGTCTTACTATACAAATCCGTAGGAGTATCAACTTACCGGCACTTCATACTTTTTCCTTGCTTCACCGACCTTAAAACCCTTCCACATCAAAACAAAAATAGAAGCAATAGATGTAAGGATAACATATCCAAAATCTGCGGGAAGAGCGAAAGTTACTGCCATGATTTTCTTGTATCAAGTTATGCTGACTCGACGTTCTAAATCTTGAACGAGGATAGGATTATTGTAAACAACATATAGGTCAAAGTTGAAAGGGCATACTTACCGGAACTCCATATTCGGAGCGAGCTAAAAGGGTCCTCATTTCTAACCAATTCATTAAAAACCATGTTGATGATGCGACTAGAATAACATATCCAAATTCTGGCGAAATGTCAACTAACATAGTTTACCTGTTCAGGTAAAACTCGAACGTAAACATTGGGGAATCTTAAGTTTCAGAACAAATAGTCCGCATAACCATGAAATGTTTCCGGATTTTTTTTTTTGTATACGTAATAAATAACTCAGCCTTGATAATAACAAAAATAAATGGTTTATTCTGCGGTAGTTTGAAAATAAATTACCTGACTTGCAATGTATTGACTGAAATAAATAACTCAGCAGAGTCGAAAGTATGAGATGGCACCAGATTCTTCATAAATTCATCTTTTTTCCCAAAAAAAATTGGAAACACTTCCCAATTTTCTTAACAATAAAAGTATAAATATTATTTAAATATACTTTAAATGTCTGAAAATTGGATTCATTTAACAGGAAACCTTACCTCACTTTTGTTTTAATTAACATGGCCGTAACTACATAGAGGCAAATGCCTCATGTAGGAAATTTCAAAACCAAACGCTTGTCTCCATATCAAATTGTGTTCACAGCGAGTGCCTAGCAAGAAGCAAGTTCTGTTTTCCCTCAGACGTAGCCTTGATTTTTCGGGATCAATGTGTCTTATTTATTTGTCTTTTGTTCATTGATTGACCTTATGTATTCTGTAAGTGTTGCATGGGGGTCTCATTAGGGGGGGGGGGGGGGGGGGGGGTTCCGATCCCGGATCCCGCTTACTGTTTTGTCAGATTCCCGTATCCCTATGTACGTAAGCAATTCTCATTTTTTGTCATTTCCCGGGTCCCGCAAGACCTTATTTCCCGTTTTCACCACACAATAATTTGACTTTCACGTGTCACGCTTAGTCAGCAACCATTTGATTTTCTGGGGGGGGGGGGGGGGGGGCTATGGGTTTTTTTGGAAAAAAAAGTTTGTTTCCAGTTTTTGGAGAAAAAAATAATTTGTTTTGAATTCTGAAAAAAAAAATTGTTTGTTACACCCTCAGCTGCCACTATATGTAATGCTAAAATTGAAAGAAAAAAATTGTTTTCGACTTGTGAAAAAAATAGTTTGTTTTTCGCCGCAGACAAAAAAAAAGTTTGTACAGAAAAAAAAACCATAGCCCCCCCCCCCCCCCCCCCCCCCCCCAGAAAATCAAATGGTTGCTGCCTTACAAAAATTCTACAGTCCCGCGTCACGCTTAGACCCAAATGAGACCCACTTGCATTCCTTTTGTAATCTAGTAATTTTGTTATAAACTTGATCATGAGTTTAAAAGAAAAAAAAAATGCAGCCGCAGAATTATGTATGTGAATTCCATTTTTTGCTTTATCATGCACATTGGTCTTTTGATGTCCCAAGAAACTTAAGTCTTACACTGAATTTATACATTTTTAGACCTTATTTCCCGTTTTCACCACACAATAATTTGACTTTCACGTGTCACGCTTACAAAAATTATACAATCCCGCGTCACGCTTAGACCCAAATATTGTCAAAAAATTATTAAAACAAAACTTGCATTTTCAGATTAAGAAAGGGTCTTCGGAACACCCAGAAAGCATGATTTTGCATCATTTGTTCTAAAGCTTCTTGGGCCATCAGTGGCTCCAAAACCCTTCAAACAAAATTTGCCTTGCTCCGCTCGGCGAAATAATATGATTTCCAACACTTTTAAAAGACGCATTTAGTTACTAACAAACTTTAATACTATGTGTGTATGCAATACGCAATTTGGAATATAAAAAGATTCATTTTTGCAAAGGAGGAGGATTCATTCTGATTAAATGGTGCATAATGACTTGACTATACATGTATTATTTATGATAAACAAATCATTTAAAAATTGTATGTTTTCGAGCATCATAAATATAGTTGTGAAAATGAATAATCAGTCCCTTGCTTTGATGAAAATACAAATTCTTGCTTCAATAGTGCAGAAAAAGAATAATCTGTCCTCTTAGTTTACAAAAAAAAAAATAACCGATGAAAAAAAATCCTCCTGCCCCCCTCCCCCTCCCCCCTCAGAATATCAAATGGTCGTCCCCTAACAAGGCCCCCATGGCATGCACCTTTTCAAATTCCTGGATCCGCATCTGACAAATGTGCCATTATTGAACCCCCTCGTAGAGGAATCCAAGTCAAATATACTGTTAAAGGGGCACTAGCTAAGAGATATACAAGTATTAACAAATCTAAAATATGATTTTTTTTTGGTTTGTTCAATCATTTATGAAAGTGAAATATGATTCGGTTTTGAATCCGTATCCATGTGGGCTTCAATTTAACCCCTTAGCTAGAGATGTATAACGCATGAATCGTGCGTGTTCACGGTTATTTCACGAAAGGACAACTCGGAATGTCAACGTTAAAAGTGAAACAAAGGTAAATTCGTCTCCAGAGCAAAAGGATTAAAAAAAATGTATTTCTCATTTTACGTGTTCTTATGAAAAAGTTTGACATGTAAAGTGACCATGGTGACAGTCTGGTATTACAGTTTGTTTGCATCAATTACTTAATTAATGTTTCAAACTTTCATACAATCTATGAAACTTTGACAAAACCCATTTTTACGCCGTTTTTAGACTAACCCTAGGCTAGCTTAATCATGGTAATGTCTATATATACAGCAACATGTTTTTTTGCTTCATTTTGTTTTGTTATTTTACTGATAGTTGGATTTTTCGTTTTGACAATTAACTTCTGCTGGACAGTATGGCATTATAAATGATGAATTTGTATAAACATTCATGGATTCCGATTGTTATGAAACTTCCGGCGACAAGCCGAAGCTACATGATATATAATATATGATCTACAAGATCAAGAAATGGCATATGAAGATAGAAAATTTGATTAAACAAAAATATATGTATTTTACTGATACTTTTTACAATTAACATATAATTTATAGACCTTTTACATTGATAACACGAATAGCAGGTGAGACACAGGATTTAGTGGCATTTTTAAGGAATTTGTTATAACATGTATCATGTATCAGTTGTTATTTGATTTCAAATAACTTTCAGTAACGTACTGCGAGGTCTTCTTGTTATTTTTGTGTGTGTGTGCATGCTTTGTATCGATCTGTTGAGTCACACCCCTTTAAACTTGTTTAATAGTTTGTTCTTATGTTTTGCTGTTACATCACGCACTGTCCTATGTTATAGGATGGCTAGCTGTAGGCCGCGGCCGTTAACATGTTAGCCGGCCAAAACGTATGTGTTTGTCCCAAATACAAAGCCTGTAATTCAGTGGTAGTCGTTTGTTAATTTATATTTTTAATTATTAATTTTAAATATGATTTTAAATGCGGTTTGTTTGTACACGGCTGATCAGGCTGTTGATTTTCTCGTTCGACTCATTTTCACATTTTTGTCATGTCGCTGCTTACATGAAGCTATATGATATGCCGGGTTTATTGTTGAAGACTGTTGTATGAATTATAGTTGCTAGTTGTAACGTCGATTTCACGGGTTTCTGGTGGAGAGTTGTCTCATATGAAATCATACTACATTTCCATATTATACTGTGGCGGATCCAGCCATTTTAAAAAGGGGGGTTCCCAACCCAGGACAAAAAGGGGGGGGGGTGTCCAACTATATGTCCCCATTCAAATGCATTGATCGTTCCAATCCCCGGACCCCCCCCCCCCCCCCCTGGATCCGCCACTGTATTATATCTTGTTGATGTCTTGATTTAATTACAACAAACCCTTATTTGGTTCTCTCAGATAAAATTACAGCTGTTTCTTTAGATTAAATTCTAATAGTGTTTGATCATGTTCATGACCTTTTTGTCATTTAAGATCATGTTTGTTGTTGCTCTGCAGTTTGTATGTGGTATCGACTTTGATATGTTTTTATTTGTGCGTTACTCTGTGACAGTGATGAATGTTCTTGTGAATGTTATAACTTTGTGTTGTGTTTCTGTCACGTAGTGTTGTCATTTTCGCGATATTTTTGTTTTCATGAACAGTGTCATAAAGCGGGAAGATTGGCTAGCCATTAAACCATGTTCAACCCAACATTAATTTTTAAATGTCCTGTACCAAGTCAGGAATATAGCAGTTGTTATCAAATAGTTCGTTTCTATGTGTGTTGCAATTGGCGGTTGTTTTTTGTTGCATTTCAGTGTCCCGGTTGTTCCCGGTTTGTTTTCCTCTTGATCGATTTATGACTTTTGAACACCGGTATTCTACTGATTTATTTTTTTTCGCTAAAATGTCTTGCGGAGTACGCCCATTCTACTATTGCATTTATTTAATACTATTTTTAGTTTTATCATCCTTGTATTCTTTGATTTCCTTTCTCTCATGTATGCCTTTTCCTCTGCTCTAGTTTTCCCAACCCTGCCGTTAAATCTACATTATATTTTTTTGTGGTGACGAGACTCCGCCTATTTTTCACATACATGTTTTAGTAGTTTCAGAGGGGGGACATTTCTAGGACCATGTTAAAAAAAATGACTTCAGAACTCATGATGTAAAAATCAGAGTAAAAAAAAATCTTTCAGAAGGGAACTTTCGTTTCTTATACATGCACACATGCACACAATTAACTGCTAGCATCTGTACATTGTCAATTAGTCTCTGGTGTCCACATTTGTCATTGGCCATCATACCGCCTCTTCTTATTCTATAGATGAGACAATATCTGAAAAAGTATAATTTCCATGTCCCGCCTTTCACCAGCAATTATTTTTTTATTCAGGCATCTTTTTGGAAAATTTTAAGTTTCAGTATTAGCTCGAGTATATAATGAACCAACTGCAACCAATTAACATTCTTTTTAATATTTCATCTAATAAAATATTATACACGTAATTCAAATGGTCAACCCCCCAAAAAATCATATTGTCCCCTGTCATTTTCTGAAAATTAAATCATTCAAAGAATATCTAAATTAAGTAAACAGCCTTCCGATTTTCACAATTCTGATAGATTATATAATATACTTCTCCATTACTGGTCTTATTTTGATATAACTAAAGCATGTAAGAAAATTTTGCATTTTTAAGGGTCTTTTGAATGTTGTCCTCATGGATACTTTCCTTCCTGTTACTATTAGTTTTTTTCCACCTATGGACACGTTTGAAAAACCAAAAATCTATTTCTTGTAATCTAATGTGAAGAGCATCATTTCCTGTATGTATGAATCCATTTGTTTAGGTGAATAGCAGCCAGTTTAAAAAAACTGAACTCTCCAAAGATCAGAATTTGGAGAAAAATAATTTTGTTGTTCTCTCCTGTTACAGCCTTTTTGTGTACCTTCTGAGAATATTTCATTATCAGCACCATAACAGAACATGTGTTTTTATAGTATCTTATCAAATTGATATGTAGATGAAAGTAAACTTCTACACAATTCGAGTAAATGAACAAAAAGTCATCACTGCGTAAATTCCTTTCTGTTACGTTCTGCCATGTTACCTGATAAAAAGTAACAGCATAACCATAATCAGTAACAGGAAGGATTTTCAAGACAATTTCACTGATGAATCAAAAAGTTAATCTACTATATGTCAACCATTTCATTTAATATAAGTTATTAATAAATTAAATAAATTTCAAAGTAATATACAGTATATTGAATAAAACTAGAGGCTCTTAAGAGCCTGTGTCGCACACCTTGGTTTATGTGCATATTAAAGAGGGTGGTAAAGAGGGGGTGCTTGCAAGAAAAAAACGTGAAATAAGACATAATTTCACGTTGAACGTGAACTAATTTCTGTAATGAACGTTGCACGAAAAATAAATACTTTTATTTGAACCTTTTGTGACTGAGTCACTGTCTTCTTGTATATATTAACTCTTTGTTTTACTTGATATTCCCGATTTAGTATACACATTTATGATATAATTGGTTTACGGCTTTAAAAAAGTATTTCTTGATGATCCCTGCCAAGTGTTTGAATTTTATTAGAAAAATACCGAGCACGCAAAATAAGACTTTGAAAATCACGATGCACGTAAAATTAAATAAGCAGAACACGTTGAACGAGGCACCCGTATTGCACGACTGAACGCCAAATAAAAAAGTAAAAACACGTTGAACGTGAAATAAAAAACGGCGATCACGTTGCACGAAAATAACCCTTTACCACCCTCATTAAACAAAGGACACAGATGGATTAATGCCAAAATTGTGTTTTGGTGATGGTGATATGTTTGTAGATCTTAATTTACTGAACATTCTTGCTTCTTACAATTATCTCTATTTATAATGAACTTGGCCCATTAGTTACAGAAGAAAATATTTTGTTAAAATTTACAAAAATTTACCAAATTTATGAAAATTATTAAAAATTGACTGTAAAGGGCAATAACTCCTTAAGGGGTCAACTGACCATTTTGGTCATGTTACTTATTTGTGGATCTTACTTTGCTGAACACTATTGCTGTTTGCAGTATATCTCTATCTATAATAATATTCAAGATAATAACCCAAAACTGCAAAATTTCCTTAAACATTACCAATTCAGGGGCAGCAACCCAACAACCGGTTGTCGGATCGGATTCATCTGAAAATTTCAGGGCAGATAGATCTTGACTTGCAAAACAATTCAACCCTGTCTGAATTGCTTTGAATGCTTTGGTTTCAGAATTATAAGCCAAAATCTACCTTTTTTCCCCTATGTTCTATTTTTAGCCATGGCGTTCATCTTGGTTGGTTGCCTGGATCACCGCACACATTTTTAAAACTAGATACCTAAATGATGATTGTGGCCAAGTATGGTTAAATTTAGCCCAATAGTTTTAGAGGAGAAGATTTTTGTAAAAGATTACAGAAATTTACGAAAAATTGGTAAAAAATGACTATAAAGGGCAATAACTCCTTAAAGGGGTCAACTGATCATTTTGGTCATGTTGACTTATTTGTAGAACTTACTTTACTGAACATTATTGCTGATTTCAGTTTATCTCTATCTATAATAATATTCAAGATAAAAGCCAAAAAATGGCAAAATTTCCTTAAAATTGCCAATTCAGGGGCAGCAACCCAACAACAGATTGTCCGATTCATCTGAAAATGTCAGGGCAGATAGATCTTGACCTGATAAACAATTTTACTCCTGTCAGATTTTCTCTAAATGCTTTAGTTTCAGAGTTATAAGCCAAAATCTACATTTTCCCCCTATGTTCTATTTTTAGCCATGGCGGCCATCTTGGTTGGTTTGCCTTGTCACGCCACACATTTTTTAAACTAGATACCCTAATAATGATTCCGGCCAAGTTTGGTTAAATTTGGCCCAGTAGTTTCAGAGGAGAAGATTTTTGTAAAAGTTAACGACGACTGACGACGACGACGGACGACGACGCCGGACGCCGGACTCCAAGTAATGAGAAAAGCTCACTTTGGGCCAAGTGAGCTAAAAACAGTTTTTTTGCTTTTGATAACAGCAAAGAACATTGTGCAATTCTAGTATAGTAGATAGTAACAGAAAGGAATTTATTTTAGAATTTTTCATTACCTAGGCAGATTTTTCATCTGGCAAATACAGTTTCAAAGGATAAATGACATTGTATGCTGTTATCTTCCAATTGTGACCAATCTGAAATGATGTATTTTTCTTAAACTATAAAATAAAGCATTTTTTTTTTTAAATTGATTTATTTTGGTAACAGGAAAGAACTGGAATTATTTTGTACCATTTTTTGAAATTGCAATTGTTACCACATTTAACAATTGTTTGAATTACAGAAAACAGTTCCTAGATCCCCAATGTGTGTTCTTCGATTTGCACTATTAAAATACCGGGTCTAATACTTTTTTTTGATTTTTTCTTATTGCCAAAAATTGGACTTTTTCAGATATTGTCTCAGATATATTTAACCTGATCATATCCAACTTTAGCAGTCATCGCGTGACTTTGGCGACGTCACGCATCACCGCCGTATCATGCCCAAGTAAAATGTATAGAAATACACAGGGGCTTTCGAAAATCGATTAAATAAATTTCTTTTAGATCATGATACAAAAAGTGTGGACATATATAGTAATTCTTCATATATTTAGAAATATATTTATGCCTTTTGGAAAAGTTTAAATTTTGGCCTTCTCCCTTCCAAATGCTTTTGAAAAAGTGTCTTAATTGTTGCCTCGATACTTCACACTGTTAAATCATACAACTACGATAAATATTGGATTTTCTGCCGTGTTTAACATAACATTGCATTTTATACAAAACAGATGGAAAAATTGTGGACATATGTGCTTATTAATTTACTATATTCATAAATATTTGAAATATCGTATATATACAATAGTTTACTTTTTATTATGTCCCTTCCAAATTTATTTGAAAATTAGCTATTTTCAGAAAATCTGATAATATTTTTCAAGATGACTGGAATAGTTGCATATGGAAAATTGATATTTCAGAAAAATTCCCGAATTTGATTTTGTTACATCAAGGACTTCGTGTATAGTAAGACTTACTATACAAATCCTTGGTTACATTAAGGACAAGTAAATTTCTGGTGAGTCAAATTGATATGGCTTCTTAATCGGTAAACCAAACTATAGTGTATATATAACTTGTTTAAGTGACATAATAACCAAGTATCATGGTAAATCCTTGCCTAACTAAATAACATATTATGACCGTTAAAATGTGATTAGTGAGTAAGCTGGTGTGTAACTGTTCCACACCCTTTGAACTAAAATATTGGCAAAACTGTCAGCATTCAGGGAATTGTGTTTGATTTAATGTAATAAACTGAAAGGAATAGACATAAATAAGGAGACCTGAGAAAAAGCCAAAGTGAAAACTGCACCCGGAAAGTAGCATTACTAATCCGTCATTGGTTTGAATTAGAGGGTCTCACTAATTAGCAACAACAAGCGTCAAGAAGCGACAACAAGCGTCAACAAACGACAAGAAGCGACAACAAGAATTATTTTAGCGACAACAAGCGACAAGAAGACTATTTAGCGACAAGAAAACATTTTTTTTTTATTAGATATAAAGAAATTTGTATTTAATGGTTTTTTTTTTAAATATACGAGCAGATATGTCTAATTAAAATGTTTTATTATATAGATAGACGAAGAAAGGTAACATTTGTGAGGAAGAAAGAGATTGAGCTTCTTTTTTTTATTTTTAAATATGAAGAATATGTATAAGATAATGTATGTATCTGTTTTCATGAGTCAAGAATTTTTGCAATGCAAAAGCCTTTTCTTTCTCCGATTTAATCTGCCATAGAGCTTTTGTGCATTGAAAATGGCTTACTGAGGAGCTTAGCTCAAAGTCTCCATGTCCATAAAGTGCGCCATTGACAAGACTTTCTTGCAACTTTATTTCTTTGTCAATTTTATTAATTAACTCTGGAAGTTTCTCAGGCTTCCAATCTTGATTTAGTTTCAAGATGTGATTGATTGATTCACAATTATTGTTTTTCCATTGCAATGGAATTCTCGACTCTGTTTTTCGAGCATTGTACACGTAATCCCAAGGGATTCAGTTTGACACGGCGATGTGACAAAATAAGTGCGTTTCAATATTTACCCTTGCCCAAGGGGATATCATGAACGGACGTGTCCACTATGGTATAATTATAATACTTCTAATATGCATTTATCGAAGTTCGAGTCGTAACCTTTTTTTTCCCTTGCTCAAAAGGAAATTGAAACCCTGTACCAAAGGGTTCGTTTGATACCGCGCAGTATCAAAGACGTACAAAGTAACTGATTTATTAATCAAATAATAATAACCGAGTTGCGTTTTAGATTCTAGCAATTGCACAGAGCACGTACTTTTGCGAGAATAATACTGAAATGCTGACAATTCACTTTATACTAAGAATAAAAGTTGAATGGCTTCAGTCAGCTTGGTAGAGCACAGGAAATGCACACTCTATAAAATTGAAACAAAAACAAAAAAAGGTCAGCTTTCCTTTGAAGGATTTATTGAAACAAAAACATGAAATATAATTTCCTTTCTAACAGTCTAATTCATTGTTCTTGATAGGAACAACATTAGATGTGGCTTCACCCCGGTGCATTACGTTTGCGCGCATTACCATTACATTTGCGCGCAATAATCATTACGTTTGCGCGCAGCTTTTGCTTACATTTGCGCTCATTTTTTTGACAGGTAAACTCAGGTAAATACAGGTCATAATACTTTATTATTTATTAATTTCTTCAATTATTTACAAGTATCAGTACCCCTTCCGTTAGTCTAAGTCTCCTAAGGCACCTATTTTGAAAGAATTCAATCAATAATATTTTAGGGAAAATACAGGTCATAATACTTTATTATTTACTAATTTGTTCAATTATTTACAAGTATCAGTACCCCTTCCGTTAGTCTTAGTCTCCTAAGGCACCTATTTTGAAAGAATTCAATCAATAATATTTTAGGGAAAATACAGGTCATAATAATTATTTATTTATCAATTTGTTCAATTATTTACAATTATCAGTACCCCTTCAGTTAGTCTAAGTCTCTTCTTAGGCAGGGAAATAGGAGATAAAGCCGCATATTTTTTTTCGATTTTATACAATTCAACAAGTCAAAGGTGTAGACAAAAGTTTAAGAAATCTGTGACATAGCCCATTTATCATAACTTGAACTTAAGATATATATAACGGGGTTTTAAATTGATTTTAGAATTCAATATGAACAATATATAATTTGAATTAACAAACTATTTTCAAAATTAATAATTGATAGTCATATTTATTATTAAAATACCAATAAAGTATTTTATAAAGTCATTTATAATTTAATCATTGTGTAAATATATATGAATTATTATTTTTACCTGAGATTACCTGTAAAATGAATGCGCGCAAATGTAATCAAAAGCTGCGCGCAAACGTAAAATATTTTAATCCCCAAATGCGCGCAAACGTAGTGCGCCCCTTCACCCAAAGGTAATAACAGTACACACAATGTGGAACATCAAATGAGATTAACGAGGCGTGTGTCTCCTGTTTTATTGCTACAATGACATCCAATTAACACCTTCAACTTTGTACACGCGTCAGACTATACAATTACTCGCGCCAGAATATACAATCATTGTAAATAGTGAACACCTGTTGAAAACTCAAGATTGTCATTAATTTCCTTTTATCTTCAATGAATATGCATAAACATGATAAATATCGTTTAATGAGGCAATAAGCAAATAAAAAGATGAAAACATTCACATTTCAATTTTCTTTTCCTCTTGTTTGATTTCAGTTCTTTGTATTTCACAATTTGTGTCAATATTTTCAGGACAATGATGCACAAATAATTCATTTTGCGAGCTTAATATATATTGCACGAAAAGAGTTTTGAAAAACAAATTATAAGATAAATAATATGTTCTAAAACACAAGGAAAAGTAATCTCATAACACAATAATTAAACGTAATACTGGCTGTTAATTATACATAATAGATGATAAAATATTATGTCGCTAAAATTATTTTCTTTTGCATATTCTTTTAATATTTATTGCAATAATTAATTTTAATTAAAAAAAAATATGTTTTCTTGTCGCTAAATAGTTTCTTGTCGCTTGTTGTCGCTAAAATAATTCTTGTTGTCGCTTCTTGTCGCTTGTTGACGCTTGTTGTCGCTAAAATTCTTGTTGTCGCTAATTAGTGAGACCGGAATTAGAAGATCAACGTCCGGTTTGAAAGCGCCAAATACAATATTTGTTGTTGAATCTAGAGCTTTCTTTGTCGCTATTATTTATATTAAGAATGGCAGAATCGCCACAATGGAAGAAACCTTCAGATATAATGAAGAATATGAGAAAGAAGAAAAGAATTTCCTTGCAAAGAGTTCCATCAAATGATTCATTTTCGAATCCAGTTTTCGGGGACATGACAAACACTTCTTCACAACCAAAAAGACGTAACCCCTTTTCAAAAGACACATCAGATGACACACAACCATCCTCTAAACGACCAAGGAAGTCAGTCGATGAAGACCAACATAATGATTCAGTTGATCAGATTTCTTTCTTTAAAATGTTTAATGAATCGGTATGAACATCACCGCCTTGTCATGTTTTACAAAATTCAATTTTAATCACAATTCACATAATATCTCATTGCAATCACAATAACAGACAGACTAATACAACTCCACAGACAGTCCTAGAATATGCACACACACACACACTCATACCAAATTCCTTCCTGCAGAACACAAACACGCCACCAATTTGTTTTCCACGAAAAAAAACCAATTAAAATTTGAACCGATGCAGGACGTAACGTCCATACTACCATGACAGCCATAGGATGAAACGGCCATACCCCTAAAACATGAAACGGCCAAAGTACAAAAACAGCCATACTTTGTAAAGACGTATCGTCCATGGTTTTTTTTCTCTAGATGTTATAGATGAATTATTTTGATACATTTTTGTACTTATAGATGGTTTAATTTCACCAAGACTGAGATTTAGAAGATTTTTATAGTTTAGAATAATATATATTTTTTACAGATATATAATAAAAAGATCTGTAATAACTAATATGTGCTTGTATTTATATATGTATATCGTCATTGACAGCGACAGTCAACATTCCGACAGTTTAAACTTCATATAAAATATGATGCCTTTATATCACATTACAATAAAAATGATTCTTCAGAAATTGGTTACAACTGATAATGAAATTTTCAATATACTTACATAATATGGCCGCAAAAAGTTATGAACACGAGCGATGATGATCAAGCAAAGATAACTCTAACAAGAATAAATAAGATCTCCTGTACAGAAAAAAAGTACTACAAAATCATATTTATGTTATTATTATGAACAAATACTTATTTTTTTTATTATATTTTATGTTATAAACTCAATAAAAAAAAAATAAAAGTGTGGACGATATGTCTCACAATGTGTGGCAGATATGTCCCATGGACGTATGGCCGACACATACTAGGGCCGTCATGGAAGTATGGCTGTCCCGTCTCGAAAGCATTTGAACAGTCTCACTATAACTTAAGAGTTGCTCAAAGCAACTGTCTCAACATACACCTATAGTCAGTAAATTTATCATGAGTAAATAGTTTTATCTTTATAATATTAAAATATAAATAGAATTAGAATAGGCACTGCCACTACATGTACATGCACTATGCATGGCATGATGCTGTGTTAACATGTTATAATCAATTTTCAATCATAATACACATGATACAAGTATAATTGTATGTACATTTCCAAAAAGCAATGCACCCTTCAGGTGAGAGAGTGAGGTGACATAAACTTCAAAGTGTCGAAGCAATTATTACAAATAGAAGAAGTACATGAAGTATGAAATATTCTTTTAGTTTTACTTTTCAACTAAAATGCAAAGCTTGTTATATAATTGAAATATGTTTTGTGAGTTCACATCAGACTTTAAGGAGAATCATAGATAATCTGTAATTAGGAGAAAGATGTGGTTTGAGTGTTAATGAGACAATTCTCCATCCAAGTCACCATCTGTAAAAAGTAAACAATTAAAGGTCTAAATGTGGTCTTGGCTCACACCTAACAGCAAGCTAAAAAGGACTTTAAAATTATCTGTAAAACCCCCAAACCAAGGGTTCTATAAATCTATATAAAAAACAAGAAAACACTTATGAACCACATCACCAAACAACAACTGAAAACAACAGGTTGCTGACTTAAGTTCAAGACAGATGCAAAAATATGCAGTGGGTTTAAACATTTTAACAGTCTCTAGACAACATTCACCCTAATCTGAAATAGTAGCTTAGCATTACAACATAGAAAGATACACTATAAAATATCAATTGAAATGGCTTAACTCCATCAAAAAGACATATATTATAAAAAAGAAGATGTGGTATGATTGACAATGAGACAACTATCTACAAAAGACCAAAATGACACAGACATATATGACAACTATAGGTCATCGTATAGCCTTCAACATATATTGCATGTATTGATAAAAAAAAGTTTTTAACATGGTGCATGTAAATCAACAAATATATCATTTTATTTCTAGAATAATACAAGCACAGTGGCAGCAGAAAAAGGTATTGAAATAGAGAAGACACCAACTCCAGTTTTTCTAAGAGAGGAAGAGGACAGTCAGTCTCAGTTTGCCTTCATTGAAAAGATTTTCAGTGCGAACAAAAATAAGGTACCTATAACAATTTACAACTGATAGCAGGAATGAATAATTTTCTTTTGACAAGGTTCATCTTTCAACCTTGTCCTCATTTTCATTGTTAATTTTAATCATTTATCAGGCCTATAGCTATATGTCTGTCTGACAGGGTTCATCTGACCTTGATCACATACAGTGTTCTCCCCAGAAATTTTGGATAGCATCACATTTTGCGTAAAAAAAAATAACTATTTTTTTAATGTCATTTGTCGCGTCGCGTCGATGCTCTTTTTCCTTTATATGTTTTAGTTTATATTGTTATATATTCATAACTGAGAATACAATTAAACTATAACCACAAAAACAGTTGTTTCAGTTTATGTTTTCTTTATTCATTTATAGTTACAGAATTATTTTTTTCCTCTTGTGCCAAATAAAAATAAATATGTGGTTTCAGTTACCCAACAATAAGTCAAATGAATGAATGGTTCATTATAGTGCAAGCTGTATATATACAAAACTAAATATCTAGTACACAAAATTAACTATTTATATTATATTAAGTAAAGATAAAGTAGCAAAAGTAGCAAAAAAAAAATCAATTTAAAAACTTTTTTTTGTTTGGTTTATCATTTTATGAAATTCATTATTTCATGGCACTCAATCAATTAGTCCCAGTTGATTCTTATCTTTACATCAAAATGATATGTATTTTTAACAAAGTTATCTAACAAATACTAAGTCTGTTAATGCGTAGTTTTTTCTCTTGGTATTTTTTTTCGATCTGTTGTCATTATCGTGAAAATGCGGATTTTTGTCATATCTGGTCCGGTTCCGATCCGTAGTTTTCCCAAAAATGTGCAATGGCGGCCGTGGAAAAATTTACGAAAATGAGTCCGAGAATAAACATTGTTTGACAAGAGATTGTGAATGAATAAGACGCTTTTAATGCATTAAATAGATTAAACATAAACTTAAGCCAATTATGATAACTTTTGAAAGAAGTATTAAACTTATTTTAGCTCTAAACCAAAATTCTCGCTCTCGGAAGAGAAAGAAAGTAATTTTTGGAGTGTTGCACAAATAAACGACCTTTTATTAAAAAAATAAAAATCATTCCAATCTTTGCAAATTTCGTAATACAAAACGTAGATTTCGAATTGTTTTGTGATTGCATTTTTCCATGTCGAAATTGGTGATTGCAGACACGTGCCGTGGTATTAGTCATGTCATAAGTGTCAGCTTGGGATATTCGCATCCAAACAGTTATCACCCTGAAGGCAATTAACACCTAGCTATTTAATCTCTTAATTGCCTGTAGTGTCCGACTTAAAGGGATTACAATTAAAGGTGATATAATGTTTATGATCATAATCGATAATAGATGAAATATTAAAATTGAGGACAAGTAAAAAAGCATCTTCAAAATAATTATAGCGTCGCGGGAATAATTATAGCGTCGCGGTAATTATTATAGCATCACGGTAAAAACATATAGCGTCGCGGTACCGCGACGCTAAAACGGCCTGGGGAGAACACTGCACATAATTTTACATGGATCATTGATAATGTTAATTTTATAGAATAATTGAATGTACATGTAATACCTTTTTCTATTAGGATTTTCCACACACATTCAATATTGATCATTAAAGCAGGCGTGACATTTCAATCTGTGGACTAGTTGCACTCCTGTTAAATTGTATTCTACAAAATGTATTTAAAATATATATACTGTCCAACATACATGTATTAATTCAAGTTGATCATGTCTGTTCTGTTCTGTTTAGGTAATTTCCTCTGTTATACATATATTGGAGCACTCCCACTTGGGATATACATGTATGGTTTTAAAATATTTACACAGATATTTACAGAGTGGTGGACATGGGGTGCTTAGGCCATGGAATATTAATTGTTGGTTTCCCATAACATGGGAAAATTTAAAGACCCGGCAGGCAGGCTTTTTTTTTTGTAACCATGCATAATTATCTGTGCATTGGAATTCAATGAACTTGTTCCCAAAGTAAACAACTTATCTGACACACATCTCTCCTTCAACTTGGAATGGTTGCAAATCAAGACTCACTCTTATTTCTAACTGTTTTTAAGCATTTCTTGTAGATTTTATACAATTTTGATTGACTGCATTAGTGTTAAACTGTAATGTATATTTTAGGGTACATGCATTAATCATTAAAAAAAAAAAAAAATTTTAATTAATTTTTTTTTATATATAAAAAAAATAAAATGACCCGGCGGTATAAAAATGACCCTGTCAGGTTAGGGGAAACCATCAATTATTTTTCCATGGCCTTAAGTTTAAAAAACTTTATATACAGGTAAAACTGTGAATTTTAAAGACAAGTGTCCTGTGTTAAACACTTATTGACCAATCAGATTGGTATGCACATGTAAATTGACACAAACTCCTGAAGGTACTCGAGTCAGTAGGGTCACCCAAGCCATAAGGTATAACATATGTAAATAATAACATACGTAACATATTTACCCTGTTGATTGTTTGATACAAGTAATTTTTATGTATACAAAGACATATATTTCAAAATATAGATTGTAGACTTGCTACATGTCCGATCCTAATTATGTTTTTTTTCTTCAATTTGGTCCCTTTAACAATTTTACTGCTATAACTAGGAGAATACCATTATACTGACATCTGCAGGAGGAAGTCTTTCTCCAAGGGCAATCAGGAGTCTGACAGTTATCAGTAAACATATAAATTAGTAAGAAATAAATAAAAGAAAGGGAATTGTAGCAAGTCTACATTCACTGAAAATTTGCCACCTTGATGAACTTTTTAAAAATTTTGTATATACCTATTAAAGGATGACTACATCTAGTCTATCAAATCATATTAGTCTGAGACAAGTAATTATCTAAGGTCATCCAAGCTGTTGAAGTACGAGACAGAATTTGAGAGTTATTAACCAGCATTCATTGAAAATTCACAACCATGAATAAATTTTATTAAACGACAGAAGAATCCAAGAATCACTACATGAAACATTTATCAAATCAAATGTGTTTTTTTTTATCTTTCATATAAGAAACCTGTCCCAGTCAGTAAGAAAGAAGTAAAGAAAGAAGAACCAGTCTGTACGTCAACTTTTCCAGTAGACTGGAGTTTAAAGGTCAAAATGAGAGTGGTTTCATCAACCCCACTGACATGGTGTACACAACTTAAGACGATGGAGGAGGCAGTTGGTGTAACACAGTTTACTACTGGTCAAAAACAGGTAATTATATAAACATGCATTAATGTGATATACATGAAAATCATAATCCAAAAAAGGCATTCATTTATTTACATTACAATACTGACTGTTGTACCCAAATTTGTTTACCTATATGTGTGATATTGTTTTGTTCACACTTTGGCAATATAATAGAATTATATGGCACAATCATACAAGTGAAAGGTTAGGCTAGCTATAAAACCAGGTTTAATTCACCATTTTCTTCATATAAAAAAATGCCTGTACCAAGTTGTGTTTATATATGACAATTGTTTTCCATTCATTAGAGGTGTTAGAGCTTTTGATTTTGCCATTTTATAAAAGAATTTCCATGTTTAATTCTTGGATTCTTAAGAATAACCTTGTTGACATTAAGACTTTTGTATAAAAAAATCATGAACATTCATAAATTAAATTATCTCCCCTTGCCAATTCAGTTTAATTTTCAAGGGGAGATAATTGAATTTATAAATGTTCATAAAAAATGGAAAAATAACAAAGTTAAATAAAAAAAATTTTTTTTGAAAGACTGACAACACCATCTACCATTTGAGAAAACAGACCAAACTCATCTACAAACTTATCGGTGCTATGAAAAAAAGTTAAAAACACCAAATATAGTCCTTAATTGAAGAGCATACAGAAACTGAAATAAAAGTGCATATAGCACTAGTTATACAGAGAAAAAAAATTAATAGAAACCCTGTCACACATGAAACAAAATAGGTTATTTACTGATTTTTGTTTGACTTGTATTTTTGATGATGTAACTTTTTAGATTGACATGAAGCATAATATCACAATAATTATAAACATGATGAAATACCAACATAATTAATGAAGATTTATATTTTAAAGATATAAGTTATATATTTGGTTTGTTTTGTGTCATACTGTTAATTTATTTATTTTCATGAGTAACAATTTTCGTGTTTTGTAGAAACTTTGTATTTTCCTAGATATTTGATTTCCTGTTTTTGCCAATGCTTGCATACTACAAGCCTATGAAATTTTTTTTTTTTTTAACATTTAAATTCCTGATACACCTCTCACCACAAAATCCATGAAATTGATATCCCATAAATAATAATGAATCCACAGTACTTATTACCCACACTTTAAAAAAGAGGGGGTATACTGTTTAACCTCTGTCTGTCCATCCGTCCCACCAGAATCCGGGTCCGTACGCCCTAATTCACAATCGCCCTAGTACCTGTTCGCCCTGATACCTGTTCGCCCAGGGTCCATTCGCCCTGATTTTTATTTTTTACTAATTGTTGTCTAGTGGCATAATTTTAATTATTTGAATAAAATATGTTGAAGTTTGTTGAAAAAATCACCGAATATTGATATTGCCGCAATCAATTTCATCATTTTCCCTTTGATTGCAGTAGAATACTGCAATACAATGTATTTATCTTTGTTGGTATTTGTTAACAAAATAATTGTATTCAGTCATTCACTAATGTATGCAGTATAACTTAGACTAGTCTCAGAGTATTTTAATGAATGAACTTGTAAATCCGTTTTACAGTTTGTACATTTTTTTTAAATGAATTTCAAGCTGAATATATTATCAAAACAAATTTGTTTTTTATATTATAAATCCATCAACAGACAGGTATCACAATAGCAGTGATCCGAATTATTTTGTCATAAAACAATAAATTAATGATCCTTAACAAGCCATAAACTTTTAGATATTTCCATGTTTCCATAAATTTCAAGAATATATACCATAGAAATATATCTGATCAAGTTTATTCAACTTCAATGCCCTGAATATTAAGGTAAGGTTTGCGTACACAGGGAGATAACTCGAATTCAAATAATTGAAAAAAGGAGGGACCCTCCATTTTGAATTGCTTTGATTGACCAATGTTCGATAACTACAATATTATCAAAAATAAAACAACACCTACCTCAAAATCGCCGTTTTGATGTAATTTTATCAAATTTTGAATTGTACAAGTAACGTTATGACCTTCAGTTTGTTAGTTTTCATTTATATGACGTCACGTTTAGCCATAACGTCTCTGTGCAAAAACCATTCATGAAGGTTCGCGGAATTTTATTTTATTTCATAATTGTACATTTTGATGCCCCCGCCGTAGTAAAGGGGGTATTAAGTTTTATCCTTGTCTGTTTGTGCGTCCATCCGAACATACGTACCTTAGTGTACGTCTGTTTTTATAAAATTGGTTTCCGTTCTCTAACTTTAGTTAGCATCAACAAACTGATATAAAACTTATGCACAATGCATTTTACCACAAAAACACAGAATAAATTTGAATTTTGATGTCGTCACTTTTACAGTTCTAGATTTATGAGGGGTCGGACAGGGGATACATTTCTCCTTTCTCCCGTCCCCTTTCTCTTGTCTCCCGACGTAAAACCTTAAAAAAAATGAATGGGAAGCTCATTTCAATAGAAATCGATCTCCTTTCACAAGATAGAAGTGATGTTTATTCTGCTCCAAGAACGTTGTCTCTTTCATTGAATTTGTAAGTCTGATGCACGCCGTTTCCGATTTTTATAAAGTATAAATACAATTTATAGAAACGCAGGATTGAGTGAAAAACTTCACATTTTTGTGACACTTTTAGTCAATTTCGTTTAAAATGGTTGGAACTTACATAATGCGCCATGTGTTTTACTTACAGAGGATGCATATATATATTCTCAGATATTTTTATTGCATAATTTTTACGAATGACAGAATGTTCAACTTGGTCTTTTCAAATGTACAGTTAGCAGATTTGTCCCAAAATACGCACACAACCCACACGTTTATATCATTCGAAATATGTGTTATTTTATCAATCACTTTTACAACTGACGGAATGTTTCTTATAGTATTTTTTTTATGGATGCATTAGACACAACTATTGTATTGTGTCGTCCTGAACATGCCTGATCTATTTGCCACCGGACATTTTACAACCTCTTATCAAACAAACGTCTATGTATATCAGTCAAATTTGAATCAATTTTATCTAAAAACAAGGATGGTAACATGTGTCTTTACACATGCACGTATGCACTATATAATCTGGGAAATTGTTAGTTTTTAGTCTTTCACTGTATATATGAGATCATAATGAAGTAGTGACGACGCTCGGCCTGAGTATTTTTTTGAGGTCGTTTCTGAATTTTTCGTTTCTGTTCTCTACCTTTAGTTGCTTCGACCAAATGTTATAAAATTTATACGTAATGCTTTATAGTTTATAATGTTTTATGTTTATACAAAAGGGGGCAGCATCAGTGTCCCATGGACACATTCCCCATTTATTCCAAGCTCTAACGTTTTATTTTACATTACTGTGGTTAATCAATTTTGATTTGACGGTTGCAAATTTCCGTTTTACTAGCCCCCCTATGCGTTGACGGTAAAACGGCATTTGCGAACATCAAATCACAAATTGACGGTGGGGACTCCTCAACTACAGTGCCGTTACTCCTGGGAACTTCATTGAAGTGATTTTAATTTATTGAAAGTATGTGGAAGATTTTCATATTACAGGTCTACATAACTACATTTCTTATTTTAAATATGAACAATACATATACGACTGTCATTTGTATTCCCAGGCCATTGTCTGTTTCGTCTTTTATCATGTATAGGAGCATGTAGTTTGTTTGCTGGTCAAAGACCCCAAATCTGAACATCATGTGTAACAATTGGACAAATCATACCAGTAATCTATCTTCCTCCTGCAATGCTTTCTATGCTAAGTCATACATATTTGATCATATTTGAATAACATTTGTAGATGTCTAGATTTAAATGAATGGAATAAACATGGCTTCTATAAATGATTTTACTAGTCAAAACTGATGTCTTTTCATCCATTTGCTGCATACAAACAATTTACCAGACATAGGCAATTTTAATTACTTTTAATGGCAATTTGAATGCTTTCCTAGATTCAAAATATTACAGTTTGAAGCACTGAACGAATATAAGTGTTTCCTTCAAAACCAGTGTCTTGTATATTTTCTACATGTGTTAATACACAAGTATGACCAAAGCTAAACACCTCCCCTTCCGACTGATAGGTGGGCATAAAAGTTAAGGGACGACATCAAAAGTTCAATGCAGGATAAAAAAAAACTTAATTCACATAGTTTGTTCGATGGCACCCCCTTTACCCCTCTAAACTTAATTTGGGAAAAATTGATTGACCAATATGGATATATGTAAAATCCATGTCAAATTAACAAAACTTGCAGCAACTTTTATCCCCCCACCCCTAAACTATTTGAATTAAGTTTTTATACTACATTAATCTTTTGATGTCATCCCTAAAATAATCACTGTTTTCTCTCATTGATTATGGTCAATTTCAAAAAGTTACAAGACAAAAAGACTCTTTGTTAAAAGATGCTTTAAAGATGACTTTCTTCTTTGCAGATCAACAAACAAAAAATTTTTTTTTTGTTTAACAGAAATGACAAGATGAACGCATAACGCCCATTACCGTAAAAACGAGTTCGGGGACATATCAATTTTATTAGCTCATTATAATGCAAATAGTTAAATCGTTATGTTCACAGTTTTTTACAAAAATGGTGGACCCGGAAAAGGGATATTTTTGGCTTTTTGTTACCATGGCAACGGGGTTTTTTTAACCCAAAAATTGAAAAATCTTGTTTTTAGGAACTTTTATATGATTTTTTTAATTAAAATTTATTATTAATGAATGGACCACAATTATTTATACATGATTTATTCAGTTTTATTGTTATTATAGTCACTCGTATACATTATTATTTCAAAAAAATTCAAATACAATTTTCCATAAAAATCGTCAAAAATCGGAATTTTGAGCTTTTCACCTGAAAAAATGGGACGGGCGATGTTCGATTTTTTTTCATTAAATGATTGGGTACTCCTCCCTGAACAAAATGATATATCATATTGGTACAATATCACTAAGAAAAAAATCCAGGTTTCATGCAAACCTTACCTTAATATTTTTTAGTAGGGCGAACAGACTCTAAGGGCGAACGAACTCCGGTCAAACGGACCCAGGGCGAACGGTCCCGATACCGTCCCATCACACCATGAATAGTTTTCGTTGCATCTTAAACTTTCTAAAACTTGGTTTCAGGGTATTTACGAGTTAGCTATACCGTCAAATACATTTTCAGATTCATCATTCAGCAACCTATTGCTTACCTTATACTCTTCATGCTTTTAGCAGGGCAGGGGTATCATTAGTCAGCAGTAGCTTACAAATTCACTTGTTTAATATTGTTTTTTCAGGTTACTGGCAATGATAAGTCAGAGTTCCAGAGCTGTTGTCTTTACTGGATATATCCAAGCTTTCCATGGATGAAAATGTTCCCAAGAATAGTACCAGATAATAATATCAAGTAAATACAGTCAGAAAGATAGAATTATCATATATATTTCCAGTTTCACATACAAATTCAATGAATCAAAAAACATTCAACAATCCAGAATTTGTTTTTAAAGGCAGTGCTTTAAGGCCTGACTTTCAAGTCATGAGGTTCATCTTTCCTTACGCAAATCTTTGCTGGGGGTCATTTTGCAAGAAATAGATCCGGAAATGTTTAAATTTCTCCTCTACCTTTTGTGGTATGTATTGGTTTTTGTTCCTTTCATTTACATTGGGAAATAAAGAAACGATCAGTGTGTATTGTTCGTTTTAAAAATCTGTTTATTAATGTGTCTTTTGCATTATAAGCAGTCAATCTGATTACAAACTATCATTATTCGAATTCCGTGTGGAAAGAGGTCCGTTCAATTTCGAGTACTATTTGCGATCTAACGATATTTTAAAATCATTTCACTCGTTGATATAACATGATATTATAATTAAAAGTCGACTGACCGTGAATTATATTGCATAATATACAATTTTATTTTAAAGTATTTCTGTACGTGAAGCCGTATGACGTTATAGTTATTTCGGTCTCAGTTATGTAAAATATGAAATTATCGTTCCTGAATAGGGTTCCACTAATTAAAGACAAGAAGCGTCAAAAAGTGATAAGAAGCGACAATAAAATTAAAATAGCGATAAGAAGCGACAATATAATTAATTTAGCGAGAGGCGTCAAGAAGACTATATAGCGACTATACATAAATAAAAAAAATGTCATTGCAACAACTTATTCCCCATAGATATTAAAAAAAAACATGCATTATTTTTTATTATAGGGGCGGTTATAAAACATTTTTTATATTACTGTACATTGATAGATAAAAATATGTTTTTATTAAGAAGAAAGGGATTAGTTTTTATTAGATATAAAAAAAAATATATTTTATGCACACGCTAAAAATTGGCCATCAAAACAAAAAAAATTCAATTTCCTTTTAAAGAATTTATTGAATCAAAACCATGCAATATCATTTCCTTTCTAACAGTGAAATTCTTCTTTTTCATAGGGATATATTTGATAGGTGTAGCTTTACCCTATCACATCAAATGAGAATAGCCTCGTGAGAGAATTACGATTCGCTTGTCCCTTGTTAGTTAATGTCGCATCGTCACTAAATTAAACTTCTTGTCGCTGTTTGTCTCTAAAATTCTTCTTGTCTCTTATTAGTGAGACCAGTCAGTTCCGTCCTTAACTTCCGTTTTTGCACTGCAAAACAATCACACAATTAACGATGCCTAGTCCTTGTTGGTGTGTACCTGAGTGTCATTTAAGAGGAGGACTTGCATTTCTAAATGTCTTAATAAGAAGGAAAAGTTGGATCAACGCCATGGCTCAAACGTAGATTGTCATGTGCGATGCAATCGTAGAACCCATATCAATCAGCTGATGTTTGCAAGGCACATTTTACTGAAAACGACTACGTTCAGGAAACTATTCATGGTAAAACTTTATTTTCTTTAAGAAATATATACTGTTATTTATATAATCGCCATGCAAGTAAACCAAAGTCTGTTTGCAACCGCAATTATCGTTTTAGAATAAAAAGGGGGGTGAATTCAAGACGTCATAACTTTTGGGATTACGATTCAATATCATCTGTTTGACATTTTTTGGTTAATACTACAATTGTATGGTTTTTCTACAAGAGATATATTATACTGATAATTATTTTAGCAGTAATTATGTAAATTTCGGTTGTTATGACAAGAATTCATGAGCTATGCATCGGGCTTTCTTGAAAAATATCAATGACAATGTAAACAGGAACAAAACATTGACATGAATGATTCTCTCCACCTATGTTATAGTTATTTAGGTATGTGTGTTGCACAAGTCTTTCACAAGTTTCAAAAAAGCTAATGTTATAAAACTTTTTTCAGGGCACATACCCACTTTATAGAGACTTGTCTACTGCCATGCATTCCCATCCTATTTTCATGCACCATTTGTAAGCAAGAGACTGAATGGTTTACAAACTTAAGAATCAGGACGGTGTCCCGTTAAACCAAAAGAACTAAACTGGATGAATATTGTAGGAGAAATCTAGAGGAAAGTCTTGATTTGTGAAATTGGTTTTCCTGAACAGATGTACATTCATCCTGCAGGAAAGATTTATAACTGTCCACCACCAACTGACGAGCTAATGTTGAGCTTCACAGATGGAATTACTCAAACACCATAAATGCCTATGTTTTCAGCACAGATTTCACAAATCATGACACAGCTGTGCATTTTTATGCCCCACCTACGATAGTAGGGGGGCATTATGTTTTCTGGTCTGTGCGTCCGTTCGTCTTTTCGTCCGTTCGTCCGTCCGTCTGTCCCTCTTCAGGTTAAAGTTTTTGGTCAAGGTAGTTTTTGATGAAGTTGAAGTCCAATCGACTTCAAACTTGGTACACATGTTCCCTATGATATGATCTTTTTAATTTTAATGCCAAATTAGAGTTTTTACCTCAATGTCACGGTCCACTGAACATGGAAAATGATAGTGCGAGTGGGGCATTCGTGTACTGGGGACACATTCTTGTTTATACCTGTTAAGAGTCGAAAACTAAATATTATTTTTATATAAATAAACATATATTGTGTCATTTTAGAACTTATATTTTTCCAAAGGATGCATGAATGAAAGTAGTGAAATTCATTTTGCTTTGATATATAGATTTGAATTACAATTGTTCATGTTATTGTAATGCATATAAAAATAAGGAGATGTGGCACAATGTAAATATATGATATTCTGTGAGTTATCAAACTAAAGGGGATAAGAAATGGGTATAAGCAGTTACAGGACTGTACTACTGTACAATCTCCAACAATGAGAAAAACTCATACTGTAAAGAGAATTTCATATTTACAAGTAAGTTTTGTTTTTGCATTGAATAATTTTCTTCTATTGTCTTAAAAGCAAATATGGGAAGTGGTTAAAATGCTAATAAGACAGCTTTTATGGCCACCAGATGTCATTGTTACCTTGATTAAAAACTCCTTTTTAGCTCACCTGACCTGACTCATCACTTGGTTTCGTCGTCCATAAACTTTTACAAAAAATCTTCTCTGAAACTACTGTGCCAAATTTAACCAAACTTAGCCAAAATCATCATTGCGGTATCTAATTTAAAAAATGTGTGGTTAGACCCGGTCAACCAACCGAGATGGCCAAAAATAGAACATACAGGTAAAATGTAGATTTTGGCTTATAACTCTGAAACCAAAGCATTTAGAGCAAATCTGACATAGAGTGATATTGTCTCTTCAGTGAAGATCTATCTGCCCAGGAATTTTCAGACAAATCTGACAACCCGTTGATGGATTGCTGCCCCCAAATTAGTAATTTGAAGGAAATTTTGCAGAGTTTGGTTATTATCTGAAATATTATTATAGATAGAGATAAACTGTAAACAGCAATAATGTTCTGCAAAGTAAGATCTACAAATAAGTCAATATGACCAAAATTTTAAGTTGACCCCTTAAAGAGTTATTGCCCTTTATAGTCAATTTTTAACAATTTTCATAAATTTTTGTATTTTTTGTTAATTTTTAAAAAATATTTTCAACTGTAAATACTGGGCCATGTTTATTATAGATAGAGATAATTGTAGCACCAAGAATGTTCAGTAAAGAAAGATCTACAAACACATCCCCATCATCAAAAACACAATTTTGTCATTTTATATGTGTCCGTTGTTTAATATGCACATAGACCGTCCAAGGTGAGCGACACAGGCTCTTGAGAGTCTCTAGGTAGATACAGGTAGATAACTTTATCATGTTTATACTGAAAAATAATTTTGCTTGGAGGGAGAATTTTAAAAAAGTTCTGTCTTCAAAAGAGTTGACATGTTACTATGTACATTAACCATTATGTTACTTGATGTTCTAGCAATACACACAGAACGGAGACTAGTCAATCTTTGTGAATTATTTTTCATAGGATAGGAGTAATTGAATATGTGTATATAATCAATAATTAAAAATAGTTTTATTTACATTAAAAAGGAAAAGTTCTTATGTCTTAAAAATGCATTTCATGGCGAGGTACAGAAAATATACTGTAAACAGTAGACTATAGATATAGGTGAACTAGGTACAAGAGAACTCTAAATCTTAAATACTACAAACCACCTCTGTTCTATGGAAGATAATGATATAACTGGACTAGAAATACACACAACCTGTAATTAACTGCCTTTACAGCGCTTTCGCGCTTTGATTAGAATTACATGTACACATTACGAAAAATACTATCTATTGAAATTTATTTCAGTTTAAGAAAACAATATCTAACTCTGCAACCTTTATCATTGAAGTAATAATATGCAACATCTTGGATAGATTGTGTCATTTCTGCTTTCCATACACTCACACTGATTAAAATGCAAAATTTTAGACTAATATAATGAAAAACTAATATATATATATTTGCTTATATATCTAGCTATCTATGATCCTATAGCTTTTTACATTTTTAAAGTGTTATACATCCCTGGCTTTTAAATGTTTGGGTTTAAGGTTATCTGAGGAAGGAAAGTCCTAAAAAGTACTTCAGATGCATTAAATTTAAGAAAAAGTTATTCCTTTGTTACTATAATGTTAAAAACAATCACACATAAACTTATTTTGATTGAAATCATCATTAGGTTGTAGTTGTGGTCGTTTAATAATTTTAGATCTGAAATCCATTCATATATGGCACATGAATACATAATTAAACCAATCATTTGCCCCTTAATTTCATCATTGTTCATTGTGTATTGTTATTTCATAAACCAAAAAAATAAAATTGAAAACATGCAGAACTTTGTGTTAAAGTATCACATCATTGATGGAATATCACTGTTTTACACCACAAAAGATATGTACAACAACGTTGCAACTAACATCAAAATACATTAAATGTGCATCAAGAATATTTATGCATTCTGCATGTTCTGAAAGTGAAATGTGTAAGGGCATCTTTATAAAATGCTGATGGTGCAAGTTTAAAGTGTAACAGTATTTAATTATTTAATTTTAGAAGGTCATCCATAGATTTACTTCAAGAAGATGTGCAGAAATCACTTCAGAATGAATGGTAAGTGTATTTTCAATGTAAATTTTTTATGTATAAAATTAAGAATGGAAATGGGGAATGTGTCAAAGAGACAACAACCGGACTGTAGAACAGACAACAGCAGAAGGTCCTTCAGCTGGCCCCTAAACAAATACATACTAGTTCAGTGATAATGGACGTCATACTAAACTCCAAATTATACACAAGAATTTAAAATTAAAAATCATACAAGACTAACAAAGGCCAGAGGCTCCTGACTTGGGACAGGAGCAAAAATGTGACGGGGTTGAACATATTTTTTGAGATCTCAACCCTCCCCCTATACCTCTAGCCAATTTAGTAAAAGTAAATTGTTTCTGTATGCATTGTTTCATTTTTTTCATAGTTGAAAATCATAAAAAAACATATGATGATATGGGAAGAATTTAAATTGCCATGAAAAAACATTAAAATTTTATTCTGTTATTTCAGGACGGAAAGTTTCTCTTCAGCATTTCACCAAATGAGAGCTCAGCAATGTCCGTATTTTTATGTGTGCACACATCAATTTTCGGTATTGTTTAGAGCTAAGGGTTTAGCAGGAAGTTCCTCTATGTGTGCTTTTCTCACACCAACTACAAGAGGATTGAGAGAATCTCTGAAAAATGAAGGTATTTGAATTATATTTTAGACAAAACAATATTTTGGATACCTTTTCATATATTTTATGGCAGGAAATATTCAACATAATAACAAAACTTTCAAGATCATGTCATCCTTCCAGGTTATTTTATTTCATTCCATTTTATTTGGGGGGGGGGGATGGATTGTCTATATGAATTAGTCTGCCAGTTCTCCTGTCTGTCCATGTGCCTTGTAAGTGGAACTCATCCTAATGATAAACTTCACACATTGGAAGAACACTGACTAAGAATGATGTGCATACATGTAAAAGAAATGTAATGCAGGTCTAACATATTAAAGGGGAGATAATCAAATGTTTACTGTTTCACTGTGAATCCCTGGGCACCAGATATCTTATTTTAAACAGTATCACATTGTTTTAATATCACAAAAAAAGGTGATTTTCTTTTGAACAAATAATTTTGAAATGTATTTGATATAGATTAACCAAAGTTTTTTTTAGATATTTCACCAGCATATAAAACAGCACTTTTAATTCTCATTTTGTTTTTATTATGTTAATATTTATGAATTTTTTAACAGGCCTTCTTGCTGATATAAAAAAAAACAACATTATCTTTGTTCTAACATTAAATGTTTCACAAATAATATGCGACTTCAAAGTAAAATCATTTCTTAAAACACTGCAAAAAAATTTGTTCTGATTGATATAGTGGTACATGTATTGTCATTAAATATGTTGGAATGTACGATGGTATAGCAAACCTTGAATTACATGTACCTCACAAAATGTAATCATACACTATAGGGGATAAAACTTACAATTTAATAAATAAAATTATTTTTAGTATTTTACTCCACTAATTCATTTCTTTTTTTTTAGGAGATAAACATTCTCAGAAACATTTATTTGAATTTTTGTCCTTTTTAATGTTTCAGATATTGAGTTTTCTATGCCAGTTTTAGATAATAAAAAGAGAAAATCAGCAGAAAGTTTGTTAGAACTTGAGAAAGAAAATCAAGAAATAACTGATAAGTATGTAATAAAATGTGTAATGTCAGCATGTACAACATTGTTGATTTGTAGATTAAACCACTGCAACAAGTGTTTTACATAATTTCTCCCCTCGAGAATATTATTCCAAGCCAGAGGCTTGCCTTGCTTTTTAAATGATTAAAATTACTTCTTCTTCTGCTTCTGCCTGATAATGGCTACAATCAACGAGCTGATTATTATGCCATGACTTAGGTGCACATACAGCATTTTGAGCATGTTGAGAGAAATAATAATAATTTTATTTTTTTTATTTTTGGGAAATAGACAGATAAAGATTTCAGAAAATTATGAAACAGAAAAAAATGCTTGATAGTCTCAATTTAGTAATCCCACCAAAAGTGTGGGATGTATCAAAGTTTTTATCATGAGCCTTGTCATACATGTACCAAGGACCAACACATTGGTAATTGCTATCTCCATGTCAAGCACACACCATTTTAGAATAAGAGAAAAGACTGATAGTTTTAATTGTATACCAACCGTCCAAGACCCTCATTGTTTATCAAAGTCATTAATATCCACTCTCATCATTAATGGTATAGCCCTTAAGATGCAAATGTATACAATTTTAAAAACTACAAAACCAATGTAAAAAAAATAATGAAAATTTGTATGATTGATGATGTGATATATTACTGAATGTCCAATCAGATTATTGCAGTATTATTTTCGAAGTATGGACAAAAATGTGAAAATTAATTATAGTGATTTTAGGAAAAACTGCATATGGTCCGAGACCACAATTTCCGTCCCTTGATTTTCGTTGTTCACGAATATAGTCCCTAGTGTTGACAGTGGGTTACTTGCCAGTAATTTTTATACCCCTTCCAAATTTATTTCTTCATGTTTAATGCCTCAAATTGCAAGTAGAGGGGGGGTGGGGGTGAAATTACACTAAAAAAATTTGGGTCCAGAATTTTAAAGGAAAGTAGTGATTTGGTCCAGGTGAAAAAGGTTGAAAAATAGCACTTCGGAAGCTGTCAAAAGATTTCAAGACGCCCTAAAGACAAAATTGTCCATATTTTGAGTTAGAGACGATGAAGTTTTCTATAATTTTGATATAATTTGTCCCAAAAGTAGTGCAACACACTGTAAAAGTTTCTTTCAGAAAGCGCAGGTGGGATTTTTTTTATTTTCATTTATGTCCTAAAAGAAATGCACTACGAAATAATTGTGTTCTCGGACCATATCAATATATGTAGCAAATATTAAAATGCGAGGTTCTTATGATTACGATACTGAGCCAGTCACATAAATGAAACCTCATAATTATTTTTTAATTTACAGTATTTAAAAACATTTTGTTGATTCAGATCTAAAAGTACACCCAACCCTAAAGATGAGGAAGAAGAAGATGAAGATTTAATAGATACAGATGAAGGTGCCCATGTCTGGTTAGAAAGTATCGGCTTGGACAAGAAATCTTTTCCATCACTAGATCCAAACAAAGTTAAAATGTATCCTTTAGTCCAAATCAATATCTCCAGATTGAAAGAATTATGAGCTGTTATTTAACTTAAATTGTAAAGAGACTTGAGCCAATATTAAATAAGGCAACAGCAGTTTAGAGATGCTCAAGTCTCATATAAGAAGGCAATTTAAGGTGGTACATAACACTACACAATGAAAACTCTTCTGTAAAAATCAGCTGTGCATTTTAATCTCATTGTATTGTTAAAATAAGGAAATATTAAGCTTCTCAATGATATAAATTAGTAGTTTTCAAACTGCTATTTCTGTAATTCTTTGGCAATTTAATCTTTTCTGAACTCATTGTATACAAAATGTTATTTTAACATGGGTAGGCATTATATTTGTCCACATTTTATACCTCTCTTGGGCTCGGTATAAACATATTAACTACCCTTGTTGAAATGAGCAAAGAGCACGAAAAAGTTATTTCTTAAGGTAGCACAATACAAATTTTCATCCCCAATCAGACATCTTTAAACTGATGTAATTCCACTCATCCTTCTTTAAATTTTATAAATGAGGTACCAAAAGAAAGAAGAATAATTAATCTTTTAAATTGTGATAATTTCATTATGACATAATTATTACATAATTAATTGTTATATAATTAGTTGCTATATTGTGATGTCCATACTTGAACAAATTTTGCTTCTTTGTTATTCATAGCATCCCAAAATATTTTTTAGATTCTTGCACAACACAGTTTGACCTTCAAAACTGTGTCTCAGATTTTTCCTATTGTATATCATTCTCTCATAAATCTTCAATGAAGTTTGCAACATCAATTCATAAGAGATCACTGAATTCAATGTGGTATAAAATTTGTTCTGTTGATGTTTTTGGAAATCTGAGACACAGTTTTGGAGGTCAAGCTGTGTTGTACAAGAAGCTATAAAATATTTTGGGATGCTATGAAGAACAAAGACGCTAAATTCATTCAAGTGTGGACATCACAATATAGCAACTAATTACATAACAATTGATTATGTAATAATTACTTCATAATGAAATTATCACAATTTAAAAGATTAATCTTTTTTTCTTTCTTTTGGTACCTCATTTATAAAATATAAAGAAGGATGAAATGAATTACATCAGTTTAAAGTTGTCTGATTGGGAGTGAACAAATCTTTGTATTGTGCTACCTTAAATACTACACAATTGGAAAATTACAGATAAAACAGTTATTCTAGTAACAAGTTGCTTGTAATTTGACTCCTAATAAAAATCTTTTTTGTCTGAGCTTAAAAAAGCAACAGCATACCAACAGGAAACTGATTAGTCCAGTATCATTTTGATATTCAATACTCTGTACTACCAAGTGGTATTCGAGTATTGGAGTACTCTTTGACATCTTTATGATAATGCTTCTATGGATTAATGGACATTAAAGTTTTTTCTGTAAATTTATATATTGTGACATGTAATGAGATTTTTTTCAGCAGCAATGATTTTTAGCTCACCTGGCCCAAAGGGCCAAGTGAGCTTTTCTCATCACTTGGCGACCATTGTCCATCGTCCGCCGTCGTCGTTAACTTTTAAAAATATCTTCTCCTCTGAAACTACTGGGCCAAATTTAACCAAACTTTGCCACAATCATCATTAGGGTATCTAGTTAAAAAAATGTGTCCAGTGACCCTTCCAACCAACCAAGATGGCCGACATGGCTAAAAATAGAACATAGGGGTAAAATGTAGATTTTGGCTTATAACTCTGGAACCAAAGCATTGAGAGCAAATCTGACGGGGTAAAATTGTTTATCAGGTCAAGATCTATCTGCCCTGAAATTTTCAGATGAATAGGACAACCGGCTGTTGGGTTGCTGCCCCTGAATTGGTAATTTTAAGGAAATTTTGCCGTTTTTAATTATCATCTTGAATATTATTATAGATAGAGATAAACTGTAAAAAGCAATAATGTTCAGCAAAGTAAGATCTACAAATAAGTCAACATGACCAAAATGGTCAGTTGACCCCTTTATAAGGAGTTATTGCTCTTTATAGTCATTTTTTACCAATTTTTCGTAAATTTTTGTAATCTTTTACAAAAATCTTCTCTGAAACTACTGTGTAAAATTTAGCCAAATTTATCCACAATCATCATTAGGGTATTTAGTTAAAAAAATGTGTGCGGTGACCCAGCCAACCAATCAAGATTGCCACCATGGCTAAAAATAGAACATAGGGGTAAAATGTAGATTCCGGCTTATAACTCTGAAACCAAAGCATTTAGAGCAAATCTAACTGGATTATTTTGTTTATCAAGTCAATATTTATCTGCCCTGAAATTTTCAGATGAATTCGACAACTGGTTGTTGGGTTGCTACCCCCAATTGGTAATTTTTTAAGAAATTTTATGTTTTTGGTTATTATCTTGAATACTATTATAGATAGAGACAAACTGTAAGCAGCAATAATGTTCAGCAAAGTAAGATCTAATAAAAAGTCATCATGACCACAATGGTCAGTTGACCCCTTAAGGAGTTATTGCCCTTTATAGTCAATTTTTAACAATTTTCCTTAATTTGGTAATTTTTTTATATTTTTACAAAATATTTTCCTCTGTATCTAAAGGGCCAAGTCTATATAGATAGAGAAAATTGTAAGTAGCAAAAATGTTCAGTAAAAGTAAGATCTACAAACACATCACCATCACCAAAACACAATTTTGTCATGAGTCCATCTGTGTCCTTTGTTTAATATGCACACAGACCAAGGTGAGCGACACAGGCTCTTAAGAGCCTCTAGTTATTAATACTACACCCATGTCATTTTTATTTTTTTTAAATTTTTGTTGATGAAAGTACAATACATATGTTTGATGTTTATTGCCAATTAAGTATCATAGAAAATTTCCATGTTGTATTTTTTTTTTCATTTTAATATTGAAAATTGTTCCTCAACTGAAATTCAGTCAAAGAGAAGGTTTCAGGGTGATAGATAATCGTCCAGAATCCTTAGTTTATGTTGAAGGAACCAGTGTGCATGGACTATTTAATTTTCTGCTGAACTGTCGTAGTTGCATAGCAACAAGTGGTCCACAAGCAGGAGTACCACCATCCATACTGTCACCTTCATCATTTAAAGGAGCTGCCCTAAAGTCTCATAAGGTAATTAGAATAGTCTAACATAGATATAGGAAGATGTGGTATGAATGCCAATGAGACAACTCTCCCTCCAAGTAAAAATTTATAAAAGCAACCATTATAGGTCAAGATACGATCTTCAACACAGAGCATTGGCTCACACAGAACAGCTAGCTATAAAGGGCCCCAAAAATTACTAGTTTAAAACCATTCAAACAGGAAAACCAACGGTCTAATCTATATAAAAAATGTCTTAAATAAATACTAATACTCAATCTGTTTCCAAGGCTTATATGCCTTTGAGAATATTAGGTAAAGTAGTTCTTGTCTTAATTAGCAAGCAAAATAATGTATTGAAATAGAAACTTTGCTTAGGGCTGTTCCATAAAAACATAATTGAGACCCAGGTAAGGAAATAAAAAATCTCTATGGTTGGGTGTTTATTTACACTGAAAGTGTGAAAGAAATAAAAAAAAAAATTGCCTTTATAGATGGCCCCCTATTCTGAATGTGCCTTCCTTGGGTACCATGTATGTTTTAATAGCACAGCCTTTAGTTTTGAATTCATGAAGGTCTTTCTAGTCAAAATATACATTTTTCTTTTACATACACGTGGTACAGATGTATAATGTATATTGAACATTGTTTAATAATGTGGATTCATTTTTTTTTTTCAATGTAAATTTTTGTGGGTATAGGTAACCCATTAATTTAAATGTTCAACAAAGTACAAATATATTATCGACTTATATGTTGACAAAACCAAGAAATCAAATATCTACCAAAAATATGATTTTTCCTCATTCCAAGAAAATTGGCATCCTCAAAAATAAATTCATCCACCCTATGTGAATTTCACCAAGGTCAAAATATACATCTTTGTTATACACATATTTGTAGCTTGCGTAGGTTATTTCGTGAATAACTGCTAGAAAAAAACTTTTTAATTCTTTAAATTCTCAAACCCAACATTTGCCATGTTTTCTCGTAAGCTTCCGTCACAAATCAAAAGTTGACATTTTGTAACTAAGGAGCCGCCATGTTGACTTGCTGAAATGAGTAAATATGCGAATAATGCAATAGAATAGAAAATAAAACAAAACCTACCTCAAAAATCAGTTTTAATGCAATATCATACGAATTCCGATGGTTCATTTAACAGAAAACTTTCAACTTCAGTGGTTTCATTTGTATGACGTCATGTTTTGAAATGACTTGAATGCGCAAAAGATTAATAGTCTTTCGTGGAATTTTATTTTATTTTTATTTTTTTGATTTCCCTGAGCTCTTGTGCATTACTTCTTTTTATTATGCATACGAATAAGAATAAAAGTTATTTTGTCTTTTTTTAATTGCACTTTTTAAAACAATAAAATCGGCAAAGGGTCTGCAAATAGGTTCCAATACATGTAGATTTACGTGGGAAGTATATTGTAACAGCCATTATTATGTATATGAGTCTGCGCTAAGTATATTTTATCGAGAATTTTATCACAGTGTTGTTTACAAAGCTAAAGAAGCACGTCATATTAGAATTTCCAATGAAACAACAATCCAATAGAGATCAATAACATAGATGTTAAACATTGTCAATATCAAATTGACATTTTAATGACCAAAAGGATGATGGTAAATTGAAATATTTATTCATGCAATTCGTTACAAAAGGAATGCATGAAATTTATTGCATCTTCAATATTGTGATTTTTGAAGAAAGGGCAAACATGTAAGATTAATTATTGTAATTTCAGGAAAACCTGCATACACTTTTATGTATTAGATAACAGAATGCAAATTTATATTATTACAATTATCACACAGTTGCATTTTTCGCAATAATAAAAACCTTGCAATTATTTATGAATTTACAGTATCTGTCATTTCCCAAAGCTGAGCATTTGATTTGTAAATCAAGTCCTCAAAATATATTGCAATTTTTTTTTTCTATGCATACTTTTACGATCCATACAAATTATTTTTGTTGTTTAATCAATTTATGAACATTTATACCTTTTAGGTTAAACATTCCATAGCCAGACAACCAGATGTTGATGGCAATATAAGACAAGTCCACATTTTAGAGGTGGCAGGGCCAGTTCTTCCACATCATGTACAAACCATATCATCTCTCTTACAACAGACTCAAAATCAGGACTTTAGTTTGACTTTCAATACACATGAACCTTCTCTGCCATTTAATGTGAAATGTCCACCTGGTGATGAAAATATTGTTGAAAATTGCAGACGGTCATTTTTAATGGAGGATAAAACATATGATTCATTTTTTAGTAAACAATGTATAGCAGACAGACTTACCTGTATACATGAACTAACTTGTGAAAAAGAAGGTTATACATGGATATCATGATATCTATTTTAATATGTTTAATTGCTTTCAATATGTTTGTGCTAGCTTATGTAAGATGTTGCCTTTCATAATCAGGGCCTTCTTATTACGAAAGTCACAGTTACTGAGACATTTTATTTTTTACTAATTTACATCTAAACTATATTTGGGCTAGCCTATGCAAGGTGTTGCCTTTCATTAATAGGGGCTTCTTATTATGAAAGTCACAGTTAGGGAGACATATTCATTATTATCCTTCAGTGGCAATTAAAACTACTTCTTTAAAAGCTTTACATTCCAAAAGGAAGAAGACCTGGATGCTTCATACCTTGTATGCAGATACCTGATGTAACAAAAGCGTCTGTCTGTCAAATACAATGTATTCATTGTCCTTGACCTCATTTTAATCAATAGATCAACTATATTTGGTTTATGGAATAATTGTAAGGTGTACCTTTCTGTCTGTAAGGATTTATCTTACCATGACCTTATATTCATGGATCTTTAAAATGGATATTTTCAACATAAAATTAGTGATCAGTAAAACAGGCAAGACATTACAGAATGTGCACACTTGTTGTTTTTTTTTTTCTTTGTTTAATTAAAATTCTTGCTATTGAACAATAGACTCATTAAGACATCCTTGAAGATACAAGCAATATATTACTGTCCTTAATTCCGTTTGAGGTCTTGTATAAAACCTTTTATTTGTATTAAATGCACTGATTAGTATGGAAATTTATTTGCCAAGAAAATGTAGTTTTTTTTATTGCCAATAACTAAATTCCCATATTGAGAAACATAGAGATTGCTTATCCTGAGTCAGTTGAGTCAACCTAATCTTCTTCATTTAAAGCCTCTATGTCGAATTTAGATATACTTTTTGTCCTTTTTGGTTTATAAGCTCTTCATTTTTGTAATAAGTTTTTGTCTTTTAAATATTATGGCCTCGAGATTCAATGAGAAGACATTCTGGTGCACAAACATTGGTACCTTTTAATGGTTTTTTTCCTGCTTCAGAAGTTGGAAGTGTTTAAATTCTTATGTCATACACATGTATACAATATGATGACAGGTACATGTATACACGTCTGGAATATTTCTCGTCATTGACCTCATTTTCATACATTTAATTTATATATGACATTATTTTTTTAGTATTGTTTATTAATATCATGAAAATATATTTAGTATATATATTACAATCATTATATCATTTACTATTCCTTATCAACTATATTTGGTGTATGAATGATGGTATATTTTAGATGTACATATCTGTCTCACAGAGTTCATATGACTTTCACCTAATTTTCATGGTACTTTTGTCAACAATGTTTCATGGTTATATGTCTGTTACTCTGATACTACAGTGTATAATAAATAGGTCAATATATTTTGAGTGAAAATTACTTTAGTTTATAATGTGTCCATCTGACATTTTTGTGACCATGACCTTATTTTCATGTAACATTTAATTTATAATGTTAAGTTTGTGTTTTAACTGAAAAAAGACTTAACAATACAGAATTTAATTGTGATTAGTTATGCTGGCAAGATATTTCAGCATGTGCATTATTTATTTTTCATGTTGATAAGTTTTCAATATTTATATAAATTGTAAAATCATTTTGTTTTTAGTTATTGATAATATATGGTTTTTTTTCCTTATTTATTAACATATTTTTAGGGTTATTTGCCAGATGTAATATGCTGTTGTTTTATTTAAATAAATTCATCAAATTTATACATTGACGCTTTATTATACCATATCTCTTGCAACTTTTATCTGGTGTGCTATTCTTCTAATTTAATTTTTAAGATTTCCTATTTTGTTCTACTCAATGTATGTTCTGGAGAGAACAACACAAATATCTCTTTCAGTTTGCTAAGTAAGCCTGGATTATTGTAATACCCTTCACCTCCATTTTCTATTGGAAAGATCCGTTGCAACAACTCTTTTAGAGGTCCAGAGGTGGCCTGTTGCTAGATGTAACTTTGGCTCCTCTCTTATATACCTATATTACATGACCTAGATGTCTTATTGTTTATTAGCTCACCTGGCCTAAAAGGCCATGTGAGCTTTTCTCATCACTTGGCGTCCGTCGTCGTCGTCGTCGTCGACGTCGTCGTCGTCGTCGTCGTCTGTCGTCGTTAACAATTTTTCAAACATCTTCTCCTCTGAAACTACTGAATGGATTTGAATGAAACTTAACATGATTGTTCCTTAGTATATCCTGCACAAAATGTGCGCTTCGATTTTCGATCCGTCAAAAAACATGGCCGCCGTTACTTAAAATAGAACATAGGGGTCAAATGCAGTTTTTGGCTTATATCTCAAAAACGAAAGCATTTAGAGCAAATCTGACATTGGGTAAAAATGTTCATTAGGTCAAGATCTATCAGCCCTGAAATTTTCAGATGAATCAAACAAACCATTGTTGGGTTGCTGCCACTTAATTGGTAATTTTAAGGAAATTTTGCAGTTTTTGGTCATTATCTTGAATATTATTATAGATAAAGATAAACTGTAAACAGCAAAAAAGATCAGCAAAGTAAGATCTACAAATAAGTTAATATGACCAAAATTGTCAATTGACCCCTTAAGGGGTTATTGTCCTTTAATGACAATTTTTCACAATTTGTTCATCATATTTGCTAACTTTAAAAAATCTTCTCCTCTGAAACTACTGAATGGATTTGGTTTAAACTTAGCATGATTGTTCCTTAGATTATCCTGCACAAAGTGTGTGCTTTGATTTTTGATCCGTCAAAAAACATGGCCGCCGTTACTTAAAATAGAACATAGGGGTCAAATGCAGTTTTTGGCTTATATCTCAAAAACGAAAGCATTTAGAGCAAATCTGACATGGAGTAAAAATGTTCATTAGGTCAAGATCTATCAGCCCTGCAATTTTCAGATGAATCAAACAAACCAGTTGGGTTGCTGCCACTTAATTGGTAATTTTAAGGAAATTTTGCAGTTTTTGGTCATTATCTTGAATATTATTATAGATAAAGATAAACTGTAAACAGCAAAAAAGATCAGCAAAGTAAGATCTACAAATAAGTTAATTTGACCAAAATTGTCAATTGACCCCTTAAGGGGTTATTGTCCTTTAATGACAATTTTTCACAATTTGTTCATCATATTTGCTAACTTTAAAAAATCTTCTCCTCTGAAACTACTGAATGGATTTGGTTAAAACTTAGCATGGTTGTTCCTTAGATTATCCTGCACAAAGTGTGTGCTTTGATTTTTGATCCGTCAAAAAACATGGCCGCCGTTACTTAAAATAGAACATAGGGGTCAAATGCAGTTTTTGGCTTATATCTCAAAAACGAAAGCATTTAGAGCAAATCTGACATGGGGTAAAAATGTTCATTAGGTCAATATCTATCAGCCCTGCAATTTTCAGATGAATCAAACATCCAATTGTTGGGTTGCTGCCACTTAATTGGTAATTTTAAGGAAATTTTGCAGTTTTTGGTCATTATCTTGAATATTATTATAGATAAAGATAAACTGTTTACAGCAAATATGATCAGCAAAGTAAGATCTACAAATAAGTCAATTTGACCAAAATTGTCAATTGACCTCTTTAGGAGTTATTGCCCTTTAAAGACTTTTTTCACAATTTGTTCACCATGTTGACTTACTTTAAAAAATCTTCTCTTATGAAACTGCTGTATCAATTTCAGCCAAACTTAGGCTAAATGAGTTTCAGAGTTTCAGAGTATCTAGTATAAATTTTATATTTCATTTCCTTGTATGTCAAGAAACATAGCTCCTATGGCATGTATGGCTAAAATAGAACATAGGAGAAAATGATTTTTTTTTGCTTTTGAAGAAAATAGGACGATTCAAAGAACATTTAAATAAATTGAAAAGCCAAAATAATCATTGATGAGAGATTAAACCAAAAAAATTCAGGTGAGCGATTCAGGCTCTTGAGAGCCTCTTGTTTATTCTCAAACTGAACATGCATGATATATTTGCATTTGTACATTACGAAAACATCAATTGACCAATCTATCTTATTGGATAAGTAATAAGTGGCTGAATTTGTTATTAATATGTTTCATTTTAAAAACATGATATGATTCAAGTGTGTATAACAGATGCTTTTGTGATGACCTTCAAGAAATAAGCACAATGTCAAATATCTGTGGAGCAAAAAAGTAATTAACTTTGAAGATCACAAATGCTAACCATATATTACAAATCCAGTTGTATGAAAACAAGCAGATGACAAAAAAAATATATTCTGGATCTAGATTTTATCTATTCCTTATAGTGTTAAATTTAGAGAAAAATAATTTTATTGGTAGCATCTAAAATCTTGATAAAAATGTACCCACCTGTGCAATTTCTAACTCAGACCTCTCCCTTTTTTTTCAAGTTTAATGGTTGCTCACAATATTGTTATTGAGGGAAGTTCATGCTCGAGTATAATGGCAGGGGCGGATCCAGCCTTTTTAAAAGGGGGTCCTAACCCAGGACAAAAGGGGGGGGGGGTCCAACTATTCCCCATTCAAATGCATTGATCATCCAAAAAAATGGGGGGATTCCAACCCCTGGAACTCTCCCCTGGATCCACCAAAATGGTTGGATAATGTAACGATTAAAGTGGAAAGAAAGGATGCACAAGATGTTGCTGATAAAATAAACTTAATACATAATAAATTTTAGCTATAGTGAGTAGATCTTGAAAATTGATATACAGTTGCTTATTTCACCTAAGCGAGAACACTAAGAATTTAAGAACATGTTTTATTATGGAAACCTTTAAAGCCATGCTTTAATAATAAAAAAAAAAACTAGAGGCTCTTAAGAGCCTGTGTCGCTCACCTTGGTCTATGCATATTAAACAAAAACACAGATGGATTCATGACAAAATTGTGTTTTGGTGATGGTGATGTGTTTGTAGATATTACTTAACTGAACATTCTTGCTTTTTACAATTATATCAATTTATAATGAACTTGGCCCATTAGTAAAAGAGGAAAATATTTTGTTAAAATTTACAAAAATTTACAAAATTTACAAAATTATTAAAAATTGACTAAAAAGGGCAATAACTCCTTAAGGGGTAAACTGACCTTTTTGGTCATGTTGACTTATTTATGAATCTTACTTTGCTGAACATTATTGCTGTTTACAGTTTATCTCATCTATAATAATATTCAAGATAATAACCAAAACAGCAAAATTTCCTTCAAAATTTCCAATTCAGGGGCAGCAACCCAACAAACAGTTGTTGGATTCATCTGAAAATTTCAGGGCAGATAGATCTTGACTTGCAAAACAATTTATCTCCATATCTGAGTTGCTCTTAATGCTTTGGTTTCAGAGTTATAAGCCAAAATCTACATTTTACCCCTATGTCCTATTTTTAGCCATTGCGGCGATCTTGGTTGGTTGGTTGGCACACATTTTTTAAACTAGATACCTCAATGATGATTAAGGCCAAGTATGGTTAAATTTGGAACAGTAGTTTTAGAGAAGATTTTTGTAAAAGATTAGAAAAAATTACGAAAAATTGGTAAAAAATGACTATAAAGGGCAATAACTCCTTATAGTGCTGCAACCAGAGTTCATTTTTTAAAACTTTAATGGTCTGGAAGAACACACACCTAAAATATATATCGATGGAAAGAGGAAAACGTGTACAATAAGCGAAGTTGGGTCGTAAAAATCCAGAGTGGTCACAATTTTGTGAAATTGAGGTCAAAGGTCAGACCTAAAAATATCAACATTTCAACCACAAGGACAAAAAGGAGAAATATTTTGATATTTATTCAATAGAATGCTACAAAAACGATTCAATCATAAGCATATGGTATAAACGATGTTAAAACGACAAATTTGACTACTTATATGAAAAGCTGCCATTACAAAATGGCGTTGATTTGGAATCTTCTGATTTTTTCCATTTAAGACATAGCAAAAGAAGAAGTGGCCTTGACCTTTTCACATCCATAAACTTTCATATTGTGTATAGTATTTCACTATAGTATATTACAGAATTATTTCATAAAGTGTAAAACACCAGTTTATCAAATTATTTCAATATTTTTTCTATCTTTGAAAAAAACAAAATTCAAGCGCTGAAACAGTGTTTTAAATTTTGCATCTTAAAGGTTGTGTATTTTGTGAAAATTAGTATCTAGTTATAAATAAATACATATTGTGTATTTGCAAAGTCTGGACAGAGCAGTAATAACACAAAATATACTAAAAAAATTGAGTGTAAAACAAAGTCAGTTTGGTGCATGAACATTTTTTTAGTGGGATAATCCTGGTAAAAAAGTTAACTCATTAATTTTTAAAGAGAAGGATGAAAAATTATACAATGCAATGCCAATTTTCTAATGTTGTAATTCAAAATCAGTCATGATCCTTATATAACTTTTAAAAGCGACACACAATAGCTCAAGTATTCATAAAATAGGGACATGAATCAATCTCTTAGTCATCAAATGCGGATTCAGTACGCGTATTATCATTACAAGACACTTCCCTTTTTTATAAGAAAAAGTTCGGCGCAGGACAGAGTTTGTTCAAAGGAAACACAGTTTTTGAGTACAAATGCTATCTGGAGCGTAAATACCGTCATGATTCGGTCAAACTCGTCAGATATAGTCTTACCTTTGCATAGGAAACACAAGAAATGCGAGTACAAAGTTTCGATCAATGTTCGTGACCCATATTCCCACATGCATATACATGATGTATCTGCACTGCAAATCCCAAATGTAATGGGGCGAATGTTGCTACAGAAACGATTGCTTTTGTAATAGCCATACATTTACGAATTTTTGTTATCTTTAGGGACAATATACGGTTCAGAAGCGCCTTTGTGTTATTTTTCATCAACTAACTAACAAATGAACTTTGAGCCTGGGCTCTGTGTTGAAGACCGGACCGTGACCTATAATGGTTTACTTTTATAAATTGTGACTTGGATGGTGTGTTGTATCATTGGCACTCATACCACATCTTCCTACATCTATTAACAAGCTATGCGGGCATCATTTCCATAGAAATACCAAAAACGAGGACATAGCTCATAAGAGCACTGGTGGCAGGGTGAAGTAATTGTTCTTCTTTTAATGTATCCTTAATATTTTCAGACACACCTTGGTGTAATTCTGAAAGTCTTAATATAGACTTCAATTTTCCTGCAGCAGATATGGCATCCCCTAAATTGAGTTCAGAGCTAAACTCTATATTTCATATCCCTTGGCCCCACTGTGTCTGAATTGTAAGGTGTCACAATATCTAGTTAGTTCTGGAGTTTGGCAAGCATCAGAGACAATCTTGGGTAAAATTGATCGGTATATATAGAGGATGTGCTACATGAGAAAGGCTTTTTCTTATGGAAGAACAAATCACATCACTAACAATCGTTATTCATGAACTGACAGCAAGTTCCAATTCTAATTTTTCAGTAACTGTTTTACTTAATTGCACAGGTGTTGACTTCAATAAGTACTTGGTTATGCATGGATAATTGATTACTCACATTAATAAGCACAACTTAAAAGACTGTGAACACGTTTAGAGGACTCAGTTTTGCGTAGTTTCTGTTTTTTTTAAAGGTTTGTCTTTTACACAAATACCCTGTTTTCATATCCAAACTACAAGGAAGAAACTGAGCGCGAGATCGTATAAAAGTGTCAGGTTGTGAGGATGCATGTCGATCAGTTTGATCACATATATGGATTTCTGTTGTTTCTAATTTAAAGTTCCCCAAGGGTGACTGGGGAAACGAAATATGGTCACTTGGTCTTCTCCCGAACGGCAGTAAAACGAAGTGGGGCGTCCGTCTGGCTGTGCGGGATGTATCAAGTTCGCAGTCACGTCCGGTCAGAATGGGGACGTTAAGTCCGATGCCTCGTGTAAAGGGAGTGTCACGTTCTTTGCACGTTAAAAACCCTTGCATCAACTCTTTAAGGAGTCCGTAGGTGGCATGTTGCAATGGAAAATTTCTGTCCCAATCCAATATACCATCATTTTCCAGTGGCAGTCTAAATTTTCCCGATCATCATCCCGAATGTCCTCTATTATGACAAAACCTACCTATTGTTTTTATTGTTAACTTGTTCTCGTCCTGAACATGCATGCGATATTTGTCACTGGACGTTAAGCAACCAACAATCAATCAATGAATCTAATTTAAAGACGCACCAATTTTGCCTTCTGGTGCAAGTCTCATAACATCACTGATGATTCGCCCACGGAAAGCAGAATATTAAGAGAAGTTGGTTTTAGCATCACCTTGTCACACACCAAATCTCTGCGAATCTTCAATAGTACTTTCCCCCAACCACTTGCATGCATATTAATTGCTCTGAGGTTAAACATTGACATACAAAAATTAATGTATTTTCACACAATGTCAACTATAGTCATTATCCGGAAAAACTTCTTATCCGAAGGATTTGGTTAACTTTTATATAAAGTCAAAATTTTATTAACAAAAACATAACTTATTTACAGAAAATACACGAAAGAACTACTATATATATTCAAATCACTCAAAAATAAATTAACTTCTCCTACAAAATCTACATAATCACATCGAAACTATCAAATTGATGGTGAAGGAAAAAATAAATGCTGGAGCTGATTGACGGATAGGAAATTTCCGTAATTAAAAAAGGTACAAATGATGTTTTTATTTTTGAGTTTTTGACAAAATTGTTTGGAATTTGCCCAACAAAATTTGCATGCAGTGTCGCAATAATATGTTTTGTTCTCTCAAATGTCAAATACTATTTTTGAATCATATGTTTTCTCGTTTTCAAAGAAAAACGCGTTATATTTCTATCTAAAAAACAGCCAACTTTAAGTTTGAAAGTTTTACTTGGAGATGGTATTATATTTATGTCTTCATCATTCCGATGATCCTTGATGGTATGTGCATAGAAAATATTTACGAAAATAGCGGAAAATTTAACCAAAAAATATATTTTTGGATTTTAAGGTAACTACCCAAAACCGTAAATTGAGGGGTACCCCCATTAAAGGGATAAAATACAAAAATGTGACCATAGAAACTTTTTACGACCCGACGGAAATTAAAATATAAATATTATTCTATCATTTAAAACAATTTGCAGCCGTGTGTTATTCCGGACCATTAATTAAACTCGTTAAATAAGCGTCTTTTTCGATGTCAGTTGCAGTACTATTAAGGGGTCAACTGACCATTTTGATCATATTAACTTATTTGTAGATCTTACTTTGTTGAACATTATTGCTGTTTACAGTTTATCTCTATCTATAATAATATTCAAGATAATAGCCAAAAAAAACCAGTATAATTTCCTTAAAATTGCCAATTCAGGGGCAGCAACCCAACAACTGGTTGTCCGATTCATCTGAAAATATCAGGGCAGAAAGATCTTTACCTGATGAACAACTTTACCCCATGTCAGATTTGCTCTAAATGCTTTGGTTTCAGAGTTATAAGCCAAATTCTACATTTTACTCCTATGTTCTATTTTTAGCCAGGGCGGCCATCTTGGTTAGTTGGCCAGGCCCTGAAGGCATAAAACTTTGCTCAGTGCTCGGAGCACAAAAATCATGCTCGAAACATGAAATCCAGCAATTTGATTGGTTGATTTTCGAGTCTGAGTACAAAAATCATGCTCGAAAGTTGTATGACCGTGAGGCCAGGTCACGCCACACATTTTTTAAACTTGATATCCCAATGATGATTGTGTCTAAGTTTGGTTTAATTTGGCCCAGTAGTTTTAGAGGAGAAGATTTTTGTAGACGCTAACGACGACGGACGCAAAGTGATGAGAAAAGCTCACTTGGCCCTTAGGGCCAGGTGAGCTAATAAACTGTTATAGTTTAGATCATAGAGATGGTGATATAATGTCCATTCAGACCTTATAAAGGGATTTTTTGTGAACTTTGTTTATACAACTTGAAATTTTTGGAGGTTTGATTCCAAAAATCCAGGGGCGGATCCAGCCATTTTAAAAAGGGGGGTTCCCAACCCAGGACAAAAGGAGGGGTCCAACTATATGTCCCCATTCAAATGCATTGATCGTCCAAAAAAGGGGGGATTCCAACCCCCGGAACCCTCCCCCTGGATCCGCCACTGAAATCCAATGTATTTTCCTGGAGAATGTGAAACCCTTTTTCATGGTTCAAATTAAAGTATTTATAGGATTAACATGATTAAGGGTAAGTATTCAGTTCAATACGAAGTGAACTATCTTTTCTAAACAGGAAACCATTTAGTGGCGGATTATTCAAGGAATCACTGAAGCAAAGCGAGCCACCACTTATGGAAGTGAGTGCCCCCTTTAATTTCTGGATCCATGACTAATAGTGTATTGAACTATTCTTCGTCTTTGTCATAACTATATTTAAAAGAACAATAAAACAATTTAAACAGTATTTGTTGAAATGTAATAATTGTGATAACAAAGCATACATAATATATCCGCAACAAGACCAAAGTGATAAAGTTTAAATATATTATGACGTCCGTAAATATCGGTTCCGGACCCGAGCATGTTTTCATATTAGAACCTGGGTAATGGTAAGCGGAAAGGGATCTTCCGCCTACCGAATTTCCCAATATAAGTGATTTTATCCTTAGTGAATAAAAGTTGTGTTTATATATGTATCTACGAATTCATAGTCTGAAGGATGATGGGGAGTACTTGAATCCCATCTCTGACAGGTCTTGCCGCTTTCAGTAACGCTCATTGCCCCATACTAATTTTTAATTTAGTTTTACTAATTTCATAAAGTGAATCATGCATATCAGTGTCATTTGTTTAGATTTTAGACTATTTTTAACGAAGTATCAAAGTGAATTACTTTTAATACCGTCCGTGTTAATATAAGCCCATCGTCTTTTTAATATATGCAATTGCGTTTTTACTGTGAATTAACAAAGTGATTTTAGCTATATAAGTCCGTGTAATATAAGCCCACTGTAATAATCAAGAAATTGATGTGCTCCTAACCACAGGAGGAAGTTACTGAAAGAAGAAGAAGAAGAAGAAGGTTCATCAAGGTTCATTGAATCTCAAATCTGTAAAAAGACACTGCTTAAAATATAATCATCTGCCAAATGAGCTTTTCCATGTTTTCTGGAAGAAAAAAGTATTTAGGAAAAAAATCCAATTAGATTGTGAATATATTTTGTGAAGAAATTAATTTATGTTCACACTTATTCGGAATTAACAGCTAGGTACGAGGTACGTCTTATTTTTCATCTTTTATCGCGGGTCCCACAGGCACAGGCACTTGTTTCTGTCCATTGAAAGACCCACTCATCAACATAAATATACGTTGATAGTGGGTCTTCGAATGGATAGAAACAAGCCACGCTATACCATAATTTATTGCCTGAATTGTAGACCGAAAAATCTGTACCGCCTAGCTCTTTTACAACTTTATTTATACTGAAACTAATTTGGATAACTGGTAAGTGTGGGAGTTACCACGCTATACCATAATTTACTGCCTGAATTGTAAATCATAAAATCTGTACCTTCTAGCTCTTTTACAACTTTATTTAAAATACTTAAACTAAATTGGATAACTGGTAAGTGTGGGAGTTACCATGCTATACCATATTTATTGATTGAAATTGGTGGCTCGTCATAAGTTTCGTAATGTCTGATCCATTAACAGCTCTGAGACCAAGAAGGGATCGTATCCCAACTCAGGTTTATACCCCATCAAAAGTAAATACCAGTGCAAAAAATTATATCTTAAATGAACAGAAAGCCCTGGATAAAATAGCTGATACTACTCTCAGACCAACTGATGTCAATGTTCAGTACAAAAAGGGGAACATTATATTAGAATTCACCGCAGCTGCATTCCTGCACTTCAGTCAAACTTTAGCTCAACATTTTTATTCACACCCAGATGTCACAGCTGAATTGCATGACATGCAGGATGGTAGAGGGAAAATTGTTGAACAGTCCTTTTCAATAAAAAATCAACAAAATCAAAGACAAATCTACAGAATAACCTCTATAATACAACATGTAGAGCAGAAATAAATGGGAGAAACCATCAACAATTCTTTAGTGAACTTCAAACCATAGCGACAAAAATGAACGTTATAAAAGACTACTCCTACATGAATGAAACCATAAGAAATGAATGCTTGAAACATGCAAAAGCATCATCCCTTCATGAACCAAACAGTGTGCAGAGTAGTGACAAATGCATTAAAACCCAAACTAGACCAAACTCCAACACTGTGCATACCTATGATCAACCTACGTCAAATCATAATGAGACCTGTCCAAAATGTAATCGCAGGGTTCTATCAAGAGGGGTCTTATGCGCAAAAGGACTACACTGGATATATTATGCTTGTGAAAAACTTAAAAAAGTGGACATTGACAAGCTCGAAAATCCAGCCAGTGACAAGCACTACATCTGCTCTCATTGTCTTGACACAGATAATAGTCTTATGACTCATAGTCCAACATCCAAAGAAGTCTCAAAACAAAAGACCACTGACCAATCCTCGATTTCCTTGCCCAAACAACCTAATTATAAAAGAACAATGCCAATAGCTTTGAACTCTGTGTACACACCAGACAAACATGTTAAGGGCAACCCAATACATGTACATGTAAGTCCTATGGAAAAACAAACTATCACGTCAGCAAAAGCTTTACTAGATGAAGAGCTATCCCTTAGGACTCATTCAGTTGAAGGTTTAAAAACACCAAACGTACCTGTACTTCCACAGCAATCCATGAGCCGTAATCAAAAACTCAATGGGACTTCATCTGAGACAGGCACAACTGATACAGAGCTACGGCAAAGAGAATCAAAATTAAAGAGGTTAGAAGAAGAACTAAAAAAAGAAAAAGCCTCTATAAGCGACACCCTTAAAGATCAATCACGGCTGAAAACATACTCCGTAAACATGGAAGCCAAAGTTAAAGAGCTAGAAAATAGTAACCGCATATTGCGTATGAAAATAGTTGGAACTCAAAATCAACCTTCAGACTCACCTACAAAAACTAGAAATAGCCTACCACAGAACTCAAACAATGAGACAAAACTCAGTATAGAATCTCATATTTCATCTTTGGAAAATAATTTGTTAAAAGATAGAATAGCACACATAGAAAATACTAGGACTTTATACAGACAGATGCAGGATATGGAAATACAATCTATCCAAAATAGACTTAAAAATTTAGAAATGGCTTTTGAACAACAGAAATCTTACCAACAATATCAACCATTTCAAACTCCTCATTCCATTCCAAATCATCCTGCATTTACCATGTACAATCCTCCATTTTCAACGTTTAATCCACAGTTCCACCGACTCCCTACTCCAACGAGTGTCGGCATGCAACATCTCTACAACCCAGCACAACAAATATATGCACCAGGCAATTTTCCTTATGGTTTACCTCCTCAGGCAATGAACATACCACCACCGTCATATGCTGGACAACAGCCAAGGGGTGTATCTGATCCAAAATTTAAACCTGTACCTCATTTTGAAGGAGCACAAATAAAATACAATTGCAATAACAACCAGAACAGGTTAAATACTCTACAAGCTCGCAGAACTGAAGTAATACCCAACAATGAAATTAAAGTTTGTCAGCCTGAACTAAAACAACCAAATATCACTGAAACAATTGAGACTTCAGATGAGCCTGTTGCTCAACCTGGAGTACCTAAACATGACAATCTGTTAACTGACACTTGTGCTGTCAGTACTGAAATAGGAGAAAAACAAATTGTAGACTTCAGCAAAGATTCAATTATTGAAGCAGTGACCACCATTGAAGTTGTTGATACTTCAGATTCTTCCGATCTTGAGGACACACAACAAGAAATCCCGCCAGTTGATGTACATACGCAAGAAACAACTGAAGAGAACAGGTCTTTTTTTAGCAAAGGGCGGTCAGAACCTAATGATAACTTAACAGAAACCTCCTCCGATCTGATAAGGATATCAACTTTTAACTGTAAAAATGTATATAATTCTCAGGACTGTATAAATGATATTTTAGATTTTACTGATTTTATTTGTATTCAAGAACACTGGCTTTTTAAATTTGAGCAGGAAAATATGGGAACTCTTTTTAAGAATGTTTCCTGGTCGATTAAATCTGTAGATGATAATAACCCAATACCACCAATACAAAAACCGAGAGGTTATGGAGGAGTTGCTATCTTGTGGAAGGATAGTCTAAATCATATTGTCGAAAAGGTAGATGATGGCTCAGAAAGAATCGTTTGCATTAAACTGAATGTAAAACCGAGGCCAATACTTTTAATTTGTGCCTATATGCCATGTCGTGGTACTAAACATGCAAATGAAGAATTTAAAGACTGCCTTGACCAACTTCATGAAATAATAGTAAAATACTCGGGTAAATACACCCCCGTTCTATGCGGTGACCTAAACTGTGACTTAATAAATGGCTCCACAACATCAGCCGGACAATCGTGGTTGAAAGAATTTATCGAAACATCAAATTTGAAATTCAGATCTATGCCACTCACTTTTATTCATCCAAACGGTCACGAGTCTTCTTCTATTGACTACATCCTTACTCATGATTCCATCAATGCACAAGTCTATAATACAATACGACTAGATATGCTTCATAACAATACATCTGATCATTACCCACTTTTAACAGAAATTGAAATGGAACTAAAGCTTAAACATCAAAGTGATCAACCAATCAAACCTCAAAAAGTCAACTGGGATAAAATCGACATTTCTAAGTACGAGGCTGAGTTAACAACTAGACTTGATCGTAATCCAATTGATTATACTGCTGATCCTTTAGCCATTGAAAAACTATTGGACATCATTAAACAATCACAAGATTCAGTTGTTACTATAAAGAAGCCCTCAAAACAAAGAAACAAACACATTTGGAATGATGAAATTGGTCTGGCACTTATAGAAAACAAAAAGGCACTTTATCAATGGAGACAAGAGGACAAACCTGTTGATGGAGAAACAATGCAAAAGCGTAAGAAAACAAAAAAGGCACTTCGAAGAGCTAGGCGGCAGGAGATTGCTAAACAAAGAGATAAATCCATGCAAGCCATTATGACGGCACAACGTAGTGACAGTAAAATGTTCCATAAATTGGTAAATGCGCAAAGAAAATCAGGAAAAACCATATTATCAGAGCTTAATGTACAAGGAGAAATTCACACGTCAAAGGACGACATTCTTCAAGGGTGGAACAAACACTTTAAACAACTTGCAACACCACAAACGTCAAACGAAAATGTGGAATATACAGATAGAGAATTTGATATTGACGTTATCGAAGAAACTGCAAAAACAACGCCTCACCTATAATTTTTACAGAAGAGGAAATTTGTCAAGCAATCGGCAAACTTAATACCAAAAAAGCTCCAGATATTTACGGCATCACGGTAGAGCATATAAAATTTGGAGGAGATACATTAATTAAGGCAGTTACAGCAATAATCAATCATATATGTTCAACAGCATCAGTACCTGATTCCCTGAAATTAGGTATACTTACTCCAATTTTCAAAAACAAAGGCATACTATCTGAAGCAAAAAATTACCGTGGAATTACGGTTCTACCAGTTATAGGGAAAATTTTAGAATGTCTACTCCGTGATCTTATCAGGGACTTCATCAAAATTCGACAAAACAGGCTTCAAAGGGGATTTACTCCCACAGTCTCCCCGCTCTACAGTGCTCTTATTCTTCTAGAATCTATTTTGGAATCTCTCGATCAAAAAACATCAATCTTTATAGCTCTTTTGGACGCAAAGTCTGCTTTTGATGTTGTGAACCATAACAGCTTGTACCGAAAGCTATTCCTGTCAGGTGTAGGAGGTACACTCTGGCTACTAATACGACAGCTAAGTACTAATGCACTCACTTCTATCAAATGGGACGGTCTTACCTCTGAACCATTCCTTATACAACAAGGAGTTAGACAGGGTGGAATTTTAAGTACTGAACTGTATAAACTTTACGTGAATGATGTACTTGACCAACTAGAGGACAACGGGTTAGGAAAATATATTGGAGACATCTACTGTGGAGCACCAACATGTGCCGATGATATTGCCTTGGTAGCAAACTCGCCAACAGAACTCCAAGTAATGATCTCAACGGTGGAAAATTACAGCAAACACGAAAAATATGTTCTTCAACCTACTAAGAGCGTCGTCTTAAAAAACAAAGGCAGTAACAGTAGCGCCAGTTCTCTCCAAGACTTCTCAATTAATGAGCAGGCAATTATTCAACCAGACTCAGCGGTACACCTGGGTATTAAACATAATGCTAACTTTAAGAAGACCATCACCTCTCACATAAATGAAAACATATCGAAAGCAAGAAGAAGTATGTATAGCCTGATGGGCGCAGGACTCCATGGCAAAAATGGACTTAACCCTACAACAAGTCTTCATATATTTCATACATACGTTCTACCGGTGTTAACATACGGCTTAGAAATTCTCCTCCCAGATAAGAAACAACTAGATAATATAGAAGTATTTTATCGAAAATCATTAAAGCAAATTCTATCCATGCCAACAAATACAGCAGATGTTGCAATGTATACACTTGCGGGAGCTATTCCTATTATTGGGACAATTCATAAATCAGCCCTCAACACATTCAATAAAATCTGCAATATGGATTCATCCGTGGAAAAAGACCTTGCGGTAAGACAACTTGCTTTAGTTGGATTTTCCTCTTCTAGCTGGTTTGGAAAGCTTCGAAATCTCCTTGCCATTTATGATCTCCCATCAGCACAGGATATTCTTGATAACCCATACAGCAAGGAGCGCTGGAAATCAATAGTAAAAAAGGCTGTAGACAATTATTACAGAGCTCAAACTACATCTTCTGCTCGTCTATACTCATCGCTTCGCTTCTTATCCACCAATAATCTGCTATGGAATAGACCACATCCAAGCTTAGCCAGCGTAAATACCTCTTCTCAAGATATTAGTAGATTACCGACGAAGTTGAAACTGTTGACAGGTACTTACTATTTACAAAGCAACAAAGCTGCCTTCAACCAAAACACAGTTGATCCAACATGCCTATTATGCAAGGGTAAGCCAGAAACAATCGATCATTTCCTTATGGAATGTCCAGCTCTGCATGAAATCCGTTCACCTTATCTACAAGAATTAGATAATTTTATTGGTAGTATTGATGTGTGCATGAAATGTAGTATCCATAGTAACATCACACTAGACACTAACTTTATATTAGACCCTAGTAGCTCTATTTGTGCTTGTGGTTGTAAATGTAAATGCATGGATTTCTGCTACACTGTAGAATACATCACAAGGAAGCTTTGCTTTGCTCTACATGGACTACGATCCCGTATTATTAAAAACCTTCCGCCAAGCAAGCGTAAGGGTCTTTGACAGTAACCAACACTCATCTCACGAGGCGTACGTAGTATGTCTTTTTAGGTACATATATATATATAAACATTATTCGTCATTGTGCGAAGTGCTCCTTTGAAGGAGGGATTTTCTCAAACAGAACAGAACAGAACAGAATAGCAAATTTGCTATTTAGCCGGCTCTGATTAAATTATATCTCACTGGAAATAAATGTATGAATAATAATTGAATATCAAAATTCTAACGTAACGGTACCCAAATTGCACCGAGTACCCAAATTGCACCTGTGACAATACTATTAATATTTCAATATCAGAACTCAGTCAGAATTAATTTAGATATACCTGCACAACCAAAATGTATTAATAGATTGCTGACGTAGCATGCGCACACACTCTCTTGTTATCATGTAGCTAATTAAATATGTAGACTGAAACTGCCTTTGTGTTCATCGCCTCACACCATTCCGAAACATGGTGTCAGATGTGGGATTCGAAAGAAGTTATTCAGGAAGGATGGCCGAGTAACAAATGGAATGTACCATCGAATGTATCAATATATTTCGACATTCGAGATGAACTGACATTACAAAATGGTCTATTATTCAAAGGAGAGAGAGTTATTATTCCTAAATCTCTAAGAACTGTTATGATTAAAAAGATTCATTCATCACATATAGGAATAGAAGGTTGCTTACGTAGAGCACGTGAAAGTCTTTATTGGCCGGGAATGAACGCCGAAGTAAAAGATTATATACAGAGATGCGAAACATGTCGAACATTCGAACGTAAACAACAGAAAGAGACACTTATATCACACGAAATACCAAGTCGTCCATGGTCAAAAGTAGGAATCGATCTAATGACATTTCAAAGTAAGAACTATCTAGTGACAGTAGATTATTATTCTAACTACTGGGAAGTCGATTATCTTGAAGATACTCTTGCGCTAACAGTAATCAGAAAACTCAGAGCTCAGTTTGCAAGGCACGGTATACCCGATGTGTGTTTTACAGACAACGGTCCACAATTTGACTGTGGAGAGTTTAGAAAATTTAGCAGACTTTGGGAATTTAAACATGACACTTCTTCTCCATTGTATGCTCAAAGCAATGGAAAAGTGGAACAAACAGTACAAACAGTAAAATGGTTAATGAAGAAATCAAAATTTGACAAAAAGGATCCATATTTAGCATTTCTCGATTTTAGAAATACACCAACCGAGGGTTTTGACAATAGTCCAGCTGAAAAACTTATGAACAGAAAGACTAGAACACTTTTACCAACGAAAGAAAGTCTTCTGAAACCGAAAGTGATTACTCCGAATAAAGTACAAACAGAATTAACAAAACAAAAACAGAAGCAACAATTCTATTACAATCAAGGAACAAAAGATTTACCGATGTTAAAGAATGGAGATACCGTAAGAATACAACCGTCAAACTTCAACAAAGAGTGGAAGAAAGGAACTATCAAACAACAGGTCAACATCAGATCGTACGAAGTTGATGTTGGAACGCGAACCATACGTAGAAATCGTCGTCAACTTAAACACACACTAGAAGAGGATAACAATGAACCTACAGAAATTGAAAGAGACAATTCCGACTTTGAACATGGAGAAATAAACAATCAAGACAATCTTGAAAATGCGACAGAAATCGAAAATGCGAAAGAAACACCGATTATGACACGATCAGGAAGAGTTGTAAAACCACCAGCACGATTTAAGGATTTTGTGTGTGATTAGATCACAAGTGCGCGCAGGGCATAATAATCCCTGAAGTGATCTCGTGTAAGTAATGTAACATAATTATATACCCGTCTATTAGAGAAGTAGTGTTTTCAAACAATCGCTAGGATATGTTTTATGTATGCAAAACAATCATTATGACAATATCTTTGACTTTAACTTCGCATTTAGACATTAAATTTCCTAAGTGTTGAATATGATTTTATTTGGTAAAACAAATTTTATGTATGACTTTAATTGGTAAAATAACTTTTATGTAATTATTTTTATTTAAAGAAGAAGGGATGTGACAATACTATTAATATTTCAATATCAGAACTCAGTCAGAATTAATTTAGATATACCTGCACAACCAAAATGTATTAATAGATTGCTGACGTAGCATGCACACACACTCTCTTGTTATCATGTAGCTAATTAAATATGTAGACTGAAACTGCCTTTGTGTTCATCGCCTCACACCATTCCGAAACAGCACCTATTTAGCAAAAATAGCAGCGGACATCTTACAAGATTTCCTAGAGACTACACAATTTGTATTTTTATGATTTGATACTATGCACAATCTTTCAACATAGGTGAAAATATTTAGATATGCCCAAAACGTTCACAGTATTTTTCAATAGATGAAGTGTTTACTGAAAAAGCTAAATCTGTTATTCGACTTTTGACAATGCGAATTTAAGCATAGATGCAATTTGGGTACTCCTCATTTCAGAATCATTGATGGTTTGTAGGTCAGTTTAGACCAATTTTTCTATGATTCCATATGGATTAAAAATCGAATTGGTATACCTATATAATAAAGAAGGATATGGCTACAAAATAAACACAGAATGGACATTATTGTCTATATCATAAAAAAACGTAGGTGAAAAAACTGTCAAAATAGATGCAATTTGGGTACCGTCACGTTATATTTAAAAAACTCTTGTTACTGTTATTCATATTATAAACACTTAACATTTTAACTATCAAATTTAATATATTATAAAAATCAAAATACAACAACAACACAACTCTCCTTCAGAAAATAAACCCTATCATGTACCTGTATATGGCTTAGGGAAAATTTTATGTAATTTGAAAAATATTACAAACCAAATGAGCCTTTTTCAACTGATTTTTATAGTTCGTTCTTATGTTGTACTGTTATACTCTTTCCCAGGTTAGGGGGAGGGTTGGGATCTCGCTAACATGTTTAACCCCGCCACATTATTTATGTATGTGCCTGTGCCAAGTCAGGAGGCTGTAATTCAGTGGTTGTCGTTTGTGTATGTGTTACATATATTTGTTTTCGCTCATTTTTTTTTATATAAATAAGGCCGTTAGTTTTCTCGTTTGAATTGTTTGACATTGTCATATCGGGGCCTTTTATAGCTGACTAGATATGCGGTATGGGCTTTGCTCATTGTTGAAGTCCGTATGGTGACCTATAGTGGTTAATGTCTGTGTCATTTTGGTCTCTTGTGGACAGTTGTCTCATTGGCAATCATACCACATCTTGTTTTTTTTATGAATATGCAGGGTGAGTGCTTTTCAACCTAAATAGTTGGCCAGTATATAGTGTGAAAATAGGTGATACAACACTTAAAAGAAATTGAGCTTAATGCACAATTCAATTTCTACAAGAGCTTGCATTGGTTATAGAAAATTATGAAAAGGAACACATGAGGATTGCAATAAAATGATAGTTACCCAGAAGTAATACTGGTAGATACTACTTATAAGACAAATAGCCTGAGAATGCCACTCTACTTAATAATCATTGAAGATGGGAATGGACAAAGTGAAATAGTTGCTATGTTTTTGCTTACACAGGAGGAGGAATTTATACTTTCACTTAGTACTAGTACTTGAACAATTCAAATTAAAGAACAAAAATTCGGAAAATATACGAGCTATGTTAACTAATAAAGACATGACTGTAAGAAATGGAATTTTAGACAAGAAGTTTCAATCGAAAAATTGGGGATAACAGTTGGTGAGAAAATTAAAGCATAAGAAATCATGCAGAAGATAGTCTACTCAACCGATGAACAAGTTGAAGCAAGACCTAAACTTTTAACTGCCTCTTGTTTGGACTCAATGGTATTGATTTAATTAAAAAGTATTGTCAAAAAGATGCATGGGAAGCTATTAAGAGCGTATATAAAGAGAAGAAAAAGAATCCTATCTTCATATGCAACATATGCACACATGATGCAGATTCAAAGGAAGTCAGTGTAATATGTAGTTCCTATTTGGAGTGGGAACATTTATCTTGTGCTAGATTAAAACAACTGCCAAAGGCAAAGAATTTGTTTTGTAACAATTGCAAATGTTAAATCATGTGTCCTTTCAAAAATCATAGCAAACAAATTTCAATATTGTCTTTTTTAAGATATAAGTGTTACATAACACTATTTTTATCGCATGGCAGGATATTTAAACCATAGATTTTACACAGATTTAGACATCTTCAATATTTTATTTTTGATTGTACTGTATTTTTAATGCTTGATATTGTGATCAAATGATTTTAAATCATTATTAAGCTTTTTTATTCTCTACTAATCACATCAATGCACAGTTTTATTCAGTGCCGGCTAAATAGCAAATTTGCTATTTTGCCGGTGCTGGTCAAATAGCCTCTGCCTTTTTTTTAACTTAAAGTAGGAAAATTCATTATATTAATTGTATACTTTAGGGATAGGCATTACCTTCAGGGGTTATCCTTTATTAATGAGGGGTTGTTCCCAACTGAAATTTTTTTTTCTTTCAAATTTTGAAGGCATGGGGATGAAATTTTATAAACAAGGGTGAGAATTGTCTAAAGGAATATATTTGTTTATTTCAGTGATAGCAGAGACATATAATTCAATTGTATTATATGTCTCTGGTGATAGTTTTGTCATATTTGTCTAAAGTGTTTTTTTTCTATTGAAAATGATTGATGTGAATACATTTTACAATCTAATTTGGTTGAAATATATATCTAATTTTTTAACAGAACTTAATATTTATCATGCTTATGTTTATCTCGTCATTGCTCGTCATGCTCGTGAGGAATTGAAAATTATCCAAAATAAAATTCAACCAAATAAACATATGAACATGATTAACAACCTGTGACAATTCTGCTTCTAACAGTACCAAGTTGCTTAAAATCAAACCAGAAATGACCTGAAAATATTTTTTTGAAAAGAAATGTAGTTTTATGTGAAAACAATGAACATGTATGCAAATGTATAGAATAAAAAATATCAAGTCACTTTTACTTATGGCTGCACAGTGCAATTTGTAGGTATTCATTGCTCTTGAAAGGACAAATTATTCATGTACCAAATTTTGTGTTTTTTGCAGAAACCATTATTTAAATAACTCCTAGAAAAAATAGTAGGAAAAACTGTCCATCATCATGTTCATGTACCAATGATGTAAATAACAATAACTACTAATAATTCTACATGGCTAAACTCGTTAGTTGACTCCTCAGAAGTTTGCCCTGAAAAGAGACATATATAAGGCATGGTGGAGGTGGCATTAAGTTTTACCCTTGTCCATCCGTCCATATGTCCTAAATTTGGTTTCCGTTCTCTAACTTAAGTTTGCCTCAACCAAATGTTATGAAACTTATACACATTGTTTACTACCACAAACCACAGACCAAGTTTGAATTTTGGTTGCATCACTTTAACTGTTCTAGAATTATACCCTTTTATAATTGGAAAAATTGCAAAAAATTTAGTTTCAGTTCTGTAATGTACAATGTAAGTTTGTCTCAACCAAATGTTATGAAACTTATACACAATTGCTTATTACCACAAAATACAGATCCAGTATGAGTTTTGGTGAGGACACTTTCATGGTTCTTGAGTAATTAATGTTCCTTTATAATGTTGTATGCAAGCAGAGGCATCACCTGTATCAATGGGGACAGTCATTCTCCATTATAATACGACCGCAAAAATTTTAATTTTTCGTCGTATATTGCTATCACGTTGGCGTCGTCGTCCTGCGTCGTCGTCGTCGTCGTCCGAATATTTTTAGTTTTCGCACTCTAACTTTAGTAAAAGTGAATAGAAATCTATGAAATTTTAACACAAGGTTTATAACCACAAAAGGAAGGTTGGGATTGATTTTGGGAGTTTTGGTCCCAAAATTTTAGGAATTAGGGGCCAAAAAGGGCCCAAATAAGCATTTTCTTGGTTTTCGCACTATAACTTTAGTTCAAGTAAATAGAAATCTATGAAATTTTGACACAAGGTTTATGACCACAAAAGGAAGGTTGGGATTGATTTTGGGAGTTTTAGTTCAAACAGTTTAGGAATTAGGGGCCAAAAAAGGGCCCAAATAAGCATTATTCTTGGTTTTCGTACAATAACTTTAGTATAAGTAAATAGAAATCAATGAAATTTAAACACAAGGTTTATGACCACAAAAGGAAGGTTGGGATTGATTTTGGGAGTTGAGGTCTGAACAGTTTAGGAATTAGGGGCCAAAAAGGGGCCCAAGTAAGCATTATATTCTTGGTTTTGGCACCATAACTGTAGTATAAGTAAATAGAAATCTTTGAAATTTAAACACAAGGTTTATGACCATAAAAGGGAGGTTGGGTTTGATTTTGGGAGTTTTGGTCCCAACAGGTTTTTAGGAATAAGGGGCCCAAAGGGGTTTAAAATTGAACTTTGTTTGATTTCATCAAAAAATGAATAATTGGGGTTCTTTGATATGCCGGATCTAACTGTGTATGTAGATTCTTAATTTTGGTCCCGTTTTCCAATTGGTCTACATTAAGGTCCAAAGGGTCCAAAATTAAACTTAGTTTGATTTTAACAAAAATTGAATCCTTGGGGTTCTTTGATATGCTGAATCTAAAAATGTACTTAGATTTTTGATTATTGGCCCAGTTTTCAAGTTGGTCCAAATCGGGGTCCAAAATTAAACTTTGTTTGATTTCATTAAAAATTGAATAAATGGGGTTCTTTGATATGCCAAATCTAACTGTGTATGTAGATTCTTAATTTTTAGTCCCGTTTTCAAATTGGTCTACATAAAATACCAAAGGGTCCAAAATTAAACTAAGTTTGATTTTAATAAAAATTGAGTTCTTTGGCTTTTTTGATATGCTGAATTTAATCATGTACTTAGATTTTTGATTATGGGCCCAGTTTTCAAGTTGGTTCAAATCAGGATCCAAAATTATTATATTAAGTATTGTGCAATAGCAAGAAATTTTCAATTGCACAGTATTCAGCAATAGCAAGAAATCTTCAATTGCACAGTATTGTGCAATAGCAAAAAATGTTCAATTGCACAGTATTGTGCAATAGCAAGAAATCTTCAATTGCACAGTATTGTGCAATAGCAAATATTTTCAATTGCACAGTATTGCGCAATAGCAAGAAATATCTAATTGCACAATATTGTGCAATAGCAAGAAATTTTCAATTGATTGGAGTTATCTTTCTTTGTCCAGAATAGTAGTTGAATCAACTTAAATCATTGTTTTAAACAATGCATAATGTATTCACTTTTACTACCAACTGATAAATTAAAACACTCTTTACCATTCAGTGATAACAAGCACTTTTTGTTACATTTTGATATTTTATGATGTATTTAAATGAGTAGTTATTGTTGCAAACTCCATTAGAAATTTGAATTGAGATCAGTTTTGAAAAAAGGGAAAGGGGGATGTGAAAAAAAAATGTTGGGGGGGGGGGGGTTAATTTTTCTCATTTCAGATTTCATAAATAAAAAGAAAATGTCTTCAAACATTTTTTTGAGAGGATTATATTCAACAGCATAGTGATTGCTCAAAGACAAAAAAAATATTTTAAGTTCATTAGACCACATTCATTCTGTGTCCAAAACCTATGCTGTGTCAACTTTTTAATCACAATCCAAATTTAGAGCTGAATCCAGCTTGAATGTTGTGTCCATACTTGCCCCAACCGTTCAGGGTTCAACCTATGCGGTCGTATAAAGCTTCGCCCTGCGGAGCATCTAGTTTTAAAATACTTTAAATTGATATGAAAAGGGGAATGAATGGCACTGTTCATAAAGCAGCAATAATAATTGCCATGACAACTTGGAATGCCAGGACACACCTTACTTTTTATTTAATTCCCAATCAATTTGAGAATATAAAAAAGAAGATGTGGTATGATTGCCAATGAGACAACTGTCCACAAGAGACACAGACATTAACAACTATAGTTCACCGTACAGCCTTCAACAATGAACAAAGCCCATACCGCATAGTCAGCTATAAAAGGCCCTGATGAGACAATGTAAAACGATTCAAACGAGAAAACTAACGGCCTTATTTATATAAAAAAATGAACGAAAAACAAATATGTAACACAAAAAACAACGGAAACCACTGAATTACATGCTCCTGACTTGGGACAGGCACATACTTAAATAATGTGGCGGGGTTAGACATGTTAGCGGGATCCCAACCCTCCTCCTAACCTGGGACAGTGGTATAACAGTACAGCATAAGAACAAACTATAAAAATCAGTTGAAAAAGGCTTAACTCATCAGATGGACAAAAATACAAGTGGACGTGGCCAGGTACTTGTACATCCCGACAAAAAAAGACAGTAGGAACAGATCTGAGAGTACTCACAGTTATCTGACTGCTAGTTCAAAGCCAATAAAAACTAATAAAAAGTTTGTAAAGCTTCAAATAAATTCAAAGAGGATGGAAGACTTCCGTGCCCAAGCTAAAAATTAAAAGGGACAGCTGGGTGCCACTGGAGGACAGCACATTTTTAGGTTTTAAATCACGCCTCTATCATGTCTATTGTGCTCTTTCCAATAAAATATTGAAAATTGAAATTGAAAATTGAATAGGAAAGGCACAGCTCAATTTTTTTTAGGGGGTGGGGGTCTAAGTTTCTGTGGGTTTCCATCTTGGCTTTGTATCACATGTTCACATTGATATTTTTCTACTGTATATATATATATATATATATATATATACATGTTAATTGACAATAAGGATGCATAAGTTGCTGTTTTGATTGTTTATTCTATATAATTTTGATTTGAGAAGTCATTCATACATTGTCATATATTAATAATTTAATTTTGGATGTAACACGGCTTCTGATTGGTTGACGTTATTTTGTTATGAGCCCATAGACATAATTAAGTCATGTGACCGTGACGTCATCAATGTTTTTTCATGGTTTTCTAGGGTTTAAAATGGAATTTAGAATTAAATTATAAGAAATGACTGTAATATTTTTTCTGTCTATTCAAAATAACATAAAAAATGAGGTGCACACTGTTAAATAACCAGCTACGCACGTTATTCAGTGCACGTGTGCACCAAATTTTTAATGTTATTTCTTCATAGACAGAAAAAATATTAAATTCATTCCTTAAATGTTATAAATTAATACATGGAAATGATCCATACATCACATCATCATGATCATTGTTAACTGAAGGAGGCAAAATAAGCGTACTGTTAAAATCAAAACTTACTTTAAACATAATAGTAACAGTCAACTCCCTCACAGAAGCAGAAATATACTCCGCGTAATTGGTTTGATAACGTAAGAACATTAATTATATGTGCCAATTTTCATGAAAATGTCAATAGTGCATTTTTAGCTCACCTGGCCCAAAGGGCCAAGTGAGCTTTTCCCATCACTTTGCGTCCGGCGTCGTCCTGCGTCGTTAACTTTTACAAAAATCTTCTCCTCTGAAACTACTGGGCCAAATTAATCCAAACTTGGCCACAATCATCTTCGGGTTATTTTGTTAAAAAAATGTGTCCGGTGACCCGGCCAACCAATCAAGATGGCTGCCACGGCTAAAAATAGAACATAGGGGTAAAATGCAGTTTTTGGCTTATAACTCAAAAACCAAAGCATTTAGAGCAAATCTGACATGGGTAAAATTGTTTATCAGGTCAAAATCTATCTGCTCTGAAATTTTCAGATGAATTGGACAACCCGTTGTTGGGTTGAAGCCCCTGAATCGGTAATTTTAAGGAAATTATGCTGTTTTTTGTTATCTTGAATATTATTATAGATAGAGATAAACTGTAAACAGCAATAATGTTCAGCAAAGTAAGATTTACAAATAAGTCAACATGACCGAAATGGTCAATTGACCCCCTAAGGAGTTATTGTCCTTTATAGTAAATTTTTAACAATTTTCATAAAATTTGTAAATTTTTATTAACATTTTCCATTGAAACTACTGGGCCAAGTTCATTATAGATAGAGATAATTGTAAGAAGCAAGACTGTTTAGTAAATTAAGATGTACAAACACATCACTATCACCAAAACACAATTTTGTCATGAATCCATCTGCTTCTTTTGTTTAATATTCACATAGACCAAGGTGAGCGACACAGGCTCTTTAGAGCCTCTAGTTAAAATTTAAAATAGAATGTATTTATTTTTACAAAGTTTGAAATCCTTAACAATGTTTTAATATGGCAATGCAACTCATTCATGTTATTATATTCATGATATTCTACAGGAGATTCCAAACCAAACACTATACCTGAAAGGCTGAGCTATCCCTTTAGCTGTCAAGTGGTGACCTGAAATTATAAAAAGTTGAAATATGAACTCGGGTATGTAACATTTATTCATTAATCAAGTTTGAAGTAGCATTTCATGTGCAAATTTATGAATGTAAATATATTTATCTCCATACCTTATATATCATGTACTGACGTGGAAAGGTAACACCTGGCCACCGAAAGCTTCATTTTTATGAAGCCCAGGTGGTCGTGTGGTCTAGGGGGACGGCTACAGTGCAGGCAATTTGGTGTCAAGATATCTCAGTAGCATGGGTCTCGAATCCTGACAAGGGAAAAACAAAAAATTTGCGAAAGCAAATTTACTGATCTAGCATTGTTGGGTTGATGTTTAGACGAGCTGTATATTTATAGATATACAACTCGTCTAAACATCAACCCAACAATGTTAGATCTGTAAATTTGCTTTTGCAAATTTTTGGTTGTTCCCTCGCCGGAATTCGAACCCATACTACTGTGATAGCGTGACACCAAATTGCCTGCACTGCAGCCGTCCCACTAGACCACACGACCACCTGGGCTCTTAAAAATAGAGCTTTCGCTGGCCGTGTGTTACCTTTCCATGTCAGTTTTAATCTAGCGGCGTACTGCAGTACATGATATATAAGGCATGAAGATGTTATTGTTACAGATCAGCTAAATTATCTATAGTAAAGGATCCTGCAAATTAATGGAAGATACAGTCACAGAAAATAATTATATTTATAAGTACGTCTGAGTCAGTGACAACCCTACAACAAATGTATCCATCGGATCGCCATCAATGATGGTGATACATGGCTGTGTACATAATGTATATACAACTCGTCTAAACATCAACCCAACAATGTTAGATGGATTTAACTCTCTTCAGTGACAGCTTTAAGCAAAAACATGTCTCAGCATTCAACTCAAAAGCTATCCAAACTTTCAAACAGACTTTTTCAGAAGGGATATATAGTTTTAAAAGAAACTGTTGTCAGGTCATTAAAGATGGCAAAATTTAGTAATACTATTGATTCACTCATACTAGTCCTAGAGTCTTTCATAGGAAATAAACACATTTATTCTAAAATAAGTTATTGGCATGATACAGGTTATGTTCTCATATATATATTTTATGATGGTATGATACTTAACCCCTAACAGGAGGTATTGTGCTTGATTTTCATATGATGAAGACATAATCTTTCTATATTCAGTTTAATTGAGAGCTGGCATGTCAGTACCTGCTAGTGTTCCTTTGTTAATTCATGTATGATCATGTGTATGATATCATTGTCATTTATAATTAGCTTAGGTTTTTGTTATGGCCCATTTATTATGCTCCATTTATGGGCATTATTTTTTCTGGTCAATGCATCTGTCAGTCCAATCATCTGTTGTCCGTGCTGCTTCAGGTTAAAGTTTTGGGGCAAGGTAGTTTTTGATGAAGTTATAGTCAAATCAACTTAAAACTAAGTACATTGTAAATAAATTATGTTCCCTAGTATGATATGATCTTTCTATTTTTAATACCAAATTAGAGTTTTTATCCCAATTTCATGGTCCACTGAACATAGAAAATGATAGTGGGAGTTGGGTCCGATGACACTGCCCATGAACCAAGATGGCTGACATGGCAAAAATAGTACATACATTGTAGGGTAAAATGCAGTTTTTAGCTCACCTGGCCCGAAGGGCCAAGTGAGCTTTTCCCATCACTTTGCGTCTGGCGTCCTTCGTTAACTTTAAAAAAATCTTCTCCTCTGAAACTACTTGGCCAAATTAAACCAAACTTGGCCACAATCATCATTGGGGTATCTAGTTTAAAAAATGTATCCAGTGACTCGGCCAACCAACCAACATGGCCGCCACGTCTAAAAATAGAACATAAGGGTAAAATGCAGTTTTTGGCTTATAACTCAAAAACCAAAGCATTTAGAGCAAATCTGACATGGGTAAAATTATTTATCAGGTCAAGATCTATCTGCCCTGAAATTATCAGATGAATCGGAGAACCCGTTGTTGGGTTGCTGCCCCTGAATTGGTAATTTTAAGGAAATTTTGCTGTTTTTGGTTATTATCTTGAACATTATTATAGATACAGATAAACTGTAAACAGCAATAATGTTCAGCAAAGTAAGATTTACAAATAAGTCTAACTGACCGAAATGGTCAAATGACCCTTAGGAGTTATTGCCCTTTATAGTCAATGTTTAACCATTTTTCGTAAATCTTAGTAATCTTTTACAAAAATCTTCCGCTCTGAAACTACTGGGCCAAATTAATCCAAACTTGGCCACAATCATCTTTGGGGTATCTAGTTTAAAAAATGTGTCTGGTGACCCGGCCATCCAACCAAGATGGCCGCCATGGCTAAAAATAGAACATAGGGGTAAAATGCAGTTTTTGGTTTATAACTCAAAAACCAAAGCATTTAGAGCAAATCTGACACATGTTTATTTGTTTATCAGGTCAAGGTCTATCTGCCCTGAAAGTTTCAGATGAATCGGACAACCTGTTGTTGGGTTGCTGCCCATAAATTGGTAATTTAAAGGAAATTTTACTGTTTTTTGTTATTATTATCTTTAATATTATTATAGATAGAGATAAACTGTAAACAGCAATAATGTTCAGCAAAGTAAGATTTACAAATAAGTCAAACTGACCGAAATGGTCAGTTGACCCCTTTAGGAGTTATTGCCCTTTATAGTCAATTTTTAACCATTTTTCGTAAATCTTAGTAATCTTTTAGAAAAATCTTCTCCTCTGAAACTACTCGGCCAAATTAATCCAAACTTGGCCACAATCATCTTTGGGGTATCTAGTTTAAAAAATGTGTCTGGTGACCCAGCCATCCAACCAAGATGGCCACCATGGCTAAAAATAGAACATAGGGGTAAAATGCAGTTTTTGGTTTATAACTCAAAAACCAAAGCATTAAGAGCAAATCTGACAAGGGTAAAATTGTATATCAGGTCAAGATCTATCTGCCCGGAAATTTTAAGATGAATCGGACAACCCGTTAATGGGTTGCTGCCCCTAAATTGGTAATTTTAAGGAAATTTTACTGTTTTGGGTTATAATCTTGAATATTATTATAGATAGAGATAAACTGTAAACAGCAATAATGTTCAGCAAAGTAAGATTTACAAATAAGTCAACATAACTGAAATGATCAATTGACCCCCTAAGGAGTTATTGTCCTTTATAGTCAATTTTTAACAATTTTCATAAAATTTGTAAATTTTTACTAACATTTTCCACTGAAACTACTTGGCCAAGTTCATTATAGATAGAGATAATTGTAAGCAGCAAGAATGTTCAGTAAAGTAAGATCTACAAACACATCACTAAAATTGTTCATTAGGTCAAGATCTATCTACCCTGAAAGTTCCAGACCAATTGGACATCTTTTTGTTGGGTTGCTGCCCCTGAATTGGTAAGAAAATTTTGCAGTTTTTGGTTATTATCTTGAATATTATTATAGAGATAAACTGTAAACAGCAATAATGTACAGCAAAGTAAGAACTACAAATAAGTCAACATGACCAAAATGGTCAATTGACCCCTTAAGGAGTTATTGCCCTTTATAGTTCATTTTTAACAATTTTTTACAATTTTGTAATTTTTGTGTAAAGTTTTACAAATTATTTTCAACTGTCACTTCTGGGCCAAATTAATTATAGATAGAGATAACTGTAAGCATCAAGAATGTCCAGTGAAGTTAGATTTACAAACACATCACCAACACCAAAACACAATTTTGTCATGTGTCCTTTGTTTAATATGCACAAAGACCAAGGTGAGCGACACAGGCTCCTTAGAACAACTGAAGACTACTTTCAGATACAGGATTTTCTTGCTGTCTTAACGTTGCTGATGGGGCATAACATTTAAACCCTGTCTGTTTGTACATGTAAGTACGTGTGTTCATCCCAAAATTTAATTTGCCTCAATATAAAGGTTATGAAACTGAAACATGATGGCATTTTCATGATTTTGGGTAGCGTCACTTTTACCCATCTTGAGTTACATCCCTTTATATTGTTATATGCATGAGAGGGCATCATCTGCACTGTGCTATGGACACATTGCCCATTTATTTAATATCATGTAGCGTAATACATATGTTTTTAAATCATTTTAGGAAATGTAGTACTGCCTGATTTAAGTGGAAGCGTCTATCCAGCAGATAATGATGCAGGAATGGAGTTGTTAGATAATTTATGTGAGTAAAATGTATATTCTTCCACTGCATTGAGTTATATAAGATATTTATTCACTGGAGACAGTCATGACAGTTGAATTTTCAAATATTAGATTATAAGGCATAGAAATTTGTTATTTCATGGTTGTGGCATTCAATATAATATGTGTACACAGAATACCCTTGCTAAAATAGTGCAGGATATCACAAGATTTCCCCAGGATATCTCAGGATAATCTTGAGAAAAATCACAGGGCAATCTTGAGATATCCTGATCCTGAGATAGGGTCAAACATGGGACGGTATTGGAACAAGGATATTCCAGGGATATCCAGGGACCATCCAGACCATAAATTTCCTAGTAGAAAATCCTGTGATAATCCTGTTCTCAGGATTCTCAGGTCCTGGTCTCAGGAAATTATCCTGATGTCAGGATTTACAGATTTGCTTGCATTGAGTTGGCCCTGGGATAATCCTGGTATATCCTGTGAATATCCTGAGAATGTCCTTAGTTCAGGACCAATAAATGTCTTACATTAATTCTATAAGAAATTACAAAATTTGAGTAAAGTCCTTTTTTTTATTTTTCTATTGCAAATATTTTCTTAAATTAGTTTAAACCCATATTCCTCATTCTAAGCAAGGGCGGATTCAGCCATTTCAAAAAGGGTGGTTCCCAACCCAGGATAAATGGGGGTCCAACTATATGTCCCTTTTCAAATGCAATGATTGTCCAAAAAAACAACAAGACCCCTCCCTTAAATACGCCACTGAATGACTGATAAGGTATGTTTGCCCTGGTACACAGGGGCTCGTTAGTGAGTCGCATGAGATCTTACTGTCAATGGCGGTATCTTATGGTTTTTTTTTATGTAGGTTACAACCGTCATTGACTGTTTGAATTACATTACATGTAGTTAGGCAGCAACCATTTAATTTTTGCAGGGTGGGGGGGACTATGGATTTTTTTGAAAATAAAGTTTGTTTCTAGTTTTTGGAGAAAAAAATAATTTGTTTTTGACCCTGAGAAAAAAAATATGTTTGTTTCACCCTCAGCTGCAACTACATGTAATGCTAAAATTGAAAGAAAAATTGTTTTTTCGACCTGTTCGATACATTGTTTAAATGCAAAAAAAAAAAGGTTTTTCCGAAAAGCAAACTTGTTGGCCAATTTTATTAATGGCTGTTCATATTGTTAAATTACCAATAAAAATGGTACACCAGTGGCGTATCAAAGGGGGTTCCCTTTTTTTTAGAACATAAAGTACGCTCACATTGAGGTGACAATCTCGTCCCAAATTATATCGGCCAAAAGTTGATCCGTCACCGTACCGGTATTATGAAAATAAATCAAGGATGTCGCAAACAAATATTTTTTAATATGCAGTTTTTTATGAAGTATAATAAAAATAATCTTTAGTTTGAACGGAACATGGTACATGCGAATGAACAAGTGCCGAAGTGGAGTCACCATCTAGGACGGTATATTTAGGGCCGAACTGTTCAGACCTGTTCAGTACAATTACGAAAAACCGCGAGGTCCTACAATTTGTTTACATTTTGCATACGTTGAGAAATCTATCATTGCTGTTCATCTGATATTTGTTCTAAGTTATTTATATGCCGGACGACAATTAATAGAAAGGCACATATATAAACTTGGAGAAAATCAGAATTTACATCTGTAGGGAAAGCTAAGAAGGGTCAAAAGATACCAGTTACAAAAAAATGTACCGCCACCGGCACTGTAAGTTCAAAGTTCAAAGTTCTTTATTTTCCAATTAAGGGCCCCTAACGGGACATAATGACAGTTACAACTCTGATTCTAAACACACATATAATGAAGATAAAATTAAAATTTAGCTGTATGATAAATAAAACCAAACAACTCTGCATATCCGGCAATGACAAAATTATGTGTGTTTCAACACTTCCAAAATAGCTGGAATGAACAGAACAGAACAGAACATATTTTATATCCAATTAAGGGCCCACAAGGGGCATACAGAGCATACATGAATAAGGAAAAAGACTATTGATTTGCATAGATACATCATGTACATAGATCGATACAAATGTGATTTTTTTATTGATGTCATTTAAATTATGATCTTAACCTGCTTAGGCTTAGTCCAAGATTACTCTGAAGTACAGACAACAGTGGCGGATCTAGAAATTTTCATAAGTGGGGGCCCACTGACTGCCTAAGAGGGGGCCCGTTTCGGTCATGCCTCAGTGATTCCCTAGATAATCAACCAAATTTTTCCCAGAAAAGGGGGTCCCTTACCCCCTGGGCTCTCCCTTAATCTGCCTCTGGACAAGCTGGGGCGTAGCCCCAACTTGTGGCCCCGTCTTGCAAAACTGCCATTGGACATCAGAGTAATCCTCACTATGCCAGACAAGCTTTCTTGGACACCCTGCTGTTTTTATCACAAAAATCTCTGACTTTGAAATACTGTAAAACTGAAACTCGTTATGCTTCCTGAACAGGGAGATCAGCAGTAACTGTGTAAATAAGTTAACTGTCAAAATATGTTTAATATTTTTAATTAACACCATAATTTGGGTATTTTAAAAATGTTTGACAAAATACTTTTTGTTTCTTCCCCCTATTCTATCACTCTTCACAAATCCTTGCCAAAAAACCTTATTTAATTTAACAAACAACAGTTAATTTCAGTCCCAAAGATATTTTTTATTTGAATTTGTGATACAGATGATATTATTTCTTAAGTCCCAATACCAGGAATCATTAAGGATTTTATTTCAGTTTATTCATTCAGGAAGAAAGTGTAAAGTTTCTGAAAGTAGGATGAATGTTGAAGGAAAAGTCCTGACATAGCCTGGTCTATATTATATTTATTTTGGAAAGTCTTGAGATATCCTGAGAATTCCCCTAGTTTACAGCTGCTTGATTTGAAAGTCCTGGCATTTCCTGAAATTCTCCCATCAACTTTTTCCCTAAAAAAAGGGCTAAATGTTTTACAGGATATTTTCAGGATTTCCCAGGATAATCTTGAGATATCCTGGTTAAAAAAATTGTCAGGATTTATTTCTGCAAGGGTTTAAAATTATCAGCAATATATAATTACATTACATTTTTGTGTACATGTATGTTTCAGAAGAATCTGTTATAATTTTGATTGGATAACAATGCTTGTGCATCAATTTTTACTACAACATGTACAATTCACCTTCATATTCCAATGTAGTTTAACATTTTATAATCCTGGTACCTTTGATAACTAATTATGATGACACATGATTTTTTAATCACAACAAAGTGTTATTTTAAGAAATAAATGATAAAAATCGATATTTTATGATCATAGCAGAAAAATGTAACGCCATAATAGGCTCTATTGTCCGGAACTGTTAACTATGTTTTATCTCTCTCTCTCTTCGCTCTCAATTGTAAACCAAACATCACTGTATACTTGTAGTAGACTAAATCAGTATTAAACAAGTAACTTTGAATTGCAGTTAAGTAATGACTTAATGCCCTTGTGTAGTTTCATCCTAACTGGCGTAATTATCAGTATTGAATGCTTAATTCTTTTAGTAATTTCATAGGGTTGTAAAAGTGTTGAACGTGCACATATTTTTTAGAATGAATCGTTTCCGCACTTCAAACAAATTGTTCTTTGGTCATCATTTTTACAGCTTAATGAATTTACAAAAAAAGCATTCAATTCTTAAATAAAAGTTCAACAAAAAGAGATTTTTGTCATGAATTCCACAACGTAGAAGAGTGTCACTTGTTGAAGATGAACATTGTCCTAGGTGAGCAACACAGGCTCTTAGAACCTTAAGTTTTTATCTCGCCTGGCATGACAGAGTCAAAAGGTGAGACTTTGGTATGATTTTTCCACCAGCAGTGGTAGCATCAACAATAAATTAGTATTTGATTAGGTCAGTTTATGGGTAGGTCAATGCATTGTAATATATTTGGTATGCTTTGTGAGTTAAAGAGAGTGAGGGCCCCATGTGAGATTATGCCATCACATGGCGTCCATCGTCTGTCGTCTCCGTAAACTATTTCTAAAATCTTCTTCTCTGAAACTTCTAGGCCAAATTCCTACAAACTTAAACTAAATTTTCCTTAGGGTATACAGTTTAGAAATTGTATCCGAAGTCTTCATCCATCGACAAACATGGCCGCCTTTGCTCAAAATGGAACAAAGTGGTCAAACGCAGTTTTTGCCTTATATCTCAAAAACTAAAGCTTTTATAGCAAATCTGATGTGGAGTAAAAGAGTTCAATCAAAATCTATCAGCCCTGAAATTTTCAGATGAAACAGACAACCATTGGTATTTTTAAGGAAATTTTGCAGTTTTTTGTTATAATCTTGAATGTTATTATAGATATATATTATATATATAAACTGTAAACAACAATAATGTTCAGCAAATTAAGATCTACAAAAATATGACCAAAATGTCAATTGGAGTTATTGCCCTTTAAACACAATTTTACACAATTTGTTCATCCAATTTGCTCACATTTAAAAAAAAATCTCTAAAACTATTGTGCTTAAATTCTCAACTTTAAATTAAATGTTCCTTTGGGAATCTAGTTTATGATCCATCAACAAACATGGCTGGCATGGCTAAAAATAGAACATAGGTTTTTGGCTTATATCTCAGAAACTTAAGCATTTAGAGCAAATCTGACATCGGTTAAAATGTTCAAAAGGTCAAGCAAGATCTATCAGCCCTAACATTTTCAGACAAATTGTTTATTTTACATGTTTTACAGAAATTTTGCAGTTTTTGGTTATTATCTTGAATATTATTGAAGATAGACTGAACTGAGATACACTGTAAACAGCAAAAATGTTCAGCCCTGAATGCTATATAATATAGTTAATAGCTATATAATATAGTTAATTGCTACCTTAGTTTGCTATTAATAAGTATTGAAATGTGCATTGTTATTAAATGTAATATCAGTATTTAGTTCAAATATAATCTTAAATCAATCCTAATTCTATCTTATTCATTCAAATGTGACGTCATTTTTCATTTTTTGATGATCTGTTTTACAAATTCAAATGTGACGTAATTTTTTTGTCATTTTTTACAATTTCAAATATGACGTCACTTGGCGTTGAGGTTTCAACTTATTTGGATGTGTCTATTTTTTGTGATGCATTTTGTCGGTTATATAATGTATTTCGGTTGTTTCCTGTAATTAGTTAATACTTCAGTTTTATCATATATCTTTTGTATAGTCATTTTATAAAATTTACTGTTTGCAAAAGTATAAATTATTCTAAATAATAGGGATGTTCTGGTACCTAACAGAAAACCCTGGCCATTTTTGGCACAACTTTTTTGAACTTTTGGTCCTCAATGCTGTTAAACTTTGTTTTTGTTTCGGCTTTCAAACTTTTGTATCTGGGCATCACTAGTAAGTCCGATGTGGACAAAATGCACTTCTGGCGTATTAAAATTTTTTACTTGTTGCCTTTTGTTAGCTATTTTTCGTGTGTTTCTTTGTCAATTGTGTTCTCCTATTTATTTATATTGTAGTCCTGTAATGTTGTGTTGTCATTTTAATGTAATATTTCAAATGGCCATAAAAGAGGGAGGTTTGGCATGCCACAAAACCAGGTTCAACGGGTCACTTCAACCCACCATTTTTTCCTTTAAAAATGTCCTGTACCAAGTCAGGAATATGGCCATTGTTATATTATAGTTTGTTTCTGTGTGTGTTACATTTTAATGTTGTGTTTCCGTTGTGTCGTTTGTTTTCTCTTATTTTTGAGTGTGAATTCACATTACTATAAGACGTGTCACGGTACTTATCCATCCCAAATTTATGTATTTGGTTTTGATGTTATATTTGTTATTCTCATAGGATTTTGTCTAATGCTTAGTCCGTTTCTGTGTGTGTTACATTTTAATGTTGTATCGTTGTTCTCCTCTTTTAATATTTAATGCATTTCCCTCAGTTTTAGTTTGTTATCCCGATTTTGTTTTTTGTCCATGGATTTATGAGTTTTGAACAGCGGTATACTACTGTTGCCTTTATTCAGCAAAGTAAGAACTATAAAAAAGTTTCATATGAACACAATTGTCAATTGACCCCTTAAAGAGTTATTGCTCCTACGGATAATTTTACACAAGTTGTTTATGTTTTTTAGATTAAAAATCTTTTCAAATGAATCTTGTATAAATTTTGTATTGTATTTCCTTGTACGTCAAAAAACGTAGACACTATGGCTAAAATGGAATATATGTTTTCAATGCATTTATTTGCTTTTGAAGAAAATATGACAGTTACAATGAATATGTAAATTGCATTTTTAAGCCACTCATTAATATCTATTGAAAAGCAAAAATAATCATTGATGAAAGATTTAAGCAAAAAAAAAAAAAAAAAAAACAGACCTGGGAGTGATTCAGGCTCTTGAGAGCCTCTTGTTACATTAGTATCAGCACATTTCATTTCAAAGTAGATGTTTTGCCCTGTTCTTTCAGTCATGGTTCATTGACTGAAATTTTTATTTCAAACTTGAACATGTTCAAACCTAAAGAATAAACTTGAATACAATTAATCATGCTAGTTATAATTACTGAAATAAAATTGAGAGAGAATGCATACTGCTTCTTTCAAGTTGATGAATTAGTTACTAAATATAACAACTTTTTTTCAGTGGTAGATCCAAATCTCCATACAACTAATCAAAATGTACAGATGATGAAAAGATTGATGAAAACTAGATTCAGCGATGAGAGTCTTATATTTTTACTTCATAAGATACAGGAAATACAGCTAGGTATATAATCTTTATTTTATTTCTAGAAAAGTGCTAATTGAAAAGTCCTGGATTTAGATATTTCGATTTTTCGTTCCCTATCATTGTGCCTATTGTTAATTTTCCATTTTTAGATGGTGATGTTCCTTTGGCACCATCTTACGGTGTTTATATTTCACAACTTGTTCGCTATGCCCATGTCTGTTGTGACGTTTTTGATTTTAACGAACGCAACCTATGTATTACTGGTAAATTATTAAACCAGGGATATCGTTACCATAAATTACTTAAAACCTTTACAAAATTTTTCCATAGATATAAAGATTTGGTTTTGAAGTTTGGTTGTACCTGTAGAAAACTTATTTCAAACGGGATAACACATCCTCATTTTTACGGAAATGTTGTTAACCGTGCCCGGAAATTTAGAAATGATCCATGTAAACTTGTCGCTCCTTTAAATAAACTTATTCTAAAAGGTTACCTATTCAACACTGTAATAAGATCATTGAATATTGTTTTTATTGGTATAAATATTGATTTTGTTATCAGTAATTAAAAGCTGACTAAATATTCCTAGTATGTTATATGTATATACATATTCATGGATCTACAATCTGTCGATACCTGTAACTTGGCATTGAACAAGGTCATGTTTTTCTCTGGGTGTTTATGACGTCTTTACACTAAATCCATTGGATGTTGGATGTGTACGGATTGATAGTTTAGTCTTAGTTGCATGATTTTTGGGGAAGACGGCTTCAAGCCGTCAATCCCCAATGGGGTTGACCAGAGTGACATTCCCTCACATCATTCATTTTGTTTTTATAGTGTGGAAAACCCCCCAACAAATCTTACTAAGAATGATGAGATGGGGAGACACAAATGAATAAATTGACTTTAAACACTTTTTTACACATTTCCCTTCTGTTTCTCTCGAAATTATCGTATATCAAGCTCTCCTTTACACTATTTACGTTTCTTTTACAATCCGGAAAAATCAGTATGACGAGATATTCTAAATATATCCAACCTACATTATATTTTATAGTGACGTCATTGTTGGAATGCCACACTACGCATAAGCAGGGATATCCTTCACTGGTTATTTAAATCATTCTCAAAGATTGTGCACTTATTAAAAAATAGTATTTGTTGAATTTAAACATAATGATGTTTGCTGTAGATGATTTAAACATCAACATGCAATACTTTTATTTGTAGGTCAACAACTTTCAAGGTAAACAGGAAGTCCGAGGGGCTACATGAGATCGGGGAGAGAAACGATCTTTTCCATTTTTTTCTGTAAAACTCTGTTTTGAGAATCTTCCTCCAATTCAGGAGCACCTCAATTTATGAGCTAATTATCCACTAAAATAAACACTTAAAATGTGACATTTAGTATATGATAAGTAGTCTTTCATTAAAACTAAATTTTGTGTACCAACATAATCATTGTAATAGTTACAAAAAAATTACAAATGTTGCATTTTGTAGTTTAAACCTATTTATTCATAAAATTTTACAAATATTTCAAAATGTAGGATTTGGAAACAAGCTTCACACAGTTTACATCAATCATATTGTTATTTTTATTAGTGCCTGTATCCCTGTGATGAGAGATATAACTGGGAACTTTATCAATGGAAATTTAAAACTGAATAGATTTTTCAGTCCTACATGTAACTTTCTTAAGAAAAAAATTAAAAATTTTAAGAGTACTGTCACAAAAAATGGAAAATGGCCATAGCCTACAGTTCAGTCGTACACTATTAAGATTTCAAAAATAATTGTAGTTGTTGTTAAATGACAGAATTCAACTAGTTGAATTTTAGATAATTAACTATCAACTTTAATTGAATGTTTAGATTTAGAAGATGCAGATCTCTTCCATTGGTCTAAATTGAATCCTAAACTAAAGAAACGAAATTACATTAAACATCAATTGATTCCAATAGTGTCAACCTTCCACATGTTCTAGCTGTTCTTTTTTTCATTCTTTATATGAAGACTATCAAAAGATAACCCCCCCCCCAACCCCCACCCCAAAAAAATGAAATAGAAACAAGGGCCGTCTTTCCCCTCAGAGCTATTCAGCTCTTTGATTTTATTAGTTGTTAGTGGCTTTGAACTAGCTGTCAGATAACTGTGAGTACTCTCAGATCTGTTCATTGTGTCTTTTTGTGTCGGGAGGCATAAGTACCGGGCCACGTCCACTTGTATTTTTGTCCATCTGATGAGTTAAGCCTTTTTCAACTGATTTTTATAGTTCGTTCTTATGTTGTACTGTTATACCACTGTCCCAGGTTAGGGGGAGGGTTGGGATCTCACTAACATGTTTAACCCCGCCACATTATTTATGTATGTGCCTGTCCCAAGTCAGGAGCCTGTAATTCAGTGGTTTTCGTTTGTTTATGTGTTACATATTTGTTTTTCGTTCATTTTTACATAAATAAGGCCGTTAGTTTTCTCGTTTGAATTGTTTTACATTGTCTTATCGGGCCTTTTATAGCTCACTGTGCGGTATGGGCTTTGCTCATTGTTGAAGGCCGTATGGTGACCTATAGTTGTTAATGTCTGTGTCATTTTGGTCTTTTGTGGATAGTTGTCTCATTGGCAATCATACCACATCTTCTTTTTTATAATATACAGTACAGATAAACATGATCATGATGATAAAGTAAAATTATTGCCTAAACATGCTAAAGCTGTGGTCACTCCTTACCAGATAGAACAAACGGACACTAAACTGATGAAAAAAATAATTTCTGTTGACAAGATTGATATCTGTTGGAAGTCTGTTGATGTACTGACCAAATAAAACAGACATGTAACAAATGCATAACGGTCACCGCAGAATATGCAACGTACAAGAAACGGAAACTTACTGGACAGAACGGATGTAGAACATACATCCAACAAACAAATACCACATAAAATGGACACCTAATGGAAGCGTACCGAATAAAAAAGGTGAACAAGATATGTAGAAAAATTAAAGGCGATAATAATAATACATGTAAATCATATAAATATTCAAAAAGTTTCTGTGTAACTGGTTTTGGTTTTTTCTTCAAAATGCCACCAAAGGGTACGGTCTGGCCTGAATAAGACCTGCTTGATAGTGGAGACATGCTCTTACTCGAACATTCATGACACTCAAGAAATCTAAGATACCAATAATTAACATTTCTGACGTGAAATTTTCAATTGGCATTCATCCGTTCAATATCCGTATAAACTGTTATACGTCCTGTAGAAGTCCGTTTGTGAATTTGTCTACAAGACCTCTAACAGATGAATACGGACAATAAACTGATACAAAACGGAAACTCAACAGACAAGTAACGTAAAAAATGGATGCCTACTGGATGTACAACGGACACTTCTTCAGTTGAACATCCGTTCAAAGTTTTGAACATGCTCCAAATTTTTCTCTGGACAGAACGGAAATCGACATATAAAACAGATGCTGAACAGACATGAACGAACATCTAACTGATAAGAACAGACGTCTAATGGACGTAAATGGATTGAAAAAAAAGCTATCCATTAGGTGTCTTTTTGCACTATCCATTAAGATGTGACCGGGACATTACTTTTTAATGTGGTACATTATACTAAAGGGAGATAGCTCTGTAAAAACAAGTTTAAATCACATTACTGTTCTATTGGTAAGGAAATATTGAGCTTTTTAATGATCAAAATTAGTGGTTGTCAAACTGCTAAACATGTATATCCAATGATTTTTTTCTGATAAAGTGTGTGGTTCCTGTGTTTTGAAATTTTGAAAATCTTATCAAAGGGTCACAGTAGATATTTTGTCATAATAGTATGAAAATTAAACAAGTCTCATTAATTTAAGTCAACATGGTGACGGTCAAGGTGTTTAGTACCAACTTTATCCATAAAAATCATATTTTTGTAAATTGCCATTCTCATACTCGGTCATAATTTGCATTATCAGGTATGTCAACAAGTAAATGAATAATGAAGTATCACTCATACTTAGTACCAAACATCAAAATCATACACTTTGAACTTATAAGATTCAGTAACTTAATAAAATGGTCATAATAAGAAAACAAGAGTTTTTTTAGCTCACCTGGCCCAAAGGGCCAAGTGACCTTTTCTCATCACTTGGCACCCGTTGTCGTTAACTTTTACAAAAATCTTCTACTCTGAAACTACTGGGCTAAATTTAAACAAACTTAACCACAATCATCATTGGGGTATCTTGTTTAAAAAATGTGTCCGGTGAGACGACAACCAATCAAGATGGCCGCCATGGCTAAAAGTAGAACATAGGGGTAAAATGTAGATTTTGGCTTATATCTCTAAAACCAAAGCATTTAGAGCAAATCTGACATGGTTCAAATTGTTTATCAGGTAATGATCTATCTGCCCTGAAATTTTCAGATGAATCAGACAACCTGTTGTTAGGTTGCTGCCCCTGAATTGGTAATTTTACGAAGATTTTGCCTTTTTTGGTTATTATCATGAATATTATTATAGATAGAGATAAACTGTAAATATCAATTTTGTTCAGCAGAGTAAGATCTACAAAGAAGTCAAATGACCTAAATGATCAATTGACCCCTTAAGGAGTTATTGCTCTTTATAGTCAATTTTTAACAATTTTTCATAAATATCTGTTATCTTTTACAAAAATCTTCTCCTATGAAACAACTGGGCCAAATTTACCCAATCTTGTCCACAATCATCAATAGGGTATCTTGTTTTGGAATAATGTCTGATGACCCCGCCTGTGAACCAAGATGTCCAACAAGGCTAAAAATAGTACATATGGTAAAATGCGGTTTTTGACCTATAATATCTCTGGTTATTATCTTATAATTCTTGAATATTATTATAGAGAGAGATAAGCTATAAACAGCAATAATGTACAGCAAAGTAGTTCCTAAAAATAAGTCACATGACCAAAACGGTCAATTGACCCCTTAAGGAGTTATTGCCCTTTATCTATAATTTTTAACAATTTTCATAAATTTTGTAAATTTTTACAAAATATTTTCCACTGTAACTACTGGGTCAAGTTCATTATAGATGGAGATAATTGTAAGCAGCAAGAATTTCAGTAAAGTAAGATCTACAAACACATCACCATCACCAAAACGCACTTGTCATGAATCCATCTGGTGTCCTTTATTTAATATGCACATTAAGGTAATGTTAAGGTAAAATATGAGAAAATGGCTCTTATAATGGACTTAAATTAAGTATAAAATAGAAATAATGTCACAGAACTTGATTTCTTGCTACAAATCAAAACCGGTAAATCCATAACATTAGGTCATGCATTTTAAAAAAATCTAGACAGATTGTCAAAAGATCATTCATTCACATAAACTCATGTCTCAGTCCTTAAAGCTGAAAGGAAATGCTTGATCAGCTCCTGATTATCCATAAACTACAACATGTTACATTAACTATAACATGTTACGCTGCTCCGATGTTTCATCAACAAACTAGTTTATGGGACGCCATACAGTAAGCCCATGTTTAGGAACCCTTGAAACTTGGCGTCTGTCGTCCGTCGTCCCGCGTCCATCATCCGTCATCCGTAAACTTTTACAAAAATCTTCTCCTCTGAAACTACTTCTAACCAAACTTGGCCACAATCAACATTGGGGTAACTAGTTTAAAAAATGTGTCCGATGACCTGGCCAACAAACCAAGACGGGCACCATTTTTTGGTTATTTTTTAATATTATAAAAGATAGAAATAAACTGTAAACAGCAATAATGTTCAGCTAAGTAAGATCTATAAATAAGCCAAACATGACCAAAATTGTCAGTTGACCCCCTTAAGGAGTTATTGCCCTTTATAGTCAATTTTTAACCATTTTTCTAAAATGTTAGTAATCTTTTAAAAAATCTCTTCTGAAACTACATAGAAAAATTTAACCAAACTTGGCAACCATCATCTTTAGGGTATGTAGTTTTAAAAATGTGTCTAATGATCACATCCACGAACAAGTATGGCTGACATGGCTAAAAAAAGTACATGGGGGAGAATGCAATTATTGTCTTATATCTCTAAATTCAAAGCATTTAGAGCAAGTCTCATTCATTAAAATATGTTCATTTAGTCAAAATCAAACTGTCCTGAAATTTTCAGACAAATCAGGCAACCTGTTGTTGGGTTCCTGCCCCTGAATTGGTTATTTTAAGACAAAATTTCAGTTTTTGGTTATTAACTTCAATATTATCTTAGATAATCTGTAAACAGCAACTATATAAAGCAAAGTAAAATTAAAGATCTACAAATAAGTCAACTTGATCAAAACAGGCAATTGACCCCTTGACGAGTTATTGCTCTTTATAGTAGAATTAAAACACTTTTCATAAATTATGTAAATTTTTGTAAACTTTACAAGATATTTTCCTTTGATACTACTGAACCAAGTTCATTATAGATAGAGAAAATTGTAAATAACAAGAATGTTCAGTAAAGTAAGATTGAAAAACACATCAACATTATTTTGTCATGAATTCTATTCTGATCTATTACATGTACTTATGTTCTTTGTTTAGTATAAACATAGACCAAGGTGAGCGACACAGGCTCTTTAGAGCCTCTTTTTGTTTTTACTTTTTCAAGTTTTGGGGTTTTATTCATAAAAAAGGGGAGATTTCCATGTTTTTTAGACAATAACTCAAAAATGCTTTTACAAATTTGCAAGAAGCTTTAATTTGGTGAATTGTTAATATCTAAAAGATAAAGATTTTACGTTTCCAAGTTGTGGAGTTTCATACATTAAAAAAGGGGGATTTTCCAGTTTTCGGACAACAACTCAAAAATGCTTTCAACAATTCTTATGAAACTTTGATGAAATGTTTGCATATATTGACATAAGCTTCCTTAAATTTTATAGATTTTACATTTTACATTTCCTAGTAACAGGATTTTATTCATCATTGGAAGGGGTTATTTTCCATTTTTCAGACAAAACCTTTACAATACTTTACATAGTTTTCATTAAACTTCGTTGCCTGGTTTATATCTTATTAAGATAATTTCTCTTTTATTAACCGGATTTTTGTGTCAAAAATGTCGGTTATTGATTTGGGGATGTACGGCTGGCAGGCGGGCAGGCAGGCAGGCAGGAGGGCGGGTGGCAACCAAATTTTGTCCATGCATTTACTCATGAAGCGTTCAACCAAACATTTTAAAATTTTGTTACTGACAACAAAATGGAGGTCAAGTTCAATAATGACGATTTTGACTTTACCGTTCAGGAGTTACGGTTCTTTAAAGTTTAAAAAATGTTGTGTCCGTGCATTGACTCATGAACCGTTCAACCAAACCTTTTGAAATTTTAATATGTTGTTACTGACAACATAACGGAGGTCAAGTTTAATAATGACGAATTTTACTTTTACCGTTTAGGAGTTACAGTTCTTGAAAGTTTAAAAAATGTCGTGTCCGTGCATTTACTCATGAACCAGTCAACCAAAGTTTTTAAAATTTTAATATGTTGTTACCGACAACAAAATGGAGGTCAAGTTCAATAATGACGATTTTGACTTTTACCGTTCAGGAGTTACGGTTCTTGAAAGTTAAAAAAATGTTGTGTCCGTGCATTTACTCATGAATCGTACAACCAAACCTTTTAAAATTTTAATATGTTGTTACTGACAACAAAATGAAGGTCAAGTTCAATAATGATTTTTGCCTTTCCTCTTGAAAACCATACAATTCATTCATTTTTTATATATTTTCAAAATCCTAGGTAGGTGGACTTAGTAATTTTTTCTTACTATATGCATTAAGGGCACACAGTTTGTCCTGCTAGAGGGTCATTTTTTATCTAGTTTTTATGTTGTTATTTTTGACAACATGGAAGTCAAGTTTGATATTGATAATCATAAATTTTACCTATTAGGAGTTTTGGTCCTTGTAATATTGATAAATGCCAGAACACAAATAAATGTTAAAGAATCCGGTTAACTGTTATTTTGACAGCTCTTGTTTTTCATAAAATTCTGATATGACATATTTTGTGAAGTTATTTAACTTTATCATGTTTTTACTTAGAAAATGTGACATGCATGACAGGCATATGATGCGCCCATGGCACATGCAGCTGTTTATTGAAATATGTTTTACATTCAATTTTTTTTCAGGACCTACCTTCCAACAGTTTTGGCATTTCATACATAATCATGAAGGTATAAAATACTTAAAGAAATCTATTGGTAAGGGACTCTAAAAAGGTATAATTGTATAACAAGGGGACAAATTAACATCATACACTATACAATGCTTTGTATCCAGGAAGGATTTCAGAAATGAAAACAACAGGTTATAAATTCCATGTGTCAGAACCTCTATTCTGGGTTTACCTCCATCCAAATCGCTCAATGCCAAATATTTGAAAGCGAAGGATGTATAAGAACAGAAATATTTGAAAAGCTATACAACCTAAAAATAGCCAAATCTGATTATCCATCTAAGGTCAACTTTGCTTGAGAGAGTTGAAACCTTAGTCATGTTAGTCATGTCAGTTTATAATAAATTGAAAAGGTATGTAAGGACAATTTTAGAAAGGTTTGTTAAAAATCATGTCAGTACCAAAGGAACACTCAATGCCAAATATTAGAAAGCCAAAGATGTATAAGAACCGAAATAGTTGAAGAGCCAAAAAGGACCTAAATAATAGAAAATCTAAAAGTCAACTTTGCATGAGTGTGTCAAAACCTTAATGTCCAGATGATTTCTAAATTTATAATTGACCAGTGGGAAGAGTTTTCACTGTTTAGCTAAACCGATAAAATGACAACATACGCTTATTTAAAGTTTGGTATTGTATAGCTTTTTAATTTCTTTTGCAAGATGGTCAAATTTTTCTGTTATTATACCTGAATAATGTATGCTTTTGGCTTATACCACTATATTGAAAAGAAAAAAAAGCTAGAGCTGTTTAAAGGCTAAGGTTGCAAAAATCTATAAAACTTGCCATTTTGTTCAGAAGATTTGTCAGTCAATGTATGTTCTTAGTTTTACTACAGAGTATATTTATTTTTTAGCTGATATTACAGGGGAGAACATGAATCTAAGAATTGAGAAGGAGAGTGACAAGAGGTGTTTAAAAGCTTTGTTTAAGATTATTGAGCAGCATACTACTGAAAAGACGCAGCTTGGTAACCAAAATGGACAGCTTGCTATCCAAAATGTACAGCTTACTACTGAAAAGGACCAGCTTGCCACCCAAAATGGACAGCTCATTACAGAAAAGGACCAACCTACTACCCTAAATGGACAGCTTGATACCCAATATGGACAGGTTGCTACCCAATATGGACAGCTTGCTACTGTAAAGGACCAGCTTGCTATCCAATATGGACAGCTTGCTACTGAAAAGGACCAGCTTGCCACCCAATATGGACAGCTTGCTACTGAAAAGAACCAGCTTGCTACCCAGTATGGACAGCTTGTTACTGAAAAGGACCAGCTTGCTACCCAATATGGACAGCTTACTACTGAAAAGGACCAGCTTGCTACCCAATATGGACAGCTTGCTACTGAAAAGGACCAGCTTGCTACCCAATATGGACAGGTTGCTACTGAAAAGGACCAGCTTGCTATCCAATATGGACAGCTTGCTACTGAAAAGGACCAGCTTGTTACCCAATATGGACAGCTTGCTACTGAAAAGAACCAGCTTGCTACCCAATATGGACAGCTTGCTACTGAAAAGGACCAGCTTGCTATCCAAAATGAGCAAATGGCTAATGAGATAGCCAAACTGAAAGCTGAGAAAACTAAAAAGAATGGAACTATTGGTAACTTGATAGCTGGTATGAAAGAGATGTTCTTTAGATGGAAGATACATATAACAACATACTTTGAAGGGTATGCATATTGTTTAACATTTGAAAGTAATTGTTATTTAAAGTCATTCAAATGCATTCATCCTTTAACAAAACACACAGCAGCATATATGTATATTTAAGTTGATATAGTTTTCTTATTAAACCTATCTTTAAGTTAGCTAATAAAATTGAGAATGGAAATTGTACATGGTGAGATTTCAATATAACTGAGTGTCTACTGTTGTCATTTAAAAAAAAACCATTTCCTGTGTTAAAAACTGATCACATCAAAAGAAAAACCCTCTAAATTGGGATTAAATTCATATCTCAGTTTTGACATTAGTGCTTGTGATCACTGTAGATTACTCAGCCTCATAGTCTTTTCCTCCAATCTTGATATTTTGTAGACTAACAAAACTATAAACAGTAAATATAACCTGTACGTAATACTATAAATTTTCTGCCACCACTTATCAATCATGTAAAGGAGTTATTGCAAACTTTGACCAAGCGTATCAATTTTACATATTTTTTTAATACAGTAATAGATACATATAAAGAGACTAAACAGCAATATTATCTGCAATTCAAAAGCGTCACTAAATGACTAAAAAGTAACAAAATGACTAATGATACATTATTATAAGAGTAATTGCCCTTGATGATGATGCAAATTGCTGCTTTTAGTTCAAATAGAATCTTAATTTGTAGAAAACCATGCTGATTTCAACAATAAATACATTGAAGATTATATATGTGATAGTGCATGCCAAGAATGATGTTCTATGAATATATTTTCTTGTTATTATCTATCAGTGCTGTCCAGGAATCATCTGTTACTTGTAATCCAGTTATCATACAAAACTCTCAGGTCAAAGTACACTTTGTAATGACATGCTGTATGCAGTATGAATAGTCTCAGGTTCTGTAGCTCTTGAATATTAAAAGTAGTTCCATATTCGTTTAAATAAATAAATAAATAATGATTAGTTCCAAATGTAACATTAATAAACCCACTCCATTTTTGTGTAAAATGTTTTGCCAAAAATAAGATATTTATATTTTCTTCTTTGCAGGTAAAAGGAATAAGCAAAAGGGCATGTGCAGAAGTTTGTTTCAAGTTTCTTCAATATATAGAACAAAGAAACTGTTTTTCTATGCAATTAACATTAAACGGTATAAAAGTTATATGCTGTTAAAAAAGTATATTTTACCGGTGAACATTTTGTTATATATTTATTTTTCTATATATATTTATACTTGTAAAGGTCAGTTAATGAAAACAATAGTGTGGTTATTCATGTTGTCAGCATTAAAAAAGTCAGAAGATATTGCAAATCTTCAATTGCACTAAATTTTGTGTATAAAGAAATATTATTTTTAATGAAAAATAATGCTAAGGGAATGATCATTTAACTTCAAGGGGGAGGGGAAGGGGATACGGTTTTTAACCAAAAAAAAAAATCATAAAAAATATTCTGGTCAAGCAGATGACTAAAAAAGTCTGATTCCAGTTTCCCCCCATACTTTATAGTATTAAGCAACAATTTTTTTTATCATTAAATGTGTTAAAAAAAACTTAATATATATATTTGCATTCTGCACGAACAAAACTCAAAAAAAAATACACCCCCCTTTTTGGATTTAAACAGTTGCTCCCTAATGATTTGTTTACACATATCAGTGTAAATACAGTTTATGGCATTTGAAGATGTTAAGATTAGCAGCTAGCTAGGCATATCATACATCAATTGTATAATTTGTTCATTAATATTGTTGTATATGTCTGTTTATGTCATGTTAGTTTATTATTTATTAGTATTGTTTAAATTATCAAATGTTAATGTCTGAATGTTTTGTTGCAAGGTAAAACTTGTTAGTTGTAAAAGGTTAGTGCTGCATCAATTCAGCTTAGTAAATCATGAATTGCAAAGTATTTTAGAAATGTCATACTTAATTTAGTTTAGGTTTATCAATCCCTAAAATGACAGTTTTGTTTCATATAAATGTTGCCTCCTTTTTAATATTTTGGTAATATTTTTTTACAAATCATGATCTGATATTTGTTTTTAAATATTTTTATGTTTTTATGTTTTATCAAATGATATTATCTTAACCATATACATAATGCATATTTAGAATAATTAACCATTTAAAAAGATTTGCTTTGAATATTGTTGCATGCTATTATTGTATCATGAAATGTTACAGTTTTCACTTCTTTTTTTTAAATACTTTAAAATTGAAATCCATTTTAATACTCAAAAGTTAATAACTGGATAAACATCTAATGTTGTTTTATTATATATCGCTCTTAAGGAAGGGAATAACTGTTTACTTCTGTCTGTTTCATAATAGTTTCATCACTTTAATTTTAACTACTCATCAGATTTGATATCACCTTGCATTTGATAAAGCTTTAGCAGGGAATGTATTTTCACATTCAATCCATTAACTCCCTGTTTTCAAAATACTGACATAATCTTACAGGTAATAACCATGGAAGAAAATTGCACATCTCCTCAGGAACAATGAATCATGACTATCAAAAATTGGTCTATTAAATATTTTAATCTGTATTGATTACAGTCATGCTCATATATGTTTTAATCACACTCTTTAAAATGGCAGCGTTTAGAAAAGTATTTTGTATTATAAATGTAAATTTTGTTTTGTCATCCCAATTTCAGTAAATTATATCATCTTAAAATGTGCTCTCATTGTTCTGTCTTTGATTATAGTAACAGACTTATTGGGTTTTTTTTTCGGCGTTTCTGCATTAATAAGGTTTTGCAATGAACAACTGGCTGACCACTGTTAGCGTTACTAATACTGAATGTTTAAAACAAATACACAGTATAGAAGATGTTTTTGTTTTTGTATGCACACAAGTTGTTCCTATATATATTTATATAAAAGAGATGAAAAAGTCTACAATCTCAAATAATGTGTATTTGAACTGAGGCTACATCATTGGCAACAGTGTTTGGCTGGTGTCCTGTTTTGTGTGAAGCTAATTGAAAAGGTATTAGTGAAAATGAAGTAAAATGAAGAGTATTTCAAACTTAGATCATTGGTGCTTCCGTAATCATATAAAAACAAACATTTAAAACTTCTATGTTTCATATGGCTCATTGTCTGTCATGCTGTCTTGAAACAAAAACGTAATAAGTCCGTTGCCAAACATGATTAGTGTGAAAACGCTGAAAAAAGTCTGCTACCATTCTATACATTGTTATGGTTCTCATAAAGTTTTGTCTCTTGAACTTGACTTTTGAATTCTACACATTGTTATGGTTCTCAAAAAAGTTTCGTCTCTTGAACTTGACTTTTGTCTTTTTTTGTTACAAGTCTTTTAGTGGTAAAATAGTTTTATTTTGAATTAATGTGTTCAAATAAACAATAAGATGGAAGAACTCAATATTTAATTTTGTATACCTATGCCCTCCCAGGCATGTAAATATTATGGCAGAGATTTCCTTTTATTATTCGTTTGGGCGTTAAGAAAGAAATTTATTCCCATAAGTTGATATGTGAATATTTTTTTTACTTAAAATTTGTATGTATTGAAATATGAAGTTGTTGAAAAGTGCCGATATTGTTGTTATATACATGATTCTGCCATTATTTATTAGTATCATATTATGTTGATGATATAAAAAGTTTTGAGATTAAATATAAAAAAAACATGTTGTTTGTGTTATTTACATTACTAATATTAACAACTATGATTTTGAGACTGTAAAATTAGGTATATTTTGATTAACCTCTTCGCCCAATCTTGCCTGTAATCGTGATGGCTACCACCATTCTTTGATGGCTCATGACCCTCAATACTTTTCCCAGCTGAACTGTCTTGACAGCAGGGACTTCAAGCATGCTATTCATAGTCTATAAACCCTTCTCAGATGTGTTTTGTAAAAATTGAAACTTTAATGACCTTTTTAGGGTTAAAAATCGGAAAATCCTTAAAAGTAGTCAAAATCAACTGGGGTGGGAGTGTTTTGGTGGCCCCTTCATTAATTGTATGGGCTGTAGGTATCAATTATTATCATAAATGCATGTATTGCTGGTACAGAGGTATATTTTAACAAAAAGAAATCTGATTTGTAAAAAATAGGTTACTGTTTTGTCAGAAATCTGTAAAAACGAACACTGGCTTACCAATAATAATTCCCCAGCAAGACACTTGTCATATTTGTTTCCAGTCAGAATGGATGGACTGCTGATAAGGTTACAATTGAATTGGAAAGAAACACAGTTTGGTTAATGTTAACCTCTCAAGGTCGTTATGAAATCGAAAAATATTCTGAAAATGACCATGTTAACTTTATTGATGAGTTGATCTTATTTAAGTCTGTATTTTTATGAGTAAATATGTTTCTTATTTTCTGGAATATTCGCCCAATTTCAACATACTAATACTAACATCAAAGTCAACATACTAATTTTGTTCTGACAACTGTTTGTTAAGTTCTATTCTTAATTAGTTTTGAAGTATTTTATTATTTTGGTAAATACTAAGGATTGATATGATTTTGCTGCTGATTGTTGTATGTTTATTCCGTTTGAGATCTGAAGAGAGTGTACTACCTAACGCGATGGTACCCAAATTGCACCTATCATGACAGTTTTTCATCTCCGTTTTTTTTTTTATGATCAAGACAAAAATGTTCATTCTATTTATTTTGTAGTCCTATCATTCTTTATTATAGCCATCACTTGGCGTCCGTCGTCGTCGTCGTCCGTCTTCTAAAGGCCTATGGTGCCGACTTTAAAATCATTGAATCTCCGAATGCCGCATTCGTTTTTGTGTATTACAATTTCATAACTTCTGATTCCTGACACCGATTTTTACACATGATTAAGCATCTGAATCATTTAATTTGTAAATTAGAATTGAAAAACAATCTCTATTGTAAATATGTACCCTTTTATTTATGTTAATTTATATTAGATTTCATCTCATAGTCATGAACGTTATTTGTTTACTTGTAACCGGATGTTTTTAATGTAGATATTTGTAGCACGCATGCGTGAATTTGGTATTGGGATAATTCGCCCTGTTAACATGTTCGCCCTGTGTCTGTTCGTCCTGAGTTCTTTCGCCGGTATAGTACGTTCGCCCTGTGTTCACTCTCTTTACTCTTATCAGGGACGTTTTATAATACGTCCTTGCATTTATTAAAAAAATATTAATATTACAGTGTATTAAGGGTATCGTTAAAAAACTCTAAAACACGATTTAGTGAAAGTCATCTGTTCCTTATTTTGTTCCCAAGGTAAATCAATCGTGTTCAGCCAATCAAATTCTGTGTTTCTCATGATCAATTAATAAGCCAATCAAAAACGTTTTCTGTGAAGATTATTCTAACATGCTAAATTTTGAACTTGTGTTGTTTTTATCTAGTTGTAAAATCGTGAACATTGCATGTGAATTTTCATCTGCAAGCAGGTTTTTTTATTCACCTTCTTCCACCTCAGAGCTATCAGCTCTTTGATTTAGGTTTCGTCAAAAAAAAAAAAAACATGGCCGCCATGGCTAAAAAAGGGGTAAAATGCAGTTTTTGGCTTATATCTCAAAAATCAAAGCAGTTAGAGCAAATCTGACATGTCGCTAAAGTGTTAAAAATCAAAGCAGTTAGAGCAAATCTTACATGTCGTTAAAGTGTTAATAAGGTAACGATCTATCAGCCCTGAAATGTTCAGATGAATCTAATAACCCATTGTTGAGTTGCTGCCACTAAATTGGTAATTTTAAGGAAATTTTGCAGTTTTTGGTTATTATCTTGAATAGTGTTAATGATAAAGATAAACTGTAAACAACAAATATGTTCAGCAAAGTAAGATCTACAAATAAGTTTTATATGATCAAAATTGTCAATTGAACCCTTAAAGAGTTATTGCCCTTTAAGGACAGTTTTACACAATTTGTTTATCATGTTTTCTAACTTTAAAAAATCTTCTTTTTTGAAAACACTGAACAAATTCCAAGCAGACTTAATCTGATATATTCTTAGGGTTTCAAAACTTATAAGATTGGCATTTCTCGTAACCCGTGAATTTTAATGAAGGTTGTGTAGGGATTTCCTGTTGTCATATGACACAGTGTGTTGCATCCATGATTTTTCTAGTTGATGTCACCATTTCTACAGAACAGATGATGTGTCAAACATGGGTTGTTTCTGAAAAAGATGTAGAAGTACTATTGATCATCCAAGCCTAGCTCCTTCATCTTTTTGCTGTATGGTGAGAGGTTAAGCTAGATATAAAACAGGTTCAATCCACTATTTTCTACATTAGAAAACAGAAAGAGAAATGGAGGAGAATGCGCGTAAAATTCAGGATAAGATATGCATTAAAACTGAGGAGAAAATAAGCAAAAAGGAGGAAAAAAACTATGATACCGAACTCCGAGGAAAATTCAAAACGGAAACTCCCTTATTAAATTGCAAAATCAGAAGCTAAAACGCATCAAACGAATAGATAGCAACTGTCACATTACTGACTTGGTACAGACATTTTCCTTTTTAGAACTTGGCGGAATAAATCTGGTTTTAAAGCTGGCTAAACCTCTCACTTGTATGATAGTCGGATACCATCCCATTATATTGACAACGATGTGTGAACAAAAACAAGAGACAAAATATGTCAAAATAGGGTTACAGCACTCAAAATTGTGTATAATCTTACTAACTATAACTTAAACAAGTTGTCAACAGCGAAAAACAAAAAAGAGTTGTTATAGACAAAGCGCATTAGAAAACACGAAAGACAAGAATTCGAAAATTACCGTAGCAAATAACACAATGAAGGGATGTATAAGTACTGAGCCACATCAAATTGTTATAACTTAAAATACACTCAATAGTAAAAGTAATAATTTACAAAGACAAATCTAAGAAAACTATGACAATTTATTAAAAGATAAACAACGTTAGCACCTATAAAAGAGGGGCGAAAGATAACAGAGGGACAGTAAAACTCATAAATCGAATATAAACTGACAACGCCATGGATAAAAATGAAAAAAATAAACAGACAAACAATAGTACACATGACACAACATAGAAATTTAAAGAATAAGCAACACGAACCCCACCAAGCACTGGGGGTGATCTCAGGTGGTCTGGAAGGGTAAGCAGATCCGGCTCCACATGTATAATCTTTACTTCAAGACTATCGTGTATTATTTGTGAAGTTGGTCCCGAATATTTATCGACAAGGTATTGGTATCTTCTGATGAATTATCTTTTTTTTTTTATCTTTAAGAAAAAGGACGATACGTTCTTTGACATAGCCCTGGTTCATCAAGTTTCTGCTCAGACTCTGGTGACGTTTTACAAAGTCTGAATAGTGGCTGAAAGCTCTTGAATGAGTTGGGAAATGTCTATTCCATATGTATTAAGGAAATTAATAATTTCAAAACTAAAATTGTCTTGTTTGACTTAGATTCAAGAATGAAAATGACCGCTTATGTCAATTCAAGCTTAAGGTATAAGTGTAGATATGAAGCAGCGGAAGCCGTGTCTAATTCTTTTTTGCGGATATATTGATTAAAAAAGTTTCTTTTATTCTTCTCCAATTCTAGCCTTATCTACACTTATTGTATAAAAAAAATAATCAACGTGTGGTTTGTTTGATCTCAGTTCTTCGTTAGTTAAAATCCGATCATGACGTCGAATTTTCTTGCTTTCCTCTGAATTTCCTATTGTGACGGCAAGAAATACACAAGACACAACATAGAAAGAGATCCTGCTCCACATGTGGTACCCGTCGTGTTGACCATGGTATTACACACCCTGTAAATAGTCTAATTCGGTAGGTCACGTTCGTTAAAAGGGAAGGTGATTGTAGTTACGACATATCTGATATCAATGACAAATGTTTTATTTGCAAAATGTATTGTTTGCATTTTATGATTTTGAATAAATGACCTTTTTCATCAGTTTAGTTTTTATCTCATATGACAAATCAAGCTCAGTCTTTGGCCTGTGTATACATAGTATGTTTAAGGTATGTAGCTAGCTGTCTTAAAATAAATATTAGATCACAAGCGTTTCAATGATGTTTCAACGGAAGAATTGTCTAACTGTTTTTATAAACAATAAAGATGAAGCGATTCTAGAAACAGATTGCGTTTTATTCTCATCTTGTTGTGAATATTCAATACAGTTACATACCAAAATGTGTTCTAACTAACAATGTTAGGCATTAGATAATTCCATTTGTTAAAATACATTAAACGCTTTTCAAAAGTCATCAATCGATTGAGGGGAAACAAATCCGAGTTGCAAACTAAAACAAAGGGAAACACGTCAATTATAAAAGGAAAACAACGGGACAACAGTTACAAGGATTTGCAACGAAAACAAACGCCAATGCAACCTTCCTAGAAACTGTCATATTCCTTTCTTCGTACAGAACATTTTATGAAAAAATGGTGGGTTGTACCTGGCTTAATGACTAGCCAAACCTCTCGCTTATACGGCAATGTTAAAAGTACCATAAATTGTAATCTGTGTTGCTATTTATGAATATTAAATATGTCATGTATTTATAAAGGACTATTTCAACACTTTTCGAATTAAGATATTGGTCATTACTTTTTTTAAGTTAGACTAAGATTTATAGAAGTTAAGCTTTGCTAAAGTAGCTATTAGATTTTATCGGTCGCCCTAGAGGATGTTGTTTTCTTTTTTATCTATCAGTGACATCATGTGCGGTCACATGTAACTTTCGTAGTATAAGAAAAGAAAATATAAACAAAAGATTCATATCCAACGCATAAAATGTGTACCAACAAATTTGTTTTCGCCATTTATGATGAAATTGATGATCAAAACTAGATTTTACCTCTGTGTCCATAAAACTAAAGAGAGGCAATATATAAATAGGAGACATTTACACTCAGAGGTCGAAAATAAACTGACAATGCCATGACTAAATAATAGATACACGAGCACATAAAACTGTATATAGAAAACTATAGACTGAGTAACACGAACCCTACAAAAACGGGTTATGATCATCGTTGCTCCGGAAAGGGCAAGTAGATCATGCTACACATATGGCACGCCCTCGTTTTTTTCACGTTAGTACAAACCCGCTAAAACGTCTAATTCGGGTGCTCACATTCGGGTAAAAGGGAACGGGATTGTTATGAAAACATTTGGCTAAATGTGCTTCTCATATAACAAAATTTTTAATACCCACCTTTTAGTTGGTGGCCTGTTGCAAGGTAAAATCTCTGTCCCTATCCACTTTACCCTCATTTTCCAGTGGCAGTCAAAATTTCCTCGACCATCATCCCGGACGACCTCTATTACTAGACCTGCATTGTAGTTTTATTGTTAACTTGTTCTCGTTCTGAATATGCATGAAATATTTGCCACTGGACGTTAAGCAACCAACAATCAATCAATCAATTTAGTTGGGGTTAAAAAATGCAATCACAACTTCTCCATCATTTTTGCCGTTATTTTCATTAATGAGTACTATATGTTGAGTACTTTAAGAATCTGCGTACCCTTCCAGATCACATGAAATCAACCCCAGTTTTTGGTGGGGTTTGTGTTAATATTGTGTTTAATTATGTACTATTGTTTGTCTGGTGGTCTTTTTTCTTTTTTAAAGCCATGATCGCGTTGACAGTTTATTTATCACTAATAAGCTTGAATAACCCTTAGCTATCTTTTGCCACTCGATTAAGTAGTTGCTTTTCAATTTTCTAAAAATAAAGCGACACCCAACGTCCACAGGTTCCCACCTTATTTTTAATCAAGTTCTGCTGCTAAAGTACATAGTTAGTGTATCGAACCCAATTGAACATATTAGTTCTCAACTTATGTCTGACAGATATCTTTTTAAATAATCTATATTATGTTTATAAAGAGATATACCACAGCTGATAAGAATAGTTCATACTTCTATGGATAATATCTATTATCTATCAATTATTTTTTAGCATCAATCCAATTAGAAAAAACAAAACCCAACATCTACGAATTCCCACTACATGTTCATGCAATAACTGTTATTTTCTGGAAAGTACATGGTTTGTGTACGGAACCCACATGAACATACTAGTTTGTCTAATGTCCTACACACGCTGTGTTACATTATCTATAATTATGCTTATAAATATAGATAGATTCCAACTGATAAGAAATTTCTATTAATAATATCTGCTGGTTAGGATTGAAAGACACAAATTCTTTTACAAAAATGACAAGGAACACTTCCGACTAAGGGAAAGAAGAAATATTTGTTTGTTTAAAAAGGAATTAGCTGTCGAATTCATTTTCAGCGATTTGGATAAAAAAAATCTATAATCACATGGCAAAATCAAATGACAAAACACATCAAAAACGGATGGACAAGACCTGTAATATTTCTGACTTGGTACAGGTATTTTCAAATGTAGAAAATGGTGGATTAAACCTGGTTTTATAACGCTAATCCTCTCGCTTTATTGACGACCTCATCAAGGTCCGTTATATTTACAATGATGCGTGAACTAAACAGACATAATAAATAAAAAAGTCAAAATATTGGTACAGCAGTCATCATCGTGTAACAATTTAACAGAACACAAAAACATATATCTACAAACACATGTATTGATTCACATGTCTGACGTCAGAAATTTTATACGTCACATATGTTAAGAAATGTTTCACAATTAATGGACTGATTATGATGTCAACACACTAGACCTCATCAAAGAATGCTAGTAAATGACCTTACATAGAAATAAATATAAGTAAACATACATAAAAACGCGCGTGCAAGTCTATAACGAGGGTTTTTCTAGGTTTGAAGGAGTGTTTGTAATTTGTTTGTTTGTGATTAAACAAATTGTTCTTAAGGGGGCTCCTGGGTATAAATTAATTTTTTTTTCTAATATAGGATTTCGCTATAATTTTTTATAAATGAACTTTATCATATACTTAAAAGAAAAATGAAATAAAAAAATGGGGTCACCGTTCATTTAAGCTCACAATCTGCCTCCCAAAGAAGCATACTTTTTTGTTAATGTCCTTTTTTTCTGTTGAACTAATAGGAGAAATAGAAGTAATATCGAAATAAAAAAATAACCTAATTACAGAAATCGCTTAAATTTTACAATTATTTAGTTTATGTACAGCTTATTTGAAAACAATAATAAAAAATATAGATCACCGATGAGTTAAAAAAAGATATTTCAAATTTAATGCCAAAAAATGGCATTTTTGCACCAAAGGGAGATAATTTGGAGCTTTTTTAATGATATAAAAATTTTAAAAGTCATCTGGGGCCAAACCGAATCGTTTTTCTTGGTTGATTTTTGTACCATATCATAAAGTAATAACTAATTGTGTAATTAATAAAATTTGTAAGGAAAAAATAAAGGTTTAATTTTTTGCTGAAATTTTTGTACCCACGAGCCACCTTAATTTGTTTTTCTTTTTATTAGTTGAAAAGTCTTACCACATGCGTATCATATATCCAGATAACAATCAAATGACAGGTTGAATGAATACAAATACAAATCAAGTTGAATTATTGACATGCAATCAAAATGCAAAACAACGCTTTAGGTTATGTTGGCAAACTAATCCAAACTACCTATTAATAGTAAAATTATAGTATTTTACAATAATCAACTTTTATAAATGTTTGAAACTAAAGCCTCGGTCACACTTTAACAGATAGTTCGAACGGACGTCTAACGGATAACTTTTTTTCAATCCGTTCATGTCCGTTAGATGTCCGTTCTTGTCCGTTAGACTCCGTTCTTATCCGTTAGACGTCCGTTCTTATCCGTTAGACGTCGTTCTATATCCGTTGCATGTCCGTTTAGCGTACGTTTCATTCGTCGACGTCCGTTCTGTCCGGTGGAAAATTTTGAGCATGTTCAAAACTTTGAACGGACGTCCAACGGATGAAATGTCTGTTGAACATCCGGTAGGCGTCCGTTTTGTGCGGTACTCGTCCGTTTCGTTAGCGTTTTGTATCCGATACGTGTCCGTTATACATCTGTTGGAGGTCTGGCAGATAAATTCACCAACGAACTTCTACCGGACGTTTAACGGATAAAACGGATGTTGAACGAATGTGAAACGGACTTCTACCGGACGTATAACGGACAAAACGGATGATGAACGGAACGGATCTGAAACGGATACATGTCAATTGGAAATTTCATATCAGAAATGCCAATTATTTGTCTGTCAGATTTTTTAAGGTTCATGAATTCCTATTATTTGTAATCGATCTTAGAGTTACGTCACGTCTTGACTTCGCAATCAAGCAGCTCTTAATCAGGACAGACACTGACCTTTGGTGCCATTTTGAAGAACAAACCACTACCAGTTACACAGAAACGTTTTGAATATTTATGCGATTTACATGTGTTATAATTGTCGCCTTTAATTTTTCCGTATATCTTGTTCATCCGTTTCATCCGGTACGCTACCGTTAGGTGTCCGTTTTATGCGGTACTCGTCCGTTGGATGTACGTTCGACATCCGTTCTGTCCGGCACGTTTCCGTTTCTCGCACGTTGCATATACGGTGTATTCCGTTATGCATTCGTTACACGTCCGTTTTATTCGGTCAGTACATTAACGGACTCCCAACGGATAACAATTTTGTCAACGGACAACTTTTATTTTCATCCGTTAGGCGTCCGTTCCTGCTATCCGGTAAGGTGTGACCGAGGCTTTAAAGAATCATATGTATTTGTTAGTTTCAGCTAGTGTTGGTTAATGGCACTTTTGAAAATGTTAATCAAAATCAAAGAAATAAACAGACCAGAATAGAACTCATAAATATCTGATATAAGTAATATCATTGATGTTTTCAAATGACACCACACTAAAGCTAACCCAAATTAATCATATTTTTTTTTTTTTTTTTTTAAATTCTTCATAAGGAAATTGTACCAATTCAGAAATTAGACCGTTGTTTTCTATTCATTTGATGTGTTTGTGCTTTTGATTTTGACATTTCATAATTTGGACCGATTTGAATTCGCCTGGGATTTCGGTATTTTGTTATTTTACTTTTTTAACTGGTCGCGTGCATAATGATTTTCCTCAAATATTTAACCAAGGATAAGAATTTATTGCAGAATCTGATTCAAAATTTGAAATACTGTAGAGTTCATCATATTACAAATTGTTATTATAGAAAAGACGAAAGAACAAGTACAAAAGAAATTATTTAAAAGAAATACAAATGATTACAAAATAAGTTTAAATTATTAGTTCCACGTTTGAAAAGGAGCACTAATAACCGAAATTTATTTAAATTACATGATAAGATGAAGATTATACATAATAATTTTCATATTAATTCGTGTAAATTAAATCAAATTAGAGATGCAAACTCATTAGTTTTTATTATCTTATGCTATAAATAAGTAATGAAGTCATGTTGATCTCAGTTATAAGAGTACAATATGGTTGCTCTTTGAAACGTAATATTGTTTTAAGAAAATTAAGGTACATTTCCATTTATCATAATTAACATAAATTTTGTCATTTGATATCACAATCGTAATAAAGCAAATGAGTAACATAGATTTGCATTCAACTGAATTTGTCAAGGGTTCTATTTCATGAATTGAATTTCAAAGAATCAATTTCAATCAATTTCAATACTCTTAAGATTTTCAAAATTTTAAATACAATTATAAAACAAATTTCTTTGATATCTGGCACTAGGCATTACTATTGCTAGCTGTTAACTTGTTAAATAAAATAATGTTGTATAAAGTTACGCATAAGAAGGGGGTCAATCCCAATATTCAGTTAGAATGTGATACAGAAATAGCATGACATCTGGTAGAAGTTTAGTGTTTGTTTCGAATAGCCATATCGTTATGTTTTTGATTAACGCATAATAATCAAATGAGAAATTGCAAAAAAAAATTCTAAATAAGATTAATATGTATTAATTGTTTATGCGACTTTCGTCACTCTTGTCTTTTTGAGGGAAGGACAGTCTTGTTTTGATGAAGGAATACATAGTACGTTCATTGAACCATTGACCTTTGTCGGGGGGGGGGGGGGAATGGCAACCTAGGACAACATCAGAAGACTAGTGATCACTGTAGTTGAAATAATTAGACTACATGCTATATATGGCAACCAAAGCCATTTAAAATCTTACGCATTTACAATGTTGCTATCAGTTCTAATATATGCCGTATTTGTGTTAAACGTTTTACTAATTAATTAGTCACATGTATCTGCAATACTGTCAATTTGTGTTATTAAAATTGAAAGCTTTCTGAAAACGGCTTTGTTAATCCCAACACTTAAATTTTGGGGTTTTTTTTTTTATACCATCAAACACAAAATTTTAAATTCAAATTTAAAACTTTTTTCAAGATACAACGAAAAACCTTACTTAATTAAAAAAAAAACAAAGCAAAATTATCTTTTTAACTACCTTTTGCTTATGTTCCATGTGACGACCGTACGATGACCTTTATAGTAATTAACATCAACATCATGTGAACTATACTGGATAGTTGTAACAATAGCAATAATACCACTTGTCAATTTGTTTTGAAAATTAATAGTTTTTCAGGTCTATTATTTATGTTTCATTACAATTATCCTTAAATGAATATATTAAGTTTGAATGCGTAACGAGTAGTTTCTAAAACTACAACATCTTCTTGGGTTGCCAGCACTAATTGTTGGTGATTATCTGACGGTTTTCCAGATGTGGAATCTATTGACTAGTATTACAGTGTCGGATCACTTTTAAACACCTTAAACCGTCAACCTGTCATTGGTAGGATGCCTATTTCCACTATAAACAAAAAGAGATACATGGGATATTCCCTTTCAGAGGTTCAGACATTAAATATATTCGTCAAAAACTTACTTGTAAACTATACAAATGTTCAAGGTATAGTATATTTTTGTTTACTAAATAAAACAAAATCTAAGCGCATGGAATAATATACAAACAAGATCATCAAAGATCTTAAGTAAAAGCAAATGTTCCATAATGTTCTATGTTGGCTGTTAATATCACACGAATTCATCACTTACACAGTAAAATAAATACCGTATTGCGGGTTATTTTGGCGGGGTGTAAATTTTCGCCTATTTTCGCGGATAGATCAAAATCGCCAAAATAAATTCCCCAAATTTACAAGTGTATATGAAAAGGTATTGATAAAAGTTTTGATTCGACAAAATATTGACCGTCAACATATTTCGTATACCTTCTTCAATGAATATTCCGAAATTTTACACACGCGACAATAACCCGCTATACGATAAAAGGTTTCTGAAAAATGTAAATTTTGAAATGTAAACGCACAAATAATCGACATTAATTAAACACATACTTACTCTATATACTAGATATGTTTGTCAGGTAGATATTTATATGTCGTGTTATGACATGTGCAGAAATATTGTACATGTTATCAATGCGATTCAACTTTGTACTTGTTTGGCTTTCTAACTATTTTGACCTGAGTGTCACTGATGATTCTTATGTTGATGAAATACGCGTTTGGCGTATTCAATTATAAGCCTGGTACCTTTGTTTACTAGTTATGACATGTACTGAAATATTGTACATGTTATAACTTACACTATGCGTAAATACAACTGTGTTTTTATTTTCTTTGGTATTGAGGCAGAATAGGTCCATTCCTGATTAATTTAGTTTGCATTGGGAAGATCTTGTTTTCTCTTCTACTTTTTCCCTTTGAATAGGCAAATAAGACGGCTGACGCACATAATTATATATGCGGAGTTTATATCTCGCAATTGATACGATATTACTGGGCTTGTATTTTCTATCATGATTTCCTTGACAGAGCGTTACTGCTCACAAGGAAGCTATCCAGTTCCAAAATGGCGAAGTTGAAATCATCCCTTCGAATATTTTTCGGACGCCATCACAAGTTAGTTGACCGTTATCATGGTTATGGAATAACCGTTTCACAGATGAACAAGTATGGAACAATCGTAAGGAAAGTCTGCAAGAATTTCATCAATCGATAAAGTTCACATCTGCAGTTTCAAATGAGAAAATTGCGTTTCTCGACACCACCACAGCTTTAGAAAACGGAGTCATGACAACCGACCTTAACACCAAAAAAAAAAAACCCGATAAATACCAATTTCTCTCTCCGAAAAGTTGTCACCCAAAACACTGCTCCCGAGGCATTCCGTACAGCCAAGCCATGTAGTGGAGTGACCAAGCCAACATTTTTTCAACTTTAATGGACCACCCTACCTGCAGGCTAAATTATGACTTTTTGGAAAGAGAAATGTTTATTCTTTAATTTTTGCCTGGTCGTAGACTTGAAATATGGTGCAATTTTTTTTTTAATAAGGTCAAAGGTTAGTGATTGCGTTTTTCACTATTGTCAATCTATTTCACAAGAGTTTATAAAAAGTCTCCAAAAAAATATCTAAATAGTTACTAAACAAGATATTCATAATGAAATAAACTGTGACACTTCATTTTCAACTTAATTTGAAAATAATGAAACCACCAAATGCATATTTTAAAGGGAATTCAGACTAGCAACAAAATAGAACATGGAACAACCGATTCTCAATTCATTTTTTTTTTACATCGCATGTACTTCTAACGATATATTTCAGAATTCTACGACATTTATAAAAAGAATCGAAGTCAATTTGGTTTTTGCTTTGATGTATATTTATTGCCAGTCACAAATATTTCACAAGGCAATTAAATCAAATGAGTTTAATGATGAACTAAAGTGTCAGCGTATATTCTGGCTCTATGAACCTTTTATGTTTAATATGCCTTTGTCGTACTTAGGCACACACGGACCCCTTAGAAAGAGTAGTTGTATAGGGGTATTTTAACAAATAAAGGACATGTCAACTTTCGAAAACCTGCCATCAGTCATCGTTTTCATCGTCGTCTTCTTCCAATATTGCTCGGTGAGTTAAATAATTTCTACAACCATCAGACCTTCACATGAACAAATATTGGTATACGCGGATTTCTGTTGGTTGCATACACAGTTGTTATTGCAAGCTGTTTTCCCTTGTCCGTATACGTACAAACAAGGTCTTGAAGGAAATCTACTGATATAGGTCCAAAGAAAACCGATAGCAAACCGTTTTTACCCTCTCACCAACCAGAGTCTTTGGAAAGTATGATCACTGGTTTAGCAATGTGAGAGTTTATCCAAACTTGCGTTTGAAGCATTGCACGTGGGATGTGCTGTAAAAACGTGTTTTCAAAGGGGGAATTTTCACAAGACTGACATCATTTATGGCGGCAAACTCCACCCTTAGCTTGTTTAGATCATCATAAAAATACCTGAACTTTCCCTTCGGATCATACAATGAGGCGATAAATGCACTTCAAATGTTAACGGTGATTCCTAATCTCCCGTTTGAAAACTTATCGGATTTGGCACAACTTTTTGGAATTGTGATCCTCAATGCTCTTCAACTTTATACTTGTTTGGCTTTCAAACTATTTTGATCTGAGCGTCACTGATGTGTCCTTTGTAGACGAAACGCGCGTCTGGTGTATCAAGTTATAAGCCTGGTACCTTTGATAAATATTATCATAACTTGGAAGATTGAAAGGAGAGCAAATTTCCTCTTCAAGGAGATGAAATATATCACATTTACAACATTTCCACATGGTACCATCATCATGGAACAGAGCTGAAGGTATGAGACCAATAGGATATGTCAATATCCTGACTACAGTCTCATTCTCACGATTATTAGCAAGAACTAAAGCACGACGAACTATTTTTACTGGGTTTATTTGTGCCTTATATTAACAAAGTCACCTGATTTACACTTGAGTAGAAGACATGGGTTTCAGACTCATTAGAGCAGCCGTCCACAAAAGATTTAACCATCTGGTTGCCACGTTTAAGAGATTTAAGAGGAGAATTATGAACATTTATTGAGGCTTTCATTTCTGTAGAAGTACTAGTATTTTTTTAGGACTAAAGATAATCGGCAACGTTAAATGGATCGGTCATATTTGAATGCATATTCCCTATCAAATCAGAGACATTCTTCTTGTCTCGTGTCATTGCCGTTGGCTTGTTTTCTTCGTGTTCAATTTCTGCATCTGTGGCTAATCCCTATCTTGATCTCATATCAGAACTAAAATGCGCAAGGATGTGTCTTGTAAACATCCATCGAAGTACAGCGTTTCGTTGTCAGTCCTTTGATGCCTCTACAACCTTTAGAATCTTTAATAATAGTGTTCTCTGTAGCCATATCACTGCAGATATTATTTAGCTCCATGTTTATGTCTGATTGAAAACTCACCTGACATAAAGACAGATTTTCCGTTTCAGACAGATTCATCATATCCAATATGTAGGCTGGTGTCCACCTAGCATAGTTCGCCCGATTGGTAATGAAAAAGCATCGCAACATTGCAGCTACAATTTTCAAATGTAAAAGCCACTACCCATTCCGTTCAGCCCTAATTTTCTGTAACAATATCTCAACTGCACGAAGAAACATATTGAAAAAATGCTAAGGTAGGTGATAGTTTACAATCTTGAGTGTAATCTGAATTCTTCAAACAATGGCAACATATGTTCTTTAAAAGTAGAAAAAAAACTGTGCAATACCTTCAGCGTTTTTGGGAGGTTCAGCAAATGAAATGTGACATACATTTGGTTCAATATTAATTAACGATGTTCGTCTTAACACCAATTGAAGAATGCTTTTAAATTAAACAGAAGAGCCATGAGAGCTAGCCTCATATACCAAAGTTCATCCTTGAACACCTCTGGAATAGACCATTTTACATTTGGGCATTAGCATATAATTAATTGTCAAATGTTTGCACAGCATATTGTTGACCAGCACGTTTTGACATATCTAAACATTATTTCATAGCTGTAAATACTATTGCCATGTCAAGGCTTAGCATTTATATGGAATCGAATCGAAGATTTGTCTCGAAAGAAGTAGCAGAAATACCAAAGACAGGACAGATATATATCGGTTTTCGATGAAACAAGACACAATCTTCCATAAACATTAGAATAACGGGAAGGCCCATACCGTTCTGTTGGCTTGTCGAAAGGTAAACATGCCATAAGACTGGTATTCGAATCAATCGACGTCAAATATTTGTCTTGTCCCTGTTTAACCTTTATGGAACTCATGTGGGAGTTTTGTGATTCATTTTGATACTGACATACAACTCTAGATATGGAGTGAAATATATTTTTACCATCGATTGTTTCAGCATTTAAGTCAATATTTTCTGCTCCCTCCTGTATAATACGACCACCTTTTCTTAATACAGCAATATCATTAGGTACATAGGACATGTCTTGGATTCTGTCTATTTCCAAATTTGCTCAACTAGTACGATATCTACGTACTTCAGAATAGGATGCACAATATGAGAGGTTGAATTTTCAATACAAATTTTAGAACCAAACTCATGGTGTAATTGTAATGCCAAAGCAAGATGAAATGGTGTTAACCGGTTTATGTTTAAAGCAAATTTGCATTCTGTTATTGCCAGGACTTTTCGCAGTTTGTCGACAGGAATTTTAAAAACATTACTACAATCTTTCAATGAACATCAGAATAACGGGGAGTTTCATATCATATCATTAAACTATAATGCAAAGTTCAAAATCCTCATTAAAGTTAATTTAAAAGCAATACTGATTTAGAATGGCTTCGAAACTTTACAATAGGAAGTTTAAAACATTTTAATTCGGAATATCATGAAATTATCAATGTAATCTAAATTTACAAATGTTGTAACCACTTCGTTAAAATAATACAAAGTGTGTTTTCGCTAAACTGAGTGAAAATGGGAAGAAAATAAAGACTTCTAGTTTTACATTATAAATAAACAATTAAACTCTATATAAAATGCAAAATCATATGTCAAAAGACCAAAAAAAGTAACAAAATTCAATTTTTTTCTCATTTTGAAATTTGAAAAAAAAATCCAAATGTCTTTTTTCTTTCCATTTTATAAAAAAACTGCACCGCATGAAATGTCTACGACCGGGCAAAAAAGTTAGCTTAAGGTATTGGGTTTGCACAAAAAAAATGTTTTTAGCCTGCAGGTATGCCGGTCCATTAAAGTCGTAAAATAAGTACCTTTTTCTTGATCTGTCACTCCACTTATCAGGTTAAAACGGATTTGTTCATCAGAATCAAAATTAAACCCTCGTTTGGGACAACACAGACAGCAACTTAAATCAAGAGGTTATAAGAACAAAAATATTTCAGACGCTTTCGGTAAAGCAAAAGAAAAAGACCGAACAAACCTACTTGATTACAAAGAAAAGACGGCACAGACAAATAAAATCCGGGTTGTTGTAAGCTTTCATTCTGACCTGACAAATCGTTCATCCATTGTCCACAAACACTAGCGTCTTATTGAAAAATGATCCTTCCTTAAAAGAGATTTTTCCATCACCTCCCGTTATGGCTTACAGCAGATCCAAAAACATCAAAGATATTGTAGTAACATCCAAAGTATCTAAACAGGAGATATCAACAATCGGAGGTTATAAACCAGGCGTAAGGGGGCAATTGTAAGTGCTGCAAAGTCGCCAACAACGAAACCCATGGAATTCATCAGCACAGTCACAAAGAAAAAATACAGCATATTTATAACATCAAATCAAGACATAAAATTGCATTGATGTTCTAACGTGTGGAACTTGCAAATTACAATATGTTGGTGAAACAGAAACACCATTTAACATCCGACTAAATAACCATCGGTCATTTTATACAAAAGAAAGAAACTGCCCAATTACAAGACACCTTTTAAGAGCAGGACATGATTTTGAAAACGTCACATTTCAAATCATTGAGAAAAATCAAAATTGGGATACACAAGGAAGACAAAAGAGAGAGAACTCTTGAACCTGATGGACTCAATGAGAGAGACGAAAAAAGATTTAAAAACAAATCAAAACCATAATTATCGTGAAATCATACAAATTAATTTATAGACATTCATACAATTAATCGAACATCTATAAATGTGTTAACTTTTATTCCAACCTTATGTAGTTGTAGCTACAAATATATTTCAAGCAACATCAATAAATATGTTACACTTTTCCTCAAATCATGTGTAGATTAAGCTACACATTTTTTCTGTCATGCATCCGATTTCACATTGAGAGATGCATACGCCTGATGAAGCTAATTTGTTTAGCGAAATATTCCGTATTTCTATTTAAAATCTAATAGAACTTTTTAATTTATTAATTAGCGTGTTTAAGTTATATTTTTAGACATTTATATAAATGTTGCGGACCGTGTGAGTATTTGGACCGTACGCGTACGGTCTGGACCGTATGCGTACTATTTCAAAATACTCATACGGTCGGAACGTACGCGTACGGTCTGCATGATTAATATCATTAAGAAGTTGCTTAAGTTTTTAAGTTACAAATGCATGTAAAGTTCATGTACAGATCAACATAACTTAACTCTCAAATTAATATGGAAAAGTTCAATTGTAATTGGAATAAAGACTTTATTTTTTAACTAATAAAAAAATCACGCTAATTAAATCTGTCAATATCTTGTATTTAGCATGTCGATCAGTAATACATTAATTGAATTATGATCATAGAAATTTACGATATCGGAAGTAAACATGATGTGGGACGACAATTTAAGAATATTAGAAACTTTACAAAAAAATGCAAATGCAAAGGAACATGAATGAACTGCAAACGTGTAAATGTAAAAAATATTACATTATTTGTGGTAGCAAGTGTCACCTTGGGCGAGAGTACCAAAATAGGATTCAGATATACAATTAAACAAATATTTAATTTCAATTGCTCAATTGTTCATTTTATCCATCTAATTGTAATGATACTATTTATAAAACTAAAAATAAAGATTGTGATAAATGTTTGTTATAATTTAACCCATATGATCCAAAAACACGCATGTTAGCTCGTACTGAACCACACGCGTATACTCATACGGTCCAAATACTCATATGGTCTGGAACATAAACAAGTCTAAATTGAAAACTACGTTCAACCCTATGATTGCGTTGGATAAAAAGCGCAATTTTTATACGTGTGCATGTAAAACAAATTTTACTTGTGCATATTAAACAAATTTCGTTGTAGAAGGGTCTAAATACAGCACAAACAACATTTTCGAAAAGACCAAAAAAGTGAAAAAGTATATTTAAACAAAACGCATTTGACTTACAGGTTGAACAACTGATGTTCTTTAACCCTGCTGACTGCCATTGGCGATTGCCAAATAAGATTGATCACAAGATGTAACAAAATAGATCTTATTTTAAATTTAATACTAAACAGAAAACAGTAAACTGGTGGCCAAGATGTTATGCCACAAACATGTTAACACGCACAAGTATAAAAATTGCGATTTTTATCCAACGCAATCATAGGTTTGAACGTAGTTTTCAATTTAGACTTGTTTGTATTTTTTCGTTTGGGCTTGTATCATATTTTCCCTCCGGTTTATATGATCCGTTCATCCTATATTGACTCTTAAAATTAAAGAGTCTGTCTAAAATTGAGGGTAAATTATATGGCCTTCCAAATACCGTTTCGATCCCTAACATCACTGAAGAGACATTTATTGTCGAAATCCGGATCTGGTGTACAATTGAATATTGACACCTCAGATCTAGATCCATTTTGTTACATCTTGTGATCAATTTTTTTACTGGATTTACTCTCTTTTCATGCTTTAAAAAAGTTTGAAATGTGTTGAAATGTGATCTTCTTCAAAAATGGAACTTTGTTGATTTAAACTAGCTCGTTTGAAGTTTTTATTCTGTTTAGCTATGACATTTTGTTTCTCTATTCTTTGGATGTGGATAAATTTAAAATATGCTAAACTTTTACACAAATTTTGTGTAGCTCAAGCTACAAAGATATTTTTTGTCATGCATCCGATTTCACCAAGATAGATGCACACGCCCGATGAAGCTAATTTGTTTAGCGAAATATTGCGTGAATAATATATAAAATATAAGAACTAATTTTATAACACTCATTAGTGTGTTAAACTTACATTCTTAGACACTTAAATAATTTAATTTAGTAACTGCATCAGTTTATTTACAAATCTACACAAAAGGTAAAACAGCAAAGCGAAAAAGACGAAAATTTCATCACATTATTATGAAGAATAAATGGAGTATTATCTTCTGATATCGTTGTATGATTATTTTTTTTTTAAATTTAACTGCATCTATATATATTTATGTATTTATTATATACTTAGTAGTACATACAGATAAATGGTATGTGTAATACAGTCATTGGTAAGCTTGCTGTATCAGCCACCCGTAATGATATCGATATCAACACGGTTGCAAAAGCTTTATCACACCTTTATTCTGTATGACGTCACGTCATCGATTGCAGTCACTGTTGCAAAGGCTTTATCAAATCCCTAATCTGTATGCCGTCATTTCAAACCTCCTTATCTGTATGACGTCTTGTTACATAAAAAACATCTACTTGAGGTATATGTATATAATAAAGTGTATATGATATGGATTTTTCAATATCACACACCATATCAACCCTCAACTAATATAATCCCTCGAGCAGAGCTCTTGGGATTATATTGGTGTCTCGGGTTGATACGGATGCGATATTGAAAAAGCCATATGATATTCTCTATGTATTTACAATTTACAATTTACATTTTTAAAATAAAAAAAAAAATCATACCTTGATATTTATGCATTTTTTTTATTATAATCTCCCAAATATTTGTAATTACACAGTTTTTTATCAATACTATTACAGTAATGTATTTGTTTTATATATATATGCTATATATGCCGTATCAATGAAAACGAGGTAAAACAAAATCGGTTCTTTCAATTACTAGATCAGGAATAGATCTCAGAAGATAATACTCCATTTATGCTTCATAATAATGTGATGAAATTTTCGTCTTTTTCGCTTTGATGTTCTACCTTTTGGCTAGTTAATATCGTATTTTGTAATTTGTTGAAAATCGTATTGTTGCTTATGATAATAAAAGAATAAATCTAGTTTGATTTATAATATATATTCTTACGATGTATGTACTTTATAATTACAAATTTTGCAAAATGTGTTCCAAGCAACGACAAGGACGTTCAAAATCCAACAGATTGAAAATATCTTATATTTTGCCGAAATATAAATAGACGAAGAATGATATAGATAAGAACAAACACGCAATGAAAAGACACAGTGTTGAACGGAATCTTTAAGAAAGAAAAAAAATTAAAAAAAACATTAATGGATAGTTGTCGCCCTATTCGGCTTCTTTCAATTCTCCTCTTTTTAATCAAACAGACATGGCCCATTAATTTTCTTCCAACTTTTGTTCGGTTTTTATTAGTTCTTCTACACCATTGTACATTTCACAGACAGCTTGATATTCAGTAAGTCCGAGGCGTCGTTTATTTGATACATCGTAAACAGCTTCAGTACTTTCAGTATGTTCGCCATTCCCACCTGAAAAAACATACATCCACTCAAATCAAAGGATGTCGTAATCGAATAAATGGACGATTTTGTTATCGCGAAAATAACAATTCATGTGAACTAGTTTTTGATAAAAAATAGAAAATGTAGAAAAAAAATCCAATCATGTACGATAAGCAAACAAAAATTTCAAGCTTACCAATTATATATTTCACTCATAAATCAAAACAATATTTGAACATGTGAAGTAAATAAATAAAATTAATGAAAACGGCAACAGTGTTCAGAGAAAGGTTATTGCGGAACATTTCTCAACAAACGTAAAAAATATTAGCCCCAACACATGAAATAGATGGAAAACACCTTTCCCATTCCTGAATTGTTTTAGCAATTTAAAGATCATGAAGATGGTAGATAGAGATAGGTAACTTAACCACTAGTCTTACTTTGTGTTCGATCGGTTTCTCGTGTGTAGCAGTAACGTGGACTCTCAACCACAGACAATGCCCAACATAATAACAATTGTATTATCACTAAAAGCCATGGTCTTATGTATGCCATTTTGTGCTTCTTTGTTACATATTTATTTGGTTGTATAGTGATTAAGATTATAACACAATGTTAACTGCTTTACACCTGTTTTTAACATTTTTGCCTTTTGTGTTTGTTTGTTTTGTTCACAAATCGTTGTCAATGTATTGGAATTTGATTCGACTGTCATACAAGTGAGAGGTTTAACTAGATTTACAAAATATAATCTACATTAGAAAATGCCTATTCCAAGTCAGGAATATGACAGTTGTTATCCATTCGCTTGATGTGTTTCAACGTTTGATTTTGCCATTTGGTTAAGGACTTTAAATTTCCGTTTTTAATTTTACTCGGAGTTCAGTATTTTTGTGATTTTACTTTTTAGAAAGTGTATCTGGAATTATTAAATTGTTTCATACCTCTAAGTTGCAGATTGTGTCTGTCACATATACTATTTAATATTTCTTGACATCTTACTAATTTTGGCATTTTGAGATGAACACTGGCTCTCAAACATGTTCCAAGGTTTGATGGACAGTTTGAAAGAAAACCTCGTTTATCGTCATAAGCAAAGTCAACTTGCATTTCAACTTGTTGTAAAGCCTGTAATTATAAGTACATGTATCAGTTTAACATGATTTAGATTCATAGAAATATTTACAATTTTCACCAATCAATTATATTTTCAATTAATGTTAAAATATAAAATGCAACGTATCAAAATCGTTTTAAATTGTTTTCTGATTAAGCATATGCCAGACGTTATTTATTCGAAAAGGTAAGCGCATAGATTAGTGTGTGTGAATTCACAAAGTGGACGGCACTTGCTCACTCGATGTATCTTGCCTTGTGAACATAAAACTGAGTGTTTGCTTATTCCAATATTCATCTAAGTTTTTTAAATGATAGGCTTATCATATGCCGCTGTTCGTTTGTTTTTGTTACAGTGCAATCTCAGAGAAAGATTTTTTAAAATGTAAATGTTATTCGACGAGAGAAGTTCTTTTTTTTTATCAACAATTCCAAGGTGTACAATTTGTGACCTTCTTTTTGTTTTTTTAAACTTTATTAATATTTCCATGTTGTCAGTATTTGTTTTTCTATTTCCAAAAAGGAAGGGATATTTGTCAACTTCAAAATACATCGGTAAATATTTATATAGAACACCATACGCTCTTCCATTACAATAATGTGCCTTTATTTTATGTCAAATAATGCACTATTCCTAGTCTTGACTGTTAGTTACCCAACAAGTTGCATAAACAAAATTTGTTCCTGGTCAGAACCATTAATATATGAAAACGTTTTCTGTGCAAAGTAGTTAAAATATTTTATACTAGTCGTTCTGTAAAACATGTACATAGTTCTTCGCAGTTTCATAGACATTTGTTTTACAAAAGCATATAGAGTTTTTTTTTGTCACGGTTTTGATTTTTATCATGATTTTTTTTGTTAAATAACTAATCCAGCAAGTAATTGCTTAATATATGTTTTCAGAATTACTTTCAATAATTACATTTTGTTGGCGTTCTCTAAATACAAAGTCATCTGATAATTTGAAAGTTCAATCATAAACTTAAATTGGCGTTTAAGTGCTCAAAATAAGATACGAATGTACATAATATTCAATCTAAACACAAAGAAATACATTATAATACCTAAAGATGTTTTTCAAGTTTGCCTTGAACATAGATATCATCAACGAACACACATATAAATATTTCTAAACGAAAAAACGGATAACAATTCATGCGTATGTGAACAACAAATATTGCATAAACGTATATTTTTCGGATTTTTATGACCAGGCATGGTACAACTGCTGCTAGACGTTTAGAATACATCAATCATTAGCATACCATTAAGATAGAACTGACAAAAATTAATCTCTTATAAACAGAAGATAGGTCACTTCCTTTTTCCATTGAAATAAATCGCAGATGATCACCTTCATTTACCCATACAATGAAAGTTCTATTAATATTCAAATATACACCTCGCCCTATTGGCCATCCGTCATATCCTCCAGCATCTCTTAGTGTACTACAATATTTAAAAAGTCACGTGAATATTATAGGTATTAAGAATGCACGTTCGATATGTCTTTTCTAGTCTGATAAACCATATAAATCATGAACGATACAATAACTTTATAATGAAATCTAGCCTAGTTCATTTTTATTGTTTACCAACGATATCGACCTCAGCGTTGGTTGGAAACCAAATTAATTGAGATCTTAAATTTCAAACATCTGTATACAACTTTGGCTTAAATGTATCCGTATTGTCCACCGTAATCATTTGGTGTAAAGTATAACTATATCAAATAATGAAAACAAAAAGAGAGTAAAGAATATCTTCGGCGCTTTTGGTTTTGACGTTCAACAATTATTGTTTTTGAAAGTTTTGTATTTCTTTACCATTTATTTTTTAAATCTGGAGTATAGAAGTATAAAGATTACAGTTTGTTAGTCTTAATTGTTCACATATATGTCTTACAGAAATATCAGTAGAATTTATTGTTAAACTTTTTCAAATATTTTTCATAATATCTGTCAATCCAAGGCTTCTAATTTAAGATACTCTCTCCAGAGCAAACAGCTAAAAGCAATGATATAAACTTTATTTTGAAGTTTTTTTTCTGAACTCACATTTTATGAAAAAAGAAACTATACATAAAGGCAATTCTTTTGTTTTGCAAGTAAACAAAACGTCTCTGTATTCTGGCTATCAAGCAATGAATAGTGATGATAACTTACACCATAAACATTGATGCCTTGCATTCTACCTTTACAACGTTAACGTAATGTCCTAAATGGTCGTTTACGACAATAATGGCGGAAAAAAGTACTGAGGAATATATATATTTATTCCATATTGGAATTATTTTAGTAGGTTTCTCTATATGAATTGGTTTTTGAATAAAAAAGCATATTCACCTGAGAAAGTGTTATTCACCGCGCTAAACGTCACGCGCTTTTACATGTAACGTAATGGTAAAATGTTTCATGTAAAATTTGTTTTTGTAAATGTTTGTCATCAAATACATTTTCTTTTCTCGGAATATGGAATAAAACAATTACTGTCGTTTGTTTCGGTAAATATGGGGTTTAATTGACTTTTGAAAAACTGATATTCACTTCGGCCGTCGGCCTCAGTGAATATCAGTTTTTCAAAAGTCAATAAAACCGCATATTTACCTCAACAAAAGACAGTAATTGTATACTATCGACTAAAATACCGACCTCTTATGTAAATTGAATAAGGGAGAAGTCCCTTAAGACTGACAAAATCAAATGATGGAGAAACTACGAATGGAAATAAATTGTCATATTCCTTACGTCGTACGAAATAGTATATATGTTACAGACCGTATGAGTATTTGGACCGTACGCGTACGGTCTGGACCGTATGCGTACATTTTCAAAATACTCAGTCTGACTAATATTAAGAAGTTGGCAAATTTAATTAGATGCATATAACAGATCAATTTTACCTTACTCTCAAATTGATATAAAAAAGTTAAATTGTAATTGAAAAATATTTAGCAACTTTACAAAAAAATGCAAATGCTAAGGAACATACACGAACTGCAAAAATGTAAATCTAAAAAATATTAGTACGTTACTCGTGGTAGCAAGTGTAACATTGGTTGAGAGTACCAAAATTAGGATCAAGGTATACAATTAAACACATATTTAATTTCAATTGTTCATTTGTTTATTTTATCCGTGTAATTGTAATAATATTAATAAGTAAAACTAAAAATAATGATTGTGATTAATGTTAAATTGTTAAGATTTAACCCCTATGATCTAATAACATGTATGGTCAACTCATACTGGACCATACGCGTATACTCATACGGTCCGACCGTACGCGTATGGTCGGACCGTACGAGTATACGTATACGGTCCGGGCCGTACGCGTACGGTCCAAATACTCATATGGTCTGCAACATATACATAAGAAGTATTATACTATTGTATTTTTTTCTAAATAGTAACTATTAGTTCCATTTTATAATCCAGAAGAAATAGATGAATGCTGAAAAAAACTTCTCTAATAATAAGGTATAGGCTTTGCTTATTGTTAAAGGACGTATGGTGACATATAGCTTTTAATTTCTGTTTTATTTGCATTGGTCTCTTGTTAAGAATGATCAAACTGACAACTATACCACATCTTCCTTTTTATATTTGAGTTGTTCGGAATTTCAACAATGTTTGTTATAGTTAACGGTGAAAAAGAACAAAATACAATAACTCGCTAAAACCATGGGTGTTCTTTTTACGACTAGTAATAATTTAAATATTATATCATATTTGGAGTTGAATTAACGCTTCTGAAAATGACACTTAAACACTATAGCTAATGAATAACAGAACGTTCGTTGTAGAGATATCATCATCAAATTCTGTCTTGGAGGTTGCCACTCATTAATGCTACGTTTCTTTAAGCAGACAATATGTAAAATATCACGTTTATAGTATTGATTACAGTTACTTTGACTTCGACTGTCAATCGTCTAATAGATTACTGACGTCAACCAATTAAAAGCCGTTTTATATTTCAAATCGCATTCCGAATAAAACAAGTATTTTCACTACTTACTGATTGTCATCTCTGAACATAATATGGTCGTCCACAAGTTGTTGATATTCTTTTCTTGGCATTGTTTCCAGTGAATGGTATTCACCTTTTAAGTCTCCTTCAAGTGAAGTCAATGCCTTTACTATAATGTCTTCCATTTTTTTTCTTTGCTGAAATAATGTTTGAAGATTAAGTTATCCCGAAACATAATATAAAGATGGCTCTTTCCTTATAAAGATGTGTCACTTATTTTCCGCTGAATTCTCCCTCGCCCTGCTCGTCCGAATTTAAAGTATTTAATCTCTTAATTCAATAGGCTATAAACAAGACAAACACAGCTATAGGATTAGTTGCTCGCAGTAACATCTTATTTTCTCTTGCGATACAATATTTTATTTTACTTTATTGTACATATTTCTTTGATTGAAACAATATATAAATACATGACATATAACATTGCTCCTCTTTCACATCGTTTGTTTTTCATCGGCTAATACCTCCAAAGTACGTATAATAAACATAGCAGCAACTGCACATATACCTTTGTGACCAACTTCAATTCGACGTAACTGCGAGCACCTTCGATACTACTACATTTAAATGCCAAACTTTATATAGTACCATTCAACCCCACCCATAAAAACCGCCAAAACTTTCCTCGTGCCTCCTGCACCTAACATGAAATTTATAAATAGTACATACGGTTACAAAACCAGTATCCGAACTAGTTATACTATTTCCCATCTATAAATAATAACTACAAATAGCAAACGGGAAAAACTCTATTTCAAACGAAATAAAATATATTTGAAGATTGTATGCACGTGTTGATTGTTTTTGTCTTTGTTATTATAGGCACATTTTGAAGAACGTTTCAAATAATGTGATATTTGTTACTTACATTTTACTGTTAAATAATTTCTTAAGTCCGTATGGATTTCAAATATAAAAAAAATAGTAATATTTCAATTTGGTCACATAGCACAATATCAATATACGTTCGATTTCATTTTTCTAAACTCATTTTTATACCATTTGGAGGGGGTTGATGACAAAATCCATTAGGGTTCAAACTTACAATATTCTAACAATTGTTCTACAATGGTACAAAGAAACAATTTGTTACACTATATACCATTTAAAATGAAAAGAGTAATTTTCTTTTATTGTGCTGAGTATTAACCGTATAAGCCTAGCGCTTTTAAACTAACAGTTAGGATGTGTTATAATGTGTAATATTACAAATGCTTTCAAGGTTTCAAACAGGAAGCGTTGAGCGCTAACACAAATGTTCATCTTCTCCAGATACCAAACGCCTGCTTAAGCTATGCATATGCAGTCAAGTGGTTAAAGACAGTCATAATCTTTTTTTATATTATTAGGTGAAATCCAGTCATTACTTATCTATTGATTATGAATGATTTTTATGCTCTTCAACTTTATACTTGTTTTGCTTTATAACTATTTTGCCTTAACGTCACTGATGAGTCTACTGGCGTAATAAATTATAATTCTGGTACTTTTGATAACTATTTACTAAGGCCTTTTTCAGTTGTTGTCCATTCGTTTGATGTGTTTAAGCTGCTGATTTTGTCATTTGATTATAAGAGACTTTTATTCTTGAATTTTTCCTCGTAGTTCACTTTTTTGAAATTTTTACTTTTTTCAGCTAATTATTAACCGATCTTTAGATTGTAGTCATTGTTCAAGCCATTCAATGATCAGTATATGTTCACGGCATTGCATTTTGATCAATTAAGGGACAGTTGCCAATATAACACTTCCATTTTTAAGCCCAACATCTGATAAAAAGATATGCATTTTCTCGATCTTTGACCACACGTAATTTTGTGAAAATGAAATTGCATTCAATATCCACAGCTGTATTATATGCTCTACTGTCTTTTAAAATCAGAGAAATCCTACCAGGTAATATGTGATCAGAGTTCGAGAAAAAAACCATGTACATCAATTTTTATACGTGAAATTTCTTGTCAATTATTCACAATTCGTTTTGTACTTTTTCCCAATTATTGTCTACTCCTATTATTTCCCATTTTAATATATGTATGCCATGACTGAATAATTAAACTATTTTTTCTCTATTCCATTGTTATTGTCCTTTATTTCACACATTCCCTAGTATTGTCTTTAAAGTAAACGCCCCCCCCCCCCCCCCCCCACCTAGACCCTCTTGTGTGTATACCGAGAATATGTCACAATTGAATTCACTGGTAACGTTTTACAACATATATGTATAAGACTCAGCTTCTCCTCGGATAGTGAGCTCTTTATAAAACTTTAAAACAATAAGTATTATAACACTGTATAATTACCACATTTGTTAATATAGGTGGGTATGGAAATTCCTTATGACAACGCCCTATCCGAACACGAGTTGATATGATATAATTCCCTGCCCCGTCGAGCTCCCTAAAGTTAAGGTTGGCAACGTGGCCATAATCACACTTAGGATGACTGACTTCCTTCACTCTATGATAATCGCATATGATTGGATCAAGAAGATCTTTAAACACTTTATAACTTTCGGGATCACATGCGTATACTCCAACTTTGCTGTCTATGTTTTTACAACCTAAAACGAAATATTGATAAAACTAGAATCACAAAAATACTGACCTCTGGTGGAAATTCATAAAAGAAAGTCAATTATCAAATGGCAAAGTCTAAAGATATACATCAACCAAATGGATAAAATTGTCATATTCCTGACTCGATAGAGGCATTTTCTTATGAAGAGAACAGTGGATTAAACCTGGTTTTATAGCTAGCTAAACCTCTCACTTATATGTTATAATTTTGTTGTGGATTCTCCACCATTTCCATTAACTGTTAGTATTTGAAATTAGGTTTCAAACTACTGTTTTTCATTGGGAGACAATTGCTAAAGGAAGTATATGAAGCCCGACAAAAATATTCTTTCCCTTTAGTTGATTTTCAAATTATAATTTTTGAAAATTGGTGAAGAAATATAGAAGTTCGTTTGATACTTTTATCTATATTTTTTTGTATCATTGATGATTTTATTGTCTATGTATGTCAAGACATACAAAACGATTACATGACATCTTTTATGTGTTTTGGTCAGGATGTAATGGACGATGATACAATGAAAATAATAGTGTGGTATACTTCCGAGAATATTGGCATGCTTTAATTTTAAAAACAAAATGATTGACTTTAAATGGCCGAAGACCCATTTCCTTTCTTGACGAATAGCTTACTAAAGTCCTATGCTTTCTTTCCATGTCTCTGAAGGTCCATTCCGGTCAGAATTCATTTTGTTACACATAAATGCAGGAACTCATAACAGGTTGTTTACGTACCCGATAGCTACGCATTACAAGTCATTCACGTATCCTAAAGATTACACTTTGTTCACGTACTAGAATCGTAGAGTACAGCGTTACTATTTATATACTTACTATTATCTTCCTTGATAAGAGGTATGTCGAATGTGAACTGCGTCCTTAGTCAGTATATTCTCACTGTCACCGTATCGAATTCTTAAAAAGGTTAATATGTATAATATTATTAGCTTCTAAATTTGGAAGACTGGGTTCATTATGCTTCAAATTCTATATTGAATATACCCTTTTCAAGAAATGGTTTTCAAGTGCATGAAGACATACTGTCAGAACTAATTTGTTTTTTCAGGTGTGATGAACTTTTAACTGTTGTAAATTAGCTGCTGATTTTGTAAAAAAAAAATATATAATTGGATTTAATTAGAAAAAAGAATAATGTTGATTTAGATAATCATTTTCAGGGAAATGGATAGCAGGTTTTCTGTCGCGATTTGGAACGTGAACGTATTGTGTCTTGTACCTATAGGGTACATAAAAACAATGGTATGTGTACCTATTGGCTACATATACGTAAACGACCTTTTACGCATACCTCTAATGTACGTGTAACAAACTAATTTATGACTGGAATGGCCTTCCGTAAATGTCTGACATTTGTAAACGTCAAACAAGCGGACATTGTATCATATATCTACAGTTAGTTATCATAATTGAATGGTTCTTTTGGTAATGTTATAGGGCTCCATACAATTCGGTCAACGTTTTCATCCTTTGATTACAAATAAAAAAAAGAAACATTTATTCAATCGTTCATTTTATATAAATTATAAATGTTTCAAATGGTCACAGTTGAAGGGTTATTATTGTACAAGGTAGATATTAAATTTGTCGGTAAAAATATAAATTAACCTATTTTGTATCATTAAAAAATCCCCGCATGAATAAATTTTAACAATATTTCTCCTCGAATAATATAAAAGTCAAATATTTAATCAAAGTATTGTATCTCGATTGTGTTTAATAATCCATGATTGATTTAAAGGTCAGAACTTTTATGAGTAATTGAATGAATGATTTTATCCTAATAAACTATTACACAGCTAAAAAGAAAAACAGGTCATATATAATACATATTTTGCTTGGCATGTGTAAAAAAAGGAAACAGTTTAATATGCATTACGTTCCTCTAACAATGAGAACATACTTTCACCTATATGTATAGCATAAATTGTCACATTTTTTATAGATCCACAATATAACGAGATGAGGATGTATATTTTGATCTTAAAACGTTTGCAATTTCATGTTTACAATAAGGCGGAAAATGCGTTTTATGATTAGTTGGTAATTACATGTATACCACATTGCCTTATTTGTATATAATTTGATTGTATCATTGAAAATATATCGAGAATTTTAAATATTATTCAGAATCTAAAGTATAACGATTCAATTGCATTGATAAACTTTAAATTCATTATAAAATGTATTGCAATCCAAACGTTGACGTGATGAATTTATTTCAATTCAATGAAGCGTTTTATGTTTCCTTTTTTTCGTATTATATTTCTTATAATTTATAGCAATTTCCCTAATATTCTTGAAATTTCTAGTTTTTGTTCAGTCTATTTAAAATATTAGTTATATTTCATCTTTGTAGGGTTATTTTTCTTTCGACAAAACAGTTGCAGTATATATTTACATATTTACTTGCCTACCTGAAAGTATAACATCAGCTAATGTTGTTCCATATTTCGTTGAACGCTTCTTTAAATTTATGTATTTCTCTTCAGGTAAATGTTTCTTTAACAGAGACTTGCTTTTATGTGTACTAATGTTTCTCCATAGGTCTTCTAATTCATCGCACTCCATGTCTAAATAGATGTTTACAAATGCTTTAAATAAAACGTTGCGACATTTTCTTATGATTTTAAATATTTATTACCTATATGTATGAAAGTGTTTTTAAATTTGAATCGCACCATTTCCGATACGTAAAACTTTCGAGGGCTACGCTACTGAGAACTGTGTAGTTGTTCGTTCATTAAAATTATTTTCATTTATATCATTTGTATTTAAATATGGCAGCTATTTGGTGATAACGGTTGAAATATATAATATAAATGACTTTATACATACTTAATACATGTAATTGATACTACGAAATCGAATTATGGTTTTCAGGACTAATTCGCCGAGTTATTACGTGTAATATCTTTTCCCCTGAATTTTAGACTTGACTTGTTAGGATTTTTTGCCTTATGTCTGTAAATATAATTTCATTTTTGAGCGTGCATTTCGTCAGTCTTGCTTTAGTCATTCTGAGTCTTTATCCTGTTAATGAAGAACACAAATGTCATATTTTCGAAAGAGATACACATTTTGTTAAAAACGGTCATTTATAAATCCTTTGCAAAAGGAGTAAAGTTCATGTATATAAACACACATTTCGTAATTTCTAAAACAATGGCATTAGATTTAATTTTCTCCTTTGACCAATCGTAGAAATTCGTTTTTATTCGCTTAATAAATTTTTTAATTGTATCGGGATATTTTACCATTCAAGATCGTTTTCGTACCCAAAAGAGAATGGCGTATTTTGATCAAGCATTCTTTGTTTTTAATTTCACTAAGAAAATACACGAAGGTGCAAAAACATGCTGTGTTGTGTAGCCCTCCCTCAAATGTAATGTAAATAGTTATTAAACATGTGTCAAAGGTACCAAGATCATAATGTAATACACCAAACGCACGTTTCATTTACATATGACTCACCAATGACGCTCACATCAATATAGTTATAAAGCCAAACAAGGACAAAGTTAAAGAGCATTGAGGACCAAAATTTCCAAAAAAAAAAGGTAATGTTTCCCTGGAATAAGAAAACAATATAAGTTTTATAACCAAGATATTTATATAAATGACCGTTTAATTAATATGCATGTCACCACCGAAACAGAAAGATTTGAAAGCGGAGAAAAATGTGTATCTTATAATCGACATGACTTTATCAGATGACAATACCAATACTAAAATAAGGCTTACGCATAATAATATACTTTAATTCAGTCACGGATCCGCGATATCACGGTTGTGTTCTAGTATCTTATAAACATAGAACCATTTGAATTGTTCCTTACATTTTTTGGTGTATGTAATAAAGTAAAATTTTCATTTATTAGGAAAGTGATTACTAACGTTTTTAATTAAGCAGTTGCTTGGTTATTTCGAAATGCAAAGGAAAACTTACTTAAATGCTACTTTGCTGTGATTGGTCAAATGAGAAACAGTTTCTACCAAATACCCAAAATCGTTTTAACGGTAATTAAGTCAGTAGATATAATCATGTTTAGAGATTGTTATTATAAAACAACTTTGTGCGTCAGTATTGACAAAAGAAAAAAAAGCGACTGTGTTACTTCACAAAATAATAGTATTGTCGAAACATTGAAAAAAAAACATATTTAAACCCTGCATAAATTTTCGATATTAATTCTTCGTAGACAGAGAAAAAAATATGACAGTCATTCCTTTAAAATTATTAGGAAAATTAGTTTTTCTCGTTCTAATCGTTTCTATTAAGATAACCTGTTATCATGATTCACTGCTCGACAGTAGAGCCCGGTAGAGTACAATGACATTTTTACGCTATTCGACGCATTCCTCCTTTTTCATCTAACAAGGAGACAATTCCATTCTCAATTATATTGTATATGGGGAAGGATAGTGTCCTTTATTGAAATATAGCAGAACCTGTTAAGCGTAACGTAAATAAGTTGAAAACTATTTATGATTCACGCAAATACCAAATTTAGATAAATATCTTTATATTAAATCCGTTCTAACTAAAATTTGTATATTCTCTCTCACTATTCTTAACAATCTCTGCAATTAAGACCTCTCAACAACAAAAAAAACAAAAATACTCCTATATGTACATTGTATATGTGTTTATACCAGCTGCAACTATAAGACGTCCGTAGTTTATGCCCTACCAATCCTAGACTATACAGTCTAATAATGCAGTCTTAGGCGTAACAAATAACACCTGATATATTGTAAAAAGTAAAACCACAAAAATACTGAACTCAGAGGAAAATCAATTCGGAAAGTCCATAATCACATATGGTAAGTAAACGAGAAATTGAATTTGGATTGCATTTTTTTAAATTTTTTTCCCCGTTAAAGTTCACTTTATTATATTTTTAAAAAACGTATGAGGGGTAGATAATGTGTAAGAACAAAATAAAAGACATCAAAGAATATCTACCCGCTGATAATCTACTTAAAATATTCATTGGATTTTTTTCAAATTGCTAATTTTTAAAAGGCTTTAAAGTACAGATCGATTTATCACCCACTCAATTTTTATTGTAATTGTTTAATTTATTCAGCCTATGTCATTAATTTTATGAATTTGTTTTCGTTTTCATTAATTAAAAAAATATGTCCTTAAAAGCCTCAAACCATGGTTAAGTACAAATCTTATTATTCCACTGCATGTTGATTTTGATGGTGAAATCAACATTTGATTGGTTGAAACTATCACACGTGACGTCGAACAAAACTTCATATTCCCCTCTGAGTATCATATTCCCCTCTGAACATCATAATCCCCTCTGTAGATCGGGACCTCGTAATATGACGTTACGCGCGGTTAATGTGCATACCGTTTTGAAAGTCGTTTAATTAAAATAGCATTAGATAAGTCATTACTGTGTTTAAATTTATTCAAGCGTTAGAATAAAAAGACTATTAATTTACTTTTGATCCGCACTGTGTATGCCGTGTTTAGCTATTCAAACAAGCAGATAAGAAAACAAACGTATACAAATTAATATAGTATATTCAGTAAGTAAACGAAGCATAGGCAGTGGAATAAAACATTTATTTCCCTAAGCTTCGAGAGATATAAAGATTTGTTCACCCTCGAAAAATCACATTTCCCTCGGGCAAAGCCCTCGTGAAATATGAATATTCTTGGGTGAACAAATCTTCATATCTCCCTGGTGTTATTGATAAATCAATTTATTAAAACAAAAACCATAAAATAAAAGTATATATTTTTTTTCCATATTTTATTGACATACTAATCATACAATAGCAATTAAACACACATAGACAAAGATGATGTAATTTGTCGTTTCAGAATATTAAAGACTATCTGATTCAGATCTGATTTACTGGCAGATATTTAAAAACAAATAAAATTTCGTGTTTCAGTGAAGTTATCAAATTAATTGCTTTTCGACGTTTAAAATATTATAACTATCAAACCTTTTTGAAAAGGCTTATATAATGAATGTAGAAGTTGAGTTGTTAAAATGTTAAGCTTAAAAAATTGTGTCTATTAAACATTACAGTATTATCATTATTATTATCGTTCCATTAATTGAAAGACACTCCGTACTTCATTTTTATTTGAATTTATTGGTGAAACCATCAATGGCGGAGAAAGTTTAGAACGGAAACATGTTTATGTTGAACAATTACTAGAACATAAACAAGAACTGCCTTTTAAGGGTAATTTTTATCATGCCAATTAACATGGTAACAGATAAAGGCCACATAAGTGTACCGCTGTTCAAAAGTCAATTAATGATTGAGAGAAAACAAATCCGGGTTACAATCTTAAACCAAGGAAAACACATCACCTATAAGAGAAAAAAGCAAAGAAACAACAGAAACACTGAAGTGCAACAAAAAACAAACGACAATGCAACATACATAGAAACGAACTATAAGATAACAACAGCCATTTTCCTATCATGAATAAGAGACCACAGAAAGTCATTTCTCACATTATTGTGACTTCGATTCACCAAGTTTTCGATCAAAAGTCTTACTTTCTAGTTTTACAAATGCACAAAATACCAATTTTCTAGTCTTTCTTCGAGATGGGACCTAAGGCCTTCTACACATACAAAGAGGATGCTACAGCGGAACATTGGATCATAAGTAGTGGCCCTTATACTATACCTATATATTTATTCTGCAATCAGCCATTTATAATATACAGATAGAGTACTACAAATTTAGTACATTGAAACGGAAACAATCCGCATGTATCACACTTCTTTTGCGAAGTCAGCATAGTTATTTACGGTATATTGTGCTTCGTTTTGAATAATCTTGTTCAAGTATAGGCAAGGACACAAATTTTGGGTTCTACACCAAAAAGGTATTTACTAAAACCCAAAATGGTAATTGTCAGAAAAGCTAAATTTTTCTGAAAGTAGCATTTGCTACTCGGTATGTGTAACAAAAGTTTTAGTATGGTAACTCAGTTTAGAAACTTATTGATCAAGTATTGGTTTTTAGCGATCACTGGAAATATTTTGTGTATTTGTTTAAATTTAGAATGCTTTACATATGTAGGTAGTGCAGAGCGTTTCTTTGAAAATGAAGATGAGAAATTCACTTAGTTTGGATAGAATCTTAGATTTGCAATAGGTTACCTGTCATACCTGTATTGACACAAGTGTACAGTTACACATGAAGTGGTAAAAATAGTTTTGTCGAAATCTATGACTAGATCATTCATTCCTGATCTTTCGAAAGGATTATTATAAGACAAAAGCAATCATTACCTTTAAAGCTACTTTAATAACAAAGACGGTATCAATTTTATTGTTCCAGATGTGCATTTCGACATTACATGTCTTGTAATTAATGCTTAAGGCAAACATTTCTAATAATCCAAAACTAATTCAAAAGTTTAACTGTTTCCGGCTACTCAATTTTTCTAAAACCCAAAACCCTATTAATGCAGCTAATTCTGTTAAAAAAAACCAACACGTTCTCTAAGAATTTAGACTGTTTTATGACAAAAGGCATAAGTCAGAGTATATTTTCCAATATCAGTAAGAACAATTGATACTGCATCATACATTTTAAGAATGAACTGTTTGATGTAAGTACTATATAAAGAATGTTATAATACATACCAATCTTATCTCAATTGTTTTTTCAATAATAAAAAAAAGTATAGAAGTGTCAAGCGATAAATTTAAAGCATTCTTAGGTACAGGTAATATCCGAAAACAAACATAAACGTACAAAACCAAATTTGAATAATACAATATATATGATCCTAAACATTTCCATGACTTCATCCTAACTAATGTAACAAAGTACGCATGTTCCGAAAATTAAATTGTAGTTCTTTTATAAATAACTGCACGAAATCCAGACTGTGTGCGACAGCCGTATTGTGTAGTACTACGTGTAAACACCATTGTCGCTATTTTTCCTGTGGATGTCCATTCACTTTGTGGAAGAGTATTTCCAGTATAACCAGTGAAGATTCCAAAAGGTTGTCCGTTATATATCTTATATGAAAAGAAAAATAAGTAAAATTATATACATGTACAAGGATAAACAAATTAATGAAGAATGATACAATAACATCGTGCGTTTAAATCTAACCTATGGACCCACCCTCCTTTGGAACACCCAGACATATAGAAAGTTGATAGTTGGATGCACAAATAATAATGATAATAAGATAATAATAATATATTGACTGACATCCATGTTATACAATAACATTAAAATATGCATAGAACAATCAATACCCAACTACATTAATAATGAGACACGTTAAGTCATACAACAAAGGAAAATAAAGGTACAATGAAACATACATTTGTATATTGACAGCTGTTACATAGATAAAATGATACAAGAATATAACACGTAAAGTCTTTAGATAAGGACCATCTTATGTTAATTGTGATGTAGACACTGCATATTTATAGATAACGTCTTGTCAATTTTCCGTGGTACTTTTTGAGAAAATTGACAAGACGTTCTTTGATAAAACATAAGATGTAAAATGGTTTGCCAGTGCTTTACTAGTGTTCATCGTTTCAGGTCATTCGTACACTGTGTAATGAATTTATATTGTATTTCAATTGTTCATCATCAATGTCTTCGTTTGTTGAAATAGTTTAGACTTTTCCTCAACGCATTGTTTTTGTTTACACCACTACTAACCGTGTGTTAAAATAAGTAAAGCCCACTAACTCTTTATGAAATATACACGGGCTCCGCGCGGAAGCTGTTAACCAATTATGTCGGATAGAATAGAATATTATATTGATTTTTGAAGCATATTGTTTAATAGAATGATATCATCATATTAACCAATAAGATCATGTATTTAAACATGTATAATTATAACATTTGTTCAATTGATGATATAGTTGTTGTTTTCTCTTGTAGAATGACAGAAGTTGTTTAGTAAGACGAAACTGTATTGCATTGTGCTGTAGAAACAGTATTTCCGTTTTGCCAAAATTATAGCTGAGTGTTCGAATATGTTATAGAATGATACATGTTTATTTTAATACCATTGTCCTTTTAAAATGTGTAATGCGTTTTCTATCACACTTAGTGAGTAATACACATACTTTTACATCTTCTCCAGCAGAAAGTACAAAATCAGTAAACTTGATTCTGACAGTGTTTCCATCACTAACATCAATATTCCATGTTTTAGGACTTTTGATATTGTATTCTAACGGATATCCGTGTGATGTTATCGCTTCATAAAATTCATCTAAAAGTTAAAAAAATTGAAAAATATCATAGTTAAAAATTTATTAACGTTAAAATATACAATAACAGCAATATATTAACAGCAAAGAGGTTGGTTTGATTAAAATTGAGAAAAGAAATGGGGAATGTGTCAAAGCGAAAACAACCCGACCATAGGGCAGACAACAGCCGAAGGCCATCAATGGGTCTACAATGTAGCGAAAAACTCTCGCACCCGTAGGCGTCCTTCAGCTGGCCCCTTAAAAAAAGGTATACCAGTACAGTGATAATGGACGTCATACTAAACTCCGAATTATACACAAGAAACTAAAATTAAAAATCACACAAGACTAACAAAGGCCAGAGGCTCCTGACTTGGGACAGGCGCAAAATTGCGGCGGGGTTAAACATGTTTATGAGATCTCAACCCTCCCCCTATACCTCTAGTCAATGTAGAAAAGTAGATGCATAACAGTACGCACATTTTAAAATTCAGTTCAAGAGAAGTCCGATGTCAGAAAATGATTCAAAAGAAAATAAATAAAATGACAATAATACATAAATAACAACAGACTACTAGCAGTTAACTGACATGCCAGCTCCAAACCTCAATTAAACTGATTGAAAGATTATGTCCTCATCATATGAATATCAGGCACAATCCCTCCCGTTAGGGGTTTAGTATCATACTATCATAATATATATGAGAAGAACATAACCTGTGTGATGCCAACAACTGTTTTTTTTTTAAATAAATGTGTTAAGTTCCGATGCAAAGACCCTATTAGTGAATCAATATTAAAGCCAAAGTATGCAATCTTTAATGACCTGACAACAGTATCGTAAGTATATCCCTTCTTAATAAGTATATTACCAGTTTGACAGTGTTTAAATCAAGTATACAATGAATCGAATAATTGCAAAGGAACTAAATTTTTCCCCACACTATTTTTGGTTGATGTTTTTGTTCTGGCTCTATGAGTTTATATTTCGTTCGATAGGTGTTATAGGTATCAAAGTCACTAAGGCGAATAAACGAACGTGTAGATTTAATACCTGCATATCAGCTCATGGGTAATAATAGCTACTGTGTAATCAGATCAATATGTTTTTATTTTGTGGGCAACATTTTCCATCGGATAACATAGGTTCATGAATGAATCGCAAACATTACACAAAACGGGAAAATATCACATTTGTGTTTTAAAAAATCATATTATAATGATTTTAATATAAAGAATATGACACTAGATATCAATTGTAATGTACCATTTGAGGTGTAATACCACCAAACCATGGTACGTCTCATCCGGTTGTATACGAAAGTAGGTCGAAAAAAATATTCACTTGAACTTGACAGTTGCAGGTAATTAATCCTACATTTTGTTGCAGTAAGAACATTTCTGTGTCATAAACATATGTCTTGGGTATTTCAAAATACCATTATTTTTCATTTGGGATTTCTATAGAAAATATAGTTATAAGTAAATTTTAGTACTGGACAGGATAAAACTTTACTCATGCCAAGTATTTCTTTATTTGAAATAAAGATAAATTTTTTAAAAATGTGCAATTTTAACAAAGACTAATTGGGGAAAATTATTGGAGGTATTACACCTATTATGGGAAGCTGTACATGCACCTTTGACCTTGTGAGTAATCTCATGTGTTAACATTTCTTGCTATTTAAGTGAAATATTACAAACTATGAAATATTCTGAGTGGATTGAGTCTCCAAAACACATTTTATGAGAAAATTGTCTTGAAATAGGACTTTACCATGAAGATTCAGTTGACAGAACAAGCCATACTAAGTGTATTTTTTTTTTTGGAGGGGGGTGGAGGTCCCTTATTTCTTATATTCTGCTATGATAGAACATTTTCCTAGGAAATACTTCAGTAAAAATATAGTTATAAGTAGATGAAATTATTTTTAATGCTGTAAAGACAAATTATTCACTAAAAGAGAAGCCTTTTATGTCACTCTCTGGAACGCGGCGTAAATTAAATTTTTACGTAAGGACTTATTGAAACCTCCTTGGAGACTGTAAACTTTTATATGGATTGTTCATTCTGCTAAAATACTTCAATTATTCATTTCTTATAATATTTGTACCATAAATGAGTGAAAGTTACCCCATAATTTTTATTTATTGGCCTGCAAAGTTGCAATTTTGATGAAATAAGAGGTATAAATTGACCAAAAGAGAACTTATAAAGAAGACAAAGAGGTCCATTAGTGGTATTTATCTTCTTAAAATCATGTTGTGTATCATATTCAACTGTTTGTAGGCAGATAAGACAGATTTTTTATCATTTATTGGTCCACACTCTTTTCTATCTTGATGCGGCTTGGTTTAGATTTGTCGAAGAAATTTTGCTTGAATCACTGTAGATGTCGTCTTTTATTATACTAGATTTTTCTCAACTGAACTGATTATGACAAAACTTGACAGAAATGTTTGAAATAACCAGCATTATAAAAGAAAAAAGTTACATTCAGTTTATTGAAGAATAATGTCTTCTTCAATTGATATAACTCATCAAAGATACTAGAATTGAACATGTGTACACCAAACACGTGTGATGTCTATAAAAGACTGAGCAGTGACGCTCGAATCAAAAAAGTTAAATAGACCAAATAAAGTTCGAAGTTAAAGAGCATTACTATTTATAGTCCTTTTCAAATTTATAAAAGAAAACTTTTCTGATAAAGATAATATAGTTTGAATGTATATGCTTTCCATTTGATGTATGGTATATTTGCCTATTTTTCTGTTCTTTGTAAGTTTATCTCACCTTGACAACGACTGCCTTCTGTTCCAATTGGACATACGCAGGTGTAGTTCTTGCCTGATTCATAACAAGAACCAGAATGGAGACAGGGATTTGATAAACATGATGTATGCTCTGAAACTATATAAATATAATACCAATGAAATCGCGTGTATCATAGACACAATTGTTTGTTCTTTTGTGTCATGTTTTATCTTTCTCGTAAGAATTATACGTAAAATAGATTTGAAAATAACACCAAATGTTGTCACAAAATTTAAACAGAGATTGATATGTCAGTAACATTAACGTTATCCTAGCTATTTATCTATTTCTAAACTAAATTGAACACGCATGTTAACCACAACTAACCTGGTGGGCATCTTCTGTGATAGTCGTATAACATAGAGTCAAGAAGAATATTGATGATGATATAAAAAAAGATGTGGTATGATTGCCAATGAGACAACTCTCCACAAGTGACCAAATGACATAGAAATTTGACAATTATTGGTCCCCGTGGGTTTTTCAACAATGAGCACAGCTCATTTCGCATAGTCAGGTATAAAAAGCCCCGAAATGACAATTTTAAACAATTCAAACGAGAAATATAGCGGACTAATTTATGTGTTATGATGTTTGCTTGTAAGCACAAACATTGTATCAAATTGAATGTAACCGTTGTATTATTTTAATATATTCTCATCGACGAACAAAGCATGTGTAAGAAAAAACTAGTTATGCGACACTTTTTTGTTTTCATTCAAAGTTATAGTATTTGTATGTCTAGTGAATAAAATATCATGTATATAATAGAACAATTTTTTAATCAAATATGAAAAATGTATATATGATATGAATGCCAAGCTTATAGAAATCGTTGAAAATTGTACACGCGTAAAAAACAATATTTTAACATAAAGATCAAACGTATATTTGTTAAAACAGAAAAAAAAAATCCGTGTCTATAATTGAAATGTAAACATGGAAAATCAAGTTTTGAATAGAAGTTCTTTCAATGTTCATAAATCGTGTATCGATATGTTTTCACTATTAAATATCAAAACGAAAAGATATGATTTTGCAGGGATGTTGTTTTAGAAGGTTAAAATAGATGTATAAAACAATGATGTCAAGATAGAACACTCGTATCGCCTACTTCAAGATTCATTTGTTGAGATAGAATCAATCGAGGTGTTAAGTGATTAAAAGATGTCAAGGGACAATTTAAATCTAAAAGTTAAACTTCTGCTACAAATTTAAAGATTTCATTACAAAAATAATCGTTTGAAAATTGCCGATATAATACCTAGACTGTTAGCCACACCACTTCTTTGACTTATCAAATATAACAGTCTTAAGTATGATACGATACATGCGTTTTTGTCTACCCATGCAATCCGTGTCATCAATGACGCTGGATTCTATACAGTTTTAAGGTCACACCAATTATAATTTGAAGAACATATAGACTTGAAAATCCCTCATACAACTAATGTTAATGTAATATATGTCTTTGGATACAACACACTAAGTGTAGCGAATGATTTCAAAATGTGCAGACTAAAAATATATAAAAACGAATTGTATCGCTTATGATAATGTGATTTTTATATTGATACTACAGAACTTTGCAGTTGCCAAAAAATGTGACTGTTCTCTGACCCCAAATATACAGGTGTTCTTAATCAAGTTGTTGGTGCTTTGTGGTTTTTAAGTTCACATTTGGTGACAACTGTGTGCTTTGTTAATGTGGGATAAAAAAAAGCATGAACAGACATATCATACTCCAAGGTAAATTCTGAAATAGGGGATGTCTCTAAAAAGAATTTGAATATGACTTTTGACTGTTTCAATCAACGAGTGATAAACGACTGTTATATTTTTGACTTAGTACAGGCATTTTTCTGAAAAAAAATTGTTGGTAACATCTTGTTATATAGCTAACTTAACGTTCTATTTGTAACAGTTGTTTATAGTTCTGTTGTATTGACAATATTTAGAAAGCATCATTCAAGTCTTGATTTGATAATAATTTGGATCCAGGGGACACAACTGTGTAAACATACATTCGTCAAATTCATCTATGGTCAATGATGTCTTAAACATTGCTGGGGATAAATTACTTTTTAATATACTAACGTTGTGTTTTCTTTTCTGAACATTTATCTTTTGTTGAAAAGAAGGTGACAATAATTGTCAGAACTATTGTGATCACAAAGCCACTTATAAATAGTAGCAACCGCCATGGAACACGCTTCGTTTTAAGCCAGGAATTAACTTGATTGGACCGCTTGTTGGTTATATTGTGTGCAATATTAACATTAGTTTTACGAGGACTTCTTGTAGGATGCGGGTTAACTTCCTCATACTCGGATTGTTCCTCAGTGCTTACACAGTCTTCGTATCCTGCATCACCGCCTGTTTTCCTTTCATGAATCATATTATTAACCTTTACTTTAGGATTTGCCTTGGACATCCCAACAAGAGTCCGTTTTCTTTTTAACAGAGCTGTATATCTGCTTTTAACAAAAAAAGACAGCATAACTGTGTGAATTATATGCTTGTTTTAAAATATCAATAACAAAGATATTAATCATAGAATAAAATGTAATATAATGTTTAACATACATGTATTAAGCCCGCCGCATTTTTGTGTCTGTTCCAAGTCAGGAGCCTCTTGCCTTCGTTAGTCTTGTATTATTTTAATTTTAGTTCCTTGTGTACAATTTTGAAATTAGTATGGCGTTCATTTTCACTGAACTCGTATATATATTTGTTTAGGGGTCAGCTGAAGGACGCCTCCGGGTGCGGGAATTTCTCGCTACATTGAAGACCTGTTGGTGACCTTCTGCTGTTGTGTTTTTCTATGGTCGGGTCATTTGACAGTTAAGATAGTTCTTTTTCGCGCATAACAAAGAGTTCTGTGCTTCTTTCTGGATATTTCGCGGTTGTGTAATAAACTTGAATATTTTCATATCAAATGGAAAAACTATTAACTTAAAGGCTCCATTATTTGTGTCACGAATTTAATATATTTTATATGCTTTCAAAGCACTGGAAATCTTATTTATATCCATGAAAAGTTCGGAAGGTTTAAGTATATAATCTAAACAATAATCATAAAAATTCGTAAACACATCAAAAGTTAGTATTCTCTAACATCACTATTCCAAATCAAGAGCCTGTAATTCATTCAGTGGTTATAGAATCAACAAAATAAATGTCATTTCCAGTTTTGAATGATATTTTTTTTTGGATATACACATTTGATTTAAGGAATGACTGTAATATTTTTTCTGTCTATGAAGAAATAACATAAAAAATGGTGAACATTGAATAACGCGCGTAGCGGGTTATTAAACAGTGTTCACCACATTTTTTATGTTATTTCGAATAGACAGAAAAAATATTACAGTCATTTCTTATAATTTAATTCTAAATTCCATTTCAAAACGTAGAAAACCATGAAAAAACGTTGATGACGTCACGGTCACATGACTGACTTATGTCTATGGGCTCATAACAAAATAACGTCAGCCAATCAGAAGACGCGTTACATCCAAAATAAAATTTTTAAGATATAGATCATAAATATGGTTTGGTATGGGTTATTCTAAATATGTCCTCTTATTCAGTATATATGTTGAAGTGTATACTTGAATATTAATTTTCAGAATGTTGACGCATTTTCCTGTTTCCTGTTTCGGGAGATTTCATGATATAAAACTTAAGATTTTAACTTAAAGTATCAATTTCGTTTTTAAAACAAAGTTATAAAAACGATGTATTGAACCGAACCTCATAACCACTATTATCTACGATAGGATAGACCACAAGGACAGACCGGCCACAAACTTTCATTTCGGCCACCAGTTAGTGTTCTACAACTTATTTGTCAGTACTTTTGAATTGTTCCCTAACTATGAAATAACTTATCATTAACTTTCGTAAGCGAACAAATGAGAATAGTAGTATTTTTATAGTTCGTTCTTATGTTGTACTGTTATACCACTGTCCCAGGTTAGGGATAGGGTTGGGATCCCGCTAACATGTTTAACCCCGCCACATTATTTATATATGTGCCTGTCCCAAGTCAGGAGCCTGTAATTCAGTGGTTGTCGTTTTTTTATGTGTTACATATTTGTTTTTCGTTCATTTTTTTACATGAATAAGGCCGTTAGTTTTCTCGTTTGAATTGTTTTACATTGTCTTATCGGGGCCTTTTATAGCTGACTATGCGGTATGGGCTTTGCTCATTGTTGAAGGCCGTACGGTGACCTTTAGTTGTTGATGTTTGTGTCATTTTGGTCTTTTGTGGATCGTCGTCTCATTTGCAATCATACCACATCTTCTTTTTTTATATTGATATATGTTGATGTGTGGTAAACAGTATCATGTTGATATTCTACGTGTTTTATTTGGTTGACAGTTATCTACTCTTTACGCTACACCTGCAACTAATCCCATCAAATCACATGCTTTCCTATTTAATTACTTTTTCGTTTGAAATATCTGATAGAACAAATATTTTCTTAAACTGATTTAAAGCCATCTTCCCTAATGATAAAGGTAAAAATGCTAGATATACTTACTGTGTGATAAGGTATTGAAGCCGTAAACTTTCTCATTGACAACATTTATGTACGTTGTCGCTACAAAGTTTATCAGTAGACCGTAAGAATACCTATTGACACTAACTGTGCCCCTTTATAAGCAGACTATATGTACTGCTGTTAATCACAGTTGGTGGCCAACCAAGTTAAGACCCATATGCATTGCATTTTTGATACATTCAACAGCAATAACCTTTATCTTGATAACATTTTTTTTCGTTTAATATTCAAGAACTTTCTACATACACTGTGTACATTCACCTCAAAAAACGTATTCTAAATAGATAAGATTAAAACAGTAATAACTGTTCTTTCCGCGATTCAGATATCTCAGTTTTACATTGGAAACACTATACAAACATTTGCAAAACTAAAGATTTTTTGTTAAAGTATAGTTTTTTTTTCTTCTTTGAACCTTATTTTTCTTTTGCACCATCTCAAAGTGATTACATGTATATATATATCAACTCGTTGGCAATGACCGTGTCTGGAATTTTAATGAACATAATCTATGCAATACAGATCAATTATTAAATCAAGGATTCTGTGACACAATTTAAATTATATTACATTTACTAAATTATTGCATAAACACTAGAATTTGGTTTTATAAGTTTTGCTCAACAGTAGAAGAATCCTCCACATTCATTTTTTACTGTGTTGTAGTTAACCAAGCCCGTAAATTTAGATGCGACCCGAATAAATTAATCGATCTTATAGATAAATCATGTTAAAAAGGGGGCCAATTCAACACTGTTATGAGTTTTGTTTAGGAGTTTGGCGTATACTAACAGGTTAAACCCCGCTGCATTCTGTATATGCCTGTTCCAGAGTCAAGGGCCTGTAATTTAGTGATATACGTTTGCTGCTGAATGTCATATTATCCGTCATAATGGTGTATTTAAATGTGAACTTATTTTTTCTCGTTTAAACTGTTTTCACATTGTCATTTCGGCACGTTTTATAGCTTACTTAAGGTTGTGGTTTTGCCCTACTGTTTAAGGCAGTACGGTGACATATGGTTGTTAACCTTATGTTAACCTTATGTATTTGGTGTCTTGTGGAGATTTGTCAATCATATTTACCAACATAGCAAACGGATTTCCAAAAGAAAATACAAGTAATTACATTAAGCACACTTAATCGTTTAAACACCTACTATTAGACTGAACAATGATGAGGCCTGGTTATGCGTCAGGAATTTTCCTTTGATTTGAATCATCAGAAACCATGTTACATACAGTTTTACATAATAAACCAACGAAACGCGCGTCTGGCGTATTAAATTATAATCCTGGTACCATTGATAACTTTTTACATGATAAACCAATATACTTTTTTTCGGAAAAATACAAAAACAACTTACTTGGAAAATTGCTTTTACTAATTTATCTCATAGTTTTTGTGCAATACATCTATGCATTTTCTGCAGGTGTATGTCACTTCTGCTCACTAGTTTTTTTTAAATACATGAATTAAACTCTAAAAGCCGTACAGGACACTTTTCTTATTCCAATTTATAAAAGAAAGATTTTTTATTTTGTTTAGATCTTTCAATGATATACAAATCTGTTCTGTATTTAAATTATTTCTATGAACACTTGTTAAGCTTCCGATTCGACTTAGTTAAATCGTCATAGAAGATAAGTGTTGTGTACATTTTATTAGTAACTTTTCATATCTGTTTCATAAGAACAAAAGGAGGAAAAGTGATTTACATATGTATTTTCAGTCAATTCTATTGTTTACGCTCTACTTTTAATTTATACGTAAGTTATTGTTATATATAGCCGATGACCTGAAAATGGGAGGAGTAATACTTGAATAATAAAATAACCATATTTTCATTTATTAGTAAAATTAAACATCAGACATCAGTCATGTAAGTTTAAAAATAACCGTTTATCAGTTTAAACAAATACCAACATATATTCTATTAAGTACATCTCCGAACTCACAAGACGAAGAATCTTTGACAACGCCATGGCACAAAACAAATAACGACCAAAAAAGACAACAAACAATACATAAAAAACATATCGAAAAGATTGAGGGTGAATGTGCTCCGAAAAAGTTCACAGTTTTTGTTTTAAAGGTAAAAAAAATAAACAAGACTTCGATTGAAGAGCCAATAATGTATACATTGTAAGCACCGAAATAGAAAAAGAGCAAAATCTTAGTTTCTTCACAATTTTCAAATATATAAAAGAACATGTGACCTATAGTTGTTAATATCTATGTCATTTTGGTCTCTTGTGGAGATTTGTCTCGTTTGCAATTATACCACATCTTCTTTTTTATATGTAAAATAAAATTAGTTTGAATTAATCAGAAAATTTGGTCAACATTTTGTTATTTACAATTTTCACCTTTTGGTGTTGTTTTTTTTGTTTTAACTTTTTTTTTAATACATTATGTTCATCATGTAAATATCAGCATACAGAAATCTTTAAAATTAAATTTGCATTTTTTTAAATCAATAATATAAAAAAAAATACTGTTAAGAGACGACTTTTTTTTTAAATCTCATGAATCCATTTAGAGTTTAAAGTGCGATTGTCCAGAAATATGCAATACATGAATTTCTTTGGCAATAGTTTAGCAAAGGTGTTTATATATCTCAACTTGTACGATTCGCTCGTGTATGTAACAATGTTTTAGATTTTAACGAGAGAAATGTATGTATTACTGAAAAATTATTACACCAGGGTTTTCGATATCACAAACTAGTCAAAACATTTACTAAATTTTATCATCGGTATAAAGACATCATTCGTAAATATAGCTCAACATGCAGACTTCTTATACGTTCAGGTATTTCACATCCAATTTTTTATGGAAATATTCTTTATAAAGCACAAAGGTGTCAGTATTCACCTCAGAAACTTACAAAACCTTTGAATAGACTTATTAAATAGGGATATAATTACGATACTGTTGTCAAGTCATTAAAGATTGATAAGGTCTTTGCGTCGGAACCCTAACCCTAAACACATTTATTCTAAAAACAGTTGTTGGCATGACACGGGTTATGTTCTTCTCATATATGTTATGATGGTATGATACTAAACCCCTAACGGGAAGGATTGTGCCTGATGTTCATATGATGAAATCATAATCTTTCAGTCAGTTTAATTGAAGTCTGGAGCTGGCATGTCAGTTAACTGCTAGTAGTCTGTTGTTATTTATGTGTTATTGTCATTTTGTTTATTTTCTTTGGTTACATCTTCTGACATCAGACTCGGACTCATCTTGAACTGAATTTTAATGTGCGTATTGTTATGCGTTTACTTTTCTACATTGGTTAGAGGTATAGGGGGAGGGTTGAGATCTCACAAACATGTTTAACCCCGCCGCATTTTTGCGCCTGTCCCAAGTCAGGAGCCTCTGGCCTTTGTTAGTCTTGTATTATTTTAATTTTAGTTTCTTGTGTACAATTTGAAAATTAGTATGGCGTTCATTATCACTGAACTAGTATATATTTGTTTAGGGGCCAGCTCAAGGACGCCTCCGGGTGCGGGAGTTTCTCGCTGCATTGAAGACCTGTTGGTGACCTTCTGCTGTTGTGTTTTTTTTTTATTTGGTCGGGTTGTTGTCTCTTTGACACATTCCCCATTTCCATTCTCAATTTTACATGTAAGAGTAACAGGTAAATAACAAAAAGTCACGTGCACATAGAATATTTCGTCATGTTAATTTGAACAAGAAATATTATCCCAATTACTAGAAAATGGTGAAAGTTTTGATTGAGTAAAGCCATTTTAATTTGTTGTGTGTCTTTCTATGTTGTGATGTTACACCAATGTTTTAGGTAATTAGGGTTGAGGTAGGTACCTATTAAAGCGTTTAAATTCGCTGCATTTTTATGCACCTGTCTTAAGTCAGGAATCTGTTCAGTAGTTGTCATAAGTTGATGTGGTACATACGTGTTTCTCGTTTCTTGTTTATTTTATAGATTACTCTGCTGGTTTTCCTGTTAGAATATTTTTTCACTAGTAGTTTTTTAGGCCTTTAATAGCTTGCTTGTCGATGTGAGATAAGGCCCCATGTTGATGACCGTAGTTCGACTTATAATGGTTTAATTTTAAATATTGTGACTTGGATGGAGAGTTTGCACTCAGACCACATCTTCTTTCTATATCAATTATCTTACAATTAGTAAACAAATCTATATAATCTAGGTGTACAATTATGTTAAAAAAAGAAATAATGACATTAATTAAGTGTGTCATCTGCACCAGATATCTTACAGGTACATATTTTTTGCTAATCTGCACCAGATATTTTACATGTACATATTTTTTGCAAAAATCTAAAAACCAAATCAATATTTCTTTTTCTTAATATATTCTAAAGAATAAAAAGAAGCTATTATGCCTATATAATAGTGCATTCTTCCATTTCAGGAAAGTATCAAACAATTTCAATTGATGTGACTCTTTTCGCTTAGAAAATTTCTTCAGCATGTCTTATTTCTTCCAACGTAATCTCTGATGACAACCTCATTAAGTCTTCTGATTTACACGTTTAAATCTTCTGAAACATCTGGAATGAATCAAGCAATCAAACTAGTTATTACAACTATCATATGCTGAAGAAAAGAAAAAAAATGATTCGTAATCTTATCAAACCTGATAACTCTACATTCAGCTCATTTTGAGTTCCTAAATAAGCAAATCATAGGTACCAGATGAATACAAATTTTGTATTTGCACCAGACACGCATTTCGTCAACAAAAAACTCATCTTTTTCGAACAGCGGTATACTACTGTCGCCTTTTTTATTCAGCAGTGACGCTCGAAAAAAAAAAGGTAAAAAGGCCAAATGAAGTTCGAAGTTGAAGAGCATTGAGGACCACACATTCCTTAAATTTTCACCATATATAGCTCAGAAAATGTATTCCTGAGGTAGAAAATCCTTAGTATTTCAAAAAATAATTTATTTAATGTTTTATTGCAAAAGACGTATTGTTTCATGCGACTGTCAAATAAATTCATTAATGGCTATCCGATAACATCTGTTTGCTAAACGAGTTTAATTGTTTATCATTACATTTTTATTGATATGGTACTAATTATACAATTAACTAAGTAAACACTAAAAATGGTTTTTTCAAATGTTTCTAGTATGGAATTCCTACCACACTCATAGCTTAGCTAAGATGTTTTTGGTAAATCTTTCGGAATGTTGGATCTTCTCATAATTTGTTTTTACTTTTTTTGTCTACTTGATTTTTATTCTCAACTGGTTTAATCGTTTAAATTTTTATATAGTGTTTAAATAAATTGCACATAGAGTAATACTGTATTTAATTATTCTGTCAGTTTATATATGCATGACTGTGTGCATGACACTGGGTGTATTTTCTTAAAGCGACATTTGCAATACATATAATAATAACAATTAGACCTTCTGAAATCGTTCTTATACAGGTGAATCGATTATCTACATGGCTCTTTAAAATGATATCAAAAAAATTGTAAGAACAAACGGCTTTCGTGTTGTATTTGCTATATATGCTTTAGTGTTTCAATATAGAAAGAGTGATAACTCTGTTATATGTTGGAACAATTTATGTAAACTACTTATCTCCCTTTGTAGCCAATTGGATATGACGCCATTTCCAAATGGGCGGTGGCCATTTTGAAAAAATGAAAAACTTTGATGGCCATCAGCGGATTTTTTTTAATTATCATTTAGTTAACCTATATACCAAATTTCATGCTTGTATCACGATTTGCACAATTATGTCCATAATATCTCCCACTATTGTATTGTGTTATGTAATATGCTGAGTTTCCGGTTAAGTAATAAATGCTGTACCTTGAATTGTGTTTGTTTGTGTGCCAGTATTTGGTTCAATTCGAGTGTTTATTGTTTATTGTGATATTGATATACTTGTTTTAAAGTTCTGGCCAACAGAGATGATCTGCAATGCTTAGTGTACATGAGTAATAATCATACATATCACAGCGATGGTTAAGTCGTCTCTCCATCATTCTCACAATTGTAATAAAAACATCTGATATACAAACAAAATATTAATAGTCGCTATTATACCATTATTTATAGATTAAAGTAGTGTAGATCTAAAATGACTTCAATTAAACATTTTTTTTATAAATTATAGATAAATCGTATAGAATAAATAAATTAACTGTGATTGATAAACAGTAACCCTTTTTTAAAAGACATATGCTTACAAACAGTTTCATTTTGATTCTTTTTTATATGCCCAATGTCCATAATACCGGTTCCACATGTGGGTGATAAATTCAAAAACTTGTAACCAACCGCCGAAAGATGCGTCGTTTTAACAAAGGAGAAATAAGTAGAGCACACTATTACCGCTGTAATAAATATGGCATCCGTGAAAATTCAGACGATTGAAGAAACCTATCACACAGCTTCTAACAAAACGTTATATATATTGAGAAGATATAACTTGCAATGGAAAAAGAACACATCTTTTAAATGTGGAATATGCAGAGGCCACGAAGAGTTCATGATTCGGCTGTTGTCTGCTCTATGGTCGGGTTGTCGTCGCTTCGAAACATTCCCAATTTTCATTCTCAATTTTATGATAAATGTACCACTCCAATAACACATCCTATAAGGTTGGCGCATTTCTAATTGTCAAGTCAAATGTAGGTTTTAAAACGAGAAAACCCGAAAAAGAAATAAGAAACAGCTGTTTAAATAAAATTTGTGATCAAGAATAAGATTAACAAAAACGATCAAGCGAGTGTTGTATGATAAAAAAATCCTGTGTGAATAAAAATCTTGCAAATAGAACGTATGTTTTCTGAAAGTTGTGGGTGGCCATCATGCTAGAAATCGTCTTCACATCATACTTTTTGTTTCTGTGCTTAAGTTTTAATAAGCACATTAGTGATGTATGTACATGTGTATGTAACTCAATTCGTATTATTTCGATTTTTCTTCATAACAATATTGTTTTCAAATTCATTTCCTGTATAGCCGAAATACATATCTGTAAAATATAAATTGAGTGAAAGCGATGAAATTGTATTGAAAGAAACGGTAATTATTGTACACAAAGTACAAACATTACATAGAAATAAGAAGATTTGGTACGAGGGTTATCATGATTAATGAGACAACTCTCAATCGACGTCACAATGTGCATAAATCAAACAACTAAAGGTGAAAATACAACTTTTTTAACGAAGCCTTGTCTCACACCGAACAGCAAGTTATAAAGAGCAACAACATAACTAATGGAAGAGAATTCAATCTGAAAAACCAACGGTCTAATTTATATAGAAAATAGCGAGAAACTAAAAAAATACAGCGGGTTCAAATGTTTTCACAGACGCCAGCCTTTACTAAAATACAACTTAGAATGAAACATAACAAAATCAACAAGATATATTACCAAAACCAAGTGAGCATACACTTAACAAATTTGATCTATTACACAATATAAAATTATACAATATCAAACACAAAAGGGGGAGATGTAAAACAATGTAAAAAAAGAATAATGTTTCAAAAAATGCCGTTAAATATAATAAAGTACACACTCAGGTAAATTTAAAAGTAATAATTTTGTGATTAGAAGTTCTGTTTAAGAATGTTGATGACAAAATCGATAATTCTGCAAATGTGAACAAAATTACAAGTCAGATCTTATTACATTACATCCCACCTTTTTGTTCTAACAGGGGTGATCTGAGACGGATCACTCCTACCAGATCACCCCAGTTTGAGTTTCTTTTTAATTAATTATACGGAAAAGACTATCAAACAAAATTCACGTAGAAAAATCCAGTGTATATGTTGGGATTCGAACTCAAGACCTTTAGCATATCAAGCTACGACAGATACCACTACATCAGGACAACTGGATACGAACTAATAGTAATTTGACATATTTAAAGGAAGCAAAATCTTTTTAGAATTGGGACTAGTTGTCAGACCTTTATTCAGCGGGTTTTAAACCTTTTTCGTTAATAAGTGAGTTTTCGGACTGATTATTCAATTTGATTTTACACTTTTTCAAAAGTCGGTAAACAAGAGTGGGGCGATTTTTTTATAAAGTGGCGATATAGTGTGGGCCGATTGGCCAGTGGGGCGAGTTGACATTGTTTGACACTACTCATCGTGTTTGGGGGTCATAAAGGGTATACATCATATAGTAATATATAAAGTATATTGTAATGGTTTTGTGGCGTTCTAAACTTAATTTTTTTTTTTAATCTAAAACAGCTTGGATGTAAAATAATTATCCCACTTGGACTAGCTGTCAAATTTATCTGCACCGATTTGACTCAAATTCTGATTTTTTATTTATAAAAATGTTAAACATTTATTCTATCTATTGATAGTTTCCTATACACAGTTAACAGGTCATGAGCTCGATAAAATGTAGCTTCGTTTCGTAAGTAATTTAGTCCAGACGCCATCTAATTATCTATTGAGTTAATTCCGACCATCTCTGATGACCATATAAGTGATATAAATATAAATAATAGAGATATCAACTCGGCGAGGTTTACTAATCGAGTTCTCGTTGGATTTACCGAGCGATAGTCAAGTACTCTCTCGGTTTAACATTTACAAAATGGAAACACAAAATTTTAACAATTTTATGTATTGTGGGTTGTTGTCTTATGCACATAAAACCCTAAACATTATTACCTTTAGGACCGAAAAATAGTCCAGGGAATTCTTTAAAATAATTATAGGGTCATTTACTACATCTTCTTATTATGTAAACTGGCAATAATCTAATCAAGTAACTAATTAATATCTAGAGAAAAGTGATTAATCAAACAACAGTATTTGAGAACAGCTAAAACATTTAATCAACAAAGGGGTGCTGATTATAACTTACGTATGCCTATATTATTTTTCTGAGTGTAGACACAAGGTTCAACGAATGTGTTCTTATTGAATAGTATCTTGTCATTTTGTACTGGGACGAGGCAATTTCTTAAATTTGTTAGACATCTTACAGTGCTGCTCATAAAATTATATGCTCTGACGGTCTAAAGGTGAGAGAATCACTACGATTAGCTTAAGATATAAAGCTAGGAAAAGTGCACTTGTATATAGTCTACCCCTGATTTGAGAAAAATTTTAACGACAGTTAAACACAAACATTTGTATCGTATTTCAACTCTTATTAATTTTGAGAAATATTTTATTTCACGGGAGGCGCTCTCAATATTTTTATAATCATTATTATCATTATCATTAATTAGGCTTAAATAAGGAAATGATATTCTAAAAGGAAACCAATTACTATCATTTTGGTATTCGATACTCGATATTACTGAGCGATACTCGAGTACTCGAGTACTCGTTGACGTCCCTACTATATATAGATGTAATTAGATTAAGCAACTCGTGAAATTTGATTTTTCAAGGACTGGTTAATTCTATTCTAAGAAGTAATATTACAAAAATACCGACCTCCGAGGAAAATTCAAAAATGGAAAGTTCCTAATCAAATGACAAAATCTAAAGCTGAAATACATCAAACAACAAGATAACTACTGTCGTGTTTCTGACTTGGCACACACATTTTTTTGTAGAAAATTGTGGATTTAACCAGGTTTTGTAACAAGCGACTATTCCTTCTTCTTTTTGGGGAATATTTGTGTATAAAGAAGACACATCCATCGATACTAAAATTGTGTTGCTTGGTAAGGAATTTAGTGAATCGATTTTTTTCAAATAATCTGTTGTATCTTGAATGTAAGGTGGCATTGTTCTAGCATGTGGTCTAAGATGGTAATCCACGAATTCAGATATTTTTTCAATTGGATGGCCATTTGCAGATACTATCGGTCTTCCTGAAATCCCTTCAAACCTTTAAACAGAAGAATTTTCGATGTGCAAGGTTGTAAAATAATGTTGGGAATTAAAGGTTTACTGAGCAAACCATTTGATATAATAAAATCCGGGAACGGGAGAGGATTTGAACCTAAAACGTATATTACCTGCTTATGACTTGAACTTGGCCAATAATTACTGGATTGCATTAGCTATATATTGTCATGATGTTTTTAAGATTGATATACAGCTAAAATTTGAAACATAAGATATACAGATGTGTGATTTCTATATTTATGATGATTCAGTGTTTATCCTGAACAGCCTTCTTAACTCCTATCTAATATAATTTCCGGTATTCTCCAAACATAAATAAAAGGATTTGATAATTAGTTGATCAGAAATAGATCCCATTAAACAATTTCAGATGTTATGATAGGTTTACATTGTAGCAAGGTCTGCTTGTGAATGGAGAAACCCTGTAATAAGTCTAAATAAATAGGACACTTGAAACTCTTAGTTTAAATAGCTTATATATATATATATATATATATATATATATATATAGCTTCCTCCTGAGAAACAACCCTCTAAACAGGAGATCATTGTAGGAAAAGCAAGCTGCATATTGCAGTGTGTTTTTTAAAGATATTTGAAGAATTGTACATGGGAAATATAAAAATAGAAGATGTGGTATGATTGTCAATGAGACAACTCTCCACGATACCAAATACCACAGAAATTAACAACTATAGGTCACGTTCGGCATTCATTAATGAGCAAACCCATACCGCATAGACAGCCATAAAAGGCCCCGAAATGACAAATGTAAAACAATTCAAACTGTGTTAAGATAGGATTTATCACACATTTGAACTCTTTTTGTGTGAAAAAGTACAATATATAACTAATGATACATGCATTACAAATTGTGTCATTAATTTGGTTATATGACACCTATAGTTGTAAATTACTTGTTATATATAATAAGATGTGTTTATAGCTAGAACTAATCACACATTAAATTTGTTTTCTGCTGTACATGCGTTTTAATTAACTGGACATAAGGCAGTTTAAAATTCGTATTTGTTAGAAGACAAAAGTTATGCCAGTGGCAAAAACAATAGTGGGATTCTTTTACCAAATAGGCAAGGAGATTTGACATGAGGATTTTTAAAAAGTTCGATTTCTTTGGACGCCTCCCCAAGTACCCAGGTAATTGTTACAAATCGTTTATTAAAAATTATTTTTTGTATCCTCTCTGTTATGATACTACTTTTGTCCAAATATTTTTAATGAAACAAAGTCAGAATTACGTTAAGGAAAATTAAGAATGGAAAAGGGGATTGTGTCAAAGAGACACCGGCCCGACCAAACAACACCAGTATTTGGTTTCAGCTAAACTCTAAGGCAGCAACCATAGAGTTGGGGGGTAGAGGGGGGCTATGGATTTTTTTTCTGGACAAACTTTTTTTTCCACCTTCGGCGAAAGACAACCTTTTTTTTTTGCCGACAAGTCGAAAAAAAAGTTCTTTCAATTTTAGCATTACAGATAGTGGCAGCTGAGGTTGAAACAAACAATTTTTTTTCTCAGGGTCAAAAACAAATTATTGTTTTCTCCAAAAACTGGAAACAAACTTTTTTTCCAAAAAAAATCCATACCCCCATGCTGGGCTAAAGGCAGTAATATTTCATGCATTAATGCTATTGTCTGTCAACTTATAAAAACATTACCTATATTACATAAATCCTTGATAAAATTAATAATACACCGTAATGGTGGTTTGCCTGACACAGGCGGAACGTGCAGATTACGTAGTTTGGGTCTGACTAATTAGCGACAACAAGCGTCAACAAGCGACAAGAAGCGACAAGAAAACATTTTTTTTTATTAGATATAAAGAAATTTGTATTTAATGTTGTTTTTTAGATATACGAGCAGATATGTCTAATTAAAATGTTTTATTATATAGATAGACGAAGAAATGAAACATTTGTGAGGAAGAAAGAGATCATTGTGAAGTTTATATTAGTATATTGGTAGATGAAGAAATTAAACATTTGTGAAGAAGAAAGAGATTGAGCTTCTTTTTTTCATTTTTAAATATGAAGAATATGTATAAGATAATGTATGTATCTGTTTTCATCAAAGTCAAAGTATGAATAAACGAATGGAGATATATATATATGGAGCGGGCATAATGGAATATAATATTTTGAATCAGTTGCTTAATACTATGCTCTAAGTGTACTCTTGTTATGTCAATTCGATGCTTTATTTGTAGAGCTCTCAGCCACGCTTTGCCATCTTTATTATTTAAGCGTGTTTCCAGACCCCACGACGAGGACGTGGTTCTACCTTGGGGTCCATATACTTTATTTTTTTTAATTATTTTTAGTCATTATATAGTAATATGTACATTCCTATGTAACATAATATTTATACATTTTGTACATGGTGGTCCCATTTTGATAAGCCGTAGATTTTTACCACTAAGGTTCACTGTATTTTTGCCCTTTTTGAAGTTGTAGTTTTAGCATTTTTAATACGTTTCCGTTGGTAATGTTTACGTGCACATGTCCTTGTTTTGGGGATTGTCAGCCCACCATCTGTTGAAGTGGTGGACTCTGGGATTGCGTTAAACTTTCTCCCATGAGTCAAGAACTTTTACAATGCAAAAGCCTTTTCTTTCTCTGATTTAATCTGCCATAGAGCTTTTGTGCATTGAAAATGGCTTACTGAGTGAGGAGCTTAGCTCATAGTCTCCATGTCCATAAAGTGCGCCATTGACAAGTGCGTTTCAATATTTACACTTGCCCAAGGGGATATCATAAACGGACGTGTCCACTATAGTATAATTATAATACTTCTAATATGCATTTATCGAAGTTCGAGTCGTAACCTTTTTTTCCCTTGCCCAAAAGGAAATTAAAACCCTGTACCAAAGGGTTCGCTTGATACCCAGACGTACAAAGTAACTGATTTATTAATCAAAGGTAAACCGAGTTGCGTTTTAGATTCTAGCAATTGCACAGAGCACGTAGAATAATACTGAAATGCTGACAATTTACTTTATACTAAACATAAAAGTTGAATGGCTTCAGTCAGCTTGGTAGAGCAAAGGAAATGCAAACTCTATAAAATTGAACAAAAACAAAAAAAGGTCAATTTTCCTTTGAAGGATTTATTGAAACAAAAATATGAAAAATAATTTCCTTTCGAACAGTATAATTCATTGTTCTTGATAGGAACAACATTAGATGTGGCTTCACCCTAAGGTAATAACAGTACACACAATGTGGAACATCAAATGAGATTAACGAGTCGCGTGTCCCCTGTTTAATTGCTACAATAACATCAAATTAACACCTTCAACTTTGTACACGCGTCAGACTATACAATAGGAATCATTCACGACTTTTCACGAGAGGTGGCGTTGCAGTTCTATGGGTGGTTAGTTGGACGCTTGATTTCACGGAAACGCTTGACGCGTAGATAAACAAATGGACGTCAACGATCAGTATTTGTACTGGCCTCTTAAAAAGTTAAAGAATGAGCTGGCAAGTCGTGGTGCAGTTGGAACAGGAAGAAAGGCAGACCTTATTGAAAGGTTTTTAAATATAATGTTTCTATTTAATGAAGCTTATCATGGCTAATACCCTGCTAAAGTCAGCGAGAAAGTCTGTCAGTTTTCATTTGTTTAGAATTAATATAGTTATCCCGTATGTTTATGCATATCGCCACATGTAAATATATTTCATATAAAACTACGTTTTTGTAAAGATGTATTTTAAAGTCATTTTTGTTTTTGAATGTTATTCAACATAAATTTAAGTAGCCAACACCAAATTTTAGGGGCCTGGCCTCTGCTTATTTCATACCATGTGATTCATACTTTTGGCAATTGAAAAAGTTGTAAACAAATATCTAGTCCCCTCATTCATAAAAAAATACAGTGATTATGTATGCTCCCCACTGTAGATATTTAGTACAGAATTAGCCCCTTGCTACTGATGTGATTTCCGAGTATTATCTCTTAATACTACTATTCGTTATACAACGCAATGCTCCTAATTGTACTAACTCACCAAATATACTCTGATACGCTCTGGTACTTGCGTTCTTAATCCCGCCAATACGCCAACTCTCGTTACCTGGTAACTATCCGTGATCTTATCCTGAGTTAGGTAGTTATCAATGGATCATCCCGGGAACCGGACTAAGCGGTATATCTAACTACCGTACTGTCTACATAGTAATGTCACGTCCATTATACTATATTACACAACACTCCTCCCCACTTTGAAAGGAGTGAGTTTACTTCCTATTTGAATTTTCACTATATTCCTTTAGTCCACCCCGTCTGGTTGCACCACGGGGATAAAAAAAAAATAATCTCCAACTTTCTTGAATAATGCATATTCCAATGTTGATCGACATATTAACAACACACCTATATATATATATATTTTTTCAAAATTCACATTTTCTCCGTTATCGCTTTGCGGATTCACTTTGTAGCTAGCATATCATTCCTTGATATATGTAAACAATCTTCACTGATGATCTAATTTTCAATCAAAATTTACAACTGATTTTCGTTATCCACAAGTCCACATTAATCTGCTTTATACATCCTATATATACATGTCTGATTTAACCTGTCTCCTGCAGGTTGTTACACCAATACATACATAATAGTCCACTATTTAGCCATATATGCTTTTTCCATTGTCCCTTGTGATGGCAAATATCTCGGCCACAGGTTGGCTCCTGATGCCTGCTAAAATCAATGCTACTTGTCCAATCCTACGCGGATTATTAATCCGTATGTTGGATGGGATAGTACAATATGGTGAATCTGTCTCAATCAAAATACGATGGTTTGGGACATTCCTGGCTGCCAGTATCTGATCTTCATGGAAATTTTTGACCTTTAAAGAAAAGCTGAAATAAGTGTTCGGAAAAGCGCGACGCCAAGTCTCCACTTGTCTCGCACTCCCATGGAAACAATGGAGATGAATTTTTTGCTCCAGCTCACACTTGTTCTGCACAATTTCCAACGCTCTAGTATACACAGCGTCTGACATTGTCTCCGTGGCCTGGCCACGCAAATGTAGAATCACTGGTTTGTTTGGTCTAGCCAATCCTAACAATTTATCAAGAATCTTCTCCTGGGACATCCAGTGTATTGGGTTGACGGTCCTGTCTAACCCAATTTCCCCCAGTGCAGATACACGCATGTCACTCAATGCCTCCTGCATTGCTATAAACTGGTCATTGTTAAAATAGGGTGCAGCTTTTGGATGCAGCCCTATGGCTATCTTCCATTTTGAGGTGTCTGGTAACACTTGCGGATACGTATCCGGATCGCAGTATACTAGTACTCCTCCAATCACCTCTACTGCAATATCTGGCTGTGGAATTAATTTTTCCTGGAGGTATTGTTCAACAGACATCTCCAGGGAACCGGTTAGCAAAATACTTGCCCTGTCCAAATGGAAATGGCTGTCAAAGGCCTCTGATACAAGGGTAACCTTCTGTATTTTGTTAACGTTGTTATTTTTGTCCACGACTGGATTTGATACCTGTAGAACAGGGTGACTTTCTGTTTTTCGACTTTTGGTATCGTTGGGACGGGAAGAATCCCGGGATTGTCTCTTTCTATTCAGTATTTCCCTTGCATCCAGGGGTTTGCCTGCAAGTTGATTTTGTAAATTGGTTAGTGTTCTCACCACAGTTGAAACAGTTGGTGGTTTGTTCTCACGGGCCCTGCCCGATTGACTGGCTAGATTACGTCCCTCAGTTGGACGACTACTTTTATATGACTTTGCCACTGGCACCTTTACGGCTGTCTCAGCCTTCCTCTCCACTGGAGGCTGTTGTCGTGCCATTGGGGGTAGGACGAAATCACACCCTATTCTTCGGAACTCTGCCCTTCTTGCTGGTGACAACTGTGCTAGCAGCGTTATCAAGATGCGCCACTGCATCAATACTGCTGGCGAATTAACTGGGTACATGGTGTAAATATCCTCAGCTGGTGGATACCAGTTCATCACGGCTGTAACATTTCGCATCTGGTCTTGGCACCTCTGCATCATCGTGCAGTTTCTTGGCAGAATGTTATTGGAATTTACGTATCGTACCAAGTCATACACTGTTGCCCGTTGGCCAACAATCCACCAAGCCAACATTTGGATGGCTTCTCCCCTTAATTTCTGGAAACTGGGCTCCTTCTCAAATTTGTCCAGTGGCAAATCCTTGAAAATATACGGCAAATGGTACACCTAACAGTGGTGCTTCAGTTTCTTTGTAGATTCTCCACATGTTGGTATAGGACAAGTGGAGTGCTTGTTGCCTTCAAAGTGTTTCACCTCTGGCTGACTAACCTCTGGCTGCTGAGCATCCTGCTGTTGCTTTGGACTATTAACCTCTGGGACCGGAGTCCCCTTATCTTCTGGCACCTTAACTGATCTATTACCTGACTCTCCAGTGCAGATAACCAGATCTGGTTTCTCTTTGGTTAGGATCACACGTGACGAATCACGTTTTTCCACCACTCTGACCGTGGGCAAATCACATTCCATCTCCACTTGAACCATAGGTGAATGACTCACTTCTTCTTTGTCAGTAGGCTCCTGAGTATGTGGAACTTGAATGTCAGTCCAATCAATATAATTAATGTCATGTAAATCCAGAACATCTTCAGGTTCCTTCTTTACCTCTTGTTCGTGACTTTCACGTTCATCTTCTCCCCGCTGTTCTCCCGGGGGGAAAGGCAATGGTGTACCTTCATATGCCTCTGAAGGTGTAGGCCAACTGTTTTCATCACCCTTACTTGGCCTTTTACTCATGATTAATCCAAAATACACAATCTGAAAAACACAATAAAAACTGATTATAAAATATGCTAAATATATACATCATACAACTGGTATATTGTGTTAATACGTAAAGTTACCTTGCGGTGCCAGAGTCCTGACACCGTGGACATCTAAACTTTACCATAGTGTCCGCAAGCTCTGGTGTCAAATCTACACATGCTCCATGGTACCACTCATGACAAAAATCACACTGTATCATAAACAGTCCATCATCTGGTTTTCTGCACAAACAGTACAAGTCTGGGTTAGTCGCCTTAGTCACATCTTCACCGTCCTGTAACCGGTGCTGGCACTGTTTTAACCAGGGTGGCACTTCTCTGTCTTTACATGGCTTTAAGCGGTCATGATTTATTGTCAGTACAGTTTTTTGTAACTTTATCTTGTAAACATACGAAGATAATTTTGCACACACAAGTCCTGGACCTTTCCACGGTGGATCCAATTTCTTCGCTCTACCTTTTATTTTAGCTGTGTCTAGAACATAAACTAAATCTCCTATTTTGTATTCTCTCTCTAGAATACGTACATCATAATCACGTTTCATGGTATTCTGGGTAGTTTTTAGCGTGTTGCGCGCTATTTCATGGGCAGATGTTATGGCATCTCGGAGTCTTCTCACATACTCATCCTGTGATTCATCTGTTTTAGCACCCGGTACACTGTACAATAAATCAACAGGCTGGTTAACCTCTCTCCCAAGCATCAGCATGTTTGGCGTAAAACCAGTACTTCTGTTAACAGATGATCTAACAGCTCCTGCCAACTGTGCCAAATGTTCATCCCAATTGTCTTGTTGTTTTGACACGAAGCAACGGACTGCGTCCATTAAGGTTCTGTTGCAACGTTCTGCTTGTCCGTTTGATGATGGTCTGTACGGAGTAGTTCTCGCTTTGTGCATTTGTAAGATTTCACAGATGGATTTGAAAAGCTTGCTTTCAAAATTGCGTCCTTGGTCTGTAAAAACCTGAAATGGGAATCCAAAACGAGAGAAAAACTCGTTCACTGCAGCTCTTGCTGTATGCTCTGCAGTTTGTGCTGGCAACGGAATACATTCCACCCATTTTGAAAACTGGTCAACCATAACTAGTACATGGGCGTTCCCAAATTTCGTCTCTGGCAGTGGTCCTAGAAAATCTAAGTGGACTCGCTCCATTGGTGCACCTGCATGAAACTGGGTAAGCGGACATTTCGCCTTTCTGTTTGGCTTCTTGTGTAGATTGCAAGTACTGCATGTTTTGACAAAGTCTCTTATTTTTTGTGTCATACCATACCATTGATATTTTGCCTTAATTCTCAATGTGGTCCTATTCATACCTTGATGACCTGCAGCCGGAATATCATGACATAATGATATCACTTGTTCAACAAGATCTCTTGGTACAACAAGTCTTGGTGTTCTGTCTTTCTTGTCCAAATTTCTCAATATTCCATTTTCATCTAAATAGAACATATCTTTGTTTATCCAATATTTCTTAGCTATTGGACTGCATCTGAATATTGTAGCTTCTGATGCGATATGGTTCTGTTTTGTCCCTGAGCCATACCAGTATTAACTCCAAGTTTGGGTCTTTAGACTGATAATCTTGTAATTGTTCTGGTGAATAAGTACTGGCTTCTATACCGGTCTCAGTAATGGCATTTACATTTGGGAGGTCCAAATATGACGCGTAAACTGACATACCAAGTGGTGTAGTGACTATTTTCACTGAACTGTGACAAACATTTTGGTTCTGGCTTACTGGGTCTTGATTTGTACTGTCAAATACTTGTTGCTGGACCTGAGATGTACTTATATTCTCCTTCACGTGAATTATCACGTTCTGGTCCTCATCTTGTGGTATTGAACTGTCTGGTCTAGCATTGTCCTCTATAATTACATATGTATGTTGGGTATTGTCCTGTTTCAGTAAATTGTCATCAGAAATCAAAGAACTCGGTAGTACTGTGTGTGGTCCTATAGTTTCAAAACTTTTAAAGTCCTGATGTGAAGCTAAAGGAATAACATTATCTACGTCTTCTTGAAATCCAAGCCAACTTTGGTGAGCATGAGTACAGTAATCGCATGCTCCACAGGGTAGATTGTGTTTTAGCACGTTTCCAGCTGCTAATCTATTCTGTGGACAGGCTAAATCTGGCAGACGTGATAATGCGTCCGCATTTTGGTGTCTTTTACCTGGCCTGTGTTTAACTGTCATGTGATACTGGCTTAGCTCCTCTAACCATCGAGCTAGTTGTCCTTGTGGCTCTTTAAAGTGCAATAACCATGTTAAACTGATATGGTCTGTACGGACTATAAACTCTCGTCCTAAAAGGTAATGTCTGTAATGTCTGGTGAATTTCACTACTGCAAGCAATTCTTTTCTTGTCGTGCAATACCGCTTTTGCTCATGGGTCAATGAAAAACTTCCGTAGGCAACTGGTCGCTCTACACCATCTTGAACTTGTATCAACTCTGCTCCAATTGCGAAATTGGAAGCATCTGTGCCCAAAATAAACGGGTCTTTATTGTTGGGTAATGCCAATAAAGGAGTTGTTGTCAGTGCCTCTACAAGTCTGTCAAAAGCCTCTTGCTCTGAGTCTCCCCATTTGTACGGTTTCTTACCGGTCAATTGATACAAAGGGTAGGACAGATCGGCAAAATTCTTTATGAAAGTTCTATGATAATTGGCAAAACCTAGAAATTGTTCAACCTCTCTGGTTGTCGTAGGTACTTTCCATTTCTTAACAACTTCCACGTATTCACTGCCAATGGCCATACCATCTCTATTGATTGTTCTGCCTAAAAAGTCTATTTCTTTTTTAAAGAAATCACATTTCCTGGGTTTCAATTTCAGGCCATACTCTCTGAAACGTTCAAAAACTGATGTTAAATTCTGTAAATGATCTTCAAATGTCTTTCCCATTACTAGAATATCGTCTAGGAAGGCAAGTACAACATTCCTTGTTAAACCTCGGAGAACGAGATTCATTACTCTTGAATATGTCCCTGTGGCATTGCAAAGACCAAAACTCATTCGGACAAAGTGGAATAATCCGTATTTAGTGATGAAGGCTGTCTTTTCTTTGTCTGAGTCCTTCACTTTTACCTGGTAATACGCACTATTTGCGTCCAATTTTGAAAACCATTCATTTTCCGCCAAAGTGTCCAAACATTCGTCTATGAGAGGAAGCGGGTAGACATCTTTTTTCGTCACAGAATTTAATTTCCGGTAATCTATACACCAGCGCACGGCGCCATCACGCTTGCGAACAAGTACTGGCGCAGATGCCCATTCAGATATAGATGGTTCTATTATACCTGCATCTAACATTTTCTTTAAATGGCTTTCTTCTTCGTGTGCAAAGCACATGGGTGTTCGTCTTATTCGTTGTTTGATAGGGCGCGCATCACCTGTATCAATCTCATGTTGAATGTGGCTAAATGTTCCCAAGTCAAAATCGTCTAGTGCAAAAACATCAACAAATTCATGAAGTAAATTCGCAACTTTGGACTGTTGGTCTTTAGTGAGTTCACTGGTTTTATCCAATATGTTCTGTAACTGTTCCGGTAGTATATTGTTATTTCTGACTATTCCAGTTGTTGCTACTGACGGGGCTGGCCCCGTTTCAACAACATCAGCTTCAATTGCTTCCCCTAAAAGAGTTCCCTTTTGCAAAACTATCTTGTTATTTGTAACATTCAGTAAACTGACACATGGCAAAACACTAGCGTTGTAATAACCACGTGGGATTAACAAATCTATCTCTTTATTAGGTTCAATTATAAAATCTGTTAACTCTGACGACAATTCTGATTCTAATTGTACAACTGAATTTGGAGGTATGACTGTTCTATGTGGAACGATAATTTTAGCAACTCTTGCTATTTTGTTCACAGACGGTACCAGTCCAACATCTCCATGGATCATAGGTAATGCTTCTCCATTGATGAAAAATACCAATTTTCTGCAATCCAGAATTACTTTCGCTCTAACTAGAAAATCAAGTCCTAATAGCATGTCATTATCAATTGGCGCAACATAAATATCTGTCCTATATGTTCTTTCACCAATTTTCAATTCGACTGGTCCCACTACAAATGCATCCATGTGCATACCACGCCCTGCTGCCTGCATTGTTGTTTTTCTTTTGATGGGTGGTTTCTTAATGAAAGATTCGAAAACTTTGTCCGAAATTATTGTTACTTCCGCTGCGGTATCTACTACCGAAATTACTGACTGTCCCTGTACTTTTAATGTGAATCGAAGCATTGATGCTGAACCTAACTGGCAAATAGTTCCTCCTAAGTGTACAGGATCTTGCATCTGTAGGTCAATTACTTGCTGTAAATCATTATCTGGCTGCGTTTTGTGCAATGGTGAATTAGACAAAGTATCTGTAGATGTTGAATTGTCACATGTTTTTAACGGGGTAATCCCCGAAACAGGTGTCTTGTTAGTATCATTTGAAATAGTTTTCAATGTTAGGCGATAAGGTTTGGACTGAGTCAGGGTTCCGCCCTTTAGCCCGACTCTTTCTGGTTTAAAGGATCCGTGTAATTATTTCCTGTCGGCGACTGTAATTCAGGACAGTCCCGTTGTATGTGTCCAAACTGATGACAGAAATAGCAAGCCATATTTGCTAATTTCGCAGGTGGTATGGGTCCCCAGCGCCCTCTATATGGTGATTGACGCTGATTATCTTGCCTATTATCTCTGTTACGCCATTGTTGGCGATAACCTTGCTTGTTGGTTTGCTGGTTAAATGGTTGAGCTGTTGACTGGACTTCATTTTGAGCAGGAAACTGTTTTGCCTGCTGTTGTTTTTTAACCTGCTGTTTAAGGTCTCCTATTTCCTGTTTATGAAATGCTTCCATAGCAGTCATCTTTTCTAGCAATGTTTCCATTTGCTTAGACAATTCGGACTTTGTGTCGGTCTTACCAATAGCATGAACAGCTAAGTCGCTACCATAATGATTACTAGGCTCATCTTGACTTGGTTGTAGGTCACGTCTACCGGTTGGTTTACCAAATATAGCTGTGTGGTTATGTTGAAACCACTTTATCTGGTCGATTGCTGCTTCAACAGATGTTGGTCTGGCTGTGGCTCCATGTTGACCAGCTTCTTTATCTGAGCATCCCTGGCATATTTTCCAGATAGCTTGTGTGTACATATAATTGTCGGGAAGATCTCTAAATGCTTTACAGGCTAACGAGAGAACTCGATCTGCCCAATCTTCCAATTTCTCATTTGCATTTTGACGTGCACTCATGAACTGCACTTGCAACGTCTCAGGCAAGTCTTGAAAATTAAACCTTTTCTCAAGTTTGTGAATTACATCAAAATAATCCACGCCCTGGTCCCTGTCGATTAAATTTGCATAGTAATCACCTGCTTTGCCATGTAAACACCAACACAATTGGTCTTTTCGTTCCGTGGTAGTCCACGATAAACGATCAGCATACCTCTGAAACTTGGTGTAAAAAGTTTTCCAACTTGATGAACCATCATACTTCAGTCCTTTTGGTATTTCTAGGTTCTTTGATGTAGGTTTAGCTGGCGGCATTAATTGCGGTGACTCATGATAACTTAAAAATGGTCTAGGTGTGTACATATTTCTGTTCATGGTAGAAGAATATGCTGGATTTGGTGTTCTCAAGGAATATACTGGTTCCCTAAAAAATTCTGGTGATGGTATTCTGCGTTGAAATTCAGGTAAAGGTATTCTGCGTCTGATTTCTGGTGAAGGTATTCTACGGCTGATTATAGTTGAAGGTGTATGTGATTCTAACCTTTGATGGCGTCTTGGGACTGGAGCAGGCCTTTCTGTTCTAGGTTTGTGTTCATTGGGTCCTTGCTGCCATCCCACTTGTGATGTCTGCTGATTTGGATTATGGTTACGTGAATAATCACGGTTTTCAATGTTTTCATTGGGACCTTGCTGCCATCCCAATTGTGATGTCTTCTGATTTGGATTATGGTTACGTGAAAAATCACGGTTTTCAATATTTTCATTGGGACCTTGCTGCCATCCCAACTGTGGGTTCTGATGCTGGGTAGCTTGGTAACGTGAATAATCACGATTGTCAATATTCTCCTCAACATTTAATCTGATACTTGGTTTCGTGTACCCTAATTCATCTGTTCTATGAATGTTTTCTGGCTTAGATTTTCGATCACTAGCAAAATCTTGAACTTTATCTTGATCGTCACCCTCAGTTTGAAGTAACGACTTCTTTTCATCAGGTCTTGAGATTTTTTATGAGTACCGATGGTCTCCATGCTGCATTGTATAATCTACAGTTTTGCTCATTGCTGAACTGGGACGTGATAAATCACGCTTGACTTCCTCACGCTCAGGTTTAAGCAAATATTCATCAGAAGGTGTGTCTGAATCTGAAAAGTCATGCATTTCTGCATCTTGTTTAGCATGTCCTGAATGAAATGCAGTTGTTTTCACCTCACCAATGTCAACATAATCCTGTAACTCATAACTGAATTGTGGCTGCGTATTGTATTCTGGTTGATAGGTAACCGGTGAAAAATCTATCAAATCCATCAACGCTTCAGTAATCTTCAGTCTTGGTATTTCCATAAGATGCTCAGGCTGAATATCACCAAGTGTCTCTCTCATAGACATAATCTTGTCAGCTATGACATTTCCCACACCAGACAACAATCTTAATTCTTCATATGAACAGCTTTTGATTTTAATACATTGCTGCTGAAAAGCTAATGTTGTCATGATATTATATAAACACAATACAGTTTAATTAAATCACTGGTTGCTGAACCAGAAAAAAAATCAATGTGTATGTACTATGTGGCTAGCCACACTAAAAACGGCTATTTTTCGGAAAATTGCTAATTTTCTCGTGAAATGGCTTATTTGCCTAAAATTAACCGTTTCCGGTCAATTTCGCCATTTTCCGGGCAAAGTTGCCAATTTAATCCAAACGTGTAACAATTATGCAATAAAGATTTGTAAACACTGTAATTAACGCAAGTTTTTATGCTTATAATACATCCGTGTTCAAACACTTCATAATATACTACATGTAGCAATACGAACTCCGCAATTACACGTGACGTACTCACTTCTGTGTCTCGCTCCAAAATCTTCTTTTTCCGCAGGAAACCCTGCTCGCAGCGCCAGTGATGTGATTTCCGAGTATTATCTCTTAATACTACTATTCGTTATACAACGCAATGCTCCTAATTGTACTAACTCACCAAATATACTCTGATACGCTCTGGTAAAGTCTTAGTACTTGCGTTCTTAATCCCGCCAATACGCCAACTCTCGTTACCTGGTAACTATCCGTGATCTTATCCTGAGTTAGGTAGTTATCAATGGATCATCCCGGGAACCAGACTAAGCGGTATATCTAACTACCGTACTGTCTACATAGTAATGTCATGTCCATTATACTATATTACACAACGTTTGCATGTGTATCTTCCAAAACATTTTCATTTTTTATACTTTACTGTTTTTATTTATTTGAATAATTCACATCAATATATACTTTAAACACATAGGCGATCCAGGGGGGCCTGGGGGCCCGGGCCCCTCCTTTCATGGGAACAATTTTGTTGATTATATAGGGAATCACTGAAGCATGACTGAAGCCCCACTCCCCTTTGGGTCAATCAGCAGGCCTCCCTTATGAAAAGTTATGGATCCGCCACTGAAACATTCATTACAAAAATAAGGAGATTTCATATGATTGCGAATTGAGACAACTATCCAATGTCTTGTACATTTTAATTCAATAAATGTAATTTTAGAATGTACTGAAATATTATTTTGTAATTTTTCACTTGTCAGAGAACACCTTTATTCAATTTTTTTTAATCAAATTTGAAACAACACATTTTTGCTTTTCTTTTGTAGACTAAGAGCATATGATAGAAATCAGAATTTTATAAATCCTATTATCCATGCTCCAGAATCATTGGAAGTAGAATGGCCTGTTTCAGGATTTAAACAGCTGAAGAAGGAGCACAAGGTTATCATGCCGAAATTATCACGAGAGCAAATAGAGGCTTATTTCTTGTATAGGATGGCAGGTAGGTACATGTTGTTAACCCTGTTTATTTATGATCTTCACGAATGATTTATAATAACTGTGTGTTTTTTTTTTTGTATCTATACAATCTTTTTGCATCAATATTATTACAACTGTATAAATATACCTTCAAATTTAAAAGTATTAAAAAGAGAAGCATGAGAAGGAAGACCCAAAGGGGGAACTCTGAAGTTATAAAGAAACAGAAGCAACAACATTTTAAGTAAAAAAATTATTACCATAGCCAAAAAGAAATTATAAAAAAAAAAAGGAAAAACCTCAATAACAAAACTTCACATAGAAAACTAGGGACTAGAAAATCATACTTAAAATTGATCAAATTATGTAGTTTTTATCTTTTAGAGGACAATGTGTATTATAGTGGTGACCTACAATCTATGAAAAAGGGGCAACTGATGTTTGAGAGCCATAGAGTTTTAGCTTGTTCTATTTTAAAAAATGATAATGGAATATTTCTTAGTGGTGCTGTTGGAGAAAAAGGTATCATTACACTTTCTGCTCCTTATCTTTATCTTAGTGGAGAAATATTTAGTAATCATGCATTCAATATTATTAATTTTGAAAGATACATTTATTTCTACATCTGAGTTGTTCATTATTTTTTAAATATTAGCTTCACTCCAAAAGATCAAACATGAAATTTCCTTGCTTCTGTTTCTGTTGTTCAAATTTAAAATTTGTTTTGTTTTCAGGTAACTTACAACTACAGGTTGAAACTTGAAAAGAGATCTGGTGATCCACTGAACTCACACTGTGAATGTCCCGCTGGAAGGGGACCACATGGATCCTGCAAGCATGTAGCAGCAGTACTAATAATGATTAGTGATTTCATTACAACTGGCAATGTAAACACAGGAAGGTCTTGTACTGACACTTTGATGATGTTTACCAAGCCAAAATCATCATATAGTGGTATGTATTATTTGTGATTTCCATTGTGCAAAACTGTAGTGGTAGCCTAAAGCCACCTGACGAGTACCCTTGGCAGGGACGAAACAGTTTAAACAAAAAACTCATTAATCACCAGAAATTTGCTAAAACTTACCCATTTTATAAATTGCAATTACCTACTTTATAACTTTTTTTCACATTTGTAATACACCTGAACTTGAAGACAGTTATTAAATTGTTAAATGTATGTTAAATTGACATATTTCCCCTGGTCTAGCATTTTCAATTACCAATTAAGATCTGCAGTATAAAATAGAAGATGTGGTATGAGTGTCATTTTGGTCAATGTGTCAATACTCAATCCAAGTTACAATATAAAAGACAGTTTTCAACATGGAGCCTAAGCTCACATGGAAAAGCAAGCTATAAATGGCCACAAAAAATTCTATTGTAAAACTATTTAAACCTGACAACAAACAGTCCAATAATCTATATAAAAAAGTAACACCTATAAACCACACCAGCAAATGACAACCATCTGATTACAATGTATTAATTGTATTTACCAAGATGCATTGACATATAAGCATCATTTAATACAAAATGGACCACAACATGAATCTGTATTCATGGTTTGGGTACAAAAAACTGTATGATAAATGCTACCAATTAACTAGCTAAAAAGTAACTTCCAGATAATTTGTTGCATAGTAAAATGCATCTTTGCAGTTTACATCTGTTCTTTAAGGGTCTCCAGTGAGAGCAGAAAAGTTACCAACCAAGAGAAAGCTTGCACCAGTTTATCTGGCTGACCCCAGACCGTTGAAAAACAGAAACTGCCCTGGTTATAATGACCACATCATAAACACGGTTACTAACTACTGCAGTGTATCTTCTATGGACTTGTCAATAAGATACCTGTATGAAAAAGCTGATATTCAGGTAAGTGTTATTGTTTATTATATTATATAAATATATCAACATTAACAGTTTAACAGAATAAATAATACAATAAATATAACATATTATATATTATATATATATATAATTCTTATATCATTTGCATATCTATAAATACTTGAATTGGATTGGTCAAGTAGAATTTTTCTCTTGGTTTACACTTTGATAAACCATGTTTCCGAAACTAATTTTGTAATCTATTCATGCACGATACACATTCTTGCAGGGATACTGGGATTTTCAGCAAGTTGAGATTATAAAACAATTGCATAACAGTTGTTTCTATTCTAATGCATATATAACAAAAAAAAAAAGAAATAGAATAAATGCACTAAAGCTTCGAAAAGTATATAAATAAAATTTTAATAAAATTCCGGGAAATTTCACGAATGATTTGGCGAATTTACGTCATGACAAAACACGACGTCATACGATTGAAAACTTTTAGACGGAAGATTATTTCGTTACTTGTACGCTTCAAATTCGGATAGTCTCTTTTGGACTTTTATTCAGTTTGAGTTAACCGCCCCGGTTTACACATCAATAACCTCTAGAAAAAATGTGTTTAATCCTATAATATCTATATTAGTAAATTCATTAATCTGTACAAATGTATATAATAAACACTGACCCTCATATTAACAACATTAAATATATAACGTGACGATACCCAAATTGCACATATTTTGACAGTTTTTTCATCTACGTTTTTTTATGATAAAGACAAAAATGTTCATTCTGTGTTTATTTTGTAGCCGTATCCTTTTTTATTATAAAGGAACACCAATTTGATTTTTATTCCATATGGAATCATAGAAAACTTGGTCTAAACTGACCTCCAAACCATCAATGATTCTGAAATGAGGAGTACCCAAATTGCATCCATGCCTAAATTCACATCGTCAAAAGTCTAAGAACAGAGCTTTTGTTTAATTTCTTCAAATATTTTGAACAATTGGATATTAGTCCATGCTTACTCTTCATTATTTTTAAAATGGATACTTGTAACATATTGTATTTGCTCATTTTAAAAAGATGACGTTTTGATGACGTCGCATAGCGACGTTTCAGTACATTTTGCTTTTTCAGTAAATACTTCATCTGTTGATAAATACTGTGAACGTTTTGTGCATATCTAAATAGTTTTACCTATGTTGAAAGATGTGCTTAGTATCAAATCATAAAAATACAAATTGTTTAGTCTCTATGCAATCTTGTAAGATTTTCACTGCTAGTTTTGCTAAAAAGGTGCAATTTGGGTACCGTTACGTTATATATTTATAAATTTCATTTGTTCCATTAATATCATAAATCACTTCATTGCTTATATTTTTTTCAGGCAGCAGCTAAAGATCATGATTATTGTACCATGCCTTTAACTGAGCATTGGATTGATAGAGCAAATAAGATATTAAAAACTGGTTTAATAGATTTGGGTCACAGTTTTGTTCAAAAATTGAGTTATTCCCCTTTGTCCTAGAAATATGCTAAAAATGTAAATTCAAGTTGCCAAGGAAAAATGACATAAGGATGCATAAAGTTCATCAATTATTCATATGTTAAATTATTTAAATTTTTTCTTCTCTTAATTTACCAGTTCTTAATATTAGAATCAATCAATCAGAATAATATTCTGTTTTCATATAGGTAACACAATCAGATGTGGATTTGATTGAGAGGTCTACCCGCCTACAAAGTTGCAGTCCCAAGTGGTTAGAAGAAAGAAGATGGAGACTGACAGCATCTACCTTTGGAGAGATTTGTAAAGTCACTTCAAGACGGAACACTGACAAATTTTGTCATTCACTTTTGTATGGCTCAAATATTCAGAGCAAGTCACTTAGTCATGGCAAAAACTATGAAGCTAAAGCATTGAAAGCTTTCAATTTAAAATTTGACAAGAATGCTAAAAGATGTGGTTTTTATGTCAGTATTGATAAATCTTTTCTAGGTGCTTCACCTGACGCCATTTTAGAGGATGGTAAATCAATTGTTGAAATTAAATGCCCCTACAATGGAAGAAATGAGGATGTTAAGCCTGGTCCAAATTTCAAATTTTTACAGATGGATAGTAATGGCAATATTGTTTTGAAAGAGAGCAGTAATTATTATGATCGAATTCAAGGGCAGCTTTTTGTCACCAAAAGATCTCTGTGTTACTTTGTTGTTTATACATTATGTGACTTGTTTGTACAAAAAGCAGCCTTAATGAGGAGTATTGTAATAACTGTCTTGTTCCAAAACTGGATTCATTTTACCAAAGAGTTTTCAGACCATATGTTGCATCAACATTGTATGTAGTAAAAATCATATGAAATTCAATTAAAACAAAGTAATACTTTCAATACATATTCACTGGTAACATCTAGTTAATCAATGTGTATGGTTACAGTATTTAATTGGTAATTTGATGAAATTGAGAATGAAAAAAACATGTACAAGATTATTTTTCTAAAATACTGATTTGATTTAAAAATTAATTGCCCCTTTAACATACCTGTACTTTTTCTTATTAAACAAATCTCTTTAAGTTTTTTGTACTATGCTGGTTTATATCTTTATCTATATTTTCTACCTATAAAATCACAGGGACAGATAACTCTTTTAATTTCATTGATTGAACTGTTATCCCATTATACTTTTTAAGGTTAAGAATGACTTACAGGAGCAAGCAAAATATTTATATAAACTGAATGAAGAAATGAATTATTACCTTATATAATGGAAGAGCTAATTCTTTAATTTGCTAATCCCAATTATTCAGTATGTATTAAACAATTTTGAACATGTTGAAATGCAAGATAATTATTATACATGTAACATTCAATATTTGTATTAACCAGTAAATACTAATTTTTGACGTACATGCTAGAATCTCAAACATGTAACTTTACAATTTTCATTTATGAAAAACAAAAAAATGGATGCTATAAATGTGAAAAAAATCATATATAAATTTTTATTTAGTGATAAATATACCGGTATTGAGTTGTTGGAATAATTTTAACTTTTGTCATTTGGGCTTTATATAGTATATGGTAAGTGTTTTTTTCATGATGAAGGCCTTTATGTGATTTTATTCAAGTGAAATAGATGTATAAAGTCACATTGTGTTTTCAAAACATCAAGCATTTCTGTGTACAATATTTGTTCTGAAATTTGAAATTGCAAAACAAATAAAAACAATTCTGGAACCCAATTGCAGTTTTGACTAACAAATTCCATGTTTTAATATTTTAAAACTTTTTGTTAAACCAATAACTCTCTCTATGTGTATTCGCTTTGAAGCAACCCTTCTATCATGAAGAACTTCAGCTGGATCTAACTGAGATTTACCTTTCAAGAAATTTGGTATGTTAACTTGAACCCCTTGATCTGCAAATAGATCTTGCACAAGTATACCCCTGTCTGCCATAATGGAATCACCTTTTTTAAAAGATTGAGATGCAGGGTCAAGTAGATTGGACTTCTCAATAATTTGCCTGTCTGATGCAGAACCGCCATATGAATCTGATATAAAAGTTATAGCACCTCGTGGACTGCATCCAATCATGGCCTTTAGTGTGTTTTTGTGTTTATAATTAGACCAGGTAGCACTCTGAGACTCTACATTTGATGGTCTTTCTATAGGTATTTCGGTAGCATCCATTATCACTCTGGTTTTGGGAATTTTTTTAGAGAAATCACTAGGCATGGTTTCTTTTATTATTTCTTGAGAAGGCCAAATGTTAATGTCTTTAAGCTGTAAATACAGGTAATTAATCCAAGTGATGATGATCCTAGAAACTGTGGATTGTGAGACTTGAAACAGCATTGCCAACTCAATATCCTCTTTGTTTTGTCTTAGTTTGATTAAAGTCATAAAAAGTTGATCAATAGGATTGAGTAATGTACACTTAAATTCAAGTTCAAATGCACTTGGTCCAAGGCAATGAAAAAAACATCATGTTATGGTCAAAATCTTGAAAACCAGTATAATAGTTTTTGCTTTTCTTTGAGGATTCAATAAGATTGATTATAATTGACTCTTGGGCCTCTTTTGTTGTTTCAATTTCAGTTTCATATTGGACCTCTATAGAATCACCATTAATTAAATGCGGTGTTGCTAGTGAAGCATCAGATCTTCTTTTAAATCTTTTTGCTCTTGGAGACTCTTCAGAACATGTTTTCATAAATTTAAACACAGAAGGAATAGCATTTTCTGTAAGTCTGCAGCGATCACCTGCAAAAAACAATGCATTTGTTAAGATCAAATAGGTATCGGAAGATGTGGTATGAGTGTCAATGAGACAACTTTCATATCCACTTTATCAACATTTTAAAGCTACAAGTTTAAGTAAATGCAGTGCCAGTTGTAAAACAACACATTTTAAAATACTTTGACCTTATGTAAGTTCATTTAAAAATAAGAAAATGTGGTATAATTGCCTATGAAAAAACTCTGCACCAGTGACCAAATGACATGGAAACTATAAATATTTGATGAATTATGTGAAGATGGATTTTTTTTTTGTTTCTATTGCCATTCTTATATTTAGTTACATTTTTTTGCGTGGTAATTTTGGGCTTTAAATACTTGTACTTTATAGATAATGTATAGCCCTTGTCAATATTGTTAAACAGCAGTATGTACATACATGTATGTGCATGTTGACAACTAGATGTGTTGGGTAACTTGTGTTGTTGAGTTGCTGTATCAAAGATGGATAGTACATTTTTACATGTATAGTTGCTGTATACATGTACATGTATATCATTTATTTTCAAATTTAAGGATTTAAATAGAAGTAAACCAATCTAATAAAAAATAAACTTCCCAACAGCTCATAAGATTTTTCTTTAGAAGCCTTGATCTGTTGATTTCATTGTCTGCTGGTTTTCCTAGGGAAAGAAAACAAAAAAACACAAAGCAACATGCAGACAAAAAAAATTAAAATGTACCCATTTTCAGTGTTTTTTATATTATCAAACAATATTTATACTAGATAAATAAAATATATATAAAAACAACACTTCCTATTAATATGAAAAAGGTAAAAGAAAAATTAAAACATACATTTTACATGCATGTATTCATTTGTATTTTGATATTCAATTTCAGGTGCAAAATATACATGTATGGTGTTTTACATATTAAGCAATGACTTAGAGTGAAGTATAAAAGAAAACCATGTATGAAGCTGTATCAAAAGAAATAAACATCTTAATGGCTTTAATTTTTTGTGATAGGCCTTTGAATTTTTTTGTATCAGCTTGACAAAAAATTAAACTACCACTTGCGAGTATTTTTAACGAGAATTTTTTAATCATACATGTCAAAGTTTATTTCACATGTACTACGTAGTTCCTTTTCTTCAAGTTTAACCAAGAAAATAAAATTTTCTACAATAGATGATAGAGTCTAAGTTTACAGAAAACATCAAACCAGTCATTTACAGTACCGAAACATTTTTCACAGTATTAATTTATGATATTTAAAATAACCTTATTTTAAGTTGGGTTGCATATATACATAATAACAAAGAACATGAGCTCTTAAGACTGATATTAATAAACAAAACATGTACATGTAATAACATCAGATATATCAATACAAAGGCCACAAAAGCACACACACACACACACACACACACACACACACACACACACACACACACACACACACAAAATCAAATAAAAGAAAGTACCTAAAACACTGAAATTGGATACAAGTCGCATAAAAAAAAATGCACAAAATATCAAATTTTAATTTCAAACCAATGTCAATACTATAACAATGTATAAGAAAAAAAACATTTATAAATTTCAAACCAAAAAACTACAGTCACATCAAACATTTCTCTGATATTACTAACCTGACAAAGTTCTTCGGTAATCAGTGGCAAGAAAATGTTCATAGCAAACAACGTCATGTTGACAAGGATTCCACAACTTCTTTGTTTTAACATCAGTTCTCCTGATTGCAACCCTCCATTTCATCCTCAATGTCGGATCATTCGGAAACCGATGTCCCCCTGAAGCCTTACACCCAGGCACACAACATCTTTGGGGCATGTTATAGTTCTACAAAGCTTGAAAGATCTTAAAATATATGTTCACGTCGTTGTGGCATTGTTTGTTTACGTTGGTTACAAGCGTCTGACGTGATTCAAACGCTCGATTAACCACCTATGGAACACCAACGCCACCTGATGCGTAAAATATGGAGGGTGATTCCTATTACAAAAATAGCAGTAGAAATCTTACAAGATTTCCTATAGACTAAACCAGTTGTATTTTTATGATCCGATAGTATGCATGTCTTTCAGCATAGGTAAATATATTTAGATATATATGTATACACTAAACGTTTACAGTATTTATCAACAGATGAAGCGTTTACTGAAAAAAGCAAAATGTACTGAAACGTCACCATGCGACGTCATCAAAACGTCATCTTTTTAAAATTAGCAAATGCAATATGTTTCAAGTATCTTTTTCTTAAAAAATGTAGAGTATTAGCATATACAAATATCCCATTGTTCAAAATATTTGAAAAAAATAAACAAAAGCTCTGTCATTCGACTTTTGACGATGCAAATGTAAGCATGGATGCAATTTGGGTACTCCTCATTGCAGAATCATTGATGGTTTGGAGGTTAGTTCAGACCAATTTTTCTATGATTCCATATGAATTGAAAATCAAATTGGTGTACCTATATAATAAAGAAGGATACAGCTACAAAATAAACACACATCCTTTTTTATGAATGAGGTGCCCGACGTCATAGAACGATGACTCATAGATGTAATACCCATCTATGGATGACATAAGAATATAAAGATAAAGATCAAGATATTTTATTTCCTAATCATAAGGCTCATAACAAGCATGTAATCACATAAAGTAAAAATAAAAAGCCTTTCTCTCCCACTAGCATACACTCACACATACAACTATCGTTCTGATTAAGGATGATTGATTTAACAGTACAACATGTAAATGAAAAAGATAAAAATACCAATACAAATGTATTTTTTTATGAGGAGAGTCAGTTGCCTACATTGTATATATGGTACGAAGGATAACTCTTACTGCCCAGAAAAGAACAATTCAAGTATAAAATGTTACAATGAACTGGTGAAGAATATAAATAAGTTTTATAAGTTTCAGTTGAGCAAATATTTAGTTTCTCAATGTGTAAAATGAGGATAGCAATTCACATAATTTAGAGTTAAAATGAAGGCTATCGTTTGACATAAACCAAATAAGCAGATTATTATCGGATATTTGGGATAAATATGGGTATTTTGCAAAGAGTTCATCCAGAAAGGTTTTTCTTTCCTTATTATAAGGGGTACATTTAAATAAAAAATGTTCTTCGTCTTCAACCGAGTTCATTGAACAAAACTGGCATGTTCTCTCTGATCTTGGCAGTGTAATATTTTTTCCATGGTTATCAATTTTTCGCTGTTCGTAACGGCCTCTCTCTATGCGGAGACAATGATTACTTATTCTAAATCTAGTAAGTATAACTCTCTTATCTCTGTTCTTAATATTGAAGTAATCTTCAAAAGTGAAATTATGTTTAGATTTAAAGTAGTTGCTCAATTTAATGTGATCATCATTTTTAATTAAGTCTTGTTGATGGCTCCAATATGTTAAAAAATCAGTTTTGATACATTTTCTAAGTAAAATTTTGAATTTATTTTTACTGAGTTTTTTACAAAGTGCTAAATTTAAACCAATTTTTTCACTAAAAAACTTAATGTTTGCATACCACGATTGATTAGCCTCAGCTTTATCAGAGGAGCTTTCAATATAAGCATCATTTAAGAGATCAGTGGGCGAGTTTTCAAGGCGGTGCCAATACATAAACATTTGAATTACTATGTAAATATATAAAGGAAATCTACCTAGCTCTGATATAACTCCAATATTTGTGCAATTTACAAATATTTATAAAGCATTTTACGGAAAATTACACGCTTGTGAAACAGAAAATCATCACAACAAGGAAATGTAAACCAATGATTAAACCGGATCCTGAATAAACCGGTTTCCTGTCCATTGCGGCCGAAAATGAAAGTCGGTGTTTTTAATTTTCAAGGTGATGTGTTTAGGGGTTAACAACAGGGAACCCAGGATTTCGAAATCACGATGTAAATTTCTTACTCCGCGATTTTAAAAATTTATTTATCCAAGTTACAACGTAAGTTCAATCCGAGATATATTCGATGTGTCTTTTCGTTTAATTGACACGTTTATAATGTTCTAATAAATAATACAGCTCACTCCTGTACGATTGTCAGTTAAAAGTTTAACACCTGACTAATTGATTATCCTGAAAAGCATATTGTATAAATAAATATGTTTTGATTGCATATCGATTTTGAAATTAATTAGACAAACCGGTTTTGACAGGTAATAATTAATGTAATTAAGAGTATTGGGACTGCATGATAAGACCGGAATTCGGAATACACAGGGTTCGGTTTAGAAAGGGTATTTTAACAAAGCCTTTGAAGGGGAAAAAATGTGACTTTCATTTTCGGCCGGAATGGACAGGAAACCGGTTTATTCAGGGTCCGGTTTAATCAGGTTTGACTGTAAATAGTTTTTTTTTTTCTTATTAAATTGGAAGTAAGAGTTGTCTTTCTTTAATAATCACCTGTTTAACAGGTCGGGACCACTACCTTATATGGAAATGCATAAATTAGCATACTTATGTTCTCGCACATGTAATTGTTTATTTACATGTGACGCAATTTATTTTTACCTAGGTTTTTGGCCAATCCAGTAAATGAGTCACAATGCATGATGGACTACTACGTGTTTACAATCAACCAAGAACACGTGTTATTTACTGAAATACAACACATTTTTTCGTGCAAAGCGGGATTCACAATTTCGCTTAGTTTTTCATTTTGTTTATCCTCATTTATAGTTCGTGATATAAAGTATTACTTCCATGCTCAGATTAGCGAAGAGTTGTTTCTATGCGAAGAAAAAAATGTTGAATTACCCGATATATAGCCATTAACATGTTTGATGATGGCACAGAGATTTCATGTATTTGTCCACCAGAAGCAACGAAACAACAGCGAAAAATCACAATTACCCATGAGACAAACTTACTGGTGTAAAGTAAGCCGTCGATAACAGCCGGTGCTAATATTCAAGAGTACAGCAATGTTCGTATAGATAATTAAAGGCAAATGTGGGATCCTTGAATTTTGTGTTCGTAAAAAAGGCGAAGAAATATTACATACATGGCAGTGTTAACAAAATCCATAAGTTTTTTTGTTGGTCACATTTCAGTATATGGGACTTCCAAACTGTTCCCTTTGTTTTGAAGGTTGTGAAGTCAGCAACTGTAGTTTCAGTTTGTTCGTTTTTTAACGGGCTCGGACATTTGCCAAACTGAATAAAATCCTTACAGCTGATTTCTTAAACCTGCAAAGTAAAACTTTGGTTGGCTTGCTTGCTTTGTTTGTATAGTTGCTTATTCAAGCTTTGAAAATAAGATTGACATCTTTAAACAATATATATATATATATATATAGGCATAGTTCAACTTGTATATTTTATATTTTGTACAATATACAAACAAAGCAAGCAAGCTAACCAAAGTTTTGCTCCACATGCATTAGGAAATAAGCTGTAATGATTTTTATCCATATGTATGTGCGACAAGGTGGAAAATTTGATATGTTTTGTGAAAATTGCAGCGTTGGATCTATAATAAAAAAGAAGATGTGGTATGATTGCCAATGAGACAGCTGTCCCCAAGAGACCAAAATGACACAGAAATTAACATTTATAGATCACCGTACGGCCTTCAACAATGAGCAAAGCCCATATAACATAGACAGCTATAAAAGGCCCCGATATAACAATGTAAAACAATTCAAACGAGAAAACTAACGGCCTTAATTATATAAAAAAAAAAATGAACGAAAAACAAATATGTAACACATAAACAAACGACAACCACTGAAATACAGGCTCCTATACAATATATATTTTTTTTGATGGGATAGATTTCTTGTCCTTTTATATATCTAATTGGGTCGGGTTTTTTTGGGGTTTTTTTTTTTTTTTTTGATTGTTTGTAATTTTTGGGTCATTAATAGCTTACTTTTTAGCATTAGACCTATGACTGCTTACTTTACTAAATTATGTCTTTGTTGGAAAGATGTCTCATTTGGCACTCATACTTCATCTTCTTATTTCTCTATACAAAGCACGTTTAAGAAAAAAAATAATAGGCAATATGGCACCCACTATGATCCAGAGACTTTTAATATTGGAGATATTTGACATAGGTCAACAGGACAGCAGCCGAACGATAAAAAACCTCTGAGGTATATTTTGTGATAAAATTAGCAACAAACGGATATTATCGATGGATGAAACTATATCCGGGGGATGGACCCTTTTTTTTGGACGATCAGTGCATTTGGATGGGGACATGTAGTTGGAACCCCCTCCCGGGCCTTTTGTCCAGGGTTAGGACCCCCTTTTTATAATGGCTGTACCTGCCCCTGCCGCTTTCATAACACTTATTTTTAGCATACTGAATATTATGATGTTCTTACTATTAGTTCAGGTCCTTATAAAAAAAAAACACACATTCAGTACAGAAAGAAGTGTTTCAATGAAAGTTTCGTGTTTTTCTAGGCAGAAATGATTTTGCAATAACATTATACAGGTTTAAAAGGGCTGAAATGATTTTCTTACTGGACAGTGGTCACTTCATTTGATATTTCACTGTGTCATGTCGTGAAATTAATGCTGGTTCAATTCATAACAATGCACAAAACCGGTTCAACTACTTTTGCAAGGCGAAAAAGAAAGTCGAATCGTGAAGCCAATAAACAATATTTTTTTAATCTGAGCATGCAAATTGAAGATTACGTTATATATTTTACATTAAATATATTTGCAGAATAAAAACTTTGGTAATGAGAGTCCCAGACAATATATTAATTGACTGTTTTCCCACTAATTCCACGTGTTTTAAGTAGTAGTTTACTCGTAGTAGCCCACAATGCATTGTAGTTCATTGAGTCGATTGGTCAGTTTTTCAAGGCCATATTGGCCTTGTGTTTTGGAAATTACTATGCAAATATATTCTGACGTCAGAAAATCTAGAGTTCTCGACCTGTTAAACCGTGTTGAGACCCGAGCTTTAAACAGGTAAATCACTCGGTGTGTTCTCATTTCGCCTTAGCTGTGAATTTCAGGTAAAAAAGGTAAAAAAATATACTAAGGCCAGATGGGAATTGAACTAAGGCGAAATGTGAATTTAGATAAAAATATTAAATAAACAAATTAAACCTCTGTGTTTTTATAGCAATTTTAACAACATTTAATTAGGGAATTGTTTCTCTTGAATTATTATTTTTAATAAAAGTGTCCATTTTTATGATTTTAAAAGAAAAAAATCCACAATAAAACATGATTCAGTAGGAAAGTTGCTTCTTTTATGCTTAAACTAATATAAGTTTCAATTGTATAAATTTTATGCAATTAGAAAGTTCTTAATAATCAGTCAATTATCCTTTACATTGTGCAAGACAAAGAGTTAAAAAAGAAAGAAAAAAAAATGAATTCCCACAAACTTGTTTACATATATTACAGAAACTTTAATAAAATAAATTAATTGATAATTCTTTTTTTTAAATTGTGTTAATTTTATATAATAAAGATAATACATGTAAAAGTAAAAAAGGAGATGTGGTATAATTGACAATGAGACAACTCTCCACAAGAGACCAAAATGACACTGATATTAACAAATATAGGTCACCGTACAGCCTTCAACAATGAGCAAAGACCATACGGTACCGCATGATCAGCTATAAAAGGCCCCGAAATGATAATGTAAAACAATTCAAACGAGAAAACTAACGGCCTTATATATTTACAAAAAAAAAGAACGAAAAACAAATATGTAACACATAAACAAACGACAACCACGGAATTACATGGTATACTATGACTTTACTTCTTCAAGCTTGGTCCAAATTATATAAGATTCTTCAATCTCCTGAAAAACATCGCCAACCAACATAACCAACACTTCCAGCCAGGCAGATACCCACAACCAACCTGGAACCACCGTCAAACAGAAGAACCCCAGACAAATAATGATTCAGAGGGCTGGCATAACCGTTGAAGCTGAAAAAGAGAGTCAAAATACACATCCAAACATATTTGAAATTATCAATGTGTTCAAGAAAGAGCAAGCAGCTAACGAGATAAAGAAAGTACAGCAGGTGGCAAGATGAGGAGAAAGGCAAAGAAGTATAGAGAAATAGAAGAAAGATTCACCACTTTTAAGGAAACCCTACACAATGGTACAACTGACTATATTCAGTATGGTGATGCAGCATCTTACATCCTCAAACTTGGAAACTAAATGAACTTTGAACATTCAAATGTGTACATCAGTGCCTTGTTTTTCACAATATGAACTATATGGAAATAATTTTTATGCTATATGTTTAAGTGCTTTTTTCTCATGCTATTATATATAACATGTACATTTTCTCTATTATGTAGTATGCAAATTTAAATTGTGTTTTGAATTCAGTGCTGATCCAGAAATTAAATATTTGTTATGATAGTATGATATGTGTCTTTATTTATTCATTGAAATATGAAATATCCATATACAATTTGTCATATCTAATAAGACTTTATTTACAAAATATAACACATGAGTAAAAAAAATTCATAAAAAGAAGAGCAACTATAAAAAAAAGAATTATTTAAAAAGTGGGACACCAAATATAAATAATATTTCATGGTAGAATTTGACAACAAAATAACAAATAATAACTAATTGCAATACAAACAAAACATAACTTAATTACAATGTTTACAGAAGCTCCCATTTCGCCTTAGTTAATTCTTATGTACCTGAAAATGTACTAAGGCAAACTGGGATTAATTGTATATGATTATTTTGACAGCTAAGGCGAAATGAGAATAAGCCAATCACTCAAGCAAAACAACATCGATATATCTTTCGTTTAATTGTTTCAAACTTTATCGACTTATGTATGTTCCGGACCATATGAGTATTTGGACCATACGCGTATGGTCATGACCATATGGGTATATACTCATATGGTCCGACCATACGCGTATGGTCCGACCGTACGCGTATGGTCGGGGTAGTTGACACTCTGTTACATTATTTTTTTTAATTTTTTCAAATAAGAAGGCTTTTCTACCTCATGCATAGATTACCTTAGCTGTATTTGGCACAACTTTTAGGAATTTTGGTTCTCAATGCTCTTCAACTTCCTACTTTATTTGGCCTTTTTAACTTTTTGGGATTCGAGCGTCACTGATGAGTCTTTTGTAGACGAAACGCGCGTCTGGCGTATATACTAAATTTAGTCCTGGTATCTATGATGAGTTTATTTACAGTTTACTTTTAATACCTTTAAACTCGTCATATACTAACTATGACCGTCCATTAAAAAGACGCTATTATATAGGTAGTTTTATTAATTTATATTTTAATAAAAAGATTAGCTAATGTAATAAATAAAAATTAAAAGTTTCACATAGTTAATTTTACTTACTTGGCAAAACAATAATAAACACATTTTATACCGATGGTCATTACCGATGGTCATTACAGATTTGTTATTACGAGTGAATCGCGACTTAAAAAATAAAATCCAAAAATTTCTTAATGAACTGTTTCACAATGCAAGAAGTCTGTGGAAAGTAACATAGTTTATATAGTTGTCTTGTGAATAGGGTGTTTTGCAATCATGTTACGATATTTGAGATCTAGAGCTTCTTGAAAACACCGTAGAAATATGAAAAGGATCGTGTAAACCAAGACTTGCAAACGCAAATATATATGATACCATATGAAAGTAAACAGGCGCGGATCCAGAGGGGGAGGGGTTCCGGGGTTGGAACCCCCTTTTTTTTGACGGTCAATGCATTTGAATGGGGACATGTAATTGGACCCCCCCCCCCTTTTTGTCCTGGGTTAGGACCCCCCCCTTTTAAATGGCTGGATCCGCCCCTGAAGTAAAGATCACCCAAGCCTACATGCAAGAATGTAATAAACGATGAAAACTGTAGCATCAATATTTAATTTTTACAAAGTATTCGAATTGTAAAAAAATACATTGTCATGTAACCATCATTTTTTTAGATACAGTTTTTCTTCTATTAAAACTTTTATAATGTACATGAATGTAATTTTAAAAAATAACTATATGGTCCAAATACTCATATGGTCCGTCCCGTTAATAACCAAACGAGTATTATACTCATATGGTCCGACCATATGAGTACATGTATACGCATATGGTGATGACCATACGAGTATGGTCCAAATACTCATATGGTCCGGAACATATGAGTATTTGGACCATACGCGTATGGTCATGACCATATGGGTATATACTCATATGGTCCGACCAAACGCGTATGGTCCGACCGTACGCGTATGGTCGGGGTAATTGACACTCTGTTACATTTAATTTTTTAATTTTTTCAAATAAGAAGGCTTTTCTACCTCATGCATAGATTACCTTAGCTGTATTTGGCACAACTTTTAGGAATTTTGGTTCTCAATGCTCTTCAACTTCCTACTTTATTTGGCCTTTTTAACTTTTTGGGATTCGAGCGTCACTGATGAGTCTTTTGTAGACGAAACGCGCGTCTGGCGTATATACTAAATTTAGTCCTGGTATCTATGATGAGTTTATTTACAGTTTACTTTTAATACCTTTTACTCATATGGTCCGGAACATATATATAAATGCGTGTATTCTTATTAAAGTCATATACTTCACAATTTAAACAAATGAATGATCAATACACGTAACATATAAGGAATTTAAATAAAAACAATAAAATATTGATGCACGGTTTAAAAAAATCAAAACTTGTGAATCTGTTAAAAATAAAATAGATGTTTAACATATTTTTAATTTGCCCAAATGCAGTAGATCTTTATTTCACATATTCTGAAAGCTAAAACCTTGAACTTTACAGGAAAAATACTCCCACTGCTGGGAAAAATCCGTGCAGAAAGTATCAGTTAATTATGTAAAGCCATTATTATACTTTATAGCATTTTTTCAACTAAAATAGAATTTGCAGATAAATGAAAAAGACACAAATCTTGCTACTTAAAAACAGCAAAAATTTCATATTTTTTTTAATTTTACATCTGAAAAAAGATTATTTAAACCTATGTGTTTAAAATTTTGGTAAAACTACAAAATCACATTTTGTGACAAAACTTCGAATTTGCTACTCACATGACTCAAAAAAGTTATTTAAAAATCACTTATTCCAATAAGTCATGTAAGTCCCCTGACTGATCTTCAGTCTTTTAATTGAAAGAAATACAGCATTGGTGAGAAGCTTGTATAAATTTAATCAAGGACATATGTGTCCCACCCGGCACTGCTGGTCTGGACATATGTGTCCCACTGGCACTGCGGGTGTGGACATATGTGTCCCTCTGGTAGCAAGAGGATTAAGCTTGTCACTAATTCAGTTTGCTCCCTCCTTTTACTCCAATTTGATGGTACGTTTATTTATGGGAATGTCAATTGCAAATATTTGCCTCCACCTAGAGCACTTCGATCCAAAATAATTGCTGTATTTGTCCTATTAGAATCGAAATAATTCATGGGGGCTTGAATATATTATGACTTTACCACAGGTTGTCCCTTTATGCCGATATTCTAATGTCAAAATAGATATGCGAAATACAGTGAAACCTGGCAAAACCACTGTGACACCTCTTCAGAACTCAAAATTCTGTTCGGTTTTGGCTGATGTTAGGTTTTATCAGGTTTCATAACATATATTATATACATTTTGAGATGATAGTGCATTAGAACATGTTTAGTTATTATATATACATGTATGTTTTTGATTTTTGCAGGATTCTGATTTATAGCAAGGTTTTACTGTACATGATATATGTGTAAATTGCAGAAAGGTATCAAATGGTTTACATATATATTATGTCTTTTTTTTTTGTTCGTTACAGAGTTGTACAAGAACGCACATACTGGAGATAAACATTATCAATAAGATGTTAGACATGTTAGAGGGAGGAGCTGTCAATGGTACTCTACAAAGACGCATAAATACACTGCCTGGTAATACACATTATAAATGTGATGTTTGTGGTAGAGAATTAAGTCATAGTTATACCTTAAAGAGACACATGAGGATACACACCGGTGAAAAACCATATAAATGTGATGTGTGTGCTAGAGAATTTAGTCAAAGTAGTGACTTAAAGAAACATATAAGAACGCATACAGGTGAAAAACCTTATAAATGTGATGTTTGTGCTAGTGAATTCTCCCGAGGTAATTTCCTAACTAGACACATGTTAATACATACTGGAGATAAACCTTATGACTGTGATCTATGTGGTAAAAGTTTTTGTCAGCATAGTGATTTACAGAGACACAGGAGAACACATACAACTGATAAACCTTATGACTATGATGTATGGTAAAAAGTTATGTAGCCATGGCAATTTGCAGAGAAACGTGAGAACACATACTGGTAATAAACCTCATTACTGTTACTGCAAAGTATGTGGTAAAGGGTTTAGTCATCGTGGTAATTTACATGTTCACATGAGAACACATACACGTCAGGTGATAAACCTTATGACTGTGACATATGTGGTAAAGAGTTTAGTCAGCCTAGTAGTTTACAAAGACACATAAGATCGCATACAGGTGATAAATCTAATGATTGCAATGCATGTGGTAAAGGGTTTAGTGAGCCTTTTGATTTACAGAGACACATGACAATACATACAGGTGATAAACCTTATGAATGTGATGTATGTGGTAAACGGTTTAGTCAACTTAGTCATTTACAAAGTCATTCCAAAACACATACAGGTGATAAATCTTATGACTGTGATGTATGTGGTAAAGTGTTTAGACACCTTTGTAATTTACAGACTCACATGAGAACACATACAGGGGAGAAACCTTATGACTGTGGAGAATGTGGTAAAGGGTTAAGACTGCGTGGTAATTTACAGACTCACATGAGAACACATACAGGGGAGAAACCTTATGACTGTGATGTATGTGGTAAACGGTTTAGTCAACTTAGTCATTTACAAAGTCATTCCAAAACACATACAGGTGATAAATCTTATGACTGTGATGTATGTGGTAAGGTGTTTAGACACCTTTGTAATTTAAAGACTCACATGAGAACACATACAGGGGAGAAACCTTATGACTGTGGAGAATGTGGTAAAGGGTTAAGACTGCGTGGTAATTTACAGACTCACATGAGAACACATACAGGGGAGAAACCTTATGACTGTGATGTATGTGGTAAACGGTTTAGTCAACTTAGTCATTTACAAAGTCATTCCAAAACACATACAGGTGATAAATCTTATGACTGTGATGTATGTGGTAAGGTGTTTAGACACCTTTGTAATTTAAAGACTCACATGAGAACACATACAGGGGAGAAACCTTATGACTGTGGTGTATGTGGTAAACGGTTTAGTCAGCTTGATATTTTAAAGAGGCACATGAAAATACATACTGTGGGTAAAACAGATAACACTCACAATGAGATGTTTGTCTTTGAGGGTCAGTGTGAGTGATATTTACATAGACACACGACAACGCATACTAGTCAATCAACATGATCAAGGAAAATCTAATTTTGTACCAAATTCCATGAATTTAGACTTGCAGAGAACGCATACTTGAGACAAACAGAGAACGCATGTATATATACTTGCAACAAACATCATAAATATGACGTACATGCTGAAAAGTTGTTTTTAGAAGAAATGCAGTAAAGAGACAGAAACTGGAAATAACTATTTTAAAAAGCTTATATATGTAATATATTTAGAAGAGGGTGGTAAATAAAATAACTATTTTAAAAAGCTTATATATGTGATATATTTAGAAGAGGGTGGTAAATAAACTCATCATAGATACCAGGACCAAATTTAAAATATACGCCAGATGCGCGTTTGGTCTACAAAAGACCCACCAGCAACGATCAAATCCAAAAAATTAGAAAGGCCAAATAAAATACGAAGTTGAAGAGCACTGAGGACCAAAACTCCCAAAAGCTTCGCCAAATACAGCCAAGGCAACCAATGCCTGAGGCAGAAAAGCCTTAGTATTTCAAAAAATTCAAAAAATTTATAAATATAACCATATCAATGACAATTCATGTCAGCACAAAAAGTGCTGACTACTGGGCTTGTGATACCCTCGGGGAAATAAATCTCCACCAGCAGTAAATGGCACTGCTGGTGAAGTTTTAATCAATAGGCCATTAGTCAGCACTTCTGTGTTCACAAGACTTGTCATTAATAGGCATTAGGGTCTATCAACCATCATAACTATAAATTAATACTTAAAACTGTTTTCTTAAATTTGAATTATTTAAAAACTGAGGCTCTTTATCTGAGGAATAGATAACCTTTGATGTATTTGGCAAAACTTTAAATTTTTGGTCCTCAACTTCATACTTTATAAATTTGGTCTTTTATCGTTTTTGTATTTGAGCATCACTGATAAATAACCTCTTTATAGATACCAGGATTGAAATTTTATATTGATGCCAAACGCATGTTTCGTCTACAAATGATTCACCAGTGACGCTCGAATCCAAAAATTTTAAAAAGTCAAATAATGTACGAAGATGAAGAGCATCAGGGCATTGAGCGACCAAAATTCCTAAAAGTTTTTCCAATTTGTCTCTTGTAGATGAAACGCAAGCACTTAATTTCATTCCTGGTATCTATGATGATATCTATGATGATTTTATATTGTATAATAATGGAAACTTTAAACAGACTCACAGGTTTAAATTATGGGCTAAAGTTTATTTGAAATGATGACTCATATAGTGATGTATACAGGTATTCAAAATAATACATGGTATAAGAACAGATAGTGATGTATGTAGTGGATGCATTCTTTAGAATCTTACCCTTAAATACTTAGGTCGAAGAGATACATGAGATATATAAGAACACATAGAGATAGGAATGAATATAGGAAATGCATTTTTAAGAATCTAAACCTTCACATAGACTAAGAGATATATAAGAACACATAGAGATAATTATGTACATGATAGTGATGTATGTAAGGGATACATTCTTTAGATCATAACCCTTCATATAAACTAAGAAATACATGAGATATATAAGAACACATAGAGATATCATAGTGGTGTATGTGGTGGATGCAGTCTTTAGAATCTAAAACTTCATATAGATTTAGAGATATATAAGAACACATAGAGATAGTGATGTATGTAGTGGATGCATTCTTTAGAATCAAACCCTTCATGTAGATTTAGAGATATATAAGAACACATAGAGATAATGATGTACATGATAGTGATGTATGTAAGGGATACATTCTTTAGATTCTAACCCTTCATATAAACTAAGAAATACATGAGATATTTAAGAACACATAGAGATATCATAGTGGTGTATGTGGTGGATGCAGTCTTTAGAATCTAAAACTTCATATAGATTTAGAGATATATAAGAACACATAGAGATAGTGATGTATGTAGTGGATGCATTCTTTAGAATCAAACCCTTCATGTAGATTTAGAGATATATAAGAACACACAGAGATAGTGATGTATGTTGGAGATACATTCTTTAGATCCTTACCCTTCTTATAGACTAAGAGATACATGAGATATATAAGAATACATAGATATAGTGGTGTATGTAGTAGATGCAGTCTTTAGAATCTAAACCTTCATATAGATTTAGAGATATATAAGAACACATAGAGATAGTGATGTATGTAGGGGATGCTTTCTTTAGAATCTAGCCCTTTATATAGATTTACAGATATATAAGAACACACAGAGAAAGTGATGTATGTAGGGGATGCATTCTTTAAATCCTAACCCTTCTTATAGACTAAGAGATACATGAGATATATAAGAACACATAGAGATAGTGGTGTATGTAGTAGATGCAGTCTTTAGAATCTAAACCTTCATATAGATTTAGAGATATATAAGAACACATAGATATAGTGATGTATGTATGGGATGCTTTCTTTAGATCCTAACCCTTCATATAGACTAAGAGATACATGAGATATATAAGAACACATAGAGATAGTGATGTATGTAGGGGATTCTTTCTTTAGATCATAACCCTTCGTATAGACTAAGAGATACATGAGATGTAAAAGAACACATAGAGATAGTGATCTGTATGTAGTGGATGCATTCTTTAGATCATAACCCTTCGTATAGACTAAGAGATACATGAGATATATAAGAACACATAGAGATAGTGATCTGTATGTAGTGAATGCATTCTTTAGAATCTAGCCCTTCATATAGATTTACAGATACATAAGAACACACAGAGATAGTGATGTATGTAGGGGATGCTTACTTTAGATCCTAACCCTTCGTATAGACTAAGAGATACATAAGATATATAAGAACACATAGAGATAGTGATGTATGTAGGGGATGCATTCTTTAGAATCTAGCCCTTCATATAGATATACAGATATATAAGAACACACAGAGATAGTGATGTATGTAAGGGATGCTTTCTTTAGATCCTAACCCTTCGTATAGACTAAGAGATACATGAGATATATAAGAATACATAGAGATAGTGATGTTTGTAGGGGGTGCTTTCTTTAGATCATAACCCTTCGTATAGACTAAGAGATACATGAGATATATAAGAACACATAGAGATAGTGATCTGTATGTAGTGAATGCATTCTTTAGAATCTAGCCCTTCATATAGATTTACAGATATATAAGAACACACAGAGATAGTGATGTATGTAGGGGATGCTTTCTTTAGATCCGAACCCTTCGTATAGACTAAGAGATACATGAGATATATAAGAACACATAGAGATAGTGATGTATGTAGGGGATGCTTTCTTTAGATCATAACCCTTCGTATAGACTAAGAGATACATGAGATATATAAGAACACATAGAGATAGTGATGTATGTAGGGGATGCATTCTTTAGAATCTAGCCCTTCATATAGATTTACAGATATATAAGAACACACAGAGATAGTGATGTATGTAAGGGATGCTTTCTTTAGATCCTAACCCTTCGTATAGACTAAGAGATACATGAGATATATAAGAACACATAGAGATAGTGATGTATGTAGGGGGTGCTTTCTTTAGATCATAACCCTTCGTATAGACTAAGAGATACATGAGATATATAAGAACACATAGAGATAGTGATCTGTATGTAGTGAATGCATTCTTTAGAATCTAGCCCTTCATATAGATTTACAGATATATAAGAACACACAGAGATAGTGATGTATGTAGGGGATGCTTTCTTTAGATCCTAACCCTTCGTATAGACTAAGAGATACATGAGATATATAAGAACACATAGAGATAGTGATGTATGTAGGGGATGCTTTCTTTAGATCATAACCCTTCGTATAGACTAAGAGATACATGAGATATATAAGAACACATAGATAAAGTGGTGTGTGTAGTGGATGCAGTCTTTAAAATCTAGCCCTTCATATAGATTTACAGATATATAAGAACACACAGAGATAGTGATGTATGTAAGGGATGCTTTCTTTAGATCCTAACCCTTCGGATAGACTAAGAGATACATGAGATATATAAGAATACATAGAGATAGTGATGTATGTAGGGGGTGCTTTCTTTAGATCATAACCCTTCGTATAGACTAAGAGATACATGAGATATATAAGAACACATAGAGATAGTGATCTGTATGTAGTGAATGCATTCTTTAGAATCTAGCCCTTCATATAGATTTACAGATATATAAGAACACACAGAGATAGTGATGTATGTAAGGGATGCTTTCTTTAGATCCTAACCCTTCGTATAGACTAAGAGATACATGAGATATATAAGAACACATAGAGATAGTGATGTATGTAGGGGGTGCTTTTTTTAGATCATAAACCTTCGTATAGACTAAGAGATACATGAGATATATAAGAACACATAGAGATAGTGATCTGTATGTAGGGGATGCATTCTTTAGAATCTAGCCCTTCATATAGATTTACAGATATATAAGAACACACAGAGATAGTGATGTATGTAGGGGATGCTTTCTTTAGATCCTAACCCTTCGTATAGACTAAGAGATACATGAGATATATAAGAACACATAGAGATAGTGATGTATGTAGGGGGTACTTCCTTTAGATCATAACCCTTCGTATAGACTAAGAGATACATGAGATATATAAGAACACATAGAGATAGTGATGCATGTAGGGGGTGCTTTCTTTAGATCATAACCCTTCGTATAGACTAAGAGATACATGAGATATATAAGAACACATAGAGATAGTGATCTGTATGTAGTGAATGCATTCTGTAGAATCTAGCCCTTCATATAGATTTACAGATATATAAGAACACACAGAGATAGTGATGTATGTAGGGGATGCTTTCTTTAGATCCTATCCCTTCGTATAGACTAAGAGATACATGAGATATATAAGAACACATAGAGATAGTGATGTATGTAGGGGATGCTTTCTTTAGATCATAACCCTTCGTATAGATTAAGAGATACATGAGATATATAAGAACACATAGATAAAGTGGTGTATGTAGTGGATGCAGTCTTTAAAATCTAACCCTTTATGTAGACTAAGAGTTATATAAGAACACATAGTGATAGTGATGTACATGATAGTGATGTATGTTGGGGATGCATTCTTCAGATCATAACCTTTCGTATAGACTTTAGAAGAGATACATGAGATATATAAGAACACCTAGAGATAGTGGTGTATTTAGTGGATGAAGTCTTTAGTATCTAACACCTCATATGAACTAAGATATATATAAAAACATATAGAGATAGTGATGTCTGTAGTGGATACATTCTTTAGAATCTAACCCGTAAAAGCACTTGGTGATTTGCATATTGTATATAAATATTTTTTAATGCATAGATCATGTAGGTTAAAGTTGAATTGGAAATTAAGATCAATTAATATGTATATATTGTTTATCAAATAAATGTTATTTCTTTGTTTGAGGATCATATCCATGAAAGTTCATCTGTGAATTCTGACATCTAGATATTAAACCATTAATTGAGATATTATGACAATGTCATGAATGTTTAAAAGTTCATCAGCCGGTATTAAACTAAGTTAAAACATTAATTGTAATATGACAATGACATATCGGGAATGTTTATGAGATGAAACTTAAAAATAGGATATGTGCCATTGTGGTATGATTGCTAATGTGGCTACTCTCCACAAGAGACCAAATGACACAAAAATAAAAAAAAATAAAAAAAAATATCAAAGGTCACCATAGAGCCTTCAACAATGAGTAAAGCCCATACCGCATAGTCAGCTATAAAAGGCCCCAAAATGACATATATAGAACAATTAAGACAGAAAACTAATCACAAAATTTATGCACAAGGTCTGTTTCTCAAATACTGTAAGGATAACTTTATGTGGTGTATGGAATGGCTGTAATGGGTACATGTTAGTCTGGGAGGTTCCATCTGATATTGACCTTTATATTATCATGGTTCATTAGTCAATATTAAGCATGTAAGATAGCTTTATGTGGTGTATGGAATGACTTTAATGGGTACATGTCAATCTGACAGGTTTCATCTGATATTGACCTTTATATTATCATGATTATCATGGCTCATTGGTCAATGTTAATAGATATAGGAAGATGTGGCGTGAGTGCCAATGAGACAACATGGACAACTCTCCATGCAAATAACAATTTTAAAAAAATTAAACCATTATAAGTCAAAGTACGGCCTTCAACACGGAGCCGTCATGGTTCATTGGTCAATGTTAACCTGTAGAATAACTATATCTGGTGTGTGGAATGGCTGTAATGGGTACATGTTAGTCTGGCAGGTTTCATCTGATAAACATTATCAATAAGATGTTTGTTTTAGAAAATTCAGTCAAAGTAGTTACTTAAAAGGACACATGAGAACACATACTGGTAAACAACCTCACAAATGTGATATAAAAAAGAAGATGTGGTATGATTGCCAATGAAACAACTATCCACAAAAGACCAAAATGACACAGACATTAACATCTATAGGTCACCGTACGGCCTTCAACAATGAGCAAAGCCCATACCGCATAGTCAGCTATAAAAGGTGATGTTTGTTCTAGAAAATTTACTCAAAGTAGTCACGTAAACAGACACTTGAGAACACATACTGGTGAAAAACCTCACAAATGTGATGTGTGTTTTAGATAATTCAGTCAAAGTAGTCACTTAAACAGATACTTGAGAACACATACTGGCGAAACACCTTATAAATGTGATGTTTGTGCTAGTGAATTTTCTCGAAGTGGTGACTTCAAGAAACATGTGAGAACTCATACTGGTGAAACACCTCATAAATGTGATGTTTGTGGTAGAGAATTTGCTCGTAGTAGTAACTTAACGGCACACATGACTACACATACTGGAGATAAACCTTATGACTGTGATGTATGTGGTAAAGGGTTTAGTCAATATAGTAATTTACAGATACACATGAGAACACTGTTTAGACTGCGTGGTAATTTACAGACTCGCATGAGAACACATACAGGGGATAAACCTTATGACTGTGAAGAATGTAGTAAAGGGTTTAGTCGTCTTAGTAATTTACTAATTCACATGAGAACACATACTGGTGATAAACCTTATGACTATGATGTATGTGGTAAAAAGTTTAGTCAACCTAGTAATTTAAAGACTCATAGAACACACACAGGAATTAACCCTCATGAATGTGATGTATTTGGTAAAAGGTTTAGTGAGCAAGGTGATTTACAGACTCACATGAGAATGATATAAGGGCTTTCTTACAAATTGAGGAAAGTGAACGTATGCTTGACGAATCATACGTAAGACTTGTTTTAGGGAAAATCCTTTATCTTGACATATTTAGAAAAACGTCGTTAAACTTCGAACAATTATCATACATGCAACGACACTTATTAAATTGGATTTTTCTTCAGATATATTTAGGATTTCGGGACGTACGATAGGTTAACATATGATACCACCAGGTCGGAGGAGATAACACTACAAAATATCCTAAATATAGGGTAGTCAGACGAAAAAAATGTCTCTAAAAGACTAATAACCGGCCCCTCCCCCACTCTCCATATTACAATGTTGCACTGCTGTAGGCGTCCGTTCGAGCTATCAGGTAAGGTGTGACCGAGGCTTTAGAAAATGTCAAAGCAAATATATCATCTTCTTTCCTTACAGAAAAATAAGAAAAATCAAACCACAAATACTTCCTTGATTCAAAATTTGCAACGCTCCAAATAATAAAATGAAAAGTGAAAAAATAAGATGATTTTCATACTATGCCATATGCTGGTGCTCGTTTAATAACTTTTGAATCATCGCCTCTCCCCTGGTAATATTCATTGCCCCCCTTTAATATGTATCGATATGATACAACCGGGAACTAATCTATTATATTAAAATCCTGTATTATTTGCGATATTATTATTTTTGAGAAAAAAAACTTGATTTAGAAAGGAATACTGTGTTACTGTATAAAATAAAGACTCTTTTAACCATTATTGTGAAAATGTAATACTTTACGTTCGTTCGTACCTTTCGTTAATTTGTAAGAAAGCTCTATTAAAACCTGATCACTGTTGTGAATGTTGTAAAGGGTTTAGTCAAATTGCTAGTATAAAAAGACACCTGAAAAGACATTAACGTGTTTAACCTCATGACTGTATTGTATGTGGTAAAGTATTTCATCATCTTTGTGATTGAAAAAGACATTTAAGAATACATACAGGTGACAAACCTCATGCCTGTGATGTATGTGGTCAAAAGTTAAGATAGCATGGTGGTTTACAGATTCACATGAGAACACATACAAGTGACACACCCCATAACTGTGTTGTATGTGGTAAAGCCTTTATTGACAGAAGTAACCTAAAGAAACACATTAAAATACATAGGAGGGATACAACTCCTAAATCAGATTTTTGTTCTAAATGGTTTGTTTTTTCTCAAAAAAAAACAACAACTAGTAATTACAATGCGAAATATGTTCTAGTAACTCCACTTTGGCCGATCATTTTATATTTAAGAAATAATTCATGGGGGCTTGAATATATCTTGATTTTACCACGGGTTGGCCCTTTATGACAAATATTTTACCCTGAGCGTTAGCGAGGGGTAAAATATCGGCATAAAGGGACAACCCGTGGTAAAATCTTGATATATTCAAGCCCCATGAATTATTTCGATTCTAATAGGACAAATACGGCAATTCTTTTGGATCAAAGCGCTCTAGGTGGGGGCAAATATTTGCCGTTCTCGTAGATAAACGCACTATTAAATTGACGTAAAAGAACGGAGCAAACTGAATTAGTGACATGTTTTAACTATTTAAAATAACGTATTTAGATAGTTTTGGATGAATTTAAATGATAATTTACTTATATGTCTAACATGTATAAAAAAATGGCTTATACCACATTTTAGCATCGTTTGTTTACGTTTCCTTGTTGTGATGATTTTCGGATTCACAAGCGTGAATGTTCCCGTAAAATGCTTATATTCTTAAGTCATCTTTCTATGACGTCTGGTTCCTCATTCATTAAAAAACATATGACGTGGGGGTACAATGAGAACAGCCCATGAAATATATTCAAAATTTACCACGGGTGTGTACTCAAAGCGTTTGAAGGACGTCATGTTAGAATCTCGCATAATTGATTTTGATTTGTGTTCACTCCACCTTTAGTTTTAACGTAAATTCCTTTTCCTAGTCATTACATTAGAATTCTTTAGAGTAATCAGATCGAAAATTTTCACCCACCCTCCCTACCTTTTCATCTTGTTTAAAATTTCTATTTTATTTATTTTATTTTATTTTTGCATATTTTGCATATTCAGTAACTTATGTGGTGGGTATTTAATTTGTGTGGCCCGCCATTATGTGAATTATTCTAGTTTAACTGAATAATTATTAATATTTGTAGATCTATGTGTATTGGTAATTGTTCTTTATATTATTGTAAAAACATGTATGTAAAGATTTATGTTTTCGACCAAATATTTTTTTTTAATTTTTATTATTATTATAGTCTTTTATGAAGCCATAAAGTAATTATTTATGTTGAACGAATCCCTTAAAGATTCTGTATACATAGAATGACTGATTATAGTGGACACAAGAACACACCCGTGATATCGCGGGTCCGTGACTGAATTAAAGTATATAACTATGCGTAAGCCTTATTTTAGTATTGGTATTGACTGGTTGGTCGAGTCATGATACTGAATTAATAATAATAAATAATAAGCTCGAGAAATAAGCTTTATAAGTTTAGACTGAGTCGGAATAGTATTTCATGACATAACTTAAGCTATGATAATCTGTTAACAAACGATTGAACAAGCAGCGCTTCTATGTACTGTAACACCTTAGCCAAATCCCTACATACACAATTTCTTGATGGTTCGCCTGGCATAGGCGGAACTTACAGGTAAAGTAGGTAAGGGGACATGTAAAAAGAAAGATAAAGTTGGTTTCTTTCCCTAGACTTATGATTCTCCCTGTGAAGAAAGTTAAAAGTGAGTAAACATGGTAACTTAAATATAAAGAAAACAATGATTTATCTTATATTTTACAAACTTGAGTGAATAATATATGGGTAGACTGGATGATGTTTGTAAAATGTAGACTAAAGAATCTAGTATTGACTTCTTCTTCTTCCATATACAGTTCATACCACCACAGGCACCATCTGGTGTATTATCGAACTGATGCGTGGTGCAGACAAACCAATATTTACAGTGCAGTTAAAAAATAGTATGTACAGTTAAAAATTTCGCACAGTCCTTAATACATCTTGGTCTTCTACAACTCACACTTGAATGTGTCAATTGAGTTGCAGGCTACAGTAGTTGGTGGCAGACTGTTCCATAATCTGATGGCGTCTGGGAAGAACGAGTACTGGTAAAGCTGCGTTCTTGCGAATGGAACAAGGAATCATTGGTTGTGTCCTCTTAATGTTGCTGCTGTTGGGATTAAGCAGGATGTTGGTATTGCAACCAAGTGGTTAACTATGCGGTACATCATTATGACTTTATTCGTAGCTCTACGCTCTTGTAGGGTTGGCCATTGCAGCTGGTGTAATAGGTTTGTTACACTAGCTATATATAGTGGTTCGGTGTTAGTCACCAGTAACAAATCTTGCTGCCCTACGTTGTACCATTTCCAGGTTGTGGATATTGTTTGCTGTGTGTGGATCCCAAATGATGCTTGCATACTCCATCTGTGGTCTCACAAGGGTCTTGTAGCAGAGTTCCTTGGTCTTTCGTGGGCATTGGGATATATTTCTCTGTAGAAAAGCCCTGGTGTTGTTGGCTTTTCTTACTACTTGGTCAATGTGAATAGTCCAGTTTAGTTTGTGGTGGATGTTGGCCCCCAGATATTTTGCACATTCTACTTCCTCTAAGACGTGACCATGGATGATATATGGCTGTCTAATTGGTTTCCTCTTGTTGGTAATGTGAATGACTTGGCACTTTTTGGGATGAAATTCCATGAGCCAATCATTCTCCCATTCTTGTAGGGTTTCCAGATCTTGTTGTAGTAGTTCTGCATCTTTGGTGTTTTTTATTTCCCTGTACAGACTTATATTTGTACTGGTCTGTTGTGTCATGACAGAGACATATGATATGTATATATGTTTCTAGTTAGGCCTACGATTGAAAAAATATAAGACAATCAGTTTTATACTTATTTACTATACATAAGAATATGTGACAACTCTCCATCCAAGTTAAAATACATGAAAAGAATTCGATCAAGATTTTAGGTCGAAGAAGTCAAAATAATTGATATAAACCAGTCAGGGATATAACTCCATAGGGTTATTACAGGAAAATAACATACATTTGTTATTGTGGTCTAAAAAATCAAAGAACTGTGATAACATATGTATGTTACATGTTTCAAAGGGACAATATACATCATTAGTTTAGTTAAAATGTTTAAAAGTGCTATTGATATTACTTTTTTCTATATGTATACTTAACTATTTAAAGATATATATAAGTTCATAGTTTGCCAATTTTGCATAGTACACCTATATGTTATTACAGAAAACATATGCCTGTAATAACTAATGGGTGTTATCACAGCTTCTCTATCCATGTATCTCTTCAAAGCATTTGCTCAGACATACATCATGCTTAATTACACTTTAAATTTACAATGTAGTTTAATTTATTGTAAGAAATAATGACCAGAGCATGTAATGTCTGTAATGAGGTTCTGCGCAAGTTTCTCAGTAATTCCCAAGTGTCTTATATAATAATTTAAATTTTTTTAATAACTGATCCTTGTTATCACTTTTATCCCTTAATTCAGCCTCGACTCATTGATTTACCATGGTCCATCAAAAATGTATTAATTTAATTAAAAAATTAGTTATCAAGACTATGATGCATTTAGTTTCTGGGCAAAGTCTCAAGAGTTCCCTAGAGCCCACTATGAATGAAATAATTTTACAAATAACAAGCATATGTCATGTATGTTATTACAGATTTAGAAAATTGAAGGTAAAAGTATCTGTAATAACACACGCAAGTTATTTCCTGGAATAACCCTATTGAGTTATATCTCTGACTGTAAACTATAATTACATGAATGACGTCTGGCCATTTTATTTTTTTCTGACTGTAACATGTGTAAATTGCAGAAAGGTATCAAAAGGTTTATATAAAATTGAGAATGGAAATGGGGAATGTGTCAAAGAGACAACAACCTAACCATAGAACAGACAACAGCAGAAGGTCACCAATAGATCTTCAATCCGTCTTTATTATATATATGTACTTATTATATATTTGTTTGTTCCTTACAGAGTTGTATAAGAACACACATACTGGAGATAAACATTATCAATAAGATGTTAGAGAGAGGAGATGATTTAGTCACACTCAACACTACTCCACAGAGACACATAAACACACTGCCTGGTAAAACACTTCATAAATGTGATGTGTGTGCAATAGAATTTTCTCAAGGTAGTCACTTAAAGAGACACGTGAGAACACATACAAGTGATAACCCCATGGACTGTGATGTATGCGGTAAAGAGTTCAGTCAGCTTCGTTATTTACAAAGACACAAGAGATTACATAATGGTGACCAACCTCATCACTGTGATATATGTGGTAAACGATTTAATCAGCGTGGTAATTTATGGAGACACATGACAATACATACAGGTGACAGACCTTATGCCTGTGATGTATGTGGTAAAGGGTTTAGTGATCAATGCACTTTACAGAGACATTCGAGAATACACACAGGTTATAAACCTCATAACTGTGATGTATGTGGGAAACGATTTACTCTGCTTGGAACTTTACAAAGACACATGAGAATACATACAGGTGATAAACCATATGAATGTGATATATGTGGTAAAGGGTTTAGTCGGCCTAATGATTTACAGAGACACATGAGGACACATACAGGTGATAAACCTCATGGCTGTGATAAATGTGGTAAACAATTTAGTCTGCTTGGAACTTTACAAAGACACATGAGAATACATACAGGTGATAAACCATATGAATGTGATATATGTGGTAAAGGATTTAGTCGACCTAATGAGTTACAGGCACACATGAGAACGCATACAGGTGATAAACCTCATGACTGTAATGTATGTGGTAAACGGTTTAGTCAGCTTGGAAGTTTAAAGAGACACATGATAACACATACACAGGATAGAGGTGAAAAACCTCATGGCTGTGATGAATGTGGTAAACGGTTTAGTCAGCCTCGTTATTTACAAATTCACATGAGAACACATACAGGTGAAAAACCTTTTGTTGTGATGTATGTGGTAAAGATTTCAGTCGACTTAATAATTTACAGAGACACATGAGAACACATACAGGGTATAAACCTCATAAATGTGATGTATGTGGAAAAGGGTTTAGTGATCCTGGTAATTTCAAGAAACATATAAAAATACATACAGGTAAACATGGTAAAACATGTAAACCTAAAATTTGAGATGGCAAAGATTTTAGTCAATTTAGTAGTGTAAAAGGAAGTATGAGCATACACAGTACCATGTAATTTACCTGATGACAGTAGTACTAAGTGTATATGGAGTTTGAAAAGTCAGAAATGTTAAATACTTATTGACATGAGAACAGATACATGTTATTAAGCTTTTGGCCTTCTTATTGGTGTTATTTGTGTTATTATTTGTTCTTTCATAATAAAAATTTACTTCATGAATGTGGTGTATTTGTTAAAGGGTTTCCCTCAAAAAAAACATTTACAGGATATTAATCTCCTGACTATGGTGTGTGGTAAATGGTTTAGCTAGTAACTAACTTAGAAATGTAAAGAGACACATTAGAACACATACAGGAGATTAATATCCTGACTATGGTGTCTGGTAAATGGTTTGGCTAGTAGCTAACTTAGAAATGTAAAGAGACACATTAGAACACATACAGGAGATTAATCTCCTGACTATGGTGTCTGGTAAATGGTTTGGCTAGTAGCTAGCTTAGAAATGTAAAGAGAAACATTAGAACACATACAGGAGATTAATCTCCTGACTATGGTGTGTGGTAGATGGTTTAGCTAGTAGCTAACTTAGAAATGTAAAGAGACACATTAGAACACATACAGGAGATTAATCTCCTGACTATGGTGTGTGGTAAAGGGTTTAGCTAGTAGCTAACTTAGAAATGTAAAAAGACACATTAGTACAAATACAGGAGATTAACCTCCTGACTATGGTGTGCTGTAAATGGTGTAGCTAGTAGCTAACTTAGAAATGTAAAGAGGCACATTAGAACACATACAGGAGATTAATCTCCTGACTATGGTGTGTGGTAAAGGGTTTAGCTAGTAGCTAACTTAGAAATGTAAAGAGACACATTAGAACACATACAGGAGATTAATCTCCTGACTATGGTGTGTGGTAGATGGTTTAGCTAGTAGCTAACTTAGAAATGTGAAGAGACACATTAGAACACATACAGGAGATTAATCTCCTGACTATGGTGTGTGGTAACGGGTTTAGCTAGTAGCTAACTTAGAAATGTAAAGAGACACATTAGAACACATACAGGAGATTAATTTGCTGACTATGGAGTGTGGTAAATGGTTTAGCTAGTAGCTAACTTAGAAATGTAAAGAGACACATTAGAACACCAGGAGATTAATCTCCTGACTATGGTGTGTGGTAAAGGGTTTAGCTAGTAGCTAACTTAGAAATGTAAAGAGACACATTAGAACACATACAGGAGATTAATCTCCTGACTATGGTGTGTGGTAAAGGGTTTAACTAGTAGCTAGCTTAGAAATGTAAAGAGACACATTAGAACACATACAGGAGATTAATCTCCTGACTATGGTGTGTGGTAAAGGGTTTAGCTAGTAGCTAGTAGCTAGCTTAGAAATGTAAAGAGACACATTAGAACACATACAGGAGATTAATCTCCTGACTATGGTGTGTGGTAAATGGTTTGGCTAGTAGCTAACTTAGAAATGTAAAGAGACACATTAGAACACATACAGGAGATTAATCTCCTGACTATGGTGTGTGGTAAAGGGTTTAGCTAGTAGCTAGCTTAGAAATGTAAAGAGACACATTAGAACACATAGAGGAGATTAGTCTACTGACTATGGTGTGTGGTAAAGGGTTTAGCTGGTAGCTAACTTAGAAATGTAAAGAGACACATTAGAACACATACAGGAGATTAATCTCCTGACTATGGTGTGTGGTAAAGGGTTTACCTGGTAGCTAACTTAGAAATGTAAAGAGACACATTAGAACACATACAGGAGATTAATCTCCTATGGTGTGTGGTAAAGGGTTTAGCTAGTAGCTAGCTTACAAATGTAAAGAGACACATTAGAACACATAGAGGAGATTAATCTCCTGACTATGGTGTGTGGTAAAGGGTTTAGCTGGTAGCTAACTTAGAAATGTAAAGAGACACATTAGAACTCATACAGGAGATTAATCTCCTGACTATGGTGTGTGGTAAAGGGTTTAGCTGGTAGCTAACTTAGAAATGTAAAGAGACACATTAGAACACATACAGGAGATCAATCTCCTATGGTGTGTGGTAAAGGGTTTAGCTAGTAGCTAGCTTAGAAATGTAAAGAGACACATTAGAACACATAGAGGAGATTAATCTCCTGACTATGGTGTGTGGTAAAGGGTTTAGCTGGTAGCTAACTTAGAAATGTAAAGAGACACATTAGAACACATACAGGAGATTAATCTCCTGACTATGGTGTGTGGTAAAGGGTTTAGCTAGTAGCTAACTTAAACACGTAAAGAGACACATTAGAACACATACAGGAGATTAATCTCCTGACTATGGTGTGTGGTAAAGGGTTTAGCTAGTAGCTAACTTCGAAATGTAAAGAGACACATTAGAACACATACAGGAGATTAATCTCCTGACTATGGTGTGTGGTAAAGGGTTTAGCTAGTAGCTAACTTAGAAATATAAAGAGACACATTAGAACACATACAGGAGATTAATCTCCTGACTTTCGTGTGTGGTAAAGGGTTTAGCTAGTAGCTAACTTAGAAATGTAAAGAGACACATTAGAACACATACAGGAGATTAATCTCCTGACTATGGTGTGTGGTAAAGGGTTAAGCTAGTAGCTAACTTACAAATGTAAAGAGACACATTAGAACACATACTGGAGATTAATCTCCTGACTATGGTGTGTTGTAAGGGGTTTAGCTAGTAGCTAACTTAGAAATGTAAAGAGACACATTAGAACACATACAGGAGAAGACTATGTTGTGTGGTAATGCGTTTAGCTAGTAGCTAACTTAGAAATGTAAAGAGACACATTAGAACACATACAGGAGATTAATCTCCTGACTATGGTGTGTGGTAAAGGGTTTAGCTAGTAGCTAACTTGGAAATGTAAAGAAACATTAGAACACATACAGGAGATTAATCTCCTGACTATGGTGTGTGGTAAAGCGTTTAGCTAGTAGCTAACTTAGAAATGTAAAGAGACACATTAGAACCGAACAGGAGATTAATCTCCTGACTATGGTGTGTGGTAAAGGGTTTAGCTAGTAGGTAGCTTAGATATGTAAAGAGACACATTAGAACACATACAGGGGATTAATCTCCTGACTATGGTGTGTGGTAAAGGGTTTAGCTAGTAGCTCGCTTAGAAATGTAAAGAGACACATTAGAACACATACAGGAGATTAATCATCTGACTATGGTGTGTGGTAAAGGGTTTAGCTGGTAGCTAGCTTAGAAATGTAAAGAGACACATTAGAACACATACAGGAGATTAATCTCCTGACTATGGTGTGTGGTAAAGGGTTTAGCTAGTAGCTAACTTAGAAATGTAAAGAGACACATTAGAACACATACAGGAGATTAATCTCCTGACTATGGTGTGTGGCAAAGGGTTTAGCTAGTAGCTAACTTAGAAATGTAAAGAGACACATTAGAACACATACAGGAGATTAATCTCCTGACTATGGTGTGCGGTTAAGGGTTTGGCTAGTAGCTAGCTTAGAAATGTAAAGAGACACATTAGAACACATACAGGAGATTAATCTCCTGACTATGGTGTGTGGTAAAGGGTTTACCTGGTAGCTAACTTAGAAATGTAAAGAGACACATTAGAACACATACAGGAGATTAATCTCCTATGGTGTGTGGTAAAGGGTTTAGCTAGTAGCTAGCTTACAAATGTAAAGAGACACATTAGAACACATAGAGGAGATTAATCTCCTGACTATGGTGTGTGGTAAAGGGTTTAGCTGGTAGCTAACTTAGAAATGTAAAGAGACACATTAGAACTCATACAGGAGATTAATCTCCTGACTATGGTGTGTGGTAAAGGGTTTAGCTGGTAGCTAACTTAGAAATGTAAAGAGACACATTAGAACACATACAGGAGATTAATCTCCTATGGTGTGTGGTAAAGGGTTTAGCTAGTAGCTAGCTTAGAAATGTAAAGAGACACATTAGAACACATAGAGGAGATTAATCTCCTGACTATGGTGTGTGGTAAAGGGTTTAGCTGGTAGCTAACTTAGAAATGTAAAGAGACACATTAGAACACATACAGGAGATTAATCTCCTGACTATGGTGTGTGGTAAAGGGTTTAGCTAGTAGCTAACTTAAACACGTAAAGAGACACATTAGAACACATACAGGAGATTAATCTCCTGACTATGGTGTGTGGTAAAGGGTTGAGCTAGTAGCTAACTTCGAAATGTAAAGAGACACATTAGAACACATACAGGAGATTAATCTCCTGACTATGGTGTGTGGTAAAGGGTTTAGCTAGTAGCTAACTTAGAAATGTAAAGAGACACATTAGAACACATACAGGAGATTAATCTCCTGACTTTCGTGTGTGGTAAAGGGTTTAGCTAGTAGCTAACTTAGAAATGTAAAGAGACACATTAGAACACATACAGGAGATTAATCTCCTGACTATGGTGTGTGGTAAAGGATTTAGCTAGTAGCTAACTTAGAAATGTAAAGAGACACATTAGAACACATACTGGAGATTAATCTCCTGACTATGGTGTGTTGTAAGGGGTTTAGCTAGTAGCTAACTTAGAAATGTAAAGAGACACATTAGAACACATACAGGAGAAGACTATGTTGTGTGGTAATGCGTTTAGCTAGTAGCTAACTTAGAAATGTAAAGAGACACATTAGAACACATACAGGAGATTAATCTCCTGACTATGGTGTGTGGTAAAGGGTTTAGCTAGTAGCTAACTTGGAAATGTAAAGAAACATTAGAACACATACAGGAGATTAATCTCCTGACTATGGTGTGTGGTAAAGCGTTTAGCTAGTAGCTAACTTAGAAATGTAAAGAGACACATTAGAACCGAACAGGAGATTAATCTCCTGACTATGGTGTGTGGTAAAGGGTTTAGCTAGTAGGTAGCTTAGATATGTAAAGAGACACATTAGAACACATACAGGAGATTAATCTCCTGACTATGGTGTGTGGTAAAGGGTTTAGCTAGTAGCTAGCTTAGAAATGTAAAGAGACACATTAGAACACATACAGGAGATTAATCTTCTGACTATGGTGTGTGGTAAAGGGTTTAGCTGGTAGCTAGCTTATAAATGTAAAGAGACACATTAGAACACATACAGGAGATTAATCTCCTGACTATGGTGTGTGGTAAAGGGTTTAGCTAGTAGCTAACTTAGAAATGTAAAGAGACACATTAGAACACATACAGGAGATTAATCTCCTGACTATGGTGTGTGGCAAAGGGTTTAGCTAGTAGCTAACTTAGAAATGTAAAGAGACACATTAGAACACATACAGGAGATTAATCTCCTGACTATGGTGTGCGGTTAAGGGTTTGGCTAGTAGCTAGCTTAGAAATGTAAAGAGACACATTAGAACACATACAGGAGATTAATCTCCTGACTATGGTGTGTGGTAAAGGGTTTAGCTAGTAGCTGACTTGGAAATGTAAAGAGACACATTAGAACACATACAGGGGATTAATCTCCTGACTATGGTGTGTGATAAAGGGTTTAGCTAGTAGCTAACTTAGAAATGTAAAGAGACACATCAGAACACATGGTGTGTGGTAAAGGGTTTGGCTAGTAGCTAGCTTGGAAATGTAAAGAGACACATTAGAACACATACAGGAGATAAATCTCCTGACTATGGTGTGTGGTAAATGGTTTAGCTAGTAGCTAACTTAGAAATGTAAAGAGACACATTAGAACACATACAGGAGATTAATCTCCTGACTATGGTGTGTGATAAAGGGTTTAGCTAGTAGCTAACTTAGAAATGTAAAGAGACACATTAGAACACATACAGGGGATTAATCTCCTGACTATGGTGTGTGATAAAGGGTTTAGCTAGTAGCTAACTTAGAAATGTAAAGAGACACATAAGAACACATACAGGAGATTAATCTTCTGACTATGGTGTTTGGTAAAGGGTTTAGCTAGTAGCTTACTTAGAAATGTAAAGAGACACATTAGAACACATACAAGAGATTAATCTCCTGACTATGGTGTGTGGTAAATGGTTTAGCTAGTAGCTAACTTAGAAATTTAAAGAGACACATTAGAACACATACAGGAGATTAATCTCCTGACTATGGTGTGTGGTAAAGGGTTTAGCTAGTAACTAACTTAGAAATGTAAAGAGACACATTAGAACACATACAGGAGATTAATCTCCTGACTATGGTGTGTGGTAAATGGTTTAGCTAGTAGCTAACTTCGAAATGTAAAGAGACACATTAGAACACATACAGGAGATTAATCTCCTGACTATGGTGTGTGGTAAATGGTTTGGCTAGTAGCTAACTTAGAAATGTAAAGAGACACATTAGAACACATGCAGGAGATTAATCTCCTGACTATGGTGTGTGGTAAAGGGTTTAGCTAGTAGCTAGCTTAGAAATGTAAAGAGACACATTAGAACACATACAGGAGATTAATCTCCTGACTATGGTGTGTGGTAAATGGTTTAGCTAGTAGCTAACTTAGAAATGTAAAGAGACACATTAGAACACATACAGGAGATTAATCTCCTGACTATGGTGTGTGGCAAAGGGTTTAGCTAGTAGCTAACTTAGAAATGTAAAGAGACACATTAGAACACATACAGGAGATTAATCTCCTGACTATGGTGTGCGGTTAAGGGTTTGGCTAGTAGCTAGCTTAGAAATGTAAAGAGACACATTAGAACACATACAGGAGATTAATCTCCTGACTATGGTGTGTGGTAAAGGGTTTAGCTAGTAGCTGACTTAGAAATGTAAAGAGACACATTAGAACACATACAGGGGATTAATCTCCTGACTATGGTGTGTGATAAAGGGTTTAGCTAGTAGCTAACTTAGAAATGTAAAGAGACACATCAGAACACATGGTGTGTGGTAAAGGGTTTGGCTAGTAGCTAGCTTGGAAATGTAAAGAGACACATTAGAACACATACAGGAGATAAATCTCCTGACTATGGTGTGTGGTAAATGGTTTAGCTAGTAGCTAACTTAGAAATGTAAAGAGACACATTAGAACACATACAGGAGATTAATCTCCTGACTATGGTGTGTGATAAAGGGTTTAGCTAGTAGCTAACTTAGAAATGTAAAGAGACACATTAGAACACATACAGGGGATTAATCTCCTGACTATGGTGTGTGATAAAGGGTTTAGCTAGTAGCTAACTTAGAAATGTAAAGAGACACATAAGAACATATACAAGAGATTAATCTCCTGACTATGGTGTTTGGTAAAGGGTTTAGCTAGTAGCTTACTTAGAAATGTAAAGAGACACATTAGAACACATACAGGAGATTAATCTCCTGACTATGGTGTGTGGTAAATGGTTTAGCTAGTAGCTAACTTAGAAATTTAAAGAGACACATTAGAACACATACAGGAGATTAATCTCCTGACTATGGTGTGTGGTAAAGGGTTTAGCTAGTAACTAACTTAGAAATGTAAAGAGACACATTAGAACACATACAGGAGATTAATCTCCTGACTATGGTGTGTGGTAAATGGTTTAGCTAGTAGCTAACTTCGAAATGTAAAGAGACACATTAGAACACATACAGGAGATTAATCTCCTGACTATGGTGTGCAAAATGGTTTGGCTAGTAGCTAACTTAGAAATGTAAAGAGACACATTAGAACACATACAGGAGATTAATCTTCTGACTATGGTGTGTGGTAAAGGGTTTAGCTAGTAGCTAGCTTAGAAATGTAAAGAGACACATTAGAACACATACAGGAGATTAATCTCCTGACTATGGTGTGTGGTAAATGGTTTAGCTAGTAGCTAACTTAGAAATGTAAAGAGACACATCAGAACACATGGTGTGTGGTAAAGGGTTTGGCTAGTAGCTAGCTTGGAAATGTAAAGAGACACATTAGAACACATACAGGAGATAAATCTCCTGACTATGGTGTGTGGTAAATGGTTTAGCTAGTAGCTAACTTAGAAATGTAAAGAGACACATTAGAACACATACAGGAGATTAATCTCCTGACTATGGTGTGTGATAAAGGGTTTAGCTAGTAGCTAACTTAGAAATGTAAAGAGACACATTAGAACACATACAGGGGATTAATCTCCTGACTATGGTGTGTGATAAAGGGTTTAGCTAGTAGCTAACTTAGATATGTAAATAGACACATAAGAACACATACATGAGATTAATCTCCTGACTATGGTGTTTGGTAAAGGGTTTAGCTAGTAGGTAGCTTAGATATGTAAAGAGACACATTAGAACACATACATGAGATTAATCTCCTGACTATGGTGTGTGGTAAAGAGTTTAGCTAGTAGGTAGCTTAGAAATGTAAAGAGACACATTAGAACACATACATGAGATTAATCTCCTGACTATGGTGTGTGGTAAAGGGTTTAGCTAGTAGGTAGCTTAGATATGTAAAGAGACACATTAGAACACATACAGGGGATTAATCTCCTGACTATGGTGTGTGGTAAATGGTTTAGCTAGTAGCTAACTTAGAATTGTAAAGAGACACATTAGAACACATACAGGAGATTAATCTCCTGACTATGGTGTGGGGTAAAGGGTTTAGCTAGTAGCTAACTTAGAAATGTAAAGAGACACATTAGAACACATACAGGAGATTAATCTCCTGACTATGGTGTGTGGTAAAGGGTTTAGCTAGTAGCTAACTTAAAAATGTAAAGAGACACATTAGAACACATACAGGAGATTAATCTCCTGACTATGGTGTGCGGTAAAGGGTTTAGCTGGTAGCTATTTAGAAATGTAAAGAGACACATTAGAACACATACAGGAGATTAATCTCCTGACTATGGTGGGTGGTAAAGGGTTTAGTGTCCTTTGTTTAATATGCACATAGACCAAGGTAAGTGACACAGGCTCTTAAGAGCAGTCAGAGCTCAGACATAAATAAGTCTTAATCTGCTTTTGACTTGTAGAGGTCTAAATTTGTAAGTTTTGGGATTTGTCTCCCTTTAATGCAAGACAAAATACGACGTTAATAAGTCAAATATTGTTAAGCAAGAAATAATTGACCAGAATAAAAAAGTTGCAAATATCGACTCCTACAAGTCAAAAACAAAAATCGACTTGTTTATGTCTGAGCTCTGACTGTTAAGAGCCTCTAGTTACCTTGTAGGCTGACTATTGGGTATGGGTTTTGCTCATTTGTGAAGGCTGTACGGTGACCTATAGTTGCTAATGTCTGTGTCATTTTGCATTTGGTCTCTTGTGGACAGTTGTCTCATTGGCAATCATACCACATCTTCTTTTTTATACTTACTGATGATTGTGTACATGTATATCTATGAATTCTGTCAGATTGTGGTATTAAAAAAATTTTGAGTGTTTAGCACATATAGAATGTCATTGGAGTTTAGATTCATTTGATTTCTGATAATGGCAGAGTGTTTTGAACATTAATGACATTGCTTCATAGTTCTGATTAGATTACCTTTAATTAATTACATGTATATACATGTACAATACATTGTACATGTTCACTGCTACTTTTGCAGGTACTATTTCTGTTCTAAAAAATTATAGTACTGGACATTCTGTACATGTATTGGGCCATTCCAGTTAATTTCTGACAGGTGGGGATGGATGAGGAGAATTTTGTTTATACGTATCAGAAAAAAACATCATGAAAAACTACCTATCAGATCTAAGAATTAAGACCTATCAGATGTAGAGTTTCTGTTCATATTGGGTGGATGGGCTTTCATGGGAAAAATGACCTATCAGAATTTTTTACTGCAAGGATTGTACCCATCAGAATTTTAAATACAATACCAGATAATGCCTTATACGTAACTGTCTACATTCAAAAGCACCCCTAAGATCTGACATAGGCATTTTTGTAACCCCTAAGATGTAATTATTTTAAATTATTTACTGCTGCAAGACCCTCAGAAGTTTTTTGCATTTAAGTGTACGGGTCAGATGAAAAACCCCAAAATTTCACCCCTAAGATGTATAAATTTTACACCCCTCAGAAAGGACTATCCAACCCCCTTTAGCAGATATTAACTGGAATGGCCCATTTTACAGTACTTGTCTATTTCAAATTTCTTAAAGTTTTGATTTTCAAACATGGAATATTGTGATCACTGTGTGAGTATTATTTCTATACCAAATTTTATTATTTCTATACCAATTTATTTTAGTACAAAAAATACAGGTACCTAAATTTACAATAATTTAAAGTTACAAAATAGTACTGAATATTAAAAGTGGATTTCCAGTAATACATATTTTTGGTACAGTCTCAGAAATAGTACCTATCAGTCTATGCAAAAGTAGAGGTGTACATTTTTTGTATATGAATAGAATTTAATTGTTGCAGATTGAACATTTTTAGTAATTTAATTTTTAAAATAAGGAGATGTGGTAGGATTGCCAATAAGAAAACCATCATGGTCAGCCACATTCAACATGAAGGGGATGCAAGCACTTTTAGTCTACTTTTATTCTGACCTTCAACAATGAACAGAACAATACTGCTTAGTCAGCTGTTAATGATCCTGACAACAGTTCAATCTAGAAAACTAGTACTAGTCATTTTGCTAGTGATGTTCACTTATTGGTTATAAAAAAAATCAATTGTTTTCTCTGTTGCCACTGTTGCAGTCTGTGCCAAACTGTTTTATGGTCTGTCTGACCGAAAGAGAAATTTGATTTTTTTTCTCTATTACAAATGTATGTCAACCAAAAAATCAAAACAAATCTGTCTGACCGAATTATCTGATTCACTGCTCGTGGCCAATATTTTTTACAATAGTTGCCTGTGTGAATTTACATTGTATATATCTAAATGAATTTTCAGTTGTACTGCCAATTTTTTTTAATTGGAAAACATTAATCAGGTTCAGGGCTTATATTTATAATAATTAATGGAATTTAAATTTTCAGAATTACACATTTGATGCTCCCAAGATGTAAGAGGATTTGAAGTTATGCAATGAAATGAATGAATTGATTAGAAATACATGTAGATGAGACCCTATAGCTACAGTAAATGTAACTGGTATGTATATTGGTTATGTAGTATTTGTAGTCAAAATGGTATGACAAAAATGCTGAAATCTGCAAATTTAAAAAGGAGTCGATGCAAACTGACAAAATAATCAAAGAGCTGAATAGCTCTGAGGGGAAATACGGCCCTTGTTTCTATTTCATTTTTTTTTTTGGCGGGGGGGGGGGGGGTATCTTTTGATATTCTTCATATAAAGAATGAAAAAAAAGAACAGCTAGAACATGTGGAAGGTTGACACTATTGGAATCAATTGTTGTTTAATGTAATTTCGTTTCTTTAGTTTAGGATTCAATTTAGACCAATGGAAGAGATCTGCATCTTCTAAATCTAAACATTCAATTAAAGTTGATAGTTAATTATCTAAAATTCAACCAGTTGAATTCTGTCATTTAACAACAACTACAATTATTTTTGAAATCTTAATAGTGTACGACTAAACTACAGGCTAGGGCCATTTTCCATTTTTTGTGACAGTACTCTTAAGATTTTTAATTTTTTTCTTGAGAAAGTTAGGACTGAAAAATCTATTCAGTTTTAAATTTCCATTGATAAAGTTCCCAGTTACATCTCTCATCACAGGGATACAGGTACTAATAAAAATAAAAATATGATTGATGTAAACTGTGTGAAGCTTGTTTCCAAATCCTACATTTCGAATTATTTGTAAAATTTCATGAATAAATAGGTTTAAACTACAAAATGCAACATTTGTAATTTTTTTTTTGCAACTATTACAATGATTAAGTTGGTACACAAAATTTAGTTTTAATGGAAGACTACTTATCATATACTAAATGTCACATTTTAAGTGTTTATTTTAGTGGATAATTAGCTCATAAATTGAGGTGCTCCTGAATTGGAGGAAGATTCTCAAAACAGAGTTTTACAGAAAAAAATGGAAAAGATCGTTTCTCTCCCCGATCTCATGTAGCCCCTCGGACTTCCTGGTTACTTTGAAAGTTGTTGACCTACAAATTAAAGTAATGCATGTTGATGTTTGAATCATCTACAGCAAACATCATTATGTTTAAATTTAACAAATACTATTTTTTCAAAGTGCAAATCTTTGAGAATGATTTAAATAACCAGTGAAGGATATCCCTGCTTATGCGTAGTGTGGCATTCCAACAATGACGTCACTATAGAATATAATGTAGGTTGGATATATTTAGAATATCTCGTCATACTGATTTTTCCGGATTGTAAAAGAAACGTAAATAGTGTAAAGGAGAGCTCAATATACGATAATTTCGAGAGAAACAGAAGGGAAATGTGTAAAAAAGTGTTTAAAGTCAATTTATTCATTTATGTCTCCCCATCTCATCATTCTCAGTAAGATTTGTTGGAGGGGGTTTTCCATACTATAAAAACAAAATGAATGATGTGAGGGAATGTCACTCTGGTCAACCCCATTGGGGATTGACGGCTTGAAGCCGTCTTCCCCAAAAAAACTCACTATCAACCAACAGATCAAGGGAAAAATTAATCTGCTATATATACATGTATGGAATAAGCAAGTAGTTACATTTATTTACCCTTTTAATTTTCAGTCCATGTTTTATGAAAATAGAATTTCATATTCTGGATTTCATAAGATTCAATTCTTATTACATATAAATATACCCATGTGTTATGCTTGTAGTGTGAGGAAAATAAATTTCAAAATAGCTTGACCAAGATTAAAAAACTACCTATATCATGAATTAGGTATTATTTGTCTTGTCTGCAACTGATTGTATGGTGAAGTACATGTCTGTCTGGGCATGGTTCATGTTACCATGACCTGATATTCATTATGATGGTTCATTGGTCAATATTATGTTTCATATTTTAGTCTGTTTGTTGTATACTGTATATAATCAATTAAGATATCAGCTATATTTGGTGTAAGCAATGATCATTGTAAGGGGCTAAGACATGTAAGAAGGGGGCTTGAAAATGATGAGTTGTGTTTTTATAGACACTAAGTATACTTGCATATACAGGTTATGTGCAGTACACATACATGAATAGAGTTTGTTTTCATAAGAAGTTTATTATAAAAATTTAACATGGTACGATTGCCAATGAGACAAATACTAACTATTCACTAGAGTCTAAATGACTGAATACTGCTAACTATAAATGATCATATGTACAGCTTTCACATATAAGAAAACTGATACAGTATAGCGAACTATAAAATGTCCTGAAACAGGGTTTGTAAAAACCTGTGTTTTATGAGTATTGCCCAGCCCAGTGGGAAATACTGGGAAACCCCAGGTTTTACTGTCAAGGTTTTACTGGGTAAATCACCATACAATCACCAATTGATCATGTCAGAGCTTAAAATACAATACAGTTTTCTCCTAATTATAAGTTTGGTAAATTATTATAGGATTAAACACATTTTTGCTAGAGATTATTGATGTGTAAACCGGGGAGATTAACTCACAAACTGAATAAAAGTCCGAAGGACTTTTATGTCAAGTTTGTGAGTAAGAGACCCGGTTTACACATCAATATAACCTCTAGAAAAAATGTGTTTAATCCTTATAATTCTTCAGCCAAACATACACGATTATTAATTTACATTATTTGTTTGATGGCTGCTATATTTACCATCAAAAGCACAATGTCGTAACTAAGGAGTACGCCGCCATCTTGACTTTCTTAAAACAACAAATGTCCGACAAATGCAACAGAATCTAAAATGAAATAGCACCTACCTCAAAAAACTTCATTTTAATTAAATATTATCCGAATTTGAAGCGTACACGTAACGAAATAGTCTTTCACTTGAACATTTTCATTCGTATGACGTCGTGTTTTGCCATGACGTAAATTCTCCAAATCCTTCATGAAATTTCGCGGAGTTTTATTTAAAAATGATTTTCTTATATTTTCGAAGCTTTTCTGCATTTATTTTATTTCTTTTTAACTCACCTGGCCCAAAGGGCCAAGTGAGCTTTTCCCATCACTTGGCGTCCGGCGTCCGTCGTCGTCCGTCGTCCGGCGTTAACTTTTACAAAAATCTTCTCCTCTGAAACTACTGGGCCAAATTTAACCAAACTTGGCCACAATCATCATTGGGGTATCTAGTTTAAAAAATGTGTCCGGTGACCCGGCCAACCAACCAAGATGGCCGCCATGGCTAAAAATAGAACATAGGGGTAAAATGCAGTTTTTGGCTTATAACTCAAAAACCAAAGCATTTAGAGCAAAAATTGACATCGGGTAATATTGTTCATCAGGTCAAGATCTATCTGCCCTGCAATTTTCAGATGAATCGGACATTTCGTTGTTGGGTTGCTGCCCCTGAAATGGTAATTTTAAGGAAATTTTGCTGTTTTTGGTTATTATCTTGAATATTATTATAGATAAAGATAAACTGTAAACAGCAACAATGTTCAGCAAAATAAGATCTACAAATAAGTCAACATGACCAAAATGGTCAGTTGACCACTTTAGGAGTTATTGCCCTTTATAGTCAATTTTTAACCATTTTTCGTAAATCTTAGTAATCTTTTAGAAAAATCTTCTCCTCTGAAACTACTGGGCCAAATTTAACCAAACTTGGCCATGATCATCATTATGGTATCTAGTTTAAAAAATGTGTCCGGTGCCCCGCCCAATCAACCAAGATGGCCGCCATGGCTAAAAATAGAACATAAGGGTAAAATGCAGTTTTTGGCTTATCACTCAAAAAACCAAAGCATTTAGAGCAAATCTGACAGGAATAAAATTGTTCATCAGGTCAAGATCTATCTGCCCTGAAATTTTCAGATGAATCAGACATTCCGTTGTTGGGTTGCTGCCCCTGAAATGGTAATTTTAAGGAAATTTTGCTGTTTTTGGTTATTATCTTGAATATTATTATAGATAGAGATAAACTGTAAACAGCAATAATGTTCAGCAAAGTAAGATCTACAAATAAGTCAACATGACCAAAATGGTCAGTTGACCACTTTAGGAGTTATTGCCCTTTATAGTCAATTTTTAACCATTTTTCGTAAATCTTAGTTATCTTTTAGAAAAATCTTCTCCTCTGAAACTACTGGGCCAAATTTAACCAAACTTAGCCATAATCATCATTTGGGTATCTAGTTAAAAAATGTGTTCGGTAACTCGGCCAACAAACCAAGATGGCCGCCATGGCTAAAAATAGAACATCGGGGTAAAATGCAGTTTTTGGCTTATAACTCAAAAACCAAAGCATTAAGAGCAAATCTGATAGGAAGTAAAATTGTTTATCAGGTCATGATCTTTCTGCCCTGAAATTTTTAGATGAATCAGATAATTGGTTGTTAGGTTGCTGCCCCTGAATTGGTAATTTTGAGGAAATTTTGCTGTTTTTTGGTTATTATCTTGAATATTATTATAGATAGAGATAAACTGTAAACAGCAATAATGTACAGCAAAGTAAGAACTAGAAATAAGTCAGTGTGACCAGAATAGTCAATTGACCCCCTAAGGAGTTATTGCCCTTCATAGTCAATTTTTAACAATTTTCTTAAAATTTGAAGATTTTCAATAACATTTTCCACAGAAAGTACTGTTATAGATAGAGATAATTGTAAGCAGCAAGAATGTTTAGTAAAGTAAGATCTACAAACACATCACCATCACCAAAACACAATTTTGTCATGAATCCATCTGTGTCCATTGTTTAATATTCACATAGACCAAGGTGAGCGACACAGGCTCTTTAGAGCCTCTAGTTTTTGTTATATATACATTCGAATAGAAACAACTGTTATGCAATTATTGTATAATCTCAATTGGCTGAAAATCCCAGTATCCCTGCAAGAATGTGTATCGCGCATGAATAGATTACGAAGGTAGTTTCGGAAACATGGTTTATCGAAGTGTAAACCAAGCGAAAAATTCTAATTGACCAATCCAATTCAAGTATTTATAGATATGCAAAAGATTTAAGAATTATTGGAGATTAAATTGATGTTATTTTTTTTGCTGGACTACAATACAGAAATAAACATTACATGCTGATTTTATTATATTACAGGAACTGTAGGAAGTATTCCAAGAGTATGATTGCTAAGTATGCATTACAGGATTTTATCAACTTCCAAGGAGGATAAGTGGAAATTTATGAAGGAATCCTTGGGTACAAATATCAATTATATGCAAGTGGACTCTTAAACATTATTAACAGACATGGTAGTCAAGAAATTTATACCATTACCAACTGGAATTAACTGTTGTGTATATTTTTTCAACCTTAAGTACTTTCAGAATAAGTACAATTCAAATTCAGATTATTGTGTCAACATACAAAAATGTACATTTACATTTAAAACAAAAATGAAAATGCATATATCATGTATATGTTTTTAAAATAAATTTTATATGAAAAAATGAAATAACAAGAATTTTTAGCTTTATATTGCGCAGCCAAACTTGGAAATCTTTTAATCGTATATGCCTATATGAAAAAAGAAGTAAATGGTTGTAAATTACAGAGAGACTTTCAATATGGTACATTTGTATATCAGCTAGCCTTTGTTTCATAGATATGAGGTATACATCAATCAGACAACAATAAAACAACAAAAACACCTGAAAGGCATTTAGCTATAGGTGCTAACATGCAGTCCTCAACAAAAGCCAGGTGTCTAAAAGATTTGCCATGATCTATTGAATTGACCAGAGACTATAAACAATTACAATATGAGTCAAGAGCTGCCATCAACACCAAATTCTCTGAATAATTTTCTTTTAATTAAGATGAGATTATTGACAACCACTGAAAAGGTTTCTGACTTTAAATGCGTACATGAAATTAATATGTGGTGAGGTGAACTAGTTATTTCTTCAAAACCATCTAAAAAAATTGGCATCTTTTGCAAATAGTTCTTATCCAGAATATGATTGTGATGACCACACAATATGACTTATACATATATGTATACATTTGTGCATGATAAAAATCATTTCAAATGTTATAATACCAAGAAAGTAATACGAGTCTGTGCACTTAATAAAATTGAGAATGGAAATGGGGAATGTGCCAAAGAGACAACAACCCGACCATAGAAAAAAACAACAGCAGTTTAATGTTTGGTTTTTATACACTTGTACTGTATACATTAGGAATAACCATCAAATAAACTAGTTTATTAAATGATATGAGCAAATAAGCCCCAATACGGATAAATCAGCATGTGCAATACTAAAAACGTTCCACTGTCGATATAAATCAAGATTTAATATTGCTCTTCGAACAGGGCCAATACAGAAAAAAGCGGGAAAAAAGCTGTATTAGCCCTAGGGCTAATACAGGACGTTCACTTCCGGTTTTCAATTTTCTTACGCCATTACTTAACTCTGGAAGTATCGTTATGCATAAAAACATTGGTATAATATTTTTTAAATTAAAGTCATAAAATAAACAGGTTAAATGATGTGCAATGTTTTGTAATGTCTTAAAGTTTTGAAACGGAAAAAACAGGGCCAATACAGAAAAAAGCGGGAAAAAAGCTGTTTTGGCCCATGGGCTAATACAGGACGTTCACTTCCGGTTTTTAATTCTCTTATAATCATTTAATAAAAGTGTTATGAACTGGCTGTTTCTGTATTGGCACTGGTATAGATTCTCGGTCAGCTGTATTGGCCCTCGACCCTACGGGTCTCGAGGCCAATACAGCAAACCTTGAATCTATACCAGTGCCAATACAGAAACAGCCAGTTAATAACACTATATTATTTGGAAGAAGTATCATATACTATAGATCTACAGATGAATCATTGCAGTGAATATAAGAGAGAACATGATGTGTGCCTAATATATTATGCTGAACTGTCAAATGATATGGATATTTTAAAGTTTAATTATAATATAGAATAATTCACATGAAAGCTCAATTCACATGAATTTTAGGTGAATTTCATGTGAATGCTCAATTCACGTGAAATTCATGTGAAAGCTCAATTAACGTGAATTTCACGTGAAAGATTTCACGTGAATTTCATGTGAAAGCTCAATTTACGTGAATTTCACATGAAATATTTCATGTGAATTTTACGTGAATCAGATATTTCACGTGAAATTCACGTGAAATTCACGTAAATTTTTCACGTGAAATTCATGTGAAATATTTCACGTGAATTACGCGTATAAGCTCGATTAACGTGAAATTCACGTGAATTTTTTTGACGTGAAAATTACGTTAATTTCACGTTAATTTCACGTGAGCAAAATTTGCCTGTGTAGTAGCTAACTTAGAAATGTAAAGAGACACATTAGAACACATACAGGTGATTAATCTCTCGACTATTTGGTAAAATTTTTAAATAGCATGTTGACTTAAAGAGACACATTGGAATACAGAATGGGGATTACACTCTGAAATGAGATTGTGCATGTTGAGGTTGGGGTTCAATATCATGAATATTAGTGAAAGTCTACAAAATAAAAACACGAGAACACTTACTAATAAATAAGTGATAACATGGATAATTTTACATGAGAACAGATGCTAGTGATAATTTGCGTGAACACTTGATAACACATACTTGTGATAGTTTACATAGACACATAAAAACATATACTTGTGATAATTTACATAGACAAATGAGAACACATACTTGTGATAATTTACATAGACACATGAGAACACATACTTGTGATAATTTACATAGACACATAAAAACATATACTTGTGATAATTTACATAGACACATGAGAACACATACTTGTGATAATTTACATAGACACATGAGAACACATACTTGTGATAATTTACATAGACACATGATAACACATACTTGTGATAATTTACATAGACACATGAGAACAATTAATAGTAAATAAGTGATAGTTTTCGTAGACTCATGATAAATCATTAGTGATAACTAACTTACATGTACATAGAACACATATTAGTGATAATTTACCGACACATGAGAACACATACTAGTGATAATTTGCATAGACATATGAGACATATATATAATTAAGCATGATATTTGTTTTTGATTGTATTGTGATGTGTGTGTGGTCTCAGAAGAGATATATATTTTGTAACAAATATAAATGTTTAGCCTCTTTAAATAAAATAAAGAATTTATACTTTTATTATTTTTTTTAATTTTTTTTAGTGTATGAAAGTTCGTCCCAGTATTTTTCCATGTTATAGCATAAATTGATTGATCAGTGTATGTTTCGTCAATTGCATCATGTTCATCATTACGAAGTCCATTTTTGTCGAATGTCTCAGTATACAGGACTGACATTGGTATTACTATCAGGCAGCAGCGTTAACTATTTGAATAAAGCTTTTAAGTTATTTTGGTCACAAAAGTCAATTTTGTCTACACAAAAATAACCACAAAATTGAATTTTGTAATGACAAAATTCATTTTCGAAGACAAAATTCTTTTTTGGAGACAAAATTCTTTTTTGGAGACAAAATTCTTTTTTGTAGACAAAATTCATATTTGTCAAGACAAAATTCAATTTTGTGTTTATTTTTGTGTAGACAAAATTGAGTTTTGTTAAACAGAAGTGAAAATTTAACCCAAAAGTCAATTTTGTGTTACAAAATTCATTTTTGTCACAAAAGTCAATTTTGTATGCAAATAAGTTTATATTTGCATAGTATCTATTTGACAAAATTGAAAATTGAATTTTGTCTACAAAAACGAATTTTGTCATCACAAAATTGTAGTTCTCATATAACAAAACCTAGTACTTTATTACACATACAATCCGACCAATCTTGTTGTATGGATCTGAAATTTGGGGTTATATACCACATAAGACACAAATACATTTGGATAACTTTATATCAAAAGAAACTGATTATCTTGTACTAGAGAAAATTCATACTAAGCTTTGTAAATTTTCACTTGGAGTTAATATAAAAACATCAAATATGGCATGTAGAGGAGAACTAGGTTCACTCCCTACACTGTATTATGAAATAATGGATATGGTAAAATATTGGATCCATCTTAATATGAAAGATATTGAACCTTCAAATATTATTCTAAAGGAAGCCATAGATCTAACTCATTCTATGGACAAACATAACCAGGAATCTTGGATAGGAAGCATTAAACATATATTTAAATTTCTAGACTTAGAATATCTATTTGTTAACCAGTCAAACTTTAAACAAAACCATATTCTAAAAAAGGTAAAAACATCTTTAACTATTAAATTTAAAGAAAACTGGTTAGCTAGTTTAGAAAGCAATTCTGGGAAGTGTACTAATTTTCAATCTGGCAATAAATTAAGAACTTACAGAAAATTTAAAAATATTTTTATGTTTGAACTATATTTAAAAATGAATTCAAAAAAAGACAGACAAATAATCACAAGATTTAGAACTAGCTGGCATGATCTTGAAATCGAAAGAGGGAGGTATATTGGAATTAAAGCTGAAGACAGAAAGTGTAAGCTATGTAAGAACGCAGTTGAAGACGAACTACATTTTCTTTTAAAATGTCCTGTTCTAAAAGATACTCGATCTCAACATCTATCTAATTTAAATTCTAAATTCAAAAAATTTTCAAGATTATCTGATGAAATGCAATTTGTTTGGATTCTTTCATCTGAAGATTTGTTTGTTACTTCAAACTTATCTAATGTATTGCACTCCCTTTTTGAAGAACGAAAGAAAATTATAGAAAATATTGTTGTTTGAAAGAAAAAAAATAGAAGAAATATATATATATATATTATATTTGAAATAAAATTGATCAGGAGTTGTCTCCCATAGACCTAGAACTATAAAGAATTATGTAATTTTTCCAGGTCACAGTGGCACCCATAACAACTATGTTTTGTCAATAACTTGGTTTATATCAGGTTAATTAGTGTAAATGTGTATTCGTGTGTTTTTTTTTTTTTTGTTTAAATGTACTTTAATCATTCTAATTATTTTCTGTGCTTTATTTTGTAATTCATTCATTTGATTGTATAGCTCAAATTTTGGGCACCATAATTGGTTAATAGAAATATCTATCTATCTATCTATCTATAACAAGTCTGTATCACATAGTTTTGCAAAACAAAAATTATTTTATTATGACAGAATTGAATTTTGTACAAAACCACAAGAGTTTCAATCGGCGCCCGTAGTCAGAGCTTACAGAGACAAGTGAACACATATAAATGTGGTATAAGTGTGTAATGGTTCAATAACAGTCAGAGATTACAGAGACAAGTGAACACATATAAATGTGGTATAAGTGTGTAATGGTTCAATAACAGTCAGAGCTTACAGAGACAAGTGAACACATATAAATGTGGTATAAGTGTGTAATGGTTCAATAACAGTCAGAGATTACAGAGACAAGTGAACACATATAAATGTGGTATAAGTGTGTAATGGTTCAATAACAGTCAGAGATTACAGAGATAAGTGAACACAAATAAAAGTGGTGTAAGTGTGCAATGGTACAATGACAGTCATAATGTGGCGCCGAATTGGACTCTTGTGGTTTTGTACTCGAAATTCAATTTTGTACGGATAAAGGTGAGTTTTGTTCAACAGAAATGAGTTATGCGGTCGTATAAAGCTGTGCCCTGCGGAGCATCTGGTTTACATTTAAGCTCATTCGCCACTTGCAGTAGGTCACTTTCTGTTTGGTTACTGATAGTTCGATAGAGGAGGCTGTCGTCTGCAAAAAGTCTATGCCGGGAATGTCAGAGTAATCATTATGTATACCCTGTCTCAGACATGCATTTAACATATATAATAGTATACTGTTAATATTCAAAATCTTTGTGTACACGTCTCTGTGTAAAGGAGTAGGTCCAGTAAGACCCCTTTTTGGCCCCAAAATATAGCAGTTTTACAAAATTGTTAAAATGTAAACTTTTAGTTATTTAATGGACAGTAGAATGCTTCTGCTACATAAATATGAACTGTTTTTGCCAATACAATGCACATATATCGGTTGCTTGCACCGACTAGTCATGCTAAATTACTGAAATCTTCATAATTCTTGCATTTTAGTTACATTTTAGACGGTTTCCGTGTAAAACGAAAGTGGCTGCATTCGTGTTCATCCTAAATATTGAAATGTAAGTTTTATTTGATGATAATACATAACATATATAAAGGTTAAGGATAAACACGGATGCGGCCACTTTCATTTTTGACAAAAACCATCTAAAAAGTGACATTTTTCGGCATATTTGGTAGAATTTTCATATTTAAGCTTGAATCGGAACGTTTTTAATGACTAAATAAGTTAAAATCTTTCACATAAATTTATTGAATCAAATGAAATAGACACTTAAGGGAATAAAAAGAGGTCAAAATCTTTCGTCAGATGAATCTGAAATTTGAGGCCAAAATCGGTCCTTAGCGGACCTACTCCTTTGTATATATATATATACAAAAAAATATTGACACCTTATGTTTGTGGCATAACATCGTGGCCAAACGTTAATTGTTTTCTGTTTAGTATTAAATTTATATTAAGATCCATTTTGTTACATCTTGTGATCAATTTTATTTGGCAATCGCCAATGGCAGTCAGCAGGGTTAAAGAACATCAGTTGTTCGACCTGTTAGTCAAATGCGTTTTGTTTAAATATACTTTTTCACTTTTTTGGTCTTTTGGAAAATGTTGTTTGTGCTGTATTTAGACCCTTCTACAACGAAATTTGTTTTACAAGCACACGTATACAAATTGCGGTTTTTTTCCAACGCAATCATAGGTTTAAACGTAGGACTCGTATATATGAAATTCAAGAGATAATCTAAAAATGAGGGTACTTTTTCTAAAAATGAGGGGTACTTTTTATATGGCCATCCAAATACCGTTTCGATCCCTAACATCACTGAAGAGACATTTATTGTCGAAATCCGGATCTGGTGTACTTAAAAAATATTGACACCGTATGTTTGTGGCATAACATCGTGGCCACAAGTTAAAAAAAAATTTCTGTTCAGTATTAAATTTATATTAAGATCTATTTTGTTACATCTTGACGTGATCAATTTTATTTGGCAATCGCCAATGGCAATCAGCAGAGTTAAAGAACATCAGTTGTTCGACCTGTTAGTCAAATGCGTTTTGTTTAAATATACTTTTTCACTTTTTTGGTCTTTTGGAAAATGTTGTTTGTGCTGTTTTTAGACCCTTCTACAACGTAATTTGTTTTACATGCACACGTATAAAAATTGCAGTTTTTATCCAACGCAATCATAGGTTTGAACGTAGTTTTCAATTTCGACTCGTTTATATTTTTTCGTTTGGGCTTGTATCATATTTTCCCTCCGGTTTTTATGATCCGTTCATCCTATATTGACTCTTGAAATTCAAGAGATTATCTAAAAATGAGAGTACTTTTTCTAAAAATGAGGGGTACTTTTTATATGGCCATCCAAATACCGTTTCGATCCCTAACATCACTGAAGAGACATTTATTGTCGAAATCCGGATCTGGTGAACTTAAAAAATATTGACACCGTATGTTTGTGGCATAACATCGTGGCCACAAGTTAAAAAAAAATTCTGTTTAGTATTAAATTTATATTAAGATCTATTTTGTTACATCTTGTGATCAATTTTATTTGGCAATCGCCAATGGCAGTCAGCAGGGTTAAAGAACATCAGTTGTTCGACCTGTTAGTCAAATGCGTTTTGTTTAAATATACTTTTTCACTTTTTTGGTCTTTTGGAAAATGTTGTTTGTGCTGTTTTTAGACCCTTCTACAACGAAATTTGTTTTACATGCACACGTATAAAAATAGCGGTTTTTATCCAACGCAATCATAGGTTTGAACGTAGTTTTCAATTTAGACTCGTATATATATATATAGGGTCTAAAAACAGCACAAACAACATTTATATATATAATATTGAGTTACTTAGTTAATGACTTCATTTGTTTTTGTTGTTGCTATATGTCACGGCAATAAAACTTTGAAGACTTCAATCATAGACCTGTGGCACAAAGAGGATCCATCCTCCTGGCGGAACTCATAGTTATTCTCCATGTTCTCATGGTCCTTGAATACTGCATTACAGAAAGTATGTACAATGCAATACAAAATTTTCTCTGACAATCAACATGGTCAAGGCGCCGTGGGATTACTTACACTGAGCTGAGCACCAAATAGCTACATCTTCGTAATAAAAGAAACAAAAAATCTTTGAACATCTTGGGCAAAAAGGACCCGAATGTAATTATATCATGGATACCAGGACATGCCAACATAGCTTGCAATGACGAGGCTGACATTCTTGCAAAAACAGCGGCACAGGAAGCAAAAGAACTACCACCGGAAAATAACGTCATTTCACTCCAGTACGTCAAACAAGTGTTATATATCAGTATGTATGGTCAGATTATGTTTCTGTTTGTAAGATAGAGTTGTTCCCCTTTTGTCAGTATTTTGTATAAATGTTTGTGAAGGCCAAACCAACGCTATAGAGTCGCAACTGTGAAGCACCTGAAACGGTAGACCATTTCCTTCTGGACTGTCCCTTATATGAGAACGAACGAGAAGATATGTTACACCATTGAGGATTGAATTTAATTGTTAGGGGACGACCATTTGATACTCTGGGGGAAGGGGAGCAAGGAGGATTTTGAAAATAGAACACTCAGCCTTGATAATCACCAAAATAAATGGTTTGTCCTGTGGTAGTTAGAAAATAAATTACCTGACTTGCAATGTAATGAAAATATATAACTCAGCAGGTCTAATCGGAAGTACGAGATGGCACCAGACGTAGTCCTGATTTTTCATATTTTATTTGCATTTTCTTTTGTTTATTGATTGCCCTTCTGTATTCTGTTAGTGTTGCATTCCTTTTGTAATCTAGTAATTTTGTTATAAACTTGATCATGAGTTAAAAAAAAACAGCAGCCACAGAATTAACTATGTGAATTCCATTTTTGCTCTATCATGCACATTGGTCTTTTGATGTTGTCCCTAGAAACTTAAGTCTTACACTGAATTTATACATTTTGCATTGAGACCAAAATATTGTCAAAAAATTATTAAAACAAAACTTGCATTTTCAGATTAAGAAAGGGTCTTCGGGACACCCAGAAGGCATGATTTTACATCATTGGTTCTATAGCTTCTTGGGCCTTCATAGGCTCCAAAACCTCGCTACGCTCGGCGAAATATGTTTGCCGATACTTTTTAAAGAGTCTATTTACAACCAAACTTTAATACTATATAATTATGTATGCGTATGCAATATACATGTATATGCAGTTGGGAATATACAAGTTTCATTTCTGAACAGGATGATGATTAATTCTGATCAAAGGGTACTTATGATTAGTCCGAGATTACTCTGACGTCCGACGGCTGTTTTGCCAGACAAGCTGGGGCCGTGGGACGTCAGAGCTTGTCCCATATCAAAAAGTGGATATTTGCCCACCCAAAATAGATGCGCTGCCTCCTCGCTTCTGGAGCCGAATGAGGGCCTTGGAATTATATATATCGGGCTTCAATCTCTTCATTTTTCTCGGACTAACTTATGATTTGACTATACATGTATTATTTAAAATAAACAAATCATTTTAAAATTGTATGTTTTCGAATATTATATAAATAAAGTTGTGAAAATGAATAATCAGCCCCCTTGCTTTAATGAAAATGAAAAATTTTGCTGCAATAGTGCAGACAATGAATAATCTGTCCTCTTACTTACAAAAATAAGTAACCGATCAAAAACAAATCCTCATGTCCCCCCCCCCCCGAATATCAAATGGTCGTCCCCTTAACAGAATTAGCAGAATATGTTCAGGGCTGTATTTCTAACACAATCGTGTAATATGTCTTATTTGTCTATAAATATATGATAAATAATTGCAGGCCGAGATAGTTAAAGTCACGGCCGACAATAAACATATATACACACATATTAAACATACAAAATATCAACAGAATTAAAATTTATAACAACAAACAAGTTGTTAAGAGTCCCCTGCCCTCAGTTCTAATGACTTTTTCAAGAAGGATCCTAACTTATTTGTTTGTAAAGGCGATGATGGATTTAGTAAATAATGAATTTTTTCTTCTTCATTTAAATTATTAAAGTTATTATTTTCTGTACATATGTGATGAAAAGTCATTTCTTAGAGTTTTATTATACTCACAATATAGTAAAAAATGTTTCTGATCCTCTAGTATTTTACATTTATGGCAAAGACGTTCCTCTCTTGGGATTTTAAAATGTCTCCCTTTTTCAATCAAGAGGGAGTGATCACTTATTCTAAATTTAGTGATTAATCTCCTTATCTGAAAATTAGATGTATTTAGATAATATTCTAGTTTGTAATCTTTTTTAAGTTTTTTATAGAGAAAAAATTTACTTTTATCATCGGTGTTTTGAAATTTATTTTGAATTAAATCTTCATATCTATTTTTCATTTTTAACTTTATATCGTTTTTTATTTTATTTACATCTTTTATGTCCTTACAAGTAGAAAGAATATTAAGGTCAACGTTAGTCTCTTTAACAATATTTTTAGCATATGTATACCATGAGTAAGTTCCTGTCAAATCTAAAGACTGTGCTAGAGAAAAAGCTTCCTTTAACAATGGATTAATATTATTATTATATAGTCTAGCTAAATATAAAAGGGTTTGTGTTTTAATAAAACATTCTATAGGCAATCTTCCTAATTCAACTCTTGCTCCTAAATTGGATGCATTTTTTCTTATCCCTAGAGTAGATTTACAAAATTTAAGATGCATATTTTCTATGGGGGTTTTGTCTATAAAATCAAGTTGATTAATTTCTTTTCCTGAAGTTAAGGCTCTGCTTTTGGCTCGATGAAAAGAAATATATGTATCCAAATATGTTACTTCTGAATTATAGGTCATAAAAAAATCAAAAAGATTATTTGCTACTTTTATAGGTAGATTATTCAATGATTTAGTATATGATTTTATTGCAAAAAATACTTTTTTTGCTTTTTTTGTCAGCTCTAAAGTACTTTGTGATAAATTTCCATTACATTTTATCAACATTCCCAAAAATGAATATTCTGTTACACTCTCTATGGCTTTATTCTCATAGTAAATATGTGATGTTTCACTTTTATGTTTTGACTGACTAAAAATCATTGATTTAGTTTTGTTTGTATTCAAAGAGAGTTGCCATTTGTTACAATATAATTTAACGTTATAATATTTAAACTGTTTTGTAGACCCTCTTTTGATTCTGACAGGATTAAAAGATCATCCGCAAAAAGAAGGCATCCTACCTTACTATTTAAAAGCTTAAGGGGACTTGAATCATTTCCCTCAAAATTTTTTACAATATCATTTATAAAGACATTAAATAAAGTGGGACTTAGTGTGTCTCCCTGTTTAACCCCTCTAGCAATATTAAAATATTCTGATACATAATCTTTATATTTTAAAGATGATTTAGTATTTATCGTCGTGTCATATGTTTTCGTATGTCATATGTTTTCGTATCAACCACATTTCGTCGGTTTCGACTGCATACGCGTACATTGTGGCATGTTTTTCTGTTTCTATATTTAGAACAACAACACCACTACAACTTGATATATTTAAAACAATCCGTCATATTCAACGTCGCTTTTTAAAGACGTTAGAACAAATTAAATAAAACTGACCTATTTAGCCATTTTTATTTAATGTCAAAAATACGCATCACTAGAATAGTTGTGGAAAAAAATTCTGAAGGGTTAAAATAAAGTCCAGATATGGTTTTTGCAAGTCAGACACCGGATCTTCAAGACATATGACTGTCATGTGTTTTTTTGGCCGTTTTAATTACAAACCATCGAGTTAAAATTAGCAGGGTTCTTATATAAAATGGTTGTTCAAAATCTAACTATTCAATATTTCATTGACAATTTTCTTTTATACATCCTTGATACATGAAGATGAAAACAGTCTTAACTTTTTATATTTAATCATAAATTTTGAAAACTGCATTTTATTTAAAAACGGAAATCAAAATTTACTATACACATGCTTATTATTTGAATTTTCGTTTTGTAATACCGCACTGTATTTATCGAGCTGTAAATACGTCAATATAGAATAAGAAATCAATCAAATTTAAATATTTTTTCTAGCTGCATCATATTTTTAAATGTCTGTTAATATTCCGGTCCGGTGCGGCCCGTTAATTTTATGTTTATGAAATAAGCAATATTTTTGTCAATATTTTTGAGGATCTATGAAGATTCTCTTTGGATGTTTTTGTTCTACTTGGGGCGTGTACCGTGGGTATTTATAAACCTATAAATATTACATATTTCATGTTTTTAAAATAAAAAAGGGGTTTCTTATGGCAAGCCGTTGTGGAATTTATTCCCTATTTATTAATATTAATAAATCATTTATTAATATTAAATATTATTTTTTAATATTAATAAATCGAATTTTTAATATTAATAATTTTTTTTTAATATTAAAAAATCGTCATTTTTTAATATTAATAAATAGGTTTTATTTTTTAATATTAAGAAATCATTTTTTAATATTAAATATTCGATTTATTAATATTAAAAAATAATATCTAATATTAAAAAATAGATCTTATTTATTAATATTAAAAAATCATTTTTTAATATTAATAAATCATTTTTTAATATTAATAAATCATTTTTTAATATTAAAAAATCATTTTCTGATATCAATAAATGGTCCTATTTTTTAATATTAAAAAATGAATATTAAATATTAAATATTCAGGTTGATTTTTTAATATTAAAAAATCATTTTCTAATATTAATAAATACGCCACCTATATATAAGAGTTGTTTGAGCGCTTTTATTTACGATGATCATACCTTACTGCAAGCATGTAGCTGAACTAGATCAGTGGAAAATATGAATAACAAAAACATCTACGAAACACCTGCTTTTATCCGACAATCAGCCAATTATTGTAAAAATAACAAGTTGAAAAATCAAGTTTTGTTTTTTCTTAAATGTACAAATAAAGTCTCTTGTTACTCCAGCTCCATATTGAGTAAAGATCAGCAAACGGTAATGAGAATATTTTTGTTTCTGCCGTGACCACTTCGCGGTCTGCGTTTAAACTATGTAGATTTCTTTGAAAAATGTTAAGAATCAGAGACTTGGATTTAAAAAAATAAACTTTAAAGCCCCAGTTGTAAATTGTAGAATATAAACAATAGATGTACATTGTCGGAAATACTAAATGTATGTGTACTCGCTGAGAAAGAAGAGAAAACCACGGCTAGAATAGCTATTCGTTCTGTTTCTAAATCTTCCCGGAACAAAAATGTGTGATTTTAACAGGTAAATGATTATGTAATTACAGGTGACCAGATTATCAAAGGTTTACTAGTGATATATGACTGACGTTTAATTTCTATAACAACTGCCCCCCAATAAATGTTGACATAACCATAATAACAGGAAAAAGGCAATAAAAGTTATTTTCATGACTGTTCAAAACAATTATAATTTAATTCATGCACGAAAAAGAAATTTTGAAAGATTTATATTCTTATACGGTTGTTGTTTTATCTTTTTCTCTAATCTTTTATTCTGATAATAACCTTTTTACTTGAAAACTTGCAAGACACAATCCAGTGATAAGAAAACTGTTTTGTTTGATTAGATTTAAGAAGGTACATATCTTTTTAGACACTCATTTTTTTATACGGAAATCTATAAAACATTTTGTTTATATTTAATGAAATTACTGTTAAAAATATTACTAAACATGAACATATCAATAAAAGCTGCCCATTTAATAGACATAAATGGTAAACAATAAAAGAATGTAGGACAGAAAGTGACAGGACAAAAAGTCACAGTTCATTTTTTCTGATTATTTTCTTTAAAGAAAAACAGCTTATTTCGACAAAAATATTTTTGAATTTTTCTTGAACTATTGTATACCAACTCATTGGTACTCACACCACATCTTCCTATATCTATTTGTAAACAAAATTTATCAAAAATATATCAAAGATAATCAAATAATTGTTAAAAAAAACAAAATGTCAAAGTGGCTTGGAACTTAAATGGCTTCATGGTGCCAAGAAATATATCTTTTGCATTATTAAAATTAAATAAATCTTGATTTTTCAAGTATAAGTCGGACACATTTCCTAAACTTTAATTTGAATATATGTATTAAAAAGTAAATATTTCAAGATATTTCTCTTATATATTCAAACAATTGTCAACAAATTATTTACAAGAAAAAGATTTAAAAAAAATAATTTAAAGAGTTAAATCCTTCCAATAATAAAAAAGTATTAAGCATTTTCATTTCTGTCAGGACACTGTCAGGACATTGTCAGGACATTAGTGTAAAAATATAGCAGTTTTACAAAATTGTTAAAATGTAAACTTTTAGTTATTTATTGGACGGTAAAATGCTTCTGCTACATAAATATGGGCTGTTTTTAACGATACAATGCACATATATTTGGTACCAGCACCATTAAGTCATGCTAAATTACTGAAATCTTCATAATTCTAGCATTTTAGTTAAATTTTAGACGGTTTTCGTGTAAAACGAAAGTGGCCACATTCGTGTTCATCCTTAATATTTGAAGGTAAGTTGTATTTTATGATAATATACAACATATATAAAGGTTGAGGATGAACACGGATGCGGCCACTTTCATTTTTGACAAAAACCATCCGAAAAGTGACATTTTTCGGCATATTTGGTAGATTTGTCATATTTCAGCTTGAATCGGTACGTTTTTTACGTTTTTTATGACTTAATCAGTTAAAATCTTTCACATAATCTAATTGATTCAAATAAAATAGAGACTTAAATGTTTAAAAAGTGGTCAAAATCTTTTGTCAAGATAAACCTGAAATTTGAGGCCAAAATCGGCCCTTACCGGACATACTCCTTTACAGTTAAACTATTTTACATCCTTTAGCGTATATATTTTCTAATGTGATGACATTTATATTTCAGATATGCCCGATCATTTATCAAAACCAACATGCAAAGGATCAACAGATGTAGACATTCACGTGTTCACCAATGGATTAAGACTGGACCGCTCACAATTAATGAGTTCAAAGGGTTTCTTGCCGCTATTTACAATATGGGACACTACAGTGCTACTGGAGGAAAGGGAAACAAGAATACAAGTGGTTTAGAAAGATGTTTCCAAGAAATAGGTTTCAATTAATTCTAAAATTTTTACATGTTGTTGATAATCGTAAAGTTTCAGGCAGAAATGATCCAACATATGACCCATCGGCCAAGTTTAAGCCGATTCTTGATTCATTGAACATGCGATCCAAATATCTGTATACACCTGAAAGAAACCTATCGATTGATGAGTCTTTGGTTGGGACACGTTCGCGCTCTGTAATGACACAATATATACCATCAAAAAGTCACAAATTTGGCATTAAACTTTGGATGCTGGTAGAATCTATATCCGGTTATCTCGTACATAGTACTGTTTACAGAGGTTGTCGTTTCGATCCTGTGCCTGATGGGGAACTCCAAAGTAGTATGGTTGTTAAAAGTCTACTGAACGTTAGTTGTTTATTTGATAAAGGATACCACGTGTTTTGTGATAGTTTTTTTTCTAGTCTATCACTAGCATCAGAACTGCTTTTAAAGAGGACATTTATGACTGGAACTTTAAGAAGTAACCGACCTATGCCACAAAGAATAAAAAACCCAGAATTACGTCCGGATGAATATGTATTTATGAGAAGACAAGAAACATTAGTATGTGCATACAGACAAAACAAATGGAAACCAGTTCGCTTAGTGTCTACATTTTGCAAAGCACGAGTTTCACCTCGTGGCAAACCAACCGCCATAGAAAGTTACAGCAAAAATATGAGAGGAGTCGATCGAAATGACATGTTCACAGCATTCTACAACGATGAAAGGAAAACCGTCAAAATGTGGAAAAAAATTATGTTTAATCTTTTTCAAAGATTCATGATAAATGCGTACATTCTTTATAAAAAAAACTCAAACAACCCTCGTCCACTTTCACGCCTCCAGTTCATTCACGAGGTAGTTGAAAGTTTGTCAATGGAACACATGAGAGATAGATTTCCGGGTCAGTTAGAAAATCGAAAGAAAGAACTTCGAAGATTAGCCAACGGCAAAGTGAAAGATTGTGTTGTATGTTCATATCGAAGTAACGGAAGAAGGAAGCGATCGAGATTACAATGTGGTAGATGTCTCCGCGGTGTGCATAGTTTGTGTTTCAACCGACATTTAGTTCTGTGCGACGAACAGTAACATTTTGACATTTACAAATAATAAAGATTGCCATATGTTATAAATTTTAATTATTTTTTTAGAATAAGGATTTGTAAAATAAACAAGTATTATTAGTTGTCAAGAGACTGACAAAAAAGAAAAAAAGGCAGTTAACTTAAATAACACGTTGTCCAAAAGAAAGATCTTCCGTGGATGGGGAACTCTGGGTTTTCTAAAAAAAAAAATCCCAAAAAACTGACCCGCCAACGTCACAAAATAGTTCAGGGAACGTTTTTTTTTTGCAATTTTACGGTGAATTCATAACATTATGTTAATATCGATACATCTTTGACCCCCTCCCCCCAAACTATAGTGAACCAGGTTACCAGCTGTTGCAAGATGTTATTATATATAACACATATGAAAATGCAGGACACAATTAAGAAAAAGTACAAAACAAGCAATTAAAATTAAATTAGACAAGATAATAGTTCATAATTATCCAATGCTAGTAGAATTTTCCATTTCTTCGAATTGCAACTTTATTCTTTATACATTACTATGTGTATATCTTTTTCTTTTCTTGTATACAAGGATTTGTATAGAATTATTATTAGCAATGCAATCATGCAATCATGCGAACATTACGGGGAAAAACAGCCTTAGCATTAACACATAAACACATAAATCAAAATAAAAGGAGATGTGGCAAATACGTCACGGATGAATAAAAGGAGATGTGGTACATATAAGACGTCTATGATAAATGAAAGGAGATGTAGTTCATACGTCTAGGATAAATAAAAGGAGATGTGGTACATATAATACGTCTATGATAAATGAAAGGAGATGTAGTTCATACGTCTAGGATAAATAAAAGGAGATGTGGTGCATACGTCTATGACAAATAACAGGAGATGTGGTACATACATTTGTACGTCTATGATAAATAAAAGGATATGTGATACATACGTCTATGATAAATAAAAGGAGATGTGGTACATACGTCTATGATAAATAAAAGGAGATGTGGTACATACGTCTATGATAAATAAAAGGAGATGTGGTACATACGTCTATGATAAATAAAAGGAGATGTGGTACATGCGTCAATGATAGATGAAAGGAGATGTGGTGCATACGTCTATGATAAATAAAAAGAATGTGGTAAGTCAATATGAAGGACAATCAAAGGGTTAGAATCCATCCCCAATATTCATTTATGGAAACTTGGAACTCTCGATTTTTCTAACTTGTGTTGTTTTTAGGGCTGTTTTATTAATTTACTGCTGTTTTTTGCGATAGTTTCCTTTTTCTTTTTCTTTTTTAGGGGTTGGCGAAAATCAACTTATTTCTTTATTCGTAATGTTTAATGTTTATTGCTCCTCCTCCTAAATTTATATCCAACCATCCTCAACCGCCGCAGCATGCAAGGAACAAATAGTAGGCGTCTATGTATAGAGAAAAGCGATAGGAACGTCAACGTTGAAAATCTGATATTATCGGTGCCGTCGTAATATTATTACGTTTCTAACGTCTTGGCAAATTTGAAATTTGGTCTTGGCATTGAAAGGGTTAAATAAAATAACAAAAACAAAAAGATTCGTTTGAATGCTAATAAGAAGTTTTTGTAGTTTATCTTTATCAGATTGCAAATTTCAAGGAGTACATATCTTTGCGTAAGCCAACAAATAAATGCATGCACCAGGCCTATTCAATGACAAACATATACAGCTTATGTGGGATAGAGGTTATGAGTGTTGAAACATATTTTTCACAATTTCAAATTTTAAAGAATTATAAGGATTAATCGCCTTTTTAAAAGAATTTATTGGTGTATAAACTCGACTAATTCACTCACAAACAAATAAAATCTTCGGGACTTTAATTTGTATGTGAGTGAATTGGTCGAGTTTATACACCAATAAATTCCTTTAAAAAGGCGTTTAATCTTATAATATTCTACATATTTTGAAAGGTACACTCACCCTTATGGAAATATATAAGCCCTCTGGCACATAGTTGCGGCAGCAGTATGGATATGCTGCGGCTTTGTTGCTGCAAACTGTTGCGGCTTCGATGCAGCGATAGCATATTTCGTATGCAAATCAGTTTTCTGGCACCATAATTGCGGCTATATTCTGACACCGTTGCGGCAATATTCTGGCATCATGTTGCGGCACTGATGCGGCTATAGCGTATTTCGTATGCAAATTAGTTTTCTGGCATTATGATTGTGGCGCTGTTGCGGCGCTAATGCGGTTATATTCTTGCATCATTTTAGTAACAAAACATGCGAATAGGCCGTGCTTTGTATAAAATGTATTGTGCCGGCAAAAACAAGTTGTCAATGCATATATATGACATGCATTCATGCATTATAAATTTGTATGCACAGGCACATAAAATAAATGTCAGCGGTATCTGCATATAAAATAATGAAAAGTTTTAATGTGCCCTAAGTTTAGCAAATAATATTGTGTTACTTACCAAACTACAAGTATGCAATTAAACCGCTTCAAAAAAAACCAACACAAACTTCACCGATACATGTATAGTGAACTCAGATGAGGCCATGTTATTGAAATACACAATTGTCGCAATGATGCCAGAACAATGCCGCTAGCAGCATCATCCGGCACTACTCCGGCAACAATCCTCTGGCAACCTGATTAGGTTGCAGCTTTAAAGCCGCAACGCTGCGGCAATGCTGCAGCAACATTTTAAATTTCATAAGGGCATGCGTAGGAAATATTTTGTGTTAAATAATTATGTACTAATTTCTTGAATGTGATTTCTGCCCGGAATGAATAAGTGATGTAACACCATAAGAAATCCAATTCTAATGCAATTAGTATGTAACGATAATTTTCATTGGACGTTGACAAATATTTTGAGGGGTTAGATTCCACGTTCTACCAGCCCGTACATTGTAAATAAGAAAGCCGCCATTTTGAATTCCGATTTTGAATTGGTATGTAATTTCTCAAAAAATAAAAATACGTTTGGTATTAATGTTTGACATCCAGAGTATACATATGACGTCACATTGTTTATATGCTAAAGACGATGCAACAGTTTCGCAGACTTTTTCATTTATGCCATTTTTAAGCCAAAACGTTCATTAAGGTAACAGGTACGTAAATGGCTTGTCCGGGATTTTTAAAAGAATTTGTATGCACGTAGAACTTTTAAAAGGATAATGAAAAATTGAAAAAATTAATTTGGTAACCGATCTAGTTTCCGAGTTCCAGACATTTGAAAATGGCGAGGAAACAACATAAAGTACATAGACATAACGTCAAATTTGAACCAAAAATAAGAAATTTCAAGCTTAATTTTATTCTGCGTTTAAAACCAATCCTACGATTTTTCTATAAAAAATAAATGTTTTTAAGGTATTATTTTCCTTTCTTTTGATATATAATTTTCAAGGGGTCACCGAACTCCTTTTTCATATATCAGCCGTTGAAAGGGTGTTGCTGACGGGAATAAAGGGAAAAATCATGACGTCGCCGAAAGGATTACGCAACGTCAAGGCTATATCAGCAGAATTGTCAAGACATCGACCGCTTCATTATATTTTTTTTCACGCTATTATAGAGCATATTATCATGTCTGAAAAAAGGACGAATTACCCGGACGGACAAGTGTAAAACTTAATGCCCCCTCCGCTACGGCGGGTGCATAGATAATAAAACACAACAGTAAAATCTTATTCACCCGATACTTTATACAGAAGGTCATGCATATAAAAAATATAAAATTATGTTTCAATGGCACGAGAACGGAACACAAACATGAACACATACTTCAATCACAATAGTATTGGTCATTTGCAAACTTAATTGATGTTTTTATGACACGAAAGGAGATGTGGGATAAATTTAAATTAAAGGCAAAAGCCGGGAAAAAAAACGTTTTTGAAGTTTGATGCATATTAATTATCACTACTCTTTTTCCCTATCGTTGGTTTTGGTCCATTATTATAGTGACGGCAATGCATAGATGTGAATATTTAAAAACAAATGTATATGTAAATTCCAACTTATTTATCTTTTGATATTTTTGTTAGTCGGGGTTTCCGTCAAACTGTTTTGTGCGCTATTCGTGAACACCATCAACACCTCCTCTTTTTCCTGGAAGGATTCTCTTGCAAAAAATACCCTTTGAAAAAGCATTGTCAACCTTGGCTTCTCCGCGGTTGACACAGTTTCCTTTGGGTAACAGTCTGCTCTATCCTCCTCTCAGCTATGTGTTATTTATATATTGTTCAACGCGGGCTTTGAACACACATAAGATGACGTTCAGATAAATGTACTATTATCCAGTCTAGATTTTTGTGCCAAGTTTCATGCTTGTAGCAGGATGTCCCGTACTATTTGTGAGCTGAAATGATCAAGCTAACAATGTACTGAATAGATATGCTGCATGTGATTTGAAGAACCGTCTTCGAGGGAGTTTTAAAGTATTAATTTGCTGTTGCAGCGATTGGACATCGCCAACTGCATTATGTGCCTCGTAATTTATGCCAACAATATTCCTGTTCGTACTTCAGAATCTTTTGCAAAGTTTTAATTATTGTGAAAATTGAGAAGAAATATGTATAGCAAAATTAAAAACTCATATAGCTAACTTTTAATAGCATCTTTTGCACATGTATACAAACAGCATCAACTTAAATCGAAATAAGTATTTACGAAATTATGCGCTTTTTAAAATGAATTGATTGATGCACGCAGAAATTTCTAAATCATCAGCATAATCTACTTTGCAAATTATTTTACTTTTCAAGAGGAGGTAAAGAGTAATTTTCATGCAGCGGATCTTTATTTTTCCCTTACCGCATTTTCATGCTGGACTGAAAAGCAATGTGTTACATTTTTTTACTAGTACTTTCATTTTCAAATTCTATTTTTAGACCATATCGCGGACGTGAAAGAAAGCACTGCAAAGAAAGATTTTTTGTTTGTATGAACATTGATATGTTTATATTTAAATGCGAAAATAGTTATACAACAGGAATATCAACTCAAGAGTATCAGATTAAACCTCATTTTTGTCGAGGATTCAATACGTCATAGACGTTTTCACAATTGTTTTGAGAAATTAATTGATTTCTTTGAATGCAAATGCATGATTGAATGTAAGTCTGTGACTACCGGTACTTTATAGCTATGGAATTTCAAAATAATAAAATGACAAATCATATATAGTGTATGCTTTAATTTGTTATTGAGTGAGTGTATGTGTGTAATGCATGTACATGTTTATAATATTATTATTAATATTACATTTCGTTTTCACGTCCCATATCAACATTCCCGATTTTAAAGTTAAGTCTCTGATCTGTGCCGATTACCAGCGTGTAGTAAGTTAATGTAATGTATACAGTTACCCCAATGCATATACAAAATACTTCCGAGAGCGATTCTTTGTTCTTTTAAACAGTTTTGTAGAAACATTATGGTAAATAGTAGTTCTTGCAAGCTTTAAGTTGGTCAGCTAGTAAACCCACTCTCCGACTATTACGACAAGCCAAGTTACTTTTATTTTGAAATTCATGGGAGTGAAACACTGTTTAACTGTGACAAGATATTTCATTAACATACTTCAATTTTTGATATATTTTGATGAGGTGCATTCAATACTCTTACACCAAATTGACTATTATTCCGACGAAGCGGAACATATTCCGACATCTTGAAAACTCTTTTTCTGGTGTACGAGAGATAACTCCCATAACAACAGACGTCGATTTTCCCGTTTTCCGCTAGAGGCGTTCATTTACGTACCTCTCACCTTAAATTTATTTTAATATGTGGCATTATAATGGAGATAACTGTATTGTATTTTAAGCTTGGCCTTCGTAAAACTTGATTTTACTGTCGCAAATATCCGTTGACCTATTTCCAATCCGCGTCGCTAGGAAAAGTAAAATATACGTTTTACGAAAGGTAAGCTTAAAATACAATACAGTTACCTCCTAACTGACAAATGCCGGCGGAAATAATCGCATGACGTTACGCTTTTTTTTTATTGTCCCCCTTCCCCACCCCCTAACAATCAAATGATAGCTCCCTAAGTTGCCTTATCATACTTTTTCTTTTATCTTGAGTTGTTATATTGTTTACTATAGGATTTGGTGTATAAACTCGACCAATTCACTCACAAACAAATTAAAGTCCGAAGGACTTTTGTAACGGGAGTGGAAGTTTCCACTGGTTCCCGTTGTCTACCCAAGTTCTGGGATATTGGACAAAGTACGCAAAACACGTAAATATAAACAAGATGTTTATTTGAAGACATACATTATGGTTAAACATACGATTACACGAATAAACATACTAAAATACGGTGATGGCTATAAGTCTACTTGTCCTTATAAAGTTCCATATTTGAAAGCCAAACGGTATGAGCGTCTGCTCATTTCAAATCCTAAGGGTAGACTCCCCGAACCCGGTGAGTGTCATACTTATAGTTCCTAGGGACAACTAGACTGGTTCCCGATCGCAATATCAAGTATGTTACACATATACCAATATAAGAAAGAGTATGCTAATAGCTACTACCTGGAACGTAGTCCCGGGAACCAGGATAAGGGACAACGAGCCCGGCCGGGACGGAAGTCGGGCAAATGCAAGAAGCAGGAAGTACCGACAAGAATATTTACATGGCCGGTCTCAAGAAAAAGAGTTACGGAACTATAAGTAAAACTAAAGTGAACCAATTTCCCCAAATAGATAAAATAGACAAGTAAACAGAGTGTCCACCATTACACTTTTATGATATGTTTGTGAGTGACTTGGTTCAGTTTATACACCAATAAATTCCTTTAAAAAGGCGTTAAATTCTTATAATTCTTTAAAATTGGAAATAAGGAATATATTTTTACACACTCGTTACCTCTATTCTAGGTAAGTTGTATATTTATGTCATTGAATAGGCCTGGCGCATGCATATATTTGGGGTGTTGCTAACGGCGGAAACGGAAAACGGAACCGAAACGGAAAACGGAAACTGAAATAATTGACATCTTTTCTTTTTGGTTATCTCATCTACATAGGCATGTTTTATAAAGAATAACACATGTTTACAAGAACGAAAAACAGAGAAATAATTTAAAATAAAAGATTTTAGAGCATAAAGTATTTGAAATACAAGATCCCAGGCTAGGTCATGCATACGTCTTTTATGCGATTCAGTATTCTGTTCGACTTTTCTTATTTAAAAAAGTTGAATAAATGTCACATGATAAGATAGTAACCCAGCAGCACAAACAAAAATCTAATATGGACTAAAAGTATGTACATTGGCCTCGATTCCATAGATAAGCTGTGAAGTAATACATTTTGGAGGAAATGCTTTTCATCGATGTTTTCTTTTGATTCATTTTTAATTGTCTTGAATTTTGATGTGGTGTATCTTGGTGCGTTGTTCTGCATTAGAGGTTTTCCTTTGTAACTTTTCGTGTATAATAGAAAGAAAACTAAAAAGAAACCTAATGGGACAATGATGTATGGACAACAACCGATGAGGAAACCCGGAAACTAGAATATAATCTTTATTCTTATGTAGAAAATAATTAAATTGACAAAATCACTCACTATACAAACCTTTCTAACCCGATTACAATATTGAAGTACCCTGTTTGGTATTAACGTCGGAAAAGCAAATATGCCTCTCTTAGAATTTAAAACTAATAAATACGAATTGATGTGAAACAAGTGGCGGAAAATTAGTAGCCTACATGGATATACGATTTGCACAGTTTCCTTACTAAGATAGGCGTAGTCATGTCCTAGGCCTTTCCGACAATCAAAATGTCCACACTCAGTCTGCTTTAAATATCATACCGCCTAATTCTTCTCTGAAAAATCAGTCCCTCTCAAGTAGACGTGATTATTTTTTCAATTTAACAATGGAAAAAGTGTCACTCATTCAGTATGATGTTATACTATTATTTAAAATATTAAAAGATAGGCGAAATTAACCACAGGGACATTCAAACTCACAAGTCGAAAATAAACTGACAACGCCATGACTTAAAACACATAAAAAAGACCAAAAGACTTAAAAACACATAGAAAAACAGACAAACAGACAAACACAAAACACAACATATACGAAAGGTGATGACAGCACAAAGTTGCAACTGCGATATTTACGAAAAGCATTGATGATATTATAATAATCCAGCCGGTTATGCAATATGTTGGAGCATACTATATGTTAGAGGATTTTAGAGAGAATAGATAGCGCAATTGTACAAACGTCTGCTATTGTCAATTCATCAGGTATTCAGCTGGTATTGATGATTGTTGTAAAATTAGCAAATAATGATAAAATGTTTAGCTGCTAATTCATTTTATATTTTTTAGACATTCTATGGATTTTTTCTCTTGGCCTTCATACTTTTGATGTATTGAGTCCATATTCTATTTTTTTTTCTTACCCTACTTAATTTATTGTGTCTTTTCATTTTGGATTTAACGGTTTATTTAGTGGTACATATTTAGTTGTTGTCTTCTTAGTTAATGTAATTACATAAATTGAATTGTTCATTCAGTGCTTCTGCTCTGTCATGTTCGTTTTCTGCTGATATTAGTCATTAGTGGTGGTATACTTTGAGAGTTCTTTTTTTAAAATCTGACCTGGCCCTACAAAGTGAGCTTTTCACGTCACGTGACGTCCGTCGTCCGTTTTCGGCTTTGTTAACTTTTCCAAAAAATCTTCTCTGAAACTATTGGGCCAAATGTTACCAAGCACATGTCTTAAAGGAAGTCGTTTGCCAGTTTTAGTTAAACTTGGCAACAATTATCATTGGTGTATCTAGTTTAAAAGTTTAAAAAGTGGGCTGGATAACCCTGCTTGCCAGCAAAGATAACCGACATGGCTGAAATTAAAACATAGGAATGGAATGCAAGTGCTGTCTATTGAAAACCTTTATGTATAGCGAAAACCTGATGCGAAAAACATGTTTAAAAAGTTGAGCTCTACCTAGAGTCCATTCACGTAAAAACGGTCAAATGATTTCTAATAGGAATTATCGCCCTTATATGACACATTTTACCACTTTCATGTTTGCCTATAGTATAGAAAACTATAAAAAATATTAATTGCAAAAGTTACCAGCAACACAATATTTACAAGGAGGTCAAAATGTCCGGCGAAATCGTAAGTCGACTTGTTAGTATCTAGTCTTCGCTCTTGATGATTTTACCAATCTTTGGTGTTGTTACCAAATATCTTGAAAACTATATAACCGATAGCTAGAATCTATTGAAACAAAAATTATCAGCAAGACAAGATCTACAAACAAGTAAATATTTCCGTTATAGCAAGTACACTTTTTAAAGTATTGATTAACCTAAAAATGACGGACGACTTTTATCCTCTCTTGTGTTTTTGGTAAAAACTGAAGAAGACAGAGAGATTTTTATCATGAACTATTCAAGTCTATAATGTTCGAGAGTTCCTATTGTTTAAGATGCACATAGACCTAGATGATGATGGCACGTGCTCTTTCTGGTATCTAATTGTTTTAGCTATCAATGTGATGTATTTCCAAAACTGTTTGCTATTTTCTTTGATATCTAGCTCCTGTTCTATTGTTAACATAATTGTGTGATTTCATTTATGATCATTTATACTTTAGTCGTTATTTATTTTCGTAGTTCTTTCAACTTCCCTCTGTCAACGTATGTTTGTTCCGCCTAACAGAAGTTCCAATGGAAACTTTGTTATAAACATTGTCATAATATCTATTCCTGTTGGAACAAATATTCTGTACAATTTATTCCGTTGGGAACATATACTTGTAATATGGGGACAAAGTCCCCAATTACGGTAGAAAAATCAATAAAAAAAAAATTAAAAAAATCGGGAAAATTTCCCGAATTTTTCGTTCTACTAATGAACTCAAAATCGTTAACTTTTTTTTCAGATCTACTTCCTGTTCCGGTCTTGTTTGCATGAGACTTTGAATAAAATGTATATTTATCAACATATCAACAATTATAGGAAGGAATTCAACACCCAATCATTTTTAATAATTGTTTGATATGAAAAAAAAACGTTACCTGATAACAGCGTTTCTTTGTTTACATTGAATATGATGTCATAACTTAAATAACGTCACAACTAAATCCCTAACAACAGAACCAATATCGGAAACGTTTCGGTATTTCCGTTTCTTTTATCAACATGTTTGAATTATTACAGACTTCGTCCCCATTCACAGGTAATGCCTGCCTCATATTATTTATTCCTGTGAAAATAATATTCCAGAATATTTTTTCCTTTTGGAACTTATATATCATGAAGGAACTTCTATTCCGTGACACCTCCTTATATTCCGTCCATATAAATATTTCTTTCCGTTTCCGTTTCCGTTCCGTTTTCCGTTTCCGCCGTTTAGCAACACCCATATATTTGTTGGTCAACGCAAAATATGTACTCAACGAAATTTGCAATCTGATAAAAAGTAAACTGCAAAAACTCTTATTATCATTCAAACGAATGTGTTTGTGTATTATTTTACTTAACGATTAACGTGAGGGGAAAATAAGTTTTGTTAACGTCGGTGTTATTATCGCCGCCATCTTGTTTACAATGGCTGAGAAAAGAAGTTCGGTCAATGTCGTCTATCGAAAAATAACCAACCTCAAGTTTAACAACCGGAGGTCCCCTCGACCAATCATATTAACGTATTCCCTAATATAAGGCAGGCATTACCTGTAAATGGGGACGAAGTCTGTCTGAATTATTTTTTTGTAACTTAAATATTTGTTAAAAAAAAGAAACGGAAATACCGTAACGTTTCCGATTTTGGTTCTGTTGTTAGGGATTTCAGTTGTGACGTTATTTAAGTTATGACGTCATATGCAATGTAAACAGAGAAACGCTATCATCAGGTAACGTTTTTTTTTTTCATATCAAGGAATTATTAAAATTGAAATTGGTATTGCATTCCTTCCTATTTTATACCAGACTGATAAATATATATTTTACTCAAAGTTTCATACAAACGAGACCGGAAAAAGGAAGTACATTGTAGATTTCTGCGCAGATGCGGGAATTAAAAATATGACTTAAAAAAAATTGAACGGATTTTTTTTTTTTTTTTTTTATTGATTTTTATACTGTTATTGGGGACTTCGTCTCCATAATATGAGGCAGGCATTACCTGTAAATGGGGACGAAGTCTGTATGAATTATTTTTTTGTAACTTAAAAATTTGTTGAAAAAAAGAAACGGAAATACCGTAACGTTTCCGATTTTGGTTCTGTTGTAGGGACTTTAGTTGTGACGTTTTTTAAGTTATGACGTCATATGCAATGTAAACAAAGAAACGCTACCATCAGGTAACGTTTTTTCATATCAAGAAATGATTAAAAATGAAATTGGTATTGCGTTCCTTCCTATTTTATACTAGACTGATAAATATATATTTTACTCAAAGTTTCATACAAACGAGACCGGAAAAAGGAAGTACATTGTAGATTTCTGCGCAGATGCGGGAATTTAAAATATGACATAAAAAAAAAATTGAACGATTTTGAGTTCATTAGTACAATGAAAATTTCGGGAAAATTTTCCGATTTTTATTTTTTTATTTTTTTTTATTGATTTTTCTACTGTTATTGGGGACTTCGTCTTCATAATATGAGGCAGGCATTACCTGTAAATGGGGACGAAGTCTGTATGAATTATTTTTTTTGTAACTTAAAGATTTGTTAAAAAAAAGAAACGGAAATACCGTAACGTTTCCGATTTTGGTTCTGTTGTAGGGACTTTAGTTGTGACGTTTTTTAAGTTATGACGTCATATGCAATGTAAACAAAGAAACGCTACCATCAGGTAACGTTTTTTCATATCAAGAAATGATTAAAAATGAAATTGGTATTGCGTTCCTTCCTATATATTTTAAGTCTGTTTCCCGGCCGTTATTAAAATTCTTGACAATACCGTCCGGTATGGGCTAATTTTACTATTTGAAATGAACGATCTCGAGCATGCGCAGATACGCATTGTTGTTCCTCTTTGCCGCTTCGAAGATGGTAGTGGGTTACAGAAAGCCACGATACAGGTGAGTGGAGTAATTTTAAGTTGCCCATCTTGAAAGTAAGATAGCCAAAACTCACCCGACTCGTGTGGTATAATTTTTTTGAACAATTATTAATCGCCCACAGATGGGCAAGCTTTTGAAGTGGCCGCGAGGCCCTTCTTTTTGTGTCAAACTCGCAACTTTAGCCCAAAAAATTGTTAAAAACAACTTTGCAAGCTTTCTAAGTAAAATATAAACGTGCTGCTCGTTTTTTTGACGAAAAAAATCAGTAATTTCCTCTATTTTTACAAAGAAAGATTTGTACAAGTTGTGTTTTTATGATGTGAAACATGGGCGAGGGGTCTCAAAAAGGCGTACACAAGTCACAACCAATTTCAGAAGCAGTGATCACTGGTGATCCTCAAAACATGTCTACAACTCAAAGACCTGGGTTTATAGTGGACCCGGATTCGTTATGTTATGGTAGACCCCCTCCAAAAAAAGGGGGGGTCACCCGGTGTCATATTTATATAGAGGCATAGACAGGCCTCAGAACACATTTATTATTCCCCTTGGCTACAATGCATTTTTTAGTTAAAGTCAAATTGAATTAAAAAATTTGCACTGCTACAAACATGAAATAAATTTAACTGCTTTAATATAGACCATTATTATTCTGATAAAATATACTTGTCCCAGGACAATCCATCAGTGCTTTTTCTTTTGAGGGCCCTATTAGCATGCCAATGGTAGGATTTGAATCTTGAATAAATGACGAAGGCTAATTTCTACCCTACTTTCATTTTGGCCAAATCACTACTTTCACTTCCAACAATAATTTTTTTCCACATGTTTTACTTATTTCAATATAAATGCAACTGATAGGACATTTCAAAGAAAACAGTAGACAGATTACTTGGGAAGAAATACCCTATATAATAATTGGGAACTATATTCCTAGACCACGAACAAAGGGAATTAATTTTGATCTGAGGCCTACAGCTACATCAAGTGAAATTTTGGAAAGAAGTACAAATGTACAAACCTAAGATAAAAAAACATATTGATAAATTTAGTAAAGGTTCTCAGGCTGTCTGTATCCGATGACGCTTGGTGTTAGTCCAAATAATTATGAGGTATTGAAAGGCTTTTACATTTTTTTTTGCTTTGAAGCCTTTCAGCTATGTATCACAAACTTTGTGTGACCCTTAAAATGTCAGACAATAAATCATTTGGTCATACAAACCCTAAAACAGTGGGGCACATATTAATGCTTTCTGCACGGCCACCAGAAATTTCCACATTTTTCCTTCATAAGACCCTCAAAAATTATTTTACTAAATTTGTATCTATTTTAAATTTGCATGTACCAGACTCAGACATTGGGCTTGTGACTCAAGGCAGACTTTTGCAAGGCAAAATATGTATACCTTTAGAACAAGTACATTGTTTGTAATTGTTTACATTTTTCTGTCAGTTATATAAAATTTTTGGCCTTTTTAATTCAATGTAATTTATCCTAAATATTAGTTGAAAAGGCTCAACTCATCAGATGATCATCATGTATGTTTCAGTAATATTCATACATCATGTACATTGTACTTTCAAACTTTTCAAAATTTTGTGAGCTTGCATATGTAAAGTGTATCAAGAAAATTTCATCTTTTCACTGCTCGACTCGTCATGTAAAAAAAAAAATCTGTAGTGAGAATCCTGATAATGGTCATCCTCCTCCTTGTTTTATATAATAGAGTATGAAAATTCAGGTCAACAAATCTCATGAGGGAATTTGAAAGAAAGCAGGTCTTGAAATTTGTTTATATTCTATAGATCTAAAACTTGTTTTGATTAAAACATGTAAAAGACTATTTATTGACCTCACTTTGAATTTGTGTTATCCGAATTTTTGAAATCAATGTTTATAGTTGAATTGTCTTTCAGAAATGGTCTACCAGTATTTGACACGAGAAGGCCTAGGTACAGTAGGACTAGCTTTCTTGCATGTTTGTCAGAGGGATGACCCTAGTAAAAAGGTCTGACATTCCATACCTGATAATGAAAGAAAACACCAGAAACTATTTACTGAGGTGATTTTAAATAAACTAAATGGGATTTCATATATGAACATAATTAGTCCCTGATTCATAAAAATTGTACAGTATATTTAAAGTACAATAAAATTAAATCACTTAGTCTAGTGTTTTATTTATACTACTAGTACTTTTAAAATTGGTGATTATTAAAGAAAGACAACTCTTACTTCCAACATTTCTGGACAAAATGTTACTAGAATCAGTGATTTAGGATCACCCATTTCAGTCTAACTGATATAGACAAGTATGTACAAGTATTTATATACATGTATAAACTTGTAAGGTTAAAAAAATAAGCTAGTTTTCGATTTTACCTGTATAAGAATGATTTTTTTGTGGATAGAATCAGTCAATCTAATGATTTACCTTTATTTCACTTTCAATGTTGACATTCTTTTCTAATAACTGCAGTCTGCGACGTTAACCACTAGCCCGATGCCCCAGACTAGTAATTTTCACCTCGGATTAGTAAATTTTATTTATCGCTAGCCCGACCGGACTAGTAAGAAATATAATGTCCTTTCTATGTTATTTGAAATTTGAACATATTTGAAGTTCAAATTGATAAGTAATGCAGAAAAGATCGTCAAATCAATGTGTTGCAAAGTCTAAACTATCGAGATCGATAATTGTACATTTCCCGAGGAAGTGAAACAGAAACGAAAACCAGTCGCAATAGTTCCGGTAACTCGATCTGTCTTATAACCAGTAGAAAGTGGACCAACACGGACACATTAAATTTTCTAATAATGACGGCAATTGTTTATATTAACGAAAAGACTAACAAGTTTTCCTCCGATTAATTATATATCTTTAATGTTATAAAAATGTTTTAGTTTACTTCACATCATCAATAAAGTTATTAAAATAGATTTATGTCATGTTATGAGTTATCTTAACAACATCGTGTTGGTACACTTCGATTTTTTTGGTAATTAGAAAGACCGGAGAACGTAAAAATTCTTCAATGTACCGACGGGGCAAAGCCAGGAAAGGCTATAAAACGAAAGAGATCAAATGATGACGTTTCTGAACAAACAAAAAATCCGAGGTAACCAGGACCAGAGGGTTTCGGATCTCCTGTAGTTGAAAGAATGGCCGTCATCCTTAATAAATAAACTCATACTACAACAACCTGTTGATGGATAAGTTGAGATATATTGATGATAAAAGTAAATTAAATTTGTATAAAGGACTTGACCCAAATCTATTGTTCAAACCTTACCTCTCTAACTCAAACTTTAAATTTATAAAATTAATTACAAAACTTAGAATCAGTGACCATTCATTATTAATTGAAAAAGGAAGGCATTTACAAATTCCTCACTTTGCAAAAAATTCAAAGTACTAGATGATGAAAAACATTTATTAATAAATTGTTCTCACAATTCAAATATTAGATTAACATATTTTAATTGCATTAACAGAGAAAATAATTCATTTGCTAATCTCACTGACAATGACATATTTATATATATACTTTAATAACTTAACCCATCAACACCAACACAAGTGAATAAACTTACGTATCCTTTATAAAAAAAAGTCAATGGAACTGAGGACAGGGGACCCTTTAATATTTACCTGAATTTGTATATATATATTGAGTAACTTAGTTATTGTCTTTATTTGTTTTTGTTGTTGTTATATGTCACAAACTGTAAAGTTTATATGGCAATAAAACTTTGAATTTAACTGAATTCTTAATGTTTTGCACGTACTGCAAAGAAAATAGCAAAACCAATTTTGCTAAAGGGATGTCTAAATTAAAACTGAAGCAATTATTAAGAGACTATGAGGAATAAAAAAAACTATAAATTACTTGGAAACTCTGACATTGTTTTTGTTATGAACTTTACTTGTCATGACTAAAAATAAATAGTGTAGGAAGTTTTCCTTGTTTAATAATTTTTTGCAAATGTAAAATCCTTAAAATTAGCTAAAAAAAAATAATTTTCAACCAGCTTAAACCCTTTCGGGTGTGCTCAAAATGCAGGATTTTGCATCTAAGATTTAAATTTTTTTTTTGGGGGGGGGGGGCATGCCCCCAAACACCCCTAGCTGGTTCGGGTCGCTTTGTGACCCTCACCAGTGTCGGACTAGTGGAAATTATTCAGGACTAGTAAATTAAAATAATTACTAGTCCAGTGGACTAGTACCCTCAAAAGTTTTTGGTGCAGACTGAATAACTGATTAATAGCAGTGGCAGATCCAGAACTTTTCCTAAGGGGGGCCCGCTGACTGACCTAAGAGGGGGCCCGCTCCAGTCATGCTTCAATGATTCCCTATATAATCAACCAAATTTTTCCCACAAAAGGGGGGGCCCGGGCCCCCCAGCCCCCCCCCCCTGGATCCGCTTATGAATAGCCTAACACACATCAACCATGCATAATCCATTTCTAGCTAAGGGTTTAATTGAAGATCACATGAATAGGGATTCAATGAGGTTGAATTATTCACTTGCAAGTATCTTAACTCATCATCAGTGTTTATTAGCTTAATCACAAGTCAGAAATATGAAATTTTACCTCTGCCAAATGATAAAATCACAAGTCAGCATTTTTTTTTTAATTGCTGCATTAAAAATATCAGAAAATACCATGACATATAACAAGAAGAGATATATATACAAAATGTATAAAAACTAGAAGGGGATTTTTTTCCATGCCACATTAATGGACATGATGTATGCATAATTTTTTGTTTTACATACATTGTACAACAACATGTATATATGTACAATAATATTTACTTTTTTCTTTCAGGAACAATGATAAACAAGTGAACTGATGGTTTAAAACTACCAAGATGTGAAGTAATGAACTAAAGAGTAATGTGAAGTCAGACAATACAACCTGAGGTGTCAGAATTTGTGCAAAATTTTTGTTATTTGCAGATATATGGATGGATTTTGTCAAAATATGAACTGAAACACTGGGATAAAATTATGGTTTTTTTTTTCGTATAAAAGATCCGGTTGTGTTCCATAAATGTATTTCTAATAATGAATTTAAGAATTAAAATCTATATTTATTTACTGAGTTTATTGCTGCCCAAAAAGAGGTTATTGTCTCTACTTTTCTACAACTTATTATTTCATAAATTGATTGTATATCTTCTATAATGTTTATGTGACAGAAAATATTGATTAATAGTGCCCTGTTGTTGACATTAGTCCAATATAGTAGTCTCTTGTTTGTTTGGGCAAACATAAATGTATTTGAAGAATTAAGCAATTTATACAAACGGTATTGTTTCAATGGGGTTTAATTCAAAGTCTTGAAATTGTGGGGTCCTTTTCTATGCTATTTTGGATTTTTGGGTCCCGTTTTTACATTGGTCAACATTGAGGTCTTAAGCATGTTAAGGGTCCAAAATAAAAAAAACTTTGTTTGAATTCATTAAAAAAAATATTGTTTAGTCTCTTTGATTAGCCAAAACTAACAGTGTACACACTATTTCTAATTTGTATGCCCCACCTCCGATAGTAGAGGGCCATTATGTTTTCTGGTCTGTGCGTTTGTTCGTCTGTCCAAAGTCTGTTAAAGTTTTTGGTCAAGGTAGTTTTTGATGAAGTTGGAAGTCCAATCAACCTGAAACTTAGTATATATGTTCCATATGATATGATCTTTCTAATTTTAATGTAATATTAGAGTTCTGATCCCAATTTCACGGTCCACTGAACATGGAAAATGATAGTGCGAGTGGGGCATCCATGTACTGGGGACACATTCTTGTTTAGTCCTTTTTGAATTTGGTCCATATTGAGCTAATTTTAATTTTGTTTGATTACAACAAATATTGAATTTGTTAGTTTGGTTGATATGCTGGATATAACTGTGTGTTCAGAATTTTCATTTTGTGTCTTAATTTTTAAAATTGGTCCATTTTAAGGTTCAAAAGGTCCAAAATGAAACTTTTTGAGTCCTTTTGGAATTTCGTCCACATTGAATGTAAAAAAAGATGATGTGGTATAAATGCCAATGAGACAACTCTCCACACGAGAAATCACAGAAATCAACAATTATTGGTTACTGTACAGCCTTCAACAATGAATAATGCCCATACTGCATTGTCAGTTATAAAAGGCCCTAAATGACAAAAGTCTTTTTAGGTCCAAAATATAGTTTTGTTTGGTTTCAACATAAATTGAATTTTGTTAGTTTCTTTGATATGCTGGATCTAACTGTACTTGATACTATTTGATTGTTGGTCTGTCATGGTTTTCAAATTGCCTCATATTAAGGTCCGTATGGTCAAAAATTAGTTAAAAATATATATGTTTTGTTGGTGGTTTAAAATGATAAATCTACCCAAACATTTAGATTTTGGATACTGGACCCTAATGCAAATGTAGGTATATGTCTAATTTTATTTTTTTTACATGCATAGACCACATTCATTCGGTTTCGGAAACCTTTACTGTGTAAAATTTAAACACAATCGAAATACAAAGCTGTATCAAGCTAACGTTTTATCAAATATTGTTCAGTCTTCAGGGTTCAACATCTGCACTCGTATCAAGATATGACATCTGGCTCATTTCAATTTTTGTTGTGTGAATTTCCATGATTATGAGTAATATGTTAACTATTTGGTATATTGGTTCCTTGCAATTTCTACATTCCTATCAACCTCTGCGGTCGTATAAAGCTGCGCCCTGCGGAGCATCTGGTTGTAGTTTCCAGACATTTACTTGTGTTTAAGAATATCTATCTAAACTTGTACTACATGTACAAAGAGAAGGCTGGGATTGAGTTTGAGGGTAATTGTTCTAGGGCGGGTACTATATATAGTATTTTATTTCCTGTATTAAGATATAGCTTCACCTTAAGTTTATATCTTTTCAACTAGTTAAGATGGCAACAGAAAAGACATTAAGAATCAAGATAATTTATATATGCCCGTTTACGGAACATATTGTGGTATAATACAGTTGCCTGTCTGTCCGTCCGTCAACATGTTGGACATTAACTTTAAAACCCATTTACCAATTTGCATAAAACTTTGTTTATTTCGATTGACGTTAGCTCCATTTTGTTTTATTTGATAAAGATTTTACGTTTCCGAGTTTTTTTTCATTAAAAAGAATGCTTTCACCAACATGCGAAATTTTGGTGAATTGTTTATATCTATTGACAAGAGCTCCCCTTTGATTTTTATAAATTTTAGATTTCACGTTTCTGAGTTACAGAGTCATATATTTGTCAGAAAAAGGAATTTCTCTAGAATTTGAGAAAAACTAAAAAATGCTTTCAGCCGTTCTCGTGAATCTTTGTAGTCCGAGATTACTCTGCAAGACGTGATCCCACAACCCAAGCTTGTCTGGCAAAACAGCTGTTGGATGTCAGAGTAATCTCGGACTAGAAACTATAGTGAAACGTTTATATCTGTTGATGTTTATAATTTCATAAATTTTAGATTTTACATTTCTGAGTTATGGGGTTTTATTAAATTTAAAAAAGGTGGGATTTTCCAGTTTTCGGACAATAACTGAACAATGCGTCAGCAAATATTATGAAATTTTGGTGAATTGTTTATATCTATTATTGTAATCTCCTGTTTGATTTTCATAAATTTCAAATATGACATTGAGAAGTAATTTATTCTGTGAAAATGTGACGGGCGTATCATGCGCTCGTGTCATTACTGTAAGTGTTTGTTGATTTATATTTATAGCATACAAAAAAAAAATAAAGCACTTTAAAAAAAGTTTGGAAGTTGAAAGAATTGCATGTACTTTATAATTGTCCAGGTGGGATTCTTCAAAACAAGAATAAGCTTCATAATTAATTTTTTTTTGGAAAAAAAACCTTCAATACACCAGTTAAAAGGAGGACATAGATTTTTTACTTATCTTATTACTAGGAACAGACATGGATCTATTTTGACATTTCACTTCTGTAAAAATATGAATAAAAAAATAATCTCTAAAAGGCCATGGTCAGGGCATAATTATAACAATAAAATTGAGAATGGAAATGGGGAATGTGCCAAAGAGACAACAACCCGACCATAGAAAAAAAACAACAGCAGAAGGTCACCAACAGGTAAGCTGTTTTTATGTTTACCGGACAGGGATAGATAAAAGTGGGGATGTGGGATTTAAAAAAATGGAAATGGAAAGGGGGGGGGGGGGGGGCTTGGAATGTGTCGTTGCTTAAAGGGAGAGAGTTTTAAAATAACAGCGATTTAGCCCCCCACTCGTGTATACATATCAAACAACAGCCTGATGGTGTACCACCAATAAAGTTTTTATTCATCATTTATGAGATTTATGAGGAAGGGATAGGAGGCCTTATCGATCGTATTTTTTAAGCTCAGGATTTCGGGATCCCCGGGGATTTCTTTCTCCGAATTTCGGGATGTCGGGATTTTAATTTATTTAAATTCGGGACCTCGGGATTTCGTGTTTTTAAGCCCGGGTTTTGGGATCAGGACCCTTCTAAGTTAACCCCCCTCGTTTGTTGACCTATAAATTATATCGTCGCTCTATCGGCTATCTATGATAAGCTCGTACATTTCACGAAAATTATTGAATGAGGAAAGCAGTCGACATGTAATCTATATTTCTTTGTTGTAAAATAAAAGGCAGTTACTATATATATATTGCCGGCACTGTGTGAAATATCTTAATTCAAACTGGCAAAATAGCCGGCGCTGGAAAAATAGAATATAAGTTATAGTACTGGGGGGGGGGGGATGGGGGGGGGGGGAGGGTAGGAGGGGTCTTGATCCCGAAATCCCGACTTAAAAAAACGAAATCCCGAGGTCCCGAATTTAAATAAAGCAAATCCCGACATCCCGAAATCCGAAAAAAAAGGATTCCCGGATCCCGAAAGGGTCAATCCCGAAATCCCGAGCTTAAAAACACCCGATCCCGGAGTCCCGATAAAGGTCCTATCCCCCCTCTTCTATAGAAATAGCTGAATTATATTAATCAGAGCTGATCAAATATCATATTTGCTATTTTTCCGATGCCCGATTAAAAGCCTTTGCTTTAATGATCTTTAATATAATTATGTTTCCCCCTATTATAAAATCAAGAATTAATGAGTTTGGGATGTTTCCACGAAATGATCAAGAAATTACTTCAGTCTGACGTGTAACGTCATTTCAACTGGTACCGTATGTGGACGTCGTCAAACCGGGAACCGAAACGTTCAAGTTCAAGGCCATCATTAGCTCATACCGACCGTTAATATTTGTATATTCCGAAGGCATACTGAATGTTTTACGGAGGGGACCAACCTATCCTATTTTATACTAGACTGATAAATATATATTTTACTCAAAGTTTCATACAAACGAGACCGGAAAAAAGAAGTACATTGTAGATTTCTGCGCAAATGCGGGAATTCAAAACATGACACGATTTTGAGTTCATTAGTGCAATGAAAATTTCGGGGAAATCTTCCCGATTTTTTTTTTGTTGATTTTTTTTATTGATTTTTCTACTGTTATTGGGGATTTCGTCCCCATAATATGCAAATCATATAAGAATTAATAGCTTTTGTTTTGTTTAAACATGACACATTTGCCACTGAACTTAACTTGTCAAATAACAAACATTCCAAAAAATGTTATGTGTGATATGAACTGATCTACATATTTATATATGGAGTATCGGCTGTATGTTGTTGATAAAAAAAATATTCATGGAATAAGCTGGAGAGAACCACCGACATTCGACAGAGAAAATGACTATCCAAGTCCATTTAGATCGAAGACGAACACATCAACCCGGTCACGTCTACTTGTATTTATGTCCATCTGATGAGTTAAGCTTTTTTCAACTGATTTTTAAAGTTCGTTCTTATGTTGTACTGTTATACCACTGTCCCAGGTTAGGGGGAGGGTTGGGATCCCGCTAACATGTTTAACCCCGCCACATTATTTATGTATATGTGCCTGTCTCAAGTCAGGAGCCCGTAATTCAGTGGTTGTAGTTTGTTTATGTGTTACATATTTGTTTTTCGTTCATTTTTTTATCTAAAAAACCCCGTTAGTTTTCTCGTTTGAATTGTTTTACATTGTCATATAGGGGCCTTTTATAGCTGCCTATGCGGCATGGGCTTTGCTCATTGTTGAAGGCCGTATGGTGACCTATAGTTGTTAATGTATGTGTCATTTTGGTCTCTTGTGGACAGTTGTCTCATTGGCAATCATACCACATCTTCTTTTTTATACATCTCACAGGTGTAATCTAGCCGTTTGAATCGAAAACATATTTACAAAATGAGACAACCACGGCATGACTGAAATAAGACATCTTTAGAGGGCAAAAATACATACATTTTCAGCAATAAACCGATGTACTTACAATATGCCTATCTCTAAATCGTTCCTAGTCTATAGATATTTACTGGATAGTTTATTCTCATAAAAACTATGCAAGGCTATGGTGAGGTTAAACATGCAGTTCAAAAAGGTCACAGACATGCAAGTGTACACGTTTTTGTCGAGCCTGCAACTTTTGTTGCAGAAAGCTCGACATAGGGATAGTGATCCGGCGGCGGCGGCGTTAGCTAACTTCTTAAAAGCTTTATATTTTAGAAGGTAGAAGACCTGGATGCTTCATACTTTGTATATAGATGCCTCATGTTACGAACTTTCCGTCAGTCACATGTCCAATGTCCTTGACCTCATTTTCATGGTTCAGTCACTACTTTTACAATTTTACTTTTAAAATTGCATTTTTTGTAATGTTAAATTCTCTCTTATTATAAGTAATAGGATAACTATATTTGGTATGTGCGTACCTTGCAAGGTCCTCATGCCCGTCAGACAGTTTTCACTTGACCTCGACCTCATTTCATGGATCAGTGAACAAGGTTAAGTTTTGGTGGTCAAGTCCATATCTCAGATACTATTAGCAATAGGTCTAGTATATTCGGTGTATGGAAGGACTGTAAGGTGTACATGTCCAACTGGCAGGTGTCATCTGACCTTGACCTCATTTTCGTGGTTCAGTGGTCAAAGTTAAATTTTTGAGTTTTGGTCTATTTTTCTAATACTATATGCATTATAGGTCAACTATATTTGGTGTATGGAAATACTTTATGATCTATATATGTCAGTTGCGCAGGTTTTATTTGACCTTGACCTCATTTTCACAGTTCATTGCTAAGTGTTAGATGTTTGTGTTTTGGTCTGTTTTTCTGAATTTATAAGCTATAGGTCAACTATATTTGTTGTATTGAAGAATTGTTAGCTGTACATGTCTGCCTAGCTTGGTTCATCTGACCTTGACCTCATTTTCAAGGTTCATTGATCAATGTTTCATTTTCTTGGCTAATGTTGAGTTTATGTGACAGTTGTAATAAAGCTTTATATTCAAGACTATCAACATAATATCAATGATTAGTAAAGAAGGCGAGATATTTCAGCGTGTGCACTCTTGTTTGTTTAAGGCTTGTTTAAGGCCAACTGAAGCACGCCTCCGGTTGTAGGGTGTTTTCTCTGTATTGAAGACCCATTGGTGGCCTCGGCTGTTTTCCTCTCATTGGTTGCATGGGTTGTTGTCTCTTTGACACATTCCACATTTCCATTCTCAATTTTAAGTTACAAAGGTTACAGAGAGGTTTAAAAAGTACAAAGGTTACTGAGATGTTTAAAACATGTAAGTACAAAGGTTACATACAAATGTAGAGGTATAAAGTATGCAAGTACAAAAATAAACGAGAGGTTTAAAGTATGCAAGTTCAAATTTAGCAGAGAGGTTTATGACATGCATACACAGTATCAAAAGTGATAACATAAAAAAAAAATATGTATACGTATACAGTCTCTACAAAATGTACATCGCGTCTCGTTACTAATATTTACAATATCAATTTTACGAAAATCGTGTGTGACTGTATGATCTTAAAACATTGTTTACATAGAGGAGTGAAAGAAACAAATAGGGACGTTGTGAATATGTCCTCTTACACATGTATCCATAAAACAAAAACAAATGCAAAACGTATTTTTGAGAAAACCTTTTCTAAAAATATTTACACTACGTTACAGTACTATGGACACATAATAGAAACACGAAACGCTTAGTTAATCACAGAGACTTTTAACAACCATAACAGCTTGAACACGTGTATATATCTTGTTTTTTTAGATTGTGACAGACTTGAAAATTTTCATTCAGATATAGAATTAGACTAAGTGGGGAATATTTTTTACTATTAATAATTACACGTCATGTTAACTTGGGGAAATAAAAGTGAAAGTACAAATTATACATCAGGATAATTTTTATACGTGCATAAGTACATGTACATATTATTCAACTTAAGTTACACTTGAGAGTACTATTTCCTTTAACAACTACATTTTTGTACTAGGCTAGTATATATAATACATTTGCATAATATTATAGATATATGTCATATATCATACTTTTTTTTTATCAGACTCACATGATCAGTCTCATATAATTACACTGCATATTTAAATAAATGGTATTTTTTCCATCAGGCCCTCTGCGATAAAGATTTTCCTTTAAATTAGTTTACTTACATGTAATATAACTTATATTTTTTGTCTCGCATGCAATGAATGTCGCAGAATGCGAGACACAGGGAGTACAATCATGCGGCTTATACTACTTTTATTAAGACATGTATTAATCTTTGCAGTTCGGAAGCTAGTAGACCTGTATACTTCATACCTGATGTTTGTTTTGTTAAGAGAAATACTCACTTATCATAAGTTATAAGTTAGCTATATTTGGTAAAAATGTTTCTTGTAATATTAACGTCTTTATGTCCATCATTTAACATTTGTCTGATCCCGACCTCATTTCATAGATCAGTGATCTGGGTTTAAATTACAATGTACGTGGTCAAATCGATATCTCGAATACTATATTAGCATTTGGTCAAATATATTTGGTGCAAGGAATGATCAGGTTACTACATTTTCTAGTCATTTTGACTATTTAATTCTCTCAGTGTAGTTTATGAAACGATTGTAAGGTATACGTGTCTTTCAGTCAAAGTTCAAATTATCTTGACCTCATTTTCATGGTTCATCGGTCACTGATAATTTTCGTAATTTTATCAGTTTATCAAATACTTTGAGCAATAGGTCAATGTTTTTGGTACATGGAATGATTTCAAAGTGTACATTTCTAAACAACTAGTATCTGGTAGGGATTATATGACATTGACATTTTTTAAATAGTTTATTGGTCAATGTTAAGATTTTGTGATTTTTAAATGTTTGTTTGAAAACAATACCCTGGTTGGTTACTATAGTTGGAGTAGAACCATGCAGGATATCAGTGAAAGCACCAGACTTGAAAAACATTATAATGGTTATTGGCTATAGTTGGAGGAGAACCATGCAGGATATTAGTGAGAGCACCAGACAATGAAAACAATATACTTGGTATTGGCTATGGTTGGAGTACAACCATTCAGGATATCAGTGAGAGCACTAGACTTGGAAAACAATATACTGTTTAGTGGCTATAGTTTGAGTAGAACGATGCAGGATGTCAACGAGTGTACCCGCCTTCAACAATACCCCGGTTAGTGGATACACTTAGAGTAGATCAAGGATGTCAGGGAGAGAGGGTACTGGTTATCGAAATAAGAAATAAGAAGAAAAATATACGAGTAAATATTTAAACTTCAACCAAACTGTTCACACTTCTGAGAAACGGCAATTGGAACATATTGTTTTGTTGTACCAAGAGTTGAAATTACCGGTCTGAATGTTGAATTGGTTTATCGACCATAAAATTTTATTCATAGATATGTTTTTTTTATACTAAAACTAGAAAAAATAAATACAATATATGTACTATTTTCCGCGGCCTTTTATATCTAACTATACGGTTTAGGTTTTGCAGTCTTGTTCTTCGGTCTCTTTGTCTTATTTGATGCTTGATATAGGTGTTTCATACTATTAGTCTAAATGCCGGTTTGCTATGAAAAATATCAAATTTCTCTATAAACCTTTGTCTGTGTTTCTGTTGCATTATTTTCGAAATAAGGTAAACTACACCTCCCTTGTTAGTAATATAAGAAAATAGAACTTTGTATACTCCAGAGATACATGTATCAATAAATTACCGCTTATTCTCAGCTTCAATGTTGCATCGAAGTAAAAATGTGGGTATAAGACGTAATTATTGCTCCAATTAATCAATTACCATAACTGTTGATAACACATTATTCTGAATGCTCAAATATATATTCTATATCAATGGAATTAAAAGGTTTTAACGTATCAAATAACGACTCATTCAAATGACACCTACTTGTCAAAAAAAAAGAAATACTTTACTTACTGTTCTTCACCTCAATGTCATGATGAGACTTTTAAATGAAAAAAAAAACACGCTTGTATATTTGGTAAGCGCCTTTTTTACCTTCATCGAAAAATGCTCAAACCCAAAATTAGAGCAAACTATCACGGCATCACCGTACATTTTTGATCAGTTTCAGCAGCATGTTACATGTGTACTTAGTATATTTCTATAACGCTTCATGTAGCTAACTCGCTACATCTGGGCATCGTAAAAAACAATTGCATATGTATAAGGAAATACGAACACATAATAACCTTTATCTAGCAAAAACTGCTATTAAATAACTAAAAGAGGGACGAAAGATACCAAAGTGACAGTCAAACTCATAAATCTAAAACAAACTGACAACGCCATGGCTAAAAATGAAAAAGACAAACAGACAAACAATAGTACACATGACACAACATAGAAAACTAAAGAATAAACAACACGAACCCCACCAAAAACTAGGGGTGTCTGATCTCAGGTACTCCGGAAGGGTACGCAGATAACTGTACATATTGTAAAATACAGAAACAGACAACCGTTTGCCTATCAATATCATTCATGAATATGGAAATTACTTAAGGAAGACTAAGTCTGTATGTAGCTGTCCCAAGTCGGGAGCTTGTACCAGTAACTGAGTGGTTGTTGTTTGTTGCTATGTTACATATCTGTTTTTCGTTCATCATTTTGTACATCAATCTCTCGTTTGAACGGTTTTATATTTGTCATTTCGGAGCCTTCATAGCTGACTATGCAGTATGAGCTCTGTTCATTATTGAAGGCAATATGGTGACCTACAAAATGTATAGTTGTTATATTAATTTTTCATTTGGTAAAGTTGTTCATTGGCAATCAAGTCTACATCTGCATGTATGTATGTACACGTGACACTTTCTATATTTTTTGTCCTCATATATATAGTAATAGTACATTTTTACTCTGATGGATTAATACATCACAAAGCTTCAAGTTCATGGCTGTCATAAAACTTGTAATACTTCGGGTGTACAATATTTTGGCTTACAGTACGAAATTACCGAGGTTAAACATGTGCTAATCTCCTTATTTTCCAAAATGAAGAAATATAACTAAAATAAAACTGTAAAATCAGCGGTAAATGAGCTGATTCATCAAAAACAAATCGTTTGAAGACAAAACAAAAAGAACCCAGCATAAAGTCCTCCAAATTATTGAATGCTATTTTGAATAGTAGAAAGACAATATGTTCCTAATAAAGCTATACTAAAATATCATCCAGTACAACTCCAATGGATTGGTGAAAATACTTCTAAGTAGTGTGATAAATTCACGATCCTGTGCTATGCTCAAATCTAAGTATGGTAGCAGGATCTTACAAGTATAAGTACAAATATAAGTAATTTATAAATTAATCTATATATTCTGAAGTATATGTTCTTATTACTTTTTGGGAAGTTTAAACTACAAATTTTATCAAACTAATTTCACATTTCTTCTCCATTTTTAATCTTTATCAAATGTTATGAATCGTGAGAAATAGGCACACATAAGTTTTTCACGGATATGTTAAGGTATTTTTTCAGGGGGAAATAACTCTTGTGATGCTCATGAATGCATATTCATTATTATTAATAAGCAACGTTGCGTCCCCATAGTGACGACGCTGTTCGCTTCACCTCGCTGGTCGTCAATCGCTCACTTAAAATTATGTTGTTCTTTTAATTGATAAACTATGCAGAATAAGATAAATACTGATAATTAAAAATTTTGTTCAATTATAAAACATATGTTACACTATTTTGCAAGCCAAAACTTGCAAGAAAATTCTACTTTTCGATCTTGCAATTTTGTCTTCACAGTTCAAACGCCACATAGCAAGCGTATATATTATATGTATACGAATAGGAAGACTGTAAACACAAAGGGTTAATTGATAAGAAGCCGAGAAGATGTTGTTGAACTACTTCTCACACTCAAGTAATGTAATTTGGAGAGAAAAGGGGTATTTTTGACATTCTATATATAAACTTGCTATCTATCTAGATTTCGTTTTTCTATTCTAAAACATATCGTTTATCACGCAATCATCACATGCACTAATTTGAGTGGAAGGTATTAGTTTAAAAAAACAATAAAGAGAGCCGTTTTGTAGTGGTAAGTGCATCGGACTACTAACACAAAGGTTACTGGTTCGATTTCTGTTCCGGGATGAAAATTTCAGGGACCGAATTTTCGGCTCTCCCTTGAAACCATTTGCGAGTATGGACAGTGGCGGATTCAGAACTTTTCAAAAGGGGGGGGGGGGGGGGGCACTGACTGACCTAAAAGGGGGCTCCTTTCCAGTCATGCTTCAGTGATTCCCTATATAATCAACCAAGTTTTCCCACGAAAGGGGGCCCCCAGCCCCCTGGATCCGCCTAGTCTTGAGGAAACGATGATAGTCCAACGGAAGGGGACGATAAATGGCTAACTCGTGTTAAGAGAGAGCCATATCTCTTGCACGTTAAAGACACCCTTGCAGTTTTCGAAAAAAAAGGGCAGGCTAATGCCGCTACAAGGCAGCACTCGCACCCGCAAAGTGGAAATGGATTAATATAAATTGAAAAACGTGTTGCCAAATCCACTATGAAATAAATATGTTTAAACTAAAAATCAATAGGTGTGACCGAGATCGTTAAATACTTTTAAAAGAAGGAATTCGAAAATGCATATAGGGTAGAAATAATTCAATAATCAAAAAGTTACATAAAATAATACTATGATAAAAGTATATAGCTCATAATCTCTAGCATGTCTAGTTCTCATTTGTTTTGTTGTGAAATATAGATCATGCAGATTACACATTTGATCTTTTTCAAAATCTTTTGTTCATAATATCAGTGAAATATGATACTCTTTACCTTTAGTGAATGCGACAAACTTTTGTAAAAAGGTTGGAAAAGATATTCTAATATGACGTTCTTCTTTAGCTTTGGGTACAAAGCCATCTTCTAATTCGAATAGAACATGGGCTGCACGTGATTGACGTCACAATTGAAATTGCAACGTCAGATAAATTTTGAACAACGCCAGAGATCAAAATGGACATTTTTGTTGGTGTTGCATGCTAGGAAATTAATAAAAACATTCTAAAATTAAGTTTAAATGTTTCTGTTCTTTTTTATTGATAAACTGCTATTTTTGTAAGACGTTTTTATTCATCAAATGAAAATGGCGACATTTCGAGCGTCTGCTATAGGTCCGCTTCGAAGTACAAAAGTTCAAAATATTCCTATTAGAATCGAAATAATTCTATCATGCCATGCTCTATGCTCATTTTAACATGGGTAGGCATTATATTTGTAAACATTTAATACCTCGCTAACACTCGGTATTAAGATATTAACAAATATAATGCCTACCCATGTTAAAATGAGCATAGAGCATGGCATGAAAGAATTATTTCTTAATTTTGTTTTGTAAATGCTCCTGAGAAATAAAACTTGTATTCAAATTTTTCATTTCTGAAAAAATATTTATGCACATGTCAAGTGGCTCATATTTTTCATTTGGATTGAATTAAATCACTTTTTTAAAAAACTTATAATTTCTTAGAAAATAAGTGAATTCATCATTTAGGAATTATATTTCATGCGTAAACTAAGAAGAAAAGAACACTTAACTACTATCCATTCGGTAGAACTATTATTGTTCCAGAATAGACGTTATAATGTTATAATTGTTTGCTAAACGCATAAAATGCCGATTTTTTTCTAAATTGAGTAGCCCGTTAAATATTTGGTTACAGTGTTGAGGATCTATTCATCCAAGGCAGCTAATTAACAAACCATGTGGTTTACTGAACGCCAGATTGGAAAGGTCTAGTAATGACTTAGTGTATTTACCCAGTATGATTCAAGTTCTAAAACCTTTTGGTTGTATTCAAAACATGAATATACATACACATAAGAACCAACCAAATAGTTGTTGAAATGATCCTTTAAAGTGATAAAATTGTTTCATTCTCTCTATACGAAACATGAACTGTAACGTGTCCATTTTGACTAAACGTGTCATATAGTTATGACGTGTAAAAGCCTTTTTTCTTTTTTGCTTTGACGCATTCGTGCCAAAAAACGACAAAGAAAAGAGAGACATTATCAGCATTAAAGGAATCTAGATGGCTACATGTACATACGTCTTCATTTATATAGAACTACACGTATGTAGATTAAAATGAATATAAGAAAGGAAAATAAATTGTCCTCCGAGAACCGAAAAAATTTGCTAACAATGACTCGTAAACAATGTCAATTTTATTATTCCTTCCTTTTTGTATACCGATTTATCACAAAAATTCAGAAAAAAACCAACTCCTGATTGCGACTTAAGATGCTTTATATAATTATACTATATTACAATCTAATTAAAAACCGATCTCTCATCGCTCCCGTTTTCTGACGCGACATATCAGAAAACGGGAGCGATGAGAGATCGGTTTTTAATTAAATTGACTATCTTAGGAAGAGTAGGCAAACCTGAAATGTCAAGCCTCGGTTTTCTGAGCATCAAACAAGATAGGCATATGGGATTAAGACATGTTTGCTGAACCGCAAATGTCCATAATATATAAAAGACATTTTTTTTTAAAGTCAATTGACACCTTTAATATGGAGAGGGCTTTCGTGTGCTTTACCTGTTGCAAAAATACAATTAAACTAGTAGTTGAATAAAATACTGTTTAAACTTAAACACCATTAATAGGGGTTTTCAAATATGAGTTCAAACTATTAAAACATTGTTGAGGTGTAAGTGTCTAAAAAGTATTCAAATTAGAAAACTCAAGTTGCTTCAGTTTCTAACAAGTGTAATACACTAAATGAACTAATTAAAAATAAGCGGAAATTGACAATCCTTAAATTATAAGTGCAGTTAAATGTTTGTTTGGTATAATTTGTAGTTGAAATATTTGTTTATATTTTATATTTTGAACAACAGGTTAAATTATCTTATGTCAATGATGTTTATCATTGCTCAACGTAAATTTATGTAAAATTGTCCTACATCAAAATGATGTTGAATAATTTCTTTAGTGAAGATTAAAATACACAAAATATGCTTTAAGCTTTCGGTTATCTACAATTTAAATGCCATTGGTGCCTGGGTAATGTTATATAGATATATATAGGTAATAATAAGTTTACATACATTATATATACTACTAGTATACAGTGATAAATTTCTATTTATATCCTATGGATTTAGCTGAAAATTTCCATCCAGAAATATTTATGTATACATGAAATATATAAGTTTATTGATTATGTTGATAACCTGAATACAATATATTAAGTACATGTTGATAACGGTTTGAAATTAATAAACCGACTTTCTGCTATAACATCATTTATAATAGTTCTGGATCATGATTCCTCAGATATATTCCAAACTTAGTTCTTGTGTTGAGAAAGCCTTCCTATCTCCTATTATTAATGGAGCTCAACCTTTATGGACTGATGTGTGTAAGTTTGTATTGTCTTTTTGCTATTTCAGTCATACTGACTTCGTTCGTTTAACAAAGGATTATATTGTCCTTTTGTCTCTATTTCTTTTAGATCATAGGAAGAATGAAAACCATCATTCTCAAGTGCATGCTGTGTCTATATTAAATGTTAGACATCGGTTCCTTATACTGGATGCATAATAGCCGCAAAAGTGACATTTTAAGTTGAACTAACCGAAGATTTAAAAATGAGAAGAAAAAAAAATCAGTGTCATGATATTTCAGATTTAATTTACATATAAATGTTTTTACCTGTGCATACCAAAGCCATAATGAACAAGATAAGCATTTAAAATAAAACTTGAATGTTTAAATTGACCATCTATTATACCTTTATCGTAGTTTCAAAGACTCAATACTATAAGATATCATATTTATTTTTGGTCGCATAATAAGAGCATTCGCAAAAAGGCAAAAAACAACCCATTGTTCTATACATGTTAATTACATTGCATTAGGAATTTTGCAAACTGACTTGAATATTTAAATTGACCTTCTATTATACCTATATCGTAATTGTAAATAATGAATACTATAAGATATCATATTTATTATTAGTCGCATAATAAGAGCCTTTATTTCATGCGAAGAGCATTCGCAAAAAAGTAAAAAGCAACCCATCGTTCATTGATTGTGTACGTTGCTGATATTATACATGTTAATTACATTGCAATGGGAATTTCCAAATCAACTTGAATATCTAAATTGACCTTCTATTATACCTATATTGTAGTAGCAAATCAATTATACAAAAGAGTTGTGTCTAAAGAATAAATACTATATTATATTATATTATTTTTCGGTCACATACAGAGCTTTTATTATATATCAAAAGCAATCACACGGTACACTGATTTTGTATAGTGGTAATAGTATCTTGCATTGTAAATTACCGAATCATCAACAAATAAAAAAAAGCTGACTTTTAAACATATAGAATTGTGAACTAATTTTCAGCTATAATGCATAATGCATTATATATATATTTAAAAGGTTTGTCAATTGAGTTGATAAACTCGTCATGGGACTTTCCTGTTTTACATTTTGTATGCATGTGTAAATTAAGTTAAATGTTAACTACAGTATTTGATTAGGTAAAATAAAGCTCTTTATGGATTTTAGGAAAATTTCGATGTGTCATTTAAAAGATTTATAACTTCGAATTCACCTATCAGGTTTTGTGATTTTTATTACAGACTGTTCACAAAGCTCTAGTTTGCTTGGGATTATTGCAAAATGCCTGACAGTTTTGTTGGCACTGTTATTGTAGCTTTGTTTTCGATTTTGAAAATAATTTGGTGTGTCGTTTCAGAAATATGGACCTTTTTACAGTCATATATTTGTCAACGCTATACTGATATGTCAGTATTATCATCTTGCAATTATGACCACTGGACAACGTGGACGTAGAGCAACACTAAATCAATTAATCTAGCAAGAACTCTACGAATTCAATTTCATTTTCCACAAATTTAAAATGTCTTAGATGGTCGTATCATGCGTATCTGTGTATCTCATTGTATGGCTGCTGAATATAATACTTATAGTTTGTGTAATGATAAAAATATCTGTTTAAAACTTCAAACATTTGATACATTGAATGCATATTTGATAAGGATTTTCCCAGTTGGTTGTTTTATTCCAAATTTTAAATTTGTGAAATGGTCACAAGGCAATGTCCAACATTTCTATATGAAATATGAAAAGCTTCTTTTAGTGTAAAGTGTTTGTTTAAATTCTCTAAAATATAATCACGTGCACATCACGGTTTCAAGTCTTGTACTAAATGTTGAACTATTTTTTTGTATTTTAACACATGTGACAAAATGGAATGAAACGACACTCCATTAATGACTAAAGGAAGATGTACAGATATAACAAAAAAAAAAAATAACAAGGGAGTATTATCAACAATAGCCAAATAAAAAAAATATCCAAATATCTCGACTAGACATACCATTACGTAAAGAGTAAATATACCATGTACATATTACATAACTATTACGTGATATATGCAGTATATTTTTTATCTTTCCACATGAACTATGAAAATTTGCATATTGGAAGAATTTCAAATCATTATATATCTAATGTATACCTGTAGTGTATAATTTATTATGCAATTTTAAAGATCAAATCTACCGGTATAGATGTACCAACGAACAACAATTATAGTGTAATTTATTTGTTTTCAAATGAAAGAAAACGAAGAAAGCAATATTAAAATACATGCATATATTCATCAAAAGCTTCTGTAATTCATATATAAGAATATATTGAACATTGTTGTACTCAGATTGATTTAAGAAAAAAATGGCCTTCGAATACATGTTCATATATTATGAAAGATTTATGCATAAAAATTATGGAAAAATAAGATCTAAATATAGAACAAGGATTTTCAAACTATTTATAGCTATAAATAGAAAATGACACATTTTATCTGACATTTATTACTCTGAGAATACAATACTGTCAATATCTGGTATAACAGTGATATGACCAGTTGCTGTTGATATTCAAAATATCTTGCGATAATTCTTACATTTCGTGGCAGATGATAGTTAACTTTCTTTGCAAAATTACTGAGAGAAAAAAACATTAGACATACAAACATGATGATCAAAGCGAGAAAGTCATGTACTCGGTCATGTACACAGGTAAAATGCACATATTGTACAGATGGGCTGGATTATCAGACAAAATTTTCCAATTGCTATTTGGTTGAAAACTTAGTTCTTGTGACCACAACTTTTGAGAATTTAGACCACTGTTTCACAACATATGCGAGTTTTGATATTCAAATGGCGTCCATTTGGAACGACAAAGGATTTGTTAGCATTTGGAAATCTTTCAATCAGCAAACAACCATCGTTGGATATGTTTGTTTCTATCAAGTTGACCTGCTGTATATTCTGTTTGCAGTACATAATTCTAAATGTAACAAAGTTGACTTTGAGTGGCAAAACCTTGAAAATGTTAAAAGAGGCCATGAAGCAAACAAACGTTTCACAAATCTTACAATTGATGGAAGATATTCAAACCCGAGCAAAAAGGAACATTTTCATAATAAAGAAAAGTGTGTCAGTTTATGCAATACAAAAAAATCAATGTACGTTCAGGATTTCCGAACCAGTTATGCAACTGATTGGATTCAGTTATTGAAGAAACTTGCTGCACGAAACGCTAGATTTATTACCCTTATCGGTAAATCGATTGGAGATAACTTTGAGAATAATGTTCATACAGATACGTCTTTAAATGTAATGTTAAATCCTAACGACAAACACACCAGTGTCCATCGATCGCCTTGTGTTCATAAGAAGAAATCTAGTAAACCTTTACAGTGGTACATATGTGATATACCCGCAGATAATTTACACACAAATTCGACATTAAATCACGGTTTTATCCAACGAAAAAGAAACGATTCCTTATTCCATTTATCACTACATCAAGGTGATGATCCAGGAGGCGGACAGTACGTTATTGAAATCACTTCCAAAACGGAGCAAAATCCAATAACCAACTGTGAACGTAGCTCTTTGATCTATATGTTTTCTTTAATTTGTGTTTTGGTGTACGAAAGCTTAAGACGAAATGATAATATAAACAGGACAAACGAATTATCGGAGAAATTACTTTCACTCTTATACAGAAAAACATCAATTACGAAGACAAAGAAGGATCAACGTATCCTCCAGTCTCTACTCGAGCTTAAAACCATAAAAGTATATCAAGATATAATTTCATATCCAGTTAGTCGAATGACACTAAATAATATTCTAGATAAAGAAAGTTCGGGATCTCTGTCAGAAAGCAGAATGAACAATGAACTTATGCGACTTTCAACATTGTTCAATTTTCCAGTACATGGAATAAGTCTTTTAAAATTAGCAGAATACGGGTTTTTTTCCGAAGGAAATGGTGATGAGCTGGTTTGTTATAATTGTGGACTTCGCTTGAAAGGCTGGAAAGCTGATAGCAACCCAGCAGATGTTCATCAAAAGTATTCTCCAAACTGTCTACATATTCTAGAAAAGAAATCAGATCCAGTGAACTTACCAGGAAGCAGAGATTCAATTACAACTGATGGTATGTGAGATTTCTTTTCACGATAAAAGTTTGTTGCCAAATCCGTAGTTCACCCTTAAAATTAGGAATCCTTTATTTATTAAGTTGCTTCATGCAGGGCAGATATATACATATATTGATATACCATTTTTTTCTGTCATTGATATATCAATCTGCATAAGCTTTTAGATTCTATTAAACATAATACTGTATTTAACTCTTTCATTAGGTTTGGCTAACATTTAATATCTCACTAGATATTTTTTTTTATGTAATTGGCTAAAACACCTGTTTTTCACTTTCAAATTATTATAATTTTCATGGAATTTTTTTTTTTAATTATTAGTCCAATACGGTTGGGCAAATTTATCTACTTGAAGACAAAAACCAGAACCATTAGACATACTTCATTTCTATGATAAATGGGGAAAACAAACAAACAATTTCTTAGGAAACTAACCAACGATTGTAACTTATACACTTTTCCATCAGTCAGGGTTCTTCGGACTTATTTTCTATGGACTATTGATAATTTATGATAACTTCAGAAAGACGCATTTCTGTTTAATTGTAACGCTAAATACTGTGGATTCATTTTTATTCGTGGTATACCAATTTTCGTGGGTTTCGTGGGTCACAGCGAACCACGAATTTAAGAATTCAACGAAGAATAATCCCGAGAAATGTGTATGGAGTCGGATGTTTATTTCCGGTTATGTTATGCAGTTCTAGTATAGTGTTGACTAGCGATAAACATTGTAACATGGCAGGTGTTTTTTATTGAAAGAAGATACAAGTATTTTAATTAAATCAATAATAAATATATCGAATATCAGTGATAATTTACTTTCTAAAATTGATTAACACTGTTCATGGAAAATAACTGCACGTTGTTAATTACCGTGTCATAGTTTGGTTTACTAGTGATTTAAAATCAATAGGATTAAGTACGGGGATATTGCCCGTAGGTAATATTGTTTATGACAGGAACATTTATTTTCACACCTTATACTTATATGACTGTTTATTATATCGTGATTAGGGAAATGAGCTTTCAATCATAAAGTTTTGAATGCCTTATAGAATTCCGACAAGAATTTATAAATTGTAAAACAAACAAATAATTAGTTGTCTCTGTCCATTATTGTAATAGCAGTTATCAATGAACACTTTAACCTAGAATGACCAAGCGAGGATTTTGACAATTCAAAACTTTTTCAATGAATTCCTTCTTTTTTGTTTGTTTTATTATTGACCAAACCAAGGAGGTTATATGATCTCCTAAATCAAAAAGAATTCCACGAATTACGTATCTGAATTTTTTTTTGTAATCAGCGATCCACGAATTTACGTATACCACGAAACGTCTTTTTTTCTCTATCCACGAAAATTGATACCCACGAAAATAAATGAATCCACAGTAAGCTAATACTGCCCTTTTTTTAACAGTACAGTTAAAGGTGAATAAATTGGGATGCTAGGAAACTTGTGCATACATTAAAGTAAACATTTGGTGTTGTGCTGAGTCAATTTTATATTCATAATCAACATGTTTTATCAACACTGGTTTAAAAGAGGCAACGTATAAAGGTTTTTTTTTTACCGTTTTTATTATTGTAGTATCATTGAAACTTGTCTTTATAGTTGACTTTAGATAACCAAGAAACTTGTTTATCATGATTATTGATGCGCACTGTCAGTTGTTTTATCTAATTACATGATATCAAAACCTCAAATATATTTTCAATTCTTTTTTCCGACAAAAAAAGGAAAAGTTCTGTTTCATCAAGGGACAAAACTGTGACACATTCTGCTTTATAACTTGAATATTGAGTATAAATATAACGCTTGAAGACATTTTTTATCTCGAGAAATTTTATCTGGTAACAACTTTAGATACTTCTGTTGGTATAAAAAGTATCCAAGGCTCTTTAAACGTCAGTTTTATTTTTGTAATCTTGTCATTAATAATGCAATACTTCTTTTGTTATATTTTTTGTTACGTCAGCCATATAAAACGTTTACAAGTTTTAAAGGACAATAGTTCAATTACAAGAAAAAAGAATAACATCATAATATACAATAAATTGTAATTCTAAATTAATGGTTTGTAATCGGGTATGTTGCAAGGCTGAATGGTTAAACATATTCCACTTATTTGAATATTTATGTACTTATCCTAAGTTAAGGACAACATGGACAATTGCTAACAACAATTTGTTCATGTTTTTTTCGAAAAAAGTTGTGGATAGTATTTGGTGACAGGAAAAATATGGTAAAGCCACATTTTTGGCCCTGAAATTCGAAAATAAAACAGTACATTAACCAAAAAAGAATTTTTAGATATATGCCTCTAAAAAATTAGTATTTCTGCTGTTTAATTTCTTCTTATACATTTGAATTAAGCATTTTAAGAATGCAAAGCTGCAAAAGAAATGTCATATCTTCTGTTTAAATCTTACTTTAAAGACTCGAGGATTTTAAAGTTTTAAGGATTTTAAACAGCTGTGTTAACCCTTTGTCTCCTATTATGCATACTTAAATTGAAATCTGACAATAATCATTTTCTGCAGGCAGAACAGAAGGCAGTCATGCAGATGTATCTAATGTAGATATTTCCTGTGAGCAAATCATGTGTACCGATGCAAGACATGAAGATAGCTTCAACAGCTTGTTGATCTCTACGTCTCAAAATGCTTCACGATTCACGTCGAATATTAAGGGAAGCGTATCGAATAATTTCGCATCAACCAGTCCTAGCCAACAGTCAGAAATAATATCTGCAAGTATGACAAATCATGTGTCATCTTCGAAGTCAGTGATGGGAGGCCAATCAGGAGATCATCAATATCCAAGCTCGAGTAACTCAGTAAGTTATTTTGCAGATGGATATCGACTTTCTGATAGTGGTTATGGAAGGCAACATACCTTGTCATGCAATCCATGTTCTGACTCCATTTCAAGCAATTTGCCCCGATCATCCATAGGTTCTACGAATGGTAGGATACCAATAAGAACCCCATTTTTAGAACGACAGTTATCAATTGACTGTGCGCCAAATTTCAGCTCTAATTTCAATAACCTCTCCCTAATGTCTGACGATCAGAGGCAACTTTCTAGAGATAACAGCAATTATCAAGATACGGAATTATATTTACCATCTCCACCGATATTACAGAGATTACCAGACACGTTTGAACAGAATATACCATACACATGTTCTGACGAAAAACTAAGTACAGATTCCATCACACACCGTACAACAAGACCATCACAATTGAAATATCCAAATTATGAGTCATTACAGAGCAGAAAAGATTCGTATTTTGATTGGCCAGCGAATAGAAGTTCCTTACATCCCTATGACCTCTCTGAGTGTGGATTATTTTTCACTCGTAAGTTTATAAATTCTCATTTGTTTGAAACATTTATATACTATATTTGTAGAAACTACAAAGGCAAATATTAGAAGGTCTTTGTTCTTTTCTTTTACTGATGACTTATTTATGCAATTTCGCCGACCTATTTTCGTTGAAAATTGTTTGTAGGATTTCATTAAAATATTAAATGCTATAAAAATGTATTGAACTATATAACTATTTAGTAAATGCACAGAATTTGGACTGTGTGCCTTTGTTGCTTAAACACTTCGTAACGTTGCATTAAATTGATATAAAATGAAAATCACACATTTTTTTGAAAGTCGAGGATCTATAAGGCCTATACAAGCGAATAGATATATGACCAACAAGGAACTTTGAAAAGTCAAATTCACCTAAAGTTGTAGTTTAGGGCATTTGATCTTCAGTTTCTTAATCAATTCAGAATTTATATTAGGGATGTTAAGAAAATAGGTTAACAATTATGTTAGTACCGAAGTAACCACATGCATGGAAAAAAATGTTACATACTATGTTAGATCCGCAGCACTGTCTCCTGGGTTGTTTAAACCATCGGGGAATAGCCGCCACCAAAAGTGAAATCGACCACATACTACTAAATAAAAATATCACTTGTTCACCTCAGCGCTTCAAACGGTCTTTTTTTGATTAATTTTACCAGAAAAGCTTAACACAAAACATTTGAAAGCCAAAAACGTATACAAGCTACACATTTGAAAATTTCTAAGAACAAAAAGGACTTAATAAAATAGCCAACTTTATCTAACATGTCTAAGGTCAATTTTATATGAGGGACTTGGAACCTTTTTTATTATACGTTTTTAATTTATCAACGACAAATGTAGGATTCATTTGAATGGGATTATTTCTTCAGTTTCGAAGTACTGAAAACTAAGTTCATGATATCCCTGGAGGCTAAAATTCCCTAAACAGTTGTATCGACTCAGTGCATTTAAAGGATTCGTGATAATTTTGGGATCAGAATTGATTACATTTTTACCTGTTACGGTATGCCCATCAATGAATCAATCTGTATAAGAGTAAAAAAAATATCAAAATATAACTACATTTGTTTCAATATATAGAAACAAATAAACAGACTACATCGACTATTCAATCAGTTTAATATGGTTGTTATCGAAAATATCATGGGGGCTTTTAACTTATGTATAGAAACATTATACATGTTATACTCTATTCTATATTAACGAGTACGACGGATATTACTAGTGGATTTGGAAGTACTTAATCTTTTTGAATACTTGATTTCACATGGTGTTTGTATTAGATTCTTCTGGAACTATATATTCTTGGAATTATTTTGTCGACTGTTGTTTGTCGTTATATTAATTCTTGTTTGTTGCAATGGTAATTTCTGTTTTATTTTTTTTACATTTGCCACTATAATATTCCCCTGTTATTAACATCAATTGCTATTATTCTGATCGTTGACAACTTTGTTACAATTTTACTTGTCTTTGCAGATTTTGAAGACTGTGTTAGATGTTTCCATTGTGGTATTGGTAAGTGTTAGAGAGAAACAAAAATACAATAAAATAAACAACAAAACAAGTCTTTCGTTTCATTCGATACCAACACTTTAAAGTCATATATGAGTTTTCAATGTACACATGTTGCTGGTTACAGATCATTTTGCAAAATTTAAAACTACAAAATATAATATTGCAATGAGAAAATCTAGAATTTCAAGTGATTAATAACGTTAGATCGAGAGACGATTTCGTACCGTGATATGTAAATTACTTTCACAACTAGTGCATTAAATTATTTTTTTAACAGCTGCGAATAAACTATTGAAAGAAACACGATAAACACTCAACAACTTTTTGACGTATGAGAAATGACCTGCTCATTTTATGATACACTTCATCACAAGTGGCAATTTTGGTTCGTGGCTATAAAAACACGTTCCCTTGAATTTGACATGTTTAACTGGACCTAATTGAATGTTATAGACATTTTGACTAAACATAATATACAAAGCACTAACTCGCTCCAATTGGATCAATTACAGTGAGTTGACTGTTAGTGTTGCTCTCCACCAATTGCAACTCATTCAAAATTTTGACCAAATTGCAATTTGTTTTATTAAACCAAATTGTTCAACTGGTCAGAATATTGAACAAATTGTTCAGTCAAAATGTGAAAGTGCAAGGTGATAAAATAAAACATACTTACAATCCTATAAGACTTTAACTCCACTTTAATGATGTTGGGACAAAATTAGTTTATCAGTTTGTATAGTTATATTATAGCCATTTCCATGCTGAAGAGGAACTGTTTATTTTGAATTGCTATAAAATTGTCCAAACTAAGCTTTCATATAGTTTTTCTTTCTAAAAGTATTCTATATTTATAAGAATCAGATATCATTTTAAATAAAACATCATATATTCAGTAAAATATGTGTGAAATAACAATATGCTATTGATAAGTTTTCAGGGGAGATAACCTAAAATATTATTCTTTTGAATAAAGACTTTTTGAAAGAAAAGTTATTATTTCCCCCATGGAAACTTCCTACAAACATATTTTGCAATTATACACATATTTTACTGAATATGAAATGTTTTAATTCACATAATGTCTGATTCTTATAAATATAGAATACTTTTAGAAAGAAAAACTATATGAAAGCTTAGTTTGGACAATTTAATAGCAATCCTAAAAGTATTCTATGTTTATAAAAATCAGACATTATGTGAATTAAAACATTTCATATTCAGTAAAATATGTGTAAAATTGCAAAATATGTTTGTAGGAAGTTTCCATGGGGGAGATAATAACTTTTCTTTCAAAAAGTCTTTATTCAAAAGAATAATATTTTAGGTTATCTCCCCTGAAAACTTATCAATAGCATATTGTTATTTCACACATATTTTACTGAATATATGATGTTTTATTTAAAATGATATCTGATTCTTATAAATATAGAATACTTTTAGAAAGAAAAACTATATGAAAGCTTAGTTTGGACAATTTAATAGCAATTCAGAATAAACAGTTCCCCTTCAGCATGGAAAAGAATATAATATAACTATACAAACTGATAAACTAATTTTGTCACATCATTAAAGTGGAGTAAAAGTCTTATAGGATTGTAAGTATGTTTTATTTTATCACCTTGCACTTTCATGACTTGGCTGTGGTTTTCTACAGCAGTTGGTTCAAATTTCTGACCAGTTGAACAATTTGATTTTATAAAACAAATTGCAATTTGCTCAAAATTTTGAATGAATTGCAATTGGTGGAGAGCAACACTAACAGTCAACTCACTGTAAACAGAACAGATATATGATCAGATAGCATTATTTTATAATAGCGTTGCCAACGAAAACAACAAAGGAGTAGGTTCAGTAAGACGCTTTTTTGGCCCCAAAATATAGCAGTTTTACAAAATTGTAAAAATGTAATCTTTTAGCTATTTACTGGAAAGTGGAATGCTTTTGCTACATAAATATGGGCTGTTTTTGACAATACAATGCACATATATCGGGTAGTAGCATCATTAAGTCATGCTAAGTTACTGAAATCTTCACAATTTTAGCATTTTAGTTAAATTTTAGACGGTTTCCGTCTTAAATGACAGTGGTCACATTCGTGTTCATTCATAATAATGAAATGTAAGTTGTATTTGATGATAATACATAACATACATAAACATGTGTATAAAGGTTGAGGATGAACACGGATGCGGCCACTGTGGTTTTTGACAAAAAAACATCTGAAAAGTGTCGTTTTTTGGCATATTTGATAGATTTTTCATATTTAAGCTTGAATCGGAGCATTTGTAATGACTAAATCAGTTAAAATCTTTCAAATAAATTTATTGAATCAATTGAAATAGACACTTAGGTGTTTAAAAAGTGTCCAAAATCTTTCGTTAGATGAACCTGAAATTTGAGCCCAAAATCGGCCCTTATCGGACCTTCTCCTTTACCATTAAAACAAAACATGCGACCACTGTTAAGTCGATCTTAACTTGGGACTGGAACATATACTGCCAACCAACTTAATTTCGAGAATCCAAATTTCGTGATTTCAAAATTTGTTTGATGAAGTTGAAACAAGAAAAATCTAAGTTTTACATATTTTCGATCATTTATATTGATAGAAAATCCTAAGCATTTAAAAAAAGTTGTTAAATCCGTTAAGAAAAAAATTGTTTCTATACTGGCATGCTGATCTAGACTGATTTGCAGTTTGAGGCCCGATTATACGGGTCATAATCAATAAAAAAAAAATATCTTAATTAATAATTCTAAATAAATTGAATTCGGAATACGTTATCTAAAAGCATGGATACAAAGATTAGAACACATTTCCAAAACTATCCCAAAGCTAAGAAGTAAAACTACCGTATGCATCAAGCCTAGATGACATTAAAACACCTGTCTATCAATGAAAGAATTACTAATTTGGAAAAATAGCAATAAAGAAACTAAAAATAAACAGACAAAATATAGCCTCTAACCTTCAATATTTCACCCCCCTCCCGCCCCCGGTCGAATCGTACCAAATGGGTATTTATCCATTTTAGATTATGCTTTTTGTAAGGGTATTTATATAATCATGATCACGTTGACCATATAACAATATACAACAGTGCGCACATTGATTTTTAAAGAGACAATTTAATTAAGATTCATTCATATAAAAACCAACAACCGATTCAAATTTAAGACTGCAAGTATTACATATTTGAATGCTATTTGAAAAATCTACATTTTTATGGAAGGCATCGTCATTAACCCCTTTGTGTTTTTTTCTTGCCTTTAGTGATTCATCGGTAGAACATTTAGGCCTAAAAAAAACAGAAAGTTTTTGTCATTCGTATAATTTGGGTGTTTTTGATCATACAATGTTAAAATTATTTATTGAAGGTTTAAGAAACTGGGAAGAAGATGACAACCCATGGGTAGAACATGCACGGTGGTCCCGCAAATGTCAGTATTTAATTAGAAGGAAAGGACAAGGATTCATTGACAACGTCGTACAATTGTTGGGATTAGAAACAGTAAGATTTCATTTCCAATTGAGTTAATGTTGTCATGTTTAAAATTGCAAAATTTGACAAAAATATTGATGTTGCGAAATACTTCAAAGGAATAACGTATAGAGATACATGTACACAGCTGAACTTGTAGAAAAATCAATATCTATTGGTTGAAATAACCTGACCAAAGATGAATTACAGAAGGTAGCATTATCCAAAATCAGTGTGCAATATTTCATTGGAACCACCAGTTATAACGTGATAAATTGTTTCGACATAAAAAATATTAAATAATTCAATCGAGGAAACTTACGACATAATTAATAACACATTTAAGAAAAAATATACAAAAACGACAAAAATGAACCAACGACAGTCACTAATGAACTGCAGGTTCCTGATTCTGGACAAGCCAAACAATATTGTTTAAACACGCTTGAAGTCTTATTTTTTGATATATTTAAATTAGTTGCAGGGAAAAGCAGGTTTGTATTATACTTGAATGAATAATATAAATTGCATAAGTCATTCACGGTGTTTACCTTTACATTGTTATACAATTGTTCTGTTTTAGGATGAAGAATTTTCACAAAGTTCGGCACCTCAACTGGACAGAGAAGGTAATTCAACATAACTTTGAATGTTGCTATAACGCTGTTCTTAATTGTGAATTATTGATTTATGATATGGGAAATCCCCTTACACTTTCGAAATATCAATTAAAGCCTACTTTTAATCAAGAACATTGCTTTTAATGAACTATCTATGAATGACTCAAATTTATGATTGGTTCCAAATATATGGCAAATTTCTTATCTATGGCAAATGTGATGTCACGCCATTCAAAATCTACGGCATATTTTTTACAATCCTTATCTTTTGCAAGTTTTGTAATTTCCTAATCTATGGCGGATTTTTGTCGATTCAAAATCTATGGCGAATTTTGTGCGAATAGAAAACAATATATGACAAATGACTCGTCTGGAAATGTACGACAACTGAGCATGTCTATAATCATTTGTGAAATAAATATTCCATAACAGTCAACCAGATCGTGATGGCAACAAAGAAATTTCGTAAATGATGAATTCACATACCTTAATCCAGACTTCAAGATTGAAATGACGTGCCCAGTAAACATAAACATTTTCTAATATGTGCATGGAATTCTTATGTTCTAATGTTGTACTGTTATACCATTGTCCCAGGTAAGAGGGAGGGTTGATATCTCTCTAACATGCTTAACCCCACATTATGTGTGTATGTGCCTGTCCCAAGTCAAAAGCCTTCAATTCAGTGGTTGTCGTTTGTTTATGTGTTACATATTTGTTTTTTTCGTTCATTTTGTGTACATAAATAAGGCCGTTAGTTTTCTCGTTTGAATTGTTTTACATTGTCATTTCGGGGCCTTTTATAGCTGACTATGCGATATGGGCTTTGCTAAATGTTTAAGGCTGTACGGTGACCTATAGTTGTTAATTTCTGTGTCATTTTTTGGTCTCTTGTGGAGACTTGTCTCATTGTTGAAAATTACGAAAATAAAGATCTGCCATAGATTTGGAGAAAACAAAAATCTGCCATAGAATTGATTTCTTGGACGTTTGTAACGTCACATTTACCAAATATTCTTTATTGTAAGTTTAATATTATGGTTTTTGGATGTATAAATTCTCATCTACGCTTGCTGTTTTAATTATAGTTCCCTGCTCTGGTTCTACTTGCATTTTTATGATATCTGTTTTGCCCTGAGTTTGTTATATCTTTTGTATTTTAGGCCTTTTATAACAGCTTTTGCAAAAATTATTTTACTGCTTTATCTATTATTATTTATTTTGGGGCCTTTAATAGATTACGGTTCGATGTGAGCGTTGGCGCTGTGTTGAAGGCAGTTCTTTGACCTATAATGGTTTATGTTTTGAACATTCGGACTTGGATGGAGTGTTGCACTCACACTACATTTTTCAATTTTTTTATATATTTAATACCAAACAACTTGAATAACAATTTAGGAAGGTCAAACTACATGTATTTCCTAGCAGTAAAAGTTTTAGTGAAGTTTTAAACATCTAAACATGCTCCAAAACCTTCCATTTTGAATCAATCAGAGGATTGATCAATTTTCTGACCTTTTAAATTCACTAGAAATGAATTGATTGGTAACATAAAATAATTTAGCCTTGCCGCCTTTTTTTTTGGAGTGAAACAAGGTAAAATCAATAAAAACACAACAACAATAATGAGAAAAAAAATTAATCATAAATATGATCATTATTCAGTATAAAAAGGTAGTGGGACAAAAAATGTCTTATACATTTATTACATGTATCAATTGTAGAATTCGCAACCCCCACAAGAAATCCACTAGAGCACAATGCTGCCATATATGTTATGTCTGAAGGAATATTTCATAACAAAGAACTAGTTCTGGAAAGCATGGCTTTACTACTAGAAACAAATAGTAAGGTTACTGTAATGTAGAATTTTGTTTTGTTTTGAAAAATGATACAATTTAGTTTAAAACATACTATATTAAAAATAATTTATTGATAATAATAATTTCGATTTCGAATGCTTCTTAGCATCAACACAAAACACAAAAACGGAAATACATGTTACTCATATCTTGATATAAACCATAACAGTGAACATAGTATTTTAAATTTGCGCCATCAAGTGCTCCTAGGAAGCAACTAAGCTAATTTTAAAAATACCAACAACCAGCATCTATTTCGTATTAACGACCTTGCGAACGTTTGCTTTCATGCTGGAAGTTTCTTAAAAAACTTCGTATTGTTGTACCCTAGACAGCTAGATAATATTGATTCGAGAATCAAGTCAGGAATATGACTGTTGTTATCCATTCCTTTGATGTGCTTAAACATGTTAAAATTTTGTTTTGTGATTTGTCAAGGGATGCTTTGTTTTGAATTTACATTGGAATACAGTATGTTTGTTGTTTCACTTTTAAGATACATTTGTCATATGCATTAGTAAACTTTGATTTCAATACTATTCTAAGAAAGAAAACAAACAAATCATAATTGCCAAATGAATATCCTTACATTCTTTATCGTGGCGACTGATTAACAACTACATGATATCCTTAATGTTTTCTAGATTGGCATTCTATTACGACGGAACTTTTAGTTACTGCCATTCTTGAAAAAAATGAAACTATCCCTTCTGGAAGTAGTAGTTGTCCAGATATTGCTACAGACAAAGTTAATAATTCATGGAATGGTGTCATCGAAAACGACGAAAATGGTTTACTAGATAAAACAGAAATAACATTACCAACCAAAGATTTTAAACCAATAGACAAGGATATTGAGAGAAAGAGTAAAGGTCTGTATACAATTTTTCACGATTTACCAGATATTTAATTCATAGTTTGATATTGTTTATCAATAATTATTTGAAATAATATTAAGATAAAAAGATGCGATACGATTGCCAATGAAACATCTATATGTTAGAGACCAACATAACGTAAATTTTTTAGAATTTAGCAACTAAAATGTAAAAGAAATTTTACTTTAGAGACGTAAATATTTTCTACCTTTAAGGTAGTAATAACTACTAACGTATCATACAATATGCAGAAGTATACTTCATTCATTTAGGACATACTCCCTTGTCACCATCTTACGGTGTTTATATATCTCAACTTGTTCGATTCGCTCGTTTATGTAACAATGTTTTAGATTATAACGAGATAAACTTATGTATTACTGACAAATTATTACACCAGGGTTTTCGATATCACAAACTAGTCAAAACATTTACTAAATTTTATCATCGGAATAAGGACATCATTCGTAAATATAGCTCAAGATGCAGACTTCTTACACGTTCAGGTATTTCACATCCCATTTTTTATGGAAATATTCTTTATAAAACACAAAGGTGTCAGTATTCACCTCAGAAAGTAACAAAATCTTTGAATAGACTTATTAAGAAGGGATATAGTTACGATACTGTTGTCAGGTCATTAAAGATTGCATATTTTGGCGTTAATATTGATTCACTAATAGGGTCTTTGCGTCGGAACTAAACACATTTATTCAAAAACCAGTTGTTGGTATGACACGGTTTATGTTCTTCTCATATATGTTATGATGGTATGATACTTAACCCCTAACGGGAAGGATTGTGCCTGGTGTTCATATGATGAAATCATAATCTTTCAGTCAGTTTAATTGAAGTCTGGAGCTGGCATGTCAGTTAACTGCTAGTAGTCTGTTGTTATTTATGTATTATTGTCATTTTGTTTATTTTCTTGAGTTACATCTTCTGACATCAGACTCGGACTTCTCTTGAACTGAATTTTAATGTGCGTATTGTTATGCGTTTACTTTTCTACATTGGCTAGAGGTATAGGGGGAGGGTTGAGATCTCACAAACATGTTTAACCCCGCCGCATTTTTGCGCCTGTCCCAAGTCAGGGGCCTCTGGCCTTTGTTAGTCTTGTATTATTTTAATTTTAGTTTTTTGTGTACAATTTGAAAATTAGTATGGCGTTCATTATCACTGAACTAGTATATATTTGTTTAAGGACCAGCTGAAGGACGCCTCCGGCTGCGGGAATTTCTCGCTACATTGAAGACCTGTTGGTGACCTTCAGCTGTTGTTTTTTTCTACGGTCGGGTTGTTGTCTCTTTGACACATACCCCATTTCCATTCTCAATTTTATTCATTCGATTCGAGTGTCACTGAAAAGTCTCTTGTAACCAAAACGCACGTCTGGCGTGCAACATTTCGGTTCTGGTCTCTATAATGAGTTTTATTATATGGACAATGACACATATTAATCAAATTGTAATATCTATTGTGAAACATCAAATTTCGACAAAGAGCGTAAACGTTAATGTTTCATAGTCCATTACAAGGAGATTACCAGTAAATTAGACACAATAATGTAGGTATGTTAGGAGTGGGAAAATTTACAGAAAATCTCATATGCATGCATGACATAAAATAAAAACCTAGGCTTTTATTCATTTCTATATCTTTTATCTTAAAAGCTGATGATGACCCTGGCACCCTTCAAAAGGAGAATGAAGAACTGGAAGATTTATACACGTGCAAAATATGCTTGGACGAGAAGGTTGGGGTAACTTTTCTACCGTGCGGACATTTAGTTACCTGTAAATCGTGCTCTCCAAAACTTCGGAAATGCCCGTTATGCCGGAAATTTATCCGTAGTACAATCACAACTAAGATATAGTACAAATAACACTTATCGTGTAGTACACGTTGAAGAAAGCTTTCAGTAATAGTATTTTATCGGTAATACTTTATTACGTATCAATGTATTAGTAATATTGGATTTCAGGTTAGATGATGCTTATAATGGGAAAAAAAAAGAAATATTGTTTTGTGTTTCCAATGTTCATATTATTGTTGTTTCTTTACAATTGCATTTTTAACATTGTATATAATTTTGCTTTAATAGTAGTACAGTTTTTAAATTCAATTGATTATTTTACCTGACAGAGTTTTGAGGTAATAATATTTTACCTGACAAGTTTTGGGGTTATACTATTTTACCTGACACAGAGTTTTGGGGTTATAATATTTTACCTGTAAGAGTTTTGGGTTTATAATATTTTACCTGACATAGAGTTTTGAGGTTATAATATATTCTTTAAGATATAGATATGAATATGTATACTGATGAGTGATGTTAGTATTTTGTTTTTAATTAAATGAAAATGTTTAATATTAAACTGAAAAAATGTAATTTGTTACAATCGTAAAGCCAATAGTTGCTTAAGAGTGAGACATTTCGTTAACAAAAACCACACTAGATACAATATGAGAATATAGATGTTGTGCATGTTGTGTTCATGAGAGTTTAAGCAATAATATTAATGATAAAATCAAGCTATCATAAAACGTCTGAATGAATAGTGTTTGGCAATGTATCTTACATTTTCGATATGATATAAATATATCTACTGCATAAGATCATGCATTCAATGCGCCTTTCTTTTTAGTCAGGAACATTCAAATCCACTCATTTGACGTCTAAGGATTTATAAGACCAAAACATATCATAATTCTTAATTAATCACCAAATAATTATCGAGATTATTTGTTATGAATCATGCCTGTAACAAATTATTGAGATTGTTATATCCTTGGTCCATCGTAAAATATTTTATATTTTATATTTGTTGTTTTCATAACTGTTTCATGCTGTCACTATTTATTGAAATGACATAATATCGTCGTCATAAAGCAGATCTTCAAGTGTTTCTGTTTAAATTTGTTTCCAAATTATTTTCGATGATACCGAGCTTAACATACACAATGGACACCAGTTTATTATTAGAAATATGTTTTACCGTTTCGATGTTTGATTGCTATTTTTGTCATTTACTTATCCTCAATTACCTTGTCACATTTTTAATTATCATAGAATAATTGTGTAAATGCCTAGATCAAGTTTGTTCAGCGACGTTCCTTTTTGAATTTCCCTCGGATTTCAGTATTTTTGATGATTTTACTTTTTAATACATACTAATAGCTGCTATTGGTCTAATATTAAGCTGTGCATATACAAGCGAACACAATTGTAGAAAACATGAGGCTTACACATTAATATGTTTATTTCTCATATGATACTTCTAAAAAGAACAATGACTTTATTTTACAAATAGCAAAATGCATTATATTGAGCATGTTAAGTGAAGTAAAATAATGACCAATAATGTTCACAAATAAATAAACTAGCAACACAAAAAAAAACCAGACGAATAAGAAAGTAGAACAATAAAATCTTTTAATGTGTCTAATAATTGCATATTGTTTAGGTAAAAATCTCACGAATTGTTAACACCATAAGTCCTAGTTGTGTAATTTTCTGCCACTAAAATCGTTTGCTTGATGACTGCAAAAGGCGGAATTCTTTATAAAATGCTTCAATATCAATGTTTTGGATACAAATAGATGAACGCATAGGACACTGGAATTTATAAGTGTACACATATTCCAAAATAAGTGATTGCAAAACTGCATACATAATTATGTAGAAAAAGAAACTCTGCGCATGTTACTATTCTGTCAAGCACGAATTTGATTGCTCCGAAAAATAGAAACTCATAGCATGCATGTATATCTCGTATGATAATACTATAATTTAGATGCAAAATAGCTACAAAAACGGTTCCAATTTTTATAAACCAGATATTTCAATAATACATATCTCTTCAATAATACTCATAGCAAAAAACATTCAAACAATACCAAAAAAAAAACCCACCCACCAACTAAGAGCTTACAAATAGGAGGACAAAGAAGAACAGCAAAAAGAAACAAAAAAAAACAACCCACAAATGATGCGAAAGTCAGAGCTATGCATAAGGAAGATGTAATGTGAATATGAAAAACGAAACAAAAATCGTTTCTTTATTCGTTTAAGAATAATAGACACACCACATACATAAAAACAAAATGTCTATAATAGAGGTAAAACATTACATGTTAAGACTGGAAAGACATTCTTAATTCGTTATTTTTGACTTTGCATTAGTGTTCATTAGTTGTAGGTAAGCGTAGATCGGTACTTTGTGTCTTTCAATGTCAGTTGTGTTGGTGTTTGAGATCGATATGGTGATTCCAACTATTTTGTACTGTTATAACAGATTGTTCGTATGTTACTCATTTCACCACTATCCAAGTTTAGGAAGGGTTGACCACTCAAGCATAAGTATTTCAGCCACTAAACACTGTAATCTATTCCCGGGGTAGAAAATATAATGCATTTCGATCAATTCCAAGTTTTCAACCAGTTAATATATTAATATTATGAAAAAGCCAATGTAACCATCAGGGAGAAAACCTCGACCAGCAGCGCATATTTGTTTTACACTGCATTTTTGTAGATTATATCTTAAAAGACAAAGCAAAATAAAAAAAGTGATAATATTCCTATTGCCAAACCTGGAAGCTATCATATCTCAACATTTTGTATGCCATTGACCTACCAATGATTTGTTATGCTTTATCTCCGTATTTTTATTGCATCTTTTGTCTTTATCTATGGTTTGGTCAACTTAAATACATTAGAAATATATGTGGTGTATACGTTAATGAGACTTCGAACGAACTACACACATCTATAAATCAATAAAGTGAAGAAATATAGTAGTTAAATCAGTGTTAGTATTTAATATGAATTATATAAATATAAGAAGAAGTGGTATGAGTGCCAATGAGACAACTCTCAATCCAAGTCACAATTATTATAAAAATAAACCATTTTATGTCAAAGGACGGTCTTTAACACGGCGCTTTGGCTCACACCGAACAGCAAGCTATACACATGAAAAAGGTAGGTCTCCATAGATGATTAGTGTAAAACCATACGAATATGTGTCTGTTATAATCATTGCATTCATAACTTGCAAGTTATAAGTTATAAAGAATAGCGATATTGAAAGTCAATTCCTTTCATCTTTTTGGCAAACAGAGCATCAAATTTCTCATTGACAGCAACGGTAAAGAAGTTTTTCCAGTCTCCAACCTCACCTGTTGAATAATAATGATATATGTACATTATGTATGCACTGTTAAACATAGACAAATAGCACGTGAAAAGGTATAACAGTAAAAATGATCAACAAAAGGAGAAATAAAAGCTTTGTTAAAATCAGTAATGAAAAAATAAAAAAATGATACCAGCATTTGAATTTGAGACATAGTTTGTATCAAACAAACAATGCAGTCAGGTTTCATGCGATCACATTCAATACTGATGAAAGAGTCTGGCACTGAAACAAACGAAGGAAAGAAAAACATTTTTTTGTACTTTCTAGTAATTAAAGGAAATGATGTTTTATGTGCAAACAACCAGTCTACCAATAATCTTATATAAGAACATGCTCACATATAGGTGTTGATGTTGTTATAGAAAGTGTCATCTTGATTATTCATTCTATCTTGAAAAATAAGTGAGAGGAATGTCTTTCTTTCTTAGTGTAAAATTATCCTTTTAATAACTATATAAAGTTTCGAAAGTGAACTGTTCCAATGAATAATTTCCACTTTGTCCAAAATACTCTTTTTAAAAATTGAAGTCCGAATCCTAAAGAACCTACATTTGATTTTTTGTGGAATTTCATCTTTGCCAGGATTTTTATTTGTTCATTACAAGTAACTGCTGTCGCACTTTCCGATTCGAACTCGAATGAAACATCTGCAACATGTTTGTCTCTATCCGTTAAACAAACAAACCAACAATCAATTCTTCTTAAACATAATGTGAAGTTGGATACAGTGCAATATTTGTTAGATAAGATACACTTATATGAATGAAAATAATGTGTAAACGCAACACTTGGTTTTCCAAAAATGAAATTTATATATGAAATGATAATCTTTCAAAATAAATTGTTCTTAAAAATTAACAATTTTAACAGTAGATCGACATCAAACAAGAATGTTTCAGTGACATCTTTCGGGCGCAATAGATAAACGTCCAATGTCGAATCATCAACTCACAGACCTAACAAAAAATGTTACAACACCATGGTGCAGCGCAATCTCGACAGCGCCGTGGAATTGATCATTCCGGATCATTCCGGACGTTTAATATGATCCCGAGGAATGTTATTCCACTTGTCCCGCAAAGCAAACTCAGGCTAGCTTTATGATATTGTTAGTTGTTTTCATCGTCTAAATCATGTCAAATCTGATGCAAAATTTGCTCGATCGGACAAAAATACAACAAAAAGCATGACTTTTGGCCAAGGCGGGTGTCAAATGTCTACGAAACCATCGTTGACGGTTTTTGGTACATAATGAATGATGTTTGGTCTACAGAATTCAGTAAGGAAAGACTGGTGCTATATAACAATTTCTGCGTAAATGGTGCTTTGCTGAAATTGATCAAAAGGTTCTACCGTGACCACCATTGAACTCTTGTGACCTTTGGACAGCCATCAGAGTCGATATCGGATATGTTAAAGACCAAATGTATCGGTGTTGCTGAGCGTTTCTTGCTTTTTGTACCCCAGGATGTGGCTTATCATTAAATGATCAATTTTGGTTGAATTTATGGATGATTTTGGTTATTGTAGATCTACAACTTCAGTCTTCTCGTAATTGTATGCTGTGAAAGGCTTCATTGGATCATGCCCAAAACTGCATGTTGCTGGCTGTCAGAAAGTCCAAGCATTCAATCAGATGTTTATAGCAGTTTCTAAACAATAAGAGCGGGAAAATTCATGACACTAACCAAGCTTATAATGACAAAATCGTGAAAACGCTGTGTATGTTAAAAAGCGGTGAACTGGGTTTATGTCCGTTCAAAATAACCCTTACCTCGCATTTGTTCCAAAAATCACTCAATTGTAAAGTTGTCGACAATTGTCTTAAAAGTCATTTTCAACCAACTATACACAGTTCTAACATGATTAACATAAACATTATAAGATTTTTTTGTAAAAACAAAAGTGTTGCGTTTTCACTCAGTATACATTTATACCTTTCCTGTACGTCAAGTTTGTAATTTTCTTTTCGCTCTCTGTACTATTGATTAGATTTGTTTCAACCTTTGAAGTCACTGCTTGTTTCATGTTTTTGAAATTACATTTTACTGCTATATTTTTAAACAGGTCACTATTTTCCTCAATTTTTAGAAATGTAGCAAGTTTTGTAATCTCCCTCACCGGATTCTGTAGAAAGGAACACATTTGTTTATCATATTACGACAAGCTGACACTGTTAATGTGTTGATAGGTTTTTTAAAGCACATAAAAAATAAAGAATGAAAATTCATCTTTCAATTTACTACTTGTTATTTTAGAAAACTAGAAAACTCAGTGCTGTATCAGTAAATGCATTTTTTTGTGTTTATAAGCCTTTATATTCAATGAAATCATATCTGATTCATCGTAAAGCTAAAATAGCTAAATCAATCAATCTCTAATAACAGTTAAGTCTAATATTTTGTGTAAATAGTTTTCAAAGGTACCAGGATTATAATTTAGTACGCCAGACGCACGTTTCGTCTACATAAGACTCATTAGTGACGCTCATATCAAAATATATATCAACCCAAACAAGTACAAAGTTGAAGAGCATTGAGGATCTAAACTCCAAAAAGTTGTGCCAAATACGGCTAAGGTAATCTATGCCTGGGATAAGAAAATCCTTAGTATTTCGAAAATTTCAATGTTTTGTAAACAGGAAATTTATAAAATTGACCACATTATTGATATTCATGTCAACACAGAAGTATTGACTACTGGGCTGGTGATACCCTCGGGGATGAAACGTCCACCAGCAGTGGTATCGCCCTAGTGCTGTAAATAGTTATCAAAGGTACCATTTAGAAATGAAAAAAAAAGCTGAAATGAAATACTTCTTTCATGTCTTCATATGATAAGCAGGAAATGTTGTCATGTCCTTCCTTCAAAAACTCATACCACTGTCTTGTATAGTAAAACCAATTCAATAACGAAGATTCAACTTCTAAAATTGGTAAAATGACAGACAAACAGCAATTAAACGTAAGCAACAATTCATGTTCAATATTTTAAAATGAAAAAAATATGAATTAACCGAAGTCAAAATTAAAAAAGTTAAACTTTAATGATTCGATTTTATCTTTGCCCCTATTTTGCTTCTTTCGCATCTGAACTTGTTTTGTCAGATGCATTGACCAATATTTTGTATTCTCTATCAAAACTGATTTATTTTCAGTCCTAATCGTTTATAAAACTAACAGATTATCGAAAACTTGATTCCTGATGATTTCACATGACAAAATCTTTCAAAAATTATTCTAAGGTCAAATTTCTGTCTTGTCCTTTATGGTTTTTTTTTAAATGAACAGCAAATTAATATAAACTTTCCATAATTTAAATATCATTTAGCAATGTGTATAATAACTTAAAAACTGGACCACATTAGATAAAATGAAAAAGGAAATAATTGAATAAAACCTTATTTATCAGAGGAAACAATGTGAAACAAACCAATAGAAAATATATTTTACCAACTTACCGAATTCCATATACTTCGAGATAAATTCATTCCATTTAATTGCAGAATCTAGGAATTTATGACCCTGTAGAAACGGAAGCATTGACACTAAAACATCTTTCGGATTCCTTTGAAGGAACAGAATTTTGCACTTTTTGTCAAATGTCTGCTTGGGTAATCCCTGAGGTGTAAAATGAGTATTATAGATACGAGGTTTTTGCGAATTTCTTAGCATCTCTGCCGGGAAGAATTCCAACATGACTGAAGCGTTCTCTTTTCCATGATAATCTGCCTTTCCACTTCTAAGCATTGAAGTTATTTCCCATAACCAATGTGTTCCTATTTTAGTTTAATGCAAATGTAACCCATATAAGAATTGTAATTACAGATTAAAAAAAAAATAAATATTTACGTGTTTGTTACTATGCATTATCCAGTGGATAAGATGAGACAAGCACATTAATAATTTAGAATTTTATAACTCTAAGCAATTGAAATGTTTTTCAATAAAAAAAAATAGTATTGTTTTGTGTGTATTACATATATACTTTTTCTTTTGATTTAGTTTAGAGTTCCTTTTTAAACAATATGAAATACAGCTTATTAAGAAATCCATGTTTAAAAAACAGTAGTTGTGCTATAGAAATAATCTTCTTTAAGTCAAATTAAATATTTAAATTTGGAATATTTTGTTAAAATTTAGAAATAAAAAAAAGCAGTTATTACATTAAAATGAGAAACCGATGTTACGTGCTGTATTCTTCTCATATTAAGAAATGACTTTTGATTGCAATATAGGGCGGGAAGTTGCTTTTTTAATACCACCACTGTTCAATCACATATATACGTTTAGCTGAATTTTATCAAAGTACGCATCTTTTAAAAGAATTAGCAAATATTTGTGACTTACAGTCATTGTGAGTCAGAATACACAATTATCAATTAGACTGTTACCTTTACTAGAAGGTAACATTGGACTCAACATTTTAGTCTGATATGCGAGAATAATTGAATATATGATATCAAACCACCAAACGGGAACAGATACAATATAATGTTGAATCCACATGTTGAACAATGATCTTGAAAATCAACCCATTTTAGTTCTAAACATTTTATTTATTGTTTAGTTTACCGAAAAACAGTCATTTAACATCTTTAAGACAAACTGTTTTAGTATATAAACTGCACCTAAATCCACATCCATCTTAGAGAACTAAAAAAAAAGAACAACCCCACAGCACTAAGAATTTGAGAACAATGTATAATTTGTGTTTTTTAGCGCTGTTATCATATACCTGATTTTGCAAATGCACATATTATGATATCATCATCATCCATGTCCATATTACTGATACTCGGTATGTGTTTTCTATAATCCGGAGTTTTCCTGGCCATCTTTACTAAATGCTGTAATGCGTCTCCGTTTTTCAAACATTGTATCGGTGTACCACCCAAATCAATAGTTACAATGTCATCGTCGCTAGTAATTGGATCTGTAACATATTTTTAATGCATGAACAACATTTAGTACTGTTGATTCATTATTATTATTGGTTGGGTACCAATTTTCGTGGTTGTCGTGGGTGTAGGTGGACGACGCAATGTTCAACGGATGACACATTTCCTAAGTTCTTGTATGAAGATTTCAGCAAAATCACGTAACTAATGTTCACAAACATGCAAGTCTACCTTTATCAACGAAAATGATACCTACGAAAATAAGTGAATCCACAGTATTCCAAGTTGTAATCATAGATGTCCGGGATTTGTATATACTTTTTTTCTATATAAGTAAATGTTTGTGGTTATTGTTTACGTTACTGTTCAGCAATTTAACATATTCAAATGTCCTTTAATTAGGCAGTACTTCAGAAAGTGTATAAGACAATATGCTTATTAAGAGTGATTCAACATGTAAAAACAAAGTATCTACAGAAAAGGAGTTGGTTTCTGACATATTTGACATGTTAGTGCTTCGAAGTTACAAATTATATAATTAGGCAGTATTTTAGATAGAGTGTGAAACAATATTCAAAATAAAAGCGATTCAACATGTAAAAAAAACGTATCTTCAGAAAAGCAGTTGGTTTCAAAAAATTTGATATGTTAATGCTTACACGTGCACGTTACAATTTATATAATTAGACAGTGCTTTATAAAAAGTTTGAAACAATATTCTAATTAATTTAAAAAGTAATTCAACATGTAAAAAAAAATATCTACAGAAAAGGAGTTAGTTACCAACATATTTGATGTGTAAGTGCTTACAAGTGACAACTTATATATACATCCTGTAGGATGTGGTTATTCTTCAGATATGGCCGGAGTTGGCAAGATCACTTTATTTTTCTTCCTCACCTACTCTACTGAAAAAAACTATTAAATAGGACATAGACTTGTCAACTTGTTTGAGTCTAAAACTGTAATCGAAATTTCTGATTTACATTTCTTCACCTATCAATAAGTCATTATCAGACAAAAATAGTTGATAGTGTAGATGAAATACATTTCATATGAATTGAATGATTTAAAAAAATGGTCAAAACGTTCTTAAGGACAGAAAAAGGCCACATCAAAAATTTTAAAAACAAAATCGACGACAAAACAAACAATTCAAGGCAGCACTATTTATACATGCTATTGATGACACAAAAAACCGAAACACATGAACATGACTTAAAATTTAAGTTAATCTCATATGATCGTGAAAGGCAAGCTTGTCATGTTCAATTTCTACCATTCGTCGTGTTTATTATAAATATTATAAATGGCAAATTTTTATTTTACAACCAAGAAAACTTGGGTTTTAAATTAGTTTTAACAGGTTTATGACGAGTGTTGCTTACCAAAGTCATATTTTATTTCAGGTTTCCATTCAGAAGAGGTATCACCATCTAACGTTCTGTCTCCCATTATAAAAGCCTAACATCTAAAAATAATCAAAAATATACAATAGGGAAACAAAATATACAATAGGGAAACCAAATTGTTTCATTTCTACTTATAACATCCTACCTAACTTAAACACGTTTAACAATCATGCTATGCCATTGATTACTTATTCAAATATATTCATACAAGTATGTGACACGGATAATCAAATTCATAGTTCAAATATCAAATATATTATAACAAAGGACTTTTTTTTTCATTTAATAATAACTATCAATTTTGAAAAATGACTAATAACCAAAAAAAGTACAATTTAATTCCTAAAATGTTACATCGATATACGTGTTAAGGTTAAAATATAGTACAGTAGTCCTTTCATAGCAATATTGTTATGACCTTATAAATCACTCGACACATATAAATAACAATGGAACACGTTAAAACTGCTTTTAAGATAACAAAAACACCTTTTGAGATGATATAGTGCTAAATATCTAACTGTTTATTTGAAAAATAGTTCATAGGGATACAGTTTAATTTTATTTGTAAACAATGAAGTGTAAATATACTTTATCGATTGGTTGTACCTCTAGAAATGTGAAGTTATTCAAATGCAAATATCAATAACAACAACTTCATAATCTGTGTGTTTCCTCTTTCCTAATTGAAGAATATACGAGTGCACATTTCTTTACTATGAATTCCTTATAGAGGATGCATACGTAGTACGGAGAAAAAGCCTTAGAAAACATGTGTCAGGAGATTCAAATGTTATTCCTTGAAGTCAACGTGGAAATGTAGACTTCATTTATCTATCAGCTCTCATTTAGCTTGTATTTTTTTACAGTTGCCATAACAAAATAAATTTAAACAATACCGATAAGACATAGATATATACTCTAAATATAGGTATAAAAAATAATATGAATATCATGCACAAGATGTTTCGTATATTTGATCGAAATAAAGATTGAGGACGATTTATTTAAATTTGATAAAAGTTATGTTTTTGGAAGAAAAGAAACACAAAGAAAAACGACATCCCATGTTTATAAAAGCAATTAACGCACTTGTTTATACTTGCAATAAGCGCATCAATTTGTTGTTTAAACGTTTTTATTTATTTTACCATGATTCGTATAATAATTGTTGATGTTTTATAGTCCTGGCACATAATGAAATATGTGCAAGGAAGAATGTTTTATACAAGCTTTACAGTATGTACATTGGATCTTAATATTCTAGATACTTTGCAGGAGTTCCGTTAAAATATTTTGCTTGCGGATTTTACAATACCTACCCGACATTTGCATATAACCGGTATGTGTGTTTCCCACAGTTACATTAAGATAAGAAACGTGCATCTAAAATGCCTTGATTTTTCCGGAAAGAAAAATAAAACATTACCCGATTTATAAACGATATATTACTGACTTACCGATCCTGTCAGATTTTGTTTAACATCTAATTACTTATACATTGTTCATATGATGTTATCCTCTCACAGATAAATTTATTTATATCAAACCAAATGATTAAGCATAAGACTTCTTAAATTAAGGGTAAATTTGTATTCATGAACAGCTTGAATGATGATTTTAATTTACAAAAATATTGACAACTCATTTACAAAACACAATGAAATATCACCAATAACAGGTTCAACTTAAACATGATATACAAAACCAATTATCACCTATAAAAATGCATTTGATAGTAGAAACGAATGTCACATGTGGAGCAGGATCTCTTTACCCTTCCGGTTTCCTGGGGTCACTCCAAGTTTTTGATGGAATTCAAGTCCTTGATTTTCTATGTTGTGTCTTCTGTACTTTTATTTCTGTTTCTTTTTTTCTTTATAGCCATGACGTTGTCAGTTTGTTTTCGATCTATGTGTTTGAATATCCCTCTGGTAAATTGCGCCCCTGGTTTATAGTGATACTTTAAATTAAGCAAGGTTTTACAGTCTATATATATGTCGTGTACATTTTATTATTTTGTACAGGTTATTACTTGTACAAAAACTGTGTATAAGTAACTACTTGTATGATGCCATTTTTATTTAATTACTTGTACAATATTTGTTGAGAAAAAGATAATAACTTGTACAACACAATATTTTTGACTTGTATGTGCTTCTGTTTTGCTTTAAACAAAATGTTTCACTGAAAAACACCTTTCTTTGAGTAAGTCAGTCTGGGATTGTTTTCTCGATTGTCAGGTATTATTTTTCTTTAACTGTTTTCTCGTATTTATTTATTTGTTTGTTTGTTTTTGTCGAGCCTTCATCTTGAGTCGAAAAAGCGCGACATATATATCAACTAGAATAGAATGGAAGCTTGTTATGGCGAGCTGATATTCGAACTCATAAAGTCAAAATGAATTTAAAAAAAAAGACACTATATTCTTTTTATCGGCAATTTTTCTTAACTGTATGTTTTTGTTGAAAAAAATGAAGTTAGATGGAATAGTTACTTAAACTACTTTGACACGTACACAATGTTGGGATAGTTGTTCGGTTGTATGGACGTAATCGTGTGCATTTTATTGACGAATTGATGGATCGACTGGAAACATGACGTTGCTCCACTTACACTTTACGTTATGGGCTTATACTTTTGCAAGCTTCAAGTCCTATCCATGAAAATATCAAAAGTTTGAAAGAAAAAGAAAAAGGTGTCAAAATGACAGCAACGAGACTAAAGTGCACAAAACAACCAAAAGGACACCAAATGTGTTCAACACAGCGAGAAAATCAGCTCCCCCTCAACAAAATGTGTATTAGTTCAGTAAAACCGGCATCACCTTGAACACTTTTAACTCCAAAATATACAAATGAACTAAAATGAAAAAGCAAACATACAAGACTTTCAAAGGCCAAATGTTCCTGACTTGAGACAGCACGGCCGTTGAATACTGCAATCCAATTAATTTTCCCGGATACTTTATTTCGCGAAAGTAGCGAAATAAATCGTATGCGAAAATTAATTGGTTTACAGGATGTTATTTAATACCACAACCCTTCCCATGTTCTTTAGCCACTGTAGAATGAACAAACACAAAACAAAAAACACATTAAAACAAAATTTAGAAGAATTCATAGTCCGATGACAGAAAAGATAACAAACGAAACAAAGCAAAATGACAATGATACAATAAAAAGATAACAGGAGACTAATAGCAGTAACTGACATTCCAGCTCCAGACATTGGTTAAACTGATTCGAAGATGTGTTCATCATATGAAAACCAAGTAAAGGTCCCACTTGAAAGGTTTAGTATCATACCGTAATAATGCATGACCCGTTTCATGCCAAAAACTGGTTTCAGAATAAGACCAAAGATCATATGTGTTAATCAATATCAATACCAAAATATGCCATCTTGAATGATCTGAAAACAATATCGATACCAAATCTCTACTGAATAAGTCTTTTGAAAGTTTGGTAAAAACTTTATTGCAATATTAAATCTTAATATTAATGTTTTTATAATCTTGAAGGCGATCATTATTTGGCAAAATGTTAATCTTAAATTATGCAGTTTGGACGATTTACCGCTGAAGATTGCAGTTTGAAATTGTGTTGCAATCCTCTAAAATGTAATTAATCATCAGGTAAAGAACAGAACTTGGTTTACAGAAAATCTCTGTCATTGTTTTTTTTTTTAAAATAGTACGTAAGTCAGAAGCATATGTACAACACTGTGTTGTTGGTACACAGTTTCTCTGAATGCGATTTATTCTACGCCCATGGGAGCGGTGCTCAGAAAATGTATCCAAAATGTTAACAGAATTGGTTCCAATTCCATGATATTCTCTTTCGAAAGAGAGGACAAACTGTTGACTTTTCAAATCAAATTTTATTTAATTATTATCAGTGATCGTAACAAACTTCGAATGAGATTCCACAAGCTGCTTATTTACAATTTCAAAAGATTGAATTGTTAAATATTTAGTTGGATAATTGTGCTTTAAAATGGGTTGATAAAAAATACTTTCGTAGTTATAGGGTCTTTTAAACGATTAATATGTACTTGCGTGCGTTTAGATAATGAACGTCTTGTTTTTTCTACGTACTGCATGTTTGTTTCATATGAGTTACTAAATAACATTGTTAGTTTTTTTACCGTAACTTATTTTTTGTAATTACATTTATCAATAGAAAGCTTACCACGATATATATAAGGAAAACTGTAAGCCATTGTTATATCCTTAGATAAGCGATTGAAGGTGGAGACATGTATATAGTTATTAAAGGTACCATGCTTAAATTTTGATATGCCAGACGCGCGTTTTGTATTCACAAGACTCGTCAGTAACGCTCAGATTAAAATAGTACCAAACAAGTTTAAGGTGAAGAGCACTGAAGATCTAAAATTCCAAAAAGTTGTGCCAAATACGTCTTAGGTAATATATTCCTGGGATAAAATAAATCATTTGCATGAGTTTTGTTTAGTTTTCATTTGTTGTTTTTGTTATCCGTATTTCTATATCTATTAGACAATAAGATGAAACAAAAATATTAAAATTGCCGATTGAATTATGTTTTGATTTTTGAAAAGCATTCTTCGTCAAATAAATGACCAAAATTTAACGACAATGCATGGATCTGTTATATTCATTGACCTTATATTTGACACCATGAATAAAAAAAAAAGAATACAAAAACCAATTTAACTAATTTTTTCCAAACATAGGAAAACTATACTTGAAATAATGTGTGGGTTACTTATGAATGAAAGCATATTAGACTGTTAGTAATAACAATAATAAAATATTTATAAGGATAAAGTTCCATGATAATATGAAATATACATATGAAGAAACAACAACATGAAACTATTTTATCAAGAATGAATTTTTATACATTGAAAGGTATTAACATATGGATACTTTTACATGTAATAATAAATTGATTTACAATTTTAGAGGTGGCATAGATGGTACAAATTGTAATGCACCAGATGCTCTTTTCGATAATAAATGTCCCTTCAATGATTCTCAGAGCCAAAATATTAAAAAATCCAAACTTATTCAATACAAATGAAGAGCTCATTATTCAAAATGAAGAGCTAAAGCCAAGCAAGAAAATCATATCTTTGGATGACCTAGGGATACCATCGAATAGAAACCCTCAACCAGACATGTAAATATCACAATAATTTTGTAAAATCTATCATTTGAATCATAGCAAAACCTAAAAGGTGATAAATTAAAAGGTGCTTAAATGATTATTATTTTCATGTAATTAAGATATCTCATGTTTCATCATCCTTTTTGTATCCCATTGCCTATTCGATAGACTTATATGGTTTCGTGGGTACTAAGTTTCGTGAAATGAGGAAAACTTACATATTCCGTGTTTCCACGAACTCAACGTAAATTAATACCCAACAAATAGTAATGAATCCACAGTCTTCATTTTTATTCATTCGTCATCCGTATACATTGGTTGGTCAACACGAATCGATCACGTCAACGAGATTTTAACCCCTCGATACGTATCACAGTTGAAGGTTAAACAAAGAGAAGGTTCATACGAATCTAATTAATTCCTTATATAATATTATGTCTCGGTTATTGTATAGAAAGGTATATACTATGAAAATTAGAGCGCGGGGCTTTGCCCCAAGCTCTTATTTTCAAGGTATATACCTTTCTATACAATATCCAATTTAGCACATATTTACAACTTGAGTAATCCTGTAATTAGTCTATTGACATGTTTTGGCTGACTGGGTGAAGCTAATGTACATAGTTCTGTAAATCTACTCACAATGATATCATTGTAAAAATGGGATTTCAAAAGGCCTTGACTTTAGAATGTAAAGAAGGTAGCTGCTGTTGTAAGTATGTTTATTGATATAAAGCTTTGTTTAACTATACATGTACTTATTTACATGGTTAGATGACAAAATTAATCACCAAGAGCAGACAATTCTTAAATTGCAGTGAAAGCTTTACATTCTTGAAAACATTTTTTTTTAATTTCACGTAAAACCTTAAACTATCTTGAAAATGCTTTTGAATGAGTACAAACAGTTGGATCCCCCTCCTACATCTTTGGTTGAAATACCTTTTAAAATGGCTGGATCTGCCACTGGTATGTACCCATAGGTAGTCTAGTGGATAGTTTATATGCATGAAATATTTGTCACTAGACATTAGGCGACCAATTATCGACCAATTTATGACTAAACATATCAAATTGCTTTATTTATAATTTCCCTTCAAAAGATTCATGGCTGACTCTTTTTGTGTACAAAGTAATTGCATGGAAGATAAAGGATTACAAATGTTAGATTGAGTTGTACTTTAATCAAGGTATAAAGCACCGTAATTATTACTCTTTATTTTAATAAAAGAAACTTTTGTAATTGTCAAAACAAAATTTAGATCAAAAGATTGATTATTAGGATGTTAAAAATCTGTTTGAAAACTAATTACAAACTATTTAGTTAAATTTGGAACACAGAATTTATTTCAAAATAGCCAGTAGCAATTTTTGTTCTTATAGCTTGATTACAATACAATAAAACCTTACCCTTGTGCTCATTCATACGTAGTTACTTAGTACACAGGAGAGTATGTACTATGAAAATTAGAAGGCAAATTCAAGCTATTTGATTGGACGAGAAGTTGTAAGTATGTGCTAATTGGTTATAAGCCGTAGTATATATATGTGTCTGTTATAATGATTGTATTCAAAATATACATGCTATAAAGAATAGCGATATTTAAAGTCAATTCCTTTCATCTTTTTGTCATACAAAGCATCGAATTGTTCATTGACAGCAACGGTAAAATAGTTCTTCCAGTCTCCAACTTCACCTGTCAAAGAGTAAAAACTGCTGAACATGATAAAATTTGGATAAGTAGAGGAATTATCATAATATGAATAACTTGAACAATATAATCATTTATTAAATATATGTTTGTATATTGTGTATGAAATATTTTTATTGCAATCAATATGTGACACTTTAATAAACAAATTATTATTATAAAAAAAAGAAGATGTAGCATATATGTCAATGCGACAAATCTCCTCAGGGGACCAAAGTAACACACAAATTATCAACTATAGATGACCATACGGCCTTAAACAATGAGTTAAGCCAATACCGCATAGTCATATATAAAATGCATCAAAATAAAGAACAATTCAAACGAGAAAACTAACGACATTATGTATTCATGAAAAATGAACGAAGCGCAAAGTTATTGATAAAACATGAAAGATTATACTGACAAAACTGTTCATCACTGAAATAAATGAATGAGAGGCACACACATTAAAACGATTCTTCTGATATCTACATGCTATTGGTTAAAAGAAGTGTTGTTTTATGTGTTGTTCTCAATAAAATAAGTTTGCAATATTTTCACAATTTTTCTTAATCTTAAGCGCTGAATTATTTAACTGGTCAATAGTTTTCAACAAATGGACCCGATTAAACTATTTGACCTCTAGCGTCATCATATTTCGTGGAATTTCAAATGTAGCTACGCATTAGCTAATTTTGAGAAGGCCGCAGTTGTTAGAACGTTGCTTTTTAGCTTCTTTGTATCTAGGTTTGATGTCAGTGCAGAACAAAGCATTACCATTCATTATATATTTATATTCAACTCATACCCAGCCATTTAGTATGAAACATACATATAGGTGTAGATTATGATATAGGATGTTTTATTTGGAGTATCAGTTGTGTCCTGAAAAAAAAACCAGCATAGGTTTTTTTTATTTTTTTTTATTTTTATAGTTCGTTCTTATGTTGTACTGTTATACCACTGTCCCAGGTTAGGGGGAGGGTTGGGATCCCGCTAACATATTTAACCCCGCCACATTATTTATGTTTGTGCCTGTCCCAAATCAGGAGCCTGTAATTCAGTGGTTGTCGTTTGTTTATGTGATTCATATTTGTTTTTCGTTCATTTTTTTTTACCTAAATAAGGCCGTTAGTTTTCTCGTTTGAATTGTTTTACATTGTCTTATCGGGGCCTTTTATGGCTGACTATGCGGTATGGGCTTTGCTCATTGTTGAAGGCCGTACGGTGACCTATAGTTGTTAATGTTTGTGTCATTTTGGTCTTTTGTTGATAGTTGTCTCATTGGCAATCATACCACATCTTCTTTTTTATATAGTAATAAGCTTGGAACTGACTTTGTTAGGGAGGGGGGATACACTGTCCGGTATTGTCGAGCTTGAAATGTAAATAAATAAGATATATTGTGAAGAATGAATGCCTCACTCCTTGGCGTAAAAGAAACCTTGTAATACATGTTTGAGGTGATTGTTGTCATATTAAAAAAGATAATCTAGCTTTTTTCATTCAATACTTGCAACCCTTGTCGTTCTTTCCGATGCATAATTAACCATCTTACACATTCGTTACATATTTGCATTTAGAAGTTTAGCAACCAACAATCAATTTCGAGGTGAAGTTGAATATAAGAAATAAAAAAGATACAAATGAATGAACAAAAAATGTGATAGAGATTTCATACCTTTTCTGTATGTGAAGTTTGTAATTTTCTGAGCCACTTCTTTATTATTGATTGCAAACGTTTCCTGCTTTGAACCAGCTGCTTTTTTCATGTTTGAGAAACTACATTTTACTGCTATATCTTTTACTAAGTCATTGTTTGCTTCGACTTCTAGAAATTTAGCAAGTTTTGTTATTTCCCCCACTGAATCCTACAGAAAAGAACAGCTGACTATGCAAATGTATTCAAAGATTCAAATCACAGTAACATTAAAACAACAATAACAAAAAACAACACCATAAAAAAAAACCAATTGCATCTTGAAAAGGATTTCTGTACTTTCTTAGAAAAAAACTAGTATCTAAAAATGCTTGTTAATTGTCTACTTTATATTCATTTAAGATATTTAATGCCACGCTTGTTTTGTTTGTTAGCGTTGATGTTAAATGAAATCATATCATTTTTATTCAATAAAAAATATGTGGTAGAAAAGGATGGTTATCATACTGTTTTGGTTTCATCTTAAGGATAATAGTTTTGGAGGGAATGAATGAATAAACGAATTTTCAAAGTGATTTTTTGTAATTCAACTAAATGAAGTGCGATATTATTGATTCTTCAATTGGACATTATCTGTCGATTTCATATTCACTAATTTGTCCGAAATTCTCATACTTGATTTGAATCATACTAAAACGTATAACAAAATTATAAGAGAGCTGAAATAAACTTCTTGTGTATCTAACATGTTTAAGTACTGTACATGCTATTTAATAAATTACATGGCTGACCTGGTTAGACTTTTTACCAAAGAAATAATTATAATAAACATAACTTTAAATATAGATGGGAGGAAAAATCGTTCAATTGAATTTTACTAGGTCTGTTTGAGTTCATTCTGTTGGTTAACAATATGTGTTATCGTGACTTTTACCTGTATAAATATTAGTATTTGAAATTCGAATCAGAAAATCAAATGATTTATCAACAGTTGCCTCACTTTCGATGTTGTTATACTTATTATTTAAATAAATGAACACGCAGAATAAATTCGTAACCCATGCCAAAAAAAGTTATAATAAGAGTCGCATGAATACATATTCGAAATGTTGAATTAATCAAATGTAGTAAATATTTCAAAAGCAATGTTTCTTGGCTTTTTGGACAAAATTGTACCAATCTGGCTTGTTTTCGTTTTCTCCTTTACTTTATGATTCAACAAATCATGTATTAATAAATGTATATGTCTTGTAGCGAATGCCCATTAAATTAATTAAATACATTGTTTGATACCTTATTCTAAGTATGTCCAACACAGAGTTTTCAGATTAAAAAAATGAAAAAATGAAGGAAGGATGAAATAACATACGTCTTTTATGTCTTCATATGATAGGCAGTAAATGTTGTCATTTCCTTCCTTCAAGAACTCATACCACTGTCTTGTATAGTAAAACCAGTTCAATAACGAGGATTCAACTTCTGAAATTTGTAAAATAACACAAAAAGATAATTCAGTTACCACGCGTAAAACAACGAAAATGGGAAACGAATCAAATGGTCAACTGTCAACATTAATAATATATAAAGAAAATAAACCTTTGACCATGAAATAAAAAAGTAGTTAGCTGCATTTGTAAACGTTTGTGTTTTTTAATGTTGCTAATGTATCTTCGCTCTTCTTTTCCTTTGTAAACTATGTTTGGTCAGATGGATTGACACATATATGATATGCGTTTGACCCCGCCTGTCAACACTATAGAGCTTATAAACAAAAATAACCGATTTTGAAAACTTAATACTCGATGTTTTAGTTAGACACAGTTTAAGTATTGATATTGATCAGATATACAATTGCTCATTGTGTAATGCATATAAAACAGCAATTCATAAAATCCAAATATTTTGATCAATATTAATAACAGAATAAAAATACCATAGTTTCAACTTACCTAATTCCATATACTTGGAGATAAATTCTTCCCATTGAATCGTAGAATCTATGAATGTATGACCCTTGAGAAATGACAGAAGTGACACTAACACATCTTTTGGATTTCTTTGAAGAAACAGAATCTTGCACTTTTTATTAAATACCTGCTTTGGTAAACACTGAGGTGTGAAATGTGTATTATAAATACGCGGTTTTGGCAAAGACCTCAACACTTCTGCAGGAATGAATTCCAGCATTGCTGAAGTTTTCTCTTTTCCATGATACTGTGCCTTTTCATTTCTCAGCATTGAAGTTATTTCCCATAACCAGTGTGTCCCTGTTCAAGAAGAATTATGTTTAATACTTGTAATACACATTGCATTAAGTGATTTCAATACACATTGTATTTACTGTTTTTTTTTTTCATAAAGAGATCGTTCGATTTACTATTATATTGCATAGTTTATTTCATATTGCCAAGGATTGGAAAGTGCAGAGAGTTTCTAACAGTGCATTTTTCATGTTTTTTTTTTCTATATTTAAAATTTATTTTGAGCTTTGAAAGCTTTTATCTTAATCGTATTAGTGCTAGCAGTGTTGGTTATCTTTTGTCATACTATTTGTATGCTGTGAATATACTGAGAACCTGATTTTGTAAATGCACATATTATGACATCATCATGATCCATTTCCATGTTTCCGATACTCGGTATGTGTTTTCTGTAATCTGGAAGCATCCTAGCCGTTCTCATATTCTGTAATGCATCTCCTATCTTCAAACATTGTATTGGTGTTCCACCCAAGTCAACGGTTACAATATCATCGTCACTAGTAATCGGATCTGTAACATATTTTAAATATTTATGACCTTTACCTCTTATTTCAAATTTAGGTCATCGTAGTTCAGTATTAAGTTATAGTTATTGACCAAGCAAGTCGGTATATGTTATTTAATCAGCACATCACGAGATGACCCAATAACCCGACTGACGTAGGAGTTCGTGTTATTGGGTCATCTTGTGCTGTGCAGATTAAATTACATATACCGATTTGATTGGCCAATAGCTGTTTTAACACATGACGTTATTAATTTACGTGAACGTTTAAGAAATGTGGACGTTATTCCACAATTCACGGGTCCTAGGAAAGTTTCTTGTAGGGTAAAGAAAGGGGGAACTACGACTTTGGTAAGTTTTAAACTAATATCTCTTTGATATTTAGACTCATTCGACAAAAAAATCGAAGAGCAAAAAAGGTGAATGTTCAATATTCGTCACACGGTACACGACAGCGCTATGTTGCTGAAAATATAATGCGACTGTCGAACGACGATCACAGATGACCGGCGATTTGAACAAATGTCATGTCGCGGCGCTGCATAGATATGTCGTGGGTTATTTGTGACCAGGCCTTTACAAGTAATGACTGTGAAGTCAAAAATCTGTTGTTCAGTGGTTGTTGTTTGTTTATGTAAATCATAAGTGTTCCTCGTTTCTCGTGTTTTCCCTTATATTAGACCGTTGGTTTCCAATGTCATACACTAGTCATGTTAAGGGCCCCTTTTTAGCTTGCTATTCGTTGTGAGCCAACTCTCCATGTTGGAGACCATGTTTTGACCTACAATGGTTTACTTTAGGAAATTGTTACTTGAATGGAAAGGTGTCTCATTGGCACTCATCACTACATCTTCTAATATCTATTAACATTGTTTTGCAAATGGTTAGTATTGTCCAACAGGAGGTCTGTGTCGGACATCACTGCAATTGGCCAACACGTTAAAGCGCTAACATAGTTTGTAATATAACCGATATGTAAGCTCTGTAAATATAGCTGGCAAGGACGAGGATAGGACTTTCGACAGTCATTGGAAAGGTTTAAATGTTTTACACAAAAAAAAAATAAGTTGAACTCCGAGGAAAATCAAAACGAAAAGTTCATAATCGAATGGCAATATTAAATGATGAAACACATCAAACGAATGGACAACAAATATTCAAGCCAAACTCCTGCGTAAGGATTAGTTTGATTCTTTAAAAGGAGTTGAAAATGATAGTTTTTCTCTCTCCCTTTGAATTCTACTTTTGAATCATCAATGAAACCTGCCATTGGCCAACATTTCAGGTTACACTCACGAGTGACCTGATCCTGTTCCATAACTATAACTCTACCTTTCGATTGAAAATAGGGCTAATTATTTTTCAATTAGAGAATATAACAGCCAATGAGAAATGGGCTTGACATTTATTCATAAAGGAATAATGGCAAGTCTTGCTTACCAAAATCATATTTCAGTTCAGGTTTCCATTCAGGTGGATTTTTACCATCTAACTTTCTGTCTTCCATTAGTATAGTCTTATATCTAAAAGAACGACAGACAATTAATACACAGAATAATTTTGACATTAAGTAAAATATTTTATCAAATAATTTCTTTTAACAATTCATTACACTTTAAAAAATGTCTTTTATCATACATTTTGTTGCAATATCAGTTCTGTAAATTATGTTCATAAGACATTCATTGCTCATTGTCTGCCTTATCTCTGTAAATTGAACTTTGTCAAACGTAATTTAGTAAATAGATAAAACAATCATTATAAATGGAAGTTTCATACTGCACAACTTCACAACGTATAATACACTATACATGTAATATGAGAATATTTGATAAATCAATTATAAAAAGATGTCTATAAATTAAACATTAACTTGTTATCAAGAGGGAAATTGAAGGTGATTAAGGGAAAGATTTGAGTGTGACAGCAGATAAACATTTATACAACAAAGATGAAATATACTTCTTTAGAATTCTTAAATATGACCAACACTGGTACCATCATACCTTGAATGAAACGTCATTTGCAACATTAACCGCTTAAAGTCGAGCGTATAATCTTGTCATTTTTTTTCATTTCCAAAAATGAGAAATGGAAATTGAAATTGGAGAATGTCTCAAACAAAAATCAAAACGATTAAGGAGTAAAAAACAGCCGACGGCCACCAATTGGACTTCTACACAGCAAAAAAATCCCGTAGCCGGAGGCGAATTTCAGATGGCACCTAAATAAACTGCCTGATTCTGAGACAGACTGGCACTTAATTAGCTTTTTTTCTATTGAAGTGATTTACGATAACTATAAGATATTATATATACCAACAATTCTGAACTCAGAAACGGTAATTTTACAGTGTTCGATTAATTCACTGATTTAAAACTATAATGTCACCTTTCAAAAAAAAAATAATTCAGACTTGATATACACATTTTACAGCTCTGCATCTTTTGTATATCAAGCTTTGGATTTCAAATATTTGGCCATGAGCATCACTAAAGAGACATGTCTTGTCGAAATGCACATCTGGTGCAAAATAAAAATGGTACCGTTAATTCTATTACTACCACTTGTTCGATGCCTCTGCTATTGGACTATTAGTCCCCAAAGTTATCACCAGCACAGTAGCCAGTACTTCGATACTGGCATGCAAATACGGATTTTTTTGTGTAATTAAAATTTACTGTTACAAAATATTAGAAATTAGTGTAAATTAAAACTGTATCTCCCTCATGCAAAGCTCGGATTCCTTCAACGGACTTGGATATACTTTTTTGACCTTTTAGATTTTAACTCTTCATCTTTAATATAAGCTTTGGATTTCAAATATTTTCTTGATATGGTAAGATTGCCAATATAATTACACCTTATGTAAGATTCCTGGGTTTTGGTTGGTTGATAGCCAGTGTATTTTTCACCAATTTACTGTTCTAAAATGAATATCGTTCATTGATAACGCAGTCGGGGTATTTGCAAAAAGAATATGCCCTTTTTACCCTCTCTGCCTTGGTATTTGCCAAAAAATACTCTATCCGTCTGAACGCTTGTAACCTCACGATCATCAATGCGTTTTTGAACATTAACATTCGGTGTAATTAAACAGATATAGCATGTTCTTGAGGGATATTTGCGAAAAATACCAGTCTTGAGAATGAATTTAGCTCGCCTTCCGGCTCGCGAATATCACCATTCTCTCGACTGGTATTTTTCGCAAATACTCCTCCTTAACATGATATATATGTTTATTATTCTAAATCTTCACTATTAATCAAATGACATAACATTTACAACTGTATATAACATAACGGTTTTAAACAATGAGCGAAACCCATACGTCATAGTCAATCATAAAAGGTTATGGAGGGGCAACTGTAAATTAATTCATACGAGAAATCTAACGGCCCTGTTTATATACAAAATAATGATTGAAAAACAACGTATAACACATGCATACATGAATTACATGCCGTTGACTTATCACAATGTATTTTCCTCAGTACAACTTGTATTGTATAATAGTTGAACAAGAATCAACTTTAACTTTGTGATTAGAATATATAAATACGACGACCTTATTTACGACCTTTTGCATTTATTAAGGTTAGTTACATGTCACAAACTATTTTATTTAAAATAAAAGAATATGAAGAAAAAACGAAGTTGTGGACTGTATTCATAAAAGAAATAATATATTTCAAAAGCAAAGAAGAGTTCTAATTTGACCTAAACAGTGTCAATGATTAGAAATAATATGCAATTATGCAGATACACTGTAAGGCATGTGTAGATAGATATAGCGGATAAAAAGATACTATTACGCTAGAAATTTTTAACAGTCGTGAGATTTGAAAAAAAACATTGGTCATTTGAAGAATACAATCATAGGTTTATTTCAATTTTAAAACTGAATAATAATTCTAAATGGAAAAATAAATCAGTCACTAATTGACATGGTTTAAATATCATTATAATTACAAATGTGTTGTCTACCATGACAACAGACCTGATGTGAAAGTATTACTCAATATATTACTACCGTAACAACTGGCTTAACTTCTTAACATTGAAAGATAATGATATGGCATATATTACTTATATCATGTACATTGCTAATATATTACTACCGTAACAACTTGCTTAACTTCTTAACATCGAAAGATAATGATATGGCATGTATTACTTATATCATGTACATTGTTCATATATTACTACCGTAACAACTTGCCTAACTTCTTAACATTGAAAGATAATGCTATGGCATATATTACCTATATCATGTATATGTACCTGTAACAAACTATAAATACACATAAGACATGGATACCCAAATTCGTAGTTAAACAAATATATTAAATCTTAAAATATCATTAAAAACATTATTAAAATTTAAAGTTTACCTCATTAAATATTATGTTGTAATACACATCTTGTAGTATTCATTTAAAAAAAAACAATAATATCGGAAGAACTTACCAATAATGAATCGTGAAATGCCACAAAAAATTACACGTTCAGAGTCAAAATCAAGAACAACATAATATCTGTTTGACCTAATGAATCACTAACTATATATAAATATAGATGAAGTACTATTGTACCTGATTGAGGCAAATGATGATTGACAGTAAGGAACATATTCAACCGTATTATTTGAAAGAATAGTTCATAAAGAGACAGTTTCAATCTTACAATGTGTAACAGTCCCACCGTTTACAGAAGCAAAGAAAACAATATGAGCAAACGTATATATCCTAAGAATGTTTGCTTGTCATGTTTTGGAAATTTTGACAGATTTTCGAAATCCTCTGGTTTTATCCATTTAAATTCCTTAAAACATTTTGCCCATTAACCCCCATTTGTCTTTTAATAAATCTTAGGGAGCGTTCAATATTTATCAGATGGATGGGCCGGTGCAAAATGGGGCGGGGCATGCACTTTTTTTTGTGGTAATATTTGGATGGGCCAGAACTTTTTTTGATATATATAGTGGATGGGCTAGAACTTATTTTATTGGAATAAATTTGCTCTCAATTTTATCAGTGTGTAAGAAATTTCTTTTGCAGGCACAAAAAACATAAGGGACATGGTCTCAACAGTAATTTTCAGTTTAGGCAAAATCCAGATAGTCATCTTTAAATTTTTTTATAACTTTTTCAAATTAGCATGGATTTTCATAAAACTCTACAATTATTTCATTTATAAATTAATCTTACAGAATACCAGGTTGTTTGGTAGTTTGGTGAATTGCTGTCATTCTATGGAATTAATAAATAGGTTTAAAATAAGCTAAATTTTTCAGTTTGGACTAAATCCAGATAGTCATCTTTAATTTTTTTCATAACGTTTTAAATCAACTGGCATTTTCATAAAACTTTACAATTATTTCATTTATATATTGATCTTACAGAATACCAAGTTGTTTGGTAGTTTGGTGAATTGCAGTCATTCTATGGATTTAATAAATAGGTAAAAAAAGGCTAAAATTATCAGTTTTGGCTAAATCCAGATAGTCATCTTTAGTTTTTTTCCTAACTTTTTTAAATCAACATTGATTTTCTTAAAACTCTACAATTATTTCATTTATATATTGTTTTTACAGAATACCAGGTTGTTTTGTAGTTTGGTGATTTGCTGTCATTTTATGGATTGAATAAATAGTAAAAAAAAAACTAAATTTTTTTTAGTTTTGGCAAAATCCAGATAGACATCTTTAATTTTTTCCTAACTTTTTAAAATCAAGTGGCATTTTCATAAAACTTTATGATTATTTCATGTATATATTGATCTAACAGAATACCAGGTTGTTTGGTAGTTTGGTGAATTGAAGGCATTCTATGGATTTAATAAATAGATTAAAAGAAAGCTAAATTTTCAGTTTTGGCTAAATCCAGATAGTCATCTTTAATTTTTTTCCTAACTTTTTAAAATCAACATGGATTTTCATAAAACTTTATGATTATTTCATGTATATATTGATCTTACAGAATACCAGGTTGTTTGGTAGTTTGGTGAATTGCAGTCATTCTATGGATTTAATAAATAGATTAAAAGAAATTCTAATATGACGTCCTTATTACGCTTTGTAAACAAAGCCGTGTTCTATATAGCTAATGAGCATAACAAATATGTTTGACACATGCGCACGAACTTACTGTGTATATTAACGTTATTTCCATCGTTATCCTTTAAAATGTATACATTTAAGAAGCTAACATAAACTTTTATTATATATTTTTATAAAACAACATATATTTACCCTGCTCGTAGTTTTTAAACTTATTAAATATGATATGTAATGCACAGACTCCTCGGGGATGAAACGGGGAAAAGCCAAACATTTTTACGGTATTGCTATACGCTTCGACCTATAAACATACTGTATTTGTCCTATTAGAATCGAAATAATTCCTTTGTGTCATGCTCTATGCTCATTTTAACATGGGTAGGCATTATATTTGACCACATTTTACACCTCGCTAACGCTCAGTGTAAAATATCGACAAATATAATGCATACCTATGTTAAAATAAGCATAGAGCATGACACGAAGGAATTATTTCTTAAGCTAAATTTTCAGTTTTGGCTAAATCCAGATAGTCATCTTTATTTTTTTTCATAACTTTTTTAAATCAACATGGATTTCATTAAAACTTTATAATTATTTCATGTATATATTGATCTTACAGAATACCAGGTTGTTTGGTAGTTTGGTGAATTGCAGTCATTCTATGGATTCAATAAATAGATTAAAAGAAAGCTAAATTTTCAGTTTTGGCTAAATCCAGATAGTCATCTTTAATTTTTTTCCTAACTTTTTAAAATCAACATGGATTTTCATCAAACTTTATGATTATTTCATGTATATATTGATCTTACAGAATACCAGGTTGTTTGGTAGTTTGGTGAATTGCAGTCATTCTATGGATTTAATAAATAGATTAAAAGAAAGCTAAATTTTCAGTTTTGGCTAAATCCAGATAGTCATCTTTAATTTTTTTCCTAACTTTTTAAAATCAACATAGATTTTCATAAAACTTTATGATTATTTCATGTATATATTGATCTTACAGAATACCAGGTTGTTTGGTAGTTTGTTGAATTGCAGTCATTCTATGGATTTAATAAATAGATTAAAAGAAAGCTAAATTTTCAGTTTTGGCTAAATCCAGATGGTCACCTTTAATTTTTTCCTAACTTTTTCAAATCAACTGGCATTTTCATAAAACTCTACAATTATTTCATTTATATATTGATCTTACAGAATACCAGGTTGTTTGGTAGTTTGGTGAATTGCTGTCATTCTATGGATTTAATAAAAAGGCTTAAAAAAGCTTAAATTTTCAGTTTAGGCTAAATCATTGGATAGTCATCTTTAAACTTTTTTATAACTTTTTTAAATCAATTTAGATCTTCATATAACTCTACAGCTATCTCATTTATATATTAATCTTACAGAATGCCAGGTTGTTTGGTGTTGTACTGTCAAATGTACAGAATTAATTAATTGGTGAAAAAGGGTACATCCAAGTCAGAAATATGTCTCCCTGAATTGCTTAAAAAGACCATAATTTCGTTTTTGAAAAGTAGATTAGATAAAGGGACATTGGTATTTGAACTATATTTAACATGCTGTGTTATTAAGACAATAATTAGTAATTCAGCATATGATCATATTTTTACTAGTCCAAGAGTTATTGTCCCTTAGTTTAAATTATTTCCTTTATTTTAGTTCAAAATTGTATCTGAGGCTGCAAATATAAAATCAAATATATACATGTATACTCATACTGGTTTTAAAAACAATAAAATGTATGGTTCGTATACAGACATTAATATTTATATATAAATGGAATTAACCAGCACATTTTAAATTTTGTATTTACACCAAAGTCTTTTCTTTGATTTCAAGACATAAACTTGCAAACTTTCAAATAGAAAAAGAACTTTAATAATTTTTGATTGTTTTAAGCTTTAGATGGGCAAGGACTTTTTTTTTTTTAATTTTTTTAGATGGGCGAGGACTTTTTTTCAGAATTTAAAAGGATGGGCAACCACTTTTTAATGAATCAATATTAAGAATGCACCGGCCCATCCATCTGATAAATATTGAACGGTCCCTTAAACATGTATAATCATAATCCATTTGTAAAAGTCTTGTGAAATCTTGTTTATATTTTGATAGTTTTTGAGAACATTAACTTATCATTGAGAAAACTATGAAAAATCAAGAGAGAACATTTTCCCGCCAAAATTTCAACGACTTATATCTCGAAAACAAGCACTTTGACCTATATAGATTTTTGCTTTTTTTATTCTACAGTTAATCCCCTATCAATATTTACTAGTTTTATTGAAAAGTTATTTATTTTGAAACTGAGTAGCAAACATCCTTAATTTCCGTTCAGTAAAAAACTTTTAGTCGACACTTAGCTTAATTGAATGTCTCTGTGTAGACATTAGATTATTTTAAAATACAGTGTTTTCAGGTTTAAATATAATATAAGTTTATTCTACGTGTACGTCAAATAAAAAGTTGAAGGATATGTGTTATAAGAGGTTATTTGTGTCGTCTCATGCTTCATGTTTTTGCACAGCAATCCGATATGGAGAGAGAGAGAGAGAGAGAGAGAGAGAGAGAGAGAGAGAGAGAGAGAGAGAGAGAGAGAGAGAGAAGGACCCCGTGAATAATCATAATTATCCCTTTAAAGAAGTTACATTATTATAAATCAAAATCAGTATGCATTATTTGTAAACAAAACGTAGATTTATTGAGAAAGAATAATTTCACCTTACATGACTAATATTTGCTCATTTCGACGGTTTTCGGGGTGGTGAGGCTACATAACTATAATATTCATTAGACTTAATGAAAATGACCCAAGAACAAACCAATGTGTAATCGTCTTTCTAAGCTAAATACTTTCAGGGGAGACATGATTCACATTCAGTATTGTCCGACATTTGAATAATATAAATTTTATTCGACGCACGTGATTTATCAAAAATCAGTTTATTTAGAAATTGTGAAATGATTGTAATTTGTAAACTATATTTACTGGTTCATTTTTTTTTGTGAGTAATTAAAATTCCTTGTTAATGGTACGAGAATGTATCTTTAAACATAAAATGTTAGCTTGAATCAATCTTTCCGAAGTCGTTTTGGTTTTACCTCTTTGACGGTCATGCCATTATTTCAGATAATACAATAAATCAGCAAGGGGAAATAACTAGACTGATTGTGCACTGCAATAGTATGATCCAAGAACGCGGTATGCCATGAATCTACCTTTTGTATGATTAAATAATGACCACATTTTAAATAGGTATTTGATGTTACTTTAAGAACATAACACATAGCCGTCATTGGATTTTTTTCTTGAACAAACTTACGCTTTATCATGGTTTGGTTTATATAGCTTTCTGTGCTAATGGGTCTTCCTCACTTTTAAAATGGTATGGGAACTTTAAAAGGAAAAGGTTTTGACAATTAAGTTGTTGTTTGAAACATACAAAAAATGATTGTTATCCTCCTAATTCTTCGCAAAGTTATGTTTAATTTGTCCGGTTCCGTTTACAGAAATTGCGTTAGGCAACTTGCAATCGCTTTTAATAATAAAAAAAGTGTATCTTACTACATATATAAAGCTCAATGGTTTTCAAATCATACCTCATTAAAAACTGTTTTATTTCCGATATCATACATTGCAGTAGATCTTCGACCGTTAAATACATCATTATATATTATTAACTGTTTAATCTCAACATTTAAGCGTATCATCACAATATAGATATAATTTGTTAAACTTATTTAGTCGAGCAAATATTATACATTTATTTCCCGTGTCGGAGGAAGATATGACGATTTGTTCATCTAAGAATATTCATTTTACACGAGGGCTTTGACCGATTGGAAATTTATTTTTCAAAGGCAAAGGGAAATGAATGTGTTCTTCAACTGCATACATTATGCTTTGTTTACAATCAATACATTAAATATTAATTTATTTTGCACACATTTATTTTACCCGCTTGTTTTTGTGAGTCAAACTAAACACGACATATCCATTGGTGAACAGTACGGAAAAAAAATTATCAGTCTTTTGTTTTATCGTCTGAAATAAGTTTGAACATGATAATGATTTTTGCTATCGCAAAGTTCAAGGTTGCAAACGTTATGCACATTTACCACGCGTAACGCCGCACAAAGTCATCCCGACATTTAGAGGGGAATATTATCCTCAGAGTGGAATATGAAGATTTGTCCAATGACACGTGTGATTGTCTCAACCAATCAAATATTGTTTAAACAGTAACGCATTTCAATAATAAATGTCTCTTCAATGACTCTTAGAGCCAAAATATTAAAATATCAAATCTTATGAATACAATAAGCTCATAAATCAAAAGGGAAAACCAAAACCGAGCAAGAAAATCAGAGATTTGAATTACTATGTATGGAAACCATCGAAAGGAGACGTCCACAAGTACTGTATGTAACACTATATTTTTGTAAAATGTTTTCCATCGAAATCATAGCAAAACACACAAGATGACTTCATTGATGTTTTCATATCATTAAAAAATATATTGTATCTCATAATTTCATAGTCCTTCCTGTGTACCGTTGCCTATACATGAATTTAATTTGTGCTTTATCTATTTAATTCATTCTTCATCCATATTAATGGCTAAAGCCTTTTACAGCTGACTATACGGTTTGAGATTTGCTCATTATTGAAGGCCGTACGATTACCTATAGTTGTTAATTTCAGAGTCTTTTGGTCTCTTGTGGATGGTTGTTGAATTAATAACCATACCACATCTTCTCTTTAACACAACACATCACATCACAATTAACGGTTACAGAAAGAGAGTGTATATTCGAAACGAATCAGTTTCTTATATAGCATGATTTAATAATAAGTCAGTTATTATGTCCGTCTTTTATAATGAGCCAATTCATAAATTACATGTTATAAAGAAAAACGATATTTGAAGTCAATTCCTTTCATCTTTTTGGCAAACCGAGCATTGAATTTCTCATTGACAGCAACGGTAAAGTAGTGTTTCCAGTCTCCAACCTCACCTGCAAAAGAGAATGAAGAAACTCAACATAATCAAAAATTGCATTAGTAGTAGAATTACAGCAACAAAATATTAAAAACAAAAACGATTGTAAAAAATAGTAGTAAAAACACGAAATATAGAAAGATGCAGTTGGGTTTTAAAAACGAGGTGTGTCAAGCAAATAATGCAGGAATATTTTCTGCCAACACGTTCGATACTTGCTAAATGTCCAACACTTATTCAGAAATACATAAGGAGAAACACATACTAGTATACCAAATATTCGGATAATAACTTGTTGTTAATAAAAGAGGGTGTTGTTTATGCGTAAACCACCTTTCAACATGTCACACGAATAAGAAAAATGCACATATAGGTGTTGATTTTGATATAGAAAGTATATTTTGAGTAGTTGTTCTGTCCTTACCTAAAAACAATAAAATTGTAATCCTGGGAATAGCTTTGCTGTAAGTATCAACACTGTAACGACAGGTTTAACTGGGAAATTTAATCCGAAACCTGATGTAAGGGGCTAATTATTTCCTTGCAACAATCGTTAAATATTCCGTATCTGATATAAATTCTATAATCTGGTGGCAGAACAAATTTTGAACTCGAATTTATAATAAATCATTTTATCTTATTTTTATTCAGTTGCATATACGTCATCATCTAAAAGTCTATATAGAAATATGTTTCGAGCACTTGCAAGTTCTAATCTAACCACTTATAAAGGACTTATTCTAACGTTAACGAGGCCGGGATGTGGTACCGGTACTTTATCTCCAACAAATATATAATTCAAATAACGTTGTATATCATTAAAAAAGAAAAAAAGTGTGATAAAGATTTTCTACCTTTTCTGTACGTGAAGTTTGTAATTTTTTTAGCAAGTTCTTTTTTAGTGATTGCAAACGTTTCCTGCTTTGAACTCGCTGCCTGTTTCATGTTTTTGAAACTACATTTTACTGCTATATCTTTTACCAAATCACTGTTTGCTTCAACTTCTAAAAATTAAGCAAGTTTCGATATTTCCGTAACTGGATCCTGTAGAAAAGGACAGACTGGTTTAATCAATGACCATCAGCTGACAATGCAAATGCATTGTAAGATTTAAGTCACATTAAAAAAAAGAAAAAAAGGAAACAACAACAAATTTACTACTTTCTTAGCAAAACTAAGCGTAATATCTTCAAGTGTATATTTAAGGTATCTAATACAGCACTTGTGTTGTGTGTGCTAGCGTTGGTGGTAATTGAAATGATATCTAAATTGTTTAAAGCTGCAATTGGATTTTTTAAATCTATTTGATTTCATACTGTAGGTTATAAATATATGTTAACCATCATTTTTATCGGTTTGAGATTGATTTTTTGTGGATCGGATTAGACAATTAAATAACCTTGATTCATTTTGAATTTTGTCATCTGTTTTCTTATTTAAAACTGAACAGGCATAATTCATACGTAATCAATCTCTAGCTAGAAGTTCAAATAACAAGTCACGGATTCAATTAGGTCGAATAATTCACTTGCAAATGAACAATTCATCAACGATAATTATACGCTTATTTGGACTAAATTGAAACGAACTGGCTTCAAAAAGCGAAATATTATTTCCATTTCTCACTTTATATAATATTTAGTCGCATATATAAACGTTGGTAAAAAGACAACAATATATGTTAAACTATAATAGATGAGAAAGATTGAATAAGCCTTCTGTCAACAATAAAATTACGGGACAAGAACAAATCTTTGAGCTAACATGAATTTCTTCTGCATCTTCGCCTTACTTTTCCTTGTTTTTTTTTATTTCATATATTATGGACCCAACATGAAGCTTAAACTAACAGATAATAAAAACCTCAATTTTTGGTGTTTACATAAGGCAAAATTAGAAATAAGACGATGTGGTATTAGTGCCAATGAGACAACTCTCCATCCAAGTCACAACTTGTTAAAGTAAAACAATTATAGGTTAAAGTACGGTCTTCAATATGGAAACTTGGCCGAAATGTTGATATTCATCAAACACATATTTTGTATTTGCTCATTGTGTATTATAAATGAACAGCAATTTAAGTTCAAATACCAAAATTTGAATATAGTGTAAGAAACTGTGATATGTGTAACATAACTTAAAAAAATGACTTAACACAGATTTTTATTTTTTATCTTTATTTAATCTCTTTTTTTTTCAGACAGCAGAGTACGAAAAAAACAATGACTAACATATTCTATGAACTTACCTAATTCCATATACTTGGAGATAAATTCTTCCCATTTGATCGTTGAATCTATGAAGTTATGACCCTGGAGAAACGGAAGAAGTGACACTAAAACATCTTTCGGATTTCTTTGAAGGAACAGAATCTTGCACTTTTTGTCAAATGCCTGCTTTGGTAAACACTGAGGCGCGAAATGAGTATTATAAATACGAGGTTTTGGTGACACCCTTAACGCTTCTGCAGGAATGAATTCAAACATGGCTGAAGTTTTCTCTTTTCCATGATAATCTGCCTTTCCGCTTCCTAGCATGGAAGCCATTTCCCATAACCAATGTGTCCCTGTTAAAGTTGAATATATGTTATTACATGTAATATATTAAGTGATTTTTCCTTCCAAAAATCGTTCGATTTACTATTACATTTATTATATGTAGTATTATTTTTTTCATATTGTCAAGAATAGAGAAGTGCAGAGTCTTTTTTGAAATGCTATTTTGAGCTTGGATATATAATTGTGTGCATTTTCAGCGTATAAGTGCTAGCTTTGTCGGTCATCGTTTGTAATACTTTTTGTATGCTGTAAATATGCATTGGTATACTTAGTACCTGATTTTGCAAATGCACATATTATGACATCATCATCATCCATTTCCATATTTCTGATACTCGGTATGTGTTTTCTGTAATCTGGAAATAACTTAGCCGTTTTCAAATTCTGTAATGCATCTCCTATCTTCAAACATTGTATTGGTGTTCCTCCTAAGTCAACGGTAACAATTTCATCCTCACTAGTAATCGGATCTGAAATAAATGTTGAATGGTTCTGTAATGTTTATAACCTGTTTCTAGTATTTTAAATTGTAATTATAGTAGTTCAGTATTTGTATAAATGGTCTATTGTCTACTGTTTGTCGTTGTTATTTTAACGTTGCTCCGCAGGTACTAAACACATATGAAAAAATACAATCTAGCAGAACTTAAGAAAAGTGCAACACACATTTTAAAAGGATTCTTAGCCATGGCGTTGTCAGTTTATTTTCGATTTATGCATTTGACTGTTCCCCTCGTATCTTTCGCCTCTTTGTTGAACATATTAAAAAAGCAAGACAGCAAGTTGGTTACCAACATATATGTATGTGTTACATTTTGTGTAGTGCTGACACGTTCCAACGTAAAATTGTGAAGCCACGGACTAAATAAAGAATCATTCCACGTCTGTTAGATCTTTATTGAGTTAGATATGAGCAGATTCAACCTATTTTTAGAAATTGAACACGTTGAAAGTACTGTCAAGCATTAAATATGTGTCGGACAAAACTGCAAACAGCCAACACATTAAAATGTATTTATATAAAGAGGCTGATCGAGTATAAAGAAATTGCGTTCAGGTATTCCTGAGGGATTTGTCATGGAAATATTTGTTGCTTAAACATTTTGCAATATATCCGATATGAAGCTCTGTAAATGGAGCTGGCAAGGATGATGATAGGAATTTTGACATCTAGTAAAGATATTTTGACAGCAGACTGGATATAGCTTTGTGCAGGCAAGCCAAACTCCTTATTAGTTGTTTTTTGTTTTATTTAAGAAAGGGAGTTTGACAGATGACTATACTTATCTTTTTCTATAAACTCTACTTGAAAAATGTATTTTGGGAGACAGAGTCCTGCTATTGTCAAGTTTACAGGTCTATAACTATAGTCGAAATATATGCTAAAAGTTAACAGCAAATATATTGCGTATGATTTGAATGATTTAAGGAGGTAGACCTAGGTTAAGGGAAATAACTCTTAAAATCATCAGTACGTTTGTTTCAACCATTTTCAAAAACATATTCTAAGCTTCTAGGTTACATAGATTATTTTCAATCTGTTTCAGGTAAATGCTTAAAAAACATTAATGAACTTGACTTTTACAAACGCTTAACTGATTTAAAGAGTTATCTCCCTGAACCAAGATCTACCTCCTTAAAAAAGAGTAAGAAAGTTCAAAAGGACAAAGAAAAACGTCTCATGAAAAACCAAAAAACAATTGATGATACGAAGAGAAATTCGAATTGACCAAACTTTCGGGTTTATCTCATGTGATCCAGAAGAATGATCTGATCCTGTTCCACAACTAACACTTGTCCTATTGATTATGAAAAGTGCTAATTCGACAATAATTTTCCTTTTAGATTTTTTACAACTGAAGAAAAAAGGGGTCTGATATTTTTTTAAAAGGATAATTTATACCAGTCTTGCTTACCAAAGTCATATTTCAATTCAGGTTTCCATTCAGATGAAGTATTACCATCTAAAGTTTTGTCTCCCATCGTAATAGTCTTTTACCTAAAAGAAAAGCAGACCATGAAGAAAAAATATTTTGACATGAAGTGATCATTTTAGTAGCAGGATCTGCTTACCCTTCCGGAGCACCTGAGATCACCCCTAGTTTTTAGTGGGGTTCGTGTTGCTTATTCTTTAGTTTTCTATATTGTTTCATGTGTACTATTGTTTGTCTGTTTCTCTTTTTCATTTTTAGCCATGGCGTTGTCAGTTTATTTTCGATTTATGAATTTGACTGTCCCTCTGCTACTTTCGTCCCTCTTTAAGTAGACAATTATGACCTATAACATGTAAAATAATTTATTACACCTTTTATGAATATCTTATCATACATGGTCCGGTGATATCAGTTCAGTTCGGCTTTGGTTATACTTGTTTGTATTTTTTTAATTTATAGCTTTTTATAGCATGTTTTTAAAAAGCTTTCCTTTTCGAATAGTTTAGCCTCGAGCATCATCGAAGAGACATAAATTGTCGAAATGTGCATCTGGTTCAAAAAAATTGGTACCGTTTATATTATCAGTAAATTATCTACATTGTACACAAGTAATGCATTGCACACATGACCTGTATGTATCTAGTTCATATTTTAGTTTTGCTGAACTATTTGAATTGATTAAGTATTTAAATAAAACAATTTTTATTAAATAAAGTTTCATATTTTGCAACGTATAATGAACTATCTAATACGATAAATATAGGAAGATGTGGTATGAGTGCCAAGGAGACAACTCTCCATCTAAATAACAATTTATAAAAGTAAACATTATATATCAAGGTGCGGACTTCAACACGGAGCATTGGCTCACATCGAACAAGGAGCTATACAGGGCTCCAAAAATTAGTATTGTAAACCATTCAAACGGAAAACCAGCGGTCTAATTTATATAAAAACGTGAAACGCGAAACACGTATGAATTACATAAACAAACGACAACTACTGTACATCAGATTCCTGACATAGGACAGGTACAAACATTTGCAGCGGGATTACACGTTTTAAAAGGTACCAAACCTTCTCCCTTTTCTGAAACAATAGGATAACATCACAACAGTATATTTGATGGACCAATTATTGAAATTGTCTATTAGATAAAACATCAATTTGTTATTCAAGAAATTGAAGGTATTAGGCAAATTAAAATAAATTGAAAGATTTTCATCCCAGCCCGCCCCTTTAAATTTTTTCACCACGATTTTTATATTTTGAAAAATGTACGATTTCCGGATTTTTTTCTTTATGTTAACGCTAACAATCGAAACTAACGTACGCTACATTTACTCTCAAACATGAACAAAGTGTCGTAGTTAGCCGAGAACCAGCTTAATTCAAAACTTCCTGTTTCAAATTTCGGTTTTCGTATTTCTTAGAGTAATCTTACTAAATGATTATTAAGTCAACATATTCTGCTGCTCTATGATGACAACATCATATATTTAGAATAAAGATCGGTTACGAGAAGGGCATGACATATTCGGGTTACGAGTGTTACGCTGTGTCCAAGAACACAAATCGCGGTATTTCACAAATGTTTGTGATGAGAACCACCTTGGATTTTATTTATTTATACAGTTACTTTGTGTCAGGAATGTTGGACTGTGAATGATTTCCAAAACATAAGAATCGTGGAACACATTGGTACAAAATCATGGCTGTAATAAATAAATTGACACAAGCATGAACTGTTATTGAGTTCAAAAAGTCGACAAACATACGCATTTGCAATTATTAGTTGGCTGATGGTATTTTCTTACAGGGTTCAATCGAACATATGTTCATATAACATACAAGATATGGTATGAATAACATAATTAAGAAAACTCCTCACCGATGATCAAATGACATAAAATGAACAACAGTATGCCAACGAATGGCTTTCAATATTGAGCAAAACCAATTAATACTGCATAGTCAGTTATAGAAGGTCCCAGAGTGAAAAATGTAAGAGAAATCTAACTTAATGATTTTTAACATAACAAAGATCGAAAAAAGTATATGTGAAAGAGCAACCAATTCGCTGTTTCAGAATTTAATGGATTCTGGGTCAGTATTCACCTCAGAAACTTACAAAACCTTTGAATAGACTTATTAAGAAGGGATATAATTACGATACTGTTGTCAAGTCATTAAAGATTGCATATTTTGGCGTTAATATTGAGTCACTGATAAGGTCTTTGCATCGGAACTAAACACATTATTTTTTTAAAAACAGTTGTTGGCATGACACGGGTTATGTTCTTCTCATATATGTTATGATGGTATGATACTAAACCCCTAACGGGAAGGATTGTGCCTGATGTTCATATGATGAAATCATAATCTTTCAGTCAGTTTAATTGAAGTCTGGAGCTGGCATGTCAGTTAACTGCTAGTAGTCTGTTGTTATTTATGTATTATTGTCATTTTGTTTATTTTCTTTGGTTACATCTTCTGACATCAGACTCGGATTTCTCTTGAACTGAATTTTAATGTGCGTATTGTTATGCGTTTACTTTACTACATTGGTTAGAGGTATAGGGGGAGGGTTGAGATCTCACAAACATGTTTAACCCCGCCGCATTTTTGCGCCTGTCCCAAGTCAGGATCCTCTGGCCTTTGTTAGTCTTGTATTATTTTAATTTTAGTTTCTTGTGTACAATTTGGAAATTAGTATGGCGTTCATTATCACTGGACTAGTATATATTTGTTTAGGGGCCAGCTGAAGGACGCCTCCGGGTGCGGGAATTTCTCGCTACATTGGAGACCTGTTGGTGACCCTTTGCTGTTGTTTTTTATTTGGTCGGGTTGTTGTCTCTTTGACACATTCCCCATTTCCATTCTCAATTTTACAGTAATATTTTCAATAGAGTACACAAAAACGTTTTAATTGGTCAAAAACATTCTAAACAATGAAAATTCAACCAATGACGTAACGTTATTTTTATTTTCGGGTACGGACAATGACATAACCCATGGTTCTTCAGATTCTTACACGGCCAATTACAATAACATTGAACATGCTCCTGATATATTATAATGTATTTTTCTGAGTTCATCTTGTCTGATGTAATAATTAAACAAAAACTAACTTTAAACTTGTGATTTAAACATCCATAAACTTTACGGCCTTCTTCATGACCTTTTGTATTTATTTAGCTCAGCAAACACTAATTAATTCGTTGTGAAAATAACTAAAATTTGTTTTATTAAGGTTCATCATAACAAACGGACAAATATGGCTGTATTTACATGCCAAACATTACTCTGAGTACAGACTTACCTGTGAAGTTGGAAAACTTTTAATGCCTGGCATCCACTAGATATAATAAAGTTAAATGCATTTTGTGTTTTAGAAAGATAAAATCTCTTTTGGATTTTGCTGGGCATTTATTTTCCTTCATGCAAAAGGTCTGAAAATTAACTAAGTTGTGGAACAACTATGAGATGCTCCCTCAGGTAAAAAACCGGTTTGTATTGTTTTGTTTGTCCTTAATTGACATGGACAAGATGTATCGTCACAACTACAGGTGAGTTAAAGAGTTCATCTGAGTCAGTGAGTGGACAGTATCAAAGTAATTCAGGTGTTTGTTTATTTTTACACCTTCTGCAGAAAGGAAAAAAAAAATGCCCAGCAAAAACCAAAAAAGATTTTATCTTTCTTTAACACAAAATGAATTTAACTTTTATATATCTAGTGGATGCTAGGCATTAAAACTTTCCAAACAGCACAGGTAAGTCTGTACACAGAGTAGTTTTTAAGGTGAGAATACGGCTATATTTGTCCATTTGTTATGATGAACCTTAATGAATTCTTTTTTTGTTCATTTAGATACAATATCCTCTATGCTAAATTAATGATTATTTTCTACATCTGTACGTATACGGCATGATGTGAAAGAAAATAAACACTACCAATTTACTGTTACATGTACCGTAACATTACAACTTAACATAAACAAATAATGATTTGACAGTTATTACTTACTTGATCTTACTTGTACCTGTATTCAAATACAAATACACATGATACATGGATAACTAAATTCGTAGTTTAGAAAATTATATTCTTCTTTTTAATATCTTATAATATATCAGCATTAGTTAAAGTTTACTTCATTTAAGATATGATGTTACATCTTGTGGTATTTTTTTTAGAAATATAAATAAAAACGGTAGAACTTACCAAAAATGAAAATATACCATCAAATGTCACACACTAACACGTTTAGGGTTAACATGTAGGACATAAGTATATAGTTTACAAACCTGTTATGACCTTATGATATTAAGCTATACATATAGAAGTTCAAAGGTATCGCGTTTAAAACTGCTTGAGGCTACCGATGGTTGACAGAAAAATAAAATCCTAACCGTTTATTTTAAAAAGTAAATCCTATAGAAACATAGTTTAATGGTATTTGTATACATATACTGTATTGATGGGTTGTAACAACCCAACAACAAAATAATCTTTATTTTCCGCTGTACTGTCTACACTGAAGAATAATGGACATTACTCATATGTTAAATGTACTCTACTATGAATTTGTGATTGTTGTTATCAGGAGATGTATACGTGAACGTATAGAGGAGAGAAAGAAGAGGGAAAACAATAGTCATGAATTGCAATTGTTATTTACTTAAGGTGGCTCGGGACTATTCGACTGCGCATAATTTCACGCATGAATTACAAAAGTATTTGTCGTAATTTTTTTTAATATTTTGATTGATTAGAAATATTAAATCATTGTAGTTATGTGACTAATAGAATATTTTCGTTATTATCGGTATTTTTTAAAGGGTCAAAATGACATTTCACCCATTTTTACCATTTTCCCGCCAAAATTTGGGTTGTAAGGCAAAATAATTTTTTTTCCTTATCGGTGACCTATGTTTTTTATTGGCTCATTCTTTGAAGCTGTATTCCAGCTTTTCATATTACAGATTTGGAACAATTGTCATAGAACGTTTTTTTTGATATTCCGAAAAAAATATGTCAACACCTCTATTTCCCCTATCATTTCATTGAAAAATGGTCCCTTTTACATACCTGTTTAAAAGTAAAATTTTGAGCTTAAATGGTCCGTGACCCCCTATTTTTTTTCGACCAATTTGATTCATTTTCTTTAAAGAATAAAATAACCAAAAATACGGCACTTCTGATAGAAACTTCGAATACGCCCGACCCACCTTAAGCCTACGCAGAAATGTAGATTTCATTTGTCTTTCAGCTTGCGTTTAGGTTGAAAATTCTACAATAACCATATTTGTTTTAATAAAAATTAAAACAATACTGATCAAACATACATGTATATATGTAATCAAAATACAACTCGTCAAAATACAGATATATATAACCTGAAACCGAGGGAAACAGATAAAAAACTGAGAAAAACAACGCAATGATTACACTTACAAACAAAGGTAAGAACAATCGGGACCTCACGATAAACGCCTAAATAAAATTATATAGTACATTTCAACATGTAAACCGCAAAATACCAATGGACATTTTTTTCAAACAGTGACGATTTATGTTACGTATTCAATATATTTATAATCTTGAAATTCATACAATTATATGAAACGGGATCCAACAATTTACAATAATTTCACATCACTAGTCCTTATCATTATCATGATAACGACGGTCTGCAATGGATTGCAAACGATTAAAGAAAAGAGATGTATGCCTATTTTGTTTTACATGTCCGCGTTTGGGATATATAAAAAAGAAGATGTGGTATGATTGCCAATGAGACAACTATCCACAAAAGACCAAAATGACACAGACATTAACAACTATAGCTGACCACACGGCCTTCAACAATGAGCAAAGCCCATACCGCATAGTCAGCGATAATAGGCCCCGATAACACAATGTAAAACAATTCAAACGAGAAAACTAACGGCCTTATTTATGTAAAAAAATGAACGAAAAACAAATATGTAACACATCAACAAACGACAACCACTGAAATACAGGCTCCTGACTTGGGACAGGCACACACATAATAATGTGGCGGGGTTGAACATGTTAGCGGGATCCCAACCCTCCCCCTAACCTGGGACAGTGGTATAACAGTACAACATAAGAACGAACTATAAAAATCAGTTGAAAAAGGCTTAACTCATCAGACAGTGGCGTAGCTGGGTCATTTTTACGTGTACGCCCGAACCTTGGCGAGGGATATGAGGGGTGCCAACCGCTCAATGTTAAAGCACCTGCTGGTAGTGGGGTTCGAAAGGGACGAAGCCCCCGAAAGCTATCGAGAATGAGATACCGTAATGATTCCTGTCTGTAAAAAATCATTGATAGCAACATACTTTTGAATCTAAATGGTTTGTTTGTTTTGGTTAAATCTTGTAATATGTTAACTTATTCATCATGTTAAACTGGAAGCTAGCCTAATGGTCATTGGTTTAAGAGAAAACGTCCAAACCAATATTACTTTTAAATAAGTTTAAATGGTGCTGTGAGTGAGCATACAATCAACAAAAGCACCTTTTAATGAACACGAAAAAAATATTTCTAAAAGGTGCAATATAAAAAAAATCTTGAACACCTAGGATTTCTTCCCACAAAAAGTGAATCAATTTATCGTTCTTTTAAAGGGATTTAAAAAAATCTATTTAAAATTTTCTTTTGAAATTTTTTTCTTGATCTGGAATATTTCACGACAATCTTTGAAGGTTTATAAATTGAGCATTTAAAACAATAATTGCGTAAAGAAGAGTGCGGCTATCCGGCTGTCTATCAGAAAAGAACAGAAAAATGAACGAAAAAAATGCTTTCAAAATTTTAGCTTTAGACATAAATAATAGAAAAAGCTTGTTCGGCATTTTCATAAAATTTGATGAAGGTTCGACATGTAGTTAATGTAATTGAAAAATAACAAAATGTAAGCCCAAACTGCGACCTATCACCACTTATTAATTGCAGAAAGAAATACATTTTGTCCTTAAAATGTGGGAAAATTAAAGATATAATTGCATTATTAGATTGCTCTGAATACTCTTTTGATCATAAACAGTTTCTGTCCAACTTATGTAAAATTTCACGGAGAGTCATTCAAAAGACTTTATCCACATTCGGAACCTAAATGTTGACGCCGCTTTGTCTCGCTTTTGGGACATAAATCACTGGCTCGACAAAAATGCAAACAGCATATCGAATCTAAGCAGATAGTGAATTGCTTTAAATATAAGAAAAGTACGTAGAATTCATAGTAGATTCAGACTTTTACAAAAGATTCGAACAAATATAATAAATGATCTATTTGAGTAAATTTAGTCCCTTTTTATTCAAAATTACAATCCATTGAAAAAATGAAGCACAAGGCTGATGTGCTTTTGACCAGTTTTTCTTATTCTATGTCGAATATTTGTTTTATTTTCAAAATTCAAGTGTACGCCCGGGCGTTTTGACGTAAACGTAGCTACGCGCATGTCAGATGGACAAAAATACAAGTGGGCGTGGCCGGGTATTTTGCTCCAGGTTTGTATGCTGCAAAAGTTAAATAAGTAGGCTAAATGAATGGGATATTATTTTACTTCATAGGTTAAAATTTCCAATTATCACCCGATAAAGACTGTGACAATTCGATATGTTTCGTTGGACAAGGATGGTTAAATGCAATGCTTTAACAGAACTAGATTTTGGGTTCTGAGTAGACTAGTGACGTTACGGTACAAATTATCGTTGCTGACGTTATCGGATAACGTTCACACATAAAGTACCTATAGTGCCAAAAGTATTCGTCACCTGCATTTTTTTTTTGCTATATAATGTGTCATATAAAAACTCCTTTTTTATCGAAAAAATATTTTAAGGGCATTTATGGTTGGATTTTTATCAACAAGGCCTTACAAGACGTAGAATTGTCTAAAGTATGTTTGTTTATCTGGTAATAGTTTTATCTTCAGGTGTTTTTGTTTTCTCTTGATCTGAACACATACAATTAATTTTTAATATAAGGAATGCGCTACCGAAAATACCAGCTTTTTACCAATACTATGTCCTGTACATTGATTGATTGTTGGTTGCTTTAACGTCCAGTGGCAAATAGTTCATGCCTGTTCTGGAAAAATGTTCTACATATAGTTTTTGTCTTAAATAAAATAATAAGTTCAGATGGAAGATGTTTAGGGAATGTTCATTGAACTTCAAAAGGCTGGAGGGGGTATGAGTTTTTTCTTAAAAAAAATATTCTGATTCCAAAATCGAGGAAAAACAAATTCCGTTCAAGCCGAGAACAAGAAAATATTCTGACTCCAGATTGGCCCCATACCTTCTAGTGTTACATTTAAAACACATAATTCTCAATCGTAGCTTTGAAGCGCTTCGAACTACGAATATAAAAAAGATGTGGTATGATTGCCAATGAGACAACTGTCCACAAGAGACCAAAATGACACAGACATTGACAACCATAGGTCACCGTACGGACTTCAACAATGAGCAAAGCCCATACCGCATAGTCAGCTATAAAAGGCCCCGATAAGACAATGTAAATCAATTCAAACGAGAAAACTAACGGCCTTATTTATATAAAAATAAAAATAAACGAAAAACAAATATGTAACACATAAACAAACGACAACCACTGAATTACATGCTCCTGACAGCCACATACATAAATAATGAGGCAGGGTTAAACATGTTAGCGGGATCCCAACCCTCCCTCTAACCTGGGATAATGGTATAACAGTACAACATAAGAACGAACTATAAAAATCAGTTGAAAAAGGCTTTTTATACAAAATTATCCATAACTTTATTTAATATTTTTTTTGTTTATTTTCATGAAGAGGTGGTGGATTTGGAATATCTTTTTCTGACATCGATATTCATTATATTTAAAAGTTGTAGCTTTTTTTATTTTGTTTTGCAAAGAACACTTTCTGTTTGATGAATTATTTTTACTTTCTCAATTGGCTGGATGTTCATGTTGTATTCCCAGTTACCTGCATATCATATATATGTGATCAGTTTGAATTTACAGTGAGCCTGTTAATCATATTGATTTGATCAGGTTTTTTTATTTTTATCTATGCCTAATGACCCCAAAATAGGTTTGTTAAGTTGATGGTCTTCCGATTTTTCTATTTTTAAGGATGCTATTTAAAATTTGAAGGGAGAACACTGCTCAGCAGAATTAATGTATAATTCATGATCATCTTCTGTTTGTGGGTTTCTACATCAATTTCATGTACTAATTCAATGTCATTTTTATGTCATTTTCTTGCATTTTTTTTATACGCCTATCTAATACGGGACGTATTATGGTATACCGGTGTCCGTCCGTCACATTCAGTGATTAAATAATTATAACAATCCTTTTTTTGGGTAACTATGTGCCATTTTTAACGTTAACTTTCACTAGATGCAGGAATACGAAACGGTAATGTGATATAGATTACTTATCGTTTTCCGGCAATTCTTCTGATAATTGTTAACCTTTAAAAATGTATTACTATACTTTTTAAATATTTTGTTTCTTTGATATTTAAGCATCTGCACGATGTATCTATATAATTATGTTCTTATGCAAAACCGACTGAGTTTTATCACTTTATTTTTATTCTTGGTTTATTTTTGCAATAAATACTTATTCATGATGCACGCCGTATCCCCATGAAATTTTGTTTTGAATGTAAAAATCTAATTTATAGAAACTTCGGACGATGTGTGAAAAAACGGGGAATTGTACAACTATTAATTCGTTTTAAAATGGTCGTCAAAAATACCGCTCGGGCAAAAGGGAAGAAGAAATTTATCTGGATGAGAATACGGATCGTGAGAATCAGGCGAAGAACCGCAATACAAGTAGAATATAGTTTGTTAGTATGGAATGTAAAAACAGTGTTTTACTACTAAGTAACTTGATTATTTTGCCGAATAACTTTTCCTGTGTTCCAAGTGTACACAGTCTGTACAGAGTTAATCCGATAAAGTTTTGGAAGCATTGAAAAAAAAGTGATAGCTTTGTAATCTTGTCAACCAGGTATGCAAAGGACAGACAACAACATCGGAATGCGTCTTTGAACGCATGATGATAGTTCTAGTCAGACTGGTTCCGTTACAAATTTGTTTTCCGGAAATTTACAAGCAAACGACTGATTAATTACTATTCAAACGACAGAAAGAGAATGAGAAAGCTAAAACTAAAATAATGTACAAGTTGTGAGCAAAAACGACTGATAGAGAATACACAAAGATGCCTTTTGGGGCCCTGAGGGGCATATTGCTCATAATTATTATAGGCGTCGGGCTTTTCTGAAGATTGTCACAGTCTCATAATAGGTGTTTTCAGAACAAGTATATACATGTAAACAAGAAGTCTTTGTATTTGTTTTTGTGGATAAATATACTATATATATATGTACATTGTCGGAAAATAAAAAAAAGATATGTGTACGAGCTTTAGAAACTCGACGATTGACTTGGGAATAGAAATATGGTCACTTGGTCTTCTTCCGACCGACTTGCCAAAGTTGGGCGTCTGTTTGGCTACATGCGGAAAATATCAAGTTTGCAGCCACGTCCTGTCAGAATCAGGACATTAAATGCGACGCCTCGTGTAAAGAGAGTGCTCTATGAACATTAAGAACCCTTGCAACCACTCTTTGAGGGGTCCGTATGTGGCCTGCTGCAAGGCAAAAGTTCTGTCCCCTTCCAATATACCCTCATTTTTCATTGTCAGTCCAAATTTCCCCGATGATCATTCTTACAAAACCTACCTATTGTATGTATCGTTAACTTGTTTTCGTCATTAACATGAATGAAACATTTGCCACCAGACGTTTAGCAACTAAAAATCAATCATTCAATCCTATAATTTACACCCGTCACTTAAAATTCTAGTTGCTAAAATTTAAATCATTGTCGCTATTTTTTTCAAAGCAATTGACATAGTTTAAACGCAGACGGCGAAGAGGACCAAAACAAACAGATACGCATAACGAAATATCTGCGTTACCGCTTGCTCATTATGGAAGTGGGGTAACATGAGACTTTATTTTGTAAAAGTACAAGTACAAATAAAACAAACAATAATTTGTGTACATGTTATTTGTATAAAAGTTGGCTGATAGAATGCTAAATGGAGATATGTGATATACGATTTATAAGATAGCAAAATTTGGGCTTTTAACGATAAAAAAATCATAGACATCAAGACAATCGTGACTAATGCTAATAAGACGAGTCTTTTTTTATTTCTAATTTGTAGTTTTAGTAAACGTTGGTCCCCTAAACTGGAAAGATTTGATAAGTATATTTAGTATAATTATCACAGTAACATTTCAGTCTTTTAGTACATATTTGTTTAAGTCTTAAAACTTCTGTACCTCTGTAGAAAATTCAACCCATAAATAAATTAATAAGGAGATGCGGTAAAATTGCCAATTAATCAACTTTCCATCGAAGACGAAGTGACGAAATGTTAGCTTGCTTACATTTATACTACATTTTAGATATCTTAATTCAAACTCCCCGGCAGTTCCAGCTCCGATCCGCATACGGGTCCGCATACTACTCTCACGGAGTAAATGAAAATAGTTCTGGAACAGAAACGATCTCTGTACGAAGTTTGCTCTAAATGACCTTTCCGTTATATGAACTGCATATTCAAAATATGTATTTTCACTAAAGGAGTAGGTCCGGTAACGGCCGATTTTGGCCTCAAATTTACCGTTTATCGAACGAAAGATTTTGGACACTTTTTAAACACTTAAGTGTCTATTTAAATTGATTCAGTTAGTTTCTGTAAAGAATTTTAACTGATTTAGTAATTAAAAACGCTCCGATTCAAGCTTAAATAAGAAAAATCTATCAAATATGCCAAAAAACGTCACTTTTCAGATGTTTTTTGTCAAAAATGAAAGTGGCCGCATCCGTGTTCATCCTCAACCTTTATATATGTTATGTATTATCATCAAATACAACTTACATTTCAATATTATGAATGAACACGAATGCGGCCACTTTCATTTGAGACGGAAACCGTTTAAAATTTAACTAAAATGCTCAAATTGTGAAGATTTCAGTAATTTAGCATGACTTAATGATGCTAGTACCCGATATATGTGCATTGTTTTGTCAAAAACAGCCCATATTTATGTAGCAGAAGCATTCTACTTTCCAGTAAATAGCTAACAGATTACATTTTCATACTTTTTTAAAACTGCTATATTTTGGGGCCAAAAAGGGGTCTTACTGAACCTACTCCTTTCTAATTCCTATCATCATATACATGTATATTGTACAGTGTATACCCCATGTCCGTTTGACCGTCAATCAAAACACTAGGTATATATAAGGTTTATACGGTTCATTATTTAGGGCTACAGTCTTTTTGCTTCATGATCTTATATTATGTATTTGCTGTTACTACTTATATTAAAGGTGTGCATATCGTCCGTAATTTTTTTTCATGACAGGTTGCTGCATGGATAGGCATTTTGCTCAAATATAAAGGCACGCAGAGTATAGACTTTGACTTACATCTGTACATCGCCTACATGTGGAATTTCAAGCTAGAGCTTTTTTTATTTCGCAGTTTGGTTTACTCATATATAGAATGCATACATAATCTCAAGATTTGTTCTGGAAATAAATTTCCCCGTATGACAGAATGTTGAACTTTATATCGGAAATTTAGCATACAGTTTACAAGGTTTGTCTGACTTATAAAACACAAAAGTTCCACATTTACACCACGTAGAGAAGACTTATATACTACATTAATGTCTGTATCAAGTGAAGAAATTGAGAGTTGTTGATCAATCGTTTGGTGTTATTGAGCTTATGATTTCGTCATTTGACAAGGGACTTTTTCGTTTTGGATTTTTCTTTGTTGTCAAAATTCTTTAGAATTTATTATTTTCACAACCAACAGAATGTTTAACCTTTTTTGACTTGTGCATCAAATGTGTCTTTTATAAATAACTGTTTTCAAAATTGTATTGTATCGCCCCGAACATGCATGAAATATTTGCCACTGAACGTTAAACAACCATCAAACCGATCAATTTTGAAGGTAATCTATGCATGCATCAATGCAGTGATGACACCACCATTGTTTAATATGATGGAGATAAAAACCAGTTATTTGAATGTATCTCACGTGAAATTGTTCATGTTATTTTCACGTGAACAGTCTTCTGTACTATTGTTTGTCTGTTTGTCTTTTTATTTTTTAGCCATGGTGTTGTCAGTTTATTTTCAATCTATGAGTTTGATTGTCCCTCTGGTATCTTTCGTCCCTCTTTAACAAAAATATGATTTTAATAAAATTGTAGAATAAAGCATTATTTTAATAATTCTATTTTAAAATTTTACGTGAATTTAACGTGTACAAAATTCCGGTGAATAATGCATGAACTATTATCATAAGATTCACGTGGAACCAACCAGTTCACGCAAGTTTCAAGTATATGCTCGTGTGGTGTGAAAATCAGAGGGTATGTTTATAATTCATGTAAGTGAAATTTCAATGTGCAGCACGAAATGAAATTATTTCAGTAGAATTTTATATTGCATTACAGGAAATTTACGAAACCCGACAGGGGAAATGAAAATAAAATAAACACAATTCAGATCCCGACAATATTTTGTTTTCAATACATCTAAGTAGGAATAACGTTATATTCTGTATTTAATAACGTCCAACGTATTCAGTCAAATTCTTGGCATATCGATCAACTTTAAAGCCATTTTCTCAAAAAGAAGTATGGTGACATATGAGTTTCTATACGTGCATGTATTCAGTATGCAATCCTGGATATAATGTTAGTTTTTTGTTTTTCTCCGTATATAAGAACATAGCCATCCATTTGAAAATCTAAAAAAATAGGCATTAATTTTCCCCATTATACCTATGCAAATTTGTCGCAAAAATAGACGTTTTCCTATGAAAATCACAAAGAAAACAAAAATGGTGCACGTGACCCCCATTTTTTATTACATATTCCTATGTAACTCGATTCAAAGAACATGTGTGCCAAAAAGTTTGGAAATCGGGAGATATGCCATTCGGTATCGTGTTAGCTTAAAAAAGAATTTCGTGTATCCGTCTAACTAAGCCAGTAGGAACTAGTTGCTTAATTAGTCTAGATATTGAAAGTCACGTATAATGTCATATACGGGCACTGTTTTTGTCTGGTTAGGATCACTACAAATGTGTTAACTGCAGTGACTTTGGTTTCTGAGTGCCTTGAATTTCGCGTTTTGTATGCTGATAGTACTTTCCAACCATTAAGGAAGCTGGCTTGTCATGTTTTGGATTTTTTTGTCAGATTTTCGGAATCCTCTGTTTTTATCCATTTGAATGCCTTGAACAAATTTTCCCGGTGACCCCCATTTTTTTTTTGTAAATCTTTTATATGTATAATGATAAGCCATCTGTAAAAGTCTCATCAAATTTTAATTATTTTTTAATAGTTTTTTAGAACTTCAACTTGTCAATGATAAAGCTACGAAAAGTCTAGAGAGAATATTTTCCCGCCAAAATTTCAATGGCTACTAGCTCGAAAACAAGCACGGTGACCTATATTTTTTTTTTCCCTTTGAATTCCTAACAATATAAACTAGTGTTTTGAAAAGTTAACTATTTTGAAACTGAGAAGCGAACTCCCTTAACAATTGTATCTACTATTATTATTAGGTTGACAAAGAAGAAATTCATTCAGGTATATAACCATTGTATTTTTGTTTTTTTATCGAATAAAAAATCCATTTTTGTCAAGACATAGAGATAGAGTTCGTTTAAACGTTTGTGGCAACCCTTTCGTAAGAAGACATGACTCAAAAGTCGTTGACCATTCTTGGTAACCATTTAAAAATTGTAAGCGTTTACACGCTGGTGTTGGGTTTTCTTTACCTGGAATGCTTAAAACATTTATAAAACACAGGACATATCTATAATACTAAAATTACGAGGTCCAATTTGTTAGCCGTCATCACATAAAAACGACGAATCAAAGAATTCAACTTTATATACAACTAATATAGTACAAAGGTGTAGATTAAAAATTACATCACTCCAGGCCCTTTTGTTTTCCACGTAATTAATAATGCCAATAATTAGGAAGTTCCGGGTCGAGTCCGATACCGATACCAATAGTATAATCACCTGTTACATATTACCTTATCTGTACGTTCCGCATCTGACAGGCGCACCACCAAACGGTGTATTCAGGATTAATATGCTATATACACGGTCATAATCACAGGGTTGACACTACTAAATTGTCAAATTGTTACCTATGGTAGTATTTTAATCCGTAAGACTTTCTAAGATAGCAATACGAATACTAAAAATCTGGACTGAAAATAAGTTTCAATTTGTTAGCGGGCATGACGTAAAACAGCGAATCAAAGAATTCAACTTTATTTATAACTAATATAGGACAATGCTGTTGATTAAAAAATACTCCATTCCAGGACCTTTTGTTTTCCAAATAATTAATATTACCAATAATTGATAAGTTCCAGTTCGACGGGTTCAAACAGAAAGATTTGAAAGCAGAGAAAATTGTGTATCTTATAATCGGCATGACCGGCTTTATCAGATGACAGTACTAATACTAAGATAAGGCTTGCGCATAGTTATATACTTTAATTCAGTCACGGACCCGCGATATCACGGGTGTGTTCTAGTAAACATGAATATACCCGAGGAGCTTTGTGCTCAAAGATAAAAAAAAAAAAAGAAAAAAAAAAAAAGAGCCGAATACGGCTTCTATTGTTGATATATGGCATATGTACTCTGTTAACTTTTTAGTTTTAATAGAACGATTTGATTTTTGGGTGTATTGATTTATGTATTTTATTACTGATTTTTCTTCTTGCTTCTATTTTTTTGTGTGTGTGTTTCAAATGTTAATGGAGATAGATACGTGCTAATTATAAATATGTGGAAATCGATTGTTAGGGTTACATCCTCAATACGTATTATAAATCTAGTGCATATTGCGAATGAGCATAGCCTTCATAGCCTTTTATAGCTGATTATGCGGAATGGGCTTTGCTCATTGTTGAAGGCCGTACGATGAACTATAGTTGTTAATGTCTGTGTCATTTTGGTCTTTTGTGGATAGTTGTCTCATTGGCAATCATACCACATCTTCTTTTTTATATTCACATGATTTTTTCAAGGCCTATCATCACAACAAACGATATATGTTTATTTATCAAATGAAAGTTAAAGATACTATTAAACCTTTCTGAAACAAATGTTGATTTTTCTTGTTTGTATTTATTGATGCAATTTTTTTTTCTTGGACACACCGTAAACTTGAGTTGATCACCTGCAATTTTTCATTATATGTTATACACGATTACCATTTTAATTGTATGTACGTTTCAAAGTATCGTAATCGATTCAATTTTGAAAGATCATCATCTAAGATGAGTTTACTTTTAACCACTGGGTCGAGGCCACTGCTGGTGGAGTTTTAATTCCCCGAGGGTATCACTAGCCCAGTAGTCAGCATTTCTGTGATGACTTTAGTCATCATTGAAATGTTTATAATTATAAATTTTAAAAAAAAACTTTGAAATTTTTGAAAAACTTAGGTTTTTCTAGATCAGGAATTGATTACCTTAGCTGTATTTTGCAAAACTTTTATGAATTTGTGGGCCTCAATGCTCCCCAACTTCGTACATTATTTGGCCTTTTTGACATGCTTTGATTCTAGTGTCACTGGTGAATCTTTTTTTTATTTTAGATGAAACGCGCCGCGTCAGGCGTAAATTTAAAACTTCAATACTGGTATCTATTACGAGTTTATTGATAAACTTTCATTACTATGCATAAAAATTCCAATGCCAAACATAACGTTAACATGTAAACCATAGTTAATAGATAACAAGTATAATGTAGTATTAAAAGAATAAGCATTAAATTAATCTTTAAAGTTTTTGAAGTAAGATCATTTACAAAACAAACAAAAACAAGGTTTTAAATTTATTGTTAGTATTAAATGACTATCTACGGACCTGACGATACCATCGGGAACCAATTATAGTTCATCAGAAATGGTAAAGATTCAATAACATAGTTTATGAAAAAATAAAATGTAATCAACAACGTGCAAACGTTGAGCAATTAGATCATTTCAAATAGCACAATTATGAAAAGATAAATGTGACGACAAAAAAAAAAAAAAAATTGAACACATAAATAAAAACTTTGAGTAATCGAAACCTATTGTAAAAGGTGATTGCTGTCAAACAGTAAGACGAGAATGAACTGTCTTTTTACTTTTTACTTTTTTGCATTGTTTCCTTTAAAAATGATATAAGTCGAAGATTAGTCAAACTGATGAACAAAGTGTAACATTGTGGACTAATAGAACTTGGAAACATTCAAATATAGTAATGTTGACAAGGTCTACATAGAAAATTAAAAGATTAAACATATTATGTTTTACCAAACACTTGATACATTATCAATTTTAGTCAAATGAATTAAAAGTAGTGAGTTCATTGATGTAGCCTTTTTGAGTAATAAATGTTTATGCAAAGTCGCAATTTATTTATATGTTGAAAACATGGACGAATCAAGGAAAATAAGTTATCAACACTTAACAGGTAGGAGATAAAGCTTTTCGACGTTTTCTTGACTCTCGTTCCATTCTAGTCGGTGATCTACTTTGTCTGCTAACAAAGTTACTGCTACAGCACACATGTTGATTTGATTTGGAATATATAGGTATTGATTTTTCGGCAACAGGGCAGAGTTCAATATTTTGGCCTTCATTAATTGTCGTTTTAATCTCGTCTACTGCATCTGATACATGGTAGCAACTATATATGGAAGCGTCCGTTGTATCCGTTTGAGATTGTAACTCACCAATCATCACAAGAACCGCGTAACGATCTTGTTCTGTAATGTTCACACAAATTAGCGATCCACTATCTCCCTTCTTTGCAAATGAATTTGGAGATTGAATTGCGATTTGTAAAAAACCATCATGATTATTCGGAGTAATAATATCGCAAACCGTACCATCTGTAAAATTTGTAGTAGCTCCCCATTTGTACACGTTTCTCCTTGTGAGATCTTCTATGGATCCTGGGAATATTGCATATTCTGAAAAGTTAGGGGAAGCATTTGTACCCTTCAAACCGGAAATGCAATGTAAAACCTTGTCCTGACAAACTTCAACTAATGATAAATCTATCCATTGGTTTGATTTTTTCGAAAATTTCTCACACGAAAAAATGCTTTCTCCAAGAATTGTATGATCACAAGGACAAAATGCCTTGCAACCTTCGGCTACAACATGAGCACAGGTTGTGAAAAATAATTTTCCTTTCTTTTTATTCTGGAAAAATATTCCGAGCGATCCATATGATGGTTTGTCATTCTTTGTTATACGGGATGTTTCGGAGATATCAATTTTGCTCCCCTGCTCGAAAGAAAAATTATTCACTGTCGCGTTTGGCTCCCATTTATGAATGTTCATGTTCAATGTACGGATTTTCATGTACTTGTCAAAATACTCCTTGACATGGCTTGCGTCGTCAGTTTTAGTCAGAAAGAATCTAACTATTCCTCCAACAAATCCAAAAGCATGAATAAGTGAGTTCCTATTAAAAACAAATATGAAAGTACCTAAATTAAACAATTTTTAAAAATTTTAATTGTAGACGTTAATCATGTTAATTGTAGCATTACATTGAAATTCAGAGATAAAAAATCGTATGTCTCTTCCATTAAAATCATACTTGCTGATCTGAAAATACTTTTTTTTATTAACGCCATATTTTTTAACCAAAAGTTTTTTATTTGTAAAGGAGGGCGTGAATACTATTAGCTTGCTTCTGTTTGAAGATCTGTATTTACACATATTTGTCTATTGGTATCCAGTGGCCAATTAAAAGTAAATAAAATAAGAAATTTACCAACAATAAAATAATAAATATAAGACAAAACAAACTAACACATCTTTGGCAAAAAAACAAAATACGAAACGTTTAGTAGTAAAACGATGTGAATTAAAAAAAATCTGGTGTGATTAGCCTCTTTTCATATTGACTAAATTTTAAAAAAAAAGTCATCAACGACACAACATGAACAACACAGTTAAAAAGTTCGCAATATAATTTTTAACAGATATCAATATATGTTGTATTTAATCCAAATAAACGAATTATTTGATTTTTATCTTGCTCAACTCAACTTCTTACCTTTTGGATAAAATTCTCCATGTATGAAGCTCTAAATTGTTACTGCGGTTATCAGTTTCTTCTTTTAAAAATTTCTTAAATTGTTTCACCTGCTCATATTTCATTTCTTTGGTTATTCCTTCCACTCTCTTAACTGCAGGGCTCTGCTCATATTTTGTTTTACATTCTCCTACTTTTCCTTTAGAACTTCCATTAGTTATGCTATCCAACTCCTCATACAAGATTTTGATCCCGTTTAGTATATGTGATTGCATTATAAATCCTAACCGAACAAAAAGTTCGTCGTCAGACTCATGGAAAATGTTTTTGAATATTGTATTTTCATCGAGCTGTAGTATCTGTTCAATATCTCTGCCGATTTCCATTAGATCAGATGAAGAATACGTACCAGAGAAGCGGGTATTTTCAATAATGTAAACAGCATGATCTGTACCATTTTTCAACTTTGCTTTTGTTAAAAGAACACGAGTCTGTAAAAAACCGAAACATCGGGTTAATAAACAGATTTATTTGATTTATGCATATATGACTGGTAAAATTATCAAATTTAACATTTGACATCTTGTGAAACATTTATATAGGTTTTTTCCGCAATGGCATGACCTGATAATTTTTTTTTTAGTAAAAACATCATAGTGTAATACTTCATTTTGTATCCAGAAAGCAAATCATTCAGAAGCCTTAAAGTTTATTCTTGATGACTTCTTTTTACAGCACTGTAAATAGTTGTTAGATACATGAAACAATTTCGACACCTCATTTTCTGTTTCGGGTTCGATTTGGACAATTCACAGTTAGTTATTTATACTAAATGAAAAAACAAAAAAATGTAAAATATTTAAATTCAATGTGTTGATTCCCGCTTCCCTTTTGTACGATATATACGCCCAGTATGAATTACTACTTAATCCATATTTAATTACCCTGTAATGATTTTAAAATGGGAACATGATATATATAGCAATAGAAAAATGACATGTGTTTATGAATTGTTCATAACTTAGCTGCATGCAATCTTCTTTAAAGTACATACTTCGGAGTACGAAATGGCTATTTATAATATTAATATAAAAATTAAATAAGCTGCCATACGGTGACCGATAGTTGTTTTTGTCTGTGTCATGTGGTCTGTTGTTAAAAATAGTCTCATTGAAAATCATACCACATCTTTTTTCTTAAATTAATCACACAAGTTGCTCTTATACGTCAATATTGTAGAACTATTTTATATATCGACCCTAACTGAAGACACAATGATAATCGAAACACTCATAAGACACAGAAACATTGGTAGCGTTTACGTTATTACATCAACATCAGTTTAACCGTCATTGATAGTTTTCGCATTGGCAATCATACCGCATCTGCTTATTTCTATAGTAATTCTGTAATTAGTAGTTGCGTTTCACATATTTGCAATTTAAAAAGAATATCGAAATTCTACCCTATTGACACTCCGCAATATTAAGTGCTTTGTATACGTTTGTGCATAAAAACTGCGCTGCAATGTATTCAAAGTTTCCGAGTATTAAGATATGACCGAGTGTTATTATCTTATATTCATCATATTTAATGTCACCAAAAAACTCAAACAAATACAACCATAATATTATGTTATCGTTTAAAACACCTGTTGACTTAGACAATATTTTCCACTACTTCTTGTTGTTCTAATGAGATACGCAACTGCAAAAGGAGTGACTAGGTCTTCCAAATCATCGTCGGGGTATATATATTGATGTTCAAGTGGTTTGATTTCTTTAAATTCACCTTTTTGGAAAAACCCTAAGTCTGATAGATATTCAGACTTGCAACCGTATCTCACAACGATAAGTTGGGGCAATCCCATTACTGAATGAAGCCATGAGCTAACAGTTTTGAATTCTTGCAGATCATTATCAAGAGGTGACATTAGAATTTCAAATGCCTCAAACTGCTTTAAAGCTTGTTGCGTCCAATACACAGACGGAAATGTTTTATTAGGAAACATAAGCTCCTGAAATAAAAAGAAATCATATTATTTTTCCGTGTTTTCCTGTATAATATTAAAGTGGTGTAGCAGAACTCTATCATGTGTTTTGAAGGTGAATATATATTATATGACTTGTACATTAAACCTAGAATCATTAAATATAAGGCCACCTATATGTAATGTCATGCACTTGTTCCTTTACAAATTTTAACAGTATATATTATTCTACGAAAGAGTTCAAAGGTTGCAAAAAGCAAGGCATCTTACAAAATTACATATCTTAGAAATTTTTGAAGGAATGGAAAAACGATCAAACGTAAAATCAAAAAAATACTAAACTCCGAGGAAAATTTAAAGCGGAAAGTCTCTAATCAAATGAGAAAATCAAAAACTCAAACACGTCACACGAATGAGTACAACTATCATATTTGACGTGGTACAAGAATTCCCGTATGTAGAAAGTTGTTGATTAAAGCTGGTTTTATAGCTCACATGTATGACAGTTGCAGAGCCCTTCATATGTAAACAGAAACACAAAAGGCATACACAATTTAGCAACAGTAAAATACAAGAATACAGAAAGTATCATAGAACAATAATAATATGACGGGACGTAAAAGTACAGAGCCACGTCATACACAAAAAAAGCACTAAACACATATGTAAAGAGCCACTTCAAACGGGTAATACCACAACACAGACTAAACAGTTAAAGTATATTCCTAAATTCAAATAATTTATAAATATTTATAAATACTAAATGATATTTAGATGATAAACAACTCAGTATCCATAAGGCCATAACCTATACTTCAAGGCCATCGTGTATAATTTATGAACATGATAAAGTTGATACGGAACATATATCAACAAGGTCTTGGTACCTTCCAATTAATTTGTTTGAAAAAGGACGAGACGTTCTTTGACATACCCCTGTTTCATTAACTTTCTACTCAGACACTGGTCACGTTTTACAAAGTCTGAGTAGTTTTTGCATGCTCTTGAATACCGAATAAGTTGGGAAATGTATATCCAGTATGCAGGTTTGGTTTATTGCTAGAAAGGTGGATGAAATTGATAATTTCAAAATTAAGATCGTCTCGTTTGTCATAGATGCTGATACTGAGATGATATTTTTTCTTTAATTTCTGGTTCTTGTATATATATTCCGATGGAACCAAATCAGAAATGTTTGGATTAGAAAGTACATCATCAATATATATGAATGGGAAATTAAATGACCTTGCTTCTTTAATCTTGTTGTCTTTGACAAGTGCCTAAAAGAACTATTCATAGTAAAATAAGGGAGAGGTATATACATATATAACATTACCATTAAAGATGGAGACGGAGCAACACGACGGGTGCCACATATGGAGCAGGATTAGCCCACCATTCTAGAACACCTAATATCATCACCAGTCGTTGGTGTGGTTCGCTTGCTAGTCTTTATTGTTCTATGTTGTATCTTGTGTAATATTATTTATCTTTTTATCTCTTTCGTTTTTAGCCATGGCGATGGCAGTTTATTTTCGTTCTATGAGTTTGAGTGTCCCTCTGGTATCTTTCACCCTTCTTGTTTTCAGGTTTAGAATATCAATACACCTTTTATAACGAAAACATGTCGATGCATGGGCAAGTGAAGTGTATGTCATCAACAGATCGAACTTATTCCATATTTGTTTTATTCAATGCTGCTGATTAGTATTGATTTTCAGATGTTATATGACATAACGTTTTAGCAATAAATCTCCTTTCAAATTTGTCCATTTCATTTTGGCTTTATATTACTTCTAATACATAGTTCCGAAATTATTTATTTTGAGCGTGTTTAAGGAATTTTATTTCAGAAAAACCCTTAATATGAAATCAACTTATGAAGTGGTATTTTTGTTTGTTTGTACAGTACAGTTGATTCAGTTTTATTATTCGTTTGGTACTACTTTTTGCGGATTCTAATGTTGAATGTAAACCACGACTTTAAATAATAAACGGAGTACACATGTTTTATAGGTTGATACAATGTATATAGGAATAAGCAAAATCATGAATCAGATGCCTATGTAATTACGACTATAACTCAAGCAGCGACAGTTGTTATCAGCGGAAATATTAAATTCTGAGTTATCAGAAAAATTTGTCTCAAAACTGATAATACCAAGTTCCGAAAATTATATATGAGCATGGGATAAAAAAGCACTTTCAGGCGAAATTCCTGACAACGTTTGTCGCTCTATTTTATCTTTGCTAGGACAAATTTACCTGCAGATATACATATTCAGGTTTACAATAAGTTTTTGATTTCGTTGTACCTCTCTCTGTAATATAGCTGCCTGTTCTTGTCGCTTCTGCCATATCTGAGTTTCGGATAGCTTGATTAATTGAAATAGTAAATGATACAATTTATAAATAATTAAGTTAAAAAAAATGAACAAAAAATAATAATAAAACCATGAAAATTGTAAAAATGAAATTTAATTACAAGGACCCTTAAGCATATGAAATAATTTAAGGCATCTGTGATGTTAATGTTTGCAAACATAAAAATAAGAATATGTAAAATGATTGCAAGAAAGCATCTTCACAAGAACTAAAAAGACAAAAAGGATAACAACCATAGTCCCTCGTAAGCCTTTGACAAGTCAAGAAATGACAAAGCAAACAGCAAGACAAGAATAGTAATCGACATGTACAAAACAATAAACGCGCAAAAAATAGGATCTACAGCAAAAAGCAACAATCAATTAAGTGTATGATCATCCTGATTTGAGAAAGGCAGATACAGAAAGTGTAGGTTTTGAATTAATTTGCTTGCACCGTTACACACCCCATCGTACCTGGGATATTAATGTAACAGTTAAAGGTAAGACAGAACCATTCAAATCATATACAAAGCATAAACAAAAAACATAGACCAAACGTTGCCGGGTATTTGTACATCGCTTAACTAAAACAACGGTAAGTATAAATCTGAAGAACTCGCTATTGTTTTCCCAAACCTTTATTCCTTATAAACATACAAATATTCATTTACCAGATTATGACAAAAATCCTCACATTCAATATATATGTATTTATATTAGTCAGATGACTGAAATAAAACTATCTGTTTAATGTTTGTATAAAACAAGGTCAAAAATTCATACATATTTACTTCGTGATAGGGTATATCTTTAAACATATTTGAATAGATATAAAAATGTCCCCTAGATTTTCAATCCAGGTATTATGTCAAGGAAAGTATAATATTTCATCAAAATATTTCATAGGTAACATGATAACGAAAATCATGAAAAGACGTGTTGTATAACATGTATAATTAAAGGTGATATTATTAAAATAAATACTATATACGATATAGTAAAATCCTGAGTCAAAATCGGATGGGGTAAATGGAATCAAGTAGGATCTGTATAACATCATTGTTCTTATGGCAAATAAAAAAGAAATGTTGGTTTTCCTAAACAGGATGATAACAGTTTGCACAAAAAGTGATCTTTTAATAGAACAGAGATTTAATGTTGCTAGTATACTTCTGAGTTGACAAAGACTTATATTACGGATTACAAATGTGTCGAGGTTTGTGATTGGATAACAACACAGAGATGTCAGTATATATTCAGGAAACTGCCGGTGTATATACGACGTTTTAATCCCCAATTGGAACCTCAAAAACGTCATCATAACATCGGTTACTATGTGACGTAGTCAAAAGCTACCAGACTGTCAAGAGGCTCACAGAGGGAAAATAATGACGTGCTTCAGTCAATAATTCATTTTTGATACAAAATCATGCAATTTACACTTTTAATACTTAAATCTAATGTTAAAAGTGTTATTATAAATTATTACATACACGATAAAATTATGTTCACAGCAAATTAGAAACTCTAAGCCGGGAATGTCACGGTATATACCCTGTCTTAAGACCTGAATAACATATAATATTAAGTTTCCTTATCCCACAGTTGAAAGGTAAACATATATCGTCAGTCCTATAAATCGTGTCCAGTCTATTTCTAAACACACCCGATCTTGGGGATTTTTGTACAATCAAAGGAAGACTATTCCAAAGTCTTATAGTTGAGCATGTTGAGGTAATACAGACTATTATGGTAAGAGCTAGTCCTAGCAACAGGCGGGTGAAAAGTGTTATATTCAATCCTCAAAGTATAAAGGGTTTGTCTTGGAAGATTTGACTACAATAACATATATAAGTTTGCAGGTATCATCCCATTTAATATTTATATAATAATATAATCGTATATTTATGACTCTATCCCCCAGAGTTTCTAATCCTATTTCAAAATGAAGTTTTTGTCTCTAGGAAGCCGTAGTCCTGTAATCATTCTAGCTGCGTCTGTTTTTATGCAGCTCAGACTCGTTCCGAGAGCAATTGCCCAAACAACACTACCATACTCTAATATAGGTCTCACAAAAGCATAATAGATAAGTATATGTGAACTCATATCTAATAAATGTTAACCTTGACGAAGCACAGACAGACGAGAGCAAGCTTTTATATGAATGATATCAATATGTGTGTTCTATGAAGTTGACGACTGAAACGATACCCCCAGATGACAGTGAATATGTATTTTCTTAACCTCTTTGCCATTTATTCCAAAAAATGCAGATGAATGCTCATTTTACATTAATCTTACAAACATTAACAAGAACAGATATTGGAAGATCGTTTAGAGCTGAATGTAGACTACCTTGCTCTTTATAAAAAGATTAACATGTGCAATTTTCCATAACAGTTGAACCCTTATAACTAACTTAGAAGTTAGACGTATCACCAGCCTAGCAGTCAGCGCTGTGGTGTTGACATGAATATCAATTTTGTAGTCATTTTTATAAATTTCCTGTAATCTAAGGAGTTTTCTTATCCCAGGCATATATAGATTACTTTAGCCGTATTTGGCACAACTTTTTGGAATTTTGGATCCTAATTGCTCTTCAACTTTGTACTTGTTTGGCTTTATAAATATTTTGATACAAACGTCACTGATGAGTCTTCCCAGTGGGCAATCGACATTGTAACATTGTTGAAATTTCGTTGAAATGTGGTCGTGACGTTGATCGACCTTAGTTCAACGTGGAGCTAACGTCGTGGCATTGAACGTTGAATTTACGTTAAAATCAAGGTTTAAACAAACAACGTTGATTCAACGTGGGGTTAAATTAACGTCCGTCAATCACGACAGAAAAATCTCATAGTCAAATATGAAGGTTACGCTATTTCAACTATACCTATATCTGTATAAATATGATATATTCTTAGTTTATATTTTTGGAATCAAATATATTTTTTTAGTTGCTTTCTTTCATTTAGATAATGACCCGGGATTTCGGGATTGACCTTTTGGGGATCCGGGATTTTTTTTTCTCGAATTTCGGGATGTCCGGACTAAATTTTATTTGTACAAAACCAGTAATACCAGAAAGTGATATGTCATCGAATACTAGCCAATTTGTTACAATACAAATCGATAGGGTGTGTCAGACACACATACACATGGTCTGCTCTTAAATACTCTTTTCGTCTTTTAGATTTTTTCGTAAAATATCACTCATTTTTGATATTTTCATCTGTATATGAACATTACGGTTATAGCAAAACACAGATCTGGTTGGAATGCATGCTTTGTCGTGTAAAAGTTGTTATTGGTGCAAGCTTGGACAATTGTTTCAGTAAACATGCTGTGTTCCACGATTTGTAATAAATGTTTTGTAATTGGTAGAATTTGATAACATTTTTGGCTTTTAAAAGTACACAACTTTCATTATGTAATTCAAGTTTATTTTATTTCTCTTCCATGCTTTCAGAAGCTATTCTAGTCTGCCACAAAGTTACACCAGCATCCAAAATACCCGATCAGTGTGCAAGACATTTGAAGTGTGCCCCACAGAAAGCAGAAGGAGTTGCAAAACAAAAGAATAAATCTTTAAAATAAAAAAAACATTTTCATTTTAAAAACCTCTTTTTTTTTTTTTTATAGTTAATTTAGTGCCATTAAAAAAAGGCCGTGACATTTAGAAATACATAATTTGGTGTTACCGGTATGCATCTTTTTGTTTGGTGTACTGAATTGTATCGGGTATATAGATACTAATCGAATGAGTAAACAAGGTTGGTGATGGTATGCCTTCAAGATAAATGTAAAACAAACGGTATACCCAAATTTCAAATCAAAAAGATATCAATAAAAATGAAAAAAAGACAACAAAAAAAGAACTAAATATGAGATAACCAAAACTTCAAATTAGATCAGTTTTTTTTAAATGGTCCTGCTATGTATTCACATAAAAGAAAGGAGGCAATTTGTGTCACTGTGTCAAAGTTGCTGCGTTCACATGATTTTGTATAAGTTGGAAAACTTGATACACCAGAATCATACAAGGGTGCTGCAGGGAGTTTTTATAAATGTTCCTTTGCTTTGGGAAACTGATGTGCTAGAAAAGAATGCTTTGTAAGTATTGAGATATTTGGTTTCAAATAAAATCTTATTATTGTAACTGTTACTCCTCTTTGGGTTTGATTGTTATTGTCTACTATTCTCTTTTAATGTTGTCTCTTGTTGAGAAAGGAACTGTTGATGGACATTCTAACTTGAAATAAAACCTTGAAAGTCGCTTTTTTATTTAGTAATTCAGGTATCTTATTATAGTATTTGAACACATGCCAATAAGGAATAATTTACACAAAAAACCATCACTTCAACCAACCTACAATTAACCTGACTTCAATCTAACTCGACCTGATTTCAACCTAACCCGACCTGATTTCAACCTAACCCGACCTGATGTCAACTTAAACCCGACCTGATTTCAACCTATCTAAGACTATGATTTCAACCTCGCTGGACCCGATTTGGATCAACGTTGATACAACGTTTTGTGCCTGTTGGGTTATGAAGACGAAACGATCATCTTGCGTACTTAATCATATTAATCCTGGTACCTTTGACAACTAGTTAAATAACTTAGTTAGTAATTTAGAAATAAATCTAGCATCCTGTTCTAGGATTGATACCATCAGGTCAAGCTTGTTGATTAACATTAAAAAAAAAATTCTTGTCTAGATTTTTTCCTCAGTGATGACGAATTTGCCTAAATGACATGGAGGAGGCTAGTTATTATCAAGAATTTCAGGTTCCGCATCAATATAAGCTATATTAGCAAAATGATTGTTCAGGATCTCTGATTTGTACAATGGATGAATAAAAAAAATGTTGCCATCATGTTTCAAAAAACGGATGATTCTCTGTTTATAGTGAAATTTGATATAGACTTGGCAATGCGCCACTTTTCACCAGGAGTACTATTTTAATAAGTTGTGATGTCAGTTTGCACTTATATTCATCTTTTGCCTCTTTAACTAAACTGCTAATTTTTTTCATTACGAATTTGTCTAAATTGTTTGCAGTGATTTGGATAATTTGAATTGTTCGCTTTGTGGTGAATTCTATTACGATGTTTTATCATGTTTTTTTTATCAAATTGTTCATAAATGGTTAATCGGCTGGTGTATTGTAATAGTCTAAGTATGTATATAAACAACATATTCTGTAGAATTGATTTACAAAAAGTCCCGAACTCATTTATAATATACATATTGACCCTTTACTTTCCTCGAAAAAATTCAACAATTTGATAAGTGCGTATACCTCAGTGAGCATGTTATAATACGGAAAATACAAAACATGGAATATCATTTTAATATCTCTATTATTTCCAATAGTTCCCACTGTTCAATTGCCGTAAATTGATAGATATTGGAAATGAGCAATATACGTTGAATAAGAAAGTGTTCAAATGAATAGAAATACTGTTTATGCAATTAACGGATAGAAAAAATCGTCAAATGAGTGTGCAAAGTAATGTTCGTACACAATAAATGTCCAAGATGGCGATGACGATCAGCTTCCCTGATTAATATGATATCATTTACATCAACAGCATTAATAATTTCAAACGACTGCAATTACAAATATATTACCTATTAGTTCTCAAGTTATAAGAACTATATAAATTCTGTAAATGTCCAATTAACTGTTACGAAATTGATAAAATCCCAAATTAAATGTTGTTTACATAAATATAGATCGTGTTGCTTATCAAAACTGTGTAATCTATAACGTGTAGCGGAAATACTGACACTCAAGATTAAGTGCAGGGGCTCCCCAAAGGGAATGGGAAACATTAAATTAGAATAAAACTAAAGCTTTCGGTCATCTGAATAGAATAAGTTATTAAAATATCTTGCCTATATTCTCATTTCTTACCTGTAACATATATTTTGCCCATCGAATGCCGTTTTCATATCTCAATTAGTATGTAGAGTTTTTATGTGTTATTAACTGACACAACATAGTTTTAAATGTCAATATCACAAATTTGTTCAGAAATACAGTGTCCCGTTGTCTCAACTCGCTAGCGACATACTTATGAGACCTTTGATCTTTAGATACCAGTATAGATGTGTGATCTGTTACTCTTCCGAGTGTGTCGTATATAATCATTGTGATTGCGTTAGAATTCCCATTGCAGGTGACGCATGCAAAGCAAATGACGTTTAAGATATCGACGCTCCCCTGCTCGATCCTTCTTTGGTTCATTTGATTTCCACATTATTATTTTTTTTATCTTAATTGTTTTTCCTAATCGATTAGCTAGATTTGAATAAAAATAAATCTATACTGTCGGCAGAATTTTTTTTCTCTTAATAAGGTAATATTAAATTTTTAAAAGTGTGTATCGTATAGATTTGTTAAAAAACTGTTGTTTGATAGAGATGTGTTGAATTATCAAGTATTGATTTGCAAAGTTAGAAAACGAGTTCAAATTATGAAAAAAATGAAGTTTATTACATGTAAAGCAACTATACAATTTAAATGGTGGAAAAATCAAAATGACGTGTAGCCATACGCCATTAACGTCACATGATGTCTTACTTATTTGGAAATGTTTGGTACATCTGAAGTTCGGGGAATCAGTTCTGTCGTACATGCTATGAAATGTATTTTGATTTTCTCAGTACAAGACACTATACATTGACATGCAAAGATTGTCACTTTTTTTCATTTTAAAACAAAAGAGCTGTTTGAAATTGAGGAATTTAACATAGAAAAAAATGGAAACACGAATTAGTGGAGTACTTCCTAAATAAAGAACATAGTTTGAGATTTTATTAGTTATTTCAATATTTAAACCTTCGGAATACTTCTGAATTGTGATGACACGCTCCAAAAAATATACCAGATTCTAAATGTGTCAAAGTTGAAAATAGTTGAATCCGAATACTTATAATTTAAGATGTTTCATTATAGTGTAGCCGATACTCATGTATTCCAAACATTGGGTAACAGTGTACCTAAAGACACTTCTAAAAACACTTATTAATTATCTGTACTGTTTTCAAAATTAATGACTGATCGATAACACAGAGAAACTAAACCAATCAAACGCACATACCTTTTATTTGTCTCTATGTGTATCATATGATCATAATACATGTAACAACATATACATTAAAACAATGTTGTTGCAAAAAAGACATGTCCAGGCCTTTTATAGTTGACAATGAGGTATGTTTGTTTTCATATTGAAGCCTTACTGTTATCACAACATTATGGTTTTCTTACATCAATGGGCCTTTAATAATTCTACAAATAAACAAAAATTAAAAAACAGAAAAAAACATGTCCTAAATAAAAGAAAATACGACGTAAGGACCAAAGACAATGACAAAACATCAGACAGAAATCCAATGACTGAGAAACACGAATCTTGGCAAAAATCGGATAAAAACTAAAAATCTCTGACAGGATATAAGAAGTTCCAGCTTTACATGTTTTCATCAGTATGTTAAAGTAGGCAATCATCGTTTAACAAATGTTTAGACTTTTGAGTTCCTGATGAAGTGTAATTCAGAAAAGCACCTTGGACACATGTTATAATGTGTTGATTTCTTGTTGAGGGTATCAGCAGCCCAGTAGTCAACGCTTCAGTGTTGACATGAATATCAATAATGTGGTCATTTTTACAAATTGCCTGTTTACAAAACTTTGAGTTTTTCGAAAAACTAAGGATTTTCTTATCCCAGGCATAGATTACCTTAGCCGTATTTGGCACATGTTTTTTGAATTTTGGATCCTCAATGCTCTTCACTTTTTTACTTGTTTGGCTTAATAAATATTTTGTATATGAGCCCCACTGATAAGTCTTGTGAAGACGAAACGCGCGTCTGGCGTACTAAATTATAATCCTGGTACCTTTGATAACTATTTATATATATTTTTTTGCAATCTTGGTAATATCACTGTTATGAATGAAATACATAAAAAAACATACACCAATATCAGGTCTAATAACATACGAGCATCGTAAGGAAACATGACAAATACAATTTATTGACAGACCAATCTTTAAGGAAGAGTGTTGTGTAAATATAGTAATACAATTACAGAACGTATATGGCATTCCTCACTAAGACTACTATGATCTGTAGAAATGAATGAATTGGACCTAACTTTTTTAGAATACATTTTTTTTTAAAAGAGAGCTATCGGGTAAACAAATTAATTGAATGTCATGTATTAAACAATTGAATAATTGTAGATGATCAGAACATATATTTGAATAATAATTAACCTGAACCACATTGTTTATTTGTATAAGATGAATACGAGCTTGATCCACTAAGTTAGTATTTCTGGAATTCAATTTCACGTCAGGGTTTAGTAAGAATATCTAAATGAACTGATATTATAAAACCCGTACGCTGTCACAATAACAACAGTCAAACTAAGAAATGACTTTCAATCGATTTGCGAAATACCTTTTCGTCAGTCCTATTTCTATTGATTCTGAACGTAACATTGAAATCTGAATCATGGCCATTTAATGGTAGAAGAAATATATCGAACGAAAAAGTGAATCCACACGTAAGAAATTAGTATTGCTACGGACATGTCATAACTTTGTTTCCGCATTTACTGTCTCTTTGTGTGGTTCGAATCTCTTTGAAATTGTAACCAATGAATAACAACGCTTAACTATTCGGATATTACAAAGTGTTAGCTATAAACAACATTTTTAAATTACTAATTTTAACATATAATTGCTTTCACTTTAATGTTTAAAATATAATTTAAGAATAAAACTGTTAATAATCTATGCGAAAGATTTTTTTTTGAGTTTTCATGCAAATATGCCAAAACAAAACATTAACAAATTCATATTCTGACAATAGCACGGAAAAACCCAAATTGAAAATGAAAAAAAATATGCAAATGATTATGTTAGCAATGTTCTATGCTATATTGTCAAGAGATTACATTCGATAATAAGACAAATAGACAGGAAGCAAGAAAGAAAAATAAGTGGCTAGACTCATTATGGATTACTACCAACAAGAGCTCACTTTGATAAAAAAATCTGAGGGTTTATTAAACAGTTGAAACTATGATAGCTTTCAAATGCAAACAATTATGAACTTCAAGATGTTCTGTACGAAAAGACGGGCCCACTTATTACTTGATAACTTGTCTTTATTTTTCGAAAAATAATATATAAGTACTCTACCTTGAACACAAACACTGACTTATTTGTGTTGGTTCATTATCCTTTGTTTACTTTGATACTTTCAGAAACTTCATCATGGTGGTAAATTAACCAGCTTGTAAACATAGCTTGTCAATTCTATGTGTACTAAACCGAGTGCAGTGCAACGCATAAAATACATGGCAATTGATCATATGTCGAACTGAGACCTCATTTATTGTATATTTATAACTAAAATTAGAATAAATAGTGTTTCCCCTTTTCTTTGTTATAATCATATTCAAACCTAATTCCATTGAAAGGTTGTGTCTGTATTGAATAGAATTATTGAATGTAGACTTATTCATTGTAAAAATGTTGAAAGATCATTTTAAATAAAACATCAAGTGGACCACAGTTGAAATCATGTAAAAGAAGTTCATTTACAGTCCTATGTATTTAAATAGAAGAAATACATTCAAAACAACAATGACAAGTATAGTAAAGGAAACGTTTCTGGTATAATTAAGGTGTTGCATGCACATTTTGAATTACATTTGTTTACTTCAAGTGTTACAATCATGATTGGAAGGATATAGTATCGATATTTATTTCAAAATTGGAATGTATTTTTCTTTGCAGCCTATTGTTTTGAACATTTGGTATTTGGATAAGACGATTTGCTAGTTGTCAACGCGACAAAACAATAACAAGACGGTAGAATTCAAAGTCAAAGAGATCCTCAAAAATATATAATAAAATATCATTGCAGTCAGAAATTTTTCTTTTCTTTGAGTTAAAAAACCTGTGATTAAAAAAAAACACCAAACAAAGATTAGTAAGCAGTTGATTTACAATTAATAACATCTCAATGATAATTCATATCAACACAGAGAAAGAGAAAAGGATTTGTAGGAAACCACCACCAGGATAGGCATCAACTCTGTGGTCGATACTCCGTGCATCAAAATAGGATTGTTTTGTTAAATTAATGTGTTGACAAACTAAGAGTGTTTCTTTGTCAGAAAGCGATTAACTTATTTGTCTTTTGAAAACATTTTCGGAGTTTGAGGTCTTCAATGATTTTCAACTTCGTACTTTTTTCTACCTTGAAACCTTTTTACTTTGTTTTGATGATTCTTATGTAGACAAACATAATTAAGAACCATGTATCTTTGATTAGTGTATTTAAAAAATACCGTGGTATAAAAGATAAAATCATTATAAACTGAACATTGTATAGTACATTGTGATAGACACATGATACGACGATAAATATAAAAATATCGATATAAGTGATAAACAAATCGAACTGTTTTGTATTTGAATTAATAGATACATATATTAATTTATAAACAAAAAGGAAATAAAGAATATATTGTTAATATACTGATCTCGATCAATATGGGTTTCATCCCGTTTGTGTAATCATGAATCTATCAATCAAAGAGTTTTACTTTATTTATTCCCCTCTATTATTCTTTATAAATCCCATGCTTTATATACAAACTTCAGCATAAATGATAAACTGGCGCCAGAATTTTTTCACATTTGTTTAGCCTAACTTGTTTGTCGGTGATTAATAATTTCATGTGACTAATGACAAGTTTCCTTGTTATGTTATTAAAAATATAATCATATGTACACAAAACGTTACTGGTAAATAAATTTATATTCAAAATTCCAAACAATAGTTTACAAAGCATTTTTGAGTATTTAGCTTAAGACATGGACAATGAGAACACTGATAACACTTTTAAACATCTGTTAATCGTATGTGGGTATTCACAATAACTTGAAGAAACGAAAAAAAGAAAGAAATCATCGAAATATGTGAATTTTATGAACATTTTAAATTGACGACTCTATATAAAGTACAACTTATAATAGTTTACACGTTATTCTTTACCACGTATTTAATAGAACCATACCGTAGATTTTATTGTTATAAAAATACTTTCCCTACTTCTATCGTATTTTCCATAACTTTAATAAATCATATTACCAGAGAGTGTAATTCCTAATGACATTCAAATGAGTGAAAACTCATTTTGGATACAAGTCATTTGCATAACTAACTATTCTTTAAAAGTAATATGAGTATCTATTTTTTGCTTATACGCTTATTATAGATACAAGGATAAAGTCTAGAGTAATGATACCAATCAAAGAAATAATATATCATATACCGTAATTTGGTTTATCATGACACATTTAATTAATCGATATTAAATCAATATTAGTTTTAAAACTACACATATGGAACATATTTTTTTTCTAAATAGTTGATAAGAAGCTACCTCTAATGCTCTAGTTTAATCAAAGTTACTTTTAGCGTCCAATCAAATGTTTCTGAATAGTGATTTAATGAATATATGGTTACTGTATACTTTTGACTGAAAAAGGGAGATAATAGCTAACCTGTAAATAAAACATTGTAAAATGTCACTCCTGTTCTCATATGGCCATATTTACACTGATTCCGAAAATATATGGTTAAAATTTACTTTTGACTGTAAAAAGGTAAAACATTAGATACTTCCGGTTTTGACAAAGTCTCATAATGTTGTCTCTTATGAAGGCTTTGTTCATACTGAGAGCGTAGTTTCAATGTTTGACACTTTGAAAGCCTATTTTTGTGTTAAAAACACGTGGTAATTTTCCTCTAGGAACAAGCGAAAAATTTGAGCGTAGTTCACGTATTCATCACTTAGAACCTAGCCTCTAGGAACAACCAAAAAGGAAGCCTTATTCTCGTGTTTAACGAATTTAGCAAATCTCTTGCAAGACACAGATTGCTTTCATATTTTGTCCATGTCATTTTTAAATCTGTAATTCATGAACACTACCTTTTTGCACTAAGCGTTTTTCGAAATCAAAAAGGGTGTATCCTAAAAGAGTCGAAAAAAAAATTATTGGGCAGATAAAAGATAAGATCTGTTTTATAAGGTAAAATTTAACAACACTTTAACAGTCATATATATTTATCTAGTTGGCTTGCTTATCATATATTTTTATTGTGAAATAGAGTTATAGTTCTGACGACATTTCAATCTTAACAAGGATGGAACATACATCGATGGTGTTCCTATCGTTGATACTCAAATACAGAAGTTGCTATACTTAGTCATGTGTACCATTGTTTGTCTGTTTGTCTCTTTCAATTTTAGCCATGGCGTTGTCAGTTTATTTTCGATTTATTAGTTTGACTGTCCCTCTAGTATCTTTCGTCCCTCTTTTAGAGCATTTATTGAAATGTGTAGGCTTACAGTCAATACTATATATAAGACATGACTAATTTAAAAACAGGCAAAGCTGTTCACTACAATGTCTGCCATTTAAAATTTCTCTTTGTCAAGGTGACTATCCTCTTGTAGCATTTAATGAAACCTGAACATCTTTTATGGTAAAGATTACCTCGTTGCAATCAAATAACCGGATATTGCTATGTCTTTAATACTACTTTAAAAATGAAAAAAAAAAGAAATGAAACTAGGTTTGCACATCTTTAAACTATGGCTTTATGTATAGTCATCATATAAAACTTGTAGCTTTATGATTGATAATGGTTCTTTCCAAATACTTTGGATTTTAATTAAACCTCATTATAAGCATTGATGAATCATTTTTATTTATTTGAATATGTTCAACCAATATGTGCTATTCAATACACAACGTTTGGCTACCTAAGCTACATGTAGTATCCAGTAGCTGTAATATCTAAAAAATAATGATGCTGCAAAAACAATATTATTCCTCAATATCTTTGTTGAAGTTACTTGCTCTTCTGGTGGTAGTTCAATTTATGTTATGTTTCAAGTCTGCGACATCATCGAAAACACTTTAAACATCCTTGAAATTTGATCCGAAGTTTCAGAAATATTTTTAAATATTCTCTTGACCAGTTTTGTAAGGCAACTTTTTCAGGAAAAAAAGGTTTCCTAACATTGACATCAGTTTATCCATCGTGACAGTTTTTGAAAACTTCATACAGCTCTCATTATGATTTATGTGTATTTTATGATTCATTTTATTTGCTAAGTATGCACTATAGTGATCGCTGACTTTATCAAGATAATATGTTTCCCTAACACTATGTTCTTTTGGCTAGAAAATTAGTGTATGTTAACACAACACACTTTATTTGAACTTTGGTTGAACGCATTCTGAAATAGCCGCATTAAAACGTGCATCTTTTCAAATTTTCTTATATTTTTTCAGGCTCTTATATAAAACATGAAGGTCGCCTTTTTTTGGTTGTGTGATTCATAAGTGTTTCTTGTTTCTTTTTTTATATACAGATTAGACCTTGGTTTTCCTGCTTGGGTCATTTTTCTCTAGTCATTTTATGGGTCTTTATAGCTTGCATTTTGGTGTTACCAAACTGTACTCTAACTTTTTAATATTTGTTTTTAAATTATGACTAGTATGAAGAGTTGTCTCATTGACACTCATACCACACCTTTCTAGGAATACGGAATAAATTAAAGTTTTTGAGATATTTACTAGCATCGCCATTAATTGACATTAGACGCTTACTTTGAACACAAGAACAAATCAATATGATCTGACGAAGTTTGTTTTATTAATTTCAATTTGAAAAAAAAAATAAGAGTTTGATACATCAATAGCTGCTATGAGAAGGTGCAATTTAAAATCAAGGAATGTGAATGTTTATCAAACAATTCGTGCCTGTGAAATATTTCTATCAACTGAAAATGTTTTACCGGTCCTTTTAATATCCTACAGCGAACTAGTGAGAAAACGTATTATGTGGTTCGTCTATTTCCTGCAAAAAAAATATTTTTTTTGGTTAAAAATGCTTTGGAAGATGTAAGAACAAAAGTCATCAATTGGACACATAGCTAAAAACTAATTTCAGAGAAATCATGAAGATGTTAACATGAATTATTTATTGTGAGTAGAGAACGATAATGTGTTATTTGCATATCATTTTACATGATTACCAACTAATAATGACTTTCAATTTTGATAGAAATGAACGACCAAGTGAAGTTTAAAATCATCATTAAATAACAATATACATTATACTCTGCTAAATATTCATTTTATAAATGATGGGCCAATGGAAACAAGTTGGAAAAATTGTAATAAAAAAGATTATTTTAAGAAAATTCAAACAATAATTTAGTCATCACAATTGGGAAATTTCTGTTGCAAATTTATAAATCCAAGGAAGAATTAAATGTGAAAGGAAATCAATAATGAAGATTTTAGTATGCTTCCTTAGTATTAATAGTATGCTCAAATTATTGTTAGTTGATGTTGTTTTTAGGACGAAATAAAGACCGAAATTAAAGCGTTTAAGATTCCCATAGCCTTCAAATAGAGGGGCGACAGATACCAGTCAAACTAATAGATAGAAAATAACCTGACAACGCCATGGCTAACAAAAAAAGGACAAACAGACAAATTTAAGTACACAAGACACAACATAGTAATGGACGTAACAATGTATTAGTTTCTAAGGCGCTTTTATGTGTTTACCTTCATCAGGAAAGCTTAACCCCAAACATGTAAAATGAATTAGCATCACAGCATTGTAAACACTGTGAAAATCAGTTTGACATAATTTTACTTTTCAGATTGACAAGAAGCACAACAACAACTTAAATCAGGGCCAAAACATAATTCACCGATCTAGATTTATATCTTTTATATACAATGTTAGATAAATGATATTTTTGAGATATATATCTAATCTATATGTAATCATGACACAATACTTGTTCTCTCAGAGACTCGATTAGTCATTTTCAAATATTTATATATTTACCTCACTGTTTTCATCGGATGAGTTAGGTGGTGATGATGTAGTGCGAATTGTGTGGTGATCTGTACTTTGTTCATCTAAATATCTTACTTTGTATGGTAGTAATGGATGCATTGAAGGCCATGGGACCAGCGGTCTTTGGAAGTGCATCTTCTGTTCGTTGTTAAAACAATCATACACTGCCTGTCTTACTATATCATCCCTAATAAAATCCTCCACTATATTCGAAATATTTTCATCTCTTGTCGTAAATATATTTAATTTTGGGGGTTTATAATTTGAACTACTTTTCACTTTAGCGTTTTTCATTTTTATTCTAGTCGTTTGAGTTGTATCTCGATTATTTGAAGACGTAGTTCTTATTTTTGAAGATGCCAGTCGATTCTGATGAGATTTTAAGACGACTTTTGAAGGTATAACTTCTTTTTCAAACTTTTTGTCTTTAGGGATTTTGTTTACAGAAGGATGTATTTGTTTTTCCACGTGTCTTTTGATAGTTTGCTGTCCTTGTTGTACATCTGGCAAAATTATTGAGCAATTTATAGTTGCGACTTGCTTAGTGCAGGCATTTGATATTGGAGCTGAACTTGGTTGTAAACTAGAATTTAAACTATTTAGCGGTTTAGAAGAAGGCGGACAGATTTGATCTTTGAATAGTTTTATCAAGTCTCGAACTCTGTGTGGATATAGAGTTTTATAAACTTCAACGATGTCTTTTTTCCTCGTCCTGCTAAATTTTAAAATCTTAAAATCCTTTACAGATGCCTCGTTGTTTCGAAATCTAATCTTCGCTGATTTACGAGTATATAACTCATTGTAAAAACCAAAAAGATATATAGAAAAAACAGTCACAGCCTTTATTAGTCTTTTAAATATAAAAATTGAATACACAAACTGAATTCCTCTGTGTATGTGAATTCCATGGGCGATAGATATTTCATCATTTTCTAAAGAGTCAGGATCAATCTAGAATAAATGCAATGATTGTATATCCGTTCATGTTTAATGTGTTAAAAAAGATATGATCTTGTGATTCAAATTTAATTCTTTATCGACATAATGCTATTAATGTTATCGTTCAAAACGGTTTTTGAAAGTAACATTTTCTTTTAGAAAACAAAACTTCAAATTGTCGTGACAACAGTCTCGTTTTATGTTTTTACTATTGTAAAATCACAAATATGTACATAACATCAGTAAAATGGTTTAGTTTTTGTAAACTCAAAGAGCAAACATGTGAACGGCTACAATGGGTGTATTTTGTGGGTGTTTCTGTTACTTTCGTCGTCCTTCGTTATGTACCATGACATTGTCAATTTCGTTTGACTCATGAAATTTGTAAATCTACTTGGGTTTTCCTTCTTATTTTATGACAGTGAAACAAGAGAAACATTATAACAAATTTGTTATGAATCTCCTTACCAAACAAAAACAAATAATAAACACAACACACCCTTACACAAACACCTTTTATAGGGTGCTGCTTTAGTACTTCTTTTAAATATTTTGTTAATTTGTTTGCTTATAATGCTTCTTGTAGCCCTTTATAGCTTGCTGTTCGGTGTAAGCCAAGGTTCCGTGTTGAAGACCGTACCTTGATTTATAATGGTTTACTTTTACAAATTGTTTCTTGGTTGGAGAGTTATCTCATTGGCACTCTGACCACACCTTCTTATATCTATTTATTACCTCAAAATAGCTACTCGAAGTGGACGAAATGCTACCTAAAATAAAAATGAAAAAATTAGAGCTATAGTAATATGACATTTTTTTTTCAAATATTAACAAAAAACCGATGTAATTATTATTTACAAGAGACAACAGATACATGTAGATAAACAAATAAAAACAGTGAAACGTGTTGGTCCATGCGCAATATCTAAGACATTTAGAAGTGCTGAATGACTGGTGAATTACTGTTGTATTTTTTAAAAACAAAAATCAAGTGTTCGGGCTTTTTTTTTTAAAGATGCTTATTTGTTAAAGAATCATTTTGGACAAAACAAAACCTTGAATTACAGAATACGGAATAGTCGAAACACAGAAATAACTAACAACAGTTTTCATAAAAAATAATCATGCAATTAAACACTTAGTGTTATCCATGGATAGTTCCTCAGTTCATTAAAAGCTCAAAAGGAAAAGACAAACAATTGAAACGAAGCTGTTGATGTTTGTTAGGAAACATCATATGTGGTTTCGATACATATCATTTTTGTTGAAAGAATTTGTCTTGTGAAGTCAGATAATGATAACAACACATATTACTGTAAAAGAAATGATCTGTTGAAGTCGGATAATGAAAACGAAGCCAACGTGTTTAAGAAAAATGAAAACAACTGTATACGTTATTCAGAGTGCACCAAGAAATTTAGAAAATCAAGTTGAAAAGTTCTGGTAGTATGTCAATCATGGAAATATTACAGCCTTTGCCTCAATGCCACTGCAGGTGTTTGTTTATCTAAAATGATATCCCAAACTTCGAAGCTATAATGTTTTGTTCAAACAAAAATAAATCAAATATACATGTATGTGTCTATGACTTCATTGTCTACTAAATGTTGAATAACTCAACATTCTACAATTAATCTAACCCCACCTATATATTGCATTAGCCGTTTGTGGCATCAATTTATAAATTTGCGGTTTTAATGCTCTTCAACTAAGTATTTGATTTCACCTTCCACTTGGTTTTTTATTAGAGTACCGCTGACAGTCTTACACAGACAAGACGCCAGAAAAAAAAGTATAAGCCTGGCATCTTAGAAGATTTTGTTTTATTCCATTCAATTTGGCTTTTTTATATATATATGTCAATATTAAAATACCATCTGATGATCTCCGTGAGTGCAGCTGGTACTCGTCTGTTGATATTCTATAATTGACCGATCTAGGTGATGTTTCTATTGTGTGAAAGAAAACAATTTATTGGAATGTGAGTAAATATTCCAGTAAGTTAAACAAAATTACAAACATAAAAACATTATTCAATGGCGATAAAGTTTCAAGACATATTTGAAAAGTAGTATACTATCTGACATGTGAGGGTTACATCTGCCAAGTGTCAAAATAATAATCCTAAACTACTTAAACTGCATACTTAAAGCGTGGACCTAAACTTTGTAAATATGATCTGAAAAAATATCAATGATAAAATGTTTGTATGAATTTGATGCTTTATTAATATGTTCACACAATTGTCTTTCAGCTTAGAATTACCAACATACGGTTTAAGTAAAATGATGTCAATTAAAATTTACAAACACTATTAATCTGAATTAAACAAATATTTACCATCTAGTAAGGTTCCTGTGTTGTTGAGATTAACACCATAAGGGGTGATGTGTTGTCTTGTCTGAATTTGCGGATTAACGATAAACATAGTCTGATTCGGAGATGTAATAGACGGTACTTATAAAAGAAGAAATGTTGAAATTTGAACTACTAAATGCAAAATTGTTTAATTTAAAATATAGTAATTTAACCTAGTAGTTCGGTATTTCCTTATCGACCTATACTACTTTGTTTTAGTAAAAAGTCAAACTGTATAATCTATACACACAATGTGTGTGAATTATTCAAAATATCGTTACTAGAACTTTCCTTATAAAATTGTCTATGTTTTAGGATCTTTGAATACTCAAACTTTTAAATCAGTATTCTTTATGCATATTTTGAAGGAAATTGATAATATATATATATATATATCTTTCAATAGGATAATTTTATTAAAGCCAATAACGTATTGAAACATTTAATTGTTAAGGGGGCTCGCGGGTATATTTTTTTCTTCTGATAGAGGATTTCGCTTTTTTTTCTATAAATAAACTTTATCCTATACTTACTGGAAAAATTAAATAAAAATATTGGATCATCGATCATTTAAGCTTACAATCTGCCTTCGAAAAAAACATGCATTTTTGTTAAGGTATTTTTTTTTGGGACTAATAGATTAAAAATAGGTAATATCGAAATAAAAAAGATTTGAATTATAGAAATCGCTTAAATGTTACAATAGTTTAGTTTAAATACAGTTTATTTGAGGAAAATAATAATAAAAAAAATATAGGTCACCAACGAGAAAAGAAAGTAATATTATTTTTAATGCTAACAAATGACATTTTTTTCACCAAAGGGAGATTATTTGAGGACTTTCAATCATATAAACATTTTAAATGTCATCTGGCGCCAAAACGAATTGATGTTTTGGTTGACTTTTGTACCATATCATATAGTTACATGTACAACTAATAGTGTAATGTCTCATTTATATTTACCAAAGACATGTAATGTAATATACAAGTCACTGGATTCATTACACATCATCTTCATTCGATGTAAGTACATTTTTGTTCACTTTTCACCTTTTATCAGGAACTTAAGATATAATTGACATCCTAAATATCTTGTTGAAATTGAATATTTGATTAAGTTGAACAAGTGGGGTACGTACGCAAATTAACCGAAACTAGAAAGTATCCGGTGTTGCTCGCCGAAATTTCCCTCTGCTTCAAGGTCTTTAATATTAATTTACTGACACGTTATATGTTAACATATTACTTCTATATACATTTGAAACAATTTATACAAACGGTCCATCATGAGCTTTTCAATGTGTTATACAGATTTTTTATTCTACCAAAAAGATGTAACCAGAAAGGAACAAACCTTCTTACGAAAATACATTCCAAATTTGAATCATTCTATTTAATATGATTATTCTTAGAAGACGTTAAGGTAAGGAGGAAATTTTGTTTCTCATTCTCAATAAACAGTGACTATCTCTGATTTAGATAAAAAGCCATATATATTCAAACACCCGTATACTCGATTATCATATTGTCTGGTCAATGTAATATGTGGAAATTCTAATTAAGCAGACATGCAAACTTTTTCTAAATACAAGTTAAACTTATTTTAATGAATTTAATCGAAGGCCTTACTGTTGTTGTGGATATTGACCTGACTATTAATGACATTCGAATTCAATAATTTAGTGTTAAGCCTATTTCACAATAAATACAATATATGGAAGATTCTGCACGATTGCGTGTACCGTCTAAGGGGATAATATGGCATAAGTGTAGAAAGTTCTTTAAAGTCGAATAAATATCTATAAAAGATTTTTATCGTTCATCATTAAATCAATTTAATACATTGAGATTGTCGTCAGCTAAACAAGATATAATTTTTTTTTAGTTTTTGAAGATTTGAGCGTCTTTCTTTAACCTACATAATTTCATTACCAGATTTTCGCTTTTATTTCTTATAAAACTGCATGTTTTGGCGTGATTTGCTTATTACGTGGTTTGAACTGAAGGATCACAAAAAACATCTTATCTCATCCTTGCGAATTGTTTCTGATGTTTTCTTTTGTTTTTTGTTTTCAAATATTGTTGAAAGAAGCGTCATGGATTAGACAGAATGTGAACTGAATACATAGTTTTGATGGCTGAGTTTATCACAATTGGCGTCTGGTATCCCAGTTGCCACTAGGAAAAAACATATGATCTTGGACACTAATAAGACATTTAAAATGAATTCAAATTTTTTGGCATGTTGATATAAAGTTGCACTGTCCTAAAAAATCCATGACAAAAAAATTGCCAAAATTAAAATTTACTACTTATTCATATTGTGATTATTAAACAGTTTGTCTTACAATTTTTCTGTCACGAAGGTAAACTGAAATCGTTGGAAAAATTATATATGATTTCAATGAATTTAGGTTATCTTTAATAAGGCATATCGAATACCTAAATTTACATAGGTTGGTTTCTTTCGAATATTGATATCATGTATCAAATTATTATATGTTGTATGTTGTAACAAATCAGTATTATAATTATTAAACTGAAATTTATATGTTGATAACAAATACCTTTTGATGTTTTCCCAATGGTATGAGTATTGTACTGACTTGATATAGACTGGTTTGCCGCAGAAAGCGTGGATATATCTGCAATGAACCAATACTCCAAAATTCAAACACTTCAACGTACAGATGAAGGAGACATTAAATTCCATATAAATAGTCGCAACACTGATTATATGTGATATACGGTATGGGTTTGACCCATGTTTAAAGCTTGTTCCGTGACATATAGTTTCAGTCTGTTACGTCATTTGATCTCATGGGTTTAGTAAAAATTGCCTACTTGGCATTCAAACCACATTTGCCTGTTTTCAAATAGTTTAAATATATAATAAGTAATGTGGTATAGTTTGCCAATGCGATAACTATTCGTCTAAATGGTGTGGATATATATCACAATTGAATGATAAACAAAATCTATATCATAGAGTCAGAGACCAAGAAATGACAATGAAATAGAAAAATCCCTTATTCATGATAAAAGAGTAAACAAAATCCACCCCCCCCCCCCCAAAAAAAAAAACAACAAAAAACAACAACAAAAACAAAAGTAGATATCAACAGATGACAACATATGAATAACATGTTTCTGACTGGGACATGGGTAGTGTTTACAGTTTGCACTCGGTGATAAAAGCGGGATTATTAAATATGAGTTACTAAACGAATACCGGATTGCATATCTTGTACTAGTTGGTTCATTAATATTTATCAAGCTTGCAGATTTACAGTTTTGACAAGATGGCTAAAGGAGTATCATAAGTCAGTTAAAATGGATTAATAGTTAACCACATCATCAAACTAAGTTTTGGCTATAACGTGCATCGTTCAAGTTAGCACTTATTTATCAAAAACATCATCAATGACAACAACTAGTTACTGATGCATATTATTAGAGTAGCTTGCTCGAACATAAGCTGTTAACTATTTGTATCGTGTCGGTATAGAATATTTTTGAGAAATTGGTAATAAAGGAAAAAAAATGATAGGAAAAGTGTATTCTTTCCACTGAATATGAGTAAACATTATAATGTCGTCTTTTCGAAGAAACACAATTGAGTCCACATTCGCCCGGACAAGTTTGCATTTAAAAAGTAAATTTCGTAACAACCTCTCTTTAGTTTCAATTTCAGTGGCATAACACTGAATTATTATATATCTAAAGATTGGATATCGAATTGACCTATATTAAAACACAAATACAGTCAATGTTGTCAATAAACTATCTTGCATATACACGAGTATGCTTTTACATTAACTTTGCATAAAAGTCAACTGGTTGTTGCCTTTTGTATTAAAGTTAAAAAAATGATAATTTTTTTTTACAAATACTGTAAATTAAAATGGTATCTGATTGATATTTTTATAAAATCAAAAATTTATGCATTGTTACCATTAAATGATGATGCACCGGTATTTATTTGGCCTTCATTAAGACTGTGTGCACTTTCTACTGGTATCAGTTGTATTTCTGTCGACACACTCCGAGATATAGCATACACGTCTAAAAAAGGTAAAATATATATATGTTAATTAATCGACAAAATTTTGTTGATACATGTAAATAGATGAATATGATATTTGGAATTATCACTTATTCAAAAAACTAAGGATTTTCTTATCCCAGGCATAGATTACCTTAGCCGTATTTGGTACAACTTTTTGGAATTTTGGATCCTCAATGCTCTTCAACTTTGTACTTGTTTGGCTTTATAAATATTTTGATATGAGCGTCACTGATGAGTGTTATGTAGACGAAACGCGCGTCTGGCGTACTAAATTATAATCCGGGTACCTTTGATAACTATATGTAATACATAATGTATATCAATAAAAACTAGGCACTTATCCTTTATTTGGTAAGATATCTAAGTGACTGACTCATACAATAAATGCACAAAATGTATGCACTTACATTGAAAGACAAGCTTGATCAAAACAAATCTGGAGATAATGTAAGCATATAGGTTGCACTTTGTGAATACAGATGTTTCAAAAACCACACATCTTTTGGAGAGATATATATTATTCATAGATATTCTGTTTTGTTAACGTGCTGGTTCCCATATTTGATATCTATGTTTCATTTCATAGAGACATTAGTTGGGAATGTTACCAGTATAAATACACAAGGAAAATGAACATTTTGAGGAATACCTAAATTGAAGGGAGTGGTAGTTCATCAATGTAGTATTAGTTTAAACTAGGGAATTGCGAGGCATAGCAAATTGACTTTGAGCTTTGAACAAAATTAGTAGTACTTACGAACAATTGCAAATATTCCAAATGTGTCACAAAAATAGATTTTCAATAAAAGAAACTCTGTATTGTTTTTCATGCAAGTACCAGATTAAAAGCTCTAGGGCTGGTGATTATCTTGTCGATATATATTCCACTTGCATAGCAATAGATCAAGCGTTTAAAAGTCATTCAGGGTACCAATATTATTGCACAAATTGCGCATTGAAAAATTATTTCACTAAAATTATGATCGTTTTAAAATATACTAAAACCCTTAAGTTATATAAATATTCGTCATAAAGCTAACGAAACTAAAAAAAAACAAGATTAAAGTCAAAATCGATATGTGTAATAGAGTTACATTTTTTGATTAATGATGATTACATTAGAGCAAATTTCAACGAAATTATATCAGTATTCTGATACTTGTTCCAGATTCTTAATATCTTGGTCGTTGAAACAGTAGGACAATTGACAGTTCAATAGGAGAGGTATGGCATCAATTTTATATCTAAATTAAAATACTAATTTAACCGCGTCATTTGCTTATTTCAACATTTATTGTCTTCTCGATTATGGTCAATTATTTTATGTTTTAAAATCAAGGTAAAGTACAAATTTTGCAGAGCTGATGAAATAACAAAAAGAAAAAAAGTAAAGTTCAAATCCAAACAGCAGATATAAAAATTTCATGTGTAAATATATTTTTTTACAAATTATTTCCATTTCGAAAAAATAGTATTCATTTTGTAATTTCGTGCAGGTATTCAAATATAGGTTCATGAGCATGGGATGCCATCAGGGACTGAAAGTGCCGCGATGGAAGGAAGGACAAAATAGAGTGTATAGACAATCAATACATTCAATTTGTTGGATCAATAAAAGTATTTGATTCTTTTTTAATCCTACTTGTTTAATGAGCAACACATATAATATATGTTGAGAGAAAACTATTTTGCCTTCAAGAATACTCATGTACATTGTATTTGCTCTTCTGTGTTTGGTAAATTAACTCTTGTTCGTTCGAGTAGGGCGTTGTCAATATCGGTGAAAGAAGTTCATCGATGCTTAAGTCTATTAAATCAATTAGAAAAGATACACAGCAAGATACACATGTAACAAAGATAACACTGACTGAACTTTAAGAGCTATTATAAAGCGGAGAAGAACAGACCGGGTTAAGATTATCTTTCAAATAGAGATTTTTATTTACTTCATAACTTGATACAGGTGAGGTGTTCAATTTTCTTGTGATGTTTCATTTTTCCCTTAGAGTGATATTTATAGCTTAATGTGAGGTATGAGCAGGGTTCTGTGTTGAAATCCTTACTTGACCTATAATGGTTTACTTTTTACAAATTGTGACTTAAATTGAGGGTTGTCGCATTGGCACTCATACTCATTCTTCTTATGTATGTTGCCTGATATTTCATTGTTTAAAACAAAAATCAATTGAAAAATGTCGCAAACAAACAGGAGCTGCATGCACCTCCAATCATATTGACATATACATTTACATTTTAATTTTTGATAGACTGATAAAAAAAAAATGTTTGATTTATACGAACATGATGAAATAAGGTTTTGAAAAAATGAAACAATTAAGAATTGAATGCTCTTTTTTGTAAATTTATTGGGGTGTAAAAGCGTTGACCGAAGTACATTTTGTATGAAGAGCGGAAGCGCTTCATACTAAAAATGTGCGCACGGTCAACACTTTTACAACCCTATAAAGTTACAAAAAAAAAGCATTCAATACTTATAATTACATTTTTACCTATAGGATCATGAAAATACGCCTTTTATCAAGTTTTTATTTCATTTACCTGTGCACTTTATTGTGGGACCTCGTGTCATCATGAATGAAAAGTTTTATTGTGTGATACAACTGCTTAAGGAATAACACGTGTTGTACAGTTAGCAAATCAGAAAAACGTATTATAGTGAAACATACATTTAATGTAATTATTCTTGCTTACACTGCAGTTCATTTTGTCATTTGGTAGTTAAGACTGATCTCATGAAATATTAATACAAATTGTGCCAAACTAAGTGTAATATTTCACAACAAAACTATAATTCTAAAGAAGATTTAAATCAAAATTGTTTTTTACCTTTTTGTGTGGCTCCAGTCGTTTGTTTCCTCTTTTTTCCTGATAATATTTTTTTCAAAGGAACAACAATGCAATCTGAACAGCTTTTTGATTGTTTGACATCCTCGTCTTGATACTGAACCTCTTTCACTGAAATATTGAATACTGTGATTTAAATATTGGTGATATCAAGGCATTTGACTTTTCAAAAGGTTAAAACTTTCAAAGTTAAAGATAATGTGCATTCGTTCATGACAACAAACATCTGTGATTTCTTCGATAATATACAAAACACTCACACTTTTCACCCGACAATCTTCTTTTTAACAAATTTTATAACAATTTTAAGCGTACAAAAAGTCTTAAAATGTCTTATGTTAAAGTGAGAAACCGGAAGTTATGTCATACTGAAATGTACAAAAGACAAGATCAACGATTTACGGAACACTTATACGTAACACATTTTTCACGTACCATAAAGGTGCACGTAACACATTGTTCAAATACCCTAGATGTACACGTGTCACTTTATTTCTGTAGGTACCATACAGATACACGTAAAACTTTATTTAGTACACTAGAGGTACACGTAACAGTTTTTTTCCATTTTTATAGTGGGGATAAAAGTTTGTTGACGTTCCATGGAGATACGCATAACTAGTTGTTCACGTTCCCTGGAGTACACGTATCGGTTTGTTCGTGCATCTTAACTCTGAGGAAATCCTGTCAACCCTTTCTGTAAGTAATGGATTATCTGTGTCAAAATCATCTTGTTTTCATATCAAATTCCGTCTAACATACTGTTTTCCATGTATACATTATGTTGCCAAAATTCATGGATCCAAATATACCAACTAGGTTTAAATCAATAATTTTAACCGAGTTTCAAACTTTAAATAATGAATTACATATTCCTAATTAAGTTATTAAAAATAGAACTATTATTATTATATGTATTACTTCCACTGTATGTGTCTTTGAATCAAGTAAGAGTTTTTGTTCAAAATGAAAAAAGATAAACTTTTTCAGTCAGTTTTTTTCTACGATATAAACATGTTAATAATATTTCAAAATAATAATTATAATTTTGAATTTTTTTGTATAATAGAAAGAAGAATATGTGGCAGAGTTGAATCTTTAGTTTCAGTCTTATTTACAAGCCGAGGAAGTACATTGTTGAGATTTGGAAAGACAAAAAACCTTTTGACACAGTTATCTCCCCTAATCCATGGTCAATTGGAATTTTCCAACAGACAAGTTCATTGTGCATAGGGCATAATGTTCATTCCGCATACATGTACACACAGTTGCGTGTACCCTTAGAGTACATGAACAAACAGAAACTGCTACGTGTACCTCTAGGATACGCGTGAACAAACAGGTTCGAGTCCCTTTAGGGTAAGTGAAAATTTTTTTACGTGTAACTCTAGGGAACGTGAATAAAGTGTTACGTGTACCTCTTGTGTACGTAAACGACCTGTTATGCGTACCTCTAGCGTACGTGAAACAAAATGAATTATGACCTGGACGGCCCTTCATATAGTAGATTAAATTACGAAGCTTTAAACGAATGAATTGTGGTTTGTTTATACATTCTGTGATGCAGAGTCATGGAACATATAAACCGTTTATAAAGGTCAGTACTATAAGACAATTTGGAACTTTATAAATACAATCAGTCAGGCTGAAACCCGTCTCCAAGTGTCCGAACTGTTCGCTGTGTTGAAGATTCATCGGTGACCATCGGCTGTTTTTTTACTATTTGGTCGGCTTGTTGTCTCTTGATACGTTCTCCATTTCCATTCTCAATTTTATTAAATACATACCCTCGCACTGTGCTGAACTGTCAGTGGTCGGATAATCAATTATTTCCTCTATAGCTGAAGCCATATGCTAACCAACGAATCTGGAAAAAAATATGCGCAAGTTGTTGGTGAAAATCAGACTGTGATATTGAATAACACCTATAAATAGATTACTGTCGAACATGATTAATGGAGACAAACTATACCAACGGCTTGTAAATCTCTGTCCTAATAAATATTTTTTTTATTTACCTGAACATTCATAAACTGGATATATTGTAATGATAGAAGAGAAACTTAGGACAGTTTTTTTCTTTTATAATTTGAATACTCTTTGTGTATGTGCGACTTACCTGTTATTCATTTATTTTTATACTGATCAAGGTCCGCCATGTTAAAGTTGTAAGATTAAATTACAAACCTAGTATACGACAAAAATCTAACTATATTTAGAAATAATCATTCACTGTATACACGTTTGAAAAGGAAGTTGTACAAAATTTGCATATACAATTTAAGTAGTTTAAATAGCACTGACGTATCAGTTTTCATGTGTTGTTTGAACTCAATAATTTTCATTTTTTCCCCTTTCTAATGGCGTTGAAAGTTAATTTTTGACTTTTGAGTTTTAATGTCCCTTCGGAATCTTTCGCATCTTGTTCAAAATAAAATTATTGTTTTTCTAATGTGTTTTTATGTATATTTCTTACATAAGAAAATACTTTTGATATTTTCTTATAGTTTTGTCTAACAACAAATTTTGACAAGGTCTCCTCTAATTTTATTATTGAAATAATCATTACTAAGTTTGGACTATTGCTATACCTCATCATTACCAGTACATGTATAACCAGATAACCCTATGTAGGGTTTCATCATCCTCTTTAGAAGTTATCTTCAATGTATGTAGTTTTTTCGACACAGCCTCGGATGGTTGCTTTTGAAGGTACCTTAGCCTTATTTGAATTAGAATAGTCTTTTAAAGTTGCATCCCCTTAAGACATTTTTTTTTGGTTTTAGATACTTCCCTTATGTTTTAGAACACGAAGTCTAATAAATGAGAGACTTTCACCAAGTATCGTTAGTTCATGTAACCTTGCATTACAACCTAAGGTTGAAGGGCATAGAGAGAAAAGGTATTTACGCTGACATTTCAAGCTTGAATTTTTTTTGGGAGGTTTTGAACTTTGGAAGATGAGATCATGTGATTCATCATATGTAACGTCTAATTGGGTTCATTTGTAAAATTAAAATTATAAATCCCCTTTCATCATGAAAAGAAGGTTAAGGTCCGTAATAGCATAAATTCAAACTTCTATTATGATGAGGTTGTTGCATATCAAATGAAAGGCCGTAAAACAAACTCCCTAGAAATGGTGTTTGTTGTCGTTTTCAAATTAAAGGTTATCAAGTCTACATTTCTAATGTCTTATTTACCATTTAAAAAATTAAGGTGGATAGAGAGATTCAGTACGAAAAGTTGAAAGTTCAAGAAGTTATGCTTGTCGCATAGGGAAACAAGTCTAAAGGAATACATAACAAATGCCACACTTTTTCTGGAAAACCCTCTTCATTGTTGTACAAAAAATTTGAGATGCTAGTTGATGACTATTTTTGTCATTTCATAAAACGAAGAGACGGTTTTTTTGTCAATTCTCGCTTTATAGTTGTAACAAGTTAGTTTTATCTGAATCAAAATGAATTGATATACTCAGTTTAAAGCCGATATATATACAGTCCGCCAAAAGTTAAGCACCACCGAAATATAACTGGCAATATTTTTTTAACTATTGCGAAAAAAATATTAATGTTTGGTGTTATGTATTACCTTCAACATACACTAAGAAAATCAATTACGACCAAAAAGATTGAACTCCGATAAAGCAGCCAAGCAACCTCTTATCAAATGTCATCTGCGCGTTTACAAATACACAGTTTCTCCAGGTGGTCGTGTAAGTGTTCGTACATTGGTCAGTCGACTTCTGAAGAGCAAGTCTTGGTGTATAGAGACCTGTACTTACAGGAAGGCACTCCACCGTCAGGTTTTAATGGGATAATGACTATCTATGCTTGAACATAAGAAGCTGACAAAACACTCATTGTTCAGATGGTAGTCAGTTTCTTTTACTGCCAGTAGACGCCAAAATACGAATTTCGCGGGGAAACAAAACGGCCTATGACCAAAAACAATGTTTGCACAAGGACTGCATTCAGTGCTGGTGGTGTTCCAGTACGGGGTTGCTTCTTATACCGTTATAAGCTGGATATGCATGTTCTGCAGGGTAGCATAAACGGACAGACAAACAGAGATTTGTAGCCTTAAAACATTTCAGTCCCTCATTTTAATAATCCCCCACTTGCGTCTACATTGCCAAGACTCTTGTACATGGACGACAACGCTAGAACACACAGAGCAAGGATTTTAACCGAGTCCAAAGAGCAAAAAGCAATTTTCACTATTTTTTAGCCTTCCATGTCCCCCATGTCCCCATACTTAAACCCTATCAAACATGTCTGAGATACCATTGGCGGAAATCTCAATCACAGAGATCCACCTTCACAATATTTTGTCGATTTAAAAGTGGTATTTGTTGTTTAATGCAACAGATTTCCTAAACTAAAGCTTGAAGGCTTATTCCGAGAATGAAACGTCGTGTTTTGAAACTCTACCGGAAGTGAGGTTGTTATGCATGCTGTTGACTCAAATGTTGTCATTAAAATTGCCAAACATACCAAAGCTTATGTGTAGAAAGTTTTAATAATATTGGGTGATCATTTTTTATAGAAAAACAAAATCAAAGTGAAACTTAAATTCTGTTTCTGAATTCAGTAATTTACACTATTTCTATGAATGGAAAACCTACATGCATAGAACCTTCATAAGTGACTAAAATTACATTTCTGGTTTGTTTATGGTATACATTAGCAAAATTGCTATATGATTGTTTTATTTTTTTCGTGGAATAATTGATTTTTTAAATTTGAAAAAAAAATCTGTGCAATAAAAACAGGTGGTGCTTAACTTTTGGCGGACTGTATATCTTGTGACTATAACGAAGTAAATTTAGATTTCCTGACCTACTTTTTTATCATTAAATACTCGTTTTAAAACGGTCCTGGTATCTCAACAAACTATGAATGCAGGTAAGTGTTTTGCGTGTAATATAGTAAATATAATTGACTTTTTTGTTTATATAAAAACAATTGTACACGGTATAAAAATGTGACGGTTTAAACAATGTTTCATGTCAATGCTACAGTTTCAGTTAATTTTATTTTATATCTGAGGCATATCTACCCCTATGCCGTTGCGTTATTTATAAACAGTGTATACCGTACATTTAAAAAAAACTTCTAAAAACACAAAATTTGTTGCTGAAAAAATCTAGAATTCTTTAAATCATGTTTCTATAACTAAATTTAAAATGGGAATTGTTGTAATTTTTGTTTACTAGTTAAATGTGCTTGTTGGTGTGCAAGTTTATTGATTACATACATTAATTTAGAAATTAAACAAAATATTACTAAGACCGTTTCGTAGCAACATTGCTCATTTTAAATTTTATTATGAACTATTTCTTTCTCGTTGCTTCTGGTTATGTTGCCATTTTCGTGTAGAACAATATTTTGCAAAATGTGTTGTTGCTAGTTAGGTCTCATATTGTCCTAAAAATTAAGTCCATAATTAAGAGTTGGATAGTGTTTGAAATACAACCATGAACATGAGCATGTGAGAATGTAAACTAAAAAGATTTTGTCGAACACTAAATAAATAAAACTCATAAGTCTTGTAAAAAAAGACAACATTTGAAATTTGAAATTCAATTAATAGCTAGAGAAAGAGACCAAACTGGGGTTTCATTGAGTTTCTTAGTCGTTTTACAAATTATTAGCATAAACAAAATTAAATGCACGGATAGAAATGTTTGTTTTTATTTCAAATACCAATTGAAACGGATCCCATTGTTTCTTAACAAGTAAATAGTAATGATAAATATCAAGAAACAGAACTGTTAACACTGAAGTAGTTCAAGTGTGAATTGAATAAAGAAGTTGTATTCACATTTTTATTGCAAATTTTGTCATACAGAATGTGATCAACGTTGCTTCACCCGTATCGATTAACGAGATATCATTCAAGTAAACTTCAACAAGTGAGTCATTTAAAACAAATATTTATGCACTTAAAATTATAAGTTATGTGACATTATTGTTCCTTTTATATATCTTGAGCTAGTCTCAAAAATGAATTTGATCTGATTGTATATAGAATTCATATTTAGATGTAGGCAAAACGATCTGACACAATGTCGTTACAATGAATATACGTGTAGGAATGTTAAGTGGCATATGCAGGTCAGATCGGGATTTATAACGCTGGTTAAATGGTTACACAATATGTTCAAATTATTATTCAAAATGACGGATCCATTGAATACATGCATTTCAATTTTAAAGCTATTAACCTACATTTGGAAAAAAATAAAATGCGGTATTAAAAACCATGAATTTGTTAAGAAGTACAAAACATTATCCAGGAATTGATAATTAACTATTATGAAACAATACTGATGACTCTGTATATTTCTTCTTTTCATTAACCTATATGTTTTTTATTCGTCAAAACTGTTTCTGAATTGATGTTTCTATTTGAATATTTTTATTTTTGAATTTTGCGGCATGTATTTGAGTTGTTGATAATGATATTGTGTAATTCTTTATACAAGCTGCTCGTATTGATTTAAATTGGCAATATATTGATTTATTGTATTAATGTATGTATGTAGGTATAAAACAGTTCTCTACAATTGATTTCCATTTCTTTCTTCAACGTATGTATCATTTATCTTTATTTGATCAACCATACACATGTATGATCAACTGTTATATTAGGATGAATTCCGTTCACCTGCTTGGCAAATTCTTCTGATCGTGCAATATAATGTACTTGGTATTCATTTAAAAATCCGTCATCAATGAATATCGTATAGAAGTCTGATTTTTGTGTAAATTTTATCAACTTTACACCAAACTTATGTATTTTAAGACAATCAAATACAAACCGTAGTCCCAACTAAAATTATTACCATTTCATCAAGTAAGAAACAATTAAAATTAAAGACGTCATATATTTACGTGTCAGAGTCATTCAGAAACTCACAAAGATGCACAGTGTATTTTGTTTAGGTAAACATAACTGAAAATAGGCTTCCGAAGCTACACAAAAAACCTCACAAATATAGATTTATTTCGTCTTCAAGCCATTGTTCCACTACTAAATTGTCTATTCTTTTTACTAGTACAATTAATACAATAAAAACCTGATAATGAATTGAATAAGGCGTTTGAAAATAGTGGAATTAACTACTTTTGAAGTGTCAAAAACTCGTTGGTAGTACTTGATGAATTGCATGCTTATATTGGTGATTTTGAATCTGTTCTAAGTTTTTTTTTCCTACCCTATATACCACTATGCCTCATATTCTCATTAAGAAAAATCACAAACCTAATTAAATGGGTAACATTTCAGAATGCGAATACATATGTTCAAACGTTTTTAGGTCATTTTTAGTGCCAATAAACAAAAGAACTATGTCAATTTAAATGCTTTAATACTATATCTGCCCTAGAATTTTTACTAGATAACATTTTTGTTCGCTTTGGAGATTCCGTACATGTCAAGTTATCGGAATTCCAATGGGAACTAATTGTGCACCACTTATTGCGGACCTGTTTTTTTGTATTGCTATGAGTTACAATTTATGGCTTAAATCAGCATCGAAACAACATCTGATACAAACATTTAATAATACTTTTAGATATTTGGATGATATATAGACTCTCAATAATGACAACTTCACTATGTTAACTAAAGAAAATTATCCTGTTGAACATACTTTAAATAAAGCTAATACTAACAATGACCACTGCCCTTTCGTTGATCTTGATATCTATATGATTAACGGAAAGCTTCATACAAAAAATTTTGATAAAATAGATGATTTTTCATTTCCTATTGTTAATTATTCATTTTTAAATGGTGACGTTCCCTTGTCACCATCTTACGGTGTTTATGTATTTCTACTTTTACGCTTCGCTCATATATGTAACAACATTTTAGATTTTAGCGAGAGAAAAATTATTACACCAGGGTTTTCGATATCACAAACTAGTAAAAGCATTTACTAAATTTTATCATCGGTACAAGGACATCATTCGTAAATATAACTCATCATTATACGTTCAGGTATTTCGCATCCAATCTTTTATGGTAATACTCTTTACAAAGCACAAAAATGTCTGTATTCACCTCAGAAGCTAACAAAACCTTTAAACAGACTTATTAAGAAGGGATATAGTTACGATACTGTTGTTAGGTCATTTAAGATATATTGATTCCCTTGTAGTGTATTTTCATCGGAATTATACACATTTATTTTAAAACCAGTTGTTAGTATGACACGGGTTATGTTCTTCTCATAAAAATTACTTAACATTCTTTGTTAGAATTGTAATAGTAAGTAAAACTAAACGTTCATAAAAAAAACATCTTATAAGCTTTCTACCATATATTGTATACTAAGGTGTAATTATAAAATAACAGTAAAATTGTAATAAACAGACACGACTTTTAGATTAATCTGCACCTAGCTAGACAACAATATGAAAATGTCAAAGAGTTCAGACACAATACATGCATAATTAGTGATGACAATTTAAGAGTAAGAGAAACTATGTGACACAACCGACGACATTTAGCTATTATTCTATTATTCTATTTTGTATTTCATATTTTATCTACTATTTACTTGTTACTGTGTTATTTTTCTTTCTTTCTATACATTCTTTAAATATTTATGATACTTATGTTTACAGATTTAGACGGACGGAGTGAGCATTTGTTCCATATTATACGAGGAGTAGTTGTCAAGAGAACTATATTTGTCAATCAAAAATGATAACCTGAGTCAAGGTATTGCCTACTAGTTAACTTAATTTGAAATTAATCAAAATATGAAGACGAATACTTAAAGAGATGACGGAAGAAACGAAAATAAATAAAGAACATAGTTCAAAAAACAATTATAGTAATAATATCGAGAAAGCTCAACACCTTGTACGACTGTCTAAGAAAAGAACAGATACATTAATTGCATCACCAGCCTGTCAAAATTCAGAAACACAAACTTGTTCAAATTTGACGAATCTGGAATGCATTACTGAACGTGAAAATCTCGGATCAACTAAGTCATGCAAGAGCACCAGAAAAACGGAGCCAAAGAATAGAAGTTTCATTGACTGTGTGAATAAAGATTGTGTTGTATATTCTCCTTTAGTTTTGAATGTTTGTCCACAAATAAATTTACAATCATTTCGTAGCTGGCCATTTGAAAAATACGATTTACTAGTTCAAGCAGGATTTTACTACACGGGTGAAAATGATGTTTTACTTTGTCATATTTGTAACCTACGAACAAACTATCATACATGGCCAACCGATGAAGATCCGATAATCATTCATAAACAATTAAGCCCGTTATGCGAATATGCTCAACAAGTAGTCAACGAACACAGGAAGCGTAAAACTACTGACCAAAGGAAAGTGCTGACCAGACTATCTTCTTTAGAAGGTAAGTTAGTACTGTTCTAGTGTAATTTGGCTACTTATTTAAAAGATTCAATCCAATTTGATATTGTGTTGAGTTTTTGTCATATCACTTTCACACAGGACTAAAATCATCATCCATAATATCATTCAAGCTTTTATTATCTTGTGTTTTCGAACCGTCAATTTATTATCATGGTGTAATCCAAGTCTCCACTACTCACGTTACCTTGTGGAACATAAATCCCTAATAAAAATGAACTCGCATCTGTCCATTGCAAGTCAATCTGAAAAAATGTCGAAATATCTTTAGTCAATGGTCATAGAAGATATGATTGTTTAAAGGAATACAATTGTGTTGACTTACAAAAAATATGCATAGAAAGTTTGTCTATATAAACTGTCTTATTCAAATTGACAGTGAAACCTTTTAACAAATAAATTCCATTTTAAGAAAAAATACAGCTTTATCTACAATCTTACTTAATCAAGACTAAATCATAAAATGTAATGAGTATCCACGAATTGTGGTAGAAACAGGCTACAATGAATTGGAACAAAGTTATATAAAAATGTAACTAACGTCCTTCTACTGACGTGGTTTTGATGATTGACACTGACTTATATCAAAACAAGGTGATCCATCAGCAATTCGTGAAAATTCTAAAGCTAACATCATCTCGCATAGTTTCGAAAATGACTTTATACAATGTTATATTTCGTTTTCGATGCAAGTATCGAAAATCAGTGCCTTAGCCTGCTTTCTCAAAATACTTTTGCGGCTCGCTAAACGACACTCTTTTTAAGGTGGGATTTCTTTTAAGGTAGTCAGCGAATATCAAATATTTTAATCTTGTTTGAAAATTTAAGTGTAGATTTATAATAACATACAATATACATTTAGGATCTATCCTAAGGCTGGTGGTTCGCTGATTATTTTAGAACAAAAGATACTTTTGAAATTAAGTAAACAATTTGAAATTCTGACAATTAAACAATGCCGTGGTACTCATCAAAAGAAAAACAAATAGAAAAAAAGTGAAAAAAATAAACCAGACATTAGAATAAGGACATTCTCGCAACAAAACTATAGAATAAAAAATAACTTCCACGGCCTTACAGCATTTTATTTATTATTTGTGTCAATAGTTTTGCGTCCGTTTTCATAATGACTATAACAACCCAAGGTGAGTTGTAAATACATGCCTATACGACTCAAATCCTAACAGTAATCTTTCACCGTCTTAGTTTATATATTTCAAACATTAGGTCAGCTGTGTTGTGTGTTTGTGATGTATGTTTATACAGTTTCACTTCCCGGATCTAAAATATTGTCACAGTAACCTAGTGTATCCATTTAGATCCTATGTTTCAATAAACTACACGTAACAACAGAAGTATGAAAAGGTAGACTACTGTTATCAAACATATAAATATATATTTAATAGGAAAATCCCTTTTATTCTTTGTCTAAACTATGTGCAGTCTATGGGAGCAAAATACTTTAACGATACTTGTACTTTTTTTCATCAGTCTTTGAACGGTGTTGTTTTGTTTAAGATTTATAATGATTTGTATGCACGTGCAAATATCTATCATATGAATCAAATCTGTCCTTTTCTATGCTCAAGTGACTTAAGTCTTATTTGATTTTTTTCTATAAATTCAGCAGACCAATTTTCCAACTGAGGAAAATGACGTACACGTTAGCACATATAGATTACAGTACGGCCTTTACTCATGAGCAAACGCTTAAACTGTATGAATAACTATAAAAGAGAGGCGAAAGATACCTGAGAGACATTTTAACTCAATAGATAAAAAATAAACTGATAACGCCATAGCTATAATATATATATGATAATATATATCATAATTATGAATCATATTGATACATGGCCATTTTCATTATTGGCAGCTGGTATGAAAATAATAAGTTCTGTAGAACTGAAAGATATATAATAATCAAACATAACATTTGCAGGATCATCTAAGAGTTGCTTAAGTTGTGACTTGCGCATTACAAGATTTGAACAAAACCCGAATTCATTGGAAGTTCATGCACGATTTTCGCCAGATTGTAGTCAAATTATAGATACGGAAGGCAAAGATCGTGTTAAGAAAGAACAAAGCAGATGGATAAAGGTATGTCCGATTTTCTTTATCTACAAGACGATACTTTACTGCATATAAATCTACAATAATGACTGTTTTAATCCATATGTACCATTAAAATTAACAGACTTCATCAATGCAACACAGCAATCACCAATGCAAACAAAATTGAATCATCAAATGTTACAACACTAAGAAGGCGAAAGATAACGAAGAGATATTCGAAATCGTAACTCAAAAACAAATTCACAAAGCTATTTAAAGTACCCCACCCCCAGAATAAATAGATCCAGTAATCATTTAACACCTGCCGTGTTTTTCTTGCCAGTAACACAGAGTCAATTCAAACGAGTGATCAAATCAAAAATAACAGTGACACCACTATATACAAAAACAAAATATAAGAACTAAAACCACCGATGATTTCAAAACCTTGTGACATATATTGGACAATACATCTATAATTGTAAATGAGTTAATAACCCTATTGTGCCTCCAATGAGGAACACAAAAGGTTTTTCATAAACAAAAAATCTCTGTGAAGTGATAATAAAGACTAGCGACCCATCCTGGATCAAGTGATGTGTTTGTTTTTATCCATGACATATACATCACATCTTGATTTATTTTACATTCTTATTTCTCAGTATATTTTCCTTTTTTCGAAGGATGAGTTGCAATATAGAGGTTCACAGCCTATCTTAAATAATACCTGAATACATACAAATACAACGGATATTAAGTGAACAATACATTATGTTAAGATATAATTTAAATGTTATATCGATCGAGTTACTAGTGTCTTGATCACGCGATTACGTGTTTTGACTAACATCCGTATATACAAGTATAAAAATGAATGTCAATTCAATTTTTTGGCAACTTTTCAAGATACAAATAAACAACAATTGATAGTTTTATTGTTTGATAAATTTCTCAGGGTAAAATATCTCTATACGATATTAATGGGTGGTGAAACGGTAGATTTGACACACAACTGAATAAATGTAGAATCAAAACCACTCTAAACCACTGATAACTTGTGACCTTGGCATTATGCGCAAATGTAAAGCTAACAAATGTTTTTTAGATTATAAATCTGAGCTCGGAAAAAAATAATCTGATCGAAATTTAATGTTCTTAAATCAACATGTATAATAAACTATTTCCTAAATTGATTATTTACAAATCCTCACTGTTGAAGTATTTGAGATGTATAAGATAGCGTGCAACAACTACTACGATAATGATGCATCGGTTGACTAAGCAACTTTCGTACGTCATTTCCGACATTTCATTTTAGCTCAAATGGCCCAAAGGACCAAGTGAGCCTTTCATGCACATCATTTGGCGTCCGTCGCCCGTCGGCGTCTTCTATTTTTTTCAAAAATCTTCTTCTCTGAAACAAATTTAATCAAACTTAGCAACAATCATCATTAGGGTATTTAGTTTAAATAATTTGTCCGACGACGCGGCCAACCACTAAGATGGCTGCCATGGCTAAAATTAAAACATAGGGGGAAATGTAGAATTTGGCTTATATCTCTGAAACCAAAGCATTTAAAACAAATCTGACAAGGGGTAAAATTATTTTCAGGGCAAGATCTATCTGTCCTGAAATTTTCAGACGAATCAGACAACCCGTTGTTGTTTTGCTGTCCATGATATGGTTATTTCAACGACAATTGTGCAGTTTTTGGTTATTGTCTTTAATATTATTATAGATTGAGATAAAATATAAACAACAATAATGTTCATTTTTTTCAGATGTTAATATGAACAAAGTTCGTCAAAGTAAAGTTCTATATGTAAAGCGACTGAATTGTGTTTGATGCAAATATCGTATTCATTTTTGACGGCTTAGTGAACTATCGCGACTTAACCTTTGAAATGGCTGTATCTACGTGTGTTTGTTGGTTAATGTCTGATATTACATGTACATTCGTTTGAATGTATTTTTTTTCTAAAAACTTTGAATAGGACATTCAATTTTACAGGTATTTGTGCCAATGTTTCCAAACCAGATAAATGTTAACGATAGACGAACATCATTTCTTAAATGTACAACAGATGCTGTCCGCAAATTAGCCGATAATCTAGCATTCACTGGATTCTTTGCAAGTAAGAAAAGCTATTATCAGTCGCTGTAAGTTATTTGTTCGTTATATTTCATTTGTTCTAAGATGTCGTAAATGCAGTATCGATTTGTTTCCCCGGCAATTGTGTTTACGTCTTTACAGGTAACTTTATTAAACACGGTGATGAATGTGAAGTTAGCCACTGTTTCGTTAATCGTTCTTCAATATTTAAAATGCAACCGGCCGGCAAAAGCCGGTTCGACATCCAAACTTCTGTCGTAAAACGAATAATACAAAATGGATTTTGGAAGAATAGCCAAATTAAAAAACAAATGGAGATATGAATTAACTCAAGACAAAAGACAAAAATAAGTTCTGACAAAATTACATACGAGTAAACTAAGGCCGAGTTCACTTGAACCACCCGAGCTCACTTTACTTACTTGGGTTTCAACAATCAGGATTTACTTGAACAACTGGAGTTAGCCCTTCGTACCCCGATTACAACCCTCACCGAGCCAGAGTTAAACTCGAGAAACCCTTGAATGACGTCTAACCAATGAATTTATTTCATCTTTAATGGTTGGTCATACCCTTACCCTAGAGTTACTAAGAGTTGTTCCGAATAGCACTCACGTGCGTTCACGTGATACTCTTGAATAGAGAACTAAGCCAATCGGTCTAATTTATGTCAACAAATCTTGCGAAAAACAAAAATTATGGTAAGCAACCTACGACAAGGACAACTATTGAACTACAGGATCCTGAATTTGGACAGGTTCGTATACAAGTTGGATGAAATTGATATGTTTGTTTAGCTTGCCCTGTACATCGAAGAGTAGTACAACAGCACAGAGATTAAAACAAAACACGATAGGAATCTTTTTCTGATTACTAAAATTGTATTTCTTTCTCAAAAAAAAACTTTACAAATATCATAATTGAATTATTTGAGAGTATCATTCCTAAACGAAAAAAATAAGTGATTTTTTTTTTATTTTATTGTCTGATTTATGTACTCGCGTCCAATGTTACAGATAATATAAGTATTATAGTATAAAAATATCTTAAGGTGATATTCATAGGGATAAATTTCCTAAGATCGAATTTTCTTATACTTTGTCAAGATGAAGATTTTATCATGCTTTTTATAAAGAATAAAAAATAATAATAAAAAAGCTACAAGTTTTCAAAATAACCCAAATTTGCAGAAATTGTTTATGAAAAACAATTTTTTTGTGCATAAAAAAAATCTATGAGACAGAATTTTGAAATAAAATATGAGAAGATAGATTTAATAATATGCTTTAAGACAATAAAAAGAAAAAAAAAGGTGTCACCGAACTCGTTTTGTTGTTACAAGTAAAAAAATATTTTCCTACCATTCCAGTTTAAATTTTCTACTAAAATAAGCATCTCCCCTTAAATTGCTATGTTGAAAAATTGATTCTAAAACTACAAATATTTGGTATTTGTTTAAATAGTTATCAAAAGTACCAGGATTATAATTTGATGCGCCAGACGCGCGTTTCGTCTACTTGAGACTCATCAGTGACGCTCAGTTCAAAATAGTTATAAAGCCAAACAAGTACAAAGTTGAAGAGCATTGAGAACCAAAAATTTCCAAAACGTGGTGCCAAATACGGCTAAGGTAATATATTCCTGGGATTCGTAAAGATCAAAGTTTTGTAAACAGGAAATTTATTTTAAAAAATTACCATATAATTGATATTCATGTCAACACCGAAGTGCTGCCTACTGGGCTGGTGATACCCTCGGGACGAACCGTCCACCAGCAGTGGCATCGACCCAGTGATGTTAATAGTAATCAAAGGTACCAGGATTATAATCTAATACGCCAGACGCGCGTTTCGTCTACTTAAGACTCATCAAACATGTTTGATAATGCAATAAATCACTTATTTGTCTTTGCACAAATAAAAGTATAACCAATAAATGGCAAATCTGTCTCCAAATATGCAGATTAAGGCAAAGAACTAGACCGATTATGTACTGATATTGTACAAACCAAGATGGCGGTAAAATGTGAATCTACATTAAAACAAGTGAAATATTAAGACAGCGTTATATGTATTCAAAATTTATCGCAAAAATAAAAATATAACCAATAAATAGCAAATCTGTCTCCAAATATGCAAATTAAGGTAAAGAACTAGACCGATTATGTACTGATATGGTACAATCCAAGATGGCGGTTTACAGTGAATCTACATTAAAACAAGTGAAATATTAAGACAGCGTTATATTTATTAAAAAATCAGCGCAAAAGAAAAACGTCACTCGCTGGAAGTACAGTGAAAGCTCCCTGATCGTCAAATATCCATGCACTGCGTGTTATAGTGGAAATACTATATCATTTCCGTTTCAGCACTGACGTTGTGGGGTTTAATCCGGCACTTGGAATTCCACTCCAAACTAATTTGACTACGATTGTCAGTTTTAGTATAGATTTGCCTTGGTTATCTTTAGGCTCTCCGGTTACCCCCACCAATAAAAATGACTGCCACGAAATAGCGCAATAGTTTTGAAAGCTGCGTTAAAAACCAAGCAATCAATCAATCATGATGATATAAAAATCAAAGACATAATTTATACATGTTCTGCCATTGATATATTATGTTATAAAAGTAGATGAACGATTGCACTGTATTTATCTAAATCTATAAGTTGTAAAGAAAAATCATGATTCACCTAAGGTTTTATATTCAACAGCGAGAAAACTCGATAATATGTAGGGGAGAACAAGACAACCATCTATATTTAGTTATTTACTGTTTTTAACTATGACTCTTTAAGTTGTCTTGTTTTCAAATTGTTTTTTTTTTCAACAATTTTAGCTTGTGGTTTAAGATTATAAAGAGTCTCGTGACGAATGTTCATTAATACAACTGTGTATAATACTGTTCCTTACATTGACATGGTACGAATTAGTTTTCTTGACATATCAGAGTTATAAGATAACGTGTTACAATTACTGAGATAGGAATGCATCGGTTGATATCTAGACTTATTTTGTCATTTCATTAGTTTACTGAGATCTGCGTCTAAGTCTTGGCTAAATATTCTAAATATCGAAAACAAATTCTAGATCCAATTGCATCTAAAAATGGTTTTTTACTTATGCTAGCTACATCGAAACTACTATGAGATGACTGTAAATGTAAGATAACAGAGAACTATACTAACGTTTATGGACCATTGTTTCTATGTGAGAGTTATACGTTTATTTTTGGTATCAATATAAAACGTTCATTTTATTTTCTTTTGATATATTTGGGGCATTATAGTACTTATGTAATTTTAGCATTCAATGGGATATCAGTGCAAGCAACGTGCCATTGTTGTGGATTGCGGATAGATCCATTGAAAACTGATAGAAGCCTATGGAAAATTCATGCAGCACTTAGTAAACGTTGCAAGTATCTGGAATCTAGGAAAGGGTTGCAATATATCGACAAAATTCAAAAAGTAAGAACGTATGGAAACCAAATCAATTATGTTATCCTGACAATCAAACATTAATAGCATTCAAACATATACAACGATTGAATCGCGGGCTGAGCTCGTAAACGACATATGGGCTGAATTTTCAATGATTGGCGAAAAGCAGTAGAAGTTGTATCAAAATTAATTACCCCAATAGACTGGGTATATGAAGTCTTAATTGACTTTTAACGAAAACAAAATGTGAAAAATACTTTATTATTTGGTAAGTCCGAAACCCTTTTGGTATTCATTTTTATCAGCAATTCTCAAAACTAAAGATTTCTAAGCCAAGGGTGTATAATGATTGACACATGTGAAGACCAATAAGACTAAACAGAGACAAAAATAAGGCCAAACAAATCTAGCGTCAACTTTGATTAATGGAATTGGAGACATATTGATTAATTTTTAATTTACATATGGTCAATTTTACGGAGGTTTCTGTAGCTATGAAATATGTCAGTTGCGCAACACTGACTTCAGGCAAATGCTTTCTTAAACTGTGATATAATGAATACTCACAAGAATTTTATTGTCATAGAATAAAATATTATTTTATATACACACATATATATATACTAACTAGTTATTAAAACTAGTGAATTTATATGAACGTCGGGAACATAGCGATGTACATACACTATGGCATGTCACTACAAACCATTAACAGTCTGATATGTCCTATATCCGTACTCGACTGTACTGAATTTTACTCGACCAGTCTGAATTGGTCTGAATTTTGCTTGACATTACTCGACCCCAGCCTTAACCATACTCGACTGTACTGATTTGTACTTGACCCTTATCTTTGACATTGAAAATAATCTGAAGTATTACTCGACAAGTCTGAAACAGTCTTAACCATTCTCGACCAAATAACCTCTACTTTTGTTAATTCTAACTGTGAAAACAATATTTTTTTTATTTGACATGATAACAGCCACAATAAAATAAAGATGTATATATAAAATCAGATATTTACATCCATACATGATTCTTCAGAGAAGGTTAAATCAGAATTTGTATATAATATTATTTTTTGTTAATTTTAATAAAAAAATTTCTTTACCCAAAAGCTATACTTATACTGCTGGTGGCGTGGTTTTTTTTAATCTTAATTTTCCAAATTATCTAAATAAAAACTACATAGGTTTCATGGTTACATACTATAGTAATATAATAATCTTTTTAATGAGGTACATGTAGCAACAACCACCAAAATCCTTAAAATTGTCCATCCATATATTAGAAATATATATTTTATTATAATTTTGGATATATTATATGTGGTATAAATCAAATTGAAAAAAGAATAAAAAAAAAAAACAATTATCAAATAAATAAAACTGTTCTTCTGATTAATGTATGAATTATTACCACCTGCTTCGGGCAAACTCATTAAACAGATCACACCTGGTCCGAGAGTATTAAATTCTAAATAACATTCGTACATAATTGCAACATCCTGTACAACTTAAATTTCAAGGCCTTTTGAATTCACTAAATAAGTGATACACGAGTTTAAAAAATAGGGTTTTTTTTTTTACCTGTAAACACACGAGTATTGATGTAATTAAATCTTTTTAGGTGTTTCTTGTAATCCATGTCTTTAATTTTGACAAAAAATATTTAAATTTAAATGAAATAACTAATTTTTTTTTTTAAATTACTGCAATTCTTTATTTTGACTTTGGAACATATTTCCTTTATTGATAGATTATCAAGGACTGCTTTATATATAATGATTTAATAAATTCATGGTTTTACAAAACAAAGGTGTCATGTTTTAAATTGATTTAATTGCTAAGTTATATACTATTTTACATGAATATGTATTTTGAAATAAAAACAAAAGTTCACAGCATTATTTACTTTATTCATCTGACACCGTAAATCTATACTAGGCTTACGTTTAAATGATTAAAATTGTCCAGTATATAACAAAACATAAAATATATCTGAATTCAGTTTTGTACGAAAGCCGATAACGGCCATTAAAAAAATAAAACGACATCGCTATGTCGTAATTTCGACATAACATGTCGTTATAACGACATAAGGATGTCGTTACAACGACATCCTAATGTCGTTACAACGACATCCTAATGTCGTTATTTCGACATAACATGTCGTAATTACGACATCACTATGTCTTTATTACGACATTGCTATATATATATAAGAATATGTATAATGATTGCCAAGAGACTAAATGACACAGAAATTAACAACTATAGGTCATCATAATGCCCTCAATAATGAGAAAAGCTCTTCCATAGTCAGCTATAAAAGAGGGCGAAAGATACCAGAGGGAGAGTTCCCGAAATGACAGCTGTTTCACAATTTATTTCAAACGAGTAAAAATAACGGTTTTGATAATGTACAAACAAAGACCGAAAAACGAGTATGTAACACAACTTGCGACTTCAACATAGAGAAAACATGTACGAATTACTGTTTGCGTAAAGGGATATAAAACATCAAATAAAAGACTATACAAATCCAAAAATAAAGATTTTTAATTTATTTTTTCTTCTTTGTTTTTGTTAGTTTTTTTCAATACCTGATTATCGATACTTTTTTTAGGAGCACCTTCATGATAATATATCAAAGACAGGTAAGAAGTAAATCACAATCGACCATGCAAGGGCTGTATAGCTAGTCATGGTCGTTAAAAGTTTCATTTGTTGTAAATTACAGGCATGCCAAAATGATTTCACATTCCTTAAACCATCAGAGAAATGTTAGTTCAAATCTTTTGTTTTAGTTTGCTGTGATTGGAAACATGTCGCTTTGAAAAAGATTTTACACTCAGTGAAGCTATACAAGACCTGTTATTGAAATTTAAAACAAAGATCCATTTACAACGTACAGACCTGATGATAAATCAATAGAATTCATAAATTAATTTATTTGTATTTCATGACAGGCCAATTAGTACAAAGCGATTTTGAATTAGATTAAAGAAACGACAATTATAATAGATTCTAAATATTATAAATTAAGTTTTATAGATAATTGAATTTGTTGTTGTTGATTGACATACATGAATTTTAAATATCTATTGAGAAATATTGCAATGTTGAAATAAAAAAAAACAAATATTTGTACTTGGAAAATCCTTTCAGCTTCCGATATTTGCAAATGGCAATACATGTACATACCAATTTTACAGTGGTAGGTTGGCTGTTTAAACGATTTGCATACTTAACATATACTGTTCTTATTTTACTGCACAACTGATCAATTGTAATTTTTTATAAATGCATCGTTGAACTTTTAAAAAATCAAGAAACGGCTTTCATTTTGAAAAGAATTCAGAAAAAATGTGTAATTAAGAGACACACTAATGGTCGTTTCATGAAAACAAACCATTCGCCCTCCAGAGGGGGAGTTATGATTTCTTTTTCAGAGACCAACTTAAACATTGTATCTAAAATACATATTATGATTGAAGAAATCACATGTTTTATTTAAAAATCTCATTGTATATTATTTTTATTTTACCATGTTTCCCCCTAGTATTAGAACTAACATTTTGCATCATTTCAGAACTACCTAAACTACAGATTATAGACAAAAATAATACCCGATCGTGCACACGTAAAGAAGCAGAGTCAATGTATTGTGTTGGCTGTTTTAAAGAACAGAAACAAGTAATGTTTAACTGTGGTCACAAAATGACATGCCAAAATTGTTCTACTTTGTATTTTTCTTGTCCATATTGCCATACTGCTGTGACAAAAAGAGTTATAACTTTTGTGTAGACTAATCATACTAGCAATTTAGATCTCGTATTTTGAAAATAGATTTTAGGGCATTGTGCAATATTAAATTAAAAGACAAAACAAGTAACTGTCTCTTAAAAGTTTGAAATAGCACAATACAAAGATTTTATACCTCCAAGTTTTAAAATGCTGTTACTTTCTTTTATTGCTAGAAAAAGTTATACAGTTAAATGTGTCTACAAAATTTTACAAGACATTTCCACTTCAATTGAAATTAGCTTCTAAATGGTTACCCCGAGAGAGTTGATTTTATTATGTGTTGTTCCTAGAGCCATTATATACAAAACAGAGTCTCAAATTTTGTATAAACGTTATCTTCTTTTATGTGGTAAGGATGTTTACCCTTATTACATATTTATGAGAGAATGGAATATGATAGCCATAATTTGGGACACCCTTTTGTAGCTCCTGTTGTGTTGATAAAGATTTTGTTAAAATTTCCTTTATAGTTATAGAGATGAAAGAGCTAAATTCGTTCAAGTGAACTGACCAAGATTTTGCGATCAATTGCATAATAATTGATTACATAATGATTGCAAAACAAAAATATTTCATTCATTTAAAAGATTAATCTTTCATCTATCTATATATACCTCATTTATTATTTTATCTGCTTTCTTAAGAAAGTAACAGCATATTCAATGTTGGAGATTGGAAGTAAAAAAATCTTTGTATTGTGCTATCTGAAGTTAAACTATACATGCCGTGTGTTGCTTTTGTTTTAGTCAAATTATATATATTTGTTTATTCAACTTTTCTAATGTTTGAATGTTTTTATCTTTTTACCGGAACTTAATGCTTTCAAAAATCTGTTATTCTTTTTTCGAAAAAATATATCATACTTCCACAAATATCTTCAAAAGTGTTTAGAAAGTGGAAAATATCCATAACACATCTATTTATGTATCGTTTATTCAGGCATTTTTTTCTATCTACTACCGTTCCTGTTTTCAAAATAACATATAATATACATGTACATGATAAGGACATGCCAAAATAAGTATAACAACAAATGTGCCAAAAGAGATATAGTACTAGATCACGTCTTTTCGATTGTGTTGTTATCATAGTGAACTCAACATAGTTTCTCTTTTATACTGATTGGTACTTTAAAAATACAATATAGCATAACTTCTTGTGTAAACATTAAAGAGTTGGCAGGTCTTTTAATAGTATTGTTATTATAGAATTTGCATTATTCACGTATATATATACGTACACGGATCTACGTATACATATCGGACAGATTTGTTTATATATAATAACATGAATAATGATGTAATCCCGATCACAGTTCTAACTTTTTGCTGTACAACATATTTTTATCTGGACCAATTTGACTTAATTTATCCTTTCCTCGTGTACGTGTTAAACGACATGTCGATACGGATACGCAAGCAAACACGTGAATTATGCAAATGCTCTAAAACAAGGCATGTTAAAAGCGCATCATATAACAATACAATTACTGTAAGCGTTTAACATATTAAAAAAGTATGCACAATTTGTACATACACTAAATGAAAAAAAACTATTTAGCATACAAAATCATTCATAGATGTTTTCAAATTATAATGGTGCACTATGTTTTTCAGTACGTGTGTATTCTGTTGCGTAATATTATCTGATTTTTATTATTAACATACATATTTTGAGATGAAAATTGGACTTTGTTTACAAAAATGAATAAGAAAGAATTCATTATTTTTGTAAAGTCAATTACAATTTTTCTTCCTCATCTATTTTTTTTTTGTTACCAAATCTCCATCGTTAAAATGTTTACTTATTCAAATTAATTGAAAAACACAGTAAATTACTTTTCCATGCCCAGGATAGCTTAACAACAGCAACCAAAACAAAGCCCAGTTGATGTCAGATCCCCATGTATTGTAGCGCATGTGCACTCGATAATCAGACTAATTCGATGATGTCACATTCGACAAAGAAAAATGTTCATATTTTACATGTTTTAAAGTGTAAGACATAGAAAGAACATGTATATGCATTTGTAAGTTTTAATGATATTTCTGCAGAAAGTTGGTGCTTTTTTTTTTAAATACATTCATACATCTTTTAGTTTACCTTTTGAGTTTAAATCTTAACAATCTCACTAGATTTGTACAAAGTATAACATTTGTATGTGCAATATCTTTTACTTTCAGTTTGATAAGTTATTTTCCATGAATCAATATTACAAAAAACTTTTTTTTGTATTCAGTGTAATTGTTTGTTTTGTTACTACTTACTCTATATTCATTGTTATCAAAATATTCTCAGCATGTCAGTGCCATTTATTTTCAAAGATTGTGTTTTTTTTTATTACAGTATTTAATTTTGTTAAGTTTAGAAATAAAAGAGATTAGAAAGTTAACTTGTTTAGTTATTATTTACTTGATTTCTGTATGTTGATACTCAAAATACACTTAGTCTTTAGTTTTCTATGTTGTGTCTTGTAGGCTATGATTTGTCTGTCTGTCTCTTTTTTCCTCTCTTTTTTTTTTTTGGTCATGGCGTTGTCAGTTTATTTTCGATCTACGTACTTGACTGCCCCTCTTTCGCCCCTCTTTTGTAATGAATAAATACTATTTGTATTAGCTTGACTCGCATTGGTACGGTCATTGTTGTTTAAATTAGCGTTAATGCTTCAAGTCCGTGTTATCAAGATGCTTGAACTGACATGCTACAGTTATACAATGGTCTGTCAATGGTGCGGAGCTTTTAGTTTCAGTCGACATACATGCCATCTTGAAATGATTACTGATTACAAATAGTTTCTGATTGGTTACTTGATGATGAGGCTGAATACAGCAACAGTAATTGGCTTAAATGAGATAAAGAATTACAGACTTGTCTCATCTAAGGATAAGACATCGAATGCCGGAAAATTACCTACTAGTATATGTATTATAATTTCGTTAACTGTCATTAATGCATGTTCGTTTTAATATGCATATATTATACACTGAAATTCAATATTGAATTATCAATTATTAATGCGTGTTTATTTGCTTCGTTAATCTGCAATATGGGTGTATAACCAATAACGAACACTCTTAAAGTCATCCAATTCATATAAATCAATATCTAAAAATATCACATTTTCAATACCAAATCAACAACCACATGCACACATAGGACATGTACCTTAAAATAGGATTGAGCGAACAGTACTCAGCATTTTAAAAAGCTCAAACGTGTAAATAGCTGTTTTCGCAAAACTGTATAATTCTTTGGAAAGTTAAACTTATCTAAAGTGTGACCGAGACACAAATTTAAAAAATCTTTGACCACCTAATATTTTTAGGTCTAACAATTGCTTGTTCTGAGAATATTTGATCCACTAGTAGGCCAGCTGAGTCATGCATATTTTCAGAAGAAGTGTGGGTATAATTATAAAAGCGTGAAACCATTGCCAAGTTGTAGATATACATGTATATATAATGTGTAGTCAATTTAAATTATTAATCCTTTCTAAAATACCCAATATGGCTGCCATTTTCAATCAGACTATCAATCAGACTATATTTCACAACCAATATACAAAATGTTGATAATAGTTTCTAGTAACAGACGACGTTATAAAAGTATTTTATTTGTTTTTTTTCAAAATGATGACTATTTCGAAATGGTCGCAAAAAAAAGTGAAAATAAACATAACTCAGATTAAACAGAGATCGTATTTTCGACAACCATACTTTTTTTATTCTCTTTTAACTGAAGTTTGATGCTAGATTTAATTTGAAAATTGCATTCAATGAATTAAAAAAAAGTTATAATTTTCAACACCATAGATAAAACAAAAGCACCGATGAATACGTTTCCAATGATAGACCCGAAATTCAACATTGGGTAGAATAGTATGATGAAATTGTCTACCGCTGCATGAATTTTGTTCAACTTGTGGTCATTTCCAAAAGCTTTTCTTCAAACATATTTGACTCTTTCGTTTTGCTTCTCTTCGTACTGGAATATATAAAAAAAAATGGTTATTATCGTCTTTTGAATCAAAATATAAACATAGAGTACTTGCACATTTTTGTATATAGAAGTGGAAAAAAGTAAAAATCCATTCACATACAAACGTGATTACCTTAATCAAAGTTCATAAAATTGATAAACAGAGTCTACTATATACAATATCAAATATTGGTTCGGTATACAAACAACTAGTTTTGAAGTAATAACAAACACTGACTTTTTACATGTATAACATTAAACAAAAGACATAGTTGATCGCTTACTATGGCCATTGCAGAAGTGTGCAAGCTTTTTGTATTTCCAATTTTCAGATATTATGTATAGAGGTAGAAATTGTGCCTACGGGATGGTTGAAGATATACATGCTAACTGTTTCCAAAATATTTGATGTAATATATATATTGTCAATATATATATTCTAGCGTTTCCAGACATATTACTTTATATCAAAAGTTCAATATGACAGTCGTTTCTATCATTTAATTGCCTCGCAGTAGTCCGGCCGATTGGTGCAGATATAGAGCAGAATTGCTCATTTGATGAGGAAAGCATGAAACTTTGCATAGTAGTTCTTGGTTATATACCCTTTGATTTCAGCTATGGACCCACTCTGAAAAATCCAATATGGCTGCCATTTTCAAGATGGCGGAAAACAGTATAAATATCAAGATTGTCCTAAAGGTATTCTATATAATTTCGAAAATTAAAGTAATGATTCCTTAAAAATGGACTTCATGTTCTTGAATTTGTTATCAATTAATTTTAAAATATAAAAAACAATTTGGTTATTTCTAAAACACATACATTTGCAAATATAGCTGCATATACGAAAACAAATAGTGAAATTCTAAATGTGAATCAATATGATACATGTTCTTATAATTGTTCTTTAAACGCTTTCAGTTTTAATGGTTGGAATAACAAAGGTTGAAACGAGTCGATTAAACGTTAATATGTCGATTAAATGTGGTGGAATACTAGTTGTAGGTAACCCGTCTGAACTTTAAGGGTGTGCCCAGGGCACCTTGTCTCGTGTCTCATCAATGCCAAGTCTTGCGTCACTTATCGCGTTTTCATATGCCGTTCACACTACATCGTCAAATGTTTATATGTAATCAATAGGTGTACCTTTCTTCAGGCGTATAAGACGATTGCCATCATTTAAAATGGTTAAGGGGCAACTATTTCCTTTTCCAACTACGTGCGGAACCAATTCTTAACTATTCAGCGAGCATGGTCCTAAAATGCACTCCTGGTCAGCACTTTTATTAGTTATAATGGTAACAGTCGTTTTTGAGTTAGGCGGAACTGAGATGGTTCGTTTTATGCAAACTTTCTGAGTTGAAATCTTGTTTCCACTGTTAACAAATGCCGCATTTATCACTTTATTGTTGATGGTGATTGTGGGAGTACTCAGGTTTATCACTGCGCTCAGTGTGTCCAAAATATCTAGCCTAAGTATAACATCGTCTGTTAATGGCTCTATGCACACATTTCATAGTATGTTTACTCTATTAATGTCGAGAGTCGTTCTTTATAATCTTCCCCATAACAAGCTGTTAACCTAAACCACGGAGTGTTACGTTCTCCAAAACATCATTTTCTGCATGAATTAATTGATCATTTACTAATGTTATCACTGCAGTAGTGTCAACAATCATGCTCACATTCTGGTCATGTATAGCACCTCGTACTTCTAAGGTATTTTAAATGGTTCGGCTGATGACAATATCGGACGATGCAGTGGACCTCTGTTCGATTTTGTAATGAGGTGATGTTTAATGGACAATACACTTAAGATTCGTGCGTTGGCCTACTGGCCCGACCCTTTGCTGTTTAAAGACTCCATTGTTGGGGTTGCACTTTGATTTGCTACATATCCTGATGAAGGTGACCGTTGTGTGAAATAACCGGGATTTCTGGAGTTTGTCCGTGAAGATGCTAACCGTTGTCCTTAGGGAATATATGATCTATAGCCTAGTGGGGGTGTTGTTGATCGATAGACATTAAGCTTTGGTGTATTTCTATCTGGCGATCTACCGCGATTGTATTGCTCAGGAGATCTTCCACGTGTATATTGATCAGGTGATCTTCCGATCTTCCATTGAACTGGGGATCTTCTATGATTATTTGATCAGAAGAACCGAGGTTATATAGATCGGCCAATCCACGGTTATGCTGATTATTTGAAAGCATAACATCATCTTATGTTGTGACATTTTATGTGAGGTTATGCACCTCATTATACAAAGCACTGCTCATATTTCCTTTATCGGTCGGTGATACTGCGCCATCAGCAAAGAAGACTTGTCAATGGTCATAATTGGCACTTGTTTATCCATATATTGCCATCTGGTTTGCTATTGAGGTCTTCAATTGTTTTAACGACTTGTTGAATGTTTCTGGGCTCCTCTTCCTTACATGCCTTGAAGAATCTTTGTCTTTACATCTTCGGAGGAATGCTTCGGTTCCAATCTGGTTTGATTGTCTTTTTTGCTGAAGCGCTGCTCAGAATGAATGCGTTTTTAACGCATTGGAATCATCATCTATGTTTACCTTGCGAGCGTACTCAAAGCCAACATCGGCCTGGCAATCTTGGGCCTACACACATTTCTCTATTTTCCCATTGTCATCTACCGGCAGTACGTTCAAATTGGTAAATGAACGCCGCCCAATTCAAGGATCTTTTTCAATTGAGTTTTTGCATTTTTTTAAGCTGTGGGCTTCGGCTCTGTTCCCTTGTACCAATATTTTCTTGCCATCGGTTATATTCTCTCTCCAATGAGAAGTCTGGAGAAGAGCTGTTGCCACACTCTTCTGGTTGCCTCTACCCTTTCTTGGATCGGTCAGTGGAGTCAGCTTGCTGTTATGGGAAGCCTGTTAGAGCTCCAAGAGCTGACGAGGTTGTCATAATTGGAGTGATAAATGTGGGGTTTGCCATTGACTCAACAGGGATGATACCGTAAGTAGGCATTGCATTCAAGATTCGAGAAATTTGATGGGATGCACAACCAATTGTTTTTGTAATGGTGTGCCGCTCTGAACCAAATATTATTGACTCATAGTAGATGGTTAGTGTTCGTAAGAAAACATATTAGCATTGTGCTGGTATCCTTGATTGGTACTAGAGGTTTATAGTATGTTGTTAAATGGAGATTGATGTTGAATTATTTGAACTGTCTTATGCAGGGCCAAGGGCCCTGACATAGGACTTTTGACTTAAGGTGAAGACACCTTCAACAGAGTTGGCGCGGTTGATGGTTCATGCGAACTACAATTGGGGAAAGACCCAAGGCATGGATTTTTTTTTGTGTACGTTTGGTAAACTTGCGTTGTACTTGCTAAGATCAAATTTTGGCTTAGATGATATGTCCATTGCAGGAATTTTAACTTCTTTATTTCGATTGTCCACTAATTCATTTACAACTGATGCCAGTTGTTGGAAGGTACCCTGCTGTTCAAATGCACTTTTAAATTGAAGTGTGTCTCCTTCCTCAGTTGTTGTCAGATTGTCAATTCGTCTCACCACAACATTGAATATTTTATTGGGTTGACCATGAATTCCGCCAAGCAATTACTACTAGCGCTGTGGTCTATCCTGTCTTCACACTGCTGAACTTGCTGAGATATTGCTCCCATCTGTTCGTTATTAACATGCATTGCCTCTTTTTGTTCAGCTTGAATCAAATGAGACCAACACACATATTTTATAAATTTGCACTTCGATCTGTTTTATATTGCGGTAAATCTCAGCTATTCTTTGAGTATTAGATTTTCTATCTGCTGAACATGTTTTATGTTGCGGTAAATCTAATCTGTTCTTTATCTGCTAAAAATTCTTGGAACAATTGTTTAAAAGTCATTTCTGAGCTGTCCTCTGTTAAAGAGTCTTCAGCTGTGGGTTTCTCCATATCCCCAAGTGATTCAGTTTCTGCCATTTTAGTGTTCTTGTCCTTGTTGTCCTCAATTCCTGCCATTGCACTGATATGTGTGTAAATGATTTTCAATTCACAGTATAATATCTCAAATTGCAAAACATTGCGACCAAAGAAATAAGATAGGCACTGAATAATATTTTAAGGCAGATAAATCCCAACTCACAGCTTTTATGTGTGACCCAAGACAACAAATAGTGCAGCTTTTAATAAAAGCTAAAACTGCAGCTTTTTATGAAAGCTACTACTTTTTGTATGAAATGACATGCAAGGCAAAATCAAAAAGGACAGAACTGGGACATATACTAAATGACAAGATACATCAATAAAATGCTTATATTCAGGTCAATTCTCAATAAAGAATATTTGCTTATTTTTCAAGGCGGCCATTTGGAAAATAGCCGCCATTTTGTTTTTCAAAGATAGATGAAAACAAAATCTTGCTAAATACACCAAGTCATTCAAATATGTTGATTTTTGTGCCTCCAGCATCAAATCCTCTGTGGTTTGTGCAATACTGGAAAACATTTTAGAACGTACGGCAGCCATCTTGAAATAAGCCGCCTTATTAAATTTTGAGGGTGGGTCCATAGCTAATATTGCTCAGTACACAAAAATGTACCATCATGCAAAAATTGGTGCTTTCCTCATTATTTGAGCAATTTTTACACCGATCGGCCGGACTACAGCTTTTGATTTTGATTTTGTTATTTTACTTTCAGTTGGTACGTATTTTGAAGTCACAATAATAATAAATGAACTCGTTTTTTTTCTCCAAAATAATAGACAATATTTTGTGTAATATAAATGTACGGTGGTCTAACAGTGTATCAAATCTGCGTGAAAAAGATCATGATGATCATGTAGTGGATCTTAGAACAAAATTATAAGAACAATAATTGTACCTATTTGATACTAGTAAAGCTATTTGATAAAAAAAAAATATATATATATACAAAGACCAAGAAAAAGATTGTAAGTAAATTCTGAATTACCATTAGCAAAAAAGAAAATTCAATCGGAAAGTCCCTAATCAAATGGCAAAATCAAATGACAAAACACATCAAACGAATGGAAAACAACTGTCGTAAAGCGATATTACAAAATATGAAAAATACCAGAGGGGCAGTCAAACTCATTTATGGAAAAGAAATATGACAACACCATGACTAGTAAACATATTCTGAGTCATTTTGCAAATGAAGCCTTTTAACAGATAAATTTTCGTTCATTTAAAATATTTAAGAACTAATGTGTTACAATGTACCTCTTCGTCATATTCTTCTAATCGAGTACCTAACTGGGTTTCTACGTTGTGATCACTAGAAGTATCACTTTCTTCATCCAGATATCTAGTTTTGTACGGTAAAAGTGGATGCATCGAAGGTATTGGTACTGATGGACGGGAAAAATGAATTTTCTCGTCATTATTAAAATATTCATGCATTGTGTGTCGTAAAGTATCATCATGAGACATACTTTCAATCAGATGTTTATCCTGCAAAGTTATTGCATAGACTGGTTTTCGAGGAATGAAATGCTTAGTTTGACCTTTAACTTTAGACTTGATCTTTTCACGTGAACCTTTGACGTCCCTGTTTTCATCTTTTCTTGCAACTATTTGTTTAAATGAAGGTTTTGCTCTTTGTGATATATCATTTTGGATTTTAATTTCTTCTATTTTATTTTTACAAATTTGCATACAAGGTTCATTTTTTAGTTTATTTATCAGCGATAAATTGTTCATGACGGGGTTAATACGCTTAGAAGTATCTGCATTATATAATTCTTTTATGCTCTCCTCTCTTTTATTTTTTGCTGAACTTTCCATTCGACTTGTAAGGATTGAGCATGCGAATGATACATCTGTCCTTGAATCTGCTTCCTGTTTTGCATTTCTCCTTATCATTTTATCGAATGATTCAGCTTTGTGGTTTCTTGTTAATCCATGTTGCAGTATCAAAACCAGAAGTGTGTCATACTTCGGGTTTCTTTCAACGCTGATAAGGCTTACGTCGTTAGGCAATTGTGTGTCCTCGTAATAAAAGCGGTCATCAGGATATATATTGAATAACTGTTTGAAACTCCCAACAAAGATCCCGCTGCTGCACTGTTGTATTGGCCCCCGACGTTTAGCTTTAAAGATTTGTTGAACGAACGGATATCCCTCTATCATTATATTCTTATTATAACGTTTTGTATTTACGTAGGTATTTGATGTTCTCATAAAATGTCTCTAAAATAGTAAATAAAAAAAAAAATATTTACTGATATATAAACTTTGAAATAAAAATGATTGGATTGAAAAGATATTGTTGATAAATCATATGAATATCAAAATTGACCTCTTGAAAAAAAATAAGTCAAGAAAAATGAAAACAGCTCATTTGAAAATTTTAAATTCTTTAAAAAGTCAATTTTTCTACATGAGTCATCCATCGGTCAATTTACGTTTTCACGATTTGAAGCTACTTTTTTGTATTAAAGACATAAACATATTTCAAAGTATGTATTGTGTACATGTTCAACTACAAGTAATTAGCATACCTTATTAGCACTTTGCATACAATTTCGTAAATATACTTCATTTGCAATGAGATTAACCGTACTTAATAAGTGATCATCCTTTCCTGAAAATAAATTGAAGATAGTGCATGGTTATTTAGTTATAAATTATGACCACTAAGTCAGCATTACTGGTAAGTGCCATTGCTCACGTCATCTTTCAAATTTTATATGGTTTATAAATTAAATTAAGAACCAGACTTAAAATGTGTACATTTCTTAAGATATAATTTTGAGAACCTTTACTCTATTTGAAAAAATACAAAATTATATTTCAAATTGTCTCTGGTCGAGATCTGTCACAGAGACCATCATACAACATCTCCGACAATAAAGTTGCAAAATGAGAGCTTATGATAGAAAAAAAAGGATAAAATCAGTACATGTGCAACAACAAAACAAAACGCAGAAAACAAAGGAACAGAGCTGGTACTGCTGTTCTTCATCTCAACGTCACAATGAGGCCACACACGGAGGGAAAAACAATACTTCACTTATCAAAATTGTTATGTATAACTTCCATATCGATATAAATTGAACTGGCGCTAATGGATGAAAAATCAATTATTCGCTGGTAAAATAAATAAATATTCTGAAACTGTTTTTTTTTCTTCGTCTGTGGTAAAAAATGCAGGTAAAAACAGTTTGCAAACTGTCTTAACCTCCAAATTGAATTTAATAATTTATAAATTCCCCATGCGTCAGGGAATTAATCTTCGTGAGAACTACTTCAACAGTAGAGTGACAGGGTATGATAAATAAATAACAGAATCCGTGTACAAGAGGAGTTAATAAGAGATACCAAACAATTTTCTTAAATGATGATAAATTTTGCATGGAAGTGATTGATGTTTTGACTGTGAAAATTAAATCATACAATTATCTAAATCATCTTACACATTTCTCTTATTTATAAAATCATACTGTATGAAGAAATTATAATAACGGGTTTTTTAGGGTTTTGTTGATATGTTTTTAAATCGACCTCATTTTAGTTCATTTTCGTTTCTTTAATTCTTGAATGTTATATATAATATGTGTACTTTGTTTTGTCTTGGATGACTTTGGTGATTTCATAAACTGATTTGACTTTGCTATCCTTTTCGCAAATCGCACCAAACGCTGTACGTGTTTACCACAACAAGGTGTTGATTCTTCATCTGCAGACTTCCCCATTGGATCTGAAAGCACAGTTTTGCTGGTATATGCACACTACATAAATTTAAAAAAAAAAAACATAATAATTCCGAATTGTTTACACGATACCATAGCAGACATCTCACCTGAGAAATCAGGTTATATCCGAAATATTTATAAGTTTTTACCTTACATAAGTACAGAATATGTGGTATGATTCGTATTGAAACAACTTTCTATCGGAGACGAAATGACGTCAAAAATTGAACAAAGTACAAACCGTATGTCAAGCTTAAACTTTTAAACATAACAAATGAAAGAAAACTTAAATGAGAAAAGTGAAGGCCTTATTTGTTATTTTTTAACGAAAACACATATCTATTAACAAACGACATCACCTGAATTACAGTCCTGGCATTACCTGTGACACTGGTATTACATTAATGTAACAACAAAACAAAAATGCAGAAAAATGACAGAAACAAAATTCACTTATCAGATATACTCATAGCAGACAAGAATAACTAACAAAAAGACTTAATTTAATGACTTTTTGCAGAGGATAATCCAAAACTTATAGATACAATTATTGTGCAATGCGTATACTCATTCACCTTACTTTTAACAACTTGTAGTTGTAAAAGTCATCATTGTTGTCACTGTCTAATTGAAGTACGGAGATTTAAATATCTGCAGTAAAGGAACATTGTGTGGTGGTTATTATTATGTGCATTTAAGATAAACAAAGATGTCAGACTTAAGATTTCTTCATGGAAAATGTAAAATCACTAATGTATTAACAGATGTTGCTAGGAAACTTAATGAATTGTGTAATAAATACACGAGTATGAAAAGAGTTAAACATTTGTCAATCAATCATATGCAAATAAGTAAGATCTAGAGAGATGAAGTTTTTCTAAAATAGAAATCCTCCGTTTACCTACTCAACATGGTTGTAAGGCGTCTGAAAGGATAGTTATTTTAAAAATCGTGTACAATTACAAATGGTTGTTTCATTTTTTTACAAATTACATCTACTCCTTTATGATACCGTACAAATGTAGTAAATGTGAACAACCAAATCCATAAGGTTTTTCTAAATGTGATAATCAATCTTGCTATATGTTCAACTCAGGGATGTCAGTTCACCATAGGTCATCACAGCCACTACGACATACAGTTCATATAATTTTAGAATTTGGATGTTTGGATTATTCTCTCCTGTTATAAATTGACCTCGACATTCATCATAACAGCTACTGGTGGACTATCAGTCCCCGAGGGTATCATCAGCTCAGTAGTCAGTACTTCGGTACTGACATGATTTAACAAACTTTAATAAAATTGTCCGTTTATAAATTTTTAAATTATTATGCAACTAAGGTTTCAACTCCCTCAGGCAATGTTAGCTTTAGATAAATTGGGCTATTTATTTTAGGTATTAACGACATATAGCTTTTCAACGGTTTCGGTACTAATACATCTTCGGATTTCAAATGTTTGGCTTTGAGCGTTCTTAATGAAGGTAAATCCCGAAAAACGCTTCGGACGCAAGAAATTATTAAACGTGTTGTTTTCAATTTTTTACAAAATAAAACAAATATTCCTGAATAAAAAGTATTGAATGTGTGATCATTAATCTGCCGATAATAAATCGGATTATGTACAGAATAAATTTTCATTTTCATGTACTTACTTCTAAGGCAGATACCACGTAAATATTTCCATATATATTTGGTAATAACAGTACAGACAACTGAAAATTTACGAATTAAGGTCCTTTAAATGACTTTATATGTCTACTATTTCAATTTGACAACAAATATAACTGAATATTTTTATAGTATGATAAAAGAGTATTGATTTGGAACGACGATTTAAAAAAAGACACCGGAATTGCCACACTACCAAAAATAGTCGCAGTTTAAATAATAAAGGCAATCTTTTGTAATCGTTTTTAAAAACCACCATTATTATGTCGTAATTATCTATCTGTATTCGTCAAGTTGGTCTGAAGGTCAATAATTATAGATTTCAAATAAATACATCATTTCCAGTTTTGAACCAAAAAACAAAGGAATGCTTAATTTCACAATCAGTGTCAAATTTTATTTACAGATTTTTACCTGATATTCTGAAAGCTTAAAATAACTTTCATTTTCGATTTTGATATTTATACAAGAGATAACTCTTCACTAACATTAGAAATAAGAAAACTGTCAATTTAGAGGTAAGGTTTATTTATTAAACTCTGAATTGAATTTATTTGTATACTTGTTGGGAAAAACACTGCTTACAATTTTATATTATTTTTGATATGTGTATACATCAAATTAGAAAAGATATCAGTGAAAAGCTCTTTATTATATACATTATTTTGTTGAAATTAATAAATTATTTTTGAATTTCTTGTGTAAATCATGGTACATGTAATTGATTTTTAAGGATACGTATCGATAATCAAAAAATCTTTATCTTGATACATTTCTTACAAATTCAGCGGCAGAGAGAACTTTAACATTTATATATAAAACTTTACTGCTGTCCGGAACATAACTAAAAGCGACCATTCTTATATGTGCTAATCCCGCTTGTAGTAGAAAATGGATATATTTTGAAAAAAAAATAGTACTGTAGTGTTGTGTGGTTTGTGCCTCGTTAACATTTATTTTATCATTTTTATTTTGACTTTTCACATATCATAGAACTATACCTTATTTGGGTGAAATTGCATGCATTATTGTTTGTTACAACTATGTTAACATTAATCAATTAATCAATTGAAAAGCATACAGTTTCTGTTATTCGTTAGACAAATCCAATACTCCACTGCACTATTATCTTCAACGAAATCGATACACGATATGCAAGTTCTGCGGGTCTTGATGTGGTTTACGTAGAATAGAGTGAGAATAATGGTCAGGAAAGTGAAAGATATAAAATATAAGACAAAAAGATAAAAAAAATAAAGTGCAATAGTACAAGTCATGTAATTTACATTTGGACCTCATACCACATCCCCCTTCATCTAACACAGTACTAATCACCGATGCATGTCCATTTGTATAATAATTATACAGACCCTTAGTTGTTGGTTGACAGTGTATCGTATTTGCATGTTTTAAAAATGTTATCTTTCATTAAAGGTGAAGTAACAAAGTACAGGATGTCCTTGATATATATTTTAATATGTGAGCTGCGTCGGATAATAATCGACTTTATTCTAGTGTACGTAAACATGAATATGTATAAAACTTTGATTGATTTAAGAACATTCAAATACGATTCAAAGATGATTTTTTGTCTCATTTGAAGGAAGAAAGATAAGAAGTTAGCAATATCCTTTAACTCTACTTTCCGCTATATAGATGATGTTCTTTCACTAAACAATTCAAAATTTGGTGACTATGTGGAACGCATCTATCCAATCGAACTAGAGATAAAGGATACTACAGATACAGTTAAGTCGGCTTCATATCTTGACTTACATCTAGAAATTGACAATGAGGGTCGGTTGAAAACAAAACTTTACGACAAAAGAGATGATTTCAGCTTTCCAATTGTGAACTTTCCATTTCTAAGTAGCAACATTCCAGCAGCACCTGCATACGGGGTATATATCTCCCAATTGATACGATATTCCCGTGCTTGCATTTCCTTTGGGTGAAATTGCATGCATTATTGTTTGTTACAACTATGTTAACATTAATCAATTAATCAATTGAAAAGCATACAGTTTCTGTTATTCGTTAGACAAATCCAATACTCCACTGCACTATTATCTTCAACGAAATCGATACACGATATGCAAGTTCTGCGGGTCTTGATGTGGTTTACGTAGAATAGAGTGAGAATAATGGTCAGGAAAGTGAAAGATATAAAATATAAGACAAAAAGATAAAAAAAATAAAGTGCAATAGTACAAGTCATGTAATTTACATTTGGACCTCATACCACATCCCCCTTCATCTAACACAGTACTAATCACCGATGCATGTCCATTTGTATAATAATTATACAGACCCTTAGTTGTTGGTTGACAGTGTATCGTATTTGCATGTTTTAAAAATGTTATCTTTCATTAAAGGTGAAGTAACAAAGTACAGGATGTCCTTGATATATATTTTAATATGTGAGCTGCGTCGGATAATAATCGACTTTATTCTAGTGTACGTAAACATGAATATGTATAAAACTTTGATTGATTTAAGAACATTCAAATACGATTCAAAGATGATTTTTTGTCTCATTTGAAGGAAGAAAGATAAGAAGTTAGCAATATCCTTTAACTCTACTTTCCGCTATATAGATGATGTTCTTTCACTAAACAATTCAAAATTTGGTGACTATGTGGAACGCATCTATCCAATCGAACTAGAGATAAAGGATACTACAGATACAGTTAAGTCGGCTTCATATCTTGACTTACATCTAGAAATTGACAATGAGGGTCGGTTGAAAACAAAACTTTACGACAAAAGAGATGATTTCAGCTTTCCAATTGTGAACTTTCCATTTCTAAGTAGCAACATTCCAGCAGCACCTGCATACGGGGTATATATCTCCCAATTGATACGATATTCCCGTGCTTGCATTTCCTATCATGATTTTCTTGATAGAGGTTTGCTGCTCACAAGGAAGCTATTAAACCAAGAGTTCCAAATGGTGAAGTTGAAATCATCCCTTCGTAAATTTTACGGACGCCATCACGAGTTGGTTGACCGTTATGGAATAACCGTTTCACAAATGATATCGGATATGTTCCTTACGTCGTAACTACAATCCCCTTCCCTTTCATGAATATGACCTACCGAATTAGACTATTTACCGGATTTGTAATCACTTAAGCAACACGACGGGTGCCACATGTGGAGCAGGATCTGCTTACCCTTCCGGAGCACCTGAGATCACCCCTAGTTTTTGGTGGGGTTCGTGTTGTTTATTCTTTAGTTTTCTATGTTGTGTCGTGTGTACTATTGTTTTTCTGTTTGTCTTTTTTATTTTTAGCCATGGCGTTGTCAGTTTGTTTTAGATTTATGAGTTTGACTGTCCCTTTTGGTATCTTTCGTCCCTCTTTTGTAGGGTTCTCATATCAATTCAATCTTCAACCAGTGACTGATTATGCATAGGTATGTTTTTGTACCCGAAATAGGTTAACAGATGTATTGATATTCACAAAACAAATCATCTTTGAATCGTATTTGAATGTTCTAAACCAAATCAAAGTTTTATACATATTGCATTTACATCATTTTGATTTCTATCCGACGCAGCTAATATTTCAAAATATTATAAGGACTTTGACCGGCTAATCACCAGGAAGCACACTCGACTAACAAACTTTATCTGTGCAAACCACGTACTATCTGATATCATATCAAATAAAATCTTCCCCATTGCGTTTTTGTTATCTAGATGCAGATAACTTTCTGCGTAACCTTTTCCTATATGGTATATATCATTCTGTAAAGAAAACTGTTTTCGAACAGTCTATGGAATATTTCTTCCTATACCTTTGTGTTAGTTTTTGACATACCTGTAACTACATTAGAATAATTTTGAAGTGTAATACCCTAAATTTTTTTAAGAATTTGATATCTTAGAACAGATTTGAACAGTTCTATCCTTGAACTGATGTGCTTATTTTAACAGTACAAACCAAAACTGATTATAATAATTATACCTACGACCGACGACATAGAACGGTCATAGTAATCTCCACCATGGCCTTCTGGCCAGGTCTGCTAATAATGTTTAATCAAATTTGAAGGGCGTATGACATTTGCGCAGATTTCGAAAATTTTCATTCTTTCATTTGCGCCGATCTCATTTTTTCATTTGCCCCGATTTTATATTTTTTCTTAATTGGATTAACAGGTAAGTTACAGGTAAGTTCATACTTTTACATTGGCTGAGCACAGAGTATAAAAACAAATCAAGTGACATTGCAATAGGTAAATGGCTATCCCAATGTTTCGGGTTATCATTCCTTTCCCTAAATGAAATCGACGACTGCTTCACGTTTGACATTGTCTGACGCTCCTTCTGCAGACAAATGTCATACATTCTTAGACAACATACAACGATCAACCAATTCGTGATGGCGTCCATAAATTAAAGAAGGGATGATTTCACCATTTGGAACTCTTGGTTTAATAGCTTCCTTGTGAGAAAATGCGAACTCTAGAAATGCTCTCACCAGTACGTATGCCAGACAAAGAAAAGATGGCCTTCGTTATCGACAATTTTGCCAAATATAGAAGAGACGAAATCATAAGAAAGGAATATATTAGATGTGTTGCCTATACATACTCGGCAAGAACAGATTTATAATTTGAATGTATTCCGTTTTTATGGATTTGAATGCTGCTACATATATTTTTAATTCGTCATTTTAGTATAAACAAAGTGCTTTTATCTTAGGTTTTTTACTTCTTGATTTGAAGCAGGAGACAACAGTTATATACATGTTATGATTGACGATTCATAACACATGTACAACTGGCTAACGGAAGATGTCTTTAATGATGAATGAAAATAACATTACTGGGATGGACAGGTGTCTCATTGGCACTCATACCACATCTTCTTATATCATTTCACCTGTAATTTACCTGTTATATCCCTGTAAAAAAAATCGGCGCAAGTGAAAAAAAAAATCGGCGCAAATGAAAGAAAAATCGGCGCAAATGCAAAACGCTGAATTTGAAATGTCGACTTGACTTTGATATAGAAAACAAAGACATCATTAAGAAAAAGAGCCTTAAGGTTTCCTCGTTCTTTTCAATCGAATGAGAAAACAATTCACTATAGCAATTAATATAAAACAAAAAAATAATCAGTGTAAATCTACTCGATATAACATATAGACAAACTCCCCTCGTACATTACAACAGACTATTATAGACAAGTATTATTCCTTTGCGTGTTAGCGACAAACTGTTTTTTAAAAAGAACATATTGATCCAGAGAATAGACACAATTAGCTGTGTCATGCAATGCAAGAATATGTATAGGAGATATTAAACTGGTTTTTAGAAAGTATATATAGTTTTTACTTTCTGTTTCGGTTTTTATAGAGGACACAACTCATCACTTATCACTTAGTTTGGATAATCGATACTTCAACTGTCATTACGAGGTAAGATGTAAGACAAAATTGATAATTGGTAATTTTGTAACGGAACTTTTTTTTATAATCTATTAAATTGGGCATACCATATATACTGAATATAAGAACGAAACGGTAAAACAAATTAGTTCAAAGATACATATATAAGTTAATTATCAGCGTTTATAATTGAATTAATCATGTGATAATGTATTCCGAATAGTTATGACATCTGGCAAGGCTAATTTAAAAAAAAATCTGGGACGCCTTCCTACGACGTCCAAATAATTCTGACATGTGGAAGGGCTTTTTTATATTTTTTCTGGGACGCCTTCCTACGACCGATGTCGTATTATAGGAAGGCGTCCCAGAAAAAAAAATAGAATTGCCAGTCGTTATAATTATTTGGACTTGTGATTATGCTGTGGGTTGAAAAGGAGGGTTACTATGTAATGATAGGATGTGTAAATGTAATTAACTCGGAACGTTTTAATGTAAGATCAAACATAGGGAGTGTATAGTACCAAGTCTGTATATTCCGATACTTCAGTGTCGAGTTGTGTGTTTGCAGTCCTTTTAACTATTACCCGAACAGTGTATTTTGTAAAACAGAATCAGGGGCGGATACAGCCGTCTTTAAAGACGTGTTTCCGTCACAGAATAAAAAAAGGGGAGTCTTACATCAGTTCGGCAGCAGGTGAACGGTTCAGTATCTAGTCACGAATACACACATCACATATGAAATAAATAATCTGATATAAAATTATACAAAGTATCATGTATAAAGTTCGATTGCAATACTAAATAAACTTATAGATACCAGGACTAAATTTTGTTTATAAGCCAGACGCGCATTTCGTCTTCAAAAGACTCATCAGTGACGCTCGAATCCAAAAAAGTTAAAAAGGCCAAATAAAGTACGAAGTTGAAGAGCATTGAGGACCAAAATCCCGAAAGGTTTTGCCAAATACAGCAAAGGTAATCTCTGCCTGAGGTAGAAAAGCCTAAGTATTTAAAAAAAATCAACATTTTGTAAACAGTTAATTAATAAATATAACCATATCAATGACAATTCGTGTCAGCACAAAAGGGCTGACTACTGGGATTGTGATACCCTCGGGGAAATAAATCTCCACCAGCAGCTAGTGGCATCGACCCAGTGGTTGTAAATAAACTCATCATAGATACCAGGACTAAATTTTGTATAGACCTCAGACGCGCGTTTCGTGTTCAAAAGACTCATCAGTGACGCTCGAATCCAAAAAAGTTAAAAAGGCCAAATAAAGTACGAAGTTGAAGAGCATTGAGGACCAAAATTCCTAAAAGTTTTGCCAAATACAGCAAAGGTAATCTATGCCTGAGGTAGAAAAGCCTTAGTATTTCAAAAAAGCATATAAATCATATAAAGCATATATGTACATTGTACCTGTAAATCAGTTTTTAGGTTAGATTATATGCATTCAATAAAGCCAAACCGTTTTTATAAATCCTTTCCAACCAAAAGGACAGTCCTTTTTAACATTGCTGTCAACATTCTTCCCTCGGCACACCCCACCTCCCCCTTTTAATATAAGCTTATGTCATTTTCTTGGGGACTTCTTGTAAAACAGGATGCTATTGTTGTAAAATTAAAATTTAACAATAAAATTTCATTTAATATAAATGTTCCCTATTCATAAACCTATGCAATTTGATGATGTTTAAATCAAGTGTGAATCAATACATGTAACTGCTAGGTAACCGTGTAACGATAACATACAATAAAGCGGAAGAATCAATACGTACTTGTGAATCTTTAAATTTTATAAAGCTTGATTTAAAAAAACTATTCTTTAAAAGCACGACTTCAGTTTTGTAATAATCACACACGTCCGCGTCATTTCAAATTTTATTTCAAAAAGTTAAACCTTCACGGTGCATGCACTAGTAACCCGAATTTAACTTAAATGGACAAAAACGCATTAACGTTATTCAAAAAAGAATACGGGAATAAAAGTAACTTCACAGAAACTATTCATTGTGTACGTAATTCAAATCAGAGACATACAACATATGTGTCTGTTCGAATCGATATATTTTCGGCAAACAACAAATATACAAATTTCATCCGTTATCACGAATTTAAAAAAAAAGGAAACTGAATTGTACAAGAACTGATATTTTAACTAATTCCGGTAACTGGTTACAACGAAGTTAATATGATATTGAATTCTTCAAATGTTGAACCAAAAAAAAATGTGTTAGGTAATTTGCTTGATAAAACATATCAGGCAAAAAAGAAGTTTCTGTTTAACCTAGAGGAAGTCGTGTTATTTTCTTTTCTGTTTTGTACCAGGACGCAAACCACAAATCATTTAAATGCTCACAATACGGCTGGATTTACGGCTTCTTTTGCACTGGCACTTGTTTCAGATTTTTTTCTCTCTTAATTATTAACCTTAATATAACGCGTATTAAGGTATATATGAAAATAAGTTCTGAGACAAGGGCCAGTGTTCTTTTGAAATAAAGATGAAATGTTGCTTGGCAAAATTCAAGTTTTTGGCTATCGAATAAACTCTCATTTCGCAGGGCATTTATTAAATCCTTCGTTGGAATCTATTTACTTTGAAATCTGATTGGATAATGAGAAAGTAGTTCGAAATCTAGTTTTTTACAAACAATTATCTCACGGCTTATCCTTTAGTGCAAAATAACTAATTATAGTTGTATTTTCTGCCTTCTATTTAGTATCCAGATTAATCAAATTTGCGAGTCATTTTGCAATGTTTTATTTTTGTTTTATTCTGGTACATGTACATAATGTATAACATCCTTGTAGAATATTCGTTGCACGAATGGGAATAGTTTCACGAAAAAGGCTAAAAAATGTGCGACTCTTCTAAAACATGGGACTCGCACCTTTTTCCTCTCGTCGATCTTAATGTAACATTAGTTTTGTTACAGAATGAGAGAACACATACAGACAATATTCACATAGGAAACAAAGAGGACGATGGCAGAAGACGTTTTAGAACCTGAATATGAAGGTATAATAAGGAATACGCTTATTGAGGACCTAAGTAAGATTTTATATACCTACTCCAATGACGGACAAATTCTAAAGGTAAGTTTCTTATAAAACTTTAAAAGGATGCTCTTTAACAAGAAATTATGTCAAAAAATCAGCTCTCACTATCACATTGCTATACGTTATTTGTAAAGTTGGTGAACCCTAAAATATGTTCCCAAATCTTTATAAGTCATACATGTATTATGTTCATAATACACGCCTGAACCACGTATCAAACTGATGTTACCAGAAATTACATCAGACAGAACTTAAACCGAATATGTCGCCGTTTAACACGCCGTTAACATCTGCCGTCGTTGTATCTCTTATAGAGATAGATGTTGCACTAGTTGCACTGTCACAACTTCATTTGATCGTTCTGTAATACAAGTATGTGTGTTTTAAAAAGAAGCAGAATTTAACAAATTTAAGGGACACTAGAAAAAATGTGAGCCAGAGAAACCCTCACTACCGGAAAACATAATGTCCTTTTCTATCAAAAACGGCGTTACAATCCTAAATGATTTAACCAACGATCATGAATTAGCACTTTGTCTTCAAGAAAATTTGAGACCACTTTCGAGTTATGTCCTTCACCGGAAAAGTTTGTCAATGTTGTGCGCCTTTATGGGGTCATTTACAAGATAGAGGGCATCGCCTGTATTCTTACATTATTAAAATTTTTAGTCGCGATCGTCATTGTGAATTCGAAGGATAACTGAAAATTATATTTGTTCTGTAGCTCTTAATCACGACTTCCTAATGACAACATAACTGATTATCAATTATAATAATTTGATTTCACGTATGATTCGTGTACGATAGCATCAGATTTGTTCAACCGATCGCTCAGCATGGGAAGGAAGTAACGATACCCCTTAAGACACGAATGATGTTTACTTAAACCAAAGTTTTGACGGGAATGAAACGAACTCATAAAATTGGAAAACTGTTAGGTATTTATATGTATCAATTAATTTCATGCAACAACAAAAACCAACAAAAAAATATTTAAGATAGAATACTAGAGAGGAACATGGCGTGAATACACTTCTAAAACAATGAGTATTTCGTACTTAATGTTCTAACATTGCGGGAAACCCCTCTGACTGAAATATCTAATTATACAGGAGTTGATTTAGAACGCAGAGGATGCAGGTGCTGATAAAATTGCCATACTTTACGACGAGAGAAATTTCATTCAGAACTCAAAACGCATCAAACAAGACTCATCATATTCCAAGTACTTTGAGGTACGTATTTATTAGATTTGTGTCAACAAAGTTTTATATAAAATAATGAGTTTCCTGGCATGGTGCAGGCTTTTTAACTAATAATAATATTATTAGTTACATAGTGTGCTAGTGACCTAATACGGTATATATGGGGTCAGTTAATTCCATACTTTATCCTTGTAATTATGAGGACGAATCAAAACTAGTATTATCTACATGTAATTACTCATGTTTGAAATAAGGTTAAAGCCAATTACTCACTAATTTTAACTTATCATAGGTACAAGCATATCGTGTGGTACGCCAGACATGAGACTCACCAGTGACGTTCGACTCAAACTATTTGAAGGGCAATTTGAATAAGAACACTTCAAGTACAATAACCGAAAGTTTCAAAATAAAGGCAACAGAAGTATACCGCTGTTCAAAACTCATAAATCCATGGACAAAAAACAAAATCGGGGAAACAAAACAAAACTGAGAGAAACACATTAAATATAAGAGGAGAACAACGACACAACACTAAAATGTAACACACACAGAAACGGATCAAGCTTCAGACAAAATCCCACGAAAATAACAAATATAACATCAAAACCAAATACATGAATTTGGGATAGACAAGTACCGTGACACGTCTTATCGCAATGTGAATTAACACTCAAAAATAAGAGAAAACAAACGACGCAACGTTAAAATGTAACACACACAGAAACGAACTATTATATAACAATGGCCATATTCCTGACTTGGTATAGGACATTTTTAAAGGAAAAAAATGGTGGGTTGAACCTGGTTTTGTGGCATGCCAAACCTCCCTCTTTTATAGCCATGTGAAATATAAATCAAAACGTTGTGCTAAAAACGAACGGCATAATTTTAATTCGAATATTGAATAGCAAAGAGCTGACCATATTTATTTGTAAGAACGCGTTCACATATCATTAACGACAATCAATTTTATCTGTCTCTTGGTTTAGTAAGTGCATAATTCATTTTGAGTTTAAATTTGTTTTTAATCTGAAAATTATATTTAATAGGGACCAGCAATAATTGTTTATAATAATGAAGAATTTTCTGATGCTGACTGGAAAGGGATTCGTCGTATCGGTACAAGTATTAAAAAACTTGATCCATCAAAAGTAGGACGATTTGGACTCGGTTTTAAGTCGGTGTTCCATATCACTGGTAAGGACAGGAACTTTTTGGTAAAAACGGGGAGAAGATGCATATGGATCAATAAAATACATTTAAATAGAAAATGAATTAGTCAAACGGAAAATAGACATATACCTGATGTACAGTGGTTGTCGTTTGATGATGTGGTTCACAAGTGTTTTTTGTTTCTCGTTTTTTATATAGATTAAACGTTGGTTTTCCTGTTTGAATGGTTTTACACTAGTCATTTGTGTGCCCTTTTATAGCTTGCAGTTGGTTGTGAGTTAAGACTCTGTCTTGAAGGCCGTACTTTGACCTATTATGGTGTACTTTTACATATTGTGACTTGGATGGATATTTGTTTCAGTTGAAATCGAGCCACATCTTATCATATCTATATAAATTTATAAAAGTATGCAAAATAGTTCCCTTTATTTAGGTTTCACAACGTGCAAATACAAATATGATCAAAGCGAATATAATACCGCGTTTTGTCCTGCTTAGTCTTTGTATTCTTGTTATTTTCCTCGTGCTATGAATAATAAAAAAAGGAATAAATATTTGGAAACCTCAAAAGACATATCCATTTTGTTATCAGCAAACCAAAATAAAACTAAATAGTTTTGTTATATACATGATTTAGATCTGCACATTGATGTCACATACATCTGTTGAAATTGATACCTGTATCTTGGCACTGTATAAGGTCATGTTTGACTCTGACTGTTTGTGGCGTATTTACACTATATTGATTGGATGATGGGTGTGCACTGATGGATTTTAGCCTTCGATGCATGCTTTTTTTTGTATTTGTTATTGACTTTGAACTAGCCATCGTTAACTACGAGTTCTTTCAGATCTGTTTTAATACCTGGTGTGTATTTGTTGTTGGGATGTATAAATACCCTGCCACGTCTACTCGGTGTTTTTGTTAGATGTATTTCTGCTTTGCATTCATCTGACAAGTTATGTCCTTTCCAACTAATGTGTTTTGCTTGTTCGTATGTTGTACAGTTTCACTATTGTCCTGGTAAATGGAGGGTTGACGCCTTCAAAACAATTTAGCTCAGTCAGATTTTGTATGTGCCTTTCAAAAGATAGGATCCTGTAATTCAGTGATTTTCGTTTGTTGCTGTATATCAGACCGTTATTTTTCTCTTTTGAATTGTTTAAAAAAAAAAACATTCGGGGCCTTTTATATATGACTTTGCAGTATGGGTTTTGTTCATTGTTGAAGGCCGTATGGTGACCTATAAAAGTTGTTATTATGTTATGTGTGTCATATCGTCTCTTAAGAAGATTTGTCTCATTAGGTATCATACCACATCAACTTATTCTTATATTGATCACACTTTGAATTCACCTTTGATAAATTAAAACAAATATTCAAAAATAAGGTTGAAAGAAAATTGAATGTATTCAATTCTATTTTTTTGCACCAAAACCAGAGGATTGAATACGATCTACCTTATTTTGGAATATTTTTTATTATTTAAGATAAATATATTGATACTTTATATTCACAGATTATCCTATGATTATAAGTGGCCGTCTTCTGATGATAATTGATCCATATCGAGATGAAACTAGGTGCTGTATACCCCTTGAATTGTCAAAACTTAAATTATACAGTGGTATGAATGAGTGCTATAAAGCCTTATTTCAAGTATTTGATTTTGGACAGAATGTGATAGATGCTGGATACTACAATGGAACAATATTTAGGTAACATTTTATGAATTTAGATATGCTTAGGGGAGAGGTGGTGATATTTGGGTGACGACACATACACGTGTGTTTAACGTCATTTGACAAATTGTCGTTTGTCATACTAATGATCAAACCAGTGACCAAGATTTCATGTTGATAACATTTTTTTAGACCAGTTTGACCAAAGATTGAATTGCAAAACATTACATAACAACATGCCTGTACCAAGTCAGCAATATGACAGTTGCTATCCATTCGTTCGATGCGTTTGCAGGTGTTGATTTTTGCCCTTTCATTAGAAACTTTCCAATTAGAATTTTTCCTTTTCTTTTTATATATTTTACTTTTTACACGATTTTTTTTGGATACATTTTAGATTTCCTCTGCGTAAAGAAACGACAGAACTGTCAGATTCGGTTTACAACCAAGAAAAAATCAACAATCTACTGAGGGTTTTCAAAAAAGAAGCTTCCCTAACACTACTTTTCCTGAAGTCTCTGGAAGAAGTATCCCTGTATGACTGTATGAACTCTCTGTATGAACAAAATCCAGATTACTTGGTAGCAATCGGTGGCAGTACAAGCGAAATTGCAAAACAATCTAGGAAAGCAATGCAACACAAAACCATTCCAGATGAGCCTTTTGTCAATGTTTACGAATTGGTATTGGTAGCGACTTCCAAAAGACAACGAGAAGATCATAAATGGTTAGTTATGAATCGGCTTGAAGGAATATCCGACGCCTCTGAAGACCTCTTGAAACTAGCTACAAAGCTTTCTTACCTTCCTTGTGTAGGAATTGCAGTACCTGTGTTATCAAGTGACACGTTTACGGGACATATTTTCTGTGTTTTACCTTTGCCGATGCAAGCTGTTAGTATGACAAAACTACCTGTACATATCAACGGTACATTTGCACTCAGCGAGGATCGCAAGCAACTGAAATGGGCTGACAAATTTTCAGAAAGTAACAAAGAAGATTCAGTACAATGGAATGAATTACTGGTGTCTACCGTTCTCCCAAAGGCATACATTGATCTGATTATGGAAATTCGGAATCGAAATGATGAACATGTGATGTTAAGATGTATTCCTGATCCATTGGAAATTGACATTATATTTAAAGAATGTATAAGCGAGCTGTTTAGAAATTTAAAAGATACACCATTTCTATATACTAAAAGCGGCGGAGGAAAATGAATTCGACTGAAAGATGCAGTTTTCCAAATTGTCTCAGAAAATACAGGTAACATAATATATTTTGTAAGTCTAGCAAAAGGGTCTGATCAAAAATCAAAACCAGTTGAGTTTTATACATAGAATTAGAAGAAAAAATCATGTAAAGTAGATGAAGATGTAAAATTGATTACCAAACAACTTGCTTGCCTTTCAGATAGTACTGTACATGGAGTTGAGTCAATGTTGTTCACGTATTTATTGAATTACCAACACAACTGCTACAAAAAGGAAAACAAAATAAAGCAACACTCCTCTAGCTATTGTTCATAGAAAACGAGAAATAAAATGTATTAATATCTTATTTGTTAGATAGACGTACGCCCTTTGAATCATTGCAAAAACCGACATTGTTTTATATTGTTACATTATTTATAATTCTACATGTACGTCTTATCATGACCAATATGAATTGATAATTACAATCATCACATTTTACCACGATAATTACAATTTTGTACGCCAGACGCTAGTTTCTTCTGCAAAAGACTTATCGTTTACGCTAAAATCAAACCAGCATTAACAAATAACATAATTATTTTTCAAAAAGAATGATAAGGAAAATTTTCAAAATGATTTAAATTGTAATATAAATATCAAAATGTCTTAATTTGTATATCAAAATCAACTTCTTTATTTAACCATTTAATTCTATAAAAGAGGGACGAAAGATACCAAAGGGACAGTCAAACTCATAAATCCAAAACAAACTGACAACGCCATGGCCAAAAATGAAAAAGACAAACAGAAAAACAATAGTACACATGACACAACATAGAAAACTAAAGAATAAACAACACGAACCCCTCCAAAAACTAGGGGTGATCTCAGGTGCTCCGGAAGGGTAAGCAGATCCTGCTCCACATATAACTGACATGTTAAAAAGTACATCTGGTTCAACCAAAAGAACATTATAGCAGATACTTTCACAGAACGCAATATTACATTATTATAAAAAAAATATTTTGCATTACGTTTTAAACTATTCAACGATACATCATTAGTTTAATAAGTTTTTAAAATTTAGATAAGGACATCAGAGAAACACTTATATACACCATGACACAATACAAGAGCTGTTTGGTAGATACAAAAGGATATGAACGAGTATATGACATTCTCACCAAGGCATTTGGTCAGCAACCACAAGACGCATCACCGCAGTTCATTTCAGAGAGGTATATGATATATATTTTAATGTTTGTTTTGTAACCTATTGAATAATAGCAAATTCATCATTAAAGTTGCAGCTACAGAACAACTGATAACAATGTTTAAATAGTTTTGTAATAATGAACATAATATAAAAAAAAAGAAAGATGTGGTAGTATTGCAAACGAGACAACTCTCCACAAGAGACCATAAAGACACAGAAATTAACAACTATAGGTCACTGTACGGCCTTCAACAATTAGCAAAGCGCATACCCCATAGTCATCTATAAAAAGTCCCGACATGACAATGCAAAACAATTCAACTACAATGGTGAATAAGACTCTTTGTTAAAATTAAAATAACAGACCTGCAAATCACAACAACTACGTAAGGTTCCCCATAGACTTAACGATTTTATAGTAAACATAGTGATAAAGGTGAAATGTGTTTACAGATGAAACTATTTGTCGACGTTTTGCCCACTTGACTTACATCAGCTAAGTAGGCATTACCTTTCCATACATAATATCAATACAACGTTAATATTTTACTTAAATGTTGTGGCACGCAATAAGGTTTTCTGCCTGCATGCATATAAAATTGTATTTGAAATTTGTTTAGCAAATTTTTGTTTTCAATGCTTTTAATGTCGTATTCGATTTTGTTTCAAGTGTCAATATTGAGCTTCAGTACTAAACCCACGTCTACCATTGCAAATTAAGATAACGAATCGTTGTCAAATTGTAACAAATGATTCGAAACAAATACTTATAGTTGTATAATAAATTTTTAGGCTTTTGAAGACAGATCCTTTATACAAGGCTTTCGAAGAGAAGCACAAATTTAATCTGTTGACCTATTTGATATCCAGTAGAGAAGATGACCTACTTAAATCCCTAGAACTTCTACCATTAGCCAACGGAGCATTCATCCCCTTCGCAACGCATACAGTTTCAAAGATTTTTGTTTGTTCAACCATTGTTAGACAGCTATTTCCTGGTATAGAAGATATGTTAGTACGAACAGTTTCTGATCAACTCGATGAATTGATTCTCAAACTAGCAAAATCAGGTAATAAAGTTTGATTATGTTAACTTCTCAGACTTAGCTATCTAGAAAACATGCATTTATGGATAGTGTAAAACCGTGATACTTACGTTATAACTAAATTTAAATTTTTATGTATCTCCTTATGTTAATCAAAAAGGAATCGTCTAATCAGATTTGTTTATGCACAAAACTAAATACGGATAGGTATTCTGTAGTCGAAAAAACTATTATTAGGAAGAAATGATACAAATAGTTTATTGATTCATACTATTGATATGTTGGTACACTTTTCCATTGTGTTAATTTTAAATGTTTGATATTGTATATTCATATTAGGAAGGACCCAATTGATAGAACCGAGTGAAAGTGATGTCCATCAGCTTATATCGCAATCAATAGAAAAGATACTAGGACAAAGCCGGGACAATAGGGCGTTAAGATGGCACAATCAAGGGCTATTGAACGATAACTGGTTGAAATCTGTTTGGGAATATTTAAGGCGGGAAGGCGTTCATCTTCCACATGACCTATTTATTTTACCCCATTATGATACACAACTTGGTTCTAACTATCTACTTAGACTAAGTCAACCCCTGATTGTTGAGTTAGATGATCGAAACGATCTACCTGCATCAGTTGTGAGATGTTTAAATGAAATTGGAGTCACTCTGTTGAATCCGCTTCCATATCATATTAACTGCTGCCCAGAAATATATGACAAGTATGTAGAAAGACCAACGGTTAATGGAGTTTTGAAACTTGTAGCAGGGGTCTGTCAGAAACATGTGAAAAACTTCAACGACAACGTTCAAAGTTCAGACAAGGACGGATTCGTTAACTTTGTAGGTTCCAACTATTCCTTGAACAATGCTGAAAGTATTTTAAAAAAGTTGAAAATGTTTAATTGCGATATACCTGACTGTTATGTCTCAATTAAGGATGTTTCGGATATCGCACCCGACGATTTGCCGCCCGTGCCTTTACCAGACCAATTGATTAAACCCAAGACCAGCACAGAGAAAAGTTTAGCAATGCACTTAGGTGCAAGGTATTTAAGTTTGACAGAAGTTGTAGAATCAATCCTGAAGACATATATTAGTAGATCATCGACCCACAATAATACTCAGAAGCAGATAATGATGAAATACGTTATTGAAAATATGTCTTTGTTACTACACAGTACTGAAATAAAGAATTTAGTCAGCCAAGTTGATTTCGTTAGATCTGAAAATGGTGACATAAGGAAACCAAACGAACTGTTTGATCCAACAGATCACCAGCTTGTTCAACTGTTCAACGACAAGGGAAAATTCCCACAGAATCAAGATATTACGTATTTAAATATTCTAAAAACGTTTGGACTAAAGTCATCCGCAGATTTACACGCCACTGACATCAACGATGTTGCCATGTGTATCCACAGCAAAGCGTCATTGGCGCAAACACAAGGTTCTATCATTGCTGAAGAACAGGCAAATGGACTCCTAAACATATTAATGAAGAATGAACATCTTTTGGAATCGTTTTGCAGCAATAAAAAACTAAAGGATGTACTTGCCGACTTGAACATTATTCGTCCGTTGAGAAAACCCAAATCTTACCCAGAAATATTGAAATGGTTTGACTGTCAAGATGCTTTTTGTAAACCAAATAAAATGGTGGCTAATGCTGAAAATCTTGTTGGCTCAATAATGCCTCTCTTTCCAGATTTACCTTTGAATTTTATTCAAAAACTTAATCCAAGCTGTCAAGATATACCTATTGCGAAAGTATTTGAACAGTTACTACTTTTAAGTAAGTCCTACAGTGAAAAGTACAAACCAGAATTTCATCATTTCGTGAAACAAATATATGAATTCTTAAATGAAGTTACAGTAGACGAGGCACTGATTGGTTCGATGGAAAACAGGTCCGTTGTATGGACGGAAGATGGGTTTTGTCAACCCCAGAAAATTTATTTAAATAGCAGCAATGATGATATTCATCTTGAACCGTACCTTTTCCAGTTACCTGGTGAATTCATTTTTATGAGAGACTTCTTTCAGCGACTTGGTTGCAAGTTATGTCAGTCCCCTGAGGTTCTTGTAGATGTCCAAGATCAGATCAGGCAACGTCATATCCAGGTTCGAACAGAAATAGAGTATAGAAGGGATTTACGTCACAATATAAACATCCTTAATTACTTTAAGAGCCGTTCTCTTTGTGCAATCGACTTCCATGTATTAATTCCCGTCGAAAGTGAGGTCGAACACGAGTTAGTGCTTAAACCCATCGATGAATGTGCTTACCGTAGTAGCCATTGGTCTGAAGACGTTAAACTTACCGATGAAGAGGAACCTTTCGTCGTTCATCCGGAGATAAGTTTTGCAGCAAGCATTGGGATCAAATCAATGGAAGAACACTATTTATCGGATACTGGAGTACTTAATTGGGAGCAAGAAGTATCTCTAGTCAGCAGAATTAAATCTCTGCTCAAAGGTTATAGAGATGGTCTATCTGTTCCAAAAGAATTGATTCAGAATGCAGACGATGCAGGGGCAACAAAAGTATGTTTTCTTTATGATGAACGAAAAAACCTTGACTGCAGAACTAATCTTCTAAATAAAGAGATGGGTGAATGTCAAGGCCCTGCTCTTTGGATATACAACAATACTCAGTTCTCTGAAACAGATTTAAAGAATATAACGAAAGTTGAGAAAGAAACAAAAGATCTTTCTAAAATTGGCAAATTTGGAGTTGGATTTTGTTCCGTTTACAATCTGACAGATGTGCCAAGTTTCGTTTCTGGGGACACAATGGTGTTCTTTGATCCACAGGGATCTTATCTTATGAAAAATAAAACAAAAGGGATGAGAATTAATATGAAATCACAGAAAAATCAGAGGATGCTTCAGAGATGGAGTGATCAGTTCAAGCCATTTAAAAACATTTTCGGTTGTGATCTTAGCACTGACGGCGGTAGGATTCCTCATTTCGATGGAACACTCTTTAGACTACCTCTCAGAACACGTCAACAGTCTAGTAGTGAATTAAGCAGTATAGTCTATAGTCACGATGAAATGAGAAAATTGCTGAATATTTTCATAGAAAGTGCTGGAAACCTTCTTTTGTTTACTCAAAATGTTAGCGAAATTGAAATTTATCATCTTTCTGAAATCGATACTAGAAGAAAAAAACTTATCTTTAAAGTTTCTAGGAATCTAACATGGCATTTCCCGCTTACGTATAAAAATAACGAAGACGACGAGAAGAAACATAACAAAGTTCCAGTCTTGAAGAAATGTTCACCAAAAAATGACAATGAATCGGACACGAATTCCAGTTTTGGAACTTATCAATACAGTGCTGAAGTTGAAATGAAATTTAGAGAAACCGGAAAACAATTTCATGGACAGACTGGACAGTCATATAAAACCAATTGGATGGTTTCATGGGCTTCAGGTACAAATGAATGTTTAAAACTAGCAATGCAGGGCATTGGAGCTAATATGTTACCTATAGCAGCTACTGCTGTAATGATAGAGGACAAGAACGGACAAAGAATTGCTGTTCCAATGTCGGATGCCCCGTATGGATTTTACAAAACTAGTCATTTATTTTGTGTACTGCCACTACCAATAGAGACCCCTTTTAATTTTCACATAAGTGGATCATTTGCCGTTACACAAGACAGAAATCAACTCTCTATTGAAACGAGTGACGCCAAGAAACGTTGTGAATTGAACTGGAACCAAGCTGTTATGGAAGATGCTGTTGTAAAATCTCTGTTTTCGCTATTGCAAGGTTTGAAAGAGAATAATATAAAGCCAGGAACAGACCTGTATATACTGTGGCCAGTTTTCAATTCATATGTAGAAGATATTTATAAAGCAACAAAAGATGGATTTTTCGCTGAATTAATGACGTCTAAACAAAAGGTAATATATCAGTCTGACCTAAATCGCTGGACAGAATTTAGCTCCTTGATCCGCAACTATCAAACTCTGATGTTGGAAATATTGCTTATAGACATGTTTTACAGTATCTAGAAAATCAAGAGATTATTCTGATACAAATGCCGGATTGGTTATTTGCCGATTTCAAAGTGGTCTGTGGAGATTCAATAAATAATTACGCACACAGAAATGTTTTATGAAGAAATTTTTTTCCCATTTGTTAATCAAGAAATAGTTCCAGCTATGGATCGAAACAAATTGTTATTGTATGCAGTGGACAAAAATGATGACAAAATAAACAAATTGCTCACCATCCATGCTTGCTTTCCATCAACAAGAGGGGTTCTGAGAAAACCCTCTGATATTATTCTACGACCGAGTCTTTTAAGCAAGTTGTTTATTCCAGGGGATGGATATTTTCTTGAATTCAGTGTTCAGCAGGAATTAGAACGCTATGAACTTTTCAAAAACTTAGGAATGATTTATGACAGCCTGTCAGATTGTCTTATAATTGATCGATGTGCGTCAGTTGAAAATTTATCCAAAAAATGTGTTGACTGTGCTATGCAAAGGTGCAAGGATATTTTTGAATATTTTGAAAGATACCCTCCGGAAATGAATAATGTATTAAAAAAGGAATTGCCTAAGATTAAATTTGTACCAGTTATGATAAAACCGAAAGATTGGCCTTTTAAATGGGTAGTCGTAGCTGGTGCAGAGAAGAATAAATCCTGTGGAACAAAACATAAACAGAAACACATCTCAGGAAAGATACGCTTACCGCAATACTTCACAATGGAATGTCCTGAAAATTTGTATTTCGATGATTGCAAAGAATTAATATGTTGTACTAAGCTGGTTGCGTATACTAGAGCTATTGGCACGAAAAATATAAACAAAGTCCTGCAAAGTTTAGGTCTTAAAGGGAATTTGAAAACGGGCATTCATTTAGATCATGTTGTAGATCAAATACAAATTCTTATTTCACAATGTGATAAGGAAAAAATACCATGTCTACGTCCTGTGTTGGAAACTATTTTGAAATGGCTCGATTTCCATTGTAAAACGTTGGACGATGAAAGCAAAGAGAAAGCAAAATCACTTTTAGAACCTCTGCAAAGCACTAAATGTTTGCTCATCAATGAAACAGTATGGAGTCCAGATCAAATAGCCGTAAATTTTGAAGGCACGTGTCTTCCTGATCTAGTCGGAATAAACCAGAAGGACACATACTTGGGCAGGTGTAAAACATTGTTATCTTTCCTGGACGTTAAAGATAGATATTCAACAGATGATATTTCAAAAGTTTTGTTCAGTTTTACAGAGAAATTTCAAAAATAGCAACATTACAATTCAGCGCCTTTTGTGTGTTACCTCTACCAATTCAAACTGGTCTGCCGATGCATGTCAATGGACATTTTGCTTTGAATCACGAGGCAAGGAGAAATTTGTGGGAAGACAACACAGAAAATCTTAAGTCAATATGGAACCGAACTCTTATGTCATCAGTCATAGCTCCGTCGTACATTGCAGCCATTGAGAAGCAACGTGATATCTGTAAAGAATGTACAAAAAGTGCCATGAGTCAGTTCCATATTCGAAATCGGCTCGAGACATACTTTAAATACTTTCCATTCCTGGAAACAGCAGTCGACTCTAATTGGAAATTTCTGTGCATTGAAATATACCACCAAGTTTTAGAAAATATCCCGTTGTTTCCAACGATTTCAGAAGTCTTTATTGAATCAAACTTGTTTACGAAGTCAGTAAAGGGTAAAGTTGATTGGATCTGTTTGAGGAAAAATGAATCAAAGTTTCCAGCAGTATTTTGTTTAGATTATGAGCAATCGTTTGCTCCAAATTCAGCAGTAAGCATTATGAAATTACTTAACCTTCATGTTATTGATTTATCAAGTGGCCTTTATAACGAAATGAAGGCATGTAAAATCAACATTAAAAGTGTCACACCGGATATCATTATAGCTTTTCTTCTGTCTCATTCAGATGTGAATTCTGGTGCATGTAAGTTAGCAGGGTTGGGACATGGTATACTAAGTACAACATTTAAAACAATTTGGAATGTGGACAGGCTGCTTACCTTTTGCAAGAAAAGTGAAACTTTCAATAAACAATTATCAGGACTACCGTTATGCATTTCAAATGATGACATACTGATGGAATATTCAGAGGCGACACCTATGTTTGTCAGTAGACACTGTAACATAATGTGTGGGTTAGAAGACAAGTTTGTCAACAAAAAAATATGTCATCTAATGCAAGGTATTAATTCACCTTGTCTGAAAAAATTCACTTTACAGGACTTCAAGATACTGATTAAAAAGGTTTTAAACCCAAGTATTTACAGAGAAGCATCTATTAGTACATCATTAAATTGGAATCCAGATCAAAAACATATCCCAAATCAAGACTGGCTTAGAAATGTATGGAGCTTTTTTGCAGACGTCACTAAGATTGAAAATTCTGAAAAAGAGGACGAAGACTATAAAATTTTACATAGTTTGTCAGACTGGTACTTACTTCCAGTGAGAATAAGTCAACAACGGAAACTCCAAAGTATAGGTATGTCTAAGAAAACATTACACATGGAATCCTTTAAAACAAACATGCCTCTGTATGACGCTTTACAAAAGATGGAAATGCCTGCTCTAGACACTGATATATTTTGGATACATCATGCAAAACCAAAAGAGCCAGAACACTGTGAGGCTGCCAACTATGTTGCAGAGGAATTAGTAGTATCTTATAGTAATTCAAAAGATGTTTTTGAATGTTTTGTGTACCACCTTAGACGTTACAAGACGGAAATACCTGAGGACAATTGCTCAGCATATTTAGAGTATTTTAATGATAATTATGATACTTTGGAGAGAATGTACACCTCTGGCGAAATCAAGAAAAGTCTAAGGAGTATCCCTCTTTTTATTACATTAGGTGGATACAACACAATGATAGACAATATTCGCACTAAGGTCCTTCTTTTACCAACCAACATTCCAGATGCTGGAATAAAAGAATGGGCAAACGCATCAGGTATAGTGCTACTGAAGGAAATCAAAAGGATAGAACATCTCCATAAGCAACTTGGATTTATTTCGTGCAACCAATATGAACTGTATTCAAACTGCATCATTCCAAACTTTCAAAACATGCCACAGGAGTCACAACCGAATCATCTAGAGTACATAAGGGACAAACTTCTGTTTAAAGGATTGGATGGCGAATTTATACCTATACAAATACATTTAATAAAAGAATTGTCAAAATGTCCTTTCTTGTTAAAAAACAGTGTGTTAAGTAGTGCTGTAGACTTTTGCAATCCCCACAATGAGTTATTCAGTGTCATGTGCACAGAAGACAATTTTCCCCCAAATCCCTATAATGGTAAAGAGTGGGAACAGTTCATGGGACTCATTGGAATGAAATTAACAGCTACCCCGGAAATGGTCGTGCAGTTTGCAAAAGAAATTGCAGAAAAAGGACTGAATTTATTGTCAGGAGAAACTAGTGGCAAATCGAAGTTGCTAGTTAATCATCTGTTTAATCGCGAAGAACTTCTTTACGAATTAAAGTGCACTCCTCTCCGTAATGTTAAGTGTGTAAGATTTATCGAACCCTTTCAGTTGGACCTCACGGATCAACTGTCACGGATTCACAAACAGTATCAAAACCGAGTACTGGTATCTTTTGAGGACTGTACATTGTATGAAGACGATATTTTGCCACTTGTATGGACGTCAGCATATGTGTTACCCGATTATGTTTTATGTAAATCTGAAAAGACGAAAGAAGCTTTAAACCTTTTAGGAGTAGACGTCTTGCCGAACATTGAAGTCGTTGTACAAAACTTAAAGAACGTTGCAGTATCTATTCAAGACAAATGTTCGAATAACTCAGAATTTGTAACAGAAGATACAGCACTATTTCTTAAAGATCTTTTTCTCAAGCACTATATATGTTTGCAAAAAAGTGACATCACAAACACTTGTTTATTAGAATTGAAAACAACGCCTTTAGTGTTCTTTAACGAAGAAAAAGTTTGTCTTTTGTGCGAACAAGTTGTTTTACTTCTACAAGATCATGAAATTATTCAGCCATACCTTATGCGCATTCCAACAGATTACACGTGTTGCATAAATCTCTTCCGAAAACTTGGTGCTCTGGAGACAACATCAGCATTTCATTTCGTGGACGTTTTACGATCCCTTTATCGTGACAGTTTAGACGGAGACAGCAAACCTAGTATTCTAGGCCCTAATGAGAAAAAAAATATTCTCGTCCCTGCTGTACGAAATCTGTTTTCAAAAATTTCATCTGATTATCTCGTCACTTTAAACTGCCCTGAACTGTTTTTACCGAATCACCAGTTCATTTTACATTCGTCAAAGTCGTTAATAGTAGCTGACAATAAAAAAATTGAAAATAGATCAAAACATTTTCTCGATCAAAGATTGTTTGCTGGTTTTGAAAAACTTGATTTGCAGTTTCAATTTTCAGCACACACATTGAAAATGTTACCAGATAACCTTCAACCAAAATTTTTGTCAGAAATACTGAACGAGAAACTATTGATTGCCACTGAATGCCAATCCGGAGATAAAATACAAATACTGTCACAGTTTGTAAAAACTAATGAATTTATAGAAGGACTACTGCGTTTAGTCCTCGATGAAAAACTAAAACTGAATGCACAAATAGGGATGGACTCTAGGACTTGTAATATAGATGAACAGGAACAATGTAGGATTGTAAACCAAATTGCAAGTCTAAAATTTCAAGAAGTATCTGATTTAGAAACTGCACTTTTTTTGGATGGGCGACAAATTGAAGAGAGTACAGAAAGAAAGAAAGCTTTTGTAAAGTCCTTTAAGATTGGTGACACCAAGTCTCTGATAATGTACTGTGTTGACAGTGGAAGCGATTTACAAGAGTGGTTGAATGACATACAGTTTTCTTTTGTCAAACTTCTTGAAAAGATAACAAGAAGAGGATTGCGTGTAAACCAAGTCTTTGTTCAAATCCTTCTTCATAGTATTTCTAATCCCGCCTTATTAAGTGACAAGCTTGACAGTGAAAATATTGTCCACTTAAATTATGCCAACGTCTTTTCTGAGATATATCCAGATCCTGGCACATTTGTTCCACCTTCATTACATTACTTACTTGACAATTCATTCTCTGAATTTAAAGTGAACGAGTATGTGGCTATGCTCCTATATGAAGAAGAGGAAAATGAACCCGGACAGTTTGAAGATGCAAATTACATTTATGCAAAAGTTCAACGATCCAATAATTCTCAAAATCATTCAAAAAGTTGTGATTTTGCACTATTTGAAGAGATATATTTATTAGACGTTGGTGAAACAGAAGCAATAGAGGTGCCAGCGTATAAAATTTTCAAATTTCATCGAAGGAAGCATTTGAAATCTAAAGATATTGTACCAACAGACAGTGACACCGCCAGTTTCGCCCCCATGCAATCAGTCGATGATAAAATAAAAGAAGTGAAGAAAAAATTTATGTCATATTTGAAAATAAAAGATGAGAAAAAACGCAAACTGTTAATAAAAAGATTGCGGGTTGAATGGCATCCAGATCAAAACTTTGGAAATGAGGAGTATGCTACTAAAGTTTTTCAGTTTATTGAAAATCTCATACGTGATCTTAAGGATGGTAAATTGATTGACGAAGAATCCAACGAGCAATCTAGATATCGGGGTGAAGATTTACCAAAATCACCTTATTTTGCACAGCCACCTAGATATTATCAAAATAATACTCGATCACACAATACTTTTACTCATGGAGAAAATAGAGAAAAAGTGTCTGTACCAAAAAAAGCTCGCAAATGGTTAAGACAGGCTACATGTGACAGAGATGCTGCTGAGGCGTTTATTCCACACGCTAGACCTATGCAATCATTTAACTGGATATGCTACCATTGTCATCAGGTAAAATTAGTTATAATGCATATAATATAAAAAGGAGATGTGGTATGATTGTCGACGAGACAACTCTCGTCAAGGCACCAAATGACACAGAAATTAAAAACTATTGAAATTATTTTTAAACGAAATCAAAATTGATAAAATGTTGCCTGTAATTTGTTTGAATAAGAAAGTTAAGTAGTCTTAAGACAATTTACATACTGGAAATAGTGGTACACTTCATATAAAAGAAAAAAACATAATGCAAAATAATAAAAAATGCAATTGCTGCGTCACAGTGGAGATCGTTACATTCAAAATGCAGTTTGTATTGAACACAGTGCAATAAAGCTGTAGAGCCTTAACAAATTATAAAGTGTTCTTGTGGGAATTATTTCACATAAATTATGTCGGAGAGTAATATAGCTGTCTACTAGTATACGGAATGGGTTTTTTCTCCTTGTTGAAGGCCGTCAGTGATATATATATAAGTTCTTGTTTCTTCGTCATTTGAAGTAAAATAAATAGTTGTCTCATAGGCAATCAAACCTCATATCAGTATTTCTATATTCACCACAGAGCACAATCTACACAGTAAAGTAAGATTTTAAAGGCACAGACATGATAAACAGTAAGAATAAATCCAGCTGTCTGATGATTGCGTGATTACTTGGTTATTAATACCAGGACTAGTGAACTTGTTCATGGCGATCAGTAGTTGTTGGGACGGTTTATGAATCAACATTTCCACTATAAAAAAAATTCTATAACATTATACACCACCAACAAAAGGCGTTTATATCATCTAACAGTATTTATTGACCGTTGCACAGTGTATGCTTGTTACAAATGACAACGGTTTCTTGGACAACCATATTGCTTTTTTATTGGATGTGTGTGTACTGTTATTTGCTTTCTCCTTTTTCTTTTCAAAACAGTTTCATTTCACCAACGATTACAGTCATAACATGTTTTGTATCAATATTGCAGTCAGCAGAAAAAGCGTTGAAAGCAATGTGGTACTATATGGACGCTAACAATGTATCGCACAGTCATTCACTGTCTTCCATTGCCCAAGGTTTGGCACAGGAACTACGTGATCTTGCAGGAGGTATGGGTGATATTGTTGGACATCACACCCGAATGAGATATCCAGATCAGATCAGTGGGGATGATATTCCATCAACAATTTACAGTCAACAAGATGCTGACCAATGTCTCAGAAAAGCCAGTGACATTATTTCGTTCGTTTCAAGAAGGATCAAGTAAAATATTATTCGTGAAAGTGGTAAACAAATGTTTAGAAACATGAAATGTACATTGGTATTATATTTAAAAGAAAAAAATATGAGAATGTATATATATATATAGTGTATTTAAAAGAAAACATATTACATGAGTATGTTTTTGTTTGCATTATTAATTGTATATTTTGAATTTTCAATTTTGCAATAATGCTTTACTGGAAAAGCAGTATCACAAAGTATATATAATGGTAGTTTAAGAAAATGATTTTAGGTTGAGATCATTTTATGATATTATGAAAACTAATAAGACTAAAAATATATTGTCATTTGTTACTGAGAAATATATGAATATTGTATTTCAATTATGTAAATTGCGTTTAAATTCATTGTTATATTTGTAAACCTACAATACTGTTTTATTAAGAATCAGTATAGGGTTGAACATTAACTGTAAATGTGTACAAAATAGTGTAGGAAGTGTTAATGTAGTTAACTGTTTCGAACATTTACCAATCACTATTATAATAACATTTTCGCTATGTTTGTGCCTCTTCGAAAATTTGTTTAATTCTTTATTAAATTGAACCATGCGATTCAAAATAGAGATGAATTGATATTAGCATATTTGACAGTTTATAGACATATAATTTAGCACAGCCGAACGGGCTAATAATGCATTTTTCTGCAGCATTTTACTGTGTAGTTCGTGTATTACTTGGATACAATAAACTAGTAACAAGAAAAAATATACAAAGGTTATCCATGGTATTTTTCGATCGATTTTGTCACAGCTTTAAAATGTTAAAAAAAACAATGCGATCAAGTTTCAAGGCTTGTCGTTTTCAATATTTTGTTTCGTTAAGACATAAAACCTAAAACTCAGTCTTAAAATTAATAAAAGCCATGTCCGTAAAAATGTCTGTACATTTATTTGCAGAAAGAAAAATACACCTAATTTATTGAATTAATACAGTCAGATATGCCATTGCACTTAAGTTGGGTCAGGACGGTTCTGCATTTTCATTTTAAATCAGTTGTTTTTTTACTTGTAGCTTTATTATTGTGTTTTTGTAAATGTAATGATAAGAACAAATAATCAACCATCAGCTTTGATAAGCTTCATTTATTCCATTATCTAAAATGCATTTTTTGAGAAGAAAAACGAATTTTACTTAGATTTTCTTATTTGCTTTAATGTCCGTGTAATGTAAAATGTTGATTCCGTTTGATTTGGTATAATTTGTGGTTTCTTATAAATCTTTATTTAATATAGAATATGTATATTGTGTTATTAATTGTTGAAGAAAATGTTATTGTCCTGCATTCTATTTGTATTCTACATTTCCTAAAAAAGTGTTTTTATTTTCTGTTGATTGAGTAGTTTATAGGTTTTTTTAAAATAAAGTTCTTAATTGATTTGTTTTAATTCATTCCATATAAAAAAAAACCAATGCTATCTTTGAGCGATTAGTAACATATAGACATTTGTATCGCTGTCATCACTATGGATACAGTCACATCATATCTTGACAACCTATATATGTATAATTGGGAATGAAGATGGGGAATGTGCCAAAGAGACAACAGCTCGTTCAAAGAGCACTAAATTAGCCGAAGGCCACCAATGGGTCTTCAACAAAGTGAGAAAATTCCGCACGCGATGGCCGGCTTTAGCTGCCCTCTAAACAAAAATGTGTACTGGTTCAGTAAAGTTGAACGTCACACTCAACTCCAAAACATATAATTGAACCAAAATTATAAATCATACATAGGCTCCTGACTTTGGGCAGACCCACAAATGCAGCGGGGTTTAAACAATTGTGACCTTTCGACCTTCCACTATTATTCAAGCTAATCTTTTGGGTTTTTTTTTTAGAATAAAGAGTTCAATCTGAAGTTCATTATCAGTTAATCAGCAATCACAATATGGAAATTGATCACGTTTTATTGAAAGATATGTTAATTTGTTTTTGGAACTATCGGTCCTCGATGCTCTTTAACTTTGTACTTGTTTTGGCTTTCGAAATTGTTTTTTTTTTTATCAGAGCGTCACTTATGTGTCTTATGTAGGCGAAACATGCGTCGGGCATTATAAATTATAAGTCTGGTACCTTTTGATAGCTATTTTTATGTGTTTCTCTATCCTGTATGTTCTCTTATTTATTTTTATTGTAGTCCTGTCATGTAATGTTGTCATTTAAATGTTATATTTAACATTGCCATAAAAGCGGGAGGTTTTGCTAGCCACAAAACCAGGTTCAACCAACCATTTTTTCATAAAATGTCCTGTACCAAGTCAGGAAAATGACCACTGTTCGTGTCTATGTGTGTTGTATTTAAGTGGTGTGTTTCTGTTGTGTCGTTCTCCTCTGATGTTTGATGTGTTTCCCACAGTTTTACTTTGCAACCCAGATTTGTATTTTCCTCAATCGATTTATGAATTTCGAACAGCAGTAAACTACTGTCGCTTTTATATATACGGTATGTTGAAAATTAGAAAAAAGAGTGGTGCAGTTATATTTTAATTAAAGAACATAAAATTGTATAGTTCAAGTCTGAAAACTAAGCTTTTGAATTAATTTTTTTCCAAATTACATATCATCTATATCGGACCATCGTGTCATAATGGTTGATAATGCTGATAAAAACGGGCATAATCAACAACAAATAACAAACATGTATATACTTCTTAATCTAAATAGTAGCTTCTTAATCTAAATAGTAGTAATAAGATTTTTCAATCTATATATAATCAACATGATTAAAACAAAAGTCACTGACAACCATTATCTATATGTATGATAAAATATGGCATTTGACAATGAGCAAAAGCCTTGCAAGATAGTAAGCTAAACGTCAATACTGTGTCTATTATAATTCACAAGTCAATAAATTTCTATATATCTGTACCCCGATCAACTCAAGGACTGTTTGTTGACAATGGCTTTGTTGTAGTATTGTAATGTCAGATTTAAAAGGCAAACATATTTACAAAGTGTTACACAGTATTCATAATTTGAAGAACATGGAAGTAACTGAAAAAGAGATTATGTGAGAAAATTGATAAATCGATTTCTGTTTGCTTCAAATTCTATTCAAGTTATTTCTAGATTATCAAATTACGGGACGTATAAAACAGCTAGTTCTGCTATATTTGGGTCGACTTTGTTTAATTTTAACTGCTATTGTGATATTGGTATGTTGGAATGGGATATTAACGCGCATAGAGCGTAATACTATATGTATTATATGTCATGATTTAATTTCAATCCACATTTAGAACGAAAATAACTACGATTTATATCTCCCACACACCCTAGTAGACGTCTATTTAAAGTTAGATTGCCTTAATTTGATTTTAATAGGCATTTTTTGCACTTTAAAGTGTTTTTTTTTTCTAAAACAGTTGTTGCACAATACATTTTTTGTTTCCACAATAATAAAGGTATTGTAAAAATGGGTTGAAAAAACATCCAAGGGCCATATCACCTATGATAAGTCGAAAGTGTAGATAATATCGACCTTGTTGGTAATTTTCTGTTATTTGAAAGTTGTCTCGATCATATATAGTTTGATAATAAGGAAATACTTCAACATTGGTAAACCTTGTCATTTCAAGCAAAGGCAATATATCCAATAAGGAATTGGCTGACGATTTCTGTCATGTTGACTTGTTTGTAAATCTTGTCTTGCTGATTATTATATTTTTATTTAAAGTATTTTTCTCTGAATTATAGTTTAGAGTTGTTTCACTTTATAAAAATTTTGATATGAGCGTCACCGATGAGTCTTATGTAGACGAAACGCGCGTCTGGCGTACTAAATTATAATCCTGATACCTTTGATAACTAATTAGAGAAATTAATTTTAAACGAAAAACAGGTAAAAATCTGATGCAAATGCCATTTTGTTTCTTTGTAGAACCTTTTCATATTAAAAAACAAAAATTGCATAAAGCCTAAAGACATAACATTGATTGTTGTTGGAAGGTGAGATCATCGGACAATCTACACTACATTTTATAACCTAGATACAGCGACCTCAATTATAAGAAAAACCACAGATATATGATTTATAAAATAAACCGGTTAAATTTTCCTTTATTCAAAACATTTGAACGATCTTCTTTAGTCCTTATATTTGTTTTGTAATAAGTTTCAACTTTCACTTGATCATAGTACATTCGTTCAACACGAATCGTTTTCTTGATAACCTATTCTCTGTGTGTTATGGTATTGTGTGCTTTAATAACCTTTAAACAATTTACATCAAAGATACGTTCGAGTGCAACTTATTTGTTCCCTCTCTTTTTGCTTCCATCTTTTCCTCCTTTTTGTTTCTTCCCACTTGCTCGGTTTTGATCATTTTGCTTTCTACTCTGCCCTTTCCCGTGCTTCCCTTTTGTACTTGGTCTTTGGTTTTTGGTATGTTCACTTCCGCCATTCTTCTTCCCTTTCTTTTTCATGCTCTTTGCCACGCCCGGGACAACTGCCTTAGCTACGTGTCCCCATACTGCTTCTGCTCCAGGCAATATTAGAGCAGAATTTGTTGAAATCAGTTCTTGTCCTGTCCATACCGAATTAATAAAGTTACCAACATCCCCGAAGACTGCAAGGACCAAAATCAAAGTAACGAACTGATTATGAAACCTCATCGTTATTTGTGTGCTCAGATACGTGTTCTGGTGTAGCGTAGTACTAATGTCTTTCTTTATTATCCTAAAACATACCAAACATATTAGCAAGTTAGTATCAACATAAATGTCATTATCAAATTACTATCATGGTTACACGACGATATATCAATTGGTCATACATGTAAATGTTCATTTTCTGTTCAGATATGCCCTTTAAATTAAAGTTTAATACTGTTTACTGATTTTTTCACCAACTAATATAAATGATCCCACCATGTGGTATGTTTGATAGCTTTGAATTGAAATACATGTATGGGTAGGAGTTTTCGTAAAAAAATCCATAATAGGAATTTGGGTGGACGAAGTTGTTCTGAAACCCCTGACGGACGTGTAGTCGGAGAAACCACCCCTATGTTGAATGTATGTCATACAAGCCTCTGATATAATAAGGATTAATGGATTTGAAATTTGTTCATATAATTTTTCGTACATAAATGACAATGCATCATAAGCCTCTAAAGGCTGGTTGGTATAAATATACATGTTAATTCATAATTGACTGCTTACGTTTAAAATTGTAATATATTGTATTTCATGTATATGTACCAAGTTGTACTTTAGAATAAAAATATATATCTATATTATGATGTATATAGGTGTAATACCACCAAATCATGGTACGTCACATCCGGTTGCATACGAAAGTAGGCCTAAAAAAATATTCCCTTGAATTTGACAGTTGTAGAAAATTAACCCTGCATTTCAGTGCGCTTAAATTTTTCTGAGTCGTAAATATGTATGTTGGATGTCTGAAAGCAGCATTCTTTTTTTATTTGATGGTCTTATAAAATATTTTGGAGCGTTAAGGTTACATAGTTACCAAAGCAGGTAACCAGTAAATAACAGTGTAAAAATTGGGTTGTTTACTTCCGGTGCTCATTACTTTCTTATATGCAATGAAATGTAGTGTGAAATTTTCACTGTATCACTGGAAAGGATTAAACTTTATACATGCAAAGTATTTCTTTGGTTGAAATAAAGGTAAATACTATACAATTTTTTTAAAAGTGCCAATTTAACAAAGACTAATAGGGAAAAATCAATGGTGGTATTACACCTATAATTACACTAACAACAATCAAACATGTAAGCAAATTCAGTCGCGGATCCACGAATTTAGGTACAGTCACATATTATTGAACTTGTTAAATAGTTTTATCATTGTTTATGACAATAGACAATATTTTATTGGCACAAACGCATTTACAATAAATGGTAATGACCGAATGGATAAACAATTTGCTATACATGGTAGTAAAATACAAACAATTATATTATATATAATTATGTGAATAAAATATTAAAGGTATAATAATGAAAATATATTGCAATAGATTACTTCTTGCATTTAAACAAGTTGTTACGAAAGAGGAAGATAATTTTAGTGCCGTATAAGATGTATTATTAAGTATTAAGATTTATCTTATTTTTATAGCATAATGTGGTTATATGCCACTTTTACAGATTTTACAAATTCTTTGATCTCTGGGCACTTTTAAATATCTTCCTCTTTCAATGGCAAGGTTACATTGTATGAACACTAACTCTTAATTTACACAATGATGATCTATCTGATCTATTTTTTAAAGCATCAACATACATTTAACCTGCCCGTTCACTCATTTTGTAAACACCCTGGAAAAATGTTAATTTTTGAGATGCTGAAATATTTGCATGTTGTTCCTGAAAACCCTGGTCGATTAGTCTTTGTTTTATAAAACCAAACAGGGGTTTAATAGTAAGGTTATCATTTGACAAATATGATAAACCTACGTTTTGAATAATAATATTTAACCTTTTAACCCATGGGTTGCTTATTTTGTAGTATTATATATTTGGTGAACTAAACTTCCTTCTGAAGTGATTAAATGGTCCCAGAATTTAATACTAGATAACATGATCCTATTTTTCAACATGTTCAAAGGCAGTCTTGCAAGTTCGGAACGACATGGATCATTCGAGGCCTTACAGTGTACTCCCAAGATTTCTTTAATAAATTTTATATGCAACTTTTTATAGGCATCACTGTCATGACTGTCTTTAAATGTCGAAATAATCATGTTAATGAATAATAATAATTATGTTCCATGCATCCATATTTTACTGAGAGAAGGTGCGCCCTAATCTGGTTATTACTTTTATGTGAACAAATAAATATCCGCCTTACCTTCGTTTTGTACACGGCAATTTTTAAGAAGAATTGTGAAAGTCGTTTCTCACAGTTGTATATATATAGCAATATTTACATAAATGATCAATGCTATTTATAGCTACAGGAAAATCCTGAAATATATAAATAGAAAAAATAGGAATACATCAATGACGATAACAAGAATTTTAATTTAACCAAGTGACAAATAATCATGTGAAATTACATGTACAATGAAGTTATACACGTCAAATTAACACTGTGGTGTAATAAAATCGTCGTGTGAATCTTAAAATTATGTATTTCCCAATCGTTTTCTAAATGTTTGAAAATGAATGTGACAGAAGTTTACAAGCGCATAATTTATCATTTGAAAAAATTTGACGGAGACATAAATAGTTAAATATAAAACATATGTTTATGGGCGTTTTTCAATAAAAACGTACTTTCTTGTCCCAGCCACTTTAAAAAAAATGTGTTTGATCTTTGCAAGTAATTTTTTGTGCAGTCAGTACATTGAATTAGATATAACATTTTTAAGCAAAAAAAAACAGTTTATTTTTTAGAGGAATTGATAAGATATTGATTCCTGAATGGTCCAAAACAACCAACATTCATACTCTCAAATATCGTAAAAAAAATGTAGAAATAAATATTAATTTTACTTAATATAAGTTCTTTAATAATTCAAAATTATGTTTAGAGCCAACATATTTTAATAAACAGCTTTTAACATAGGATTTTTTATTTTAGAAGGTGTGTCCCTAACACAATGTCCACTACGAAACGACGTCATTAAAACTTGCTTATAAACAGTTTTATAAAATCAATGTAATTTTTTGTTTGCAAGAGATATAAACATAAGGGTCTTACAAAAGAAGTGATGCTTTTATAACGGCAATTAAACTGTTGGTAAGAAAAATTGAGCACATCAAATGGACCAGAGTGATACCGTATTTTTGTAAATGTCAACTACGAAACGGGTCAAATCTCCTTCAGTAACAGTTTTAAAATTATGAAAAAAATATCAGTTTACAGCTTAATAACGCTTTGATGAATACAGTCAGTCTTGTTACTCTTGCAATATTGGGGTTGTGAGAAAAAAATAAAACATGCGAATACGTCCCCTACGAAACAAGTTTGGGAGAAAAACGTTTCGTAGTGGACACTACCACTACCATGCAGTCTTTTTAGTACTCTTTTTTCAATTATATTCGTGCAAAGCAAATAACAAAGGTTAGTTTCATGTAATTTTTATTATGTTTTTATTAACATAGAATAGGGTTGATGTCAACTACGAACTTTTTGTCAACTACGAAATGCATCAAAATGTCCACTACGTAACATGAGTTGTACCTTTATATGTGAAGTACTGTCTAATCTTTATCGATAAAAAATGGTTCTCCAATTCAGAAAAAAATGAGATTTTTCTAGTATATAAAGTAAACAAACTGGAATGTCTATAGGAAACATTTAAAATTGCAAAAATATGTGTGTTTAGAAGCAGTTTCGTAGGGGACAAAAGTCCCATACGAAACAGTACACAAATTATGAAAATAATATAATTTTAAAGAGTATTTAAGATTGCACTTTTTGTTTACAAACAAGTCTATAATAGAGGTATTCAAAATAACTCTTGAAAATAAATTTTAGACTAGTTGATTTTCCATTTTTTTTTAGGTCTGAAAGGAACGCTTTTATTGAAAAACGCCCATATACGAAAATTAGCGTAAGGCAGTACAGTACTGTCAAACACTTGTAGAGGGGTTAAATCTCGTATTAATATGGTTTACCTGAGTATACTTTAAAAAATGTATTAGAGAGACAGAACATTAAATGAAATGTACTTGGATATCCGTTATATTTAGCTATGGATATAGGAAGATGTGGTATGACTGACATTTTGATCAAAACATTACAAAAGTGGACAAATAAAAATATAAGACTTAAATGACTAAAAGCATAATAAAAGTGTATATGTTACAGGGAATTTGTGAAATCAGTGATTTTGTAAAATCACTGAAATTTCAGGGAATTTGTAAAATCACTGAAATGATTAGTGATTTTATAAAATCCCTGATTTTGACTAGTGATTTTACAAAATCCCTGAAATAATTAAGATCTTTTTTACAGATTCACTGATTAAATTCAGGGAATTTGTAAAATACATTCATTCATTTTTATTAAGAATTTCTGTGAAAAAAGACTACAACAGTAACACTCAATAAGTTTGAGGTTAATCTAGTCTTTATTTTAATATTAAGTGAGCGTTTTCATGCACAAACCAACTGACAATGTGACATACTGTAGAACAATGGCTCAGGCACAAATGTCTTGAAATCAAGAGCAAACATACCCACTAAAGTTACTTCAAATAATTGAGGTAAAATTAAAGTGCAACATATGGAACCAGGGAAAATATGATAAATATTTTGGAATATTTTGTCAATGAGCCACAGAAAGAAGACACAACAAGCTCTTATCACTACCGTGTTTGAAAGAAAGTTATTGTTTATTATAGTTTTTCTGTATAATTACTGTAGAAAATAAAACCAATTATATCAATTTTTTTAAATCAAATATAAAAACTGAACATTAGGTTGATTACTGTCATTAAAGAAGAAAAACACATATGTAAGGTATAAGAAATTGAGTGGGTTAGGGTATGTGATCCAGTGGCAAATATTACATGAATATCAGATCAAGAGCATCTTATTGCTGCATGAAAATTGATATATAAAAGCAAATAAGTGTTGTATCATTAATTTGCTGGCTACAAAATAACATTTATATTCACAAAATAATAATAATAAAAAAAGACAACAGAAAATATTGGTAATAATACTTTGTTTTGTACTTGCATGTTTATGAATAGGTTAATCTAACCAAGCAAAAATAAACAAAGTTTTACCTACTTTGGTCATTTATCAGACACATGTATTCTATCACAAAGTGGTATAACTTTGAATAAGTTTCTAAAATTTCTCAACTCTTTTAATCCAAATAAAGTAAATATTTTGTTGATAATGAAGGTAAAAGGTCTCTAATGTGAAGATTTGAAAAAAATTGTTAAAAACGATATTCATCAGATGAAGATGTTTTAAAAATATCATGTACCGGTATGTCTTGAAGACATGTACAGCATAGTTAAGAAAATTCACATATCAATAGCTTATAGTGGTAGGGATGTCACCCAAACTTGTCTTGCAAAAATAAGCAAATTCAGAGTGGTCTAAATACCTGTTTAAATGCCTTTTAGCCATTATCATTATACACAAGTTCTAGCTCATAGTGTTTATTAAACAAATATATTTCTAAATCATTAGTGATCATTCATTTGGTCTATCTTTATATTAAGAAAAACATATTTCTTATAGCATGTTATACTTTATTGTAATCAGGGAATTTACAAAATCCCTAGCTCTATTTTCAGTGATTTTGTAAAATCCCTAACAATTTCAGGGATTTTACAAAACCACTGAAACTGTTAGTGATTTTACACAATCACTGATTAGTCCAGTGATTTTACAAAATCCCTGATTTTACAAATTCCCTGTAACATATACATGTACATATATAATACCTCCTTTTTTAATATATTGTGTATATTATCCCATATGTATTATGCTGGAGTGACAGACATTACAATTTGATGTTTGCCCTCCTTATTTTCATGATTTTTCAAAAATCCGTTTATATTTGGTTTCTATTAATTTCAATTATTTTTACGTTTTCCTGTATGAAACTAACTCGAATAATTCAGAGCCCTCTATCGGTCAGTGTCCTCTCTTAATGTAGCGATCGATAGTGAGTCGGAATATAACGACTGGATTATTCGGGTTAGTATGAAACGAACATGTACTACAAATAACTTGATTTTGCTATCTACTATTCCAAGTTATCTACCCACAACGGTTATATTGGTAATATATTTTATATATTCTTCATCCTCTATATTTTCCTACGAAAATTCGAGAAGGAATCCTAGGTCTAATTCATAAAATATTTGATTTCCTTCTGGTCAGCTGGCACTACTCTTTTTCGCTTTCAATTCGCTTTTGGTGCAGTTTGCACTTTTAATGAAATTTGTCGTCTGTCGGCAGAACGGATTAATTTTGCTCAACATGTCTTTTTTTATATTCTAAGATGACATAACATGGTATGGGCGAAAACTGTTATTCTGAGTCTAATATCCGTTTCTCTGAAACAAATGTCCCGAATGTAATTGTCAATGTGCCCCATGATAAGGTACGAGAGTTCACCGTAATTACTTTAGGCATAGATCAATTGAAGAAGGTTTGCGATTTATTTCTACTGTTTTTGTATACATGTTTTTGTTGTATTCAATATAACTTCGTGTGTTCTCCTATTTTATATAAAATAAAAAATATATACTTAAAACATGCCTATTTCTTCAATGTAACTATGAAGTTTCAACATTGCAATGTTGTCAGTTATTATACTAAATACCGATATTGTCCCTGTGAATTTTTAAACAAAAAAAAATGTTTCAAACGTTCGTAAAATGCTAACTATAGAGACAAAAGATCCAGACAAAAATCATATTTACTTATACAAAAAAACAAGTGGATATATTTTAAAGGAATTCATTGACATTCACCTGATCTTTAAATTGATACAACTGTGTGGATTCCTGTGCAATCTTTGATATGAAAATCTTATCTGCGACACTGCACATATCTATTTGCCAATTGGAGACCTACATGTATGTTGTGACATACGTGTCTATAATTACTAGTGACACAGATTATCGAATACAACAAAATTATGGTTCGATTTAGAAATATAGCAATTGCTACATTTTTCATATCTACTCTGTTGTCGTGTAGCTGTTCACAGACTAAGCGACTCCTAGACGAACAGTTAACAGTTGAATCCATGATGCACCAATTTGAAGTGGAGATACAGAATCTAAAAGCCAAGCTTACTGAAAAAGACACGCAGGTATATGTATTGAACTACTTTTGTTAATACAAGGATTTTAAAGAGTGCACATTGTTTTTGCTTTTACTAGATGAAAAGATGAATTTGAGTAAGAATGAATAAAGAGACAGCTTTACGGAGGGGGAGGGGCTCCCCTTTTTTCAGAAAAAAAAATGGTTGATTTTATAGGGAATCACTGGAGCATGACTTGAGCGGGCCCCCTCTTAAGCCGTCATGCAGTTGGCCCCGATTTATGAACATTCATAGATCCGCAAGTGTTTACACACGATGTCCAGCGTCAAATGAATATATGTATATATATATTCGAAACGAGAACATGTTGAATGGTCTTTGCTCTCACCATTTACATAATGCCGCATACTTAGCGGAGAAGCTGCCGATACAAACTTTAAAGTCTTTAAAAGCCCTACCACGATTCGAACACTAGACCAACCGCACGAAATGCAAACACGCTAACACGCGACCACCGTGGCTGTTAGCCACGATGATAAATTAAAAATTGGGAGGTTGATTTAGTATACTATGAAAGTACAATGCATCTGGTTTCTATATAACTAGTACAATATATATACATTATTGGTAAGGGGTTAGCAGTAGCTAAGCTGGCCTCTGGATACAGGATTTTTGCGCTGTGTTGAAGATCGAAAAATTGGTCACGTTTGATTATTTTTTTATTTTTTTTGCTCTGTGGTCGGCTTGCTGTCTCTTTGACAAACTATCTATTCTATTCATGCTTTCTTTAATTATTCACTGTACTATTTGATAGAAATTCTACTTTTTTTCACATAAAAATAAACGAGGATAATGCCAAAGTAAATCGAACTAAGTTTGCTCGATTAATAATTTAAAAAAAAAGGTAAATTCACAATACAAAATGAAAAAAAATGAGTTTATGAATAGAAAACTAACGATTTGGTAGAAAGAAACCATGCTCAACTTCTCCATGGAAAGCATTAACCTCTATTCTTTTATTTCATAGCCGAGATACTCAGTACTTTTCTGGTAAAATCATTTATTTCATATAATAATTATACTCTTTTTTTCATGTGGCAAGCTTATCCTCGGAAGTTTCGCTATTGCAATCCCAAGGTAAATGTTAGTAGTTGAAATAGCAAAAATTGCTAGCGACTGGCCGTACCATGTATATTTAAATCTATCTTGCTTCCATGGACGTTCGTGTCCTCATTATGTTGGCAAAAAATACATAGATTGCTAAACAATATGATTAACGTAAGAAAGTTCGCTACTCAGTTTCAAAATAACAAGCTTTTCAAAACACTAGTATATATTGATAGGGGATTAATAGAGGAACTAAAAAAGCAAAAAAAATATATATACCTGTTGTAGGTCTATGTGCTTGTTTTCGAGATATTAGCCATTGAAATTTTGGCGGGAAAACTTTCTCTCTTGATTTTTCATAGCTTTATTATTGACAGATTTAAGTTATCAATTAAGAATTGAATGCTTCTTTTTGTTACTTCATTTGGGGTGTAAAAGCGTTGACCGAATTACATTTTGTATGAAGCGCGGTCAACGCTTTTACAACCCTATGAAGTTACAAAAAGAAGCATTCAATACCTATAATTACATTTTTCAGCTAGGATCATGGAAACACGATTTTTGTCACTTTTTTTTATTTAATTTACCTGTGCACTTTATTGTGGGACTCGTGTCATCATAAATGATAAATTTTATTGTGTAATGAAGTTGCTTTAGGAATAACACGTACATAATGTATATATTATGTTATTGTTAACTATTTTTCTTTGTCATATTATTTTTAAATTAAGTCCATATGTACATAGCACACAAGTTCCGGGAAGTTTTACACTCCTACCTAGGAGTCTACTCCCGTATTCGGAAGAAGAAGAGATTACAGAGTAGCCAATCAGAAATTAATCACGTACATGTATTATAATGAAAAATGCATCTAATGTAATGATAAACTATTAAAAATAACAAAGATTTTAAAAGACTTTTACAGATGGCTTATAATTCATCATGTAAAAGATTTATAAAAAGAAAAAAGTGGGTCAATGCAGTTTCGGATCCAGAAATTTTCATAAGTGGGGACCAACTGGCTGCCTAAGAGGGGGCCCGATCTCGTCACGCTTCAGTGATTCCCTATATATGCAACCAAATTTATTTTCTCAAAAGGGGGGGGCGGGCCCCCTGCCCCCCTAAATCTGCCTCTGCAATGGGCATTTTTTTAAAGACATTCAAAGAGATAAAACACAGGATTTTTTTAAGGCATTCAAATAGATGAAACCAGAGGATTCCGAAAATCTGACAAAAATTCCAAAACATGACAAGCGAACATCCAAATTGATATTGGGGACTTAACAGTGATGATGAGGTCGATCTTTCGTGTAGATCTTGTAACATACATGTAACGGTGACAAAACTATTGAGCAGTGTAAACATAGTTGTAATGCACATGTGTCATTAAAGTTATGCAATTAAAACATATGTAAGTAATGATAGCTACTGATAGTCTGTTAAACGAATTTGATAGTTTTCTCGGTCGAATTGTTTTACATTATGTGATGTTTTGGGCAATTTATAGCTGACTATGCGTTTTGATTTTTGCTCTTTGTTGAAGGGTTTATGGTGACCTATAATTGTTAATCTCTGTGTCATTTGGTCTCCTGTGTAGAGTTGTCTCATTGGCAACGATCTTTTTTATATATTTGATGCATCTATTGTTAAATTATCTTTAAATAATAAGTAATATCAAACAACATGGACATCGCATGTCCAAGTTTGAACTGTTATTGCCAGTTAACTAGATTTGTGCTGCAAAATTATAAATGATAATTATTTTATAAGCGCAACATTTTTTGTTTCTGCTTGAACTTCAAAAGAGTCTAACAGACTTAGACAGAATGGACAAACACACAAAAAAATCAGAAAATACTATTAGGTCAACATAAATAATCATTATGGCAATCGTCCGAAAGTAGGATTCGCTTTAAAGATATGAATCAACATTTATTTTACAGCAGGTATTAATGGGCCAACTTATATCAGATGGGGAAGAACAGATTGTGCAGGAGATGCCGTACTAGTCTATAAAGGTATCTACATCTTTTATCACTTTGCCCAGTATTTTATTTGATAAAAACCCATTAGAATTTAGGCAATTATGGTTGAAAGCACGAGTTGTGTTGTTTCCATTTGCATAATTCTAATAATGACAATGCTGAAAAAGGATCATGAAAAATGAGGAATTATATTTTATGCACAGAACAGTAATAATTCAAAACTACATGTATGTTAAAGTATAGTGCAAAATGACGGACGGGACAGGGTGTACACATAAGAGAATAATTGGCCAAATATACAGAAAAAATGGGCCAAAATATAAAGAATAGAGAAAAACAGGGCAAACAACAAGGGCTGGGGAATAATGGGTCAAAAATAAAAACATAGATAAAATCAGGGCAAAGTATGGAACAGAGAATAATGGGCTAAGTCTACAGAAAAATGGGCAAACAAAAGAATTGAGAAAATCAGGGTAAACAAAAAGAAATGGAGAATAATTGGTCAAGTCTACAGAAAAAGTCAGAGTACACAAAATAGAGAAAAATGGAGCCATCAATTTTAAAGAATAGAGTAAAATGACATTAAAAATTAAAGAACACTGAAATGAAGGACCCCGATCCAGATCTTGATAAATTAAGAGGAGGATGCAGTGAAAAAACATTGAACGGCAAAATTATTTTATATTTCTTCGTATGTGACGTTTACATTTTACATGTTTTATGACGTCGAACATACGAAGCAATGCATGTGGTTTTTAAATTTGATAGATGCTTTTTGTGTTTTCTGTTAAATATTGGTTTGTTTTGAGATTGTGACACAGTGATGACTACTGTACCCATAATTTGACTCTTTTACCTATTATGTCTGTTGTGTTCACGCATCGATGTAAATATAATGGAATGTGATGTGACTGTCATACAAGTGAGAGGTTTAGAGCTATAAAACCAGGTTTAATCAACCATTTTCTACATTTGAAAATGCCTGTACCAAGTCATGAATATGACAGTTGTTGTCCATTAGTTTGATGTGTTTTATCATATGATTTTGCCATTTGGTCAGGGACTTTCCGTTTTGAATTTTCCTCGGAGTTCAGTATTTTTGTGATTTTACTTTTTACGAAAACGGAGAATACTTAAGCGCAGAAATATCAATTATTTTTTAAGTCAACGTCATTAACATACCGAGACTGACCTAAATTTGCATAGTACTTTTTATGTTAACAAGCATTCAAGTTAGGGCAAAACAGTCAGAGTAATATAACAATCCCCCTTAAATAAAAATTAATTTAAAGGTATAACACGTACCGAGTCGTTTTTAGATATTTATAAAGATAAATTCATTTTAAGGAGCTGTCGCTGGTACATTTAAGCACTACTCACTTGGTGGATCTGGTGCCAATATGTTATGCCTTCCAAATGACCCAGAATGGAACCACTATGCCGATGGAGGCAATGGCCTAACGGGGAAAATATACGGAGTGGAAATGGATGTTCTAAACAACCATCAAGATTTTGGAACTTCTAAACTTAACAAAGACCTGCCGTGCGCTGTTTGTAAAACTCCCGGGAAATCATCAGTTTTGATGATACCAGGCAAAAAAACGTGCTATGGTGGTTGGAGCAAAGAATTTTCTGGCTATTTGGTGGCACAGGCTAGTGAAGCTAGTCGATCGCCAACCGAATATATATGCGTAGATGAAAATATGGAATCTATTCCTGGCGGCGACGCAGACGATAATGAGGGCGTTGTTTATCCGGTAGAAATCGGAAGCTGCAAAACGTTATCTTGTCCTCCATATGTCGAAGGACGAGAATTGACATGCGTGGTATGCTCGCAATAGAAAACAACAATACGAAATGAATCAATAAATATTTTCCTAACTTTATAGTCTAGGTGTGTATTGATTTTCTTCCGATTGCTGGTTTAAACATGAGAAGTTTCATTTTGCGTCAATAAGACAGCAACCTAAAGACAAAAGACACAAGGCAAACATAAAAATGACAAAATAATATTTCCGATGTGGCATTGCACATAAAAATGCTGCTTGAATGATCAATCTAGATCCACAGGACATTTCAATTATTTAGCCAAGTTTCTAAGTCGAAATCATTCCGTCAAAATAATGTACAGCCGCCATCGATACCGAACTCGATTTTACCGGATTTGTGATATGAAGGGTAGCACATGTGGAGCAAAGCAGCTTTACCTTTCGAAGCACAGAAGTTCACCCAGGATTATTGTTGGGTTTATTTTGCTTAGTTTTTTTTTTAATCTGCGTAGTGTGTTTTGTGCTCGTCTTTTAGATAAAACTTGAAGACGAAAGGCGCGTCTGGCGTATTAAATTATAATCCTGGTACCTTTGATAAATATTTACACCACTAGGTCGATGCAACTGCTGGTGGAATTTCGTGCCCGAGGGTATCACAACCCAGTAGTCAGCACTTCGGTGTTGACATGAATGTCAATTATGTGGTTATTTTCATATAGTTTTATTGTTGATATTCACCCCATATGTATCTAGTGTTAAATTAGGTATTTATATGACAGAACTTTTTTGGTATTCCTAATTATTGGAAAAATGTATATACACAGAAGTAGTATACCTAAAACGACAAAGATATTTTTCATTTACCTGTATATATCATGAAAACCGGTTTTTGTCAATAGTGAGTTGTTAAATATTTCGCGTTGGTGTCTTGTCATGGCTTTGTTTGGACTTGTTTGTTTGCTTGTTGGCCTTGGATGTTTGTCCCTAATATTTTATAAACGATGTATTTGAATTCAGGTATCGCAGATCAAATTAGTCGTTCATAGTGTATTTTTATACGTTTTTTGATTGAGTTAAGCTTTCCAATTGATATATTATCGTGTGTTTTTCTATGTTATGATGTTTTACTATTTGTTCAGAAAAAGGGAGAAGGTTTGGTACCTTTCAAACGTTTGATCCCGGTGCAAATAGTTGCACCTGTCCTAAGTCAGGAATCTGATGTACAGCAGTTGTTATTTGTGTATGTTATTTATACGTGTTTCTCGTTTCTCATTTTTTATATAGATTACACCGTTGGTTTTCCCGTTTGAATGGTTTTACACAAATAGTTGTGGGGCCCTTTATAGCTTTTCGATGTGAGCATAGGTTCCGTGCTAAAGGCCATACATTGACCCATAATGGTTTACTTTTATTATTGTTATTTGGATGGAGAGTTGTCTCATTGTCACTCTCACCACATCTTCCTTTATCTATATGTTAAACCAGATCTTATTGGAAATCGTACTAATAGCTACGTTTCGCACTACTTTGTCTTGGAGTGTATCGTTCTTACAATGCGGGATACGCGGTTGTACTATACATGTATCAGATGATTCATTAACTTAACAATCATTTGACACATCGAAAAATGTGTGTTAATTTGTTTCTTTTAATTGACACTTTTCGATAGGTAATAAAATAAAACTCAGCAACTGGATTTGTTTATCACTTAATAAATCTAATAACTGATTATAACTTGGCAGATTGTGCACTTAGAGACGAAACGTTCACCATATTTTGCATTGATCCAAAATCGTTTTCAATCTTTCAAATGAAATTTTACTAGCAAAATGAATAAACTATAATAAGACATGTACAGAAAGTTAACTTTGGGTTTCGATGGGATGAATTTTAAAAATTATCTATACATTAAAGAGTTTGTAGACTTGTTTGTCTTTTTCGTGACTTTTATTATTTTTACCAAGGCATTGCCATAGCAGTTCGTCCCGACTTTTATATTATAGAGTTTTGTAGACTTGTTTGTCTTTTTCGTGACTTTTATTATTTTTACCAAGGCATTGCCATAGCAGTTCGTCCCGACTTAAGATTTTTGATAGTCGCCATGGTATCATTCACCTCTTTTTCCTTATTTTTTTTTTATCAAAAACATTTATAATATTTATTTCTGACAATAATTATTTAAATTTTAACTAATTTAATCATAATTCTTTTAATCCATTATTTTAACCACTTTGGTGAATTTCAAGAGTCAGAACTTTCTATAGTTGTGTTGATGTTGTTTGCTTTTAAAGATTACGTTTACTTTGTAGTTTTGTGTGTGTACGAATTTGTGTATATTTTTAACATATTCAACGCGCTTAAAGTAATTTTAGTGTTATATAATGCTGTTGAAAATGCTCTGTACTACTAGTAATAATGGTTATAAAACAGAAACCAACTGTTGAACGATGGTTCTACAATGTTTATCCCTTCGATACAAAGCTAAAGTATATGATAAATAATGCCAAGAATAACATTAAGTACTTGAGCATAAACAGTACGTTTTGTGTAGTATATTAAGCAATGAAAAATTGTATAAACTAATTTAAAAGTCATACATCTATTCGTTTTCATCTGTTGAGTCATTTGGAGAAGAAGTTGTTTTAACTATAGGAGTATCCACAAGGCCTTCATCTAGGTATCTTAGTTTATACGGTAACAATGGATGCATTGATGGCCAAGGTATAGATGGTCTTTGAAACTGTATTTTCGATTCATTATTAAACCAGTCGTACATAGCCTGTCTCACGATGTCGTCTTTCAGAACGGTTGATATACCAGTTTTGTCGTCATCAAGTGTTGTAAAGATGTTAAATTTTGGAGTTTTATATTTTGAAGTCTTCTTTACTTTCGCATCAACCATTTTTCTTCTAGATGTCAACATCGGCTCAGTTGTTCGATGTGTAGGTAAAACTTTTCTTGATTTCGAAATTGATTTTCTGATGTCCGAATCTAAAATTAACTCTTTCGTACTAAGCTTATTCTCCGACGATTCTGTTTTTGGCGGGATTTGACTTATTGGAGTTGCTTCTTTTAACATAGCAGTGTTTGTTTGATCTATTGATGTATTTCCCACTGTTTTAGTTCTATATTCTGCAAAGGAAGTTAAATCTGCTCTTTCACTTCTTTTGGCGAACTGTGAATTCAGCTTATCTGACCATTTATTAACAGGAAAGGATGAACTTGATCCTAACTTAGCATCAACCTCAGAAGGTTGCAATGGAATATTAAAATGTATCTGCTGAGATGTTTCCGACTCCAACTGCTTTAAAATTTGTAACAGATCATTCAGTTTGCCTTCATATGGTTCCTGCGTTTCAAATACATCAATGATGTCATCAAAATATCTTCTTGAAAATTTCATTATCTTAAAGTCTTGCGTTGATTTATCATTATTCTGAAATTTAGTTAGAGCAGCACTAGGTGTATACAACTGATCACAATTACTTCCAAAAAGGAAGAAATTTACTTCTTGTGTTGCCTTTGTGTTTCTTTTAAAAACAAACGTTGATCGCTTTAAAGGAATTTCATTCTGAACACACGTTTCATTGCTTACGGAATGAACTTTTGTGACTGTCGAGCGTAACTCGGATTGACTCTGAAATAAGAAAAGCAATTTATAAATGATATTCATTCGACGCTGAATATTTAGAAACAAATGATTCATATATCTGAATGAGGTTATCTGAATATTAAAAGTGGCGAAAAGTAGAAGGAATCCCTTTTAAAAAAGATATATATATAAAGCATGCTGTGTTCATTTGTTTTATTTAGATGTTGTTTTTTTTTAGAGGATGACAAAAATATAATGTTATTTATGTATAAATAAAGCATCCGCCATTTAAGAATTTAAAAATGATTCAATAATGAAATGTATATTGTCTCTTATAATCACATCATATGTAATATATGTTGTACCAAGATTTGGCTTTCTAGACAAGGTGTTGTTTGTTATTGTTTGTATATGTGTGAAATGGATTTGTGGGTTTTACTTTTGTCTGTTGTTTGACATGGTCTGTCGTCAGGATTTATGTGATCCCTGGTATCTATAGTGTTTTAAAAGTCTTTCTTGGCCTTAATTAGGATTCTGGGAAATAATGGACGAGACGAATCTGAAAATTAATTATCTTTATGCAGTCTATGTTACCTTTATCAACGCGGTCAAAGGTGAAGCTGTGCCTATAATATATATATAAAAAAAAAGCATTATTTCATACTTCATATGTATGTAAGATGGTGAACTAGCTTTGCTTGGTGTAGTAAGGAACCACTTTTTTTTTTTAAATATTTTTAATATACTCTTACTTTCATCAAGAGTATCTTTATTTTCATTCTTTATATTATTTCAAAGCTTGTTTGGCTTGGTTTTTCAATAGATTTGTGTTAAACATCCTTAATCTTTGAATGTCATATATCAATCTCCCCAAGTACATAATCACCAATATCAGATCATTACTGAATTGTTATGTTCATCTGAAATCTTTTAATATTATAATATTACATGTTAAATTTTTGTAAATCATAAACTTCTGCATATGTTTGGTTTTAATTACAAAAGGTGGTAGGATTTGAGATAACCAAAACATACTACTATTGGTTTTTTTTTTTACGTATGAAAATAATAGTAAATCTGTAGTAAAAAAACATGTAAGATGCGCAATAAAATTACTTTTGATTTCATGATTTTAGATAGTTTCATTATTTGACATTGTGAACTATCACTGGTCTAAGTCAGACTGCATCAATTAAAATTAACAATATTTTGCATTAAAAAGAGGAAGTAAATCATAAAGTATTAATTCAATATTTTTTAGACAAACATAACAAAATGCTTACTATCATCCGATTGTGTGTTCCTTCTCTGATTATCGCTTTCCCAACCAACACGATTCATGTCGGGTGTATGGTTAACAACGTCAAGTACATGGAGGTTGATAGAATCTAGAGGAACATAATTAAACGTTGATATTGATGGTGAGAAAGAAATTGATCAAAATAAATAAAATAAATCACAACATTTAAGACGAGGGTAGAAATTAGTGCCAATACGTGAAAAGAGAATTGTAAATATATCTGATATAACGTTCATTCGTGGTCACCATTACGGCGTTGATTATAACCATATTTCGGATTTAAGAATAAATTTCTTAGTCTGTACGAGATTCATAAAGTCTAATTTTAGTCAATTGAAACCACATACAACCAGTTAGAGGTAGAAACATGTATCAGCCTGAATTGTGGTAGAGTACATGTAACGCTAGAGATCATTGGGCTGTTAATAGACTTGACATAATTTCATTTCATCTTAATACATATCTCTCAGATGTTGGCATCAAAAAGGGAGGCGAAGGTCAGGAACATGTTGTTAAGTGTTGTCGTTTGTTGATGTGAGTCATAAGTGTTTCTCGTTTCACGTTTTTTATAAAGACGAGACCGTCGATATTTTTTGTTTGAATGGATTGACACTAGTAATTATTAGGGCACTTTATAGTTTGTTGTTCAGTGTGAACCAAGGCTCCGTGTTGAAGGTCGGCCTTTGACCTATAATGGTTTACTTTTTACAAATTATGACCTTGACAGAAAGTTGTCTCATTGGCATTCATACCGAATATATCCTTTTACAGTTCAATAACCAAAGCCAAAAGAAACAAACAATAAAAGGTTTACCAAAGACAATATTTTAACTCATATTAGATCATCACTAATAAAAAACAAAAACTACCAATGCCTGTATCAGATGCTTCTGGGCGACAAGAAGGCTCCACCAAATATTAATTTGTCACCCTTCATGATGTTAAATTTATTACTAATTCAACATATGAATTATTAGACCACAGAACTCTTGATTGATACTTAATCAATAACACGAGTAATGTATTCTTTTCAGATCATCGGCTCTAATATTCAAACAAGTGTAACACTGAAAGTCTTCAGTTTGATTTTAGATCTTTTAGATTTTGATCGGGTTTGGTTTTTTTTACGTTTTCACTTAATCTATTTATTAAATTTATTTGGTGAACAATTAATGTTTCTTTCCTGATATCAAATATACTGATGTAACTTAAGTTTCAGTAAACTTGGTTATATTTTATTTACACATACCATTGCCAACTATTTCTGTTATTGCATCCCCATGAAGTAGCTTCATCGCATTTATTTGATTATTATTATCTTCACTTTCTTTTATATCTGACTCTGACTCCATATCAGAGAGATATTCTGTTAAAGGAAAGAAGTACTAATTTTCACTCTACCATTTATAATGTTTTAATATTGGACATACAATATTAACACTATCCTGTGTTGCTCACTTAGTTTTGTCAAAATAACGAAACATTAAGGAACTGACATATACTATGCATAAATTCTAGGTTTTACTAGCTATATCACCATGTTCAACTGACTATTATTTTTACGAAATGGGCATATACATAGTCAAGAATGTTAAAATTGTTAGTCATTCGTTTCGTTTGATGATATGGTATGACCATACTAACATAAACGGAACCAATGTTGCTGCATCATACGTGCATTTTATCAATCAATGTGTCGTCAGTGATATTCGAGGCAAAACGTATCTCAAAATTTGAAGAGCTGATACAATCAAATTGTCAAAAAGTCTATAAATATCTTTGAAATAATGTTTGATTTTGTTAAATGTTCTCTGTACTTTTTTTAATATCCATTCGAGTTCGGTTTAATTGTTAATACATTTTTAATGTTGTAGACAGATTCATGAGAGCACGGTAATATTTACATGGGTCTGTTTAGAAATATAAGGAAACTCAGTTTAATCTTTATTTGAATTTTGGTGTCCGCCATAGTGCAAGGTAATTTCTCCTACTTGCAGAAGCAAAACAAAGATTAGGAATATGAATATTCTTGGAAATCATTTTCAGAGCTCTTACCCGCACTTACATGTCCCTATCATAAAATATTAAAAGAAGACATCTTTATAAGTACACAAATCTTACAATTGCATGTGTTTTAAGAAAGAAAATACACAATGTAGAATGATATTACATAGGTTTAAACTAGTAGCTGGCTATGGTTTAAGATGTTTTATTTATTTGACTTTGAAAACTATCCATGATATAATTACATATGTTGTTCATGTTGTTTATTGAACCCTCTATGTTATGTGGTACGTATTGATTAAGGGAACAACAAAGCCAAACATTAGTGAATGTATTCTGATTTTCTTTACTTTACGCACTGTATGTCTAGCAGGTGTACACTAGAAATACAAAAAATATGGAGTATGACAGAAAATCATTACATGCATAGCAAAAATCGCAAACAAAGCAAAGAAAAAGCTCTTGTATTGTTTTTTTTTTTTCCATTTCAAAGTCACAGAGATGCCTTTAACAAAAAACTTTCATCTCGCTGCTAGTTTAAAACGGACCCTTTGAACGGCTAAAGCGGAAGGATTTACAAAGATAAAGGGGTCAGATATGTGTTAGGTATTACACCACCAAATAGGACCTTTATAGATTTTTTTAACTCCCTTCATGGCACCAAGTGTTTTATGGTGCAAGTTAAACCCGATGATAAGTCTAATTCATGTTATTCGTTAAGTCACATTTAAAGAAGATGAAAACTGAATTAGGGCTATGGATCATCTTTTACAATTTCTAAATAAACAAAGAACATAATGGAAAGTTATGCCATGCAAGATAATTGATCATGTTGGCTTTTTTTCTTGTTCATATTTATACTGAGAACACCTGAACAATTGACAAACGGAACAAATTTAAAGTAAAACGTAAAATACTCTAATGAAAATACAAAACGGAAAGTCTATAATCAAATGTTAAAATCGGATTCAAAACACATCGAACGAATAGAAGACAACTATCATATTCCTGGCTCAGTACAGGCATTATCTTATTAGACAAGGTGAACTATGAGTGTACCAATTACAAGCGAATATGTTGGCTAGGACGATTTTGAATTGCGTTTCATGTTTACATCTGTTTATTATATTGTTATGTGTCCCCGACATTGAAGGTCATTCCAATCATTCACTTGATGGCGTTTATACAAAATACACTCGAAACTCATGCAGAATTCTAAGATGTATATTACCGATTCCGTTCAATGTAAATTGTTTATTTCAGACTCATTCATGTCATTGTAAATTGAATATACATTTCAGCACATAAAATGTATGTCACCCATCAAATATGAGAATTGAGTCAAATCGAGGAACATTTAACAAGGATAAATTCATTTGGTATAGAACAATAAATAAAAACCATACGTATAGTTGCATACTTTGACATTCTGCATATTCTGAAGATAAAACTGGACGTTGGTTATGATAACTTGCGTTGGCGATGTCTTCAACAGTAAATGGTAATTGGGTGCTTGCGATGGAATCTGAAATTGAAAACAGTTTAAACTTCATAATAAATTATTAATCTTAATAACAAAACAAGAAAGCAGAATAATTGAACATTCGATGAACACAATACAATATTAGTTATATCACTTATTTGGTAATCTGGCTCTACACATGTACCTTATGTCAGCAACTACAAATTATCATGTGTGGCTATTTTAGTTACCATTTTACGTATAGGTATTTTGTTCCTATTATACATTCATGACTTTTATCTATAGATAAACAGTGTAATACTCATATTCACGTTAGTTTTCTCGTTTTAAATGTTTTAAATTGTCATTTCGGGGCCTTTTATAGCTGACTTTGCAGTATGGGCTTTGCTCATTGATGAAGGCCGTACGGTTACCTGTTAACTGTTAATTTCTGTGCCATTTTGGTCTTTTGTGGAGAGTTGTCTCTTGGCAATTATACCACATCTTCTCTTATTATATATATATCATTAATTTTGAAAGAGTAAGATTTCAAATGTCGAGTTGTTCATGTTTTTTGAGACCAATGACAAATTTTGAGAAGTTTCAGAAAAAAAAGTGTTGACGTTTGCATGTATTGTACATGTTGTAGTTCAGTGATTTTGTCGTTCTGTTTACTTTCTATAGTTGATGTTCGTCCAACGGTTTACGACTGTTATATAAAAAAAAATGTCGTTTATAACTAAGGACAACAGTAGTATACCGCTGTTTGAAATTCATTAATTGATTGAAATAAAGCAAATCCGGGTTGAAAACTAAGACTAGGAGAACACATCGGATGTACGAAATCGAACAAAAACACAGCAGGCACACGAAAATGCAAAACACGCAGAAACGAACTATAAGATAACAATACCCATTTTCCTGACTTAATACGGGGCATTTAAAGAAAAAAATAGTGTATTAACGCTGGTTTTGTGGCTATCTAAACCTCCCGCTTTCAAGGCAATGTTAAAGTTAAAACTAAAATGACATTACATGACAGGACTACAACTCAAATAAACGGAAGAACATACAGGACCGACAAACACACAAATAAACAATACAATAGAGCATAACATAACGACAAGCTTACAGTTATTAACGGTACCAGGTTTATAATTTGATACGCCAGACAGGTGTTTCGTCTCATCAGTTACACTCAAGTCAAAATAGAAAAGATAGCCAAACTAAGATAAAGAGCTTTTCCAAAACATTGTGCCAAATACGGCTCAGGCTATCTGGGATAAGAAAATCCTTAATATTTAGAAGAATTCATATTTGTATATACAGTGAATTTATAAAAATGACCATAGAATTGATATACATGTTAAAACAGCGGCGACTAACTACAGAATATGAAATGGAATACAACCTAGATCAGCACATAAAACACCACAGCCGAACTACGCATTGTATATCAGCCGAATATATTGACACACAAAAGTGACGTCACAGTTAAATTTCTAAAAACTTCCACAAAATAGAATATAGAGTTCAAGCTTAGGTTTGTAAGGCTGATATGGCATGTATTCAGTAACAATGAAAATTACAATACTTATTGATATATAATTATGTTAGTAATTTGATATTTAATTGTATTATCTTGTTATGACAGTATTTCCTCTAAATCAATCTGACACCGAAAATATATCGATAGTTTAGTTGACCCAATTTAATTTGTTGTTATTATGAATAATAGGAAGTTTGCAATATTTATGCTAACCCTTTCCAACAGCGTTAACATAATATTTATTTGTCTGCATTCGAAACTAGTGTATTGACAGCGAAATAAGTATGTTTGATCAGACTTTTGGTTCATTTGGAGAAACAAAGTCTTCTATTTTCCTGATTTTCAAAAAACCCAATAAATCACGTGTGCATGCGTAAAAAATAAAATAAGCATGTTCCTGAGATGCATTTTTATATGGGATTCATCGAAACAAAATTTTAGTAACAATGTCAACAATGTGAATTGTTGTGCCAAAATAGAATGGACTTGTCATTAACCTTAAATTTTGGTTCGAATTTGTGTTAGTGTGGCAATTTATAGAAACAGCTTTTGTTAGTTTGTGTTACAAAATATTATAAGCACTATATATTATTACAAGCAATATATATTATTACAAGCACTATATATTATTACAAGCACTATATATTATTATAAGCACTATATATTATTACAAGCACTACTTATTACAAGCACTATATATTATTACAAGCACTATATATTATTACAAGCACTATACATTATTATAAGCACTATATATTACACTTGCCTACAGTATTAGTGCTGATGTAATTATAATGTTATACATACCAACATTAGCTGGTAACACAGAAGTCAGATAATCATGATGTTGTAGATTTTCTAATTCTTTCAAAAGTTCTGAGGTTGACTGTATATGTGCATGAACTTTATCATATGTGAATTGTACTATGAAAAGAAAATACATTTATTTGTTCAACTTCTCTTTACAAATAAAAATAAAAATGAAAACATACAGAGAAAATAGTCGTATATAGCGTTTTGTTTTTGTTTCATGATCTAGCACATGGTGAAAACCAACCACTGCTAGTTCCGTTGATCAATTTAACTTTTCTTCTGAAAGTATGAATTAAAATATTTTATGCAAAGTTGATGCACTTGGTTTTCGGCTGACTTGTAAAAACAAGTATTTTTCTTTCTTTCATTTTTCCGTATAATTGCTGCAAATAAATCGTTCTGATATATGTAAAGGAATACAGCATATTGGTAAATTACTAGCAGATATTAGAGAATACAATTTGAACAACATATGCAGAACTTTCCCTACATTCCCTTTACCCTAATTATTAAAGCTCTAAAAGTGTCATACTGACTAATTGAATTAATCAAAACAGTTGTTATCATTTTGTCGTATAGGATTTTATAAGCATTACTATGAATATTTCATTTCTTCTACTTGCTTGGGCAAACCTGCTACTCGTTTTAACAATGTATACATACTATCAGTAGGTGGTAACTCAGAAATCAAAACACCAGGATGTTCTAGATTTTCAACGTCTTTCAGACGTTCTGCTGTCAACTGTTTGTATGTATGAGATGTATATTTTCCTATAATGAGAAAAGACAACGTGACTTGTTCAGTTTCTTTAAAAAAAAAACAAAAAAAAAAAACTGAAAACTAATGTAGAAAAGCGTCATATAATGCTATAACTTACCAGAACTGGTCAAATTTAAGTCCACGGCAGTTGTAATTTCTGCCTCACTAACTATGTTCTGTTTGATAACAAAGTATGAAAAATTCAAATTATTCAAAGATGATACTTATTGTCATCTACATGTTAACATATCTATGTAATTCCTGCACAAAACAATTCAACCGAACCAAACTGTTCATGATGTAAAATATAACAAGTTATTTTTAAGGCATATTTTATCCTTGCGCATTGATCAATATAAAAAAAGAAGATGTGGTATGATTGCCAATGAGACAACTCCCCACAAAAGCCCAAAATAATATAGAAATTAACAATGATAGGTCACCGTATGGCCTTCAACAATGAGAGAAGCCCTTACAGCAAAGTCAGCAATAATAGGCCCCGAAATGACAATGTAAAACAATTCAAACGAGAAAACTAACGGCTTATTTTATGTTTAGACTGAACTGCAAACAAACGATATTAGCCTTATTTGCCTTGAATATATAATACATTAGGTAATAAATATATAAAAAGTACATGACAAATATCTACCAATGTGTGGTACCGTTGGGAGTTGGAATTTTAAATTTGTGAACAGCTGTTTTTATAAATAATGTTTGACTCACAGCAATTACTACTTACAGACCTTCTTAAAATTCAAACTGACCACACGCACGATACACGAACGCACGATACACGCACGGTGAATGCACGATACACGCACGGTACATGCACGATACACGATACACGCACGATGAGCGATGAGCGTTACACGGAGGATTAACGCAAAATGAATGATGAATGATGAACGCACGATATACGCACGATGCACGATGAATGATAAATACACGATACACGCACGATACACGCACGTTGAATGATTCATTGACGACTGAACAACGAACGCTTTTTACACGACTCTCAAAGCTATTTTATTTAGAATAGTATTTAAAATTGATATGCATTTTCATTAAAAGCAATACTTGTAGCTGTTTTGCCGATACCACCATAATAGATAATATGCTATTTTGCCAGCTCAGATTCAAATAACTTAATTAAAGTCGGCTATTTTATAGGCACTGGAAATATTTTTGAACTTGGACAGAACATAGTGTCTTGATTTTGTTCAGCCTCACCCTGAGAGTTCAAGTTTACGGCAAACGAAGGCGAGACATTGTGTTCCGCGAAACTCTTACTAATTTTATTTCACACAGTTAAAAATCGAGATTTTATTTTTATGCATACAATGTCCGACGCATTATCAACAGGACATATTAGGTTATAATTTCACCAATAAATGAGTAGTTGAACAATCTTTAGAACGTGTCGGTTTTTCCTTGATATTGCCAAAAATCAGTGATCCGACTGACACAAGCGAACTAACATAACACCTGATTATACAATCATAATTTCTTTTTTTAAGTTACAAAGTTCCTTATATTGTCCATTGTTATCAGAATCGTATGTGTTAATTGAGAGCAAAAGATATTATTTTGTCAGAAAAATTTGATTCGTACAAATTAATTAGAACTACCTAAGAAAATGACATTTACTAAATAATTAGAAAATTTAAATATTTGTAATACCAAATACTTCATTATATACTTCTGAAACGACTTTTCGTCCTGAATATGCATGAAATGTTTGCCACTGGACGTTTAAACAACCACTGAATAATCAATTAATCAAATTTTGATCTCAGTAAAAATGACTTCAACAATATAAGACACAATTGGTGTCTGTTGTTTGTTTGTACAGTAAACATACTGAATGTGTTTATATTCCTTTCCAATTTCAAGTATGTAAGAAAATTCATACATATTTTCAAACATCTTAGCTGACACTTCAAATTTCTAGGAGGTGAGATTCACGGGGTTTTACCTAAAACTCTTTGGGAAAATGCAATTTTTAATTCCAATTTGAAACCTAACGGTAATAGATATCCCAAGGGTTTTTTTAAATGCATGTCTAATTTGATAAGGAGATTTGAAAAATCTATCTCAATGGTAGTTGAAATTATTCAGTGCAATCATTTTGTGTCCGTCGTTGTCTTTCATACATATCAATGAATTGGTGTATCCACTGTTTGCTGTTCGTAATCTGTTGTTTATGGCAGTCAGGCCTCGCGATTGATTCCAAAATTTAAGCTCCCACTTAGGTAAATTAATGATCATTTATAGGGGAGGGGCTATTTTTCTCGATGCAAACATTATTTTCCTTCCTGAAAAAAAAACAACAGCTTAACAATTTTCTATATGTTTTCATTAAAGCATAAACCGATGCATATTAAATGATTTTTTAAAAATTTAAAAACATATTTTTATGGTAAATGTATCTAAATGTCTGGGTAATTTTCCTCTCTAAATAATTATTTTTTATCATTTTTTAAGGTAATAGTGTTATCAGTTATGTAATTTGACACGTGTCTTATAGTTCAGTGATTTTCGGAAAAATTAACGAAAACCGGCACAGGCATTGTTCAATTATTATCAGTGATCTTTTATTGATTAAATTTGAATATATGCATTAAATATCAATCTCAATCTAGATAAGAAATTTGTTTACACTGCACATCACTCTTTTAGTCCTTAGTATCATATTATAACATATTAGTGCACTTATGAGTCCTTAGCCGTGTTTAGACGCACCATTTTCTGCTCTTTGGTGGGATTGTTGTCTCTTTGACACATTCTCCATTTCAATCCTCCATTTTATTCAATTAGTTGTGATTCTCTTTATCTCTCTGTTTTATGTTTTTGCAGACAAAAACAATTCGCAGAATTAATCTAAAATAGCAGACTTTCTTTTAAAAACTTTTAGCATTTTAACATTTTTTCGAGATTTAACCATTAGCTTAAGAGCATATTTCCCTTCTTTTTAGAAATTTGGCTTGATACCGTATGGAGATTTTTGTTCCAACTATTATGAAGAAATTAACGACTTTTTTAACTAGATAAATATTCAACAAAAATACCGTTTTTTTTCTTAAATCAATTTCTTTTAACAAAAATCAATTATTAACAAAGAATTGTTACACAAATGTAGGAAGAACCCAATTTTATAACGAAGATATTCCTTATCTCTTTACCGAAATCTGCATATTTTTCTATTTTGAAACATAAAATGTTAAGGGTGTCTGCTCAAAGGACAGAAATGTCCAAGAAACCGAAAAATTAAGTAAATGTCGAATAATTCAAACCCATTTGTCTTTTAAATTTAGCACATGAAGATATAATTTTTAGCACATATACACATGTACAAATTGATTTTGTAAAAAAAAATCACTGTCGGTCTAAAACTGTATCGCATGCCCATAAATGTCCTAAAGCTTTAAATGTCAGATCATGAGGGTCTGAATGGGGATTCAGTATTTCTGTATTCTATATTTTTAGGCAATTTGTTTTATAATTCGTTTTACCTTTTGCCGATCATTCTTTATTCCATATATTCTAGTACCTCATCATTTTCTTTTCTATTTGTCTGGTTATTTTTTGTATTCTTTATTTTTTTGTCTATAATTTCCTTCTATAAACCCCCATTCACACCCTCATGTATAATGGAAGACGATAAACATTTTAGTATACATGTTCCAGACCATATGAGTATTTGGACCGTACGCGTACGGTCCGGACCGTATACGTATACTCGTACGGTCCGACCATACGCGTACGGTCGGACCGTATGAGTATAGGCGTATGGTCCAGTACGAGCTGACCATACATGTTATTAGATCATATGGGTTAAATTTCAAAAAATTAACATTAATCACAATCTTTATTTTCAGATTTACTAATTTAATATTATTACAATTACACGGATAAAATGAACAAATGAACAATTGAAATAAAATATTTGTTTAATTGTATATCTTAATCCTAATTTTGGTACTCTCAACCAATGTTACACTTGCTACCACAAGTAACGTACTAATATTTTTTACATTTACATTTTTGCAGTTCTGTATGTTCCTTAGCAAAAATGTTTTTTGGTAAAGTTGCTAAATATTCTAAAACAATTGTCCTCCCACATTATATTTACTTCCGATATTTTCAATTTTAGTGATCATAATTCAATTATTTTACTGAGTGATCGACATGTTTTAAAATACAAGAGATTAACAGATTCAATTAGCGTGAATTTTTTAAATCATTAAAATATATAGTTGTTTTTTTTTTCAATTATAAAATTAAACTTTTTTATATCTATTTGAGAATTAAGTTATATTGATCAGTTATATGGATCTAATTAACTTTGACAACTTCTTAATATTAGTCAGACCGTACGCGTACGGTCCGACCGTATGAGTATTTTGAAAAAGTAAGCTGTTAATGTGAAAGTCTCTCCTCCTGGTTAACGTATATCATTTTCCTCATACATGCACTGTATATTATATTGTTGTATATACTTATTGTCTCTATAACTATGTCATTAGTTGATGAGAATAAAATTCATTCATTCATTCATTGAAAAAGTACGCATACGGTCCAGACCGTACGCGTACGGCCCAAATACTCATACGGTCTGGAACATACATACCACCCGTTGTCACTTTCACCTGACATACAAATCACATATTGTTATTACGGCCCGTTATTTCCACCTGGACACAGGACTTATATAATATATATATATTACGTAATAATAACGGATATAATAAATTCAGTAGAATATAACATGTATCAACGCACTGACTTCTTAAATGTATTTTGAACTGACAATTGTAAATAGTATTTTTAGTTACTTTAAAACTAAGAATGAAAATCGGGAATGTGTCAAAGAGACAACAACCCGAAAAGAACAATTGACAGCCGAAGGCCACCAGTTATATTTGCTAATGTTTTTGTTTCGAATAAGGCAAAAGCCATTGTATTTTCAGAAAATCTCTAAACGGGTAATGAGAGTTTAGCGACCTTGACTTGCTAACAGCCCTAGCTAGCACTGTCTCTAAACATTGTCGAATTTAAGAGTCTATATCAATTGAGGGATATGCTACCTAGCTTTTAGAGTTTACAAAAATATACATTTCAGAACCAAATTTTGGCTTCTTTATATTTATACCAAAATTGAGTTCAAGGCAGTATTTTGTCGAAGAGAACTATTACCCAAAGTGCAACATGCGAGAAGAAGTTTCATTTCCCTTATTGTTTTTAGTGATGTGACTAATCTTTCGAGGTTACGTCACGGAAATATATCTTAAATGAAAAGGTGCAATTGGGTGCATCCCTAAAAATCAAATTAAAAAAAGTGCTTTATATACTGACATTGAAACAAATTTACTGCTCATAATAATTGCACATATGTAGACTTTAATTAAGATATGATCCCGCGTTTTATAAACCATCGCACTCCATTGCGCCAAAGTCGTCAGCTTGAGTTGTTCGTGGAGCGTTTTCACAAATTCTGGTATTAATACTTTGTTGTTTCCAGTTAATCGCCATTTTGAATACGTGTTTTAAATATTTGCAAAAGATACTTGTCCACACATGAACATGTTGAAGCTGGTTACGAGGTTTCAATACATATTCGTACAATCGTTCTTAACGTTTTTGAAAATACGTGTTGAAGTTTTGATAACAAGAAAAAGATGTGGTATGATTGGGGATGAGACAACTCATTGCAAGAAATAAAATGACACAGAAGTTTTCACCATAAGTCACCCCACGGCCTTCAACAGTGAGTAATGTACACACCACAGTAATTATTTCATAAATTATCTCATACAATATGTTAAACAGACAATTTGTTTAAAAAAATGAGGAAATAAATCAATAAAATATTCCTGTTGATACTATCTTTTGATTGAAAAAAGCTTCTGTCCAAGTTTGATAAAAAAAAAAAAACCAGGACAGTTTATGAATCTAATAAGTGTTTTAAAACTTCTTGATACTATCTTATGATTATTAACAAGCTTCTGTCCAAGTTAAATAGAAATCCAGGATAGTTTAAGAAACGGTCATTAAAATTTCAAAGACGCCGACGGAATGTAGAATCGCTTAGTCTCGCTGTTTCGATTAAAGTCGAAGACTCGACAAAAAACATACAAATCAGATTTCTTTCTGACATACGGGAGCACTACGCTTTTCTATACGCCCGTTAACATTTTGACGGTACGTTTTATGGTATACAAATGTCCGGCGTCCGTCCGTCCGCATGTCGCACTGTAACTTGAGAACCGCTTATCCATTTCATGAAACTTAACATAGTTGTTTCTTATGATGGTTTTCGGAATTTACTCATATTTTTAGTGAAACCATTTGTATTTACACGCATCTTTGTCGGAATTAAAATAAAAACAAAACACTTATAAATATATATATTCCTTTTGTCTCCGTATATCTTACATAAACATTTTACCAAGCTGACCACACTCTTATTTATAAGTTGGCGCACATCAAAGTCGTGCTCCTATGGCAAACAATTTTGTTACAAAAGAAATGAAACAACAGCAAATTTATTTGTCCTTTTCATCATTTTAGATAAGAACAACACATTATTTAAATATTTGAAGCATAAATCTTTTCGATACAATTGTTTTAAATCACTTAAAATAAAAAAGATTGTCATTGTTTAATCAGTTGCTATATATATATATATATATATATATATATATATATATATTATTTGGCACGTGTCAAACGGTTCATTGATTTTCGGCATATCAAAGAAAAACCGGCACGTGTCTAAATAATGTTGAATATCTCGTTTATTTATGATTATTTTTCTGTAAAATTTGAAATTTATGCATTAAATATCAATCTCTAACACGATATATAAAAATAATACATATAACAGCACTCCTTCTATTCCTTAGTGGCATTGTATAGTCAAAGCCTTAGTGCACTAAGGATTCCGTAGCAGTGTTAAGACGTACCGAAAAAAAAACCAACATCCGTCATTCTTTAAAAATCATAGAAGGTTAACAACTAGTTTGTTTCCCGGCCGTTATTGAAATTCTTGACAATACCTTAATATTTGTATGTTCCGAAGGCATACTGAATGTTTTACGGAGGAGACCAACCTATTCAGTAACAACGTACTATTGTGAATTATTTTTCGGATAATAATCTTTTAGACATACATTAAAAACGGTGTCATTGATAGGCAACCATGAACACAATGAAAAATGAATCCGTGAAAGTGTTCCATGTTTATTCCATTCAAGTAAAGACTTGTTATGATAATACCATATATTTAACTAATTTATAAAAAAAAAACAAAACAAAAAAAACAAAACAAAAAAACAAGATTATATCTTAAACTTGTAAATCCAATTTCAAGTTTTAAAAGTTCCTCAATTTAAAATAATACATGATATATTTGAATGATCTTATATTTGTTTAATTAAAATAATGCCTTCAAATACATGTAATGTTTATTTTTATTCAATTTTCCACAAAACATTTTAGCTTAGTATAAATGAAATTCAGAACAGAGAATTCAAACACTGTTGAAGAGAATATACATATTCGTGTTAATTCGCCTCAGTTTAATTTGTTAATTCATGTTTGACATTTAACATTTTAATCCGCAATCCACATTTACCCGACAATCTTGTATATTGTATTTTCTCAATGAAATAACATAACGTGCATGTGACCATCAGAAACTAAGACAAAAATGATATTTATAATGGTATTTATCAAAACTTAAATATTTCGAAATATCTTAGTAGCATAGGAATTTGCCAAATAAGCGAAGAATTATAATCTACCTAGGATTTACAACCAAGGATTTGTATAGTTTCTTTTCAATAAAATATTGTTGGTGTTTTTGGCGACTATAGCAGCAACATTGCCGTTATTAAATAAAAATATTAAATAATCGCTATCTGATAATTATAGCCGCGGGTTAAAATGTTCATTAAAATGTATAATATTATACTATAGTGGGCATTTTAGAATGACATGAAGTTCATCTTCAATAGTAGAGCTACAACACATGTCATCTCGTGGACTTCTTTTCTTTCATACTTTCCAGTTTCTATTTTTTTTAGTGGAGCTACCCCACATTTAAATTTTGCAAAAACACATTTGTTTTTAATTGAAAGAATATTTTTAACAAATACCAGTTGGCCAACAGTATATTTTTAAGTCCATTTTCGCTCAGTTGAATAGAAATTCCAATTTTAACTCTTCTGTCGTAGAAATGTCAATATCATGTTATTGTTTGTACGTACAACATGTATCATTATATCAAAATGTGTCAGTCCCAGCCAAGATTCACCGAATAACCACAAAATCTTTACAGATGATAAAATATTTACACAAAAAGTCATGAATCTGTATGAACGTTATGTACGATGAAGTTAATTAAGAGTCTACAAGAAAGTAAGCATGACTGTAAATTTTATTTAAAGTCGGAACATACATATATATTATATATATATACATATACTTTAGCCGCTCTATAACCGACTATCATATAAAAACCGCAATGTATGAACGTTACACAAGTAGAGATGAACGTTTCACAAATGCACGTTATCTGATCTACACAATTATACACGATTGACGAACGCACGGTTAAGAATGAATGATTGATGAACGCACGATACACGCACGATACACGATTAAGAATACACGATGCACGCACGTTACACGGAAAATACACGGAACGATGATTGATTAACGCACGATTGGTACACGCACGATACACGCACGATGCACGCACGCAACACGCACGATACACGATGAACGCACGGAATAATGGTCAGTTTGAATTTTAGAAGGTCTGTAGGTGGTCACATTTACTATGCTTACAATTTTTGTAAATTTCGTGATTTTTCTCTGTTTTAAAAACAAAAAGCATTTTTTTTCAATTTTGTGTTATAGATGATAGAAAAAATGCATTTCAAAGAAATTTGAAAACAAAAAGGGGGAATATTACTCAAAACAATATGCCTGACGTCATTAAAACTGAATGAAATAAGAATGTACACGGATGCCCCACTCGCACTATCATTTCCCATGTTCAATGGACCGTGAAATTGGGTAAAAAATCTAATTTGGTATTACAATTAGAAAGATCATACCATAGGAAACATGTGTACTAAGTTTCAAGTTGATTGGACTTCAACTTCATCAAAAACTACCTTGACCAAAAACTTTAACCTGAAACTCATACTTTCATTTTCTATGTTCAAAAACAATATGCCTGACGTCCTTAAAACTGAATGAAATAAGAATGTACACGGGTGCCCTACTCGCACTATCATTTTCTATGTTCAGTGGACCGTGAAATTGGGGTCAAAAGTCTAATTTGGCTTTAAAATTAGAAAGATCATATCATAAGGAACATGTGTACTAAGTTGATTGGACTTCATCTTCATCAAAAACTACCTTGACCAAAACCTTTAACCTGAAGCGGGACAGACGGACGAACGAACGGACGCAGACCAGAAAACATAATGCCCCTCTACTATCTTTGGTGGGGCATGAAAAAAAGGAAAATTGCAAAACAACATACAAAGCTACATAATTTACTGTTATTGTAGTATGTATATACCGTCATCTGTCTCTGTTTCAGTAAGCTGCCCAATAAGATCACAATTCACAGTTAGGGTAGGTCCATCATCGCGAGGTCTGGAAGCTGCATCATGATTTATATCAGTATCATGATTTCCTGTGTAAAAGATACATTGGTATGCGTTTAGTTGTCCCAGTGAGACATACAAATGTTAGACAAAGGACAAAACTATGTGTGGCTTACATATCTAACACATTACTAGTTAAATTGTTTTATGAAAAATAAGAAATATTACTAGTTTTATTTGTACATGTTATACTTATGATAAGTACATAACAATGAATTTTCAATTAAATAACCATGTTTACGTATTCATTATCACCTTTTCTTGATAAACTTTAAAATGTTTGCATTGCTTATTGATTGATGGCCAAACTTTTGTTATATAAAGCATCATAAGATGCCAAGACCTGTTTTTATTTTCCATTCCGGTCATTTTGAAGTGTTTTGCACCAAAATATAAGAAATGCTGGCAGCTATAAATTAATATAACGATATTTTTGGGTAAATGCACACCAATGTTGGTGTTTGTTATCATTTTACAATCCATCCTCGAGGTACCAAATGTTCTGGTCATTTATTAGACATTTAACACCAAGTAAAATTAAATTTACAATAGAAATATAATGCCATTGCTGATTAATCGGAACATTGAAGCATCTTCGAAACTACTATAATTCAATTCGGGTACTCTATTTCTTTATATAAAAAGGATAACGGTTTGGTCTCTTAATTTAGGCAACATAACACTGTTGTAGTTGTCATAAATATTGGTGTCATATATTATTACTCGATCCATTTCGTAACTTATGATAACACCATTTACATGATATAATGTTCAGTTGAAATATTAAAATAAAAAAGATGAGACATGATACAGAGACCAAACTACATATCATTTAAACTATTAAAGTAAATTTGTAGCCAGTTATTTTGGGTGAAAAGTGTGTATCAAAATATATCTTGTTTAATGCTAATGGTTTTTTTATTATATTAATAGTACATGTATTGCCGTTTATGAACAATCAGCAGTAGGTTACCAAATTATTGATTTATAATATCTTCTTTCGTGTGCCGTTAAAATGTGATATAAAGTTAGAGGTTTTGTATCCTACTATCATAAAATATACGAGAAGAACATAACCCGTGTCATGCCAACAACTTTTTTTTTTTTTTTTAATAAATGTGTTTAGTTCCGGTGCAAAGACCCTATAAGGGAATTAATATTAAAGCCAAAATAATCAATCTTTAATGATCTGACAACAGTATCGTAACTATATCCCTTCTTAATAAGTCTGTTTAAAGATGTTACATGCTTTTGAGGTGAATACTGACATTTTTGTGCTTTGTAAAGAATATTACCATAACAGATTGGATGTGAAATACCTGCACATATAAGATATCTGCATGTTGAGTTATATTTACGAATTATTTCCTTATACCGATGATAACATTTAGTAAATGTTTTAACTATTTTGTGATATCGAAAACCCTGGTGTAATAATATTTCAGTAATACATAAATTTCTCTCGTTAAAATCTAATACGTTGTTACATACACGAGCGAAGCGTACAAGTTGAGATATATAAACACCATACCATGTTTGTAAGTTGAAAATGTACATGGTCTCTAATTTTCTAAAATGACCAGAAGTTAACCCATGACATTTTGTAAACATAAAGGCAACAGTAATATATACAATTTAAAAAATCATAAATCGAGGAAAAACAAATCCGTCTTTAAAAAAAACAACCAAAAAAAAATAACCTGACGACGTTTACAATATTTAGCAATATACGGAAGTTGTGTGTCTTGGGTCCCATCAATTCAATTTGTAGTTCCTCTGAGAAAAGGCGAGGGCTCTTTTTAAATATCCAACTAATATTTAGTCGAACAATAATTAAAAAATAACGTTGGCGTTCACTTTTTTTACCATGCTTCAAACTAACATTTCGTTGAAAAATGATGAGAAATTCCTAAATTAATTATAATACAAACCTACCCGACGTGTTGATCGTTTTGGGATTTAATAGATCCCTAAAGATGATAGCATCAAAACATTTGGCTGCTTCGCTGCTTTCAAAACGTTGAAAATGGAAGTATCTAGGAATTGAAACGAATACGTTGACCTCATTTTTTGTTTTGTCTGAAAACAATTCATAGATATAATGTGAATGATAGTCAGATTAGAAGAAAAACATTAGAATGCAAATTGAATTGAATTGAAAACAATAATCAAAGATAATAAGCTAATGATTTATTATTCCAGATATGTATGTCGTTTACATCAGATTTTTCAGAAGCACTCTGAAATAATTGGAAGGCTGATAATTTCATGTAGAAGAGTAGATCACAAATTCCGAAGAGTTGTGATAAACACACATGAAGATATAAATGCATGCTTTGGAATGTAAAGAAAAACTAAATGCTGCAAATAATTTAATATTTTGTCAATAAAAAAAATACTGGTTCCCATTGCTGGAAGTAATTATGCATCAATTAAAAACTCGAATGAGAAATGATTTAAAGTGGGATAAAGTAGTAGTATCGTTATTATTTAGATAGTCATGACCTTTTTTCACTATTTTCTAGGAGCGTGGATTCTTTTTGATTATTTTCCACTCAATTTTTAACATAATAATATATGTAAATTAATAGCAATTATTATAATTTTGATGTTGAATTCTTCATAAATATTCTCTTCTTTACCTGTTTCCACCCTAACTTGGAAATGGTCTTGCTCACTGACTTCCACTTTAAGGTTTGTTGTCAGTTCAGGTTTATTCCAACATAAAATATTCTTGAAAATTCTTTTTATGCGGTCACCTAATGTTTCAAAGTCTTCCTGGTAACCGTGTTCGTTTACTATATTACACATTAAATCGAAATAGATAATTATTTGGAATAAAAAGTATAATTAAATTTAGTTTCAAGTTCAAACATTTAGTCTTACGAGTAACCAATGAACTATTTTTATATGACCGACATTTATCTCAAGATTATACAATTTTCCCAAAGGTTACTTACTTTGTGCTAGGACATCCTAATACAAAACTAGCATGACTAAATAAGAGAAACTAAAAGAAGTAGCATCAAATGTATAATGCGGTTTATTTGGTACCAAAATTTACTGTTTCCAAATAATAATGTCGTTTATAGAAAACGTAAAACAGAAAATGTTTCCCCGTAGTTCTCATTTGACTGAGTATCATGATGGTCTACCACAAACTTTGTAACCTTTCGAAAATCTTTAAATTTCGGAGACAAAGTTCGGTCAATTGAAAAAGATTTATATCTTATATCAAATATTCATCCTTAGATATACATGATATAGGAAGATGTGTTATGAGTGCCAATGAGACAACTCTCCATAAAAATAACACTAAGCGTGTTTTGTAATATTGATCCTATACCGTATGAGTTTTGTCCAATTGCTGTACGGTGTGTAACCTATAATTTGTGTTTAAAAGCATTCTCATTTGTATTTTATCGGACAGTTATCTCGAATGATTATATGTGTTCTTACATTACAAGCTCTATGAATTTGTTTTGATTCAATAACTGAAATCAACCAGATCCTTGCATCTACATATATAGCCTAATTGCATATATTATCATTCGATATAAAGTTCAGTGAAAACAAACAGGGATTATATAAGTTCGTTCTTCAAATCCCCTGATAGTTCAACCTTTAAATACAAAACATTATACATTTTCTTTGATCAATTATCTAATAAAACAATCAACACTGTACAATGGATTTATGGTTGTGTTAAATCATTTGCTCGTAAAAAAAACGACCTTTATCGTGAGTCAAGAACATGATGTTTTATTGGCCACCAAGTCCAAGTTTCAATATTCAATTAACCAAAGTTACATCTCGTTAATAAGATAATATGACATGATTTGTTGTCTCGGGAGTTAGTTTTCCACGGTCAATTTGATTAGACATATTCAAGAGTAATGTGTCGCGTGCTAATCTCTATTTCTAATTACTGTCTATATGCTTTTTATATCGTATCTGATTGTAAAGGAAAGGCGAAATATCAAGTAAAAAAACAAAACAAACCATTGCAGAAAATGAAAGAAACAAAACACACCCAAAAGACGAATAACGATATACAAAACTTAGGAATCTAAAGCCTTAGCAACATGAATCCAATCAAAAAGAAGATATGATCTTGAAAAAGTGCTCTGAAAGTACAAGTAGATTTTTTCCCGATCTTGTTCCTCTTGTAAGTACAAAGGCGAAGACAAGTTTTAGTTGGCCCAAATATTAAACAAAACAGATATTGCAAAAATTCAACCCACTGTACAGTATAATTCCAATAAAATCTTAAACAGAAATATATATATATATATCAGCAGACAACAAGATTTCTATCACTCTTTCTGTTTTCTCTCATAATTGATTTTGTTTGAATGTGTATTATATATATTCAAATTTTCCACATGAAGTATTAAAAAATAAAAACAATAAATTACATAAATTATTTGATTTTCAAATACTCATGTTGCATATACCTGTTGATTGTATACACTGTGGAGATGTACTAATGTCTTGGATATCAACTGCGTCCATTCCTTCGTTAAGCATGGTTATTTAAAATAACTTTTGTCTAGAAACCGAACTGTGATAAAAAAAAAGATATAACATAATGAGTTGCGTATAGCAAATGGTTGCATGACCAGAATGCGTAAAGTAACAGACTGAACAGAAAACAAACAGCATTTAGTTGCATTTCTGGCATGTATAAAATTGTCTTCATTCATGTGCATAATTATTGTATCTGTAATTATATTGTATGTTTCTTTGTAAACTTGTATTTAGTTTTTAGAGAATAAAGTATCTATCGATCTATCATCATAATGGAATGAATCTTATGAGTTATGTTTATCTTAAAGATATTTTGTGTGTCTTAATTTCTTAGAATTTGTGTGATGATGTTTTATGGTAGCAGCTTTTGATGTTTTTGTTTTCAATTGTATTTCATATTATAGACCCGTAGAGATTTTTAGTTTGACATTAAATCATTATAACATAGACACTTGACTAAATGTTCAATAGACTGTTAGTTTTCCTTTATATAAGTTATAGATACAAAATGTAAGCGGCATATATTTTGCTACAAAAATTTAATTACAATTAGCTGTGATTAGTTTCAAAATTGCAAGAAGTAATAAATGAATAATTTAGCTTACTTTCATTTAAAAAAAAACAACAATTTTTTTTTAAATCACAACTCATTTACAGTTAAATGATTGCATGTGCATTTAAGATATGAAAGGGGTGTATAATGCACTCACACATCCTGCACATGCATCAATGTGTTTTTTCTTACTTTTAGTGTGTACATTATTTTGTCTATTCTTTTTCAAAAAAATTAAAAGAAAAAAAAACGTTATATTTCTTAATACATCATTAATCATTGTATCATGTATAATGATTTTCTTTTATTTTGTTTTTTTTTTTTAATCCATCAAAAAAACTAAAAATAAATTAAAAAAATGGTTGATATACAATTCCTAAATATGTTGCTTTAACAATTAAAAATATTCTTGTACTTGGTATTTGTCATTTCATTAAACTAAATTTTGTAAACCGACATACAATAGTATAGAGAGATGTACAAATAAATTAACATACATAGTCTATATAAGAAATGTTAGGTAGAGACATCAAGTTGTTTCAGTCAATTTAGATAGGTTTTTGCAAGACACATATGAAATCTCAAAATTTTAAAATGTTTGGTCTTTTTATAAAATTATGCTAAATAACTATTTGTCTACTATTGTCTGTAGCCGAACAGTGTGAAACAAAATGAAACTCGTCAAAATATGACATAAATTACAGAAGGGGCAAATATGATATGTTGTCACATAACAATTTCAAATAAAATATTTGTATTTAAATGGTGAAGGTAAGTGAGATAAATTAAAAATATGAATTAGCATTTCTCGTAGAAATTTAAATGCATGTGAATATATGATATGTATACTTTCTTTTCTCTATTTTTTACAATAGAATAAGAAGTGCATTCATATAACCGCATTGAATATCAAATGACGATCAAATGTAACAATGACATTTGAAATATGAAAATATCAATTCAAGTATCTTCACATGTGTTCACCTTTAAGGTTGCGCTTTGTAAATACAGCTGTTTCTCAAACCACGTCTCTTTTAGGGAGATTAAGAATATTCATAGAAAATCAATTGTGTTTACATACTGGATCCCAGTTTTGCTCTCTGTGTTCAATCTAATAGAGACATAACTTGGGAATGCTACCTGTAAATATACATGTGCATATTGTTTACATTCAAATATGGGGTAACCCTTCATTCGAAGTAGGGATAGTTAAGAAAATTAGTGTTAGTTTAAACTCTAAAAAGTTCAGTTCACGTTGAAAATATGCCACATGGCCCTATATTTTGACCTATGAAAAAAAATGTAGTGCATATGAACTTTCAATTCTAGGATAAGATTTATTTCAGACTTCATAGTAAAAGTGGTACAGTATTAGCCGAAAAAGGAGTTCCTATGGGAAATTGCATTGTTAATATTTACAGAAATGCAACCTGCAACAATGGATTTTAACACATTTCATTCTACCGTGTTATCAATTTTATCTTGTATGAAATCTGATATATCTTTGGATATAAATAATTAAAATACTATTAGTTACATAGTGTGCTAGTGACCTAATACTATATATATGGGGTCAGTAAATTCCATAAGGGGTGAGAGCGAAGCTCGAATCCCCATATGGAATTTATTGAACCCATATATACCGTATTACTTCACTAGCACAATATGTAACGAATTTATCGTACCGACTATCTTAACGTGTGAAATTTAGACTATCAAAATGAGCAAGTCTAAAGTACTGTTAGTATTAAGAAACTACTTCATTGATCCTAAAAAAATCAGATGCCAACAACAACAACTTGTTAGCTTTAAGTGTGTTTTAAGAATTTATTCTAATCTTAATCATCAATATTTTCGTCTGTTGAAACCTTTAAAAAATTTCGATGTACCGTTTTGTTTTAATAAAGGGACGCAACTCCATTACTTTCCGTTTATGAAATTTATCCCGCCTTTCTTCCAACCTTATATGGAATATAACGGGTCGTAACTCCATTACTCTGCGTGTATGAAATAAGCCCCGCCTCCCTTCTAACTTAATATGGAATATAAAGGGACGTAACTCCACTATTAACCGTGTATGAAATAAGCCCCGCCTCCCTACTAACCTAATACGCAATATACACGGTCTCCTCGCGGACGCTTTTAACCAATCATATTCCTAGAAATGTAAAGACGGTAAGATAAAGTTGATTACATCCATTTTTCAATTGTAACGTAATTGTTATAAACTGTTATACATTTTAGAATTTTCGTCAGTTAAATATAGTTCATTACTTAGGCATGTAATTGATCCAAGGTCTTGGTTGGAGGTAAGCTTCCTATCTCATTGGCATAACCATAATATCCCTTACATACATGCACCTTATGAAATGTACAACTGAAGATCCGTGTTCTCCCTTCTTTTCCTTCCGACAAATGATATATTCATCAATCATGTACAATAAACTTTCGGTTAAACGCTAGATATCGAACACTATAAGATTAAGAGCATCTTTAAATACTTTAGAACAAATAGATAAAGGCAGATGTGGTGTGAGTGCCAATGAGACAACTCTCCATCCAAATAACAATTTAAAAAAGTAAACCGTTATAGGTTAAAGTACGGCCTTCAACACGGAGCCTTGGCTCACACCGAACAACAAGCTATAAAGGGCCCCAAAATTACTAGTATAAAACCATTCAAACGGGAAAACCAACGGTCTAATCTATATAAACAAAACGAGAAACGAGAAACACGTATAAATTACATAAACAAACGACAACTACTGTACATCAGATTCCTGACTTAGGACAGGTGCAAACATTTGCAGCGGGATTAAACGTTTTAAATGTCTATTTCATTCCTTCTTGCTGTTGAAAACACAACAAAAGACCAAAACATCCAAAAACTCCTATGCAATAGTTCATTAATAGTTTGAATATATCTTTAAAACATATTAAATGTAAAGAACGTATTTATCCAGGAAGTGTTTTCTTTTCAGATTGACTAGCAATTTAGGTTATCTATATCTATATGGATGTAAACAAAAATAATTTCTTTTTTTAAACCTTTATATTTACATTATGCATAGTATTCTACTTAAAAAAATGTGTTCTCAATTTAGCGTCGGCTTTTCAGTAAAAGGAAAGAAACAATTACAATTACAACTAATAACATGAATAAAAGGGGTTTGAAGGGCATATGAATTTGTTGAATCAAATTTAACTCTTGAAGTATTTTCTCTCTCATTTTAATTGATATGAAACATGTCCATACACCAGTTTGTTTACATAATGATCTTTATTGAGAGCTTACCTTTGCTTTCATTATATAGCTTACAATCTGTCCTATATTTGGAACTGTAAAATATTAACAATGTACATTTAATCTTCCATGACCTACATAAAATCTTTAACTTATCTTGTATGACGGTTAACAATTTATATATTGAACTTCACCTTTATTTATAGAATTTGTAAACAGGGGATTTTTCTTGTCTCGCCAAAATGATTCGTCATGCGAAACATACCTGCACATGCACAAGGCTACATTGATATTGAGGTGTGTCATTGAATAAACAGGAAGAAGTTTGTTTTTTAACACTGTCAAATTGTTTTTAGTATGTTTCATATTCAGTGAAAGAAAACATACTTGTGCATACATTTACGCAACTTCCTTTAGTGTTCTAATTGCAGAGTAGTTTATATTGTCCAAAGGAAATAAATGGACATCAACTAGGACAAAAAAAATCTAATGGATTGATCGTAAATACTAAACAAAAATAAATTAGAGGGCACATTATATACTTGTCATTTATCATTTTATGATATCCATTCAATAGAACCAGTTTCTTTTCAATTCAAACAATGTTTTGTCAACGGAAATTTAACTTACCTTGCATTTGATCTATTTTCCTTATTATAGTGCCATATCGAACCGCTAACCTCGCGTGACTTGAATTTAAACCTGATCTAAATTGTATAACGTAATACATTACATGTATTGATATAAATGTAGAGTATTGTTTGTATTTAAGCAAAGCATTTATGAATTCAATTGATGGATTTGGAACAGATTCTAAACAAGAGAGAAATGGCTTGTTAAAGTTCTACATCAAAAGTTACATACATGTATATTGCTTAATCCACAAAATCTAACTGGTTTTTTTGTGAATTAAGTTTTTAATCTTTTTCAAATTAAAACAATACTAAATAAAACACTATATAGCTAATGGTACCTTATAGAAATTCATTTTAAAATTTTATTTATAAGGCCTTGAAAAATGTTTAACATATTCATCTTGATGAAAATTAATGCGAAATAGTAGTGAATGGGGTCAGATGGACTGTCAATCAGCATGCATTCAAGCTGTTGTCTGTTTTCCATCATGATGCTATTGAAATTAGTAAGTGTTTGCACGTTTTCTCGTGTATCAAACTAATTTACGAGAGATTTCATATTCTCGCAATAAAGTTAGCAATGCCTTTTTTCAAAATTTGTCTTTCTTCGTACAATCAAACTTATACAGTATCAATTGTGCTGAGGGTCGAAGTCTGTTAAATTGAGTTTATGTTTTGTCATGCTAGGAAGTTTTGACATGATGTGTTTTATTTGTACACAATGTAATTGGCTTTAATCTGCATTCAATTTTGTATCGTTTAGAAACTGTGAGATGTATAATATAGAACAAAATTCATAACAGTGTGGTCGACAGTAAAACGTTTATTAGTAATTGTACTGAAAAGTTTACCTTTAACTTGTTTGTCGTGGGCGATGATTTTATGCTCACTCAGTCTATGGGAGGCCTTCAAGTGGGGATTTAAATAATCATTTGTTACACATTTTGATACATAAAATGAAACTTTCTTTTCACATATCATTTAAGGAATTTATTTTAAATAATTGTTATACCATCACTTACAACAGTTTCATTTTTAGTAATATTAATGTCCAGAGCTGATATCAATAAATAATAATAAAAAAAAAAAAGTTTATTCATGGTAAAAAAAAACAAAAAAACTTTTAAGTTAATAGGGACCCGCGCTATTTCAGAAAATATCTTATTGATTAAGAGAACAAAAACTTCTACGTTGTGATCATTTAAGAGTGGCCTTCTATTTATTCAATGCTAACCATGTGGGCTTTGTTTTTTTATATATACCATAAATCGATTCGTTCATTCAGATATTTGTCAGTTTGCCTTGGCTCTTCAAGTCCAACACACAACTTCTCACGAAATTTGTATTTTTCTTACAAAAATTACATCCATTTGATGTATTCTTTTCATGGAGAATGAATGTTGCACCTTATTTTATTTGTTATCGTTTTTTTTTTGTGTGTATCATTGACGTATAAGACAACCTGAATCTTCTTTATTCAAATTTAAAACATACGAGATGGCAATTATGACACAAAATAACTAAATTAAACTTACAGCAGAGGAAAGATAATGAACATCGCTTTTACAGTCTTCTAAATATCGAAGACGCGTGGTCTTTTTAAAAATGATGTAAATTTACAAAGGAAACAACAAACAAAATAGTTCGAATATTTAAATTGGAAAAAGTAACGGTGTGTAAATCATAACAATTATTTTATTTCAATGAAAATCAAACTGTTGAATTTTTTCCGCTGCGAGCAAATTTTTAATTTTGGTCGCATTTTGAAAATCAATAAATCTTGTATTCTTGTTGGAAGCTGCACTGTGTAGTTTATACCCGTTTTTTTCAATGCCACACAAATCCAACACAGACAAACAAAAATGGTAGGTTCAAGAAATAATTGATGCAAACTATACTTTATTGTAGTTTTAACATGGGTAGGCATTATATTCGTGATTATTTAAATTTTTTGCCCGAGCGATATCGAAAAACTATTATAAAAAGTGTCCTAGTTCAGTGAAAATGTACGTCATACTTATTTTCTAAACAAATAAATAAACAAACATTAATTAACATACAATACTACCAAAGGTCAGAGACTCCTTACTTGTATGATTTTGTAAAAAAATGCATCTTTTTAAAACAGTCGAAAACAAAATTGTCTGTCCAATGGAAAAGTCGAAGCCCAAAAAGATGAACAGTGCATTATAGAAACATAGAAGCTGGTTGCAAAAGTTGACGACAGGATCTATTTTATAACTTGAGTATGGCCTAATACTATTTACCTGAAATAAATATATTTATAGCAATTCCCTTGATACGAAAGATCTACATGTTGCCTTGGGCTTTTTTTTTTATCTTTGGTTGGGTTTTTGTCTCAATGACAATTCAATTTTCATTCTTATCATATATATAACTGCATGTTAAAATAAGAATATGAAGTGTGATAGACAATCAGACACATTCTTTCCAGGGACCAACAGGCGTTATCAAGCTATAGGTCCCCGTATGGCCTTCGACCATTAGCAAAATACACACTTTATAGAATGAAAGCTCCAAGAGGTCTTGGGATGAAAAAAACAAACATAAAAGATGAGCGAGAAAAAAAAATAGGGATACCGCATGGAAATTGGAAAATGGTCCGCAACATTAATCTAGTCAACTCACTTAGTTGAAATTAAAGACCTGGCGAATTTTAGCCTTTTGCAATGGATGTGATGTATGTTTAAAAAAATCATGGTTTGTTTGGACATTTTTATAAATCAAGTCTTGTTTTTAAATTATTTGCAAGTAAGTTTTAAGTCATGAACAAATAATCACTCACAGAAAGACGTCAAATCCATCAACAAAAGAAAAAAATTAATAGACGACCGACAACGCACAGAATATCATGTATGTGTTCCGGACCATATGAGTATTTGGACCATACGCATATATCATGACCATAAGGGTATACTAATATGGTCCAACCATACACGTATGGTCCAAATACTCATAAGGTCCGGAACATATTTTATTTGCGATCACAAATGCACGAAGACGTCCATTTCTATGTAAATTGGGTCGATTTTTTTATATAGATAAGATGAATGCGTTTCTGTTGCCAAGTGTTTTTCACAAGTATAGTAGCAGTATAGCAGAACGGTTTAAGTGTCCTATATACACCAAATGATACATTTTGCCAATACAATAACGTAAATGCATGTAAATTTCACAAGGTTTAATCCAAATAGCTTTCATACTATCCAATAACTTTCAAGTACGAAAAAGACAGGGCAGAAGTATATTTTGTCTTTATGTTTCGTATTTGCACAACTTTTGAAAGTGGATTATGCATTCGTTCTAAAATAAAATTAGACCAGATAAAAGTTAAAAGATTACATAACTCGACAATCGCAATTGTTAAATCCGAAAAAGATAATCAATCAATACATGCATTTAGTAAGTCATTCTTTTTTCTGAAAGAACATGGCTTTGCGATATCTTATTATGAAAATTGATTGTCGAAACATAACAAAATTAATTAATAATTAATCAATATAAATCAAAACACAAATTCCTGATTAGTATTTCGAATTATTTTATATAGGCGTTGAGAACCTTTGGTGACCCCACGGTTTAAATGTCTATACTACGGACGTCGTGAGCAATGGGCGTTATAGACGAACGTTCACCTAATCTGTCCCAGTCAATGGGATATTAAAGTGCGCCAATCAATGTCCATAGCCACACTGTTATGAATTCGATACTATCTACTTTGTGTTGTTTTGGTTTTTTACTGTTGTTGTAATGGTGCTTTGTGTCGATCGGATCATTATAGCTCTTTTAAACTGGTTTCTACATATTTGATCAGATGTAGTACTGTTTCACGACTGTTCCACGTAATTACAAATGGGTTGAAAGCTTGTAAACATGTTAACTATGTCTGAGTTCAAAAGCAGACAACTCTTACTGGACAACATATAATCGTATAGCAAAATGAATTTGTAGCCTGATATTTGAAGTTCTCATCTAATCAGATTAAAACGATGTATTAGTTCAATCCTTTTAACAAAAATCTCTATTATAAAACATTTTGATACCTAGTTCCTCTCCATATAGAAGGATCTAAAGTTACAATCTTCATGATTTGATCTAAATATGCCAATTGGTTATTTGATTTTCAAGTACAGTTATTTATAACTCTAATATGCAACTGCTTTTCTATATCTACCTTTACTAAACCCTTTCACATAAAAAAGACCTATATTGTATAACATCCCGAAGAAAAGGAGAGATACAAATCTGGTACCTTTGCATAAGAAATATCTGCAATTTATAAAAAGTTTTTCGAGAAATAATGGAACGTACGATCATTGTAAATCAACTGTGCTTTAACTGCAGATAAATGCGAAAATAGGCATATTTTTTAAATCGGTTATCTGATTTAATTAGAATGAAATTCAAATTGTTATTTAATCTATAGAGTGTAAACATTTTATCCAGAACAAACGACGCATGAAACCATAACATTATCATGAAATGGAGGACAACTAAGTGATCCACATTTGGCTTGTACACCTACAAAAAGCTTTCCGTTATGGTCAGTGGATCCTTTTTCAAGAACTTCAGGATTCATATCCATGCAAACATACTGTGACCCGGTATGATGGTTATAATGCCCACTAGCTAACCGTCCATTGTATTCTATTTTCCATAATCCTGAACACGACGTTTTTCCAGGTATCATAAGAATAGACGATGAATGTTTTGCTCTGCATACAGCACACGGAACATCGTTACCGTCCAAGTTTTCGGCAAAGTAATTATCTTGATATTCAGCCCCGTATAAAAAATCCTTGTAAAAAGGATTTTTTTTAAGATCTTCATTTATCACATCCGGGTTGTGAGGGAGGCAAAGAGTGATCACTGCAGATCCGGAATAGTCATACCAAGCACCACCTGCAATTCCTTAAAAATAAAGCAAAACAGACAGTTATGTGTAAAGATATTTGTTTATGACATATTTGCATGTCAGTTAAATATAATTGATAAGACTAATCTAAATAGAACAAAGATTAAAGAAAGGGTTATTTGGGGTCATTACGTCACGTCTACTGTTCATTGTGTTGTTGTGGTACTTCGTTGTTTATTTTTCTACAAAAAGCGACATGAAAAGTCCCACGTTCAAAACCTCATTCCATATGAATTTTATTAGCCCTCTATGGACCCAGAGGGGTAATTAGCGGACAATATAACTTATAATAACAAAACAGATGGTGATCCCCGAAAATAATAGTTGAACGGAAAAAGAACTGAAAAGTAGATTTCATAATTAGAAAATCAAAATCTTATTATATTAAAAGTGAATAGCTCGAATTGATATAAGGTACCTAATTATCATTGGTGTCATATGCCTGTACCTAGTCAGGAATACGACAGTTACTATCAATTCGTATTATGTGTTTGAACTCTTAATTTTGCCATTTGATAAGGGACTTTCCTTTCTGAATTTTCCTAGGAGTTCCGTATTTTTCGATCTTACTTTTTTGGGTATAAAACCCATAAGATTCATATCGATTTTTTCAAAACGTTCTTATACATAGTTTGATATCTTATGCATTATGTCTATTTCAACATGTAATTTTCAAAGAGACCACAGTGACATCGTCATAGACATGACTGCACTTTAGATTGCACTTAGTAAAAATAGCTGTTCACAAACCATGGTTTTTGGGCGATATATACTATTATCAGATATTTTGTTTTTTTTACTTAACTTTCTCATAGAAACATTATTTGGGAATTTTACCAGTATATACATGTGTACACATGGTTGCAGCGAATATTGGAATGGTACAGAAGTACAGAATTTTATCATTTATTAAAACTCTAAAAAGAACTTGGCACATATTTTTTTTTGAATATGCCGCACAATACCTTTCAGTACAATAGTAGTGCATATAAACTTTATATTCAATAATTTTTCCCCCGAAACTTCAAAGTAAAAGAGGCACAGTTTTAGTCGTGTTGTTTTAAATTTTTTAGTCGTAAAGAGAACATATTGTTTCTATGAGTTATTGCATTGTATATAGAAATAGTAGTGCAACCTCAAAATGCTTTAGAGTGAATAGTGTACGTGTATCAAAATACGAAGTAATAAATAAAATGGATTCAAATGAAAAACTTGATTAAGAAAGGAAACAGGTAGTTTTCACTTCAAGTAAAACATAAAGTTACACAAAAATTGGGGAGGATATGTGTTCCGGAAAAATGCTATTTTTGTTGACACTTTGTATAGAGCTACAGTTAGATAAGTGCTGATTTTACATACTAATTGTAAAATTGACCTTAGATATGTATCTCCTCAATAAAGTTTCCAGAGTGTAGCAAAACTATGTTATGATATTGTTATCATTATATTTATTCATGTTGGCCTATTTTGTTTTGTGTGGCCTGATAGTTGTTTACAAAACAATCTAAAGACTTATAACTGTGCAGGTAAGAAATCACTGGAACAATAATAGATACTGATGGAATGACTGGAACTTTCAATTCGACTTACATAACGATTCCAGAATGATCATAATACAAGATGCGTTTTTTAAACTTCTTACATTGTTCTAGAAACTTCCGTTCTACAGTTTTCTAGGACTTTCCCTTCTACGGTGTTCTAGAGATTTCCGTTAAAACCTTTTTATATACAGACACTAAAGTTAATCTGTCAGACATAGACATCGATAAACATTAATATTCTCAGCAATTGGATTTAGACTTTTATATTACAAACAACAGCATACTAGATTGTGACCTATTGGACGTAAAATTCCGATTGGGTTCCCGAGAAGATTTCAGGATAAAGAAAAGATAAAAGATTGGACTCATATTTTGACAGTTAAGTTGACACTAATATTGTGTAATACTTCTTGTAAACTTTTGTATAATAAATATTGTAAAATTTTATTATTGATTTGTGTCTTTTGTTGGCTACAATTTAGAGGTGATTCTGGCCGTAACAACTATAAGTCTTCTATAATTCAATAAATGAATTCCAATCAAACAATACAGGAAACTCTTTTAAACTTTAACAATTCGCAGAAATATACACCGTTCTTGTGATACAAATACGCAGCTCAACGCTAAAATGAAAGACGTTATAGATGGAAACCATTTAAACCAATATTGAGAATATAACTTACAGAAGAAAATTTTAGATAAGTCAACAAAAGAATCGATACACAAGTTTGAACTCAAATTTATTTTGCAGTACTGTAAATGTATAGTCTGCACATAAATTCGAAGATAAAAATCAAGTATTTAAATATCTGCAGAGGCATTCAAAATTTCAAGCAGACCATGCTTAAGTTATAAATGTTAAGTTTTAATAAAGATTTTTGAATATTTTGGTAGAAAATTTGATTTCCGAATTTTTATTTTTATTTAATCCCGATTTTTCCAATGGTTTTTGTAAATAAATAACACTCTGCAAAAATTAGACTAAATGGGCAATAATTTATTTTGACATAGTGTATCAAATTTCACGTGAAACTATTAACGAAGTGTCAAGGTCAAACAATGACAAATTTTCTATTTTAGAAAATACCTGTGCAAGTCAGGAATGTGCTATTTGTTCCTTTTGTTGTATGTGTTTCAATCTACAGTCAAATAAGCTCTACCATTATTGGGAGGCCAACCAAACGACAAAAAAAAATACCAAACTACAGCTAAAAACAATTAAAAAGCTATATAACCAAAAAAAAAGGAACACAAAAAATGTCATGTTCGATTCTTCCTATAGTTTATCATCGTGGGCCGAAAGTCCACCAGCAGTGTTTGGGTCTATAATAACTCTAACGAGAAGCCTACATCTTCAAAATATAACTAAAATTCTGAACTCCGAGGAAAAGTAACCAAAATACCAAATTCCACGGAAAATGTCACTAAAATATCGAACTCCAAAAGAAAAAATAACTAAAATACCGAACTTCAAGGAATACGTATATATATATCAAAACGGAAAATTCGTTATCTTATTGCAAACTTACAGGCTCATACATATCGAACGAATGAAAAACAACTGTCATATTCCTGACACGATATACGCAATTCCTTATTTATAAAACTATGGGTTAATCCTTGTTTAATCGTTAGCCATTTCTCTCATTGTATGACAGTTATATAGAATACCATTATACTGATAACGATGTGAGAGCAAAACAAAGAAACATAAAAATGTAAAACATTGGAACACGTTATAAATGAGTATGTTCATCTACTACCTGTGTATACAAGTTCGGTTTCATTTCCTGAACAATCCTTCCGACCCCAGCGAGTATAGACAGACCCAGCAAACTCTGAAAACAAACATAATTATATAAATATAACGACCATGCAAATAGAAGGCAATCAATTGGTGTTAACTATTATATCAAATTAAAACATAAGTCAACACATCACCTCAGAGAATTCAAATCATGATACGTAAAAAACACATGAGAATTCATAGCACAAAACTTCAATGTAAAATCTCAATTAGTGTTTGGTTGTGATGATATCGACGTAAATGTTAATCTTTTTTTTTTAAGTAATGTTAACAACGTAGACTTTTTTTTTGCCCGATATGTTATAGAGTAAATGTATTAATAGTCTTATTAGCTGTACATGTTTATCGTGTTGCTTTGATTTCTGCAGCTTAGATGCCAATTGTCCCAATCAATATATCATTATTCACGATCTCTCAATATTGTTATGTATTAATGTTTAAAAATAGTAAGTATTGAGATGAAAATATACCAGACTAGTAATCAACACTTGTGTGTTGACATGCAGTAAATTTAATTTGTTCAACTGGCACAAGTTTTTGATTTTTTTTTTTTGTTTGATTTTTTTTAACGATCGTAAAATCTTCGTATCCAATTGATCGTCTCTCTCACTTTTTTTTATTTGAGCGCCGATAATTAATTTGTTGTAGACGAAACGCTTGTCTGACATACCAAACAATCAGCCTTTTTCAATTTTGATAACTTAATATCCGATACAAAAATTTGAGTCCTGTACATGTATTTCAAGGTACATTAGTGATTTTATCCAGTTGAGAAAAAGTAAAAACAAATAAGTACGTCCGAAGTTGTCAAACTAAATTCGAGACCTGCTTGATATAAAATTATACATATTTAAAGTAATCGCTGGTTCTGTGATTTTGATAACAACTTCCCTAAAGTAAAAATTATACTGATCTAATTAAGAAAGCGCCTATGCTCCTTTTTGGAATTCACTCAAGTGTCTAACACAATGCATATAAACATCACTGCAGGCCACCATTCTTTAAGGAGAAACGTATCAACGATGTGACGAAAAACCCGTCTCGACGCATTTTATTTATATAATTTGAGTTTTCTCTTGACTGAAGGTATATGTGTTAGGGAAATAATTAAAATAGTTTCAAAAATTGATTTTCTTTTTTCTTTTTAATTTGAATTCTAAAATAAATATGATACTATCAAAATTCTAGACATAAATATCTGATAAACTTTGAAGTTTCGTTTCGAGTTGATAAATCCTTGTTGTCTTCTGTTGTGATTCGGTCTTCATTGATAGTATTTCAGATTTCATAGTCTGAATTTCAAGTTCCAATTGATTGAATCTGTTTGCAACAACATCGGGATCATTCAATAGAAGTCTCTTTTTATTTTGATTTGTACAATGTACAGTTGATAAAAATAGAGAACATATCAAAAACAAAGTGAACTGAGACATTTGTAAATGTTACTACTGGGTCATGTCTTATCAGTTTGTGGGAAATAATTGTTAGTTCATTCGTACAAGTCTTCTCCCACTCTTGTTTGGCCATTTGATAAGGAAATTACCGTTTTTATTTATTTTCTTATTATTTGTTTGAATTGGATTCAAGTTTTGTAATCAAAATATTGATGAACGTTGTCTCGTTGAAAAATGTACATTCATATGCAACACGTCTTATAAGAAGGCCCTTTTGTTCATGATACATCATCGACTGAAAATAATATATAGAATGGACACAACCCGACGAAATAGCAAAACACACCCAAGGCCAACAATGGATCTTCAACGAACTGGTAAAATCCTGCACTAAGATGATACTTTTGCCTGCAACTGTCCCGGACACAATAATGAATATCATTGTCGAAGGCCGTACGATTTTTAATTGCACTTTATTTGAATTTTGGTTGTAAACTTCTTTCTTTCTATATACATGATATAGTTCAGAGGAATGGACGTCACACTTAACTTCAAAACATACAAATGAACCAAAGTTTTTAAAAAAAAAAACACACAAGACTTACTAGGCTCGAGGTTCCTGACTTAAGACAAACATAACATTTCGGCATGGTCAAACATGTTTTTTGAGTTTTCAACTTGCCCCTTTATCTCTAGCTAATCTTGTATAAACAAATACACATCAATACGTACAGTCATATTTAGTCCGAGTTCGATGTTAAAATCAGTAAAAGAATAAACTAAGTATGTTATGACGATCCCTTATACGAGGACTACTCGCTACTACTAACATGCCACCTCCATGTGTCAATTAAATTGTGTGAAAGATAAGTCGTCATGATATGAAAACGTTCTTTTAAGGTTGGCTTTGAGAATTTGTCTAGATGTTACATGAATAATTTGGTTTAGTATTGGTGTTTCTTCAAAAACTCTCATCAGTTCAAAATTAAAACACTAGTAAATCCAAACATGATGTAAATTGATAATAAAGACAATGCAAATGGGGAATGTGTCAAAGGGACAACATTACCCATTTCACTAGAACCAAACACAACCGAACTCATCCAATGTGTTTTCAACACAGGGAGGAAATCTTGCAATATTCACAGTGGGACTTCATCTGACCCCGTTACAAAAATGTGTAATATATTTGCTGTTCATTGAAAATGGAAGTCATACTTAACTCAAAAACATATTGAGTGATATGCAATTGAAAAAAAACAACATACAACTTTAGACTAACAAAGACCGGCGACTCTTTTCACAAAACAAAATCTTAACACTTAAAATACCCATAAGTCATACACATTTCAGGATAACTTACGATCAGTTTGACTGTAAGATGTTTGTGAAAAGTGTCACAGAGGCTCCTGACTTGGGACAGGTGCAAAAATGCGTCGGGGTTTTAAACATGTTAAGTAAAATCTCAACCCTTCCCTTTATTTTAAGTGAAATGTTTAATTGATTATCATCGCAATCTTAATATCTTAAACACACAAGTGCAGCATCGGAACAGATACTATTTACAAGAATTTATAGTCGTGAGGGCTAACAGTTCATGAACATTCAATTCGTTTTACCAAAAAGGTCATTTGGGACAGGTTACACAGGTTAAACAGGTATACTACATTTGAAATCAACGTGTCTATTGTAGGAGAATGTCTAATGATAAGAAAACTCTTTTAATCTTACTTCTGTAAGACTCCGTTCTTTTTGCATGCATATAAATAGAAATAAAGTATAATTCTTTGTCTGCCAGATTTGGCGTGTACACTACCATGAATTTACTCACGTTTCTTATTTGGTATATTTCTACCCTCGTACATATCAGTACTGTTAGGAAAGACTAAATAATTATAATGTTATACTTTCTACGAATTCAGTAATGATTTCGACAGTACTGTTTCAGTACTGATTTTGTCAGTACTGTGTCAGTTCTGATTTATTCAGTACTGAAACAGTACTGATTTTTTCAGAACTGTTACAGTATTGATTTTGTCAGCACTGTATCAGTATTGTTTTCCTCAGTACTGTTTAATGACTGATTTTGTCGGTACTGTTTCAGTACTGATTTAATCAGTAATGTTTCAGTAGATTTCATTAGTACTGTTTTTGTACTGATTTGTTCGTCTACTGTTTTAATTAAATATGTTTAGTGTTTTTATTTTTTATACATATCAAAAATATATGTTTATTTATTTAAAGCTGTATTAGTTGATTTAGTGTGTAGATATATGAAAGATGTGGTATGAGTGCCTCAATCCAAGTAACAACCTATCAAAGTAAACCGTTATAAGTCAAGGTACGGCCTTTGACACGGAGCCTTGGCTCATACCGAACAGCAAGCTATAAAGAGCCCGAAAAAATACTAGTGTAAGACTATTCAAACGGGATAACCAACGGTCTAATCTACATAAAAACGAAAAACATTGATGAACCATTTAAACAGACGACAACCACTGAACATCAGATTTCTGACTTTAGACAGGTGTTTTTTTTAATGTAAAAAAAGTAAAATCACAAAAATACTGAACTCAGAGGAAAATCCAATCGGAAAGTCCATAATAGCATGGCAAAATCAAATAACAAAACACATCAAAAACGAATGGACAAGAACTGTAATATTCCTGACTTGGTACAGGCATTTTCAAATGTAGGAAATGGTGGATTAAACCTGGTTTATAGCGCTAACCCTCTCACTTTGATGACAGTCTCATCAAATTATCAAAATGCATATTGTTCTTATATGTTGTATCTTGTGTAGACATCTCAGTTTCAGCGTTGGCCTCTATCAACGGAGAAATTTGGACACATGCGATTATGTTTGAGTACAATTGGTACGAAAATATAGTTTGATATTTCTGTGGCAATCTAGCTAGTATCCAACTTGTCGTTTTTCTCTTCGACTATTTCGCCTTGCCGAGCAGAATTTTTTACCGAGGCGACGTGAACATAATCAATGCGACGTGACAATTACTAAAGAAAAATATCAAGCTTACTTTCGTCATTCAAAAAACTATTGAAGTGTAGGAAAAAAACAACAGAAATGAGCAAGATAGGCAGTTTACAAGATTTTCTCGAGGGAATTGCTTACCTTTAGGAGCACCTGGATTCACTTCCGCTTTTTAGTGGAGTTCGTGTTGTTTTTATATATTTTTTAAACTATAGCTGTTGTAACTGCCCTTTGTTCATATGATTCTTTTTTAACTCCTTGATTCTAATTGTGACTGTCTTTCTGTGTATACAAAACTGGAATTTCTTATATTTTTCATAACTATTGGCATTGTTTTAATATAATAATCTTTAATGTCATATACTAATATGAAGATGTGACACAAATCGCAATCATTTTCATGCCCCTTAATTATTGTATGAATTGCCTTTTAAGATTCATAAATAAAACAATCAAAGAAACACTTATGTTTGCTTGTATCAGGTTTTGTTGCTCTTTCCTTGTCATCTTTTCTTTGGAATACTTCGTAAAATGTCGGTTTCCTGGCGCTTTCCTCAATTCAGTCCCGCATATGATGTGTCTTGCTACATGTAGAGTGGTAATTCCAGAAGACACTTTAATTCTAATATGAGCTCATTATAAGCATCCATCTTTAATGTTTTGGTACTTTTACGAAACTCAGGATTAAATGGTTCATGATTAAATATTGTTTTTCCTGATGAGTGCCATATTAATACTTCCTTCTGTACATAGGTCTTGAGTTTTCACATCGAACGTTTCCGTTTCAGCTCCTGTCTCCTATCAGGCTATGCTGTTAATCATTCTGGGGAAAGACAATGAAATAACTTTATAAGACGGTTAGCGCTATAAAACCAGGTTTAATCCACCATTTTCTACATTTGAAAATGCCTGTACCAAGTCAGGAATAAGACAGTTTTCGTCCATTCGTTTTTGATGTATTTTGTTATTTGATTTTGCATTGTGATTATGGACTTTCCGAATTGATTTTCCTGTAAGCTCAGTATTTTTGTGATTTTTATGAAGGTTGTTTTAAACTTTATTATGTTTCTTTATTTCTGTGGTATATAATTTCTTTATGTATAAAGAAAAAGAATGCACAACTATGAAAGGGAATGGTCATCAAAATGTACTTAATACTTTATATACTACCGGAAGTCCAATTAAGGTAGCACAATACAAAGATTTTTTTACTTCCAATCACTAACCTTTGAAATGCTGTAACTTTCTTATGAATGCATAGAAAATTAAAAAAAAGAGGTATACATGGTATATATGGATAGATAAAAGATTAATCTTTTAAATAAATGCAATATTTTTATTATGCAATCATTATGTAATCAATTATTATGTAATTAGTGGCAAAATCTGGGTAAGTTCACTTGAATGAATTTAGCTCTATCATCTCTTTAACTATACAGAAAATTTTAACGAAATCTTAATCAACACATCAAGGGCTTCAAAAGTGTGTCTCAGATTGTCTCTATGGTATTCCATTCTCTCATAAATCGGTAATTAGTGTAAACATCCTAACCACATAAAAGAGATAATTTTTAATTAGGTGTAAAATTTGTTCTATACATTCTATCTGAAATCTGAGACACCCTTTTGTAGATAATGGCCATAGGAACAACATATAATAAAATCAACCCTCTAGGGATACCTATGCAGAAGCTAATTTCATTTGAAAGTGGAAATTTGCTGAAAAATATTTTAGACACAGTTAACATTATAATTGGTTACATAATTGTTGCTTAATACTAACATGGCATTAATTTGAAAGAGTTATCTGTTAGCTATCCAAAAGTACCACTTTTATAAATTTTCAAGCATTATTAAGAAAGTTACAGCATTTTGAAACTTGGAAGTTGGAGTTATAAAATCTTTGTATTGTGCTACCTTAATATAGACGTCTGATACTACATGTTTATACATAATCAATCAAAGTTGAAATTTATTCCCACATAAATAAAACAGGAAAATATGATAATTAATTCATCATTCCCAAAGTATTGGTGTTTGCCAGTGACAAGTATGTCATGCACGTGTAGCTTTAAGCATTAGTCTATTTATGTGAGCTTTATGATAAGATTCGTGAAACAACAACAAAATGACATTTTAATATACTCATCACATTATACAAAAGTATATTAATGTTTAATGGATTGAAGTGAAAATTCGATTTAATTGATAATTGAAAGTACATATGTAGCGCTCAGGAACGGATCAGATTCCCTAAAACGTGTCCATGTGACGTCATTGATCTGATAAAAATGTCAAGTTATAACGAGGGCGCCAAAATGTGTTGTGTTTATGAACGTCCAATTGTATAGAACCTACTTCTGCGGGAAGCCGGTCGTGCAATACCCCCATAGACATACATTTTATAAAAAGACATCACCGAATAATATAAGAACAATAGATTTTATTTAATATTAAGGAGGCTCGCGGGTATAAGATTTTCAGAAAAAAATTTAACACATTTATTTTTCATTTCAAGTTTTATTTATTACCTTCAATAGTTGTTACTTTATCATATGGTACAAAAATCATTCCAAAATATCAATTCGTTTTGGCCCCAGGTGACTTTTAAAATGTAGATATTATTGAAAAAGCTCCAAATTATCTCCCTTTGGTGCCAAAAATGCCATTTTTTGGCATGAAAATTGAAATATCTTTTTTAACTCATCGGTGAACTATATTTTTTATTGTTCTTTTCGAATAAGCTGTTAGTACTTAAACTAAATAATTGTAAAATTTAAGCGATTTCTGTAATTTAGTTCTTTTTTATATTACCGCTGTTTCCCCTATTAGTTCAACAGAAAAAAAGTACATTTACAAAAATGTATGCTTCTTTTGGAGGCAGATTGTGAGCGTAAATGAACGGTGATCCTATTTTTTTTTATTTCATTTTTCTATTCAGTATAAGTTAAAGCTCATTTATAGAAAAATACAGCGAAATCCTAAATTTAAAAAAAAATTGATTTAAACCCGCGAGCCCCCTTAAAAGAAATTTTACAAAACTAATTACACGCAATACGTATGTCATTTTTTTTTAAATCTAAATGCGCATGACATATTTGCCATTGAACATTAAGCAATAACAGTCAATAGTTAATTATGTGTTGTTGCAAATTTAGCCTGCAATTGTGTTTATTATGGAATAACTGATGTGGAACAAACTATATTATTATACTTCATGTCAAAATGCCAATGCTAATACGAGGGTGTTAATTTACTCTATTACCCTTCGTGAGGACGCTTGATCAAGTGTGCGCTTTATAAATACGACTCTATCCTATGACAAATACTTTATTATCCTTCACGGAGACGCTTGATCAAGTGTGCGCTTTATTAAAAATACGACTCTATCCTATTGCAAATACTCTATTACCCTTCACGGAGACGCTTGATCAAGTGTACGCTTTGTTAAATACGGATGGTTATTATGTACAAGACGTCATAGTTTATTACTTTGAATTTGAAATTTAATCGACAGTAATAACAGAACATTCAGTATAATAAATTAAATCACACATATCTGAGAGGGTGATAGATCAGCTTGTTACCCCTCGAAAAGACGTTGTCAACCTTGGCTTCCCCTCAGTTGACAATGTTTTCTCGGGGTAACAATCTGCTCTATCACCTTCTGAGCTATGTGTTATTTATATAATACATTAAAACTATGAAATTATTACGTAAGTATTTCTGTATTGGCCTTGTTATTGGTCCGAGGCTTGCTGTATTGGCCTGAGGCATATATTTTGACAGTGAAGCACCGGAGAAAAAAATTACAATATAACATGTATTAGTTTTTTTTAATTGTGAAGTATCTCCATTTGAACTTTAAACAATTGTAATTATATTGATAAAAAAAATCATAGAACTGCTTCAAATAAAAATAAGTGTTTTTTATCTGTGTCTGCAAGCAGAAGTCACTGTGCACAAAGTAGCATATCTTTGACATTTGTCTATACGGATTACTACACCTTTCCTCAAGGTATCTGCTTAAGACTGCTTTTATAATCCAACGAAGCAATACGGATACTATCGTATCCCATACCATTACTATTGAATTGCCGTAACCGTTTTTGACTTCATAGTGTATTATTGCTACCAATTTGGTGGTATGACGGGGTTTTGAAATATTCTGGCGGGGAGATATGAACAAAAAAAGAAACCAAGATTGCTTGTAAATGAAAAAAAGCACTGGCTACGGTTACATTTAGATGTAACAATAATAAAAAAGAAATGTTATTGTCCTACGTCAGAAATCTGATGTTCATGAGTTAAATAATGTTGCGTTATTAAAAAAACATGCAAAACTATGCTATTTGGTATGTTTAAGTCAAAAGACATGAACATATATCAAAATGTATCAAAATAACACTTGCTTATGATAGATATGAATGTTTTGTGATACACTGTATACAATATATTACAGTATGAAATGTTATAAAAACATCCTTAATGTTTTCTTAAACCCTTGGATATAGCCAGAATCAACTCTTATTTTTTTACTATAATAAATCCTTTCAGACCTGAAATAGGACTATTATACATACATATACGATTTGTTATTAGAACTTATCACTTTTTATTGCATTTTGATGCATTCAAACATTTTTTTAATTATTTGAGAGGTGTATGTTGGTTTTATAATAAAAAAAAATCACCAAAAAGGAAAGTCTCAAGCTATTTCATAAATGAAAATAGTGTCCAAGGTGTACCCTTGGAAAAATCATTTTTTTCAAAACATTTCCATAACTTTGAATTATGAAATATATTGATTATAGAAACATGCACCAGTAACAACATTTAGAATAGGGGAATGGAGCACTTATCTCGATACTGAATCCTAAAATACACCTTAAATCATTGGTGTTACTGTCAAAGGTGAGACCATTTTGATAAAATAAGACCATTGACCAGTCTAGTAACACCACTGAATATAAATGGGGAATGTGTCAAATCAGCATTGTTTTGTGTTTTTTTCATGTTTAACAAGCGAAACATCGTCTTATTTATGAAAGACAATACTTATTTAACAATGTTTTAACAATGTCATGTATTACATATACAAAGTTTTCATGAACTGATGTATGCTGGTAACAGCAATGACACTATTTAGTTTAGTTTAAACATATTTTATTTGCAAAAGTAGTAAAAGGGATTAAACACAAGTTATAACAACATTAGAGAAGTCCTCTCCCAATATAAATATAAACACAAAGTACATAAGATAATGACGAAAAAACATAGTAGGAATGCATGTAATAATACTACAAACAAAAATTGGAAATAAAAAGAAAAAAAAACAATCTAATAAAGAATAATAATGAATAAACTGGACTGGAGTGAAGGGTTGTAAAGTAGAAATTTAGAATGTTAATTGATTGTTTTAAATCTTTGTGTTATTCTGATATAAGATTGTACGGACTCAAAAATATCTTTGTTTTGCTGAAAAGAAAGGTCACCGTCACCAGCTAATAGAAGCGCTCAATGGATATAGCATATCTTTCTAATTTTGAAAACAGTATTTCTCTTGCTTCGTTGTGAAAAGCGCACTCTAAAAAATAGTGTATACTATCCTCAACAGGGTGGCAACAGCTGCATGCGTGAATATAAGGTAAAATGATTGAAACATTTTGCATTATCTAACACAACTGGCAGCACATGCCATGGTGCTACTGAAGCAGTAAATGTTCGCTCTCGACTTTCACGCAAAATTAAAGGATTTAGTTTACATTTGAATCAATTGAAACATTCTTCATACCAAGAGACAAACCCAATATGCATATGGTCAGGAGTCAAAAAAGTCATAGTCTGAGCAAGAGTCAAAACCATAAAGCAGCTTTTGAGGAAAAGGTTAAACGTTACTTGCATTGCAAGTCACCACAATTGCCTTCAACTCTCGCAATATTACAAAGTTATAACTCAATTGAACGCTACTTGTATTGCAGGTCACTACAATTGCCTTCCACATAGAACACAACCTCTTGCAACATTACAAAGTTATAACTCAATGGAACGGTACTTGTATTGCAGGTCACTACAATTGCCTTCCACATAGAACATAAACTCTCGCTCCACTGCCAAGTTATAACTCAACTGAACGGTACTTGTATTTCAGGTCAGTACAATTTCCTTCCACATAGAACATAAACTCTCGCAAAATTGAAAAGTTATAACTCAATTGAACAGTTCTTATATTGCAGGTCACTACAATTGCTTTCCACATAGAACATAAACTCTCGCAACATTGCAAAGTTATAACTCAATCGAACGGTTCTTGTATTGCAGGTCACTTCAATTGCCTTCCACATAGGACATAAACTCTCGCAACATTGCAAAGTTATAACTCAATTGAACGGTACTTGTATTGCAGGCCACTACAATTACCTTCCACATAGAACATAAACTCTCGCAAAATTGCAAAGTTATAACTCAATTGAACAGTTCTTGTATTGCAGGTCACTACAATTGCTTTCCACATAGAACATAAACTCTCACAACATTGCAAAGTTATAACCGTTGGTAATGTATGTGTTATTTTGGTCTCTGGTGGACAATTGTCTCATTTGCAATCATACCAGAGACGGATTAGGGGGGCAGGGAGCCCCCCCCCCCCTTTTCTGAGAAAAATTTGGTTGCTTATATATACTGAAGCGTGACCGGAGCGGGCCACCCTCTTAGACAGTGAGTGAGACTCTACTTATGAAAATTGCTGGATCCGCCACTGCTTACCACATCTTCTTTTTTATATTTTACAAAAGTTCGAGTAGGATTCTTTGCAACGATTATCTTACTACTGTTAATTGAGAATCGAGTCATGCAGTTATGTCAATAAATCAAAACGGTTAGATTAGACATTAAAACACTAAAAACTAGATTTTACCATTAATTTCTTACCTAACCATCTGATAGTACTATACATGGTAAACTGATGGAAACATAGATAGTCAGGAAATTGAATACTTTCAATAGTACGACCAGAACAATACAAGACAGAGTTGTAAACAAAAAATACGAATTTGTAATCACAATACACAAACAAGGAACCGTAGTTTTCATTCATTTATTCATCTTAAATGTACGCTTAGGGTAAACAATGAAAATAAACACTGTATATTTATATAAACGACCAATCTTGTAAGAAACATAAATCAAACCATACAAATAGTAAATCCAGGTTCTAGCTCATATACCATCTTGCATTTTAAAATCCGATATCATGCAGGATTTCTCATAAAATGTGTTTCTCTCCGACCTAATTTTTATGTTTTTTCTGCTATTTAAAATCAAAGTTGTGGAACATATTTATCATAATTATATGATAATTAATGTAATTAGTGTCTCCTCCATGACAGTCCTGAACATTAAAACTATTATGAAATAAACGACAATGCTTTATTGTTAGTGTTTGGTACAGATTGGCTGTCACTTAACAACACATGTGAATTAACATAGAATCCTATAGGAAAACAGAGAACCCTTTTATTTCAGTGAACACTGTAAAGAAAAACCAACAACCAAACATACTACCCATACTGATCCGTGTCCACACTTGTAATACAAAGTGAAATACAGTCAATCTATCTTTTTTGTGGTCCCAGCTAGATGTGGTCAACAATTAACTTTCTGATAAATGGAATATTATATTTATGGTGTGACCTAATTTATTTCTGAGTAACCAAAAAAATACTACTGTCTGATAAAGAACAACAAGTTGTTTAACAAAAAAAAAAAAACAATACGTGAAAGTTAGAAAGTTTTAATACTAATTATTTATAGGCTACTTGCCCATTCCCGTTATTGACCCTGACAAGTGTAATTAGAGATCCCTTTTATAGCTGTCTCCCTTATGAGAGACATCATTTTTTTTTATTTACAATGGAGAGCCAGCAGAAAGAGCAAATTTACATGTGCGTAATGTGAGTAATCTTTAAGGTTTTTAAATCTTATAATTACATTAATTTGTTGTTCAGCTAAATACTTTTGACATCAGAAATTATTTTTAATGAAAAATTAGTTAAACCGACTATATTCACTTTCAATTCATCATTCTTTGCATTGGAAAATGCCTATTTTGTCCGGTATGGTACCAGTCGACGATTGACAAAGGGAAGTAATTTGCCTAAAAAGTGTGAAATAACAGAATCAAATCGGTAATTGGCAAATGGACTATTCAGCTGAATAAGAAATTATATCTCAGTGTTTTCTTAGCCATGTGTGTGGAGAATTATATTTTGTTTTTAATTTTAAATCATGAGAAATTTTGGAATGTTGAGAGGGATGTTACACATAAAGCGAGTAGAAAAAAAAGATTCACAGACGTATCACTTCTCAAAGAATAATGAGGGCCTTGAAAGGGTATTGGGAGCATAGGAGAGAGGGGCGGGAGCAGGGCGGGAGGTGCGAAAGAGGGAGGGAAGGGCGGTATAAAGGAGAAAAGGGGCAGGAGAAAGGAGAAAAGGGATAAAAAAAAAAAGATAAAAAAATGTATATTAAAATAATTAAAATTTAGCAGGAAACAACATTTAATAAATAAGTTAATCAAAAGATTCAAGAAAGTGCTAATAAAAGTAAAATAACAAAAGAAAACGACTCTCAGGAAATCTAAAAAAGGGAAAGTTCTAAATCTAACTGCAAAATCAAACAAATGGATCACAACTGTTATATTCCGTATAGGTACAGGCAATTTCTTAGGTAGACAATGGTGGATTGGACCTGGTTTTATGGCTAGCCAAACCTCTCACTTGTATGAAAGTCGCAGAAAATTCCTCAAAATGGCATAGTAATGAAAGAAATATTCCGAACCTCGTCACTTATTCATTACGATCTCTTATATATGGAGAAAGACTAAAAACTAACAATTTTCAGGATTTTATTTTGAGCCCGTGCATGTATCTAGGCCTATAGAGACACATGTCACTGTCCTTGTTTTTTATAGATAAATTGCATCAAAGTTGACCGATATGCATATACATTGTTATTTGGCAGAAAAAGAAGGACATTACCTAATATTATACAGTAACGTGTTTTTTTTTCTTTCTGAGAGGTATTGAAAAAAATATGTAACTGGATCTGAATGGTGTTTGTTATTTTGTTTTCATTTCCCCTGTCTGGTTTCGTAAATTTCCTATTAATTCTACTGATTTGATTTTCTTTCCAACTAACAGGGTGCACATTCAGCTTCATTTTTTTTTTTAGTAAACAGTGATTTTCAAGTAAAATTTGAATTGATTGATTTGAGGTTGCAAAATGTCCAGTGTCAAATATTTCAGGCATGTTCAGGACGATACCCACATTTCTAATGCAGCCATCAAAAAAGGTTAAAACATTCCGTCAGTTATAAAAGTGAAAGATAAAATAATACATGTTTTAATATAGTATATTCTCTGTATGATGTAAACGTTTGGGTAGTGTGCATAATTGCAGACAAACCTTGTAAACTGTAAATGTGAGTTCAACATCCTGTCATTCGTGAAAAATTATACAATAAAAAAATATCTGAGATCATACATGCATCCTCTATAAGTAAAACACTTGGTGCATTAGTGTCGGTTAGTGTATAGAAAGGTATATACTATGAAAATAAGAGCGCGGGGCTTTGCCCCAAGCTCTTATTTTCATAGTACATGTATATACCTTTCTATACACTATCCAATTTAGCACATATTTACAACTTGAGTAATCCTGTAATTAGTCTATTGATTTGTTTTGGCGGACTAGCTGTAGCTCATTTACAAAGTTTTGTAAATCTACTCACTATTATCATTGTAAGATATTGACTTCAGAATGAAAAGATTGTAGTTGCTGATGTAAGTATGTTTATTGGTATATTTGTTTAAAGCTGTGTTTTACTATACATGATAAATTTCGAAACATATAAATAGTTTGCAGTGGCAGATCCCAAAAGAGGATGGTGGAAAACACACCCATTCCTGTACACCCAAGTGTAAATTAACATGAACCAAAATGATATTAAAATGTAAGTGTTTCAGTTTGTTGCTGCATTTGTTTTGACGTTCGGAGCACCTTTATGGGTTTACCTGCATCAAAATTCCGATTATTCATTTATTGTTGGCAACTGGGTTTTATTTAACGAATCGTGTGATTGTAAATTTCAAGAAATAATTTTGGAAATACGGAATTGAAAGAAAAAATATGTAATGGGTCTGAATGATCTAATTTTATTTCATCCCAACGGGTGCGCATGAAGTGTTGACATCCCAAAATGACAGGCCTTTGTTAACTTTTTCCTCATTCCAATGTTTCTGTCCTGTGTAAACTGTGCATATACGATTACAGTGTTGGCAATCTATTTTTTTATAAGCTTCCGGAACCATATTTTCTGTACAGTCCAAAAATATTCCAAAACTGGTTACACTTGGAACATGTAGGGAAAGTTGTGCGCCAAAATAACCAAGTTTAAGGACAATTTTATTATTCTTGTTTGTTAATTCCATTCCAAAAATTTTCTGTCTGAATTTCAAAGACTGCTTGTACTGTGGATTTTTCGATAAATTATATCCCGTTTTATTTTCCAAAAGAATTTAATTTTTCTATTTTGTAAGCAACGTTTTTCGGCAACTATTTTAAAACGAATTGGTTTCTTACAAAATTGCACTTATAGTGTCACAAAAATTCCCCGTATTTTCACACATTATCCTGCGTTTCTATAGTTTGGATTTATACTTTAAAAAAAATCATCTGGAAATTGCTGGCATCAGGGTTAAGCTGGGGTTACACATTCATGATTTTAACTGCCGTCTTTGACGGGACTATTCCTGATTAAAACTGGACAAAAATCGAAAATATGGGAGGTTGCGTTGGAATGTCCCTCCTAGATGGGAATTTGTATGTGTCTGTTCACGTTGCAGGCATATTGCACCCTATCTGTCTATCAATGTATCTCTTTACAGCGCATCTCCTCCTGAACAACTGGAAGGATATTTAGGAAATATTAACACAAGAAAGTTCTAAATGTTAAAGGGGAGATACTCTTTACTTTAATATATGACATTACTAATCTTCTAAGCGAAACTCTGTCTGAATGTTTTATGAATTTTAATGAAATGTATGTCGGAAAAGGTAAGAGAGGGAGAAGGGAGAAGAGGGGAGGGAGCAGGGAGAAAATTACCCCCTGTCCAGCCCCTCAATAATAATATTCAAATCAGGGGGGACACATGTACTTTCTTCTAGATCTAGAAATAAGTAATGAGGCATTGCGAATTGGTCAGCTACCGATCTATCATCAATAGTGTTACTCTCCCGCGAGAAGCATTGAGATATCCGTAATTACTTGATCTAATTATAAACTCATTATTGAAGAGACATAACTTTTACATGTAAGATACAAAAAAAAAAGATCAATAAAGTCTTACGAGTTTAAAAAAAAAGGAATGCATTATTATTGCCTACGATGTACGTCAATGTACAGCCTGGATACTGTTTCAAATTATAAACTAATGAAGGTGGTACCTAACACTACAGGGAGATAACTCTGTAAAATCAGCTAAACGTTTAGATTACGTTGCGTTGTGAAGGGAATATTAAGCTTAATATTTGTTATGTCTATAATAGCAATATTAATTAAACTAATATGATATAGATAGATAGATATTTTTATTTTAAAGTACAACTTGGTACATATACATGAAATACAATATATTGCAGTTTTAAACATAAGCATTCAATTAACATGTATAATTATTATACCAACCAGCCTTTGGAGGCTTATAGGCCTAATTCTTGTTAGATACAATGTAGTTTCAATATATCAGTTGTGTTTAATAATTAAATGAGAAAATAAGGATGAAAGTAGCTTAACTGAAAATTTGGAGGATAAGAGTTGTCTCTCTTTGTACTATACCATTTACATTAAGGAAAAAAATAGAAATTGAAATCAAAGATAAAAGAGAATTTATCGCCTAGAATTGACTAAATTCTGACAGTTGATCTATATAAAAGTAATTTATCCCATTTGCTGTGAAAGCAAAATAGTATGTAAACACTTTGGCTAATATTTGAAAATGTAAACAGGTAAATGTAAATGCATACAAGTAAACAAAAATATGACACTATTTATCACAATAAGTACATAGCAAGCATGTGTAACAATGAACTAAACAGACCCCTACTTAGTACAATTCAGATATCATAAAAATATATATTTAATGACTAGAGTTATATATTGATATATTGATCGATTAAACACTATAGTATTGTGTATTACTAATTATAAACAACAGCATACAAGATTTGGTATAAACATTTTAAAATTAATCTTAGAGACAAAAACATAGCGAAAATTGTTTCTAAAAAAAGGTTATAGTGATTGGTCAATGTTCGAAACTTCCTACATAATTGTGCACACTTACAATAATGTTGGATATAAAAAATAGAAGATTTGATATGAGTCAATGAGACAACTGTCCACAAGAGACCAAAATGACACAGAAATTAACATCTATAGGTCATCGTAGACGCTATATTGTTCCTTGATAGAAACATTATTGTAGGTTTACTTAATTATAACATATTGAGTGAAAGAAAAAAAGTCCCATATTTCTCAACAACGAATGACCATATATATTCAGTCTGATGAGTTTTCAAAATATCAACCCAAAATAATCGCATAAAGTCTTTGAAAGATTTATTTTTTCGGCATGCCGAAAAGGTGATAAAAAAAGTTTACAGGAATTAGAGGTAATCTGTAACACAAAGACGTTTTAAATGAGAGATTGGAAAATTGCTTCTGAATAAAATGGAAATACAAATTTTGATATATTATTAAAAATGTTTTTGTTTGATGAATAATGTTATAATTCGAAGTTTTCTTATACAACCATTTAATAAACTCTTTGATACTGCGTTTTCAGTACATCGTAATGCATTAATGCAATATTGACAAAATGAGTTATATTATTCAAGAATTTACAATTAATAATGCAAACAAAAAATACTCAAGACATATGATATGTGTTTTTTAATACACTGTGCATGGTACATGTACCTTCTCATTATTTTTTTTCTTTCATAATATAATGTCAGCTTGCATTTCATATTGATAAACATTAATTTGTTCAGCACTTTCATCAAATCATATTTTACTTGACTTTTTCTGATACGAACGAAATAATGTCACTTGCTATTCTGAGACATTGATCAGCATCTTGCTGGCTGTAAATTGTTGACGGAATATCATCCCCACTGATCTGATCTGGATATCTCATTCGAGTGTGATAACCAACAATATCACCCATATCTCCTGCAAGATCACGTAGTTCCTGTGGCAAACCTTGGGCAATTGCAGACAGTGTGTGACTATGCGATACATTGTTAGCGTCCATATAGTACCACATTGCTTTCAACGCCTTTTCTGCTGACTGTAATATTGATTAAAATAATACTAAATAAATGTTATAATTAGAATCATTGGTGAAATAGAACTGCTTTTATTAAAAGCAAAAGGTGAAACCAAATAACAGTAAAGAAAACTCTAAGTAAAAAGCAATATAGTTGTCCAAGAAACCGTTGGTATTTGTGACAAACATTCAATTTGCAACGGTCAATAAATATTGTTTAGTTGACGGAATAGGAGTAATGTTAACATCTAAAATAATTCAAATTGTTTTAAGACGACTTACTTTCTTATCCAAACTGAATACATGTAGTATCATATCAATTTAGTTCTCTTTAAAAAATACTTTCTATATTTGTTTATTTATTTTTCATCTAGTATCTTGTGAAGAGTTGTCTCGTCGACAATCATACCTCATCTTCTTTTTTTTAATTATATACATTATAACTAATTTTACCTGATGACAATGGTAGCATATCCAGTTAAATGATTGCATAGGTCTAGCGTGTGGAATAAACGCCTCAGCTGCATCTCTGTCACATGTAGCCTGTCTTAACCATTTGCGAGCATTTCTTGGTATAGACACTTTCTCCCTTTTTTCTCCATGAGTAAAAGTATTGTGTGATCGAGTATTGTCTTGGTGATATTTAGGGGGCTGTGCAAAATAAGGTGATTTTGGTAAATCTTCACCCCAATATCTAGACTTCTCGTTAAATTCGTCGTCCATCAATTTACCATCCTTAAGATCACGTATGAGATTTTCAATAAACTGGAAAACTTTAGTAGCATACTCTTCGTTTCCAAAGTTTTGATCTGGATGCCATTTAACCCGCAATCTTCGTATTAACAGTCTGCGTTTCGTTTCATCAGTTATTTTCAAATATGACATAAAATTTTTCTTCACTTCTTTTATTGTATCATCAACTGATTGCATGGTGGCGGAACTGGCGGCGTCATTGTCTGTTGGTACAATATCTTTCGATTTCAAATGTCTCCTCCTATGAAACTTGAAAATTTTATACGCTGGTACCTCTCTTTTGTCTGTTTCACCAACGTCTAATAAGTATATCGCCTCAAATTGCGCAAAATCACAACTTTTTGATAGATTTTGAGAATTATCAATCAATCGTAGAATTTTTGCATAAATGTAATTTGCATCTTCAAACTGTCCGGGTTCATTTTCCACTTCTTCATATAGAAGCATTGCCACATAATCGTTCACTTCAAAGTCAGAGAATGAATTGTCAAGCAAGTAATGCAATGAAGGTGGAACAAATGTACCAGGATCTGGATATATTTCAGAAGATACATTGGCATAATTTAAATGTACAATATTTTCATTGTCGAGTTTGTCACTTAATAATGCTGGATGAGAAATGCTATGCAGAAGGATTTGAACAAAAACTTGGTTTACACGCAGTCCTCCTCTTGTTATCTTTTCCAGAAGTTTTACAAAAGAAAACTGTAAATCACTTAACCACTCTTGTAAATCGCTCCCACTGTCAGCACAGTACATTATCAGAGACTTGGTGTCACCAATCTTTACTGACTTTACAAAAGCTTTCTTTCTTTCAGTACTCTCTTCAACTTGTCGCCCATCAAAAAATAGTGCTGTTTCTAAGTCGGATACTTGTTGAAATTGTAAACTGGCAATTTGGTTTACAATCCTATATTGCTCTTGTTCATCTATATTGCAAGCCCTAAAGTCCATTCCTAATTGTGAATTAAGTTTTAGTTTTTCATCGAGGACTAAACGCAATAGTCCTTCTATAAATTCATCTGTTTTTACAAACTGTGACAGCATTTGTAGTTTATCTCCGGATTGGCATTCAATTGCAATCAAAAGTTTCTCTTTCAGTATTTCTGACAAAAATTTTGGTTTAAGCTCCTTTGGCAACATTTTCAATGTGTTTGCTGAAAATTGAAACTGCAAGTCAAGTTTGTCAAAACCAGCAAAAAACCTTTGATCGTGAAATTGTTTTGATCTATTTTCAATTTTCTTATTGTCAGCTACTATTAACGACTTTGATGATTGCAAAATGAACTGGCGATTCGGTAAAAACAGTTCAGTGCAGTTTAAACAGACAGGATATTCAGATATGATTTTTGAAAACAGGTTTCGAACAGCAGGAACAAGAATATTTTTTTTCTCATTTGGGCCTAGAATGTTAGGTTTGCTTTTTTCATCTAGACTGTCACGATGAAGGCATCGTAAAACCTCTCCGAACTGAAATGCTGATGTCGTCTCTAGAGCACCAAGTTTTCGGAAAAGATTAACGCAATGCATGTAATCTGTTGGAATGCGCATAAGGTATGGCTGGATAATTTCATGATCTTGTAGAAGTAGAACAACTTGTTCGCACAAAAGACAAACTTTTTCTTCGTTAAAGAAAACTATAGGCGTTTTTTTTAATTCTAATAAGCACGTGTTTGTGATGTCACTTTTTTGCAAACATATATAGTGCTTGAGAAAAAGATCTTGAAGAAATATTGCTTTATCTTCTGTTACAAATTCTGAGTCATTAGAACATTTGTCTTCAATAGATACTGCAACGTTCTTTAAGTTTTGTACAACGACTTCAATCTTTGGCAAGACGTCTACTCCTAAAAGGATTAAAGCTTCTTTCGTATTTTCAGATTTACATGAAACATAGTCGGGTAATACATATGCTGACGTCCATACAAGTGGCAAAATATCGTCTTCATACAATGTACAGTCCTCAAAAGATACCAGTACTCGGTTTTGATACTGTTTGTGAATCCGTGACAGTTGATCCGTGAGGTCCAACTGAAAGGGTTCGATAAATCTTACACACTTAACATTACGGAGAGGAGTGCACTTTAATTCGTAAAGAAGTTCTTCGCGATTAAACAGATGATTAACTAGTAACTTCGATTTGCCACTAGTTTCTCCTGACAATAAATTCAGTCCTTTTTCTGCAATTTCTTTTGCAAACTGCACGACCATTTCCGGGGTAGCTGTTAATTTCATTCCAATGAGTCCCATGAACTGTTCCCACTCTTTACCATTATATGGATTTGGGGGAAAATTGTCTTCTGTGCACATGACACCGAACAAGTCATTATGGGGATTGTAAAAGTCTACAGCACGACATAACATATTGTTTTTTAACAAAAAAGAACATTTTGATAATTCTTCTATTAACTGTGTTTGTGCAGATCTAAATTCGCCATCAATTCCTGTTAACAGAAGATTTTCACTTATGTACTCTAGATGCTTCGGTTGTGCCGCCTGTGGCATGTTTTGAAAGTTTGGAATGATGAATTTTGAATACAACGCATATTGGTTGCAAGAAATAAATCCAAGTTGCATATGGAGGTGCTGTATCCTTTTGATTTCCTTCAGTAGCACTATACTTGATGCGTTTGCCCATTCGTTTATTCCAACATCTGGAATGTTGGTCGGTAAAAGTAGGACCGTAGTTCGAATATTGTCTATCATTGTGTTGTACCCACCTAATGTAATAAAAAGAGGGATACTTCTTAGATTTTTCTTGATTTCGACAGAGGTGTACATTCTCTCCAAAGTATTATAATTATCATTAAAATACTCCAAATATGCTGAACAATCGTCTTCAGGTATTTTCGTCTTGTAACGTCTAAGGTGGTATACAAAACATTCAAACACATCTTTTAAATCCCTGTATGATACTACTAAATCCTCTGCAACCTTGTTTGCAGCCTCACAGTGATCTGGTTCTTTTGGTTTTTCATAGTATTTCCAAAATATATCAGTATCTAGTTCAGGTATTTCTAACTTTTGTAAAGCATCATACAGAGGCATGTTTGTTTTAAAGGATTCCATGTTTAGTGTTTTCTTAGACATACCAATACTTTGAAGTTTCCGGTGTTGACCTATTCGAACTGGAAGTAAGTGCCAGTCTGACAAACTATATAAAATATTATAATCTCTGCCCTCTTTTTCAGAATTTTCAGTCGTAGAAACATCTGCAAAAAAGATCCATACATTTTTAAGCCAGTCTTGATTCGGGATATGTTTTTGATCTGGATTCCAACTCAATGGTGTAGATGATTCTCTGTAAGTGCTTGGGTTAAGAACCTTTTTAATCAGTATCTTGAACTCCTGTAAAGTGAACTTTTTCAGACAAGTTGATTCAATACCTTCCATTAGATAGCATATTTTTCTATTGACAAACTTTTCTTCTAACCCACACATTATGTTACAGTGTCTACTAACGAACATGGGTGTCGCCTCTGAATATTCCATCAGTATATCATTATTTGAAATGCATAACGGTAGTCCTGATAATTGTTTATCAAATGTGACACTTTTCTTGCAAAGAGTTAGCAACTTGTCCACCTTCCAAATTGTTTTAAATGTTGTACTTTTTATACTCTTTCCTAAACCTACTAACTTGCAAGCACCAGAATTTATATCTGAATGAGTCAGAAGAAAAGCTATAATAACATCCGATGTGACACTCTCCACGTTGATTTTACATGCCTTCATTTCTTTATAAAGGCTACTTGATAAATCAATAACATGAAGGTTAAGTAATTTCATGATGCGTACTACTGAATTTGGATCAAACGATTGTTCATAATCTAAACAAAATACTGCTGGAAACTTTGAATCATTTTTCTTTAAACAAATCCAATCAACTTTACCCTTCTTTACTGACTTCTCGAACAAATTTGATTCAACAAAGACTTCTGAAATCGTTGGAAACAACGGAATATTTTCTAAAACTTGGTTGTATATTTCAATGCAGAGAAATTTCCAATTAGAGTCGACAGCTGTTTCTAGGGATGGAAAGTATTTAAAGTATGTCTCGAGCTGATTTCGAATATGGTACTGACTCGTGGCATTTTTTGTACATTCTTTACAGATATCACGTTGCTTCTCAATTGCTGCAATGTACGACGGAGCTATGACTGATGACATAAGAGTTCGGTTCCAAATTGACTTAAGATTTTCTGTGTTGTCTTCCCACAAATTTCTCCTTGACTCGTGATTCAAAGCAAAATGTCCATTGACATGCATCGGAAGACCAGTATGTATTGGCAAAGGTAAGACACAAAAGGCGCTGAATTTCAATGATTCTATTTTTGATAGAGGGAGTGCTACACCCCCCTGAGGTAAAAGATCCAATTCACCAACTGAGTAAGCGTGTGATACTTTTTCAGGAATTGCCTTGTCATTAAATCCAATTCTATCCACAACAAACCAAATGTTTTCATCTTCAGTTTCACGTTTTATATCAAAAACACTTATACTCATCACTGTTTGTATTTGAAACATAGGTTCCGTTGTAATTTGTTGTTTCTTTGTTATCATTTCGCCTACCTGTAGCCGTTTCAAATGAAATGCTTGCTTTTGTCTGATGTCTTCCCTAGACATGTTAACTGTAACTGAAAAGTCAAGTATCATTTTTCCATTCACAATTTGCGAAAATTCGATCTTAAGTATATGATTCAAGAAAAATATAGAACGAGTAGATTCATTCTTAAACTTTCCAAGCAGTGTTGTCAGGTGTTCATTATCAATAAGTTTGTCACATATCTTTGACTCTTCTGTCCTCAGAGGAAATCTAAATATTGTACCCTCGTCTCCCATAAGATCGTCTTCGTGATACGGGAGAAATACATCAGGTACTGCTCTCTGAAGACCATCTAAGTCGCAGTATCTAATTCCAGGATTTTGCTTGTCTGCAGAAGTAGCATATTTGCATAATGGATCAAGAATGCAAAGAGTTCTCTTACCTTTATCTATCTTTTCTCCCTTGGTAAGAAAACTTGGTACATCTGTCAGGTGATACACGGCATTGAAACCAACTCCATACTTTCCTGTTTCGGATGGATTTTCACTTTTACCACCAATGCCAAGCAGTTGGATGCTTTCTAAATCATATTCACTGAAAGACGTGTTATTATAAACAAGAAGTGATGGCCCTTGAAGTTCTTTGAAGTTTCCATCAAACACTTTTGCAGATGAATAGTAATTATAGTCAGTGACAAAGTGAACTTCTGTTGCTCCGGCATCATCAGCATTCTGTAACAACTCTTTGAAAATGCCTTCATCAGCAGGGTATCCCTCCAACAACTTGTGTATTCGTGTAGTTAAGTCTTCTCTTTGACCAAATTTCATCACATTGTAGTGTTCTGATATTTTCTTCTTTAATTTTGACTTTACTCCCAATGTTTTTGCTAGCGCAGGAGATATGTGTTTACATACAAACGTCATCGATTTAGATCTCTCTATTTCAATATCATCATTGAGACATAACAAATTCACTGGATGTAGATAGTTATCATCGTCAGGTACAAGAATTTTGCCATCTTTCAATGGCATGTAGATTCCGTCATCTATTTTCTCTTCTTTTAATTCAGTGCAAAGAGCATTTAAAAGGGAACAGTAATGATTAACCTGCTGTTCATTAAGGGGGTCTTTGATATCTAATGTCTCTGTATAACTCAAAAGAACTTTTGAAATATCATGTGTTGAATATCTATCTTTAACGTCCAGGAAAGATAACAATGTTTTGCACCTGCCCAAGTATGTGTCCTTCTGGTTTATTCCGACTAGATCAGGAAAACAGGTGCCTTCAAAATTTACGGCAACTTGATCTGGCCTCCATAATGCTTCATTGATTAGCAAACATTTGGTGCTTTGCAGAGGTTCTAAAAGTGTTTTTGCTTTCTCGTTGCCTTCATCGTCCAACGTTTTACAATGAGAATCGATCCATTTCAAAATAGTTTCTAAAACAGGACGTACAAATGTTATTTTTTCTTTATCACATTGTGATATAAGACTTTGTAATTGTTCTACAACATGATCTAAAGGAATGCCCGTTTTCTCAAATCCTTTAACACCTAAAATTTGCAGGACTTTGTTTATATTTTTCGTTCCAATAGCCCTTGTATACGCAACTAGCTTAGTGCAGCAAATTAATTCTTTGCAATCATCGAAATACAAATTTTCGGGACTTTCCATTGTGAAGAATTGCGGTAAGTGTATCTTTTCTGAGAAGGGTTCCAGTTTATGTTTTGTTCTGCAGAATTTATTCTTTTCTGCGCCAGCTACAACTTTCCATTTAAAAGGCCAATGTTTCGGTTTGTTCATAACTGGAACAAATTTCATCTTAGTCAATGCATTTACTAATTCATTGTTCATTTCCGGAGGATATCTTTCAAAATATTCAAAAATATCCTTGCACCTTTGCATTGCACAGTCAACACATTTTTTGGATAAATTTTCTACTGAAGCACATCGATCAATCATGAGAGAATCTGGCAGGCTCTCATAAATCATTCCTAAGTTCATAGCGTTCTAATTCCTGCTGTTTACTAAATTCAAGAAAATATCCATCACCTGGAATATACAACTTGCTTAAAAGACTCGGTCGTAGAATAATATCAGAGGGTTTTCTCAGAACCCCTTTTGTTGATGGAAAGCAAGCATGGTTGGTGAGCATCTGGTTTATTTTGTCATTGTTTTTGTCCACTGCATACAATAACAATTTGTTTCGATCCATAGCTGAAATTGCTTCTTCATTTACCAATGGGAAAAAACTTTCTCATAAAACATTTCTGTTGAGATTACGTAATCATTTATTGAATCTCCACAGACCACCTTGAAGTCGGCAAGTAACCAATCCGGCATCTGTATCAGAATAATCTTTTGATTTTTCAGATACTGTAAAGCATGTTTATAAGCAATATTTCCAACATCAGAGTTTGACAATTGCGGATCAAGCATTCTGCAAGAGCTAAATTCTGTCCAACGATTTAGGTCAGACTGAAATATTACCTTTTGGTTAGACGACAACAATTCAGCGATAAATCCATTTTTTGTTGCTTTATAAATATCTTCGACATACGAATTGAAAACTGGCCACAGGAGTTGCAGGTCTATTCCTGGCTTGATATTTTTCTCTTTCAAACCTTTTAAAAGAGAAAACAGAGATTGTACAACAGCATCTTCCATAACAGCTTTGTTCCAGCTAAATTCACAATGTTTCTTGGCATCACTCGTTTCAATAGAGAGTTGATTCCTGTCTTGTGTAACGGCAAATGATCCACTGATGTGGAAATTAAAAGGAGTCTCTATTGGTAGTGGAAGAACACAAAACAAATGACTTGTTTTGTAAAATCCATACGGGGCATCCGACAATGGAATGGCAGTTCTTTGTCCATTTTTGTCCTCTATCATTACAGCAATAGCTGCTATAGGTAACATATTAGCTCCAATACCCTGCATTGATTGTCTTAAACATTCATTTGTACCAGAGGCCCATGAAACCAACCAATTTGTTTTATTTGACTGCCCAGTCTGCCCATGAAATTGTTTTCCTGTTTCTTTAAATTTCATTTCAACTTCAGCACTGTATTGATAAGTTCCAAAACTGGCATTCTTGACCGCTGTATTGTCATTTTTTGGTGAACAGTTCTTCAACACTGGAACTTTGTTATGTTCCTTCTCGTCGTTTTCGTTATCTTTATACGTAAGCGGGAAATGCCATGTAAGATTCCTAGAAACTTTAAAGATAAGTTTTTTTCTTCTGGTATCGATTTCAGAAAGATGAAAAATTTCAATTTCGCTCACATTTTGTGTAAACAATAGAAGGTTTCCAGCACTTTGTATGAAAATATCCAACAGTTCTCTCATTTCATCGTGATTATAAACTATACTGCTTAATTCACTACTAGACTGTTGACGTGTTCTGAGAGGTAGTCTAAAGAGTGTTCCATCGAAATGAGGAATCCTACCGCCATCAGTGCTAAGATCACAACCAAATATGTTTTTAAATGGCTTGAACTGATCACTCCATCTCTGAAGCATCCTCTGATTTTTCTGTGATTTCATATCAATTTTCATCCCTTTTGTTTTATTTTTCATTAGATAAGATCCCTGTGGATCAAAGAACACCATTGTGTCCCCAGAAACAAAACTTGGCACATCTGTCAGATTGTAAACGGAACAAAATCCAACTCCAAATTTACCAATTTTAGAAAGATCTTTGGTTTCTTTCTCAACTTTCGTTATATTCTTTAAATCTGTTTCAGAGAACTGAGTATTGTTGTATATCCAAAGAGCAGGTCCTTGACATTCACCCATCTCTTTACTTAGAAGATTAGTTCTGCAGTCAAGGTTTTTTCGTTCATCATAAAGAAAACATACTTTTGTTGCCCCTGCATCGTCTGCATTCTGAATCAATTCTTTCGGAACAGATAGACCATCTCTATAACCTTTGAGCAAAGATTTAATTCTGGTGACTAGAGATACTTCTTGCTCCCAATTAAGTACTCCAGTATCCGATAAATAGTGTTCTTCCATTGATTTTATCCCAATGCTTGCTGCAAAACTAATATCCGGATGAACGGCGAAAGGTTCCTCTTCATCGATAATTTTAACGTCTTCGGACCAATGGCTACTACGGTAAGCACATTCATCAATGGTTTTAAGCACTAACTCGTTTTCGACCTCAGTTTCGACAGGAATCAATACATTGAAGTCAATCGCACAAAGAGAATGGCTCTTAAAGTAATTAAGGATATCTATATTGTGACGTAAATCCCTTCTATACTCTATTTCTGTTCGAACCTGGATATGACGTTGCATGATCTGATTTTGGACATCTACAAGAATCTTAGGGCACTGACATAACTTGCAACCAAGTCGCTGAAAGAACTCTTTCATAACAATGAATTCACCAGGTAATTGGAAAAGGTAGGGTTCAAGATGAATATCATCATTGCTGCTATTTAAATAAATTTTCTGGGGTTGACAAAACCCATCTCCCGTCCATACAACGGACCTGTTCTCTATCGAACCAATCAGTGCCTTGTCTATTGTAGCCTCATTTAGGAATTTATATATTTGTTTCACGAAATGATGAAATTCTGGTTTGTACATTTCACTGTAGGACTTACTTAGAAGGAGTAACTGTTCAAACACTTTCGCAATAGGTATATTTTGACAGCTCGGATTAAGTTTTTGAATCAACTTCATAGGCAAATCTGGAAAGAGTGGCATTGTTGAGCCGACAAGATTTTCAGCATTATACACCATTTCAGTTGGTTTACAAAAAGCATCTGGACAATCAAACCATTTCAATACTTCTGGATAAGATTTGGGTTTTCTCAATGGACGAATAATTTTCAAGTCAGCAAGAACGTTCTTTAATTTTCTATTCATGTGAAACGATTCCAAAATGTGTTCATTCTTCATTAATATGTTTAGGAGTCCATTTGCCTGTTCTTCAGCAATGAATGGTGTTTGTGGCAATGACGCTTTTCTGTGTATACATATGGCCACATCGTAGATGTTAGTGCTGTTTAAATATGCGGATGACTTCAGTCCAAACGTTTTTAGAGTATTTAAATACGTTATTTCTTTATTCTGCGGGAATTTTCCTTTGTCGTTGAACATTTGAACAAGATGGTGATCTGTTGGATCAAACAGTTCATTTGGTTTTCTTGTGTTACCGTTTTCCGATCTAACGAATTCAACCTCTCTCACTAAACTTTTTATTTCAGCATCGTGTAGGAATAAAGACACATTTTCAATAACGTATCTCATCATTATTTGCTTCTGAGTATCATTGTGGGTTGTTGATCTACCAATATATGTCTTCAGGATTGTTTCTACAACTTCTTTCAAAATTAGAATCCTTGCACCTAAGTGTACTGCTAAACCTTTTTCTGTGCTATTCTTTGGTTTTATAGATTTGTCTGGTAAAGGCACAGGAAGCAAATCGTCGGGTGCGATATCCGAAACATCTTCAATTGAAACATAACAGTCAGGTATATTGCTATTAAACATTTTTAATTTTTTTAAAACACGTTTAGCATTGTTTAAAGAGTAGGTGGAACCCACAAAATGAACGAATTCTTCTTTGTCCGAACTTTGAACGTTGTCGTTGAAGTTTTTAACATGTTTCGGGCAGACGTCTGCTACAAGTTTCATAACTCCATTAACCGTTGGTCTCTCTACATACTTGTCGTATATTTCTTGGCAGCAATTAATATAACATGGAAGAGGATTCAGAACAGTGACTCCTATTTCTTTCAAACATCTCACAATTGATGCCGGTAAAAAGCATCGATCATCTGACTCGACAATCAGGGGTTGATTTAGTCTAAGAAGTTTGTCATAATGGGGTAAAATAAATAAGTCATGTGGAAGATGGACCCCATCCCGCCTTAAATATTCCCACACAAACATCAACCATTTTTCATTTAATTGCCCTTGTTTCTGCCATCTTAACGTCCTATTGTCCTTACTGTGTCCTAGTATCTTTTCAATTGATTGCGATATGAGCTTAAGGACATCACTTTGACCCGGTTCAATCAATTGGGTCCTACCTAAAATGAATATAAAACAGTACATCAAACATTTAAAATTAACACAATGTAAAATAATACTAACATATCAATTGTATGAATCAATATTTTTGTCAATTATTTCTCTCCAAAAAGAGTTTAAAAATGATTTTATCTAAAACAAGAGATGCATCTGTATTTTTAAGTTGCTGAATATACAAGAAACCTATGAAAAGACGATTCCATTTCGGAGTATGGCATTCTTGTGATTTTCATTTAGTTTTCAACTGATAAATGTAATAAGATGTTGTACGAGTGCGAATAAGTAGCTCTACATCCAAGTTACAATTTACAAAAGAAAACCATTATAGGTCAAAGTATGGTCAAAGTTAAGGATGGTTCATGAAACTTTATTTGAATTTTAACGTTAGTACCACGGTTTTACACTATCAACAAATACATGCCTCTGTATTCTTGTTTCAAAATAATTAAGTCTGAGAGCTAATACAATCAATTCATTACCTGATTTTGCTAGTCTGAGAATCCATTCATCGACTTGATCAGAAACTGTTCGCACTAATCTAGCTTCTATACCAGGACAAAGCTGTCTAACAATGGAGGAACAAACGAAAATATTTGAAACTTTATTCGTTGCAAACTTGATGAATGCTCCGTTGGCTAATGGTAGAAGTTCTAGGGATTTAAGTAAGTGATCTTCTCTACTGGAAATCAAATAGACCAACAGATTTAATTTGTGCTTCTCTTTGAAAGTCGTGTATGCAGGTCCTATCTTCAAAAGCCTATAAATAAAATTATAAAGCTATAAGAATTTGTTTCGAATCATTTGTTACAATTTGACAACAATTTGTTATCTGCATTCACTATGCCAGACGCGGGTTTAATATTGAAGCTCAACCGTTGCACTTGAAACAAAATCAAATACGAAATAAAAAAGCTTTAAAAACTAAAATTCCCTACAAGTTTTTTTTTCATATACGATTATCTATTCATGCAGGTACAAACCTTATTGTTTGAAGTCTGACTCCACATTTCATCAACAATAATTTACAAAAAATTAACGTTGCATTGCTATTCTATTTGAAAGTGTCCATTACTAAGCTGATTAAAGTCACGGGGACAAAACTTCGACAACTAGTTGCATCCGCAAACACATTTCAACTACAACATTATGTTTAGTATAAACAAAATAAACGAGTTACGTCAAGGGTCAACCTATCGTACTTGTTGTTATTATAAACTGGGGCATTTGTTTTTTTTTTTAATTTCGAAGAAAAAGATATTGGAGGCAAAAGAACGAAGTAGTATTTCAGAATAATGAGTATATCAACTTGGTCTTAATAAAAAGGGTCGATGCCACTGTCGGTTGACGTTTCCTCCCCGACGCTATAACCAGCCAAGAAGTCAGCACTTCGGTATTGTCATGATTATCAATTATATGGTCATTTTTTTTTTAATTTCCTGTATACAAAAGTATGATTTTTTTATCCCAGTCAAAGATTATCTTAGCCGTATTTGATACAACTTATTGGTATTTTTGGTCCTCAATGCTCTAACTTTTGTTTAGCTTTATAACTATTTTTTATCTGAGCATCACTGATGAGTCTTGTGTAGACGAAACGCGCGTCTGGCGTATTAAATTATAAGCCTGGTACCATTGATAGCTAAGTATATGAAATTATTACAAACAATTCTGAAATGGAGGCGTTGTTTATGTTTGGACTTTAGTTGCATCTTTAAAATAACAAATTGGCAGTAATTCAATAGGTTACAAAATATACATAGCAAAGATATATAACATACCTCTCAGAAATGAACTGCGGTGATGCGTCTTGTGGTTGCTGACCAAATGCCTTGGTGAGTATACCATACACTCGTTCATATCCTGTTGTATCTACTAAACAGCTTTTGTATTGTCTCATAGTGTATATAAGTGTTGCTCTAATGTCTGCATCTGAATTTTAAAATATTAATTGTACAAACATTGTATTGTGAAATAGTTTAAAACGTAATGCAAAAAAAATGTTGATATGAAAACAATGACATTACTTTCCGTGAAAATGTCGGCCTCATTTCCCAAGCCTGTTTCTTTAAATGGTGGAGTTTTTAACATGTCAGACATAGAATTAAATTACTTAATAAAGAAGTTGATATTAATAAACAAATATATTATAAACATTATAAATATTAAAATTTTTAATCATTTTGGAAATGATAAGACGTACATGTAGAATGATATGACAATAACAAAAAATGTCGGCTTTTGCAATGATACACAGGATGTACGTCTATCTGACAAATATATATCATTTCTCGTTTTCTATGAACAATAGTTAGAGGAGTGTTGCTTTAACTGTAGCCGTCGTGTTGGTAATTCATTAAATACATTAAAAAAAATTGACTCAACTCCATGTACAATACTATCTGAACAGCAAGCAAGTTGTTTGGTAATTCATTTTACATCTGCATCTACTTTACATAATTTGTTTTTCTGATTCTATGTATAAAACTGAAATGGTTTTGATTTGTGATCAAACCCTTTTGCTAGACTTACAAAATTAATCATGTTACCTGTATTTTCTGAGAAAATTTGAAAAACTGCATCTTTCAGTCGAATCCATTTTCCTCCACCGCTTTCAGTGTAAAGAAATGGTGCGTCTTTTAAATTTCTAAACAGCTTGCTTATACATTCTTTAAATATAACGTCAATTTCCAATAGATCAGGAATACATCTTAACATCAAATGTTCATCATTCCGATTCCGTATTTCCATAATTAGATCAATGTATGCCTTTGGGAGAACGGTAGACACCAGCAATTCATTCCACTGTACTGAATCTTCTTTGTTACTTTCTGAAAATTTGTCAGCCCATTTCAACTGTTTGCGATCCTCGCTGAGTGCAAACGTACCGTTGATGTGTAAAGGTAGTTTTGTCATACTAATAGCTTGCATCGGTAAAGGTAAAGAACAAAAAATGTGCCCCGTAAACGTGTCACTTGATAACACCGGTACTGCAATTCCTACACAAGGAAGATAAGAAAGCGTTGTTGCTAGTTCCAAGAGGCCTTCAGAGGCGTCGGATATCCCTTCTAGCCGATTCATAACTAACCATTTATGATCTTCCCGTTGTCTTTTGGAAGTCGTTACCAATACCAATTCGTACACATTGACAAAAGACTCATCTGGAATGGTTTTGTGTTGCATTGCTTTCCTAGATTGTTTTGCAATTTCGCTTTTACTACCACCGATTGTTACTATGTAATCAGGATTTTGTTCATATATGGAGTCCATACATTCATACAGAGAAACTTCTTCCAGAGACTTTAAGAAAATCAGTGTTAGGGAAGCTTCTTTTTTGAAAACCCTTAGTAGATTTTTTATCTTTTCTTGGTTGTAAACAGAGTCTGACAGTTCTGTTGTTTCTTTACGCAGAGGAAATCTAAAAAGTATCCAAAAAATCATATAAAAAGTAGATAAAAAGAAGATACCGTACCCTGAGAAAAGTTATAAATGAAAAGTCTCTAAGCAAATGGCAAAATCAAAAACTCAAACACACCAAACGAATGGATATGACTATCATATTTCTGACTGTAATGTTTTGCAATTCAATGTGTGTTTAATTTTCTTAAAGTTTGCTGCAACATTGATCTATATAAAAAATGTAAACAACATAAATGCTTGGTAACTATTTTGATCTTTGGTATGACAAAAAACAAGTTGTCAAATGACTTTCAATACACGTTTACGTGTCGTCTCATACCCAAAATTCTACAACCACCACTCCCCTAAGCATATTTAAATTCATAAAATGTTACCTAAACATTGTTCCATTGTAATATCCAGCATCTAGCACATTCTGTCCAAAATCAAATACTTGAAATAAGGCTGTATAGCACTCATTCATACCACTGTATAATTTAAGTTTTGACAATTCAAGGGGTATACAGCACCTAGTTTCATCTCGATATGGATCAAGAATCATCATAAGACGTCCACTTATAATCATTGGGTAATCTGTGAACAAAAAGTAACAATATATGTATCTTCAATAAATAAAAATATATTCCAAAATAAGATAAATCGTATTCAATTCTGTGGTTTTGATGCAAAAAAATAGAATCGAATACATTCAATATTTGTTGAACGTTATATGTTTTTTTATGAATATTTGTTTTTATTTTATTAAAGATGAATTCAAAGTGTGATCAAGGTAAAGAAAATGCGATATGATAGCCAATGAGACAAATCTCAACAAGAGGCCAAAAAGACACAGAAATTTAAAACAACTAAAGATGACCGTACGGCTCACAATGAGCAGAACCGATACTGCATAGTCATCTGTAAAAGGCCCGAACGTATAAATGTTAAAAAAAAATCTTTCAACACGAAGCCCTGGCTTACACCGAACAACAAGCTATGAAGGGCACATAAAACGACTTGTGTAAAACCATCCTAACAGGAAAACCAACGGTCTAATCTATATAAAACAAGAAACGAGAAACAAGAGAGAACCACATCAACAAACTACAACCCCTGTACATCAGGTAGATCTATATTTACCGTATGACAAATTGATTTTCTATTTATTGATTTTATTGATCCCTATGCATCTTCTCCCCATTTTTACCAAAAAGTACCTGTTCTTACCAGTGATATGGAACACCGACTTAAAACCAAGTCCAAATCGTCCTACTTTTGATGGATCAAGTTTTTTAATACTTGTACCGATTCGACGAATCCCTTTCCAGTCAGCATCAGAAAATTCTTCATTATTATAAACAATTAATGCTGGTCCCTATTAAATATAATTTTCAGATTAAAAACAAATTTAAGCTCAAAATAAATTATGCACTAACTAAAACGAGAGACAGATAACATTGATTGTTGTTAATGATATCTGGACGCATTTTTACAAATAAATATGGTTACCTCTTTGCTAATCAACTTTTGAATAAAAATTATGTCGTTCGTTTTTAGCACAACGTTTTGAAACTTTTGGTTTTTATACAGAAGTTCTTATTCAAATTGCCCTTTCAAATATTTTGAGTCGAACGCCACTGATTAGATTCATATCTAGCGTACCAAATGATATGCTTGTACCTATAATGAGTTATACATAGTGAGTTATTGGCTTTAACCTTCTTTCAAACATGAGTAATTAGATAAGACTAGTTTTGAATTGTCCTCATACTTGCAAGGATAACGGCATATATTTATTAATAGTTAAAAACCCCGCACCATGTCAGGAAACCCATTATGTTATATAAAACTTTTTTCAAACTTATCTGTTCCACACTTACCTCAAAGTACTTGGAATATGATGAGTCTTGTTTTATACGTTTGTCGGAATTTCTCTCGTCGTAAAGTATGGCAATTTTATCAGCACCTGCATCCTCTGCGTTTTGAATCAACTCCTGTATAATTAGATATTTCAGTCAAAGGGGTTTCCCGCAACATGAGAACATTATGAACGGAATAATCATTGTTTTAAAAGTGAATTTATATCATGTTCCTTCAGTTGAATTCCATCTTTCATACATTTTGTTGGTTTTTGTTGTTGCTTAACTTTATCCTCTCCTGAATACCCTATTTAATTTTACTATTGACCTCAAGTCAACATGCACACATAAGATAAATGATAGGTGACTTATGTATGAAAATAATTAAATCGCCTGGCAATGTGGTTAACATCTTTTATATTAAGTCACATGAACATTTGGCATTAAGATTCATCTAATAGGGAACTACAAATTCCCCCGGGTTAGATCACGTGTTTATTATGAAAAGAGCTATTGCTTAAAGTAACAATAATAATAATAGGCCAAATAGAGGTTTGGGTTCAGATTTAAGGGTATTACGTAGTTTTGCAATGTGACAGTGAGAGCTACATGTAACTTAAAGATACACATTCTTGTTTTAATTTATTCTTATAAAATTTTATAAGAAACTTACCTTTAGAATTTGTCCGTCATTGGAGTAGGTATATAATATCTTACTCAGGTCCTCAATAAGCGTATTCCTTATTATACCTTCATATTCAGGTTCTAAAACGTCTGCCGCCATCGTCCCTTTGTTTCTTATGAGAATATTGTCTGCATATGTTCTCACATTCTGTAATAAAAACCGTTTATATACATATATATATCAACTAAAATTGAGACACATTAAGATCGGCGAAAGGAAAACAGTTGTGAGTCTCACATTTTAGAAGAACAATTTTGCTCTTATTTCGTGTTATCATTCCCTTTCATGAATTTTCTACAAAGATGTAATACTGTATGGCATGTGCATGTAACAGAATAATACAAAAATAAAACATTTGCAAAATGACTTTTGACAATGAATCGTAAATTTAATTAATCTAATTATTTAGGATAGTAAATTGAAGGCAGAAAATACAACTTTTATTTGCCCTAAAGTAAGGATAAGTCATCATATCATTATTTGTAAATAAATAGATTAACTCCAATGACCTTTTCATTATTCATCATTTTCATTTTTTTTTATTTTTCAATTAGTTTAAACATATTTATTTATGGTGGATTGGGAAACAATTGTTGCCTTGTAACGGTAATAGCCTGCTCTTTTTCGAAATCTACAATGGTGTATCTAACGTGCAATTGAAATGTAAACAAGGGTAAGCCATGTATCCCCCCCCCCCTCCCCCCATTCCGACGCACAATCATCGTTTCGTAAAGGAGCACTAGCTGTCAAATTCATTGTAACCGATTTGACTCAAATTCTCATATTTGGTTTATAACAATGTAAAACATTTATCCAAACTATCAAAAGTCTAAAATAAACAGTTTACAGAGCATGAGGTAGATAATATATAGGTTCGTTTCGTGTGTATTTTAGTCCAGACGCCATCTAATTAACTATCGATTTGACCTCAGATGACCATATAAGCGATGTAAACAAAAATAAAGATACGAATAGATTAAACCAACACGTGCAATTGGATTTTTATAGGTCTGTTTGATTTTATTTTATAGATTAAAAATAGATGTTTCTCATTGTTTTTAACCATATAAGAATGATTTTATGTGCATCGAATTAGTAATCAACTGATTTACCGTAGTTTCACTTTCATTGTTGACATTCTTTTTCTTTAAATAACCAGTACACGTACAATGCATGCGTTGTCAATCTCTAGCTAGGGGTTAACTTGAAGTTCACATGAATACCGGTTAGAATGATGATGACGTTTTCACTTGCAAGTGAATCAGTCAAAAATTATGTTTAATCGCTTATTTCAACAAAATTAAAGGAAATTGATTGCTAAAATCAAATTATTATTTCATTATTCCAATTTGATTAATGATTGATCTAAAAAAAAATCATACTTTATTTTTTTATATATATCGTAGCTAGTGCCCCTTTAATTAAGAGAGAGCCGAAAATTCAGTCCCTGAAATTTTATGCCTGGAACGGGGATCGAACCAGGAACCTTTGTGTTAGAAGTCCGATGCGTTAACCACTTCAACACGGCTCTCGTGCAACATTCCATCTTTATTTCAAAAGAGATCGGAAAGCAAGCTGCATTATAAGCATAAAAATGATTTGGGGTTTGCGTCATTGTACACAAAAAAAAAAACAGAAAAGAAAATTACACGAGTTCTTTCAGGTAAACCAAAACATCTTTTTTGTGGAATAATTTTAATCTAGAAAATTACCAAAATAATTCTGGTTTAACATTTGCAAAATTCTATATCACAGATTAAGTTCGTGGCAACGAGTTTCCGGAATAAGTTATAAAAATGTAGAGTAATTGTAATTTGTAATTACAAATTAAATTTAGAATCACATATTTTTTTTTTATTTGTGTTATGGATTAAAATCGTATTTACAAGTTTCTGGAACTATACAAATCAGAAGATGTAGTGCAATTTCCAATGAGACAACTCTCCACAAAAGACGAAATTATGTATAAATTAACATTTAAAGTTCACCGTACCTGCTTTAACCTTGAGTAATCCCCAACTAACATAGTCAGCTATAAAAGCCCCCGAAATGACAAAATTAATGTAAAACCACCCCGATTTATGTAAAAAGTAATGAAATATATAGAGATAATTTGAAAAAGGGCTTTACGGGCTCATCAGATAGATACAAATCAGAAGTACACCTAACAAATACTTAAGAGTGGACGTGGCAGGGTACTGAAACATCCCCAAAACAAAACGACACTAAGTACAGATCTGGGAGAACATGCAGTTACTGGCATCTAGTTCGAAGCCAATAACAACTTATGAAAATAAAGAGACGCGCATTTAGCGCAATCCATGATACATACCTCCGTCGCTTTTTTTAAGGAAAAATGTTCCACAAATCATCAATGTCATATCAGAAATTTATAAAATAAAATAAAAGGATATTATTTAGATAAATATAAACCAATAAGTAAAGTTGCATGAAAACAACTCAACTCATCTTTGAGTTATAGTCCGAAAACTGGGAAATACCCTTTTTTATGAATACAAACTTTTTACTCGGAAGGTAAAATCTAAACATTTAGAACAATTGAAAGAGAGCTAACGTCAATAGATTCAAACAAATCATTTCAGATTCATGCACATTGGTTAAAGCGTTTTGAGTGATTGTCCCACTTGTTGACTATGAATAGACGAACGGACGGACGGACAACGGCATACTACCGTTACCGTCTTGTTATTCGTAGTTACAAATCAAATTCGTTACTACACTTTTTTTAAAGGATAAAAATAGTAATAATCGTTATTATGGATTAATCTTTGTCACGAATTATACAAATCAATGTTTAACAGCTACTTTTATTACAGAAAAACGAAATCAATATTTGTGAAAACGAATTTAATCATTTATCATGAATTACAAACAAAAATTGATAACAAATTACATAGATTCGGGATTACGTTTTTAATCTGTTATAACGAATTTCACAATTGAAACAATTCCATCAATTATATTTCTTAAAACGAAATTCTACAAACTCTTAAAACGAAATTCTACAAACTCTTAAAACGATTTTGATTCGTAAAATTAAATTCCAATTAGACTTTTTGAAGAACCCAAACTGCACCACTAAGTTTAAAACTTGATGTATATTGGGTGTGTTTCTCGTGCACCGAGAGGGCTTTACTTTTGAAATAAAGTTAAAACGACGAGGACGTATGTGATATCTATTTAAATCATAGATTATAAAAATTCATGATTCACAGGTACGTATTGATTATCTATTGTATACCCTAACAATAAACGATTTATCATCTTTTATCGTCGTGCGGTTACAAATTTTACAAGAAGTCCCCATGGGAAATGGCATAAGCTTATATTAATGAGAAGACGGGGGTCCAAGGGAAGAATGTTGACAGCAATGTTAAAAAGGACTGTCCTTTTATTTTGGATGGTTGTATAAAAACGGGGTGGGTTTATTGATAGCATATAATCTAACATAAAGTCTGATTTACAGGTATATATGCAACAGTTATACAATCGAACTGTATACACTTTGTATAATTTTATCTGATTAATCATTTTATATCAAGGTGGTTTTCCCGCAAAACCGAATAAAAAAACAGTGCAGGAGTTATTTCCCCTATCTAGATCAGAATGTGTAATGGCGGACGACTTTTGACGTTGCAGACACAGTAACAAATGTAGCAATAGGTAAGGTACGCGTATCGCATGAATAATGAAATATATGGCATATGGTGTCTTTTTTAATATTATAATGTATTTTCACATCAAGAAATGGAAATAATTTGAGTGAAAGCTGTATTTATCAAAAGAAAAGTAGCAAGCGGAGTTTAAGCTCCGCCCACCTGTTTACCTTATTTGGAAATTCAATGTAGTTGCGAAGCTTGCAGTTTGCAAGTTGGTTAATTGAAAATAACTAAAGTAACCGTGCACTTGTCAGTTGAGATTATAACGACCTGGTTGAAGAAACTGATGAGCACAAATGGAAAATTTATTCAATATGATCCAATGTCAGGACAAAACACGACTTAGGTGTAATTTATCGCTTTCAGGTATTACAATCTAGAGATATACATGTATACTAAAATGCAGAGGGAATGGCTTGTGCACTAAAAGATCAGATAATAAGGTTCCACTAAAGTCAAAATATAGGACACTTCATAAACATCTAAACTTTGCCTGTATCAGAGGCGGATTTAGGGGGGGGGGGAGTGGGCCCGGGCCCCCCCCTTTTTGAGAAAAAATGTGGTTGCTTATATAGGGAATCATTGAAGCGTGACTGAAGCGGGCCCCCTCTTAGGTCAGTCAGTGGGCCCCCACTTATGAAAATTCCTGGATCCGCCACTGTGTATTTTTCAACCTATAATGAATAAAGTCATAAACTATGAGAACATATGTTCGGTGTCTTTCGTATTAAAATGTGTCAAAGAGACAGCAACCCAACCATAGAACAGACAATAGCAGAAGGTCACCAACTTGTTTTCGTGTTCAGACGTTTTATCTTCTATGTTTCGTGTTTAGTAGGATGACTTGATGTGTGCTTCATGTTTCCCCTTATTTATTTTCCATGTTTCCTGTCATACTCTTTAACTTCTCGTGCTTTTGACATACATCATGTACATGACATATTATTTTTATACAGTATATATAATAATTATAATCAGTATTAAAATTGAATAGTCACTGCATCCACTTTCCCTCTAAAATTAGAGTACATGGATGATATCAAATATCTGAACTGTGTCCCTGTTCACTGTTCAGCTATATACATGTATATCCCCAGTAAACAGAATCGAGCCATAATGGTATTTTTAAAATTTTCATTGCGAGACCTCATGTCCAAGAGGCAGGAAAAAAAAACCACTTGTAATAAAGCTGTGTATTCTGTTATAACAGACAATTGTGTACAAGCATGAACGGATGCAAATCATATCATTTATTAAATGGAAAAGGCCACAGCCTGTTTAGAAACGGTCAATTTTGACGGTATATTAAAGTCAGTCTGTCTGTCTGTTCCGGAATTGAATATTTTTCGTCGCATCTTTCTCAGGAAAATAACATGGACTTCTTAAATTTGGTTTGAGGGTTTATATGAGTCAGCAATACCGTGTGATGCTTTTTCATATTCATCACTCAACAAATTCCTGTGTACCTTAAAATTCTTAAAGTGTATGGGGGTATCAAAAGTGATCAGTAGCTCACAGATTCACTTGTTTGTTTTATAGTATTTTACATTTGTTGTGGGGGAGGGGGCTGGCTATTGTGAGCAGTGTTCTCAGCACTTCTAGTTAATCATAAAAATTACATTAAGACGAGCAAAAATTAGCAACATGCATATCCTGGGTTCATTTAATTTGCATTAATATAAACATTGTCATTAAAACATTTAATCCCGCTGCAAATGTTTGCACCTGTTCTAAGTCAGGAATCTGATGTACAGTAGTTGTCGTTTGTTTATGTAATTTATAAGTGTCTCTCGTTTCTTGTTTTTTATATAGATTAGACCGTTTGTTTTCCTGTTTGAATGGTTTTACACTTGTAATTTTGGGGCCCTATATAGCTTGTTTATTGATGTGAGCCAAGGCTCCGTGTTGAAGGCCATACATTGACCTACATGTATAATAGTTTACTTTTATAAATTGTTATTTGGATGGACATGATAGAGAGTTGTCTCATTGGCACTCACACCACATCTTCCTACATTGTATTTCTATTGTATGGCAAAAGTGATTTCTTTATTTAAAAAAATATATGATTCATTATCATGATTATACATGTTACGATGTATACACAGGTTCATACTATTCTTGACATACATGACATATAGCTCTGTAATTTTATTCACTACTTGTACATCTTTGGATTTTAAATGTTTGGCTTTGAGCGTTCCTGATGAAGGTAAATCCAGACTCAGCCAGAAAAGTGCTATGGACGCATGAAATTATTGAACCTGCTGTTTTCAATTTTTCATGCTCCTTTATTTAAAAAAAAAAGTATATAATTACATTCTCTTTTTTTTTTAGGTTACCTGATAATAACAGGATTGAGGTTACAGTATGCCATTCAAGCTGTGATGAAATATAAAGTAATGGTTTGAATTTGGAGAGCTTCATTACATGTATTATAGACAGGTAAATTGTTTTATCCTGCAATTATCTACATGATCTAACTATTGTACATGTACAATGGGACGACTCACCTGAAGGGTCCCAAGTTAAACAGAAATTAAAAACTATATATATGTCATCATTTAGGCCTTATGGCCTTCAACAATGAGAAAAACACATTCTGCCACAATGTCTTCTCTAAAAGGCGCCAAATCATAATATTAATAAACCTGTTGAAGTAGAAAACTAATGGCCTTATTTATGTGAGAAAAAAGTGAATGAACAAACAAACAAACAAACAGCAACAAACAAGTGCTCAATTAAATATTACAGACACATACATAGTCAGGGGTACTACATGTATTTGTACAAGTTTATTTTATTTACTTGAAGAAGTAAAAAAAATACACATAACACGTATAAGTAAATAGATAATGTTTGAATAATCTAGCCTTAATTTTCTCAAAAATTTACTTGTACAAGTAAACCATGTAAACATTTCTTTCAATCCTAAAAAAAATCCTCAAGTTTTGAGATGTGAATCATGCCTTTAATGATCATATGATCATGGTGATTTTTCCCAGTTTAGCTCAATTTTTTTTTTTATTTTAAGTTCAATGTTTCATCTCATTATATGAATCCATCAAAGAAATTGATTGAGCAAAGATCTTGTATATTTGTGCAAGGCCTTCAAAAATTGCTCCTTTGAGGCTTGTAAATGAGCGGTGTTGTGAAGATAACAGACAAATGGGATTTTCATTGTCTATGAAATTACACTTAAATGATTGGTAAAGACATCTGCAGAGAGTACACAATTTAAAATTCGATTAGTGCAAAGAAATCTCAAGAATACAAGAAGGAAAAAAGGATGTAAAACAAGTACAATGTAAAACATTCTGAATGTGTAAGGGACATAACTATGCCATTTTTTGGTTTACCCATACAACATGTACAAGTAAATAAGATTCACTTGTATAAGTATCCTACAAATTCACTTTTTTTTTCCATTCTTCAAGAATTGCAATACAATAATTAATATACTTAATATAAATCATGATAATTTCTGAATTCAAAATGAAGTAAAATTGAGAATGGAAATGGGGAATGTGTCAAAGAGACAACAACCCGACCAAATAAAAAAAAAATAACAGCAGAAGGTCACCAACATGTAATTCCCGCACCCGGAGGCGTCCTTCAGTGTCTGTATATATATGTACGAGCAGTAATATTTATTTACACAGACATGACAGATATGCCTATAACCATGATAATAATAATATACTGAACTTGCTAGCTAAAATTTCTTGTGGATTCTTGATATTGATCATGTTGATTTTGAAGTATTCCTGTCACTGTTCACATTTGGAAAAGGAGATACAAAATAATGAAGTTCAACATAATATTTAAATATTTATTACATTTTACATAGTGCGCCTTATTAAAATGTGTTTGGAAAATTTATTTTTTGTTCAAATGTTGAATGAAGACATTACTACTGGTAAAAAAGGACGAGAATTATTTTGTTAGCATTTTAACAGTACTTTTTGAAGAAGTATGTTTGCACTAACTTTTGATTACTTTTCTCATATTGAAAATTTCATTTGATATATATACATTGTACTTGTATTATATTTGCATTTTCATATTTCAGGGATGAAGACCTGCAGTCAGACACCAGTTAAAAGTTACTTATAACTCATCATGGCCATTATGGAAGATCTGATTAAAATTTGTCTAGAAAGCCACCAAATATGTCCATGAAAAATAGAAAAATGACAGCAATTCTACATAATGCACCGTACTAAGTAGAAGCATTGACTGTTTCAAAACCAAATGAATTGGAATTTAGTGTATTGATGCTGAAATAGAGAGGAATATTATTAATTGGACAATTTAACTTCTTTTTCATCATTATTGAAGTTTATGTATACCATCTTAAAGAGTTTTTACTTGACACATGTGACAGTTAAAAGGAATACCAAATATACATAATAAAGGCCGTTTGGAGATTTGTGAATAGTCTTAAAATAGGAGTTTCAAAAAGGATTTCAGTTAAAATATTGTATTTCACGGATGTCAGAAATGTAATTTTATGTCTCTTTCATGAAATGTTTTAAAAAATCTGCAATATCTAACCAAGACGAGTGAGAGATCTACAGATACATGTAGACATATGATATTCAGTTGAACTGTAAACATGGTAAAGGGGAATTTTGAAATATTCATTTATAAGACTTCTATGAGTGTTTTGTTATTTTTATGGCAATTACAGGAAAGCGATGTAAAAAGTAATTCAATATAGATATTAATCCTACCAGAAAACTTACAGATATATCATATGTACATTTCAGACATATACAAATTACATCATGTACATTGTACATGTACAAATGTAAGCATGCAATTCACTGATGCACCACCTATGTAGTTACATGTACATGTAATTATAAAAGTAAGAATATGACATACATGACATATGATTGCCAATGAAACAACTCTCAATCAGAGAACAACTAGTCATATACATGTATTAGCCACCAGAGAACAAGAAAATCATAGTTTGTCATGGTTTATATTTCAATCTCATTTCATAACACAGACTATACAGGTTTACAAAATGTTCAAAAGCATTATAAAGTGTTTTGATTTCAGTTGTTGGTCATATTGATGTTGGCCTTCAATACTGAGCAAGACCTCTGTACAAATGTACAAATGTAACATCCACAGAATGTTTGAACCAAAAAATGTTGGATATTTTTCTTTGCTTGCATTTATCATGTAGCTGCTCTTTTGTACATATGTACATTAACATGTTCATATGCATTTAATTTTCTACTGGTATACATGGTATACTTGGAAACTTGTGATGGAATATTTCCACAATATAAAAAATTCTTATATCTAGCAAGATTAGCAACTGATGTTAGATATACATGTACAGCATTATATTACCATATGCATCATGTGCATACATAATACATTTTACATGTACATTTGTATGGCAATGAGACAGCATTTCCAACACACAGACAGAAATTACTTTCTATATATTTTAAATTTGAATGCATCATACATGTAATTACATGTATGTATATGTAGTACAGCTAGAATTTCATTAAAAAAAAGTATAATTGCCAATGAAGTTTTGATTAACAATTAAGTTGTGTTATTTTTTGTGATTGGGTCAGGTAAAGATTAACCCATGATTTTTGGTAGGCAGTACATTGTAGTTCTATAACCGTTACCATGGTTAACACGTACATACAAAAATGTACATTGTATCATTTTATGAGTTTCCGTCTGACTAATTGTCCTTTCCCCTATATCATGGAAATCGATTCATTCTGATTGATCTGACACTTCGGGATTGTGGTTATGTATAAATTATATTAAGTTAGTTAATTCTGTATTTAGATGTATATTCTGGTACATAAAATTTATTCTATTAGGACAGAAAAGAAATACCATTTCAGTTGACTCCAATCTCAGCAGTTGATAAGAAATAAGTTTTCTGATTTTAACATCTTTGAGATGAACATGATGAACCTGAATTAAAATATTATGGCACTTATAAATAATGAAAACACAATTGATTGATTGTGCTGAATGTCACATAAGCACATACGACTATTTCTTTGCTGTCCATTTGTATTGGTGGACACTTTGCCCAGAAGGCAGGAATTTAATATGAAATGAAGGGCAGTAAAAAATAGGTCCCTATTTCCAACTTCATGATAGAATTGTATTCTTTGATGTCTTTTGAGGTTGAGAAATTAAGATGATATATTTACAAGGCTGCAGATTGAATCATAGGTACAATGTACACTGTACATATATACCTAAATCTGAAACAAATCAGATGAGATTAAAATAAGTCGTATACAATGTATGCATCTGAAATAATTTTTGAAACTGGTATATACATGTGGAAGCATAAATTATAGAGCACAAAGTTTGTTTTTTTTAAATTTGGGGTACTCAATGTCTTATCTTTTAATCTTTACTCCAAAAGGTAGTTTGTGTAAATATTGAAACTCGCACATTCTATGAAAAAAGGAATTATATCCCCAATGTTAATGCTGGTGTACAAATTTTAAAATGTATGCCTTTGAATTACAAACATAATAAAATCAGTAAAAGTAGGGCAGAATAATTTTACCAAGTAACTGTAAGGATATTAGAATAAGTCAAATACTGCTCCAGATTGGTTGAAAGGGAATATTCTGTGTAATAAGACGCAGGAAATAACTATGGAGTCCGACATAATAAAAAAAAAAGCAAGCCATACAAAAAAACTGGCATAGCAGCTGGTGAAAATAGATGCAAAAGAATCACCAGAATGAATCTAAAAGTGACAAATCATGATTTACAATTGATACCAGTCACACTTGATAAGCAGGAGATATTCAACAAATAAAATCTCCATCTATTGATGTGATGCAGGTAGGAGTTAAGTATATTTATAATTTAAACATTACCAATGACACACCCAATTTCTTTATTAATGCAGCTTTTTTCATTAAAATGTTAATGATTCACAATACACAAACACTAGAAGAGACCTAGTAGGCTAATCTATTTAAATTTATATAATGAACTTTTACTTGCAGAACGAGAACTATACAAGCACACGAGATGCGATTCCGGATTTGAACCAAAAAAAGGGGGGAAGGCTGCATGCCCCAACACTACATGCATGTAACCCATGTATGGGGTGTATAATAATGACCTTGTAGGCTTATCTATTAAATTAATTTATATATTGAACTTTGATTTGTAGAACAAGAACTATACAAGCACCCGAGATGCGATTCCGGATTTGAACAAAAAAGGGGGGAAGGCTGCATGCCCCAACACTACATGCATGTAACCCACGTTTGGGGTGTATAATAATGACCTGAATAATTATGTTGTTTGCCTTCAAAAATTTAAATAGCAATAAGACAATAGTTGTTTCAAACTTCGCACAAACATATTATTAAATGAAACGCCGGTGAAAACAAAATATACCGTAGTTTTCCCGTCAGCCGATCCGACTACTAGAGGGTCTTTCAAACGCTTTTTTCGTGCATTTTAGGGCGATTATGCTACAACATGTTAGAATAATTGAAAAGTGCAGGTGCAAGAGCTATACCAACCCACTGCATGCTGGTATTGGTAGAAAGGCCACATTTCAAACTTTTCGAAAAGTGCTGCTACTAGTTATATAGCGTTCGTGTAAATGAAATTTCACAACCCGAAGTGCCAAAAAATCAATAAATCGATTAAATTCTCCATGTTTTATTGTTTTTTAATTACAAAACCTCTAATGAAAATTAAGTGGCAGCACTTTTCCAGTAAAACAAGTTATCCTGATTACAACGAGCCCAAAATCAGGGCGATCCGATTTCATCTTGCACCTGCACTTTTGACTTTTTTGGGAAATGTCTTTACTTTCAGTTTAAAGTCACGTGACACTAGTGTATTTATATTTTTCTAAAAATAAAAGTTTGTAATATAAATAAGAATAGACCCTTTTCCCCCCGATTACTCATATGACGTGTATTTTGGCTTTTAGGCAGAGAAAACTCACTTTGAGTACAATATGATTTTTTTTTGTGTATAAAAATGGAAATATTCTTGAAACGACCTTAACACCCCTGCGTGATGTTTGTATTCGTGACTGGATATTGGACTGTTCACTTGCTGCCGAACTGATGTTAGAATCACCCTCTTTTTTATTTGACGGAAACCCCTCTTAAAGATGACTGTATCCGCCCTTGATTCTGTAATCCAAAATAAGTTTTTGAATAATAGTGAAAAGGACAGCTAACACACAACTCGGCAAAGTAGCATCTTAATATTTATAATTGATACAATACACTCCCTATGTTTGATCTTACAGCCGATTGCATTGAGTGTGTAGATAAAGGTGATATTTTTGGTCAATAGTTTGCTTGCTAGCTGAACCGTGAAGTCGTTATTAGGTAAGATATACTACCCTCCTTTCGAAGTACCAGCCTAGTCCTACAGACAGAATGATTGGTTATATATAGGACTAGTCTACTCTGAAAGGATGGTAATTTACCGAACCTAATAATGACTTCACGGTTTAGCTAGCAAACAAGCTAACCAAAGATATTACATTGAACCTTTACCTGCACATTCAATGCAATCAGCTGTTCCATTCCTAGTTAATTACGTTTGTAACCACATCCTTCCACTACATAGTAACCCCCTGTTCAACCCGCAGCATTATCACATGGTTAATTCACTTATGAAGGCTGATAATTAATTTATATATATTTCTTTGAACTTGTTGTTTTCCTTCTTATATTCAGTATATTTTAAGCCCCATTTTATAGATTATATAAAAAAAAACAATGTGCAATTACCAAATTATCAATTACGATATCTTACCCCAGACTGTTAGGTCTAAAGTCAGATATCCGAAGTAAGTGGTGAGTGACGAGTTAAGTCCCCTTTAAATACCACAAAAACAGGAAGTAACCATGAAAAGCTTCAAGTGTATTCCACTTCCTAAAAACCATATAGGTCTCCTATACATAATATTACATGACACAGTTAATTGTGTCTATTCTCTGAATCAATATTTTCTTTTAAAAAAACAGTTTGTGGTTAACATGCAAAGGAATATTACTTGTGTATAATAGTATGGTGCATTGTACGAGGGTAGTTTGTCTATATTTTCTATCGAATAGATTTACACAGATTATTGATTTGTTTTATATTTATTGTTATGTTGAATTGTCACTAAGAAATTGTGTCCTGATTCGGGTGGAGAGAACGAGGAAACCTTGAGTCTGATTACTTAATGTTGTCTTTGTTTTCTATATCATTTAAAGACATCGACATTTTTATTCTGATTAAACATTATTAGCAGACATTGCTCGTAAGACCATGGTGGAGCTTTCTGTGACCGTTCTATGTCGTTTTTCTATAGGTATAATTATCAAAATCAGTTTTGGTCTGAACTGTTAAAAATTTACATATCAGTTCAAAACTGTTATAAAAGAGGGACGAAAGATACCAAAGGGACAGTCAAACTCATAAATCTAGAACAAACTGACAACGCCATGGCTAAAAATGAAAAAGACAAACAAACAACAGCACACACGACACAACATAGAAAACTAAAGAATAAACAACACGAACCCCACCAAAAAACTAAGGGTGATCTCAGGTGCTCCGGAAGAGTAAGCAGAACCTCCACATGCGGCACCCGTCGTAAAAGATATCAAAGTCTTAAAAAATTCTAGGGTATTGCAGATCAACATTATTTTAGTGTATTATTAGGTCTGTCAGAAACTAACACAAAGGATAAGAACAAATATTTCACAGACTGTTCGAAAACAGTTTTGTTTACAGAATGATATACACCATATATAGGAAAATGTTACGTAGATAGTTATCAAAGGTACCAGGATTATAAGAATGATATACACCATATATAGGACAATGTTACGTAGAAAATGATCTGCAACTAGATAACTTAAATAGTAATAGGGAAGATATAATTTGATATAATATCAGACAGTACATAATTTACAAAGATAACGTTTGTTTGTCGTGTGTGCTTCCGGGTTTTTACCGGGTCAAATCTAATTATTATATGTTTAAAATATGACCTGCGTCGGAAAGAAATCGACCTGATGTATATGAATATCAATACATCTGTCAACCTATTTCGGGTACAAAAACATACCTATGCATAATCAATAACTGTTTGAAGATTGGGTTGATATGAAAACCCTAAAAATCAGACTAAAAATCATCTTTGAATCGTATTTGAATGTTCTAAAATCAATCAAAGTTTTATACATGTGCATGTATACGAACACTAAGTTTTCCATAAAGCGTATATATAAAATTTTGTCCTGGTATCTATGATGAGTTTATCATGTTTATTTTCCATAAAGTCGATTAAAATCCGGCGATGCTCACATCTTTGATATATATCATGGACATCTTGTACTTTTTAACTTCACCTTAAATAAAAGTTATCACTTTTGAACATGCAAATACGATACTCTGGCAAACAACAATGTACAAGAATCTGTGATCAGTACTAATTCTGATTTTTTTAAAAGAACATTTAAATATTTTGGTCTGATTACCTGGAATAATTTACCAAATAATATTAAAGAAATAGATAATTCAGATACATTTAAAACCAACTGTTCAAATTATTTTCTAACTGAACAGAATACAGATGCACGAAAGTTATGTATTTTTCTTCTTCTATTGAATGCATATATACTTATTGAGTATTTAAGCTGCTATATTCAACTCTATTATGTATTTTTTTTTTGTATGTATTTTTTCCTTTTCTATTTGTATTAATAGATTTTGAACATGTTGAAGGCCTCAAGGAAGATAAACATGTAATTGTTAAATGTGTTACCTTCGTTAAATTAAAGAATTTTATTATTATTATTACTGTGTTGCCCATATTGTAAATTACTTATACTTTTAAACCTTATTGTTCTTTGTTTTTTTTAATTTTTCACTTAAAAGAGGGACGAAAGATACCAAAGGGACAGTCAAACTTATAAATCTAAAACAAACTGACAACGCCATGGCTAAAAATGAAAAAGACAAACAGAAAAACAATAGTACACATGACACAACATAGAAAACTAAAGAATAAACAACACGAACCCCACTAAAAACTAAGGATGATTTCAGGTGCTCCGGAAGGGTAAGCAGATTCTGCTCCACATGTGGCACCCGTCGTGTTGCTTATGTGATTACAAATCCGGTAAATAGTCTTATTCGGTAGGTCACATTCATGAAAGGAAAGGGGATTGTAGTTACGACGTAAGAAACATATCCGATATCATTTGTGAAATGGTTATTCCATAACGGTCAACCAACTCGTGATGGCGTCCGTAAAATTTACGAAGGGATGATTTCAACTTCACCATTTGGAACTCTTGGTTTAATAGCTTCCTTGTGAGCAGTAACCCTCTATCAAGAAAATCATGATAGGAAATGCAAGCACGGGAATATCGTATCAATTGGGAGATATATACCCCGTATGCAGGTGCTGCTGGAATGTTGCTACTTAGAAATGGAAAGTTCACAATTGGAAAGGTGAAATCATCTCTTATATATTCCTGAGCATTATTCTAGGTCTATTATATGTAAACTGTATAAATGTTAACGTAATTATACGCTTTTAGTATTAAACCATGATGCAGTCAATTTCACTGAAGTTTTGTGAAGAGCAAAAATGAGAGGGAAGAAATAAATATAAACAAGGCATCAACCACTCAAAACTACAGTACAGTCTAATTAATATTCAATAATAAATTACCTACTACAAGCGTGACAGGTGCTAATTAGTTATCCCCTTCAGATGTTTCAAGATTAAGCATTAGTTTTATCAATACACATTACTATAATCAATAACCATATTTAACACTCGAACTTTAATATTTTTAACAATAATAAATCATTTTAAGAGCAACTCTATAATTACTAATAAGTACATAAAACCTTTTCGCTTTTTCTTTTTTTTTTTTTTAAATTTGATATGGCTGCATACGCAACATAAAAGTTCTTTAAGCAATAATTTGCACTCCAAATCAGTAAAACAAAAATTCAAAATATAGAGCTTTGATATGTTCCAACACCTTACCTCTTAGTTGACAGTTTTCTGATTTATAATGTGAGTGAAGAGTTATTTTCTTTATAAATATCAATATCGAAAGTGAAAGTTTATCTCAAACTTTCAAAATATCAGGTTAAAGTCGATCAATTACAATTGACATAGATTATGAGATTATGCATGTGGGGTGACCATTATACAGTCAAAGAATAAACAAGTAATTATTTTCTACCTCATTTCATTCGTACTAAAATAAATATTTTCTTATCTAACTAAAATAAACAACAAACAAGAAATAAGGTTGTGTGTTCGTTACAAAGATCGCATAAATTTTATATAATCAACGAGTCAAACAAAACCAATAAAGATCAAACATATAATTACATAAGCACCAAATGAACAAAGCTATTTCTAGATGGAGGGGAGGGAGGGAAAGCTAAGGCAATCTGGAAAAAATAATAACACGTCCTTTCTCACTTTGTTACAAACGTCGCATTAATCAAACAGACCCACACACATTCCTTATATACCCTCAACCGAAACCGTCCGTGCAAACACTTAACCTGGGAAAATATACATTGTAAGGGAAAACCCCCTGAATGATATAACGGAACGCAAAGAAATAGATTTATTTTCTACCTCATTTCATTCGTACTAAAATAAATATTTTCTGATCTAACTAAAATAAACAACAAACAAGAAATAAGATTGTGCGTTCGTTACAAAGATCGCATAGCAAAGGGGGTTATAAGAAAAAGAGGAAATTATAAACCCAAATTTAAGGATACCAAAAGCTTTTGTTCAATAAAATGCTATCTTTGATATAGCCGTCCTTAGCTCTGTCCGTAGGCCAACGCCCATGAACTTTGAGGAGGCGATCAGGAACCTTGTTATTAGCGGCTACCGAAACTCCGCCACTTCTAAGGCTGTGAAGGGCGTAAATAGAACTATCCAAACCTATGTCTTTAAGTGCTGACCGTAAAATCTCCCTACATCTGGTATAAGAAAGGGACTTAGACTTATTAGTAGCTTTGTACTCGCCAGATATTTTCATAAAGTTAATGGCAGTAAAGAGAAACTCGTCGGACTTCTCTATAATACCCGCTAACGCAATATATTTTCTTAACAAGAAAACGGGACAAAGCTCGTTGCGTGTTTTCGCAATAATAACTGAATTACCTCTCCTGTATAAATCTGTTTTACTTTTCGGAATTTTAATCTCCAAAAAATTAGATTGAAAATCTAGATCACACATCCGAATATTTGCTAGTTTACTAAATCTTAAAAAACCAGAAAACCCTAGAAGACACAAGACACAAGTGCGCAAAAATATAAATTATGCTTTTCTACCGTATAGTGTCGAACTAATTTTAACAAAATATCTTTGGTAATAGGCTCCTTTTTGTTCAAAGGTTTGCCCAACGTCCGTTTTCCGCCTTCCAGAATAAGTGTGAGAAAATCATCTAAACAAGGATTAATGTTGAGGGAAATCTTATGCTGCCAGTAAATAGAGTAAAAATAGGCTTCTAAAACTGAAACGGAAACTTTTGTTGCATAAGTCCTCCTAAAAACAATGCAACTGAAGACACCGATGCTGGTAAATAAGAAAAATAGTTTTGAATACACCATTTTCGGAATAATTTCAGTATGTAAACAGTTCACAAATTACAGATGCTTGACATTGATATTGTCATGCAGCTAAATGAAATGACCATAGCTATATCATGATTACATGCGTGACTGTCTGTCAGAACTTCTTCATAAGTAAAAATCCAAAGAACATTTAAATAAAAATGTTATCATTGTTAAACTCAAATAAAACAAACTAGAAATATCCTGAAAGAAAAAATCAAGTAAATTAAAAAAAAAACAATATTCTCCGTTTGGAAATTCACCCAGACAATTTATGCCAAAGGTTTCACACTTTTAATAGCAATCCCAGGAGGAGTTACATAATACGGGAGAGTGTACAAATTCAAAGTATGTCTCTAGTAAATACATTGGTGGCCGTGGGTTGTCTTGTACATTTAGGTCAGTTTATTATCTCTGTCTTCGACACATTTCCTGTTTCCATTCTTTATTATTAAACACGAGTAAAAGGTACCAGTTTAAATTAACCCTCTTGCTGCAAACACCTTACATCATCCTTATTATTTAGTGACTTTCGTGTTGTTAGTGTACCCTATTCGTGAAATTGTGTTCACGCATCATTGTCAACATAATGGAAATTAACTCGAATGTCATACAAATGAGGCTAAGCGCTTTGAAATCATGTTTAATCCACCATTTTCTACATTTGAGAATGCCTGTACCAAGTCAAGAATAGGACAGTTGGTGTCTATTCGTTTGGTGTGTTTAATCATTTGATATTATTATTTGATTAGGAACTCTTCGTTTTGAATTTTCCACGGAATTCAGTAGTTTTGTTATTTCACTTTTTACAATGCTCGAATAAGACAAACACATCTTCATATTGAATTAGGTTGCTTCGTTGTGCGTTTACTATGGTAAAGTAAAGGAGTAGATTGATGCAATTTGCAAAGATGCAATGAAACTACCATTAGTGATTACACAAAATTATAAAAACAACAATCCTTTGAAATATCAGATGTCTAACAACCGGAAGTTGTGCGTAGGCAAACCGGGGACTTCAACTTCGGGACTATAACAGCGCGCTTCATCTTACTCATTAGCAATTAACAGGAGCCACAAAAAAATTTCCAAATCAAATAATCTAACTTTTTTTTACATACATGTGCAAAAAAAGTAGAATCACAAAAACACTGAATAATGAGGAAAATTAAAAACAGAGAGTTACTTATCAAATTGCAAAATCAAATGCTCCCAATTGCAACTGTCTTATTCCTGACATGGTACAGTCATTTTCTTATGTAGAAAAGGGTGGATTTAATTTTGAACGCAGGTATTAATTATACTTTTAATCTCAATTATGATCTAATATAATGTTATACGTTTTAATGGCATGCTTCCTTTTGTTCAATTTCAGCACTTTGATTTTCCGTATACAACTTATTTAGTTTAACAGATAACAAAAACGTGATTTGTTAATCCTTTTCATATAGAGTAGTATACCGCTGTTTAATATTCGTAAATCGATTTAACTAAAACAAACCCGGGTCACAAATCAAGACTGTTAATTCTACAATCTTCCATCACCTTAAAAGTAGTTTACTGAAATTCAAATCTAAAAAACTAACTAGGAAGATACACACCAATGCTACACGTTAAGAAGGAGGAAAGGAGTTGGTATAAAATTAATAAATCACCCATTCGTTCATAAGTCATGTGAATATCATCTTAAGTTTATTATTCTGCCAAAAATTATAAAACCACATATTGTCCTTATATGAAGACAGTAATTTTCACATTGCACATGGATGTTTTAATTGAAGAACACTCTAACTTCTTTTTTTTTGGGGGGGGGGGGGGGGGGGGGTTGTAAGGGGGCTCTGTTTTCGTGCAATGCGATTGGCAATGTCTTTAGAACTTTTATATTTATATTACTAACCAAACACGTGTTAACTATAAACAAATAACATTTTACATGTTCGATTTTGTACAACTTTGATAAATACATTTACAAGTAAACAAAAAATGCGTGACATAAAAGGTCATAATGAACCTTGACATAGATTGGCACTATGGTTCATAACATGTTTTCCTTAAGAGTAAAACTAATTTGGGTATAAGTTAAAAATTGAAAACAACACGTTAAATAATTTCAATGCGTCCAAACCAATTTCTGGATTTACCTTCATCAGGAACGCTCAAAGCCAAACATTTGAAATCCGAGGATGTATAAGTACCAAAACCGTAAAAAAGCTATATGACAAAAATACCTAAGATTGATAGCAAAATTCCTCTAAAGACACCTTTGCCTGACGGAGTTGTAACCTTTGTTTTTAAAGACAAGTTGATTACAAAGTTTTAACGTAAAATATCAAGTAAACTAATTCGTTAAGATTGTTACATTTATATTCAAATACCGATTGTTTTGATCAAACTCACTTGTTGGCGTATCTATCAGCAACAACAACAAAGTAGTATCAAACTAATAACCAGTGTAAAGGGGTCAGTATTGGAACTTTTAAAATCGTAAAGATATTAAGCTTTGGTTTTTTCCTTCATTTTTTTAAATTGGGTAAAAAAAAACTACAAGTTTTACATACAAAAACATGAAACAATTTTTTTGAATTTTGGGTCCTCAGTGCTCTTCAATTTGTACTTGTTTGGCTTAACAACTATTTTGATCTGAGCATCACTGATAAGTCATATGTAGAGGAAACGAACGTCTGACATACTAAATTATAATCCTGGTACCTTTGATACTTATTAAGATAAAAAATAATATATTTTTATTTGGTACATGTGCCTTCCTTGTAAATATAACGGAAATTGATGAAACTGTCATCAAAGTGAGAGGGTTAGCGCTATACCAAGTCAGGAATATTACAGTTCTTGTTCATTCGTTTTTTCTGCGTTTTGTTATTTGATTTTGCCATGTGATTATGGACTTTCCGAATTGATTTTCCTCTAAGTTCAGTATTTTTGTGATTTTTACTTTTTACAATTTATGAAACTATGGTCCTTTACAAAATTTGTATTTAAGGTCAATATTGGTAAATACTTTCAATATTTCAATTGTTTTTGGCATAATTTACATTTGCTGCCATCAATGAGACAAAATATTTTTATAATGATGAATTGTATATCAAATTGTATTCTTTTGGTAACAAAGCATTTTGAATCGTTAGTGGCGGCCAAGGTTTTCCTATAGCTTTAGGTTTAAAAACTGCATAAAATCTTCATATTTTGAAAAAATGGCATGAAAGGGGCTCACTTTACAGAATATTATGTACCTGAATTGAAATTTTATTAAGCATTAAGGCTTTGGAAATAAACCTAGTTACGAACCAAATTATGACCTTTTAGGTGTTTAATGATAAAGTTGATCGATATTTTAGGCTAATTTGTGCCATAAGTGAACCTTGATTCACAGGTCTTTTATTCGACATTTTTGAATGATTTTAAGAACGTTACAGATGTGTACCAATCCGATCTTAATTTATTAGGATGGCTAAATTGTAAGTTGTTATCAAATGGTCAGTTTCTATGTTTGTTTGCGTTTGTTTGTTTTGTTTTGTTTTTTTTTTTTTTTAGTTCAGTGTTTTTGTTGGTCTATTGTTTTCCTTTAATATTTGATGTGTTTCCTTCGCTTTATTTTATGGCCCGGTTTTGTGTTCACTACATCGATTTATGGTCATTGCACAGATGAATACTATTGTTGCCTTTATTTATTTCCTATCGGAGGTCGGTGGTTTTCTGCGGTCTTCATACAGCAATAAAAACTAACTATCACGAAGGAGCACTATAGTTTTAAAAGTATGAATAATTACTAAGAAATCAATCAATGAATAATTTAATTTTCGATACAACGCGTCTTCTGATTGGCTGACGTTATTTTGTTATTAGCCCATAGGCATAATTTAGTCATGTGACCGTGACGTCATCATCGTTTTTTCATGGTTTTCTACGGTTTAAAATGGAATTTAGAATTAAATTATAAGAAATGACTGTAATATTTTTTTCTGTCTATTCGACATAATAAAAAAAATGTGGTGCACACTGTTAAATAACCCGCTACGCGCGTTATTCAGTGTGCACCAAATTTTTTATGATATTTCTTCATAGACAGAAAAATTATTACAGTCAAGTCTTAAATAAATAAACTGATTATGCTGAAAAAATAAAAAAACAAATAAATTGTGCAATGAAAGACAAAATTAAGTACAAACTTTACACCACAGTGATACATACAAGTTTTTTTTTATATCTAAAGTCACCATAAAGTTTCTGATTATGAACTGCATTAGACACATCCTATATCAATGAAAGTATGAAGCTATTGAACCAAGTGTACACTTAACATATAATGTGATAGAGTTTAAATCATCATGTCGAGAGTTTCGAGGCCGCAATTGATTATTATATCACAAAAGTAGACTTATTACCAGACTTTTACACGACAGGTAAAACATATATAGGAAGTATAAACAGCTTACTCTTCCGGAGCACATAAGTCTACTTCAAATTTTGGTTGAGTATATGTTGCTCAAACTTTCATGAACATCGAATATATTTGTGTGCTCGTTTTTTTTTTGTCGTGTTCTCGTTTTTTGTTTTGTCATAGTATTGTCAGTTTTTATTTGAATCAATAGTTCAATAGTCTTTAAGACTCTTTTTTCAAATATAGTGTTTGAATTCGAAGGTCCTGTAAGTTGTGATAGAAAGATAACACGTTAAAATTATTTAATCTCGGCCTTTTGTCTATTACATTTAAGAGTATGAATAAAAATTGATTGTCTTGAACATGTATATCAATCGCTATTATTATCCAATCATAGTATTCGAATGTTTTATGTTAAGTTCCAGTTCGACGGTTTCAAACAGAAAGATTTTGAAAGCAGAGAAAACTGTACATCTTATGATCAGCATGACTTTATCAGATGACCATTCCAATAATAAAAATCCAGGTTAAAATAAGACTCGCAACTAGATAATTTACTTCAGTCATGGACTCACGATATCGCGGGTTTTTCTAGTAGAGTTTAAAGGAATACATTGGCATTCACCTGGTTATTCTTTGAATTAATACAGCTGTGTAAATTCCTGTTCAATCTTTGATTTGAAAAATTTATCTGTGACACAGCGTATATAAATTTGACGACAATTGTGTCTTTAATTACTAGTGACACTGCTTGTTGAATACAACAATGGTTCGATTAAGAAATATTAAAATTACTATATTTCCCATAGCTACTCTTTCGTCGTGTAGATGTTCACAGTATAAGCGATTCCTGAACGAACAGTTGTCTGTTGAATCAAGAATGGACCAATTTGAAGTTGAGATACAGAATCTAAAAGCCATGTTTGCTGAAAAAAACTCGCAGGTAAGTATGGAACTGTTTTTCCTAATACAAGGATTTTAAAGAGTGCACATTGTGTTTGCTCTTACTTGATGTGTATCAGCGTCAAATGAATGTCATATTCGAGACGATAACATGTTGAATGGTCTTTGATCTCACTATGTATTTAATGCTGCATGCTTAGCGGAGAAGCAGCCGATACAAACTATAAGATAGCACTCCACAGTTAGCATATGAAGGTAAAATTGCATCTAAAAGTGCAAGATCATGAACATACATTTTAAAATGCGTAAAGCCACTTTTACATTGATACCCAAACATGTATACATATTAAGAATTCTTTTTTTCAGACAATTCCAAATCTGTAACAAAACAGTAAAAACAAAAATGTATAAGTTCAGTATCCATGGAAACAAAAAGGGTTTGTTATCCGATTTATTTTCTTCAAAAATGGCGTTGGGACCCTCTCATTCAGGCTATAAAATATATATAAACAAGAATTTCAATGCATATCAGATATAAAATACGTCAACACTGATGTATAGCCCTTTCAAAATATAGAGAAAACAAATTGAGTGTCTTTCGCCTCTTTTTCTCGCAAATTAACTTTCATAAGTTCGTGCTAAATTAACACCTTACTAAAATAGTCAACAAATGCTGATAGAATTTCAGAGTCATTGCTGGAACGGACACTAATTTGAACCCGAAATTTACATTTCTACTGAACAAATTTAAACATGGCTCAATCTCCTCTCTGGAGTCATTTCTTTCCATAAAACGACTTACTTAGCTATATTACTGTAGATTCATTTATTTTCGTGGGTATCAATTTTCGTGGATAGAGAAAAAAAGACGTTTCGTGGTATACGTAAATTCGTGGATCGCTGATTACAACAACAAAAAATTAGATACGTAATTCGTGGATTTCTTTTTGATTTAGGAGATCATATAACCTCCTTGTTTTGATCAATAATAAAACAAAACAAAAAAGAAGAAATTCATTGAAAAAGCTCGCTTGGTCATTCTAGGTTAAAGTGTTCATTGATAACTTCGATTACAATAATGGACAGAGACAACTAATTATTTGTTTGTTTTACAATTTATAAATTCTTTTTTGAATTCTATAAGGCATTCAAAACTTTATGATTGAAAGCTCATTTCCCTAATCACGATATAATAAACAGTGATATAAGTATAAGGTGTGAAAATAAATGGTCCTGTCATAAACAATATTACCTACGGGCAATATCCCCGTACTTAATCCTATTGATTTTTAATAACTATGACACGGTAATTAACAACTTGCAGTTATTTTCCATGAACAGTTTTAATCAATTTTAAAAAGTAAATTATCACTGATATTAGATATATTTATTATAGATTTAATCAAAATACTTGTATCTTCTTTCAATAAAAAATACGTGTTATGTTACAATGTTTATCGCTAGTCAACACTATACAAGAACTGCATAATATAACCGGAAATAAATATCCGACTCAATACACATTTCTCGGGATTATTCTTCGTTGAATTCTTAAATTCGTGGTTCGCTGTTACCCACGAAATCCACGAAAATTGGTATACCACGAATAAAAATGAATCCACAGTATTTGTATTTACTAATTTTCAACTACTTTTACAATATCAATCTGTTTTGGAAAAAAAGCAAAGGGTCCATAATGCGAAACTAACAATCCTAACTCTGGAGTGCTACCTTAAAGTCTTTGGTTTATCCCTACCGGGATTTAAACACGTGATCAACCGCACGCAAAGCAAACATGCTTACACGCGACCACCGAGGCGGTTCACCACGATGTTACATCAATAATTGGGAAGGTTGATTTAGAACACAATGAAATAGCGAATAATATATATTGTTGATCGTGAGTACATCTGATTTCTATATATACAATTTCGCAGAGTTAGATCATTATATAAATTATTGGTAATGGGTGCCTAAGGGGTGGTTCGCTTTAGTTATGATTCAGTGATTTCCTATATAAGCAACCAAATTTTTCCAACAAAATGGCGGGCCCCTTAAAAACCCCTCTTAATCCTCCTCTGTCCATGGACGTTCGTTTCCTCCTTATACACGATAGATTCCTACACAATATGATTACATGGAACGCCACAGCTGTCTTATGTGGAACTCTGATATTACTTTATGTTGTTTTATCATTACTTAATAATAGTTTGTCTTTATTTGATATAATTTTGACATTACGTAATGATGTTTAATATAACTCAATATGGAATAGTCATTACTTAATGATATTTCGATATTACACGATATGGTTTCGTATTGACTTGATATGGTTTTGTCATTACTCAATATGGTTTTGTCATTACTCGATGTGGTTTCACCATTATTTAATATGGTTGTGTCATAAGTCAATGTGGTTTTACTATTACTTGATGTGTATGTGACTGAACGTAATGTAGTTGTTTCCTTACATGATGTGGTTTTGTTATTCCGTAATGATGATTTGTCTATTCTTTATATGGTTTTAACATTACGTAATAATGTTTCAAAATTTGACCATTTTACACTACTTGGTGTGTTTGTTTCATTATTTGATGTGGTCTTGTCATTCTTTGATGTGGTCCTGTCATTCTTTGATGTGGTCCTGTCATTCTTTGATGTGGTTATCCCATTACTTGATGAGGTAAAACCACGTGACCAATTCGGAAAAACCTGTTCTATTTTTAGATAGATTTCCATATTGTATGCGCTTTGAATGCGTTTGGCCATCCATCTAATTAGTCATTGTTATTGTTCAATTAAAGTTCGGGTTACTGTTTGAGTTAAACTTTCAGTTACTTTTCGAATTCAAGTCATGCTTATAATTAAAGTTTTAGTAAGCATTAAGTTTTGAGTTGGACATCGAGTTTGAGGCACATTTAAAGGCAGAGTTCTAGTTACAACTTTGAATTTGAGATACTTCTTGAGGTAGAGTTTGAGTAAGATTCGAATTTAAGTCTAATTTTTATCAATTAAGATTTTGAGTTGAAATTCGGGCTATTTTATATGTCTTTTTGAGTTCGTAATTTAATCTTCTATCGCGGAACAAGGGCTTTTGCTCGGGCTTCCGAAAAGAGGGCTCCGGGATATGCGTACTAAATAAACACTTGCAGTATACAAAACGCAACACAGGAGTTGAAATAAAGTTAGATGTGGTGTGATTGCCAATGAGACAAGTATCCACCAGAGTTTAAATGCAGTGGATGTAAGAAATCATATATAGGCAACCGTACAGCCTTCAACACTCTGTATAGTCAGCTACAAAAGGCCACTATGCACTATGTGAAAAAAAAAATTATTTTTTAACAGATTTCAATGTGTCGTTTGTTTAATATGCTTATGATGGGTATCGCCAAAGTTAAAATCAAATCAAAGTTCGAGTGGTTGTTCATAGTTATTTGGTATGAAAAAGGGCAGAAAATAATAAAAAAAAATAAAATCCTAAACATTTTACAGTATTTCGGATATAATTGGGATATCCCGAAACCACTTGGTCCTGTTATTTGAACTATATGTTTTCAAATAGAATCAGCATTATAATAAATTTGTAAAAAAGTACACGGAACGCTGTGTCTCGCCTTATATTGCTGCTTTCAGTGTAAAAGCGTAATGTTGATCGGCTGTTCATTCATCGGTCAAAAAAAAAATTTAAAAATGTTTTCTGTAGATAATTTATCTTGATATTGAGGAAAAACTCCTATACAAGTTTTAAAACACTTAATGGAGGTAATAAATTTATCATGTCAAAACAGTTTAATTCGGTTTTATTTTACTAAAACAAAACTGCATGGTTTTCAACAATGAGCAAAACCAATACCCCATAGTAAGCTATAAAAGGTCCCGAAATAACGCCACTTTCGATGACGTTGTTGTGTCTCACTGCCGCTACATTTATGTCGCAGGCTCGACACAAATCAAAAGACTAATACTTTTTTGTTAAAAAATGAGACACTTCAAATCAACTCACACTTTAGTCACAGGAAAATCGGAGGAGGGGGCTCGGACTAAGCAACAAAGCATCAATATTGTAAAATAAGAATTCTCTAAAAAAAATTAATGACCATTTGAACATATATACGAATATCAATCTTTTACTTTTAATTAATTGAATTCTCTGATATCTGTTTCACATGTGATGGCGAACATGTTCCAGTTGTCCTAACCATAATACCTTCATCTTTTGAACTTCCAAATCACTCGGTTTGTAATTTCGCAAATAACACGACGGATGCCACACGTTGAGCAGAATCTCCTTACCTTTCTGGGGAACCCGATGGATTTAAATTACCCAGTCATACCGATCTACTGAGCCAGCCAATTGAAATATTTTTTTAGCCACCGCAACTTTATTGAAAGTTGGGGGCATAGTGTTTAACATTTGTCCGTCCGTCCGTCTTTCCGTGTCATTATGGGTACATAGTTATTCTGCATAACTCCTATAACAGTTTGAATCCTAGGAAGTTTTCTCTTTACTGTCTGTTAGTACATATATTGACGGTGTGCTGCATGTGGTAAGGGTTTAATTTTATTAATATGTGCTCTTCGGGAGAAAGTTGAACTTTGTCATTTTTGGGAAACTTACTTGCATAAGTAGGGCGTTTCCAGATAACTCCTCCTACAGATTGAATGCAAGGAATTTATCAATTACTCTGCTAGCTGTTTGTACATGTCTTGATGGTGTGCATGTGGTCAGGATTTTTTCTTTTTATTATTTTTCCTCTTTTGGGAGAAAATTTTTGTCCTTTTCGGAGTATAAGTGGTTAAATGAGTGGAGTGCAGGGGCATCGATTTGTCTAGTTTACATTTTTTTCTTTGCTGTTACGTACACTACTGTTACAGTTCGGTGTTCTCTCACATACGTGTTAAACTCTGCCACGTGCACTTTCTTTATGTACTTTAAACAAGTTAGGAGAACGAAGTTCAATTGTTGTCGTTGTATATGTTACAGTAAATAGGTGAAATTAGGAATTACACGTAATTACTAAACATTTCAGTAAATACCTGTAATTACTAGCCAATTTAGTAATTACATGTATTTATATTTACTAGTTGTTTCAGTGATTACTGGTAATCACTGATTTTTTTTTTTGGTCATTTTTACAGCTATTTACTAACTTGATGTTTTTGTTTTTATGGCGATTTAAGGAACGAATTTTATGAATATATAAACAGTGTAGATGAGAACTTTAACATGTTTACGAACCGTGAGAAACTGTCTTTTGTGTTGGGATGCCAAAACGTTAATGTTATTTACAAATGTGGCAAAACCTGCAAATCTATTTTAGACAGAAGGAGACGTTTTTTATATCGATAATTTTTAGACTGTAAATTTTTTGTAATTTGTTTTAGAATTTTTTATAAGTACATGTACATAGTTTTATAAAGTCCTTTAATTGTTTGATGAAATTTTATTTTGTTTTTCTCTCATAATTCTTTTAAGAATGGCATTGATATATATTTATGTTTCATGATATATGTAAATATTGTATTGTATATATTAATGGTGAGACGTTAATAAACTATCTATCTATCTATCTATCTATCTATCTATCTATCTATCTATCTATCTATCTTTAAAATTAAAAACATAATTCAAGATACCAAATAAGAAAGTAAAGGGGTAGGGATTTTAAGGGAGCTTACTTAAGGATGTGGGAATATAAGGCACATCAGAAGTGCATACTTTTTAGCATTTGTGTATTAAAACTGGTTGTTTTATAGGTTTTTCAGGTATTTCACATCCAATTTTGTATGGAAATATTTTTTATAAAGCACGAAGGTGTCAGTATTCACCTCAAAAACTTACAAAACCTTTGAATAGACTTCTTAAGAAGGGATATAGTTACGATACTGTTGTCAGGTCATTAAAGATTGCATATTTTGGCGTTAATATTGATTCACTTATAGGGTCTTTGCATCGGAACTAAACACATGTATTCAAAAACCAGTTGTTGGCATGACACGGGTTATGTTCTTCTCATATATGTTATGATGGTATGATACTAAACCCCTAACGGGAAGGATTCTGCCTGATGTTCATATGATGAAATCATAATCTTTCAGTCAGTTTAATCGAAGTCTGGAGCTGGCATGTCAGTTAACTGCTAGTAGTCTGTTGTTATTTATGTATTATTGTCATTTTGTTTATTTTCTTTGGTTACATCTTCTGACATCAGACTCGGACTTCTCTTGGACTGAATTTTAATGTGCGTATTGTTATGCGTTTACTTTTCTACATTGGCTAGAGGTATAGGGGGAGGGTTGAGATCTCACAAACATGTTTAACCCCGCCATATTTTTGCGCCTGTCCCAAGTCTCTGGCCTTTGTTAGTCTTGTATTATTTTAATTCTAGTTTCTTGTGTACAATTTGGAAATTAGTATGGCGTTCATTATCACTGAACTAGTATATATTTGTTTAGGGGCCAGCTGAAGGACGCCTCCGGGTGAGGGAATTTCTCGCTACATTGAAGACCTGTTGATGTCCTTCTGCTGTTGTTTTTTTCAATGATCGGGTTGTTGTCTCTTTGGCACATTCCCCATTTCCATTCTCAATTTTATTTGAAACTCCGTAAATGTATGCATGCAAGACAATGATATTAATCCAAAATTGAGAAATACATTCGTGAGAAGTTTATAGGCAACTTCGCCACTTATTTTTAGCTCACCTGGCCTAAAAGGAAAAGTGAGCTTTTCTCATCACTTGGCGTCCGTTGTCCGTCGTTGTCGTCGTCGTCCGTCGTCCGTCGTCGTTAACTTTTACAAAAATCTTCTTCTCTGAAACTAGTGGGCCAAATTAAACCAAACTTGGCCACAATCATTATTGGGGTATCTAGTTTGAAAATGTGTGGCATGACCCGGCCAACCAACCAAGACGGCCGTCATGGCTAAAATAGAACAAAGGGGTAAAATGTAGTTTTTGGCTTATAACTCTAAAACCAAAGCATTTAAAGCAAATCTGACTTGGGGGTTAAATTGTTTATCAGGTCAAGATCTATCTGCCCTGAAATTTTCAGACGAATCGGACAACTCGTTGTTGGGTTGCTGCCCTGGAATTGGCAATTTTAAGGAAGTTATACCGTTATGGGGCAATTATCTTGAATATTATTATAGATAGAGATAAACTGTAAATAGCAATAATGTTCAGCAAAGTAAGATTTACAAATAAGTCAACATGACCGAAATGGTCAGTTGACCCTTTAGGAGTTATTGCCCTTTATAGTCAATTTTTAACCATTTTTCGTAAATCTTAGTAATCTATTACAAAAATCTTCTTCTCTGAAACTACTGGGCCAAATTAATCCAAACTTGGCCACAATCATCTTTGGGGTATATAGTTTAAAAAATGTGTTGAGTGACCGGGCCATCCAACCGAGATTGCCGCCATGGCTAAAAATAGAACATAGGGGTGAAATCTATCTGTCCTGAAATTTCAAATGAATCGGACAACCGGTTGTTGGGTTGCTGCCCCGAAATAAGTAATTTGAAGAAAATTTTGCATATTTTGGTTATTATCTTAAGTGCCAGTCTTTGTAAGAATCAGGCAATTTAGGTAAAAATCAAAACATGATCAGAAAAAACCCTCACATCCTGAGTTAAAAATAATTGGTCTTTCGTTTGTGTGTGTCTGGTAATATCAAATAACTTGGTTAGAAAATTGGTTAGAATGATAGCAAATTACAGACTAATTTCCCCTTATTTATTAATTTCTAGTACATTTCAACCAAATTGTATCTTCTATTACCAGAACAGGAAACAGAAATGATTTTTTTTTTTTTTGTGCATAACTACATTTTATGAACTGAAATCAATGTCAAATTGGGTTGGGTTTTTTGGTCATGTTTTCACCACTGCCTGATTCTTGGGAAGACTGGCATTTAAATATCATTATAGAAAGAGATAAACTGTAAACAGCAATAATGTTCAGCAAAGTATGATCTACAAATAAGTCAACATGACCAAAATTATCAGTTGACCCTTTAAGGAGTTATTGCCCTTTAAAGTCAATTTTGACGAATTAACATATGTGTCATATTTGTTTTTTTGTAAAATAGACCGTTAGTTTTTTCGTTTAAATTGTTTTTCACATAGTGCATGGTGGCCTTTTGTAGCTGACTATACGGATTTTTGAAGGGTGTATGGTTGCCGATATATGATTTCTTACATCCACTGCATTTAAACTCTGGTGGATAGTTGTCGCATTGGCAATCACACTACATCTTACTTTATTTCAACTCCTATTTTGCGTTTTGTATACTGCACATTGTTTATTTAGTACGCATATCCCGGAGCCCTCTTTTCGGAAGCCCGATCAAAAGCCCTTGTTCCGCGATAGAAAACTTAATTACGAACTCAAAAAGACATATAAAATAGCTCGAATTTCAACTGGAAATCTTAATAAATCTAAATGAGACTTAAATTCGAATCCAACTCAAACTCTACCTCAAGAAGTGATTCAAATTCAAAGTTGTTACTAGAACTCTGCCTTTAAATGTGACTCAAACTCGAAGTCCAACTCGAAAATCAATTCTAACTAGACTTTTAATTATAAGTATGACTTGAATTCCAAAACTAACTCAAAGTTTAACTTAAACAGTAACCCGAACTTTAATTTGAACACTAATTAGATGGATGGCCAAACGCATCAAAGGCACATACAACATGGAAATCTATCTAAAAATAGAACAGGTTTTTTCCGAAATTGGTCACGTACGTGGTTTTACCTCATCAAGTAATGGGATAACCACATCAAAGAATGACAGGACCACATCAAAGAATGACAAGACCACATCAAATAATGAATCAAACGCATCAAGTAGTGTAAAATGGTAAATTTTGAAACATAATTACGTAATGTTAAAACCATATAAAGAATGGACAAATCATCATTACGAAATAACAAAATCACATCATGTAATGGAACAATTACATTACGTTCAGTCACATACACATCAAGTAATGTTAAAACCGCATTGGCTAATGACACAACCATATTAAATAATGGTGAAACCACATCGAGTAATGACAAAACCGTATTGAGTAATGACAAAACTATATGAAGTCAATACGAAACCATATCGTGTAATATCGAAATATCATAAAGTAATAACTATTCCATATTGAGTTATATTAAAACATCATTACGTAATGTCAAAACCATATCAAATAAAGACAAACTATTATTAAGTAATGATAAAACAACATAAAGTAATATCAGAGTTCCACATAAGACAGCTGTGGCGTTCCATATGATTAACTATCAGTACTCACATATGTATTAATTGTATAATCAATGACACATGTGCGTATTGTATTATAATTATACTCTTTTTTCAGGTGTCAAGTTATCCTCGGAAGTTTCGCTATTGCAATCTCAAGGTAAATGTTAGTAATTGAAATCATAGTAAAGATTGCTATCGACTGGACCGTATCATGTATATTTGAATCAAGCGTTCGTCCGTCAGTGGCAGATCGAGAAATTTTTAAACAGGGGGCCCTCGTTGGCTGCCTAAGAGGTGGCTCGCTTTAGTTATGCTTCAGTGATTTCCTATATATGCAACCAAATTTTTCCAACAAAATGGCGGGCCCCTTGAAAACCCCTCTTAATCCTCCTCTGTCCATGGACGTTCGTTTCCTCGTTAAGTTGGCGAAAAATACGTGATAGATTGCTACACAATATGATTAACTGAAAACTATCCGACTTAATATTGGGGACCTAACGGAGATTATAACGTCGATGGTACGACATACATGTAACGTTGACAAAAGTACTGAGCAGTGTCTACATACATTTTGTAGTTGTAACGCACATGTGTCATTGATTATACAATTAATACATATGTGAGTACTGATAGTTACAATCTCCGGCGCAGAGCTCACATCCGTTCCGTACTTACTTCGTATCACTACACTAAATATTGTATTGTAGTGTACTAGGGAAAACGGTACTATTTATTCTGCCATAGGCGACAATACTAACATTTTCTAATTTTACCACTTTTTATAACAAAAACCTGGATAAAACAGTTATGTGTGGTGTTAGTACTTTATTACTCTTTTTTAAAAATTGAAGCCAAATAGTATCATGACCAATTTTCAACGGAGCTTGTTTATGTTATCCATGCCCACCGTCATTTTGCAGCAAATTTATAAAATTTTGAAAGCCTTTTCGAATTATTCTCTAGAAAATATTTCAATATGTTTTAAAATTTATATTGTAAATATAAACACTGCAGTTATTTATAGATAAATAAAAAAAATATATTGTACCCTTACATCCAATCACGGCGCTCCTAAGTTGACTTCCTTCACCTGTCTTGGGTACACAAAAGGCCAACCTAATGCTAGGATAATGAAATACTACCGTTTTCCCTACTAAGTATACGGAAAGGAAACGAGAACTGTACGGAGATTGTGATAGTTACTGATAGTCTGTAAAACGCCTTTGGTCGTTTTCGTTTGAATTGTTTTACATTTTCTGATTTCGGGGCATTTTATAGCGGACTATACGGTATGGGTTTTGCTCATTTTTGAAGGCCTTATTGTAACCTATACTTGTTAACTGTCGTGTCATTTTGTCTCTTGTTGAGCGTTGTCGCATTGGCAATCACACCACATCTTCTCTTTTTTTTAATATCTGGATGAATATATATATAAATATAACTAATATCGAACAACATGGACATCGCATGTGCAAGTTTGAACTGTTATTACCAGTTAATTAAATTCGTGTTGCAAAATTATAAATAATACTAATTTTACAAGCGCAATCCGAATGTAGGATTTGCTGCGTCCAAAAAGAAAGCCTTTAAAGATCTGAATCCACTTTATTATACAGCAGGTAATAATGGGTCAACTTATATCTGATAGGGAAGAACTGTATGTGCAGGGGATGCCGTACTAGTCTATAAAGGTACATGTATCTACATCTTGTATTACTTTGTCCTGTATTTCATTTGATCAAAACCCATCAGAATTTAGACAATTATGGTTCGTGGCTCAAATTGTATTCTTTTCATATACATAAATCTAATAATGTCAATGCTGACAAAAGATTAAAACTATGTTCTCAATTTTATTAAGTATGGTGAAAAATGAGGGTCTGAAGAGGGTGTACATAATAGAGAATAAATGTGTCAAATCGACAGTAAAATGGGACTTAAAAATAAGAAATATAGAAAAACAAGACTAACAAAAATAATAAGGAGCTTGAATATAACTGACAGAGAAAAAGACATGAAAAATTAACAATAGAGAAAAGGACACTATCAAACCTTGATAAATAAACAGGACGGCGCAGTTACACAAATGTAGAATACCGAGGAGCAGATCTAGAGATGTCCATAATCTTGTCACCCCGACGTCCTAAACATATAGATATTGACCTAGATTATATGTACCTTGTTTTGTTTCTTTTAGTCTGTTCAATTGCAACATTATTTGTTTTTCTATGTTTACAAGCATTCAAGTAAGGACTAAAGAGTCACTGGATCATCGTCTTTCACCATTTAATTAAAGAGGGACGAAAGATATCAGAGGGACAGTCAAAACTCATAAATCGAAAATAAACTGATAAACGACATGTTAAAAGGTTAAACACATACTGAGTCATTCGTAAAGATAAATTCTTTTCAAGGATCTCTCGCTGGTAAAAATTACTCTCTTGGTGGTTCTGGTGCCAATATGTTATGCCTTTCAAATGACCCAGAATGGAACCACTTTTCCGATGGAGGCAATGTTCTAAACAACCATCAAGATTTCGGAACTTCCAAACTGAACAAAGATATACCTTGTGCTGTTTGTAAAACTCCCGAGAAATCGTCAGTTCTGATGATACCAGGCAAAACATCGTGCTATGGTGGTCGGAACAAAGAATTTCTGGTTATTTGGTGGCACAGACTAGTGAAGCTAGTCGTTCGCCGACCGAATATATATGCGTAGATGAAAATATGGAATATATTCCTTGCGGCGACGCAGACGACAATGAAGGCGTTGTTTATCCGGTAGAAATCGGAAGCTGCAATACATTATCTTGTCCTCCATTTGTCGAAGGAAGAGAATTGACATGCGTAGTATACTAGCAATAGAAAACAACAATTCGAAATAAATCAATAAAAATTGTCCTTACTAAAGTTTCTAGTCTAGATTTTCTTCCAATTTCTGAATAATACAGGAAAAGTTGTATTTTGCGTCAATAAGACAGCAACCTAAAGACACAATACACACATAAAAAGTCAAAATATTTTGCGGAATTGCACTTAAAAATGCTGGTTGCAGTATCAATCTAGATCACAGAACAATGTTAATATAGCCAAGTTTCTAAGTCGAAATCATTCCGTCAAAACAATTTACGGTCGCCATCGATTGTTACATTAAGCCTCGGTCACACCTTACTGGATAGCACGAACGGACGACTAACGGATGAAAATAAAAGTTGTTCGTTGACAAAATTGTTATCCGTTGTGAGTCCGTTGATGTACTAACCAAGTAAAACGGACGAGTAACGAATGCATAACGGACACACACCGGATATGCAACGTACGAGAAACGGAAACGTATCGGTTATAACGGATGTCGAACGTACATCCAACGGACGAGTACCGCATAAAACGGACACCTAACGGAAGCGTACCGGATAAAACAAATGAAAAAGATGTAGGGAAAAATTAAAGGCGACAATAATAAAACATGTAAATCGCATAATTATTCAAAATGTTTCTGAGTAACTGGTTTTGGTTTGTTCTTCAAAATGCCACCAAAGGGCAGTGTCTGGCCTGAATAAGAGCTGCTTGGTTGTGAAGACGTGCCCTTACTCTAAGAACGATTATGAATATTAAGAATTGACAAACCTTAAGAAATCTGACATACCAATAAACGGCATTTCTGACGAGAAATTTTAAATTGGCATTATTTTTGTCCATCTGATGAGTTAAGCCTTTTTCAGCTGATTTTTATAGTTTGTTCTTATGTTGTATTGTTATAATACCACTGTCCCAGGTTAGGGGTAGAGTTGGGATCCTGCTTACATGTTTAACCCCGTCACATTATGTATGTATGTGCCTGTATCAAGTCAGGAGACTGTAATTCAGTGGTTGTCGTTTGTTTATGTGTTACATATTTGTTTTTCGTGTACATGTATTTTCTTTATATGAATAAGACCGTTAGTTTTCTCGTTTGAATTGTTTTACACTGTTATTTCGGGGTCTTTTATAGCTGACTATGCGCTATGGGCTTTTGTCATTGTTGAATGCCGTACGGTTACCTATAATTGTTAATTTCTGTGTCATTTTGGTCTCTTGTGGAGAGTTGTCTCATTGGCAATCATACCACATCTTCTTTTTTATATTTATCCGTTTCAGATCCGTTCATCGTCCGTTTTATCCGTTATACGTCCGGTAGAAGTCCGTTTCACATTCGTTCAACATCCAGTTTATCCGTTAAATGTCCGGTAGAAGTCCGTTGGTGAATTTATCTGCCAGACCTCCAACGGATGTATAACGGACACGTAACGGATACAAAACGGAAACGAAACGGACGAGTACCGTACAAAACGGACGCCTACCGGACGTTCAACGGACATTTCATCCGTTAGACGTCCGTTCAAAGTTTTGAACATTCTCAAAATTTTCCACCAGACAGAATGGACGTCGACGGATAAAACGTACGCTAAACGGACATGCAACGGATATGCACGGACGTCTAACGTATAAGAACGGACGTCTAACGGGCACGAACGGATTGAAAAAAAAGTTATCCGTTAGGCGTCCGTTCGAGCTATCCGTTAAGGTGTGACCGAGGCTTTACCGAACTAGATTTTACCGGATTTGTAACATAAAGGGTGGCACATAGTGGGGCAAAACAGCTTTACCTCGAAGCACCTAAGTTCACCCAGGATTATCATTGGGTTTATTTTGCTTAGTTTTTTTTTAATCTGCGTAGTGGTTTTTTTGTGTTCGTCTTTACGTCGTTTTCGGTTTTGTTTTGCATATAAATAAACTCATCATAGATACCAGGATTAAAAAGAAATATTGATGCCAAACGCGCGTTTCGTCTTCTAAAGACTCATCAGTGACGCTCGAATAAAAAAATGTTTAAAAGGCCAAATAAAGTAAAAAGTTGAAGAGCATTGAGGACCAAAAATTCCTAAAAGTTTTGCCAAATACAGCTTAGGTAATCAGTCCCTGAGGTAGAAAAGCCTTGCATAGCTCCGTCAGATATTTTTCGACTTTAAATTTTTGAATTATACATTTTTGTCTTCGACTATTTTTTCAAATGAAGTGCATTTTTAATGTTACGTTAGTTTAGAAACAGATAGAGCTATCTACTGTCGACTTTTTAATTTGAGGAGTATAAATAAGGAATTGGTGATCTTGAAAATATATCAGTTTCTTTTTTAATGCAATCATATTATAATCAATATTACTAGAACACACCCGCGAAATCGCGGGCATTCAGAGCGGAGTTAAAAGTATGTAAAGTGTTGTTAGAAGTTTTATACCTCCTCCTTCATTTCCAAAATTCCCAATTTTTGGTTTTCTATCAATTTCAATATGAACATACATTTAGTATGTTATGAACATTTAAGTAAGGAGCCTGTAGTTCAGTGGTTGTCGTTTGTTTGTGTGTTACATATTTGTTTTTCGTTCCTTTTTTGTACATAAATAAGGCCGCTAGTTTTCTCGTTTGAATTTTTTTACATCGTCATTTCGGGGCCTTTTAAAGCTGAGTATGCGGTATGGGCTTTGCTCGTTGTTGAAGGCCGTACGGTGACCTATAGTCGTAAATTTCTGTGTCATTTTGGTCTCTTGTGGAGAGTTGTCTCAACATGGCAATCATACCACATCTTTTTTTTTTTGTAATCAATGAATTTTGTAAAATATTTAATGAATGGAGAATTTCAGAAAAGGTATCAAAAGTTCACATGAATAATTTTAGCGCTTATCTGTATATTACTATATAAATAAAGTGTATTTACTTTCAATTCTTAGTTTAGTAATTGATCCATGGTGGTCAATCGACATAGTATACAGACCCTCTCCATTTAATAAACTCTGAACAGAATAAAAATACTCTTTATTCGTACTATTTGTTTGTTCAAAGTATACAGAAAAACGCAAACCGGAAGTATAATCTGACTTAAAATTTCGTCCAATGACGGGACAATATCCGGATGCCTTTTTACTCGTTTTTCTCCCAAAATAACTCAATCTGAATAATCATATGAATGGATGACAAATGCGACTATGCACTGTACATATAGGACACAGAGTCGTGTTGATTAATTTATTGTGGAAAGAAGAGAAGCGACACCAAAAATGAGGTCTTCTCGTTTAATAGTATAGATAATATTTGAATGTTTAAAGTTAACTCGAGGGTTTATCAGCCAGTCTGAGTACAAAATTCAGGGGTTAATCAGCCAGAACAAACAACACATGGTACCATCACATTATCTTGATATGGAGGACACCTTAGTGAACCACATTTGGTTTGTACGCCTACAAAAAGTTTTCCATTGTCATTTGCAGATCCATTTTCCAGAACTTCTGGATTCATGTCCATGCACACGTATTGAGAATTCCCTTTGTACGAATAATGTCCACTGGCAAGCCTCCCATTGTATTCTAATTTCAATGATCCAGAACATGTAGTTTTTCCTGGTATCATTAGTGTAGAAGATGCATGTTTCGCTCTGCATACAGCACACGGAACATCGTTTGAATTCGTATTCGTTCCGAAATAATCGCCCTGATATTCAGCTCCGTATAAAAAGTCCTTATAATAAACTGATTTTCGAAGATCGGATTGTATTACATCCGGGTCGTGTGGAAGACAAAGAAAATCTACAGCAGATCCAGCATAGTCGTACCAAGCACCTGCGGAAATACCTGGAAAGCAGAACATTAATTAGATATATATATATATATATATATATATATATATATATATATATATATATATATATATATATATATATATATATATATATATATATATATATATATATATATATATATATATATATATAGGAAGATGTGGTATGAGTGCCAATGAGACAACTCTCCATCCAAATAAAAATTTATAAAAGTAAACAATTATAAGTCAAGGTACGGTAAATTAAGTAATAAAAGGACAACTAATTAAAAATTCATGCATCTAAGGCTAAATTATCAACCAGAACACATCCAAATAATTTAGTGTGGAGACGTCATAAACAGTCAGAGAAAAACATGACCGATAATCTATCATTGTCGCCGATAAACTGTGATTATCTATTAATGTGCTTTATGCGTTCCATACATGTGCAATAACAAGATACAGGTATCGACAGATTGTAGATCCGTGAATGTGTATATGGATATAACAATAATAGTTAGTTAGCTTTTAATGTACTGATAACAAAAATCAATTTTAATACCAATAAAACATTATTCAATTATCTAATTACATTGTTGAATTGGTAACCTTTTATACTATATATATAAGTTTATTTAAAGGATCGACTAACACACTTTGTAACATATAATATATATTACCTGTATAGATGAGTTCAGTTCCATTTCCAGGGCAACTTTTCCGTCCCCAACGTGTATAGAAAGAGCCTGCAACACAAGAAAGCCTTGTGTCAATTATATGAGATATCTTTTAAACTATACGAGAGATCTTATAACATATATAAGATAGTCTATTAAAATATATAAGACATCTTATAAAATATGTAGGATATCTTATAAAATATATAAGATATCTTATAAAATATATGAGATATCTTATATTATATAAAGAATATTTATACGATAAGATATCTTATATAAAGAATATGTATACGATAAGATATCTAATATAAAGAATATTTATACGATAAGATATCTTATATAAAGAATATTTATAAGATAAGATATTTAAAGTTGATATCTTATAAAAACTAGATGATAAAATACAATATCTTATACATAATATATTTCATCAAAACAGCGTAATGGCTTGCCATAGCCTTGTTTAATGTGCTCATATACACATTATGCTGATGATCAGCTACACAAAGAAACAAAAGGTTAATTTCAACTAATTACCTGACGAACTTTGCCCTGCTTCCAATTGAGAAATCCGTGCCGTTTTCTGTTGTGATTCGGTCTTCAATGAAACAACTTCAGATTTCAGGTTCTGAATTTCAAGCTCCAGTTGATTAAATCGTTTTTCTACAACATCGGGATCATTAAGCAGAAGTCTTTTAGCATGTTTATCACTGCATTCTATAATTGCAATGCACATACAAAACACAGAGATCCATGTAACTTGTGACATTTCTAAACATACGTGTACTGTTGGTTTACATGTATGTGCATGTCTTATCAATAGGATAGATAATATTCGTTTATAAGAATTAGAACATTTGTATTGCTGTTTGAACATATATTACCTCATTTAACTATTGGTGTACATAATCCAAACAGTGAAAACCATTTTAATAGGGATGCCAAGTCCTTTGTAGTTGTGGGCAAAATGTAAATGAAGTACCAGGATAACGAAAGAACGTCCTCCACGACTAAGTTGCTAAAAGATCAACAACACCATGCCGAAAGAAAAAGAGGAGCAGGCAAACAACATGCTATGATTCACTGAATAGATGAATACAGACTGAGCATCAATAACGCCATAAAACCAAGGGGGTTGGAGTTGAGAGCAGAGTGGCGGTCCAAAACAAAAGGGTTAACTGTAACTGCTTAAATATTTAAAACCAGGCGCATTACTCCTTTTAAAATTCGAATTGAAACGGCATTAACCAATAAAAAAAACCGGCCGAAAACAATAATGTAGATCAGTGGGTGATTCTTTTTTTTAGCTCTGAGACTGTACTAGATTCATCAACAGTCGACATGTAAATTCTGTTACTGGTTAACCAAATGTCAAAGTTTAAAATTTGACAAAGATATCTTAGATATAGGAAGATGTGGTGTGAGTGCCAATGAGACAACTCTCCATCCAAATAACAATTTAAAGAAAGTAAACCATTATGGGTCAATGCACGGCCTTCAACACGGAGCCTTGGCTCACACCGAACAACAAGCTATAAAGGGCCCCAAAATTACTAGTGTAAAACCATTCAAACGGGAAAACCAACGGTCTAATCTATATAAAATAAAAAGACGAGAAACGAGAAACACGTATAAATTACATAAACAAACGACAACTACTGTACATCAGATTCCTGACTTAGGACAGGTGCAAACATTTGCAGCGGGATTAAACGTTTTAATGGATCCAAACCTTCTCCCTTTTTCTGAAACAATAGCATAACATCACAACATAGAAAAACACACGATAAAATATCAATTGGCAGGCTTAACTCAATCAAAAAACGAACATTAATACACTATGAACGAATAAATTTGATCTGTGATATCTGAATGCAAATGCACAGTTAATAAAATATTAGTAGGGACAAACATTTAAGGCCAAAAAGCAAAAAAAGACAAGTCCAAACAAAGCCATGTCAAGACACCACTGCGAAATATTTAACCCTTTGAAAATATTCACTTTAGAAAGAAAAAACGGTTTTAAAAAAATACAGGTAAATCTTGAAGTTTATACAAATGTAGTAAGAAGAAGTGAAACTTCGAAAATATTCCAAATAATCAAAGCTGGTATATAGACAAGATCCATATAAATATAAAATAACAAAAAAGCATTATAAACAGTATCTTGTTCAGATCATGGTTATGATAGACGAGTTCGATCAGACATCACTCAAGTACAGACAAGTTCGATACCGGCAGTATTCAGACATCACTCAAGTACAGACAAGTTCGTAACCGGCAGTATTCAGACATCACTCAAGTACGTCAGACAAGTTCGATACCGGCAGTATCCAGATATCACTCAAGTACAGACAAGTTCGATACCGGCAGTATTCAGACATCACTCAAGTACAGACAAGTTCGATACCGGCAGTATTCAGACATCACTCAAGTACAGACAAGTTCGTAACCGGCAGTATTCAGACATCACTCAAGTACATACAGGTTCGTAACCGGCAGTATTCAGACATCACTCAAGTACAGACAAGTTCGATACCGGCAGTATTCAGACATCACTCAAGTACAGACAGGTTCGTAACCGGCAGTATTCAGACATCACTCAAGTACAGACAAGTTCGATACCGGCAGTATTCAGACATCACTCAAGTACAGACAAGTTCGTAACCGGCAGTATTCAGACATCACTCAAGTACGTCAGACAAGTTCGATACCGGCAGTATCCAGATATCACTCAAGTACAGACAAGTTCGTAACCGGCAGTATTCAGACATCACTCAAGTACAGACAGGCTCGTAACCGGCAGTATTCAGACATCACTCAAGTACAGACAAGTTCGATACCGGCAGTATTCAGACATCACTCAAGTACAGACAAGTTCGATACCGGCAGTATTCAGACATTACTCAAGTACAGACAAGTACGTAACCGGCAGTATTCAGACATCACTCAAGTACAGACAAGTTCGATACCGGCAGTATTCAGACATCACTCAAGTACAGACAAGTTCGTAACCGGCAGTATTCAGACATCACTCAAGTACAGACATAAGACAATACAATATAACAAGAAACAACCAAGAAAACTATGCAACAGCAACAACATCAGAACTTGATGTGGCATCAGGTGCACCGGAATAATAAGCGATTTCTCGTCCTTTTTACGCAATTCGTGTAGCTTAATATGTTTAATAAAATATTTTTAAAAAAGATCACACGAATTCAAAACATTCTATAAAAAGAAAAAGGATGAGATTATATTTAGAACAAACTAAACATGTGTGTTGTCAGACATACCCAGTCAGAATTGGAAATGAAATCCAATGAATCGAGTATAAAGACCTTGCAAGTTTTAGAATTATATTTAAAACTCCTTGAGAATCGGTAGGTGTCATGTTGCGCGGTAAAATGTCAGCCCCTATCCAAGTAATATGCGCCTGTTTTAAATTAGGGGCTCTTGATCAGTAGTTGTTATTTGTTGTTATCTGTTATACCATTTGTACTGCTTCACATTTTGTCATTTTGATAGTCGACTATACGGTATAGGGTAACAAATAGATGATTAAAAGAAGACATTTTGGATAGTTGTCCCATTGACAATTATATACCACCTTCTTTTTGAAATGATCTGTTTTCATTACTCATGCTGAGCCGCTGTTGTGACATTAACGAATACATGAAATACCTAAAAAAAAGTTTTATTTTTATTGCTATCCATTTAGTCTTTTTTTTTTTATATAAATATATATTTTCGTTGAGACTTGGGGTTGTTCACTGTGCTATAGTTTTACCTAAATATCTTGAAAACTGGTTAGATTATAGAAAACGGGTTCTTGTTTTATGATTTAAAATATGAATTATATATGCACAGGATGAAAGAAGGCCATGCAAGAAACAAAATCTATACCAAGATTTTGTTTTATTTATACAAAGCATTTTAATAAAAAAAAAAAAAAAAGTTTTTGAACTCAAACCAGCAAAGTGAATGAGAAGTTATATACATTATCAATAACTTAGTGAATTATCCTTACGTTATGTTTCATACGCTGTATTATTAAACTCATCTAACTTACTGACAATCGGCAAACCTCGGGTGATTCCGCTTCTTTCCATCTATCCGTTAAATTGAGGTACGGAATCGGCCGAGTTGTGACGAATGACTGGTTCATACACAAAGTTAAGTGTACATATCCGTTCTTTGTCAATATGACAATGACTTACCCCTGTTAATTGTTAACTTCAGATAATAGTTACACTTAATATGATGAGGATCTCAACGGACTTTACCAAAATATAAATAACGAAAGTGAAATCGGCAAAATTAATACAAGTTCACAGAAAAAAAAGTGCTAAATTATACAGGGTAGAGAATATATAAACAAATGAACAAGAAATGAAAAATACAAAAATATCTAAAACATAAGGAATGCATAGATAAAGAACCGAGTCTCCGTTTTCTCCATTCAGACCCTCATGCAAATATTACATAACAAAGTGTATTCATCTATAGTTAGTTTACCCTCTTCTTTTTTAAAATTCAATTCAATGTGTTTTCGTGGGACCAAAACCTGTTTTAATTATTATTATAATCCATAGCATGCATTTGTTATATAATATCAACATGTTTTCGTCTATTATAAACTAAATTGAAGTTATTTTTCCTTTTTTATTTTTTTTAAACTATAAGTATTCGTTGGACCGAAACAATTTCGATTATTCTTAAATACTATATTGAGTATACATGTTTAGAGGTACAACAAAACTAACAACAGCTGATCGGATTTCGTGAACGAAACGGTAAGATAAAATTATATTTAATAATTATTTTTTAATAATTGAAAATTATAAAAGTTATATGACATGTCTTTTTCGCTTAACTATGTAAACATTCTAAAATTAGAAAGATATAATAGTTCACGTTAAAACAACATGTTAATACTTCAAAATTGTAGATATACCGTGTAGCGGTTGTTATTACGATTGTGATTTCTACCAAATCGAAAACACACAAGGAGATCATGAATGTTCGTGCGGATGTAAATGGGTTGACAAACAAAAGTAGGGAAAATAATAATCTATTGTTTTGTCTACAGTACGATACTACTCTCCTGGGAGGCCTGCACTATAAAGGAAGAAGAAGAAGCTGTCGTTATTCAGTAGGGAACGACAAAGTCTATAATTTTGACCGTTTATCATACATTTGCATATTTACCACCTTGTCGATACAAATACACCATATCGTTCATCCCGTACTCGTTCCTGTCGCGGAGGTATTGATTTCGATCCTCGGTCGGGTCAAATCAAATATGTATACTTGAAAATATCATTTGCTAAAACTCGCAGATGTGTCTTGGCATATTTATTCCGGAAATTCGTCCAATGCACACTCAACCTTGTATTATTTGTTTTACTATGTAAGTCAACATTCGTACAGACTAGACACAATTTGATACAAGAATAGATCTTTGGATACGTTAATATACAATGATTGTCAGTGTCATTTTTATTTAAATCATTTATAAAACCTCATCAAGCATGTAGATGGGTATTGTCAATTTCGTTGTTAAGATTGTTTATTTAAATATTATATTTAACATAGACTTATCCAATTACCTTAATAGAATAATAAAACACGTAATTCTTCGTCGGCTTGATGTATCAAGCCGTTTTTAACTTATTCTTATTGTCTGTATTTATTTTAGGCTGTTACACCACTGTCTGCGGTTAGGGTAGAGTAGGGCGACCACATATATGTCAAAGGCGGAACCAACCATCTTTAAAAGGGGTCACTTAAACAGGTTTAACGGGGTTTCCAACTATACAGTTTCTTGTGTACAATATGGAGTTTAGTATGGCGTTCATTATCACTGAACTAGTATATATTTGTTTAGGGGCCAGCTGAATGACGCCTCCGGGTGCGGGAATTTTTCGCTACATTGAAGACCTGTTGGTGACCTTCTGCTGTTGTCTTTTCTATGATCGGGTTGTTGTCTCTTTGATACATTCCCCATTTCCATTTACAATTTTATGTATGTCTCAATTCAAATACATTGTTCGTCAAAAAAGGAATTCTAATTCCTGGAACGTCCCTGGATTCACCACAGTATGTTTAAATGAAGTGCATTTTTAATGTTACGTTAGTTTAGAAACAGATAGAGCTATCTACTGTCGACTTTTTAATTTGAGGAGTATAAATAAGGAATTGGTGATCTTGAAAATATATCAGTTTCTTTTTTAATGCAATCATATTATAATCAATATTACTAGAACACACCCGCGAAATCGCGGGCATTCAGAGCGGAGTTAAAAGTATGTAAAGTGTTGTTAGAAGTTTTATACCTCCTCCTTCATTTCCAAAATTCCCAATTTTTGGTTTTCTATCAATTTCAATATGAACATACATTTAGTATGTTATGAACATTTAAGTAAGGAGCCTGTAGTTCAGTGGTTGTCGTTTGTTTGTGTGTTACATATTTGTTTTTCGTTCCTTTTTTGTACATAAATAAGGCCGCTAGTTTTCTCGTTTGAATTTTTTTACATCGTCATTTCGGGGCCTTTTAAAGCTGAGTATGCGGTATGGGCTTTGCTCGTTGTTGAAGGCCGTACGGTGACCTATAGTCGTAAATTTCTGTGTCATTTTGGTCTCTTGTGGAGAGTTGTCTCAACATGGCAATCATACCACATCTTTTTTTTTTTGTAATCAATGAATTTTGTAAAATATTTAATGAATGGAGAATTTCAGAAAAGGTATCAAAAGTTCACATGAATAATTTTAGCGCTTATCTGTATATTACTATATAAATAAAGTGTATTTACTTTCAATTCTTAGTTTAGTAATTGATCCATGGTGGTCAATCGACATAGTATACAGACCCTCTCCATTTAATAAACTCTGAACAGAATAAAAATACTCTTTATTCGTACTATTTGTTTGTTCAAAGTATACAGAAAAACGCAAACCGGAAGTATAATCTGACTTAAAATTTCGTCCAATGACGGGACAATATCCGGATGCCTTTTTACTCGTTTTTCTCCCAAAATAACTCAATCTGAATAATCATATGAATGGATGACAAATGCGACTATGCACTGTACATATAGGACACAGAGTCGTGTTGATTAATTTATTGTGGAAAGAAGAGAAGCGACACCAAAAATGAGGTCTTCTCGTTTAATAGTATAGATAATATTTGAATGTTTAAAGTTAACTCGAGGGTTTATCAGCCAGTCTGAGTACAAAATTCAGGGGTTAATCAGCCAGAACAAACAACACATGGTACCATCACATTATCTTGATATGGAGGACACCTTAGTGAACCACATTTGGTTTGTACGCCTACAAAAAGTTTTCCATTGTCATTTGCAGATCCATTTTCCAGAACTTCTGGATTCATGTCCATGCACACGTATTGAGAATTCCCTTTGTACGAATAATGTCCACTGGCAAGCCTCCCATTGTATTCTAATTTCAATGATCCAGAACATGTAGTTTTTCCTGGTATCATTAGTGTAGAAGATGCATGTTTCGCTCTGCATACAGCACACGGAACATCGTTTGAATTCGTATTCGTTCCGAAATAATCGCCCTGATATTCAGCTCCGTATAAAAAGTCCTTATAATAAACTGATTTTCGAAGATCGGATTGTATTACATCCGGGTCGTGTGGAAGACAAAGAAAATCTACAGCAGATCCAGCATAGTCGTACCAAGCACCTGCGGAAATACCTGGAAAGCAGAACATTAATTAGATATATATATATATATATATATATATATATATATATATATATATATATATATATATATATATATATATATATATATATATATATATATATATATATATATATATATATATATATATAGGAAGATGTGGTATGAGTGCCAATGAGACAACTCTCCATCCAAATAAAAATTTATAAAAGTAAACAATTATAAGTCAAGGTACGGTAAATTAAGTAATAAAAGGACAACTAATTAAAAATTCATGCATCTAAGGCTAAATTATCAACCAGAACACATCCAAATAATTTAGTGTGGAGACGTCATAAACAGTCAGAGAAAAACATGACCGATAATCTATCATTGTCGCCGATAAACTGTGATTATCTATTAATGTGCTTTATGCGTTCCATACATGTGCAATAACAAGATACAGGTATCGACAGATTGTAGATCCGTGAATGTGTATATGGATATAACAATAATAGTTAGTTAGCTTTTAATGTACTGATAACAAAAATCAATTTTAATACCAATAAAACATTATTCAATTATCTAATTACATTGTTGAATTGGTAACCTTTTATACTATATATATAAGTTTATTTAAAGGATCGACTAACACACTTTGTAACATATAATATATATTACCTGTATAGATGAGTTCAGTTCCATTTCCAGGGCAACTTTTCCGTCCCCAACGTGTATAGAAAGAGCCTGCAACACAAGAAAGCCTTGTGTCAATTATATGAGATATCTTTTAAACTATACGAGAGATCTTATAACATATATAAGATAGTCTATTAAAATATATAAGACATCTTATAAAATATGTAGGATATCTTATAAAATATATAAGATATCTTATAAAATATATGAGATATCTTATATTATATAAAGAATATTTATACGATAAGATATCTTATATAAAGAATATGTATACGATAAGATATCTAATATAAAGAATATTTATACGATAAGATATCTTATATAAAGAATATTTATAAGATAAGATATTTAAAGTTGATATCTTATAAAAACTAGATGATAAAATACAATATCTTATACATAATATATTTCATCAAAACAGCGTAATGGCTTGCCATAGCCTTGTTTAATGTGCTCATATACACATTATGCTGATGATCAGCTACACAAAGAAACAAAAGGTTAATTTCAACTAATTACCTGACGAACTTTGCCCTGCTTCCAATTGAGAAATCCGTGCCGTTTTCTGTTGTGATTCGGTCTTCAATGAAACAACTTCAGATTTCAGGTTCTGAATTTCAAGCTCCAGTTGATTAAATCGTTTTTCTACAACATCGGGATCATTAAGCAGAAGTCTTTTAGCATGTTTATCACTGCATTCTATAATTGCAATGCACATACAAAACACAGAGATCCATGTAACTTGTGACATTTCTAAACATACGTGTACTGTTGGTTTACATGTATGTGCATGTCTTATCAATAGGATAGATAATATTCGTTTATAAGAATTAGAACATTTGTATTGCTGTTTGAACATATATTACCTCATTTAACTATTGGTGTACATAATCCAAACAGTGAAAACCATTTTAATAGGGATGCCAAGTCCTTTGTAGTTGTGGGCAAAATGTAAATGAAGTACCAGGATAACGAAAGAACGTCCTCCACGACTAAGTTGCTAAAAGATCAACAACACCATGCCGAAAGAAAAAGAGGAGCAGGCAAACAACATGCTATGATTCACTGAATAGATGAATACAGACTGAGCATCAATAACGCCATAAAACCAAGGGGGTTGGAGTTGAGAGCAGAGTGGCGGTCCAAAACAAAAGGGTTAACTGTAACTGCTTAAATATTTAAAACCAGGCGCATTACTCCTTTTAAAATTCGAATTGAAACGGCATTAACCAATAAAAAAAACCGGCCGAAAACAATAATGTAGATCAGTGGGTGATTCTTTTTTTTAGCTCTGAGACTGTACTAGATTCATCAACAGTCGACATGTAAATTCTGTTACTGGTTAACCAAATGTCAAAGTTTAAAATTTGACAAAGATATCTTAGATATAGGAAGATGTGGTGTGAGTGCCAATGAGACAACTCTCCATCCAAATAACAATTTAAAGAAAGTAAACCATTATGGGTCAATGCACGGCCTTCAACACGGAGCCTTGGCTCACACCGAACAACAAGCTATAAAGGGCCCCAAAATTACTAGTGTAAAACCATTCAAACGGGAAAACCAACGGTCTAATCTATATAAAATAAAAAGACGAGAAACGAGAAACACGTATAAATTACATAAACAAACGACAACTACTGTACATCAGATTCCTGACTTAGGACAGGTGCAAACATTTGCAGCGGGATTAAACGTTTTAATGGATCCAAACCTTCTCCCTTTTTCTGAAACAATAGCATAACATCACAACATAGAAAAACACACGATAAAATATCAATTGGCAGGCTTAACTCAATCAAAAAACGAACATTAATACACTATGAACGAATAAATTTGATCTGTGATATCTGAATGCAAATGCACAGTTAATAAAATATTAGTAGGGACAAACATTTAAGGCCAAAAAGCAAAAAAAGACAAGTCCAAACAAAGCCATGTCAAGACACCACTGCGAAATATTTAACCCTTTGAAAATATTCACTTTAGAAAGAAAAAAACGGTTTTAAAAAAATACAGGTAAATCTTGAAGTTTATACAAATGTAGTAAGAAGAAGTGAAACTTCGAAAATATTCCAAATAATCAAAGCTGGTATATAGACAAGATCCATATAAATATAAAATAACAAAAAAGCATTATAAACAGTATCTTGTTCAGATCATGGTTATGATAGACGAGTTCGATCAGACATCACTCAAGTACAGACAAGTTCGATACCGGCAGTATTCAGACATCACTCAAGTACAGACAAGTTCGTAACCGGCAGTATTCAGACATCACTCAAGTACGTCAGACAAGTTCGATACCGGCAGTATCCAGATATCACTCAAGTACAGACAAGTTCGTAACCGGCAGTATTCAGACATCACTCAAGTACGTCAGACAAGTTCGATACCGGCAGTATCCAGATATCACTCAAGTACAGACAAGTTCGATACCGGCAGTATTCAGACATCACTCAAGTACAGACAAGTTCGATACCGGCAGTATTCAGACATCACTCAAGTACAGACAAGTTCGTAACCGGCAGTATTCAGACATCACTCAAGTACATACAGGTTCGTAACCGGCAGTATTCAGACATCACTCAAGTACAGACAAGTTCGATACCGGCAGTATTCAGACATCACTCAAGTACAGACAGGTTCGTAACCGGCAGTATTCAGACATCACTCAAGTACAGACAAGTTCGATACCGGCAGTATTCAGACATCACTCAAGTACAGACAAGTTCGTAACCGGCAGTATTCAGACATCACTCAAGTACGTCAGACAAGTTCGATACCGGCAGTATCCAGATATCACTCAAGTACAGACAAGTTCGTAACCGGCAGTATTCAGACATCACTCAAGTACAGACAGGCTCGTAACCGGCAGTATTCAGACATCACTCAAGTACAGACAAGTTCGATACCGGCAGTATTCAGACATCACTCAAGTACAGACAAGTTCGATACCGGCAGTATTCAGACATTACTCAAGTACAGACAAGTACGTAACCGGCAGTATTCAGACATCACTCAAGTACAGACAAGTTCGATACCGGCAGTATTCAGACATCACTCAAGTACAGACAAGTTCGTAACCGGCAGTATTCAGACATCACTCAAGTACAGACATAAGACAATACAATATAACAAGAAACAACCAAGAAAACTATGCAACAGCAACAACATCAGAACTTGATGTGGCATCAGGTGCACCGGAATAATAAGCGATTTCTCGTCCTTTTTACGCAATTCGTGTAGCTTAATATGTTTAATAAAATATTTTTAAAAAAGATCACACGAATTCAAAACATTCTATAAAAAGAAAAAGGATGAGATTATATTTAGAACAAACTAAACATGTGTGTTGTCAGACATACCCAGTCAGAATTGGAAATGAAATCCAATGAATCGAGTATAAAGACCTTGCAAGTTTTAGAATTATATTTAAAACTCCTTGAGAATCGGTAGGTGTCATGTTGCGCGGTAAAATGTCAGCCCCTATCCAAGTAATATGCGCCTGTTTTAAATTAGGGGCTCTTGATCAGTAGTTGTTATTTGTTGTTATCTGTTATACCATTTGTACTGCTTCACATTTTGTCATTTTGATAGTCGACTATACGGTATAGGGTAACAAATAGATGATTAAAAGAAGACATTTTGGATAGTTGTCCCATTGACAATTATATACCACCTTCTTTTTGAAATGATCTGTTTTCATTACTCATGCTGAGCCGCTGTTGTGACATTAACGAATACATGAAATACCTAAAAAAAAGTTTTATTTTTATTGCTATCCATTTAGTCTTTTTTTTTTTATATATAAATATATATTTTCGTTGAGACTTGGGGTTGTTCACTGTGCTATAGTTTTACCTAAATATCTTGAAAACTGGTTAGATTATAGAAAACGGGTTCTTGTTTTATGATTTAAAATATGAATTATATATGCACAGGATGAAAGAAGGCCATGCAAGAAACAAAATCTATACCAAGATTTTGTTTTATTTATACAAAGCATTTTAATAAAAAAAAAAAAAAAAGTTTTTGAACTCAAACCAGCAAAGTGAATGAGAAGTTATATACATTATCAATAACTTAGTGAATTATCCTTACGTTATGTTTCATACGCTGTATTATTAAACTCATCTAACTTACTGACAATCGGCAAACCTCGGGTGATTCCGCTTCTTTCCATCTATCCGTTAAATTGAGGTACGGAATCGGCCGAGTTGTGACGAATGACTCAGTCTGGTTCATACACAAACAAAATTAAGTGTACATATCCTTTCTTTGTCAATATGACAATGACTTACCCCTGTTAATTGTTAACTTCAGATAATACACTTAATATGACGAGGATCTCAACGGACTTTTATTATCAAAATATAAATAACGAAAGAAATGAAAATCGGCAAAAAAATACAAGTTCAGAGAGAAAAAAAGTGCTAAATTATACAGGGTAGAGAATATATAAACAAATGAACAAGAAATGAAAAACACAAAAATATCTAAAATATAGGGAATACATAGATAAAGGACCGAGTCTCCGTTTTCTCCATTCAGACCCTCATGCAAATATTACATAAAGTGTATTCATCTAGTTAGTTTACCCTGGTTTTTTTTTAAATTCCATACAATGTGTATTCGTGGGACCAAAACCTGTTTCGATTATTATAAAAATCCATAGCATGCATCTATTATATATTATCAACGTGTATTCATCTTTAAACTTAATTAAAGTTATTTTTCCTTTTTAATTTTATACTACAAGTATAAGTATTCGTTGGACCGAAACAATTTCGACTATTCTTAAATACTATATTGAGTATACATGTATAGAGGTACAACAAAACTAACAACAGCTGATCGGATTTCGTGAACGAAACGGTAAGATAAAATTATATTTAATAATTATTTTTCAATAATGGAAAATTATAATTTTTTTAAGTAATATGACATGTCTTTTTCGCTTAACTATATACAAATTATTATACTATTTGTAAATATTTAAAAAAAAGAAAGATATAATAGTTCACGTTAAAACAACAAGTTAATACTTCAAAACTAGATAGGCCGTTTTGCGGTTATTATTACGATCGTGATTTCTACCAAACCGTATACAAACAAGGAGATCATCAATGTTCGTGCGTCTGTAAATGGGTGGACAACCAGAAGTAGGGTAAATAATAGTCTATACAAATATTTGTTTGTTTTGTTTGTTTTGTCTAGTAGCTGTCGTTATTCTGTAGAGAACGACAAAGTCTATAATTTCGACCGTTTATCAACATACATTTGCATATTTACCACCTTGTCGATACAAATACACCATATCGGTCATCTCGTACTCGTTCCTGTCGCGGGAGGTATTGAGTTCGAATCTCGGTCTGGTCAAATCAAATACGTATACTTGAAAACATCATTCGCTGTTTCTCCGTTTAAAAGGGGAGTAATTGGGTGTAATTGGGAGTAGGAGCTCAACCTATTCGACCTGGAGTCAGAATAATGTGTCCGCATATGACGATATGTCTTTCCAGAAACAATCAGTCATACTAAAAGAGTGACGAAAGATACCAAAGGGACAGTCAAACTCAGAAATCTAAAATAAACTGACAACGCCATGGCTAAAAATGAAAAAGACAAACAGACAAACAATAGTACACATGACACAACATAGAAAACTAAAGAATAAACAACACGAACCCCAGATGTGTCTTGGCATATTTATTCCGGAAATTCGTGCAATGCATACTCATCCTTGTATTGATTTTTTTACTGTGTACATTTAAGTCAACATTCGTAAAGACTAGACACAATTTGATACAATAATAGATCTATATATAGATATGTTATACAATGATTGTTAGTGTCATTTTCATTTGAATCATTTAAAACCTCATCAAGCATGAAGATGTGTATTGTCAATTTCGTTGTTTAGATTGTTTATTTAAATATTATATTTAACATAGACTTATCCAATTACCTTTAAGTTAATAGAATAATAAAACACGTGATTTTTCGTCGATTTGATGTATCAAGCCGTTTTTAACTTATTTTTATTGTCCGTATTTATGTTAGACTGTTATATCCCTGTCTAGGCGGAACCAACCATCTTTAAAAGGGGTTCCTAAAACAGGATTGACGGGGGTTTTCAATTATACATGTATGTCTCCATTCAAATACATTGTTTGTCAAAAAAGGAATTATAATTCCTTGAACGTCCCTGGATTCACCACTGTACGTTTAATCCCGAAGGTTTTTTGTGTTTGGATATCCCAAGTTAGGTTTCTGTAATTCAGTGGTTATCGTTTGTTGCTACATTTTGTTAATATATTTTTAAGGTTTTTTTCTTCTGAATCACAAAAATTAAATTATGTGGAGCAGACTTTACTTACTCTTTAGGGGCACCTAAGAACACCCCTGCTGTTGTTCTTTTTTTTTGGGGGGGGGGGTCATGCTGCTTAGTCTTAAGGTATTCTTATGTTTTGTTTTGTGATTTATTTGTGGTTTTTGTTGGGTTTTTTGCCATCGCATTGTTAGTTTTATTTTCGTCTTATGTGTTTGAATGTCCATTTGGTATCTCTCGCCTCTATTTTGTAATTGAAAAAAATGTAAACATAGATTGCTGAAATGAAAACTTTGAACTTGGACCCGAACAAATATCAAAAACCGATATTTACTACAATGTATCAAGCAGCAAACTTGTTTGACCCCGCCACATTTTATATTATGTGCCTGTCCCAAATCAGCAGGCTGTTGTACGGTGGTTGACGTTTATTCGTGTTTGTCATATTTTATTTTTTGTAAACTGTTTTGTTGTAAATTTTGCCGTTAGTTTTCCCAATTGATTTTTTTCATACGTTCAAGCCGGGGCTTTTTATAGCCGACAATACGGTATGTGTTATGTACATGATTTAGGAGGGAATACAGTGTTACCTGGTTTCCATGATGTTCATATGCACCCTCTAGAAGCCATGACAGAGCTTGGTGGGGGTTGCTCCGTTCCATCAAACACGCCCCCAGAAAACATGTTGTATAACATTTCTCAATGTAAACCACGTGATGATGCCACTGCATGGGTTCTAGGTCACGGTCATTCGATTGAATATTCGATTGAATATATTTTGGAACATATCAACAATGGTGGGAGGCCCCCGAATGAAATAATTGATGAAGTCATGGACACAAACCCTGTTATTATAATGGAAGAAACGTCACATTCTGTATGGGTTAATTCCAAGGCCCTAGAATTGGCAGGTATTACTAAAGACACACCAAATAATCCTGGCGGTATTATAATGAAAGATGCAAGTACTGGTGAACCGAATGGAATATTATTTGAAAACGCTGGGAATGAAATCATGGACTTAGCAATGAAATCCTTTAAAAACTTAGACGAAATGAACTATGATGCATTACTTCTTGGTCTGGAGGAACTGCGCAGGAACGGAATTACATCTGTATGTGACGCAAGGACTTATTGGAAACGAAACCATCACGACGCATGGAAAATGGCTTGTGACGATAAGGAATTAACCGTTCGAGCTGTTCTTGGACTCTGGGCTTATCCTCATATGAATGACGCAGAGCAAATCCAAAGGTTGAAAGAATTATACACTAATGGTTACAACAAAAATGAATGCTTCCTCAAAATTAATGAAATAAAGGTGTATTCGGATGGTTTGCTAGAAAGTACAACAGGTGCAATGTTGAAACCGTACGTTAAAAATCTTCATCTACCTGGTCTAGATGAAAACATTGGTATGAATTATTTTACACAGGAAAGATTGGAAGTATATTTTGAACACTTACAAGCTTTTGGATATGATAAAGGGTTTGACTTTCATATTCATGCTATAGGTGACCGTGGGGTAGAAGAGGTATTAAATGCAATTGAAAAAACAAAGGAAAAAGGAACTCGCCACCGCATGACTCATTTAGAAATCGTGAACCAACGTGATATTCCGAGATTTCAGGAACTGGATGTGATTGCGGACTTCCAAGTTACTGGTACATATACTCTACCGGATAAACTATACAGGATCGAAAACGTTGTCGGTGAAAGCAGAGCTAAAAATTTCATTCCAGTGAAAAGTGTGGAAGATACAGGCGCTGCTGTTACTTTGAGCAGCGACTGGGATGTTAGTAGTCTCAATCCGTTCATAAGTATTCAGCATGCAACACAAAGGGGTTCACAGTCCATTTCTGTTAAGTCAGCAATAGAAATGAGAACAATAAATGCAGCGTATGCCATGCGACAGGAAAACGAAGTCGGCTGCCTAAGTGCTGGTATGGCGGCTGATTTCGTTGTTATCAACAAGGACATTCTTAACATTCCAATTGACCAAATCGGTACAGCAAAAGTGTTGCTAACAGCGTTGCAAGGGGAAATAATCTATCAATTGGATAAGAAATAACCTCCAATATTCAAGCAGAAAAGAATGTACAGATGTATCATTAAAATGATGCATGCATATCTCCTTCTCGCCCTAACTCACATAAAACTGACATTTTCTCCCTAAATGAAGGTCGTGCATTTTCATTTTCAAAAATTCAAAAATTATATATATGGATTTCTATTAAACTTGGCAAACTGATATGTTAAACATGTTCTATATCGCCCGTTAAGAAGTTGAACACTATATATGCAGTTGCTGTGATTGCTTGAGTTAACTTAACGATTTTTGTCGTACCTACTTTTTTTTAATTAACCTCGGAGCTCTGTAATTTGTTCATGTTTGTTTCCAATAGGAGTTATATATTAATAAAATGTAATAGGCGAGTGATATGAGAGCCAAATTTACATTTTTAATGCACCTACCTAACATACGGCTAAATTATATATCATTGGAAAGCTTAGAATGTGTACTTTCTAAATATCACGGTTGTCAAGAGAAATTATGGTGCATTTTTTTTTAAATCGGGGTCAAAGGTCATGGGTGCAATTTCAATTCATGGATACCTCCAGTAGAAAATTCGAGTCAAAACAAATGCAAAGACGAAACAATACTATAGGACTACTGTATTACTGTTGGGAAAATATATTTCTGTCATAGTATTAATTTATTTTGGTCGATTTTAACGGTAACGTATGTTATATACGTAACGTTTTCTCTCGGAGTCTTTGAAAATCAACCATTAAGTCACACAAATGTATCTGTGGTCGCCCTTGCATTATTTAACTCTCATAAGACCTCCATATCAACTGATTGCACGTATTTACAAACATATATAAATAATCCGAAACAAAATATTTGAAGCAAGGTGAAATAACATATGACGTATTTCAAATTTCATAGAAAAGTCCCATGATGAACATGTGCATTAAAATGAAGGAAACGTATGGTCTCTTGTTACTTTGAAAACCTGCCGTCAACATCAGACAACCATAGGACAGATTTTTTTTTTATTATTGTAGTACAAAATGCTGAGTCTGGATTATACCGCAATTTCGTTTACATCACTATATATCAGATATGATAAGAGTACTTAGGCTAACTAACATTACTAAAATGAGTAAAGTGCTACTAGTATATTTATATCAACAAATAGATAATTTTGATATAAAACATCACAAGGAAAATATGATCACTCATTGTACGTCAAACTGTGTTGATTTTACTTTGGTCGGCCGCTGTGTATCTTGAGATATCTGATTAATCAAACAACACTTTACAAAGTATTTTGTACTTTTAACTACGCTGGTGATGACGATCGGCTACTTTGGCACTAATATACTTACTTTTTTTTATAACTTGTTTCACCGCTTCAAACGAAGGACAAGGTTATCCTAATATATTGAACCTTTTATCTTGCTTTCTTATGTTAATATTCCGTTATCATAATTATAATTAAATGATCGAAACATTGGACCAATGGGATGTCAGACCATTTAGGTGTCGGAATATTGCTTCATTTTCACTTGTAATATCATCATTCTTCATATTCATACAAAGACCACCGCCTTTGCATGGGCATATATCAGTACAGCAGAGGTTTTGCTCAAAGCGGACACAATTAAGATCTACTACAGATTGATTTTAAAATTGAGAATGGACATGAGGAATGTGTCAAAGAGACAACAACCCGATCAAAAAGCAGACAACGGCCGAAGACCACCAATGGGTCATCAATGCAGCGAAAAACTCCCACACCCGGAGGCCTTCTTCAGCTGGCCCCTTAACAAAAATGTATACTAGTTTAAAGTGACAATCGACGTCATACTAAACTCCGAAATATACACAAGAAATTAAAATCAAAAATCATACAAGACTTACAAAGGCCAGAGCTCCTGACTTGGGACAGGCGCAAAAATGCGGCGGGGTAAAACATGTTTTTTTTTTAGATCTCAACCCTCCCCCTATACCTATACCTTTGCATGAACAGATCAAATCTTGTAGAAAGTTGGATGACATCATACCAGTACATATAATTGGCATCGGACAGATGTTGCCTTTTAGCCAACCAAAGTCATTCGGAGAACTTTTATTGTTTCTGTAGTTAGGTCGACGTTGTCTTGGGTAAGGTTTGACCTCCAGAAGAAGAAATAATACCATGTAGAACGTATGCCCATCTTCAATTTTTCTGATCTCATGATCAGCTAAACTTGTTGACAGTTATCAAATGTGTGTCCATATATATATATACGGTGCATTTGCAATGATAAACCTAAATGAAAAGGAGTAAAAAAAATGTCATTTTATAGATAATGATACATTCTGCTAAAGCCATACATCTATGAACTTTGTCAATAGGTATATCGTACTCTTTATTAACTGCAGCGTATACGCTCTCATCCAAAAGACAATACAGAAATGTTTTTAAAGCAGGTGGCATAATTTCAATTGAATGATCCAGTGCATGTTTTTAGATAATGGATATGCATCTGATTGGATTACAATGTTACCTATCTGCTTCCGTAAAATACTAGTAGCTGCATAAAGTATTCAAGTTGCAACCAGTTTCGCAGTCACTGCTCAGATCTTTAAATTTAACAGACTGTATATCACAGTAATTTTAAACGGTTAATTTTCCGTCTTTAAGGCATCTGACAACTTTATAGAACTACTGTATGCAAAACTGAACGTACCTTGGCCTTGTTGAGGCTGTATACATGTAACTATAAATTGACCAAAATATATTTTTAGTTTTTGCTGAAGCTGATATGTTGTGTAGTTTTCTCGGCGGCAATACTCGGGCAGAAATTAAGCCCAGTTTAATTATCAAGTAAAGTTGTTAACAATAATACTTTCTTGTGTACAGTCAAGTCATCTTTAATCGTTGAAACGTTAGAAAAGTTGTTTCATGTTCAGATTTAAAAAGCTCTTCTTTCTGATTTCAAATTTTGTAGTAAATATTTAGTGATGCAAGCTCGATAGTATAAAGCTTTACTAGTAAAATTTTCATGAGTTATTTTGTAAATCAGATAATTGTAGGAGAAATATGTATCGCAACACTCAATACAGCTTGAGTTTGCTCCTCAGAGGTTATCTTATGAAGTTATGTAACTTGCTTATAGGCTTTATACATTTGCAAAATATACAAACAGACAAATCAGAAAGTTGTAGATCTACTGCCTCATTGATATATATGAGAAGAGACTGGCTCAGTATTATAAAATTGGTAATTGTATTACAACGTATTTGTACAGACAAAACAGAAGATTACAGCAACTCTTATGATATTTTGTACTTTTAAATGGGATGTTTTCATTTTGTTTTTGTTTTGATACTTCTGTTAACTTCGTCTTTCCGTTTTTCCACTGCGGCAATACAACTGTAGCTTCATTTAAGTGTTGAACTACATAGTTTATATGAAGCAAATACCTGACAGACTATGCATCTGTGCCAATCAATGGATAGTCTTTGCATTTTAGCATAGGAAGGATTTCATTTAAGTGGACTGTGAAAATTCGACACGACTCGGAAGATTTTCTACAATTTTCCGATACGACACCTTATTTAGAAAGGTGTGAATTCGACAGAACTCAAAAAACTATGTTTTAGTTTGATTTGATCTTAAATTCGGACGATTTTATATCTATTTAAGCTACACTGAAGTTAAAGATAGAAATATAACCGTTTAAATATGATTTATCGTACTCTATTCGCGCACTATTAGTACACGGACATCGACTAACATATTCAGTCAAAAACCGATAACGACGTAGATATAAATGAATTCCGGATCTATAGTAATCTTACCCAACATTATAAAATAACAGAAATTCGTGATTTTAAGAAATGTTGAGATAAAGTCTTGGTCTTGAATGAAAAAACGATAACTGAAGAGTAATTTGGTGTGTTCTAAAACGGGTAGAGTTCAAAAACAGTTCATCAAAAAATTAAATTGTAGATCCGAAAAGGTCAGAATTATGAAAATTTTCGTATAAAATGTCAAATATTTAGAAGGAATGCAAATGTATGCGGACTTACAGTTGTAAATATTGTTTTTCAATATTTTAAGTATCTAATTTATTTAATTATTATGCCTAAAAGAAGAGGTACGCCTAATTTCCTTTGCTTGAAAAACATGCCATAATTCTATAAATTTTGAAGTAATTTCTGAAATAAATGTCAATTTTACAAAAACTGCACCGTACGATTTTGTGACGACCGGGTAAAAATCAAAGTTAAATCATTATTCTTTCATTTTAAAAAGAAATTAGCCGTATGTTAGGTGGGTGCATTAAAGTCTTTAACTAGACGTCTTTTTTTCAAATATTACACTCGCCTATAATTGAAATTTTGTTTGCACAGTATATTACTTATTTTAATAACTGTATTGCTTTTTTTTTATTAATTTTTCAATGTTAACCAAATCCTGAAAAATTTGTTACCATAATACATGTATACATATATGCGTGTTAAGTATATTCAGAAGAAAGTGTATCTTTTTTAAATTATATATATATATATAATTGACTTTTCTTAATACATAATATTCGTTTGCTGTCTATTTTTTGCTAACCGTCCAGTGACAAACATTTCATGAATTAACTTAATCGTTTAAATGTTATATACTATAACAATATGATTGTACTTAGATTGAACAAAATGATCTGGTAATTGCACAGGAAAACATTTTAGAAAAATATCAACGCCGATAGTATAGGCAATAGCTCGCATTGACATTTAGTTTAGATGATTCAAAATGAAACCTATGAAAAATAAAAACCCATTAACAATCAATGAACGTGCAAACATGGAACTGCTGAATAGAGAAGACGATATTGCTAGGTTCAGCAAACCATAGGTTAAAAAGACGACATAGATAGGTTCGGCAAACCATAGGTTTAAAAGACGACTTTGATAGGTTCGGCAAACCATAGGTTGAAAAGATTCGGCAAACCATAGGTTGAAAAGACGACATTGATAGGTTCTGCAAACCCTAGGTTTAAAAGACGACATAGATAGGTTCGGCTAACCATAAGTTGAAAAGACGACATTGATAGGTTCGACAAACCATAGGTTGAAAAGACGACATTGATAGGTTCGGCAAACCATAGGTTGAAAAGACGACATTGATAGGTTCGGCAAACCATAGGTTGAAAAGAATATTTTGATAGGTTCGGCAAACCATAGGTTAAAAATACGACATTGCTAGGTTCGGCAAACCATAGGTTGAAAAGACGACATTGCTAGGTTCGGCAAACCATAGGTTAAAATGACGACATTGCTAGGTTCGGCAAACCATAGGTTGAAAAGACGACATTGCTAGGTTCGGCAAACCATAGGTTAAAAAAACGACATAGATAGGTTCGGCAAACCATAGGTTAAAAAGACGACATAGATAAGTTCGGCAATCCATAGGTTAAAAGACGACATAGATAGGTTCGGCAAACTATGGGTCAAAAAGACGACATTGATAGGTTCGGCAAACCACAAGTCAAAAAGACGACATTGCTATATAGGTTCGGCAAACAATAGGTTAAAAAGACAACATAGATAGGTTCAGCAAACCATAGGTTAAAAAGACGACATTGATTAGGTTCGGCAAACTGTAGGTTAAAAAGACGACATAGATATGTTCGACAAACCATAGGTTAAAAAGACGATATAGATAGGTTCGGCAAACCATAGGATGAAAAGACGACATTGATAGGTTCGGCAAACCATAGGATGAAAAGACGACAATGATAGGTTCGGCAAACCATAGGTTAAAAAGACGACTTAGATAGGTTCGGCAAACCATAGGTTAAAAAGACGACATAGATAAGTTCGGCAAATCATATGTTGAAAGGACGACATTGATAGGTTGTGCAAACCATAGGTTAAAAAGACGACATTGCTAGGTTCGGCAAACCATAGGTTAAAATGACGACATTGCTAGGTTCGGCAAACCATGGGTTGAAAGGACGAAATTGATAGGTTTTGCAAACCATAGATTGAAAAGACGACATAGATAGGTTCGGCAAACCATAGGTTAAAAAGACGACATTGATAGGTTCGACAAACCATACGTTGAAAAGACGACATTGATAGGTTCGACAAACCATAGGTTGAAAAGACGACATTGATAGATTCGACAAACCATAGGTTGAAAAGACGACATAGATAGGTTCGGCAAACCATAGGTTAAAATGACGACATTGCTAGGTTCGGCAATCCATAGGTTGAAAAGACGACATTGCTAGGTTCGGCAAACCATAGGTTAAAAAGACGACATAGATAAGTTCGGCAAATCATATGTTGAAAGGACGACATTGATAGATTGTGCAAACCATAGGTTAAAAAGACGACATTGCTAGGTTCGGCAAACCATAGGTTAGAATGACGACATTGCTAGGTTCGGCAAACCATGGGTTGAAAGGACGAAATTGATAGGTTTTGCAAACCATAGATTGAAAAGACGACATAGATAGGTTCGGCAAACCATAGGTTGAAAAGACGACATTGATAGGTTCGGCAAACCATACGTTGAAAAGACGACATTGATAGGTTCGGCAAACCATAGGTTGAAAAGACGACATTGATAGATTCGACAAACCATAGGTTGAAAAGACGACATAGATAGGTTCGGCAAACCATAGGTTAAAATGACGACATTGCTAGGTTCGGCAATCCATAGGTTGAAAAGACGACATTGCTAGGTTCGGCAAACCATAAGTTAAAAAGACGACATAGATAAGTTCGGCAAACCATAGGTTAAAAAGACGACATGGATAAGTTCGGCAATCCATAGGTTAAAAGACGACATAGATACATTGTAGGTTCGGCAAACCATGGGTCAAAAAGACGACATTGATAGGACCTGATCCCGAAATCCCGTTCTTAAAAACATGAAATCCCGATGTCCAGAATTTAAAGAAATTTAAATCCCGACATCCCTAACTTCGAAAAGAGAATTCCCGGATCCGAAAAGGCCAATCCCGAAATCCCGAGCTTAAAAACACCCGATCGCGACGTCCCGAAAAATTTCCTGCCGACCCTCATTAGTATTTACCTCATTATAATACCTTACCTTGTATTAGATTTGTCAGTCGTTCAGATTGCCTCTATGTGAATCAATGACACAATACATTTGTGTACCTGTTTTATGTATAATAAGTGGCTGATTGCAGGATACATTATATTACTGTATTAACTGAAGGAAAACAGATAAATCAGTCGACAGTAGAAGAAAGCGCTACATGTATAACACAATTGCAACATAGCTAAGAAAAAGTAATTCCCTAAAGAGTTTTCCTCTCACAATTATTATCCTTAAAAGCATTAATTACTAAGGTACCCACGGTCACAGTGTTGCGTATAAAAAAAAATAGTTGCATCATCATGTCACTTTTTCCAACATGTGACACTTTATGCACTTTTATTGTATGTGTATGTACATGACTTTGTACCGTTGTCATTGTAATTTAAGTTATTTAACGTAATCCATACTATTATTTTTGCAGGTATTCCTCAGTTATTTCCCAATGCTTCAATTTTGATTATGTTTGGCAAATTTTTAGGAGTGATTGAAACATGATAACTTTCAGATATTCAAAATCGGAGTAAAGCAAATTATACGGGAAGATATACATGTATTTGTATTGTGTTATGTTTTTGGGGATTACGGCTTCAAGCCGTCAATCCCCAATGGGGTTGACCAGAGTGACATTCCCTCACATCATTCATTTTGTTTTTATAGTGTGAAAAACCCCCCCAACAAATCTTACTGAGAATGATGAGATGGGGAGACACAAATGAATAAATTGACTTTAAACACTTTTTTACACATTTCCCTTCTGTTTCTCTCAAAATTATCGTATATTGAGCTCTCCTTTACACTATTTACGTTTCTTTTACAATCCGGAAAAATCAGTATGACGAGATATGACATTATATTTTATAGTGACGTCATTGTTGGAATGCCACACTACGCATAAGCAGGGATATCCTTCACTGGTTATTTAAATCATTCTCAAAGATTGTGCACTTATTAAAAAATAGTATTTAAAAAATAGTATTTGTTAAATTTAAACATAATGATGTTTGCTGTAGATGATTCAAACATCAACATGCAATACTTTAATTTGGAGGTCAACAACTTTCAAAGTAAACAGGAAGTCCGAGGGGCTACATGAGATCGGGGAGAGAAACGATCTTTTCCATTTTTTTCTGTAAAACTCTGTTTTGAGAATCTTCCTCCAATTCAGGAGCACCTCAATTTTTTAGCTAATTATCCATGAAAATAAACACTTAAAATGTGACATTTAGTATATGATAAGTAGTCTTCCATTAAAACTAAATTTTGTGTACCAACATAATCATTGTAATAGTTACAAAAAAAATTACAAATGTTGCATTTTGTAGTTTAAACCTATTTATTCATGAAATTTTACAAATATTTCAAAATGTAGGATTTGGAAACAAGCTTCACACAGTTTACATCAATCATATTGCTATTTTTATTAGTACCTGTATCCCTGTGATGAGAGATGTAACTGGGAACTTTATCAATGGAAATTTAAAACTGAATAGATTTTTCAGTCCTAACTTTCTTAAGAAATAAATTAAAAATCTGTACTGTCACAAAAAAAGGAAAATGGCCCTAGTCTGCAGTTCAGTCATACACTATTAAGATTTCAATAAATAATTGTAGTTGTTGTTAAATGACAGAATTCAAGTAGTTGAATTTTAGATAATTAACTATCAACTTTAATTGAATGTTTAGATTTAGAAGATGCAGATCTCTTCCATTGGTCTAAATTGAATCCTAAACTAAAGAAACGAAATTACATTAAACATCAATTGATTCCAATAGTGTCAACCTTCCACATGTTCTAGCTGTTGTTTTTTTCATTCTTTATATGAAGACTATCAAAAGATAACCCCCCCTCCCCCCCAAAAAAAACATGAAATAGAAACAAGGGCCGTCTTTCCCCTCAGAGCTTTTCAGCTCTTTGATTGTTTTTTGTCTGTGCATTTTTGTTATTGATAATTGTGTGTATATATATATGAAAATTCTTTTCCACATCAACTAATCTCAATATAAATAAATTTGATTGTTTAAAAAATTTCTTTAATATGTTAAATACATATACTAATAAGAAAGACAATATGCTGTGTTTATTTATAACTTTTTAATGGTTTAAGGTAGATTCATGGTATATCGCCAACTTGGATTGTACTATCGCAGTACACAATCAGCCTAGTTATCTGTCCAAATCTGCAAATCTGTAGAGATGTGCAATTTTATTGATTATACTTTTTGTTTATATGAAGAAAACTTGCTGATTTATTGCATTATCTAATATTTAAATTAAACAAATACCAAACATTTGTGTTTTTAGAATCATTTTTTTCAACTGAGCCATTTAAGGGGATATAACTCTTTTAGTATAAAATATACTGATCTGATAGGGAAATTTTTTATTTTTAATTGTAGCAAGAAAACAAGTTCGGTGACACCATATTTTCTTTTTGTTTTCTTAAAACATATTTATAAACCTATCTTCAAATCTCACAATTTATATGTTAAAATTCTATCTCATAGATTTCTTTTTATGAACAAAAATGTGTTTTTTCATGATCATTCTAAGCAAATTTAGACAAGTTTCAACGAGTCATAGCTTGAAAAATAGAACGGTGACCCATCCTTTTTATTATATTTTTGAAAGGAGCATAGAAAAATCTCCATTTTAGCAAACTTTTACGTATAAAAAAGTTCTATCTCGGGAAACTTATACCTATAATTTACCTTAGAAATTCTAACATTTTTCAAATACACAAACTTCGGAACATGTTATACACATACATTTGAAAGTTTTCATTAACACAGCCTGACACCATAATAACAACCACTTGTAGTTTAATTGCATATGTGTTTTTTTTTTTTTTTACCACAAACCAAAATCAAAAATAAGAAGTTGGACAAACTATTGTTTTCAATATTGTATGTTAATTGGGGCGTATATTTTGGTTATGTACTAAACACGTGACTATAAATAAACAAATCGAAAACAAATGTTTGTGTACTTTCCACTTGGTCATACGGTCGTTTGATGCATTCATAGATCAGCCCGAACTTTCTGTTCTGTATGGCATGTGCTTACTAGTCTCAGGCTTATACAATGAAGCTCAAATGAAAGGTAATAACTTGATGAAGGCCCCACTGAAATATAATGCTTTTGTTAGGAGATAGTCTCATTCAGGAATTGTTGGGTTCAAAGTTGCTGTTTAGAAGAAAAAAAATACGTGTACACCCTATATTAATATTCTTCTGATAAGCCTAGTTAGCTCCGTACGGCAAAGTTTGCCAGTGGACACGGCTCAAATGAAAGGTAATAATTTGGTAAAGGACCCACTGGATTGTTTTTAGGGGGTTAGGCCCATTTTGGAATTGTTTGGGTTCAAAGTTGCTGTGAAGAAAAAAAAACTCGTACACCCTTCATTCTGTCGTTGAGCCTCGCCAGCTCCGTTCGACAAAGTTTGCCAACGGACATGGCTTAATAAAAGGTTATAACATGGGAAAAGTCCAACTGAAATGTTTTTTTTTTTTGGAGTTAGGCCTATTCGGGAATTGTTGGGGTTCAAAGTTTCTTTTTAAATAAAAAAGTACGTGAATACATAAATTCTTACGTACGAAAAGCCTCGCAGTTCCATACGGCAAAGTTCGCCACCGGACATGGCTCAAATGAAATATTTTTTTGGGTAAATACGTTTGCCCTTAAAATGTCCGATGTAATTGCGTCCTAGATTTTGGCGTCCTAAATACATGATATACATCAATTCGCAAAGCATATATTTTTTTTCTAAATATAACTGAACGCGATCAGGTTCAAGGCTGTATGGTTTTTGTTAATACTAATCTTTATTGCAAAATTACACCTATAAGGGTCAAGCAATACATTTCGTTGACTTATTTGAATATTTCAGGTTTTAGGAGTGGATGGAGAGGTTCAAAGTGTTCAGCTTAAAGATTTCGATACACAGAAATCCTTGTTTAAAGACCAGTTCAAAGGGACTTTATTTTCAAGATCAACCTTCTTAAAGGCGTGGAATCATATCCGTGGTAAGACTTTTGTTAGTCATTGAACATGTAGAAATTAAATGGTAGCTTCCTTAGTAACACAAATAGATAAAAATAAATAGATTAATTTAATTCTTGAATTTGACAGCAATACAAGAAAAAATAAAATGACCTGGGATTTAGTAAGCTTAATATATATCTAAGATAGCTACATAGTTTGATGAAAATCCAAGTTGATTTGAAAAAGTTATAAAAAAAAATAAAGATGCCTATCTGAATTTATATAATAATTTTAATTTTTACCTATTGTAAACTTAAATTCTTTCATTTCACAGCAATAAAATAAACTACCTAATAAGCTTGAATTTTGTAAGATCAATATTTAATTTAGTTAGATGGGCTGATTTACACCAGTCAAAACTAAATTTGAAGGTCAAGACTAGTCGAGACAGGTCGAAACTAGTCAAGACAGGTCGAGCATTGGTCAAGACCATTTCAGACTACACAAAGATCATCAAGTACTGAATCAGACTAATTAAGTAAAGTCGAGACATAGTCGAGTACACTAAAGTACAGTTAAGTACAGTCGAGACAATGTCGAGACTAGTCGAGTAAAATGTGTGCTCGATTTTACTGGTCGAGCACAAAAACTGGTCAATTCAGACTCTGAGCAGTTTGTAGTGTATGCTTACTGCTGATTGTGCGGTTAACCTTTTTAATATGATAAATAGGATTTTATTTGTAAAAATGTGACAGTTTTTATCAAAACAAAATATTATTTTGATAGGAAACAGAGATGACAATTGAGCTCGAGTCAAGAACTCTACATGCAAACGAGGTAAGTTGAGGATGAACTTAGATGAAATTAAATAAAGCAAGAATTTAAGATTGTTACTATTACCCGGAAGAGCATTAGATAAGCCTCAAAATAAGCTAAATACATTGAAATGTCATGGAGCTCATTTCGAGATATTTGATTTTTAAAAGATGGCCGGATAAGGCTGACTCGAACTCTGTGTATACATCTGTCTGACAGGATTTATCTGACCTTCACCTCATCATGCTCATTGTCATCATATTTTAAAATGTCAAGTTTATGCGATACTTGTAGTTAGAGCTTATTCTTTAATAATTTCCACATGAAATCAGTGATTAGTGAATCGGACGAGACGTTTCAGTATGTGTGGTTAGTCAATTAAACAAAACACTGATTACTTTTATTTACAAACTCAATTATTTTCAAAGGAAATGAAGATACCTGAGAATCAGATAAACATCAGATCATTGGAAGTAACAAATGTGAGTATGAAGTATGAGTATGTTTTATTTGTTTCTGCTAGTCCCATGTCGTGGATTATGAAATAATTTACTGAAACTTAGATTACAAAATTGTAATGCCTTGGGCAAAGTGAATCAGTGAAATATATAACATGTGTATGCAATGTAGTTTTAAGCTATCAACCGTTATATTTCTGTCTTCTCCGCAAAATATCAACGAGCACCTAAAACAAAAACATATATTTATATTATTTTTAAGTTCAGATTTGCACGTTGTGTTATAATTCAGCTTTCTTTGGAAAACCGGTTGGGATCCAGTTCGCGGAAAAGGTGGGGAGGGGGTGTAAACCTGGAACATCATGATACATTTGCATTTTTTGTGAACTTCAAAAATAATCTAATAATTATTTCCAGTAATGTGTCATTGCTGGAATGATTTCACACTTAATTGAAATATTTGTTTGCGTTTTACTTGACGTTAAATTGGGCCACATTTGTACATGTTAAATGTCTGTCCCAAATCAGTAATTTAGTGGTCGTTTTGGTTGCTGTTTGTGATCTATGAAGCATTTCTATTTATCGGCCGTTGATATTCACGTTTAAATTTGTATGCCCCACCTACAATAGTAGAGGGGCATTATGTTTTCTGGTCTGTGCCTCCGTTCGTCCGTACGTCCGTTCGTTCGTCCGTGCGTCCGTTCGCTTCATTTTAAGTTTTGACCACAATTTCACAGTCCACTGAACATAGAAAATGATAGTGCGAGTGGGGCATCCGTGTACTATGGACACATTCTTGTTTGACATTATGTTAAATCGTATTTTTTAAGCTTACACTACGGCATATGATTGCTTTTTGTTGAATATTGTACAGTAAAATATAGCTGTTTACATCCAAATCAATTTACGTCTATGTGATATTGTCACTAGAAATCATACCACATCTTTGTATTCCTATTTAGTTTAAAACATATCATTTTAATAAAATTAAAAGCAGCATTCAAACAGAGGTGAAATTCTAAAGAAGATTACATTGTTTAAATTTTTTTCTCAGGATTTCGCAATGAACGAAAAAGTAATGGGCTTCTGGAAACTTGAGAAGAAATGGTATAATGCAACAGTCCTAGACAAAACTAAATCAGGTAAACCATGATATACATTAAAGAGAGATTACAAAAGAACGATGAGTAATGAGTTGATTGATTGTCAGGTAGTTTTTTTGTTGTTGTTTAAGGCCACATTGTGCACTCTAGGCTATATCATAGATATAGGAAGATGTTGTATGTGTGCCAATGAGACAAGTCTCCATCCATGAATTTTTTTTATAAAAGTAAACAATTATAAGTTAAGGTATGGCCTTCAACACGGAGCTTTGGCTCATACCGAGCAGCAAGCTATAAGGTGTCAGACCACCAATTACTCCCTCAAATTTAGAACGTAAAAGTAGGCCTACTCGGGACAAAAAATAGTGCATTTGATGTCATTGTTTACTTAAACTACACAACAAATTTGCAGAAATGAATTTTTTGGTGAAAGAGAAATATATTAAGACCATTTTGAGCCCAAATTTACTTGTCTATGAGTTGAAATTAAAAATTGAGGATTAATGCGCTCCATAGTATACTAATTTAAGATTTCAAGAAAACCAGGGGTTATTTTTAGTGGTACATCCATTCGGAAGGTCTCTTCTTTCTTATATGGCTTTAAAGGTATGTCGAAAATTGGAACGAAGAAAGGTGATACCTGTACGATTCAGGACATACCTGGTTTGTAAGAGGTTAAACTTAAGATAAAAAATTTAGAAATCTATGAAAATTGCAAAATTTGGTTGAACAGATAGGGACTTTTAATTGGTGGTCTGACACCTTTTATAACGGGCCCAAAAATTACTAGTGTAAAACAATTCAAACAGGAAAACGAAGAGCGGTCTAATTTATATAAAAATGACCGTTTGCATTTATTGGCTGAGAAAATTGGCGTATCTGGAGAGAACACAGAGCATCACATGTCCAATCAACAGAAACAATGCACATATCATTCGAAGTAAAAGACTCACTAAGGAGTCAACATTTCGATAAAGTCTAGGGAAACATCATATGAAAGGAAAGATGTATATATGTTTGATCTAATTGTATATGCATAATTTGTGTTTGGTTTTCTGTCCCTTTGATTGGATAGTCTCTATTTTACAGGTTACAAAGTCGTATTTGCAGACGACAACTTAGTAAGAGTGTTAAGTCTACAGAATCTACGACAAAAGACATCGAGATGAATTCAGCTGAAGGTGTTTTGTTAAACAAAAAACTTTCATATATATATGAACTTACAAGAAACTCACAAGTCATCTGATAATGTTCTCAAAACAGGATATAATAAACAATATCAACAACAAAAGGAAGCTGTATTTCCTTGTCCTTGAACAAAAGACATTTAACATCAGTCAAATGATCCTATATATTTATACATGTATACAAGAATGAACAAGGTTATATATGTTATTTAATTTATATTGGGACATTATCATGGTATCTTAATGACAAAAAAACAAACATTCACATAATTAGCTTGTTTGGTCTGAATGTGCTTGTAATTTAATATGACAAACCGTATGTAGAATAAGAAGTAATTATCACACCCTCAATGAGACAACATCAACGACGAAAATAAATAGATGAAAAAGTATGCAAAAATCATCAACAACAGATAGATGTGCGTAGAATCGCCAAGTGTGTTACAACATTATGCACATAAAGCTGTTCAATATAGTTGCAATATTAAAATATGTAACAATGTGTCATAGAGCACTTTTTATAGTAATTAGTAAACACAATCCTAGCATATTAAAATTTATGATGATGTACTTGTGCAAGTTATTGAGTTTCATCATTAACAGAATTACTTTTATAAATTCACTAAAACATAACCACCGTTTACATACAGGATAGATATTTTCTGAACATCAACAGCTTCAGGAAAACTATTTGAAATTTGAAAATATCGATATTTGGTATAACAAATTGATTGGAATTGATTTTTAGTAGTGCGGTCGGTAGTGTCTGCTTATTACATTTTAAACAACCATAGATTTAAATTCCTTGTTTGTGTGCGTTTTGTGGTTTTTGTGGTTTCGTAAGAATATAACAATCCCTTGTGTTTTTGTGGGTTCTTGTTGCTTTGTCTTTGGTTTTCTATGTTGTGTTTTTACTATTGTTTGTCTGTTGGTCTTCTTTTTAAACCATGGCGTTGTCCGATTATTTTCGACTTATGAGTTTGAATTTTCTTCTGGTATCATTTGCCTCTCTTTTAAGGAGGTCTGTTCCTAATGATGACGATTTAAAGTAAGCTCCTCGTGTTTAAAAGCAATCTGTATTCAAAACATTCTGCCTTCTTCATACGGATAACCACAAAATATTCAAACATTTTGTCAGGAATCTGATGTTCAGTAGATGTCGTTTGTTGATGTGGTTCATAAGTGTTTCTCGTTTCTCGTTTTTGATATAGATTAGACCTTATGTTTTCCCGTTTTAATGGTTTTACGCTAGTCATTTTGGGCCTTTTATAGCTTGCTGTTCGGTAGGAGCCAAGGCTCCGTGTTGATGACCTTTTTATACCTATAAAGTTGGTTTTTTTTTCCAAATTGGGACCTGGATGGAGAGTTGTCTCATTGGTACACATTTGTTTCATAAGTAGTCAACTGTCTAAACACTGTCTAAATTTCACGACTTGGGATGACAGTTTTAGTACATACAATTATTTGATTTGCCGTAAATTTGAATCGTATGAGATTATGGGGAAATTTCCCCAATTTGAAGTCAACAATATCTAATATGAACATGATGAGATTATGGGGAAATTACCCCAATTTGTAGTCAACAATATCTAATATGAACATGATGAGATTATGGGGAAATTTCCCCAATTGATAGTCAACAATATTTTCTATGATTTGAACATAATGAGATTATGGGGAAATTTCCCCATTTGATGGTCAGCAATATTAAAGCTTGTATTTTCCAATTAATAATCTTATCGTGGGAATTTCGGCATTCTGATGTTTTTGGTTGTAGATGTGAATGTGGGGATATTTCCCCATTCTAATGTTATTGGTTTTATATGTGTAGTGTATGTGGGGATTTTCCCCACTGGTACGTTTTTCAATTCAAGAATACTAGTTTTCTTCATTGAGTGGGGAGATTTCCTCAAATTTGATAAAATCTTGTAAGCGCATTTCCATTAACTTATAGATTTGTTGACAAAAAGTGTTTATTTCAATTCACATCGTCAACCGAATTTGAAACCACCAAAAAAAGAGAATAAAATAGAAATTCTCTTTTTCAAATAGAATGCGTTATATAAGCAAAAATGTGCATTGTCGGAAAATATAAATTTACTTGTTTGACCTAATTTGTTTTCCTTTTTCGTAGCGAGAAAATGTCAATTGTATGTACAGATAGATATTGTTTGTATCAGGCACTCTGCACTGTAAGGGACGACATCAAAAGTTCAATGAAGGATAAAAAAAACTTAATTCAAAGAGTTTTTTCACTGACCCCCACCCCCCTCTTAACTTAATTTGGGAAAAATTGATTGACCCATATATAAAAATCAATGTCGGATAACCACATCTTGCAGCTGTTCAACCCTCCAACCCCCAAACTATTTGAATTAAGTTGTTTTTTTTTTTTATCTTACATTGATCTTTTGATATCGTCCCTAAGGATAAGACATGTATGTTTAATTCCAAAAAAAATGTTAAAAAAAACATAATTTAAACGTGAACCTCCCTCCCCAACCCCCCCCCCCCCCCCCCCCAATGAACTTTAACACAAAACGAATTAACATTATACTGTTTGGGTGTTCTAATTATGCGTATACAAATTAAGTTATAACATGTCACACTTTCCAACATGCAAACATTGTGCGTTTTGATTGCATATGTTATGTACATGTACCGTTGTCATGGTAATTTAACATGATCTATGCTATATTTGTTTTGCAATTTATACGGGAAGTAAAGATATATATACATGTATGACGACTTTTCAAGATTGTTTTTGTTTTGTATCGTGTTTTGTTTTATTGTTTTTTCTTCTTTTTTTCACGGTGAATTCATGTTACAAATGTATAATTGTGTTATGAAATAGTTTGAATTTGGAGACTTTGATAAATCCTGCACTCAAAATAAAAACAATAAAAACTGTAATTACTTTTTATGTCATGTTATGTGTTATTCATAGATTCAATGTACATTTTTTTACAATGACAACGTGACATATACATAATATACAACTAATTATAGTTAGAGAAAGACATGCAAACGATAATATCATTTGTTATTTTAAAGTCATAAGAAACGAGTGACCGGTGAAAAATAATGTTCTTCCAATTCTTGAATCAATGCATACAAACATCATAAACTTAGTCTACTGTGCACGAATTTATCATTTTTTTCGTGTAAATTTCGTATAATCGTCAATTTTTTTTATCAATCGGTCAGTGTTGTTGTGAAAATATGGCAGGTAATTAAGTTCGTGTTTTGAAGCCGAAGTTTAACGATTGTCACCTGTTTGCCAACAATCGACAAAAAATCAACAAAAAAGCACGGAAATTGAGCACGTGTTTAACATGTAAATTCAGATTATAGTTTATTATAAGGACATCCATACGTATTGTAATCACCGGATTTTTACGAGATGGGTCACACTGAGGTCACTTTGCATACGGAAAATATGTCGGGGGAATTTATGAATAAATTAAAGAATTTTCTGCAGAAAATAATATATATATATACATAAGTTTTATAATGAAAACTATCCATTGAGTTATAAAAAAACATATGTATTATTTTTTTTATTATTTGAGGTTTCTTATGACTTTAAATTAGTCAGGACATTATAGTTTAACACTTACACCAAGATTTATGGACAATTCTATGGGATATTCAAATTATTAAATATTAAAGTCATGAATATAAAAATAATGATGTGGTATGATTGCCAATTCTTCAACTCTCCACAAGAGACGAAAATGACACAGAAATTAACAACTATAGGTCACCGTACGGCCTTCAACAATAGCTTATTATTGTCATTTTTTTCATAATTTTCCACCGGCAAGTGGATTGATGCAATTAGTATTAGTTTTGATTTTAACTTATTTGAATGACAACTTAAGAGGTATACTCTAAAAACTTATGTTTGTATCAGCAGAATAACTAAAACATACTGTAGAGATGTGTCTTAACAGCAGACATGGTAGACACGAGTTATTATGTATTCGTAAACACAATCTGACACAATATAAAAAAAACGCATGAAATTTATTTTGGTAGGTTTATTTCATAAATGTCGTTATTTGATAACCACAAACGTAAATACATAATCAAAAGATGGACAAACCTTTTTTCTTGTTTTGTTTGTCAATAATGTCCACTAATTGCGACGTATAACTTGATCTTTAGTACTAAACACGTGACTTTACATATGCAAATCGAAAGCATATATTTTTTTGTACTTTCCACTTGGTCATTCGGTCACATGGTGCATTTATAGGTAATCCCAAATTTTCAAAAAATCATCAGATTGACTCCCGAATGTCAATCTCGTAGGCTAGTAAAATAGTATTCGTTTGAAAACTTCGTATATACTTCATTATTCGTTTCAATCTACCTTCATTTCCCATGGCTGTCTGAATTTCTTCGACCTTAATCCTGGACGCCTCTTCTTCAGAACCTATTTCATGCATGTCCTGAATATGCATCAAATATTTGCCACTGGACGTTAAACAACAAAACAATAAATCAATCAATATTCGAGAAAAAAAAATGAATGATTAAATTTTATATTCGTAAATGGGAAGAGTTTTGTAATACCATTAATGGTACGTATTTGACAAACTAACATCAAAACGTATCAAATTAATATTTCTAATGCTAAAAATAATGAGGACTTAATTATCCTTTTACAAACACCGAGATACAATAAATTTTTTTTTTTTCAATTGAGAACGAACACATTTTCATGTTGCGGAGTTCAAATGATTTGGTAAAAAGACCCTTCCTTTATTTGTATCTATTAAAGCGGAATTGTTACCGTAATAATATAATTCCGAAGAAAAACACCAAATAAGATTCGTTTCAGAAAAACAATGTCTTATATTCTAATTACTTAACGAACTAGTTTAAAATTTAATATACACTAGAACACACCCGCGAAATCGCGGGGAAGTAGAGCGTACGTAAACTGTAAAAAAAATATACTGACTGGAGAATTTCAGGAGAGATATCAAAAGTCAAAGGTACTTAGGGACTGGGCACATTTTTTGCCCTCCCCCTATTTTCCAAATACCGATTTTTATACCTTCTGTTTTTCTGTAATGTATGAACATGCATATATACTTTAATTACTATACAGAGAATTTCAGGAGAGGTATCAAAAGTCAAAGGTACTTAGGGACTGGGCACATTTTTTTGCCCTCCCCCTATTTTCCAAATACCGATTTTTATACCTTCTGTTTATCTGTACTCTATGAACATGCATTTATACTTTAATTACTATACAGAGAGAGGTATCAAAAGTCAAAGGTACTTACATATAACTCGTCTAAACATCAACCCAACAATGTTAGATCTGCAAATTTGCTTTCGCTTTCGCAAATTTTTGGTGAACGCCATGAATAATAGTAAAGAGCCCCCCCCCCCCCCCCCCAGATAACCATTGGAATTTATTAGTAAATTATAACAAATACAGTTATTCATAGTAAATGTATGTATACAGAAATATAAAATATATCCGCAGTGACCGCCGTTGATAGTAAACCATACATAGGCGGATCCCAAGGGGGGGGGGGGGGGGGGGGGGCGTTGAAAAATTTTTGTTGATTAAATGGGGAATCACTGAAGCATGAGAGGAACGCCCACCCCCTTTTAGGTCAGTCAGTGCCCCCCTCCCTTATGAAAAGTTCTGAATCGGCCACTGTAAACTAATTGATAGTAAATAGCAAATATTATTCATTTTCGTTTTCCTCCCAAAATAACCCAAACTGAAACACGTTAAGCAAGTATGATAAATGCTAGAACTCAAAATGATAGCAGAAAGCAAATTTATATACTTTATTCATAGTCTTTGTATGTTCAAGGTACAGAAAAGGAATTTATAGTAAATTATAACAAATACAGTTATTCATAGTAAATGTATGTAAGTATGTACATACAGAAATATATCCGCAGTGACCGCCGTTGATTATAAACCATAGGCGGATCCCATTGGGGGCCTGGAGGTCCTGCCCCCGTTTTCGTTGAAAAAAATTGTTGATTATATGGGGAATCACTGAAGCATGAGAGGAACTCCCCCCCCCCTTTTAGGTCAGTCAGTGCCCCCCCTCCCTTATGAAAAGTTCTGGATCCGCCACTGTAAACTAATTGATAGTAAATAGCAAATATTATTCATTTTCGTTTTCCTCCCACAATAACCCAAACTGAAACACGTTAAGCAAGGATGATACATGCTAGAACTCAAAATGACAGCAGAAAGCAAATTTATATACTTTATTCATAGTCTTTGTATGTTCAAAGTACAGAAAAATACAAACCGGAAGTCTAATCTGACTTAAAGTTTTGTCCAATGACGGGAAAATATCCGGACGCATTCTTTTTCGTTTTTATCCCAAAATAACCCCAACTGAATGATCATAAGAATGGATGACAAATGCGACTATACATGTTACCTATAGGACACAGAGACATGATGATTAATTTATTGTGGAAGGAGGAGAAGCGACACCCAAAATGAGGTCTTCTCGTTTAATAGTATAGATATACAGTCCGCAAATATAAACACCAACACGTATTTTTCTCTTGCAAATCAGGCTTTTTGGAAACATCTAGATGACTGAATTGGAATCCGGGTCCGTTCGCCCTGAGCCCCCTAGTACCTGTTCGCCCTGATTTTTATTTTTGTTCTAATTCTTGTCTTGTCGCATAATTTTAAGTATTTGAACGAAATATGTTAAAGTTTGTTAAAAAATTGACAGAATATTTATACTGCCGCAATCAATTTATCATTTTCCCTTTGATTTGCAGAGTGAAATACTGAAGTACAATGTATTTATCTTTATTGATATTTGTTAACCATGTTAACTGGCAAAATAATTGTATTCAGTCAGACAATCACGACTGTATGCATTATAACTGAGACTAGTCTCAGAGTATAATAATAAATCAACTTGTAAATCCATTTTATGATTTACAGTTCGTACATCATTGTTTTTATTAATTTCAAGCTGAATATTTTATCCAAAAAAAACTTGTTTTTATTATTATTCCATCAAAAGACAAGTATCACATTACTCACTCAGTGATCCGAATTATTTTGTCATTGAACAATTAATGATCCTAAACAAGCCATAAACTTTTAAATATTTCCATGTTTCCATAAATTTCAAGAATATATACCATAGAAATATCTGAATAAGTTTAATCAACTTCAATGCCCTGAATAATTATAATACTTTTTTGGTAGGGCGAAAGGACTCTCTGGGCGAACGAACTCAGGGCGAACATGTTATTAGGACGAACGGACCCGATACCACTGAATTGTACGGATTATTGTTATTGTTTGGTATTTTGTATAACTTCATATTCTCAGATCTGCAGTGACATCACAACATGTAACTGACCAATCAATGATTAGCATTTTTGTTATGTAAACAATGTTGAGAGGTGATGCGGATAAGATTCCTCTAGATTTTCCATAGACTTATTGCAAATTAATTTAATTGATATATATCGTAACCAGTTGAATATAGTAATTTTACTCTTTTAATACTGTTAAAGACACTATATAATATCTCTATTTTGATTTTTAACATACTATAACCTCTGGTTAAAAAATAATCGGCAATATAAATAATCAGTAATCCCCTTCAAATAGATGAAAAATCTAGAGGATTCCGGATGACATCACCTCCTGACAAATGTAAATGCCAGGATGTCCGGATCTGAGAATTATTTTCACCCAATATTTTTCATGGTGAACGCTCAGAGATATAACCCCCTTAAGACTTAGATCTTTAAATGCTTGTAGATTACTTATTATCACATGATACATATATATAACAAGGTACATCGTTAATACATAAGAATAGACGTACATGTATAAGCTGCAACCACATACAATGTAAATTAATCTATATGTGAGTTGTTCAGAGTTTTTTTGTTGTTGTTTCTTTTAAGTTGAAAACAAATCATTGCAAACGTAATAACTTCTCAGATCAATAATTATGTCATTTACTTTTTAGTAAGTTTATGAAAACAAAAGAATGAATAACTTTTATTTTGATATATTCACAAAACTTGTTGTATAACAAATTTTATCTGCGTATTTTTTCAAGATATAATTAAAAATAAATTGTAAACACGTGTGTAGATAAATAATTATATGTATCTTGTTTTCATTGAAATGCTATATGACCAAATCACAATAACCTACAGTGACGACACTAGCCTAACATTAATCAAAAGTAATCCTAGCCGAGAACTTTATGAGATTGTAATTTTAGTTTTAAAAATGAAGCAAGAAATCATTTTCCTTAAATTGCTAACAGATTAGAAATCGTTATTATGAGGGGGGGGGGGGGGGGGGGGGATGTTTTGTCGTAACATTATAAGAACAAGTTATGTGTGTTACATTATGAGAATTGTCTAGACTGAGTAATAATTGATTTCGGTTAAGGCGATAATTTTAGAAATACATTTGCTTGTAAAGAATAGTTTTTTCGGAAGGAATACGTCAACATATATAACAAAACAAATTTTTATAGCGAGCGGTCTCATTGGTTTTGATATTGATAAAAACAATGATTTTCAGTTATAATATACGCTCGAAATAATGACAAATATTGTACATAAATTGCATCTGACTTAGACTGACTGATCTCTCTTTGTGTTTATTTTTGGTATTTGATAACTAAATTCCTTTATTTAAATCGTTTGAATTTTTTTCCAAAAAAAAAAAATAAAATAAAAAGGTCAAAATGAGGAAAATTAAATATGGGAAGGGTAAAATACGAAAACAGGAGACAGAAAAAATCGGTCTACATCTGACGTAGCGGACGTATATTGACGATGAAATATAAATCAGACAGGATTATCTCCCGTTGACGAGCAAAAATCTCAATTGTTAAGACATTTAGAATGCGTTAAATATATGTGAAATGCATAAGAAAAGTATGAGTGTGTGGCTTTTCCATACGTCTTTGATGCCAGTTACCTGCATATTGATCAAATCATTGTCTCACTTATTATTTTAATCTGTATACAGGCCACACTTATTGTTATCAAATGCTGCACGTAAAAGTCTTATTGTCAGTCTCACTTTTCACTCGTAAGGAAGTTATATTCATATGGCATATTCATATGGTTAAGAGTTTTGGGAAAGTTTGTAGTAGTTTTATCTTAGATCGAAAGCAACCAAGAAAGACAATTGGTATGACACAGACAGAGAATTTGCAGAGGCATTGCTATAAAATGAAAACAAGTGAAACTGCGAGCTACTGCTCACTGTTGATACCCCCGCCGCAAGTGGATAATTTTAATAGTGTAAAATTATGCAAGTGTTTGGTAAACAGGACGTTGTTGAGTGATGAATCTGAAAACGCATCATACGGTATAGCTGACTTGTATAAATCCTGACACCAAATTTCAGAAATCCTTGTATTGTAGTTCCTGAGAAAAATGTAACGAAAATTTTCAACTTGGTTATCATGTGTAAAATAATACAAGATTAGTGTTTGGTAAACAGGAAGTTGTTGAGTGATGAATCTGAAAACGCATCACACGGTATAATATACTTATATAAACCTTGAAACCAAATTTCGGAAATCCTTGTATTGTAGTTCCTGAGAAAAATGTGACGAAAATTTTCAGCTTGGTTATCATGTGTAAATTAATACAAGTGTTCGGTAAACAGGAAGTTGTTGAGTGATGAATCTGAACACGCATCACACGGTATAACGTACTTATAAACCTTGAAACCAAATTTCAGAAATCCTTGTTTTGTAGTTCCTGAGAAAAATGCGCCGCGAAAAATATTCATGGGACTGACGGACTGACAGACAGACAGAGGTAAAACAGTATACCCCCCCTTTCTCAAAGCGGGGGTATAAAATGAAAATTGTATGAATGGATCTATCGAACGCCAACAACAACAAAAAAAAATATCCGCTTTCCAAGGGACCTTGATTAACATATATATTGATAATTTTTTTCCACACAGTATTGTACAAATCAGTTCTTATCATCACAATTCGTTGAATACAATGAATGTAAACCAAACAAACCATGAACACAACATGAAGACGACAGAAATAGGGCTAGGGCTACATCATGCGGAATGGGACAGAGATACTGCTGGAAGCGTTTTTTTTTCTTTCTCCATTTGAATCCAATGTACCGGGTTTCTATTTGAATGGCATTCTAAAATATAGCTCCGTAATTTTGACGACCTGCTGTTCAGAACGGACCATAATGATTGATTGTTTTAATTGTTTTCATCCGTGAAATATATGCGATAGGAAGATAAATATAACTTGAAATCCTGTCACATAACATTAACAGTACTATAGTTTTATGGCACCGGATACTCAAAATGTCAAAACTCGTAAACCAATGATATATAAATAGAAACACTATTCGCTTGTTATACATAAATATAAAAATTTATATTAAGATCCATTTTGTTACATCTTGTGATCAATTTTATTTGGCAATCGCCAATGGCAGTCAGCAGGGTTAAAGAACATCAGTTGTTCGACCTGTTAGTCAAATTCGTTTTGTAATAGACAAAATGTAAATATTCATATTGAATATAAATATTTGGTGCATTTTCAGCTTTATTTTTTTCTTATATATATATATTTTTTTGTATGAAACTTAAGTTGTTAAAATCTAAATCATTGTCTCCAATTTTTTTGAAAAACCGCGAAGAGGACCCCAAAATGAACTGTTATGCAAACAGAAATATCCACATTACCGCTTGCTCAACATGGAAGCGGAATAACAGGAGACTTTATTTGTTAATCAAAATTATATTTGTGTACCGGTTATTTGTACAATAGTTGGCTCATTGCAATATAAAAATAAAATTACCATTAAAACCTAGGTTGTTTTAGGTGACAAATCATGTTTTCATTTTAGAGAAAAGAAATGCAATATCATTTACTACAAATATATATGTTTATTGTTTGCTTTATAATTTATTACAGCTGAAAAAGCTAGTATAAATCCATTGTATAATTGTTAAATTGATGGTTATCATGGAAACAGAAGCGAAAGAAAAATCAGAAGCAATAAAATTGACTATCAATTAAAAGGACATAAGCGGTTAAGTTTATTAATAAGACGATGAAATTTGTGTTTTCAATAAACATGTCAACATTGCCTAATATGGCTCAATGATAATATGTGTTTATGTTTATTATATATGTGTATGTTTATTATATATGTGTTTATGTTTATTATATATGTGTATGTTTATTATATATGTGTTTATGTTTATTATATATGCGTATGTTAATTGTTTGTTTAATAAATTGAAAGTATATTATTATGATGGTTACAATTAGAACTGATAGTATAAGTTCATTCCATATTTCTCAACTTAATAGTAATGATTTTCAAAAGAAGATATAAAGTCAGAAATAGTAAATTATTAACGAAAAAGACAATTAATTGTAAGTATACGTCAATGAAATAAGTTTATCATGTTTATGATCTGATAAACTTTTCCAAACTGTCTATGCTGGCTCAATGATAATTGTTCCGTCCGGTTTTATAGTGACTTTGAATTTAGGGTGCTCGTCGGCAGTTCTCAGGAACACTTCTGACACATCATCCTTTGCAACTAAGCCATTGTCTGCTTCGGATCTTCTAGCTACAAACGTGTTATCGTAATCTCTGATAATAGAAGGAGAATTCTGTGACTGTTCTCTTTTAAACTTTTCTACAAAATTTAATAATTTTTAATACATAACAGTCTTCATTTCTTTGAAGTCATTCTCGCGCTTCTAAATCAAATTGACACACTAAGTGAAACATACGTTGACGTAAGGAACATGTTAAGTTCGTGTCAATGCAGATGATAGTCTCGGTCATCCAGACGCTTGATTTTAGAAATATAATGTCGCTTTAATCAAACATGCATCTGTGTTATTGAGGATATGTAGAGGTAATCCATCCTTATTTTTCCGTATAGACAAAAAATAAACCTTAACAGAGTAGTGGTAAAAAAACTCAATGAGATAAGGAAATCGGTCCTGCATGGTCTAAGGTATCTGTTAAGCTTTCACAAAATTAAGATACTATTATGCGTAAGTCCCTACACAAAATAATATACCGGTGTGTTGTTAACGGAGGAGAAACGACACCTGTGTGCATACCTGTCAACTGACCCGGATTCTGCGGGTGTGACCCGAGATTTTCACAATTTTGAGGGATCACCCGGATCACCCGCCGGGTCATTGAAATAACCCGGAAATTCCGAAAATGACCCGATTTCACCCGTATTTCTTAGCCTTGAGATTGATTTTCATGACATAAGTAATTTAATATTCCTTTGAAATACCGGCAAATTCGTAATTCTTCCATGAACATGCAGTTCATCTAGCTATGTAAACTGTCAAATTAAGTGACCCATTAAGTGCATGGCTTCACTTGACAGCTTTGGTGTCAAACACACTGTTGATTAACACCAATTACCTTACCTTTAGGTCGTAAATAAATTGCCAGGAGCTGTTTTACAAAGATATTTCAACCAAGAGTTACTTCCCCTTATTTGTCACCATTCAAAATTATTCCTTATATTTACGTTTAATGGGTGAAAAAGATTAAATCATAATAATATAAAATTCAAATACATATTGAAAAATAACCTTTCATTATTTTTATACCTTTATACAATTTTTAAAAAAAAGTTGAAAATTATTTTTTACATTTATACTTCCTTTAACTGTATTACTATATTTTATCATATTCTAATTTCCTTGTGAAGTGATGATAGTTTTTTTTAATGAATCTTACCCCTCACTCTTTTTCACAATTTGAAGTTAAATTTTCGTTCCCGTGACCGTGCAAGGGCTGTATAGCCAGTCAAGGTCGTTAAATACCACCATATATATATTGATAGATGAATGTTCATACATGTAATACCTCTACATGGTATGTTTAAAGGCTAGTACACTCCTTTTAAAAATACATTTGAAAAATAAATTTTAGATGATGACAAAAGTAGAGGACATAAGACTGTGATACACAAGTTAATAAAAATCTTTAAAAGTGTAATGAAATAATAATAAATAAGATTTAAAATGACTTAACCAAGTGAACATGCATTGATGTTTTGGTATCTTTGATATACATTATAAGAAAATGTACCATAAATACTGAAATTCAGCTCGAAAAAGTTCGTACGCGTTATGACCTGAGATTTGATTCTTCAATGCAGGTCATGACCTGCATTTTCATCGTCACAGGTTGACAGGTATGTGTGTGTTTAAGTTATTTTTTTTATATAATTATCATGGATATAAAAAAGGGGATTAGCACGGAAATATTTAAATCAAAGCTCTCTGGTTTAACAATTTTTAAACTCTGAAAATCCTGGTCAAAGATGCACACTCCTTCATTTTTATGATCTTTTGTTTAATTTTGCAACAGCAACAAAAATGAAGCTGTATCGTTATCATAACTCCTTAGTTATATTATGCCATGATATGTGTTTGGGTTGTTTTTTAATAATAAAACCAATCAGACAACGCTTATTTGGGGCATTCGACCTATTTTAACTCAGATTTTGGAATTTTTTAATCGAGATTATAGAAAAATGGAATGTTGTTAGTACATATAAAATAGAAAAAGATGAATACTATTAGCTAAAGCAAGTTTGGATGGGGTTCTGTGTATTTACATTGTTTGTACAACTCTCCTTACTGATGCCATATTTTGGAATTTCCGTGACCTAAATGGTTCGCGAAAATTAATATTTTTATATATAGTATAGTAATGAAGCAATAGTTATTATATGTCAACCTTACTCAAATGCACATTGGACACCAAATACTATCTAAAATAGCGCCAATTTATGTGTCAGGTTCACGCAACCTTATAAGTATCTTCAACTGATACAACTTCTTGATTTACGATATGTCATAATACAAAATTATTTTTTTTAAATGGGCGAGTCTAAACATTTTTGCCATTCTATAGCTTTTTATTGTGTTACTCTAGTCGTCTTCTGTGAAGGTGGTATTGATCTTGTATTTGTTTAAAATTTGACATTTCAGTACTCGATGGTAATCGAACGCTCGGGCACTCCTGAAGTCTGTTAGTTTCTAGATCTGACATAATATGCACGCCATTGATTTTTATTTTTGAGATTATCCTTCGAATGTGATATGAAGCGGTCACATAATACACACAAAAGAGTAGTAAATTAAACGGAGAGTTATCATTTAAAATATCTTTACATTCTACAAAAATTTTAATGATAATGGTATATATTGATCCGAGCGTCATTTGCCAGACTTTTGTAGATAAAAGGCTCATCCGGCGTTCAACACATCAACAATGCAATCCTTGTATCTACGATGAGTTCATTTACTAACCTTTTTCGATGCCTGAAAGAGGAACACTCATCGCTGCTACGACAAAAATAATACCAAGCAAGTAGACGGTATAAATGGACATCTTGGGGGTAATGATAAAACAGTTGTTACGTCTGTTACCTGGTTAAAGGCAATAATAATAATGACATTTTTTTAACATATATTTTGTCATACATTCAAAGCAAACGAGACAAACACATGTGCTAGAATATATGTTTAAATATTTATTTTATCATGACTGGTTTCTTTCTAGCCGACTTCACGGTATTATCTTGCTCAATGTTGAAGGCCGTAAGGTGGCCTTTAATTGTGTTGTCCACTGCGTTTGTCTCTTCTAAGCAGCTGTTCTATTGGTTATCTTTCTTTGTCTCTTCTTAAGGATGAATATATCGTTGTATTTAGATAAACTCATTTTGGAATCAAAGCTGCAAAGAAAGACTTGAGCAGACCAAACTTTCATATCACATATGTATATAGACTGTGTTTAAAATATCAATGAAAGTTCATAAACTTGTTATTTTTTTTTCTTTGTGATTTTTGCATTTTAACAATTTGACTGATGTCCCTTATATTTCATCTTCCTAGTATACACATACCGTCTGCACATAAATCATAAACCTAGACATGTTTAATCGGACTTTTAGGATAAATGACCATGACTTCAATGACATAATAGATTTTAGTTTGAAAATTTAAAGGACTTTTTGTAATTGTTTTGTTCGTCACTCATAATGAAAATAACGTCATGTTGTTGGTTGATTTCTCTTGTTGATGACGTTTTTAACCAATCACACTGTCTTGGTGTACGCGTTTGAAAACAATGTAATCCATAATGCAGTAGATTCAGAAGCAGCAAATACTGATATTTAATCGCAAATTAATGAAATGTATGTATATTTTGGAAAGCAGCGCTTCAAATGTAAAAGAAACTTAAGATTGCTCTACTGGGATTGCGGGATTAGTCAAAGTGCTGCTTGCTGAGTTTTCTCTTGTTTCGACATTCGGCGTACTAGTATATTGCTAGTATCAAATAATAATTAATACATTCGCACTTTTAAAATAGTTATTTTAATTATTCTGTCCTCTTCGTTTTAAATGTTTGCAATTTCGTTTATAACATTTTTAAAACTATTTTATCTTGGTTTGCCTACAATGCATAAACATCCTTACATTCAAATAAACACCTCATAGAAAGCAGGATTAAATTTTTTTATTTACGCCAGACGCACGTTTCGTCTACAAAAGACTCATCAGTGACGCTCGAATAAAAAAATGTTAAAAAGGCCAAATAGAGTACGAAGTTGAAGAACATCGAGGACCAAAAATTCCTAAAAGTTTTGCCAAATACAGCTAAGGTAATAATAGTTAATTTCAATCCAAATAAAACTAATATCATGAAGTTTTGGATAATTGCGGACAGTTGAATTCTGAAAGATTAGAAAAATTACAACTGGAAGCAGCACGTATTGTCACTGGTCTAACAAGCTATGCTAGCACTCAATCACTTTTATTTAGAGACGGGATGGGAAAAATTAAAGATTAGACGGCAAGTTAAGAAATTAACTTTATTTTACAAAATTATGAAAGAGGACGCCCCAGAATATTTATTAGATTTAAATTAAAAATTAAACAGAAATATATAAAAACAAATCAACCCCTGCATATTTCAATATTGGCGATAGATATTTAAATGTTTTACACGCAAGATTAAGAAACAAATGCAGTGCCCTTAACATGGATCTGTATCACGCAAATATTAAACCTAACGCATTGTGTCAATGTGGTTATTTATACGAAAATGCTAAACATTATTTCCTCTCGTGTAAAAATTATACAGTACAAAGGAAAAACTTATTTTTTGAACTTAGAAAAGAAAATATACCTACCGATTTTGAAATTTTAATGTACGGCAATGCTTTGTTTAATATGAACATAAGCACGCTAATTTTTATAAAAGTGAAGAATTATATTAAAGAGACCAATCGCTTTTCATAGTTTATAGACATTATAGTTAAATATATACCAATAATAATGTAATTACTTTTTGTTGACTTCGAATGAAATTGTTCATTTTTTCCTAAGACATGGATCATCAATTTGATTTTAATATAAAATCCTATCAGTTGACAACAACAATTTAATTTAATTGTTTAAAACACAATTTTATAATAACTTATCTTTTGAGTGAATTTTTATTCCAAGATTAAAACAACCTATTAGGAAGGTCTATCATAAAAAAATTACGGTCAACTCGACTTTTAGGAATCGATGAGCCATGTCGTTTAAATTCTTGTTAATTTCATGTCTTCGTATTACTATTGTTTATGATGTTATTATTATGTATTTCATTTTTGTTCGGTTATTTATTATGTGTATGTAATGGAGAAGACGTTCTAAGTTGCCAAACTTGTGTCTAATTCTATTGTCAATGTTTTTGGACAATAAAATATGTTTAAACTAAACTAGTGTATGATTAATCATATATATATATGCAGTTTGTTTTTATGTCCATGATTTTGCATTGGAATACATAAAAAAACCTTTAAATTGCCTTATTAGTTTATGAATAATATTATTACACTCAACTAAGTCATAATGTTTACTTACACGACTATTTTCTCTAGTTTGCTTCTTTTACATCTGACAGACTGTTAAATCTTCTGTCTTTTATATATTTGTTGAACATAATTTTCTACGTTTCGGAAATGTCATAGTCTGTTTCCCACAGTATTGAGTTTGCAATAGTAGTCAGTTAACGTGATGAAAAACAATTTAAAAAATAGATTAGGAAACAATAGATGTCCAAAACAATATATAATATTAGAAATATAAAGAGTATAATTGATACAGAACCGATACAAACCAATTTAATGGTTCACATACATGTAGGTCAACCTTGAACTATTTAAAATAATATTACGTTCAGAAATTGACCGATTAGAATATTATTGTTTTTAATAAAAATAAAGTTTTGATAAACAAAAACGTATACGAAAAAACGTGTTTTGTCCCATCTATTATTCAAATAAAGAAGGGTAGTTCTCAAACTGCCAATTCAAGAATTGTTTTGTTCTGTAACGGTAGTTTACAACATTTAAAACAGTTATGTTTTGAAGGTTACTGCTCATGCATAGCATATATATCTTATTAAAAGGAAATGGTAATCAATGATTCCTTTCCCCATTTTAGTTATTGAAATGATAATATAAAACCCCTTCTTCAGCAAATTGTAACTGTGGTTAGTTTTTCCTGATTTCGATAGTCTAAAAGGTAAGCCCTGTCGAAAACATGGTAAAACCAAAAAGAATAATCCAAATTGGAGCCTCTAGCCTTTTGTGTTATCTTGCACTTATTATAAATATTTATGTGCAATGTCTAGCAGTTAAATCGCTCTTAAAATGAAAGTACTCACTTTTTACTTATAAAACCGGACAAAAATGACAATAACCCTTGTATGGTAGTCTTGTGTGGTAATCAGTCTTTTAGAAAATTATAGCATCACAACCTAGCAATATAGCACCACATATCCAAGATGCTAAAAGGTCATTGAGAAATCTCTGAGCTTAGTTCAAGAGCATGCGGTCGTGAGTTTGTTTCTAGGCAGTTCAAACCATAGGCTGGAAACTTGATATCTGCTTCTTCTGAGCTAAGCTTAAGAGCAGTGAATTGTCTTATCTGTTTCTGCTTAAAATCTAATAGGCCAGACGCGCGTTTCGTCTTATAAGACCTATCAATGACGCTGAGTACCTTTTCTTACTTGTCTGATTGGCATTATGATATGTTGTATTTGAAAATTTAGAGACTGATGAGCAGCAAACTTTAAAACAAAGATAGTTATTCATTACTATAAAAGAGAGATGAAAGATACCAAAGAGATATTCAAACTCAGAAGTCGAAAGCAAGCTGACATGACAAATAAAGAGCTGTGAGTGCATGATACGCTCGTCGCTCTTTATACTCTAAAATATGTTTTATGTTTAACCAGAAATACTGTGAGCACTGCTCAAATAGAACCAATCCGCCGCCCCCATTCCCCTCCAAAAAAAAGAAATGTGTACACAATGATACTCATCGACACAACATATGAATAATTTGTAACTTTTTCTGAACGAATAAAATTCTTTACCTGTACAAAGTACCAATTTTGCGTTTGCCGACGTTATTTTATATTAGAAAGTTTCATAACGACGTGACAATTCCATATCAGAAATTTATATAAAAAAACAACAACAAAATGGAGATAATTTTAATAGATATATAAACAATTTACCAAATTTTCATGAATACTACTCATAGTGTTTTTGAGTAATTGTCTGAAAAATGATTAAGCTCCCTTTTTATGAATAAAGTCCAAAAACGTATTTTTTTTAAATCAAAAGGAAACTTAATAAGAATACTTTGAGACACCTAATTCAAACGTTTATACCACACAAAGGCTATCAAATCCTTTCTTTGAAGAATAGTAAAACTATTTTGCATCTTTTATAAGGCATACAATATTCGATTGTTACAGAAAATTTTATGTTCTCCATTTTTAAATTTTGCTTTTTTGACGAAGTACCTAAATGTTAGACTTTATACAAAAGAAAATGTAACCACGGCCAATGATTATAACAAAAGATTTTTTATTTGAATTTTCTGACAAAATTGAAACCTCGTTTTTTGTAACACAGTGATGGCTGCTGTAACCATATTTTGACTATCATACCGATTATATCTCAATTTTATTTATCATTTGATTTTGCCATTTGATTAGGGACTTTCCGTTTTGAATTTTCCTCAGAGTTCAGTAATTTTGTGATTTTACTTTTTACAGAGTCCGTCTAATGAAGTTGTTTATCAAGAAATCACTGATAAGTTCATATGTTTATGACATTTGAAAACAAAATGTCTGTTATAAAAAAGAATGATTTTTTTCTAGTTTTGGAAAGCAGTTTGAAAACTACCTAATGCTATTTGAATCACAGTCATGGCACACACATTGTTGTGATTTAGGGTTTTATGTATATAAACTGTCTTGAAGTTGTTAACAAATGTATACAAAATATGAATATTTGTCTATGAAAACAATAAACATATGTCATCGGTCAATAGTTTCTGAACGTAAGATTATCAAATTTATTTATATCGCTTCTATATCAACTTTATTGTTCTTGACATCTTTTGTTTCCTAATTTATTTTAAGGTCAAGGATCAGTAAATAAACTAGTCCATAGATTTTTTTAAAACTTAAAACTCAATTAGATATTAAAAATATACACCAGAAAATGTAAAAAAAAGTATATGTCACCGACTTCGTTTTCAAGAAAAATCCATTTTTAAAATGGTACGAGAGGGTACTAAATTACATTGAATATATAGGGTAAATCTATATTTTTCTTCTACAATTTTCGGTTTCTGGTATAAATCACGAGAACCGCTCCATAGATTTTTTTTTTAACTTAATATTTTTTTCCTCTTTGTCTTACGAATTAGATGATATTAAAAAAAAATATGGTCACCGATTTCGTTTTCCCTGTAGAAGCGACGCAAACCCAACATTTTGAAAAAAAACCCATCAAAATTCGTGACGTCGTAATTTTTATCATATATAACGTCAAGTTATCATGCTAATAATTTCCAACGTTCTTCGTGTTGATTATGCACGATGATTATGTGTTTCGTATTGATAGATTCTTTTTATCATAAGAGTCTGGATAATTATCATAAATTTTTATTTAGTATTACAAATATTCTTTATTCTTTATATTTTAGCACCTGATTATACACTTTTTCTTTTTTTTTTTTTTTTTTTCTGCAATTTTTGCCCATTATTCTGTATTCCGTAAACCCCAATCAGACCCTCTTTTATGGAACATTTTAAAAAGAAATTATACGTTGTAAAAAATGTGATACATGTATGTTCATTATCAATATACATATCTAAAACAATTACTAATTCAGACAAAAATACGTTGTAAGTACATGAACGCAAAAATGGTAAAATCTTAAAAATAGAAATCATCTGGGTAACTGTCTACAAGTTGACCCAATAAAAGATGTAATTGAAGCTATATTTTTTTATGCCCCCTCAACTACCCCTGTACGTCTGTCTGTCCGTCATTCCGTCTGGCCATCCGTCCTTCTGTCCGACCGCCTCCCTTTATGGTTTATAGTTATTCCTCAAAACATCAACAGTTTGAATCCTAGAACGTACCTTGCTGTCTGTTTGCATGTGGTTAGGGTTTTGATCTTTATTAATATTTGCTCTAATGAGAGATAGTTGAACTTTGTCATTTGTGGGTAACAAAATAAATCTCTTAGACTATCTTGTAAGTCAACTGTTTACACTTTTTCTCCGTTCCGATATATGAGTTGGCCACTTTTAAAAAAGACCGATTTTTTTAGCAGCATGTAAACATGTAAAAGCTTGTGTTTTAGTACCATATCACGACAAAACGTGTTCTGTCCATATACTGCTGCTTAACCGGCATCGCATATATAAACAAACATTATATCAATGATTCTACAAATTCTTAAAAGAGTGTCGTGTGGTTATTTATACATCTTCAAGTTAACAAGTAAAACACGCGGACAAACTGACATCTTTGTTAATATCTTTTTTGTTCTGTATAAAATTTATTGTATACAAGTCTACAAAAACGTTTTAAAAAGTTTACTAAATGGTTATTGTTCCATAAGTGTACATATGTATGCTCGAAGTATATATAGAATCAGTACATGATACACAACATGTGACAAATAAAAGGGGGGACGTAGTAATGACAGGAAACTAAATTAAACTAAGGCTTTGATGAATGTAAACTTTAATAAAACTGGAAGTTACATAAGGGGAACAGGAAAATAAGAATATATTGCATCACTTACAACAACCTTTAAATTGACCAGTGATTTTTTTATTCATTACTGACCAGCAACACCGAGATAATCCAACGATTTTTACTTGTCCAAGGGTCCATATGAAGTGTGGACCTATATGTTCTTTATCTTTAGATATAACGCTTATTCTGTAAAATCTTCAATTAACGATTTTGTAAAATTCTGTACATGGTCTACACTATTATATTAAGTAATTATTTTATTTTCCGTTGTAATTCTTTATAATTTTGTAAACTTTTTTGTTCAATTTTGACATTCGCCAGTATTCCTTATTCTGCAACTCCCTTTGAGATCTAATTATATGTGACAATAAATTATTGTGCTTCTCTCTCTGAATTTCCCTTTCTCTCAAGACATTTGTAGTCTTTGTAGTACAGTGTATTTCCATCGTTTAAAAACATTTCCGAGGAAACCAAATTAACGGAGGTTGAGACATATGACATAAAAACAGATGTACATATTTATGTTTGATATATCTACAACCCCCCTCCCCCCAACCGAAAAAAAACAAGAAAAAAACAATCGCACACAGGCTGAGACATGCCTGGTAATATTGTGTTTTGTTGTTTAGTCAATCTACACAAATGAGGGGGACCCTAAACGAGACTCCGGGATCGGGTGTTTTTCAGCACGGGATTTCGGGATTGATCCTTTATGGATCCGGCTATTCTTTTTTCGAATTTCGGTATGGCGGGATTGAAATTTCTATAAATTGAGGACCTCGGGATTTCATCTTTTTAAGTCCGGGATTTCGGGATCAGGACCCCTGCACCTCCACCGACCCCACCACCACCACCACCACCACTCCCCTCCCCCCCCCCCCCCCCCGTCAAATGCATAATATAAGATGTCTTTTCCTTTTTAATTTTCTTTTGGCCTTGTGTTGTTGTCTGGTTGCTGTCTTATTGAAGTACACAACTACTTACGGGATTTACATTTAACTTTATTTACTGAAAGTCTGTGACACTGTGCATATTTTCCAGTCGGTATATATAGTAGTACTATGATATAGAGGTGATCGATATAATCTCGTTCTCAACCTTGAAGTTTTATGAGTGAAATAGAATTCAGAACAGTTCTATTGCATATTTGAGATGCTACTTTCAGCTAGGGTACATTTTTTTTATTCGGTTAATTTTTACCCATATATATATATATAACAATTTCCTTTGAGAAGACCATACGAATCAATACTATTAGGATATTAAGCCCTGTATAAATCTTCAAACCATATACTATTTATACATGTATCTATTTAATTTAAAAGATTTGTGTTCTATTTTTAACATCGAAATTGCGGACGTGAAAGAAAGCACCATTACAAAAACAAAAAACAACGTTAGATTACAAAATGTAGCGATGGATTAATGATCGTGAAACATCATTTTTGCTTATTTTTAATTTGTTATAGTCTAAAACTGTGTATGAATATTAAACTATTGTTCCAACCGTGAACAAGGTCAATTAATTTAAGTGTATTATAGTCGGCAGATATACAAACTCTACCACCCTACGTCTTGATTTTCATTTTGAAGATCGTCTTCAGGACTGTTTTCATATTCATTTTCAATTTTTAATTTTAGAAAAACAAGTCCATTCTCCTAGAAGTAACATACTTTCCGTCAAATTTACCGTTGACGTTGTCCCATCGAAAAGTCGCCAGGTGCAATTTTAACATTGCAACATCTGGTCAAAGGGACGTAATTCGTACAAAACGTCGCTATATTTCGCGGAATCCGCTAGACGGCGTTCATTTACTGTCACTTGACCTTAAGAACTGTTTATTGTCAATGTTAACGGACTGCTATTGCAACCTTAATACAGTGGGAACCAAACTATTACATTTCCGTTGTTCATGCAAAAAAAAAACAAACCCTGAAAATGTAAACTAAAAATATACTATAAAAGAAAAGGTGAACTAAAAATATTCTATAAAAGAAAATATAAACTAAAAATATCGTATAAAAGAAAATATAAACTAAAAATATAATATAAACGAAAATGTAAACTAAAAGCATGCTATAAAAGAAAATGCTTAACTTTAGATGCATTATACCACTATACGAATGCTGACCTAAATCTACATTACATTATACTGTTTAAGCACTTGTTATCCAATACATGCCAATAAACTGGATTCTATCGCAATGATTTTTACCTTCCTTAACATGTTTTTAATCTATAAAACATATATTATGCCATGAATTTTTCCTATTCTTTTCAATGTTTTTTATGTTCCACATTTGAACGTTTTTTAGTTTAATTAAATAGCATTATCAAAATATGAAACGACAAGAAAAACAAACAAATGAAACATTTTTTTTTGGGGGGGGTGTCAGGTTTGCACATTGGTCAATTTTTAACAACGTACTGTTAATATCATCGTTTAGATTTTCGTTTACAATGAATACGTTATGTATTAAAAAAAATCAATCATACCAAAATCTATTTAATAATATGAATTACAATGATTAAACATTAAATGTTAACTAATAGGAAACGTGGAGTCAAAAGGGGAGCTAACATCCATTTTAGTTATATCTTATTTTTACTTGTCTAATGTCCAAATTCATATGTGAACCGTATGGATATAATCATTTCCAACTACTTTAGAATAAAAAAAGACAAAGTACGTAATCATTTTTATAAAACAACGTTGATTTATTGTTAAGATATAAGACAGACAGTCGTTTTATTAGCAATAGGTATAGCTATAGAGTTTATAAGAAGACGTGGATTCGGAAACGATAATCATCTTGCTACTAAAGTTGCTCCTTTCATTATCGTTTAGGAATCCACTACTTCTTTGTATTCTCTAATAATTCCACAATTCTGTAAAAACTGCAACCACTGCATTTAAAAATATAACTGAATGATCGGTATTATTATCAACCTAACATATATATTCTGGGTAATATTTCCAAAAGCTTACACCAAAAACGTTGTGATTGGATGACCAATTCCTAAAAATGCAACTAACAAAATAACTTTTTTTCATTATTAGATATGACAATACACTCACCACCAATCTTTTCGATTCTGAAACGGCGAATCAGTGTATCGGCGTGGTAATTTCCTCTAAAAGTGCGTTTTAAAAAGATTTGTTTGTTCATAGTGTATATGCAAATGATATAAGATTATAAAATATAAGACAGATGCCATTTCTTAGATATCAGTCAAACAGTTTCTATTATCGATGAAAATCATATTTAGTTATATTTTACTATGGGGAAAATTACAATCACATATTCTTATTCAAAATGACATCTTAAACTTTAAATTATATTTTTAACACAGTTTATGTCATCATTTGTGAACTAAAAGTTTAGTTTTATCAAGCCTTATATTTTCTGTGTTGGTGTTTTTATTGGGCATATCTTTTACACAACCACAAACATACTGCTAATAATTTATCTTCATACAACTACGGTAAATACCTCCATAATATAAAAATAAAGATATAAGGTATCATTGCCAATAGAACAACTTACAAAAATAGACCAAAAAAGACGGGAAAACCCAATTATAGATTACTATCTGGCCTTCAATAAGCAAAATGAATACCATAAGGTCACCTAAAATGGACATCATAAATAATATCCAAGCTTATTTTTCACATGTGTTCTTCGTTTTTTAGATAGTTGTATGAAAATCTTATAACAAAATATATATGTTAATGCAACTTACTTTTAAAATTTTACAGTTTTCCAAGGTAATAACAGTTTTAACATTACCTCAAGATGTCAATTTATACAATCTATTTGTTGAGCATGATATTTTTCGTAGCGGCGACGAGTTTCCCTCTGTCAGACATCGAAAAAGGTGAGTTATTTAGACCAATATTAGAAGAGCTTACGTAAAGATGAATCAAATGACAACTTTGAACTTTATTTTATAACTATGGTATCGCTTTAGAAAAGAAAGAATCTATAGAAAAGAAGTCGATCGCTCATGTGCATATTATGTCAGAACTTAAAAGAGAAGCTTTCACGAGCACCTGGGAGCATATCACACATCGATAATGAGATTGTCAAATTTTAAGCAATAACACAAATACCGCCTTACAATAAATAATAAAGTATACAGGTTCCATTACGTCAAAGAAAACCAACAATACCAACTTCTCATGAAAAAAAATAACATCTCATAACTCCAGGTGTTGTAGTAGATACTTTCGTATGGTAACTGTGACCTGACGAAGAAGTTGAGATTATTGAAAAGCCGTTCTTTATCAGCATGTGCTTTGAGTAAAGTACATGATATGTAAATGTATAATGATTTTTGTTTCATCTAAAATTTCAAAATAATCTATACACACACACACAAGGTAGATAGCGAAAGCGTTTTATTTTAAGATACACATTTTTTGTAGAAAAGTTGAAAAGAGAACAGTCACAAAAATCTTCATTTATTGTTAGAGATTACGATAACACTTTCGTAGCTAGAAGATCCGAAGCAGACAATGGCTTAGTAGAAAAGGATGATGTGTCAGAAGTGTTCCTGAGGAATGAAGACGAGCATCCTAAATTCAAAGTCACTATTAAACCGGACGGAACAATTATCATTGAGCCAGCATAGACAGTTTAGAAAAGTTTATCAGATCATAAACATGATAAACTTATTATATTGACGTATCCTTACATTTAATTGTCTTTTTCGTTAATATTTTAATATTTCTGACTTTATATCTTCTTTTTAAAATCATTACTATTAAGTTGAGAAATATGAAATGAACTTATACTAGCAGTTCTAATTGTAACCATCATAATAATATACTTTCAATTTATTAAACAAACAATAAACATACGCATATATAATAAACATAAACACATATATAATAAACATACACATATATAATAAACATAAACACATATATAATAAACATACACATATATATATATATGATTTTGCATTTCTATCTTTTGAAATCAAAGCTGTGTATGGTACAAGTGTAATAGTACAAGTGTAATTATTTATATCATTTATACATATGGCAAATAATTCGTTTTTCTATTGATACAATATTTTATTTCGATACTTTATTTGAGCATTCTGTGAGATCAAATTAATACTGTTAATGTTTTTTTATGTTCATATGGCAGATATTTGAAGGATGAAACAAGTAAAACAATCATTCATTTCGGACGGTTCTGCAAAGCATGACATAACATTTTGTAACAGCAAATTTTAATAACACAAACAATCAGTATTTTCATGCCAATACTGAAGTACTAGCTACTGGGCTGGTGATACCCTCAAAGTATGGCAACACAAATTTGCGATTGTTATTTGTTAATACCATAAGAAATGTCAATGGATTCAAATGCCGACAATGGCACATACTGCAAGTGTCTGCCCATTATAGACGACGTATCCCAATGGTTGTTATCGTACTGTTTTGATCATTGGGTGTTTGTTTTACATTGTATTTAACTAAAAATGATAGTAAGAGCCTATAAAAGGTCAATTAAATCATGATGGCTTGGGTAAAATTGTCAAATATTTTACTCAGATAAAAAAATCAATAAGAAATTGTGTCTTTTCTCGTGGAAAGTAGTGAAATGCTATAAAGCATGTTTTAGTTTCGGTCAGCTTAGAGATTATAAGGGGCTGGTGAATGTTTCTCTTTCCTTACCATGTTGGCAATCTTCCTTGCAGTAAATGAGCTGATATTTGGTATATAATTCCATATTTTCTTATACAGTAACTATCATCTATACGATTGGTCGAAGTCGAAGTCGATTACTAATATTTTGTACAATTGTAGTATTGCGATTTAGTAAATAAAATTGTTAATGATATATGAATACTACATATGATTATTTAAACAAATAATGAGATCCTACAATAGTTTATTGTGATGAGCGAATAAGAAATTTATGTGTTGACATTGAAGGCACAGTTCACAGTGCAATATAAAATAATATACTGCTTGCAGTGTAGAGACAGTTTCCTTGCTTTCAAAGATAATATCATACTTGCAAGTGTTGATGACTTTGACTCCAACTACATGGTTCATGCAGCTTTATAAAGCAGTAAAAATCTTTCACAGCTACATGCTTCTTGGTTCATCTAGTTTTCCAGTCAAACCGTCTGGAGAATTCGCTTCGAAGATCTCTCTGAACTCGTGTTAGTATTGTTGCTTCAAGAATCATCAACGGTCACATCTTAGTCATTACAGCTGCACGGACGTGCTTGGTCAGGTCATCACTTGCTATATACAAAGTTGGTTTACTGATAGATAACTCGATGTATCACTTTCGATGAAAGAAATCAATCCAATCCTTCGTGTTAAATAATGGGCCACCATTTCATTGTCTCACAACTTTTGTCCTGGTAATATTTCCTGCCTCCATTAACACAACGTTCGAGACTCATCAACCATTACTTCATCATAGTGGTAAGTTAGCTGAACAGCTGACCAATCTGTCCCTGAAAGCAGTCGTTATGCAGTAAATGAACTAAATTAAAATACTCCTCAACACGTTACACACAAAACCGAAATAGTGAATGAACTTCACGACAACAAAATATTCTAATACAATTATTTTGTAACAATTGTTCTGATTGGATGACAGCAAGCTCTATCTCCTTGTCTGTAACTAAGCAAGTCGATATTTTGAATTGCGGAATGTATTGTCATGTTATTTCTACAATAATAAACCAAAAACTCACTTGTTGCGCCTAAAAATCTTCTTTTTATCAAATTTTATTACATTCTGAAGCGGCACAGAAGCCAGAAAAAGCCCAGTGTTTATGTCTGACGCTGGAAGCATACCTATGACGTCACCTAGTGTAGGGACCAAAGAAGATAACATCTTTTCGCGGAATTTTCTTTAATGAAGATTTTACACTAAAATAATGATTGAAATTTAATTATGAACTTGTTTCGCATTAGAATAGAGATAACTATATTGTATTTGAAGCTTTGCGGACGTCCATCGGTAGTTTTACTGTCGCAAATACCCGTTTACCTGTCTCCGCTCCGCGTCGCCAGGTAAACTAAATTTGCGACAATAACTACCGATGGACGTCCTTAAAGCTTCAAATACAATACAGTTATCTCTTAATTCAAAGCCAACCAAACGCCTACGACCACCGAGCCATATTTGGAAAGCTAACTGGCCATTCAACGTCTTTAAAAACCAACAGTTGTTTAGTATGTTGATGTGAGGACCAGGAATGATAACCGACTCATATTTTTAAGAAAACAATAGCAACTGCTCATATTTGAAAGCTACAAATGAATCCTTGACAATAGAAAGACGTGCCACCATGTATCTTTATAACACCATTATATATGTACCGAGTTCGACAACATCTTCGAACACGTAAATCATAGCTATATGAATCAAGAAGAATCTGTTGCCAGAATTATGTTGCACATTGCAGATGCGATAAAATAAATACCACAGTATTGATTCGGACAGTTGACACGGCTGTAGTAGAAAACGTTTCGTCTGGCTTTCGTGTGACAAAATACGGATGAAAAATGTCTCGGGAACTAAATAAATTTTAGATATGTTTTTATTCATGAACTTGCTTAAATTTTAGAAGACGAGAAAAGTCCTATGCATTGTCTGTCTTCAATTTATTCACTGTGTCATCATTCGCGAGTAAAGATAAAAAACAGTTTGTGACACATGAAGGAAATTTAATGATGTCTCAAGAGCATCCAAAATTATGAGAGATAAGACAAGCTTGTGAGAGTGTTGACTACAATTTTTTTAAAATTTTGTTTGATATTTCTCATTTCCAATAAAGCCTCACCCCATTATATGCATATTGATTGTAGAGTTTGGTGTTCGTGCTGTTTGGATGTAGAATGTACCCCTGTGCTTATAATGTATGTCCTTATATTCTACAGCTATGAATTTTCTGCTTGCGAGAGAGCTGTCTTCTTATAGTTTTTGAACTTTGATGTATAGTTGTCTCATTGTCAATTATGTTACATCTCCTTATTTTTTTCAGGACTGTAAATATCGAAACAATTATGCCAATATCGAACGATTAGTTATTCTGATGTATGATCGAACAAATATAACAGAGAGGGTAAATGAGGCATGAATTTAAAACTTTTTTATGGTCCAAAACTGCCGGCCCATTGAAAGTATTCCACCAACAAAATCAGCTGTTTTCCAACACACCAAACGTTCTTTTTATCAAGGAGGATGTGCGCGGATGAACGTCTTCATGTCAAGCGTGATTTCACAGTGGATGCAAATTAAGATGTCATGATGGTTGCAGGTGTAGACAGTCTGCCCAGCTCTATGAGTTTGAATGTCCCTCTGGTGTTTTGAGCCCATCATTTGCACTGCTTTGTGTGCTTGTGTTGGTAAATGCGAATATCAGATCTTTGCATTTGTATGAATTAACAATAGAATCATAGTAACATCAGTTCCTTAACTCTGTTTGATAGAACAAACAATGCTTATATTGAATAATGATATGTATTTGTTTCCCAAATTAAAGTTTTTTTTTTGGTGATCTTTTGGACAGGAGATGAAAAAATGCTAATAAAATATCACGAGGACTTCGAGAAAGTGATACTTTATGATAAATCATGTATACAAAATAATATAAAGATATATACAGCTTTAAATTGTAAGAAATAAATAACCATAGTAAGTTTTTAAATGCATGTCCGCCATTTTGATGATTAAACTGTAAGTTTATAATATTAAGCTTGCCTCCAATCTTATTTTGTTCATATTGGTTTACATTATCTTTGTTCAAAATTTCATGCTTGTAACACAAAGTGCACAATTCTTTCTTGCAATAAAGAAAGCTAGTGATCAGATTTATAATATCAGAATGCAATGTAATATATTGATATTCTTTAACAATGCATGCTATACAAATAAGTAACCGTAGGTAATACCCCAAATTACTGTCAAGGTTACATGTAGGTGTCAGGGAATGACAATAGCCTTGGATAATTAGCAATTTCATTTGGATGTTACTTTAAAAAATTAAAATATTTTCTTTGCATAACTTGATATCATTTGGAACATAACTTAAAATTACTAAAAATTGATTACTTTGAATTACTGGCAATTTTCTTGGATTATTGTCATGTCAAAATATATAATGACAGTCAGTTGTCTATTTGATTTGAGTCTAACTGTGATCAGGACTCACTGACCATTTTATTGACCATAGTATAGGTATCATTTGATTGGACACTGAAATAAAAAAATAGCAGCCAAAAAGAATAAAGCTCTGATTTGACTTTGGTCAGCTTTTTTCAGATGGCAGAAACTCATGGTAAGCGGGTACCATGTTTGTGGCTACTATTGGTCTACGTCATTTTCAAAAGTACTCCAATTTTGTTGGCATTTTTGTATATTTGTTTGAATGTTGTATGTCTGTGACGTATGTTTACACAGTTTTGGCTGCCGTATTCTACTTATTGTCAAATCAACCTATTATGAATATTTGGGTTGCTATCCAAATTTTGTCATTAAAACTATAAACTAATGTCATACATGTGTGAGGCTGAGCTAGCTATAAAATCAGGTTTAAATCACAATTTTCGTCTGACACGAAAACAAGAATGAGGTAGTTGTTTTTCACATGCTCCGTGAATTTGATAGTGTCTGTTTAATGAACTTCCCCTTATGAATTTCCCTCGGAGCTTGGTATTTTTGTTATACTATTTTGTTATTGTTTGAAGTTACGGTTACGCTGATTGATATCCGTAATCAGCGGACAAAATTACACATCCTTAAGAATTATCATTTACGTTTGGCATTAACTTGAATGAAAATGATTCAATGAAGTGAAGATTTAAATGTTGACGACGCAGGATGACATATGAACCCATGGAAAATTATGAAAAATGCAAAATTTAGTTTATGTGAACATCTATACTGTATCACTTGCCTGTCGCCACTGAGGTTGTCAGTTTTAATCTAGCACGTGGCAGATGCATCCAAATCCAATTCTTATTGACTAGGAATGCTAGGTTTCATTTATCAGATTTGTGGTTGTCTCTGGACACAAAATAGCACAATAGTGATGAAAGTGGTGTTCAAGCAAATCAATGCATTGTATACATTCAATCCTTATGTACGAAGTCAGGGACATGACAATCTGTTTTCTATTTGTTTGACATATTGGAGCTTTTGATTTTGCCGTTTGGTTAGTGATTTTCCGTTTACTTGGAGTTCAGTATTTTTGAAATTGTATTATATGTTTTATGTATCTAATAATTATAAATTTTTCATTATTTCAAATAATGAAAATCTTTAACAGTATTACTAAGATTCGTTTAAAATGTGAGATTTAGTGATTTCCTTTCCTTTGTCTGTATTGAAAGGTAAAAAAAAAACAATGATTATTGAATTTGATTGTCGTTGTCATTAAAGATTTGTTTCACTGGTGTCAAAATATTTTCAATTTGTTATTATGCGATTTTATCTTATTATAACAATGATTAAATTATAGATACGCAAATTTGCAGATCTGACATTATTAGGCAAATTTAAAACAAAATATATATAAGTAATGGTGTTTGCACGGAACAACCACGAGTTATCCGATGGAGAATTTCTGTCGTAAAGTTGTCACATATTTAGACGTACATGATATAGATTACATGATTAAAAAACATGCATTAGAATCCGCAATTTTGATTAGCCGACAACAATCGCAAGTTTGTTTATTTTCAAATTTTTATTTCCGTATAACATATCAGCTATCCGTGATAATTTTCTAACAATGCATAGAAAACAAACGAAAAACTAAATATAACTCTTAATTTCGTTGTTGTGGCATGACAATAAAGTTTTGACAATTGAATACTTCTGTTTTATAAGTTTGAGGGGTAGTAAAATAGTTGATTGTGCAAACAATTTTGATATATTGCACTTCCCCATTCCATACAAACTTTGCTTTAGTCAACTCTTTTACACCGAAAAACAAATTAAAAAAAATTCGAAATGCAAAAAAAAGAACGTGTAAATATAGATTTATTTATAAGACCTGTAATATTTATGAAGTTTATATTAAAAAAATCGTAGTAAAATAAGATATTTACATTATTATTTGTCAAAAGTTCATAAAAACGAAATATTGTTATAAGTTTAATTAAAAAATGTTTAAGTTTTAATCAATTACAATCAAAGTTGACAAAGAAATTACGTTTGATTTTTCAAAAATTACTTTGAAATAATCAGTCACATATTTGTATTAGCGACATATTGGACACTACGCAAAAACTTTGTAAAATGAAGATTTCGAACTGATATTAAAAACTTGAAAAAACAGTAACATAATTGCAACAATCTGTTTAAACAAATTTACAAACGCTGAAAATGAAACCAGAATTCAAAAGATGACGTAAATTATCTTAAAAGTTAAAAGACTGTACCTAAATTTATTCAAAATGCATTTACTATAATGCTAAATAAATATTTGGAAAAATACATAAATTCACTAACACAAAAAACACTTCTGGACGTCAATAGTCAGTAGAGGATTTGTCATAAGTTTACGATGACGTCTTAAAAGGTGTACTTGCGATTACCGTAACTATACATCCTTCGTAGCATGACATATTACAAATTTAATTTATAATAAAACAATTAGCATCGTAAAAGGAGGACTAACATATAGGTGATTATGCGGACTTGCTTTATACAATTTATAAATCTGCTTTACATATAGTGTTTATGTGTTATATGTACGTACGTTTGATTAATTACATATTATTTCATTCCACAATGACTCATGTAAATTTTACAACGATTAATATTATATGAATTCCATAGTTTTACTAGTATAAAGTATTTTAGTCTACCTTGTCATTTGATATAAATAAGTTAATACTTAATAAAGAGACACGTTACTCTAATCTGACTTTCCATTTTCACATATTTTAACTTCACTGCAGTATTATATGGTAATATAACGGTTCCTGATGGTTTTAATATGAAATAAGATCCAACAAATCAAGTTCGGACTTTATAGATAATATCATATACTAGTTGATGAGAACAAATTATAAAAACCAAGTTGACTGGAAAGTACGATAACTATCGAATGTATTCATTTTAATATCTACTTGATATAAAGATGTTAACAATTCTTGTAGATAACATATTTGTATCTCCCTTCATATTCATCATTTTCTGAATTTAACAACTTTTCGACAAAGTTTTGCTGCAAACCCCTACCTGATATAACAACAAGAAAAAGGGGAGGTCTTAGTGAACGATTACACATGAAAACACATGATTGACCTTCAACGGTATTGCTAAATATCTGTATATTAAAAAGAGTTAAATCACAATCATGTACTTGTATCGAAACTATAAATTAAATTGAATTACAATTAAAGTGTAAATTTTCCAAGTTAAAATGACATTTTACTTGAAAGATGGTTTATTACATATAAGCATGTAGACATAAAGAAGTTGAATAACATGACAAAAGCTGTCAGAGGTATATTAATAGGTCCTGTTCGTTGTTGAAAATACTTTGTTTCATAATAGTTACAAATTAAATTAATATCATCATTGCTCACCTGGTGGTAAACAAAGAACTGTTATGTTTATTATTCCTACTTAGGAACCTTGTCATACATTTGTAAGGTGCACTCTACAATATATGGTAATCCATAGAAATCTCCTATCCAGAGGGTCTAACATTTTATTTTACATTTAGGTGTCCGTTTAGCTTTGTGAAATGTATAAATTCACTGGCAAGTCCGATCGAAATTAAATCGTTTTGTCTGATGTTTCGTGTTGGGAGAGTTTTGCTCTCTGTATATGTTCTAGGCCTTGTTAAACCCAACAAGAAAAATTGCTTTTTACTTATCTAGCATACGTAATGTTCAGTAGAAGTTCAAATATTGTGCCATTTATCCCGTCCAGCCTTTTCCGGAAAGAGTATAGTGTTTTAGTTGGTAATTTGTTTAGGTTTAAATATGCAAGACGTTAAGGAACAAAATCAATCGATCATCAATCATTTTCGGTTTGTATGCCTCCTTTATGTCTTTTGTGTCCTGCACGGCGATAATGGCAACCCTTCGATACACGAATCTGTAAACAGATTGCATAGATGAATGGCAAATAAGAAATGGGAAAGTGGTATACATTGAACAGTTGTTTGTTATGATATTGTGGTACTGTGCTTGTATACCTTATAATATATATCTTCTTTTATCCATATACATTTTCTGATTTTAAACGAACTATAGCAATACTTCCCATATGATCTTTTTGTTTTTATTCATACGATCTTATTTCAAATCAAGTCTTAAACTAATGTATAACCTGTTCGAAGAAAGAAGATTTGAGCAAGTCAGCTAAAAGTTCGTCCTTTGTAAAATTTACTTAAGCAGGGTGAGATTGTTTGGTATATTCTTTTGTGTCCAATATACATGTTGCTATATAACGCCGCATTAATTCATCCAACGGTGTTTTAATCACTGGGGTATTACCATTCAAAGTATATGGTTGTTCCTAATACATTGAGTTGTAAGTGGTTTTGACTGCCCTTGATAATGTAAAATCTGTAGTTGCAATTTAAAAAAGCTGGAAAAACCGAACATTATTTTAAAAGTTGTCGTTGGATATTAAAAACTTTTATTGTTGGTAGATAATGGTACAGGTGTAAAAGAATTTCGAAAAATATTGTTATCTATCGGTATTTAAATTTACAAAATAGGTCAGTGGTACCTGGTAATTTCAGGCGTAGGTAAAGGCTGCTAAATAAACTCATTATAGACACCAGGATTAAATTTTGTATTTGCGCCAGACGCGCGTTTCGTCTACAAAAGACTCACCAGTGATACTCGAAGTAAAACATGTTAAAAAGGCTAACTAAAGTACGAAGTTGAAGAGCATTGATGACCAAAATTCCTAAACGTTTTACCAAATACAGCTAAGGTACTCTATTCCTGAGGTAAAAAAAACCTTTGTATTTCAAAAATTCAAAATTTTGTAAACAGTAAAATTATAAAATGACCATATCAATGATAACTCATGTCAACACAGAAGTATTGGCTATTGGGCTGGTGAAACCTGATAACTAAGCACTGAACAGCACAAGTATTCTTGATAAAGATACTAGTATAAAAGGACATTCTTTTTTATAGATTAACTGTTGGTTTTGCTTCGCTTGCAGCAACAAATAAGAATAGTTATTGGAAGGGCAATATTAATAGGTTTCATAACGATTGAGAATGGTATATCGTTTGATATTAAATCGAGTTATCTTATTTCATTATGATGGTAAAAAATAAAATCACAAAAATACTGAATGCCGAGGAAAATACAAAAATAAAAGTTCATAATCAAATAACAAAATCAAAAGCTCAAACACATCAAACGTATGGACAACAACTGTCATACTTCTGACCATGCACAGGCATTTTCGTAAGAAGAAAATGATGGATTAAACCTGGTTTTATAGTTTTAAACGAGCCTCCTAAAAGTTTATTATCACTAAAGACAAAGTCGATGATTTATTGACAACACCATGACAGGAAACAAAAACGTAAAAAATAGAAAAAAACAAACAACAGTATAAAAAAAACACCACATACACTATATTAATATTGTATTAACACGATCCTCACTAAAAACAAAGGTGATATTAGTTGCTCTAGTAAGTTAATAAAACAATGGAAATTAAATAAAAAACATTCAAAATTCCAAATGAACTTGTTGCAAGGTATGCGTAAAGAACAAGGATATACTTTGTTTATAATATGATAATTTGTTTGTATTAGCATAAACGGACATTTTAGAAAAAAAAAATTTATAATAGCTTTTTATATGTTTAAATTGATGGACAATTTTGACATTTATAACATATCATAGGATTCATTGTTTTAATTTAAATGTATGCGTAATGCAAAACAAACTAGGAAATTAAAAATAAGAATCAAAAGAGAAATTATCGCTGATAAGGAAATTGTAAAAGAATAACGAATACATCATGTCCCGGAAAAAGAATACATAACTTGAAACAAATCATACTGCAGCATCATTGTGGATTATTCTTTCTTAATTTGAATGTAAGTTTTGATATTATATTATTTTAATAACTAACTCTCTTTTTTATTAGAATTTATAAAATATTTTATGTAAAACGTTCAAGAACGTTCATAAAATGGAAAACGATGAACGAAAACTAAACTTAAAGTTATCAAGATTTCTTTTTATGAAATTTGAACATAAGTAAACTTATGTTGGTGCCTACTAGATAGACTGTGATTCATTCTAAACTTCTAAAATTGTTTAACATGTTTAATGTAAATTTAAAATAATTTGATTGCGAATAAGTTTGAACGGTGAAGTGATATCTATTTTTCCTTTATCTAATATATAATATTTTAAAAGGAATTATCATAGAGAAATATGAGGTTGGGAACTGGCTAGCACGTAACTGCTAGTTATTCTTTGTTAATTTATTATCATTGTAATTTTGCTCAGTTTCTTTTGTTACCTATTCTTAAATCGGACTCGGACTTCTTTTAAACTGATTTTTTCTAACCGTATGGCTGTATGTTTAATAATTATACATTGGCTAGAGGTAAAGAAGAGGGTTGAGATCTAAAAAAAATGTATAAGAAGATTTGGTATGTGTGCCAAGGAGACAACTTTCCATCCAAGTCACAAATCAAACAATTATAGGTCAAAGTACGGCCTTCAACACGGAGCCGTGTTAAATATTTTCCGCCGGAATGTTTTGGCGCCTGTCCAAGTCAGAAGTCTCTCACTTTTTGTAGTCTTGTATGTTTTTCTTTTAATTTTAGTTCATATATATGTTTTGGAGTTTAATGTGACGTCCATTTTCGTTGAACTAGTACACATTTTCGTTAAGGGTCCAGTTGAAGTTCGCCTCTGGGTGCGGCAGTTTCTCTATGTGTTGAAGACTCATGGTGGTTTTCGACTGATTTTTGCTCTTAGTTTTGGTAGTCTCTTTGACTATTCACCATTTCCATTCTCTATTTTTAATGTCTGTCTTTTGAAAGAAGTAATGGGCAGATAACGACAGAAAGATGAACACAGAATATTGAAAACTAAGCAAAACGAAACCCACCAAAGCGCTGAGATAATCTCAGAATAGCAGATACAATTTCACACATATCACACGTCATAATTGATTATATTCAATTTAGTTAGAAGTATATTTACCAAAGTGAATTTTAGTTCTAAAAATGCTGACATGTTTTACAAGATTTATTCTACTTATAAATTGTAAATATGCAACAAACTTTGATGTCATTTCAGCAGAGGGATTATTTTACATATACAACTGTGATCAGATTCTGCAATAATGAACATCTTTAGCTGCCTATTAGTGATTTTAGCAATAGTTCATAACATATGTGCCTCAGTTTGGTAAGTAACAATTTACATAAACGCTAAAATACAAAAATGTAAGTGTACGCGTATTACGCCATATGATCAACCTGATTACTTTCTTAAGGAAAAAAGACTTTTTTGGTGGGCATCTATTTAGTTGTGTGTAATGTGAAAACGCAAATAGGTCCAAATAATAGGTGTATTTTCAAATAGACACCTCGATAATGAAAATTTCATAAACACTGAACAATAATCCATTTAGGTTTCATTTACGACCTTTATTAATGTTAAATGTCTGTCATATTGTTTCCTATATCAGTTCAAATTTCTAGGTTCACGCCCTTTTTATTGAAGCTAGCTATTGACTTTATCCTCTCATCATCCATATTGGTGGTGATTACGCCAGAATCGTACATCAACAATCATTTAAGTACATATAAAACTACACTTTGAGATAAATAAATATGTCAGAAAAAAATCCCTAAACTTTAAGTAAAGTTCAACAAGGCGAATTTAATAATAAAATACAAGATCGAATTTCATGTAATGCTTTGTATATATGTATACTTTATTCTGATAAACTGCTGTAGATACAAAGGTACACAGAAGAACATAGCCATTATACAATAATTTAATTTTGGATGTAACGCGTCTTCTGATTGGCTGACGTTATTTTGTTATAAGCCCATAGACATAATTTAGTCATGTGACCGTGACGTCATCAACGTTTTTTCATGGTTTTCTACGGTTTAAAATGGAATTAAGTATTTAATTATAAGAAATGACTGTAATATTTCTTCTGTCTATTCGAAATAACATAAAAAATGTGGTGCACACTGTTAAATAACCCGCTACGCGCGTTATTCAGTGTGCACCAAATTTTTAATGTTATTTCTTCATAGACAGAAAAAATATTACAGTCATTCCTTAAATATTACAAAGTTACATATGTTGAGGAAATAAACAATACAGTAGAAATACATAAAAATGTTTACAGTATCAATCAACTGTAGGACAAGTACCGATAATGATAATAAAATGTTAATGGTGCAAAACATATCAAGTAAAAGTCATATGGTACAGTTGATAAAATCATACAGCACAGCAAAATATGAAAATTGTATATTTGTAATTACAGACATTAACCATGTGTTTGTGGTTATCTTAATTAAAAACCTTTAAACATTGTTTAATATCAATTGAAATAAGGATGTTTGATGTCTTGAGAAACATTCACGATCTGCTTATCTTTGATCATCATTTGGTGCGATTAACAGGATTAAGATCGCCCCTGGTTGGGTTCGTGTTGCGCAGTCTGTATATAGTATATAATACAAGTAGTGTTGTATTAATTGTTAATTCGCCCTTTCAGAATCTAATGCATTCTGGGTAATATTTTCAAAAATGTACATCAAAGCGTCGTGCTTGGTTGAAAATGTCACGTAACGTTTTTTTTTATTTTGGTATACGAACAATGAGATTAACCATAGTTCGTTAGATTCTGAAACGGCCAATTGATTCGTCGTGTTTTCGTAATTTGGACGATCTCTTGTTGGCTGAAGAATTAATATTTCTATTTTGGTATATGCCGCCTTTTTTATTTTTACTTCAGTTTCAATGTGGTAGATATTCAACTAGACAACATGTGTATGGGAAAGTTTGTTTAAAATACTATATACTTTTTGATAAAATATACGAATGATATTTTCATATAACCGTAACATATTATATTCTTGATTTGAACGATTCGTCTGCACAGGCAGTGTTAAAATATGTATTTACCGAGTTCTTCAGTTTGTATTGGTTATTGGGCAAGGGTAAATTCCGAAAAAGTGAAGTTATATACATACTCGCATGATTTATAGACTTTTCTCTCTTTGTTTAAGGCAATATGGTGACATGTACTTGTTAATTTCTGTGTCATTTGGTCTCTTTGGGAAATTTGTCTCCCTGACATTGATACAACATCTTTTTTATATTCACATGTGTTTAACGAAAATTCTACAATTTTCAATCTAATACTAGTATTGCGGTTTATAATCACGCCTGTATAATATTTGGTAGAAGCATTTGTTTACTTGTAAATTGTTGGCCGTTCATTTTCATGGTCTCAGAGTCTCTGAGCACGGTCAATCTAGGTACACACGCTTATTTCTTTTTAAGTATTTTTTTTCTAAACTTTTTGTAACATATCATCATTTTTATTGTAGCAATTCTTCTAACAAGGAAAAGGTTGGACGTATCGTGTTTGGTGAGGCAAGTGGGGAACCAGCAGATGCACAACTTGCAGTTGCATTTACAATCATAAACAGAATGAATCACATAAGTTACCCTAATACACTAAATGGGGTAGTGTATCAAACACATACTTCAGGCGGGAGGACGCGTCATTTTTATAAAACACTAGATAATCCTGATCATGACAAAAGATGGGAAGCTGCTAAACCTGACAAAGCAGAAGAACATCTTGCGTATGAAGCTGCCATTACTGCAGCTGGGCATGCGCTCTGTGATACTGGTTCTGATCCCATGAGATGCGGACCGGTCACTTTCTGTGCACTTAATCCCTGTTCATCTACTAGCAGTAACAGGTATTGGTGTGTGGCCGAAAAAAGAAAGATTGGAAAACATTGGTTTGCATGTTTCGAAAAACATTTTGGACAATGTTGAATTACGGAAATTTAAGAATTTTAATCCTTTTTTTAATTTAATTTCATATCCAAATTGTATAAACTGTTTGACGTGAGGATACCCAATTGCATGTATTTTGACAGTTTTGTCATCAACGTTTATTTATGATCCAGACAAAAGTGTCTAGATTAATCTGGTTTTTTGCTGATGTGTCGTTTTTTACTATATAGTTCCAACAATTTTTGAAATGGATTTGAAGCAACCAACAAACAATCCATGATTGTGTAATGCAGATTACCCAAATTGCATCCATGCTTAAATCACGTCCTTGAAAATTGCAAAACAGATGTTTTGTTTTATTTTTTAAGAAAGATATATGCTTGTAACATAGTTGTCTGCTCTATGGTCTGGTTGTTGTCACTTCGACACATTCCCAATTTCCATTCTCATTTTTTTTATTCCTCATTTTTAAATGTCGACTTTTTGTGAACGTCGCATGGTGACGTTTCCATAGATTTCCTCTTTTCAGTGAATACTTCCTTCATCTGCTGATATTGACTTAATTAGCTATCTTGAAAGACGTACACAATGTCAAATCATAGAAATACAACTTAGTTAGTTTCCTCTGCTGGTTTGATAAATAGGTACAATTTGGGTACTCTGAGGTAAGAATCTTAAAATTGTGAAATCCAAAGTTTTATCTATTTGAAATTATCATTTATGTACATGCTAATTAATTCATATACATATATCAGATACATTTTTCTCGTATTTGTGTTTGTTCATAAAAAATTATTACAATAAAAAACTTACCTCTTAACATACATTTTTTGTTTCTATAATAGCGTTTTCATACACTTTACGATGGCTCTAGGTTATTGACACATGTGGAAATGAGAGAAAAAAATGCATCTGTCGTCATCCCGATTGGTTCAACTTAAATCAAACAATGCATCTGTTTTTCGGAAAGGTATTAGGGCCATCCTTTTTTTTACAAATTGTCGACTTTAGCAATTACCAACTGTAATCTTGAAAATTCAAACTTACACATTGGTTGATAAGTCCAAGATTAAAGTTAATAAATCCAAGAATAATGCTTGATAACTCCAAAAACATACAGTAAAGACATTTATAGTTTTACAACAACAAAACAACACTTTTCTGTATGCTGTATTATTTCAACCCTTATGCCATCTTCGCTAGCCAAGGGTTACGATCCACTTCCCTCCTCGCCACCCTTGCAGATTAAGCCATCATTTGTGATAAAAATGTTGCGCCATCTATTGGAAGATTAAAGTCACGCTCGTTCCGAATACATTATTCTTAACCAATGGTAGTATTTGAACTCTTCAATTTGGATGTAAAACACGGTAGCGTTTAGATTCTACACACTTGGTAAAGCAAGAAACGAAACTATACATTGACATTCATGTATTTGTGCAAGAACCATACATAGGAACTTCTATTAGTCGATTAAACACATTCAAATTGTCATTAAATATAGTCCTATGTTTTGGGATGTACAGACTTGTTTAACAATGAGCACGTGGCAATGGTTTACACACACTTTTTCCATTTACACGTGACCATGATATAGGCGCTTTTTAATTGGATGCAGCGAGTTTCGATTGCAACCAATGGAAATCAATACTTTGTGTCTCCCAAATTCTATCTCAATCCGCAGAGGGTGGAGAGGAGGAAAGTGGATCGAACATTTGGCTGGCGAAGATGACTGGATTTGTTATCACATAAGCAACACGACGGGTGACACATGTGGAGCAGGATCTGCTTACCCTTCCGGAGCTCCTGAGATCACCCCTAGTTTTTGTTGGGGTTCTTGTTGTTTATTCTTTAGTTTTCTATGTTGTGTCATGTGTTCTATTGTTTGTCTGTTTGTCTCTTTTTTTATTTTTAGCCATGGCGTTGTCAGTTTATTTTAGATTTATGAGTTTGACTGTCCCTTTGGTATCTTTCGTCTCTCTTTTATGCGCCCCTAGTGCGAAATTTCATATACCTGGGTAATGCTTTAGCTTTTGATACTTTAAAAGGACAACATGTGTAGCCAACAATAATCTGCCTCCACAAACAAAGATAAACAAAAAGACACACAACAAGATCACGATTGACTGACTTGGAACAAGAAAAAATTATGTAGACATCAAATCACTTTAATGTACGTATACAAAGGTCATTGTACCTTTTAAACATGTTTCTTTAAACCAAACAGGTAATAAATAACACATGTAACATAAACAGATTCTATTTAATAAACGATAAAAGAAATTACATGCACAGCTATGTTACGACTAGGACGTCGCCCGGGTTACCAATGTTCTCTTCTGCTATACATGGAACACAGTAGCATTTGATTTGCGTGGGGTTTTGATTTTGCCATTTGATTACGAACTTTCTGTTCAGTATTTTTGTTATTCCCTTTGCATTTACAATATTGAACCAATAATAATGTTAATGATGTTTGCTTCTCTGTTAAAAAATAACAAGCTTTTTAAAATACTGTTATAAATTGGTAATATATAAACAAAGAAGTTAAAAAAGTAGAAAGAAATGGAGGGTCCATGTGCTCGTTTTCGAGATATAAGCCATTAAAAATTTGGCAGGAAATAATTCTCTCTAGATTTTTCATTCGTTTAACATTGCCACCTTATTTGTTCCAAAAACTATGAAAAAAATAACAAGAATTTTATAAAATTTTGAAATATGGCTTTTTAAACTTTATATAATAAAATTATGAAAAGAAAAGTAGGGCTTAGTGGGCAATTTTTTTAATGACAATACATGGATAAAACCAGAGGATTCCGAAAATCTGGCAAAAAATAAAAAAATAGAGGAACAAACATCCTTAATGCTATATCACAATATAAATATACTTAGTGTAAAATCAGATTTATTTGACTGTAAGGATATTTGGAGGCTCATTTGTGATATGTTTATATGATTTGATGATATTCCGTAAAAGCTTGTATTACGGCTAGAAAATGTAAAAGAATAGAGAATGGAAACGGGTAATATATCAAAGAAAAAAACAGCCCGACTTAGAGCAGAATCTGACCCAGACAACCAATGGATCCAAAGACCGAAAAAAAATGCTCCCCCGGAGGCGGGTATCAACTAGCAACATTCATATATACTTTGTTTAGCAAAGTGGGATTGTCACTGAACACAAAAATACAAATGGACAATCATTTCAAAATTAAAAACACACAGTGGTGGTGTAATTAACAACACTCCGCATTGCTCAAACAAATGTCTGCGTTCTCCTACACATCGCCATAATATTCTATACAACCAGATTTAGGACTAAAATCTCAATTTCATACACGACAATATTTGGATTGAAAAGTATACATCAAGCGAATTATCTAGGAACAAAACAGATAATATAACAACAACGAGCAATATTATAATATAATTATAATGGGAGCAGAAATCTTAAGTTTAATTTGATCCTATAATAACTCATCAACATCTATTAAAATATAAATATACAGAGTGTGAAATTAAATCTTTTTGACTGGAAGGGTATTTGGAGGATCATTTGTGATAGATTTATAGGTGTTGATGATGTTCCGTGAAAGCCTATTTGTTGGTAAGAAAATATAAAAAATCGAGAATGAAACCATGTAATATATCAAAGATAAAAATCAAAGAGTACAAAATTATATCTAATAATGTCATCAAACATCTTAAGTTTGATCCTAGAATAACTCATTAACATCTACTGAAATGAATTTAACCAAAAAATATGTACAGATATTTGGTTATGATACCTCAAATGAAGTGGGAAACTGGAGCCTCAGTCGAGTTGTCTTATCAGTTGCACTACTATTGTACTAGACTGTCAACACTTGCGTTGATAGTTCGGATCCCGCAAATGACAAATGCACTCGACTTCAATCTTATTTGACAAGGATCAAAGGTGGTTATTTCTGGGCACTCTTACTTCCTCCACAAAAAAAAACTATTCACCATGAAATAGCACAACAGTGTTTAAAGTCTTAGTAATCACTCAATCGACTGATCAAAGGAAGTATGAACATACGAGTATTGTACATATATGCATAAACGATTGGATTATCTCGAAATAAAATATTAATAACTATCATCCATGGTAACACCTACACTAAAATTCTTAACACATCATATGATTATGAATATGTTAGTTACATTTTTTTAAATTATAATAGACATCATTTTTAGCTTCTTTTTTTTAATAAATTGAAATATAACAAATAAAGGTAGAATATTTTTTATTATGCAGTTTTGAACCTGTCACTGTAAAAATAAAGTAAGATAAAACAAATACCAACTCAGATTAATTATCATCTATATAATGTGTACTGTTATTGTTTTTTTAAATCTATGCCACATTGTTTATTTATAAGTAAAAACATGGAAGTAGTATATTGACATAAACTCATATGAAATTTATGAAATTTACATCCTAACGTATATCTTTACAAAATAAAGGTTACAACTTAATTTGTCAAGTACATGATCACTCCTGTGTGGGTTATCTGTGATACCGTCTTCGCTTGTTCCGTTAAACGAAGCTGCTCGTATCACGTGATTTTATCTCGAACGTATTATCTACCTACCAATGTGAATAAACACGAAAACTCATTTGTAGATTGCTACATGAATGGCGACACTTATTTCCAAATAATTAACTAACGCAAACGCAAAATATCGATCAAAATTTGGTATGAAACATATAAAAAATTGAATGCAATTGAAAGAAAGAAGGAAGTTTTTATATTGTTTTTAATATGTTTTAATACTTTAATTCTTAAATCATCATATCTCCGATAATGAAATCTACAAGTATCTAAAGAAGAACGTTTCAAGAAAAAAATATGATTCGCGTTTAGTGTGAAGAAAGACGATGCATTTTTCAAATTCCAATTACAATGTTGTTAATTTTATCGAAGGTTAAATAAATATATTAAAGGTTTTCCCTTTCCCTCCATTTTAGCCAAACAAATCAATACCAGCACGTGACATGTTTGGGTATTAGCACAAAGGATGAGAACACTATACATATTTTTAAACTACAGTTGTCTGTTTTTCACAGAATTCGCCACATCATTCATTGTCAATTGAATGGAATTTGATGCGACTGTCATACAAGCGAGAGGTTTATCTAGATATAAAACCAGGTTCAATCCACCATTTTCTACATAACATAAATAAATGCCTGTACTAAGTCAGGAATATGACCTTTCTTTATCCATTCGTTGTATGTGTTTGAGTCATTGATTTGCCGTTTTGAATTTCCTCAGAGTTTAGTATTTTTGTGATTTTACATTTTGATAAGTTTTATGTTCAATCCAGATGATGACAATGATGTGGCTTCTTATGTGGTATCGCCAACACTATGTCCAACTTTTGTAGAGGGTTTTAAGTTCATACAAACATGTTCAATAAAGCCAAATTCAGGCTGTGTCTATCTCAATCTATGAGCATAACTATTATGTAAGTACACATCAGACGGTTGATTTTTAATTTTGATATATTTACAAATTTGTAAAAACGAGACCCTTTACCGCTTGTAAATCATAAATATAAGTTAATAAATTAGTACATAGGTTTCAATCTATGTAATATGAAAACTAAATGATTAACATATACATTGTATAAGTATAAATACGTTCCTAGGACTCTTATATTGGTGAAATAATCGCACAAAGTCAAGTACAAAATGTAGTTATGATTCATATTATATCAATAAGTCTAACATACGAAAACATATAATAAACAATGTATGCATCTTTTTGCTTTCTAGTGTTAATATTTAAGCGTTCCTGATCAAGGTCAAGGGGAAAAGTGCATTTTGACGAACAATATATAAAATTCTATTTTCACTTACAAACATGTGAACATGGAAGATTTAAACTGGAGCCATTAAGTATTGCAGTTTTGAGATTAAATTAGTTGAGCTGATAAACGTCAGTTATCGTTAAAAGAGATATTGACGTTGATTTCATAAAACGTGTTTTTATTGTATAAATAACTGTTAATCAAAGTTAACCTTCCTAAAGTAAAACGTACTTCCTTTAGCTTATTGTAAATTGCAAATTAGTATGTATTACTAAACAGGCGGAAGATCTAATGACAAAACTGTGGAAGGTCATATCAATATCTCCTTTGTCAAGGTTGAAAACTTTGAAAACATTAAAGTCGCAAAAGGAATAGATGTAGTTGTTATAGTTCATCTTGCTGTATGAGAGAACCGATAAAAAGACATGAAATGATGATTTACGCAAGTAAATGAAAATAACAACCAATAAATTTTATGCATCCAAGCCTTTTTCCAAAGTTAGTTTTATCCGAAATGCTCAAACTAAACGTATGACCTATGAAAAGGAGTCTTTCATGTATAGGCAGATTCGTCTAAGGTAAACTTTTCCAGATTGAGATTTAACCTTATTTATGATTATTTCATACATGATCCAAGTGGAACAACATTTAAATTACATATATTTTCATCATTTCAAACCTGATTGTTAGTTGTCTCATAAACTTTCATGCCACTGCTCCATAATTTTATATAGTATATAGAATTTACCTTATAAATTGTTCAAGTTATTGTTTTCGAATGTTTTCACAAATGTGACCTACAACATTATACTATTAACCGTATTTGTAATAACACAAACAAAACGACGGGTGCCACATGTGGAGCATGATCTGCTTACACTTCCGGAGCAACTGAGATCACCCTAGTTTTAGTAGGGTTCTTGTTGCTTAGTCTTAAGTTTTCTATGTTGTGTCTTCTGTGCATCTATTTTTTTCTGTTTGTCTTTTTATTTTTAGCCATGGTGTTGTCAGTTTATTTTCAATCTATAGATTGTACTGTCTCTCTGGTATCTTTCGTCCCTCTTTTATAGTAAATTAATGTTTCATTCGTAGTTAGCAATGGAAATCTGTTCTCTATTATTATTAGCAAAATGATACCGTATACAATATAATCAAATTGACATGAGCGTTACCAAACATAAAGTACCAAAGGAACTTAAATACATTAAATGTCTCTCAAATGATACTTTAGCACTTTAAGTATAATATTCAAAAACACCAAAACAGTTTTAAAGGGATGATAAAAACAAATAGAATATACTATATAGACAAGCCCGGACAAGAAATTAGATAAATATATTGATTTTAGTTGAACTTTCCTTTACAAAAAAAAATATCACCTACATCATTTAAATCACATATTAATAAAACTATATCCATAGTTACATGCCAGTATCGTAGTATAGGATATTGAGCTAGTAATATCATCAGGAACTGGCAATTGACCATAAAACAGAGGTATAACACATGTATAAACCCGATATTTATATTAGTTTATCATATATTAAGTATTACTGAAGTTTTGAATATCGCTCAATTTTGATGCAGACCCTTTATCACATCTCTTTATCGCATGTCTACCCTTTATTACACCCCTTTATTGCATGCCTACACTTTATCACACCCTACTGCAAATTATGAAAATAACACAAAAAATAGAGAAAAAATTACCAAAATGAAATGGTTATACTGCATTTTTTTTAATGATGTCCTTGTTTGGGTGTGACGTCACAGACGTCGAGCTTTCCTATCTACTGGCACATGGATTAAAATCATTAAAAACTACGGGAGGCACATTATTGGTAGAAATTTGAAATGTCAAAAGTGCATATCAGTCTTAAAGTATCTTTCCTTTATTTCAGTATACTTGTTTTTTGAATTGTTAGTTTAATTTTTATTTTTTTTGTATATTAAAAGGTTTTGTTCAGAATGTGCTTTATATAGTACAACAATACTAAAGTAGGACAAAACGACTTCAATGAAAACAAAACATAAATAAACAAAAAAAAATACAAGAAACAAAATATATCAATTGACTATTAGCTACAGGCCGCAAATCATAAGTTAAGCCATGTACTTTGGATGAATAAAAGCAGTTCCTATATATGATAGAGCTGTAAAAAGAACATGAAGAAGGCGAAAATAATTCTTTAGTCAATCCAGATGCTTTGGAAGTTCTTATATAATCTCCTACTTAAATATATGATAAAACGTATAAAACATTGCAAATGCCGTATCATATCACCCACAGAAACCAATATCAGCGTGAGGATTGAGTATTGAATGAGCAGATTACAATAAATGATATTTCGGTGATGCTCGATGTCAAAATATTTAAAATCCAAATTAGTCTAAATGAAATTTCACGAGTTAATAAAACAAGCAAAGATACATGATAATGAAAATCAATATGCAAGACTCAGATCGACATCCGATCTCTAATCGACGTCCGTTCCTCATATCGACTTCCAAATCTGAAGTCACACTAAAATAACATTCCAAATCGACTTTTGTTGTACCTATATCTAATCGACGTCTATTTTTATGCTTCTCTTATCGACGTCGAACTTTTTAGCTTCTCTAATCAACGTCCGTTTGAACTCAAACAACCAAATTGAACTGAACATATAGCAGCTGAAGCTTTTAAACCTTCAAACATATAATGTGTGACCAACAAGATCTTATATAAAAAAAAGTACATACGAGACTACGAATGCAGGTATGTAAACAGGTTGTGATATCAATTTTTAAATTAAAAAGAAAATTTAGTTATCATAAGAACCCTACAACACATGTACATGTATAAATGTAAAGGGGCAAATTCAGTAAAAAAATCTCCCGTTGACTTCAATGCTAATCTATGTGTGGAAATAGATTTATACCTGATTTACCTTTAGAAATTAAAAACTTTCATATATCATTCATAAAAGTACAAATGTAGCCCTATCTTTTGCAACAGTAAAAACATAGGGTCATTCGGCATTTTTGAGCATTCACATGGCCTTGTTTACAAACAATTTAGATTCGCACTGAATTCCTATACTGACCCCTATTACTTTTCAACCCTGTAGGGAAAAAAATTAATACATTCAGAAATATTTTTTTTTTTCAACTCTAGTTTTGATCCATCTACCAAAACATATGTTTTACAAACATTATCTACCAATCAGAAGAGCACATGACTTCAGTTTTATACAGAAAGCTCTTCCCCAAATGACGTATATCTATTTACTGAATTTACCCCTATAGTAAGTCCAGTAATTTATTATTAATTTTATTCATATTGGACATCGATTCAAAACGACTACTATCAATTGGACGTTGTTTTGGCAAAACATGACTTCCCATAACACATTCATTAAGAGTAGACGTCGATTTGAGAATGTGAAATCAGATTTAGACGTCAGTTTGCGAAACAGACGTCGATTTAAGGAACGGACGTTGATTAGAGGCCTGACGTCGATCTGAGTCTAACAAATGTATTTCCGCATAACAATTAAATATGTGTCAATGAATTACTATAACAAAATTGATTGTCCAAAAAAAATGGCAAACACAATAAAGATTAAAATTGTACAAAAAAACTAATGCTTTTAACTTAATTTAGCTGATCAAATACGCTCACAAAACTACAAACGAAGATTTGGCATATGTCATTAAATTCATTTCACGACACTGATCAAATTCTACTATGCAGAATTGAAGAAAAATCACATCATTCGTTCGTAAAAGCAAAATATGGTTAAGTTTACATAAAGCATTTGTAGAATATACCACAACTTAAACATGTTAAAGATAGATGAAAACAAGTATAGGTGTATACTGTCGTGGTTATGTGCATGTAGCGATTTGTCATCTCAATTTAACTGCGCACTTTTGGTAATTGTTGTTCAAATGTAAAATTAATGGATTATGTCTATATTTATAGAATCCTTCACCTATGGATCAATGTGTGTATTTAAATGACTAAAATAAAGAAAAAACACGAAAACAGCGGAAAAACCAATTGCGCAAGGAGATAGCGTCATAGATTACTAACACAGCATGACCTTGATGGGAAGTATATATATAACTGGAAGCGATATTAGAAAATATCATTTGTGGAAAGAGTTTGCTTCATATATTCAAAAGGTAAGTAACATCTTATGTATGCCATATTCATTTTGATATTTCAATTTCATTATAAATAGGTATATTTTTACCAAGTTAAATACAAAGTTGTTAACCCAAAAGTAAGACAAAAATTATTATTACTAAAGTTGAAACAAATAGATGAAATGTATACAGATTAAACATGTTTTAATTTTCATGTTTATATATTATACTTGATTCAGTTATTGCATTATTCGTTTTAGGGAAAGTGATCAGCCACTGTTATCATGAAGCAACTATTGAGCTGTCTTATCATTATTGTGACTGTTCATGGCATGCGTGCTTCATTATGGTAAGTTTTATGTGTTTCGTTGTAGATAAATATATTAACCTAGTCTACCTCATCCGATACGGCGGACTTAGTTGCGAGGCATACATTTTCCTTTGCAAAATTTTAAAACACACCCAAACATAATCAGAAAAGGCATTTCACTATGTTTTTGTGTGAAAAATAACTATTTTAATTATGAGACAATTGTTAAGAGCTCAACTTGATGGTCGGTACGAGTTTTACATTTTAATTAAGGCGATCATTCATTTCCGACGATAGAATCTCGGAAACCGATGAAGAAGGACCAACCGAGTTAACCAGCAAAATGTGACCGAATCACATGGCCTATAAAAGGAGCAAGAGTTAGTACTTCAACAGGTTAGACGTCTCATGGAATGCATGCATCCTGCACCATGCATGTGAATCTATATAGGTTCTCGTATTAAGTTTTCAGAAAGTACAAAAACAAAATTGCCACTTGAATTACATCAGCCCCAATCGTATTGAAATAGTTTTAAAATGCTGTATTCAATATTGGTTTGACTCGGTCATTTGAAAATTTGCTGAAATTAAAATTGCTTATTTCATGTTTATGAAAAAAAAATACTTTGTTTTAAACATGTTTAAGTCATATTTACGGGATATGATTGATTTGTTGATGATATTTACGTTAACGAAATTTTACAGATATACATTTATGAAATGTAAAATGTAAACATGTAATGTATGAAATAAGCCATTAAAAAAAACTTATATTATAGCACTTCGGCCAACAAGGAAAAGGTTGGACGGGTTGTGTTTGGTGAAGCAAGTGGGGAATCAGACAATGGAAAACTAGAGGTTGCATATACGATTGTGAACAGAGTTAACCATGCCGGGTTCCCAAATTCATTAAATGCAGTTGTAGACCAGACATATACATCGGGAGGGAAAACGTTTCATCATTATAACACATTAGATAATTCGGGTCATGACAAAAGATGGGCAGCAGCGAAAACAACAGGTGCAACAGAGCATGCAGCATATAATTCCGCTATAACTCAGGCTGGGCATGCGCTTTGTGGGACAAGGTCTGATCCTATGAATTGCGGCCCGGTCAATTTCTGCGCCACTAATCCTTGTTCCGCTACCAACAGCAATAAGTATTGGTGTGTGACCGAGAAAAGACAGATCGGATCTCATTGGTTTACTTGTATCAAGAAAAAAACAGGAACTTGCTGAACATTTACTTTTAATCCTGTCGTATCTTGAGTCTTCATTGTGAGATAGATACAAAAAAAAGAAGACCGAATATGATCTCATGTAAAGTCATGCATTTACCCTTAAATCCTCATCAAGATGATCACTAATCACTTTCTCTGTAAATCATTTATCAAAATTTGTTTAATAAAATTGTTTATACTGCGTTTTTGTTTGAAAATTACTCGTTTTGTCATTTTGAGACTTGCTACATAACTTATACTGTCATTCATTATCCGACTTATTTCATGACATGTAGATATATAACATTTTGGCTGGTTTATTTCTTAAAGTTTTTATGACTGCTCCAACCTTTCCTTGGACATTTGTTAAGTTTACATTGAAGGCAGATTTGTTTTAGTCAAATAAGTATTTTAATGTTTTATCAAAATGTTACTTTTAACAATTATAAAAAAGAAGGTGTTGTACGTGTGACTGCTAATAAGACAAACTCTTCACAAGAGACCAAATAATATAACAATAAACTATTGGTCTCCGTACGACCTTCAAGAATGAGCAAAGCCGTCAGCTATAAAAGGCAAAAAATGAGAAATGTAATGAATTCAAACGGGAAACTTACCTTTGATAACTATTAACGGCCTAATTCATATACAAATAATGAACAAAAAAACAGCAACAAGTGACAACAATTCCATTACAGGCCCCTGACCTGGGACAAGCACATACATACAGAATTTAACGGGATTAAACATGTTAACATGATCCCAAGCATCCCCAACCTGTTGATCTGTACTATGTGTTTTTGTATTTTTATTGTTCTTCGTGTATTAACCAAGCCCTTCAAATCGGATTTCTTCAGTTTCTTTTATTATGCTATTAAATGATGAGAAAATAGTGCGCTGAAAAAAAAACGTCTTTTACACAACATCATTATTTATATGCCTGTCCTATTTCAGACCCATTGTACAAAACCAGGTACTTGGCGATTATATTGACAACCAATTGGTCTCTGCCACTGCTGGTGTGTATTTCTCTCCGTGGGTATATCTAACTCAGTAATCAGTACTACTGTGTTGACATGATTCTTTATTGATGTGTTCATTTAACTTATTTAACTAATTTAACAACCACGTCCATTGCTTACTTATTTTCGTATTATAAATCAACCCATAAAGGATTGCAATATTTAAAGTCTTGTGATTGATTGATTGATTGATTGATTGTTGGTTGCTTTACGCCGCATTAGCACAAAAAGGCTATATCGCGGCGATCTTGTGATTGAATGATTAGGTTCACATCAACTCTAATGTAGAATCGCGTGTTTGAACAAGTTTTATATACGGATATGACAATAACACAAATGATTAAGTATTTATCAATCACAGTCTTTCCAATGTTAATATGTAAGCATTCCTGATAAGGGTTTTCTGCGAAAATAACTTCGGACGCACGAATTGTACAAAGTTATATTTGTTTTCACTTCAAGCATTCATCGCCAATCTAAACACAGGAAATTATTAACTATTTTGCAGTTCTGAAATTAAATCAGTTGACCTGATAAATTTTATCTAGTTATCTGTGAAATGATAGATGTTGATTTGAAAAAAGTGTGTTTGTGTTGTTGAAATACATAATAAAATAAAGTTAACCTTCCTATACTTAGACGTACGTTTTATTGTTTATTTGTATTGTAGACAGGTAAAACACATCACATGACATAAACTGTCAAAGGTCATATTAATATATCTTGTTAAAAGTTTGAAAACGTCGAAATAACATACATGTTGCAAATGTAAAAGGTGTGGGCATTGTTAACCTAGCCTTATCACAGAATATTACAAAAGAAGTGATATCATCAATGAAGATTTATAACACATAAAAATTAAGAATGGAAATATGTCAAAGAGACAACACCCCAACCAAATAGCAGAAAGCCGACGTCCACCAAAGGGTCTTCAATGCAACGACAAAACAGCACCAAAAGGTGAACATTAACTGGCCCTTAAATAAAAATGTGTACTAGTTCATTGACAATGGACGTCATACTAAACTTCAAAACATATAAATGAACCAAAATTAAAGACTAAGATAAGACAGAGGCTTCAACTTGGGACAAGCGCAAAGATGTGGCGGGGTCAAACATTGTTTGTTGGATCTCAACCATCCACAATACATCTAGACAATGTAGAATAAAGAAACACACACCAATACGCACAGCAAAACTCAATTTAAAAGAAGTTCGTGTCTGATGTTAGAGTAAGTAACATTAGAAACCAATTAAAACTACAATGATATATACATTAACAATGGATTACTAGCAGTTACTGAAACGTTGGCTCCAGAACTCAATTAAACTGACTAAAAATTATGTTTTCCTCATATGAAAATAAAGCACAATTCCTCCCATTAGGGGTTAGCTATCATAACATCATAAATTATAAGAGACGAACATAACCCGTAACATGTCAAAATCTATTCAAAAGGAATTTGTTTATTTCAGAGGCAAAGACCCAATGGCTGATGAGTGAATCAATATTAATACCAAAGTATGGATGTTGGACTTTCTCGATTGAACCGAGTTGAGATGACCAAAGATTATCTGTTTTTTTGCTAGTTTACCTATGACGAAGTTGTCAATTTCAATGACAACTGCATGTGCACCATAAGTTTCTCGCGAAAAATTTCATATCACTTACTGGTTGACAAAGGAAATTATCAGTCAGTAAGATAAAAAAAATTGTTAAATAGCGATAAATAGCACATGTCTTTTCATATCACACCTGAGTCAAGCCGAGTTACAAATATAAACACGTGAGCTCTGTAGGTCATATAATGCTACGATTGCGATTCGAACATAGCAAACACAACAAATTGGGTTCAATTGTTATTATCTAAAAAAAAAAGCAGTTTTTTCAGCTGCTTAATTTTTTCTGATGCGTTTGAACAATCGTTGTCTTTTCTCCATTTTTAACTCATAAACGCTCGAGGAACGAATCATCTGAGGGTGATTTGCAGAAAAAGAAACGTCTTCTTTTATCAGATTTTCAGAATTGTTGCTTAGTTTTAGGGTTATGCGGGCTGTTACTTTCCTTTTGTACAGGGGTGATCACTAGATGAATGACCTATCACAGTATTGACATACGTGGAGTACTGAAACGCAGGATGTCAGCCTGAAGATCGTCACTATTATATGCATGTTTATTATAAAACATTTTCGTTTTTACACATTGCGAAAAAACAAAGCATGGGTGATTCCTTTCACGAACCGTTGGCAGAATTACGAAAGACTTTTTAAGATTTAAAAAAAGGCAACATTTTTCTCAATATGGAAATCACAAATCTTTACCTAAAGTAATTAAAAAAAAACATGTTTCCTGAGTAGATATTATGGTGTTTTGACAATTCATTTTCATATGAAATCAATGCATGTATTTTCATTTCTAATTGAACAGATAACGACTTCACCTTGATCATGTATCGTTTCATCTTTTGTTTTTGTAAAGATGTTTGCATTAATAAACATTTGAGGTCTCGAAATGATTTTCGGGAAATATAACAGACGATTAGAAAACTACATATGACGATGACATATTTTTTAATTGAAGACACAGTAAAAATATTACTGGGTAGGCATAAAAAAAAACTCTTTGTACATAAAAGCGAAAGTATAATGTTTAAGAAAATATCATGCGTTAGTATAATTCATCATTAACTTCGAAACAGGTGAACAATTAGTAAAAGAACAATATGTACATGTAATGATTGATCATGTGAATCTAAATGAGCACTTTTGGCAATTGTTATTCAAATGTCGGTTAGACATTTATAAAATCCATCACCTACTTGTACATATCATTTGAGGATAAGGCTCGTTATAAAATAAAGGTTAGTAATATCTTCTTGTATGCAATTCTTAATTTTATTTTATTTTCAACATCATTTGACACATATTTTCTTCCATATAAATAAGTTGTTATTGAAATCATCTATTAGTTAGTTTTATGGTCCCGATCAGAAGTTCGTTGACACGTTTTTGATACATTTATCTGAGACTTTTGGAGTGTTGTTTAACTATTTACATGTATTTCTTATTCACAATTAATACACAAATTTCCAAAATAGTTAACAAGAGACTTTGAAAATCTCACTTATTTAACTCTGTGTTTGTTTTTAATTGTTTTTATTTTCATTCCAGTTTCACTTATTTTTTTTTAAAGAAACGATAAACATACAAAACCTTCACAATAGCTTATATGCAACTATGGGGCTTTTATTGAGCTGGCTTGTCATTTTGGCATCTATTCATGGTATTTGTGCTTCATTGTGGTAAGTACATGTAACATATTCCATGTAATACAAAATGTGTTTAAATTGACACTATGAAACGGAACTCTTTTCAGACAAGTTCATGTACTTATACATCCCGTCATTGTGTTATTGTTTTATGATAGTATTTGTATTCTTGTCTTTCATTTTTGCTAATATTGTTTTTCTGCATGCCTTTTTGCTTTTTTTTTTTTTTGTTTCTTGGTTACATATGAAGTGGCTCTGTACTTATACATCCTATCATCGTGTCATTGTTGTATGATAATTTCTTTCGTTATTACTAATGTGCTTTGTCTGTGTTCACCTTTGAGATTCTTTCATGCATGTGCAGTGGTTCTGTGCTTGGGCATCCCGTTATTGTGTTATTGTGTATTGGTAAATGTTTGTTTGTATGTCTGGTTATTTATATAGTGATTAAGATAAAAGCACAAGGTTTGATCAACCATTTTCTACATTGAAAAATGTCATTGCCAAGTCGGGAGTATAACAGTTGTTGTCCATTCGTTTGATGTTTTTGAGATTTTGATTTTGCCATTTGATTTGGGACTTTCAGTTTTGAGTTTTCCTAGGAGTTCAGTATTTTTTGTGATTTTAATTTTTTCATTCGGTCAAGCTAAATATGAAATACGCAGCCCCTTCCAAAATGACAAAAAATATGTTTTACCACATTGAATGATACATTGTTTTTTTTTAACATAACACTATCCTTTACATTTTCATAGTAATAGTACGCGATCTTCTAGGTAGGCAAAATTTAAGTCCGTTTCAATTTTGCAGGACGTGCATTCCTGATATATAGTTAAACTATGACACCAATAGTTAAATTATGAATTACGCGAATTCCTAAAGGAGTTGAAGATAGTTGCAACTTATAATGATATCCATTGCACCACACCAAATACTATTCATGCTATTAGGCATACAATCTGTGATACGTTTTTGACTACAACTATCTCTTCAGTATTGGTCGGAGACAACATATTGAAAAATCAAAACTTATACAAATTTTGAAGAGATAATCAAACCTTTAATAACATTAAGTTTACCAAAATCTGGACGAAATGTATAGCTAATGTTGCTAAAAAAGACAAAAAAAGACAAATAATAGTACACAAGACGCAACATAAAAAAATGTAAACTGAGCAACACGAGCCCCAACAAAAACCTGAAGTGATCTCATGTGCTCTGGAAGGGTAAGCAGATATTGCTCCGCATGTGGCACCCGTTGTGTTGATAATGTTATTACAAACTCGGTAAAACGCTTATTCGAAAGGTCACATTTGTGTAAAGAGGACGGGACTGTAGTTACGACATTTAAAAGTAGCAGTACACATTTCATCTCTTAATGCAAAAAAATATATAACTTTCAGCTGTACTGCTTACAAGGAAAATGTTGGACGGGTTGTGTTTGGTGAAGCGCGTGGAGAACCAGCCAACGCACAGTCAGAAGTTGAATATACTGCTGTGAACAAAATTAACCATCCCGGATTCCCAAACTCATTAGATGCAGTTGTAGACCAGACGTATATATCGAGAGGCAAAACGTATCACCAATATAAAACATTAGATAATGCTAGTCACGACTGTAGATGGAAAGGCTCAAAAACACCTGGAGGAAAAGAGTATGCTGCGTAAATTTCCACTATAACTCAAGCCGAGCATGCGCTTTGTGCGACAAAGTCTGACCGTATGAGTTGCGGTCCGGTCAATTTCTGTACCACAAATTATTTTGCCTCTTCTAACAGTAATGATAATTGGTGTGTGACCGAGAAAAAACGGATCGGATCCCATTGGTTTACCTGCATTAAGAAAAACACTGGAAAATGCTTAATTTTGAAATTAAGAATTTGTTTTATAAACAGGTTTTAATTTGAGATACTGTGAACTCATTATTATTCGTTGGTTACCAATTTTCGAGATTTCGTGATTACTCGGGACCCACAAATTTCTATGTTCAACGAATTATAATTGTCCTATTTTTCTTCATTCCACGAAAATTGGTACCCACGAAAATAAATTAATCTATAGAATATAAAAAAGAATCCAAAATAATTCATGACAATAATATCATTTATAAGACAATTAAAAAGCCATGCATTTGTTATGAATCATTCTAACGTCTCTCACAGTACATACTATTTAATTACTAGTACTCAAGATATCGATAATTGTTTAATCGGATATTATTTCGCCTGCGTTTTGTCTGAAAAAAATCTCTAAATACTACCTCGTTTTTCCTCTTTTTTTTTCGAGACGTCCGAACCTACTACACACCTTGAGTCTTTAATTTATCTTACATAGACATAAGAAGATGCGGTATGATTGCCAATGAGACAACTCTCAAACTAAATTTGTAAAAAGTAAACCATAAACGGCCAAAGAACAGTCTTCACCACAGAGCCTTGGCTCACTCCAAATAACATATTACACTTTGATTAGAACAACTTAATTTGGTACTTGTTTTATGACTACTCCAAATATTCCTGAGACAATTGTCAAGTTTGCCTTTATTACAAATTTGATTGGTCCTATTTATGTTTTAGGTTTTCAAAGAAGTGACAGAGGAGGAACGGAAGATTTTAAGGGAATATTCAGACAAACAGACAAAGTCAGAGCTATAACCACACAAGAGGGCAAATAAATTTTAATACACTCGTAGATGTACGATATACATACAACGACAATATTACTTGAAGCATTGTCCTGAACAACAACAAATTTATCGTGAAGAGATCAACAATACTTCACACATCCCTATCTCTGAAAACGATTGGACAAAACACCATATAAAAAAGGTTAAAAGACTGAGCAACATCTATTCTTCCCCAAAAACGGAAACTCCGTAAGGGTAATCAAATTTAGCTCCAGATGTATTTTCTAAATTCTTGCTCATACAAATTTGAGTTACATTCAACATAAATGGGTGGACTATTGATTGTGATTCAAACAATGGCAATATATCCTTCGTCATTTGTGAACGTATATTCAATAACAGTAAACAAACTTGTGAACGCGTCACATTCATCATTGGTCCTAGCGTTCATGCGTCCATTTCTTTCATTTTAGAGAAACGTAGATTTGAAAAAGTCTTTCCGGTTTTGGCATTAACCTTTATTTCCACATCCCTGTGATAAATGAGACGTTAAAACTACAAAACGGTGATCGTGAGATTAAACTGAACAATTAAAGTTCTCAAAAGTTAAATTATTTAACTACGTTTTACAAGTCTAATGCAATTATAACGTTATAACGTTTGTTTATTACTAACACAGCCTTGTTGGGATTATAACGAATATATTTGAAATCCCGGTCCCAAGGTGATTAAATCAAATTGCATTTGCAAGTTCATTAAAAATTCTTCGTGATTTTTACCACCTATTATGATTGAAATACAACAACGAATTTATTTTTTTGATTTGATTCTTATAATGTACCTAAAATCTGTATATTAAATAGATTTTAATATTAAAATTGTGCGTTTTACTCTTAACAGACGTACAACCAACCCGAATAACAGACCAACCGCCGATATAGCCGCATACTCAATATAGATTAACCGACCTATCTCTCGGTTAGCCGAGTGTCGGCCGTGGAATTATATATAAGCGTAGAAGGTCCGTCTCTTATAATGAAAAGATATTCTAATTGTCGAGGTATCCAAAACATGTAATCCGGTGTATTAAGGTAAGATATTGAAATAGATGACAGCTTTTGAAAATAAACTATTTTTATTGTACAGAACAGATTTTGATTATCAATATGTTAACTGCTTAATCATATGAATAATGAAGTAGGAAGTTTTTCTGTCTTTGTCTGATTCCGATATTCAAGACTGTAAAACATTAATTAATCGTGTATACGTCACATATGTTGTAAATGTAAAATGTCAACATTGCTAGTTAGTGAGATAAAAGGCAATTTTGGTTTTTGATTAATACGCGTTGGAGTATTAAAGACAATACCACTAATGACTACCTTTGTAAATTCTTTATTAAGATTTTTCAACATTCAACAAACATAAACATGTAAATAGTCACATTACAACATTGTACAATGATCAATTATATCATGTTATTTATCAACAAATCACAAATTACATATTGAATGCCATTACATACATCTTTGTAAGAAAATGTCTTTCAAAAAGAACTTTTCAAAAATTGTCCATACATCATTAACTGCACATAAGCATGTTACATAATGTTTTAAGATTCATTTAACGAGTCTAATAAGATCAGTTTTTTATAACTGTTATAACGAAGTAACAGTATATAGTTTGAATAATGAACATAGAAATAATTTGACAAAGCTAACATTGACACCTTTGCTTGTAAAAAAGCAAATATGAATACATGTACTGAATACATAATGCCTAATAATAAGCTTGTCATAGTCACATTTAGAATCCTTTTCAAAACAGTGTGGACAACTGTAATACTTGTGATGGTAATAATAATTAATCATTTACATTTAACTTGTTTGTAAACGGCTAACAGTGATTTTACGATCACTTTGTCTGTAAGAGGACTTCCCATTGGGATTTAAATATAACAAAAGAATTAAGCACATACAGGATCCAGAGAAAAATAAAAAAAGAAAAGTTTTAGTATTGAACTTTCAAATCAACAAACAAGGTTTAGTCCTCAGCTAGTTATTCCTATTATTTGATTTATGCTTTTAGAACCTTTAGCGACCCCATAGTTTTAATGTCTATAACACGAACGGTATGACTGGCTGATATTAGGCGAACGTTCGTATGTCACAACTAGGCGTTACAGACGAACGTTCACCTAATCTCAGCCAGTCAATTTCTTACCTGGGCAACTAACCATTAATATTAATCTACACGCTTCTGACTTAGGACAAGCATATATGACATGTGCGAGGAAGGTATTATAGGTATCCCATGTCAGTGAGAGAGTTCACCGCTCATAAACACTTTTTATCCCGCCACATTATATGTGTGCCTGTACCAAGTCAGAAGTCTGGAATTCAGTGGTTATCTTCAACTTCGTACTTGTTTGGCTTTATAAATATTTTGATATGAGCGTCACTGATAAGGCTTATATAGACGAAACGCGCTTCTGGCGTACTAATCTATAATCCTGGTACCTTTGATAACTACTATCACTAGTTAGCGTTAGTTTATATCTGAAATGTTTTGTATTTTCCTTTCTGTTTTGTTTATTTGTATTTTACCTTCAATTAGCTCCAAAAGATAATTAATTGTTTTTTTCTAAATTTTTGTTATCTTTAATATAAAAATAAAAGGAAAAATGATCTTAGAAATACTAGTGTTTTGTAATCTACAGATTTGAGAGATTCGCATTCAAAGAATCCCAACCTTTATGTTTCAAATTGATATTTTTTTTTAGATAAGCATTACATAGCCAACTTAAATTTGTGTTTTTTCTTAAACAAAACGCAAACTCACTACATGTATCACAAAAACAAGTTTTCATTATAAAACATTCAACGGCAATAACAACAAAGAATAGATATCGTAGATAAATCTTTAGATATAAATGAATGAGTTAAAACAAAACACAACATGCCAATTACATATTATATATAAACGTTCACATGGAAACCTTGGGTTAATCGGGTTCATTTTCAGACATCCCTATTGTTATTGTATAAGTAGCTTTTTTTCTTCAAATATTGTATACATATTTTAATTTTGAGTAAAGAGTTTATACATTCATACTTTGAATATAACAATATCAACTGATAAAACGGTTACATATTTAACATTAATTACGCATAAATTGAAAATACAACATCAAACAGACCTTTTTTACAATTATGATAATTTTATGTCATACAGTATATATAAAATGTATAAATACAAGAAGATGAGATTTGATTGCCAATGAGACGAATATGCAGCAGAAACCAAATGGTGTAGAAGCTAACAACTATAGGTCACCGTATGGCCTTCTAAATGACTTAATGTTTCTTCTCATATTTTTCTTTGATGTGCCAACACTTCAAAAGTGCATCCATATTGACCTAATATTCCAAAATAACGTTCGTCTACCCTTTATCACTTCTTGGATAATTATAAACGGTATTTTAAGCAATAAACTTTTAGTGAAGAGGCGAAATTAAAAGTTATAGATCGGTTTTATTTATTTGTGCCTGTACGATCTGCTAAGACGGATCGCACATGACAAAGACGAAAAACAATTTATGCAATGCTAGCTGTGTACGCACAAAATATATTTTTCTTAAATACTATATATGAAGGTTCGTTTCTGTTTCAAGTGAACATAATTCAACATTATCTTTCTGTATGATTATATTTCTGAAGCTATAAAATATAATGAAAATGCACAAAATTGACAAACACATCCTTCTTTAATTGTAAGAGACATACTAGTAATCAAAAAATTCTTTCATTATTTGCACAAATTATTCTAAAATATTAACTTTTTTTCATTTTTAATGAAAACTTTTGTTCCCATACATGTTTGAATTATTTTTACAGATAAAACGTCTTAACTATATAAATAATTAAATCTGACTTTATATTAACCTAAAGTAGAGTAATGCGAGTCATTGCAGAGAGTCATACAACATCTGATTTTGAATTAAAAGTTGATGTAATCAAGGTAATTCCACACTCATATTCAAAGTGATGTTTCTTTAAATTTTACTATGATCATTATCATTTTGGTTTTTTTCGCGTTCGTCACAACTCGGCCGCTTCCGTATATTCCTCTGACGGAAAGAGGCTAATTCACCCGAGAATTGCCGATTGGGTTTTTGCGATGTACAACAACACTTTCTAGGAGTTTAGAATTTACATACTAATTGTAAGAACAAAAACGTAATTCTAGATTATGAAGTGAATTGTTTAACATTTAAACCTTTTTATTGCCAAGGTTAACTTTAATAAGATGAATTAACTGGCAAAGAATCATCTGGTGTAACTCTATTGCTAAAAATCATCTACATTATTTTCATATGTCGTTGGTTTTGAAATATTATATTTTGATCAAACGATTAGAGGTGTCCATAATGACGTGCATATCAAATTTCTACTGTTGAATTTGATCCTTTAAATACTAACATGACTTATAATGTTCATTAAGATATTATTTTAAACTGGATTTGTCCAGTTAAAAGTAGAATAACAAAAATATTGAACCTCTCAAAACAGAAAGTGCATAATCAGTATAAACATGAATTATTGGAAATTTGGTTAAGTGATTGTAAACATAACAGTTACCTTTCTTTAGCAAATGAATGTTATAGATATAAACTATTTGCACAAAAGTGTTGTTTACAATATTGTACATTAATGTATTGTTATCAGTACTCCATCTGCAACACTATGTGAATTGTTACATTAAGTTGGCAGTGTAAATAAAAACAAACTTATAAATAAATGTGATTTTCAAAAAAAGGTAAACAAACATTGTTCAATTATAAAGACATATTACAATGCTAAAATACAATTAAGGGTTTAAACTACTGAGAGAAAATGCAACTTAGTAAAATGTAACAAAGGGTATAATCAAACGTTCTATACTGTAAACCAACTTGGTTTTCCCGTTTGAATGGTTTTACACTAGTCATTTTGGGGTCCTTTATAGCTTGTTGTTTGGTGTGAACCAAGGCTCCGTTTTGAAGGCCATACATTGACCTATAATGGTTTACTTTTATAAGTTGTTATTTGGATGGAGAGTTGTCTCATTGGCACTAACACTACATTGTCCTATATCTATATCTATTATTTTCGCGAGCGATTTATTTTCGCGACTTTTGCTAGTAGAAAACTAACTAACGTTGTGAATATGTAAAACTCAAACTATGTCTTATTAGATATCACAAAGTAAATAAAATAAACGGTTGTCCAAAAACTTACATAGACATCATGACCCTAATGAGTCTTGGAAATTGTTTAAAATTATGTTGACACAGTTATATTGAGGATAGTATTTATTCAAATATTATTGTATTCTTGGCAATTTATTTATTCAAATATCATTGTATTCTTGGCAATTTATTTATTCTGAATACTATATAAACTTCTCGTTTCTCGTTTTCTATATACATTAAAGTGTTGTTTTTCCCGATTGAATGATTTTACATTAGACATTTTGTGGACCCTTTATGCATGTAGCTTGCTGTTTGGTATGACAAAAGCTTCGTGATGAAGATCGTACTTTGAACTATAGTGGTTTACTTTTAGAAATTATGACTTGGATGGAGAGTTGTCTCTTTGGCACTCATACCACGTCTTTTTATATTTATTTAGGTTGCATTTGTACGTTATGAAATATTTGAAAATAATGTTATAAATGGAATTGTAAATGTAAATCACAATTGAATAGGTACATTCTAAGGTATAAAAAACGCACAAAAATATGAAGCTAATGGTAGTGAGTTGATCCTAAGAATATTCCTTACGTTTTGTTTTTAATATTCATAATCCTCCAATTTTAACCAAAAAGTGCCAATAAAAGAATCCGCCTTATGGCGCCCACTTTTTTTTACATAACTCTATCACATAAAATTGAAAATCTTATTCAATCCATGTTATAATTTGTTGTTTTGACAGAAAAAGGTGCTAAATGTAAGATGTAGATAAAATCCAGAACAAAATCATTACTAAGCAATTTGTCAATTGTTTAAATTTTAAAAACAAGGATACGGACATTTACTAATGTATCTGCTTTTTAACTTTCTTTATGTATAAACTCAAAAGTTTTAAAAGTCTTTATAAAACTTCTTTATTTGAAATAGAGGAGCGAACGTCCTTAATTATGTTTATGAAGCCTTTGTTAAGTAAAATATTAACTCTATTTGTCAAGTTATTCAATGTTGTTTTAATACAAGTATAATATCTTACTAAGAGGGAGCAATTGTCCATTTAAACAAAAGTAAACATAAACCAAAATTCTGATTATTATCTCGGCATCACTTTAGTGAATTGTTTCGTTGAGCTTTTTTATTCTGTACCTAACTATCATCTTTTTGTATTTCTTAAAAAGTAATGTCTGTGTTAAGAAATAATAAGATATTTTAGAAATTAGATAATAATTACTTGTAATTTAATTTTGGATGTAACGCGTCTTCTGATTGGCTGACGTTTTTTTGTTATGAGCCCACAGACATAATTTAGACATGTGACCGTGACGTCAACAATGTTTTTTCATGGTTTTCTACGGTTTAAAATGGAATTTAGAATTAAATTATAAGAATTGACTGTAATATTTTTCTGTCTATTCGAAATAACATAAAAAATGTGGTGCACACTGTTTAATAACCCGCTACGCGCGTGCGTTATTCAGTGTGCACCAAATTTTTAATGTTATTTCTTCATAGACAGAAAAAATATTATAGTCATTCCTTAAATGTAGGTGTACATTACAAGTTGTATCTAATCACCCATATCTTATATGTATATCATATATTGGTTAATTATAATTTTATTCCTATAACAAGACTATATCATCATATTTACATTTTTTATAGATTGATTGTTGGTGTTTCAACGCCACTTTGAAGCGCCGTATTTTGGCTATTTCGTGGTGACCGGTATTTTATTGGTTGAGGAAGCCGGAGTGCACAGAGAAAACCAGCGACCTTCGATAGGAAAACTGACAATCGTAGTCAATTAAGATTGTAGTCGAGTGCAACCGCACTAACTCACAACCACTTGGCCACCGAGGTCCCTTTTACATTTCTTAACTGATACATCAAGTACTGATACCTTATCCCGGTTTCCTTGCCATTAATACAGTTAAATATTTTGTCCCATCGACCGACTTTTCTTTACGTTGAAGACTTATATATCTCATAAAAAGGACTACAATTAAGGAAAATTCTAGATAACTTTTTTACGATTTGAATCCCAACTAATGTGTCATTGCCAATGAATGATATAATATAAAAGTCCGAATCCGATTTTTCCATCATTTTTTTAATCGAATATCTGAAAAAGTAATTCCATATTAACCTATCAATATTTTTCGTTTATTTTGTTCCTTAACTAATGTTCTAGTGACTTAAATTATCAATTTTAAATTCTTTTTTTATTCTCAACTTTACCTAACCACATCCTTAAGGTTGATTTATTCAGTCATTACTTTTCGACTTTAGTAAACGTGCACGATTGGTAGTCATATTTGCAACAGCAACACAAAGACCTTGAAGTCCACACAGAATTGTGAAACCGTAGTCCAACCATCTAGAATCAAATATGGCCGCAAGAATTCCTACTATCCAAAATACTCCTGATAAGAAAACAATTCTAAGGTATATTTGTGCATCTTGGTAGATATTTAGCTTATGCCAGTATTTAGTTGCAATACGTACCCTACATATCTGAGTTATACTGTGTATCATACAGATAAAATCCACTCCAACTGCAAACACAACCGGTCCAGAAAAGAAGACTACATTTGCAGGATAGTGATTAGGAAAGCATACTGAGCCACCGTACCCTAGGGACCAATAGTCTGAACCGAACTGATCAATTATTATCCCAGGTACAACAATTAACAATGGTATAAACAATCCTACAAAAGTCGAAAAACGACGTTTTTGCTCAACTTCTTCATTTGTTACTGAACGGTGAGATTTTAGGTGTGAAAGATTAGACACAATCTTGGCAACAACTATTGTCATGTAAGAAAAAACAACCAACCACAAATAGTGAAGAACTATACCAACAACATAACATACGGTAGGATTAATCGAGGCTCCAATACCAAACATAAACATTATATTGGCCAGTAAAAGTGAGATGTACAGGTTCTCCATATTTGAACCAGGAATACTATTATGAAATCTATTCCTCCTGCTAAAAACAATGAAAATAGCCAGCGAAACAATCGATACAGAGAAACAAACATATGTTATTATGGCTAAAAACTTCGTAAAGTTTAAAACTAAACTGTTACTCAATGACAATGTAATGTAATCACAAAGACTTTTCTCGGAATCGATGTAAAATGCACCATTAGGGAAAATATTGACCACCATCTCATGGTTATTACAAAATTTGTCATTTGTGTCAGGAGTGTAGACTTGGACTTGATCTAAATAATCTTTCAAAGGTTTTCTTCTGTAAACTCTAAAAATTCTGTTGAAACGGATCGAAGAATTTACCATTTCTGGGATCGATTTTTGGTTTTCAAAAGTAGTGATACTTGCTGTGTCATTATCTCTCAAAACAATCACAATTTTACGTTCGTTAAACATATTTTCAATTTCCTGGATTTCGTTCCTAAATATCTTTTTTAGAATATAAAATCTTGAAGTAACTTTAACTATCTGTTTACTGTCACTTGCTTCCATGGTAATTTTGCCAGTACAGAGTGTAAAGTTTGTTACATCAAGTGTCCATAGCGACAAAAGTCCTATTTTAAGAAGTTCCCCAACTGTGCGATTTTCATTTGTTACCATATAATATACTATCTGAAGTTGATAATTGGTGTATGTTTCCAAATGTCCACACAAGTTATTTCTTTCCACCTGCAAAGAACAAAACAATATGTCGATAACGATTTTCAAAGCAACGAATGTTTATAACTATAATAGATAATAAATATAATACTTGTGAATGTATATACTATGGAATGAAAAGAATGAGAAACCTTCTTTAAATTCACTTACTAGATAGATAATTTAAATATAAAAGTTGTTTTAGAATGGAACATTTAACATGATTGCACCTGGTTACCAGATATAATTTCTTCTTGATTGAATATGTTATCTTGAGATGGTACCTAGCACTACAGGGAGATAATTCTGTAAAGTCAGCTAAACGTTTAAATTGCGTTGTATTGTAAAGGGAATATTAAGCCTCCCAGTGATCAAAATTGGTGTTTGTCAAACTGCTATATTACCAGTGTAATTTTCTGATAAAATGGTTGGTTCAAATTTTTGAAATTTTTATATTGTTGTAAAAGGGTCAAAGTAAACACTTTGTCAAAATTTTATGAAAATTAAATGAGCCAAATTAATTTTAGTGAAAGTGTTTGGTACCACTTTAAAAGGAAATTAAATCTTAATCAATGAGTATTTAGCTTCTTTCGTAATTTTGTGCATATATTTCTTTGGAGTATGTAATAATGTAGTAATTATTGCATATTTTATTTAGCAATAGTTGTACAACAACTTTAAAAGGAGAGACGAACTTGAAGCTGAACTCTGAGTTAAACACTAAGTAAGAATTAGAGTTAACTTTCAAGTTAATGTTACAATTAAGAGCAATTAAGGTTAAAGTTAACACCAGAGTTTACGTCAGATTCCACGTTAGAGTTCGAGTCAGACTCCACGTTAGAGTAAATGTTAGTGTTAACGTCTGAGTTAACGTTAAGGTTACAGTTTATGTTCGTCATAGATAACGATAGAGTTTACGTTACAATTAACGTCAGGGTTAATGTAAGAATTAACGTTATGGTTAATGTAAGAATTAACGTTATGGTTAACGTAAGAATTAACGATATGGTTAACGTAAGAATTAACGTTATGGTTAACGTAAGAATTAACGATATGTTTAAAGTAAGAATTAACGATATGGTTAACGTAAGAATTAACGATATGGTTAACGTAAGAATTAACGTTATGGTTAACGTAAGAATTAACGTTATGGTTAACGTAAGAATTAACTTTTTAGTTAACGTAAGAATTAACGTTAGACTTAACGTTAGAATAAACGTTTTATTTACGGTGTTTTTCGAGTTCGAGTTTATTATTTGTACCTCGAGTTTGAGTTTGAAACAAAGTTCAAGATATGTTGTAGTAATATTTCGAGTTCTACATCGAAATAAACATAGAGTTTGAACAATTTGATCAAAAGGAACAAATTTATACACAAACATTGCTTTATTGAAACCTAACTAATATTCAAATCAAACTTAATGAGTTGGAAAGGATAAATCTTACAACGGACAAATATCCTATCGCATCTTTTGACATTCGGACGTGTTTGAGAAAAAATAAAATCACAAAAATACTGAACTCAAAGGAAAGTCCATAATCACAAATGGCAAAATCAAATGACAAAACACTTAAAAAACGAATGGACAATAACTGTCATATTCCTGACTTGGTTCAGACATTTTTAAATGTAGAAAATGGTGGATTAAACCTGGTTTTAAAGTATTAAACCTCTCACTTTGGTGAGAGTTGAATGAGTTGAATGTTTTTGGAAACAATCTTTTCAAAGTATTTTGTTGAACTTGTGATAGAATTTTTATGCTGGACAATAATTTTGGTTCGACAAAGGCATAACAGGACTGTTATTAATAATTAATAGTGTTATGATATTGTAATTATTGTATTTATTTATGTTGGCCTAATTTGTGTTGTGTGGCCTGATAGTTGTTTGTAGAATAAAAGTGTCAATCCAAATGCTGTGAATGCTAATGTCTATCGATGTCTAAGTCCAAGTCCAAGAGTGAGTTTAACCTTAGTGTCTGTATATATACATATATATATATATATATATAGTTGTCATGGAAGATTCTAGAACAGTCTATAATGGAACATCCTAGAAAGTTACAACAGAAGTTTCCAGGGCCGTAACTAGCATCATTTAAAAGTGAGGCAAAATATTCGCCGAGCGTAGCGAGGCGAAACATTTTTGGCCAGGGGTTAGGGGGCGCTGGAGGCCCCCAGACGCTCTGAGAAAAATAATGCGAAATCGTGCATTCTGACCTATTTTCTTTCTGGTCTCATAGCAATAACAAAAATTCATTGTATTTTAAGACTTTTAGGTTTTAGGGATAACATTAAAAAAGATCGATATATATATATGATGGATAAAGCAAAAATCGTAATTCTCATAATCCTTAATACTGAATCTGTCTGTTCTTGTCTTGTATTGTACTTAGACTTTGGTGATTTTTTTATGACTAGATTTAAATATAGTGACAGTGCAGTATTATACTTTAAGTACTATTACTGTTAAAGTCGACACTAGGGACCATCTTGACTTTGTTTACGATATTAATGATTCTTTTATTGTTGGAGACCATCCAGCCACTATCAAGATGAAGAACAGGAATTAAACTTTAACAATTGATCATTCGTATTTTTCTACACATTGACTTTGTGTGCGATTTGGTTCCGTGCACGTGTACTCAATATTCCTTTTTTTTCTGTTAAAAGAGTCTGAACATGACTTAATGCAAGGGTAACCCTTCAATGTAAAGGTCATATGGCAATACATTGTTGTTGGTTTTTTTTTCAATTTTTTTTATACCGTGGAATTGGTGACCATATTTCAATTTAAACCATGTCAGCTTTCTAGTTTTATCTACGAAAAAACCAAGTTTTGTTCTCTTTGATATCAAGTTTAATTCTCCATAGAGAAACGACGATTCATTTCTGTGTCTTGTAGCATCGTATATTCTTAAAATATTTTCTCGCACATTGTCTGGACATCGGTTGGCATGCAACATTGCAAAACCACACGTTTACAAATGAAAATCAACACTCAGACTATAGTCATTAAGTAGGACAATAAATTAACAAAAGACAAACTCGGGACGTAGAAGTACAAACAATACCATCAACTCTGATAACTAAAAGTAAAATAGAAACATGGATCACGAAAAACATGAAGGGGCTACACCAGAGAGTGAAGAGAACTGGCTTCTTGCAAGACACTTTCCGTCAAAACAATTTGACAATCTGTTTGTTTCAGTTTTTTATTTTTTTTTTTTTTTTGAAATTTCAAACATGAGGCATTTGCCTCATTTGCCTCAATGTAGTTACGGCCCTGGTTTCTAGTAAAATGTAGAAGTTTATATAACGCATCTTTTATTAGGATCATTCTGGAAAGTTCCAATCATTCTGTAATTGTTCCAGTGATTTCTAAACTGCACAATTTTAAGATTATTCTGTAAACAACATCATACTGGATTGTGACCTTAGTAGTGAACGTAATATTCAGATTGGATTCCGAAAGATATCGGGATACAGATAAAGATAAAAGATTGGACTCATATTTTGACAGTTAAGTTGACAGTAATATTTGTGTAATACTTCTTGTAAACTTTTGTATAATAAATATTGTTAAATTTTATCATTGATTTGTGTCTTTTGTTGGCTACAATTTAAAGGCGATTTCTGGCCGTAACAGAAATTGGGGGCTCGTCCGGGATAACGAAAATATCTTATTCAAAATTTATTCAATATTTTTATTATAACTAGCCAACAAAATTCTACAAAATGGCATTTGATGCCGGTAAATTTTTGAAAACGCCAGACCTGGAGGGGTTTGATAATTTAAAGAAAGAGGAATTAGTGTTGCTTGCTAAACATCTACAATTAGATTTTAAAGTATCTATGAGAAAACAAATTATAAAAAATTTGGTTATAGACAAATTAGTTGACGCAGAAATTTTAGGTGAAGAGGCTCTTGAACTTAAAGTCGAAAATATTGACGCCTTTAAATTAAAACAGCTTGAATTGGAACATGAACTCAAATTAAAAGAACTGGAGATAAGAAAAGAAGATGAACTTAAATTAAAACAAGATGAACTTAAATTTAAACAAGATGAACTTAAATTAAAACAGGCAGAACTGGAAATGAAGGAAAGGTTGGAAATGGATAAAAAGGAAAAAGAAGATGAATTAAAATTAAAAGAACTTGAAATGAGGGAAAGGCTAGAGATGGAGAAACTAAAACTTGAAATGGTCAAAGAAGAAAGTAACACTAAAGTCCAGTCGAAATCAGATTATTTTGATGCAGCAAAAAATATACGTTTGGTTCCCAGATTTTGTGAAAAAACAGTCGATAAATATTTTCCACAGTTTGAGAAAATTGCTCGAAATTTGAATTGGCCAAAGCCGTATTGGACTACAATGCTACAAAGTGTTTTTGAGGGTAAAGCTGCTGAAATATACTCCGCACTTCCATCAGAAAAAAGTTCCGATTATGACACGGTGAAACAGGAAGTTTTGAAAGCTTATGAGCTAGTACCAGAAGCATATAGACAGAAATTTAGATCTTATAAAAAGTTTTATTCTACAAACAACATCATACTGGATTGTGACCTTAGTAGTGAACGTAATATTCAGATTGGATTCCGAAAGATATCCGGATACAGATAAAGATAAAAGATTGGACTCATATTTTGACAGTTAAGTTGACAGTAATATTTGTGTAATACTTCTTGTAAACTTTTGTATAATAAATTTTGTTAAATTTTATTATTGATTTGTGTCTTTTGTTGGCTACAATTTAAAGGCGATTTCTGGCCGTAACAATAGCTAGTAGATACATAAGGCTTCAACTCAAATGCAACTATCACACAAAACCAGTTATGATGCCATGCTGATATAAACATAAAGTTTGAACAATTTGATCAAGGTGCTAAAACAAACATTGCTTTATTGAAACCTAACTAATATTTAAATAGTACGTTTTGAGAAGCTGAAATCGTCACATCGTAAATTGTACGGACGCCATCACGAGTTGCTTCACCGTTATTCAAAAGCAGTTATATGGATGATATCGGATATGTTCCTTATGTTGTAACTACAATCACGTTCCCTTTTCACGAATGTGACCTACCGAAATTGACTTTTTGACATTTTTTACCGATTGTGTCTGTTTGTTTTGTTCATGCATCATTAATATATAATTAAATTTGAAGCGACTGTCATACAAGTTAGAGGTTTAGCGCTGTAAAACCAGGTTCAATTCACTATTGACTACATTTGACAATGTCTGTACAAAGTAAGGAATATGACATTTGTCCATTCGTTTTTGATGTGTTTTGTCATTCGATTTTGTCACGTGATAAGGGACTTTTCAATTTTATTTTCCTTTATTAAAGTTCAATATTTTTGTGATTTTACTTTTATAACTTTTCCAGGGGTTTAATTGACAGCGTACTCATTTGTGATTGTAATAATAAATAAATAGAGGAATGAAGATGTTTTTGGCGAGGTTAACTTTAGATTGGATTGATTGAATATATTCTGAGTTGTTATGATTGCCCAATACACAATCATTTTTGTTGACCTCAAACACATAGTAAAAATAATTACTTTAAAAGTATAAATATTTATGTTAAAGTATATATATGGTCTTTTATATCATGTACTGTAGTACGACGCTAGATTAAAATTGACATGGAAAGGTAACACCCGACCACCGAAAGCTTCATTTTTATGTAGCCCAGGGTGTCGTGTGGTCTAGCGCGCAGGTTACAGTGCAGGCGATTAGGTGTCAAGAGTTCTCAGTAGCATGGGTTCGAATCCCGGCGAGGGAAGAAAAATTAAAAAAAAAAATTTGCAAAAGCAAATTTACAGATCTAATATTGTTGGGTTGATGTTTAGACGAGTTGTATATATATATATTCTAACATTGATACGAGTGGATTATCGGATTTATCCAATCGAGATAATTAAATTATCCTCGGCGAGGACCTTAAAATTAATAATTTAACTATCGAGATTGGATAAATCTGATAATCCACGAGTAACTATGTAAGAATCTGTTTCTCTAATGATTTAAAAATACATTTTCATTTTTTGTTAACCGAAAATCCCCTTCGAGTGCCTTTCACATTGCACGAAGTTTTCATTTTCATTAACACCTGTTTTAGCATTTTTTTATTCATCCAGTTAGCTAAAAAGGTCATGACTCTCAAAATCCTCCAATGATCTTCTGAGATCACCGACAACCACACGTTGATTAATTTTTTTTATACAATGGGTTAGGAAAGAGATAAATTTCCATAGAATTAGAGAAATATATATATACATTACTGAGTTATGCGTTACTATTAACATAAGTGTTTCATGTTAAAAGATTTACACAGACGTTCCATTTGAGATTTTTACAGGAGACGTGTTTTTTGTTATTTCACTTTTTACCAATCTCATTGAACAAATCTTCAAATGTGTACATAGACGGTTACTTGCTATAGCGTAGCATTTATCTGGCGAAATGGAAAAAAAATATAAGAGATTTTATTCTAGAATTTCCAATTTCGAGCATATCTGTAAGACAGCTTATTTTGTTAAATGAAACCTTTATTTTCCATATAAAATATACATCAGTTTGTATTTCGCGTACACCAAAGATTGTAATATTGTAGATACTGCTAGCCTTTCATTCCCTCGGAGCACTGAGACTGAATTAAGGGTATAAAAGAGGGGCGAAAGATATCAGAGGCACAGTCAAGATCATGATGCGATAAAATGTTATATGATAGACGTGTGTGTACCTGCAATCTGTTTATTTACAATATTTATTTTAAAATACACAGAATACTTATGTTATCACTGTTTGAACAGGCTTTTAAGTAAACTCATCATAGATACCAGGACCAAATTTAGTATATACGCCAGACGCATGTTTCGTCTACAAAAGACGCTCGAATCCAAAAAAGTTTTAAAAAAGCCAAATAAATTACGAAGTTGAAGAGCATTGAGGACCGAAATTTCTAAAAGTTTTGCCAAATACAGCTAAGGTAATCTATGCCTGAGGTAGAAAAGCCTTAGTATTTCAAAATATTCAAAATTTTGTAAACAGTTAATTTATAAATATAACCATATCAATGACAATTCATGTCAGCACAAAAGGTGCTGACTACTGGACTTGTGATACCTTTATATTTTAGAATAGCTATTTCAGAATTGTGACCTTTCCAACAATGTTTTCGATTTTTACAGAAAAAAAATAAAAATCTACCTCTTCGGACCATGTTTGACATTCAATCATACGCTCCTCCGTCATTTCCATAGACTGTGGTTTCCTGAAGGAGAATATTATAGACAGGGCGAAGATGTCATTTACACTACCCATGATTCCTATACGACTTGCCAAACAATCTCCAAGTTGCTGATGTTCGCTGTCAGACATACAGAAATAATTTCTGAACACAGTGATCACCCTCTGGTAGAATGTTATTCTTGGGTTAATATACGTCTTGCATAGAGGCTGGTTGTTTTCCACCAAAGTCGCAAAGCACTTCCTTAAATTTATACTTGGAGGTTGTACAAGTTCGTAATCAGCATACTTCGAAATAATACGAAGTTTTGACGTTTTAGTTTGATTTTGAAAATGTTCATACTCTTCAGGATCCATTCTTAGATTGTAGAATTTAACATCAAAAGGAATGTATACATCTACATCATTGCAAACAGCACAATATTTGTTTTTGAAAACCATGTTTTGGTTCGAAGCAACAGGAGGGCCATTTTCCAGTAAATTGTCACGAAGACAGTTTTCTTCAACAGTTTTATTGTCATATTCCACAGAACACTTTGAAACGGCTTGGAAACCCATATACGAACGCGTATCGGTATTCTTTTTGATACATTCATATGCATTGTCTGAAATGGGTGATGTTAAGTTGAACTGAAGGCAGCAATCATTGTACTTGATGCATTCGTTATCGCAGTTGCAGTACCAGTCTAAATCACTAACAGCTTCTGGTGGAGTGCATCCGCCATGTGAAAAGCACACATCTTGCAAAACGCTAAGGGTGGTAGACGTTTGAACGACAGGTTGAGTTGTTAATTTTGTTTCACTTATACGCGTCTGTTTGTCACCAATTTGTTTAGCCTCTTCTGAATGAGTTACTTCCATAATACCATTACTAGCAGTTATTTCATATCCCGGCTCACTTGTCAATGTTTGTCCATGTAGCAAAAAGTTTACATGAAAACCAATAATAATGGTTAACAGAAATTGCTTGACTGTCATTGTCTCGACGATGTAAAATATGCTCAGTTATCTCTAAAAGACTCTATTTTATCTGAAAACTAAAAACAATCTATTGGTTAATAGCGATAGCAATTAGATACGAGAAAAAAACTTTTTCATAATTTAATGAAAATGTCTTGTATCATGTGGTTATTAATGACGTCATCTAATCAATTGTCTTTAACTTATCAAACACTATTACATATCAACAATACACAAAACTATGATTTGTTAAAGCAAGATGTGAAACATCTAATTAATTTATTTTAGTTGCCTTTTCTCTGTAAATTATGAGTAAGGGAAACAGACAACACGTCAATCAAATCATTCAGATACCAATGGCTTGAACCGAACTTATAGTAAAATAAGTTGCAGAAAAACCAACTGTATCTGCTGATTGAAAATTAAACTGAAAAAAAATAATTTAAGACAGCAGAGAAGATCAATCTGTTTAAATTGTTTATTGCTAAGACTTAAATAAAGAGTGATATATTTATACTGTAAAATTGTGATGTCTCTAGTCTCGTCAAATGGTCAGAGTGTCCTACTTAATTAAACGATAAATTGTAAAAATTAAATAACATATTTCACGTGCAGAGAAATTCCGTTTATGACCAATGCATGATTGGATTTCTTTCTTATTGGTTAATGCTCTTACGGGGTCACTTCCTTCTATCGTTAGCATTTGACGTGTAAACTGGTGATACTAATCAAACACTTTGTTACAAAATTTTAACCACAAACCTCCGTTTATGTTATCTTTTAAAGTAGATACATGTATGCATATTATGTTTATGTCCTCCACTTTTGCTATCCTTGTCCTTTATGCAATTGATATGAAATAAGTTGATGTAATTTCGTATTAATTATGTATTAGTATCTGATATTAAATATGAACATTAACGCTAAACCTCTCACTTCACAGTCGCATAAAATTCCTTACATAAACAATAATGCTTGAACAAAACAGACAGACATAATGGATAAAAAAGTCAAAATTAGGGGTACAGCAGTCAACATTGTGTTATAATCTGAATCACAATTAAAAGCAACAAATATTCAACAAAAAACAAACAGGCATATTTAAAATATAATAATCTCATTCACTGCTTACTTACTTTTCTATTTTATTTATGTATGTTAAATCTGCTCGTAGAGGATTGAAAGATTGTAAGTACCGGGACTAAACAGTTGGATTAACATTAACTCTTACGTAGGATCGCGCGTTTGGCGTCGGAATGTACACGTCTCACAGGAAGAGATGTAAAATATTTTTGTCGCTCAAAGTATGAAAAAAATATTGTTATAGTTTCTTTAGGTATATCCTCTGCAGAATGTAAGTTAGCAGTTTTCCTTGTACTTTGTGTCGCTTGTCTTTATTTTTATTGTGTATTTTTTTCAACAAAATAAAGGAGCCACGTCTGTATTTATCAAAGAAATAGAAAGGAGCATATAGACAAAACATAAGCAAATATGAAAGATAAGAATACAAGAAATATAATAGAACAATAACACAATGGCCGGATGTTTAAGTACACATCCACGTCATATGTATCTATGTATCAGAGAAACACAAAAAAGTCACACAAGCACATAAGCAAACATGAAAGTTATACAAACAACACAACGACGGGATGCATAGAGAGCACGTCAAATAGATATCACCAAAACAGACCAAACCGTCAGAGTAATAATAATAAAGACAAATAAAAGAACACTATAACTCGTTACTTCGATGATAAGCAACGTCGTTATGCCATATTGTATTTTTTTGAAGTTGGTATGGATTATTTATCAACAAGGTCGTGGTACCTTCCTATGAACTTCAAAATCAAATATTACATATTTAAGGTGTGGGTGTCTTCCGCCATCTTGGTTTGTAAAAAACAGGGAACCTAAGGTCCAAGTTTTCTATCAAGTTAGCAAAATTTGGTGCAGGAAAGCAGATAATAATGTGAATTTTCATTCAAAATAACCAATTTATAAGAATATAACTTATAAATGTTAATATTTTTAAAACTGTAGATTATTTTTAGTTGTTTTTAAATCTTTTCAAATTGGCATTTTAAGGGGAGGTAACTCTAAATCAGTACAATTTCTAAAGGAATCGATATGGAATTTTTCTATTTTGTATTTTAGCCTGAAAAAATGTACGGTGACCCTATCTTTTCTTTTGTTATTCTCAAAGCATTGCCTGGAAGCTATCTTTTTCATACCACCTTAATACGAAATAAAAATGTCCCAATATTATCATTTGTTTATGTACAGAATGTACAACTGAATAACTTTGCTTAAGTAGGCATACAATTAAAATGAATTGTGAATCAATTTTAAAGGTATACACAGTTCTGATATATTGGTATAAAAAATATATTTGTGTCATAACCCGGAGTATGAAATTAAAAGAAATTCGTATTTTAAACAACATTGCACCATTTCCTAATTCGTTTCTTGTTTTTATAAACCTCCTTATATAGGAGCACTTATTTTTCAATAATTATTGAGAACATAGGTAACTGTTAATACCTTCTGCAATTTATGCAATGTATTATTGCATCAATATATCATCTCCTGTTACACCTGTTATATTTGTTAAACTCCTGTGTGCATTTAAAAAAAGAAATTTGTAACATACTTTTCTTCCAACAAACACAAACAACACGTACACGTAAATGCCTTAATAAGGTGAGAAAATTTTCAAATACAACGTATGTTCAATACATTGAATATTGATCTGGTTATCTTTTACTTTATTTACTTTCTGCAGCATACTGAGGGTGACCTTTTATTAATTTTCCATACATTCTAAATGTAGGTTTGGCGTGCTATAGATGCCTTTTTTAATTAAGTTACCATGACCATTTGTTTGATAGGATCTATGCATTTATTTAATCAATGTTAATTTGAAATATTTTTTGATTTTTTTTAACCAGAACATTATAGTTTGATCTCACATTATAAAGGTTTTAACCTTTATCTATAATATGTTTCTTTTTTTGTAGAAATATGTTTAAGTCTTGGTTCCGTTTGTGTCTGAATTATGTTTTATGCCAAATTTCCATACAACAAGTTCCAGATGATCGAGTGATACGAGAAATTGTCAAAAAGCCTTCTTCAATAAGATGCTTCGTATTCAACAAAGGAGGTATTAGTCGATATCACTTTTATAGCTGTTGTAATAACTATGGCTCTAATGACATATCTGACATAAAAAAAACCTTGCCACACTGCTTCTAGAAGAGAATAGGCTTAAATTAAATATTGATAGGTCATGGATCTCCGTAGGGACGACATCAAAAGATCATTGTAAGATAAAAAAAAAACTTAATTCAAATATTTTGGGGTGGGGAAGGGAGGGGGGGGGTAAACTGCTGCACGATTTGGTTATCCGACATTGATTTTTACATACATCCATATGGGTCAATCAATTTTTCCCAAATTAAGTTAAGAAGGGGTTAGGGGGGTCAGTGAAAAAACTATGTGAATTAAGTTTTTATCCTTCATTTAACTTTTGATGTCGTCCCTTATATCTCGAGATTTTAGATTTTTTAAATATGGCGGGAAAAAGTTGATTCGGAATTTCACCTTTTTATGTATGGTACTATTTTTGGTCTCAAATCAAAACATGTTTATAAGAATTCATTCTTGAATTGATTATACATCAGTCAAAACATAATTGTTGTTAATCCACTTCTTTAACAGCAGCTCAAGCCAAAAAATGTTAACATGAATTAATGTTTGTCTTTTTTTCTATGGTGATCTGCAGTATGTTAGGGTTATAACGTATTAGATTTCTATGCCATATTTTCTAGGATTGATAAAAGATCGTAAACAAGTGAAATGAACATACATATATATATATATATTGTTTATAAAACTCGTCTAAACATCAACCCAACAATGTTAGATCTGTAAATTTGCTTTCGCAAATTTTTTTGTTCTTCCCTCGCGGGATTCGAACCCATGCTACTGAGATATCGTGACACCAAATCGCCTGCACTGCAGCCGTCCCGCTAGACCACACGACCACCTGGGCTTCACAATAATAAAGCTTTCGGTGGCCGTGTGTTACCTTTCCTCGTCAGTTTTAATCTAGCGGCTTACTACAGTACATGATATATAAGGCATGGAGATGTTATTGTAACAGTTACAGATCAGCTCAATTATCTATAGTAAAGGATCCTACAAACTAATGCAAGATACAGTCACAGAAAATAATTATATTTATAAGTACGTCTGAGTTGTACTTATATATTGTTTATGATATACTGTTGGGCAGGATCACGTTACCCTTTCGGAGCGCTTGCGATCATCCCCAGTTTGTTGTGGGGTTCGTGTTCCATAGTACTTTTTTTTTCTATGTAGTAATTTGTGTACTTTTCTTTGTCTGTCTGTCGCTTTGTCTCTTTAAACCATGGCGTTGTCTTTTTTTTTTCCGATTCATGAATTTTGATGGTCCTATGGTTTCTTTCGCACCTTTTTAACATTCTTTAACAACATCGACAAACCTTTTTGTATTAAACGCTTCAAAAGTACAAAAAAAAATAGTCTAATTCTGAAACTAATGGAACAATGTTTATTTGATATAAGCAAAAATATGAAAAATGCATTACATTCATTCCATTAGATGAACAAACTAACATGATATTCCAATATAATATGATATTAAAACAATAAACATTTAAACTTTATTTCATGGTTTATTTTAAGTGATAGTAAACTCGTAGAAGATAACAATGCTTGAAGATAATTTGGCAAGCGGTCAATTTGTAAAAGGTATATTTAGGAAAGTACTATGGAAAATTTTAGTGTTGTCAACGGTTAACCGGTTAACCGGTCGAACGACCGAATACCGAATACCAAAAACGCTAACCGGTTAACCGGACTTTTTTTTCAATTTTGATAGATTTTATATAAATTTGAATTGAAATCATTAAAAAGTTAGGTTTTATTTAAAAAATGTCGTCGTGGTAAATAATTTGACAGTAAATTGATTGCTATTGTTAATCCTATAAACATAAAATTAATTAGAACTTGTCTCTCAGCTCGGGTCAGGATCTTAAAGAAACATAATTAGTATACATGTTTTTTTAGCAGTAACTCTAAATCAGTAATGCGATTAAATTTTACGATTTACTTCATTATTTCGTTTCTGATCTAATACTGTGTAAACCTACATCTAAATGTGCAACCTCCGTCGTGCAAGGCCTAGTCTTACTTTAAACGAAATGCCAACTCAAAAATTTTGAAATGCAAACCAATGTGAATGTACTCAATGTATACGTGATAGTACGAGTAACATGCAAACAAAGTAAAGAAACGGGCCGTACGGTGACCTATAGTTGTTAATTTCTGTCATTTTGATCTCTTGTGGAGAATTGTCTCATTGGCAATCATACCACATCTTTTTTTTTTATAATTAATCACTCAAAATGAAACACTCCACATCCTTTTCGGAGACAACAAGTGAAAAGGAAAGAATAATCAGTTTCAGACATATTCAATTCTACGAGATCAAGAAGTTTTTTTATATTATTTTTCAATCTGAAGTTGGTACAAACGCTATAGTTGATGCGGTGTAGTTGATTATTAAAAGTCAAACTTCGCCAGGAATCCTCACAGACAAGCCTGATAATACCAGAGGACAAACTTCAATTCTAAAAGCGTAAATTTATGACTTGGATGAAAGGTTGTCAAATTGACACTCATACCACATCTTATATATATGTGTAGGGTACTATTGATAAGGCTTGCAAGCACCAACTCAAACTACCGGTTAACCGGTTAATCGGTCGAACGATTATCCGAGTAACCGGTTAGTCAAAAGTGTACGATTTGACAACACTAGAAAATTTGTTTTCTGTCGTTATAATTAATTCTAGTGAAATTGATTCAACAAATACATGTATATATTTGTATTAAGAATCACTAGCAGTACAAACTCGGCTACATGTATAAGTTTTTTTTCAGTGATTTAACATTCGAGAAAAAGACGACGGAATTGTGGTGACATATAGAACCTATCGGTCGTAGTCTGTTAAAGTTATTTTCCCTAACGATACACTATCACAAAGTCGAGGAGCACGGACGTGGACGATACAATGTTGATGACATTTTGTGAGCATATCCAGTATTGGACAATATGCATATTTACAAGACAACATCATAGTAAATGATGATTTCTCTCTGAACCCCATGCAATAAATAGTCCTTTTTCATATTATCGACTTTTTACTCCGTAATTAATCTTTTTTCGACAGGTTACCTTCTCTTTGGTAGGACATCCTAAAGTAAATTCAAGATTGTAATCGGTACAATTTTGAGGGAAAGGAAATGTTTAAATGCTTTCTATACATGACTAAATCATTGTAAAATAGTAAATTACACCCCAAATTGCCCCGATTATAAATTTGATTTTAATTTTTTTTGGAGGTGCTCGTAATTGAACGAGTAGTCATTAAACGAGTAGGTAACCTATCGAATAATTGTAGAACCCGGAGTCAAAAGTCAGTTATATGAAAATTGTCTAATGAGTGTTGTTGTTTTCAGTATAATCAATCATTTATTCGAAAGAGTTTCTTGAACTCCTGTCGAATTACCGGTATTCTCCATGCATATATAAAAGGGTTGGATATGGAGTTCATCAAATATGGGATAAAGAGCAAAAGTTGAAATTGCAGTGTTAACGGTTCATTCAAGAATGCTTCTATCCAAAATGACGCTACAAAAGGTCCTGTTAATGCTATGGTTTGGAAAGCAATTATGATAGTAGTTAAAAATGCTCGGATCTCCCAGGACTTTTTCAGTTGTCTTCTTGCATGAAATGAAAGGCCGTCGTCAATGGATATAGTAAATGCAGTTCTATTTCTATAGTGTTTCAAATCAACCATTTCATTGCTGTTCTTCTCGTGTGTGAAATCATTTTTCTGTGCACTGGAACTTTCCGATTTACTTTGCACTGTTTTCTGTTTTGTTTTGTTAACCTGATTTGATGATATTTTATTACCATCAGTTGAGCTATAAGAATGTTTCCTATTATTCGTCCTCGGGAAATTCTTACAGTGTGGGCATTTCAAGACGTTGCAATTCTGACTGGAATTCATTTTACATGGTTTTTGAATCTCTGATGTATCTTCATTGCCTTCGATGTTTGAAGAGAAACTATTTGAAATTCTATGTCCAATAATTCAATACCATTCTCCTTTTGTATTTTGTTTCCAGAAGAATTACTATGGGGTATTTGAAAACATTGATGTGTTTTTCGAAGAAGACGGCTCCATACAATCAGTAATATTAATATCCTCTTTAACTCTTTGAATCGGTGCAATTGTTCCTTTGAAATATATTTTCCATAAACAAAAACTTGTGAATATTGACCTTATTGATACAACAATAATAATCACAGTTATGGGTACAAATATAATAGTTACATATATATAAAAACTATCCCCCTAATACGACAGGAGCTGTGCAAACCTGCAGATGTTCAGCTTTTCCAAATGATGTAATAATGAACGAGAGGAAGATAGCTACCCCTATGTGTTTAAATTTGTTCTCTTCAAATTTGACATTCGTTCCAAAGTTAAAAGACTTCACCACACAATACCTCTGTAAGCACAATAGGAATATCAAGCAATAGTTTAATTGCATACCGAAAGTGAAAACAGAGATCTGTATTAGACAGGATTCAATGAACTTGTGTTTTATTACAGGACCTAACGAAAAAAGTGGTGATGATATCTTAAGAACACTGTCGCTGAAAAAAAGACCTAAAATCATAAGATGGTGGAATGTTTTTTTCAGAGCCTAAAAACATACTGTAATATAACAGATGTCCACTAAAACTGTTAGTACAGCTAATGAAGTTAATAAAACTGTTACTGTATGATTAACCTTTGCAGCTGGTTGTATGGTCACAGTTGCCTAAAAAGATACAAAAAGATGATTTATTATATAAGCTTATTATTTGTTACTGAATCCCACCCCTAACTAATACGCTTGGCCTTATCTTGTTTGACCACGGTTTTCAGTTTCCTTACCGAAGGTCGTTGGTTCACCCCGGCAACCTTCACTTATAACAAACTGACCATCACGAATAAATCAATAGCGATGAAAATGGCGTTATACACCAATCAATCGATACGTAGTACTGATTTCAGATATGCAAACCTTTTTTTAGTACATTGGTCAACTTTTATGGAAACAATTGTACAATTTGATGATACTAAGCAATGCTTAAAATTGAGCACATAGCAATACGAACAGTAAAACTCATAATTTTGATATTTAGAAAACAAAATAATAGAAATAGCAAATTTATTTCATAGGTATACAACATACGTCTCTATTGCGGAAAAAATAATTTGTTTTTATGTAGCTCGCGATGCTAACCGATCAAAGCCTGTTTTGTGAATCACAATTATACCATCTATTTCATACTGATATTCATTTTTGATAATCATGGATATGTTCCACTTCACTATAACGTCTTCTATCCAGGGTTTCATCATAAATTCGTCGAATTTTTTCCTTACGATGATCAGAATGAAGGATGCCACATCGAGCATAGCTTAAGGTAGATCATAAGTAAATGTTTTTTGAGACAGAATTTTCTTAAAATTTGCCAAACTGAAGATTTTTCTATGCTTTTTTCAAAAATATAATAAAAAGTATGGGTCACCGTGCTATTTTTCAAGCTGTGAGTCGTTGAAAATTGCCTAAATTTGGTTAGTTTGTTCATGGAAAAACACATACGAGTGCATAAAAAAAGTTCTATGAGATAAAATTTTGAAATAAATTGTGAGAAGATAGGGTTCGTAATATGCTATAAGAAAATAAAAAGAAAACATGGTGTCACCGAACTTGTTTTCTTGCCAGAAGTAAAAATAAAACATTTCCCTATTAGCCTAGTATAAATTTTGTACTAAAAGAGTTATCTCCCCTTAAATGACTCATTTGCAAAAAATGATTTTAAAAACCAAAAAGGTTGATATTTGTTAAAATATTTTGGATAATACAATAAATTAACAAGTTTTCTTTATATAAGTAAACAGTCTAACCATGAAATTGCGAATCTGTTTCCAAATTTGCTGATTTGGGCAAATAACTAGACCGATTTTGTACTGTGATTGTACAATCCAAGATGGAGGTATACCATCAATCTACCTTAATAGTAAGCCCTTTTAGAGAACATAAGTAATTCGTACCATGCAAGGGTTCGTGGTGATAATGTCAATGTGGTGAGATATTTTTGCGCTACTTGGAAGTTTCAAAATTTCCAATTCTTTATTCCAATTTGTTTCTTTTCTTTTTTTCAGTTTTAAATTAATCTCTAAAATCGGTATTTTTATCATATTTTACTTTTCATATTACTTATCGGTATTAAAAATGGAGAGATTTCAGATCTCAAAAACTTGTCAAAGTTCGAAACCTCGTCAGATCCTCAGGTACACTTTAACCAACAACTTTGAAGGTCAATAATGAATAAATACTTGAGCAATTGAGCAGCTCTGTGACAAAAAGTAAATCAATGAAAAACAAATGTCATATTCCTAACTTGGTACAGGCATTTTCCCATGTAGAAAATCTTGTACTAAACTTGTTTTAAAGTTAGCTTGGTTTCTCACTTGTATGATAGTCGTATCAAATTCCATTAATGTGAAAACGATGTGTGAACAAACAGACATCACAGGTAAAAATGTCAATATACTATTACAGCAGTCAACGTTATGTAATAATCTTAATTACTATAAAAAGAAACACATATGTAACAAAGACGAACAACATGGCATGTAGACCAAGCATATTAGCAGAAATTAAAGATAAGAATACTAGTACACAAAACCAACTTATTTCCGCGAACACTTTCTTTTGAGTTTAGTCCTTTCTATCCCTCTTCGCGGCGATTTAATCTCGCGATTTACAAATGCATTTGGTGTAGTAAGATTAGGAAAGATCCTTAGTTTTCGCGGAGATATTCATATTCGCGTCATCTTTTTGCATTCGATGTTTATGGGTTGCTTTTTTAAACTCTTACACCACTTTCCCATAAAGATAAGATACACAAAATTAACTTCAGTAATAAGGAAATGGTACACAATTGGACTGTTTATGCAAAAGACATATTTTACCAAATGAATGGGTTCATTTATTTTTGTGAGTAACAATTATATAGGATTATATTGCTGAAAACTTTTCGTTGATATGTGATTTCTTTGTTTTGCCAAACTCTGCATTCAACATGATAGAACATTTGCATTGCATTGAATATTTTAATTTGGATTCACCTGTACACTCGAAAACCTCGAAATTTGGTGTCTAACGACTAATAATGAACCTTATAAGTATATATAACGTGTAAAAAAGATATGACCTAAATTGCGATAACATGAACGATACATGGTTGTCTGGTTAATTGTCTAATCAGTTGATATCGATTTAATGCCGCTTAACCATTATTTTATTTTATTGTACTTTTCATGATTAAGATATTTCGAATAAAGGGCTGCGCTTTAGCGCATGATACGCCGGTTGCTCTTTTAACTTGTCTTTTATGCTTTAAATGAATTTATATGATCAACTAGAAATAGTGTGAGCCCTGTCAAATACCCCCCCCCCCCCCCCCCCACCCAAATAATAAATAAAAATGCACAAAAAAATTGGCACTGTTAAGGCTAGATATAAACAATTTATCAAAGTTGCATAAAATTTTGTGAAAGTGTTAGTTATTGTCCCAAAACTGGAAAATCCCCCCTTTTTTAAGCATAAAAATTCATAACACGGAAATGTAAAATCTGAAATTTATAAAAATTGAAAGGGAGCTTACACATAGATATTTATAAACAATTCACCAAAGTTTCATGGACATTGGTGAAAGCTTTTTTTTTTGAGTTATTGTCAAAGTGTTAAAAATCCCCCTTTTTTATGAATAAAGCCCCATAAATCCAAAACTTAAAATCTGAAATTTATAAAAATTGAAAGGGAGCTTACATCAATAGATATAAACAATTCACCAACGTTTCATGGACATTGGTGAAAGCCTTTTTGAGTTATTGTCCGAAGTGTTGAAAATCCCCCCTTTTTTATGAATAAAGCCCCATAAATCCAAAACTTAAAATCTGAAATTAAAAAAAAAACGAAAGGGAGCTTACGTCAATAGATATAAACAATTCACTTAAATTTCATGGAAATTGATGAAAGTGTTTTTGAGTTATTGTCCGAAGTGTGGACGACGGACGGACGGACGGACGGACAACGGTATACCATAATACGTCCCGTCTAAAAGACGGGCGTATAAAAACCCAGAATGTTAAATTGAGAATGGAAATGGGGGAGGTGTCAAAGCGACAACAACCCGACCATAGAGCATAGGCTACCAATTGGCCTTCAATGTAGCGAGAAACTCCCGCACCCGCAGGCATCCTTCAGCTTGCCCCTAATCAAATAGGCATACTAGTTCAATGATAATGGACGTCATACTATACTCCGAATTATACACTAAAAACTGAAATTAAAAAGCAAACCAAACTAACTAAGGCCAGAGGCTCCTGCCTTGAGACAGCCGCAACATTGTACCTTTCATCTATTTTGGTTGCGCATTTTCATAAATGAGGTTTGAAAGAATCAATTTAAAGCATGACCATTAATGAACTGAATGCTCTGCATTTTTCCCAAACAAATAAAACTTTAAGGAATTTCGAGTCATGCTGTACTAATTATGAAAGGGTTCCTGTTTTTGTTTGTTTGTTGACTCCTTAACCTGTATCTTTAATATAACGTTCGCTCATTTTCACTTTAAACGGTGTGTGCAAGGGAAATACAAACAATGTATACTGATATCATGTTCTTAATAAATGCAACAGTAGTATAACGCTGTTTAATAGTCATAAATGGATTTAGCGAATACAAATCTGGGTCACAAACCAAAACTGAAGATAACGGGTCTCAATAATTAGCGACAAGAAGCGTCAAGAAACGAAAAAATAGCGGAAGGAAGAAGAAGCGTAATTTAATGACAATGAAACATATCAAGCGTAAAATTTAAATATAAGATATTCGAAATAAGTAAATATTGAAAGAAACATTAAATATTCATTTCTAAATATACGGGAAACAAGAACTTTGGTTTTTTTTTCACTATCAACGATATGTTTAATGATAATATACCTTCAGTTTACAACATATGTGTAAAGGTAAATAAATTGACTGTGTGAAGAATCGGCATGGTTCCAAACTAAATTATAAGGTAATATAATCTTGATTTAATCGAGTCTTAAAAAGTCAAAATACAAATATAATACATGACACACATTTTCTGTCATATCATGATAAAAATTTCAAAATTTAACAGTATTAAAGAAAGACGAAAGGTATACACCATTATTTTGATAAAAAAAAAAGTGGAAGGGTCCTTTTTTCTCTTTTCAAAAGCCATTTTTCTCTATTTTCTATGAATTCTTCGTATAATTAGATGATATTTTTTCTATTTATCTAATGTTTTAATAGTTATTAATCTTTCTTGTCGCTCTTTGTCGCTTCTTGTCTCTAATTGGTGAGACCGTAGGGCAAACACATCGTATTAGAGAAATAGAACGGAACAACCGAAACACTGAACTGCAACAAAAACAAACACAACAATACATAGAAACGCACAATTTGATAACAACTGACATATTTCTGACTTGCTCCAGGACATTATAAAGGATTGTTTGAACTTGATTTAATGGCTAGCCAAACCTTTCGCATATTAAATTATATGTGAATGTTATAAATATCCGTTAAAATGACAACATTCCGTGACAGGAATACAGGATAAATCAACACAAAAGAATCAGAACCGAGAAATACATCAGGGACCTTTAATTCAGTGATTGTCATGTGTTACATATTTGATTTTCGTTCATTTTCTGTACATAAATAAGGCCGTTAGTTTTCTCGTTTGTATTGTTTTACATAGTCATTTCGGGGCCTTTTATAGCTGACTATGCGGTATGGACTTTGCTCGTTGTTGAAGGCTGTACGGTGACATATAGTTGTAAATTTCTGTGTCATGTTGGTCTCTTGTGAAGAGTTGTCAAATTGGCCATACCACATCTATTTTTTTTATATAAATATATTATATGATAGTACATGACAACATGCTATCAACAGAATGACAATTCATTAAAACCTATTTACTGCATCTACTTACATTCATTGTATTCCTACGTTTTAGTAGGTCTCACTTTTAGTTTGGCCTGAAAAAAACATAAAGACACCAATTTAAATACGGTTATCTCATTAATTTCTTTTTTACGTTCCATCAATTGACGCCGTTCCTAAAAAATCATACTTTTCTAAATTTCCATCTTATTATTTTGGCTCAGAGTAAATATGCATAAAAGTAACAAAATCTTATGTATTTATATAAGTATTTATAATAATACATCGTTAACAATTTACTTGTATTGTTGATAGTATCTTTAATAATGTTTTGTAATTATATTGTTTCTATATTTGTTTAGGAATGAATCTGCAAAAAGATTGATTGGTTGATTGTTAGTGCTTTAACGCCACTTTTTATCGAAAAGTATTTGCTACTTCGTGGTTACCACTTTTCGTAGTTGGAGGAAGCCGAAGTGCACGGAGAAAACCACCAACCTTCGATAAGAAAACTGAAAATCCTAACTAAGATTGGAGACGAGTGCACCCACAAGACCTCAGTGTTGGCAAGTGATACAGTATAACTACTTAGACCACTTCGCCACCGAGAGATTAACAGTAACCTTCAACGGAAAAAACAATTTCTTGTAGGTATTCGTTTCTCCAAACTGAACGTTAATACTACTAGTATCAACTATTATCTTACCTCCTATATACATGTATATATTTCAAGGAATATTATTGGTTAAAAGCGTTCGCTTGGATACCGTGTATATTTCATATTAGGTTAGTAGGTAGGCGGGGCGTTGTTCAATACACGGTTAGTAGTGGATTTACGACTTTGGGACTATTTGATTAGTTAAATATTTTCAAAGTTCTGTTCAATACTGGTATATCAAGGTTGTTGATATTAAATTGGTATTGTTGACATTAGATTTTTTGTACAGACCAATGGAAGTAGGTTCTAAAAATTGAACAGTTGAACACTTTTATATAAAGATAAGAAGATGGTTTATGATTGCGAATGAGACAACTTTAGACTTAATTCAACAAATAAAAATAGTCAAATAGGCAGGGGGAATTTTCATAAAAATATCGGTCTGGTATTGAAGATCGTATGTTCATCACTAAATGACTCGCACTTAATATTTGTATCGATGAATAACTAACCATTTTAGGTTTATTCTTAAGGTGATATACAATGTAGAAGTGTTGATAAATTTAGTGTTGATTATTATATTTTGTTAATGTAAAATGTCGGCTTCAACGCTTCATTAAATACATTTTTTTTTATTTCAAATTGTTATTCAGCTGTCCAACCAAGGGAAATACTTGCTGTTAACAGTTCCTTAAGATACAAAAAAGGCATACGTTAGTTAAAACTTATTCTAGAAAGGTTCAGACGGGGTCGAGAATGGTTCAGACACTTATAAAATGGTTAAGTTTTTGTCGAGTAAAGGTCTAGTAATATCAAGTCAGTTATAGACAAATTCTGACTGATCGGATTACAATAAGTACACTCTAGTACAGAAATATTAATATACGTTTTTTGATTGAGTTAAGCCTGTCAATTGATATTTTATCGCGTGTTTTTCTTTGTTGTGATGTTATGCTATTGTTTCAGAAAAAGGCAGAGGTTTGGATCCATTAAAACGTTTAATCCCGCTGCAAATGTTTGCACCTGTCCTAGGTCAGGAATCTGATGTACAGTAGTTGTCGTTTGTTTATGTAATATATACGTGTTTCTCGTTTCTCTTTTTTTTTATATAGATTAGACCGTTGGTTGTACCAAGTCAGGAATATGACAGTTCTTGTCCATTCGTTTTTGATGCGTTTTGTTATTTGATTTTGCCATGTGATTATGGACTTTCCGAATTGATTTTCCTCTGAGTTCAGTATTTATATGATTTTACTTTTTGAATGGTCTTACACTTGTCTAGTAATTTTCGGGCCCTTTATAGTTTGTTGTTTGGTGTGAGCCAAGGCGCCGAGTTGAAGGCCATACATCGACCTATAATGGTTAACTTTTTTTTAATGATATAACAATCTCAGTGCTTTGTTACAGGCATGATTTATAACAAAATTATCTTGATAATAATTGGTAATCAATTAAGAATTATTATGTGTTTTGGTCTTATAAATCCTTGGATTTCAAATAACAGGTATGAATGTTCCTGACTAAAAAAATGCACATTGATCGCATGACCTTATGAAGTAGATATATTTATATCATATCGAAAATGTAAGATACATTGCCAAAAACTATTTATTCAGGTGTTATTTATTTTATCATTAATAGTATTGCTTAAACTGCTATAAACACAACATCGATGTTCTAATACTGTATCTGGTGTGGTTTTTGTTAAAGAAATGCACACTTTTAAGCAACTATTGGCTGAACGATTGTAACAAATTACAGGTTTTCAGTTTAATATTAAACATATTCATTTTATTAAAACAAAATACTAACATCACTCATCAGTATACATATTCATGTATGTTATCAATTGAATTTGAAAACTATACTTCTATTAAAGCAAAACTATATACAAAATTTGTTAAAAATGCAAATGTAAAGAAACAACAATAATATCAACATTCGAAACACAAAACAATACAACTTTTTTTCCATTTTGAGCATAAACTTACCTGAAATCCAATATTACTAATACTAATACTGATACGTAATATTAAAGTATTACCAATTAAATATTATTATTGAAAGCATTCTTCAAAGTGTACTACATGATAAGTGTTATTGCACTATATCTTAGTTGTGATTGTACTACGGATAAATTTTCGGCATAACGGACATTTCCGAAGTTTTGGAGAGCACGATGTACAGGTAACTAAATGTCCGCACGGTAGAAACGTTACCCCAACCTTCTCGTCCAAGCATATTTTGCACGTGTATAAATCTTCTATTTCTTCATTCTCCTTTTGAAGTGTTCCAGGGTCATCATCAGCTTTAATATAAGAGAAATAGAAATGAACAAAGTTTTTTATTCTATGTCATACATGTATATGAGATTTTCTGATTTTCAAGTAAATTTTCCCACTCCTTACATACCTACATTATTGTGTCTAATTTACTGTCAATCTCCTTGTAATGGACTATGAAACATTTATGTTTAATCTCTTTGTCAAAATTTGATGTTAAACAGTAGATATTTCAATTTGAATAATATGTGCCATTGTCCATAAACTCATTATAGAGACCACAACCAAAATGTTTAAGGCCAGACTTTTCAGTGACACTCGAATCAACTGAAGCATACTTTTTCATAGTGTATGATACGTAAGTAGTTATTACTAACTTAAAGGTAGAACAATTTACGTCTCTAAAGTAAAATTTCTTTTACATTTTAGTTGCTAAATTCTACATTTCCAACGTTATGTCGGTCTCTAACAGCTAGATGTTTCATTGGCAATCATATAACATTTTTTTGTTAATATTATTTCAAATAAATATTGATAAACAATATCAAACCATGAATTAAATGTCGGGTAAATCGTGAATAAATTATGTACATTTAAATTGAGAATGGAAATGGGGAATGTATCAAAGAGACAACAACCCGACCAAAAAAAAAAAACAACAGCAGAAGGTCACCAACAGGTCTTCAATGTAACGAGAAATTCCCGCACCCGGTGGCGTCCTTCAGCTGGGCCCTAAACAAATATATACTGGTTCAGTGATAATGAACGCCATACTAATTTCCAAATTGTACACAAGAAACTAAAATTAAAATAATACAAGACTAACAAAGACCAGAGGCTCCTGACTTGGGACAGGCGCAAAAATGCGACGGGGTTAAACATGTTTATGAGATCTCAACCCTCCCCCTATACCTCTAGCCAATGTAGAAAAGTAAACGCATAACAAAACGTACATTTAAATTAAAATTCAATTCAAGAGAAGTCCGAGTCTGATGTCAGAAGATGTAACCAAAGAAAATAAACTAAATGACAATTATACATAAATAACAACAGACCACTAGCAGTTAACTGACATGCCAGCTCCAGACTTCAATTAAACTGTTTGAAAGATTATGATTTCATCATATGAATATCAGGCACAATCCTTCCCGTTAGGGGTTTAGTATCATACCATCATAACATATATGAGAAGAACATAACCCGTGTCATGCCAACAACTGGTTTTTGAATAAATGTGTTTAGTTCCGATGCAAAGACCCTATCAGTGAATCAATATTAACGCCAAAATATGCAATCTTTAATGACCTGACAACAGTATCGTAACTATATCCCTTCTTAATAAGTTTATTTAAAGGTTTTGTTAGTTTCTGCGGTAAATACTGACATGTTTGTGCTTTATAAAGAATATTTCCATAAAAAATTAGATGTGAAATACCTAAACGTATAAGAAGTCTACATGTTGAGCTATATTTACGAATGATGTCCTTATACCGATGATAAAATTTAGTAAATGTTTTGACTAGTTTGTGATATCGAAAACCCTGGTGTAATAATTTTTCAGTAATACATACGTTAAAATCTAAAACATTGTTACATACACGAGCGAATCGTACAAGTTGAGATATATAAACACCGTAAGATGGTGACAAGGGAACGTCACCATCTAAAAATGGATAATTAACGATAGGAAATGAAAAATCATCTCTTTTATCATAAATTTTAGTATTAAGCTTTCCGTTAGTGATATAGATATCAAGATCGAGGAAAGGGCAGTGGTCATTGTTAGTATTAGCTTTATTTAAAGTAAGTTCAACAGGATAAATTTATACCTTTACTCTTTCTCTCAGGATCCTTGTCTATTGGTTTAAAATCTTTAGTTGGTAATGTTATCTCTAGTTTATCTTGTAAACCATTTTCGTCGTTTTCGTAGATACCATTCCATGAATTGTTAACCTTGTCAGTAGCAATATCTGGACCGCTACTTCTTCCAGAAGGGATAGTTTCATTTTTTTCAAGAATGACAGTAACCAAAATGTTCGTCGTAATAGAATGCCAATCTAAAAAAAGATTCAGTAAATCATGTACTTAAGTAGTTTTTCGTCACGCTAAAAAAATAAGCATATTTATTAGATTTACAATTGTGATGTTCTTTTGTAGAATTATATTAAAACCAATACTGGCTAAATTATTTCCTAATGTTGTATTAAAAAAAAATAACAAAAATACCGTATTCTAATGAAATTGTAAGAACGAAAATCCCTTAACACATGGCAGAATCAAAAACACATTACACGAATAGAAAAAAACAGTCATATTCCTGATTTTGAAAAGGCAAATCCCTTTGTAGAAAATTGTTTATTAAATCTGGTTTAGTTTTATCGCTAACTTTACCTCATTTGTATGACATTTGCGTAAAATTGACTTATATTGACAACAATTTACCTTTAAAATGGTTTCAATTGTGTATTTGTAGAATAACTGCATGCAAATGGTGGCTTAAAAATGTTAACTTCAGTTGCATATATACCTAATTCGAGATATTTGATTTGATTTTAATATATTCATTATTTTCAACGAAATAAGTTTAGATGTAATGCAAGATTTTTTTTATATTTTGCAATTTAAAATTCACGATTAGAAAAAATAATTGAGTAGATATTAATGTTTGCATTTGTATGCACCTGTTTAAAGTTAGTGATTGTCGAGTGTAAAGGAGGTTCTGGGTTTTTGTTTTTTTAACCCTTGGTTTTCCTCGTTGAATGTTTTGGAGCCCTTTTATAGCTCACTGGTCGGTGTGAGACAAGGCTCCGGTTTGAAAAGCCATTCTTTGATCTATAATGGTTTACTTTTTCTTTCTTCAAAATGTGACTTCGACGGAAAGTAGATATCTATGATTGTTTGTTCTCGTTTTGTCAATGGCCGTTGTGTTGACTCTATATTTGACTTGTAATATATGATTGCTTTTTGATATATTGTCTCTCTTTTGTTTGCTTAAAGAATTTTGACTTTGTTGCGATATAGTTTTAAATAATCTGGAAAGTTAGGAAACAAATGCATCATGTGTACCATTAATCAAATGGTAGCGGTACTGACCTACTGATAGTTAAATTTCAATTAATGCGATACCGAATTCAATGTTTTCAAACGCAGTTGTGTTTATGGTTTTCTATGAGACAAGTATCCATAAACATCAATACACACAGCAAATGTAATAAGTTTAAAAAGAAATTCATACTAGCTAGCTAGGGTGAAAAAAATACGACGTTTGACTGAAAAAAGCATACAGCATGAATGCTCGAAATCAATCGTTGATAAGGTAGTAAATACGATATAGATACAGGTTGTTTCAGTGCTTCTTTCAATCACAGGATGACGCAAAAAAAAGATAATAATAATCTCGAAATACTTTAAAACTAAAAACAAAACAAAAACTTTAAAATGACCACAGTAATAGTTATGATCTGCTTTAGTTTAATTAAACAAGATATAAGTCATTTCCATTTGTTTATCCCACTACTTTTCTTTTAATTTTAAATATAATCAAATTAAATTCTCATTTATCATGTTTAATGAAATTAAGAAAAATTTCACTAAAGATTTCTCAAATGCCTACTTCAAACGATAAACCCATCTTTCCAAAGTTAATCGTTAATGTTAAAAATCATCAGACACTGAAATTGATCATAATCATATTAAATTGAAATGTATTCTCTTCCAAAACAAAACATCAAGGTTTGAATATCAGGAAACGTACCATATGTTTCTAGTAGTGAAGTCATGCATTCCTGAACCATTTCTCTGTTATCGAATATTCTTTCAGACAAAACATATATGGCAGCTTTGTGCTCGAGTGGATTTCTTCTAGTGGTTGTAAATTCTATAATTGATACATGAAATAAATGTTTTAATCATTGTTGTTACCACTACTATTTAAAATTTATTAAGGATCATATTGGTGAAACGTGTGTACATTTAATGAAAGTATTATTATATTAATTATAATTATAATTTTTTAATGGTGTTTGGTGTTTTTATTTGTCATTACATTATTTCAATCCAATAATTAGGCGGCAATGTTTTATTAGTTTATGTCATCAATTATTTCATTCGATTTTTTTGTCACTATAAATTATAAATGACCAGTGAAATATACACATGTATTTTGCAAGGAGCCATTGTTTAAAAAATAATGTTTTTCGATGATCTCAGCAGACAATTAGATAAGTTAATTGAATATATCTTTCATTAATTGCAATGTTCTTGAGAAAAAAGTAGGTTTTGGTGTGTGTTTCCTTTCGATCCAGATACGTTTAAATGGATATTCATACGTATCAATTTCGTAAAAGTATGTCGTAGAAATCTAAAATGTGGAAGGTTCGATAATTTAATAATCTAAATTGGATACATCCGATAATTCTCTTGAACCCTGTAAGGATCTGTTTTTATCTTTCTCAACAAAACCTTTGTCATTTTCGTAGGAATTGATGAATAACATTGGAGTACATTGGAGTACATAATGCACATCTTAACACGAGCTACCGGTTATATCCGCCAATATATTAAGATCGGCGTTAAGAATCATTTAAACATATGTTAAATTACCTGCTAGGTTAAGTTGAGGTTCTTCACTTTGTGCAATTGCTTCATCCTTAAATAAAACAATTGCACATGTTGCAATTGACATACTCAACTTATAATACCATTCAAGTATATTACATAGCTGATCTACTCTGGTAAAGAAATAAATTGAATGAAAATATTACTAGGTAAGCCTTCAATTCAAACATGATTAATTCTGCCACATTCGTTGTGTGACTGTCCAGAGTCACGAGCCTGTAGTTCTTCAGTGGTTCTCGTTTAATCGGTGAATGCCGAATTGATGTCTATAATTGCACACCTCTACAGTATTTTAACTTTGGTGGATAGTTGTTTCTTTGGGAATTATACAATATCTTCTCATTTGTATAGCAAGTGTTGTTTTGCAAGGTGAATACCAGAATATATATTGGAAAAGGGTAAAGGGTTTTTCAATAAAAAGTGTATTGAAGGTTATGAACAATATATTTATTTTGATAACCATAAACTTCTTACATGTCGCAAAATTATCTTATCCACTTATAACTGTTTGGTTCCAATGAAATATTGCATCAGGTTTTTGGTAATGGGTAACCTTTTGTTATTCAATTTAAGAGAGATAAGCTTTCATAGACACGGGTTGCGATCCGGTCCTTCTTCGTCAACCCTTTGCGGACTAAAGTAGAATTTTGAATCCACGAGGTAATGATTTTCATTTGTCGTAGTTGTAACTTGCTTCATCCAATTAAAAAACGCTTTGGACGAAACGCGCATCTGGCGTATATACAAAATTTAGTCCTGGTATCTATGATAAGTTTTTTTAAAGGCGATCACGTGTTAATGTAGAAAATGTAAATAAATAATTGCCACGTGTTGCTTGTGAAATAAGTATTTACCCCCGGCATGTAGTTACAATTTAAAAGATTCAAAATCGACTAATTACTATCTAGATAGGTTTCTCGAGTAAATAGTTATCAAAGATACCAGGCCAAAAATTTAATACGTCGGACGCGCGTAAATCTTGGAATGTTAAAGTCTAGTTTCGGCTCCTGCTTTTGTAGACACTTGACACAAGAATTTAACATCTCCATATTGATGAAAAGAGTTCAAGTGCTGCAATTGTTCGAGAATGCTGTGTTCAGAATGGGCGTGACTTTTTGTATACCGGCATAGGGCACATCATTATAATAAAAAATGTTGCCTACATCTACAAGGGGTGCAGAGGATGGGACTTAATCGTAACAATAAGCTAGCGAAGATGATAATAAATAAGGTAATTTTGGTCAGTTTGTTTCAGCAAATAGAAGGATTATTTTTAGATATGTTCAAGTGGTCATCTAGCTACGTTGTTCCTCTAAAGTATTTCGCATTATTTACATTTTTGTCAAATTAACGAGTTTAAACAGACAAAACATAATCTAAAGGGCAAGAAAAACTTACTGTTTCTAATCCCAACAATTGTACTACGCTGTCAATGAATTCTTGTCCTTTCCTTCTGATTAAATACTGACATTTGCGGGACCACCGTGCATGTTCTACCCATGGATTGTCATCTTCTTCCCAGTTTCTCAAACCTTCAATTAGTATTTAAACATTGTATAATCAAACGCAAATCAAACACAACAATGAACATTTGCCAAGAGTTGGTTGTTTTTAATATGCTTAAGCTTTCTAGTACTCAATGGCATACGATACAGTTTTGATCCCATATTGAAATTTTGTTGACAATTTGCATATAGGCTATTTTTTGCCTGATTAAACCAAATATGATATAAAAAAAAAATATACCTTCATGTCCTACTTTTTTTTTAGTAAAATAAGGTCAAAAATTGATATATTTGCTCAAAATTCGGATTTGTGGACGTATTTTTCCTTTCGGCAGTCAAAAGATAAACACATGCTAAAATTTGTTAAACTACATGTATTTGTAAATTCTGGCTTACATATTTGTACATTTTTTTTTTTTTTTTCAAATAACTTATATTTATCAAATATTTATGAATGTAGAAAAATATATCTTTTTTTGCTGTCTATTTATCAAAATTAAAAAAATAGCACTATTTACGTTTTCATGAAAATTGGCACACATAATCTTCTCACGTAATCAAACCAAATGGCATTTTAAAAAGAGGGGTCCATGAACTCGTTTTCAAGTTAAATAAGTTTGAATGATAAAAATCAATCGAACTCTGCATCTTTTCCCAATAAGTACTAGTCATAGTTTGACGTCGCGAAAATAACATTTTACGTTAGCAACGCAATTACCTCCCCTATAACTGTATTATAAGCCCTTAAGATATTTCTAGAATATTTATCCATCATATTAAACCGGTGACTCACTTTACATTAGAAAAAAAAAGGGGGGTCAACTACGAAGCCTTCCATAAAAACTTCACGTAGATTTTTCAAAAAGCATTCAAAAAGATAATACTTGCCATTCTTAAATTTGAATCGGTTGCTTGTTTTTATACGGATGGAGCTGAATTAAAATGTCTCCTTGCAAATCAATGTGCACACTGTTGTGTATTGCTCTATGGTTAGATTTTATTAAACGATGTTCCTTATTTTTTTAACCGAAGCTATAAAGCTCCTCGGTAATAACATGATAATATTTGTTCTTAAACATTATCTTCGTCTGTGCTTTTCGCCATGATAGTGATCTATATAAACACCCCCTAAGAAATGCAAAATATAAAACAGATAAATACCAATATGTATTCTTAGGGAAGTACTGACAGTGAATCATTACAATAAAGTTTCTTATTAATTATAACATGTATAAAGGAGACTCAAGCTCAAAACACTTAAAAATGATAATTTAGAAGTTCACGAAAAAAAGTTGATGAGTATTTCTCTCGATAGTTTATTCGCATCTGTAAACAAGTAAAAAAAATGTAATGCACGTGTCGTGATTGTAAATTAGTGTTACATATCTCGGTATCGAATCGTCTTTCAGATAAACGTTGTTATTCACTTGAAATTCTAGATATTTTTCTTGAGTTTTAGTTATTTTTGTAGAATAATCTGTTACATGTACCAGCAACATGTGTCCATTGAAAACACAGTATAAATGTATACTATATTCTGTTTGACTGTGTGTGTTCAGTAAAACGAAAAAAATCCTTTTAGGGGGGGGGGATGGGATGGGAGAGATGTTTATTTGGGTTTTTTTTCTCTAAAACTTACCAATACCACACTGAAAACATCTAACACAGTCTTCAAAATCTGCAAAGAAGAACATCTACAATTATTGCAAAATAGCCAATATTCAAAATGATAATGAATAATAAAATAACAACAGGGGAATAACAATGTGGCAAAAGTAGGAAATAAAACAATTGCCAATACATTAATTAATATAACAACAAACAACAGTCTACGAAACACTTCTCAGAAAACATAATTCCAAAAGAATCTAAAACAAACACCATGTAAAATTGAGTAACCCAAAAGGCTCCTTCCAGATCCAACATTAATTTAATAACCGTCATACTAGTAAATATAGAATAGATTAGAGCATGCGCCATTGAAGTTTCTTTACACATTTAAATAGCCCCCCCCCCCCCCCCCCCCCCCCGATATTTTCAATTGAAACTAAATTAAAGTGATTGAATTGCCGATGCAGTTTGTTTATTTATTTTAAAAAAAAATCATCAACTTAGTTATCAGTCCTACGAGAACTGACCACATGATCCAATACAATTGTTTCTTACAATAATTAAAAAACGTAATATGAAAAAAGGGTACAGGTCCTAAAAAGCAAAATTGAAGTTCGATGAATTGATTTTAACTCGATCATGTCAATTTGACCTTCGATGAAATAAGCTAGGTTTTTTCCCTTTTTGGTCATATAGCCATTCATGCGGACATTTCTTAAACTAATTGACTAGCAAATTCTTGTGTTTGAGTGTGCCAAAAACAAATGTTGATTCAGAAAACAGTTTTAACGCACGAAATTAATAATGGGTTGTTTTTTATTGTACAAGTACTTGGTCGATATCTTTATTGGTAAACTGTAAGTAACCAGGTGCTTATTACTCTGCAATGCTTCGGACAAAATGTTTTACAAACTTTTCTCAAATTCTCCGTTGATGAATCAAGAAATGATTAAGACAGTAAGGTTCCATTTCCCTAAAGCAAGTTTGCTCAGTTGTTTCCCTTTAGTATGTCAGCAATTAATTTTTCATTTTTTTCAAAAATGTCTGCTCGTTTTAATACCCCTTGGTATTCGGTTCATTTGTTATTTTACATTTTTTTAGTTCAGTTGCCAGTACTTCCGTACTAATCTGATATTTAATCATTCTTTTTTCAATCAAAAATAATAGAGAAAGTGAGGTTCGAACTCCCTGAAATATTACTTCAGATGAATTGGGCTATGTTTATATCCCTGTTGTTCATGTCCTCGGCTTTTAAATATTGTTATTTTCATTGTATATCAATTCAATGCAAGGTATTGAAAACTTTAAGCAATTAAAGACATATGAAAACGATTCTGTATATCAAATAAACAGTTATATAATACAATCTCTTTTTATGGGATTTTATATTTGAATTTACAAAAGGTTTTCAACAAAAGAAGGTCGGCAAGGAAAAATCTTCAAACATTCGCCTTTGTAGTTTTTTAGAATATAAAATATGAACATTCCGAAGAAAACTTACGAGTGAAAAATAGTCCACACTCAGAGAGGTCATAGGGATGTAAGGAACTTCTGTTTGATGGCCAATCAAAATATGAATCCTTTCTGCTCTGTAACGACTCATAATAAGGATATTTCAATGGTGATGGTCTTGCTGGACGTTGTGGTGTCGAACCTGTTCTTGATTTTGCATTAGAACTTGTGTATGGTATATATTGCTTAAATGTGTCTGGTAATCTCGGTAATATTGGTGGAGATGGTAAATATAATTCTGTATCTTGATGTTGGTTGTTACCTATAGACAGTAGCCTTTGTTCTGAAGACATAAGATATGGGTGATTCAAAGAGTTACTGAAGTTTGGCTCACCGTCCACTGATAACTGCCGCTCTAAAAATGATGTTCTTGTTGGTGTCCTACCATTAATAAAACTTATTGATGATCTGGGCAAATTGCTTGAAATGAAGTCAGAACATGGATTGCGGGACAAGGTATTACTATGATCTATTTCATAACCACTATCAGCAAGTATATATCTATCTGTAAAATGATTTACAGAGCAGCTGTTTGAGCTTGGATATTGCTGACCTCTTGATTGGCCTCCTATTACTGACATCGAAGATGACACATGATTTGTCATACTTGGAGATATCCTTTCTGGCTGTTGGCTAGGACTGATTGATGCAAAATTATTCGATACACTTCCTTCAATATTCGACGGGAATCGTGCAGCATTTTGAGACGTAGAGATCAACAAGCTATTAAAGATATCTTCATGTCTTGCATCGGAACACATGATTTGCTCACAGGTAATATTCCCATTAGATACATCTGCATGACTGCCTTCTGTTCTGCCTGAAGAAATTATTCATTGTCAGATTTCAATTTAAGTATGCATAATAGGATATAAAGGGTTAACACAGCTGTTTAAAAATCATCGATTCTTTAAAGTAAGATTTAAACGGAAGATATGACATTTCTTTTGCAGCTTTGAATTCTTGACATGCTTAATTCAAATGTAAAAGAAGAAATTAAAAAGCAGAAATAGTAATTTTTAGAGACTTATATCTAAAAAAAAATTTGTTGGTTAATGTACTGTCCAAAAATGTGACCTTATCATATTTCTTCTGTCACTAAATACTATCCACGACCTTTAAAAAAAAAAACATGAACAAATTGTTGTTAGCCATTGCCAATGTCCTTAACTGGACAAGTACATAAATATTTAGAGAAGTGGAATATGTTTGACCATTCAGCCTTGCAACATACCCGATTACAAAAGAGGGACGAAAGATACCAAAGGAACAGTCAAACTCATAAATCTAAAATAAACTGACAACGCCATGGCTAAAAATTAAAAAGACAAACAGACAAATAATAGTACACATGACACAACATAGAAAACTTAAGAATAAACAATACGAACCCCACCAAAAACTAGGGGTGATCTCAGGTGCCTCGAAAGGGTAAGCAGATCCTGCTCCACATGTGGCACCCGTCGTGTTGCTTATGTGATAACAAATCCGGTAAATAGTCTAATTCGGTAGGTCACATTCATGAAAGGGAAGGGGGTTGTAGTTAAGACGTAAAGAACATATCCGATATCATTTGTGAAACGGTTATTCCATAACGGTCAACCAACTCGTGATGGCGTCGGTAAATTTACGAACGGATGATTTCAACTTCACCAATTGGAACTCTTGGTTTATTAGCTTCCTTGTGAACAGCAACCCTCTATCAAGAAAATCATGATAGGAAATGCAAGCACGGGAATATCGTATCAATTGGCAGATATATACCCCGTATGCAGGTGCTGCTGGAATGTTCCTACTTAGAAATGGAAAGTTCACAATTGGAAAGCTGAAATTATCTCTTTTGTCGTAAAGTTTGGTTTTCAACCGACCCTCATGGTCAATTTCTAGATGTAAGTCAAGATATGAGGCCGACTTAACTGTATCTGTAGTATCCTTTATCTCTAGTTTGATTGGATAGATGCGTTCCACATAGTCACCAAATTTTGAATTATTTAGTGAAAGAACATCATCAATATAGCGGAAAGTAGAGATAAAGGATATTGCTTACTTCTTATCTTTCTTCTTAAGAATTTCCTGCATGAAGTCAGCCTCATAACAATAAAGAATCAAGTCGGAAAGTAGAGGAGCACAGTTTGTTCCCATTGGAATGCCGACAGTCTGTTGAAAAACACGTCCTCCGAACGTAACAAAGATGTTGTCAATCAAGAAATCAAGCATCTTGATAATATCAGTTTCAAAGATTTTTTACAAAGTAGGATTTATCCCTCCCTAAGACAAGACACTTGTATCTACGTTGGCCATTCTTTTCTATGAAGCAAAGCAATACCAACTCGTTCAATTTGTCTTTTAGTTTGGAATGTGGAATACTTGTGTAAAGAGTAGAAAAGTCAAATGTTTTAATACTGTTACAAGATGAAAGAGAGTTAGATTGTATGTACTCTAAAAAACTTTGGAATTTTCAAGTATCCACCTCTGATTCACGCCACCTCTAGAATAGGCAGTTTCACAATAACTTTGAAGCCCGTCTTTGATTGCTGATAAAATAGATGTTAATAATTTAGAAAAAGGTTTCGTGGAGCACTTGGAAGACCCAGCAATATACCGTTGTTTGTAAGGACACTTATGTAGTTTATGTATCCAATACAGTGATGGAAGATCCAGTTCTTCATCTTTGGTTGAAATTCCAAAGGAACATAGAACAGACCTATGATTATCCAGGATTTCCTCTTTGGTAAGTGTCGTGAGGGTATAAGTTGAGTTTCCAAGTGAATTGTCAATACTTAATTCGTTTATCAAGCAGTTAATGTAATGAGTTTTACACACAAAAACGATGTTGTTTGGGGCTTTATCTGCGGGGATACCAACATATTTGTCATGGAGGTAGGATATGTGTTTTGCAACATTTGGGTCTTTAAAGATTGACGTAGCATGGGCATTGATAGACCCATTCAGTTTCTTAATTCAGATTTGTATCAACGACCTCACTGCCTTAATCCATTCGGAAAGAGTGTCTACGTCTCGCGCTTAGCCCATTGCCTGGCATAATCCTCGACTGAATCCATCAAAATTTTAAAGTTGTATTCCCAATTGATGGATTTAGGCTCACGATATTTCGGACCTTTCGATAACACGTTTCGTAGAGAAGTGTTATTTACAATGTTGAGGTCACCGGTAATAACGTGGCCAGCATGATTATATGTGATTTGGGAACCAGCACTAGATCAATCAGGAGGTTAGACTCGAAGTCGTCAATATTAAGATCCTGCAAAACGTGTTTGTAATTAAAGTATGCTCCGGAAGGGTAAGCAAACCTTTAATTTAGAATTACAATTCATTTCATATTATTATGTTATTTTTTTTTTCTTGTAATTGAACTATTGTCCTTTAAAACTTGTAAACGTGTTATATGGCTCACTAAACAAAAAATATAACAAAAGAAGTATTGCATTATTGTTGACAAGATTACAAAAATAAAACTGACGTTTAACAATGTTTAAAGAGCCCCAGATATTTTTCTTACAAAAATAAAACTGACGTTTAACAATGTTTAAAGAGCCCCAGATATTTTTCATACCAATAGAAGTATCTAGAGTTGTTACCAGATAAAAAAATATCTCCAGATAAAAAAATCTCTATAATTGCCTTATATTTATACTGAATACTTAGTCATAAAGTAGAATGTGTCTCAGATATCTCCCTTGATGAAACAGAACTTTTCTATTGTTGTCGGAAAAAAAGAATTGCAAATATATTTCAAGATTTATTATCATGTCATAAGATAATACAACTGACGGTGAGCATCAATAATCATGATAAACAAGTTTTTCTTGGTTATCTAAACATGCTAAAGTCAACTATTTAGACAAGATTCAATGATACTACAATAATAAAAACGGTAAAAACAACCTTTATATATTGATAATGCAGTTTCTCCTTTTAAACAAATGTTGATAAAATATGTTGGCTATGAATTTAAAATTGTCCAAGCACAACCCAAATGTTTACTCTAGTTCACGCACATGTTTCCTAGTATCCCAATCTATTCACCACAAAAAGTTGAGAGAGCAATGTTAGCTTATTTAGCGTTACATTTAAACAGAACTGCGTCTTTCTTAAGGTATCATTTACACATAAATTCTCAATAGTTCATAGAAAACAAGGCCAAGTCCGAAGAAACCCGTAAAGATAGAAAGGTGTACAAGTTACAATCGTTCGTTAGTTTTCTAAGAAATACTGTAGTTCGTTTGTTTTCCCCATTTATTATAGAAATGACGTATGTCTAATGGTTCTGTTTTTTTTACTTCACCGTTTTTGACGAATAATTAAAAATAATAACTTCCATGCAAATCATAATAATTGAAAGTGTAAAACAGGTGTTTTAGCCAATTACTAAAAAGAATTTATCTAGTGAAATATAAAATGTTTAGCCAAGCTTAAATTAAATACAGTTATGATTAATAAAATATTAAAGATTATGCAGATCGATATAATATGCACAGAAAAACATGGTATATCGATATATGTATATGTTACAGTGAATTTGTATAATCAGGGATTATGTAGAATCCCTGATTTTTTCGGGAATATGTAGAAACACTAAAATCATTAGTAATTATATATTATCCCTGAAAATGACCAGTGATTTTACATAATCACTGAACATTTTAATAATTATTCTGCAAATTCCCTAATATAATTTCAGGGATTATGAACAATTTAAGGATCCTTTATTTGATAAAAAAAAAATATAGACAAATTATCATTTAACTTTCATATTCCTTGCCAGATACAACAGGGGATGATCTTAAAAATATAACCAATAGAGGGTTTCAGATAAAGTTGAAGACTTCAAAATTACTAATATCAAGATCATTATAGCTATAACTTTGCATGTATTGTTTGTCCTATTTGTAAATCTACAGATCATGTTATTTGTGGTACATGTAAAACAAATGGTGAAGACGATTATGGAACATCTAAATTTTTGTGTTTTTTTTTGCTTTTGTTCAAATGAACAAGAATTTCAAACAGAGAGAACCTACGCATCAAAATGTATAGAAAAACTAAGAATTGACAACTAGAACAAAATTTATAAGGAAGCTGGCATTTTGTGTAATATTATCATAGCAATTCCACAGGGTAACAAGGAAAGGGAATCCTAAGTGAAATATGTAATTGTTCACCGAAAGTCAGAAAAAGGATATCGCCTGGCGTAAAACAATATTTTATTTATTTTATTTATTTATTTATTTATTTATTTATTTTTTTTTTTGGGGGGGGGGGGGGGGGGTACCTACAGATTTATTTACTGAACACGTTATGTCTCTTAGGCGGGTCATACAATCTGATTCGATATGTGAAGGAAAATGATTTCTACAATGTGGATATTGTGGCAAAAACACATGTGAAGCATATTATTTTAATATATTGTGTTTAACATTTTAATATATTATGCCTAACATTTTAATATATTGTGCCTAACATCTAATTAAATAGGGTTATCATTTAAATGTTTTGTGCTTAACATTTTAAAATTTATGTTTACAGACGTGTAATGCTGTTTTAATATGATTTTATAGCATTATTCATTTGACTTTTATTCATTTTCTCTAAAAATAAAACTATTTCGTCATTTCAGTTATTATGTTTAATCCCTGACGTTTTTTCTAGTGATTACACATAATCCCTGAAAATTTTAGTAGTTATATATAATCCCTAAACTGGCCAGTGATTCTACAAAATCCGTGAAAATTTCAGGGATTCTACATAATCACTGATTATACAAATTCACTGTAACATATATATCTGTCTAGAATGAAGCAACTAAAAAAGAAAGTATTCCTAATTTAAAGGGTGAATTACGGATTTGACAACAGACTTTTAATTATGAAAAAAAGAAAATCACACAAACCATCAGTTGTAATTGAATTTCTGATTCCTGGTAAGTCCGCTGGATCTGATTTCTTTTCTAGAATATGTTGGCAGTTTGGAGAATACTTTTGATGAATATCTGCTGGGTTGCTATCAGCCTTCCAACCTTCCAAGCGAAGTCCACATGAATAACAAACCAGCTCGTCTCCATTTCCTTCGGAAAAGAATCCGTTTTCCGCCAATCTTATAAGACTTATTCCATGTACTAGAAATTTGGATAATGTTGAAAGTCGCATAAGTTCATTGTTCATTCTGCCTTCAGACAAAGATCCCGATCTTTCTTTATCTAAAATATTATTCAGTGACAATCGAGAAACAGGATATGCTGTTATATCTTGGCACACTTTTATAGTTCTAAGCTCGAGTAAAGCCTGAAGGATACGTCGATCCTTCTGTATCTTCGTAATTGGAGGTTTTCTGTATAAGAGTGAAAATAATTTCTCCGATATTTCTTTTGTCCTTTTTATATTTTCATTTTCATACGCCAAAACACAAATCAAGGAAAACACATGCATCAAAGAGATACTTACACAGTTGGGTATTGGTTTTGGCTTTGTTTGGAACGTTCTATCCGCCTCCTTGATCATCACATAAATGTAGTACAAAAGGGAGTTCGCAAACGTTTCTTTTTCTTTGGATACAACCCTGATTTAATGTCAAATTTGTGTGTAAATTGTCGGAGTGTATTTCACATATGTTCGGAATCCACTGTAAAGGTTTATATTTTTTTATCTTTTGAACACGAGGATAATGCACACACGTGTGTTTGTGGCCAGAATTTAAAAGTGCATTTAAAAACGAATCTGTATAAACTTTTCCATCATTCTCAAAGTTATCTCCAATCGATTTACTATTAAGGGTAATAAGTCTAGCATTTTGTGCAGCAAGTTTCTTCAATAACTGAATCCAATCAGTTGGATAACTGGTTCGGAAATCCTGAACGTACATTGACTTTTTTTGTATTGCATAAACTGACACACTTTTCTTTATTATGAAAATGTTCCTTTTTGCTCGGGTTTGAATATCTTCCATCAATTATAAGATTTGTGAAACGTTTGTTTGCTTCATGGCCTCTTTTAACATTTTCAAGGTTTTGCCACTCAAAGTCAACTTTGTTACATTTAGAATCATTTACTGCAAACAAAATATGCAGAAGGTCAACTGCATAGAAACAAACATATTCAATGTTTGTCATTTGCTGATTTAAAGATTTTCAAATGCTGACCAATCCTTTGTCGTTCCAAATGGATGCCATTTGAATATAATTACTCACATATATTGGTAAACATTGGTTTAAATTATCTAAATGTGAGGCCATATTACGTAAGTTTCCAACAAAGTAGCAATTTGAAAATATTGTCCGATAAACCGGTCGATATGTACAATTCGTAGATTTCAGCTGCATACATAACTTTTTCACTTTGCCTATCATGTTTCTGTCTCGGTAATTTTGCAATGAAAGACCTTTTCAACTTCCATAAAAAGAAATAGTCATCTCAACATATTTTGCATATAATCACAACTGATCATATCAGCTTTTAGCAGTATGTTAAATGTCAGGTGTAAATGATATTTTCAACTATTATGGCTATTAATAGATAGGAATTTTCTGTTCTAAATTTAGATATTATATTTTCCAAATCTAAATCAAGGTTTAAAGTGTCTTATTTAATTTTGGTATTTTAATTGTTGATTATGCTATTACAAAGCTTAACAAGAAGCGATCATCTTTGTGTGTTGATGCATTAATCTTTCTGAAAATATGAACATTTAATTTCTCGCCGTTTTTTTTTTAATTATTTATTAAAGGGCATACGATACAGTTTTGATCCCGTATTTACAAGTTGATGAACATTTGCATATAGTCTATTTATTACCTGATTAAATCAAATATGTGATAAAAAAATATACCTCATGTGCTACTTTTTGAGTTAAATGAAGTCGAAATTTTGTATATTTGCTCAAATTCGGATTTGTGGCCGTATTTTCCCTTTCGAAAGAAAGACATAACTTTTTTTGTTATAAAAGATTAACACAAATTGTTTTTTGTTAAATAATTTGTAATTTCTGTATTTTATAAGTATTCTAAAAAATTATGCATTTTTTTTTTTCAGAAATAACTCTTATTTATCAAATGGTCATGAATTGAGAAAAAAAACTCATTTTTTGCTGTATATTTATCAAAATTAAAAAAATTGCACTATTTACAGTTTTATAAAATTTGATCGACATAATCTCCCTGCAAAATGAAACAAAATATCGTTTTAAAAAATGGGGGTCCATGCACTCAATTTCAAATTAAATCAGTTTGAATGATAAAATCAGTCGAAAAATCTTTCCCCGATATGTCACAGTTTGACGTCGCGAAAATAACATTTTACGTCATTACCTCCCCTGTAACTGTATCGTATGCCCTTAAGGTGGTACCCAACACTTTCACTAAAATTAATTTGGCTCGTTTGATTTTCATAAAATTTTGTCAAAGTATTTACTTTGACACTTTAACAAAAATATAAAAATTTAAAAAATTTTGAACCAACCGTTTTGTCAGAAAAAATACACTGGTTATATAGCAATTTGACAAACACCCATTTTGATCATTGAGAAGCTTAATATTCCTTTTACAACACAACGTAATTAAAACGTTTAGCTGACTTTACAGAGTTATCTCCCTGTAGTGTTAGGTACCACCTTAACGAACATAATGTCAGGGAATCTTAATACTTGTTTATTTTATGATACAATTAACCATTCAAGAAAAAAAATATGTTCCAGTTTCTAAATGAATTTTTCCGCACACACAGGAATATTCAATTACAAATGTTATATGTGTCATAGAAGGAAGATGATCGGAGATCTATCATCGAAATAGCCCGTATTTAAGAAAACAATTATAACAGGTGTTTTGTTCCACATTTAGTTAAAGATCCGAAACCTTGGTATGATTGTATTTTAAGATTAGACAAATACTTTACTTAAACAAGTTTAAAGAATCTAAACATTGTCTTGAGATCATTTTCTGAAATTGAAAATATTGAATAAACTTGGAAAATTGGTCTTATTAGATTTGTACTGTAATTTTCTGAAATTTGAAACAGATATATGTTTATTATTAAACAAAGTATTAAAAACAAAATAGCCATACAATTAGATATACAGATGCTCAAAAAGCGCAAGACGCGCATTAAGCGCCCATCTAATACACATCAAACTTATGGCACAAATAAAAAGGAATATGTAGAAGGCCTCTTAAGTCAGTGATATCAAAATGTTTTAAACTTGCAGAAGGATACTAGCATTGACGTATCAATAGTTGCCAGACATGTACACATGACCGTAAATAGTTCCATAACTCTGGATCGAGCGGTTCACACTAAAATATTTTCGAAATCGAAAAGAAGTTTATACAACAACAAAAGCAACATCACTATAAAATCATTTTGCAATATTCCAATGCATCTGGAGCTTGCGTGCTGTCTGTACAATAACTTTAAAAAAAAATGATAGGTGATATTAAATATCCTCAAATGACTAATTGGAAAATTTTCAAAATCAATAAATAGCTTAATTTTACCTAGTAATTAAATACTTTCACAGTTGTTAATTTCTAAGTTAATCGACACAAGGATACCTAAGTACGTATACCTGTACAGAAAGAAAACAATTAACTTATACTTGACAGTTTAAGTCCTGTGTCAATCTCATAAACTGAATTGCAATTGACAAACCTATTGAATATAATTATTGCAGAGTATTTTTATAGTTGTAATCATTTCAAATTCACAGACAGATATGTTATATTGTTGAGGATTTGAAAATTCCCAGTGCAATATAATATTTGCACTGAAAACAATTGATTTACGGTTAAGTGCTTTCTTATGAATACTATTCATATGAAACTAAAGTTCTTATTATGCGACTGAAAATAGATATGATTTATAAACTTGATTCTTCAGAAATAAGTCTTTTGAATTGAATTGCATTATGCAACTACAATAAATAATGTCGGAAGGTCGATTTGAATATCCATGTCTCGTTTAAAATGCTTGTCATGTTCGTTGTGCATGTAAAAAAAAAATCTCAGACACAGGGACACCTATTTTGTACTGTTTTGCTTGGCTTCATCGGTAATTGTCGACTACAACTACAAATACCACGTTTGCTGCTATAATACATGAAGTAAGGAGCCTGTAATTCAGTGGTTGTCGTTTGTTTATGTGTTACATATTTGTTTTTCGTTCATTTTTTTTTTACATAAATAAGGCCGTTAGTTTTCTCTTTTGAATTGTTTTACATTGTCTTATCGGGCCTTTTATAGCTGACTATGCGGTATGGGCTTTGCTTATTGTTGAAGGCCGTACGGTGACTTATAGTTGTTAATGTTTGTGTCATTTTGGTCTTTTGTGGATAGTTGTCTCATTGGCAATCATACAACATCTTCTTTTTTATATTTAAATTGAAGTTCAACCTGCACAGGTATTACAACATCGTTAACGGAGAAGTTGTATGTAAAAAAAAAGATGTTGTATGATAGCCAATAGGACGAATACTTTTTATCCGCCAGGTACCAAAGCATGATGCGAGTTAAAGATTGTAAAATCAGAAATGTGCCTTGATATATTCATAGACACAGAGGCTTGTCACTTTTTTGTTTAATCTTTTTATTGGAAAATATTCTTTAATATTACAACTTATTTACAGTTTTAAACATTTATCAATGCGATTTGAATATAACGACAGTTCATGTATCTTGCCCCTCTTTTCTTTTTCCCGCCTGTATGGAAAGCAAGTACAATGATACATGTTTCAGACTCCACTGTTAGAGTACAGATGCATGATACATGTTAGTTATTTTACGACTTTGCGTAAAATATTTCTAAGAAAGAAGTGCAAGATATTCCATTGTTCAAACACGAATCATATACATTTCCGCTAAAATACTATAAGTCTAGACGTCGTCTTGTTGTACAGGGTACAATTGCCTTTAATCTTTTAAAGATATGTTTTCCATGGGTTTTTTATAAGATAGGTTTTTGTACCTTCTGTTTGAGTAAGTTACATGTACTTGTATTGTGACTGTCATTTGCTTTTTTGTGTTGTGTGTATAGTTTATGTTGTGTAGACCTGTTAGTTTTTGAGATGCTGATCCAAGCCTAAAAAATGTTTTTATATACTTTTCTTTTGTTTGAAATTTATAAAAAAATAAAAAAAAATAAAACTTATTTGATCATGACAGACAAAATACGATTCCTGTCAAAGTACATATGAAAGCTGTAAAATTTTAGGATGGAATAGGCGAAAATGAGATATCGAATGACTGATAGTTCGATAACTTATTTTAGTTTTGCGTATTTAAAAACAACACAATCAAATGACAACGGGAGCATTGTTTTAGGACAATGTATAATGTTATTAATCATACAGAAATGATAATTGTTTGTGCCTTAAATTGATGGATATTGATACTAGCGGTGGTCTTCTATTGATCTTTTCGGACCAGATCTTTCTGTAAAAGGTGATAATTGTCACATTTAACTGCTGATAAACCCCGTTGATCGGCGGAAGGGCGACATCTCGTCGATGGAATGATATTATCTATCGATTTTGTTTGATTTTATTGGTAAATTGTGTGTCAATTATGACACGTGAATCACTGCATGGTTCTTTATTTGTAATGTCTAACTTTCAGCCTCACACACAATAAATTTTTGCAGAGAGAGCTTCATGTAGCACAATGAGTTCAACATGTCGTGACTGGACTTAATGGATAAGGAAAACAAATATTACAAAACTGAATTATTCGTCAATAGATTTAACGTTTAAGTATGTGTGCAAACTAGCCGATTCTTAAAAAACATTCTCTCAAGATGTGTTTTGTGTCAAATATTATGAAGGAATATTTCTATTTCAGAAACTTGGATTTTTTTTATAAAAACTTGATAAATCGATCGATAACCTTCCGAATGGTACCGATTTGAATTTGATACTGAGGCCGCATATCTAGTATTGTTAAGGCTTAATTTGTATATAGTATATATACTCTGCAGTAAAATATATAATACATATTGTAGTATATGTCTCTTTAAATTTTTTTATATGTTTTATAAACAGTGAATTATGACTCGTGCAATTCCAGAATTTTCAAAGCGATACTCGAAGGAAACGATCGTTTTATGTGAATGAACCATCCTAACTTACCGAGAATACAAGATTTTGATGGATAAAGAAATTTACGCAGTACATCAAACAGAGCCCGAGAAGAGATCAAGAACCGAGCATGTAGATCCAACTTTTTTTTTTTTTTTTTTATTAAAACGAAATTATTAAAATACATGTATAATAAATGATATTACCAATATGCCAAAACCAATCCCAAATCAGCTATATTTGTCATATCATAGCTTGACCAGTAAAGCTATGGCTATATTTGTCAATATAATCTGCATCTTTCAAATATATCAGCAAATTAAGAGCAAATATATCTATTTACCATATATTTCTAGATGTCTGAAATATCTTTCTTTATCATTTCTTTGCATATGTATTCAAAGTTACAAATGCCCAATATATTTACACATACATTTCTAGCTGTCTGAAATATCTTTCTTTATCATTTCTTTGCATATGTATTTAAAGTTACATATGCCCAATATATTTACACATGTCATTGATATTATCATTTGACCACATTTCTCTGTTAAACAAATTGTCCGCAAATCTATGTATTTACCATACATTTCGGAATATGTTCAAAGGCTTTTGATATGTTCTGATTTGACATACATTTCAGCCGACAATAAAGACTAACAAAATTATTTCTTTACAATACATTTGACAGGTCTCTGCAGATTAAAGGAAATGATGCTTTACACCCTCTATAAAGTTCCGTTTTGAATTTGTTTACATACCAGGAAAATGTAGATGCACCTTACACTTTATAACCCCTATAAAAGCATTTGAATGATGATGCTTTGCTACCTGAACAAAGAAACACATTTGCGGATAAATTTACATCATAGAAAAATACATGACAAAGATTTCCATTTGCAGAGGTATACAAATACATAAGTTTGAAAAAGTTTTGCGACGGTCATAAATATATATAAATTCTAAACTTCAAAATGGTTTGATTAGGTGTTAATATATTTTATAAACCGCGGTCTCTCATAACCGCCCATAGGAGGGTATAGTACAAGAAATATTGACATTTACAGCATGTAAAGACAAGATAAACTAAATGCAGCGGTTTGTAAATATATGTAAATGTCGGTCTCTGAATACATTTACATAACATTTGCGTACCTCTTCAAATCCGGGATTTCGTGTAGTGAAAGATATCTATCGAATGTTAAAAAGACAAAACATGCACTTAAAAAGGATAGTTTTCAATCTGCATATTATCTAAGAGAAAAAACAGACCATAAGGATAATAAAATTCTTTGTTAAAAGGAAACCAGACATTTTGAATGCAAAAGAAAATACGAACATTTACATAACAGTCCACAAGACATTTTGTTAAAGATTGAGCTCCATGAAAAAGGTCAAGTGAACCTATAAATCAGCAGTACCTGCTACACTTCTACTTGGGACTGCTAGTGAAAATATGAGACCACTAAACTGTACATGTACAGTCTCATGACCTTGATAAAATATAGTTTTTTTGTAATAACTGTACACATTTCTGAACATTTTTTCTTTGATTTTTAAAATACAGAATGCGCTGACATAAAGGTATTTACTGATTTATATTGATAACTGGTTATTTTATTTTATTTATTGGTTTGTTAACTATGCCAATTCTTACAATTAACACAAGTTTTAGCTTTCTAAAAAGCTATGCAATACTTTGTTTTATTAACAAATGGAAGTTTTTAACGACCTTTACCCCAATTAAAGGTATACATATGTGTGCATGTGGTTGTTTATAAGTATTGGAAATGAGGTATTTTTAGATATTGATTGATAAAAAATGAATGTACTTTAAGAGTATACGTTTTACATCCATGCTATTAAAAAATCTAAATTTCTTGTTGAAAATTAAAACAATTAATAGACACGACTCTTGAGGTGTGCCTTTCTGGAGGTGTGCCTAGATTGTCAGAAGTAATAAACTTCAGGTAATGCATTTTTGTAAACATTGTATATGAACAGTGTTTAGCAAGCAAGTCGTGCAAATTGCAGAGTAATAAAGCAAATAAACACGTAATAATAATTGATATCTAAGCATTTTATGTTTTATCCTGTCCGAGAAAAGTCTGTAATTCATTATCTCATCCAAGCCAATAGCTGGTGTTGTATCTCAGCCGCATCCAATCAGAATCAATACGTGATAAGTAATTTATTTAAGATGGAGTGTATTTCGACTGAAACTATATATAATAGCTCCGCACCGTGATGTGAAGCAATAAAGCTTACTTTGTATTACACACATTTGGATATTTCAAAACAAAAAATAACTAAACTTTAAGATACGACACTGGAAGGCTTTCTCATCACAAGTAAAAAAATGTTCCCGTACTGTAAATATTATAGCTGAGAAAATTATTCAGCCATTAATCAAATGAACTTGTACATGAATTCAGATCATGAATATACATGTATTTATAATATAATGTTTTCTTTATGAAAATTTCCAGCTTAGTACATAGTAAAAATAGAACTTTATCACTGTAGGTATATATAACACTTTATTTTCTCATTGCCTATATCTATTTATATATATAACATTTATTTAGATAGATAGATATAAATCAGATATATTTAGATAGATAGATATGTATTTGTCAGGTTTCAATAAATGGTCTTTAAAAGGAAAACGAAAGCATAAATTAATAGTATGTAAATTATCAGTTAAGGTATAAATCAATAATATTGCAATTATATAGTTCTCCTATATATTATACAAAAACATTTTATTTTTAATTTCTGCTATGAAATTGCATTACTTTCACAAAATTAACATAATGGTATAAGATAATTATAACTGTGGTTAAAAAAAGGAAATATGAAAAAGTACTTAGCTAGAACTTAAAGTGCACTTATACAAGTATGATTGCCAAGTGTTTCCGCTTAATATTTCTAATAAATTGGTCAATTTATACATGTAGTACTACATGTTAATGTATGGTGTTAACACTTGTTAGTATAGCATTGTTTTCCGTTTTGAATATTCTTTCGACATTTACACTTTTACAATGTTTTAAATATTGTTTAAACACAGATTATAAAACGCCTATATTGATGGTGATATTTTACTTTACGAAAATTGTCTTTTATATAAAGTAGACATTTGGTGTTCAGGGAACATTGAATCGCAATTGTTTATCTGGTTTGATGATAAGAAAAAAGTAAAAACACAAAAATCAAACGAATGGATAACAACTGTCATATTCCTGACTTGGTACAGGCATTCTCTAATGTAGAAAATGGTGGATTGAACCTGGTTGTATAGCTAGCTAAACCTCTCACTTGTATGACAGTCGCATCAAATTCCATTACATTGTCAACGATGCATGAACAAAACAAACATACTCAAAGAGTAAAAATGTCAAAAATAGGGGTACAGCAGTCAATATTGTGTTATCATCTTAATATCACTATAAAAACAACAAATGTAACGAAGAAGCACAAAAAGGCATACATCAAATTTAACATACTCATTTTGTTTTTATTATACGACTTAATTTATCTATGTAAAGTCTACCCGTAAAGGATAGAAGGTTTTCAGAAAACCGAGGCTTGACATTTCTGGTTTCCCTACACTTAGTAAAGAATTTAAAAGAATCTTACAATTTTAGTGGCAATCTGCAGTCGTTTTTTTTTTCTTTCCAAATTTCTGTGATATACAGGTTTACAAAAAGAGTACGAATAAAAGTGGCATTGATTTCAAGTAATTGTTGGCTTTTTTGCGGTTCTTGGAGGACAATAAATTTGCCTTACGGTGTTGTCATTTTAATCTTCATACTTCTTTATTAAAAAGACTTATGTAGCCCACTTGATGCGTTTAATGCTGTGTATGTCTCCTTCTCTTTTTTGTCGTTTTTTAACGCATAGGTTATAATAAGATAGCCTTTAAGGACTTCATACTTATGACACGTCTAGTCAGAATGGAAACGTCATATTTCATGCTTCGTATAGAGAGAATTGAACAATTTCTGCAAGAAAAAGAATCATTTCAGCCACCCTCTAGATGATTCTTATGTGTATATATATTCGTGTTTTGAATACAACCAAAAGGTTCACTTGGGTAAACGAAAATAGTCACTGCTAGACCTTTCCCATCTAGCGTCCAGTACAACCCCATGATTTGTCACTATTAAGTTGCTTAGGCTGAACAATTCTCTAAAACTGTAACCAAATATTTAACGGGCTACTCAATTTGTACAAATTTAGGCATTGTATGCTTTAAAGCGACCAATAACAGAATGTCTATATGCTGGAACATTAATAGTTCTACCGAATGAAGAGTCGTGAAGTGTGCTGGTCTTTTTAGTTTACGCATAAATACAGTTCCTATAATAAATTCACTTATTTTCTAAGAAAATATAAGCTTTTAGAAAAGTGATTTAAATAAATCCAAATGAAAGATATGAGCCACTTCGTTGTGTATAAACAATTTTTCAGAAATGAAAAATCTAAATACAAAAAAGTCATTTTAAATATCAATTCCACCCTTTTTACAAAAGTTTGTCGCATTTCTGAAGGGTAAAGGGTATCATATTTCACTGATTATGATCAAAACAGAAATATGTGCATTCTGATTCAATCTGTAATATTTCGAATTCCTTCTTTTAAAAGTATTTGACGATCTCGGTCACATACTAATAAATTGTACTTAACGTATACCTTCACCTCAAATAATGATATGTGAGACGATATGTTTTAAAATAAACAAACGAAATCTGTTAAGTTAGTCAGTATATATAGAATGTAAACAGTACCCCTTTCTCTCCAAATTACATTACTTGAGTGTGAGAAGTACAAAATGTAGTTCAACAACATCTTCGGCTTCTTATCACTTAACCCTGTATGTTCATAGCCTTACTTGTCTTATACATGTTATATTTGTTTGCTATGTGGCGTTTTAACTGTGAAGACAAATTTGCAAGATCGATCGCGACAAGCAGGATTTTCTAACAAGTTTTGGCTTGCAAAATAATGTAACATATGTTTTATAATTGAACAACTAATCAATATTTATCGTATTCTTCATAGTTTATCAGTAAAAAGAACAATATAATTTTAAGCGAGCGTTTGACGACCAGCGTAGTGAAGCGAACAGTGTCATCACTATGGAGACGCAACGTTGCTTATTAATATGCATGCATGAGCATCACTAGAGTTATTTCCCCCTGAAAAAAAATACCTTTAGTTAACATATCCACGAATTGAAAAGTGGAGAAGAAATGTAAAATGAGTTTGGTATAATTTGTAGTTTAAACTTCCCAAAAAGTAATAGGAACATACATGTATACTTCAGAATATATAGATTAATTTAGAAATTACTTATATTTGTACTTATACTTTTAAGATCCTGCATGCTACCATACTTAGATTTTAGCATAGCACAGAATCGTGAATTTCTCACACTACTTACATGTATAAGTGGAGTTGTACTGGATGATATTTTAGTAAAAGAACATATGGTCTATCTACTATTCGAAATCGCTTTCAATAATTTGGAGGACTTTATATGCTGGGTTCTTTTTGTTAAGTCTTTAAATGATTTGTTTCTGATGAACCCGCTCATTTCCCGCTGATTTACAGTTTTATTTTTAGTTATATTTCTTCATTTTGGAAAAGAAGGAGATTAGCACCTAAATTCATGTTTAACCTCAATCATTTCCTACTGTAAGCCAAAATATTGTACACTCGAGTTATGACAAGTTTTATGGCAGTCATCAACTTGAAGTTTTGTGATGTATTATTCCATCAGAGTAAAAATGTACTGTAACTTTATGACAACAAAAAATACAGCAAGTGTCACGTGTACATACATGCAGATCTAGACTTATAAAAATACAAGATGCAGTATGATTTCCAGTGAATAACTCTACCAAATGACAAAAATAGGTCACCATATAGCCTTCAACAATGAACAAAGCTCATACTGCATAGTCAGCTATAAAGGCTCCGAAATGAGAAATGTAAAACAATTCAAACGAGAAACTAACGGCCTGATTAATGTACAAAATGATGAACAAAAACCACTATGTAATTATGTAACACTTGACTTGGTACAGGCACATACCGAATGTGGCAAAGTTAAACTTGTTTGCTGGTTCCTTACCCTTCCCCTAACCTGGGTCAGTGGTGTGACGGAACAATAAAGCAGAAACTATGAGAAATGATAAACGAAATTCAAACATAAAAAACAACGGAATACAACGAAATACAAACATGAATCACAACGAAAAATTACAGACTTCATACATTGTACTTATGACAGGCACATATAGACTTAGTCTTAAATACTTTCCATATTCATAAATTATATAGATTCTCGTAAAATTCCGGTGATCGCAATACATGTACGTAAGTGCAAATGGGAAAACCAACATGGCAGAGAGATTAAACAAAATTTAATGTAAACATCGCTCCGTCATCGCAATAACTTTATATTATTGTACGTGTTATACATGTGCTTACATTTGTACCTGATTATCCATGCTTGTTTATTGATTGTTTACAATAGTGACAAACGGTACACTTCAGCTTCAAACACAAACATTTATTAGCTGCCATATTTCCAAAACACTGATTAAAAAATGATAAATTTAAGCACAGAAGACTAAGACAACTATAGATTGGGTTCCAGACTAGGAACAAATGGTCGTGTTTTAAAAATAATTAATCTTTAGAACCCTCCATGTCCCGCTTTTAAACTCTTGATATGTATTAATGTGGCCCTACATTTCAATGTTTAATGTTATTTAGTTAACAAGAGTGCACACACTGAAATGTCTCGCCTGTTTTAAAATTATTAAATTCATGTTGAAAGTCTGCATACAATTTTATGTCTGTACATAATTTTATGAAAGTTTTACTGCAAGTATCACATAAACTTAACATAATCAATGTTGTATGAAAATGAGATCACGGTCAGATGAACAATGTTAGACACCTTACAATGATTACACTTATCATATCTCTAAAAGTAACCTGAGAAACAGATCAAACCATAAAATCATAACATTGATCAATGAATCATTTAAATAATGTCAATGTCTGTAAAAGAGTAGCGAAAGATATCAGAGAGACATCCTATCTCGATAGATCACAAACAAACCGACAACGCCATGGCCACAAAAGAAAAAGACAAACTGACAAACAATAGTACACAAAACACAAACAACTTGGGGTGATCTCAGGTGCTCCAAAAGGGTAAGCAGATCCTGCTCCACATGAGGCAATAATTCACAATAAGTGACTATTTCACGTAATCCAAAAAAAAATTTAAAAAAATTCAAGCAGTCACTAAACCATGCAAATGAGATCAAGGCAAGGACAATGGTTTAATGGAAACTGTTCACACACCAGGTATGAAGTGTTCAGGTCTATTACCTTCTGAAATATAATGATTTATACATGTCAAGTAGTTTAAGCCGCTTGATTGTACTTCCTTTGTTTCGCATTCTGCGACTTTCATGACAGGCTACAGCTAGACATACAGTTTAACTTGTATTAAATATACCGAAATCTTATCGCAGAGGTCTTACTGGAAGAAATAAACATTTTTTTAATATGCATTGCTCACATTGCTACATGTAACATATGAGACTGATCATTTGAATTTGATAAAAAAAAAAAATATGATAAATTAATCTGAAATCATAATGTATACTTACATGTATTGACTGGGTATGAGTGGAATAGTAAGTTTATTGTCTCGAGGAGCAACTATTGTCCTGAGGCGTAGCCGAGGGCAATAATTGTATCCGAGGGACAATAAACTTACTATTCCACGAATATCCAGTCAGTAAGTGTTTTATTATATCGAAAAAGACAACAGATAATAAATGGCGGTGATTAATCAAGTATCGTAATATTAAAAAGAAACCAAATCATAACGTTTACTTCATAGATATGTTCAAATGCTAAGGCTACGTCTTGCTGTCGACCCTATACTAGATACAATTGGTAAAACACGACGTCGTTATACTCCCGCGTTATTTTCAAAATCCTCCAATCGTGTAGCTGCATTTAAAAATATAATGACGCTACCGGTCAAATAGTTTCACCCAGGTCCAATAGTTAGGAAATTTTTGACCGGTCCAATAGTTCAAAGCTTGAAATTTGCAAAATAGTGAAAATATTGTGTACTTATTTTATATAGAAAATGATATCTGAGGTATAATAATACAACTTTATTATATATAGTGATGGAAGGGAAATATCTATAATTGTACTCTCAAGTGTTACTAAAGTGAAATGATAAGTACATTACTCTCAAGTGTTACTAAAGTGAAATGATAAGTACATTGTACTTATCATTTCACTTTAGTTACACTTGAGAGTACAATAGCTATTTATGTATTTTATAATTTGTACTTTCACTTTTTTTTCATTTTCCTGTAACATGACGTGTATTTATTAATACTAGTCTTATTCTATATCTGAATATCGATCACATGACTGTGAAAATTTTCAACCTGTCATCTAAACCACAATCTAAAAAACAAGATACATATACACGAGTTCAAATTTCAAGCTGTTATGGTTATTTCAAATGATTAACTAAGTGTTGTGTGTTTCTGTAGATTATATTCATATTACTGTAACATGTAGATATTTTTAGAAAAGGTTTTTCTCAAAATTCGTTTTGTATATATGTTTTTCTTTATGTTTATAAGAAGAATATTGATGAGAAGATACATTCACAACGTCGTGCTATTCTCAAACTACTTATGACGTTTTCACATAACAGTGTACATTCATTATTTGAAATTTTGACCTGGGAAATCATGGTTTATTCAGCTGCAATTGGGTTTGAACCAACTTTCTCTTTATCTATATCAATATATATTACATTCAATAATGTACCTTTTGTCGTTTTGTTATTTCATTTTGCGAATTGTGCCGATCAATCAGGTAAAGCCATTTCCAATTATTTTTACGGTTTGTTCTAAATCTGTTCTATTCAAACACTGATGAGGGTAGAGTTGTGCGCTAATGAATATTTTTTAACATAGCAACATTATGTGTATGCCAATCCAAAGTCAATTATATACCTTGAAATTCAATGGTTGTTGTTGGTTTTGTTTTTTCTTTAAATCGTTTTATCCAGTAATAGGTACATGTGTACTTGAAAAAACAGGAACGTTGTGTAACTGTAATCCATAGGAACGAAAGAGTGATTGGTTCAACTATACTGATGTTTTATTTTCTTTTGTCTTGATAATCAAACTATTTTTACAATGTTAACGACTTTTTAGTTTTATTAGTTATTCGACTGCTTTTACTGATCTTAATGACCTTTTATAGCTGACCATGCGATATGGACTTTGCTCATTGTTGAAGGCCATACGTTAACCTATAGCTGTTAATTTCTGTGTTGTTTAGTCTCTTGTGGAGAGTTTACCATTGGCAATCATATATATACCACATCATCTTTTCTATATTAATCAACATAAAAGGTTTCATTTATCACAACCTATATTTTAAACCAATCAGACAGTGACTATTAAAATCGATTAATTGTTGGATTTTTAACGACACTTTTAAGTGTCAACTTTTGGGCTATTTCGATCAGTTTTTATGGGTGGAGGAAGCCGGAGTGCCCGGCGAAAATCACCGACCTTCGATTGGAAAACTGACAATCTTAGTCAATTAAGATGAGTGCACACGCACGAGCGGGATTCGAACCTCAGTGTTGACTGGCAAGTGATAACAGAAGTATAACTACATGTACTCAGAAGCTAATTTTGCCATGATAGCATGTATACATTGTATATGCCTTTGCAATAAAGATTCGTTCATCCATTCATTGAAGATACAGTGATACATTTAACGTACTTAGGGAATGGTTATAGTCATAAGTGCTAGAATGTGGTCCTAAAACTTATCACGACTTGTGGTGTTACATGTAGCTTAGATTACGTAACTTTTTACAATGATGTTCTTTTAACCTTAATACAATAATTTTATTGCTCCTTTTAACTGACTAAAATTATCTGATACACAACTTTCAATATACTTATAAATTTTCCCGAATGCAATGGTTAACTCCTTTGACTATCTATGAGTGTATTGATACGTGACAATACATCTGACAAATTTATTCTAGTATTTTAGCTATGGTGTTGTCAGGGTTTTTTTAACTTTTGAGTTTGAGTGTCCCTTTGGTTACTTTCCCCCCTCTTTTAACAATGTTTAATGTACACACACACACTCTCAAAATGGTGCTTAATCGATTTTCATCATATTGAATTGTAAATATAAGTTACGAGATGCGATGTGCTGTTTTTTTTTTTGTTTTTTTGTTTTTGTATTTTTGTTAAATTTGATGTTGATGACAGATTTGTATACATAGATATATTTTTTTCATGTTATCAAATCTAATACTTAAAAGTGTGTGTGCAAGTTTTTAACATCTCTGTTACCTTTGTACTTGTACGTTTTAAACCTCTTTATACCATTTGTACTTGCATGTTTTAAACATCGCAGTAACCTTTGTACCTGCATGTTTTAAAACCTTTGTACAATGTACTAGCATGCTTTAAATCTCTCTCTCACCTTTGCACTTGCATATTTTAAACCATTCTACCCGCATGTTTTAAACCTCGCTGTTACCTTTGTATGTTTAAAACCTCCTTGTAACATTTGTACGTGCATGCTTGAAACCTCTCTCTAACCTTTGCACTCGCAAGTTATAAACCTCTCTGCAACCTTTGTACTTGCATGCTTCAAACCTTTCTCTACCCTTTGCACTTGCATGTTTTAAACCTCTCTGTAAACTTTGCATTTGCATGTTTTAAACCTCTCTGTAACATTTTTACTCCCATGTTTTAAATCTTTCTGAAACCTTTGTACTTGCATGTTTTAAACTTCATTACTTATATGCATGTTTTAAACCTTTCTGTAGCCTTTGTAATTGTATGTTTTAAACCTCTCTGTAAACTTTGTTCTTGCATGTTTTAAACCTCTCTTTAACCTTTGAACTTGTATTTTTCAAACCTCTCTGTAACCTTTGTACTTGCATGTTTTTATGAGAATAAACTATCTAAATGTCTCTATAGATTAGGAACTATTTATAGATGGGCATATTGTAAAGCCACCGGTTTATTGCTGAAAAATGTATGTTGCCCTCTAAAGATGTCGTATTTCATGTCCCCTATTATTGTCACAATTTGTAAATATGTTCGGTTAAAACGTCTATGTAACACATGTCAGTTGTGTAAGACTCCGACCTTAGTGACAAACGGTACACTTCAGCTTCAAACACAAACATTTATTAGCTGCCATATTTCCAAAACACTGATTAAAAAATGATAAATTTATGCACAGAAGACTAAGACAACTATAGATTGGGTTCCAGACTAGGAACAAATGGTCGTGTTTTAAAAATAATTAATCTTTAGAACCCTCCATGTCCCGCTTTTAAACTCTTGATATGTATTAATGTGGCCCTACATTTCAATGTTTAATGTTATTTAGTTAACAAGAGTGCACACACTGAAATGTCTCGCCTGTTTTAAAATTATTAAATTCATGTTGAAAGTCTGCATACAATTTTATGTCTGTACATAATTTTATGAAAGTTTTACTGCAAGTATCACATAAACTTAACATAATCAATGTTGTATGAAAATGAGATCACGGTCAGATGAACAATGTTAGACACCTTACAATGATTACACTTATCATATCTCTAAAAGTACCTGAGAAACAGATCAAACCATAAAATCATAACATTGATCAATGAATCATTTAAATAATGTCAATGTCTGTAAAAGAGTAGCGAAAGATATCAGAGAGACATCCTATCTCGATAGATCACAAACAAACCGACAACGCCATGGCCACAAAAGAAAAAGACAAACTGACAAACAATAGTACACAAAACACAAAAAACTTGGAGTGATCTCAGGTGCTCCAAAAGGGTAAGCAGATCCTGCTCCACATGAAGCAATAATTCACAATAAGTGAGTATTTCACGTAATCCAAAAAAAAAATTAAAAAAATTCAAGCAGTCACTGAACCATGCAAATGAGATCAAGGCAAGGACAATGGTTTAATGGACATTGTTCACACACCAGGTATGAAGTGTTCAGGTCTATTACCTTCTGAAATATAATGATTTATACATGTCAAGTAGTTTAAGCCACTTGATTGTACTTCCTTTGTTTCGCATTCTGCGACTTTCATGACAGGCTACAGCTAGACATACAGTTTAACTTGTATTAAATATACCGAAATCTTATCGCAGAGGTCTTACTGGAAGAAATAAACATTTTTTTAATATGCATTGCTCACATTGCTACATGTAACATATGAGACTGATCATTTGAATTTGATAAAAAAAAAAATATGATAAATTAATCTGAAATCATAATGTATACTTACATGTATTGACTGGGTATGAGTGGAATAGTAAGTTTATTGTCTCGAGGAGCAACTATTGTCCTGAGGCGTAGCCGAGGGCAATAATTGTATCCGAGGGACAATAAACTTACTATTCCACGAATATCCAGTCAGTAAGTGTTTTATTATATCGAAAAAGACAACAGATAATAAATGGCGGTGATCAATCAAGTATCGTAATATTAAAAAGAAACCAAATCATAACGTTTACTTCATAGATATGTTCAAATGCTAAGGCTACGTCTTGCTGTCGACCCTATACTAGATACAATTGGTAAACACGACGTCGTTACTCCTGCGTTATTTTCAAAATCCTCCAATCGTGTAGCTGCATTTAAAAATATAATGACGCTACCGGTCAAATAGTTTCACCCAGGTCCAATAGTTAGGAAATTTTTGACCGGTCCAATAGTTCAAAGCTTGTAATTTGCAAAATAGTGAAAATATTGTGTACTTATTTTATATAGAAAATGATATCTGAGGTATAATAATACAACTTTATTATATATAGTGATGGAAGGGAAATATCTATAATTGTACTCTCAAGTGTTACTAAAGTGAAATGATAAGTACATTGTACTTATCATTTCACTTTAGTTACACTTGAGAGTACAATAGCTATTTATGTATTTCATAATTTGTACTTTCACTTTTTTTTCATTTTCCTGTAACATGACGTGTATTTATTAATACTGGTCTTATTCTATATCTGAATATCGATCACATGACTGTGAAAATTTTCAACCTGTCATCTAAACCACAATCTAAAAAACAAGATACATATAAACGAGTTCAAATGTTCAAGCTGTTATGGTTATTTCAAATGATTAACTAAGTGTTGTGTGTTTCTGTAGATTATATTCATATTACTGTAACATGTAGATATTTTTAGAAAAGGTTTTTCTCAAAATTCGTTTTGTATATATGTTTTTCTTAATGTTTATAAGAAGAATATTGATGAGAAGATACATTCACAACGTCGTGCTATTCTCAAACTACTTATGACGTTTTCACATAACAGTGTACATTCATTATTTGAAATTTTGACCTGGGAAATCATGGTTTATTCAGCTGCAATTGGGTTTGAACCAACTTTCTCTTTATCTATATCAATATATATTACATTCAATAATGTACCTTTTGTCGTTTTGTTATTTCATTTTGCGAATTGTGCCGATCAATCAGGTAAAGCCATTTCCAATTATTTTGACGGTTTGTTCTAAATCTGTTCTATTCAAACACTGATGAGGGTATAGTTGTGCGCTAATGAATATTTTTTAACATAGCAACATTATGTGTATGCCAATCCAAAGTCAATACCTTGAAATTCAATGGTTGTTGTTGGTTTTGTTTTTTCTTTAAATTGTTTTATCCAGTAATAGGTACATGTGTACTTGAAAAAACAGGAACGTTGTGTAACTGTAATCCATAGGAACGAAAGAGTGATTGGTTCAACTATACTGATGTTTTATTTTATTTTGTCTTGATAGTTCAAACTATTTTTACAATGTTAACGACTTTTTAGTTTTATTAGTTATTCGACTGCTTTTACTGATCTTAATGACCTTTTATAGCTGACCATGCGATATGGACTTTGCTTATTGTTGAAGGCCATACGTTAACCTATAGCTGTTAATTTCTGTGTTATTTAGTCTCTTGTGGAGAGTTTACCATTGACAATCATATATATACCACATCATCTTTTCTATATTAATCAACATAAAAGGTTTCATTTATCACAACCTATATTTTAAACCAATCAGACAGTGACTATTAAAATCGATTAATTGTTGGATTTTTAACGACACTTTTAAGTGTCAACTTTTGGGCTATTTCGATAAGTTTTTATGGGTGGAGGAAGCCAGAGTGCCCGACGAAAATCACCGACCTTCGATTGGAAAACTGACAATCTTAGTCAATTAAGATGAGTGCACACGCACAAGCAGGATTCGAACCTCAGTGTTGACTGGCAAGTGATAACAGAAGTATAACTACACGTACTTAGAAGATAATTTTGCCATGATAGCATGTACATGTATATATGCTTTTGCAATAAAGATTCATTCATCCATTCATTGAAGATATAGTGATACATTTAACGTACTTAGAGAATGGTTATAGTCATAAGTGCTAGAATGTGGTCCTTAAACTTATCACGACTTGTGGTGTTACATGTAGCTTAGATTACGTAACTTTTTACAATGATGTTCTTTTAACCTTAATACAATAATTTTATTGCTCCTTTTAACTGACTAAAATTATCTGATACACAACTTTCAATATACTTATAAATTTTCCCGAATGCAATGGTTAACTCCTTTGACTATCTATGAGTGTATTGATACGTGACAATACATCTGACAAATTTATTCTAGTATTTTAGCTATGGTGTTGTCAGGGTTTTTTTAACTTTTGAGTTTGAGTGTCCCTTTGGTTACTTTCCCCCCTCTTTTAACAATGTTTAATGTACACACACACACTCTCAAAATGGTGCTTAATCGATTTTCATCATATTGAATTGTAAATATAAGTTACGAGATGCGATGTGCTGTTTTTTTTTTTTTTTTTTTTTTTGTATTTTTGTTAAATTTGATGTTGATGACAGATTTGTATACGTAGATATATTTTTTTCATGTTATCAAATCTAATACTTAAAAGTGTGTGTGCAAGTTTTTAACATCTCTGTTACCTTTGTACTTGTACGTTTTAAACCTCTTTATACCATTTGTACTTGCATGTTTTAAACATCGCAGTAACCTTTGTACCTGCATGTTTTAAAACCTTTGTACAATGTACTAGCATGCTTTAAATCTCTCTCTCACCTTTGCACTTGCATATTTTAAACCATTCTACCCGCATGTTTTAAACCTCGCTGTTACCTTTGTACAACGTACTTGCATTTTTTAAACCTCTCTGTTACTTTTGTACTTTCATGTTTTAAACCTCTCGGTACTCTTTGTACGTGTATGCTTTAAACCTCTCTGTAACCTATTCACTTGTAAGTTTTTAATCTCTCTATAACCTTTGTACTGGCATGTTTAAAACCTCCTTGTAACATTTGTACGTGCATGCTTGAAACCTCTCTCTAACCTTTGCACTCGCAAGTTATAAACCTCTCTGCAACCTTTGTACTTGCATGCTTCAAACCTTTCTCTACCCTTTGCACTTGCATGTTTTAAACCTCTCTGTAAACTTTGCATTTGCATGTTTTAAACCTCTCTGTAACATTTTTACTCCCATGTTTTAAATCTTTCTGAAACCTTTGTACTTGCATGTTTTAAACTTCATTACTTATATGCATGTTTTAAACCTTTCTGTAGCCTTTGTAATTGTATGTTTTAAACCTCTCTGTAAACTTTGTTCTTGCATGTTTAAACCTCTCTTTAACCTTTGAACTTGTATTTTTCAAACCTCTCTGTAACCTTTGTACTTGCATGTTTTTATGAGAATAAACTATCTAAATGTCTCTATAGATTAGGAACTATTTATAGATGGGCATATTGTAAAGCCACCGGTTTATTGCTGAAAAATGTATGTTGCCCTCTAAAGATGTCGTATTTCATGTCTCCTGTTATTGTCACAATTTGTAAATATGTTCGGTTAAAACGTCTATGTAACACATGTCAGTTGTGTAAGACTCCGATCTTAATTAACTTGGATAGACTGTCATTTTCCTGTCGGTGTTTCTCTCCAGTCTCTTCCATAAAAAAAAAGGCTATCACCACCATATTTGTAGCTGATACTCCATGTATACATTGTACATAATAGTATGTAGATCAGATCAAATCACACATTATATTTTTTGGAATGCTTGTTATTTGACGTTAGTCCAGTGGCAAATGTGTCATGACTATACGAAACGTACATGTAAGCTAGTAAGGGAGCTACGACTAAATTTCATTGTGGAAAGGGAGGAGGGGGGGGGGGCTTTTATGAAAAAAATATATCAGTCCTTCCTTGTTTTTATTTTTCTCTCTATTCGGTCGTGCATTTTTTTTTTTTATTAGTTTATCCTGACTTTTTTACATAAATTGTCATCCCGTTTGTTTGTTTGTCCGTCCGTCGTCAACATGTCGGACATTAACCTAAAAAATACCAATTTGCATAAAACTTTAGTGAATTATTTATATCTCTTGACGTGAGTTCCCTTTCGATTTTTATATATTAGATTTTACGTTTCCGAGTTGTGGGGTTTTATTCATTAAAAAAAGAGGATTTTCCAGTTTTCGGGAAAAAAAATAAAAAATGCCTTCAGAAGGTCTAATGAGACTTGATTAATAGTTCATACATATTGATGTAACCTCCCTTTCGATTTTTGTCAATATCATATTTTACGTTTTCGAGTTATTGTGTTCGTTAAAAAAAGGGGGGATTTTAAAGTTTTCGGAAAAAAACTCAAAAATGCTTTCAGCATTTCTCATGAAACTTCAGTGCATTGTTTATATCTATTGACGTAAGCCGTCTGGAAACAAGTTTGTTTCGATGCATGATTGGCATTTACATGCGGGAATTTTTCGCTACATTGAAGACCTGTTGGTGACCTTCTGCTGTTGTTTTTTCTATGGTCGGGTTGTTGTCTCTTTAACACATTCCCCATTTCCATTCTCAATTTTACATGTATCAGTTAGATTGCTTAAGATAATAGGACTATTAAAAGGCAATCCCAGGATATTCATGAATCCTTTATAACCGCACATGAATATTCAAAAAGTATGCAAATTCATTTAAGATTTTCGGAAATAAAGATCTGTCAGTGAATATATTATAAAACGAAGAACCAATAGTAATATATAAGATGCACATAATTACCGCAAAACACTATTGAATAATTTTATTTTTAATTGACTATTCTTAAAAACGTATTCTGCGAATTTTATTTTTTAAATTATATTTTATTGCCACTAAATTCCTACCGAATTCCTTTTTTTGTAATACACCTCATCAAACGTAACTATATGATTTATCATAAACATGAGCCTCGGTGGCCAAGTGGTTTAATTAGTTCTACTCTGTAATCCCTATCATGTCTACACTGAGGTTGTGAGTTCGAAAACTGCTCGTGCCGGTGCACTCGACGACTAGGATTGTCAGTTTTCCTATCAAAGGGAGCTGATTTTCTCTTGGCACTCCGACTCCCGCCACCAATAAAAACTGGCGGCTACGAAATAGCCCCAAAATGGTGATTAAAAGTGGCGTTAAAACACAAACAATCAAAAGATCAATCATAAAGTTAACATGATTTTGCTATGGCGTTTTCAGATTATTCTTAAACTAATAAGAGAGATAGATACCAGAGGGACAGTCAAACTGTTAAATCGAAAATGAACTGTCAACGCTATGACTAAAAAAGGAAACGACAAACAGAAAAATAATTGTACACACGAAACAGCATAGAAAACTAAAGAAAATGCACGAACCCCACCAAAAACTTGGGATGATCTCAGGTGCTTCGGAAGGGTAAGCATATCCTACTCCATATGTGACATCCGTCGTGTTGCTCATGTAATTACAAACCCGTTAAAACTATAAGTTGTGGGAGTCCCTTTGGTATCTTCCGCTAAAATCAAAGTTGATGAACTTTTTATGTAATATTCACATGAACTTTAGACTTTCCTACCGCAGATTTCTGGATATTTAATTTGCGGTTCACATGGGAAAGTAAAATGTTTCATTTAAACTTTTCGATACTGATCGAACTCGTGAATCATATCTACACGTTATCTTGATGACTAAGATAATTGCCGCTGGACATTAAGTAGCCGATAGTCAATGAATTTATCTATAATTTCACAAAGACTTTTATACACTTGCATTTAATATTTAATCCGTTCTTTTGTCCGATGTTTTTGGTTTAATTGGATGTTTGTCTACTTTTTAAACGTTGGATACCAAGATTATAATAAGATTGGTCACTTGTACCATGTCTATGTTCTTTTCAGGTATGAGCGAAATCCATTGTTACGAATCATTGTAGTATCAGTCATCATAATTTTTGTTTAGCCATCATGATATCAACTCTCAAAAGGATTTGTATAGTGTCACTATACAAATCCTTGACTCTCGTTTTTCAATTTAAATAGTAATAATAAACTTCCCTAAAGCTCGTTTATTATTATATTGAAATGAAATAACTCGAGTTTATAAAGCAGTATCCAATTTCTCGTTATGAAATCTAAAAATATATGTAACAATCATTGAAGCGTGTCAGCCACAAATTTCATGTATTTAAGAATTGAATGCTCTTTTTTTTTGTAAATTTATTGGGGTGTAAAAGCGTTGACCGGAGTACATTTGCGCTTCATACTAAAAATGTGTGCACGGTCAACGCCTTTACAACCCTATAAAGTTACAAAAAAAAGCATTCAATACTTACAATGTATAATTACATTTTTACCTATAGGATCATAAAAACACGCCTTTTATCAAGTTTTTATTTCATTTACCTGTGCACTTTATTGTGGGACCTCGTGTCATCATGAATAAAAAGTTGCATTGTGTAATGCAATTGATTAACGAATATCACGAGATTGCTAGTTAGCCAATCAGAATAACGTATTATAATGAAACATACATCTATTGTAATTATTCGCTTTTGACATTCCTTTAAAAAATGTTTGCCACAGTCTTGTCAACTGTTTGAAAACTAGTCAATATACGAAGCAATGCATTTCGTTGCTTCTTCGCTAAGCATTTTGGAGTAGGTGCTAGGATTTCGGACTATCAATATTTTATCACAGAAAATTACTTGAAATATTGCAAAAGATATTTGCACAAACTTTTAAGTTAACAAACATTTATTTTCAAAGTACAAGTTTTGCAAATGGTCTTAGTTTGATACGAATTCGAAGATTTTTGTGGTAGTCATGTTTTCGTGACGTCTCAATTATATGGATGTATTGCTTCAATCGTATTCATTGCCATGGGCCCACGTTTCATTTTTTAATGCTTTAATCGCGTAATAACCAAATATACGTGTATGGATATACCATGTTTCCGATCTTATAACAGAACAGCCGAAGGCATCACGGAAATAGGAAGTTGAAATGATGACAAATACATGTAATACATGTGTTATGATACTTTTTATCATACATGTAGGTGACAAAATATGTCTTCACGAATTCAGAAAATTCAGTCATTTAGTTATAGGAAATTACATTCAGTTAAAGGGAAATTTCTACATTACGATAAAAGAAACAAAAGTTGTTGGGTTAGTACTAAATTAGTATACTATTGTCATAATCAATGTAGTTTTTTGCTGCAAAAAAAAAAAACAGGAATTGAACTTCAACGTGGAAAATATATTTATAAAGTTAAAAAAAAAATATCTAAAGGGGAAAGTGAAATCATTATAATTAATCTTTTAAAAGGTTCAACCATTCAAATAAATTAGTTTAACAGACAGTCAAATTAGTTTTTTGTTGTTGCAAATAACAGGGAATGTTCGTAAACGTGGAAAATCATTAATTATATATTTATAAAGTTTAAAAAAATATCTGAAGGGGAAGGGAATGTACTCAATAGACATTATAATTAATCTTTGAAAGGTTCATACATTCAAAAAAATAAGTTTTACAGACAATAAATTGGGAATGCTTATACTTAATGAAATAAATAGATTCATATTAAGTAAATGGGCAAATAATATAATTATGAATTAAAAAATACATGTATAATAACTGAAACATAAAATTAAATAAAACTGCTAAGTTGGTAAACATTTTTTTCATTACAGAAATGAAGACCGAATTAAAATAGTAAGTTACTAAACCGTTTATAGTAATTTGAATTATAGATATAGGAAGATGTGGTATGTGCAAATGAGTCAAATCTCCATCCAAGTAACAATTTAAAAAGTAAACCATTATAGATCAACGTACGGCTTTCAACATGGAGCATTTGACTCACACCTAACAGCAAGCTATAAAAGGCTTTAAAATTATTTATGAATTTATAGCAGATCTATTTCATTTTCAAAATATTGTATAATAAAATGGAGGATGTGGTATGATTGCCAATGAGACAACTCTCCACAAGAGACCAAATGACACAGAAATTAACAATTATAGGTTACTGCACGGCCTTCAACAATGAGCAAAGCATATACCGCATAGTCAGCTGTTTGAAGCGGCTGATCCAGGATTTTTAAATGGGGATCGGAGGGCTCAAACAAAAATAAAAAAAGGTAAGGGGGAGTCCATTAATCACGAAATTGTCCCCAAATAATCCAAAATTTCAGCAATAAGCTCCCTCCTTGAATCTGCATCGTCTTTGAATTTATTGATACAAGTGGATCCATCGCTTTTAAAATTTAAATGTTAAATAAGATTACGAGATATTTTCTTTTAAAATATTATAATTTTCAATTTGAATGTATTACATTTTCAAGAGTGATCTTTTAATTTTAGCAGCATAGTGATTTGTGCATGTTTAGTGACATTGTTTGACGGCAACTATTCCTACCCGTCATACCAATCGTCCATTCCAAACGGAGATAAAGTACCTCACCCCTGCCACCAAAACAAACTTTGGAATGGTATCGGACACGAATTACCTGGAGGCGGAGGAGCTCTGAATCCATTCGGAATTGATCTGTATCAAAACAAAGTAAACACTGGAAAGGTAAAAAAAAATTAAATTAGAGCTTATTTCTCAATGCTTGTAGAGTAAAGCTTTGGTCGGCTTGCTTGCTCTGTTTGTATAAATGTTTACTTTAGCTTGGTAATTAAGATTTCCATCTTCAAACAATATATATGGGCATAGTTAAATCGTATATATCATATTTGAATTTGACTGGACGTTATCCCAATTACAACTGTACAATATACAAACAAAGCAAGCAAGCTAACCAAAGTATTGCTCTACATGCATTAGGAAATTAGCTCTAACAATACATACACATTTCTTTTATGTCTATTTTGTATGGAGGATAGTTATTTATTCATTTATTTTTCATGTAATGTATCTTAAAATTACCATAATAATTCTAATAGGTACTATTCGAAAACGGGCTAACGGGCTCTCTAATTCGATTAAATATAGTATATTCGTATTCGTATATTCGTATATTCATATTCGTATCTGTATATTCGTATTCGTAAATTCGTATTCGTATATTCGTATTCGTAAGTCGTATATTCGTATTGGTATATTCGTATTCGTATATTCGTATTCGTATATTCGTATTCTTATATTCGTATTCGTAAAACTATATTCGTTTTCGCATGTCCTTTTTCGTATATTGGTATTAGTATATTCGTTTTCGTATATTCTTATTAGTATTCGTATAATCTTATTTGCATTCGTATATTCGTTATCATTCAGCAGCAAAATTAGTGTATACAGATCAAAACCGTAAAGATATCTTCAAATGAATCTGTATTCTTATATATGACATTGTTTCTATCACATTTGGGGAATTATATATATGTCAAGCGCCAACATAACATTTTGTAAAATCTGTAATATATGACAGATGAAACTTTCCATAATAAAACTTAAAAAGTGTCATTATCTCAATTTCCAAATGCAGTAATAGTTTCAGAAGATGTTTTCTAGTTATGAATTTCGAATACAATCTTATCTGTGTCTATTTTTCTGTCATTAAATTGGTTCATTACCACTGGTTTTATTTGGCAATATGAATTTTTGTACTATTTTTTCTCATTTTTCTGGTTTAATCGTCAAAACGTAATCGTTTTGCTGATAAATGATTACGTTTGTTAGTGAATTTATTGCAGTCCTGTTATTCTGATAATTTTAGATTTGGACTAAATCTTTATGTGAAGCTGATTCGGATGGGGATGGTCGCACCAATGGACAAGAACTTGGAGATCCCGACTGTTTGTGGACTGAGAATACCAGCCAGCTGTTCACAAATTCTACAATCACCCATCCAGGTAGGGGCCATACTCTGTCACTCAATACAATTATAAACATCTACATGTACCTACATCGTTGAAATGCAGAGGGTCTAAGAACAATCAAACACGTACTAAACAATGGTCTAACATGTGTGAACTGTATTTAAGGTAGCATATGTACTGTAGACCAACTAATTTTTGAGAGCGATCTATTTTCGTGACCTTCGCGAGTAGAAAAATTACGCTAACTATAAATTGTCGCAAAAATTTGAAACCTTTATGTTTGCGGCCAATCAAACTACATCAAGTTGAAAGTCGCAAAATTAAATCGCCGCGAAGTGGACGAGAAAGGTCTAACTGCGAAATAAATTATCGGCGAAAATAATTGGTTTACAGTATACATTTTACAAAAATCAGAGAGATCGCCCATTCGTGAACCTGTTACCTGAAAATAATAATATGTCTGCACTTTTCCAAGGTATTCTACCTTGGAATACTAGTATGAAAGGCCGATCATGTCAAAAACCCGATAAAGTAACGCGTTAATATTTAACGCGATAAAATCACATTTAACGCGATAAATACAGTTTTAACGCGTTAAAACAAGATTTTAACGCGCAAACAAATCAATATATTTAACGCGTTAAACTTTGCAATTATCAAGTTTAGGATTTAACCAGTAGGTGAAAAAAGACGTTAATCGCGATAAAATACCCGTCGCACTGGCCACATGTGTCAAAATCAATCACATTAACGCGTTAAATTCAACACAATTACGTTGCTACGATACATTACTTTAACGCGTTAAAACATCATTTAGCGCGTTAAAATATCATTTATCGCGTTAAAACATCGTTTAACGCGATAAAACATCCTTTAACGCGTTCTAACATCATTTATCGCATTAAAACATCGTTTAACGCGATAAAACATCGTTTAACGCGATAAAACATCCTTTAACGCGTTAAAACATCATTTAACGCGTTAAAACATCGTTTAACGCGATAAAACATCGTTTAACGCGATTAAACATCCTTTAACGCGTTAAAACATCATTTAACGCGTTATTTAAAACATCATTTAACGCGATAAAACATCGTTTAACGCGATAAAACATCCTTTAACGCGTATAAACATCATTTAACGCGTTAAAACATCATTTAACGCGATAAAACATCGTTTAACGTGATAAAACATCCTTTAACGCGTATAAACATCATTTAACGCGTTAAAATATCAGTTAACGCGTTAAAACATTGTTTAACGCGTTAAAACATCGTTTAACACGATAAAACATCTATTAACGCGATTAAACATCCTTTAACGCGTTAAAACATCATTTAACGCGTTAAAACACCATTTAACGCGTTAAAACATCATTTAACGTGTTAAAACATAGTAAAACATCGTTTATCGCGTTAAATGATATTTTAACATGATAAATGATGTTTTAACGCGTTAAAGGATGTTTTATCGCGTTAAACGATCGCGTTAAACATCGTTTAATGCGTCAAAATATCATTTAACGCGTTAAAATATCGTTTAACGCGTTAAAACATCGTTGGATGTAGTCATGAAATAATGTTGCTAACGAATACTATGATCTGTTCGCATCTTTTGGATTATCGTGGTGTCCTGGACATTACAGACGAGGAGGATATTCATAGTGTATATTCGGAACGCTTGCTTTCCGATACACATAACGCTTGCTTTCAGATTTATATTGACGAAGTAGCAGGTGACACGACTTTGTGATGGACAATATTTAAATCAGATGGTAAATGGTGTTCCCTCTTGTATCTCACGGAACACTAGAAATATTTTTCTTGATAAAGATGTAACGCATGTCATCATACAAATTACAAATCATGTCATAAACGGTCCCACAAATGCAACACTTTGTAGGATGGAACAAAAGAATATATTTCTTTCGTCTGAGACTGTTATGTTTAGTACATTGAAAATAAACCCGGGTTTCAAATCCTATATTTATTTTTCTTTCATTGATATTCTACAGTTTTTCGAACAAATATTAGATATTTCGGTAATACAGTTTCATGTATATATATAATAATAACAATTTGCATCCATTTGTATATCATTCTATTCTACTATTCTAATATTAGTGCAGTGCAAGTGCATGGTGGAAACTCTGCTGTACTTTTAATAATTCGAGTAGGCATTCATATTTTTACGCATAACTTTCTTGACGGATGTCAAGTTGGTTCAATATTCAACATTCAACATTCAACATTCAAATTTTTTTTTTTTTTTTTTTTTTTTTTTCTCGTATCCATTTTCAACATTCAACATTCGATTTCAACATTCAACATTCGATTTCAATATTCAACATTCAACATTCAATTGTTTTTTTTTTTTTTTTTTTTTTTTTTTTCTCATATCCATTTTCAACATTCAATATTCGATTTCAACATTCAACATTCGATTTCAAAATTCAACATTCAACATTCAATTTTTTTCTTTTTTTTTCTTTTTCTCGAATCCATTTTCAACATTCAACATTCGATTTCAACATTCAACATTCGATTTCAACATTCAACATTCGATTTCAACATTCAACATTCGATTTCAATATTCAACATTCAACATTCATTTTTTTTTTTTTTTTTCTCGAATCCATTTTCAACATTCCACATTCGATTTCCACATTCAACATTCGATTTCAATATTCAACATTCAACATTCAATTTTTTTTTCTCATATCCATTTTCAACATTCAACATTCGATTTCAACATTCAACATTCTATTTCTCTATTCAACATTCAACATTCAATTTTTTTTTAATTTTTTTTCTCGTATCCATTTTCAACATTCAACATTCGATTTCAACATTCAACATTCGATTTCAACATTCAACATTCGATTTCAATATGTTTCGCTTCAGGTTAAAGTTTTTTGGTAAAGGTAGTTTTTGATGAAGTTACAGTCTAATCAATTGAAACACAGCACACATATTCCATATTACAAATTTTGACTTGGATGGAGAGTTGTCTCACTGGCACTCATAACAACTTTATATCTATTTCAACGTTAGATTTTCAACTTTCAACATTCGATTTCAACATTCAACATTCGATTTCAACATTCAACATTCGTTTTCAACATTCAACATTCGATTTCAATATTCAACATTCAACATTCGATTTCAATATTCAACATTCAACATTCATTTTTTTTTTTTTTTTCTCGAATCCATTTTCAACATTCCACATTCGATTTCCACATTCAACATTCGATTTCAATATTCAACATTCAACATTCAATTTTTTTTTCTCATATCCATTTTCAACATTCAACATTCGATTTCAACATTCAACATTCTATTTCTCTATTCAACATTCAACATTCAATTTTTTTTTAATTTTTTTTCTCGTATCCATTTTCAACATTCAACATTCGATTTCAACATTCAACATTCGATTTCAATATGTTTCGCTTCAGGTTAAAGTTTTTTGGTAAAGGTAGTTTTTGATGAAGTTACAGTCTAATCAATTGAAACACAGCACACATATTCCATATTACAAATTTTGACTTGGATGGAGAGTTGTCTCACTGGCACTCATAACAACTTTATATCTATTTCAACGTTAGATTTTCAACTTTCAACATTCGATTTCAACATTCAACATTCGATTTCAACATTCAACATTCGTTTTCAACATTCAACATTCGTTTTCAACATTCGATTTTCAACTTTCAACATTCGATTTCAACATTCAACATTCGTTTTCAACATTCAACATTCGTTTTCAACCTTCGATTTTCAACTTTCAACATTCGATTTCAACATTATACATTCGTTTTCAACATTCGATTTTCAACTTTCAACATTCGATTTTCAACTTTCAACATTCGATTTCAACATTAAACATTCGTTTTCAACATTCGATTTTCAACTTTCAACATTCGATTTCAACATTCAACATTCGTTTTCAACATTCAACATTCGTTTTCATTCAACATTCGTTTTCAACATTCAACATTCGTTTTCAACATTCGATTTTCAACTTTCAACATTCGTTTTCAACTTTCAACATTCGATTTCAACATTCAACATTCGTTTTCAACATTCAACATTCGTTTTCAACATTCAACCTTCGATTTTCAACTTTCAACATTCGATTTCAACATTCAACATTCGTTTTCAACATTCGATTTTCAACTTTCAACATTCGATTTCAACATTCAACATTCGTATTCAACATTCGATTTTCAACTTTCAACATTCGATTTCAACATTCGATTTCAACATTCAACATTCGTTTTCAACATTCAACATTCGTTTTCAACATTCAACATTCGTTTTCAACATTCGATTTTCAACTTTCAACATTCGATTTCAACATTAAACATTCGTTTTCAACATTCGATTTTCAACTTTCAACATTCGATTTCAACATTCAACATTCGTTTTCAACATTCAACATTCGTTTTCAACTTTCAACATTCGTTTTCAACATTCGATTTTCAACATTCAACATTCGTTTTCAACATTCAACATTCGTTTTCAACATTCGATTTTCAACTTTCAACATTCGATTTTCAACTTTCGATTTTCAACTTTCAACATTCGATTTCAACATTCATCATTCGTTTTCAACATTCAACATTCGTTTTCAACATTCAACATTCGTTTTCAACATTCGATTTTCAACTTTCAACATTCGATTTCAACATTCAACATTCGTTTTCAACATTCAACATTCGTTTTCAACATTCAACATTCGTTTTCAACATTCGATTTTCAACTTTCAACATTCGATTTCAACATTCAACATTCGTTTTCAACATTCAACATTCGTTTTCAACATTTGATTTTCAACTTTCAACATTCGATTTTCAACATTCAACATCTGTTTTCAACATTCAACATTCGATTTTCAACATTCAACATTCGTTTTCAACATTCGATTTTCAACTTTCAACATTCGATTTCAACATTTAACATTCGATTTCAACATTCGATTTCAACATTTAACATTCAATTTCAACATTCAACATTCAACATTCGATTTTAATATTCAACATTCAAAATTCGATTTCAATATTCAACATTCAACATTCGATTTCAATATTCAACATTCAACATTCGATTTCAATTTTCAACATTCAACATTCAATTTTTTTTTTTTTCTCGTATCCATTTTCAACATTCAACATTTGATTTCAACATTCAACATTCGATTTCAATATTCAACATTCAACATTCAATTGGTTTTTTTTTTTTTGTTTTTTTTCTCATATCCATTTTCAACATTCAACATTCGATTTCAACATTCAACATTCGATTTCAAAATTCAACATTTAACATTCAATTTTTTTTTTTCTTTTTCTCGAATCCATTTTCAACATTCAACATTCGATTTCAACATTCAACATTCGATTTCAACATTCAACATTCGATTTCAACATTCAACATTCGATTTCAATATTCAACATTCAGCATTCGATTTCAATATTCAACATTCAACATTCATTTTTTTTTTTCTTTTTTTTTTTTCTCGAATCCATTTTCAACATTCAACATTCGATTTCAATATTCAACATTCAACATTCAATTTTTTTTTACTCATATCCATTTTCAACATTCAACATTCGATTTCAACATTCAACATTCGATTTCAACATTCAACATTCGATTTCTCTATTCAACATTCAACATTCAATTTTTTTTTATTTTTTTTTTTCTCGTATCCATTTTCAACATTCAACATTCGATTTCAAGATTCAACATTCGATTTCAATATGTTTCGCTTCAGGTTAAAGTTTTTTGGTAAAGGTAGTTTTTGATGAAGTTACAGTCTAATCAATTGAAACACAGCACACATATTCCATATTACAAATTGTGACTTGGATGGAGAGTTGTCTCATTGGCACTCATAACACACCTTCTTATATCTATATAATCTTTTGATCGGTTTAATTGGGGTCTTCAGCTGGCATGTCAGTTACTGCTAGTAGTTAATTTATGAATCAGTTTCATTTTGCGTAGTTTTTTTGTTGGAACCTATTCCGACATCGGACTAGGATTTCTTTAAAACTGAGTGTTACTGTGCAATTGCTGTGTGTTTGTTTATTCTACATTGGCTAGCTATAGTTGTATAGTTGTATAGTTGTATAGTAGGAGGATTTAGATCTCACAAAGTATGTTAAACCCGCCCAAGTCAGGAGACTCTGACCTTTGTTAGTTATTGAATGGTGTTTTCATTCTCAATTGTATTAATTGAATAATTGATTGATTGATTGATCGATTAATTGATTGATTGATTTGCTCCTTGTACTACAAACAAAAGTCCTGATCATTTAACCAATAAAACTCTACATTTACTTTTGCCTTAAAATTAAATTAAAAAAAAAAAACTCAACCTTTTTTAATGTATCTAATTTCTTTGACATTTGAATTCGACATTGTTTTTACAAACTACCATTATAGATTTCCAGGAAATGTTCTGCATAAAACCCTTGGGGAAAGCCTATTGACGTAATTTTCCAAACATTTATTGTAGCCCAATAATTTTGCAAGGTGTTGCAACATGTAGTGTTAAGACGTTACAGCCGATTCAGTGAGTGTGTAGGCAAATGTGGTATTCTTGGTTAGATTGCTTAGTAGCTGTATGGTGAAGTCATTATTAGGTTAGTTAAACTACCCTCATTAAGAGTAGACTGGTTCGAGATATAACCAATCAAACTGTCTGTAGGACTAGGCTAATTCCACACAAGGGTAGTATACCTTACCTAAAAATGACTTCACGGTTTAACAAGAAAGGTAACCAATGATATTACCTTTGTCTACACATTCAATGCAATCGGCTGTAATGTAAATGCGGAGTTTGTAAGACTAGGCTCAAGCAGCCCGTCGGCAGCATCCAGCTTTCAAATATATATAAACATAAATTTTGCATAAGACTCAAACGTACTTCAAAAAAAGCACCATTTAATGATTTTTTTAAAATTTCATTTATGGTTCATTAGTCATATACAGGCAATAGAAACTGCTTTCAATATACTAGTATTATACAACGTGCAGCACGCTTTACATTTTAAAGAGTCAACAATTGTGTGTGTTTATAGAATCGTAAATAGTTATGATTATTTTTAAATGATGACAAATTGCTCTATTCTGTGAAATACAAAGCTTTTGGAAATTCCATATTCTCGGCATCCTGTAAAATAGTTCATGAACAGTAATAATTGTTCTGCATTAGAAGAAAAGAAAGTTGCACTCTTGCTTTTAACTTTGTTAGGCCACACAAAACTGATTTTACTAAACATTCTACCCCGGAACTAGTGGATTCGCTTAATTATGACTAGACCAAAGGTTTATATTTTGTATTCAAAGTATAGTGGGCAAGGAAATTATTTATTAGCTTCAAAATATGAATCCTAGCTATACCCAAACTTGTAATTCTGATCAAGTAGGCCCTATATGAGGGTTTGGATGGTGTTAAATGGTTAGAGAATAATTCCCTTAAAAATGAAGATTAGAGAATAACTGGCAAAAAAAATAAAGATTAGAGAAATGCGTGGTCTAGAAATACAATGGATATTGAATGATTAATAAAAAAAACGCTAAAAATTAACTGTTAACAGAATTTTCCCTTCTTAAAATTTATAGAAAATTATCAAAATTATCATTGTAAAATATGATAAAAGTGAAAACAAACATGGTAAACCTTTTTTGGTTTCGTGATAACAGACTGCAGGATTCAGTCAATGTGAAGTGGTTTCCGATACTTCTACTCAGACTTTTAATTCAGTGGCGGATCCAGAGGGGGGCGTAGAGGGCGTATGCTTTCCGCATCTGTTTATAGCTGACTATGTGGTTGGCTTTTGCTCATTGTTGAATGCCGTACAGTGACAGTCAGGCTTCACGATGAACTATTAAAACTAAAGTCCCGGATATAAATTTTTGAAAATTTTTAGTTAGATTCTGTTGGCCTGTAGATATAATTTTTACAGGCAATTTTACTAGCCTGGGCTGCCACTCAGTGTGAAGACTGATTAGTCTGACATATAGTTGCTAATTTCTTTGTCATTTGGTCTCTTTGAAGAGTTGTCTCATTGGCAACCCACCACATCTTCTTATATGTACTGAGTCAAAATCACTGGAAAGAACTGATAAGAACTTGGACTTGTTACTTCAGGGAACTAGCACTTTAAGCATGTAGAACAATACACATCAACACGTCATTGTTGAGAAACAAATGCAAGCCTTGCTGTTGTTTGGAAATCACCGTTCTCATTCATTGAAAAGAATGTTTTTACTTTTTTTTTTAAAGATAAAAAAAAACTTGGGAAAAATTTAGAGAATAATGCGTAAAAAATCACTTTTAAAGAATAGACTTATTTTTTGAAGATTAGAGAAAAAAGGGGTGAACATTAAATGTTTACAGAATAACAGACGCCCCCCCCCCCCACCCCCCATTCAGACCCTCCTATCTCTAGCTTACGTTTTCGCCTAGTGCAGATAAAAGTATTGCCGCAGAATTGTTTTTATTAACTATCCGGTAAGGGTTGGGTTGGGTATTCGACCTCAAGTTGAGACCTACTTTAGAAGAAAAAAACTAAGCAGAACAACACACTGGATTTGTTCTACTATAAACCTCTGCTGTCAAGCTTCCCTTTGCACATAGTGCGGACAATTATTATTATATTTTCGGTTAGGGTTTGGTTGGGTGTCATATCTATTAAAATTAAAATAAGCCGAACAGCAACCTTGATTTTTTTTCATTCGATTTTCATTAGATTTACACATTGTGTGGACAAAAGTATGGCCGTTGAAATGTGTTTGATCATATTTTCGGTAATGGAAGGGTAGGGTGGTTAGCTGAAGTCCACTTGAAAAAAAAGTGGCCTCCAATGTGGTTTTATGAAGAACAATTACCCGCAAGTTTATGGTAGTTTGCAAAAAAATAATAGTTTTTTTGTTATAATGTGATATGTAATATGTTGGCAAATAATGAAAGCTCGTATCTTAATTAATAGACATCGAAATAAAGAGAAATGGTATGATAACCAATACCAATCTCCCAGAGACAAACTGTCATTGATTAAGGCAACTAGTATGATGGTCTGGACTAAGGGTTCTTAATTTCTGTATTCTTTGATATTTAAGGCTATTTTTCTCTATTCTCTATACTTTTTGCCAATTATTCTCTTCTCTTTTTATTTTAACACCATTATTCTAGCTTTTTTATTTATTGCTTGGTCCATTGTCTCTATTATTTATATTTTTTGTCAAGTATTCTCAATTACATAATTCCCCATCAACGCCCTCTAGTTCAGGTCACCATATATATAGCCTTCACAAACAAGCAAAACAAAAACCCTATAGGCTCCGAATTCCAAAATAATTGAATGTTTGTCCAGGTTTGAATTGTGAAATTTGCGGAAATTTGTTTTTTAATCAATCTATCAAGAAAAACACATTATCGTCCTCGATCTTCACGGTACTGAAAATACTGGCAGATGGACGTTGGTGGTCAATTCTAATAATCTTAGATCGACCTTTCTAAACTTAAAAGTAAAGTTCACGCTCCCGATTCCAGATTGTTAAAGACATTTGATCTGACAACCACTGTGCATGTATACTTTAACGACCAGGCTAGTTTTTTTGTCAGTTTTTAAAAGTAATTACCTCCCTTTTAAGTGTCATGTTGTAACAAATCTATTTATTTGTACCATCTTTATGTATCGTAATATTATATTGATCTATTTAAATTTGTGATTCGTTTAATATTTAAAAAATGATAATTTATTATTTATCAAAGGTATAGACAAGGTAATTTGAAAGTCTTTGATTACTTTATAACCGTATTTCAATTCAGAAGTCATGCGGTTTATTTTGTCTTCATTACATTGTAATTTAACTGAAGTGTTCACATCGCCCTACTCTGGGAGGAGATGATGTTCATTAAAATTAAGTATCATAATCATTTAGTTTAAGTGAAGTGAAAAAAAAATTAAAACACTTTTCGAGAAACCAAAAACGAACAATAAAATCATTCCCGTTTTATGTTTTTGATAATCGAATTTTCAAAACAAATGTTGAATGTTGAAAACGAATGTTGAATGTTGAAATCGAATGTTGAAAGTTGAAAATTTAATGTTGAAAACGAATGTTGAATGTTGAAAACCAATGTTGAATGTTGAATGTTGAAATCGAATGTTGAAAGTTGAAAATCGAATGTTGAAAACGAATGTTGAATGTTGAAAATCGAATGTTGAATGTTGAAAATAGAATGTTGAAAATATAATGTTGAAAACGAATGTTGAATGTTGAATGTTGAAATCGAATGTTGAGTGTTGAAAACGAATGTTGAATGTTGAAATCGAATGTTGAATGTTGAAATCGAATGTTGAAAGTTGAAAATCGAATGTTGAAAACGAATGTTGAATGTTGAAAACGAATGTTGAAAGTTGAAAATCGAATGTTGAAAACGAATGTTGAATGTAGTCAAAGGAATGTTGAATGTTGAAATCAAATGTTGAAAACGAATGTTGAAAACGAATGTTGAATGTTGAAAATCGAATGTTGAAAACGAATGTTGAATGTTGAATGTTGAAAATCGAATGTTGAATGTTGAAATAGAATGTTGAAAGTTGAAAATTGAATGTTGAAAACGAATGTTGAATGTTGAAAACGAATGTTGAATGTTGAAAACGAATGTTAAAAGTTGAAAATCGAATGTTGAAAATGAATGTTGAATGTTGAAAACGAATGTTGAATGTTGAAATCGAATGTTGAAAGTTGAAAATCGAATGTTAAAAACGAATGTTGAATGTTGAAAACGAATGTTGAATGTTGAAATCGACTGTTGAAAGTTGAAAATCGAATGTTGAAAACGAATGTTGAATGTTGAAATCGAATGTTGAAAGTTGAAATCGAATGTTGAAAGTTGAGAATCGAATGTTGAAAACGAATAATGAATGTTGAAAACGAATGTTGAATGTTGAAAACGAATGTTGAATGTTGAAAATCGAATGTTGAAAGTTGAAAATCGAATGTTGAAAACGAATGTTGAATGTTGAAAACGAATGTTGAATGTTGTAAACGAATGTTGAATGTTGAAATCGAATGTTGAAAACGAATGTTGAATATTGAAAACGAATGTTGAATGTTGAATGTTGATAATCGAATGTTGAAAACGAATGTTGAATGTTGAAAACAAATGTTGAATGTTGAAATCGAATGTTGAAAGTTGAAAATCGAATGTTGAAAACGAATGTTGAATGTTGAAAACGAATGTTGAATGTTGAAATCGAATGTTGAAAGTTGAAAATCGAATGTTGAAAACGAAGGTTGAATGTTGAAAACGAATGTTGAATGTTGAAATCGAATGTTGAATGTTGAAATCGAATGTTGAAAGTTGAAAATCTAATGTTGAAACCGAATGTAGAATGTTGAAAACGAATGTTGAATGTTGAAAACGAATGTTGAATGTTGAAAATCGAATGTTGAAAGTTGAAAATCGAATGTTGAAAAGCGAATGTTGAATGTTGAAATCGAATGTAGAAAGTTGAAAATCGAATGTTGAAAACGAATGTTGAATGTTGAAAACGAATGTTGAATGTTGAAAACGAATGTTGAATGTTGAAATCGAATGTTGAAAGTTGAAAATCGAAAGTTGAAAACGAATGTTGAATGTTGAAAACGAATGTTGAAAGTTGAAAATCGAATGTTGAAAACGAATGTTGAATGTTGAAAACGAATGTTCAAAGTTGAAATCGAATGTTGAAAGTTGAAAATCGAATGTTGAAAACGAATGATGAATGTTGAAAACGAATGTTGAATGTTGAAAACGAATGTTAAATGTTGAAAATCGAATGTTGAAAACGAATGTTGAATGTTGAAAATGGAAACGAGAAAAAAAAAAAAAAAAAAAAAAATTTGAATGTTGAATGTTGAATGTTGAATATTGAAATTGAATGTTGAATGTTGAAATCGAATGTTGAATGTTGAAAATGGATACGAGAAAAAAGAAAAAAAAATTTGAATGTTGAATAATGAATATTGGAATCGAATGTTGAATGTTGAAATCGAATGTTGAATGTTGAAAATCGAATGTTGAAAGTTGAAAATCGAATGTTGAAACCGAATGTTGAATGTTGAAAACGAATGTTGAATGTTGAAATCGAATGTTGAAAGTTGAAAATCGAATGTTAAAAACGAATGTTGAATGTTGAAAACGAATGTTGAATGTTGAAATCGAATGTTGAAAGTTGAAATCCAATGTTGAAAACGAATGTTGAATGTTGAAAAGGAATGTTGAATGTTGAAAACGAATGTTGAATGTTGAAATCGAATATTGAAAACAAATGTTGAATGTTGAAAACGAATGTTGAATGTTGAAAACGAATGCTGAATGTTGAAAATCGAATGTTGAAAACGAATGTTGAATGTTGAAAACGAATGTTGAATGTTGAAATCGAATGTTGAAAGTTGAAAATCGAAAGTTGAAAACGAATGTTGAATGTTGAAAACGAATGTTGAATGTTGAAAATCGAATGTTGAAAGTCGAAAATCGAATGTTGAAAACGAATGTTGAATGTTGAAAACGAATGTTGAAAGTTGAAATCGAATGTTGAAAGTTGAAAATCGAATGTTGAAAACGAATGTTGAATGTTGAAAACGAATGTTGAATGTTGAAAACCAATGTTAAATGTTGAAAATCGAATGTTGAAAACGAATGTTGAATGTTGAAAATGGAAACGAGAAAAAAAAAAAAAAAAAAAAAAAAAAAAAAAATGAATGTTGAATGTTGAATGTTGAATATTGAAATTAAATGTTGAATGTTGAAATCGAATGTTGAATGTTGAAAATGGATAGGAGAAAAAAAAAAAAAATAATAATTTGGATGTTGAATGTTGAATATTGAAATCGAATGCTGAATGTTGAAATCGAATGTTGAATGTTGAAAATGGATTCGAGAAAAAAAAAAAAAAAAAAAAATTGAATGTTGAATATTGAAATCGAATGTTGAATGTTGAATATTGAAATCGAATGTTTAATGTTGAAATTGAATGTTGAATGTTGAAAATGGATACTAGAAAAAAAAAAAAAAAAAAAAAAAAAAAATTGAATGTTGAATGTTGAATGTTGAATATTGAACCAACTTGACATCCGTACTTTCTTGAGATATTCCGAAGAAGGCGTTAATACAATTTTTCTGTACGTGTAATGCTTTTTATCCTTACATATACAGTCCGCTGAGAGTAAAGCACCTCCTAAATATACCTGGTAGTACTTTTTTTTAACTATTCGAAAATATTTATTAATGTTCGGTGTCAATTATTGCCTTCAACATGCATGTTCATTACTTTAGGAATATTTATCAAAAAGTAATATTCATATGATGAAGACATAATCTTTCAATCAGTTTAATTCAGGTCTGGAGCTGGCATATTAGTTAACTGCTAGTAGTCTGTTTTTATTTATGTATTATTGCCATTTTATTTATTTTCTTATATTACATTTTCTGACATCGGACTCGGACTTCTCTTGAACTGAACTTTAATGTGCGTATTGTTATGCGTTTACTTTTCTACATTGGCTAGAGGTATAGGGGGAGGGTTGAGATCTCATAAACATGTTTAACCACGCCGCGATTTTGCGCCTGTCCCAAGTCAGGAGCTTCTGGCCTTTGTTAGACTTGTATGATTTTTAATTTTAGTTTTTTGTGTATAATTCCGGAATCTTAAAGTAAGCGTTACTCTCGATATCATTGGAAAGCAAGCGTTCTGAATATACACTGTGATAATGAAGATATTACATTTCGTCTTCCTTTCACGATTAAACCATTCTCTTAAACAAACCAGATTTCAAAATAGCAAACACGGTTTGTTAACTGAAAACCATACAAGTTCTAATGTCCTATTTGTAACAGGTATCTTAAACAACATACTACCAAAATCAAGTGCTTCAAATGAAAACATACCACCACAAACACAAGAAGATGACACCAATGAAGACGATAACATTTTAGCACACTCGGGAATGAATTACAGCATTCAACATGTTGGCTTGGCTTACACCGAACAGCAAGGTAAAAAGGGTCTTAAAAAATACCAGTGTATAACCATTCAAAAAAAACCAACGATCTAATCTATAAAGAAAAAAATAAAAAACACCTATGAAGCACATCGAAAAACGACAGCCACGGTACCAGGTACCTGACTTAGGAAAGGTGCAAACAAATGCAGTGTGTTTAAATGTTTTAATATTAAAGCACCAACCTTTATCCAACTTGAAACAATAGTGTAATATCACAACGTAGGAAGACACACTTTAAAATATCAACTGAAATGGCTTTACTCAATCAAATGACATATTAAAAAAACTAATGAAGATACACTGAACGAATAAATTTGTTCTATGACTCAATGTAAATACAAAATAAAACAATGGGTTTAGAGTCGAACAATATCAGAAAGACACTCATGACCTTGACCAAAATTCAGGACTGATAACGGACGGAGAGAGAGACAGTCTTTTTCAGCTTTACAGGAAGGGCATTAATAATAGCGCCCACTTTAGGGGGGGGGGGATAAATAATCTGTTCTACGAACATGCCATATTACAGAACAACGCAGTATTTAGAGGTAAAAATGTCGAAAATGAATGATTGCGTTGCGGGAAAAAAAAACCGACTTAGTAAGTAGTAAAAATAAAGAATAACATCCTCCTTCCCCAATGGATATCAAATGGTCATCCTCTTACTTTTGGCAAATTTTCATTACCTTATTGGGCATGGTTTACTAGATGATCGATGCATGCTCTTAAGAGCCTTTTATTTTAAACATGTTCACAATTCACACACGATTGCTAGCTGATAAATTCATATAAATACCAGGATTGAAATTTTGTATTTGCGCCAGACGAACGTTTCGTCTACATAAGACTTCTCATTGACGCCCGAATGAAAAAAAAAAGCCTCGGTTATCTGACAGGCAGCCGTGTAACAATATCCGATTGTAATGTTTAACTGATGTATGGTTGATAGATAATATCATATAGTAAAGATATGTCATGTTTTCACCATCTGCAGAAAAAGAACTTCACTTGTAGAGACTTATGCAAGTATACGTCAAACTACCATAGTTTATGGTAAACCCTAATGTTAGATACATACATCAAAAGATGCAAAAAAAAGACCAAGTAAAGTATCTGAAAAACCTGACATATAACAAAATTTATTCAAGACGAAGCGAAAAGACAGGTTGACAAATGTTAAATCTAGATGGCCTTTTAATAAACAGGATCAATCCATATATATATACATAACACTAGCTTTTAAAGCTGTAAAATTGCAGGTAACGAGTTAAAGATTCATTTAACGCGTTAAAGTTGCATTTAACGCGTTAAAGTTTTATTTAACGCGTTAAAGTTGCATTTAACGCGTTAAATTTGCATTTTTAAAACGCGTTAAAGTTGCTTTTAACGCGTTAAAGTTGCATTTAACGCTTTAAAGTTGCATTTAACGCGTTAAAGTTGCTTTTAACGCGTTAAAATTGCATTTAACGCGTTAAAGTTGCTTTTAACGGGTTAAATTTGCATTCAACGCGTTAAAGTTGCATTTAACGCGTTTAAGTTGCATTTTTCTTATCTTTGAACGCGGTAACCTTCTTTTAACGCGTTAAACCCTCTTTTAACACGGTAAACCTTCATTTAACGCGTTAAACCTTCATTTAACGCGTTAATTCTTATTTTTACGTGATAAGTAATTTATGACAATGATATTAAAAATGTGCTGAAAATCAATAAACTTTATCGCGTTAATTGACAAAGTTATGACACATGTGGCCATTTCATTTAGTAAGTTTCGAGTAAAATCTGACGTCTTAAATCCTTGTTATGGCGAAAGATGAAAGTATTTTCGGTAATTTTTTGTAGTTTTGTGCTTAACGCGTTAAATAATTAAATAACGCGTTAAAAAATATTTAAACGCGTTAAAACTGTATTTATCGTGTTAAATGTGATTTTATCGCGTTAAATGTTAACGCGTTACTTTATCGGGTTTTTGACATGAACGGCCTTTCATATACTAGTGTATACATCAAGTAATGTGAAAGTTTGTTGTCTATGTGCAAGTTCATTCAGTTCATATTCCTCACTTGTCTCGCAAATTTGTAATTCGGTCTATTCAGAAGAGTTGTCTTGTGCATTTTCACATAATGTGTTAATTGATTATATTTGTCAATTCAGGAATTTGTGAACCAACAGACAGCGAAAACTGCAGAAAGAAGAATAAATGGTTGAAATGTGATGACAATATTTTTCATTGTCCTTCAATCCAAGACGACCCTGGTTAGTATGATAACATTTGGTTTAAACATGTTAAATATAGGTTCTAAGATATTTATTTCTCTTTTTTGCGGGTTTTTTTCTGGTTTTTTGTTGTTGTTTTTTTTGCCGCAAACAATTGGTGACACAACCAATATTTTAAAAATAGGACCTTTTGAATAATGATCATGAATTGAGACAATAATGAGAGTTAGGATGGGGTTTACAGAATGGAGTATTATAGACAAACACTACAGGCCGAGGGAAATGGGCCAGAAAATGAAAAATAATAAAAGATTAAATCGGCAAAAAAAAATGAAATTATAGAGAATAATGGGGTTCAAAAATAACAAGAATTGGGAATAATGGACAACAAAATATAAAGTAAAGAGAAAAAGGGCTTAAAAGCGTAAGGATTGAACTTAAGGTGGTACCCAACACTTTCACTAAAATTAATTTGGCTCGTTTAATATTCATAAAATTTTGTCAAAGTAATTAACGAAAATATAAAAATTTCAAAAATTTTGAACCAACCGTTTTGTCAGAAAAATTACACTGGTTATATAGCAGTTTGACAAACACCAATTTTGATCATTGAGAAGCTTAATATTCCTTTTATAACACAACGTAATTAAAACGTTTAGCTGACTTTACAGAGTTATTTCCTTGTAGTGTAAGGTACCACTTTAAGTGAAATTTTAAAAATATAGAATTTAAGATTTATACTATATGTCGAAAGAGCATCAGTTTAGGAACAAAATAAGCTAAAATATTGATAGGTTGTTGACTCCTTTTCGAGATATTTGAATTTTAAAAAATTACGCGATTGCTGACTAGGACTTTTACCTTTTAATTCATTGGTAATGTAATTGGTTATCAAATCGAAAGAAAATAAATATCGATCTGCTTAAATCTTGGTAAATGAACTTTTATGAACTATTGAAGTCTTATATGAAAAGAAAAATTGCTGTTATGAGGCAATATAGTTAACCCTGTATCATTGGAAAAAAACAAAGAGTCCGAACGTTTGACACAAATTCCTAAACCTCACCTAAGTACATCCTTAAACAGAATACAGAATTGATAGACCCACATAATCCAGGCCCTTTATAATCATATAAATAGTCTTTGAGTGTATACAGACGCATTTACGATATCTACCAATGAGATTATCATATTTCACATGTATTGTTTCAGATGTTAAAGAGTTGACATTGAGAATTCCAAAAACTAAAGTGCAACAGAAAGGCAGTAGATACATATGTACACACCTACATGTACCATTGGATGGAGATTATCACGTGATTGCTTTTAAGCCTCACATTGATAACAGACGTGTTGTTCATCATGTTATACTTTTTGAATGCGATGCTGTAGGTCTGTACTATTTATTTACACCTTGTGCGATGAAAACAGATTAACATATAATAAACAAAGCAAAAATCATCGAAATCAAATGAATGTGTAAAAACTTTTATGATTATAAATCTTAATTATTTTTTTTTGCAAACAATACCCTTATATATCATGTATATTGAACTTGTATTTCATGCATAGGTTGCATAAAGAAATATCCTAATGCTATAATAAACAATTGACGAGCCGCGTCGCCAGTCAAACTGCATTGCATCAGTCGAATCCATAATTGACGGTTTAAAATATTCAAATATACGGTTATTTCCGTAGTAATTTTTACAAATTTAATATTTCATGCAATACTCGTTTTTCTGAAGTTACATTCATAGGGAATGTCAAATGTTTGGCAATCCGGAAAACTTTTATTCGAGCGTCAGTGATGAGTCTTTTGTAGACGAAACGCGCGTCTGACGAATATAATTTTTATAAAATTTTAATCCTGCCTGGTATCTATGATGAGTTTATTTACAACCACTGGGTCGATGCTACTGCTCACTGCTGGTGGAGATTTATTTCTGCGAGGGTATCACCAGCCCAGTAGTCAACACTTTTAAATTGACTGTTAAAAAAACTTTGATTTTTTTAAATACCAAGGTTTTTCTACCTCCGGAATAGATTACCTTAGCTGAATTTGGCAAAACTTTTAGGAATTTTTGATCCTCAATGCTCTTCAACTTCGTACTTTATTTGGCCTTTCTAACATTTTTTGATTCGAGCGTCACAGATTAGTCTTTTGTAGACGAAACGCGCGTCTGGCGAATATATAAAATTTTAATCCTTGTATCTATGAGTTTATTTATGTATATATGGATTTATAAAATTGTATCTTGATCGTTAAGGATGTTCGCTTGTCCTGTTTTCGAATGTTTGCCAGATTTTCGGAATCCTCTGGTTTTATCCATTTGAAATGCCTTAATACATTTTGCCAATTAACCGAAAAGTTTCTGAGAAATTAAACTTGTCAATGATTAAGCTATGAAAATCAAGAGAGAACATTTTCCCGCAGAAAAAAATCAATGGCTTATATCTCGAAAACAAGCACATTAATATGAGCGTTATGCCGTCGTCACACATTGGCGTATAGACCGGTGTGCACCAAAATTACAGAATAAATTGACAAAGTCGGTGTACGTTAGTTGCACACCAGAGGAACGCTAAGCAATCGTTAAACGCGCGTTGTATAAGTTTGAAGTACGTCGAAATACAAAGGTATACGCTTGGCGAACGCTACAACTCGAGGAAATTTTCATCCAGCTAAGGCGGGTGTCTAGCGTAATACCTGTACGCTACACGCACGTAATACATACGCTACAAGCGCGTTGAATACGCTACAGATAAGTTTGAGACACGTTTAGGGCACGTTGTATACGCTTCAAGTTTGTTCGACTTTAAATTAAACGTATGCGGGTGTGTTTGTAACAAACACCCCATAATTGAACGTCCAAGATACGACCGGGAAGCGTCTCAAATACGTTCAATGAACTTTTTTCCTTCATAGCGTGCATTCTATCTACGTTAGACAAACGCCAGTCATACATGTACGCCAACATACGTTTCTTGAACGCCCGATAAACGTTTGGGTACGCTTCTCGTACGCCAAATACACGCTTAAAACTCGTTTTGCACACGTTACAGATATGATTGACAGGTTGAATGCATTCAAAATTACTAGCGTGTTGGCAGCGTACATGATTTTTAAATACGCCCGGCGTACGTCCGAGCTATACGCTGATGTGTGACGCCGATATAAACGATGAGTCTTATGTGGACGAAACGCGCGTCTCGCGTACTTAATTATTATCCTGGTACCTTTGATAACTATTGACCTATTATATTTTATTTTTGCTCTTTTGATTCCTTTATTTATCCCCTATCAATATATAGTAGTGTTATGAAAAGCTTGTTATTTTGAAACTGAGTAGCGAACGCCCTTAATACTGATTTTTACTGAGTTCAATATTCACACATTGATTTTACTTACAGAGAATCAGCCCAGAGTGAACGAGGCACGTACTTGTGATTCTATTGAAGGACCTTCTTATTGTCGTATTGTGACTTTCTGGACTCTTGGTGTCGATGGTGAATGTTTTCCTGATCAGTTTGGTATCCCAATTGGTAATCACGGCTTTACCAGGTTTATGTTACAGGTCAGCTATTTAGTTTTACATGTTAATTCGCCGTTTCAGAATCTAATGCATTTCAAAAGTGTACACCAAAACGTCGGGATTGGTTAAAAACGTCCTAAACAATGGAAATTCAAACAATGACGTGACGTTATTTTCATTTTGGGATACAAACAATGAAATTACCCATAGTCCTTTAGATTCTGAAACGGCCAATTGTCAATTATTATTTTAAGACACTGTTTAGAAACGTATACAGCAATATCGAATAACAATGTTAACCCAAACGACTTAGACTATGCTCAAATAAGCAAAATGCACATACTACTAGTATTTATATATACTATATTTTTAATCTATTTGCATACTTTTTTAAATTAAGTTAAGTGTTTTCATAGTCCGCAACAAGTTTAAATCGTATTCTAGTTTCTTGCTTAATTATAAAGTTTTTTCCAACAATAAAATTTTGCTTGATCAATGGATTTCTATACCATGTATACCGTGAAAATCTTCGATGAGCCATTGTGGCGAAACGTGGGCGAAACCGCACCAAGACTGGATTTATTTCAAAATGATTCAGCTCAACTCATTTTTTTTTTGTTTTTTGGTTACATGATTGTTGTAGTAGCTGTATTTACATAAAAATAAATTTTCCAGATTCACTGGCAAAACTCTGAAAATAATATAATACAAACAGACAGTTCAGGAATGACCTTGTATTACACTCCAGCACTGCGATCATATAATGCTGCCGTTTTAACTGTCGGTCAGACTATGTTTCATTTGGGTCCAGGACAATCTAAGGTCAAAGTTGAAGGGAACTGTTCCGGACGATGCACGAAACGTGAATTCAAAGGACCTATATACATCCATTCTTCAAGCAATCACATGCATACTTTAGGTGAGTAAGAAAATACTGTTTTAAATTCGAATACCAAAGAATTAGTTCAACATGAAATTTAATAATTTGTTCTATCAAAGACAACAGGTTAGAGGTAAGATACACGCCTCCCTCCAGTGTGCAAGACAAACTTATTGGGTCGTCATGTTGGCTCGAGACCAAAAGAGTGGACAGAGAAACATGTTTGAACCTTTTTTCTCTATAGAATATTAAATTACTTACATTTCTTGAAGTAGATCGGAGGATTTATATGCGTTTTCTTATTTAAATACTTTTGACATGTAATACGAAAGTGTTTAGTATAAACATATTTATTTATAGTGGATTGGGAAACAAGTTTTTTTGCAACTTATATTAATCCCTTTCCACTTTACGATAGTGTCTATCTTACAAGAAAGAAAATAATAATAAGATCATGGTTGTCAAGTCGTTTTTGATTTTTTGAAATACTAAAGCTTTTCTACCTTAGAATAGATTACATGTACCTTAGGTGTATTTGGCAAATCTTCTAGGAATTTGGGTCCTCAAGGCTCTTCAACTTCGTCCTCTATTTGGCTTTTTGAACTTTTTTGGATTCGAGCGTCACTGAGGAGTCTTTTGTAGACGAAACGAGCGTCTAGCGAATTTAATCCTGGTATCTATGATGAGTTACTTTATTGTTTGGGTGCGAGTCAAAAGATAACACTTAATTATTGTTGTCAATTATATTTAGTTAAAATCCTCCATTTATACTTTGTCTGAGCTGTCCTTATAGACAGTCCGAGTTGTCTTATTGTTTAGTCTGATTGTACTCGGTGTCCAGGCCGAGTTTTCTCGTATTCGTTTTTTATGCATTAATATAAACGTTTGAAGAAAATATCGTTTGATTGACAAAGTGCCATTGTTCCATTAACACACTAGCATACTATTAGATTGATTGCTTGTGAGCTTATTCTAACGTTCAATGGCATGAGCCCATGCATATACAGGACAAGAACAAATTGATAATAAATTATCTGAATATGCAGAATAGGGTCGGTATTTTTCCTAGCAGTAGGCCCTCTAGACCTTTCAAATTCATAAGAATTTGCCAGGGTGATAAACTTTAGTTTAAAACCTATATAGATGATAATTTACAGCCGATTGCATGGAGGGTGTAGGTAAAGCTGATATCTTTGGTTACCTTGCTTGCTACCTGAACTGTGAAGTCATTCGGTAAGGTATACAACCCTCCTTTTGAAGTAGTCTAATCCTACAGACAGATATATTGATTATCTGTCGGACTAGTCTACTCTTAAAGAGGGCAGTTTACCTAATCTAATAATGACTTCTCGGTTCAGCTAGCAAGCAAGCTAACTAGAGATATAACCTTTACCTACACACTCATTACAATCGGCTGTAAGACGAACGAAAAAACATTTTAATAATATTGTTTACAATTGGTTTATTGATAGCATACACATTATAATCATGCTCTGAATTTACAGGTCGAAAACAAAGAGTAGAACAATATCGGAATGGTTCTTTAATCAATATAATCTCAGATCAAGATGATTATTCATTCCACAGACAACACATACAAAAGTAAGTATTATTTTCAATCCATACTTCACTTGTTACATTATAAATAGAAAATAAAGCTACCGTAGGCACCATTAAGTTTAATATAAAAAAAGAAGATGTGGTATAATTCCCAATGAGACAAATCTCTACAAGCAACCAAAATGACACAAACATTATCAAACTATAGGTCACCGAACGACCATCAACAATGAGCAAAGCCCACACCGGATAGTTAGCTACATTATAAAAGGCCCCGAAATGACAACATAAAACAATTCAAACGAGAAAACTAACGACCTAATTTATGTACAAAAATTGAACGAAAAACAAATATGTAACACATAAACAAACGACAACCACTTAATTACAGGCTCCTGACTTAGGACAGGCGCATAATTACAGATTGTGGCGGGGTTAGAAATGTTAGCGGGATCCGAATCACCCCCTAACCTGGACAGTGACGCTAGTTAAATATGCAATAACAGTCTTCAGAAATAAATGTTTGATACCGATTTTGTTAACTTGGCACGTTTTTCTTTAATATTCTAAACCATTGTTGAATTTTATGTTTTGATTTTAATAATACTGGCCGTAAGAGTGCTGTGTAGGCGGTCAAGATCGGTAAACACTTCTATCATCATGTTTTAATTTTTGGTTGATTGGTTAATGTTTAAGGAAATATCATGCAAACAACAAACTAAGGAATAAAGTAAGACACCAGTATGTACACACGTGCATGTCAACATCGATCTAGTCTTAAAGTTACAAGATACCGAATGCCGTTACGTCACGAGTTATCGTTCCTGCTGTCGTCGGCATACATGAAATTGACGGCAGACGTACGGTCTCAAGTTCTGAATTGAACACATATCAATAAACAATGTATCGATAATTACAACAGTTGACAATGTCTCCATACTTTTTTTGTTTTGAAAAGTATTTATTTAATTACAGAAAAGAAAATTGCACCAAGTTCATTTTATTCGATCGATGCCCATTTTCGAATTATTTTTTATCACCCAAAAAGCTTTCAGAGCCTATTTTTTTAAAAACTAATTTAGTGTGTTTGAACGTAGTAACGGTAAGCAATGTGATCAAACAAAATATCTAAGCCCATGTAAAGTCAATTCTCTCTTGCACATAAAATTGAGAATAGAAAAGGGGAATATGTCAAAGAGAGCAGATAACCGTCGAAGGCCACCAATGGGTCTTCAACGTAGCAAGAAAGTCCTGCACCCGGATGTGGGTCGCAGTTGCCCTCTAATTTCAAAATTAAAAAAAAATATATAAGAATATCAAACTGAAGGCAAAATGCACTTTGGTTAAACATGTTTTGTGAAATCTCAACCATTCCCTAGACATCTAGCAAATGTAGAATTGATATTAGTAACTCAATAGTCATTGCAAAAAATCTGACTTTACTGAACAGATGTTTTCGGTCGTAGACGAATACAGTAGTAATTAAAACTAAAAAAATCTGAAATTCACGGTTTAATACGCATAACTGCATGTATCTTTAGCCAAAACAAAATGTGAAAGTACATAAAGGATATTCAGGTTTTATCCACCGTTTTCTACATCTGAAAATGCCTGTACCAAGTCAGGAATATGACAGTTCTTGTCCATTCGTTTTTGATGTGTTTTGTCATTTGATTTTGCCATGTGATTATGGACTTTCCGATTGGATTCTCCTCTGAGTTCAGTATTTTTGTGTTTTGACTTTTTTCATTACAGACTCACACATTTGAAAAACAAAAATTAAATAAATACGAATAAATACTCTTATAACTCTTAATAATAATGCTTTCAACGGATATCTTTTGTTTTATTTCAGACACAATCCACCAATAGAAATACAACCTGGCGATGACTTGCGAGTTACCTGTACTTATGACACAACTTCTAGGAACGAAACAACATCGTTTGGAGAGGGAACAGAGCACGAAATGTGTTTTGTCTTTTTAACCTTTTACCCTATTGAGAATGTACATTCTAATTTCATGTGCTACCAATGGCTCAAATTACCCCATTGTCTTATTCGTGATATAGAGAATTTTGGGGAAAATGTGAAGACAAACCCGCTTTTAAAAATTGGGATAAAGGCTGCAATGAACTCTTTAATGAATCATTACATGAATAAGAAACCCTTTAATTCAGTATTAGATCCATGATTATTTAATTAGTTGTTATTGTCTTTGAACTAGCTGTCAGTAACTGCGACTACTCTAAGATCTGTACTAATTAGTATCTTTTTGTTGTTGGAATGTACAAGTACCCGGCCACGTCCAGTCCGGAATTTTAATAGATACATTTCAGTTTGTATCCATCAGATGAGTTAATCCTTGTTCATTTGATTTGTATAGTTCGTTCTTATGTTGTACCGTAACAACACTTTCCCAGGATAGTGGGAGGGTTGGAACCCGCTAACATGTTTAACCCCGCCTGTAATTCAGTGGTTCTTGTTTGTTGATGCGTTACATATTATTTTTCGTAAACATTTTTAAATGTAAATTAGTCTGTTTGTTTTCTTGTTTGAATTGTTTTACATTTGTCATTTCGGGTCTTTTATAGCTGACTATGTGGTATGTGCTTTGCTCATTGTCGAAGACCGTTCAATGACCTACATATATAAATTTCTTTGTCATTTGGTCTCTTGTGAATAGTTGTCTCATTGGCAATAAAACCACATCTTCTTTCTTTATATTTAGAGGAAAACTTGTGTTAAGACATATTATATCGTATGCCGAATATAACATTTGTTTCTGTTGTCTTATGTGTGCCATAAAAAAAGAAGTACATATAGTTATTGAAACCCAATCTCAGCCATCTCAGCTATTGCAATCACATGTATTCGTAAATGTATCAAAGGAAGAATCTTTGTGAAAAAATTCGAATGAGAAAACTAACGGGTTAATTTATAACACAACAGTTGACGAAAAATAAATATGATCGAAATGAACCAACGACATCCACTAAACTATAGACTCATGACTTTTACAAGCAACGTGATGGGGTTAAACATGTTTGTGAGCACTGAACCCTCTTCTTATTTGGTGTAGCAGCGCATCATATTAAAAAACTTTAAAAATCAGTTACAATGTGTCTAACTTAAGATCAGTAGGAGGCACACACAAACAATATGATGTCAAACAATAGACACGAAGCACCGAAATAAGAGAACTCGCAGATACTGAACTAGTTCAACGCCAATTACAACTAATTAATATATCATGCTCTTACAGACTTATAGCAATAAATTACACATCCAACGAATTTAATGTGAGAACGTCGTAAACAGTCCGAGTAACGAGCTACCAGGTTCGACAGGATGCAAGATTGTTACCATCTTTAGATGCTATACAGGGAATTCTTATGCATACGGACATATTTTGTTATTATGAAACACCCATGCAACCACGCATCATATATTAACTCATATGAACTGACACTTTTTTAGTGTTTTTGCAGACAAAAAAGCTTGGGATGGCCATCTTAAGAGGCATTATGATCTTAATATAATTTGATATTAAAATTATTCATGTATACATTGCTATATTTCTGTTTTAATTCTTCATCAATATTTCTAGTTATTATGACAGATCCACCATCCTCAGGTTTAAACTTTCAATTGTATGTTAAAGAGTTTAACATTGATCTACTAAGTATTTCTCGAACATTTTTATGTTTGCTTTACGCTACTATTGTTGCAGCATTGAATATTTGTTTGATATTCAACATCACAGTGTATTGCACAAAAGCAACAAAAACGGGATAAAAATTAATGTTTTTTGGTGGCGGAGGGGGGTCAATTTGCAACAGAATAGTGTATTGCACACAAGCAAAAAGTTGAATATAAATTCAAATCATATATCCAATTTGAAGTTCTTTGAGTACAGTTATTCTGTGTCGGAAACCTATTATGTGTCAAAAATTAACGTACATTCCAAATTCAGACCTGTATCAATTGTGAAATTTGTGTCCATTTTGGCCCCATCTTTTCAGGGTTGGGCATCTGCAGTCGTATTTAGCTACGCTCATCGAAGCAAATTATTTCATCTTTTTTGTTCCAGACATTTTGAAATAACTTCACACAAAAAAGAAAAAATCACTTGTAGAATTGAATTGGCGGTTTAGTCTTTAACATGTTGTCGTGATGAATCTTAATGTTGTATTTTCACCTTCAGTTGGTTATATGCAACAACGAGTTGATAATTCAGTTTTTTAAATGTTTAAGATCTGTAAGTTGTATGTGTCGTTTGGTTCTCTCATTGACGTATTCCCAATGTTCTAAATCATATCCGATAACATATTATAGATTATACTACTGTATCGAATGTGATACGATATTTATCAAGTGAAGACAGATAGATTTTCAAAATTTTAAACGAGGATCGCCGAGCGTTTTGAATACTTTAAGGCAAACTGTCAAGGGTGGATAATTATCGTATTGCACAATATTTGGTGTTGTAATATGTTTCGCTAATATTTTTTAAACAATATGCAGAAACATTTGATCCTTCCTTTCAAAATATCTGCAGAAAGGTGTGTCCTGTCTATGTGACATCATCAGGCCTAGTCCATCAGGCCTGGTCGCCTTTTTACTTGTCGTGATAATAGGATACTAGTATTCAGAAGAAAGGCAAGAACACTTAACGACATATTAATCGATTTTCGACCAAGAAAGTAGTGTGATTAAACGAACTACACGTTGATTAATGAAAAATAATCAACATGCCTGGGAATAGATAAATCGTGTAATAATTAGAAAAATATGTTTACGCAAAGTTGAAGTTATGATAAAACACATAACAATATACTAATAATACAATCCTGGAATACATTATTTGTTTTACGTATAATGTCTAAACAACACTTTGAATGTGTTTGTTAGCTTATAACTCGATAAAAAAGTGTAACAATATAAAAATGGTAATCTTTATTTAATAGCATTCACTGCTTACAATTTGGGCCCATTTTTTGTTTTAGGTTGATTTGATGAATTATTATTTCATATTTATGCTATCTTAGCCATGCTGAATGTGTTGTAAACATCAAACAGGTCCGACCCGGTTTCCATTTGTACACAAATCTGATCGGCCAATACCAGATTAACGTTGATAGTTTGGGATGCCATGTTATAATCTTTATCAGTGTATAGCCACACCAAAACTTGTGAACCCTTCCTAATAGTAAGATGAGAGGGATCAAAGCCAGACATCATGGAAACAGATATTGAGTAAACACCAGCTCCAGCTGGCCCAGTTCCAGCTACTACAGTAAAACAACCCGTAGTGGGATTATATCCGCTACCTGTGGGATTATCAACGACCGTGTTGTATTTGACTTTATTTCCTGAACCCACTGTTGTTGTACCTGAAGGTAGTGTCATTGTAAAGTGAGCTGAAAAAAAAGATTCAAAAAAAGATTGAAAAAATGTATAAATGTACAAACGCATACATAAAAAAACATAAAGTATACATTTAAAAATTCTTTGACATTGAATAATGTATAATACGACGTATATGAGAAGGTGGCAGAGCAGCTTGTTTCTTCGAAATAACCTTGTCAACCGGGGAAAGTCAATGTTGACAATAGTTTTCGTCAGGTGACTATTTGCTCTCGCACCCGTTATTTTCATTAGAAATGTAACAAAAGTAAGAAGATGTCTGTTATTTATGTAAACAGTCTGTGAAAAAGACTTGAGGTCAAAACGGTCATCTTTAAACTTTGTTTTAGAATTATGTACAATGTATGTAGATTCAATTCATTGTCTCTAAAACATTGATTTTCTCTTGGTCTAAATAATAGGATGACATTCAAAACCATCATAACCAGCTGAGAAAGAGCAAACGGTCTCCCTCGTATGAACCAATCAAAAACTGGCATTTCATCGTAAGTTTGATAACACTAATTTATTGTATGATTTAGTGTTATAAATATGTAACTGTTTTTCTTTTATAATATGCATATGCAATTTTGAAATTTAATAGATACATAACGAGTTTTTATACAGACGTTGCGCCGGATGTTGGTACTATTTAGCGTTACACGACGTTCCTCAAATAAAGTCGATTTCGACGATTTTGAAGAACGTTTCAAGCATACAATTGATGAGGTTATTGATGTCGTGAATTTGGTAACATATTTTGGTTTGTCTGAAAATTCATAGATTTAAAAATAAAACTAAAGGTGGTCTTATAGACATGTTTTGATGAATATTCAGTTGCAGGATTTGTCAGTCTTTCCGGGCCATTATTGAGAATTTTTTTTTCTGCAGATTTTCGCATTAATGAATCATTCATTCATTTCCAAATTTACACATATTAATTTTTAATATCAATTTGATTTTGAATGTTATATTATTTTTTGTCATATCTATAAGTAAGTATCGAATAATTTGATTTCAATTACAATTAATACTAAGATAATGATCAATTAATGTAGATATTCTTTAAAACCTTTAAAGCTCTTGTCCAGCAGATGTCATGAGTCTGGGTGATTTGTATATTTTTGGGGGAAATTATTGGACCTTAAGTCATCTTACGTAACCATATTTACTGATTTATGATAACGGCATATAGTTTAAATTATGAAGTACAAATATTGCCTTTTGTTCGGACAAACGTTGGCTTTATAAGACAAGATGAATTATTAAAACTACTTTTGTTAGTGTCGGTTAAGCAATTAGAATTAAAAGATATAAAGTCACTTCTTAAAACCGACATAATTGTGTAAAGTTAGATCTAAAAGTCGACATAATTGTGTAATCATTATATTTGTCACGCTATCATGCCTAATTTTATTTATTGATGAGTAATACCGACATATATAGTTCTGTTTATTTTATAAATGCGCGCAAAATTGGTTGTCTTACTAACCATCGTGGTGTATCAAAAAAACGGATTAATAATGCAGGTAAATAACACGAAGTAATATTAGTAATCTGAATAAAAGACGACCATCAGTTTTGTTGTTCACCAATACTGCAGTCAAATACCATGTTTATATTACCCTGAGAGACCAAATTTTAAATGTCATCAAAATATATTTCTATCTAAAATACGTATGTGATCATTTTTAATAGATGCCATCATAACCAATTTGTAAGCTTATGAATATTTACGGGCTGCTACATTATAAAATGGATTTAAACTTTGCCTTCGACCAAAAGTTTAAGAAATTGCAGAATATGGTCTTCGTATATACATGTACATACAATTTACGTAAATTGTTTGTTATTCAAAAGTGTATTCAAAAGGCAAAAGGCAAATCGGAAATATTTGTAATCCAGAAAAAAATTAATACCTTTTTTAATATTTAAAATAAGAAAAATGGACATTCTATCATAACTTGAAATCGTGATTATCATAAAATGTTACCAATACTTCCTCTACACATCAACACAAACAAGATGCAAGTAAGAACAGGTTTCATTATCATTGTTATTGACAGGTGATAAGCGTATCTGAAATTAAGAAAAATACTCAAATATAATAAATACATGTATAATTTTAACTCGAAAAAATGCGAAAATCGTTTCGCCATCAAGAACAAACCGTACACGATTGTATATATATTTCTTTTCTGTAAACAAGTATCATAAGAAACAAAGACATGAAATATGAATTTAAAAGGGGAGCCCATCCAACCCGACAAACAGACGAATGCAATAGAGTGTTAAATATTCAGTTTGAAGCGTTCGAAATTATGGTTAACCCAGAACGACTCCAGACGGATGTGGATCTTTTATCTGCAATAAAATCATTTAGAACACTCTCACGAAATACTGATATAGTAATGTAATAAAATATTAACATTTTTTTCAGAACATGAGTTCTACATTATAAATGATAAAAAACAATACTGTCTTAGACATTTTAAAGTCTTATGTCTTCTTTTATTATTCATAGTGCGGTCTTTCGAGAAAAGATGTTTTATATTGCTTTTGTGTTTCCTTACAAATATGTCTAGCGTTACTGAATTACTGAATAAGTTTTTTCTATGATATAATATACAAGCATTATGAAGTTAAAAAAGGAGCAAAAAGATTTAAATCAATAAACGTGAAACACTTATCGAAGATACACGGCTTATATTATTTAACACAAGGGATGCCTTATTTCTGTACAACACTTACCGGTGATGCTTAAAACAAAACATTCGAAGATATTGCTGGAATATTGTTTTTCGAGAGATGTGCAAAATATGGCAAAATGTATATTAGACCAGGGGTAAAATTAAAAACTCCTTGAAAAACAGAACCACTTACCATACTTACTGTTGTCAGTAATTTATGGAAAACTTTCAAAAACACAAAAACTTACCGTTGTTAATAATTGGTAGAAGTCCTACCAAAACGCAAACACTTACCATTGTCAATCATTCATTGAATTTTAACAGAAACACAAACGCTTACTATTGTCAATACTTTATGGAATTCCTACCAAAACCCAAATACTTACCGTTTTCAAGAATTGATAGAAGTCCTATCGAAACACAAACGCTTACCGTTGTCATTAGTTTATTGAATTCTTACTGAAACACAAACGCTTACCGTTGTCAATATTTTATCGAATTCCTACCAAAACACAAACGCTTACCGTTGTCAAAAATTGATAGAAGTCCTATCAAAACACAAACGCTTACCATTGTCGATAATTCATGGAATTCCTACTAAAACACAAACCCTCACTGTTTTCAATAATTTATGGAAATCCTTCAGAAATACATCACTCACCTTCGTCAATAGTTTATAGAGTCCCTATCAAAACACAAACACTTGCCTTTGTCAATAATTTGTGGCATTTCTACTTAAACACAAACACTTACCTTTGTCAATAATTTATAGAACTCCTACCAAAACTCAAACACTAACCTTTGTCAATAATAAATGGCTCTGTGTGCTTTACAACTATGAAGTTGAAGTAACGTCAATCAAATGGGTATGGATATATATTTTAGGGAACAACAGTTTATATACCATAAGTCAATATCATGCATATTCATTTTTCAAACACATCAAACGAATAAAAAAAAAGAACGCAAATGTATGCAATTAAAAAACGGTAATTGATATTCTAATGCATAGGAAGTATTTAAGATTTTTATCTGTACAATTTCTTTACTTCAAACGCAAGTGGAAAGCTTTGCTTTACACCAAAATATGCAATCATGAACCCTTAAAAATGCATAGATGGACTTTAAAAGGGTAAGATGTAGAGACATGAAGTCTGTTGTTATTTATGTATTATTGTCATTTTGTTTATTTTCTTTGGTTACATCTTCTGACGACATCAGACCCGGACTTCTCTTGAACTGAATTTTAATGTGCGTATTGTTATGTGTTTACTTTTCTACATTGACTAGAGGTATAGGGGGAGGGTTGAGATCTCACAAACATGTTTAACCCCGCCGCATTTTTGCGCCTGTCCCAAGTCAGGAGCCTCTGGCCTTTGTTAGTCTTGTATTATTTTAATTTTAATTTCTTGTGTACAATTTGGAAATTAGTATGGCGTTCATTATCACTGAACTAGTATATATTTGTTTAGGGGCCAGCTGAAGGACGCCTCCGGTTGCGGGAATTTCTCGCTACATTGAAGACCTGTTGGTGACCTTCTGCTGTTGTTTTTTTCTATGGTCGGGTTGTTGTCTCTTTGACACATTCCCCATTTCCATTCTCAATTTTACATGAAGTTTATGTTGATTTTCAATTTGAGAAGGGATAATAATGTTGATTAATATCTTAACTTGCAGTTTGCCTCTTTGAAAATGTTTCTCATTGAACTGCACACATTTAAAGACAAAAATCGTATTGAGTGTTATACCTGGTTCAACTATGTCTTCTTTTGAAAAAGACATCATCAAATACTCTCGACCCTTCGATCCTTGTTCCAAGGACAATTAGTACAATCCATGTTTATAATAATTACCATAATCAGTATAATCAGATGTGAAATTTCAGTTTTTTCATGACATCTCTCTGTAAAATATATCAATGACATTATAGTTTACTGATTTGTGAATTTTAATTGTGGTTTGCCAAAACAAAGCAACATCGATTAGATACATTGACGACATATCAAACTCATAAACTGTGATATACAGGAAACATAGTGATATAAAATGAATGGCGCCCTAAACACTTACATGTTACAAAATTGAATAGTATAAGAAACCAAAGACTTAGTAAACACAAACCCCACTAAATAAAATGGTCGATTAGCTATTACAATGACATCTACATCAAAGAAAAGGTATTTTAGAATTTGAAGATTACTTAACTGATAATACTTATTATTCTGAACTGCAAATTTGTTAACAATTAAACATAATTTTGATATGATGTACCGGAATTGGATGGCCCTCCTGTTTTCATTTGATAAAGAAAAGTATAATATAACTTCCCTAAATCAATAATTCAAGTCTTTACTCCAAATTCGCCTTTATATTTACATAGAGATTTCATAAAAAATCTGAAATTTCACACCTGATTATACTGATTATGGCTTTCATTATAATAATGGATTGCACTAATTGTCCTTCGAACAAGGATCCAATGGTCGAGATTATTTGATGATGTCTTTTTTAAAAGAAGACATAGTTGAACCAGGTATAACACTCAATACGATTTTTGTATTTTAATGGGTGCAATTCAAATGAGAAACATATTCAAAGAGGCAAACTGCAAGTTAAGATATCAATCAACATTATTACCTCTTCTCAAATTGAAAATTAACATATACTTCATTTTTTTAACTATTTTGATCTGAGCGTCACTGATGAGTCTTATGTAGACGAAACGCGCGTCTGGCGTATAAAATTATAATCCTGGTACTTTTGATAACTATCTACATCAGATCCTGTTAGTGTTCGTTTATGCATTTTTAATGGGTTTACATCTTTTGGTGTTAAGCAATGCTTTTCACTTGTTTTTGAAGTAAAGAAATTGTACAGATAAAAATCTTAAATACTTCCTATGCATTAAAATATCAATTACCGTTTTTTAATTGCATACATTTGCGTTCTTTTTTTTTTTATTCGTTTGATGTGTTTGAAAAAAGAATATGCATGACATTGATTAAGGGTATATACACTATTATTCACTAAAACATATATGCATAGCTATTTGATTGACGTTACTTCAACTTCAGAATTGTAGAGCACACAGCGCCATTAATTATTGACAAAGGTAAGTGTTTGAGTTTTGGTAGGAATTAAATAAATCATTGACAACGGTAAGTGTTTGTGTTTAAGTAGGCATTCCATGAATTATGGACAATGGTAAGTGTTTGTGTTTTGGTATGAATTCTATAAATTAGTGACGAAGGTGAATGTTTCTGTTTTAGTATAAATTCCATAAGTAATTGACAACGGTAAGTGTTGGTGTTTTGGTAGGTATTCTATAAATTATTGACGAAGGTGAGTGTTTGTGTTTCTGTAGCATTCCATAAATTATTGACAAAGGACAGTGTTTGTGTTTTGGTGGGAATTCCATTATTTATTGATAACAGTAAGTGTTTGTGTTTTAGTAGGAATTCAGAAATTCCATAAATTATTGACAATGGTAAGCGTTTGTGTTTTGGAAAGCATTCCATGATTTATTGACATTGGTAAGTGTTGTGTTTTGTTAGGACTTCTATCAATTATTGACAACGGTAAACGTTTGTGTTTTGGTGGGACTTCTACCAATTATCGACAAGGGTAAGTGTTTGTGTTTTGGCAGAAATTCCATCAAAAATGACAATGGAAAGTGCTTGTGTTTTTGTAGGAATTCTATAAATAATTGGTAAGCGTTTGTGTATTTGTAGGAATTCCATGAATTATTGACAATGTTAATGTTTATTTTTCTGTAAGAATTCCATGAATAATTGACAACGGTAGGTGTGTGTGTTTTAGTAGGAATTCTATAAATTATTGACAATGGTAAGCGTTTGTGTTTTGGTTGGAATTCCATAAATTATTGACAATGGTAAGCGTTTGTTATCAAAGGTACCAGGATTATAATTTAATACGCCAGACGCGCGTCTCGGCTACATAAGACTCATTAGTGACGTTCAGATCAGAATAGTTGTAAAGCCAAACAAGTAAAAAGATGAAGCGCATTAAGGACCAAAAATTCCTAAAGGTTGAGCCAAATACGGCTAAAGTAATCTATGGACATATTTGTGAGGAAACAAAGAAGCAAACATCTTTGTCAACAGACCGCACTATGACTAATAGAAGCAGACATAAGACTATAAAATATCTAATACAGTATTGTTGTTATGATCTATACTGTAGAACTCATGTTGTAAAATAAATGTTAATATTTATTACGTTACGATATCAGTATTTCCTGAGAGTGTTCTAAATGGTTTTATCGCAGATAAAAGAACACGTTCGTCTGAACGCTTCAAACTGAACATTTAACACTATTTTACATTAGTCCGTTTGCCAGGTTTGATGGGCTCCCCTTTTAAATTCATTTCTGTTGATACTGGTTTACAGAAAAAAACAATATATATAATCGTGTATGGTTTGTTCCTGATGGCGAAACGATTTTTCGCATTTTTTTCGAGCTAAAATTATACATATATCTATTATATTTGAGTATTTTTCTTATTTTCAGATACGCTTATCACCTGTCAATAGCAATGATAATGAAACCTTTTTTTACATACATCTTGTTTGTGTTGATGTGTAGAGGAAGTATTGGTAAGATTTTATGATAATCACGATTTCAAGTTATGATAGAATGTCCTTTTCTTTTTTTTTTTTTAATATTACAAAAGGTATTCAATTTTTACCGGATTACAAATATTTCAGATTTGCCTTCGACATTAACTTGAATACACTTTCGAATAACTAACAATTGACGTAAATTGTATGTATATACGAAGACCATATTTCGCAAGTCCTTTAACGTTTTAGTCGAAGGCAAAAATAAAATCCGTTTTCTAATGTAGCAGCCCGTAAATATTCATAAGCTAACAAATTGGTTATGATGGCATCTATTAAATATGATCACATACATGTACGTACTTTAAATACAAATATGTTGATGTCATTTAGCATTTGGTCATTCCGGGTAATATAAACATCCTTTATGATAGCAATATTGGTGAATAACAAAACTGATGGTCGTCTTTTATTCCGATTACTAATATTACTTCGTGTTATTTACCTGCATTATTAATCAGTAATTTTGATACACAACGATGGTTAGTAAAACAAGCAAATTTCCCCGCATTTATAAAATAAACAGAAATGTATACTCATTAATAAATAAAGTTACGCATGATAGAGTGACAAAAATAATGATTACACAATTATGTTGGCTTTAAAATCCAACTTTACACAATTATGTCGGCTTTAAGATGCGACTTTATATCTTTAATTTTAATTGCTGAACCGACACTCACAAAAGTAGTTTTGATAACTCATCTTGTCTTATAAAGCCAACGTCTGTTCGAACGAAAGGCAATATTTGTACTTCATAATTTAAACTATATGCCGTTATCATAAATCAGTAAATATAGGTACGTAAGATGACTTAAGGTCCAATGATTTCCCCCCAAAATATACAGATCACCCAGACTCATGACATCTGCAAGACGAGACTTTAAAAGTTTAAGAGAATATCTACAGTTATTGATTTTTATCTTAGAATTACAAAAGTGTAACTGAAATCTAGTTATCCCATATTGACTTTACACGCAGATTTTGATATATTATTTTTAGAAGATTAGGGATTGGGTATGTCTTTAGTTCTTGTTTTTTTTTTTAAATATTGTAACACAATTGTGTACAAATCTACACAGCAAAACTTTGAGATGCATAAAAATGCAAATACTGTGACGTTGCGCACGATGTTGGTATCAATTCAATTTTGCTACAGATTAGCATAAAAATAAACTCGTATTTCAGGTTTGCGCATTTATACCGTGATTTTTTAAAAAACTGAGACGAGAAATATTTATTATATTTTGAAAATTTTTATACTTTTCTCTGATGGTTCATGATATATATTTTTCCGGAAACATGCGTATAATTTCTATTGCAATGACTTCAAATAGTATAGCCATCTTGTCCCAACCAAAAAAAACCACTGTATTTTCTTTGAAATTGATGTTTTAACCACTTGTCTATCAAATAAGCATAGTTAGATTATAGAAAACAAAACTTGGCGGTAAAAGTATTTCTGTTTTTCTTTTAAAACAATATACCATTTTTTTCGTAAGGCAACAAGGTTTTTAGATCGTTTTAAAAAGTAAAGCTGTTTTGTCCGAAAGTTCGCAAAACGTAATTGATATGTCATTCTTTGTTTTTTTTTAAATTTTATATCGTAATTAATAGTTTCCAGATAAATTCGAATGAAAAAAAAGATACATGACGTATAAGTTACAATATAACCAATGTATGAGGAAGAAACAGTTTACGTTTAAATTCAAATGTTGAACTAATGAGATTGATATAAAAAAAAATATCGGTATCTTAGGGCTTTTATAGCATATTTGTTATATTTAAGGAACATTGTCTTTCTGCAAATTTTTTTAATTGCAAAACCAGAATGTATATTTTTTTGTTTGTTAATAAAATAAAATAGAGAAAAAGCATTGCTGACAATTGTAACAAACAAAGGATATGCCGAAAAAATACGAAATGAGAAAAACTACCATGATAATTTGCGACATAGAAAGCATCGGGAAATGCTTAAATATAGAAAGGAAACGGAAACGGAAAGAAAAGCAACAAAAGGAGTCTGTATAAATATGACAAAAAATAATAGAATATTCAAAATCTAATTTATGTCACAAATAAAATATGTACAAAATTAGAAATGAATGTATGATTCATTAAAGCAAACATCTCCTGAAAAGAAAATTATGCATTTTTAGACAAACCAAAATTGGTTACCAAATTCACGACAGTATACTAACCTCCTAAATTATAAGTTTGAACGCCTGAAAGGTTCTTTAAAATCGTCTAAATCGAATTAATTTGAGGAACGTCATGTAACATCGTGCGCAACGTCTGTATAAAACTCGTTATAAATCTATCAAATTTCAGAATTGCATATGATTCTTATTAATGAAAAACATGTTGTTACATATTAGTACCACTTAAGTCATATAATGAACTTGTGTTATTAAACTTACGATGAAATGCCAGTTTTTGATTGGTTAATACGAGGGAGACCGTTTGCTCTATCTCTGGTTATGATGGTTTTGAATGTCACCCTATTATTTAGACCAATGGAAAATCAATGTTTTAAAGACAATGAATTGAATCTACATACATTATACATAATTCTAAAACAAACTTTAAAGTTTACCGTTTTGACCTCAGGTCTTTTTCATAGACTGTGTACACAAGTAACAGACATCTCCTCACTTTTGTTACATTTCTAATGAAAATAACGGGTGAGAGAGCAAATTGTCACCCGTCGAAAACTATTGTCAACATTAACTCTCCCCGGTTGACAAGGTAATTTCGAAGAAACAAGCTGCTCTACCACCTTCTCATATATGTCCTATTTATACATTATTCAATGTCAAAGAATTTTTCAATGTATACTTTATGTTTGTTTATGTATGCGTTTGTACTTATTATACATTTTTAAAAATATTTTTTTTAAATCGTTTTTTTTTCAGCTTCATTTACAATGACATTACCTTTAGGTAAAACAACAGTGGGTTCACCAAATAAAGTCAAATACAACGTGGTCGTTGATCCCGGTAGCGGATATGATCCCCTTACGGGTATTTTTACTGTACCAGCAACTGGAACTGGAGCTGGAGCTGGTGTTTACTCAATATCTGTGTCCATGATGTCTGGCTGTGGTCCCTCTCACCTTACTCTGAGGAAGGGTGGCGTCATTTTGGTGTGGCTATACACTGATGGAGATTTTAACATGGCATCCCAAACTATCAACGTTAATCTGGCAGTGGACGATAAGATTTATGTACAAATGGAAACCGGGGCGGACCTGTTTGGTGTTTACAACACCTTCAGCGTAGTCAAGATACCATAAATAAGAGATAATATTTCATCAAATCAGTCTGAAACATAAAATGTGCCTAAAATGTAAGCAGTGAATGCTATTAAATAAAGATTACCATTTTTATATTGTTACACTTTTTAGAACCAAACGACACATACAATTTACAGATCTTAAACATTTAAAAAAATTAAATGGTCAACTCATTGAACAAGTATATATTTGTTTAGGGGCCAGCTGAAGGACGCCTCCGGGTGTTGGAATTTTTCGCTACATTGAAGACCTGTTGGTGACCTTCTGCTGTTGTCTTTTCTATGGTCGGGTTGTTGTCTCTTTGACACATTCCCCTTTTCCATTCTCAATTTTATTATCATTGTTGCATATCACCAACTTAAGGTGGTAATACAACATTTAGTTTCATCACAACAACATGTTAAAGACCAAACAACCTATTTAGTTCTACCAGTGATTTTTCCTTTTTGTGTGAAGGTATTTCAAAATTACTGGAACAAAAAAAGATAAAATAAATTGCTTCGCTGAGCGTAGCTGGATATGACTGCAGATGTCCAACCCTGAAAAGTTGGGGCCAAAATGGACACAAAAATCACGCTTGATACAGGTCTGAATTTGGAATGGAACTAAAGTTTTGACACATAATGTTTCTAACTTAGAATATCTGTACTCAAAGAACTTTAATTTGGTTAAATAATTTGATATTAAATTCAACTTTTTGTTTTTGTGCAATACACTATTCTGTTGGAAATTGACCCCCTCCCCCCAAAAAAACAACATTTTTAATTCCTGTTTTTTTTTTGTGTAATACACTATGCTGTTGAATATTAAACATCAAAAACAAAAATTTGAAGAAATATTCCTTTAATTTCTGAAATCTGAGAAAAAATGATCTTACTTTTTTTCACTTCCCCTTTTCCTTATATGATCAGTATATCAATTGAAATTTATAATGGTGTTTGCAACCATAATTACCCATTTAAATATATTATGAAAAAAATTAAATATAAAATGACATAAATAGTCATGGTTTAATCAATATTTATCAGTATTACATTTGTAAGTACTAAAAATAAATTGACAGCGAATCATCTCAAGACGATCATCATTTCTTGATACATAATTTACAAGCAGTGTAAGGGAGGTAATCAAACAGTGTTCTTTAAATTGATTTTGATTACCTCCCTTACACTGCTTTTAAATTGTCTCAGTTGTCCTTTAACCAGAAAAACCCTTGTTTTTCCCTTTTTTCCCCTAATCACTAAATGGTTTGAGCCATACCCCCACAAAGTCAATCATTACAACCCCTTTGTAGTATGGAATCTTCTGGTATAATTTCAGAGATATTTGTACACTTTAACACAGGTTACTGTCTTGAAACTAAAACGATGCTTATTTCGGCTCCTTATTCGGCCCCTAAATCCTAAACAGTTGGAACTATTACCACCAAAATCAATCCAAATCTTTCTTGGTTATAAACCTTGTGTTAAAATTTTATAGATTTCTGTTTTCTTATACTAAAGTTATTATCCGAAAACCATCTGCCTTCGGACGACGCTGACGACAACGACGACGACAATGTGATACCAATATACGATAAAAAAAAAAACTTTTGCGGTCTGATAAAAATTGGGGGTCACCGACTTAGTTTTTTGGCACAATAGCAACCTCAGTTTCGTGTTTTCCCAAAAATTAACCTGATATTTGCTTGTTAATTAAAGATAGAAATAGTTTAAAAAATATTGTGTGGAATAAAACCGGCCGCATATGGTAAGGGTTTTGCTCATTGTTAAAGGTTGTACGGTTACCTTTAGATACTAATACAAACGTTGTTTATACAGATGAGTTGTCTCAAAGGCGATCATTCCACAACTGCTTGATACTAAATAAATCAAGAAATCTTATAAGGATCGAATCGGCCGCAGGGTGAAAAAACAGTAAACGAGGTCTGGCAAGACGATACAAACCACCGGCATTTTTAATATTGGCAAGTAGGTGTTTTTCTGGTTTTCAGAATTAACCAAAAAAAAATGGAAAATATCAAAGGAGAAAAAAAAATCCTATAAGGTAAATAAGAGTGACCGAGGAGCATGACCCCACACTAACGCTTGGCCATAACTTGAATAACGCTTCCACGGTACTCGGAGGATAATATTCAAAACTGGTAACAGTAATGAACAGGTCGCTCTGGAAAAACAAGACAAAGCCGTTTTTTAAAAAAAAACACAATTTTCCTGTTGTACCACAGGAGAATAACATATGGTCTAACGTAGAATTATAGGTCATGACCCCTGTCATCTTGCTAGATCCCACCTCTACACTAGTATAGCGACAACATTGTTATAAGATTATGATAAAATTCAATGAAAAATATCAAATCCGTCTTTTGAAACACATATATCTATATGTTTTAACAGTTGAATTCTATAAAATTAAAATGTTCTCCTTTCTTAGTTAGAAAATGTCCACCATCAAGATATCAGCATATAATGAAACTAGCACTGTCTTTTTTAAATCAGTATCAAGTATTTATATAAGAATGTTTCATCCTCAATTTAAAAGCAATCGGAAAAACGTGTATTCACAATAACAATTCACGATATAACTAGACACAACACAATAAAGAGTCGAAAAGTTCATCCTCTTCGATAATTGCCATACTCCATTTAGTCTAAACATCAATTGTCTACGGCTTGATCCGTTTCCTGTCTTCCAAATCTCACTAAGCATATACCTGAAAAACATATAAAAAAGGCAGAAAATAATGCAAAAAAGGAGAATGGCGGGGTAAGTGGGTGGGATTGAACAAGATTCCCGTTCAAACGTTAGAAAATTTAAAAGTGACGTAACTATACGCTAACGTCACGTGACAGACAAGATCAAAGTTCAGAATGCAGAGAAAAAAGGGACTCGATAATAAATGCATAATTTTAACTTTTATTAAACCTGTATTATCGGTAAACCGATAAAAATTAGTTGAAGAAATATTGTGTGGAATAAAACCGGCCGCATATGGTGAGGGTTTTGCTCATTGTTGAAGGTTGTACGTTTCCTTTAAATGCGTATACCAACGTTGTTTATACAGTTGAGTTGTCTCATAGGGTATCATTCCGCAACTCCTAAATACTAAGTTATTCAAGAAATCTTATGTGGAATCAAATCGGCCGCAGGGTAAAAAACATTAAACGAGGTCTGGTAAGACGATACAAAGCGCCGGCATTTTTAATATTGCCAAGTAGGTGTTTTTCTGGTAAGGGAATTTAGAGTGAACGAGGAGCACGACCCGACACTGACGCTAGGCCATAACTTGAATAACGCGTCCTCGGTACTCGGAGGATAAAATTCAAAGCTGGTAACAGTGATAAACCGGCCGCTCTGGTAAACAATAAAAAGCCGTTTATAAAAAACACAACTTCCCTGTGGTACCACAGGATGATATTTTAACATATGGTCTACGAAGAATTATATGGTCATGACCCCCTGTCATCTTGCCAGATCCCGCCAAATGAGAAGGTCTATACATTTTCATATCCAACGAAACGAGTTCAATTAATTCTTCTTTGAATATATTAAAAACAGCTGCATTAACTCGTTTACGAGTCTAATTGATAGCCATCTGATTTTCTGCCAAGTATCTACGAGGCAAAATTTCACTCCACACCAAGGAGAGATTTGGCAATAACACATGTAATCGCATAATGTCCAACCTTATTTGCGCAATAAGCTCTTTTCCTTTGATTAAACCCAAATCGTTAAAACCCAAATGGATGATCATCTTTCTTCTTTCTTTTGAATTTGTGGATAACATCTAAGATTCTCTAAACTTAAGGCAACCATTTTTCCATTTCACCCCTGACTGGCCATACCAATGAAAATTATAATTTTGATTAATTATAATTATATTTTGACTTTAATCCCAGGTTTTGACACCCTGTTCTTCTCTTAACGCTTCTGGCCGCACAATATACAATAGATGATCCAATGACCCGAATTTGATGGGGTTCTACAATAACAAAAATTCCTAAAAGTTCTGTTTAGTTTAAACCTTTACAAAACATATTAAGATATAGGTACAAAGATCTTCGTATCTTTAAATCTACTAAATACGAATGTAACTAGTGTATGCATCAGCAACCCAACGTCCCGTCCCCTTTCTTAATTTCTGAATCCGTAGCCGTCATTTTGCTATAATGCTATGCTCCGCGGCCTATTCTAAACGGATGTGATCGTATGTGGTCTTTAACACCACAAAAATAAAGGGGTTTCTTAAGTATAGAAATTAACTGAAAACAAGTCAATGGAGACCCTTTAAAATGTAAAAACAAGGGTTTGTCAGAAGCAGGGTATCTTATTCCCACAGAGGCATATTCACAAGACAAAGATCTGCTGTCCTTTGAGGAAAAACCAAAGTCGTTGAAGTACCTCTCTGGTCAGTTTCGAACTGCAAATCTTCAAATGCAATTTAAATCTACTATTTGAACATTTCAATGACAGATCATTAATGAAAATGATGTGGGCTCCGATATCTGTACTTGGCCGTGAGCACACACCTACCAAAAAATGCAAGACTTAATGCAAAAGTAAACAACCAACATTCATAAAGGGAGGAGCAAACAAATGGTATTAATCGTACAATTTTGTGCAAAATTTCTAAAGTAACACGAGCGCTAATATCTGATAAATTTGGAATCTTCCTACGAACTCCCTCCAACATTCAGAAACTATAAAAGTACATGTATATTCAGTTACATCTAATAATTTATAATTTTGTCTAATCCCAGATTAGTATGTATTGATTGCTGTTAAACCAGAATACGATAAGTAAGCTATAAAACGACTAAACACATCATTTTGTATAGGCCATGATACATTTAAGTCATATTCCTTGCTGATTAATAATTCGAGGAGGGATGATAATTATTGCTCATGACTACATACGATGACTGTCACCACGCACAAAACCCACAATTCCTGATCAATGGCACCCAAGGAAGATGATGGAAAGCGCCCTTTTTTTTTAGTCGCTACTGATCATCGTACCCGGCCCAACGGTTAAAAGTACCCCTTAACAACGCTAATCGAATGCTTAGCATATATTTAAAATACTCCTAGGCTTTCATAGGCCATTTTTCTAATAGAATTGCCATATAAATCATAAAGGAAAAAGTCCAAATTGCAATATTGTTCAAGAATTCGGTTTCTTATCAACCACAGGCAGGGCACCTCCTTTCAAAACAAAATCGCCATCCAAAGTAGAATCAGAGCCCAAAACTACAGCAGGTTATAGCAATAAACCTAATTGAATAAACTCACCTCGCCAAATTTTCTCCTAAATCTTTAATGGAATATCAGCCCCAATCGGATCAAATATGCTAGGGATGCTTTCCGAAATTTGATTAACTAGGTAAATTTCATTACTGGCCGAGTGCGAGCCTGTAATTAGCGACTGGGACCTCCTACTATGATAAAAAAGGGGGGTGAATTTTGGTCCCCTGTATGTGTATACATACCATGACTATCCTGAATCGATTGGACCATGTCGACTTGGGAAAACTAAACTAGAATCGTTATCGGCTGCTTTTCTGTTGATTGTTGTGGCGACATCGTATAATTCTGGTAGCTGAGAATCTGTACTGGACATCGGAACTCTCGACGATGACGGTCCAGGAATGACTACTGTCGCAGGTTCCAACTCCGAACGGTCACTTTGGATTTGATTAGAGGCAATAATCTAGTCTCCGCTTGCATTTACCGTAACTTGAGTTAAATAACTACCCGCGGCAATAATGTTTTGATTCCAACGAGGGGCCATGGGTCTTTTGGGATCAGAATGCACATGATTTTTTACTAACATTTGGTCTTTTACGCTTAAAAGTAGCCTTTTCTTCTGCACCAGATCGTAAACTTTAGGCGGTTGCTTATTTCTTTTCTGAGGTTTCATCTGTGTTGAGGATGGAAGTGGATTTTCCAAAAACAAATTTAAACAAGCTTCTCGTTCAAACGTTAGAAAATTTAGATGTGGTCATTATAATTGATAACCAAGGAAGAATTCAACAGGACCTATGCCGTCTAAAATTTCTTTTTCTTCTCCTTCTTTGCTCTCTCAATAACAATACATCTATCTTACCATGGTCTGTTCATTTAGACTTTGTATCTGTGTTAATGATTGTAGAAACATAGATGGTCTTGTGTTTCCATTGCTCATTTGAACTTGATGTTTTAAACCAAATCTGGAAATCTTTTTTCTATTTGATGTGACAATGCCAATGAACATGACTAGAACTCGAAATGGACGTAATCAGGTCATAAGGAAAGCGTAATGAGGACGACATGAGCGTGATAGAATTGTACCATTGTCTTGAACAGCGTGTTATAAACGTGGTGTAGTCGTAGTTGTCTGGCATTTTTTCCCGTTGTAATCTCTGTCTTCCCTTTTTATTTTTCAATCCATTCGGTCCTGCCTTTTTTATTAGTTTATTCTGACCTATTCAAAATATTTTCATCCGGCCTCTTTTTTTAATCAAAAACCTGTTTTTCAAATTTCAAGGTCAAGAATACTTCGTGTTGTATATCTTTGACCTTCAATTACATCAATATCTAAGAACAGCATCTTATCGTTTGAGATTTCATTGGGAAACTTTAAATTTTATATTTATATTAAGTTATAATTATTTGCATTGCTAGGCAAACAAAACCTGTAATACTATTTGATGTTCCATCATATATTATGAATCTGGCGTCCCTATATCATGTATATCTGACATGATAGAATATTTTGTCATTATGTTGAAATGCAAAAATTATATGATTCATTATTTCAAACACCAGAATGTCACAGATTTACAGTTAAAAGACTGTACCAATAATAAACTTTTTTATGTATTTTTTGGTTTATCAAATTTCCCACCATATTCAAAAACACTTGTTTTCTTAAATGAATATCAATACATAGATGTATTGATATATTGATCGACAGAACATTGACTTTGAAGTTCGATTTGTCAAAACTGTAAAAGGCTCGATCAATGGTACCAAATAAAGCAGCTTTGATGAGTTTTGTAAAAAAAACAGAGCCCGAGTCACAATCAATAATACTGGTTCAATTCAGTTATTGACTCCTGTATTTGTTGTCCTTGTAGCATTAATCATTGAAATAGTTCAAGTTGTGTGGGATAACTATCTATATTAGAGTTATTTATAGCTGATGATCAGTAGTTATAGTATAAAAAAGAAGATGTGGCATGATTGCAAATGACTAAAATACAAGAAACTATAGGTCAACGTACGGCCTTCAACAATGAGCAAAGCAAACACCGCATAGTCAGCTATAAAATGCCCCGAAATATTAAATGTAAAACTAACGGCCTTATTCATGTACAAAAATTAACGAAAATTAAATATTTAACACTTCAACCAACGACAAATACTGAATTATAGGTTCCTGACTTGGGACAGGCACATACATACAGAATTAGGCGGGGTTAAACATGTGAACGGGATCTCGATCCTCGCCCTAACCTGGGATAGTGGTGTAACAGTACAACATATGAACGAACTGTAAAAATCAGTTAAAAATTACTTAACTCATCAGATGGTTACAAATAAAAATACATCTAACAAAAACACAGATTGTATAGATATATATACAACTATTTTTTTTTTATATTTTCTGACTATTTTCGAGTAGTAATTATACATACTTATTCAGAAATATATTATTTTAATTTATTAAATAATAAACTCATCTGTATATAATCAAGGAAAAAAATGCCGAAAGAAACGCATAAAAAACAAAAATAATCTTAAGAAATCGAATGCGTCAACAGGATATGTGTCTCCTGCTGTGCATGCACCATCTTTTGTTTTCATGCGATTTAACACTCAGACATAATTTCATAGTTGGAAAAAGATTGTAAAAAGTACAGATCAAGTGACCTAGAACATAAAGATCTAAGCCTTCGAAACATTTCGCAAGTGAGTTGCTACACCGACACATGGTATCGGTCAACCAACTCTGTGATGGTGACCATAAAACTTAATATGACGTGTCTATTTTATTTCTTCTTCTTCATAACTATGTAAACGCAGTTTATGTGTAAGGAGCAAACCATAAAACGGAGACGACATAAACTATTTAGTATATTGGTAAACTGGTGTTTTGCGGATTTTTTTCTATTGTATATTTCGTTGTTGCATTTGCAATGTTTGTCTTTTTTTTTTTGATCGGTTTTATCAAAGCTGTTTGAAAGTCTAACTGAGCCATGTTCCACAAGAATAAGGGAATTGCTTTTTCCATTTTTAGTTCACAGTTTGATGCTGCAACCGACTTGCAAATAAAATAAGCTAAGACCATGCAGATAAAAAAAATATTTCAAAAACCTCATCATTGCTTGAAACAAAGAAAAATATCAAAATTGTTTACTATATCCTGATTTCCATAATCAAAACAGCGTTCTCAGTTGGCTTTAGGAAACTCTTAACATTGTTCTTCCATAAGACACACCACTAGTATATTTCCTTATGTTATTCATCATTTAAATGAATAAATGAATAAGTTATTAAATTATCTTGATATATATTCTCCTGATTCGCTGCAGTCATCTGAATTTATTTTCTTATTCACTATTAAATGCGGAATTGACGACAACAAAAAACGAATAACTTAAATGCATGTCCCCATATGTATACATGATATTGACGTTTCAAGTTGGCAGCTTCTTCATTCGATTTTATATTTAATTCAGATTAACAAACATCAATGTTACAAAAAAAAGGCAACAGTAGTATACTGTATAGAAAAATAAATACTTCGGTGTTGACATGAATATCAATAATGTTGTCTTTTTTTATGAATTTCCTGTTTACAAAACTTTGAATTTATCGTAAAACTAAGGATTTTCTTATCCCAGGCATAGATTACCTTAGCCGTATTTGGCACATTTTGTTGGAATTTTGGATCCTCAATACTCTTCAATTTTGTACACTTTGTACTTGTTTGGCTTTAAAAATATTTTAATATGAGCGTAACTGATGAGTCTCATGTAGACGACACGCGCGTCTGGCGAACTAAATTATAATCCTGGTACCTTTGATAACTATATACCTTTGTTCGAAAGTCATTTATCGATTGAGAGAAAACAAATCCGGGTTACAAACTAAAAACCGAGGGAAATCAACTATAAGAGGAAAACAACGAAACAACAGAAACACTTAAGTGCAACAAAAAACAAACGAAAATGCAACACACACAGAAACAACCTATAAGGTAATAAAAAAAATCCTGACTTAGAACATCACGCTTTTATAAATTACAACGTTGTGAGAAAGGTATGTTTTTGAATCGTTCTAAAACAGAAGTTTAGCACTGTTAATTTTCGCCATTCTTAGCGGACGGCTATGTTAAGTTGTCGTGGAAAGCGTTACAATTTTAATCATTGTTTGAAGAGTTCATTTCTGTTACAAAATGAAATGCGAGCAATAGAAAATATTATGCTGATAATACTTCCCGGACAGGCAGCATTGGCACATTCTTGGCACAGTTCAGTGCATATCATCATACACATTAGGAAATCCAATTTGGGGTAATGGCTTTTAATGTAGTAGAGATATTCGGTATAAACATAAGCATAAAGATGCTATATTTTCGTTTGAATTGTACTCCGGATGAATGTTCTACAAAGAGGACACCTTCTTAATTTTGGTGAGCACTGTGCGCAAGTCACCAAATGACCACACGGGAGGAATGTTACACCAACTTTTTCGTCTAAACATATTTTGCAGGTATAAAGATCTTTCATTTTATCGATCTCTTTTTGTAGTTCTTCGGGATCATCCTCAGCTGAAACAGAAAAATTATACATATTAAATTACGATGTTATATCTCAATTAGAATTTAAATTATAGCATGCATAGCGAAATTTAGCTAATATGCCTTGTCATTATGCTTTTTTTGTGTTTTTTTACATATGACGTGACTGTACTTATATATCCCGTCATTGTGTTATTGTTCTAATAATTGTACACCCGGTCGTTGTGTTATTGTGCCGATAATTGTTTACATATTTGTCTGTTTTTAAAGTGATTAAGATTTTAACACAATGTTGACTGCTTTACTCCTTTTTTACATTTTCTTATTTTGTCTGTTTGTTTTGTTCACACATCGTAGCCATTTGATTAGGGACTTTCCTTTTTGAATTTTCCTCGGAGTTTAATTTCAATTAATTAACAACTGCACATAAATCATGAATTAATAATAATGATATTCATAATTTTTTAAATGTTTAATTCATACCTTTCTTTGTCTTGTCAATTTCGACAACTGTTGTAATCGCCTCTGTAGTAAGTGATTTGATCTCTGTTCCACGTGATGTTTGATTTCCATTTTCAACAGAACAATCCATGGAAGGTTTATATCCATGAGATTGACTAGTGGCCGCTTTATTGTCGATTGGAGTAGCTTCTTCTACTGCACTCATCTCAAGAATGGAGTCGACAAGATGATCAGGCGTTATAGAATTCCAACCTAGAATATAATCATCACTAAACGTTTTTGTAAACGCATAATGTTGTGGAAATAATTTTGAATTCCTAAATCTTCTCAATCTATACCATTTCTTCGCATTTCCTCTATTCAAGTGTTTATGTTTCGAGATAGAAACAATTTATAATCATTTATTTATTAAAATAAATAAATAAACATTAAAAACTTAGAAATATTACTATTTTCTTACTTTTTACATGTTTTATCTGTGTGCTAATTGTTACTTATTTTTTATTTCCTATTTTCGTTTGCAGTGTGTTTACTGCTATTATTTCTTTTTTTATAATATATATCGTCTTTTAATGTGTAAGTTTTATCAGACGAAATATATTTTGAAATTCAGGTGTTTTATTTTTCAAAAACGTCTTTGGGGGTTATGCCGTTTTTTAATTTAGAGCGCAAATTATTTCAAAAAGTGTATCAGTGTGTCTATTTTCGTTATTTTCTGTGATATTCATGTCTACTAAAGATTAACACCATCCAATTACGATGTTTGCATTGTGCATGACAATTACACAGTGTCGCTAAGAATGCCATGAAAAAATTCTAAACAAAATCTTATTAATACTTAAAATAATATTCAATAATTACAGATATTATAATAAAATACCTATTGTTTCTATAAGAGATATCGTGCAAACTCTGACGAGTTCCACGTCATCAAATATCTTTTCTGATAAAACATACTGTGCAGCGGCATGCTCAAGTGGATTTCGTGTAGATTGTGTTATGGCTACAAATATAAAATAAAGTCTACTATATCACCATTGTAAGTATCAGCAGCAATCAGCATTATCTTCTAGAATTTTAAATGAACACTTATTCATGTTATTGGCAAAGAGGAAACAACTTTGTTAGATTAGTTTTTTTTACCTCTGACGGCCAGTTAATGATTGGCATGCTCTCCTATTAGCAGTATGTTAATAACTGATTGTGACTACGAACAGAGAGTTGTGGCAATAATGACTTATAAAAAGAAAGTATATTTAAAGGCAAACGATATTGTATAATAAGATAGCACCAAATTATGTTATTCCGTTCAAATCGCCTTTCAACTTACATGTAACAGGCATTTACATTGCTTGCAGATTGAGAAAAATCTCAAATTTCTTAAAACTATTTCTTGGTTAAACATAGATTAAATAGTAAGGAAAATCGTTGCAAACATGTTTTATAATTGGCATTTGGTGCATTCCTTGTATTGGTTGTTTTTATAAAAACCTATGCTTTGCACATGAAATGAATATCAAGAGTTACCTCCCGTATACCGAAGCTTGTACGTCCAGTACACAATATTTATTAACTATGCAGTTAGTTATGTCCTCGTTAAAACATCGGTCATGACCCAGCGAATTTAAAAGCGTATGTTTAATCGGGTAACCGTTCAAAAAGGGAAAACTTAGAAAATGCCATCTCTCTTATGAACGTATAGAACTGTTTATTCAATTACCTTCAGAGTAACGAGTTAACATTGGAATGAAGTACAACCTTCAGGGAAATAAATGAAAATAATAATAGAATGCATTTGAATTCGGTTTTAAAAGGAGTGAATGTACTGAAATGTTACACTTATTCGCCCTTGTAAAACCTATTTATAAATTGGATTCCATATATATGGTTCATTGTTGATATTAAACATATAAGTACCTGTTGATTCTAGTTGAAGTGGTTCACTTTGCATGTTTTCTCCATCCTGAAAGAGAAAAAAAGTTAATTAGGAAAACAGCATCTGGATTTATTTTTTCCAATTAGAGTTTAAGAAATTGTAGATATAATAACAAAAATTAGGTGATGTCCGAAGGGCTGTTTGAAGTTTTGTTCCGATAGGACACTCAAAAAGATAAATTGTAAGTCAATGATGTCTCAATACTTTATTACCGATATGACTAAAAATCAATATCAAATTCAATAGGACAGCCAATAAAAATATAAGGTTAACTAAAATGACAACAGTTCTTTGGCAGATGCGTAACCTGTGTACTAAAAGTTTAATTTAAGAATCGATAGAAAAGTTGCAAAGAACTGTCAATGACTGTACCAGTTTATTAACAAACTGACACACGAATGAAATTATGATGGATAATCGACATTATTTGCTAAATATTAGAACATGCGTAATAATGAGTTAAAACTAGTCCCTCTCCACATCGTTCTAAGCAACATTTAACGATATCTATATAAGTGTCCGGTACGTACCGACTGTCGAGAGATAAACTTGAACTTATATTGATTAAAGACATATGATATTATGTGTATCACGTAAAAAAATTAAACGAAAAACTCGTTTTTTGCGACTACGAAGTTTCAGAATTACATTCTCTGAAAAAAAAAAACAATATCAGTTTTACTGAATAAGTGTCCGTTTATTCATTTTTCTCTCTGTTAAAATATACTGTTGGCCCATCTTCGTCGATGCTAATTAAACGAGAATCTTATGTGTCCACCATGGTTGTCAAGAACTTTCATGATAGTTAACTTTTTAATTGCATACATTAGTATATTCTTTTAAATTGTATTATATATAAGTTAGAAGATAAAACTTACGGTGTTTAGTCCTAACATTTGTACAACGGTATCAATGAATTCTTTTCCTTTCCGTTTAGTGAGGTATTGGCATTTTTGTGACCATCGAGCATGTTCGACCCACACATTATCATTATCTTCCCAGTTCCTTAAACCTTACAAAATATAAAAATCAGTTTTGCTAAACATACACAAGTAGATGAATCGATATCAGGAAATGTATTATTTACTAAAATATATTTAACATTTGCACAGCTTAGAATGATTAGTGACATAATTTTCTATGTTGTATATGTGTATTGTTTTTAGCGTATCAGTTTGGGTTTTTTTTCGTTTTCGTTTTCTTTTAAATTGTACATGTACTATAGGTTAAATTTCGTAAATACAGCCGTTTCCCAAATCACGCATCTTTTCGGGAGATTTGGAATATTCATACATAAATAATTTTGTTTACATACTGTTTCCCAGTTCTTATCTGTAGGTTGCATCTCACCGAGACATAATTTAGGAATGTTGCCAATAAATATACATGTGGATATTGTTTATATTTGTGGTAACCCTACAGACAAGGTAAGGGTAGTTAAGAAATTAAGTGTTAGTTTAAACTCTCAGAAGTTCGGGCATATAAACGTTGAATATATGCCGCACATCCCTATAATTATTTTGACCTTTGCAAAAAACAGTTGAGCATATGAACTTCCCATTACTTTCAAAACCTCATAGTAAAAGTGGTACAGTTTTAGCCGTAAAAGGAGTACCTAAGGAAAATGCAATGTCAATATTTACAGAAATGCAACCTTTACTCTATACGCTTATTCGTTTCCTTAACAAATGCAAAACTCATGCACAAACATCCTTGTTGGTGCAATGATGTTCATAAGGTTTGGAAATTCCTTGTTACATGAACTGAAGATTTATAGAGTAAAAAATCAGGATTATTGAATCGAGAAGGTATGCAATGTTTTCAATTCGTTCTTCCAGTCGGATTTGAAAAGTTGTTTGTAAGGTAACTTATAATTGATTGATGTGTGTAATAAATTTCAAATTAGATTATTTTTCTTAACAGGGAGAGTTTGATAAAAAGCCGATGGACTATAATTGTATACGACTTTCATACAAGTGAGAGGTTTAGCTAGCTATAAATACTGGTGTAAATCCTCAATTTCTACGTAATAGAATGCATATATAACTATTGTAAAAGAATATAATAGTCGTTTGATGTGTTTTTTGTTTGCCATTTGATTAGGGTCTTTCCGTTTTGAGTTTTCCTCGGAGTTCATGGTTTTTTTTTTTTGGTGTTTTCACTGATTGTTATTACTGTCTCAATCACAGCAGTATGAAAATATATTTCAATAGACTCGGACTGTCCTTCATGCTTCTAGCATAGTCGTCAATTTGAGCATTGATGCTCAGTCATTCTTATTTAATAGCAGAAGCTATAATATATAAGATCAGTCTGTACATGACAGTGTTCGTCAAACAAAATGTAAACGGATATCTCAATCTGTTTTGCTTGATAGCATCGCTACTCATTTAAATTAAAAAAAATTCGCAAAACATGTCTTTATAACATCTATCATGGACAACACAATAAAAAGAGTTGTTTTAAATTATAAGTTTACATGTATCTTTGTGTATCTTTTCAATTTATTTGCTTAAACTTTTATATTTTTTACACTCGCCTTTTACAGAATCTAAAGGACTATGGGTAAGCTCATTGTTTCTACACCAGAATGAACATAACGTTATATCTTTGGATGAATCCATTGTTTAGAACGTTTTATACCAATCACAACATTTTGGTGTACGTTATTGAATGCATTAGATACTGAATAGGCGTATTGCTAGGCTTGTATTTTTAGAAAACAGTTACATGTACTACCTCGATCAGTACTTACCAATTCCACACTGGAAACATCTTACACAGTCTTCAAAATCTTCAAAAAAAAAACGGACAATACAAAATAACATTAGCAACCTTAATAAATCAATCGATCGATTGATTTACCGATCAATGTAAATGTAATCAGCGTTAAGTCTAGAACCTTTTGAAGCTTAAAAGATTTAAAAGTTAAAGACACAACAAACATTGAAATATAAGCCAAAAGTTAAAAATTTTCTTTTCTAGACAAGTGATACCAGCTTTTCTTCAAATGTCTTATAGATCAAAAAGATAAATTATCATAATTCAAAGTATATATATTTAGATATAAGAAGATGTGGTATGAGTGCAAGTGAGACAACTCTCTGATGAATTCATAATTTGGAAAAGTAAACCATTATAGGACAACGTACGGCCTATATGCATGGATTATATGATTGCTTTTTGTTTACTGAACTTTATCTTTACTTCGTAATACTATGTACTTAGGACTTTTTTGCAATTTAAAAGCATTTTTACTGAAAAAGCCGGCTTGTTTCCAACTGTATAGATATAATATGTATAAGAACACCACACCACATCTTCTTATATCTATATAAGAAAGCTTTAAATGTATGCATATTTGCGCAAAGCTGCCGAGTATTTTTATTTCTGTTGTTTTCCGAATATCTTTGATGAAATATTTTGATTACTAAAGAAATTCAAGATTAAAAGTTCATTATTTTCACTGAATAAATATTGAAATCGAGCTTTTACAAGAATCCAAATTATCGATATAACTTTTTTCATCATATTCATGGGATCATTGTACATTGTAAAATTGGAATACTCACGGGTGAAGAAAAATCCGCATTCAGCGAGATCATAAGGATGAAGGAAATCCCTGTTTGCTGGCCAGTCAAAATAAGAATCTCTCCTTTTTTGCAGTGGCTCGTAATTTGGATATTTTATTTTCACCATTCTTCCGTCGTATTTAAAAGTTAAGTGTTCTTGGATGCTTTCTAGTGATCCGTTCTGTTTTATCATCGGTTGGTGGCTTACAGAAGACAGATTAGTACGTGGACTTTGAGTTACACCAGAGAAATATGGCATTTGCTCCTCGGATTCAAGAGAGAGAAGGTTTAAACTATCAGTAATGTTTGTATTACCGTCGACTGATATTTCTCTCGTTAAAGGAGCAAGGAACATTTGACTTCCATTCATAATTGACTCGTGAGTTCCTGTACCTCGTGATTCGCTGTATTGATTGTTTGATACTCCAAATTCTCTTCTAACAACATTGTCAGAATAATCTATCCCTCGAGATAAACCATACTGTTCAGAAATGTATGGATATACTTCGTTCCCATTGGCATTCGAAGATGTTTCTGTTTGAATAGCTTGACCTATGGTTCTTGACTGATTATTGTGTTGTTCTTCGTTGTTATCACTTGAAACAATGAAGTTCGCAGTTATTTGATCATGTCCATCATCCGTACACATGATCGACAAATCGGAAGAGATTTTTTCGTCGCAGAACTGTTCTGTATTCCCATTTGGTTTCCCTTTAAAATAATTGCATTTTAGCTATTCAAAGGGTGTTTACAAAAGAGCAACATGTTCGTTGAAATTGGTGCGTAGTTTGTGCATCATTAAAACTTAATTTTTGTATCCTTATGACAGATTATATTTGACTTATTAATTAATAGCGTGATTAATGCATATTATAACTGTTACGTGTATCAAAAATAGAGCTTTAATATCAAGGAAACGAGTTCATACACAATAAAACAAAAAAACACATGGAACTTGAAACATGTCTATCAGACAGCGTGGAAACGACCTAAGCGCTAACATATACATTCAATTATCTACAGTTTAGGACAACAAAGAAGTCGTTTTGTGAAAAACGAGTCATGAAGTTAATATTGACTAAAAACCTGTTACTAACAATATTACCAAGACTATCACTTGTAAGTGTTTTGAAATATGAATGGCGAATTAACATGTATTGAGGTTAAACAAGGTTTTGTAATGTTTGCCTAAAAAAATGTTGTGTCATAATGAAAATCAACAAAAAAATACTGTACTCATAACATACCGATAACAAATTAAAATTTGAATTTCAGTGAAAGAACAAAAATATGTTGACAACTTTGCTCATTATTCATACTCAAAACTAAAATTATGGAATCATTGTCTATTCTACCATCAAACATTAATATGGAAAGTGTGTACTTCAAAAATCTTTTTTTTTTTAAAACTGGAGTGATGATATTTCAGTAGATCATAAACTATGTATTTTTACTACATGTTAATCAGGCTGCTTCAAGCAAACCTGTTAATAGACTATTTTCTATTCTGCGTGTCTAGTTTAAAATGTCCTTATACATTCCAAATACTTTTTATTACAAAGTTTTGGTCTCTGATGAAAAGATACAATATGAATTAGTACTTAGTACGTGCTTTAATCACCACATCATGCAAAGTTTTATACCTGTTATAGCGAGTTGTCTTTTTTTTAATTTCCTTCTCGTCATGATATCCTGATCAAGTTTGAAAGTAGTTGTTCACCCTAAGCCTTATCATATTTAGTCTTAAGCGGTACCAATCTATTTAGAATTAGTTTCATTAAGATGTAGCATCGGTTTTGTGGACAATGCTCTTTAACTGAGTATTTTATTTGGTCTATTATTTTATTTTTTATTCAAGCGTTACAGATGAGTCTATCTAGTGTAGATGAAACGCGCGTACGGCACAAATACAAACTTTCAATTCTGGTATTTATGACGAGTTTATTGATTTGTAAAGGATCTCAAAATTGTAAAAAATCAAAAATTATCGTGAATCTACAGAAAGAAACAACTTTAATATGTTTAACAAGTCAATTTAACTAAAATACCTTTGTAGATAAGGCTGTTGCTTATTTTTTTCCCAACAATGCGGTCCCAAAACTTTTCGAAAAATAATCATTTAACCTTATTTTTATGTCAGATACGTTAATTTTAACATGCAATATTACGATCATTTTTTTGGCACAAAAATGTCAAAAATATTAACCTGTTCTATTATCAATATCAAAAAACAAATTTTACAATTTATTAAGCAAAATGATGGCTTTTTCCTACCTCCTCTCTATAAGATCATCAATTATCCGCGATACTAGCATAATTGCATTACTGCAATAAACTTACTATTTAAAGCAAGTCGGCTTTGGACGCCTCTGTGTGCGGCACATATCGTATTACATTAACTACAATTCTTTCTGCCATCAAGTCATATGAAACGCGTGACGGGTTAAAAAAAGATGTGGTGCCAATGAGACAACTCTCCATCCAAATAACAATTTATAAAAGTAAACCATTATAGGTCAATGTACGGCCTTCAACACGAAGCCTTGGTTCACACCGAACAACAAGCCATAAGGGCCCAAAATTACTAGTGTAAAACCATTCAAACGAGAAAACCAACGGTATTCTCTATATAAAAAACGAGAAATGAGAAACACGTTTAAATTACATAAACAAACGACAACTACTGTACATCAGACTTAGAACAAATGCAAACATTTGCAGCAGGATTAAACGTTTTAATGGTACCAAACCTTCTCCATGATGTATATATCATAAACGTTGTCTTCTGTGCAAGATTTTATCATTGTATTTACAAATATATATATAAACAAATATCTCTGTCTGTTATGATATAAAAATATGGCAGCTAATTAATTGTCGTGTTTTGAAGCCGTATTTTACCGATTGTCACCTTATTGTAAACAATCAACAGTGAAGCATAGATATTAAGAACGTGACTGTATAATATGTTCAATAAGATAATAGTTTATTTTATTGACAGATCCATGCGTATTGCGATCACCGGAGTTTTTCGAAAAAGGTCATGCTGAGTTCACTATGTTCATTGCATATGATAAATAAATCTTCGAATTGTTTACTGGAAGCAGACAATTAAAAAGGTAATGTTTCTTCTAAAATGGGAAACATTACACATTTTTTTTGAGAAATAAGTATATCTATGTAAAAATGTTTTATAATAAAAACTAGCCATTTAGTTATAAAAAAATATATATGCATAATGGTTTTTTTTAATATGAAGTTTCATATGACTTTAAAGAATACGTTATGCATTGCATAACATTACCACAACAACATTAAATCATGATTGAACATTTTTAAATCGCATCAATCAAATATTTACATAATCATAAAACAAAAAAAACATTATGATGATATCAAAAATACATATTATTTTTTTACAATGGTAATGATATCATGATCAATTTGAAATATATTAAACAAAAACGAAAATATATTATATGAAATATGCATAAAAAACCCAGCAACAAACATACTCAAAAACACATAATATGAATTAATACTAAACTTCTATATCAGATGCTCAGTGGGGGTTAATATCTATTTGCGTTATATGCACATGATCGATACAAAATCAATATATTTCCATTAATCGATAATTTCAAGTTTTTAAGAAGTGAAATAAGCCTTTATAAATAGAATTGTGTTTTAAAAACTAAGGTCATAGTATAATACTCATTTTCGAGAAATTAAATGTTCTTTGTATAACAATGTTACATTATATATTACCGGAGAAATTATTACAATATTTATTCATGTAATTCAAATATATTTAGGTATGATAAAATTATATGCAATTTTCATCAGGGAATAGGATATGTCACCAGTGACATTTTAAGCATATAGCGAAGACTCTGCTGCCCACCTACTTGCGGATCTCATATCATATGTTTTTCTTTACAGGCTCCTGACTTGGGACAGGCACATACATAAATAATGTGGCGGTGTTAAACATGATGCATGTTCTCCAAGATATATTTTTAATTGATGGCATGCAAGATCTCATTCAAATTGTTCATAATTCATCTCTATTCATTTTCTATTACAGTCGTTGGATAGTGTAAACTTCCAACTAACCATACGTGACATCATTCACCCCACACCATAATACAATACACCCAGGGTCATTACACCATACACATTACACCTCTGTCCCTTACAACTTCCACATTCTATCTACACAATCCGAAATTACCCAAAATGCAATCTAGTTTCAAAGAAAGCTCACGACTAAAAAATATTTATTTATTTTAAAAAACGAATTAACTTTGATCACAATATTGTAAACTAATGTACAAAAATAAAAATCATTTCATATCCATATTTTGTATAGTTTTAAACTTTATATAACCCCTTTATATACTCGTTGCACAATCAGACCATTCCTCATACATCATTACACATTTCTCCTTACACCATACACCATAACACCATACTCCTTCCACCATTGCATCATATGCCATACACCATTACATCTTACACGTTTTGGAGATGTTTACACCATGCAAGGGCTGAAGATCTTTAATTGTCTATTTGAAACATGCACTTATTAGACTGTTGTTGTTTTATATGATTTTTTTAATTAATCATTGTAAAAGAATAATTGTGCTTGACATTTTAAAAAATATGGAAAACTTTAGTTTCTTTCTAGTATCATTTTAGGTATCTGCCCTGAATTGGTCACATGTTGCATTTGTGTTAAAGTTGTCTCCCCTTTCAAAATAATATATACTTTTTTTTAATAAAGATCAATTAAATAGTTGTTTTATGAATTATTAATAAATGACTAATAAGGCTATTGAATTATTTCTATTAGTGGGACAATAAATATGAATTATTAATAAATATTTTAAGATTTGAAATCCCCTCTTAATACTTTTAAGCACTAACACTCTTTCATTTGATCTCAATATAGAATTAAAAAGTAGAACGATTTAAATCACGGTATAATAAGTGGAACATTTCAAATTACGAAACAAAAAGTAAATATTTCTTAAAAGTATTATGCATTTGAAAAAAAACACTTACAAAAATTAGAATTTTTGAAATACGAAGGCTTTTCTGCATCAGGCATAGATTACAATAGCTGGATTTGGCAAAAATTTAAGAATTTTGATCCTCAATGCTCTTCAACTTCGTACTTTATTTGGCCTTTTTAACTTTTTTGAATTCGAGCGTCACTGATGAGTCTTTTGTAGACGAAACGCGCGTATGGCGTATATACAAAATTTAGTCTTGGTATCTATGATGACTTTATTTACATTATAAACAAGAACATCAGAATGCACATAGCATATTTGGTACAATTCGAGTAATTGTGAGTTGATATGAATTATCTTGCATATGATCATAATTGAAATGAACTGTGTAAAACCTTTAATTTATTTTAACAGTAGGGAACTTTTTTCTGCTGTTTAAAATTTTTATCCTGGAATTTATTTTTCAATTATTCCAGGTCCGGCTGATATAGAAACTTTGCGGTCCCCAACTGTACTTTCGGCCGTCGAACTGCGAAGTTGCAATTATACAGCCCCATGTTACACTACTACACGAAGGTTAATCTGCACATATTGTAATACAGATTTTATGAACAAAAATATGTGAATATACTTTTTTAAACTTATTCAATAAAAACAAGAATATAAAAAATAAGATGTGGTATGATTGCCAATGAGACAACTCTCTACAAGAGACCAAATGACACAGAATTTATAACTACTTAGTTATTAATAGTCAATCGAATTATCAATACATTTATTAATAACCATGATAGCGGTTTATAAAGTAAGATGAATACTTGAAAGCTTTAGACTGTGTGCCAAATTTTAAAAAGTTTAATATAGGAGATTTTTTCTATTGTTTGGTGTCACATTTGACCATCCAGTCCAGTTTAGATTTTAAAACAGGACAGTCTATTGAGATGAATGGCCTTTATTTTGTTACTTGCAAACCCGAGTATGATGCATCTTCTGTAACTTTTCATCGTTGTTTTTAATGTATTAAATACATTAAGTAATAAACCTATTTAGTATTTTTCGCGGGTAGCTTTCCAAAATTCACGTATAACGCTTAAAAAAATCTTTTAAAGCTTATTAATTTTATACCAGTGTGAATTTCATTTAGCTATACGAGTCAAAATAAATTACTATATAGAGTTTATGTGGCGGCATTTCATTTCAACGATTCTACAACGACTCTAATAAATATACTAATTTAACTATTATACATGTATTTAATAAATAATGGAGCATTCTATACCAAATAACTAAATTATAAATGAGATAAATAATCTATATTCGTTATTATGGTTTCGTTTTGGTAAAATGGTTTTATTAAACAATATATGCACTATATATAACACCTCTACATGCCAAACCTGCTCAAAATATAAACTAACCCATTTGTGTAATATCTTCTAAACAACCTGAAGCATCAAGTGGTACCGCACATTTCTTTTTTATGACATGTTGACAGTTTGAATAATGATTATTGACGTCTGAATAGTCGCTGTTAGGGGTCCAGCCTTTCACCCGATTGCCACAGGAATAGCAGACAAGTTCATCGTTATGTCCTTTCGAATAAAACCCATATTCAGCCAGTCGTAAAAGACTTATTCCGAACACAGGAAAATTACATAAAGTCGACAGTCGCAAAAGCTCGCTTTCCATTATTTTGTTTGACATCAAAGTATGACCTTCTTCTTGTCCTCTTGCTGACGCGTTGACTGTTTCTCCATTTTCCAAACTTCTTGTTGGTATTGGTGTACCATCTAGCTGTTGTCTTATTGTCGCTGGGTCTGAAGTCTTTCCATAAATAGGAAATACGGTGACGATTTGTCTTGGATACAAAGGCTTTACAGTTTGCTTGAACAAGGACTTAAAACTTATTTTATCTTTATCTTTGTTGATGTTTTTCAAATGACGTTTCGAACAATAAGACATTAAAGGACATTTAACCGATGTTTCTGCGAATAATTTATGTATAATATGTGTAAGTATCTTAAATGCCTCCATTGATAAAATCGAAAATAGTAACAAAAATGCGGAAGAATGCAATGCAATTATAGGATAAGCATGTCTTGGTACGCTACAACAACTTCTCTTAGTAAGGTTGAGCTGTGATAGATTATATATGACAATGTGTGAATGAATTATAGTAAATAGCAGGACTGAATACCTCAACCACTTCACTAAAGCCAAATAGCAGCAATCGCTACAATAAAACTCATATAGACTCGATAACGGAACACCGCTATTCATTTTCAAAACTAAAATAACTTCAGTAGTATAATGTCTTTTTGTTTGAAAAGTATTCATCAAATCAAAATTACGATTCCTTTTTAAAACAACCATTCTTTTTCCATGAATTATAATCTTACGATTTAGTTCAGTTTTTGTACTTACAATCGTGTTGAATTTTACGATCAAAGCACAATTATATCCTTTTTTCCTGTGATTTTCCTTTTTCACCTGGTAATATATTTCCAGTATAATATCAGTTGCAATCGTGTGTTTGTAAAGAATAACTTCACATTTTTCTAGATATATCACAAGAATCGATTTGCTGCATACACTTTCCTTCAAATTATGCTTCAGTTTTATAACAGTTCGTAATGATCTGAAGCAGAGACTTGAATGCGAAAACCGGAAAATAAAATACAAAGCCATTGTGCTATTACTTGAAGTACTATCTATCCTTTGCTTGGCGACCACAAATCGCTATTTATATTGCAACGTTAGTCACATGTTATATGAATTCCTTTATTGGCAATATCAGTATTCATTATACATGTGTATGTCTAGTGTTATATATATATATAGATCACGGTTTTCCATATTCTAAATATAACTGTAATATCCACAAATAAAAATTAAACCCTTAATGTGAGTTCAACAGATTGACACAGACAGATTGTAACAATGTAGAACACTATGTTCGCTTAAACATAAGTATATACATGATATAATACACTTAAGAATAATAGCGAAAATGTGCTGAATATTAATTTTGTTGCACAATTGTCAGAAATGTTCATGTTCAGTTGTAACGTACAGTATATAATACACAAATTGATATATTGAATTTCAAATAACAGTCAAACTTTACGATAATGTAAATTATTATGTAAGTGATAAATTTTCTATAATCTGTCTGTCAGGGTAATCGCCCAATTTAGAAATATATATCAAGTCTTTTCGTTCTATTTATTTATCTAAAAATAATGGCATCGATCATTATTAATGTTTTATTATTAGAATGTGTTTTATCTTTACACTGAACCGAGCAAAGTGTAATGCTATCGAAAAAGGGTATGAAATTGGAAAACAATATCTTACCTAACTCATTAATGCTCGCAATGAGTTCATGGAGTTGTTGTATGTTAATGTTTAAAAAATTTTAAATGTTATAAAGTTTGAAAGTGTGTCAAGTTTATGTGAACATGTATTACTAGAAAAAGGTCTATGTATATATGTGTATCTTTTTAAAAATGTTCAGTATATCGCAAAGTACTCAGTTAACGGTTTCTTATTCACTTTTTTTTTATTACCAAATGTTGGATAGTCATAACAGATCACTGGCGGGACTGCCCTTGAAGTATCAGGTTGTAATTCAAGACGATGTCGGTAAAACACAATTTTTTTTTAGCATTGCTGATGATAGATATTTCCTCCAGTGAATAAGCAAATACAGGAAATAGTTTTACGAATATATTGACATTTTATGATAGTGATGTTTTATTTATATATGTCGTGTACATTTTATTATTTCGTACAGGTTATTACTTGTACAAAATTTTCATACAAGTAATTACTAGTATGATGCCATCGTACAGGTTATTACTTGTATAAATTTGATTGTACAAGTAATAACCTGTACAAATTTTGTGGAGAAAAAGATAATAACTTTTACAATTCACTATCTTTCGTATTTTTTAAAATTTATATTGTGTTTGTTTTTTCTGTTCTTTTTTTCAAGTGTTTATCTGTATTAATTTTGAAATGTTAGTAGTTTACAGATGAACGAAGGTCGCAAAGTAATAATATAAGCTAACGTGACACCATGTGCAAATTTGGCTAAACAGCTAGATGCCACGTAAATACGGACATCTGGTTCATAGTGACATGGTCATTAAAAGCAAAAATAAATTGGTACCCTCCATTCATTCATTTTCAAACATACATCATGACAAAAAATTTGTAATATTTATTTGGTGACTATTTTGAGACCCTGTATGAGCCATCGACCTTGAATTTAAGTTCTGTAATAATTCCCTTCCATTATTATTTTGCAGAATATGTGGAGCTCCCAAAAGGGGAAAAATGTCAGCGAGTTGGTAAGCCACTTCAGCTGCTCCTTTAAGGGCGCAGTACACTGAATTTGGTTAAGTGGTCCTGGTAGTGCATGATCCACCTGTATTATCCATCTGGATATGAATGATAGTCAACAAGGTCTACTTGACATGGGAATTAAAGTCTGTAGAAGTGATAGGACGAACAACTAATTTTGTGGTTTCAGTACGACTTTTCTTCAAAATACACTGACACATCTGAATAAAAATTCTTATAATTTCTCTGCTGATATTGGAAAATTGTTTTTTTAACTCCTTATATGTCTTATGGATGCTTCCATGGCCAGCTCTAGAATCAACGGATAAAGTTCATCTACTGTACAATAATTAAAAAAAATCGTCACCTTAGCGAATGAGTTTATTCAATGCATGCTACACTCAAAACGTCATATTGCCTTAAGAAATATCTTTGAAGAGCAGTCTTTTTGGAACTTAATTTTGCCTCCTTTACATTCCCAATAGTCTCTCTGTATCTTTCATGTGTAAACATTAAATTATTAGAAGATTTATTGTCATCCCACAATTTAATTATTTCATTATGAAATTTCTTTTCTATACTGTTTTCCATCTTGACACTTTAGTTTTGACTACTTAAATGAACAGTTTTGTTCATATATTTGATATATTATATACACTCACATATTAAGAGTTTGTACCTTTAGGCAACGTAATGAATTATATGTTAAAAGGGAAACAATTTGTTGTGAACTTCAAATAGGCCAAGGTAAAATAATGATTTGTACAAGTTATTATCTTTTTCTCCACAAAAATTGTACAGGTTATTACTTGCACAATTATATTTGTATGTTATAACCTGTATGATGGCATCATACAAGTAATTACTTGTATGAAAATTTTGTACAAGTAATAACCTGTACAAAATAATAACATGTACACGACATATACACTGTATTTATTTCTATTTATAACTTGTATGACGCAAACACTAATACCCTGTTGGTGTTTGCCCCCGATGTAAAAGGGTTGTTTTTCAATAAATATATATATTATATGACTGGACTGTTGGGTGGATACGACCGGGCTGGACTAGACTATCATATACTCATCTTTGTAAAACAGTTCACTTATTTGTATTTGCTTATTTCATAACGCCAGTACCTAATTGTGTTAGTTTGAATTTACTTGTCACAAGAAGTTGTATTAAAAATGTAACTGATAACTGATGACATTTGACCTCCCAACGTGGATTTCTATTAATATCTAATTAAATAAAACAGCATCCGAGTCAACATAATTTAAGGTATAATAAACATACAGATGACAAAAAAATAAAATAAAACTCAAGTGCCGGAAGTTGTTTTAAAGAAATTAACAAGTGAGAGTTCAGTCCAGCCCAGTCAGCTAAAGATTTCTCTTTGCCCTGTCCATTATCATGTCTGGAAATTGACTTCCAAATTGAACTTATTAAATTATATAACGCAGACATTAGAGTCAATTCTCAATTTCGTTATTGTGTTGCAGTATCAATCATTGTCGTGAACTCATATCCTTACACATGACACCTCTGTAGAAAATTATTTCAAATGAGATAAATGTAGCACTTTCTTATATTTACAAAGATATTGTTTACCGAGCTCAGAAGTTTGGAAACGAACCAGTTTACCAATTCAACACTGTAATTAGATTTTTACATAGAGATGACCTTGAGGTCATTCCGATGTATTGCTATCGCCTAAATTTCCATTGTGTAAATTAGTTATGGATTTTCAACCGATCTATACAACTTATAGTTCCGCGGACATTATCTAGTGCAAAATAACATTCCTTATCGTTTAATTGGTGTAAATTCATTTTTTCAATGGATACTCCTATAAATATTATTTTAAAACACACATTAATAATACGAAAACGTTTAGTCGTTAGAAAAAAAAAAGTAAAAAAATCATTGAAAACATCTGTGCACACATACCGAAAAATCATTAGCTTGCAAAAAAATATTTAAAGAACGTTTCGCGACACTCCCAGCTAGTACCAGTAACTCTGTAATTGTTTTTGCGGGGAAATATGAATGGCCTCTCATATCCAATCTTTTAGAAGAGTATCCACCATGCAATTGCACTGCACTATTACTAGAATAGTAGAATAGAACGATATGCAAATAGAGGATAATTATATATACATGTAACTCTTATATTAATATAATATATAACAACAAACCAGTGTATACTCTGGGACTATTATCATCATAATCCCAGGTATACTGATGTGTATCACTACAATATAATAGTTATTACGTTGCGATTAAATTTCCTGTCCTTTATTCATCATCCACGCACGATCTTGTCTGAGAAAAAAATATATCTCTTTACATTAGCCTCAGTTTCAGATAAGAGATGTGATATTTTTATGTGACATGTGCTTTGGACCATCCACAAGAACTTGCGGTCATCCGATGTTCAGTACGTCAGTACTTTGATTTAATAATGTTGCATTGGTATTGTTATTGATTATGTTATCAGTAAATTAAAATAACACTACTTATTATTTGTAAAAACATTTGCACATCATATAAAAAAGAAGATGTGGTATGGCCAATGAAACAACTATCCACAAAAGACCAAAATGACACAAACATTAACAACTATAGGTCACCGTACGGCCTTCAACAATGAGCAAAGCCCATACCGCATAGTCAGCTATAAAAGGCCCCGATAAGACAATGTAAAACAATTCAAACGAGAAAACTAACGGCCTTATTTATGTAAAAAAATGAACGAAAAACAAATATGTAACACATAACGACAACAACTTAAGTACAGGCTTTGTTTGCATATTTGTTTTCAATCATTAATTTGAACATAAGTTATGCCGTTATTTTCTCTCGTTTGAATTGTTTTTCATTTGTCATTTTGGAGCCTTCAGTTAAAAGCTGACAATGCGAGAATGGTTCGGTTCGTTGATAAAGGCCGTAGAGCGACCCATAGTTGTTAATTTCTCTGTGTCAATTGGTCTCTTCTTATATAGAAGAGGACAATTTTTCAAAATGTGTAAAAGTCACATATTACAAACTCTGTTTGTTTTATTGTTCATGTGTTGTTTCCGTTTTCTTCATACATGAATGCACAATTTAACCTTCACAATAATTATAATTTTCCGCGTTTTGCAGTATAGAGGAAAATTATTGTACTAACGTTCCGTCTGATTAATCATGTGATTATCACATGTTTACATGTACATGTAATAAATGAGCGGGAAATAATCCCGTGGAGTAATCACTCTCTACCCAACACTGATACAGTCAAGATGGACACCGATATGTTGAGCAGCCCTTTAAGAAATGCCATTTCGAGAGAAGTTTCCAATGCCATATCAACATCTCAACAGGATTTATTGAACAGTATAAACGGTATAATGGACAGTAAACTGACAAATTTGCAGACCACCTTACAAGAAAGTCAACAAGAAATTTCGCAGACTCAAATGGCCAAGATGGAGGAAACTCTGACCGATAACTATACTTTTCATAGGAAGGGCAACGAAAACCAATTCAAGTATGGTGTGAAGGTTCTAACAAAGCTGAAAGAGGCGAAGTCAAGCTTAGAAGTTCATGATTTGACCAGAGCGACCGTACAGAACGCTAAATCCAGGATTTCAGAAGGTATTGACATTGTGCAAGAGAGACAAAAGTTAATTAAACTTGCAGATTCTTCTCAACTCGGTTGGAAAGTGGTTAATGAGTATGTTGCCAACCCAATAGCAGAAGACTCCGAAGATGAGAGAAAAATGTTAAGAGCTCAGTCTAGAGCAGAGCGCAAGAGTAAAGCAGAGAAAACCAAGAAAAGCATCAAACCCAGACAAGTTCCTTATGCCAGGAATGCAGATAAAGATGATTCTTTCAAGCCTGGAAAGTGTTTCAATTGTGGAAAAAGGGGGCACTGGGCAGATAATTGTCCTGATAGAAAACAAAAGATAAGTAATTCTTTATATTTATCAAACTTAGATAGTTCAAGCTTATTTTGTAGCTCAGATGATAATTTTTATTGCAATAATTCCAAAATAAGAAACGCCAATGAGAAGGTTTCAATAACAATTGATTGTTTACAAAAAGTTGATCTTGTTACTTATGTGGAAAAACCGGTTAGTCCAGTAGGTAGATTGAAAAATGCTATCGATGAATGGAGATTAATCACAGGTAATACACATATAATTGATGTTATACAAAACGGGTATAAGATACCTTTCAAAACAGAACCAGATCATAAAATTATTAGAAATAACAGATCATCTCTTGATAACGCAAGTTTTGTTAAGTCAGAAATTGAAACTTTGCTGTCAAAAGGTTGTATATCAGAAGTGAATGAGATACCTTGTGTAGTTAATCCTTTGACCGTTGCTTTTAATAAATCGAGCAAACCCAGCTTGGTATTGGATTGTAGATACATCAATCCTCATTTATTTAAAGGAGTAGGTCCGATAAGACCCCTTTTTGGCCCCAAAATATAGCAGTTTTACAAAATTGTTAAATTAAAGATTTTTAGTTATTCATTTGACAGAAGAATGCTTCTGCTACATAAATATTGGCTCTTTTTGACAATACAATGCACATATATCGGGTTGTAGCACCATTAAGTCATGCTAAATTACTAAAAACTTCAAAATTCTCGCATTTTAGTTCAATTTTAGACAGTTTCCGTGTAAAACGAAAGTGGCCGCATTCGTGTTCATCCTTAATATTGAAATGTAAGTTGTATTTTATGATAATACATAACATATCCAAAGGTTGTGGATGAACACGGATGCGGCCACTTTCATTTTTGACAAAAACCATCTATAAAGTGGCATTTTTCGGCATATTTGGTAGATTTTTCATATTTGAGCTTGAATCGGATTGTTTTTAATGATTTAATCAGTTCAAATCTTTCACATAAACTAATTGAATCAAGTGAAATAGACACTTAATTGTTTAAAAAGTGGTCAAAATCTTTCGTCAGATGAACCTGAAATTTGAGGCCAAAATCAGTCCTTACCGGACCTTCTCCTTTAGATTTAAATATGAAGACACAAAGTTAGCAAGGGAAATTTTTCACCAACATGATTTTCTATATGGCTATGATTTAAACAGTGCTTATCACCATATTGAGATTGTTGAATTGCACAGAGAATATTTAGGTTTTGCATGGGAGATAGATGGTGCAAACAGATATTTCGTTTTTAATGTCTTGCCATTTGGATTGGCTACTGCTGGTTACATATTTACCAAAGTTCTCAGAGAAGTTGTAAAGTATTTCAGATCTAAAGGCAAACAAATTATTATGTTTTTAGATGATGGTTTGGGAGGTGGTAAAGATTTTGAATCTTGTCAAAAAAGTAGTCAGTTTGTAAAATTTCACCTTCAAAAGCTAGGTTTTCTAATTGCACATAAAAAATGTGTTTGGGATCCATGCCAAAAATTGAAATGGTTAGGTTTCATTTGGAATACTGAAACTGGTAGAATATTCGTCAGTCCTGAGAGAATAGATAAAGCAGAGCAAACTGTAAACTATATACTTTCCGAGATTGGGAGAGGTAAAGTTTTGTTAAAGGCTCGAATTTTAGCGGGCATAGTCGGTCAACTCATATCAATGCAAATAGTATTTGGTGATCTCGTGAGATTGAAAACAAGATTTTTATATGCTTGTGTTAACGGTAGAGCAAGCTGGGAGGCATCTGTAAAAATTACATCAGAAGCTATTGATGAGTTAGAATTTTGGAGAGTTTCTTGCAGAGCAAGGAATAGTAAAGGTGTGAATATAAGCACAGTTAATTTTCACGACAATTTTGATGTCGATTTGTTTTGTGATGCCTCAGATGTAGGCTTTGGTGGTTTTGTTCCATTTATGATCGTACCGAAGTATTCGGTAACTGGGTAGGTAATGAACCTTTTGAGAGTTCAACTTGGCGTGAACTTGAATGCGTCAAGAGAGTTTTGTATACTCAAGATTCGTTGTTGGAGAACAAATTAGTTCGAGTCAACAGTGACAATCAAAATGTCGCACGTATTTTGACGGTGGGGAGCAGAAATTTGTCACTACAAAAAACTGCGATTAATATTTTTTAGAATCTTGTGAACAGAAAAACATTAATATTCAGACTCGCTGGGTCCCTCGGGCTCAGAATGTGTATGCAGATCAACTTAGTCGTTATACAGATCACGCTGACTGGTCTTTAAACGATGAAACATTCAGTTTCTTAAACTATATTTGGGGTCCGTGTAGCATAGACCGATTTGCCACTCATTACAATACACATTGTTCGCGTTTCAATTCAGTTATATGGTGCCCAGGAACTGAAGCAGTTGACAGTTTTAGTCAATATTGGGGAAATGACAACAATTGGTTGGTACCTCCACCTTCTTTGATTGCAAAAACAGTAAACAAAATGTGCAATGAGCGTGCTAATGGTATTTTGGTTATACCAGAATGGAAATCGGCGGCATTTTGGCCTTTACTTTGTGCACAAGAAATTTTTAAGAGTTTTGTTTCAGACGCTATGTATCTTACAAATGACAAAGTTATAGTGAAGGGTGCCGGTAAAAACGGCATTTTCGGGAAATGGCCACTTAAATTTAGGTTGATAGCTTTAAATATTATGTTCTAATGATCCATATTTGCGATTTTCAGGCTTAGGACTGAGGCAACATGTTGTGGAGATTGTAGAGAAGAGTACTGTAGGATGTTCGGTTGAACTTGGAAAATTAGCAGAAAAGATGTCGGTTTATCTTATCCAGTCTAAAAGTGACAATACTACAAAAAAGTACTTTGCTAGTTATAATCGTTGGAGATATTTTGCTCAAGGATATGGTTTTAACGAATTACCAGCAGATCCGATTCATGTTTCATTGTTTTTAACTTTATTGATTGACAAGAAGTCATCACCTTGTACTTTAGATTCGATAATTTATGCTTTAAAGTGGGTACATGAGCTTTATGGTTCCGTTGATCCTACAAATAACGCTTACATTCATTCGTTAGCTCAATCATGTAAAAGATTAAATGGAAAACCAGTCGTAAAGAAGAACCCTGTTACCTCGGATATAATACTTGAACTCTGTAAAATTAATGAATTTGAAAATGACTTGCTTATTGTTAGAGATTTGACTATGATTTTGATAGGCTATGCTGGATTTTTGCGCTTTGACGAATTAAGTTCTATTACATGTAGGGATGTTAAGATTTTTGATGATCATATTTCTATTTTTCTGCCCCGGTCCAAGACCGATCAATACAGACAAGGTAACGAGATACTTATTTCTAGTGGTAACACTTTGGCATGTCCAGTTGTTATGTATAAGCGATACATTTCACTTGCTAGTTTGGATGTTAATTCGGATTATTTTATATTTCGACCGATTTTTAGGTCTAAGGGGTTAGCTAAGTTGATATATAAGAATAAGAAGTTAAGCTATACAGCCACAAAAGAGAATATTGTACGTAGATTAAAGACTGTAGCTCCTGACTTGAACCTAGGTTTGCATTCTTTACGTTCTGGTGGTGCTTCTGCAGCAGCCAGGTCAGAAGTAAATGAGAGATGTATTAAACGTCATGGAAGGTGGAAATCAGATATTAGCAAAGATGGTTACATTGCTGATTCCTTAGATATGAGATTATCAGTATCTAGAAAACTTGGTTTATAATTTGGGCTCTTTTCATCCCTTTCTTTGTGATCTCTAGATTACGTTGGGCAGTCGGCAAATATATATTTGGTTATTGTATTAATATTATGTATTATAGTGAGATTTATGGTATAAATTGCAATGAGATTACATCAGTAAAGTGTGTACTTATAATTTTCCGCGTTTCGCAGTATAGAGGAAAATTATTGTACTAACGTTCCGTCTGATTAATCATGTGATTATCACATGTTTACATGTACATGTAATAAATGAGCGGGAAATAATCCCGTGGAGTAATCACTCTCTACCCAACACTGATACAGTCAAGTTTCTTAACGATATTTGTATATATCGTTTCTCATTAATATTTCATATCTAGATCTTAATCGGGTTTTTATAATGTTTGTGCAATGTATTATTACGTTTTTTGCTGAATGTCATATCTTTAAGTATACTGTCCAAGTATGACTCCGGAAACGGTCTTTCGAGCATATTAGCTTTCGACTAATTTAGGGTTTGGACACAGGTTTCCAACGCCGTCTATCGACATAGTTGGTTTTTCCTGGCCGGCAGGATCGTTAAGGATGGAGAAATTTTGATGATTTATAATTATTAATTACAACTCAGTATGTTATGCTGTATGGTTATATCACACATGCTGTTATATTTCACATGTCATGTTTATTTATTTGTAATAAATTCGGTGTCCTCTAGATTACGTTGGGCAGTCGGCAAATATATATTTGGTTATTGTATTAATATTATGTATTATAGTGAGATTTATGGTATAAATTGCAATGAGATTACATCAGTAAAGTGTGTATCTTTTAAAATGTTGATTACATGTATGAATACCTTCTATAAATATATCAAGGTTGTCCCAATATTTTGTGATAAACATTCTAAATCTAAAAATAACTGTTTTTACTATACTTTAAATAAAAGCTAATGTTTTTGGTGAGCCATTTAGGGCTGAAAATACATTGTACTTTCGCTTTTGCCAAGAGTATTTAGAACGATATAGATGACGTGTAAATCCGAAAGAAGCCAACACAATCGATCTTTGGTTGAAAAAATTCATCATGTAGAATTGCTTACTTTATTTTAATAGTGGTTGTTTATAATGTTTTTGTAACAATTTCTTTTTAGTCCCTGAAATCCCCTTATCTTAATAGATGGGTATAGTATGTGATTTAGATTTAAATGACCCAGTTCAAATGAAAATTTTCTGTGACAGAATTTGAAATTATTTTGCAATAGCTTCAACCTTCAAGCGAGAAAAATAACGGCCTTATAATGTACTAAATTAATGAACCAAAAATTAAAATTTGATACAAAGTAACAAACGACAACTCCTGAATTGTGGTGAAATCAAAATCCTTTCTCGCCTGTGACAGTGATGTAACTGTACGACATAAGAACCTTCTAAACTTAGAATTCCCAAATTATGGATTTTCTTGGTTTGTTACAAGATCTTTGCTTTTTTCTCAATTATCGACTGACTTTTATTCTCAACTATTTATCTTTTTGTTAATAAATCAATATCGGTCACACAAAGCTATTACATTGTCATTAAATCGACTTTCAGCTGACCTTGAATAAATACATGTCTTGTTTATCTCTAAACAATAATACGTTTCATTTATAATCATTATGAAAACTTTACAGATAGGAAGGATATATGCCTATATATAAATATAAATGTATATTCAGGAAGAAGTATATATAACAGTGTTCTCCTTTTTGGATACATGTATGTGATTAATAATTCAATGCTATCGCTTGTTATTTTGAAAAAAACAAACCCAAATAATTATTATAATATTTAATTTTAATAATGCATAGCTTATCGTAAAGATTGATTGCAATATATAATAATTTTTCTTTTTTTTTGGGGGGGGGGGGGGGGGGGGGGAGATCCGGACTAGGTGTAATTTCATTGTTCATTCCCGATAATAAAAAAAAAACATTAGTTAAATTTCAGAATTTCTATTGTTAGGACATTGTAGGCTAATCGCAACGTTTTGGTGTACGCTTTGGATAAATTCAATATTACCCAGAATGCAAGTACTACTGAGATTTTCCGTTCATTAAGCATCCAAAAGAGATGATGAAACATTTAGTTATACTTCTGTATATACTATCTGTCAATTATTCTTGATGGTTTACTATTATCATTAACGAAAAGTACAATTCACTATAAGATAAGATACTGAGATAAGATAATTATTATTTTCCAAATTAGGTCCCCAGGGGGCATATACACAAAACATAATATTTGATTAATACAAAATACAGTTTTTTACATAACATTGTGAAATAAACTATTGAAAAGGTCATACATGTATTATGTGTTAAATAAAAAAGTATTTGAGATTTGCTACTCCAGAGATGTGGCAAACTTTATTTATTTTTTATTTTTTTTATTTTTTTCTCACTTGATTTTATAATATTTTGCTGAAAATGTATACATATAAAATAAATGATTGTTTAGCTACAACTGACACCAATGGACGATGCTCTAGGATTGTGATCTTTAAAGCTCTAACAATCTTCCTCGTATCTGATGCAGAAAAACAAACACAAATTAAAAAAATTTCATGTACATTCACAGCAAATAACATATACTGCAGTAAACATGTATTGAGAATAGTGTAGGTTTCCTTACTGCAGCAGACACCAAGGAGCGGTACTCAAGGAGCTGTGGTATTTGCACAGTCCTCCTCGTGTCTGAAGCAGACACGAAAGCCACATAATTAACAATTTTTCGAAATAAATTTACATGCAGCAGTCTGAATAGACTTATCTTCTGTGTTCATAAGCCATATCAGTTTATCTCTTGCGTTAAGAGTTAAAAAGTTGGGGCAACTTTTAGTTATCTCTTGAAATAGATGATTGCGGTCATCATTAAATTTAACACATTGGAATAAAAAAATGTTATTCATCCTCCACATCTCCGGAGTTACAACGAGTACAAGTTCTGTCATTTATGAGAGTACCCTGATACCTTCCGAACTCAATTCCTAAGTTGTGTGATGAAATTCTGAGCTTTGTTAAGCTTCGTCTCTGTTCAAAATTCCCAATAATGGAAAGATATTTTTCTCTTCCAAATACTGATTTAAATGTAACATAAGTTCTAAGTTTACCATCTGAATACTTTACCAATTCAGTGTTCCACAAGTCTATAAAATATGATTTTAATTTTTTTTTCATATTAGCTTTGAAGCTATTAATTTTTGGTAATGGTGAAGATAGATGATTGATGTTTGGGATCATTTCAAGAATTGACTTCAAAGAGCCATACCAAGATGCTTTTTTGAATGAGAAAGATTCTGTGATGTAAAATAAGCATCTTTAAGAAGAGATAATTGGGAATCAAGATTTTCCAAGAGATACCAGTAATTTAACATGGATTTAATCATATCATAATATAGTGGGAATCGTCCTAGCTCGGATACAATTCCAAAATTCATGGATTTTTTATGAACACCTAAACAAGTTTACAAAATTTTATATGTAGTCGCTCACATTTTAAACTGGAATAGATTTTTTCAAATGGTAAAGTTCTATTTCTGAATCTTGCTGAGAATTGATTAAAAGTTCCCCATATTTAAGACCCATATAGGAGTATTGGTTTTATGGTATGATCAAATACATGTAAGCTGGTACTTAATATGCTTGGATTAAGTGGCAATTTATAATAAGCCTTCAAGGACTTTTTATACAGTTCATTCTGAGCATATGAAAAGGACCCTGATGCACTAAAGTATACAAACCAAGATATTTATAATTATTAACACTATCAATCAACATATTTTCATAAGTAAATTTTTCACAAATGTGTTTACCTGCTTTGTTGAATATCAGAACCTTTGGTTTTGGTGTGATTTACACTTAAACACCAATCTTTAGTATATTTTTCTAAGATGTTTAGTCTTGTTTGCAATCCTTTAGCAGATGTTGATAAAAGGACCAATAAATAAGAATGAAAAGAAAAACGCATAATTCTGCAGTAGAGTAAAAACACATCAACAACAACACAAAAAAATAGTAAAATGGTTGAATAAAGGAGAAATGCTTGTTTTAAGCGTGAGAAGACAAAATGCAACGCACTTAACCTGATGTCTTCTTATTTGCAAAATTCGAAATGGTTAAGATTATAAGTTATTTATGGTAGTCATTTAAGTACAAAGTACAAGTTGTTCCACTCACATATATATCATATCGTTGTGATGTCAGACCATGTGAACCAGATAAAAAGCATGTTTTATGCAAGACGATCTAAATATATATTATGATAATTTTGATATTACGTAATCATATTATGAAGCATGCAGATACAATCTATGGTATACATGTACCGTCAAATAATCGTACTTATACTGTGCACCGGACCTTTTAAGACATACAAGTACCTTGGTAGATACAGTCTCCAGAGGGGATTGTATTTTTACGCTAGTGAACCGGTATTTTTTCCAAGTGTAGAACCGATCTTTCAAGAAAAATAACATACGCTATAAGATCATACAATCGATTTACTTTTCTCGAGCTGTATACATCGTCCGAGTGTTATCAGTTTTGTTTATCTTGGTTAACACCACTTTACATGCTGTATGGCACAGAGGTTTTTGAATTGACAACGGCAACAAAATATCACTATTTACATATATTTTATTATTACTTCATATTAAATGGCAAACTTAATTATTTAATCTATCGAATTATCCAAATACTTGCGTACGTTTCTGATAACTTTGTCGTTAATAGGTAAAACTTTTTATGACAACTATCTATAAATAGTAAAATAAAATAGTTGGGGCTTTCCCTAATATTCACAATAAAATATCTGTTAATCTATCATTGTCTATATTGTGGGAAAATGTTATACATTTGAATATATATCGTACTTACTTTAAATACATCAAGATGACATAAATATATATAGACTGTAAAATTTCATTTTATGAAGTCAGAATACTGAATAGAAATGTGATTACCGCTATGTCGAAATCAAAAAAGACTTTCTTTGAAAGGTGTGCATGTCAATATGTTTTATATTAAAACCTTTATACATTAAAATATGATAAAATATTCAACAAAGAATGCGTGTAACTATCTAATTATAAAGAAGATTCCTGTAGAAGATAATCTGATGACTTCAGACTATCTGTGAATTATATTTTTTTGTTATTAACGAACAGTTTTATATCATGGATGACCGGTGAATGCATTATGGAGTGTGTTTTGAAAATGATTTCTTTCCTAACAGGTCGAGAACTCTAGATTTTCTGAAGTCAGAATATATTTCATAGTAATTTTCAAAACACAAGGCCAATATGGCTTTGAATAACTGACCAATCGACTCAATGAACTACAATGCATTGTGGGCTACTACGAGTAAACTACTACCTAAACACGTGTAATAAGTGGGAAAACAGTCAACTAATATATTGTCTGGGACTCTCATTGTCAAAGTTTTTATTCTGCAAATATATTTAATGTAAAATATATAACGTAATCTTCAATTTGCATGCTCAGATTAAAAAAATATTGTTTATTGGCTACGATGGCCGAAGTAAGCCGACAAAAATACAATTTTAACTTTGTATAGTACTGTACAGAAAGTTTGCACATAGTACTTTCTTGTCGTTTTACTTCCTGGTTAAAAGATAGTACTCTGTACAAAAAGTTGGTACATAGTACTATCTTGTCGTTTTACTTCCTGGTTAAAAGATAGTACTCTGTACAGAAAGTTTGTACATAGTACTATCTTGTTGTTTTACTTCCGGGTAAAAAGATAGTACTCTGTACAGGCAAGTTTGTACATTGTACTATCTTGTTGTTTTACTTCCGGGTAAAAAGATAGTACTCTGTACAGAAAGTTGGTACAGTGTACTATCTTTTTATGGGATCAGAAAGTACAAGAGCAGAGTTTGTGGAGACTAGCTATTTGATTTATCGACGTATTTTTATCTGTTTTTTTTATCATGTTCATTGACTTTCATGATAAATTGAAAGGGAATGTTAGATATAAAACAGTCTGCAAATAAAGTATGTCAAATTCTTCAGCGTTTTGTGTTGAAAGTCACACACGTAGAAATGAAACTGATAACTTTTATGTACTTGAAACAAACATAAATAATATACGCAGGTTTATTAGCTTGAAAACGCTGGGACGCATTATTTTGAAGTAGGAATGGATATATTGTAAAAACTATACATGTAAGTACCTTATTTCCACACTCGTTTTTTCAACATAATAATATAATATATTATAATATAATATGTTTTTATATTAAATTCTAAAATTATTTCTTTATAAACGTTAACTTAGATGTCATTTCGTATAAATGGAATGGAACATATATAAGATAGAATATTGAAATCTTTCATTGTGTACACCATCAATTTTGGATGTAGATTGGATACATCAAATCGAACCATATAATGTTTATGTGTTACTACAACAACTTCTGCTATTCTGTCACATAGTTTGTGTTTATAGACAAACTAGGAAGATGCACATGTGGTATGAGTGCCAATGAGACAACTCTATGTATGTATACATGTATTGAATGTGTTATTGATGTTGATGTAAATCAAATGTGTACCTTCAGTCTATATATCAACACAACAATGTTAGATCTGTAAATTTGCTTTCGCAAATTTTTTGTTCTTCCCTCTCCGGGATTCGAACAATTTACATATCTAACATTGTTGGGTTGATGTTTAGACGAGTTGTATATATATATACTAGTAATGTACACAGCCATGTATCACCATCATTGCTGGTGCTCCGATGGATAAATTTGTTGTAGAGTTGTCACTGACTCAGACGTACTTATATATATATATTGGTGTCACGATACCTCAGTAGCATATAGACTTTGGTAATAAAGATTCACATAAAGAGTTCAAAACATTTTTATTGTAGAATGGATTTTCTAGAAGAATTTCGTTATACAGATGTACCGTTTAAAGATATTTCCTTGATTGTGAGGAAGAAGTACAACATATATAAAAGGTAATTCGGGGGGGGGGGAATCTATAGTTTAACTTATAACGATTATTGTGATGATTTTATCTCCTCAAATATATATGACTAAACATCAAAAATAAGAATTCTATTCATATTCCAAATATATCCGGAATTGACACCCGGTCTTATTTTCCTGTGTGCATGGTAACGTAATACGACAGTCACACTAAAAGCGGAGCAGAACTTGCTTACACTATATTCACAGTGTATATATGCAATCGAATATACATGTTTATAACAAAAGTATGAATTTGCTTACTTTTGTACAAGATTTATGACACGAAAAATCTACAAATTTGGAACGCTCTATGTGATCCGCAGGGGTCATTATAAAAGGATGACCGATGCTAAATGCATAAAATAAGCTTCAAATGGTCAAGCATACATTATTGTTGTAATTCACTGATCTTGAACTTGCATAGCTTCATAGTAGGCTAGTTTGGATTGACAATTTGTTTATTTTTTGTTGTTGTATTTTAGCATCTAGGCGACCACCGTCGAACAGTTCAGCACCTTCCGATTTCAGTTACTTGTGATATTCTAATGTATCAATGTTATATACTATAAAGTATTGCGTTGCCTATCGAAGTGGTCTATCAATATAATAATAAATTATACTATGGTATGATTGCCAAGAAGACTACAACTGAGATATGTATGTTATCCACTTTATATGTCAACGTAATAAGCCTTACCCATATCCTTTTTATATATAAAAGGCACAGATAAAAACATGGTTAATAGATAGAAATGATAATAATTGAACGGCTAATTAACTTATACGGAAGACAAAAAACGAAAAACAAAAATGACAGCTACTGGGTTTTATGCTGTCACTTAAATGTATCTTGTAACAGAAATAAACTTCACGATCAAAATCTTATGTTTAATCAAGCGTACTATTGGTGTTACAGTCAGATGGTATGAAATATCAATCACTATGATTTAAAAATATATTTTTAATATAATATCGAAATAATGAATATAGTACGCATTTTAGCCCAAACGCAATAAGTAAAATATGGAGACGAAAGGGATTTCCAAAACGTAAAGGGCCAACGATACATTCAAGGATGGAAATCAAAACAGGAATGAGAGTAAGGTTAACTTATAAGTTATCTTGTTTCTATGACACCACTTGAAATCAGAAGCTGCTCATAAATAGTAAAATGTTTGTCTGATTATTTTGTCATTTGTAACAATAAAATACACGACAATATTTCTTGGATTATAGATTCGAAAACATGTCTGAAAAAGACTGGTTCCGTAAATTGTGAAATGTTTTCATCAAGAAGGTTCTTACCCGAGGTATATTAACATTACAATGCCTTACACATTCATTAAATGATAAGATGTAAAATGCTTGTCAGTGAAAAACTAATTATAGAAAGAATGTGAACGTTTAAGAACTGACTTACGGTGTTCGATAATGACAAAAATCTAATGCATGGAATCAGGAAAACATGGCCATGATATCTTGAACGTCATTGAGAAAACCAACGATTGTATAGTCTTAAGTTAAGGTGGTACCCAACACTTGCACCAAAAATAGTTTGGCTCGTTTAATTTTTATAAAATTTTGTCAAAGTACTTACTTTGGCCCTTTAACAAAAATATAAAAATTTCAAAAATTTTGAACCAAGCGTTTTGTCAGAAAAATTACACTGGTTATATAGCAGTTTGACAAACACCATACGGGCGTATAAAAAGATATGTAAATGATTTTTTTTTAAACTGATGTTAATATTTTGCTTGCAGAGAATTGAAGCTTGGTGGAGCATGTTTAGAAGACAGTCCAGCGAGTGGTGGATTAATTTTTTCAAGGACCTAGTTTCATTTGGAGAATTCAATCGAGACAATGTCGTTGATATGTAAGCACGTAACAAAACAAAAAATATGACCTTTTCTTCCTCAAGTATTTAATGTCAAAGTCAATTGTCAGTAAAATCAATAGTGTCTCTCAAATCAAATATAACCTTATATTTAGTGGTATCAAAGAAAGAAGTGAGAGACAGAATGAAAAAGTAGAAGATACTATCAAAGATTTTATTTCCAATGAACTTAAAATTGATAGTGAGGCAATTCAGTTTCAGAACGTGCATAGGCTAAAAAACAGGGGTGATGGCAAACCTAGAAATATCATTGCAAAATTCGTGAAATATTCTGACCACGAGATGATAAGATCTGCAGCCTATGAACACTTGAAAAATAAAAAAGAGGTGGCGGTTTATCAACAATACCCAGCTGAAATCAGCAACCGAAGGAAAGAGCTTATCCCTAGAATGATAGCACTGAAGAGAGAAGGTCACCAAAATGTGCGCTTGGTTTTAGATAAACTCTATGTTGGAAATCAACTGTATAACGACCATGTAGCTCCGAATCCTTCAAGGAGTCGACAGGATGCATATGCACACGGACCTCAACCCGGATTTGTTCCCAGTCGAGAGAGATTTCCCCCGAGGGGTCCACCTCCAGGACATCATGCCGGCCCAGTATTTCAGTCAGGATCTGCCGGCCCAGTATTTCAGTCAGGATCTACATAGGGACACGACAACAGGAGCGGTACTGACAGTCAGGTTGACAGAGAATTGAGTGACATTAAAGTGTTAAGTTTGAATGTTTGTGGTCTGAAATCTAAACTACAATGCCCAGAGTTTATTGAACTTATAGAATCTAATGACATATTAATCTTCCAGGAATCCAAATTAGATAAACATGACATTTTAGAATTACCAAAGGGTTATTTGTACTTTTCAAAGCATCGTTCTAAATTCAAAAAAAAATCTGGTGGTATTGTTATCATATACAGGGAAAATTTTGAGAAGTTCCTGAATTTTCCAAAAACTAAATCAGATTATGTACAATGGTTGGTAATTCATTCAAACATGTTAATGATAGACAAAAATTTATTGCTTGGTTGTATTTATATACCTCCCGAAAACACTAAGTATGCTTCGAATGATGCATTTAATGACATCGAAACTGAAATGTGAGACTTGATTGAAAAAACAAATAGCTATGTCTCTTTAGTTGGTGACTTTAACGCAAAAACCAAATTATTAAGTGATATTGTAATACCAGATAGTAAACTGTTTGAAATACTTGATGATATTGTTGATGATGATTTTTTATCTTATGTGTATGACTATGAGAATTTATTACAAAACGATGTACCGATGAAAAGATACTCTACTGATATATCTGTACCAAATAATTATGGTTATAAACTTATTGATTTTTGTAAAAGAAATAATTTGTATATAGGAAATGGTCGATTACCGGGTAATGATTTTTTGATTGGAGAAAAAACATGTAAAAATGTGTCACTGATTGATTATATATTGTTTTCTTCACATGTATTTTCGTTATTTAAATCTTTTTATGTGAGTGAATTTAATCCATTGTTTTCTGATGTACATAGCAGTTTGTGTTTCACATTTCACGCTACAGTAAACAATTTTACTATAAATTCCTCTATAGATGATAGTAACACACCCACGCACACACCTAGAATCTCTATTGGACGAACTAGATGAACTAGGTCAGGGTCAACACACAAAAAACACTTTAAACTTAGTAGTTAACAAAGTTGGCGAACTCTTTAAAAATTCTGCAAAGAAAGTTTTTGGATCTAATGGTAGAAAAAGAAAAACAAATAAAAATAAAAAGTTTCAAATTTGGTTTGACAACAAGTGTTTTGAAACAAGGAAAATATTCCAGAAAGCACGTAATAGATACAGTTTTGTAAAAAAACAGAGAAAATAGAGATGCTATGAGAAAGGCAAGCAAACAATACAAGAATCAGATGAATGCTAGCTACAATAAATTCCAACATAGCTGTGAACAAGATCTCAGAAATACATCAAAACGAGACAGCAAAAAATTTTGGAAAATTTTGAATCGCTTTAGGAAACAAATAAAAATATTGATATAACTATAGAACAACTGTATGAATATTTCAGGTCTCTAAATAAAAATGATTGTGATGATGATGATGATTATGATCATCCTAATGAAAGTGTCAATAATTTAGACAATCAGGTTATTATTGAGTTATTAGATTGTGAGATAACTGGTGAAGAAATATGTAAAGCTATAAAAAGTCTAAAAAATGATAAAGCACCAGGTGATGATGAAATTGTAAATGAATTTTTGAAAAGTACTGTTGACAAGTTATTGCCTATATATGTGAAAATATTTAATACTGTATTAGATACTGGTATTATTCCTGATGCATGGTTAATTGGTATTATAAAACCTGTATTTAAAAATAAAGGAGATAAAAATGATCTTGATAATTATCGAGCACTTTGCTTGACTTCAAATTTGGGCAAAGTGTTTACATCAATCTTAAACACAAGACTTAATAAATTATCTGATGAAATAGGGATTATATCGGACTCACAGGGTGGATTCCGCAAGGGATACTCTGTCCATGATAACATGTTTGTTTTACATTCTATAATTACATTATATTTATCTGCCGGAAAGAAATTGTTCTGTGCATTTGTGGATTTTAAACGGGCGTTTGATACCGTTTGGAGGGCTGGGCTATTCCAAAAACTTATAAAAAATAACATCAGAGGGAAAATGTTTACATTGATATAAAATATGTACACTGATATTAAGTCCTGTGTTAAACTTGATAATTTGAAAACTGCATTTTTTCCATGTGAAACGGGTGTTAGACAAGGAGAAAAATTATCTCCGTTTCTTTTTGCACTATACTTGAATGATCTAGAAGACTTTTTAGGCCAAAATTTGAGCCATGGTTTAGAATATCTAGATTCAGAATGTATACATAGCATAGGTATTTATTTGAAAATGTTTATATTACTATATGCAGATGATACAGTTATCTTTGCAGATACTGCTGAAGATTTACAAAATTCTTTAAATATCTTTGAACAATATTGTAATACTTGGAAACTTACTGTCAATGTCTCAAAGACAAAAATTGTAATTTTTTCTAAACGTAACTGTAACAAGAAATTCAAATTTAATCTATGTAATGATGAAATTGAGATCCAAGATACATATACATATCTTGGCTTGTTATTCAATTATAACGGTAATTTTTGTAAAGCCAGAAACAAATTAGTTGATCAAGCTCAAAAAGCTTTATACAGCCTGTACCAAAGAATTAATAATATTAGTATCCCTTTAGATTTACAGATAAAACTATTTGATTCTTTGGTAGCTCCAATTTTGACTTATTCCTCCGAAATCTGGGGATATGAAAATAAGATGAATATTGAGAAGATACATTTACAGTTCTGTAAAAAAATTCTTGGGGTGAGGTCATCGACCGCAAATTTCATGGTCTACGGTGAACTTGGCCGATTTCCTATCGAAATTAGTATCAAGATGAAAATGATTTGTTTCTGGTATAAGCTTGTAACAAATGTTGATAAACTGTCTGGAAAACTCTACAAGCTTATGTTTAATTTATGTGAAAATGGAAATAATTCTTTTAAGTGGATTAATTATGTAAAATCTATATTTGATGAAACTGGTAACAGTGAAAGTTGGCGGGTACAAGGAAACGTTAATTTGAATTTTTTTAAATTAAACGTTAAACAAATACTCCATGACCAGTTCATACAAAAATGGTTTTCGGATATCGATAACTCATCAAGGGGGAAGTTTTATTCAAAATTTAAGACTGAGTTTTGTATGGAACCATATCTAATTAGACTTAGAAAATTTAGTAGACTTTATATTTGCAAACTTCGTACTTGTAATATCAAATTTCCGATCGAAACAGGGAGATGGAATAGAATTCCAGAAATTGAAAGAAAATGTAAGCTTTGTAAAACTGGTCTTGGAGATGAGTATCATTACATAGCACTTTGTAACAATGCTGATGTCATTAAAATAAGAAATGCATATATTCCTAATTACTACAGAATCAACCCAAATACCAATAAACTTTATGGAATGCTGAAATATTGCAATTTACATGTATTAACTAACCTTTCTATTTTCATACAAAAGGTTGAAAAACTACTGCTTTCTCTGTAAATCAGCACATATGAATATATTTATGTATGTTACACTTTTGTTACTATCCATTATTGTTTGATTATGTTCATGTGATCACGTGGTTATTTAAACATACAGATTGCACGGACTTTTTGTGGTATGGTCAATAGATTTAGTATATACATTCACTGGGGTAAAGCTGATGACCGTAACTGCATTCACGGTCATCCCAAGATGTCGGATGAAAAATTAGGTCAGTTTCTGTATTGTCTGTTAAAGTGTTTCTATATCATTTTCTTTACAAATCATACATTGAAACGATGTAAATTTATAAAAGAATCACTCGAAAATCACTAATTACTTCCGAGAAATGTGCATGAAACGGGAAATTCGATTTGAAAAAATCGTTAAGATGACCGTAAATCATAATCAAAATATTTTCAAGATGACCGTAACATAAAACAAGGATGACCGTGATTGGTAAAAAGATGACCGTAACTTGTAAAGGATGACCGTAATTTGTAAAGACTGACTGTAATTTATATAGGACGACCGTAACTTTTATAGGATGACCATCAATTCTAAGAAATATCCGTATTGTATTCAAAGCTTTTTTGTTGAGTTTGTCGATCTCAATAGGGGCTCGGTTAGCGGATATAAATATGTTTCATAAATTTCTTTTTTTAAACTATAATATAATTGGCCATATTTAGGATTTATAACAATGATAGTAAATTGCATATTTCTCGTAAACAATGAAATATTTATTGATATCGACGTTAAAATTTTAACACAAATTACAGCGATACGACGAAAATTTGAAGAAACATGAATGTGTCCCTAGTACACGGATGCCTCATCTACACTATCATTTTCTATGTTTAGTGGACTATGAAAATGGGATAAAACTGTAATTTGGCATTAGAATTAAAAAGATCATTCCATAGGGAAAATATGTACTAAGTTTCAATTTTATTTAACTTGAAGCTGGATAAACGGACAAACAAACAGACGAACGGACGAACGTACGCACAGACCAGAAAAACATAATGCCAATAAATGGAACATTAAAAACATTAATAATACATACGAATATTTGGTAATCGAGCCCATGTGTATGGGTCCAGAGGAAGCAGATTAAAATCTTAATTTGTCTTGATATATGCAGGCGGAAACACTTTTGAAATAGAACAAAAGAATCGGAGCTCTGTGTTTATCGAGAAAGCGATAAAAGTTAACTGTAATGTTTGATATAGTAACAAAATTTTAAAAAGTTAATAGAAACAAATAAAACGACAATTTTCTTATTTTAAAAACACCATTTGCATAAGTTTTCAATGTATCTATTACATAGTAATGCAAAACAATAAGATATCAAGTCGACGACATGGTTCTTATCGGGGCCTTTTATAGCTGACTATGCGGTATGGGCTTTGTTCGTTGTTGAAGGCCTTACGGTTACCTATAGTTGTTAATGTTTGTGTCATTTTGGTCTTTTCTGGATAGCTGTCTCATTGGCAATAATACCACATCTTCTTTTTTTATATATAGTATCTATAAGTTGGATGTAGAAAATGCATAACCTCCGATTTTTTTTATCCCGGACGGAGAACATATCAATCTTTTAGTTCAGAAATTTTCGTGTCTGCCCTTCCATTGTGTGAATCAAGAAAAAATTCCCCAAAACAGGTAACGATTGTATCGAAAAGAGAAAAATCGAGTGCACCTTTTTATGTTAGGGCATGTTTGGGGTGTATATTTTGTCTTTAAAACGTACAAAGCAAGAGTATTTTATATAGCATCTCGCTTCAGATTCTATCATTATTATATATCAAAGCTACAGGTTGACTTTATAACGTAAAAAAATGACAGTACGAAAAGATGAAATATATGGGTCAATTGAGATACCTATCTAAGGAATCACAAAAACAGAGTAGGTGTGTTCGAATAGCTATTTTTCTAAAAGTACTTGACGACAGTCTTTTAATTTGGATGATGAAAATGTGTGTGTGATAACTAGGGTTTATAATCTTCAACCACTGAAAATGTTTAGTCTGCCCTTCCACGAAATATTTAATTAGAATTTTTTTTAAATGCTTAAGAATTTTCAAAAATTCCATCTGACATCCAAACAGACAATATTATTATTTTTAAGTTGAATCAATGCAGACAAGATCATTAACTAATGCTCATTAGCTAGTAGATACATTTGTATTTTAAAATATAACTGACATATAACGATCGATCGTAATGGTGCTATGTGGATAAATTTATCAGTTTTCAAGAGCAAAATTGGCAGAGCGTCATCCCTACAATGGCTTCCATTTCTACGACTGTGAGCATGAACTGGCGTAATGGGGAGATAATTTTGAAGAAGTAGAATCCTGACTGTATGAATAACATTTCTGTATATATACAAATTGACAACGTTCCGCCTTGTGATACGCTTTTCGTACAATACTATTTTAAGGATCTACTTTGCTGGAGCTCACCTTCACTAGTTTATTCGAATGATATTTTCAAAATATTTCTGTTATTTTATTTGCACGACACAATGAAAGACGATATAATATCAATGGGTGTACATGCAATTTTTTGGCATTTTTAAAAATGTGTATTTATTATATGTCATTAAAAGGAATCCCAGAAACAAAAAAAAATCTTTTGTCGAGCAGTTGAAGGCTGTGCACCGCATGTCTTTTGGCAAATTCATTTTAAAAATTGAACCCTCTACTGTAAAAAAGATACATATGGTAATCTTTGCATTTGAAGCACGTCTTATTTTCTTCTACCTATAGGATAAAACTTTCATATTAATATGTGTATACCAACACGATTAATCATTTGATACAAAAAGATAGTTATATAAATACGGATATTTCTTAGAATTGAGGGTCATCCTTTAAAAGTTACGGTCATCATTTACAAATTACGGTCATCTTAAAAGCAGTTACGGTCAGCCTTGTTATGAATCGCTGATTCTGTTACGGTCATCTCGATTGTGATTTACGGTCATCTTGGCGATTTTTTCAAATCGAATTTCCCGTTTCATGCACATTTCTCAGAAGTAATTAGTGATTTCCGAGTGATTCTTTTATAAATTTACATCGTTTCAATGTATGATTTGTAAAGAAAATGATATAGAAACACTTTAACAGACAATACAGAAACTGACCTAATTTTTCATCCGACATCTTGGGATGACCGTGAATGCAGTTACGGTCATCAGCTTTACCCCAGTGTACATTTAGCTTTGTAAAAATGTTTCATTGTATGTATTCTACTCATTTCACTTCTATGTTATTTGTAAATGTATGTATATTTGTCGCTCCTGTTACGCAGGAAATCTGCGTCTGAGTGTATTTTGAATAAACAGTAAAACAGTCAACTATTTTCGCGATGGCATGTTTCTCTAATGATGACAAACAACTGACATACACCGAAGATACTACGATATTAATTATGTACTAAGGTAAGGTTAAGGGATTGAAATTTTGCTATTTGTCCGGCCAATACAATGCACATGTCACTATTTGTGTTTGCATGAAATATAATCTTTAGCAGCACCTTGGGGTGCACATTATATATATATATGGACATTTAAAACTCAACGTTTTGCAATCTTCAATTGTTAGGCCCTATCTTGAAACTTTAGCAATAAAAATTTATATTTTCTTCATATATAGTGCAATTTGGACAACCGAACCGTATAATTAGAAAAAAATCATATATATTCTATATTTATTTATTTCTCTCTGGCTTCACATTGTAAGAAGAGGGAAGAAACTGAGGAAGAAATTACTAGTAAAACAATCTTGGCCTTGGGTCGTGCTTGACTCGTGTCGCATTTTAAGTTAACATAAGGATTTTGTTTAGTTGAAAAAGTTACAAATTATTATATTTGAAGCTGTCGAACAGAACTATAGCCCCCTCAACATAATGTTATCCATATTGTGAGTTAGAGGTGTGAGATGTTTTCTATAATGTTCCCCAAAAGAAAACAACGCTGTAAAAATCCCAGATGTAACTTTATTTTTTTTTTCTTGATGGTGTCGGAATCCATCTTTTCTTTTAATTCCCCCCAAATGTCAGCTTTACTGTTCCCTAAAGTTCATATCCACACTTTTAATAATCCTATATCTCACATCCTCACTTTTGTACACCGTTCTAATATCATGACCCTCTTCCTAAAAGCTTGCAATTCCTCTCCACTGAGTTCCCGGGCTTTTTGCTGGATTATTTTTTTTTTCGGAATAAAATTTAATTTTCTTAAGTTAGATATGCCTTCGTAAAGGCCTTTCACAATTACTTCGTTCCAACATTTATACAGCTCTAGCAGGTCGAATTTGGTCAAATTGTAGTTCTCCGATCAATTACCATTTATTTTCACTTTTCAATTATTTTTTTTATAAATTTATATCATTTTATGAAGTTCAAACTATCGTATCATCGGCCCTTGTCAAATTCTGAAAACTAGAAAATTTATCACAAATATTGATATCACCGTGAAAATCAGTGATTGGCAGGGATTACATGCGTCTCCCTTGTACTGCTGAAGATAATATTACACGCACTTCCATAAAATGACATGCGCACTGCACTGGACGTACAAATAGCCACTCCGTTAGGATTTTGTGTAAGATATCCGGATTCCTAGATCCCCCCCCCCCCTTTTCAATTCAGGATAATATATCCTTCCCCATAACACCCATTTTTCTTTTCATACAATAATTCTATAGCTCTTAAAAGTCATTTAACGACGGACGGACAAACGAGAGTGCAAACCTAAAGTCCAATTCGGCTTCGCCAAAAAGGACTAATAATATGTACTGACAATGATTGAAAATAAACAAAAGAACCCATGACAGGAAAAAAATGAGAAAAAAATTTCGCCAAAAAAGTGAAAATGAATGATTCATCCTATAAAATCATCATCTCCACAAATGGGCGCACATTTATACTAAAACAGTTTCAATTTTTTATCGAAAGGAAAAAAGCTTCCAATGCTTATCGGCACTTAAACCATAATTTAAAGAAAGTAAACCTCTAAACCCTTTTCATTGATTTTTCATTTAAAGGTGAATAACGCAAACAAAATAAATTGATGCAGTCCTATTTATATAATTTACCATGTTGTAGGAGGAACTGACTGTCTTCAGCCTGTTGAAGAAATTGATATAGATTTTGCATTGCACTTATGCAAAGTATCAACCATATCTGGATCTTTTGAATTCGACCAAAGAGCAGCTGACCTATACCAAAATTTGGCATGGAAAGAAGCAGAGAGATGGGAAGATGCGTTAAAAAAGTACTTTTATCTCAGAGAAAAAATGTTAATAAATGCTTAAATTGTTTGTTTGAATTAGGCAGCAACCATTTGATTTTCTGGGGGGGGGCTATGGTTTTATTTTCTGTACAAACTTTTTTTTTCGCCTGCGGCGAAAAACAATCTATTTTTTTCGCGACAAGTCGAAAACAATTTTTTCTTTCAATTTTAGCATTACATATAGTGGCAGCTGAGGGTGAAACAAACAATTTTTTTTTCTCAGAATCAAAAACAAATTATTTTTTTCTCCTAAAACTGGAAACAAACTTTTTTTTCCAAAAAAAACCATAGCCCCCCCAGAAAATCAAATGGTTGCTGCCTTATCTGTTTATTTTTCTGTTTAAAATATTTGGTGTTTTTCTTTTCTTCTTACCTCCTTATTTTTTACTTAATGCTAAAAAGAGGTTATAATACCTTACACTATAATATGTAAAACAGTTTGTCGTTTTTTTTAAACCCATGTCACCAAAAGCATCGTCACCACTACATCCGTCTTTCCAAACGACTCGCGTTTATAACTCCTGTCAAAGTGTTCTTGGCTTATATGAACAGTATTGATTTTATATTTGTCTTAACTGTGAGTTGTAACAGAGACATTGTATTATATATGTCTCTGGTTGTAATGTGCAAGCAACTTGTATACGTACCATGCTTCCTGTTTGTCAATAGTTTCATGAAATGCTTCGCTGAGCACAGTATGATACGACCGCAGAGGTTAAACCCTGAACAGTTGGACAAAGTTTGAACACCCTATTCAAGTTTGATACTGTCTGAATATGGATTATGATAAACATTTTATATGTATATACAACATGTAGGTTCAAAATAAATGTGGTCAAAGATCTTAAAAATCTTTTGCGCAATACTTTGCCACTGAAGAATTCTTCTTGTAACTTTTCAAAACTTTTGAAGAAAAAAAATATGACCCCCCCCCCCTTCCCCCCGCCCTAAAGAAAATGGGAAAAAAATCCCTATAACCCCCAAAGTCAATTTTCTACGACTGGTTAGTAAACTTATGATGAAAATTATATTAATATTGGCCATATCAACTACCACTGTACATATTATAATTAAACCTTATTTATTACCCCTAAAACGAAACGATAAGGATATAATATCTCTCAACCCGGCACACATTAAATTAAATGCAGAGTATACCAGTTAAGACAGATAAACAGTATATCGATTAAAACAATCAAATATCTATACACTATACAATGTAACAAAATCAACGATATCAACTGTATTATAATCTAATATTCAGGGATGTGCAGAAAAATGTAAATTTATAAAAAAAAATAAAAAAAAAATAACATTGAACAAAACCACAAACTACAGTTATTTACGCTATGGGAAGATCTTAGGAGGTCATATATTTCATTCATAACTATTCAGCTAATTAACCATCTACAAGTCATTCTATTTTTATCACAAATCTGACCCAAACATTATCTGCAGGTGATCGCTATGTAACAAGAGAAATGAGGTTAACATAGCACGTGCACAGAATCAGTTTACTACTTTACAATCAACATGGCCAGACGCTTTAAACGAACTATTAAAAACAAAAAGAACGACATAAACTTGTAGAAAATAGCAACAATAAAAGGAGTAAATTACATACCAAGTTAGTAAAAAATGCCAAATTATTTGTAAAAAATTTGTCGGGACATAATTTGACGGATCATGAAACCTTATTACTTGCAAAAGGTGTAAAGTTCATAATTAACCATTCGAACAGAAATGCCATACGAAACGTATCTGAAATCAACGAAATTTTTAATCAAACACAAAATATAGAAAGGAAAAACCTGCTTATACAACGCCAAACGAAACGGGAACAACCATTAGTTATGTTAACAAAATTCAACCCATCTATACAGAAACTGAAAAATATAATTACAAAACACTGGAACCTTATTTCATTAAACCCTAATTGTTTGAACATATTTAATCGCCAGCCTATTATAGCTTATAAAAGACATACAAATTTACAAGAACTATTATCAAAGCATTAGTGGGTATAGTTTGCCCAACCTTTCACAACACAATATGATACTGATCTCACAAAAAATAAATCATAATTAACTAATATGTTATTCAAAGACAACCGGTGTTTGGTCCAATATAATATACGAAATAAAACAAAAACAAAAAATAATACGCCAATATACAACTTATTGAGTCGACCACTGATGAAGCCGGACTCAGGGATCTTTTCCCCAAACACGGCAGAAACACCGGGCCTAACATTCATGCTCATGGGTGAGCTCGGATGGGCTATTTAAATACAATGTAAAAATGGTGGTTATGTACTTCCTGAGTCCATAAAAAGATAGTACACTGTACAGAGTACTATCTTTTTACCCGGAAGTAAAACACGAGATAGTACACTGTACCAACTTTCTGTACAGAGTACTATTTTTTTACCCGGAAGTAAAACAACAAGATAGTACTATGTACAAACTTTCTGTACAGAGTACTATCTTTTAACCAGGAAGTAAAACGACAAGATAGTACTATGTACCAACTTTCTGTACAGAGTACTATCTTTTAACCAGGAAGTAAAACAACAAGAAAGTACTATGTACAAACTTTCTGTACAGTACTATATAAAGTTTAAATAGTATTTTTGTCGGCTTACTTCGGCCATCGTAATTGGCTTCATGATTCGACTTTCTTTTTCCCCTTGCAAAAGTAGTTGAACCGGTTTTGTGCATTGTTATGAATTGAACCTGCATTAATTTCACGACATGACACAGTGAAATATCCAATGAAGTGACCACTGCCCAGTAAGAAAATCATTTGAGCTCTTTAAAACCTGTATAATGTCATTCCTAAATCATTTCTGCCTAGAAAACACGAAAACTTTCATTGAAGCACTTCTTTCTGTACTGAATGTGTAATTTTTGTTATCAGGACCTAAACTAATATAGTAAGAACATCATAATATTCAGTATGCTAAAAATAAGTGTTATGAAAGCGGCAGGGGCGGATCCAACCATTTTAAAAAGGGGGTCTTAACCCTGGACAAAAGTGGAGGGGTTCCAACTACATGTCCCCATCCAAATGCACTGATCGCCCAAAAAAGGTTGTCCATCCCCCGGAACCCCCGACCCCTGGATCCGCCACTGAGCGGGTACGGTATATAGCTCAATACATTTTTTATAGTTTCATTCATCGATAATATCCGTTTGTTGCTAATTTTATCACAAAATATACCTTAGAGTTTTTTTTTTTATCGTTCGGCTGCTGTCCTGTTGACCTATAGTAATTAGTATGCGTTCATTATCACAGAACTAGTATATATTTGTTTAGGACCCAGCTGAAGGACGCCTCCGGGTGCGGGAATTTCTCGCTACATTGAAGACCTGTTGGTGACCTTCTGCTGTTGTTTTTTTTTTATTTGGTCGGGTTGTTGTCTCTTGGACACATTCCCCATTTCCATTCTCAAATATCTCGAATATTAAAAGTCGCTGGACCATAGTGGGTGCCATATTACCTATTTTGTTTCTCTAAAACGTGCTTTGTATATAGAAATAAAAAGATGAGGTATGAGTGCCAAATGACACATCTTTCCAACAAAGACATAATTTAGTAAAGTAAGCAGTCATAGGTTCAATGCTGAAAGGTAAGCTATTAATGACCCCAAAATTACTTGTGTAAAACAATCCAAACAGAATAAAACCGGCACAATTAAATATATGAAAGGACAAGAAATCTATCCCATAAAAAACATATATTGTATAGGAGCCCGTATTTCAGTGGTTGTCGTTTGTTTATGTGTTACATATTTGTTTTTCGTTCATTTGTTTTTAATATAATTAAGGCCGTTAGTTTTCTCGTTTGAATTGTTTTACATTGTCATATTTGGGCCTTTTACAGCTGACTATGCGGTATGTGCTTTGCTCATTGTTGAAGGCCGTACGATGATCTATAAATGTTATTTTCTGCGTATGTCATTTTGGTCTCATGTGAACAGCTGTCTCATTGGCTCTTATAACACATCTTCTTCTTTTTTTTTTTTTATTATAGATCTATTTTTTTTTTATTATAGATCCAACGCTGCAAATTTCCCAAAACATATCAAATTTTCCACCTTGTCGCCCATACATATGGATAAACTTATTTCCTAATGCATGTAGAGCAAAACTTTGGCTAGCTTGCTTGCTTTGCTTATATATTGTACAAAATATAAAATATACAAGCTAAACTATGCCTATATATATTTTGTTTAAAGATGTCAATTTTATTTTCAAAGCTTGTATAAACAACTATACGTACAAACAAAGCAAGCAAGCCAACCAAAGTTTTACTTTGCAAGTATAAGAAATGAAATGATTTTATTCAGTTTGGCAAAAAAACGAACAAACTGAAACTCTGACTTCACTACCTTCAAAACAAAGGGAACAGTTTGGAAGTCCCATAATTATGCTGAAATGTGACAAAAAAAAATACTTGTAGATTTTGTTAACACTGCCATGTATGTAAATATTTCTTCGCCTTTTTACGAACACAAAATTCAAGCATCCCACATTTTCCTTTAAATTATCTATACAAACATTGCTGTACTCGTGAATATCAGCACCGGCTGTTATCGACGGCTTACTTTACACTAGTAAGTTTGTCTCATGGGTAATTGTGTTTTTTTGCTAATGTTTCGTTGCTGTCTGGTGGACAAATACATGAAATCTCTGTGCTTTCGCATGCTTGTTTAAATGATTGATAAACATAAGAAGACGTGGTATGATTGCCAATAAGACACCTCTCTACTAGAGACGGACAAAAAAGAGATTACTGCTATAGGTCTTCAACATTTACTAAACCCATATCGCATAGTATGCTAGAAAATGCCCCGACATCACATAATTTTAATTATTAAATAATTCAAACAAGAAAACAAGAAAACTACCGGCCATATTTATGTACAAAACAATGAATGCCAAACGAATAAGATATATATGCAGCTACAGACTATACAATTAATTAATATGTATGTTTTGAATGTTTCACTTTGATATATAATACGATGCATAGAGTACATGTACACAAAAAGGGAAATGTGTGCGCTTGTATCATCTGTTAACCGACTACACCACAATATGCCAGTACCATGTCTGTATATTTTGTTCAATATTGTTTGCCTTTTTTTTTTTGTCTTTTTTTTCGGATGAGTTGGTTGATACTAATAGTTGAATTGTTTTGTTAACATTATATTTTCCAATATTTTTATAGTGATTCGTGCTTTTTTAATTTATACGAAAAGAGCAAACAAATACCGTGAACACAAGTACGTTTAGGAAAAGCATCTAATTACCACTGTGTATTGTGTAATAATATAATATAGATGTCAAAATACAAGCACTAACAAAACAGTTGTAAACAAGATCTTATTAAAAAGGATGCTGAGTCTTGTAGTTACAGAAAGCAATCTCAATTTACATTTGAGTTCGGTATATTTGTTATACTTTTTCTTCTGGTTTCATACTTTGTTTTCTCGTACCGATCTTTTGAGTTGCAACCTTACGTTTTTTTTTTGTTTTTTTTTATGTTATGCTGTTGCATCGCTATCCGGGTTAGGGGTGGGGGCGGGTGCTCACATGCCTGTTTAAACCCATCACATGCTTTTGAGTTCTATCGAATTTACCGGCCTTTTTAGCCGACTTTATTTTTTGGATTTCTCATTTTTGAAAGCGGCGTCGCCTTCCCCGAACGTACTATTGTGTTAATGTTTAAAGTAAAAGAAAACGAAAAGGTTCAAAATATCTTGAGACATTTAGTTATTTATGGAAGTATTATCATTGAAGACATACAAGTACAAATACATCGTCTCAAATGGTATCTAGTTGTCATGTGAGATCATGTGAACAAGATAAAAAGTACATATCATTTTCTAAATATAGTTTTTTTTCATATACATATTACGTAACTGTGTTTCTGATTAGAATATAAAATCATAAATAGTGTCACGAGTGTTCATATGAAAAACAATAATTGTAGGTTAAATTACTCTATGGTTTTTCTACACCTTTCCTCTGTAATTCTTTCACTTTCATTTCTTTTCTTTCACTTTCATTTCTTTTTAATTAAATTATCATTTGTCAGAAACTAAAATTATCAATTGGACACTTAATCAAGATGATCATAAACCACTGAAATTCTATTAATAATTTCTGTTTAAAATGTTACCCAATATTTTGAAAAAGTAAAATAGGAAATTATAGTCTCTGGGGTTCCCAGTGAAGGTATTTTTGTTCTCATTTAATAAAAAGATTTGAGGTACACAGTCTACAAAATGAAACTAAAGTTGAAAAGATGATGCTCGTTTTGTTGTTTACTCAAAATTTAATTACTAATTCGGAACTGCTTAAAAATGAAATAAGTCATAAGACAAATGCGAACAGTCGCTGCTTGAATACGCAGAATTGCCCTTCATACAATTTGACACATAGTCCCACAATGCCCCAATGATCTAAAGTAAAATGAAAAAAAATATCATAAAATTCACTATAAAAGAAATAACATAACTAACTCTTTTAGCCATAGATTTGTATAAAAAATTATGTAAAAAGACACAGTACTAAAAATTTACATAGTATTACATACAAAATGACAGGAACTATATTTATAGAAAGCAGATTACGAGCGACCAAACGGGTCACTTTTTATAATCAGATCTATTTAGTTCATATAGTCTATTTTCTTTCAGAAATTAATTATGCATGACAAAACCTCTGAACTCCATGTTTGTTTTTAAATTTATACTTATAAGAAAGGGTAACGGTTTGATTTGACGGTAAGCCAGATATATATATACACAAGTTTCCGTCAATGAGACAGCAGCTCAACTATATACGCAACTACAAAACAATCTTTATAAGAACTATGCCTTCAGCTACCGTTTGTTTTTTTCTTCAATTCTTTTTAAAACCTAGCTCTTGTTATACTTAATTTGAATAACAACCCCCCTTTCCAAAATAAATAGATAAATAAATTAAATTAAATTTAAAAAAATCAAAAAATCTTTCAATCGAAAACTTATCAAGTGAAGAAGAAGCTTCTGTCATCAGTACACAATTATTGCTTCGTTGCTAATTTCGGGGTTAGAACCCTACATGCCCTACATGTGGTAGCTTGGTTCGACTCCCAAACTATGTTTGACAGTTTCCCAGCCGATGGTCAGTGGTTCTGTGCTGACGCTTTAGCTTTCTTCAACATAAAAAAGCTAGTTTTTGTATTGTAAAAGTAAAAAAAAAATATTTTTGTTAAAAAAGGCTATTTTTATTTGAAATTGAATTTGATAATAGGAATTTCCAGCACTGTATAGTGATGAGTCCGGATAGGACTGTTACATGTATATATGCCGCTGGACATAACTCCTCATTTTTGAAACATTGTAATACCTAAATGAGTCGAATGGTCGCCCGTAATCGGTTGTCTAGAAATATAGATCCTGTCATTTTTTATGTTTGTAAACTTTTAGTACTGTTTTTTTTACATATACAAATTAAATGTAAGTGCTAAAAGTTTATTTATATTACTTCTTTTATAGTGAAACAACAGGAAAGAGAATGTTGCGAGCAAACATAAAATCATGAAGGAGGTGGACAATATCGACGAAATCGTCACTACATCGTGCACCGGACATACATCGACTTTTGTATCACCTAAAAATCGAAAAATGGTAAATTTTAGCCATTATGTACATTGAAATGCTAAATATTAAGCTAATTTATGAATACTCTAAATCGGTCTTTGATTATTCAACAGAAATATCTAACATTTGATTATGATGTTATATCTAAATATTGTAGTACTATAATTTTTGGCTTCAGACTTAAGTTTTAGGTTGAATTTTGTATTCATTTGAATCATTACCATCTTCTGTTTGATTAATTGACATTTAGAATAACAATAAGATAGTTGATTGTTGCTTTATGTTCAGTGGCAAATATTTCCTGACACTATTAGGGAATAATGGTTTGATGTCTTTAAGTTTTTGTAGGTCTTTCGTAAAGATGTTTTACCCCTTTGCAATAAAACAAAAACACCTATATATTAATAAAATACATGATAAATCGCAAAACTCATCATGCTCATGATTGAACATATATTTCAATGGTCAAAGATGATATCCAGAAGTCACGTGAATAATTTTCCTTGAAATAAGGAGTCAGGCGACCAACACTGACAGGACATACTTTCTACTTTTTTTTTTAAATAGATTAGACCCATGGTTTCCTTGTTTGAATTGTTTTACACTAGTCATTTCGGAGCCTCTTATTATTAATAGCTATAGCTTGCCGTTCGAGTGTGAGCCGAGGTTCAATGTTGAATACCGTACTTTGACCTATAATGGTTTGCAAATTGTGACTTAGATGGAGAGTTGTCTCATTTGCTGCCAGACACCATCTTCTTATATATTTAAAAATAAACAGATGCGCCATGAGCGCATGATACGCACGTCACTTTCTCAAAGAATAAAGCTCAAAAACTTATCAATGTCATATAAGAAATTCACGAAGAACTAAATGGAGGTTATTTTAATAGATATAAACCAGCCACCAAAGTTTTATGATAACTGCTCAAACATTGTACGAAAACTGGAAAATCCCCCATTTTTATGAATAAAATCACATAACTCCGAAACGTTAAATCTAAAATTTATAACAATCAAAAGGGAGCTCATAGATATAAACAATTCACCAAAATTGTTTGCAAATTGTTGAAAGTGTTTTAGAGTTATTGTCCGAAAACTGAAAAATCACTCTTTTTAATATAAAAAAAAAAACAAAAAAAAAAAAACCCTCGGAAACTCAAAATCTTCTGTTTATAAAAAAAAAACGAAAGGGAGCTCATGTCATTAGATTTAAACAATTCTTCAAAGTTTTATGCGAATTGGTTAAAGCGTTTTTAAGTTATTGTCCGACAAGTTGACGACGGACGGACGGACGGACGGACGCACTGTATATTAGACGACGTGCACAAAGTTGGCGGCAACTGTAACATGCGTTTTTAAAAGTAGTTTCTACAACTGTGTTTCAAATATGTATTTTAAATAGGATTTTTTTTTTTTTTTTTTTTTTTTTTTATGATAAAAAGACGAATGCTAGCCATGCAAATCCACATTACTAGTGAGGTTATCAAAATGAAATCTATAAAGTATGAAACGAACATAGAGAAAACGGCAAAAATATGTGAAACTTGTAACTACTCATACACAACATTAATGGCAAACTGTACAACTTCGTGAAAAGCATCTGTCAGAATTCTGAATCCTGTGTCGATTAAATGGCAAATTTACAAGATAGTTTAACTGTAAATCCGGAGTGAAACAGGGGGACAATTTATTCCCGACACTTTTCTCAATATTTATCAATGATCTAGCAAAGGAATTGAACGATCTAAACGTAGGAATAGATTAAGATTATATTATTTATCAGTTTAATTGTATGCAGACGACATAGCTGTATTAGCGAAATCGGAATTGGACATTCAATGTATGCTAGATAGACTTCACCAGTGGTGTAAGCGGTGGCGAGTATTGATTAACACTGAAAAGTCGAAATGTATTCATTTTAGGAAAGGGAAATTCAAACAAACTGAATTTAATTTCAACGTAGGCAGGAATCAGTTGGAATTAGTTAACCAGTAATAATACATTTAGCTACAACGGCAGTGTTTTGTCGAATGTGGATTTTCTTACGAAAAGTGGCGGACGAGCACTTGGGAATATAATTGCTAAAATCTATAATATTAAAGACTTTGGATATAAATCATACGGAAAATTGTTTAACTCTTGTATTGTTCCTATACTTGATTATTCGTCTGGTGTATGAGGATACCGAAAATACCAGTCGATAGACAATATTCAGAACAGAGCTATTCGTTACTTTTTAGGAATACACAGATTTGCACCTATACTTGCTATACACGGAGATATCGGCTGGATCCCAAGTCAGTATCGATGTTGGGTCAGTATTATGAGATACTGGAATAGACTCGTTCGATTTGACAGCAATCGAATGACTAAATTGGCATTCAATATTGACTATGATCGCTGTAAAAGTAATTGGTGTAGTGAAGTTTAGGCCATACTAGACCAGCTTGAACTAGGATTTTTTTACGAACTGAAATCAAAGGTCGACTTATCATTGGTTGAAACTAACATTTTTCGTCTGTATTCAGATATCTGGAGGAATTCCGTCCAAAACGTTTCAAAACTACGAACATATAGGAATTTTTAAACAGTCTTTGAAACTGAAAGTTACAAAAGTTTGAACTTGAGTAAAATTGAGCGGTCACACTTAGCCCAGTCTAGAAGTGGAATTTTACCATTAAGAGTGGAAACAGAAAGATACTCGAACGAAAGTGTAGAAGAAATACTATGTATATTTTGTAAAAGTCAAGAAACAGAAACTGAGATCCATTTTATGTTTGCTTGCCCATTATATATTGGATGTCGAATTAATTTTTTTGGAAAAGTTTTAATTTAACACAGATTTGAATCATGCTGACAAATTGAACTTTTTAATGACTTTCCACATCAGAAAATTAGCAAAAAAAAAGTTCGTGCATTTCATATAAGACGTCAGTTGCTGTATAACACTTAAATTTTGCATATTTAAAGCTTAAATTTTTGTTTACAGTTTTGGAGGTCAAACTGTGTTGTGCAAGAATCTATAATTTTTTTTAGAATGCTATGAAGAACAAAGAAGCTAAATTCATTCAAGTATGGACATCACAGAATGGCAACTAATTACATAACAATTAATTATGTAATAATTATGTCATAATGAAATTATCACAATTTGAAAGATTAATCCTTCTTCTCTCTTTTGGTACCTCATTTATAAAATTTAAAGAAGGATGAAATGAATTACATTAGTTTAAAGATGTCTGATTGGGATGAAAAATCTTTGTACTGTGCTACCTTAAATTAAGATCATTTAATAAAAGTTAACAAAAACAAAGAACTGGTACGAGGAGAACACAAAATCGTAATGAACATGATTGCATATACCTTTGTTCTTAAAAATCCTTCACACGAAATGGGATAAATCCCCCCCCCCCCCCCCTTTTCAATAATTATCTGTTCTACTTTATTTTTTTATCAACCTCTTCTTTTACCTTCTTATTTTTGGGAAATTATTCTCTTTTTTGTAATTATACTCTAGTTAGTAGATCTATGTGAAATTAACATGTTAATTGTGTAATCTGGAACCAAAAGACCTTCACTTGAGCTTATACGCCAATCAAAATTTATATAAACAAATAAGTCGGAGAAACGAAATGAAAAGAGACCTTTATACATGTATATGCAGACATACAATCACAGTTGATATTATAGTAGACTGTACAAACTTAATTCAGATATTCTGTGAAAGCAGGTTAAGTTCAAAATCGAAACGTTCATAAAAGTATTGGCTTCAAGATGAATAATTCAAGATAAATCATGGCTAAGTGTGTAACAATTATAATTCATCTTCAGAAAGTTAAAGTTCATTTTAGATTTTAGCAACTGTATATTATACGGAATTTTTATGGCCTACTGAAGTTAAAAGACTTTTACCCCCCCCCCCCCCCTTCCCCAAAAAAACAAAAAACAAAAACAAAAAAAAAAATAAAAAAGGAGGGTATTCATCAAGACAAAGCCGCTAATATACGAGAATAAGAAAGAAGACGCTGCTCAATGATAGTATGTAGCATTTACAATTAAATAACATTTGACTTATCATAATATATTTACTATTTTAAAATGATATTCGATTTGCTGTTGGTTCAACGCGCAAGTGCTACGAGTAATTATGTGTAAAGATACGTGACATTTCGTGTGTTTGATCACACCTTCACTTCCCAGTTAACTAAGCTCAAAACTTTCGAACTGATCACTACAATTTAGTTTTGTGTGCAGGTTAGCGGCATTGTAGTTTTGAAATGGTTAGCGGGGGGAAACTGCATATGCCCTTGCAGCAAAACACTTAATCTTTAGTTTTCTATGTTGTGTCTCCTGTACTTTTAATTGTGTTTGTCTTTTTATTTTATTTTTAGCCATGGCGTTTTCTGTTTATTTTCAATTTATGAGTTTGACTGTCCCTCTGGTATCTTTCGCCACTCTTTTATCCTATGATTTCCATCCTTATCCGCAATGTGATATCTATTTTCAGAAGTGGTTACATAATTACATATGCTTATCAGGAGATAAACCGTCATCTGATTTTTCGGCAAAGAATTATTTCAAATAACAGCAGTTACTGAAAATAATGTAGATGTCCTTATAAAAGTAACATACGTATACGTTGAATTATATAAAGATACAGTATCGATATCGTAATCACCATATACCACATACATGTAGATCGACTTTATATTAACTTATGTACGATGACAATGAAATGGAGTACCAGCCTCTAACCTGTTCTGCGCACATATCACATACATTGACAGCCGCTGTTTTAGTGGAGTTTCTGGTTGCTCAGTCTTTGATTTTCTGTATTTGGTTTTATTTACTGGTCTTTATGAAAATAAGATGTAGTATGATTCCAAAATGAGACACTTTTCCACTCGTTCCTAACTTACAGTTCTGTATATTGTATTTCCCCAAATGACATTAACATTAACAAGTATATGTCAACGTACAGCCTGCAAAAACATCCTTACTGAATGGTCTGTTGTAAAAGGTTTGTTTATCAGTTTTTTTTTTTCATGTTGATGTCTTATCTTTTGCCGATTATTGGTATCGAGAAGTGATGCTTTTCTTTAATTGTAATCTCTATCCTGCCTTTTCATTAGTTCTCTTTTCGGTCCTGCCTTTTTATAAGTTTATTCTGATTTGATTAATACATAGTCATTCTGTCTTTTTATTGGCAAAGTTGCTTCTCCCGCCTATTGTTTACTCAAACCTTCTGTCCTGCCTTTTTATTTTTCAAAAATTTCATAATATAATAAAATGTTCAAGTCTATTTCCCTTTTTAAAGGTGGTATGAAAAAGTATTCTCTGGATTTTGTTTAATAACAATCTTTGATCTTAGAAAAATTGCCGTGCTTAAAATGAGGGCTTTGGTTATTAAGTATATTATGTAAATTGTTGTGTCTTAGTTTTTTTACTGTATTTTCTACATTCAAGAAACCAATACTATAAAGTTCATGAAAATCTGCTGAAGTTATATTTCCCATATTATTCCAACAGATTTGTTTTAAAATATTCGGCTTATTTTTCTAAATTTTTACGCAAACAGGAATACCAAGATGAACGTGCTTAATCAAATTGACATCGCACTAAATATGATAGGGTAGAAAAAACGGACGAAAGATACCAGAGGGACAGTCAAACTCATAAATCGAAAATAAATTGATAACGCCTGGCTAAATATGAAAGAAGACAAACAGACAAACAATAGAACACATGACACAAATAGAAAACTAAAGAATAAACAACACGAACCCGACCAAAAACTAGGGGTGATCGCAGGTGCTACGGAAGGGTAAGCGGATCCTGCTCCACATGTGGCACCCGTCGTGTTTCTTATGTTATAACAAATCCGGTAAATAGTCTAATTCGGTAGGTCAAATTCATGAAAGGGAAAGGGATTGTAGTTACGACGTAAGGAACATATCCGATATCATTTGTGAAACGGTTATTCCATAACGGTCAACCAACCAATAAAGTTTTCTAGAGTTTTCTGATAGACATCTACCATGTCGATACACTTTAATGAGCTTAAGTCTTTCATTCACTTCGAGTAAAATATTATTTACAAAATTTACAAAGACAAAAATGTCTGTCTATGTTTAGTATTTTACACAATTTTGATCTGGAATAAAATGGTTATTCCAGTAGACTTGTCTACCTTTGCAAGTTTGCGAATTGAAGCAAACAAAATACAAATCAGTTTTATCCAATAGAAAAGGGTCAATTTCTCAATTACAACTTTTATAAAATATTAACCTAGCCAAATATTCCATCATTAATTGCTATTGTTTAAATGATTGTTTAATATATTTTTGAAGTCATACGAGGTAAAGTGAAATATTTCATACCATTTTTATGTTATTAATAACCTTAACCACATTAGCTGTTTTTTCTTTCAACTTTAATTTCAATGATTTTTTTTTTGCATCTCTTACCCCATTTTCGGCATTCTTCATGACCATTAACCTTATTTTTATCCTGGCCTTTTGATATTATTCAATATACATTTTTTCTTGTTGATTTTTATATTTATCTGTTCGTTCCTCCATGTATCTATCCATCCGTTCGTTACACATGATGTTAGTTGCGGTTTTTGCAGAACAAATGAAGCACATTTTCTAAATTATGGTATCGAGCATAAATTGCGCATGTTTTGTTTAAGCATAAAGTACGCATCTTTAGTGTACGCATAAAGTACGCATGTTTTGTGTATGCATAAAGTACACATGTGTTGTGTACTGTTATTTGTCTGTTTGTCTTTTTTGCCAATGGCGTTGTCCGTTTATTTTCGATTTATGAGTTTGACTGACCCTTTGGTATCTTTTGTCCCTCTTATTTTGAGTAGACTTTTCCACAAATTGTCTGCATTTCTATAGTAATTTACAGTGCGCATTTACTTGCCATTTTCTACCAATTTATATACGAGTTGGAGTTTATTCACACTTGTTAAAAAACAAGAAGACCGAAGGAGCCAGAACATTTAGTTTACGGAGTGGCTATTTGTCCGGCTACCTGGACGAATAGTGCTAGAGCTATTTGTCCGGCCATTGCAATGCGCATGTTAATTGATGTCCATACGGAAATGCGTGTAATATTATCTTCAGCAGCACCAGGGGGTCGCGTGTAATCCGATCACTGATTTTCAATTTTCAGATCGAGGGATAATGGATAATAAAAAGTGGGGATATGAAATATAAGGGACAAAAAAAAGTGGGATCTCGGGGGAAAAGAAATGAGGGATTTTGGAAAAGGAGCACCCCGTGCTACCCGACCCCCTCACGTAAATAAGATAAAATCCCACCTGGAATTTCTTAATAAGGCTTTTACAGTGTTGTTTACTTGTTTGTTTTTTTTTTTTTTGGGGGGGGGGGGGGGGGGGGGCTTATAGAAAAATCTCACACCTCTCACACAAAATACGGATAACTTTATGTTAAGGGGTGTCCATAACTCTGTTTGACAGCTTCAGACATAATAATTTTGTACCTTTTCAACTAGACAAAATCCTTACGTTAACTTAAAATGTACGAGTCAATCACGACCCAAGTTTGGTTTACAAGTAATTGATTCCCTCTTCCTACAATATGAAGCCATAAAGAAATAAATATGGAATATATACGATTTTTTTTCTAATTATACGTTGTCCACATTGAACTATATATACTGAAAACAACAATTTCAATTACCAGTAACAAGATTGGGGCCTGACAATTTAAGATTGCAAAACATTGCTTTTAAGATGTCCATATTATATGATTTGCGACCCCCTGGTGCTGCTGAAGATATTATTCCACCCACACAGACATGCGCATTGTATTGGCCGAACAAATAGTGCTGGTACTATTCGTCCGGCTAGCCGGACAAATAGCAACTGCCTTCAATTTATTATTCCAATTTATTGATGCTTATCTTTCCATTAGCAATCCAAATTTTCCTCGATTCTATTGTAATATCATTCACAACTAAAATTAAGGAAGCAACAGATACAGATTCATCCGTCTCATTTTTAGACTTAGATATCGAATTTGTTATAAGCAAAAATGAAGTAGTTATCTCAGAACCAGAATCAATGACAATTAAGGCGATTTTAGTCTTGAAATTAAACATTTCCCTCACTTTAGCAGCAATATACCTACTTCATCTTGATACGGGATATCTATTTCCCAGCTTATCCGGGTTTCAGGAACTTGCAACAACTTCTTGGACTTTATCAAACGTCACCAGTGTCAAAGCAAAAAGTTGATGTTTAGGAAAATGTCAAAGAACGTCTCGTCTTTTAAAAAAAAGTTCATCGGAAGATACCAAGACCTTGTTGATAAATGTTTCGTATCAACATCACACATTATACATGATGGTTTTAGATCTACATGTATACTTTAGGTACTGACATGGTTTATCATATTAAATACATAGTATACTTTCTTTGCATATTTTTAACCTTTACTGTTTAGTCTTTTTGGTAAAATACCTTGACGTATTTCTGTATTTATACATACCATCATTGTGTTGATGTGAAAACCCTGTCGTACGAATTAACAAAAAAGACATGCCATTTCAAAATGTACCCGTTTTCTTTGAAGGTCACTCTACTCTGCAGTAAAACACATGTTTGTACAAGATCTGATTTATCCAATATGTGACTATGTATCTTTCGAAGATTTTGGTATTTTGAGAACATCGGATGTTAGAAAATACCTTATCACTGATATTTCGTATCAGAACACATGGACTGCTAACTGTATTGATCTTTTGATAGATGAAAAACTCAGGATTGCTAATTAATTTTTTTTATTATATGATCGAAACATTCTTTGGATCCTGCCCTTTAAGTACTTCATCCTTAACGACAACTGTGCATCTTGTTTTACTACCTTTTTCCTAACAGATTTTTGTGCATGAATTACAATTACAGAAAACATATTCATTAAAAGGAACACAAATACAAATATAAACAAAAGTATAAAAACAGGACCTAATTCAGGGTAAATTTCAAGATATTGTTTGAAATTGGCTATCCTGAAAGTCCATTCCATCAGAGTCAGAAAACTGTATCCGAATGAGCTGTATCCTACTAACGAGGAGCCAAATAACAAATAACCACAACATGCAAAAGCTAACAATGAAAAAATATACATTAAAGTGAAATACTTTAAGGGTTTGTTCGCATATTCCATCATTGAAAATAAATATTTCAATTTATGAGTCAGCATTAAAAGTTGCAGGAATTTCATCGATGTAACTGCGGTTAGCACAGCCAAAATGTAAAATAAAATGCTGTCCCATAGGATTGCAAGACTAAAATTTATGTAGCTGTTGTTACCAGAGTCTCTGTACTGACGTAGTACGATTGTTGTCCTTCTATATCTCACTATAAATATCACAGTTGCAGTATAACACAATATCAACATGAACATGGAAAGCTTGTTCCAAAATATATTAAAGTATGTACAAAAACCAATCAATCTTATCTTTCTGATCTCAATATAAGTAAAAAGAATAGTCAAAACTAAAAATATCACCTCAAACACCAACCACGTAATTTCTTCAGTAGACGAGTAGTCAGATAAAGGCAAAGTATATATCTGATGTGTTTTCGTTAGAGTACCAGGACTGCTGTACTCAAAAGCTATCAAAACTGAACTATACATATAAACATTAGGATTATACAAAACGAATTCTATGAAAAAAGCTCTTGTTCTTATGTCAATCCATGACTTAAGATTCAACTCTGCAATCTTTGAAATAGCTGAAGAATCTGCTTTCATATCAACTAAGTAGCCACCCCCACTATATATTGCCCGATCGCCTATGTATGGCACAGAATCTAAGTCCCAGCCATTTTGGTAGGACCATTCATCATTGGCGGAGACCCCTTGTGACTGAGTCAGCCAGGACTTATTGTAATGGTTGTCGTCATCTTCTACTGAGTTCAATGAAGACGAACATCCAATACCAAGATGGTCAAAACCAAATAGTTTCTTCAACTTTTTTGGAAACTTACAGCTGTCTGAAAAAAAAATGTGTTCATGAATAGTTGTTATATCTAGAAAGAGTAATACATACAGGATATTTATTGTTTAATAATTGTTTTACTTTATTTGAGGTGACTTATAGGTCCATTGGGCCGGGTGTATTACTATTTATCATATATTATATGTTTATAATCTGTACATAATTTACACATGTCACTATAATAAATACTTTACTTACTTACTTACTTACATACTGTAAAGCGGCTTTTTTCGCGGATAGAACAAAATCGCCAAATTAAATTCCGCCAATTTAAAAGTGTACATGCAAAGATATTGATGACACTTTTGAAACCGCCAAAATAATAACAGCCAAAATAATTCGTGCACCTTATTCAATGACAATCGCGAAATTTTACACCCGCGAAAATAACCCACCAAACGGTACAACATTGAAAAATATATATATATATAAAAAAAAAATACCATTATAGAAAAAAGTAAAATCACAAAAATACTGAACTCAGAGGAAAATCAATTCGGAAAGTCCATAATCACATGGCAAAATCAAATAACAAAACGCATCAAAAACGAATGGACAAGAACTGTCATATTCCTGACTTGGTACAGGCATTTTCAAATGTAGAAAACTAGAAACTATCATCACACTTTAGCATATGTAGGTTTGTTTGAGGGTGACTACCTACAATGATTTTCTTAAAAAGTGAATGCACTTTATAAGAAGACTAAATTGAAGAAGCAACCCGGATTTTGTACTCTTTAATTTAATCAAAATACAGAAAAATCAAATATTTAATTAGCTTTTCTTGTCAATTTCTAAGAAAAGCAAAAAGTAGGTCTCACTATAAACGGATATGAGGTCCTCTCTCTTTTACTTGAACTTGCTACTTTTGGAACAGGAGGAACTGTTATTATTGTTAGCACCTTTTTTGAAGGGCTGTGAACAGGTATTTTTATTTTGATATTTTAACGGTTTTATTTCTATATTTTGCAAAGTAAATAATAAACAAAACATTAATTTTGATGCTTTAATTGCTCCGTAATTATTCATATTTGTACTATATGTTCACCCAAAGAAGATGACATTGTGGTAATCTATTTATATCTGTCTACCTTCAAGATTTTTGAGGAAAATGATATTTTAATAGTCCCAAGGGACCAATCTTTGACCCAAAAGCGTCGATATGAAATATAAGTGCGTCAGAAAGGCAATTAGTGTTTCAGAAAGATTAGATTTCATATTTCATGGGAAAAATAACCAGATGACCGTGAAAATTTGTTTAAAGCTAGTAAAATCTGTGTAGTTGGACACCTATAAAAATAATATTTAGAAAAGTTACTAATATAAGTTATTTTTGAAATAGCCTCGTTTTCAACATTATTTGTATAGGTAATTTTAAATGTTACTTGTTTAAGTAATGCCCCTGACTGATAACCACTTAAACAATGAAAATCATGCTGAGTCTCATTAAAGATCTCATGTCTTGAAAATTTAAACGTTTACGATAAGAAATTTGATATAATTCTATGGAAATAAACTCATCATATAAACTTTATATTTTCGCCAAACGCGCGTCTATAAAAGACTCATCAGTGAAAAAAGTTAAAAAAAAAAGACAAAATAAAGTACGAAGTTGAAGAGCATTGAAGACCAAAATTCCTAAAAGTTTTACAAAACACAGCTAATTAAGGTAATCTATTCCTGATGTAGAAAAGCCTTAGTATTTCATTTTTTTGTCAACAGTTAATCTATAAATATGACCATATCAATGATTATTCATGTCAGCACCGAAGTGCCGACTACTGGGATGGTGATACCCTCGGGGAATGTGCCCACTACTGGGCGGGGAATTAAAACAAACGTTTCTTAAATGGAGAATAAAGTAAGCATTTCCTGTTATGCCTACAATGTTACTCGAGAATCTTAACAAACATGCAAATATCTGCAGGAGCTTTAAAACACAGAAAAGCAGAAAAGTACGATATTCTTCTAAATATGTATCAAAAGAGGGACGAAAGATACCAAAAGGGACAGTCAAATTTATAAATCTAAAACAAACTGACAACGCCATGGCTAAAAATGAAAATGACAAACAAACAACAGCACACATGACACAACATAGAAAACTAAAGAATAAACAACACGAACCCAACCAAAAAACTAGGGGTGATCTCAGGTGCTCCGGAAAGTTAAACAGATCCTGCTCCACATGTGCCACCCGTCGTGTTGCTTATGTGATAACAAATCCGGTAAGAAGTCTTAATTCGGTAGGTCACATTCATGAAAGGGAAGGGGATTGTAGTTACGACGTAAGGAACATATCCGATATCATTTGTGAAACGCTTATTCCATAACGGTCAACCAACTCGTGATGGTACCGTAAAATTTACGAAGGGATGATTTCAACTTCACCATTTGGAACTCTTGGTTTAATAGCTTCCTTGTGAGCAGCAATTTCTAGATGCAAGTCAAGATATGTGGCCGACTTAACTGTATCTGTAGTATCCTTTATCTCTAGCTCGATGGGATAGATGCGATCCACATAGTCACCAAATTTTGAATTATTTAGTGAAAGAACATCATCTATATAGCGGAAAGTAGAGTTAAAGGATATTGCTAACTTCTTATCTTTCTTCCTAAGAAGTTCCTGCATGAAGTCAGTCTCATAATAATAAAGAAACAAGTCGGCAAGTAGAGGGGCACAGTTTGTTGCCATTGGAATGCCGACAGTCTGTTGAAAAACACGTCCTCCGAACGTAACAAATATGTTGTCAATCAAGAAATCAAGCATCTTGATAATATCAGTTTAAGAGAATTTTTTGTTTGAATCAGAGTGATCCTTTACAAAGTAGGATTTATCCCTCCCTAAGACAAGATACTAGTATCTACGTTGGCCATTCTTTTTTATGAAGCAAAGCAATACCTTTTTCTTTTTCAAAAAACTCTTTCAATTTGTCTCTTAGTTTGGAATGTGGAATACTTGTGTAAAGAGTAGAAAAGTCAAATGTTTTAATACTGTTACAAGATGAAAGAGAGTTAGATTGTATGTACTTTGAAAGATCTTTGGAATTTTTTAGTATCAACATCTGATTCACGCCCCCTCTAGAATAGGCAGTTTCACAATAACTTTGAAGCCCGTCTTTGATTGCTAATAAAATAGATGTTAATAATTTAGAAAGAGGTTTCGTGGAGCACTTGGAAGACCCAGCAATATACCGTTGTTTGTAAGGACACTTATGTAGTTTAGGTATCCAATACAGTGATGGAAGATCCAGTTCTTCATCTTTGGTTGAAATTTCAAAGGAACACAAACAGACCTATGATTATCAAGGATTTCCTCTTTGGTAAGTGTCGTGAGGGTATATGTTGAGTTTCCAAGTGAATTGTCAATACCTAATTCGTTTATCAAGTAGTTAATGTAATGAGTTTTACACACAAAAACGATGTTTTTTGGGACTTTATCTGCGGGGACAACAACATATTTGTCATGGAGATAGGATAGGTGTTTTGCAACATTTGGGTCTTTAAAGATAGGCGTAGCATGGACATTGATAGACCCATTCAGTTTCTTAATTCTGATTTGTATCAACGACCTCACTGCCTTAATCCATTCGAAAAGAGTGTCTAGGTCTTCCTTCTCGCGCTTAGCCCATTGTCTGGTATAATCCTCAACTGAATCCATCAAAATTTTAAAGTTGTATTTCCACTTGATAGATTTAGGCTCATGATATTTCGGACCTTTCGATAACACATTTCGTAAAGAAGTGTTATTAACAATGTTGAGGTCACCGGTAATAACGTGGCCAGCAGGATTATATGTGAATTGGGAACTAGAACAAGTGCAATCAGGAGGTTTAGACTTGAAGTCGTCATTATCGAGATCCTGCAAAACGTGTTTGTAATTGAAAATTTTAGTTGCAAAATGTTTGGTATAGGTATAAAAAATGATTGGTACAGACTGGTCTTTGAAACAAGGAGGTATTTTCGATTGAACTAATTTATGATGAAGGATATTGCCTAATTTGACGCCATCGAAACCTTTGTTGGCAAAGGAAAGATTAAGGAAAGATCTTTTCTCTTTTTCATCTTTGCCAATGCGGACTGGCTTAAAAGGTCCGTGACTTGCAATATCCGAAATTATAGCTTCAAGTTTGTATTGGTTTGAATGAGGGTTTGTAACAGTGGATTCGATACATAAATTGAACAGAGAATGAAGTTTTGAAAGGGGTAATGAATAAAGTTTCGTGCGAATGTGATTTTATACCTAACGGCTTTTGTATAAATGGCAGCAAGTCATTAATAGATACATCATGCAGAGAAGGTGATGTATAATGACGATGACCATGACTGCGTCTACGTCGAGGAGTCGAGTTGAAAATATTCATCACATTCACCGAGTTACACGGAGGACTAGATATAGTCCTATAGAGTCACTGATCTCAGCCATTAATATTTTTTGTATTACCTGTTGGGACCCTTATCTGTTTCAAACGATTAACCTGTTGAGACCCTCATTTGTTTCAAACCATTAAACTGTTGGGACCCTCATCGGTTTCAAACAATTACCTGTTGTGACCCTTATCTGTTTCAAACGATTAACCTGTTGGGACCCTCATCTGTTTCAAACTATTTACCTGTTGGAACCCTTATCTGTTTCAAACGATTTATAACCTATTGGGACCCTCATCTGTTTCAAACCATTTACCTGTTGGAACCCTCATCTGTTTCAAGCTATTACCTGTTGGGACCCTCATCTGTTTCAAACCATTTACCTGTTGGAACCCTCATCTGTTTCAAGCTATTACCTGTTAGGACCCTTATCTGTTTCAAACTATTACCTGTTGGGACCCTTATAAGTTTCAAACGATTAACCTGTTGGGACCCTCATCTGTTTCAAACCATTTACCTGTTGGGACCCTTATCTGTTTCAAACGATTTATAACCTGTTGGGACCCTCATCTGTTTCAAACCATTTACCTGTTGGAACCCTCATCTGCTTTAAGCTATTACCTGTTAGGACCCTTATCTGTTTCAAACCATTTACCTGTTGGGACCCTTATCTGTTTCAAACGAAATTTTCCTAACAGTAGAAAATCGTTTTCTAGACTCTTCTTTGACGTGTCGTATGGTATCGTTCTACTCAATGGCGGTATAACACTTTCCTTGATATAAGTCCAGATATCACCACGTGTCTTTACCTGCAAAGTCATATTTAGGTATGAAATGTGAAACGATGTACAAATTTGATTTTAATGTCTGCTTTTATGATATAATCATCCTAAAGAACAACCATTGTTTTTCAAAAACGTTTGCTTTCTTTAAGTAAACATTTAAATGTATTATAGTTTTTGTTAATATTTCGAACTTTAGTTGAAAACAGGAAGTCAATTTATTGAAATAAATAATTTTATTTTTTTTCAGTTTGCATTAACCTTCAAGTTGATACTTTTCTTCCTGTGGTCATTCGACAATGTTGGCACATTCTGTTATACAACTTTGATTGCCCTTTATATTATTTACACTATTAACTATATACCTGTTTTACTTGATAGCGAATGACAAATTTTAGTATTTTCTATTCATTCAAATTTTAAAAAAATAAAATATTGGATACCATGCGTAAATCATACACCATGTATGAATTTTATTTCGTCAAATGTTTAAGAAGCCTTCTGGCAATCATTTTTTTCCTTCTGGCAATCAAATTTTCTGTTTTTCTTTCTTTTTTTTTTTAAAATCATCTGTTCGAATCCAATATAAAATGCATCCATTGATTCCAGTAAGGACTTCTAATTCCATAAATATTTCATTATTCCATTATTTTCTTGATAAAAGGAAGAAAAAAAAAATAATACACATTTTCGTTTGTTTTGAACACTTCTTCGGCACTTGGAACAAAGCAAAATCATACATCTTGAGTTCATCAACTCTTGCAGTGATGACTATAGTCCCAAAGTTTATGTTCATGCCCATTATTATGTTGAAGGTTTTTTTTTTTTTTTTGTATTTAGTTTCTGTGGTACTCCCGGTTTCCTTACAGACACTGTGCCCTAGGCATGCTAGGTGCCATACAGAAAAAAAACCCACTTCTATCTGTTAAACTCCTAATATAAAGATATCTTGTATCATTCTACAGAACTAGTTCTACCTAAAAAGGAAATGTACTTAGAAGATACAAGCGCAATGTTTTAGGTCATAGCAATTTTTTAGACAAAGAGGGTACTGTGACTATATTGGCTATTATTTTAGTGAGTGCTTACTTCTCATATATCCCAGTGAATCTGAGATTTTGCATACCTTCAAAAGGTGACTTTTTGCTTCATAGTTCGATATTTTTAATTCGATATCGGCACAGATTTACCACTTAGACCCTGAATTTATGGTAATTGTCAATTTTCATTTCATCAGAACTAACACCACCATCCATAAATGTGAGGCCGTTAGTTTTCTCGTTTGAATGGTTTTCCATTATCTTATCGGGGTCTTTTATAGCTCACTATTCGGTATGGGCTTTGCTCATTGTTGAAGGCCGTACGGGTGACCTGTAGTTGTTAATGTCTGTGGCATTTTGGTCGTTTGTGGATAGTTGTCTCATTAGCAATCATACCACATCTTCTTTTTTATATTAACATAGGAAGGTTAATACGTTACTCTCATTCATGTTTATACAATGTGGATTTCAAGTGTTTGTAAATTGCTCAGACACTGCTTTATAAGAAGGGTTAACTGAAAACAGTATTACGGTACGTAATACAAATTCATGGACCGATACGTTAAATCGGTTTCCTTATTCCCATATTTCTGTTACTTACGGTATCTACTTTCTTGTTGATAAACAAGTTATTGATGACTTGAGACTGCTGGAAACATTTCTCCACTGGACGCTGGTGGTGTACAACAAATAACAATATAAATGTAAAAAAGACGTAAATAATAATGTCTAAAAGTTTTGTGTGGACTTTTCTCTTTAAGTCAAATTCTTGTTTAGCTTTTTTAAGATGTTTTCTTTTAGCATGCTCTGGGATAAAAGTCCACTTTTTGGATCTTCTTGGCCAAAAGTTGTCACTTTCTGAAATTAAAAGATAGGTTTATTTAAACATATCAAGTGAAGTAAATATTATGTATTGATATTCTTAACGTACATAAGTATGTCTCTTTTTAATTAATATTCTTAACATACATAAGTATGTCTCTTTTTAATTAATATTCATACATTTGTGGTCAGGATTGTGAAATTGGCTTTTTCTGTGTTAACACATGATGTATGACTTTCAGATGATGACGTCACTATTCAAATTTAGAACTACATAAGTTTATCGTCAAATTTAATGTTTAAGATTACAAAATCCAACAATTTTTGAAGATAGTGGTGATGTTCTTTCAAACTTTTATATTGATTTACATCATCTACATCTTATTTATCCATTTAAACATAATGTCAAATCAGGAACCCGTAGTTTAAGGGTTGTCGTTAGTTAAAAATAAGGCCGATTGTTTCTTTTGTTTTATATTTTCTAGGTTGGGTTCTTTTTTATATGACTATATAGGATGGGTTTTCCTCATTTTAAAGGCCATACGTTTTTCATAGCACTTAAATGTACCAACCTACGGTGTCTATAAAACATTAAAGGTGCCAATTAAAAAAAGAGATCTCCATATCGAAAAGTAAGGTCCCTTCTGTAATGTCAAGGCCACCTATTTGAAAAGTTAGACCTTCGGTTGACAAGATAAATGTGTGTTTGTTCTCTTAGACAATAAGTATGAAATATTTCTGATTTTTTTTCAAAAGCGTAACATATACACAAGATGTTCTACGAACTGACTTACTGAATGACTTATTGGCTGACAGAACAAAAGCAAATATAAATACCTTTGGCCTCGGCGGTAAGCATTGCTGACTTAAACAAGATTTTTAATAAAAATTGTTTATTTTTTCATTAATCAAATCATCAAGCTTACCTTCATATTCTCGTACAATTAAGGCGGGCCTATAATAAGTTATGTTTCTTCTTTTCAATAGAAATGTAAACAACAGCGCAAAAAACACAACACTGGTTGGTTCCATCACAAAACAATCATCAACAAAAGCTGTCAAAAAGGACACTAGCCAATTCAAACTTTCATAGTAGCCATATTGTAATCCGTACAGCATTACAAAGTATGAAGAAATCAAAGACGTCAAAATTGTTGTGGTCCATGCAATGTATATACCCCACCTTGGAAAGCTGCAAAAGATCTTTAATTAATAGTATTTTTTGTTAAAACAATTAACAGATCCCAATACACTACTGATACGGATAGATTTTTTTTAATCGGTGTGATTAATCGGATTTATCCCTCCCTTAGACAAGATACTTGTATGTATGTTAACTTAGCCGTTCTTTTTTGTGAAACAAAGCAATACCAACTTTTTCAATTTATCTTTTAGTTTGGAATGGGAAATACTAGTGTAAAGTGTAGAAAAGTCAAATTATTTAATACTATTGCAAGATGAAAGAGTCTCAGGTTGTATAACATATTACACAACATGAAAATAACCTAGTAAGCATGAGGATAACAGGTTAGTAAACTTACATTGATCGTTTTACTGTCACAATTGGAATCTCTCCTTTATCTGATCTCTTTTTATCACATGACTCTGGACTAAATACATCAATTTCCATATATCCTTCTCTACGTAGTTGTTTTGTCTTTGATACCAGAAACAGTTTAATGACAACAAAGTTAATAGGAAACATAATTAAGCTACTTTCCAGACCAATGATGAAGTCTTTCAGGGAAAATTCAAATTGAAAACCAGCTACATCAGAACTAATCGTGTTTTCAGAAGGAATTCCATGGAACATTATACATGCCAACATAGTACACAGCAATAAAGACAATGCGCATGATAATCTTTGAACTCTCGTAAAATCACTCCAAGGTGGTTTTGAAATTATGCTGATCCACAAATGAGCTCTACGCAAATCTGTAGCTGTTCGCAGTAAAAACTGTTGCTTTAAATTATAGTTTGACTCGATTGACAGACAAACTTTGGCTGTGCCACTCTCCATTCCTAGCCAATTATCGTGGTAAAAGGTATAAACTTTCTTAGTTTGCAAGTCTTGTATTAGGACCCTCGAAAGAAACCTAAAATATATTAATTCAAAATAACCTCAATGATAATCAAATACTTTCTTAAATAAATGATGTTCAGATTTGGGCCGATTTAGTGATTGTTGTTTTGGTAACATTCGCCATTGTTCCAGATGGTATGTTGATCTCTAGAAATGTCATCTTACGGCGGCCTAATTATAAGGTTTGCTGAATCAATAATCATGTACAGAAAATCTCCTTTAACCTTCACCACATTTAGCAAATGAATGTACAAGAAACTAAGATCTGAAATTTCTCAATGGGACTTTTTTTTATTAAAGATTTGTATAACAGCTGATATACCTTTCATATTCAATAAAACGTGTATACAACCAGAGATTAAAATGGAATATAAAATATCTTAATTTGGAGTTCGCAAGGCCGAAACTTTGTTATCTAATGTAGTGGGGTTTTTTTTTCGTTTGCTGCCTGTATAAAATTTGAAATCACGAAAACACTGAACTCCGAAGAAAATTCAAAACCGAAAGTCCATACTCAAATGGCAAAATCAAAAGCTCAAACACATTAAACGAACGAATGACAAACGTCATTTTCCTGACTTGGTAAAAGGCATTTTCTTTTGTTAAATCATACTTCTCTGAGTTAGTTTACCAAATTATGTTCGACTGCTTTTACCTTTGTCATCGTTGTACTTTTAGACGTAAGTCTTGTAAAATTTTATACCTTGGCCCTTGCAAAATATGATCGAATTTTGCTGACACAGATTAAGACACTTACACTACAATGTATGTGGCAGGGTAGGAAGGGAAATTTAATCATTGAATTTTGGTCATGGACCTTTTTTTCTGTATACAAATTTATCTAAAGAAAAATGGTTCTTGGCCATGATTGTTAAGTTATTTAGAAGTCTCGTCCAACGCCCCCGCATACATTTTAATGGAGTAGCCTTTAATAAGAATCAGTTTTTGTAGTGAAGGCAATCTTGATAAACACTTTTTGTTTAATTCTGGCTGCTAGTTCGATTTAAAATTATAGTCTGACAGATTTAAATTAATAAATAAGTGAAGCAATTTGCAATAAAAGATCTATAAAACAAAATCTTAAAATTTCGAAATAAACGATGTTATACAAACCATGATGGCGAGGAACCACTGTTATCATGCCATATAGTCACATTCACCAAGTCTCCTATATCGTAAGAAGAAGTAATTAGAAACCAGTCTTCGGCCCCTGTTGAAAATAGAATCTGCGGCGATGAAGTTCTTGTCAAACAATGCCTTGCAGTATGTCCGTGTTTGCCTTTGATATAGCATGAAACATTTGCTGTAGTTCTAGCGTCATACCGCCACCCAGTGACAATGCACATAAGATATTTAAACGGTTCTGAAGGATCACTTGAACAAGGTGTTACTATACCATCCTACAAGAAGATAAGGTGTTAATCGAGTCAATTATTTCACTTAAATGTCATGATAAACTATTTTGAACTTTACAATCGTCAAAGAGCTAAAATTTCTGGCATTCAGCGTCGACAAAATCATGACATTTAGATCATTATGTCTTGTATAGCTCGATTTAAACTGTATTCAGGAGTACACATTTAAACTTCCGATCTTAACTACTAAAGTAATTATGAATAGGATGAATATAAATATATTTTTGACCTTATTATTGAATGTAGTTTTTATTACAACACATTATCGAACGATCAGTTTGTGTTTTGTTTGTAATCTAAGTTTGAGATAAATTTCTTACAAACACATTTCGAATTATTTTTTTAATTTAGATTGAAACTCCCGTAGGTACACTTTAGCATATATATCTTGAGAATTAATGCAAGTTCCTTTTTTTTTTTAATTTCATTGGCCTCCAGTATTTGTACATCCTTGGATCTAATACTCATTGTGTTTATCGTTTATTGATGAAAATAAACCAAGAAGATCATGTTCAATGTGTTATATTAACTTTCAATCCTTAAATATTGTTTTCTTTACCAAATGTCTATCCCGCCTGTCCTTTTGTCTAGCCAAGAACAGAGCAACAAAATATATAAACCAGACCAATACTACCACGGAAACTACAACTGGGTTGTCAAAGAATGTCAGGAATAGTAAGGCATCTTTAATCGGATCTACGATATTAGGTAAGACAAAATACCCTCCAGCAAAATCCGTCAGATGATCAACTTCACACTCCAAGTTCTTGCTAGATGAAACAGGCGAAACCTGAAAAAAGTGTTACATTTGTCTTAATTTCATTTGATTGTATTACAGTTTGGGTATCCCTATAAAGCACTTTTTTAGCGGCAGTATTCGTTTTAAGTTGTCATCGTGTTCGATGTTTTTTCTGACATTTTTTATCTTTATTCAAAAGGAACTGAGGAAGGACTTAAAATGAGACAGGTAATTTCCTTATAAAGATATAAGTATAAAGATTTAATTCGTCATGTCTTCAGAAATTGAAGCTGAATCAGTCATTTCATGATATGGTGGAACATCGCATAAAGCTACACAATGCGTCTTATACAATAGACGTTGGAAATGGGGAACGTGTCATAGAGACCAAAGAATAATAATAATAAAAAAAAACCCAACAGGTCTTAAACAGCACGATAAAAAAAGTCAACGTATATAAATACATTTTATAATAAGATTGTATACAATAATATTTTGCATTTAAATTTCTGAAAGAAAAAATTACTTTAAAATCGTCATATCAGAACACAAATTTTCGTATCTTTTTAAAAAAAAATTAAATTATCATTATTGCACTAAATGCTGTTCTTAGCATACATTATTGGACAAAGTTTTCCTTTTCATTATTTTCTATATATCTAGGGAGAATAATACATATATAAATGTTAGAATTATACAATTAAAACATACATTGTTATATATAACTTAATATAAATAAACATCGATATAAATTGATTCATTGATTTCATTTTTGTCTGCTTTCAAGTTAGAAGAAATAACGGGTCTACATCGTAACGTTTTGTAATTATCATATTCTTCATTCTCACAGAATACCTGTAAAATTTGAATTTACCTATTCTTTTATAGTTTGAACGATTTATTTTTCAAACTTCAATGTTATGTAACTAGAAATACCTTAAATCCACCTGTTGTCCAACTTCCACTAGTGGGATTCCAGTATCTACAAGTAATGGCAGTCGACAAAACTTTGACAGTAATATTCTGTCTAACTTTCGCATTGGTTCTACTCCCCGGATTAACGATAAAACCTATACTCCAGTAGAGCGTTTTCTCCGGAGGGTCTTTTATGTATGCTGTTTCTGAGTAGTCCAGTAGCACTCCATTTTCTGCTTCAAATGGGGTAACCTTTTCTTGAAAATTTATTGCAATGTTTATTGACACATTATTTTGTGGAGCATCTGTAATTATCTTTACCATGTAATACATGTCTGCCGGCTGTGTCACCACAAGTCGTAGAAAGTAATCTTGTATGTGATTGTTGGTATTGAAAATAAATTTGTCGTATTTTTCGTCATCTACAAAATTTCACACAGAAATTTATGATTGTACTGGTTTGGATAGTTGCATGACATGTTCTAAATAAATGTACAAGCAATTATATTTAATTTAAGTTCTGTCTTTCTTAAATTTATTTTGAGACTTTCAATCCTACATATTTAAAACCATAATGGTTACAGAAAAACATAATTTTAAAAATAGTCAACCAAAATTCATGAAAATTCGTTACAGAATACTGACATGCAACATTTATATATGTCGCTCTGCACTAACTAAAATGCTTCAGATAGAAATGCTTAACAGTATGCTAATTAAGATATTTAGAATAGTATTATTTTATAGTAGAAGAGGACTTTAAGAAAGAAAATAATTTCAATATAGAATTTTTATACTTTAGTTGAAAATGGTGGTAAGTAAAGTATAAACTTGACAAAATTAAATGCTCGAATATATATCTACGTAAGAACGAATTGAAAACGAGTGATATACAAAACTATCTGTATCTTTCTTTCCTTTTTTACCTCTGTGTTTACATATCATACTTACTCCCACAATTTCCAATTGGTATGTCAACAATAATAGGTTTATGTAACTTCGTCACATTGATCGTATGCTGATTGGAGTCCTTAAGAACTAAAGATACCATTGGTGAATTTATATACGCAGAAGAACTGTCCCAAGATCGCGGATTCTGGTCTGAGAATAGCATCTGTAATCAAGACATATGCCACACGTTATTAAGAACAGTCATTCTCAAGGTCTGTCAGATATATGACAATGCCGTGTAATAAATAGTTAGATCCACTAACATATTACCAACTACTGGACCAAATTACAAGTGAGTATGTAAAAATTGTGTACATGTTTTAATAGTAATTCGTAATAGACTTCTTAGGCATTGACTTAACCAGTAATATTTGAACAGTTACTGAACCAACAAGATAATGTCCAAAGTACTCGGATGTCCCACTCGCACTATCCTTTTCCATGTTCCATGGACCGTGAAACTGGGCAATAATCTAATTTGGCATTAAAATTAGAAAGATTATACTATAGAGAACATATGTACTAAGTTTCAAGTTGATTGGACTTCAATTTCATCAAAAACTACCTTGACCAAAAAATTTTATCCTGAAACTCCCACTTTCATTTTCTATGTTCAGTGGACCGTGAAATTGGGTTCAAAAGTCTAATTTGGCTTTAAAATTAGAAAGATCATACCATAAGCAACAAGTGTACTAAGTGACAAGTTGATTGGACTTCAGCTTCATCAAAAACTACCTTTACCAAAACTTTAACCTGAACGGACGCACAGACGGAAGAACGGACGGACGAACGGACGAACGGAAGCACAGACCAGAAAGCATAATGCCCCTCTACTATCGTAGGTGGGGCATATAACTTGTTTTAAAGCTCTGTTAAAGAAGTAGCAGGTAGATGACAGTATTATGTAAAAGTAGTTGTTTAATTATTTATGTTATTGCATAGCAATATAAGATTGCCCACAGAAAGTAACCAAAAGTCAGCGTGCAATAAATTCTAATATTGCACTAGTGCAATAAATCTTCGTTTAAACCAATTTTTACTTTCAAATATTATACTGCTATACAATAAAATGGTTATCACATAAATATGTGGGAATATTGTCGCTCGTAGAACATATATTGCACTCGCAAGCTCGTGCAATATAAATTTCTACTCGGGACAATATTCCCCAATATTCATGCAATAACCCTATATTAGTGGATACATTAGCTTCTATTAATACAAATTTGAGTTTAAAAAATGTAGTGACCAAACACCATATGTTGAATACCCAGAAGATGAAATAATAAAAAGATTATCATGTTTTTACTAGAGAATAAAGCAACATTTCCATAGACTATTTTCAAACTGAAGTTTTCAAATGCATATGATAATCCTAAACATTTTTCTAATACATACCTGACATTTGAATCCATTGGTACTACCGTACTTTCTTTAAGTCGATTCTTTTTATTTCTGATAGAAAGTTTAAATAATAAGTTAAACATTTCTTATAAACTATTTTCAAACTAAATTTTTGAAAAGCAAAAGGTAATTGTTAGCCTATCTTAATTACATACCTGAAATTTAAATCCATTGGTACTACTATCTTCAAGTTGATCTTTTATTTCTGATGGAAGTCTAAACATACTAGTAACAGTTTTGTTACATATTTTTCTTGTAGTACCTATATCCGTTGAAGCGTTCGCTGATGTATTTAGTTTTGAAAGTCCGACAACTAAATTCATAGTCTTTGATGTGAACTCCTTTTTGTTTGATTCATCCTCGTTTAGAGCTTTAAGTGCAGATTCAGCTATGACGTCAACAGTGTGAAGAATCTTTTCTGTTCTCTCAATCTGATATAAAGATATAAGCAAATGTGGTATGAGTGCCAATGGGACAACTCTCCATCTAAGTAACAATTTATAAATGTAAACCATTATACTAGGTAAAGGTATGGTCTTCAACACGGAGCCTAGGCTCACATCGAACAGCAAGCTATAAAGGGTCCAAAAATAATAGTGTTAAACCATTTAAACTGGAAAACCAACGGTCTAATCTATATAAATAACAGATATATTTCTCCTAGAAGAAATTTAAAGGTCCTGCTGAATGAACCATACAGAGAACAATACCTGTTGTATTTGTTAGATGGGACAATAGAACTTGCAAAAGTTTAAATCGACAGGTAACTTGCAGGTGAATCTATGGAAAACTATAATAGGGTTCGCAATAATAGACTGTATTATTCTTGAAGTATCTATTATATAATAAAAAGATGAAAGTACAGTAGTATAAGAAAACAATACGAGGAAACTACAATAAAAAAGTGGATAAGAGTACAATTCCATAAATATATTTAATGTATTAGTCAAAAAAAAAAGAAAACACAGGTCCACGTAAAACAATGCCGGATTTTAGGAGGACACGATTATTTAACAGAGTTTTGAGAAACTAAGGTCCCATGGTTCTTCAGTTTATGACTGTGAAACACCGGAATTTATCTAAGACCCCTATGTTGATGCAATTATCAACAGTATAAACTGTCTGAAACTAATTGAAAAAAAAATCGTTCATTGTTAAAAATAATTTGCAGTCATTAAAGATGCTCTTTCATCCAATTGTAAAAAAAATTGTATAAAAACAATAAATATGATTGATGTCACTGGATGCGTATTTTGATAGATTATTGAGTAATGTCAATATTTGCTTATGATATTTCGAAAATAAACACACAAAAAAAGATAGTAAGACTTTTGTTGTGCTGTAACATTTTTATTCCAGGTTAGGATTGGGGATGAGAGCAATATACAGTGTACATGCTTAAAAGTAAAATAACTCAAACACCGAACTTCAAGGAAAATTCTAATCGGAAAGTCCCTTAACAAATGTCAAAATCAAAACATCAATCACATCAAACGGATAGTCAACAACTGTCATATTCCTGACTTAGTACAGGTATTTTATTTTAAACCTGTGACATTCTTAAGTGTTTCTCCACTGTAGTGAGCCTGTTATTCAGTAGTTTTCGTTCGTTCATGTCTGAAATACTTATTTTTTCTTGTAAATTGTTTTTCCATAAATCTTTTTCAATTGAATTGTTTCATATTTGTATGAAAAAACTAATTTTATGCGTACATTTTGGAATTTGTTTGAACAAGGTTAATATGATGCCTTCAATTAAATTAGTAAACAATAACTTATTAAAAAAAAGTCAGTTTTATTTTGTTTTGTTTCTTTCTAAAAATACTAAAAGTCATTTTTCCACAATTCTAGATCTATATCTTATATCTTCTAAAAATAGTGGTGTTAATGTACATGTGTATATATAATTTAAATTTGATAATCTTTTTTTCTCTTTCAAGTTTTTGTTCTGTTGTTTGTTCTTTATGTTCTGGTTCTTCTATTGTATGTTCGGTGTTATATTTGACAATAATATTTTCTAATCGGAAAGTCCCTTAACAAATGTCAAAATCAAAACATCAATCACATCAAACGAATAGTCAACAAATGTCATATTCCTGACTTAGTAGAGGTATTTTATTTTAAACCTGTGACATTTTTAGTTGTTTCTCCACTGTAGTGGGCCTGTTATTCAGTAGTTTTCGTTCGTTCATGTCTGAAATACTTGTTTTTTCTTGTAAATTGTTTTTCCATAAATCTTTTTCAATTGAATTGTTTCATATTTGTATTAAAAAACTAAGTTTATGCGTACATTTTGGAATTTGTATCAACGAGTCTTAATATGATGCCTCCAGTTAAATTAGTAAACAATAAATTATTAAAAAAAAAAACAGTTTCATTTATTTTTGTCTCTTTCTAAAAATACTAAAAGTCATTTCCACAATAATAGATCTATATCTTCTAAAAATAATGGTGTTAATGTATATATAATTTAAATATAATAACCTTTTTTTCTCTTTCAAGTTTTTGTTCTGTTGTTTGTTCTTTGGGTTCTGTTTCTTCTATTGTATGCTCGGTGTTATACTTGACAATAATATTTTCTTCAGCAATATCAGGTTCTTGTACATGATTCAAATCCATGAGATTAGAACTGGATTCAAAAATTGATCTGAAAACAAGAATGTGTCCCTAGTACACGGATGCCCCATCCGCACTATCACTTTTTTATGTTCAGGGGAATGGGAAAATGGGATAAAAACTCTTTTTTGACAATTACATTAGAAAGATCATAGTATAAGGAACATGTATACTAAGTTTCAAGTTGATTGGACTTCAAGTTAATCAAAAACTATCTCGACCAAAATCTTTAACCTGAAGCGGGACGGACGAACGAACGCACAAACCAGAAAACATAATGCCCGTGAATGGGACATAAAAAAGTAGATAAGAGTACAATTCCATAAATATATAAATTGATGCATAAGTAAAAAAAGGAAAACACAGGTCCACGTAAAACAATGCCGGATTATAGGAGGACACGATTTTTTAATAGAGTTTTGAGAAAAAAAGGTCTCATGATTCTTCAGTTTATGACTGTGAAACACCCAGATACATATTCTTTTGATGAAAAGTCAGCATGCATAATATAATTAACATCCTGTACGATCAAACATTTGAATGATAGACTAGGTAATACAATTCACTAGCAATGGTACAAAATGAGTAACTATAGTAATTTGTGCATACGATACAAACTTCTTTGCAGAAAAGACAAATACTAAATTAAAACCATTGTGGTCAATAGTAAAGATGTTTGACTTTTTGTTACATGTCAATCTAACAACAACCATATTATAAGTTAACACATGCTAGATCATGTAAAGTAACCTTGCAACAAAAACAATTTAATCCTTAAGTTTTGGCATGTGCAGGTTGCGAAATTTTGATCGAAAGAAAACGCCCGAAGCAGGTATTGAATGCGTTATGAGGTTAGAATCAAGTCGACACACCCCGTCTCGCTCCTTTCTAAATTTATTTGGAACTTTTTCATTTCTTTATTTTATTTGTTTTTTCTTATAGCCATTGACATGATTGATAAGATGCGACAATCGGTAAAATACTGTAGCTTAAATTCAAAATGAACTTTTAAGATAAATATAGGTAAATATGATTAATATCTGCAATTAGAATCACGAAACTTTTTTGTTGTAATCAACTTCAACTTATTTTCAGTTATCAATGTGGTCTTGCTCTGATTCATACCACTAAACCTTTGAAAAAAATGTTCAAACTATCATGACAGTATATACATATTTGAGTTTTATACATAAAAAAGTAGTATATCGCTCAGATGTACAAAGATGATTTTTATTCTGTCGACTTTTTTAAATGTTTGATAAAACTGTAATTCTTATTGAAGATGGAAATATACCCTTTTCGCATATTTTACAAGACTTAAATTGATATCATAATCTTTAAAAAAAAAACATCTATCGATAAGAAATCGAGAATTTTATATTATTTTCAATTGAACAATAATTTATAAATTAATTATTCCATTTTAACTTTTAAGGATGTACATATGTGAGGTTTTGGAATTCGTGTCAAATGTTCGGACTCCTTGGTTTTTTTCCCATACAATGCAAAGTAAAATATTTTGCCCAATAACACCCATTTATTTTTTCATATAAGTCTTAAAAGCTCATGAAAGGTCATTTACCAAAATTTTAGAAGATTCTTAATTTTCTTTCTTTTGTTTTGAGACCCAAATAATACCAATGCAAATATAAAGTAAAAGTCCGAGTCAGCCCTTTCCCGCCATATTTCTCGAAAAGAAGGTCCATGACCTATTAAAATTTTTAGCTTATTTTTATCCTTAACTAATGCTCTACCAGCATATAGTATTAATTTTAAATTCTTAATTTATTAATTTTTACCTAACCTCACCTAAGTACATCCTTAAGTAATTATAATGTTAACTTACATGACCATATTGTTTACTTTGTCCGTTTCGTTTTTCATGTTTTTATTGACATCTGTATGAGATATCTGGTCAGATATCTTGTCTATAATGGTAATCAATGCATCCTGTAAGAACACTTACATAATCAAATACTTGTCATAATGAAATTATAATGATGCTGGATTTTTTTAATGGGATTGCGAAAAAATACATGTTTTACCATTTGCACTTAATTAATACAAAATTTAACGTTCCTCAAGTATTATTTCAATAACATCTTTTCCTATCTTTCTGTAAGTTGGTGTATTCAAGAGATGAATATTTGTTTTTGATATCACGTGCATAAGCCTCCCTTCTGTCTGTTTATATTGCAGCTAGTACAAATCCAAATGAAAAAAGGTTGATAGTGTTATTTCCCTTATTATTCTATTAATATTTCTTGTTTTACCTATTTTCTATTAACTGAAATTATTGATGACATACCTGTACATTATCTGATAAGGCATCCGTTTCCTTAGAAATTTCGTTAGAAGCTTTTAAGATGGATTCCATGTTACTTTCACTCTCTGTCGGTAAATCAGCTAAAACTGTAACCATTTCCTCAATAACCTATCATAGATATATGAAAAATATTATGAGTATATAAATATTTTCAGAAAAAAAAAACATTATCAGGCAGGTAAGCAACTTAATATTAATATTTCTAAATGATATGGTGCCATTTCATGTTAAAAAAAGAAAAGCAAGAGGATGTAAATTCCAATAATTAAAACGAGTCAAAAAGATTAAAAACTAAGACAATCAATGCATTTTTGTTTGTTTCGTCTTCCTATTAATTTAAAATATACTTGTAAGTGCCATATAAGCATTTCCACATTAAACTTTCCATTTTAAAACATATATTCATTATTACAATATATGTTTTTACTTCACGAAGAGGTTGGAATTGTTAAAGATAATGTGAGATGCAAATGATGAAAATAAAGATAAAAATAGAAATTTTTAACACATTTCAATGAAATCTAAACTTAGTTTATTACAGGATTTTTTCAGATTTGGTAAAAATCTTACGTATGAAATAAAAGGTGTTCAAAATTTGCTTAATTTTTTATCTTTAAATTTTTTTACAGATATCACAGCAAATTAGGACATGTATCCAGTATGGACAAAATCCCATTTACAGTTTCATTTAGCAAACAAAAACATATGTCACAAATTTTGGTCTATTTTGTGTAATTGGGACTTTGAAGCGTGAGGTTTTCACCTCGAAATTAAACGTCACGGTGTTAAATACAGTCATCCTATGAATAAATATCATCATATATCAAGGTAAGTTAACAATCCCAAATATATGGAATTTGATTCAGCGACAATACAATTTGCTGTCTAAATGTCAACCCTATTTTAATAACTCCGACTTTGATATTCAGAAATATGACATTATATCCGTTAGGGATCTTACTCTCATTTAAGGTGACAATCTGATAAAAAAAATAACTGATGGATTGATTAGTCAAACCTTATTTTCACTGCATTGGGTATTAATAAAAAGACACATCTTACATGAACTTTATCTTTTGTCTCTGTGTGCATGTAATGCATTAAATCCATCGTTGCTTCTACAATATCTCCATAATCCTCAGTATTGTTAACAAACTCTTCAACCTTGAAATGAGCTTAAATGATAAAAAAAGTACGTTGGTTTGCGTTTAGCTACCAGTTTATGTCAACTGTGTCAATTCAAACAATTGATGATATTATAGAGACTTCACTTTTGTCTACGGCTAATTAAGGTCTTTCCTTTTTCTATAAGGAAAGACCTTACTGTATTTCTTCTGATTATTATTATTATTATTAAGGTCTTTCCTTTTACAAAAGGGAAAGACCTTACTGTATTTCTTTTGTTTATTATTATTAGGTCTTTCCACTTTTCCGTGGAAAGACCTATTGGATTTCTTCTGATTATTAGGTCTTTCCACTTTTCCGTGGAAAGACCTATTGGATTTCTTCTGATTATTAGGTCTTTCCACTTTTCCGTGGAAAGACCTATTGGTTTTCTTCTGATTATTATTATTATTATTTTTTTTCTTCCGCCAACTTTTTGTTCCTTTGCAATTTGTTTGTTTCGCAAGATGTCGCTTAGATATATGGTATATGATATCGAACAATTAATACGCTTTTGAAACTGACACCCCGTAACCAAAATCTTATCCATGTAAGAGTTATCTCCCCGAACACTGTTTTTCTTGTTATCGCTTAATATTTGCAACCGTATAAGAAACCGACAAATTTATTTTACCAAATTGCTCGTTATATCCTCAGGATGATTTGATTTATTTTGACCGAAGCTATCCGGAGACTCCATATGAGAGTTATTTCCCCTTTTATATTTGATATAAGTGATATGCAGTTTTAACTGGAAAACCATAAGTGTTTGAGACCTAGGGTCTTTTGATTTGAGGTTCTTGGTCCAAAAAAATGAAAATGAGGTCAAGGTAAAAGGTCAAGGTCATGATTAATTTTTTGATTTTGGCTTGTTATCTCTTATTTTCAGAAATCTTATAAGATATCGACAAAATATTTTCACATAATTGTTAGTCGTGACATGTAGTTACACATAAATTTTAGTCGAAAGGGTACGTAAACATTTGTTGCTAGTTTTTCCCCCTTTTATATCTAATATCAGTCGTATGGTAATATAACTCATTAACAATCTAGAGTAAAGACCTAGAGTCTTTTGATTTGATGTCCTTGGTTCATGACCTTGAAATTGAGCTCAAGGTCATATGTTAATTTAACGTTCTAGATTTTGACCTTTGCTTTTACCTCATATGTATTCATGTTGAAGCTATTAGACTTTTTGCATAAGGTTGCAAGCAGTATGACGTTGAAAAAGCTAACCGGAAGTGATCTTTTGTAAACCGGAAGTAACTAATTTTTGTAACAAATTATTGTAAAAGTATGTAAAACCTTATATTTTTGAAATCAGCGTCAAGTAATCGATGAGACAGTACCGGAAGTAACATATTTTGAACCGGAAGTAGAAAATTATCTCCCTTATTTATATCTTTTTGTATATAAACATTATATTTTTGGAATCAGCGTTCAATAAGTTGTCATTTGACGCTGAAATTGACATTTAAAACCAAATTTTAATATTTTCATATAAAAAAAATCATTACTGGTGGAAAGACCATCAATGGTTCTCTGAACAATTGGTTTTTAATTATTATTATTATTATTATTATTTTTTTTTTTTTTCTTCCGCCTAATTTTTTTCCTTCGCTGTTTTTTTGTTTCGCAAGATGTCGCTTAGATTTTTGGAATATGATATCGAACAGTTTATACGCTTTTGAAACCAACTCGTTTTAACCGAATACTTTCCCAAATAAGAGTTATCTCCCCGAACACTGTTTTTCTTGTTATCTCCAAGGCTTCGCAACCGTATAAGAAACCGACAAATTTATTTTTCCAAATTGCTCGTTATATCCTCAGGATGTTCTGTTTTATTTTGACCGAAGCCGTATATAGATTCCATATGAGAGTTATCCCCCCTTTTATGTTTGATATAAGAATTTGCATTTCTAACTGGTAAACCATAAGTGATAGAGACCTAGGGTATTTTGATTTGAGGTCCTTGGTCCCAAAAAATGAAAATAAGGTGAAGGTCAAAGGTCAAGGTCATATTATAAATTTTGATTTTGGCTTATTTTCACTCATTTTCAAAAGCCGTATAACTTATCGACAAATTATTTTTACTAAATTGTTAGTTGCGACATGTGGTAACACGTAGATTTTAGTCGAAAGAGTACGTAGACATTTGATGCCAGTTTTGTCCCCTTTTATATCTAATATTAGTTGTAAGGTAATACAACTCATTAACTATATATAGTAGAGGCCTAGAGTCTTTTGATTTGAGGTCCTTGGTTGATGACCTCGAAATTGAGCTCAAGGTCATAGATAAATGTAACGTTCTAGATTTTGACCTTTGCTTTTACCTCATATGTATACATGATCAAGACTTGAGACTTTTTAAATTAGTTTACAAGCAATGTGATCTAGAAAAAGACAACCGGAAGTGACCTTTTGTAAACCGGAAGTAGCTATATTTTGTACTTCATTAATGAAAAAGTATATAGAACCATATATTTTTGGAATCAGTGTCACTTAAACTATCAAACTATACCGGAAATAACATCGTTTGAACCGGAAGTTAACAATTATCTCCCTTATCTATATCTTTTTCCATATAAACCATACATTTTTGGAATGAGCGTTCAATAAGCTGTAAATTGACGGTACAATTGTCATTTAAAACCAAATTTTAATATTTTCATATAAAAAAAGGTCTTAACTGGTGGAAAGACCATCAATGGTTCTCTGAACAATTGGTTTTTAATTAGGTCTTTCCACTTTTCCGTGGAAAGACCTATTGGATTTCTTCTGATTATTATTATTTTTTTTTTTTTTTTTTTTCTTCCGCCTAATTTTTTTCCTTCGCTGTTTTTTTCTTTCGCAAGATGTCGCTTAGATTTTTGGAATATGATATCGAACAGTTTATACGCTTTTGAAACCAACTCTGCTTAACCGAATACTTTCCCAAATAAGAGTTATCTCCCCGAACACTATTTTCCTTGTTATCTCTAAGGCTTCGCAACCGTATAAGAAACCGACAAATTTATTTTTCCAAATTGCTCGTTATATCCTCAGGATGTTCTGTTTTATTTTGACCGA